>CM038670.1:156506479-159031259 GCA_021605145.1 Aegilops bicornis | reverse complement strand
GGAATTTCTTGACTTCCCATATATAGAAAGAGATAGACTATAAATGACATCTCTTATGTCAATAAGACCAAAGGGATCGATATTAAATGATAGGAAGTGCTAGGAAGTGAAATATAATGAAATAGAGCCACTTTGGGTTTCCCTATGAAATGAGGCATGGAACGGAGCCACTACGAAGAAATTATGGGAGTTACGAAAGAAGCTTCGGACTCATATTGTTCATGGGTTGAGAGCGGGAGTTGAACTCTAGGAGGTCGAAGCCGAAGTCAAGCATGATCACCTACTGCAAACTCCAAATATCGTGGTCGGCGTACCTGGTCTAGAACTGCTTTTAATCTAGAATTAGTGGAATCTTCTCGGCACTCTACTTCATCTTCTGTGGCCCCGTCGGTCGGTACGTGCCAACCCCAACAAATCGGGGTACGACAAAGGTTCCCGTAGAGTGCTTCGAAAGGTGCCATTCCGACGTAGGTAGGGTATGGTTCAGTAAGTTGTCAACCCTTGTCTTGGCACACACCGTACAGAGAGGCCATGGTGAGAAGATACCGGCTGCATCCGGTAGGCATGCTACCTGGTCCGGGAGCATGGGTGTTTCCTGTTGGGACCGAGAGGGGGGCACCCCTTAGAGCGCGCGATAGTAATCTGATCCCATGCTACGCGAGGTTGTAGCCTCCCCACTTAGAGTTTTGCTTAACAAGTGTCGTGGGTGATTACAGACACGAGTAAAGTTCAGCTGGTTTGTGCAAGTCAGGCGTGTTTTTGACTAAAAGACCGTAGACGGAATTATTCCCGATGGACTAAAGAAATCCGTTACTCGTGGGTAAAGAGTACACCCTCTGCAGAGGTATTAAACCTATTCGAATAGCCGTGTCCATGGTTAAGGACTACAGTCTGGGTCGGGTCAAGTGTCGGTCTTAGTGTCGGTCTTTGAAGGAGAAACTGCTAAACCAGAACATGTATCATGATTTGTGACTTGTGTTGATTATGATGATTATGATTATTTTTATCTGGACTAGCTATTGCCATTACTTGATTTATTGAGTATCCCTGGGACGGTTCTACCTCCTGGATATTCACCATAATTGTTTTCTTTATAAGCCCTTTATGTGGCGCCGCATGTACGCCTCGATCATGCATGCTTGTTATTTATTTACTTTATAAGCCCTTTATGTGGCGCCCTGCCGTAAGCCCGATCGTGGCATGCTTGTTATTTATTTACTTTATAAGCCCTTTATGTGGCGCCGCATGCACGCCTCGATCGTGGGCATGCTTGTTATTTATTTACTTTATAAGCCCTTTATGTGGCGTCGCATGCACGCCTCGATCGTGGCATGCTTGTTATTTGTTTACTTTATAAGCCCTTTATGTGGCGTTGCACAGACGCCCGATTGTGGCATGCTTGTTATTTGTTTACTTTATAAGCCCTTTATGTGGCGTCGCACAGACGCCCGACTGTGGCATGCTTGTTATTTATTTTACAAGCCCTTTATATGGCGTCGCACAGACGCCCGACTGTGGCATGCTTGTTATTTATCTACCATATAAGCCCTTTATGTGGTGTCGCTTAGACGCCCGACTGAGGCATGCTTCATATCATGGCCCTTTCGAGGCGTTGCTTTAGACACCCGATCGGTGCATGTTATTTCTACCCCATTATTGCATATCCATGTTGCATATAAATAACCTGCTTGCATGCATCAGAGATTTTTTTTTATGACTGACGATGTGATCATAGAATGTTTCAAATAAGATGATTATCATTTATATTATACCCGTGTTCATAATGTTTGCAGTACATTCAAAGTACTCACCGGCTTGTCCTTGGCTATTGTCTTGGCCAGATTTCTTGCATGGAGAGGAGCGCTATGATGACAGCCTCGAACCTAAGCAATGGTGATAGCAGCCTCGCGAAGATAGGAGTTAACTCAGTCAGCTGTTCCTGTGGGAAATGGAGTTCCATGGACACTGGTGAACCACAAACCGCTTCCGCCATCAACCACTAGAAACCATTTGTTGTACTCCCAGGCCAGAATGGTCTTGTACTACATATCTTTGCATTTTGCCTGGAATTTCTGTATCAAGTTGGTGCCTTATTAGCTAACAGTAATCTTGGGGCTGGTGAGCACAACGGCCATTTTCTGGAATTTAATACCCGGAAAACCGGTCGTGACACATATCTTCCTTTTGCCTGATAATCAAAGAAGGCAGGAGCAGGGAGAGTAATACGGACAGCACGACGTCTGTCAAAGATTAAGCGATACTAGAGAGGTGATTCATTCCTCTCAACAAACTGGTGATGAACCATAGCATTAAAGTCTAGGTAAGCAGGAGGCAATTCAATATCATCATCACGTATGGTTACACCAAGAAAATCAGCTAAGCGGGTTGCATAAATTCCACCGAAGAAATCCCCATTAAATCTATTATTATGCAACCTACGTGCAACGATGGCTCCCAAATTATAAGATTTGTCTCCCAACACAGCACTCCTAAGAATACTGAGGTCAGGGACACACATGTGACATGCTTCATCTTTACCATTTATGCACCTACCTATGAATAGAGCAAAATAATGTATAGCAGGAAAATGGATGCTCCCTATGGTAGCTTGTGCTATATCTCTAGATTCCTCCACAGTTATACTAGCTAGAAAATTTCTAACTTCAGATTTGTGAGGTTCACTAGCACTACCCAATTGTGGAAGTTTGCAAGCAGTGGTAAAATCCTCTAAGTCCATCGTATAAGATTTTTCATAAAGATCAAACATGACAGTTGGAGAATTACGCGAAGATGAAAATTCAAACCTCCTCACAAATGAACTAGTGAGATAGTGGTATTGGCGGCACTTCTCTGCCTAGAATCTCACAAGATCAGCATTACGCAAATATGCGTTAAATTCTTCCTTGATTCCCGCTCGATCTATAAATTTTTCTGAAGGCCATTCACAAGGCCACACTGGAGCGTTCCTTGGTGGCTCATCGTCAACATCACGCATTGCAAGCCTGGGTCCTTGCTTCCTTGAAGAACCACCTTGGTAAATTTTCCTAAGCATATTTCTTCCTCTGAAAAATTTCTGAAATTTTTAGTAACTTCAAATAAAAGTGAACCAAGCTCAACAAATTTGATAGCAACTACTCCTACAAGTGCCTATAGACTATATCAAGCATTAGAACTACTTGGAACCATATATATTTGACATGCAAGCTCAAGAACATGGTCACCTAGGCAACACAAATTTGCAATGAATAAAGCACCAGAACAAAAACTAATTGGACCAATGGAGGAGTCACATACCAAGGAACAATCTCCCCAAGCAGTTTTGTGAGAGGTGCTTTGAGCAAGGAGATCGAAAATCGCATCAAAATGAGCTAGGACTCGTGCTTTAGCTGGATGGTGATTTTTTTGGGAGGAAGAAGAAGTGTGTGGGTGCAGGAATAAGTGGAGGGGAGCCACCATGGGCCCACGAGGTAGGGGGGCGCGCCCTCCACACTCGTGGCCAGGTGCTTGCCCCTCCTGCTGTGTTCTCAGTGGCAGGTATTCTCAGATATTCCAGAAAAAATCATATTCCATTTTCAGGGCATTTGGAGAACTTTTATTTTCGGGGTATTTTTATATTGCATGTATAAATCAGAAAATGCATGTAAAAATACTTTTTACTTTATTTCAACTATATAACAGAAAGTAGAAAGAGGGTACAGAAGGTTGTGCTTCTAGTTTCATCCATCTCATGCTCATCAAAAGGAATCCTTTAACAAGGTTGATCAGGTCTTGTTAACAAACTCATTCCGAATAACATGGAACCAGAGCAATTTCGAATAACACTATGTTACATCAACGGGGATATGCACATCCCCAATAATAAGAATATCATATTTCTTCTTGACAGTAGGAAGAAGAAATTCAAAACCTCCAAAAATGATCGATGGAATTTTTCCAATAGAGTTGATACTATGAACTTGAGGTTGTTTCCTCGGAAAGTGTATCGTATGTTCATTACCATTAACATGAAAAGTGACATTGCCTTTCTTGCAATTAATAACAGCTCCTGCAGTATTCAAAAAAGGTCTTCCAAGAATAATAGACATACTATCGTCCTCGGGAATATCAAGAATAACAAAGTCCGTTAAAATAGTAACGTTCGCAACAACAACAGGCACATCCTCATAAATACCGACAGGTATATCAGTTGATTTATCAGCCATTTGCAAAGATATTTCAGTAGTTGTCAACTTATTCAAGTCAAGTCTATGATATAAAGTGTGAGGCATAACACTAACACCGGCTCCAAGATCACATAAAGCAGTTTTAACATAGCTTCTTTTAATGGAGCATGGTATAGTTGGTACTCCTGGATCTCCAAGTTTCTTAGGTATTCCACCCCTAAAAGTATAATTAGCAAGCATGATGGAAATCTCAGGCTTCAATATCTTTCTTTTATTAGTAACAATTTCTTTCATATACTTAGCATAAGGATTCATTTTGAGCATATCAGTCAAACGCATACGCAAGAAGATAGGTCTAATCATTTCAGCAAAGCGCTCAAAATCCTCATCATCCTTTTTCTTGGATGGTTTAGGAGGAAAGGGCATGGATTTCTGAACCCGAGGTTCCCTTTCTTTACCGTGCTTCCTAGCAACAAAGTCTCTCTTATCATAATGTTGATTCTTTGATTGTGTGTTATCAAGATCAATAGCAGGTTCAATTTCTACATCATTATCATTACTAGGTTGAGCATCATCATGAACATCATCATTAACATTATCACTAGGTTCTTGTTCATTACCAGATTATGCTTTCAAAGATCGTAGATAGAAATATCATTGGGATTCTCGTGTGGTTCAAAGAATGTGTTCACCGTAAGCATGCAAAGTCCTATCATTTTTATTTTTCTTCCTTTTAGAAGGACTAGGTGCATCAATATTATTTCTCTGAGAATCTTGTTCTATTCTCTTAGGGTGGCCTTCTGGATACAGAGGTTCCTGACTCATCTTACCAGTTCTAGTAGCTACTCTAACAACATAATCATTTTTCTTACTATTCAATTCATTGTGCAAATCCCTTTGAGCCTTAAGTACTTGTTCTACTTGAGTGGTAACCATAGAAGCATGTTTAGTAATGAGTTTAAGTTCACCTTTAACATTAGCCATGTAATTACTCAAGTGTTCAAGCGTATCGGAATTGTATCTCAATTGTCTACCAAAATAAGCATTGAAGTTTTCTTGTTTGACAATAAAATTATCAAACTCTTCTAAGCATTGTCTAGCAGACTTATAGTGAGGAATATCACCTTCATCAAATCTATAGAGAGAATTTACCTTTACTACCTGTGTCGGGTTATCAAGACCATGAGTTTCTTCAACAGGTGATGAATTAAGATCATATGTTTCTTCAACAGGCGGTAAATTTAGACCATGTATTTCTTTAATAGAAGGTAAATTCTTAACATCTTCAGCTTTAATACCTTTTTCTTTCATAGATTTCTTTGCCTCTTCCATATCTGCATGACTGAGAAATAGAACACCTCTTTTCTTTGGAGGTGGTTTAGGAATAGGTTCAGGAACTGGCTCAGGAAGTGTCCAATTATTTTCATTTGTCAACATATTATTCAATAAAATTTCAGCTTCATCCAGTGTTCTTTTCCTGAAAATAGAACCAGCATAACTATCCAGGTAATCTCTGGAAGCATCGGTTAGTCCATTATAGAAGATATCAAGTATTTCATTTTTCTTAAGAGGATGATCAGGAAAGCATTAAGTAATTGGAGAAGCCTCCCCCAAGCTTGTGGGAGACTCTCTTCTTCAATTTGCACAAAATTATATACTTCCCTTAAAGTAGCTTGTTTCTTATGAACAGGGAAATATTTAGCATAGAAGTAATAGATCATATCCTGGGGACTACGCACACAACCAGGATCAACAGAATTAAACCATATCTTAGCATCACCCTTTAATGAGAACGGAAATATTTTAAGGATATAAAGGTAGCGAGATTTCTCATCATTAGTGAACAGGGTGGCTATATCATTTAATTTAGTAAGATGTACCACAAAAGTTTCAGATTCATAGCCATAAAAAGGATCAGATTCAACCAGAGTAATTATATCAGGATCAACAGAGAATTCATAATCATTATCAGTAACATAGATAGGTGAAGTAGCAAAAGTAGGATCAGGTTTCATTCTAGCATTAAGAGACTGCTGCTTCCATTTAGCTAATAATTTATTAACATCATATCTATCTTCGCAAGCAAAAATTTCTTTAGGAATTGCTTCATCCATAACATAGCCCTCAGGCACAACAGATAATTCATATTTATTAGGGGAAGATTCTTCATCATCACTTTCATCAATATTATCAATAGTTTCATTCTCTCTAACCCTAGCAAGTTGTTCATCAAGAAATTCACCAAGTGGCACAGTAGTATCATGCATAGAAGTGGTTTCATCATAAGTATCATGCATAGCAGAAGTGGCATCATCAATAACATGCGACATATCATAACGAATAGCGTAAGCAGGTTTAGGTGTCGCAAGCCATCGAAAATGAAGGTGAATCAAGTGCAGAGCTAGATGGCAGTTCCTTACCTCCCCTCGTAGTTGAGGGATATATTTTTGTTTTCTCGTCTTTCAAGTTCTTCCAAGTGCCAGCAGATATAAATCCCAAGTGACTCAAAGAATAGAGCTATGCTCCCCGGCAACGGCGCCAGAAAATAGTCTTGATAATCCACAAGTATAGGGGATCACAACAGTTTTCGAGGGTAGAGTATTCAACCCAAATTTATTGATTCGACACAAGGAGAGCCAAAGAATATTCTCAAATATTAGCAGTTGAGTTGTCAATTCAACCACACCCGGATAACTTAGTATCTGCAGCAAAGTATTTAGTAGCAAAGTAGTATGATAGTAGTGGCAACAGTAACAAAAGTAACGGTAGCAAAAGTAATATGTTTGGTGTTTTATATTGATTGTAACAGTAGCAGCGGAAAAGTAAATAAGCGGAGAAAAATATATGAAAAGCTCGTAGGCATTGGATCGGTGATGGAGAATTATGCCGGATGCGGTTCATCATGTAACAGTCATAACATAGGGTGACACAGAACTAGCTCCAATTCATCAATGTAATGTAGGCATGTATTCCGACTATAGTCATGCGTGCTTATGGAAAAGAACTTGCATGACATCTTTTGTCCTACCGCCCGTGGCAGCGGGGTCCAAGCGGAAACTAAGGGATATTAAGTCCTCCTTTTAATAGAGTACCGGACCAAAGCATTAACACATAGTGAATACATGAACTCCTCAAACTATGGTCATCACTGGGAGTGGTCCCGATTATTGTCACTTCGGGGTTGCCGGATCATAACACACAGTAGGTGACTATAGACTTGCAAGATAGGATCAAGAACTCCAATATATTCATGAAAACATAATAGGTTCAGATATGAAATCATGGCACTCGGGCCCTAGTGACAAGCATTAAGCATAGCAAAGTCATAGCAACATGAATCTCAGAACATAGTGGATACTAGGGATCAAACCCTAACAAAACTAACTCGATTACATGATAGATCTCATCCAACCCATCACCGTCCAGCAAGCCTACGATGGAATTACTCACGCACGACAGTGAGCATCATGAAATTGGTGATGGAGGATTCCCCTCTCTGGAGCCCCGAACGGACTCCAGATCAGCCCTCTCGAGAGGTTTTAGGGCTTGGCGGTGACTCCGTAGCGTAAAACGCGATGAATCCTTCTCTCTGATTTTTTTCTCCTCGAAAGTGAATATATGGAGTTGGAGTTGAGGTCGGTGGAGCGTCAGGGGGCCCACGAGGTAGGGGCGCGCCCGGGGGGGGGGGGGGGGGCAGGCGTGCCCCCACCATCGTGGACAAGGTGTGGGCCCCCTGGCGTGGATTTTTCTTCCAGTATTTTTCTTATTTTCCAAATAGATGTTCCGTGGAGTTTCAGATCATTCCGAGAACTTTTGTTTCTCCACATAAATAAACCCATGGAAAGTCTGCTGAAAACAGCGTAAGTCCGAGTTAGTCCCATTCAAATCATGCAAGTTAGAGTCCAAAACAAGGGCAAAATTGTTTGGAAAAGTAGATACGACGGAGATGTATCATGTACCCTCGACGCCGTGGATGATGCACCGTCGATCACGTCAATGGAGACCCGTGTGGAAGCGCGGTATGCAAGCAATCCGACAGCTGCTTTTGAGGACCCAAAACCCCACATGCCCGGGAGGGACCCCGTCTAGAAGTGCTACAGCTATGGGCTGCTCTAGGTTGACCTGATCGCCCCTAGGACCTCATGGATCACTGCCCTCCAAGACGAAGAACGAAAGAAGAACAAGAAGCAAAATACAAGGGATATAGATAAAAAGTAGATAAACACGAAAAAGTATTATATTGATATGTCGATTGTGTGTTGTTCAATCGACTGTCACCTCTTATATTTATGAGGCAGCTATACTTCCAGTACAAGTGTCGGGGAGGCTGATCGGACCCACGAACACCTATGGGGCCGGTGGACCAGGCCCCTTGTGGTTCGGAGGGGTGCGGAGATCGCACGAAGAGCGGCTCGAGGCGGAGCACACGAGCATTTTTACCCAGCTTCGGAGCTCTCCGGAGAGATAAAACTCCTACTGCTGCTTATCTGATTTGTATTGTGGTCTTGCTAGGGAGCGATGAGAGCTACAAAACCTAGCGTGGGTGTTCCCTGGTTACGTATGAGTCGAATGAACCGAACCCCCCCCCCCCACGTTGCGCATGGGCCTCCTTTTATATGCTCAAGGGGTCTCCGACAGGTGGCAACGTAGATGAGGGTACAAATGGAAAAACTGTAGTTGGTACACCTACTTGAACAGTGTATAGTGCAATGTACCTAACCCTGACAGCAAGGGACAAAAGCATTAAATGCCCGTCCCTATCGCCCAAACAGTGCAACAGAGACCGTCAGGTGTGCCACCGTTTGCCACGATGGTAGGCTTGTCAGCGCCGCTTATCGCTGCTCCCCGCTGGCTGGACAGCCCCTTGACACGTTGATGGATGAGCTGGAGCAGAGATGAAGAGAGGTTGCCTGCCACGGCAAGTGCCTTGCCGCGTCCGGAGGCTTGTCGCGCTCCGAGCCTTCCCGGCAAGCTCCTCTTGCCGGGGTCTTGTCTTCTGCCTGCCGTGAGTGGCTTCCCGGCAAGCTCCTCTTGCTGGGGCCTTGTCTTCCTGGTTAAATACTTTGTTCTTGAGTGGTTCCAAAGGAACCACGGAGGATCTTGGCGGTGACCAGGCAAGCCTTGCTGCTGGGTGTCAGAATCGCCTGCACAAGTTCGGGATACTAGGGTACCCCTACTCTAGTACACCGACAACAAGGAAAGGACTCGAAATCTCATCCAAATCTTTCCAAAATAAACCGAATTCAAATTTTGGTAAATCTGAGACCACAGTTTGTTTTTGGACCTCATAGGCCAGAAACCACCACAGATGAAGATTAGAGCAAAAGAAAACTTAACTGTTTTGATGATATGAACAACTTTCATGGTGGACATTTTTTGATTCAAGGCCGTCTTCAAAACCCTACGGGGCCATCTTTAACTTCCAGTCGAACTCAGTCATGCTGTTTTCTAGACTGCCCGAGTCTTGTAGAAACTTCGCAGGACGTATGCAATCTCACATTATCATGACTCCAAAAGAAAAGTTGGCCATTTCGGCAACACGCACAACTTCCGTGTAGAACACTTTTCCATCTGAGGTCATCTAGATAATATTTTGTGACAATCTTCAACTTCTCATTGGATTTTCAGTCAAACCGGCAAGCTTTATACTCAAACCAGCATGCCTTTCACTCAAACCAGCAAGCATTCAAAACCAGCAAGCCCTCATGTAGGTATAGACACTACAAAAAAAGACACATCCGTGACATTTTGGGCCGAACAATTTTTTTCGGTCATACTTATGACACTTCTATGACGATAATTGTGACAAAACCCGGTATCATCATAGATGTGGTGGGTTCCTATTTCTATGACAAAAAATCATGACATAAAATGGGATTTTCGTCCTGGGCGGGCCGGAAACGCAGCTGCATGACATTCTTTGGGCCATCCATGACGGAAAAAACTGTGGTAGAAGCGAGGGCGAGGAAAATATCGGGGAGTTCCCGGTTACGGTGGCTGGTAGGGGGCCGAGCGATGCGCGTTTCTCTCGTACATACGTGCATGTGTGCGAGGTGTTGCGCTCTAACTGAACCCGAGCGAGGCGTTGGGCTCTAACTGAACCCGAGTGATTGCACTGCAGGCTACGCGTTACTGAACCCGAGCGATCGATCGATCCTTTCGCTACTGCTGCTAACTGAAACCGATCGAACACTGCTGCCTCCTTCCCTTGATGAATAGTGAGCGTTGTTGGGGGTCATGGATGAATAGTCCCGGTGGGGGGTTGGATGAACATGACCCCGTGGTAGTAGAGGCCATTGCTGCTGGATGAACAGGACCCCGATCGATCGAACCGGTGGAGGGGTGGATGAACAGGACCCCTCGGAGGGCTGGATGAACAGGACGACCCCGTGGAGGGCCGGATGAACAGTAGCCGGTGGAGGGCTGGATGAACAGTAGCCCGTGGAGGGGTGGTTGAACAGGACACCATGGAGAGGGCTGGTTGAACAGTAGCCGGTGGAGGAGCGGTGGAGGCTGGATGAACAGGAGCCCGTGGATGAACTGTCGCAGGTGGAGGCTGGAGGAGGTCGACGGTGGATGAACAGTAACCCGTGGAGGCTGGAGGAGGTCGACGGTGGAGATGAACAGTATCTCATGGAGTCCCGTTTTGCGGTACGCCACACCCCTCCCGATGAAGAGGACCCATGTTTCGACCGTAGCACTCCAACACAAGTCTGTTTCCTCTGTTTTGCGGTACACCACACCCCTCCCGATCAAGAGGACCCCGTTTACACCGTAGGAGGTCCAACAAGTCCGCTTCTCTGCTTTTGCAGACGCTGCACCTCCCGATGAACATGATCCCGTTTCGACCGTGGCCAATCGAACACAAGGACGTTTCCTCCATTCTGCAGTACGCCAGGCCTCGTTTCAAATGGCTATTCCGTCCAAGCCGGCTGGCTCCCCATGAACATGACGATGCATTCCGTTTTGACTCAGCCGGTTGGCTCCCCATGAACACGACGACGACGCGGTTTCTCCATTCTGACCCAGCCATGTACACGAGCCCTGGCCATACGTATGCAGGAGTAGGCGTTCGAGATCCCGCCCATATGTACATACGTGGCCATATTTACTTTCTTGCACCCTGGGCGATGTACGTACGTGTACATGCTACATGCGCACCTCTACTACGACACGTGCGTGCCTCTACATCGACCAGTATGTATGTACACGTTCGCGACCAGAATGACAACGCTACGTACGCTTCGACCAGGTGGGTCCCGACTGTCAGGCACTTCCTTGCGTGTGAAGATGTAGCTGGTGGGTCCCAGAAGTCAGGGGGCGAATTATTTTTTCCATAATATGGACGCACTTCCTTGCGTGTGAAGATGAAGCTGGTGGGGCCCAGTAGTCAGGGGAAACGTTTTTTTCGCAAAATACGGTGGCCCGTCCGGTGGGTCCCTGCTGTCAGGTGGAGGAATCATTATTTTCCGCGTAAGAAGGAAGCACTTCCTTACTACGGCTATGGACCCAGCTGTCAGCCTCTCCATGTATAGTACTCTTTCGATGGAAGTCGGTCGTTGACCACATTGACCACGCCGCGCCGAGAACACCAAGGCGATGGACGACGGTGAGGCCTAGGAAGGGGACGACGCGTAGCCGGGGAAGACGCGGCAGTGGATGCCCATGCGGAGAGGAGAACGAGGGTTCACTGGTTCGGCTGTGGTGTGAGGATACCGTCGCCGCATAATAACAGGGGGTGTGGGTGAGTGGAGGGATGGCCTGACCAGCGGTGGGAGTAGTAGGGGGTGGTGAGGCCTCCGCGGAAGCACAGCCGGCCACGGGAGGCAGGAGCAGGCGGCATGACCGGTGCTGCTTTGGGCGGCTGGAGCAAGAAGACGAGAGGTTGAAGAAGCACGACGGCCGTTGGATGGACATCGTACGGTAAGTGCAGCTAGAATTGTTTATATTGACTAACTTGACAAAGCCCTTGGTACGCGTCAACTTAGTAGGCCCACAGGTCAGCTTCTGAAACGGTGCGCCCCAGATGTCAGGGGAAGGAATCAATTTTTGGGCGGGTGAAGCTACAATATCCAAGATTGAAGAAGAAGCACGACATCTGTTGGATGGACATCCAACGGCCACTTCTGCTAGAACCGTGTGTTGACTATAAGTTGACAAAGCCTTGCATACGCGTCAACTATTTTTTTGAGGGGACGCTTCAACTTAGTAGGCCCACAAGTGTGTGGTAGAGAACTTATATCCCATTTGAGATTTGTAAGAATGTACAACCCATTTTTGAATTCTAATTGAATTTACTACAGTCCATTTGGAGTTTGTTAAAAGTACAGCCCATTTTCTAGCTAGGACAACGATTAATAATTTCAACAAACCGTTCAAAACATAATTCAATAAAATTTCCCACATTTTGATGGGATCCAAAATATTTTAATCTTGAAATTTCTAGTCAGAATAAATACAATTTCAATATAAATTTGTATTACGTAAAAATCCAACAAAACATTGCGCACGCAACAATTAATGAAATTAAAATTTTCAAAATCCAGAAATAATATTTTATAAAGTAATTACGTGTTTGGTGCATTTTTTATAGTTACTGCCCAGTTTTTATAATTATATACCATTTATTATTTCTTAAAGCCCATTTTCTTGTTAAGCCTAAGGCATCCCTCCTAGGAAAGATTTGCAGCCCAGCTGGGCGGAGAATAAAAAGTTGACCTTGCGTGGGTATTTCTAAAAAAAACTACAGTTGGGCTAGCCATTTTCAGCTTGAAAAAAATTAATATCTGGGCTGGATATCTGGCCTGGGCTAGACGGGCCAGAGCCCGCCCAGTTAATACCCTGCTCTCCTCTGAACAACAACGAAAACATCGCTCAAGAAAAACTCTACAAAGGTGCTCACACCTCAAAAGACAAATCTTGCTTTCGAGCTGCTTGGTACTTGTTGTCGACCGCTTCGTTGTGCAATTCTCTCGTTTATTAACTACATAGATTGACAATGGTGTGGGACCGTGATGTCAGGAAACCAGGAGGAAGAAACAAATATTATATTTGTATATAATAAGGAGGCACTTGTGTACGTGCGGCTATGCCCCTGGTGGGTCCCCACTGTCATCCTCTCCAAGTAAAGTCATCTCCTCATTCCTCATGCCGTTGACCATGTTGACAACACGAGACGGCGGCGCCACGGTGAGCGCATCAACTCGAAGGACGACGGAGAGGGCCTCGCGGGCCCTACGGATGGTCTGATACAGCGCCTGCTGCTCATTCAAAAAGCCCGGATCATAGGGCCACATGTCCGCCATGACATTGTCGTTCGCTTGTTCACCGGTGCTCGTTTAGGAGACGGAGGTTGCAGCACATGTCCTCCTGCGCTAGTAGCTCTTCCTCCATTCGGGCGTCGAAGTGGGCCACACCTGCTCTATGGTGAACATGGCATGAACCGGCTTGGACAGTGGCGTCGGCTCCTGGTCGGAAGCTACGCCCATCGTCTGATTGTCGTCGCTCAGCTCGGTGAGCTCGCTGGGGAGCCAGCATGTCCGGATGCTAGACCGACCCGCTGCCAAGCACGAAGTCCGACCGCCTCGTCCACCTGCACCACCTCCCTCACCGGCGCTTCGCCCACTAAACGGTCGCCGCCGCTTTGCTTCCCCGGTGTGTGATTGCTCCGCCTTCAAACAACACAAGTGTCGTCCGTCCGTCCGTCTGCCGCCCACATTAATGACACGTGGTTGCCAAGGCGGCTACTCCGGCGCCGCACATACGTCCCTCCGCCGCCTACCATTGCTATATAAACTGCTGTGCCGGCCATAGCCGCAGTCATCCGCCTTTGTTCCCTTTCTCCTGTCCACACCACTACTCCCACCATGGCTTCCTCGCACTCCAGCGCTCTTCGGGACGGGCGAACGAGGGACCACAAGGAGATGGCAGCCATTGCTGCCGACTGGCTGGCCGGTAGGCAGCCGGAGTACGACGACGTCCCAATGGAGAACATGGTAGTCGCATTTATCCGGCGCGCCAACCCTCCTCCGCCATCCTCGCCGGTGCATTGCACCATGACCATCGGCGAGGCCCGTGCCCAATACATGGACATGGTCAGGAAGAAGCGTCAGGAGCAGTTCCGAGAGGCACAGGCCGACGCCGCCTACAACCACCATATCCTCCAGGAGCACCTGCAGGTGGAGGAGCAGATCACAGCGGAGCGGGCGGAGCAGGAGGCGCTGCTCGACACGTACCGCTCCGCTCGTGAGGGCTGCCTCGAGCGTTGGCGGTACCGCATGCGGGTGGCGGAGGCTGTGGCTGCCTACAAAGAGGGCGATGAAGCGGGCGAGGCGCTGTTTGGCGAGACAAAGGACGATGCAGAGGACAATGCCGGCTCCGATGAGTCCCCGCTCTGCTGGCGTCGATGAGGCCCTGCTCCGCCAAGGCCCCGCGGTGCCAACAACGAGGAAGAGGACACCGCCGGCTCCGCCGAGGCCCCGCCCCCCGGCACCGAGGCGGAGTCCCTACTCCACCGAGGTGCCGCCCCGCCAACAATGAGGCGGAGGACATCGCCGGCTTAGCCGAGGCCCCACCCTATGGGCAACGAGGGGGAGGATTTCCGTCGCTTCACCGAGGCGCCGCCCCACCGGCAACAAGACAGAGGACATCGCCGGCTCCGTCGAGGCCCCGCCCCACTGCCAACGAGGCTGCGCCACACAGAAAACAAGGAAGAGTAGAACACGGTAGGTTGCCGCCGCTCGGGTCCAAGTAAGGCCACCGCTGCTACCCTTCGGTTGAAGCCAAGCTAGGCAGGTTGACCATTGACGGCCGATTAGCTTCTTGGCGGTGACGTGAACTCGGAGAGCTTAGTTGGAGAAGGACGCTGCTTCAGTTACTTAACTGCAGGTGTAGTTGGGTCACTAGCATGTGGGCCCAAGAGGCATCTGGCCCACAAGTAAGTGACGCAACTGCACCTGCTGTTATGTCACTGAAGCTCAGTCCGTTGGAGAAGAAGCTTCTATTTGGCTCAGCCGGACACGGGTGCTACGATTAATTAATTATACCTCCAGCGTACCCCTTTTTAGTTGAAGAATGTATGAAATGTAATGAAATCCGGCATGTTTATGAAATCCGACAGTGTATGAATGAATTTAGTTCGATTTGTTTGAATTCTTGTATCACGGGCATTGGATGAACATGCAAAACAATACGTACTAGCATTATTCCTAGGGTTATCACCTCGTTTGCAGCAGTTTCACATGTACTCCCTCCGGTCCTTTTTAGTCTGCATATAAGTTTTGTCTGAAGTCAAACTATCTCTACTTTGACCAATCTTATAGAAAAAGTATCAGCATTCACAATGTAAAATCAACTGACTTGAAAGAAATCTAATATGCGAAGTAAAAAGGAACAGAGGGAGTACAAAATTTAGCGTTCCTGTACATTGCAATCAACACACAGGCCTGGAATTCATCTAGTACGTATTGTTTTGAATTCTTGTATCACTGGCATTGGATGAATATGCAAAACAATATGTACTAGCATTATTCCCAGGATGAACATTCAAAACAATCGATGATTATGCATCTCAGTGATTCACATGTCAGACCCAATATTTACTTCACAACTAAAGAATAAAGAAAAATCGATCGATGCTGCTAACAGCAAAGGGCGTCCCATTCGAAAATATCACACGCATGTCTTCTTGGTAACATCAATGAGCAAAATTTGACAAGGTTGTACCATTCCAAAATGTCAAATGCGTGTTGTTTTGCATACATCAATGAGCAAACTTTGACAAGGTTTTCCCATTCCAAAATATCAAATGCCTATGATTATGGAATGGGCAGGGTTTGCCATCAGCTCGGACATTGACATGGCACCTCGTGCTAAATAGACCAGCTGTTCTTTTGTGCAGTTCCACCAAAATCAACCAAATTCGTGCATAGCTTGTAAGATTTCGCCTTTATATGTTGCAACGCCTTGAACATATTGGCACCTCCTTTCTTGTGGTGGAAATGAATGATTCGAGAATACTTGATGTATTCGTGAACACTTTGTGCAGTTCCCATTGAAATCAAGCTGAGCACCCCTATTTGCATAAATATAAAAAAGTGATTAGTATAAAGCAAACTGTACTATGAATTGACAGTTTAAACAGTCAACCTACATGATCCATGCAGATCACACATTTAAAAAAATGGAACTCACCGGAAGGAATCGTAAAACAACATTGTACTGGCCATCACATCAACAAAGACGGAGATCCGTGAGTCCTTCTGAGCTGAAGTTAGTTTGTTCTTGTGGGCAATAATGTAACCGTCCTTCAACTACTCCCTTCTTAAGAAGATAAGCTTGGCTTCTTTATCCTGGTATAATCAGAACTAGGCACTTCACGTACTCCATATTCTTCTTCAGAGGAGGATGATCCTGTTGTGCAAAGACAAGAGGAAAACTAAATGCTAGCATCCTTGTTTGCTCGAAAAAAAGGAAAGGAAATATTTAAAACAACATAGATGAAGCACTTGTGAAGGACAATACCACTTTCTCATGACAGTATCAAAACAGTAGCACAACACCAATAGAGATGACAATGCTCAATCATATGGATGAAATCTACCAAGCTTTGTCAGGAGGCTTATTGTGTAGAGCACACAGATCAAGCACTTCTCCGGAAACATCTGTTGTTATCTACTGTGGTTGCCATGCTTACTATATACTCCTCGATTAGTTTAATGTTTCCAACATCTTCTTGTGCTGTTCCACAAAAATATATGGTATCTTCAAAGAAGGTCCCTGTTTGCACAAGTAGAGATAATTACATATTACATTAAGAGTGGCATCATATCAGTGGCAAAACAATTTCGCGTTCCAGCCATAGCAATAAATTAAGATGAAAAACTATATCATTACTTGTGTCATCACAGTTCCAATGCTTCATTACAAAGACCGGAGTTGATTTTTGTTTTTCTTCCGCTTGTTCTTCCCCTTCATCACTTGGTTCAATAACAGACAAGCTTCGCCTTCAATGTAAGATTTGACATGATAATTAGGGAGCACAAGTATAACACTAAACAACGATGTTAATTTTCAGATGAAAGTGGGAAAATACAGGCCACAGTTGTGAAATATCCTTATCTTACCTCAATGGGATATTACGGTGCACATACAGATTGGAAGTCTTGTCTCCATTTGTGCAGTTACCTAAAATCAAGCACCATTAGCGTACAAGTAGCACAACATATGAAAGCACACTGCACAATCATGTGAAAGAAGGCTAGTACTGACCTCTCATGACGTGGAATTCAAACAACTCACAAGAAGAAGATCAGAACCAAATTTGCCAACACGGATAAGAAGTAAGATCTCCTCTTGTGCAGTTCCACTATGATCAAGCAATCAAGCAACGTTGTCGGTGTGACATTTTGGTTGAACTGCACAAAACACTCTTAAAACAAATGTGTTTTGTGCAGTGCAACAAAAGGTCACAATAGCAATGAGGTGAAGTAGATAACCCTGTTTACACAGAGGTGCAAAGGAAACAACTAGTGGTCAATAACAGTGGATGACACAGAAGCCAACAAAAACAAGCATCTAACTTATCTAAATGGGAAAGAAAGCAAGACAGTAGCATTTCTCAAATGGTGGCATTGATTAATATTAACAAATAGATTATATTAATTATAAAATTCGTTAAACATGTAATTTGTTTGTTGGCATTGCATTAATTTTCTAGCGGCATTATTAGGGGTTGTTTGTTTACAGGGACATTTTGGTGTTGGGACTAAACAAAGTCCGTGCCAGTCCCATCTAAACCAACCAGGTGGGACTTTTAGGGACTAAAGAAAGAAGACCCCGAGGGAGAGTCTTTTTGGGACTTTTTCCAACAGTTGCCCCTGCCCCGCATCGCAGCTTGTCTCTATTAGTTCATTACTAGGGGTAACATGGTCTTTTAGCATGTCATTTAATAACCTCTAGTCCATGTTTAGTCCCTGGAACCAAGCAGGTAGGGACTAGGGAGTTTTTAACCAAACAGGGCCTTAGACTAACAATAGCTAAAGAGTTGCACGGGTTAGTGCACGCACCAGCACCATGTGCATCTACTGATGTATGAAGGGGTGATGCACAGTCTGTTGCAACAAAGAACTAAAACAACCAAGGAGCATATTTGTGTTGTTCCTAGTTTTTTTATATTTAGACACCTTTCCCTATGTGAGCGCAGCAAATCTAGTCCCGCTCAAACTCTACAGCCTTGTCCCCCAAAACAAAAGAACAATTTGTTACAGATGTGCGTACTACGTTTGTCATTGTTTCCCCTTTTCGACCAACGTAGGTGCTGGATAGCCAGTCTGTACTAGTACTTTCCCCTTCCTTTCCTCTTTGAACCACCTCCTAGATTGATGCTATACAACTTTCCCGACTACTTTCCTGTTTGATCCAACACCTAGGTTTGAGTGCAGAAGAGGAAAAAGCACACATGCAGCTAGAGCAATGCATGTGGAATAAGTAAATTATACCTTAATGTTCTTGGGGTGTGGTTCGGTGGGCGACCGGAGGCTGTTCGGCCCACACTATGTACAGAGACGAGGAAGAAGGGGTCAGAGGTCCTCCCGCGCCGCCGGTGGGTGAAAGAGAACAACTGCGCTGGTAGTGGATTCCCTGCCTCGCCGACGGCGACAGCGTTAAGCCTCCTTCCCTTCCCGGCAAACGGATCCTGCCGACTCTTTGACCAACAGTGAGGGGAGAGAGAGAAGCCAACTAAGTCTTGTTTAGATCTGGAGCGGGTGAGAGAGTGTGAAGAGAGCAACTACAAGCGCTGAGGCTCCAACGTGTATATATATACTGGGGAGAGAGTGTGAAGAGTGCAAATCCTAGAAAACAAGCTCCGAGGCTGCAGCGTATACATGATGAGGTGATTATACGGTCACTACGAGATCGTATAGCTCCGTATCCATCCATTTTGATCAGTCAAAGAATCCTCCTGGCACCGCCCTAGATCACTTTCTCTCTCTGTCATGCGGGGCCTACCTATCATTGGGTGGAAGAAAGAAGTCGAACAAAAACAAAATTATGCTCAAGTGTAGTTATCGAACCCGAGACCTTAAGTCTGATGAGAGAACAGGCTAACCAGCTACACCACCCCAAGTTATGTTTAACGAGAGGAAAATAACCTTTAATACATTCCTGCATTCGTGTGACAATCATGTCATGTTTTTTTGCGTGCGAGTCGTTGGGATGTAAATCATAATCGTGTCATGTGGCTTTGGTGGTAAGGTCTTTCGGGATTTAAAGCAGTGTTGGTAGTACAAAAATAATGCAGCCTTAGTCACCTTACTTTTCTCCACGTAGTACGTCGGGTCACACGAGTCAGAGGGTGAAACAAACAAATTAATAAGAAAAATTAAAAGCGCCAGCGGTGTATCTTACCTCACACATCTCGCTACTGCCCGTGAACACTGTCCAATTGATCCCTCTGTTTGCTCACGTACTATTTTAAGTGAATCCTTATTATAACATGCACACAATTTTGGGCACTTGTATTCGACCTAAGTCAGTGTGCCACCGTATCTCGTACTGCTCCCTTTGTCTAGGTGTAATAAGTCACATTATAAGGTGCAACGAGACAAAGGTGCAACCAAATTTTTTATTCAAAACAAGGTGCAAGCAGATTGGAGGAGAAGGAGAAACTTGACCGGTCCTTCCTCCAATCAAAGCCCTGATTTCTATCTCTAAACGCAACAGTTAATCACAACAACTAAGAGATGTCGTTTTAGCTACCATGCAGGGCCACGTATTAACTCACATGCATCAATGCGTAGTTGCGCTCCATGCATTGGATTTCCGGGGGAGATAACAAGGCAGAGTAAGGAGCGTTTAAATTTGGTTACATTACTAGGCTGGTCATAGTGGTGAGTAACTTGGACTAGTAACATGCATATGTTACTAGTCTATTGTGACACTCCAAAAATTTTAACCTTGTTTTATTAATTAAAATTTTGCCAGGAAACTTAAACTCTTATTTTCTGGATTCTCTTTTGATTTCAGAACCTTTCTGTTCTTTATTTTTATGGAGTTTTTACCCCAAGTGAGAACCTGCCAATTATTTTATTAGACTTGTTTACCCTCTCAAGAAAAACACCTCTATTATCAGTGGATTTAGTTGCATAATTTTTTGCTCCCTGAGCTTTATTCCTTAAAGTGTTTTTTTATTAGTTGAAGCCCTATTTTGAACTACAACCATTTGATAAATTTATCCAAGATTCCAACCAAAATTTGGGGATGTCATGTGGTGTTTTTAAATCACTTTTATACAAAAATATCTTCTGTTCATTCGAGATTTTGAGCTCTACACCAATTTTTTTAAATCTAGTCCAGTGGGCAAATTTGCACTACAACCTATTTAAATATTTCTTTAAAACTCCCACCAAAATTATGGGATGTTAACAGGAGTATATTATTCAATTTTATGCAAAAACCCAGTTTGGTTCTTTGAAAAATTTGAGTGAATCAACCTCATTTCCATTCTGGTCCAACTTGTTGATTTGTACAACAACCACATTTTATATTGCTCTGTTGCCCATGATTCTTCCTCATGCTTTTAGTCCATCCTGCAAAACCCCTAAGTCCAAGAGAGTGAACCCATTGGAGTTGTTTTAGTCCATTAAACGATATCCTTTTCTTTCTGACAAGATTTGGTTTTCTCAAAGTTTTGCACTAGCAAGTTTCTAGATTTGGCCAACTAACCTTGCCATCCTGACCTGCATCTAAAGAGATCCTGATCTGTAGTTTTTGGACCCTCCAAGAGTTGCTTAGATTCCCTTATCATTTTGTCAAACACCTTCTGTGCATGGCCAGTTTGGGCATGGTTTTTAGTTTGCACTTTGGACTTGCATGCTTTGCCAAATCAGCTTGTCTCATAGCTCTGCCGTAGCCTATAACCCCACCCTGCCAAACCCCTCGTGGATTGGAGCTCCCTAGCCTGCCATGGCAATTCACCGAGCACGTTGCGTGCGTGCTCTGGGCGCGCCCAGAGCGGGCGTTTTGCAAGTGCGTGCACCCGAGCCGCCGCGTGCACTCGCCCCGCGCCTCTGACCTTTGCTCACCTGCAGAGCCACACCCCGGCCTCATCCACTCATCGGAGCCCTCCAAGACAGCCACTGAAGCCCTACAGCGCTGCCGTCAGGTTGGCCATGGTGGCTAGTGGCCGGCCACAACCGCCTCTTCCATGGACGGTGCCGCCCGAACCACTAGCGCTCGCCAGCTGCCCCCTGGAGCAGCTCAAGCTCATCCGCAACCTCGTCCTCTAGCACACGTTGCCGCCACGTCGCCCTAGCTACAGAATGGCGGTCGCCGGTGATCTTATCCGCGACCACCGTCGGAACCGACCCCGATCACGTATTTAAGGACCCCCGAGCTCGTCCAGGTCCTCAAGCACACTCATACCTCCCTCACTGATCCTCCCATAACAACAAAGAGACCGGAGACGGTCGTCTTCTTCCTCTCCGGCAACCACGACCACCGCCTCTGTCTCGTTCATTCCAACGCCACCAGGGCCTCCCCCTCTCCACTCTCTTCACCAACAGCATCCTGCAGCACCCACGAATCCGTCCCCACGCTCGATTTTGATCAGGACACGCCGCAGGCGAAAGCCCCATCTCACCCGACGCCGCCGTCCGCCGGGAAGCTCGTCACCGGCGACTCCGTCCATGTCAACAACCATGGCAGGTACCCACGGGTTCGCCTCAACCACCTGAGCAGACCCATGTGCTCAGACCCCCGAGGGATGCCTCCATTCGCCGGCGAGCCTCGCCGGAGCTCCGCCTGTGTTCGGTCGGAGGAAACGGCGCGCGCGTGGACTGGTCAAACCCGACCAGTGGGCCAGGCGGGCCCACTATTAGTGACCCAGCCCCGCCACCACGTGTTCTAAGTGGAGGCTAATTCCCAAAGTACGTCTTCGACGTGTACCCCTTTTCAAAGCGTTTTTATTTTTCAGTTGTATTTAGAAAAACAGATTTGACCAAAACTTTGACTGGCTATAACTTTTTAATATAACTCCAAATGAGTTGATTCTTTTTCCTACCTCTCTCAGATATTGGCTAGTTTATTTTCAGATTTATTTGAAAAAAATTCAGACAAAGTTTTTGTACCACTTTTAAACTATGTGTTAATTTGAGTATTTTCAAAAATAGGAATGTCGGAGAGAGAAGAAAACTTTCAAAGTTTTGGAACACACCCTGCCTCCCCACAACTGGAAGGCAAGCATTCTGAACCCTGGCATAATATTGTGAGTGTTATTTAACACAGTTACAACACTGTTTCGACACGGAGTATCCGTTATTTTATATGATGATAGGTTCCTACTCCTGAGTGTATATCGATGATTTCATACTGTTGGAGTTTGATATGTTTGTGATAGTAGTCACCATCATATGCCTCACATGCATACCAGAAGGAATCCGGGAAAGCCGCTGTCTTGGGTAGACACGGGTTTGTCCCTAGTCCTCCGTCGAGACGGTTGTGTCCGGTACGACATGATGAGGTATGACGAGTGGTGATTCTGTTGGTTGGTTAAAGTATATATTGTTATACTAATCATGCAGGGAACACTTAAACCTCCTGAGTCGACCATAGATCGAGTCTTGTTCCGGTAAACCCCCATACTTGCTTCGTACTACCACTTGTCCCTGTCATAGGTAGGGTACGGTTCAGTAAGTTGTCAACCCCTTTCCTAGCACACACCATACAGAGAGACCATGGTGGAAGATACCGGAGGCATCCGGTAGGCATGCCACCTGGCCCGGGGGCATGGGTGTTTTAGGTTGTAGCCAAAGGGGTAGCTCCCCTAGTTTGCGCGCGGTATAAATTTTGTGATACCATGCTAAGTCGAGGTTGTAGCCTCCCCACTTAGAGTTTCGCTTAACAGGTGTCGTGGGTGATTCCAGACACCGGTAAGTTAGGCTAGTGTGTACAGATAGGTGTGTTTTCAATTGAAATGCCGTAGACGGAATTAGTCCCGATGGACTAAAGGAATCCGTTACTCGTGGGTAAAGAGTACACCCTCTGCAGAGAATAAATCTATTCGAATAGCCGTGTCCATGGTTAAGCACTACAGTCTGGGACGGGTCAAGGGTCAGCCTTAGTGTCGGTCTTCAGAGGAGAAATTGTTAAACCAGAACTTGGATCATGACTTGTGACTTGTGATGATCATGATTACTATTTGTTATGGACTAACCCGTTAAATTATTTGAATTATCGAGTATCCCTGGGACGGTTCTACCTCCTGGATATTCACTGTGAATATTTTTAAGCCCTTTATATGGTGTCGCTGAGACGCCCAACTGTGGCATGCTTATTATTCACTTACTTTATAAGCCCTTTATGCGGTGTTACTCAGACGCCCGACTGGGGCACGCTCGTCATTTACCATCCTTTCGAGGCGTCGCTTCAGACACCCGATCGGTGCATTTTTATTACTACCCCTATTATTGCAGATTCATGTTGTATATAAATAACTTGCTTGCATGCATCAGGGATATTGTTTTATGACTGATGTGGTGACCATAGAATATTTCAGAGCATGATTATCGTTTGTTATATTATACCCGTGTTCATAATGTTTGCGAGTACATTCAAAGTACTCACTGGCTTGTCCCTGGCTATTGTCTTGGCAAGATCTCTTGCGTGGAGAGGAGCGTTGGGAAGACAGCCCCGGAACCAAAGCCATGGTGATAGCAGCCTCGCGAAGATAGGAGTTAACCTGGTCAGCTGTCCCTGTGGGAAATGGAGCCCCATAGACGCTGATGATCCTCAAACCGCTTCCGCCATCAACCACTAGAAACCATCTGTTGTACTCATAGGCCAGAATGGTCTTGTACTACATATTATGTATTTTGCTTGGAATTTCTGTATCAAGTTGGTGCCTCATCAGCTAACAGTAATCCTGGGGCTGGTGAGCACAAGGGCCATTTTCTGGACATTTATATCCCGGAAAGGTGGCCCTGACATCTATGTTACTACTTTCATAGTAGGTAGTAACATATGGATGGTAACATGCAAGTCTTCATTAATTGAGATATAGACTCATTTTACCATGGTGTGTGTGTATGTTTGTGTGTGTGTGTTTAACAACATGTGTGTGTTAGAGAGAGCGACACATCGACCTACTCCTATAGAGAGATGGTGTGTAGCGTACGATTTAGCCGCGAGAGTCGGTGCATCCTCTCATTTCCGGGCATCCGGTCGGGACAGGCGGGACAACTGCCACGCCCGCTCCTGACCAGCCTGGTCCACCCAAAGCCCCTCCATCGCCCGTGCGCGTTTCGGTCAGCGCCGCTCCAAAGAATCGGTGCCGCATTCATGCCCGGGCAGAGCGGACGCGACCTCTCACTGGTGCCTGCGTTGAAGGGAGAAGCGGATTCAAGAGTGATGGTTGCTTCGTCCGCCCAACTTACTGCTGGGTCTATGTGATTTGACGGCTCATTGGGCATTATTACTGAGGTGGTAGGACTGGTGGATGTCCCACGCTTTCGGCGAAAGGAGGTACTACTAGATTACAATTTCCCACATTCTCAGCAGAGGAGTGCGAGAGCAATGAAAAGACGCAGGCTCAGTGATTACATGGCCCACCTCACACTATCACCATATTTTCTGGACACCGTGTGACACCTAACTCTTTACACAG
This sequence comes from Aegilops bicornis, assembly GCA_021605145.1. NCBI lineage: Eukaryota > Viridiplantae > Streptophyta > Magnoliopsida > Poales > Poaceae > Aegilops > Aegilops bicornis. The sequence continues at coordinate 159,006,434 of CM038670.1, read as the reverse complement.
TACTAGTATAGTATGTACTGTAATTTATCAGCGAGATAAATTTGTACAATGCTATGAAGCTTCCAGCTTCTGTTTCTTGTATCTTGCTTCCAAGGTTGCCCGTTGCAACATTTCATCAAATACAAAGGAGACTAACATGCATGCTATTGCATCTCAATGATTGACAGATCATGGCCAATATGTACTCCCTCCGTTCCAAAATAAGTGTCTCAACTTTATGCAAACTTTAGTACAAAGTTGTACTACTACTAAAGTTGACACTTATTTTGGAAAAGAGACAGCTAAAGAAAAAAAGTTCCATGCAGTCCCTTGCCCTTGAACCGTAAAACCTAACTAGGCTTTAATTTGCTGGCAACGTTGGAGCTTCCGAAGAAATGAAGTTTGCAACCCTTTGACCATCGGATCATTTTGTGCAGTTTCACCAAAATCGAGATGAGCATCCCTGTGGCAAAGAAATTGAAGAAGCGTGATTAGAATAAGACTACTGGGACTAGTTGATGAGACATAATCTCATCACAAATACAGTACATAGAAGTCAGTAGAGGTATGTGCGGGGTAAAGAAGTAGAGAAATATCCACATGGAGTGATGTGGGCAGCTGGAGCAGTGGTGCAAGCCGGCTGTAAAGGGAGTTGTACCTGAGGGATGTCGGGACGTAGCTCAACCTAGAGGAGGGCGGCGGGAGGAGGCAACTTCCCACGTCGCGGCAGTGAGCAATGGACGAAGGAAACCTCACCGGCTTTGTGAGAGAGAACGACGGGGACCCCTGATCGGGACGTGCCGACAGTGGGTTTTCGCCGTCAGCGCCGGCATCTACACTAAGCATCCACCCCTTCCCCCGGCGGACGTGATCCGCCGGGATGTTAGAGATGTGGCCACAGTCGTTTTGTGCGAGACATTGTGAAGACTGAAGAGAGCAACCCCAGCAAGCAACCATGTAGGCTCGTCGTGCCTATGTATATAGTGGAGTGGTTTCCTTTTCTCTCCATATGAACCTATTTATATTGCATACGTGCCACTGAAGAAAAAAACTTTATTTATAAATGACGGGGCACCTACTACTCGTTCTCCTATAAACCTTGCGCTTGGCATCTCCAAAATATTAACCTTGCGATTGGCTCGTCGCCTCTTCGGGAAGTCGAGCAATAATGGTACTGCAGTATATATCGTTCTGGCTATATGATAATGAATGAATTGCTGCATGTCCACCACATGGGCGAGGGTCGAGGGGCGAGGGAGAGTGCGTACTGTTACGTCCGTTTCTATATTGACTACATACGGAGCAAAACGAATGAATCTACACTCTAAAATACGTCTATATACATCAGTGTTTGGAGTATGTACTAGTAGTTCATATTGAAATCTAATAAAGGACATATATTCCAAACAATATGATGATCTCTCTAACCAAGGTAGGGACGAAGAGTAAACGGAGGGAGTAGTAAAATTTTCTCCTCGTCCTACAAGCCACCGCGCGCGTGGACGAGGGAGCGGGCGTAAGGCGTACTAGTAAGCAATCTTCACCTCATCCTGCGAACCACCGCGCCCATGGAGAGGGAGACGGCGTACTAAGAAAGCTTCTCCTTGTTCTGTGAGTTGACGGGACACATCAAAAGTACTCCAGTGTATAGAGCCTTGCCTATAAGGTAGGCCCCACATGGTTTGCCTCTTTTTTAACATAACGCGTCAAGTTGCAATTTGTTTGTTCACCCATGGTAGACGATCCTCCATCAAGTGGACAACCAGTACACGTGTCAAATTACCACGTGGGCTGCCTTTTCATACAGAAATGAGCTCCATCGTGTACCCGCGTGGGTGTGGTTGGGAAAGAGACGGGAGTACGTGTGCAGTGCGTGCACCTCTTCTCTTTGTGCACGTCCCCCACCTACATGGGTGTGTGTGAGAGAGATACAAACCTAGACAGATGGCGTGTGCGTTTGTGAGTGTTTTTTGTTTGGGGGTGATTTCGTGAATGTATTTTTGGGAATATGTGTCAATGACATCTCAAACAAAATTTTGCATGCAATGTGTGTGAAATAGAGGCATATCCATATCATATAGAGAGGGCTAGAGGGGGTGATCCACGAGAAGAGAGGGAGGGGTCATAGATATCGATAGAGTCGAAGAGAGGATCAAGTGGGTCGGTGCGAGATGGATGAAGAGAGCCATCGAAAGTGTGTGTGTGCAAGTCAAAGATATAGGGCGACTGACCTACCAGAACGTCAGAGGGCACAGGGAAAGTTTGTGTGTGGCAGGGAGACATGATTAGAGCTCTCGATGTATTGGTGTATATGCGTGTGTGGGGGGTGGGGGAGGGGTGAGGCAGAGGCCTAACTAGAGAGGTAACGACTCGTATATGTGTTGATAAGGAGAGACCGAGCTATGTCTTGAGGGAGATGGGTCGACATCCATACATAACTGAAGGACGAGAAATAGGTTGGGACAGAGAGAGATAGAGAGAGAGAGAGAGGAGAGGGAGAGAGGGAGGGAGAGGGGTAGAGTGCTGGATGGTTGATGGAGTTGCTTCTCGAAGATGGTGGGAGAGGCCTACTAGACAAACTGAGGGTAGAACTGCAATATTATCAATAAGAGTGGGTATGGGTTTCTATGTGTGCCTGTGCGTGATAAATCTGTCGGGATGCATGCATGGATGATGAGGGGGAACCATGTGTTTGCTAAGCAAACCTAACTAGATCGGTAGATCAATTGTTGTTTGTCAAAGGAAGGGAGAGACATAACTAATGAGGTAGATCGATCGACACGTGGGAAAAAAACGAGTTATAAGGACCTAGGGAGCTATATGTATAGCGGGAGATTGGTCGGTGTACATCCATTTGTTAAAGGCAAATAAGGCCCAGCGAGACGGATAGATAGAGAGAATGGAGCTAGGAGGTTGTGAGAGAGGCTGAGCTACTAGCTAGATTGGGGGAGGAGTGTGCGGTCGTGAGATCGATGAAAAGAGGGGCGAGAGTTTACACACGTGTGTGGGACCGTATGAGAGACACGAGGCTTGGACACAGAAAGGAGGAGATGGAAGGTGCGTGTGTACATATGTTCTAGGCAGACGCTGGAGAGGTTTATCAATTGGTGTGTGTCGGAAAGGAGTTGTGGAGACTCTGGGAGAACGACCTAAAGAAAAAAATGAATGTGCGCGATGGATAGAATGCAGAGGGAGGGGGAGGGCGAGGAGTGCGTGTGCATGCACGAGAGGAATTTAGTGCTAGCTACAAAGGTTAGAGGATTGTGTGGGTGTAAGAGACTAACAAAGATCATAATTTGATATGAAAGTGGATTCATATATTTGAATAGAAGATCATAGTGTTATAAACATATGCCTGCATGAATATAGCGGTGATACGCGTGCTGTGGTTTTGCACATGTTATACCATAATGTGATAATGCATGGTGTTTGCAACTCACAGCTAAATGTCGAACAATCTAAATCATACTATATATCGAACAATCTCACATTTTATTTGAATTTGTGATAATGCGTGGCATTTGCAGCTTACAACTAAATATCGAACAATCTAAACAATACTATATATCGAACAATCCCACATTTTATTTGAATTTGTGGTAATGTGTGGTGTTTGCAACTGATATCTAAATACTTGTAGGCGTAGTGGGCGGGTACCATACATTATGTGATAAACACATTATACATATGAGACATGGTATAGATTATGAAGATCTAGCTAGAGCTTGAAATGTATTATGATTTGAAATCAATATAAAGTGGATTCAAAAAATCGAGTTTGATTTCATATAGTACACATAGTTCATATCTAACTCGAGAGTTATCATGTGGTGTGCTGTGAAGATAATACCCAAACGATGGTTTAACTTGACAATAATGATGATTGTAGATCTTATTAAAATAGAGAAACGAATTCAAATTTAGTTCATATTGAAGCGGTAGTATATACGTTTGGAATGCACTAAAACGTTCATTTGAGTAGCGGGTTGCATGTATTATACACGTAGCGAAATATTTTAATTGAACATAACATGAATTCAAAGTTTTGAATGACATTTGTAGTGCGAATTGATTTGGTACAGTACACGGGACTAGACTCTCTTGTGTGATGTGAATTGATTTCTTTTAGTTTTTTCATCGACGGAAGTGTGAATTGATTTGGTACAGTACACGTTGGGCTTGTCCGGAAATTTCAAGCCACGCGTTGTTACCCTGAAATATTTAAGATATATCTTTGTCTCGTTGTGCTCCGACAACAACCTCCATCTCAACCCGTGCCTTTCTATTCCAAAATTACAACGTGCACGAAAACTCCCACCTCCTGTGAAATCCTGACACACAAAACGCCCGTGATACCCCTGAACCGAAAGAACCGCCTAGCTCAAATCGGTGGGGGTAATTTCGTAACTTACCCCATATTTCGGACAAGCGCATCCCTAAGCCATTGGTTCCCCACTCCCATTCGTACACCGAGTCCGCGAAAACCCGCGAAGCCCCACACCATCCTCCGCCTGCCACCCAGCCAAAGCCTCTTCCCCGACGACGTCGTCCACGGCAACACCTCGACGTCCCTCACCCACCGTACCGGATGAGGATCCGTCGTCGATCTCATCGTCCCGCCGGTTCAGCCACCCCGCCCTCCACCTCCAAGGGGATGCCCCGATGTTCCCCTCGTCTTACGTGCCACCTCCATTCCCACACCGCCGTCTTCACCTGCACCATCGGAAGAGCATCATCATCACCGTTTCCTCGGATGAAGCTGAGGCCTAATCGGCGCCACCACAGAGGTTGTACACTAATCGCCGCATTTTCTTCTTGATTCGATCTCACGGCGCTGCCGACGCTCGGTCCCGATCCTCCACGGTGTGACTCCATCCACAGCGGCGTCGCCAGCCACTTCCTTCACGGCGTCGCTCCCTCGGCGGCGGCGACGTACATCAAGAGGAGCTATCGCTGCTTTAGCTCTCACTCGCTGTTGCTGCTCTTCTCTTGTCGGTCCCTCGCAGTCCGCTCTTGCTATTGCTTTTGCTCTTTCTCGCGCTGCTCCTCTCGCTCTTGCTCTTGCTTGCGATGCTGCTTCGATTTAGCTACACTTCAGTCGGCTGAATGGACTTTTGGGTCAGTCAATTTTCAGGGGGTGGCGGGGGGGGGGGGGGTGGGGGCTCGCCGGACTTAAGGAAGAACCAGCCGCAGCAGGGAGGTGGGCTCACTGGAGAGGTACCCCACTATCTATCTTAGGGTTTAGGGTGGGGGCGATGGTCGCCGGTGGTGGTGGGGCGGTGGCGTGGGGATCGCCGGAGAAAAAACTCGGCAAGGGGGGGGGGCTAGAGGGATGGCCGGGGTGGCCGCGGACTGGCGGTTGGGAGTTGTTTCTGGGCGGGTGGGGTGGCGCACCGCCGGCCGCGGGGGGCAGAGGTTTGGTCGGTAGTGGCTGGCGACTCAGGGGGTGGAGGTTGAAGTTGAACTGCATGCCCTTGATTTCGTATCCAACGGCTAGAAAATCGACTGACCAGAGATTAAAAATTCAGTTGACCGGCTCTCGCACGCGCTGCTGCTGCTACTGCTTTCCGGCTACTAGCTAGTGCGTTCAGTTTCGACAGTAGAATTCAGTTTCAATAGTAAAATTCAGTTTCGACATCAAAATTCAGTTTCGACAGTTAAGTTCAGTTTCGACAGTTAAATTCAGTTTCGACAGTTAAGTTCAAAGATGAGCGGCTGATGTATTTTACATCTAGCACTTTGTGTTTATGTATTTTACGTCATCAATTGGAGATGCTATTAGAACTCCACTCAGGTTAACATTGTCTCTCCTGTCCTGCTTCAGCCTCGGCGTCGTACAACTCACCGGAGCTGCTCCAACAACGAAACCCTCCGTCACCGTGGAACAGTACCCCGGGCTCCATCTCAAGATGCCTAAGTTCTTCTTCCCCTCCTCCGACAGCCAAGTCAGCCGGATCATCCTCACCAACCAACCCAATCACGCTGAGCTCGACATGGCTTCGCCAAAGAGGTTGTACACTTGTTGCATCTCTTTTTTACTCTACATGTTATATATATTGTCCACTTAGAACATGCAGTAACATGAAATACGATTAGTTTCTCCTACTATACGACAAGCATTGAGGTACCAGGCAACTTAGCTATCCATGCTGGACTCTCTTGAACGCCATCATTATTATCTCTGCGTGTTTGAGCTGTGTATTTGTCTATGGGCCTGGGAGTTGAGCTAGTAGGGCAGTGGCGTGGGTCCAAAGTAGTACAAGTAGGCAAGTAGCACAAAAACATTTTTTTAGTGTAGCTTTTCCTTGCTCAAGCCTGCCTACTAGAATTGCCAGTGCTTGAAAGGAAAAGTGAAGGAAAAACATAGGAATTGGAAAGTTTCCTATGGTACTACTATTCATGCATTTGGTTCAAAGGAATGGAGGAAAGGAAAACTATAGGATTTGTTCCTTTAATGTCTCCTTGAAAGAAAAACCGTATGTATATTAATTTCCACTTGTCCTCCTTTTCGAATTCCTATCATGAAGCACAAGACTAAGAGATAGTAGCATAATAGCATTATAACCATACATTTTCTTGTGGTTTGACTTAATCTCACGATGCTTCTTTGCATCTTGTGATCTTCCAATTCTTGTGAACCAAACACCTAGATTGGCAGAAATCCTGTGTTTTTAAATTCTCTGTTTTGCATATGCATTCCTATCCTATTACTGCGTATTTCCTATCCCTGCGTTGTTAGAATCCTCCAATTCAATCTAGCCCTTACAGAATTACTTCTCTTACAGATAGTTGTCAAAGAAAACCTTGTGTGGTTTGTCCTGCTCCTACTGCACCGTCGTCCACCCAAGCTCAGCTGCTCTAACGACTGAAGGGTCCAGACTGTCTTTCACCGCCTCAGATCTTCTTCCCCGCCGCCGGCAGCCATGACAACTGCATTACAATCATCAATCGAGCAGATGACCTCGAGGACTACACACGTCCGCAAGAGAGGTCGCACACTTTCGTGTCTGCTTACGTTATGCATCGCTTAATATTACATGCTACTTTATTGTCATGTTCACCGATTAGACTCTGAGCCAGCTCCAAACTAATGGTCAAACTTGAGTTTTTAAATGGTTTTGGGGTACATATCGGGGCCGCAATCAATAGTATCTATCTACTATCTGGTTAATCTCTGGTGTCTACTATTAGTTTCATGTTGGGTGGGAAACAAACAGTAAAAAAGCCATTATCTATATTTTTTAACTAAAGCCATTATCTGCCTGCTATCATTGGTTTTGGGTCTATCCATAGGTTGCTACCATCACTCTGGATTTCTGCATGCACTCCTTACATAATCTCACAATGTTTTATTCCTATGCATGTCAGTTATTGTACACAATGGAACTGAACATGTAGAGCAAAAGAAACGAGCCTTGCATGGCAATAAAATTTCATGCAGACGTTGCTCCATGGTAGGCGCAAAGGCATCCCCCCTCCACCCATTTTGGATTGTAATCGAGAGGAAGATGTCTATTCTGAGTTGGATTCAGAAGGAGAAGACCACTCCTATTTACCCCCTGAGGTCTGCGCTCTAACTTGGCATGCTGATGTTGGTTATATCATGCATATGGTGCCTTGCATTGCTTACTTTGTACATCAAATATGTCAACTGCTTAGTTTAGACATGCTTTGTGTGAATGCCATCTGTTTAGTTTATTCATCGTTTATGTGAATTATGCGACGCCATCTTTTTTAGCCAGGCATCATATATGTGAATTTTGCAATGCCATCCTGCTTAGCCAGTCATCTTATATGTGAATTATATCAGGCCATCCTTTATTTTTCATTACCTATTACATTTGTCAACAATGTTAATACATTCAACTACTCTTCGTGTGCATCAGCCATTTAACACGGTGATGGAAAGTTCTGGAGTGAAAACAATGTCTTCAGAGCACACTATGCAATCTGACGAAGCGCATATCTTGCTGGTTACGAATAGCTCCTCAGAGGAGGATTCAGAGACAGATGACCATTCTTATTTCCCCCCGAGGTGTATGCTGTAACTTGGCAGAGTTATGTTGCTCATATCGTGCGTATGGTGTCTTGCATTGCTATGTCATTTGATTAGTTTAGACATGCTTTGTGTGAATGCCACCTGTTTAGTGTCTAATTACCATATATGTGAATTATGCATTCCATCTTGTTGCAATACATTATATATGTGAATTATGCAATGCTATCTGGTTGGAAAGGCATTATATATGTGAATTATGCAATGCCATGATGTTGAGCCAATCATCATGTATGTGAATTATATCATGCTATCATTTTTTTGTATTACGTGTTCCATTTGTCGACAACGTTTGTATATTCAACTACTCTTCCTGTGCATTAGCCATTTGAAGCGGTGATGGAAGTATCTGGAGTGAAAACAAGGTATTCATAGTAGACTATGCTACCTGCTGAAGCAGACATCTTGCTGGATAAAGAGAGCTCCTCAGAGGAGGATTCAGATACTGATGACCAGTCCTATGCGGCACCCCGGCTCAGAGCAACTGGTTTACCATGCATTTCTAGCCCAGAGACCATGTCTTCTGGCAACACACAACATCTTGGTACAGAAAACAACCGCTTTATTGATGCTAGCGGATCATAGTTTATATTACAATAGGTAGCAAGGCCAAGCGGCACACACGGTGCGGCTGAACAATATGTACATTATTTTGTGAACATAAAGGGGCCTCGATCATAACAACTACGCGGCAGCAGAACAACATCGTAGCGGAACTACATAGCACAGGGACACCGATGTGGACACGATCTAGACTCGGACAGCACTCCTTTCCGACAAGACTTTCCTGAAATCTGGCATGACACGCGAGGTCAGTACATTGAATGTACTTGCAAGCTCACAACAAACATAAACATAATGACAAACCATATCATGATAATTAACCAATTATTAATAATGCAACAAGATAGCCAACATGCTGTGATCATGCTCCTGAGAAAAAAAATCCCTTGGACTGACTTACCATCGGTGATCGCTCTTGGACCACAAACGTACCGACCTCAAGGTCTTAACTAAGAAGATATCATGATCTTTACGGTGATCACAACCACGACCAATATTTGGTCTCAAACGGTGATCCTTCCGGCGATCACAACCACGACCAACACTTGGCCTCAAACAACAAGATGACCTTCCCGCCATCATTAATAGTGCAAAATTCATAACTTAGTGTGCAAGATTTATTAAATGTTGACCCATGGTGTGACCTACTTTCGAGCGTGTCCGTAACCGTGGACTCGGCTATCGATAGATTAATACACTCTGCAGAGGTAGCGCACTGTACCCACACCACGGAACCCATGGCCTCGTACTCCCATTCGGGTGGACCAACGGCATTCCGACGAAACCCCTCCATTGCCATGACACTCTCTCGGCCACTCCGACTCACTCCCAACTGGGCTAGTCCTGGGTGGCCCCGTGTCTACCAAAGACACAACGACCACCGTCGTGGCCAAAACATAAACGTCCCTCACGGGGACCCGTACCAAAAATCTCAACAACGGGCACACAAGGTTATGTCTGCTTCCGGGCCAGGGAACCGCGTGCCCATAACCTTCCCTCGTTGGAGGCACCAACCAGAGGCATGCCAATGGACCGAATAAAGGACTTCCCATAAAAGAAAATGTGGTTGCACTGGGAAAAACTCGATTTAGTGGAACCATGACCCGGTCAACGATATATTCAAGTTGTGTTATTATCAGATTCAAATTAAATTGAAAATAACCGGTGTCATAGTATGCCATGAAATGCAACACTAACATATGCATCAGAAATTAACGGAAAAGACTGAGTCAACTATATCCACACTAAGCATAACCATCAACAACACTTGACACTTCTCTGGTTAACATTAAACCTCACATTAAACATGATCTTTTCTAAAAAAAATATCATTTTTTCATGCAAGAAAAATAACTCCAATTAATTACTTATATCCATAACCATATTATTTCTCTTATAGCCAAAAATTAATTCTAGTTTCTATACCAACTTGGTTAGCTACAAACTTTCTGTAATTCAAGCATATTAACAAGAACTAACAGAATATAAATAACATAATGGTGACGTAAATGCATGGATTAAATCATTCATTCAAGTAGAAAAATCACAAATATTGTAGTGGCATCATGAAAATGTTGTTGTGGCTTGCCTTAGTGCAGATGAGGTTCACAAGCCTCCTGGTGATCCTCAAGACAAGCTTCACTCTCTGAAAATATTTATAAACACAATAAGAAAACATCAAGAACCCTTCTGAAAATCACCATAAAATCTAGACAGCAGGGAAAAATCCCATTTTTGGCGAGCTGCTAGATTTCTTGCAAAGAACACAATGCAAAAAGAATCAATTCATTTGGACTTATGGTTGAAGAGTTATAGCTGTTTGAAGCTCTCTGGATATAAATGAAATTTGAATTGAAATAAAAACAGACTGGGAGGGTGACGTCGAAGGCGTAAAGCCTCAGGGTGCCACCACTCGTACCGCTTCGCGCTCGTACCGAGTGGCTGACTAGCGGGCCCTGCTAGTTAGGTGAGGGGGAGAGGGAGAAGGAAACAAAGGACAGCTAGGCTTCGCCGGAGCTCACGCCGGTGACGAGGGCTCCTTGGCCAAAACGAGAGGGAGGGATCAAGAGAGGAGACGGAGGCGCACCTGCCCGTACCGTAGAGTAGCTAGGGGTGGTCGGGCGGCGTCAGAATCGTCCTCTCTAGCGGAGACAGGAAGCAAAGCTCGCCGGAGACGAAGACGACGGCGAGTAGAGGCGACTCCAGGGGCTCCAATCGGGCGGATCGGCACCACCACAGAGTGGCGGAGGCCCTGGAAGGGTTGCCCAGGCCTGGGAGGGGTCGGAGCTACGACGACGACCCGAGGGGATCGCCGGCGAGCTCGAGCTCGGGAACGGCGGCCCGCGGCCTGCCCGGCCGGGCTACGGTTTCTACAAGATCGTGGAGAGTGTGGGAGTGGTGGATGGTGCTCGAGGAGGCTTGGGAGGGCTCTATTTATAGGCGAGCATCAAGGGGGGGGGGGTTAGGGCTCCGTAGGTGGACACCTGGACACGGCGCCCGACGACGAGCGGCGTCAGTGAGAGGGGGAGAAGGCGACGCAGCTCATGCGGGGACTGTGGGCGAACGGGGACGAGCACATGATCGAGAGGAAGGCGACGAGCACAATGCAGAGGGCACTGTTGCGTTGGCCGGACTGCGCCTGTGCTCACTTCGGCGAGCTCCGGCGTCGGCGAGCGCCAGGAGGGAGTTAATTGAGCTAGGACGAAGATTGTGGCGAGGTTTGGCACACTTAGGCAATCGGGGAAGCGAGCACGTGCAAAACAATGCGCTCGGCGGCACTCAGAGCATGGCGACAAGCAGGTTGGCATCGTGTACACGCGTGGTCACCGCGTGAACTTTGCCCTCAGGCTGACCTAAGTCCAAAACTCATGTCTGGCTTGTTGTTCATGGTAGTTTTGAAGATTACCACACTTTGGTTTGGACCCAGACGCAGTAGAAAAGATTTCACATTCCTAGTATGTTTCTAATTAGTAACTTTGAGAGGTTACTGAGGTCAAATGCCTGGGATTTGGGAGCTGGGCTTTCGGAGTTAGCAATCATCTACTAAGGTGATGATGCACAAGAAAAATTAGCCACATTGGAGCAAGTAAAATGGTAGTTGCTGTAGAAACCACCATTTCTGTCCAGAACACAAAATATGTTCTGTAGCAAAAATATTCCAAAAAGTGATCAAATATTTTTCCTCAGGAAGGTGCCCTAGGTTGAAAGAATATTTGTGAATTTTCTCATATTTTTGTGGGCAAGAAAAATTGGGGTTGCTTTGGAGCAGATTGAGCTAGCTAGGGTTTAAGAGAGGGAAATGAATATTTTTCATTTAAGAAAAATATTCTAAATATTATTTTGAGTAGAACCAGAGAGGAAAAGATGATTAGAGAGGGAAATGAGGAACTTGGGTGAAAGCCAAGGGGAACCCAAGTGTTTAAGTCCATATGAAAAGATTCAAAAACTCCAAATTTCAAAATCAATCCAAATGAAAATCAGGCAAATAAAAGAGGGAAAAAACCAGGCTGTCAAAAACCTCCCCCACTTAGAATGAATCTCTTCCTCAAGATTAGGTTGCTTGGGAAAACCATTCTGGATAATGTGCCCTTAGAAATTCTTCTCGTTCCCAAGTTGATTCTGACTCGGTGTGGTGCTCCCACTGGACTTTGAAGAATCTACTTACTTTACTACGAGTGACCCTTTCCATCTGATCCAAAATTTTAACCGGTCTCTCCTCATATGTTAGGTCCTCTGCCAGCTCTGTTTCAGTCATAGTAGTCTTTTTCTCAGGCGGTGATATGCATCGCCTCAATTGGGAAACATGAAACACGTTGTGCACGTCCGACAATTCAGGGGGTAACTCCAACTGATATACTCCATGCAGACTGACTATCCTAGATACATACAGTTGTGCAAGTCAATCTGCTCGATTTGTGGTTTTGATCGGGATAAAGTGAGCAACCTTGGTTAAGGTGTCCACTATGACCCATATTGCATCATTGCCTCGCTAAGTCTTGGGCAGTCTTGTGATGAAATCCATGCAGGCATCATCCCATTTCCATTGTGAGACTGGCAGTGGTTGGAGAAGTCCGGCTGGCTTCTGATGCTCTGCCTTCACCTTGTTGCATATGTCGCAACATGCCACAAAATAAGCAATGTCTTTCTTCATCCCATCCCACAAGAATACTTGTCAAAGATCTTCATACATCTTCGTACCTCCAGGGTGAATAGAATACGAAGATTCATGTGCTTCCAACAAGATTTTCTACTTTAAATCCGCCTGACTTGGTACACAAATTCTTCCATGGAATCGGAGAGTACCAAATTGATCCCTTGAGAAATCTGAAGTCTGTCCCGCTACCTTATTCCTGGCACGTTTCGGCAGAACGGTGTCATCTGGCTGTGCCTTGCGGATCTCTTCCTCAAGGGTGGGGGCGACTTCCAAAATATTAGCAAGGCCAGCATCCACTGTGACCAGGTTGAGGTGAGCAATCTCGTCTTGAAGTTTAGGAGGGAAGGATTCCGATATGACATTCAGGCTGACAGGCTTTCGACTGAGTGCATCGGAGACCACGTTGGCCTTACCCGGGTGGTAATTTATTCCAAGATCATAATCCTTGACTAACTCAAGTCAGCTTCGTTGACGAAGATTTAAATCTGGCTGAGTAAATATATACTTGAGACTTTTGTGATCGGTAAAAATTTGGCACCTCTTCCCGATGAGATAGTGTCTCCAAATTTTTAGAGCATGAACCACCGCGGCCAATTCCAAATCATGAGTGGGATAATTTACCTCGTGGGGTCGTAGCTGTTGTGATGCATAGGCTACTACCTTGCCGTCTTGCATAAGTACGCATCCAAGTCCTTGTCTGAAGGCGTCGCAGTACACATCAAAACTGCGGTAGATAACTGGAAGAGTTAACACAAGTGCGGTCGTCAGCCGTATCTTTAGCTCATTAAAACTTTTCTCACAGTCCTGAGTCCATTCAAACTTCTTGTCCTTTTTGAGCAGCTCCGTCATGGGTTTAGCAATCTTGGAAAACCCTTCAATGAAACGACGGTAATATCTGACTAATCCAAGAAAACTCCGGATCTGAGATACGGTTGTGGGCGGCAACCAATCGAGCACATCCTTTACTTTGCTCGGGTCCACGGCCATACCTTCGGCAGATAGTACGTGTCCAAGAAATCCAACTTGCTTGAGCCAAAACTCACACTTACTGAATTTGGCGTATAGCTGATGGTCGCGGAGTCATTGTAGTACTACTCGGAGGTGTTTTTTTGTGATCTTCTTCACTTCTTGAGTAAATAAGTATGTCATCGATGAAGACTACCACGAACTTATCGAGGAAGTCCATGAATACTTTGTTCATCATATGCATGAAGAAAGCAGGGGCATTGGTGAGACCAAAGGACATAACTGTATATTCATAAAGACCGTACCGCATAGTGAATGCGTTCTTAGGAATATCTTCCTTTTTAATCTTGAGTTGATGATATCCTGTCCTTAGATCAATCTTGGAGAATACTTTGGCCCCACTGAGCTGATCAAACAAGTCATCAATCCTTGCCAGTGGATATTTATTTTTGATTGTGACATCGTTCAGTTGACGGTAATCCACACACATGCGGAGGCTGCCATCCGTTTCTAGAAAACTGATCTGTACCCATGAACTGCTCAAACCCTGATACTTTTAGGTATGAATATTTTTTTATTATCCGAAGCTCGCCAGATCTGAAATCATAGCATCAATCTGTGAAAACTGTTTTTCTCAACACTTAGCCATTTTTTCATCCGTAGATCTGTTCTTTCAACCTTGGTATGGACGGCTAAACTAAAAAATGTTAACCCGCCAGGCACCATTAGTCCCTTCTTAAGCCATCAATAGTTAACCGTAACTTTGTAATTCCAATCCCCGACTTAATGCCTATTGAGGGAGTCCTGGATTAGGGGGTATCCGGACAGCTGGACTATGCACAACGCGTCCGGACTATTGAAGCGTGAAGATATAAGACTCAAGACTTCGACCCGTGTCTGGATGGGACTTTCCTTGGCGTGGAAGGCAAGCTTGGTGATCCGGATATTATATTTCCTTCCTTGTAACCGACTCCATGTAAACCCTAGCCCTCTCCGGTGCCTATATAAACCGGAGAGGTTGGTCCTTAGAAGGCCGATCACAATTACAATCATACCATCATAGGCTAGCTCTTAGGGTTTAGCCTCAACTTTGAGGACAAGTTGTGTTCGGATCACCGAAATCCTTGAGCCAAAGACCTGCTCAAAAGAAAACCTGACCCAGGTCCCGGACTTAGAATCGGGCATCGGGCTGAAGAAATTGGGCACCCCGGATCCTGAGCTGTTTAGTTCGGGACCGCCCGCGCCCTTGGGCGTTAGATCGGATCAAAATCCGGACTCTGAACTGGACCTAAACTGTCTGTCTCGCATCCGGCAAGAGCCCCAGGAAACCGTACATCGCTACTGGGCCAGATTCCTCCTTGCGCTTAACAAGGTCAGGGACTGCCGCAAAGAGAACATGGTCTCACTTTTCTGCAAAAACTGCATGGAAGAAGGACTCCTCAATGCTATAAGCCGCCGCGACATAGTACGCTTCGCGGACTTGGCAACCATAGTACGGAAGTACTGTGCGATGGAGAGCGCTTGGAAGACCCAAACAAACTTTTGGGATAGTACTGCTCTCGCCAAAACCTTTGTCCGAACTAAATGGACCAACTCTCGTAAGTCGTCCGACCCAACCCCCAAGAAACCAAAGCCCACTCCAGGGAGGAGATCCGTATTGGAAGGATGGCTCGACGGGCCATGTAAGCTCCACAGTACTCCGGATACAACACCTACTCATAGCCTTAAGACATGTTGGATACTCCGGCAGGTGGCAAAAAGTGGCGAGGATCTTCTTGTGGGCCATAAAGCGGAACAACATCCCGCCAGCGAACACAATACGGTACTAACCGTCTTCGAGACTTTCGCCTCAAACAATAGGCGCAAGCGAGCTCGCCGAAGCTCCTCTGAAATTTACCGTGTGGCAAAAATAAACCCTTGGAACGACACTGCTATAACTTTTACTGCCAGTGATGAACCTCGATTCCGGGCTGTCCGGGCACCAGCCGCTCTGGTCCTTAGTCCGATCCTAGATGGCTTTCGGCTCACTAAAGTACTCATGGACGGCGGAAGCGGATTAAATATGATTTATGAAGAAACACTCAGTTAGATGGAGATTGATAAAAGCCGCATTGAACAAAGCGGCACGACCTTCATGGGAATTATCCCTACTCGGGAAGCGCGGTGTGCGGGAAAAATCACACTCGATGTGGCATTTGGTACCCCGGAGAATTATAGGTCCGAGGAAATCACATTCCAGGTGGCTCCTTTTAGAAGCGGATACCACGCCCTTCTAGGGCGGGATGCGTTTACAAGCTTTCTGGCCGTACCGCATTATGGGTACACGAAGCTTAAAATGCCCGGACCCAATGGAGTCATCACTCAAGCCAGTGATCCGGACGTTGCGCTTCGCGCCGAAAATAAAACCACAGCTCTAGCCTTGGAAGCATTATCTGAAGCCCTAGAAGCTGAAGAGTTAACAACATCGCAGGCCATCGTGGATGTGGACGACGTGATACTAGACAAACGACCCAAGTCCACCTCATTCAAACCTGCATTTAAATAGTCAAATTCCAGGTCCACCCAACGGACCCCACGAAGACAGCTTCCGTCGGGACACAGCTGAGCCCCGCGATTGACACCGCACTACGAGATTTCCTACGCGAGAATTGGGACATTTTCACCTGGCACCCATCGGACATGCCAGGCATCCCACGCATACTAGCCGAACACAGCGTCAATATTCTAAAAGGATATAAACCAGTCAAGCAGACCCTAAGGCGATTCTCAGAGCCCAAACGACAGGCAATGGGGGAAGAGTTAGCCAAGCTACTCGGGCTCGGATTCATCAGAGATATCAAACATCCGGATTGGTTGGCAAATTTGGTGATGGTGCCAAAGAAGGACAAATCCTGGTGCCTATGCGTCGACTTCAAAGACCTCAACAAGGCTTGCCCCAAGGATCCCTTTCCCCTTCCTCGCATTGATCAAATCATCGATGCCACAGCTGGACATGACTCGCTGTGTTTCCTCGACACATACTCTGGATACCATCAAATAAAGATGGCAGAGTCTGACCAAGCTGCAACAGCTTTCATAACGCCATATGGCCCTTTCTGCTTCAACACTATGCCTTTCAGGCTCAAGAACGCCGGTTCAACCTACCAACGCATGATTCAAACATGCCTGGAAAAGCAAATCGGCAAAACAGTGGAGGCATACATGGACGACGTGGTCATAAAAATAAGACGCGTCGAAACCCTAATAGATGACTTGAGGCTTACATTCGATAATCTCCGGACATACGACATCAAGCTGAACCCGGAAAAATGCGCTTTTGGCATCCCTCGTGAAGCTACTCGGCTTCATCAAGCTTCCAACAGAGGAATTGAAGCGAATCCGCAAAGATCCGAGCTCATCACAGTTGGCTATACCAACAGACCTCAAGCACATCCAAAAACTAGCCGGATGCGTGGCTGCTCTCAGCCGCTTTATCTCCAGGTTAGGAGAAAAGGCACTACCGCTTTATCGCCTTCTTCGGCGCACCGAACACTTCGTATGGACGGATGCAGCCGCGGCCGGACTGGATGAAATAAAGACCTTATTGGCCAGTAATCCAGTATTAACAGCGCCGAATATCGACGAACCTATGTTGTTGTACATAGCTGCAACGCATCAGGTCATAAGCGCAGTGCTCGTCGTTGAACGAGAGGCCGACGGATACAAATACCCGCTCCAGAAGCCGGTCAACTATGTGTCCACGGTCCTAACCCAATGCAAATCCCGATACCCACACTATCAAAAAATAGCATATGTGGTGTTCATGGCATCCCGGAAGCTATGACACTACTTTCAAGAGTGTTCGATTACGGTGGCCTCCGAAGTACCACTCAATGACATAATAAATAACCGCGATGCTACGGGCCGGATTGCCAAATGGGCCATTGAGCTCCTTCCGTTCGACATAACTTACAAACCACGGCGGGCCATCAAGTCGCAGTGTTGGCTGACTTCGTCGCCGAATGGGATGAAAGTTTAACTCCCTAAAGAGTACGGAGCATACTCAAACTGGATCATGCACTTCGACGGCTCTAAAATGCTGGCCGGATTGGGATCAGGTGTAGTCCTGACATCTCCCACCGGAGACACGGTCCAATACGTCCTCCAAATATTATACACAGACTCCAACAATGCAGCCGAATATGAGGCTCTGTTACACTGTCTTCGGATGGCAGTCTCTATGGGCATTCAACGCCTAGAAGTGCGCGGGGACTCAAACCTCGCAATATAGCAGATAAACAAAGATTTTGATGCCAAGGACCCAAAAATGGCGGCCTACCGTAATGTCATCCTCAAAATGTCAGCTCGGTTCGAGGGGCTCGAATTCCACCATGTGGCTCGAGTAAACAATCAAGCGGCGGATGTCCTCGCTCGCATCGGCGCTAAACGGGACCCTGTCCCACCTAACATATTCTTGGAACGGCTGTTCAAGCCATCTGTAGTATGGGAAGGGGAGTCTGGCAAAACTAGTACGGATCCGAATACATCCCCAGATTCCGAACCATCAGACATAGTCAGAGGTTCTACCCCCGAAATAACGTCCTCGGCCCATGAAATCATGGCTATAATCGCCCCGTGGACCGAGCCCTTCTTGGCCTACCTAAATAGGTAGGAGCTCCCCGAAGACCAAAATGAAGCACACTGCATTGTCCGGCGTTCTAAAGCTTACAAATCCTATGAAGGGGAACTCTACAAGAAAAGCGCTACCGGAGTACTACAAAGATGCATCTCCGAAGAGGAAGGGCGGCAGCTCTTGGCTGAAATCCATGCCGGCCTGGGTGGGAACCACGCCGCGGCTCGGGCATTAGTCAGCAAGGCCTTCCGTACAGGCTTCTATTGCCGAAGGCCGGAGGAGACGCACAAGACCTTGTCCAACATTGCGTCGGTTGCCAGCTCTTTGCCAATCATAGTCATATGCTCCCTACCGCTCTCCAAACAATCCCCATAACTTGGCCCTTTGCGGTCTGGGGGCTGGATATGGTCGGACCTCTTAAAGGGGGAAGCCATAAGAACAAATACTTATTGGTCATGGTGGACAAATTCACCAAATGGATAGAAGCTAAACCAGTCAAAACGGCTGAATCTGGACAAGTAATCGACTTCATATCCGGGGTCGTACACCGTTACGGTGTCCCCCACAGCATCATCACTGATAATGGCTCAAATTTCACAGCCGACAAAGTGAAAACTTGGTGCGCAAAAACGGGCATCAAGCTCGATTACGCTTCCGTCTACCATCCCCAAACAAACGGCCAGGTAGAGCGGGCAAATGGTCTCATTATGAGCGGCATCAAACCCAGACTAGTGCAATCCATGATAGAGTCGGATACACATTGGGTGGAGGAGCTCGACTATGTACTCTGGGGGCTACGGACCACGCCAATCGCACCACCGCATATACACCATTTTTTATGGTGTACGGCACGGAAGCAGTATTACCTTGCGACATAATACATGATTCGCCACGCGTACGCATGTACGAAGAGAAGGAAGCCGAGTTAGACCGGCAGGATAATCTGGATGCCCTGGAGGAGGAGCGCGATGTCGCAAAAGCCCGTCCAGCATTCTATCCGCAGCAGGCTCGACGATATCAAAGCAGAGAAGTGCGGGCCAAAACTTACAATATTGGCGAGCTCGTTCTACGCCTACCGAAGAAGAAGGACAAACTCAAACCCAAGTGGGAGGGTCCCTTAGTCACTGACAAAGTCCTCACCGGAGGAGCATACCGCTTACGTAATGCATCCGATAACAGACTCGAGCCAAACCCATGGAACGCGGCCAGACTACGGAGATTCTACACCTAGTGCCGAACACAGTGTTCGTCTCCTAACCCCTCCCTTTTAATTATGCCCCATCCCCTTTTTTCTTTCTCGACCTTTTTCTCTCTTCACACAAAGTATTCAATACAGTGCGGATTTTTGGATCACCCCGGCCGCACTAAGTGTGTAAGCAACACCTGGGGGCTTCCTATACGGAAGGTAAAAATGATTACTCACATGGCTTTTTTGCCCATCACATATGCATTCTTTTTCCATATGTGCCTTTTTTTCACCATTATATGCATCGATATGACTTAAGATGTTGCCAAGCTGGGTTGCCTAGCTCTTGTGTTTATGCCCTACGTTCTCGTTAATTCAGGTAGGGCATAACGGGATCACCTCTTCGATTGTTACCGCCGGTTCAACCGGATGTGTACCTCAGACTGGGTGAAGCCGAAAGCTAGCTTCCTTAAGAGAATATTCGGTCGGTGAACAAAAGGTGTATTCGTTTATTATAACATAAATCCCCATAAGTCTTGTATCCTGCGCCACCGTTCGTAGTCCGGACATGTGAATCGTCGCATGCGTACCCAGGGAAAGGAACCCCTAACGGAACTATTCTCTCTGGAAGATGTTTCTTACTATCCATGTAATATAACATAACTAGTTGGGTACTTGTCTGTTCAAGCACTTATGACCCCTACGCCTTGTTTCCACGCATACCCCGGTTTTGTATAACTGAGCGGGTATTCGGACACACCCCGGACTATAGGATCCGGGGGCTGAAGCGAAAAGGTCCGCCATGACAAATGATTTTAATCCGGCTAGGGGCTAATCATGCCCATTAAATTACACAGTCACTTGGACTGGCTATATTCCTCCTCTATACCGTCCAACATGCTATCTAGCTTACAATCCTGTTGAGAATACTTAGCGGCAAACGCTACCTAGTCATACACCAGACTAACGGGAATTTCTTGCCCATCGGGCACCGCCGGTCCAACTTCGGCCATATGGTTCGGGCCCAGCTTGGTGTAGCGCGTCTTCACCATTGCCTAGGCTTCTCTTGCTCCTTGTCGGCATGCTGATATCTTCCATAGACGGAAGCGCCGCCGGGCTCCTTGAAGCAGGTCCGCAAGTTCCCCCATGCCATTCGGCAGTAGGCCTGATGGCCACAAAGCCTGAGCGACACCCTGCATCACTTACCGAGCTCGCTTGTGCAGTTGCGAAAGGTCTTGAAGTAAATCACTTATAGATAAGAGCTTCTCCTCCTCAGGACGACCCTTTAACATTCCTGCAAGCAAAATTCTTTCAATATACTTCCTTGCCGAACTATACAACATTTTTCCTAGGCACTTACCATAAATTCCGGGTCGAAGCCTCTTGTTCTCCTTCACGGAGTCTGCTAGCTGAGCGCGGAGAGCTCTTAACTCCACGTCTAGCTGAACTTTAGCATCTTGAACATCGTTCTTCTCCCGCCTAACTCGCGTAAGAATGCGCTCGCCAGCTGCTTTTTGAGATGTGATGCGTCCTCCCTTACGCCCTCCGGATTCACCCCGGGATTGTCTGCAGAATTTTCTGTTAGACTTGTCATATCAGCCATTTACTAAACTGGTGCATCTTCGTGCAATTGTGACAATTGTTACCAGATGAGGGCTTTTGGGGTTCCTCTAATTTGGCAACTGTCGGGGCAGGCTGATCTGGCCCACGAACACCTATGGGACCGGCGGACCGAGCCCCTTTCGGTTCGGCGGGGAGCGGAGGTCGCACGAAGAGCAGATCGAGGCGAAGCACGCGAGAGGTTTTACCCAGCTTCGAGCTCTCCGAGAGATAATACTCCTACTGCTGCATGTCTAGGTGTATTGCGTTCTTGCTCAGAGCGCCGAGAGCTACAAGATGCATTTAGCTGCTAACGAGATCGAGCTCGGAGGGAACTGATCGACCAACCAACCCTTTCTACGTTGCGCATGGGCCTCCTTTTATATGCTCAAAGGGGCTCCGACAGGTGGCAATGTAGATGGGGGTACAAATGTAAAACTAGTGGTTGGTACACCTACTTGTACAAAGGTATGCGATGAACTATACCTAACCCTCGACGGCGGGGGACAAAGGCATTAAATGCCCATCTTGTCGCCTCTAACGGTGCAAACAGCGAGGACCGTCGGGGAGCCACCGTCCGCCACGATGGCAAACTTGTCGGCCGCTTGCCACCTCGCTGGCTGTCTGACAGCCTCTTGCCACGCTGCGCTGGAAAGGCCCTGTGGCGACACGTTAGTGGATGCGCTGGAGCGTAGGTACTGAGAGGTGGTCTGCATGGCAAGCGCCTTCCGCTGTTGTTATCTTGTCGCGCCCGGAAGCTTGTCGCTCACCGGGCCTTCCCGGCAAGCTCCTCTTGCCGGGGTCTTGTCTTGTAAGTGCCTGGGGTGGCCTTCCCGGCAAGCTCCTCTTGCCGGGGCCTTGTCTCCTATGTGCCTTGGGTGACCTTCCCGGCAAGCTCCTCTTGCCGGGGTCTTGTCTCCCTGGCTTGAATACTTTGTTCTTGAATGGCTCCAAAGGAACCACGGAGGACCTTGGCGGTCACCGGTAAGCCTTTCCGCGGAGGGCTGCAACTGCCCGTGCACAAGTTCGGGATACTAGGGTACCCCTACTTTAGTACACCGACAGAGCTCCTGCCTGGGCCACACACGGTGCCGAGCGCTGTTGGGCTGTGCACAAAACAGGCACGGCACACGCGCCCGGTCACACCATAGCTTACCCCGGACCCACCACGCCCCATTTAACGGCACGCATGAAACGTGGGCGCCGTGTGAGAGATCGTGGGTGAGGTCGTGGGGTTTCTTTATTCGGAAATCGAACGTCGCCCCCTCCCTCTTTATAAGCAGGGAAACAGGGTACGCCGCCTACCTTGCCGATTCTTTGTCCCATCGAAAACCACCACCGCTCCCCCTTCTTCTCAAGGCTGAAAAGAGAGCAGCGCCCGCTTCATCGCCGCCAAAGACACTCAACGCCGTCGATCTCCTCCACCGCCTCCGCCATGGGCCCGAAAGCCGACAAGGGGAAGACCATGAAGTCGGCCGAGGCGCTGTGGCTTGCGGCGCTGTGGAAGGAGCGGGACGTCTTCCCCCCACAGCTCGCCGCGAGGGAGCTGAGGGAGAACTACTACCTCTTCTGGTCGACGGAGACGCGATGCATCCGCGCACGGCAGTACTTCCCCGCCGCTGCAGAACTGGCCCCGACGGGTATCCATTCTTCAAGCGCTCTTCTTCTATCAAGCGGCTCTGCCCGCCTTCTCTCGAAGTTCTTTTGCGACATTATGAACACCTACGGGTTCTGCCTCCTTGATTTCACCCCCAACGCCGTTCTGACCATGGCGGTTTTCGCACATCTCTGCGAAAACTTTGTTGGAGTCCACCCAAATGTAGCTCTTTTCCGTCACTTCTTTTTACCCCGAGCCGAGAGAGGAGAGCCCCTTGCCGGAGGAATTGCTTGGGTCTCCAGGGTCGGCAAGAAGGAGGCCTATCTAGAGGGAGAGCTCCGTAGCAAATGGGAGGAGTGGAGGGCAGATTGGTGCTGGATTGTTGAGGAGAACCTGAGCCTTTTACCGCCCAGCGCCAAACCCAAAGAGTATGCGGCAATGATTGGAGCAATCTGGCCCCGAGGACGCTTAGGCTGAAGATCGCGATTACCGAATCCTCCGCCTCGACTTGCCGGACTCATCAGAGGCACCGTTGGCGTGGACTTTCTTCGTCGCCAGACGCTTCTTGCAGGAGAGAAGGAGACCCGCAGGAATTTCATAACGCAGCAGACATCATGAGGCTGCGCCCAGGCCTCAACTTCAACTTCACTGTCTTGGAGCTTGACGCAATGCTCTTAGAGCTGTTCAAGCCTGATCCTGATCACCCGGAGATGTTTAGGTTGCCGAGGGGCGTCGTTCCGCTGTGCAACAACTCGTCGCTTGACCGCATCCGTGCAATGATGCCGTTGTGCGACTCCCACGGAATTTTCCCCACTTGGCAAGAGCCGGCCGACGACGTCGTGCGGCAGTTCTTCGACAATCTAGTGGAGATGCCGGTCCGCCCCAATGAGCAGAGGTGCCTCACCCGCGACACTACTGACGACGAGATGCAGCGCATAGCCACCAGGCTAGAAGAGGCGGCAGCAGCCGCTCCCGCGGGCGAGTTTGGCTTCACTGTGGAGGAGGCCGAGGCAGCCGAGGCGGCAAGCCTTGTCGAGCGAAAGGAGTTCGTCGGCGAGGAAGATCTTGCCGATCCTGAAGCCGAGTCGAGCGAGCCCGCCGAGGGCGCATCCTCCCCACCTCCAAGCAGCTTGGCGCGAGCGGATCCACCGGCTCCACCAAGAAGGCGTCTTCGCAGGGCCGGAGACGCAGCGGGGCGGCAGACGGGCCAACAGCCACAGCGCCGCGGGACGCGCTCCACCGCGGCAAGCAAGCAGCTGTTGCTGGAGCACCTCACACCGCTGCGGCAACTGGAGTGGGGCCCTCGCAGGCCACCGGTCCCGCTCCCGCCAAGCGTCCAAGGGAGCCCACTCCTCCGCCTCGTCGTACCGGAGGCGGGCCAGAATTCGACCTCTCCGCGCTCAGCTCCAATGAGGAAGAGGAAGAGTAAGATTCCTTGCTGTATTTGTAATTCTTCGATTTGTTGCTTTGTCTTGTATCTGATCTGCTTTACTCTGAATCCATTCCTTTTCAGGACGCTGGCCCAGAGGATGTCGAAGAGGGCCAAGACCCCGGTGATTGTCGTCGAGGACGAACCTACTGCGACGGCAGGAGGCGCGTCCGAGACAACCTTGCCGGATGAGGCAACTCTCCTTCAAAGCAGCCCCCAAACAAGAGCCCCCCAGTAAGTATATGGTCTAATTCTTGCTGTTGGCGTGCATGGGTGCTTTTCCTTCACGATATCTCGATCGTTGACTTGTGTAGGAGCAGAGCAGCCTCCTTCGCTTCGACTACGCCGCCAAGGGTGGATTCCCGGCAAGGAGCGTTCCCTCAAAGAAGGGAGCCTTCTCCGGCAAGGGAGCCTTCTCCGGCAAGGGGTAGCTCTCCGGCAAGGAACGGCACCAGCGATCCCTTGGCGGCGGAGACTATGACCGCAGCCCCCGGCGTAGGTAACCTTCTTGCCTGAGTACTTCCCTTGTGTTTTTCTTCTTCTAATTTTATCTTTGGATATTTGCTTGACTTTCTTCATCCGTCCGCCACAGAGCCAATGGAGACCGAGGTCGCCGGCGAGGAGGACGTGCACGGCAACACTAACGAAGCCGCCGCCGTGGAGGAAGAAGCCGGCGCTGACGAGCCTGCCGGCGAAGAGGCCACCGAAGCTGCCGCCGCAGAAGCTGGGCGAGGGTCCGCGATCGACTGACGACCTCGAGGTCAGCAGGAGCGCCAGCACTACACCGACCGCCGATCCCTCCGCCGCTGTTGCTGCCAGTTCAAGAGCCCCAGCCCGGCGCTTACTTGAAGGCCGGGCGACGGCGTTTTCATCAAGCTCCCATGGGAGTCGAGCTCGAGGCGCCGGCGAAGGAGAAACCTTCGATGAAGAGCTGCTCGCCTCCGCTGGCCGACGCTAGTTGAAGCACCAAGCAGCGGCGGGCGAGCTCGAGGAGGAGCAGCTGCGGAGTTGCTGTCGCTTACCGCTACCTCGACAAGCCAAACTGGCATCCCGGGAGGCGCTTGTCGCGAAGGTGGGAGCAGACATCGAGAAGCGCGCGGAGGAGCTCCGGGGCCGCAACCAGGAAGCTCTCCGGTCCTTGGCGGAGGAGCGGGAGCAACTCGCCGAGGAGCGCAAGGCCTTCATCCTCGAGAAGGCTGCGGTGAGGAGGAACAATGCTTGCCGCCAAGAAGCTGTCTCACAGAAGGCGAGCTGGCGCAGCGGAAGGTCAACCTGGACAGCCACGAGGAGGATCTCGCCATGCGCGAGGAAACATTTCGCGGGGCTCTCAAGGAGGCAAAGGACGCTGCAGCGGCCGCCGAGGCCGCCAAGAAGGAGCTGGAGACGAAGGTGGCGCAATTGGAGGCCAGCCTCAAGAAGAGCGGCGAGGAGCTGGCTGCACTCAAGCACGAGCGCGAGAAGGACGCCTACACTCTTGGCGAGGTGCAGGGCCGTCTCGCCGAGAGGAGCAAGGAGCTCAGCGCCGCCAGGGACTCCAATGCAGATCTTGAGTTGAAGCTGACTACTTTGACTCGGGACTGGACGGCGCCAAGGAGCGGGAGGTGGCCTTGAAGGAGAAGATCAAGGCCACGAGGAGCTGCTGGCGAATGCTGTTGCCGCCTGTGGTGCCTTGAGGGAGAGTGTGGAGCACTAGACCAAGGTCTCGTGGATATCGGCTGCCGCCATCCACAGCCGAAATGATGGAGCCGGGATGGTGGATCTTGGATACTCCTCCGACGAGCACCTCCAACCCAGCGCCAAGCTTAGCTTATTCTTCAAGGGCGTGGTGACGGGCCTCCAGCGACTCCGGGAAGAAGTCCCAAAACAGCTGGCCGAGGAGTCGCGCCAGATCTGCGCGGGAGCCCTCCAAAAGGTGCTGATGAAGGTGGCCTTCCGCAACCCGGGCCTCAACTTCACCAACGTCCTCAAGTCCTTGCCGCCGAATGCTGATGTGGAGGCACTCAAGACCCTTGTCGCACCCATTGTGGACAGGGTGAGCGGAATAAAAAGGGTTGAGGGTGACCGCGTAGATTAGGCCGCCCGTTTTTTTCTTACTCTTGCCGCTGCTGGTCATGTCATAGGAACAATCCATTAGAGCTGCGGCAAGCTATCTTGTAATATAACTTTATTTTGGATATCAATTGCTATGTTATTTCCTTTACTTGATTCCTTCCTTTGTATGTTTTTGCCTTACGCTTTTAGGGAACTTGTCGACGCTGGCACCTGAGCCGCGAGCGCTGAGTACGGAACGTCAGCAGCCTGCTGACGGAGCCGCTTCCGACAAGCAAGCAACCTTGTCGCAACTAGTCGCAGCTCACTTAAGTTGTTGAGCGGACTCGAAACAAAGTAAGGGCGCAACTAGCTACGAGTTGGTTCCTCTGCGCACAGGTTTTCCATACAAAGTTCGGTCGTTCAAGGGAAATAACTTAAAATTTTTAAAACTGATTGCTCAAACTTTGGCAACTTAGCTTTTCTGCCGTTTTCTTCCCGGTAAGGTTAGACTTCCTTGAGCGACGCTTGGTCCACACCATTATCTTCTCCTTCCCCCCCGGCAAACTTGTGTGCGAGGGAACCTTCCTTTCTTTGAGAAAGAGAAAGAAGAGAAAATAAAGATATGGAGCCTTGTGGCTCGTTATCACTTACCAGGTAGGTGCTGCACAAAGTGTCGATAACGCATGCAAATAGAAGTAAAAAGCATGAAATCGACAAGGTGTGCGAAGCACGCTTAGCTTCTTATCGATGCACGGGTCTGCGCCCGGCTTTGTACAAAGGATTACATGCATCAGCGGCAAGACTTGTACAAAAGGTGGTTGCCGGAACAGGTTAAAGAACTGCGCTTCTCACGGGTAAAACTTACGAAGATGCTCAATGTTCCAGGAGTTGCCACCGAATGCCATCTTCGGTCTCAAAGCATGACAGCCGGGCCTAGTGACTCGTTTCACCCGATAAGGGCCTTCCCACTTCAAGGCCAACTTGTTGGAATTCTTGGCGGACTGAACGCTACCAAGAACAAGGTCGCCTTCCTCGAGACTTGGGCATTGACTTTGCGGCTATGGTAGCGGCGCAAAGCTTGCCGGGTACCGAGCAGCTCGTACAGCAACTTGAAGACGATCTTCCTCAAGGAGCAGCGTGTCATCTTGTCGCAGCTGCTCTTGCTCAAGCTCATCATAAGCGAGCACTCGAGGCGATCCGTATACGAGTTCCGTGGGGACAACTGCCTCTGCTCCATAGACTAGAGCGAAAGGTGTCTGGCCAGTGGCTCGATTTGGCGTCGTCCTGATCGACCAAAGAACCACCGGCAGCTCCTCGATCCAGTTCCTTCCGCACTTGTGCAGCCTGTCGAAAGTTCTGGTCTTGAGCCCGCGCAGCACTTCGGCATTTGCCCTCTCCGCTTGACCGTTGCTTCTCGGATGAGCAACAGAAGCGAAGCAGACCTTGGCGCCAAGATCTTGGACGTACCGCATGAAGGTGTAGCTTGTGAACTGTGTGCCGTTCTCGATGATGATCCTGTTAGGGATTCCGAAACGGCAAACAATCAACCTGAAGAACTTGACTGCTGACTGTGTTGTCACCTTCCTCACTGCTTCCACTTCCGTCCACTTTGTGAACTTGTCGATGGCAACGTACAAGTACTCAAAGCCCCCGACAGCTCGGGGGAAGGGGCCGAGGATGTCGAGCCCCGAGACCGACAATGGCCAGGATAAAGGGATCGTCCGGAGAGCTTGAGCTGGCTGGTGTGTCTGCTTGGAATGGAACTGGCACGCTTCACACTTAGTTACTTGTGCAGTTGCATCCTGGAGGGCTGTCGGCCAAAAGAAACCTTGCCGAACGCTTTTGCGGCAAGTGCTTCCGCGCCAATGTGGTGACCACATATGCCTCCATGTATCTTCGCCAACAGCTTTTGTCCGTCTTCCCGGTGAATACACTTCAATTTCACACCGTTGAGTCTTCTTCTCGCATAAAGCAGTCTGTCGACAAACTGGTACATACTTGACCGCCGGGCTACTCTTTCCGCTTCTTCTTGTTCTTGGGAAGTTCTCCGTCTTCAAGGAAATGGACAATCTGTTGTGCCCATGCTGGAGCTTGCGGCTCGACAACAAGGACTAAAGGCACATCTGCTGCTGCGGGAACATCAGCTTCCACGGCAAGAACCTGTGGCTCAGCCGGAGCTTGACGTTCCCCGGCAAGCTTGCCGGAGCAAAACTTGTCGGGAGCGCTCGCTTCAACGAAACAAACCTCGGGCTTGTCGGAGCAGACTGCCCCTCAAAGATCAAGTTGGTGTCGATCTTGGGGACCTTCGTGGCGGCGGCTTCGGGAAGCTCTGCCGGAAAGTAGTCACCAGAGATCAACCTCCTCTTGTTGTTCTGTCTAGTTGGTGGTGTTACAGACGGTTGAGTCAGCTTGAGCACAAAAATCCCTGGTTCCACAGGTAACTTAAGTGCGGTGCACTTTGACAGGCCATCAGCAATGTCGTTCTGATCTCTCGGAATATATTCCATTTGCAGGCTGTCAAAGTGCTCTTCTAGATTCCTTACTTCATCAACATCAGCTTCCATCAACGGACTCTGATAATTCTTGTTCACTTGGCGGATGACAAGTTGTGAGTCACCCCTGACAATGAGCTTCTTGATCCCAAGGTCTACTGCGATCCTGAGACCGGCGAGAAAATCTTCATACTATGCAGTATTGTTTGTTGCTTGCTCCTTGGGAAAGTGCATCTGGACTATGTACTTGAGGTGCTCTCCGGTGGGTGCGACAAGCAAGACGCTGCACCGGGCGCCTTTGCGAAGAAGGCACCATCAAAGTACATCAGCCACTCTTTGCTTGTTTCCTTGACGGGATGCTCGTTTCGAATTTCTTCATCCGTGTTGGCCCATTCTCGCTATGAACTCCGCCAATGCTCGCTTTGGATAGTTGAAGTGCTCTCAAACATGAGGCCAAAGCTTGACAGTTCCAAAGGCCCACTCGACAATCCCGCCTCGTTGCCTCTGGATTTTGCAAGATCCTCTTCAGCCGGAAAGCGAGTGAAAACTGTGATCTCATTTGCCCGAAAGTAATGGCACAGCTTTCTCGAGGCCATGAGGAGGCCGAAAAGCAATTCGCACACCGTAGTACCTTCACCTAGCCCCCTGCAGAAGGGAACTGACAAAGTAAACTGGGCGCTGCACCATCCTTTTCTGCATCTTCTCATGCGTCTGCGTAGATTCATCCTTGTCGGGACCAGAGCTCGTCGGCGAAGCTCCCTGCTTGTCGCTGGATGCGTCTGCCATGGTTGCTAGCTCATCATCCGCCTCCCTCTCCGCTACTAACGCAGCACTAACCACTTGATTGTTTGCCGCTATATATAGCAGCAACTTCTCTTGTGGCTTAGGTGCGACAAGTGTTGGAGTGGAGGACATGTATCTCTTCAAGTACTGCAGCGCTGCCTCCGCTTCCGGAGTCCATTGCATCGGACCTGCCTTTTTCAAGATTTTGAAAATGGCAGGGCACGCCAGCAGACCTAGAGATAAACCTGCTGAGAGCAGCTACGCAACCGGCAAGCCTTCGTACATCCTTGACGCGTTTTGGTGCTTCAATCTGCTCAATGGCCTTGATCTTGTCGGGATTGGCTTCAATCCCCCGCTGAGACACGAAGAACACGCACTTCTCGGGGTTGAGCTTGAGGTTGATCTTGCGCAGATTTGTAAAGGTTTCATCTAAATCTTGAACTAGGGTCGCCTTGTCCTTGCTTTTGACCACTATGTCATCCATGTAGGCTTCCACATTTATGTGCATTTGCGGCTCAAAAAGCATCATGAACTACTCTTGCAAACATTGAACCCGGCATTCTTTAACCCGAAGGGCATCCAGACAAAACAGTAGGTGCCACATGGGGTGATGAATGCGGTCTTCCCTCATCCTCTTACGCCATGAAGATCCGATGATATCCTGAATATGCATCCAGAAATGAAAGCAAATCACATCCGCCGTGGAGTCAACAATCTGGTCGATGCGCGGCAAGGAAATGGATCTTTGGGACAAGCTTTATTGACATCTCAGAAGTCGATACAAAGCCTCCATTTCCCGTTAGCCTTATGCATAACAACAGGATTGGCCAACCACGAGGGATGGAGCACCTCGACAAGGCCTCGCTGCTTCCAGCTTGATTTCTTCCGCGATGAACTCTTGACGCTCCACCGCTGACGGGCCGCGATGAGGACAAACGGCAAGATGGTGCTCAATTACTTTCCTGGGAACACCGGGGATGTCAGACGGTTGCCATGCAAACACGTCGACGTTCGCCCGCAGGAAAGCAACGAGCGCGCCTTCCTATTTAGGGTCGAGGGAGGCACTGATGGTGAAGGTACCACAAGTGCTTTCCTCCTTGGCGGATACCTTCTTGGTCTCTGGTGGAGCTGTCATCGTCTTCTTATACTTGCCGGTGGAGCTCGATGGTGCGTCCTCGACGGTAGCGCAGCACTCCGAAGAGGTGCGCTTGCCGGAGTGGGCATCAGAGCTCTTGCCGGACTTGGTCTTCTTCTTCCCTCCGGGAGTTTCAGCGGCAAGTGGCTTGTAATCTGTCGCGGCTGCTGCTTACCGGTAGATCTTGTCGGCGCAGATAAGAGCATCCTTCTTGTCGCCAGGGACAGAGATGACACTTATCGGGCCTGGCATCTTCAGGAGGTTGTAGGCATAGTGAGAGGCCGCGATGAATTTGGCGAGTGCTGGACGGCCAAGTATTCCATCATAAGGCAATGGAAAGTCAGCAACATCAAAGGTGACCTTCTCAGTCCTGAAGTTCAACTTCACGCCGAATGTTACCGCAACGTGATCTTTCCCTTCGGCTTGCTCCTTCCCGGATTAATTCCTTGAAAGGTGCCGGTCTCTTCGAGCTCGCCATCAGGGATCTGGAGTTTCTGGAGCACCGCGGAGGAGATCAAATTCAAGCCAGCCCCGCCGTCAACTAACATCTTGGTGACCTTGAGGTTGCGGATAGTTGGTGAAACCAACATCGCAAGCACCACCGCAGCTACGCTGATCAGGGTGGTCCTCAATATCAAAGATGATAGGCGTATAGACCATTTCAGAGGCTTGCGTGACTAGATGGATGGATTCTGCTGCATTGACCTCCCGCATCCACCGCTTGAGCTGGCGGTGGGAGGTGTGCGTAGAAGCACCGCCACAACGCATTGTGACCTCTGTGGCTTTCTGGAACTCCTGCTCATCGGTCTCGTCATCATCCATGTCTTCATTGTCGTCTTCATCTTCGTCCTTGTCGCGGCCGCGGGGAGGCCTGTCTCCTTGCCGCTGCTTGGCCTTGCCGCGACGCCCTCCCCGGCCGGGACCTTTCTTGCTTACTCCTCCAGCACCTTCCTGGGCCTTCTCCTTGTCAAGTCGTTCGTATTCAGCTTTCTGTTGCTCGACAAGCTGCTCTACCTTCTTGCAGCTCTGGAGGTCATGACCCTTGGTGCGGTGGATCTTGCAAAGATCGCTTGCCGGAGCCGCCCCGCTTTGTCGGCGAGCCACCACAGATCGGTGGTTACGCCAGCTGCAACCTCCTTGCCGGAGCTACCAGCCTTGGCGTTTGTCGCCACCTCCGCTGCCGGATTGCTCAACAACTAGCACATCTACGCCTTTCTTTTTCCTGTTGCCCGCCGTCGGCTCTTCTTTGCCGGGCGGTCTCCTCACCGCCGATCCTACTACTTCGGTATTTTCTCCGGAGTCTCCTCCTCCTCAAAGACGTGCACACTTGTCGGCCAGTATGATAGCTCACTAACGCTTTGATTTTGCACATCGCCATCTCCTCCGCATCCTGCGGTTTCGCGACGCTCGATGGAACGCGCTGATCACCGCGGCAGGGTGGACATCTCGGATGTTGTGCTGTACACGGCTGAATCTTTGAATATACTTGCGCAGGGGCTCTCCTTCCTTCTGGGCGAGCAGATGAAGGTTGCTTTCATGGCCATGGGGTTTTGTGGCCGCCTGTAAAGGCGCCGACAAACTGATGGCATAGATCTGCCCAAGAAGATATGGAGTTGTCCGGCAAGTGCATGGGCCAGGATCTGACATTGGGCTTGAGCACCAGCGGGAAGTAGTTGGCAAGTATCTTGTCGTCTCGCCCCCCGGCAGCTTGCACCGCGATGGTGTAGATGTTGAGGAACTCCGACGGATGCGTCTTGCCGTGCATTACTTCTCCGACGTGCGGCTTGAAGTTTTTCTTGCTGGGCCACTTTGGACTTGCCGCAGCTCACGAGTGAACGATGGGGCAACCTATCACAGACGGCAAGTCGCCTGGTTCCTCCGGGCGCATGCATGTCAACAGAGGGCCCAGCCGCTTGTCGATTGACGTCGCGCTTCTCTTCGACGCCGATGCGAGTTCGAGCGTCCTCTTCTTGTCCGATCGTGTAGCACTTGGCGCTGATCGCGATGAGCTCGTGGATCTGATGACGCAGTGGAGTCGCTGTCGAGGTGGATCCGGCGAGTCGGCGATCTTGGCCTTCGGGGCGGAGAGTGCATGGTGGTTGCACCCCCACCGGTCTCGTCGCCACCGGCTCGTGTTTGGCAGTCTTGCTGCGGCAGTGACGCATTCGGTTTCCGCGGAGCGTCGCCGTTGGCGAAGCCGATGAGACTTTGTATGGTGGCCCTCCACTCATCGACCTTGTCGGCCGTTGGAGGGTAATCCAGGAGCAGTTGAGCTCTCGCCAGAGCTTCTGCTGGAGTAGTGGGTGGCAGTGGCGAACGGCGCGAGGAGCGGGATATGTTCGGACTTTTATCTATGTTAGAAGGAGCAGTATCCCGTCCGAGTGACCGTGCTTCGCTCGTGCCAGCATGTTGGCGCGCATGCTGGTCTTGAACATCCCGAGATCCTCTAGCTCGATCTCGGTCCAACGAGCGTATGGCATTGTGAATGCCATGACGCTGTCAGTCTCGCGCCTCCTGAGACGGGCGCGGTGCAAGTACGCACGCCGAGGTCTGCGCGTCCTTGTCCTTGGACTTGGCAGCACCGTGAGCTCCCCCGTCGCCGTCCATTCTTCCGCCGGCGTCTACCCCACCACCTGTTTTCTCTGGTGGTGGTGGGTTCGACGCGACGGGGCTTCTGCCAGAAGCCTTCTTCTTCGGTGGCATGTTGACGAAGATAATGAAGATCTAGCTTCGCGTGGACGCCGGATCAGGTTCACACAACCTCGACGCCTTTACAGGCGTACAAAGATGTCGGGCAGGCTGATCTGCCCACGAACACCTATGGGGCGGCGTATCGAGCCCCTTTCGTTCAAGGGAGCGGAGGTCGCACGAAGAGCAGATCGAGGCGAAGCACGCGAGAGGTTTTACCCAGCTTCGGAGCTCTCTGGAGAGATAATACTCCTACTGCTGCATGTCTAGGTGTATTGCATTCTTGCTCAGGAGCGCTCGAGAGCTATAGTACAGACGAGCTGCTAACAAGACTGAGCCTGGAGGGAACTGATCGACCAACCAACCCTTTCTACGTTGCGCAGGGGCCTCCTTTTATATGCTCAAAGGGGCTCCGACAGGTGGCAACGAGACGGGGTACAAATGTAAAACTAGTGGTTGGTACACCTACTTGTACAAAGGTACTGTGAACTATACCTAACCCCGACGGCAAGGGACAAAGGCATTAAATGCCCATCTTGTCGCCCTAACAGTGCAAACAGGGACCGTCAGGGGGCGCCACCGTCCGCCACGATGGCAAACTTGTCAGCGCCGCTTGCCACCTCGCATCGCTGGCTGCACAGCCTCTTGCCACGCGCGCCTGGAAAGGCCCCAGGGTGACACGTTAGTGGATGCGCTGGAGCGTAGGTACAGAGAGGTGGTCTTCCGCGGCAACCGCCTTGCCACGGTTGTTATCTTGTCGCGCCCGGAAGCTTGTCGCTCACCGGGCCTTCCCGGCAAGCTCCTCTTGCCGGGGTCTTGTCTTGTAAGTGCCTGGGGTGGCCTTCCCGGCAAGCTCCTCTTGCCGGGCCTTGTCTCCTATGTGCCTTGGGTGACCTTCCCGGCAAGCTCCTCTTGCCGGGTCTTGTCTCCGGCTTGAATACTTTGTTCTTGAATGGCTCCAAAGGAACCACGGAGGACCTTGGCGGTCACCCGGTAAGCCTTGCCGCGGAGGGCTGCAACTGCCCGTGCACAAGTTCGGGATACTAGGGTACCCCTACTCTAGTACACCGACAGCAACTGCGGCCCTCAGTTCGGCCTTGCGTCCCTCCAGCTCCCGAGACAATTGCTTGTTCTTATCTACAAGGACCTGTGCATAAATCGATCCTTAAAACAGTTGTTTCAACCGTTTCAAGTCACAGGGGCTACTGCTACACATGCTTATCAAATTTTCTTACCCTTATATCTTTGGTATACTGGTCCGTCGCTCGGGCAAGCCCGCCTTGAGCAGCTCGGAGGTATGCGTCTTCCGAATAGAAGGCATTAAATGCCTCTTCAGAAAAGATGTTGTTCCGAAGTATGGCCAGTCGACGCCTATAATTCATGGCGCTCTCTACTTCGGAATTCGTGGCTGAGAGCATATCTGCACTCTCTGTTGGAGAGCTATGCGGTGCTAGCCCCGTGTCTACCTCCGCCCCCGAAGCCGGTTCTGGAACTCGGCTGGTGGAGGCGTGATTGGTAGGGTCGCCGGATATAGTCCGGTTATTCCTCTTCCTGCCAGACACAAAGGGCGCTGTCAGATTTTAATTTCTATAATTACAGGACAGGTTATTGCTCTACCTCTGTAGCGGTGTGTCAACCCTCACCACCTTCCTCTTGAGCCTTCCCGATCTGGACGCCCATGGTTGACGAGTCCCTAGGGGCTCAGCCCCTCGCTCCGGCCGTCGTTTCTGCAAATAGAACGATGCCTCAAAGGTAAATTGTAATACCTGGGAAGAGTGCTCGTCGCAGGATAGGGTTTTTTAGTTCAGCTTACACGCGATGCGGGGAGCAGTCCAGGGTAGTCGGCCGTAATGGCCACTAGGGCGGCATCCCAGCTCGCCTGATAGAATACCCCGTTGACAAGCTCCACAGTTGTTGGGGATATAACTAGTGAGTGTAAACCGCCCAGGAGGGGCCGGTTCACCCTCAACTATATTGAAGCCCACAAGACTCAGAAGATGGCGTTTTACTAAGGAGCTTAGAGACCCGGAGCGCAAAGGCGGATTAGGGCCCGTAGTGGTAAACCGCCATAGTCATGTAACTTGTGTTGTAAGATAAGGAAAGGAGAGACCAAGCCGAACACTTGTATGAGTCGGCCTCGGGACTCTCAGAGACCGGCCAAGGCCAACCCATGTATATAAGGGGACGACCCGGCGGCGGTTCAGGGACAACAAACAACAACTCGAGACTCAGGCAAGCGTATTTCGCTCCCTGGTCATCGAAACCCAATCAATCCCATCACAACTAGACGTAGGCTTTTACCTTCATCGAAGGGGCCGAACTAGTATAAACTCCCATGTACCTTGTCCGGTTTAACCCCTTCAAGCTAACCCGTTGCAATGGCTCCACGACTAAGTCCTTTCCTGAGGACATCTGACGTGTTAATTCCACGACAGTTGGCGCCCACCGTGGGGCTATCGCACGATGGTGTCGAGTTCTTGAAGGGATGCTCAAGGACTTAAAGGGGTACGTGATCGGCCGGATGACCAAAAGTCGCCGGCAAGCTCTACATCGACGACGAAGGATGGGGCCCGAGGCCGGCTCGATCGAGTACGGTACCGGGTCCCTTCGGCGAATTCTTGTCTTCATCGGCAAGATCGGCGAACTGGCCTCGAGGGACATCTGCACCGACCTCGTCGAGACGGCTCAGCGTGCGAGTCCAGCCCGGGTTAAGCCCGCCATGAAGCGTGCGTTCGTAGGATGTGTCCATGGGATCAGATTTGAACCGGTGTCCGAAGGCGAGACGGCCGTATACTCCGACGGTGAGTCATCCACTGGCGAAACTAGGTCCTTGTACCAGGTTCATAGCGGTGTGTTCGAAGGATATTCCGATGGCAACAGTATTCTGGACCTTCTTGAACCGCCAAGTCGGGTTGCTGTTTACATGGCCGGAACACAGCCCACGTTGCAGTCTTCATCCACCGCAGCGGCGAACACCGGATCAGTAGCCGCGGCAGGAGTCTCGGCGCGCCGTCCGGCGCAAGTCCTCTCCGGATTAATGGACGCCTGGGCGACCTTGTTGACTGCAACAGTCACCCCGGAGACGCGGGATCAGCACAATGCGGACGTTGTGAAGCTGAAGGACCAAATAGCACGGGCTAAGGAGGACCTGGCAGCTGAGGACGTTAGGATGGCTGAAGAGCGGGCCGCTTTGGATGCTCAATCACACCGGATACATGCACAGAATTACTAGCTCATGCTGGATCGGACCGCATGAGAGGATGTAATGCGAAGGAAGTACCGGTCACGTCTGCCGCATGAAGGGTTAAATCTCTTTGGGACGCGGTAGGCCGAAACAATCCGATGGCGCAAAGCTGGAAGGAGGCGCCTAGGACAGTTCCGGATCAACTACGATAACGGAGCCACCCGGCGAGCAGATAACCCGCCGCAAAACGTGTCTACACCACCGGGTCATTTCTCGAGCCCTCTGGATAACATGATTGCCGCAGCTTCACGCCTGGCGGCCATTCCGATGGAAGGTGATTCAATAGCAGCAGTTGAGACGCGGCGGGCGAGAGATCTTCTCCAAACCGCCGTTGTACAGCACCAGGCTTATTCATATAGTCGGGATAGAATTCATTCAACCCCTCGTCCGAGCCCAAGTTATAGCAGGCGTATGGATGAACCGGAGGTGTCTAGCAGCGCGTGGCATCGCAATGCTCAAGATGTGGTGGATCATGGCAGGGCACGAAGGGATGCCGCTTTGGGTCGTTATCAACCCGCCCAGGTTCAGCCAGCAGCGTCAGTTGAACGAGGCACCGGGCTTGCCTTCAGTTCCTGGGGAGTGTCGTGCCTTATTCCGGCTCTCTGTAATGTGCGTTTGCCCAAAGATTTCAAGGTTCCACGCAAAGTGCCTAACTACACGGCGGATCAGCCACCTGAGGCGTGGGTCGAGAGTTATGAGATGGCAATGGAGATGCTAGATGTAGATGAAGCAGCTTGTGCAAAGTACTTCACAATGATGTTGGAGGGAACAACCCGTACTTGGTTGAAAAAACTGCCGGTTTAAGTCACTAAAGATGAAGTTGGGATGGCTCAAGCGCCACTGCAGCGACATGGGAACCCTCATGGCAGCCTTGGTAAAGTATGCCAATTCTGATAATACCAAGGATCCCGATTCTGATAATGAGAAACCGGAGAAGGGAAAGAAGAATGGCGGTGCGAAGGGACAGCAGCTCAACCAAGGAGGCCATGGGAATAATGGTAAGCGTAAAGCGGATTCAGATTTTGTGGCTAACGCTAATGTGCAGCGCCCAAAAGGTAAACCGCCCCAGCGCGGTGGGGCGATGAATCTGGAGCATTTGTTGAATTAGCCCTGTCCGAAGCATGGGACCAAGGAGGCTCCTGCAACGCATCTCTGGAAGGATTGTCATATTATGAAGGAGTTCAAGAACTCTGATCTTTTTCCGGTATGATCAGGGTCCGTCGGGCGGTTCAGGTCCAGGTTTCCATGGTGGCAGCGGTTCAAACTCTGGGTTTCAGAGTAATTATGGCAACCAGAGCAACCAAGGTGGTAATAACCAGCAGAATAATCAAAGGAATCAGCAGCAGTCGAGTTACCAGAGTCACCCAAAGCAGTTGAATGGTGGGCAGTATCATGTGTTCACCACTAGTCTGTGCAAGCGTGATCAGAAGCTTCACAAGAGGGCAATCAATGCTGTTGAACCGGCCGTTCCACGTTATCTGCGGTGGTCGGAACAACCTATTGCGTGGAATAGGGAGGATCATCTGCCCCGGGTTGACAATCCGGGTCAACTAGCTCTGGTGGTGGCGCCTCAAGTGGGAGGTTATAAGTTCACCAAATTACTCATGGATGGAGGAAGTAGTATCAATATTCTATATTATGAGACATTCCGTCGCATGGGGTTCAGAGATAAGAATCTTAAACCGTCCAAGACTGTTTTTCATGGTGTGGTACAAGGTAAATCAGCTTATCCTGTTGGTAAGGTCGCTTTGGAAGTTGTGTTTGGTGATGAGCATGACTCTAGGTCTTAGACATTGACCTTTGAGGTAGTAAGAATCCAGAGCCCGTATCATGCTGTTTGGGCGGCCGGCTTATGCAAAATTCATGGCAAGCCCTTGTTATATTTATTTGCAGCTCAAGATGCCGGGTCATAAAGGGACTATCACGGTACAAGGAAGTCGCGTTGGATTGTGAGGAGGGTGATGCAGCTTATGCTGAGGCGGTTTGTGCTACAGAAGAGCTAAAGTTTTATAAGGAGAATGTTGATCCGGCAGATATGACCCCTCTGAACAAGCCCACCACTGAGCATGACCCAACCCTGCATTTCAAGCCGGCTGACGAGACTAAGCTTGTTGACTTCGTGCCTGGTGATTCGT
The DNA here is from genome assembly GCA_021605145.1 of Aegilops bicornis. Classification (NCBI taxonomy): domain Eukaryota; kingdom Viridiplantae; phylum Streptophyta; class Magnoliopsida; order Poales; family Poaceae; genus Aegilops; species Aegilops bicornis. The sequence continues at coordinate 158,967,785 of CM038670.1, read as the reverse complement.
CCAAGCAGTTCAGCATCAGCACTAATCTGGATCCAAAATAGGAAAGCGCGCTCATCGAGTTCATCCGTGAGAACCGGGACATTTTTGCATGGAAGCCTTCTGACATGCCAGGTGGACCGAGGGAACTCGCTGAGCACACCCTTAATATTGATCCGAAGTTCAAACCAGTAAAGCAATTTCTTCGTCGCTTTAATGAAGAAAGACGCAAGGCAATTGGTGAAGAGGTAGCCGGCTGTTGGCTGCTGGTTTTATCGTCGAAGTGTTTCATCCTGAATGGTTGGCTAATCCGGTGCTGGTTCTTAAGAAAAACGGCACTTGGCGTATGTGTGTGGACTACACGGACTTGAATAAGGCTTGCCCGGCTGATCCCTTCGGTCTCCCACGTACTGATCAGATCATTGATGCGACGGCGGGTTGTGAGCGCTGAGTTTTTGGATGCTTATTCAGGATATCATCAGATCAAGATGGCGATTAAGTACCAGGGAGAAGACAGCCTTCATCACTCCTTTTGGAGCCTTACGCTATGTTTCTATGCCCTTTGGGCTCAAGAGTGCTCAGGCAACTTATCAGCGTTGTGTGCAAAATTGTCTTCACACGCAGATTGGGCGTAATGTTCATGCTTATGTGGATGACATTGTCGTAAAGTCCAGGAAGAAGGGAACACTGATCGATGACCTCAAGGAGACGTTTGACAATCTTCGGGTTTACAAGATGATGCTTAATCCGGATAAATGTGTTTTTGGTGTTCCGGCAGACAAGCTTCTCGAGTTTTGGTATCCAACGAGGGCATTGAGGCCAACCACGAAAAAATTAAGGCAATCACATCCCTGGCTAAACCGAAGTGTATCAATGATGTTCAACGTCTCGCAGGTCGGATTGCAGCCCTTAGCCGGTTTATCAGCCGTTTGGGAGAGAAGGCAATTCCTTTATATCAGATGTTGAAAAAGACGGATGATTTAAATGCAGGTGATGCAGCCAATGCGGCCTTTGAGGAGCTAACGCGGCAGTTGATTGAACCGCCGGTTCTTGCAACCCCAGTTGATCATGAGCCTTTGCTGTTATACGTGGCTGCTAATGCCCGAGCGGTCAGTGTGGAAATTGTGGTTGAGCGTAAATAAGCTGGGAAAGAGTATCCGGTTCAACGACCTGTATACTATATCAGCAAAGTCCTGATCGAGTCAAAACAACGCTATCCACATTGGTAGAAGTTGGTGTACGGGGGTTTTATGGCCAGTCGAAAACTCAAGCAATATTTTCAAGGCCATCCAGTCACAACGGTTAGTTCTGCTCCTTTGGGCGATATAATTCAAAACATGGAAGCTACTGGCCGGGTTGCAAAGTGGGCAATCGAGCTTGGGCCATACGATTTAAAGTATGTACCTCGAACAACCATCAAGTCTCAGTCTCTTGTGGATTTTATCAATGACTGGACCGAGCTGCAAGCACCGGAAGATAAACCGGATAATACGTACTGGACCATTCATTTTGATGGATCCAGGCAGTTGGAAGGCTCGGGGGCTGGAGTTGTCCTTACTTCCCCTCGAGGGGATAAAGTTTGCTATGTCCTCCGCTTGATGTTTCCTTGTACTAACAATGCAGCTGAGTACGAAGCTTTACTCCATGGTCTCCGTGTGGCCAAAGAGATGAACTTAAGTCGAGTTCGTTGTTTGGAGATTACGATCTGGTGGCTCGGCAAGTTTACGGTACTTGGGATTCTAAGGATCCACTCATGGCAGCTTCTGAGCGTGAGGTGGATATTGTGGCGGGACATTTCGAAGGGTATCAGGTTGAGCATATCGATCGGCGCAAAAACGAAGCAGCAGACGCTTTGAGCCGGCTTGGATCTTAGCGTAAACCGGTACCTCCTAACACCTGTTTAGATATCTTGCATAACCCGTGTGTTAAGGTGCCTACAGAAGAAGATTTGGCTGTCCCGGATCCGGAGGCTCAGTTGGTGGCCGCTTTACACGTTATACCAGATTGGACGGTTCCATATCTGGCGTATATGAGCCGGGGCGAGCTGCCAAATGATTAAGTCCTGGCTCGATAGATAGTCCGGCGGTCCAAGTCAATGGTTATTCACAATGGCGAGTTACTCCGCTGTAGCGTTTCGGGCGTATTTCAGCGTTGTGTTTCTTAGGAAGAAGGCCAAGAGATCCTATGGGAAATTCATGAAGGGGATTGTGGTCATCATGCTGGTTCAAAGTCCCTGGTTGCAAAAGCTTTTCGTCATGGGTTTTACTGGTTGACAACTCATGCTGATGCGGAGGATCTGGTAAAGCGATGTGATGCTTGACAAAAAATTTCACGCAGAGCTCATATTCCAGCGCATGAACTACGAATGATTCCCATTACTTGGCCTTTTGCTATTTGGGGGCTTGCTATGGTGGGACCCTTTAAACGTTCCCAGGACAAGAAGACCCACCTGTTGGTGGCAGTTGATAAATTCACCAAGTGGGTTGAAGCGGAGCCTGTTAGCAAGTGTGATGCAGCTACTGACGGTTCAATTCCTCAAAAAGATTATCTTCCGTTTTGGCTTTCCACACAGTATCATCACGGATAATGGTACCAACCTTTCCAAAGGTGTGATGGAGGATTTCTGTCAGAGAGAGCACATCCGGCTTGACCTAGCATCTGTGGCATACCCTCAATCCAACGGTCAAGCGGAGCGAGCTAATCAAGAAATTTTAAAGGGTCTTAAACCCCGGCTCACGATTCCCTTGCAGCGGACGCCGGGTTGTTGGGTGGAAGAATTACCTTCCGAGTTGTGGAGTATAAACACCACCCCCAATCGATCAACAGGTTACACGCCTTTCTTTATGGTATATGGGACAGAGGCGGTTCTCCCAAGTGATATACGTAATGACTCGCCCTGGGTTGCTAATTATGTTCAAGCGGACAACTAGCAAGCTCGCTAAGAGGCACTGGACCTGTTAGATGAAAAACGAGATATGGCTGTGGCTCGATCGGCGGTTTGTCAACAAGATCTACGGTGTTATCATAGCCGTCGGGTTAGGACAAAAACCTTTCAAGAAGGTGACTTGGTGCTCCGGCTCATCCAGGATCAGACCGACATGCACAAGTTATCCCCGCCTTGGGAAGGACCTTTTGTGGTCAGCAAGAATCTACACAACGAATCATACTACCTCATTGACGTTCGAGACAACTCACGCAACTCTGAGGAGGAGACCCGACGGCCATGGAACATAGCTCTCCTCCGGCCTTATTACACTTGAGCCATAGGCTCCTCTTATGTATATATTTCGATAATGTATATATTATCATCAATAAATAAATTAGCATCCTTGCTCTAAGCGGGGCCTCTGCTATTTTTTTCTCAAATATCCTTTGAGTTACATGGGGCTTCGGTGACAAAGCGGAGTACTACCTGTTAAACCGGCTATCAAGCCACAAAGCTTGGGAGCTTCACACCCAAGGGGCCAAAGAGAGTCTGGATGCTATACACAACTCAAACATAGGCACCCAATGAGCACAGCTCATCACGTTACTTGGGGGCTTCTTGTGTCAAATACCAAGGAGTTTGAATGGACCCTTGTAGCTGGGTATCGACCCACGACTTGGAAGCCTGGTATATGTACCTAAAACCCCGGGTTAACCTGCCTTCATCAAGTAAGACATTCCTATCCAGGTCATCCTGGCATGGCCCTCCGAACGTTTGACAGTTACTCTCATTGAGACCCTGAACTTATCAAAGTTAAAACGGTGCTTGGTTGGTTGGAGGTCCATCTTAAAAGGCTTCGTTAAATGGTTCAACTCAGCGGCCTGGCAGCCCACAAAAAGCCTCGAATTTGGGCCTGGCAGCCCTCAAAAAGCCTCGACTACATGGTTTTGTTTGCGTTTTGCTGAATTTTATGTTAAACCGATTTTCTTGGCCCGGTCAGTCATTTTATTAGCCTGGTATTCATTAAACCAACTTGGTTTGCAACTATACGTTGACAGACCTTATTCTTAAACCGGAGTTTTTTAACCCGGCCTGGCATTGACTACCAGTCACCAGCTTTGATAATCTGGTGTGCATCATCACCCGGTATGACTTACTATACAACATCAGTACATGATGGGGTTATATAAAGAATTTCAGATTTGGGTTTTCACCCTTATCACAAGCAAAGTTAACCAGCCAAATAAACAGGGATGTTATATCACAGGAGTGGCATATTATGATGGCGGCATATCTGAACCAAAATTGGCGTTGACATGGCGGATCACATAAAGTATCTCCTCCCGCACCGGCAGCAGATCAAAATAGTTTTGCTACCCTATTACAAGGCATTGAGGCCCAAAATATGGAATTGTTTCTAGCAGACGGTTTCGATGTATCAACCGACTTGACGGATTAAGCTTCATCGCCGGGTTGATGTGAAGTCGATGGGTCATCTGGCGTCAGTTCAGCCTCCTCTTCCCCATCCAATGGCCGGAAGTCAATGGTGGTCCAGTCAATCCGGGTTAAAGCCTGAAAGACAGCCTCTTCATTTATAAGCTCAGCCGGATCAACGTTAGGGGCGTAAGTGTGCTTACAGAATGGTGGAACCAAGTTCTGCACTTCAGGAATAACAGCTTTAACCCGTTTGTTGTTTGCGTCGTAGAAGGATCGGTGAACCGTCAGGTTAGCCTCTTCTGCCAACTGACTCACCATAGGACGCATCTCCCTTGTTACCCGTTTGAGGGCGTCGTTGTCAAATACTTCGCCATTTTCTTGCGCACTTGGGAAGCCCTTGGCTATATCAGCCGCATCAAGATCAGCTATCCATGCCTTGGCTCGAGTCAGTGCTAGTAAAGCGCCAGCCCGGGCAGCGGATCACTTCAATTCTTCTATCTATGCTGGCGTCGTAGATAGCCGGTCTAGCATGTCCTTGATCAGTGTTGGAGCCGCATTGTCATAAGAAGTGGCGCAGATAACCCGTTGGACGCCGGTATACAGTTGTTCAATCAGCGTATACGTGGCCTTAAGTTTCTTCCGCATATCAGCACCCAGATGAGCAATGTGCCTACCTATAGCGGTTTAAGAAGTTCATGTTAAACCGGAGACAATTTCAAAGCGCAATATTCAAAAAGCCTTGGTAAAACAGTGCTTACCAAATATTGCAGAGGTCATGGCATTGACTTGGCGCTTTAATCCAGTAAGTTCTTCCGTCACCGGTTTAAGAGCTGATTCAGCGTCTTCCGCCCGCTTCAGCAATCCAGCCTTTTCAGTATCCCAGTTGGCTTGCTCTGACTTGTACCATTCCTTGAGCTGCTCCATGGTGGTTAAGGCGGTTTTCAACTCATCCTTGGCTTTGGTGGTTTCTGCTTGTTGGGATTTCAGATTTTCTTGAAGGTCAGCAATTTGTGAGACTTGTTGGTTTATCTCACTGCAACAAAGAAGAAAGCATGTTAATATCTTTGTCAAAGTCCCAAGCATCTAACCAGTTATACACTTGGCACTTGGGGGCCAATGCGGATCATGTTTATGCTGATTATTGAAGTCCCAAGGATTAATACAAGTTTTAATCATGGCACTTGGGGGCTAATGAGTGTTTGATCAGAAATACACAAGGAAATCTCATAAAGTACGATATGGAATATACAAAGTCCCGGTTTGACTTTCTAAAGACAAACCGGCCCTTGCGGGCTACAATGCAATGAAGGTACAGAGCAAAGAGCAAAATTGTTTACCGCATAGCGCTCCTTCATCAGATTTACTAAACCGGCTTCATAATCACAGCTTGTGTAAAGCCGGTTCAAGAGGCCGGACTGAAGCTCTTGAGCAGAAAGATCGACATAAGCTGACCAATCAGTTTTCTCCTTCCCCTTGCTCATAGCAGCAAATTCATCCTTGGCAGTGTGCTTTGATAGAACAACCGGATTACCAGGGGAGGTATACGCGATGCAAGAATAACAACGTCATCATCTTTGGCGGATGGATGAATTGACATTCTTAATGTGGCTTGGCGCCTTGGTAGCAGGGCTTGGCGGATCAGCAGTTGAGCCCCGCTGTTCCACTGTTGGACTTGGAGGAGCAGGAGGATGTGAAGTATCAACCTCTACATTCGGTTCAACCTCTGGCGGGTTAGCATCAGCATCTTGGTCTTTCCCAGCAGAGCTGTCTATAGCAACTTCAGGGTCTTTGCCATGATGCTCTGGAGTCTTCTCTGGATCAACAACAACAATAGGGTCACTGGTCTTGGCTTTCTTACTTAATCGAGCCTTGGCACTACAACATCAAAGGTTAGAATATGGTAAACCGACAAATAAAAGACAAATTAAGGAGTAATATACGTACCCAGCGACGAGTTTGAGAGGAGGCAGCTGAGTGGTTGATGAACCGCCAGACGAGTTGGAAGAAGCCTGGTAATTCGGGTCGGACGGATTGAGAGGGCATCGGAAGAAACCTTTCAAAGGATAACGCTTTTTAGGAGAACAAGTCACCTCTGGACGACGTTTCCGGGTTGGCATATCAGCTAAACCAGACGATGTGATTTGTTAACCGCTATGCCGGGTTGTGCGACGTTCTTCAAGTTGTTGTGTCTCCAAAGAAAATTTTGGATCCAAATGAGCAAGTGGGTGAGATTGTTTTACTTTTTGGACTGTGCGGCGAATTCTTTGAACCGGTACAAGATCTGAATCGGAAGAAAGAAGGATTACCTCAACATGTTCTGCACGGCTGGCCTCAACATCTTCCTGGGAATAGTAATTGTCAATAAGATGGATGAAAAAGGAACCAAGTGAGTCAAGTTTTACCTCCGCGTCGGATTCTTCCTCTTCTGGCGGATCAGAAGACTCGGTGGTTTTCTTCTTGCCAGCTTTCTTGGTGGCCTTGGTCTTTGCACGAGGAGCCCGGGCCGGTTTAGTCCGTTTCCAAAAGGAGTTGTTAGCCCGAAATTAATACAAGAAAAGGTTAATACATAGTCAATACGGAAGTAAATCAGTAAAGTATTTAGATGAACTTTACCGCTGGCGGTTTATTGGAGACGCAAAACGGAGCCAACCCGGTTTGGCTACATGCAGAGATCGGTTCATCAAGCATTTTCTTCACCGATTCAGTAACTTCAAGCTCGGTTATTACTATTTCGTGATATCGTTGAGGGTCTTTGACATCACAAGTATATTCATGCATCAATCCGGGGCGGCGGCTTAATGGTAAAATGCCTCAAGAAACCCAGCAGCGGACAAGATCAATGCCAGTTAAACCGTTGGCCATCATAGCCCGTAGCTTGGTGAGTTGAGGTGCAAAATTCTTCCGTTCTGCGGCGGTCAAGCGTAAAGGTAATGGGTGGCCGTTGCTAAGCCGGTGAGGGCGATAACCCGGCAAAGGATTTTCTCCATCAGGGGCAGTGTTCCTGCAGTAAAACCAGGTTTGATTCCAATCTTTGGGATGGCTGTGATGTTTTGCATGAGGGAAGTCAACTTCTTCCCTTTTCTGAATTGAAATGCCACCAAGCTCTGTGTTGGGACCATCTGAGAATTCCGTACGGCGGTACAAATGAAAGAAGTCCCGAAATAGCTCCACGGTTGGCTCTTCTTGAAGGTAGACTTCGCAGAATACTAGAAAATTACATATATTGGACACAGAATTCAGAACAATATCTTGCGGATGAAGTTGGAAGCTTGCGAGGACATCCAGGAAATTTTTTGATCCGGGCGGCCTGAATCCCCGGTATAAGTGTTGCATAAAAACAATCACCTCTCCTTCTTGAGGTTCAGGTGGACACTCCGATTCCGGAACTCGCCAGTGGAGAACACTTTTTGAGGCTAAAACACAAGTGGTGACACAACCGTTGATTTGTGTTTCCTTGATCCGGGACGGAACCCAATTGCAAGCATAGAATTGTTTCGCCATTTCGGAAGGGGGAACTGAAAGGAAAAACAAGTGCCGGTTTAAGAATTTACGGTTTAAAGTGTACAATTCAGTGTTAAACCGAAGAAAATACTATGTAAGGTTCAATTGGCGGTTTAAGAGGGCTAATGATATATGGCGGATTGGCTATCAAAAGTTAAACCGCCCAGAGGCAGAAGGGCCAAGATTCAAAATTTCTACTAAGTGTTGCAAAAACAACTTTTACAATATGAGAGTGTAATTTCAGATCTACCGTGGACAACTGAAGAAAATGTTTCTGAGCCCTACAATGGCGCTAAAGAGGAACAGAGACGAACCAGGCGGAGTTTATTCAGAAGTAGTAAGATGCTAAAGTACGGTGAACTAACGAAATATATCTAGTTGCAGTTCAAACCTATCAGGCACATCTATATACCCTTAGTACAAAGACTAGAAGGAGGTACACAGAAGAACTGATGAACAGCGGCGGACATGGATGAACTCGAAAAACTTTGATGAAGATCTAGGGTTACGAGACGTGAACTTACCAGAGCCACTCGGCGACGGAGGAGCGCGGCAAGGTCTCTAGAGCAAACAGGTTGATGCAGCGGCCTTGGTCGGTGCAGATCCGAAGAGCGACGGCGGCGGCGGCGCGGAGGTCCTTCGGGTCACGAGGAGGAAGATGAGAAGAAACGGGAGAAAAATGAAAAGGCCCGTCAGGCTTATTTATAATAAGGCAGAGGATAAGTGACAGGCGCGAGAATCGAGGAGTCAAAAGCGGCAAGTGGCGTAGCTGTCGCCTCGATTTCCGGGATGACATTAAATGAAGGGAATCTTTTTATTCGTTTTTTACAGAGATGACATCATGATGATCCGTTGCTGTGTCCAGAGGATGACATCATGACGGTTTAACAAGATTTATAAAGGGAAGATATCATGGCGGTTTATGAGAAGTGAAGGAAGATATTTACATGATTTTTCTAAGTGTTGAAGATTGACATGAACAGGTTCAAATCAATCTGGGGCCTAATGTTGGGGATATAACTACTGAGTGTAAACCGCCCAGGAGGGGCCGGTTCACCCTCAACTATATTGAAGCCCACATGACTCAGAAGATGGCTTTTTACTATGGATCTTAGAGGCCCGGAGCCCAAAGGTGGATTAGGGCCCGTTGTGGTAAACCGCCATAGTCATGTAACTTGTGTTGTAAGATAAGGAAAGGAGAGACTGAGCCGAACACTTGTATGAGTCGGCCTCGGGACTCTGTAGACTGGCCGGGCGTCAACCCATGTATATAAGGGGACGACCCGACGGCGGTTCAGGGACAACAAACAACAACTCGAGACTCAGGCAAACGTATTTCGCTCCCTGGTCATCGAAACCCAATAAATCCCATCACAACTAGACGTTGGCTTTTACCTTCATCGAAGGGGCCGAACTAGTATAAACTCCCGTGTCCCTTGTCCGGTTTAACCCCTTCAAGCTAACCCGTTGCGATGGCTCCATGACTAAGTCCTTTCATGAGGACATCTGACGTGTTAATTCCAGGACAACAGTGATATCTGCATCCACTTTAAGTCCCGGATCTAGGGCCCTTCTAGGGTCCTCTGGTTGCGGAGGGTGGCTGAAGATTCCTTCTACGGCCCTCCTTAGTTCCTGCCTAGAAGTGTTAATGCAAGTAATCTTAGCAGAAGAACGTTAGAGTAAGAAAAGCAGGGAAAAAGAACGGCAACTTACCCATGCTGGGGGGTTGTACATGGAGAATCCGTCCTGCGTTTTTATACGAAGGAATTCCTCCTCTTCCCCTTTGTACAAATCGGACAATATCCTTGCCGGAGCGGCAATGATCCGGACCCTTACGGCCGCAGCGGGTGGCGTCATCTTCCCCGTTGAAATGCCACATGGGCTTCCCCCGATATTGGAGTGGCTGCACTCCCCGTCTTATGCATATCGCCATAACCTCAACTATCGTCAGTCCGGATTTGGCAAGTAACTTTACCCTGTCCATCAGGAGGAGTATTTCCCTTGTGTCCTCTTCTTGAGGGCCACGGGGGCGCCAGCTTAGGCGTGCCCTCGGTGGGGCGTTGCTGAACTTGCGGAGACCTAGCCAGACTGGATCCGGAAGGGGGACGTCGTTTATATGGAACCACTCTGAAGGCCAGTTTTCTGGTGCCTTCTCAGGAGTGACGGACAGGTACCCGGTCTCGGCAATGCGCCATACTTCGGCCCCGCCCACTTGACATAGGGACTCCCCTTGGGTGCGGGGGACGAGGCAGAACAACTTCCTCCATAATCCGAAGTTTGGTTCGCAGCCTAAAAACAGCTCGCAAAGGGCAATATACCCATCTATGTGCAGAATAGAGGCAGGGGTAAGATCGTGTAACTGGAGGCCGTAGAACTCCAGGAGCCCATGAAGAAACGGGTGGATAGGGAACCCGACGCCCCTCAGAAGATGAGGGATCAGACATATACGCTCCTCCGGAGATGGGTTAGGAGATCCCTCAGCCTGGTCTCCTCAGTCATAAGAAGCAATTCCAGCTCGGACGGGGACCATGAACGCCGGTGGGAGAAACCCTTGGGTTTGTATCTTTACCAAACGCCTATGAGGAACTGAACAATCTCCCCAATCCCCCGACTTGGAACGAGAAGGGCAAGCAGAAGAGCTGCGACGGCCGGCCATGTTGGAATGGCTTTTCGCGGAGCACTCTGTTGGATGTTGGCTCTGGGAGGGAGAGTGAGGTTTGGATCTAAGAATCCCCGTCCCTTCAAATAGATGGTTAGCCTGGAGGATCCAGGGTGGCAAATACAAAAATGCCTCGACTCCTCGCATTCGCTCGACACGTGGAGATGGTCATCACTCAGGAATCGAAGCCGAGGAGCACAACATTGATTGGAGGCCGGACATTATTCGTCGTAACAGGTACTTTGGAGTATTCGAAGAAGGAACCCGCCTTGCAATGCCGAAGACAATACTGCATGCCAGACTCATCGTCATTGAAACTTGGTTCAGGGGCTCTTGAGGAGTCTGGATTAGGGGTATCCGGACAGCGGACTATGCACAACGTCCGGACTATTGAAGCGTGAAGATACAAGACTAAAGACTTGACCCGTGTCCGGATGGGACTTTCCTTGGCGTGGAAGGCAAGCTTGGCGATCCGGATATTATATTTCCTTCCTTGTAACCGACTCCATGTAAACCCTAGCCCTCTCCGGTGCCTATATAAACCGGAGAGGTTGGTCCTAGAAGGCCGATCACAATTACAATCATACCATCATAGGCTAGCTCTTAGGGTTTAGCCTCTACGATCTCGTGGTAGATCTACTCTTGTACTACCCATATCATCAATATTAATCAAGCAGGAAGTAGGGTTTTACCTCCATCGAGAGGGCCTGAACCTGGGTAAACATATGTGTCCCTTGCTTCCTGTTACCATCAGCCTTGACGCACAGATAGGGACCCCCTACCCGAGATCCGCCGGTTTTGACACCGACACCTATGCATATTTCTTGGTCTCTTCCCTATTAACCATAAGCCGGCTTAACCATGTAATATTGAACCGACATCACACTTCTTTCAGTTCATAGATAAAATGGCTAAGACATATACGTCTTGCAGTTGGGTCAAATCCCGGGTTACCAAAGAACTGAATAACTTTGGCGCCACTGGCGCTTTAGCCAAGAAAGAGGATATCCACCGGAGGGCTCCTGTTGACGAAGTCCTTCCTCAACCAAAAGATGGAGAAGTAATTGTGTTTACTGGTCACTTGGGTCGGGGGTTCAGCCCACCCGGCTCAAAATTCTTTTGCGATGTGTTTCATTTCCTTCAAGTGCACCCTCAAGACATTGGACCCAACTATGTGTCCAATATCTGCAATTTCCAAGTATTCTGTGAAGCTTATCTTCAAGAGGAGCCCACCGTTGATCTATTCAGGGAATTCTATTATTTAAACCACCAAACTGAATTTGTTGACGGGCCATGCCAAAAACTTGGTGGAGTTATTATTCAGAATAGGAAAGATGTCAGCTTTCCTCATGCCAAGCTGCATAGTCACCCCAAAGATTGGAACCAGACTTGGTTCTATGTTCAAGAGACATCCCCAACTGGTGAAAATCCTCTGTCGGGTTATCGCGAGCATCGGCTTAGCAACAACCATCCACTTCCCCAATGGCTTGATTCAAAAGAACGGGCCAAATATGCACCTGCCTTTTCAAAGTTCAGAGCCTTTATGGCAAATGGCTTAACTGGCGTCGATTTTTTCCTTTGTTGGCTGTCTTGGAGTATCTTTCCCTTAAGATGCCGCCCCGGCTTAATGTGTGAATATACTAGTGATGTATAAGATCCTCAGCACCATTGTGATATTCAGTTGTCTGATGCAGAAGTCACTGAAGCCACCAAAAAATTGTTGAATGAATCTATAGAAAAAGTGCAGCAAAACTGGACTTAGTCCTTTCTGTACTTTCAATAAGCCACCAACGTTGAGAATTGCCCCTTTTCTGCTTAATCCTTATACTTAATATCAACTTATGATCTTTTTCAATCTTAACAGGATACTGATCCATTTTGGAAGAGAAAACCGCAGGATAAGCCGACCAAACCGGCTCGTCTCAAAGCCAAGGCTAGCAAAAAGCCCAACAAGGAGAAAGCCACCGAATCTGCCGAGTTAAAAATCGATGATGATGATGATGATGACCATGAATCAGAGGTAGAACTTGATTCACTTGGCTCCTTTTTCATACATCTCATTGACAATGATTGTTATCAAGACGACGCAGAGGCTAGCCGTGCAGGTGACACAGAGGTAATTATTCTTTCCACCGGCTCAGAACCTCTGCCAACAAAGAAAACTCGACAAGCAAGCCAGAAAGTAAGATTTTCTCACCCTCTAGCTCACTTGGATCCAAACTTTCTTTTGAAGAAACAGCAACATGAAGCTCGCAGCACGACCCGGCATAGCGACAACGTAATTACTTCCTCCAGCTTACCAAACACTCCGCTTCGCAAACGCCGTCCAGAGGTCTTACATATTTCTTACATAATTTATCCCAAGGCGGGTTATTTTCGACAACCTCTTAACCCGTCTGATTAAAACTATCAGGGGACTTCTCATTCCTGCTCTGGCGAGTCAATAGGAACACAAATTCCAACTTTCAAGACTATACCTGGGTAAGACTATTTTCAATTACTCCAATTTCTGTGCTTGATCATCACCCTGACTTCTTTTTATTTGTTAGTTTTCAAGGGCCAAGCCAAACCCGGTTAAAAGGAAAAACTGACTAAGACGATCAATGATTCCAATCCATCTGAGCTGGAAAGACAACAACCAGAGCCCTCTCACCCAATTGCTAATACTCCCTCCATTCCTAAATATAGGGTGTATAGTTTTTGGCACGAATATTAAAGAACGCATGTGGAGGCAAAATCTCACAAGTTTTGGGCAAGATTACACCCGTCTAATTGACATGAGAAAATAAAGGAGCTTGCATGATATAAGTAAATGTAATCAAATCCCGAAAAAAATTATCCAAACGAGTGGTGCAACGCAATACACATTATATTTTGGATTTTTTCTCAAAAATCTATACACCTTATATCAAGGAATGGAGGGAGTAGTTTTGTTGATGATTTACCACCAGAAGACCTCAATGTTGACCTTGACCCGGTGAATGATAACCCGACCGATACCAATCCGCCGAGCCCTATCAGAACAACCAGTCCTGTTAAACTGGCAGAAAAGGATGATGATGTTACCATTACTGGTCATGGCTTCACCACACCGGGTCGTCTACTGCCCTACCCAGGCACAACACCAAAGAAGAAATTTCTGCTGAGGATAAAGGCAAGTGGAAGGTAGCCTTAGAACACTAACTTATGATAATAGTACTTCAACTATGCATACATATCCCCCAAGGGCCGGCTTAATTGATATGTTAAGCCGGGACTTTTGAGTAGTATAAGTAAACAGTGCATCCGTAGCCCCCAAGGGTCGGCTTAACATTTATGTTAAGTCGGGACTTATTATCTCTGAGAAAATAATACTGTTCATAGTCTTCATAACTCGGATCACCACCCGTTGTCCGGGTCAACAAATACATTCATTCTTGATAGGAGCTATATGCATTAGCCCCCAAGTGCCAAGGATAATACATGTATTGTGCTTGGGACTTCATAATATTTGGAGAAGCAATAGACATTAGCCTCCAACTGCCGAGTAGAATACTTGTATTGCACTTGGGACTTTGTATAAATTCATTGCCATCTTACAAATTGTTTTATCTCTTACAGGTTGAGCTTAGCAGTAAGGAATCCCAAATCACTGACCTCCAAGAAAACATCAAATCTCAACAAGCCGAAACATCCAAGGCCAAGGATGAACTGACCAATGCTTTAGCAGCGATGGAAAAATTTAAGGAAAGCTTTAAAGCTAAAGAAACAGATTGGAATACAGAGAAGTCAGCCCTGCTGAAATGAGCTGAAGATACTAACACTACAAGGGAAAACCCTAGTAGTAGCGCGGGTTTAATGCCCACTAGTAGCGCGGGCAGCCGCGCTACCAATAAGGCGCTACAGCTATTACTTAGCAGTATCGCGTGTGACAAGCGCTACTGCTAAGACACATAGCGGCAGTGCTTGTCCTATCCCGCGCTGCTGCTAATCTAGCTAGTTGTAGCATGTTTAGTATCCATCGCTACTAGTACTATTTTTTTCATTTTTAGTGTATTTATACGCCGTTATACAAATTTTGGTACAACACCAATTATGAGGTTTATATCATTATCTCCATAACAGTGTGTCAAATGAAGGTGGGTTAGGTTCAAGTGGAGGCAATATGTGGTGCATGTCAAAAGTACACTCTAATCCAAACTTGATCTAGTTTGGACTAGTAGTACTTTCGATGTGCACCATATGTTGCCTCCACTTGAATCTAATCCGCCAGCACAAGCTATTTAATCATCATCATAGTCATTACCACCAACAGTATTTATTTAATCACCATAGTCATAGTATAGCACATCATCTTCTTCAAACTCATTCTAGCTAGCTCATCACCACCAACACTAGATGCGATAACTATCTAATCACCACCAACACTAGCTAATAATAATCATCATAGTCATTACCACCAACACTAGCTATTTAATCATCATACTCATAGTGTAGCACATCATCATCTTCAAACTCATTTCTAGCTAGCTAATCACTCCTGCTGCTCTCTCTCAGGTAAAATAACATAAAACATGTGTAGCTCTCCTCCTTCATCAAGTTGGAGCACGCAGATGAACCTGTCTCCTAATCGTGGGCTGCGCTTCTCATTGCTGCCCCCTAGTACTTCCCTGCGCTCCTCCATCACAAATTTGGTCCAGTCTTTCACTATTAAGACTTCCTCGCTCTTAGAAATCCTGAATGCACTAAAGTGCATTGTAGGATATCTTGGTCGTAAGCTAACAATACTCATGGTACCATTAGTCTCGATCCCATGAGGTACAACATTCATCTGGAGTCCCTGGTGAAGAACATCGTATAGTAACATACTTAGCAATGAAGTTTAGCTTAAAAAATAATGTATGCAAAAGATGCACTAAGGGGAAATAGTAAAAACCTTACCATCTTTCCTAAATAGATGTGACCGTATTTCATTACGAACACTATTGGTCGCACGTTTTCAGTACTAACATTTCTAAGTGCAGGAAGAAAATTTGTCTTGACAGTATCAAGATCCTCAAGCCATGAAACATAATGACTTAGCTCCTCGCAGTTTAGTTCAACCCCGGGACAAGGTAGTAGGTCCTGTCTACCAAGTTACCGGACATGTTTGCTTGAACCGAAATAAGCTGACAATAGAAATTATTTGTCAACTATTTTGAATAAACAATATCAAAGACATAAATATGGTTAAGAAACTCACATAATGGTATAATCGAGGCGTCACGCACATCGACCCAGATGTCGGTATTACCTTTAATATCATCTTCCGGGCGAATATCAAAGGTGATAACCATATCAGGCTCAAATGCATAAGTCTTGCATAGTGCTCGCCAAGTTTTGCATCCAAAATAGTTGTAGTCGTCTGCGTTGTATAATTTTGCGTGGAAAATATAACTATGCTCGGTCTTCAAGTAAACTTTCTTTACCTCCATAGTACGACTGAAACCTATCTTATCCAAGACAAAAACTCTTGCATGGCAGGGGATACACTAGTAGAATAGTAAAAAAAATAAACTATAAGTTGAAGCAAATGAAGCAGATGTCATGCTTAATTACGAAAAAAGACTTGTCATTGTGACTTACTGTATCCACTTCAAAGTTCACGTCTAGCTTGATGCTGAAGCGCCTATCATCATCTAGGAATATTCCATCGCACATGCCGTGCTCGTCTTCACAGTATTTGCGAATACCGAAATCCTTTTCGTTGTCAGACATTTCCTATGTTCATAGTTGAAACATTAATTGAATATCGATCGAAGACAACTCCAGGATACTCAAAATATCTTATAGGACTCATATTGACATGAGCATTCAATAAGCAAAACCAAATCGTAAAATAAATAAGTATTCAAATTAGCATGCATTCAATAAGCAAAAGTAAATCATCTCATGCATCTGTACATCATCGAATATTGTAACTAATACATCCCGAATAGTGTCATACATATAACATCACTAATACAACTAAAACCCTAGCGCACGACGGGTATCGGCGTGGGCGGTGGACACCCAAAGAGAAGGAACTATCACAGGATCATAGCTCTAGTGAGATCCCTGGAGAACCTGCCAGGTATTAGAGAACCTGTGCTCCAACGCAAACAAGTAGCGACGAACGTGCGCGTCCTCCTCACTGAAACGGTGACGCACCACCTCCGCGGGGTCCTCGAGCCTCTGGACCGTCACTGGCCCACGCGACCGCCACCAAAGAAGGTTCGGGTCAACGACAGGCTGACTCCTCACCAACCTGTGCCCCCCGGTAGGTAGCGCCTCCCAGTACCACCCCGGCGGAGCCCAGTCCCGGACATGGCCCATCTGGTGACGCAGTTGTCCTCCGCTGACTCGACGACGAGGATGCGGGATAGGCATCGTCGATGTTGATGCGCGAAAAAATTGCTTTGACTAAAAAATAACAACAAATGTGACATGTTCAACTAGTTCTATTAATTCAACTAGTTCTTACGATTAAATCTAGTCAATTAATTCTATACCTAATAAAATGAATAATGACATAAAAAGGCCTATGCTTTGCAGGAACGTTGACTCCTTCCAGGTGCGGCAAATCGTGGGCACTCGATTTGTTGTTATTTTTTAGTGACATGGCCCATCTGGTGACGCAGTTGTCCTCCGCTGACTCGACGACGAGGATGCGGGATAGGCATCGTCGATGTTGATGCGCGAAAAAATTGCTTTGACTAAAAAATAACAACAAATGTGACATGTTCAACTAGTTCTATTAATTCAACTAGTTCTTACGATTAAATCTAGTCAATTAATTCTATACCTAATAAAATGAATAATGACATAAAAAGGCCTATGCTTTGCAGGAACGTTGACTCCTTCCAGGTGCGGCAAATCGTGGGCACTCGATATGTCCTAGTTTGTAGCACAAGTCATGCCGAAATTCATGGAAAATTTCGGCATGACTTTTGCTAAAAAGTGGACTAATCGAGAACCTAGAATTTGCCAGAATAGAAATGAATCAATATTCCGGCAAAACATAGGCCACACGGCTTTATTTCCTGGAAACAACAAAGCCACTTGGGCACAATCGAACCACTTCAATAATGGAATATGAAAATGAACATCAATGACATATATCATATAACAACAATATGCAAATGAAATTACTGTCTAGGCATTTTTATAAAAAAATTCCCTAGCTAATTTCCTAAAAAAAATTCTAATCATTTATCCTAAATGCTAAAAAATGCCTACTGCCCTAAACAAATCTAGGGTTCATATGAACACCTAGGGTTCATATAAACATCAACACATCATCAACACATATATAAATTGCCCTAGCAGAGAGAGAGAGGATGGTAGGGGAGAGGAGAGGCAGAGCCTTATGGTGACTGCGGCGAGGGAGGGGCAGGCGGCGTCGAGGTCAGGGTCGGGGGCGGCGTCGAGGTCGGGGTCGGGGGCGCCGTCGAATCCGGGTCGGGGGCGGCGTTGAGGCGGGAGAGCGCGCGATGACCAACGGGCGACGGCGGCGGCGACAACGAAGGAGTTGCGATTTGGGGGAAGCGGCCGTTGGAAAAAACGAATCGAGCGGTTTAGTTAGAAGTAGCAGTAGCGCGTTCCAGGAAGTGCGCTACTACTAACATAGCTACAGCGCGTTCCTGGATACGCGCTACTGCTATGCCATTCTCTTTTTCCCACTTTTTCATTTACTTTTATTTACATTTTTTTCCTTTCACCTTTTTGTATTTCTTTCATTTTCATTTACTTTTCAAGTTGTTTTCCATTTAATTTTATTTACTTTAGCAGTAGCGCCTCTCAGTGTAAACGCACTGCTACAAAGCAAATAGCGGTAGCGCGGTTCGGCGAAGATCGCTACTACTATGTGTAGCCTATCGGCTAAGCCGTGGGAATTTTAGTAGTAGCGCTTTTGTACTCGGGCGTGCTACTGCTATAACTGTATCTGTAGCACCGTTTACAACACCGTGCTACTGCTAATTAGCACCAGCGTGCGTTTTTAGCCCGCGCTACTGCTAATGTTTTGTGTATAAGGTTTTCCCTAGTAGTGTAAGGCTGCGCTTAAGCCGGTGACCAAAGAATTATCCGGCTTAAAACAGCAGATTAGTACTATGTCATCAGCCATATTTGGTAAGAACATATCTCCCTTGCACCGTAAGAATCATCTTAAAAACGGCTGCCAGCTTACCCGTACCATAATTGATACAGGTCCAAGGAGTGCGAACTTGGGCTCGGATATGCGCGTCCGGCTTAAAGCTGTCTACACTCTTGTAAAGCGGCTATATACTGGTGCCCAACGAACCATCGCTGTTACAATTCATAAGAAAATACCTTCAACACTTATGCAGGACACGTTGAAGCAATTATCAGTGCTGCCCAAAAGAATTGATGACTTAAAGCGGGGAGCTGCTAGAGCTGGTGCTTTAACTGCCTTAAGCTGGGCCAAAGCATGGCAAGCTGATCTTGACCCGGAAGATTTGGCCATAGGCTGCCCAAGTGTTAAAGAAGATGGGTCTGACTTTAGTGTTGATGACATTGCAGCAATAGCAAGAGCTATGCATCCGTTAGCAAGCCAGCTAGCTGATGAAACCAGCTTAACCACATACCATGCGGCTTATGATGCTGATAACAAGAAGATCGACGCGTCGGTTCATGAGCCAACAAATCTCATTCCTCCGATTCATAAGCACACCTTTGCCCCTGACATTGATCCATCCAATCTTATTGACGATGAAGCTGTGTTTAGAGCGTTGAACAGTATCCAGTGGCGGAGCCAGGAAAAATTAGGAGCCGGGGCGGACCGCAAGCTAACTAATAATACAGCGAACCGCAATCGGGCATTTGGATATATATTTTGCAACTATAAGCACTAAATTAGAGAACCATAAATTAATACAAAGTCAAACGACTTATATTGCATTGTCCATACACATAATTTCAATGAAAAAACTTGAATTAAATATGTCAACTAATTGCTGAATAAACAATACTTGCTCTAGGAATCCAAAAAATCTCATATATGAAATTTAATAACTTTACATTAAAATTCGACGATTTGGAATGATTGAACGAACTGGCAATGGTTAGGCTAGAGGAGTCTAGAAGAAACAATACCTTTGGAGAGTGGAAATTAAGTTTTCTTCAATGAACGAAATGGTGGAATTCCCAAATTCCTATATCCCTACAAATTATAGACCAATACTGCTAATAATCTAAAATACGAAGAGTGGATTCTCATCCATACCATAAATTTTGTGTGTGCATGTTCACTTTGGTTAAAATTCCCAAATATATATAACCTTAATTGACCTCGCCTAATCAGCGGGCTTTTATTGCTAGGAGGAACTAGCTGTCGATTACCGTCTTTCTGCGCCTGTGCCCGCCAAATCACCGGTGCGTTCTGCCTTCTGTTAGACTACGACGGTCAACGTAGTCGCACGTATCGTGGTTGTGATCGAACTGATCGAGGGAGGAGGTTTATTTTTTCTCATCAGATGGAGGAGGTGAGGATGCGTGAGCACACTGCGTTGATAGTTGTGTAGGCAGTCCTATCTCCCTACGTTTTTATTTTTTGAGAAACCCTTTCTCCCAACATGCTACCATGGGCCAAGGAACAACCGTGCAAGTTAGTTGGCTGGGACTAGAGGCACCGAGCAAGGCCCGGCGGTTTGCCCGGGCAAGACATGATAATTCTAGCTTTTAGTACGTGACACTAACAAAAAAAGCAAATTAGTACGTAGGGTCATAACATATTTTATACAGCAGCTGGCTGGTGAACCCGGGCAGCTGCCCCGGGTCGCCGGGTGCTGCCTCCGCCACTGCCAGTATCAACTGGGCTACGCCTGACTTCCAGCAGATGGATAAGCAAGGATCTGAAGAGGAAGAAGAGGTGCAGGAAGATCCTGAAGCTTCGACCCGCCAACAATCAGAAGCCGGTGTACTTATCAGAATACTTTACTGTACTGATAACTTTGATGAATGCTTAGTCTTGTTGGGCCATCAGATGCCTTGTAATAGGCTAAGTTTAAATTCTTGATCTTCTCTGCCATCGTGCATATTTTGCTTTGCATGACACTGTTGATCCGCCAATTTAAGATCTGCCACTTGTGCTTATGATATTAGCAATTTGAATTTGTTCCTGCATACAAACAGATTACAAGTATCCTTGCAGTTTACCGCATGATGGGTCATAATGCCCAATATAAAACCACTTGTGACTAAAACAGTTCATAACCAGGGCCAGTTTACTGATACGTCCATTTTGCATCATGCTTTTATATCGATATTTATTGCATTATGGGCTGTTACTACAGGTTATGTCACAATACTTATGCCTATTCTCTCTTATTTTACAAGGTTTACATAAGGAGGGAGAATGCCGGCAGCTGGAATTCTGGACTAGAAAAGGAGCAAATATTAGAGACCTATTTTGCACAACTCCAAAAGTCCTGAAACTCCACAAAAGTTATTTTTGGAGATAATAAAGAATATTGAGCGGAAGAAGTACGTCAGAGGGGACCCCACCTAGCCACGAGGGTGGAGGGCGCGCCCTACCCCCCAGGGCGCGCCCCCCTATCTCGTGGGCCCCCTGTTGGCTCTCCGGCGGCCATCTTCTGCTATATGAAGTCTTTCGTCAACGGAAAAATCATAAGCAACCTTCCGGACGAGATTCCGCCGCCACGAGGTGGAACTAATCTAGGGCTCCGGCAAAGCTGTTCTGCCGGGGACACTTCCCTCCGGGAGGGGGAAATCATAGCCATCATCATCACCAACGCTCCTCTCATTGGGAGAGGGAAATCTCCATCAACATCTTCACCAGCACCATCTCCTCTCAAAACCCTAGTTCATCTCTTGTATCCAATTCTTGTCTCCAAGTCCGGGATTGGTACTAGTACGTTACTAGTAGTGTTGATTACTCCTTGTAGTTGATGCTAGTTGGTTTAGTTGGTGGAAGATCATATGTTCAGATCCTATATACATATTAATACCAATCTGATTATGAACATGAATATGCTTTGTGAGTAGTTACGTTTGTTTCTGAGGACATGGGAGAAGTCTTGCTATTAGTAGTGATGTGAATTTGGTATTCGTTTGATATTTTGATGAGATGTATGTTGTCTATCGTCTAGTGGTGTTATGTGAACGTCGACTACATAAAATTTCACCATTATTTGGGCCTAGAGGAAGGCATTGGGAAGTAATAAGTAGATGATGGGTTGCTAGAGTGACAGAAGCTTAAACCCTAGTTTATGCGTTGCGTCGTAAGGGATTGATTTGTATCCATATGTTTCATGCTATGGTTAGGTTTACCTTAATACTTTTGTTGTAGTTGCGGATGCTTGCAATAGAGGTTAATCATAAGTGGGATGCTTGTTCAAGTAAGAACAGCACCCAAGCACCGGTCCACCCACATATAAAATTATCAAAGTACCGAACGCGAATCATATGAACGTGATGAAAACTAGCTTGATGATAATTCCCATGTGTCCTTGGGAGCGTTTTCCTTTATATAAGAGTTTGTCCAGGTTTGTCCTTTGCTACAAAAAGGATTGGGCCACCTTGCTGCACTTTTTTTACTTTTGCTACTTGTTGCTCGTTACAAATTATCCTATCACAAAACTATCTATTACCACTTATTTCAGTACTTGCAGAGAATACCTTGCTGAAAACCGCTCATCATTTCCTTCTGCTCCTCGTTGGGTTCGACACTCTTACTTATCGAAAGGACTACGATAGATCCCCTATACTTGTGGGTCATCATTTACCATGACTAAATATATTCAAAAATATCATACCTGTGATATGTGATAAAAACTGTCGGCTTAACATGCCAACACAGTATGGGTGATGACCCAAAACTATAGAAGGTAAAAATATCCATTAATTAATAGTAGCATACGCTGCCGGTTCATCATATACCTATGTTTGAGTTGTGCTATGCAATAGACTCTCTTTGGTATTTGTAACTCGATAGATAAGCCTCCAAGTTATATTATTGGCTTGATAGCCGAAGTCCCAAGGTAATCAGAGCTATGCTCTCATGAAAGTTTCACATTGGCTTGATAGCCGAATTATCATGGTGATCAGAGCTGTGCTCTCATGAAAGTTTCATATTGGCTTGATAGCCGAATTATCAAGGTAGTCAAAGCTGTGCTCTTATGAAATTATCATATTGGCTTGATAGCCGAATTACCAAGATAACCAGAGCTCTGCTCTTATGAAATTATCATATTGGCTTGATAGCCGAATTACCAAGATAACCAGAGTTGTGCTCTTATGAAATTATCATATTGGCTTGATAGCCGAATTACCAAGAGGGTAGTAATTCTATGTTCTCTTTGGTGAATACACCTATGTTTGAACAGGAAGCCCCCAAGTGATTTATAAGAATAGTGTTGCACTGGGTCAAGAGGGTAGTAACGCTATGTTCTCTTTGGTGATTACACCTATGTTTGAACAGGAAGCCCCCAAGTGACCCTTTTAGTAATGAAAGAAAAGAAACTCATGATTCCTTGAAGATAAAACGGAAAAATCCCTACTTTATCTGGGATGCCGGCTTTATTGATCATAATATATACATTCTCAAAATATGTACATCAAGAGAGCCGATGGCTCAGGTATAGTAAGGCCGAGGATGAGCAATATTCCACGGCCGGCGGGTCTCCTCCTCCGACTTACGTGAGTCCTTGTGCTCTCGAACGTCGATTAGGTAGTATGATCCATTGTTCAGATGTTTACTGACCACAAAAGGTCCTTCCCAGGGCGGGGATAACTTGTGCATATCAGTTTGGTCCTGGATAAGCCGGAGCACCAGATCGCGTTCTTGAAAAGTTTTGGTTTTAACCCGGCGGCTGTGGTAGCGGCGCAGATCTTGCTGGTAGATCGCCGAACGTGCCGCCGCGATGTCGCGCTCCTCATCTAACAGGTCCAGTGCTTCCTGACGTGCTTTTTTATTGTCAGCTTCCACATAAGCCACCACACGAGGTGAATCGTGACGGACGTCACTAGGGAGAACCGCCTCCACTCCATAAACCATGAAGAAAGGCGTGTAACCCGTAGATCTGTTGGGGTGGTATTAATGCTCCATAGCACGGAAGGTTACTCCTCCACCCAACAACCCGGCGTCCTTTGTAGGGGAACCATAAACCGGGGTTTGATGCCTCTCAGGATCTCTTGATTGGCTCTCTCGGCTTGACAATTAGATTGGGGGTGAGCCACTGATGATACGTCAAGCCGGATATGCTCACGTTGAAAAAATTCTTTCGTAGCACCCTTGGATAGATTAGTGCCATTATCAGTTATGATACTGTGGGGAAAACCAAAACAGAAAATCACCTTTTTAAGGAATTTAATCGTCGTCGTCGCGTCACACTTACTGACCGGCTCTGCCTCAACCCACTTTGTAAATTTGTCAACCGCCACCAGGAGGTGTGTCTTTTTATCCATTGAGATTTTGAAAGTTCCAACCATATCAAGCCCCCAGACTGCAAACGGCCAAGTAATTGGAATCATCCTCAATTCTTGAGCCGGCACATGGGCTCGTCGTGAAAGTTTCTGACATCCATCACAATTACTGACAGATCCTCAGCATCAGCATGAGCCGTCAGCCAATAAAATCAATGACGGAAAGCCTTAGCCATAAGAGATTTAGAGCTGGCATGATGGCCACAATCTCCTTCATGAATCTCGCGCAGAATCTCACATCCTTCTTGGAGAAACACAACATTGAAACGCATACAGCGACCTTTGTGATGATGTAGCTCTCCATTGACAATGGTCATTGACTTGGACCGCCGGGTTATCTGCCTGGCTAAAGTTTCATCCTCAGGTAACTCGCCCCAGGTCATATAAACAAATATGGAACTCTCCAATCAGGAATTGCATGAAGAGCCGCCACCAATTGTGCTTCTGGGTCAGGAATAGCAAGATCTTCCTCTCAGAGGCAACTTGGTGAGGGGTTATACAGAATATCTAAGAAAACGTTAGGCGGCACTGTCTTACGCTGAGAGCCAAGCCGGCTTAAAGAATCAGCCGCCTCATTTTTCCTTTGATCAATATGCTCAACCTAATAACCCTTGAACTGACTTGCAATAGCATCAACCTCTCTACGATAAGCCGCCATGAATGGATTCTTAGAATCCCAAGTACCAGAAACATGTTGAGCTACCATATCTGAGTCGCCCAAGCACCTCACCCGGCTTAAGTTCATCTCCTTAGCCATCCGAAGACCATGGAGCAAGGCTTCATATTCAGCTGCATTGTTAGTGCAAGGGAACATCAACCGGAGAACATAACAAAAATTATCACCTCGAGGTATTCAGCTGCATTGTTAGTGCAAGGGAACATCAACCGGAGAACATAACAAAATTTATCACCCCGAGGGGAAGCTAGCACGAGTCCAGGCCCCAAGCCCTCCAATTGCCTGGACCCGCCAAAGTGAATGGTCCAATACGTGTTATCTGGCTTTTCTTCAGGTATCTGCAGCTCTGTCCAGTCATTAATGAAATCCACCAGCGCTTGATATTTGATGGCCGTGCGAGGCATATACTTGAAACCATGAGGTCCAAGCTCAATGGCCTACTTGGCTATCCGACCTGTGCTTCTCTGTTTAGAATAATATCCCTAAGGGAGCAAAACTAACCACAATGGGGTGACCCAAAAAATATTGCTTAAGCTTCCGATTGGCCATGAACACCCCATATACAAGCTTCTGCCAGTGCGGATACCTCTGTTTGGACTCAATGGGCACCTCACTAATTTAGAAGACCGCCTTTGAACCGGATATTCCTAGCCTGCCTCCTTCTGTTCCACCACAATGGCTACACTGACAGCCCGGGCATTAGCGGCCACATACAACAATAACGGCTCCTTATCAATAGGAGTAGCAAGAACGGGCGGCTCAGCCAGCTGTTTCTTCAAGTCCTCAAATGCTGCATTAGCGGCATCACTCCAAACAAAATTATCTGTATTTTTCATCATCTGATATAGAGGGATAGCCTTCTCTCCCAACCGGCTTATGAACCGGCTTAGAGCCGCAATACGACCCGCCAGACGTTGAACATCATTGACACACGCCGGCTGTAACGCCCCGGATTCGATGCGCCAGGTGTCCGCCAGTTATTCGGCGTCCTTGCCATGTCATGTGCTTGCGTGTTGCACTTTGCCATGTCATCATCTGCATTTCATATCATGTCATCATGTGCATTTCATTTTGCATACATGTTCGTCTCATGCATCCGAGCATTTTCCCCGTTGTCCGTTTTGCAATTCG
Source organism: Aegilops bicornis (assembly GCA_021605145.1). Lineage (NCBI taxonomy): Eukaryota > Viridiplantae > Streptophyta > Magnoliopsida > Poales > Poaceae > Aegilops > Aegilops bicornis. The sequence continues at coordinate 158,942,018 of CM038670.1, read as the reverse complement.
GCACTCCTATGCCCTCCGGCGTCCCCCTTTTGTCTCTCGTTGTGAGCGGGTGTTAAACTTTCTCGGAATGGCCCGAGGTTTGCCCAGCGGGCTTGGTATAGCACCGGTAGACCGCCTGTCAAGTTTCATGCCATTTGGAGGTCGTTTGATACTCCAGCAGTTAACCGGTAACCGCAAAAGCCTCTTTTTGCAGCCCAACACCCCTTCATAACAGCCCACTAACCCAGCAAACTCCCCTCCATGCTCTCGGTCGTTCGATCATGATCGTGTGGGCGAAAACCGCTCCTCATTTGGACTCTCCTAGCTCCCTCTACCTATATATATATGCCTCCCCCCTTTCAAAATCGCAGTCTAAACCCTAGCAATTTCCCCTCTCCGCCGCCGGACGCATCTCTCCTTGGCGCCACGGACATGTCCGCCGCCCAGCCACCTCACTCCGACCAATCAGGGCGTCACCACGTCCAGCCCGCCGCCGCTCCTCCACTCACGTTGCGCCACGTCACCCGCTGCCCCAACCTCGCCCGCCGCCGGGCTCAGATCCGGCCCGCCCGAGGCGAACTGGGCAGCGCCCGGGCCGTTCTCCGCCGCCGGCTGCGGCGCCTCTGGCAGCGCCGCCGCGCCACCACCTCGCCGCTGACGCGCCCGGCCTCCGCGCCCTGCCACCTGCTGGTCGCCCGACCACCGCCGCTTCGCCCAGCGCTGGCGCCGGATCCGGCAAGCCCGTGGCGGACCCGCCGTCGGCGCCCGGATCGGCGCCGCCCCGCCTGTCCCCGCCAACCGCCGCCACCTCCCGCGCCCCACCTCGCCGCCAGCGACGCCCCCTCGTCGGCTGTGCCCGGATCCGGCGGGATCCGCCGCCATCCTCGATCCCCACGCCGAGTTGACTTTTTCCCCACTTTGTAAATTTGTCAACCGCCACCAGGAGGTGTGTCTTCTTATCCATGGAGCTTTTGAAAGGTCCAACCATATCAAGCCCCCAGACTGCTAACGGCCAAGTAATTGGAATCATCCTCAATTCTTGAGCCGGCACATGGGCTCGTCGTGAAAGTTTCTGACATCCATCACACCATCGACAGATCCTCAGCATCAGCATGAGCCGTCAGCCAATAAAATCAATGACGGAAAGCCTTAGCCATAAGAGATTTAGAGCTGGCATGATGGCCACAATCTCCTTCATGAATCTCGCGCAGAATCTCACATCCTTCTTCAGGAGAAACACAACATTGAAACGCCCCTGTGACACTGTGATGATGTAGCTCTCCATTGACAATGGTCATTGACTTGGACCGCCGGGTTATCTGCCTGGCTAAAGTTTCATCCTCAGGTAACTCGCCCCAGGTCATATAAACAAATATGGAACTCTCCAATCAGGAATTGCATGAAGAGCCGCCACCAATTGTGCTTCTGGGTCAGGAATAGCAAGATCTTCCTCTGTAGGCAACTTGACTGAGGGGTTATACAGAATATCTAAGAAAACGTTAGGCGGCACTGGCTTACGCTGAGAGCCAAGCCGGCCTAAAGAATCAGCCGCCTCATGTTTCCTTTGATCAATATGCTCAACCTGATAACCCTTGAACTGACTTGCAATAGCATCAACCTCTCGACGATAAGCCGCCATGAATGGATCCTTAGAATCCCAAGTTCCATAAACTTGTTGAGCTACCATATCTGAGTCGCCCAAGCACCTCACCCGGCTTAAGTTCATCTCCTTAGCCATCCGAAGACCATGGAGCAAGGCTTCATATTCAGCTGCATTGTTAGTGCAAGGGAACATCAACCGGAGAACATAACAAAATATATCACATCGAGGTATTAAGCTGCATTGTTAGTGCAAGGAACATCAACCGGAGAACATAACAAAATTTATCACCCGAGGGAAGCTAGCACGAGTCCAGGCCCCAAGCCCTCCAATTGCCTGGACCCGCCAAAGTGAATGGTCCAATACGTGTTATCTGGCTTTTCTTCAGGTATCTGCAGCTCTGTCCAGTCATTAATGAAATCCACCAGCGCTTGAGATTTGATGGCCGTGCGAGGCATATACTTGAAACCATGAGGTCCAAGCTCAATGGCCTACTTGGCTATCCGACCTGTGCTTCTCTGTTTAGAATAATATCCCCTAAGGGAGCAAAACTAACCACAATGGGGTGACCCAAAAAATATTGCTTAAGCTTCCGATTGGCCATGAACACCCCATATACAAGCTTCTGCCAGTGCGGATACCTCTGTTTGGACTCAATGGGCACCTCACTAATTTAGAAGACCGGCCTTTGAACCGGATATTCCTAGCCTGCCTCCTTCTGTTCCACCACAATAGCTACGCTGATAGCCCGGGCATTAGCGGCCACATACAACAATAACGGCTCCTTATCAATAGGAACAGCAAGAACGGGCGGCTCAGCCAGCTACTTTTTCAAGTCCTCAAATGCTGCATTAGCGGCGTCACTCCAGACAAAATTATCAGTCTTTTTCATCATCTGATACAGAGGGATAGCCTTCTCTCCCAACCGGCTTATGAACCGGCTTAGGGCCGCAATACGACCCGCCGGACGCTGAACATCATTGATACACGTCGGCTGTAACGCCCCGGATTCGATGCGCCAGGTGTCCGCCAGTTATTCGGCGTCCTTGCCATGTCATGTGCTTGCGTGTTGCACTTTGCCATGTCATCATCTGCATTTCATATCATGTCATCATGTGCATTTCATTTTGCATACATGTTCGTCTCATGCATCCGAGCATTTTCCCCGTTGTCCGTTTTGCAATTCGGCACTCCTATGCCCTCCGGCGTCCCCTTTTGTCTCTCGTTGTGAGCGGGTGTTAAACTTTCTCGGAATGGCCCGAGGTTTGCCCAGCGGGCTTGGTATAGCACCGGTAGACCGCCTGTCAAGTTTCATGCCATTTGGAGGTCGTTTGATACTCCAACGGTTAACCGGGTAACCGCAAAAGCCTCTTTTTTTGCAGCCCAACACCCCTTCATAACAGCCCACTAACCCAGCAAACTCCCCTCCATGCTCTCGGTCGTTCGATCATGATCGTGTGGGCGAAAACCGCTCCTCATTTGGACTCTCCTAGCTCCCTCTACCTATATATATGCCTCCCCCCTTTCAAAATCGCAGTCTAAACCCTAGCAATTTCCCCTCTCCGCCGCCGGACGCATCTCTCCGCCGCGCCCGGACATGTCCGCCGCCCCAGCCACCTCACTCCGACCAATCGGGCGTCACCACGTCAGCCCCGCCGCCGCTCCCCTCCACTCACGTTGCGCCACGTCACCGCCGCCTGCCCCAACCTCGCCGCCGCCGCCCAGATCCGCCCGCCCGGGCGAACCGCCGGCCCGTTCTCCGCCGCCCGGCCTTCAGCGCCTCGCAGCGCCGCGCCAGCTACCACCTCGCCGCCGCCGCTGACGCGCCGGCCTCGCGCCCTGCCACACGTCGCCCGACCACCCGCTTCGCCCAGCGCGGGCGCCGGATCCGGCAAGCCGTGGCGGACCCGCCGTCCGGCGCGGATCAGCGCCGCCCGCTGTCCCCGCCAACCGCCGCCACCTCCGCGCCCCACCTCGCCGCCAGCAGCGCCCCTCGTCGGCTTGCGCCGGATCAGCGGGATCCGCCGCCATCCTCGATCCCAGCCGAGTTGACTTTTTCCCCACTTTGTAAATTTGTCAACCGCCACCAGAGGTGTGTCTTCTTATCCATGGAGCTTTTGAAAGGTCCAACCATATCAAGCCCCTGCATCGCTAACGGCCAAGTAATTGGAATCATCCTCAATTCTTGAGCCGGCACATGGGCTCGTCGTGAAAGTTTCTGACATCCATCACAATTACTGACAGATCCTCAGCATCAGCATGAGCCGTCACCTAATAAAATCAATGACGGGAAGCCTTAGCCATAAGAGATTTAGAGCTGGCATGATGGCCACAATCTCCTTCATGAATCTCGCGCAGAATCTCACATACTTATTCAGGATAAACACAACGTTGAAACTCCCCTGTGACACTGTGATGATGTAGCTCTCCATTGACAATGGTCATTGACTTGGACCGCCGGGTTATCTGCGGCTAAAGTTTCATCCTCGGTAACTTCGCCCTGGTCATATAAACAAATATGGAACTCTCCAATCAGGAATTGCATGAAGAGCCGCCACCAATTGTGCTTACGGGTCGAATAGCAAGATCTTCCTCTCAGAGGCAACTTGACCGAGGGGTTATACTGAATATCTAAGAAAACGTTAGGCGGCAATGGCTTACGCTGAGAGCCAAGCCGCCTAAAGAATCAGCCGCCTCATGTTTCCTTTGATCAATATGCTCAACTCGATAACCCTTGAACTGACTTGCAATAGCATCAACCTCTCGACGATAAGCCGCCATGAATGGATCCTTAGAATCCCAAGTTCCATAAACTTGTTGAGCTACCATATCTGAGTCGCCAAAGCACCTCACCCGGCTTAAGTTCATCTCCTTAGCCATCCGAAGACCATGGAGCAAGGCTTCATATTCAGCTGCATTGTTAGTGCAAGGGAACATCAACCGGAGAACATAACAAAATTTATCACCTCGAGGTATTCAGCTGCATTGTTAGTGCAAGGGAACATCAACCGGAGAACATAACAAAATTTATCACCTCGAGGGGAAGCTAGCACGAGTCCAGGCCCCAAGCCCTCCAATTGCCTGGACCCGTCAAAGTGAACGGTCCAATACGTGTTATCTGGCTTTTCTTCAGGTATCTGCAGCTCTGTCCAGTCATTTATGAAATCCACCAGCGCTTGAGATTTGATGGTCGTGCGAGGCATATACTTCAAACCATGAGGTCCAAGCTCAATGGCCCACTTGGCTATCCGACCTGTGGCTTCTCTGTTTTGAATAATATCCCCTAAGGGAGCAGAACTAACCACAATGGGGTGACCCAAAAAATATTGCTTAAGCTTCCGACTGGCCATGAACACCCCATATACAAGCTTCTGCCAGTGCGGATACCTCTGTTTGGACTCAATGAGCACCTCACTAATTTAGAAGACCGGCCTTTGAACCGGATATTCCTAGCCTGCCTCCTTCTGTTCCACCACAATAGCTATGCTGATAGCCCGGGCATTAGCGGCCACATACAACAACAACGGCTCCTTATCAATAGGAGTAGCAAGAACGGGCGGCTCAGCCAGCTGTTTCTTCAAGTCCTCAAATGCTGCATTAGCGGCATCACTCCAGACAAAATTATCTGTCTTTTTCATCATCTGATACAGAGGGATAGCCTTCTCTCCCAACCGGCTTATGAACCGGCTTAGAGCCGCAATACGACCCGCCAGACGTTGAACATCATTGACACACGCCGGCTGTAACGCCCCGGATTCGATGCGCCAGGTGTCCGCCAGTTATTCGACGTCCTTGCCATGTCATGTGCTTGCGTGTTGCACTTTGCCATGTCATCATCTACATTTCATATCATGTCATCATGTGCATTTCATTTTGCATACATGTTCGTCTCATGCATCCGAGCATTTTCCCCGTTGTCCGTTTTGCAATCCGGCACTCCTATGCCCTCCGGCGTCCCCCTTTTGTCTCTCGTTGTGAGCGGGTGTTAAACTTTCTCGGAATGGCCCGAGGTTTTCCAAGCGGCCTTGGTATAGCACCGGTAGATCGCCTGTCAAGTTTCGTGCCATTTGGAGGTCGTTTGATACTCCAACGGTTAACCGGGTAACCGCAAAAGCCTCTTTTGTTGCAGCCCAACACCCCTTCATAACAGCCCACTAACCCAGCAAACTCCCCTCCATGCTGTCGGTCGTTCGATCATGATCGTGTGGGCGAAAACCGCTCCTCATTTGGACTCTCCTAGCAATTTCCCCTCTCCGCCGCCGGACGCATCTTTCCGCCGCGCCCGGACATGTCCGCCGCCCCAACCACCTCACTCCGACCAATCGGGTGTCGCCACGTCAGCCCCGCCGCCGCTCCCCTCCACTCACGTTGCGCCACGTCACCGCCGCCTGCGCCAACCTCGCCGCCGCGCCGCCTGGCCAGATCCGCCCGCCCGGGGCCGAACTGCGGGCCCGTTCTCTCCGCCGAAGCCTTCGGCGCCTCGGCTTTCGCCGCCACTGTCCCGCCGACCGCCGCCACCTCGCCGCCAGCGACGCCCCCTCGTCGGCCGCGCCCGGATCCGGCGGGATCCGCCGCCATCCTCGATCCCCGCGCCGAGTTGACTTTTTCCCGAGGTTGAAATTCTGCTAAGTCCCCAGATTTTTGACATTATTAGGCCATGTTCATCGCATAATATCTCCATTCATAATGCTCCGTTTTGTGCGTGTAATATGTCAAATTGTTCGTCATGAGAAGATATACATTTTGTTCCATTGCGCCTTGTTCATTTGGGTTCATATGGACGCCTGAATCTTCGTTGCAGAAGTACTATATGATGTTAATCTGCTGAAACTGTTATAACTTGATGATTTGTCATTTTTGTTGCATTTGCTGTGTGCATCTTATGAGCATGAGCTCTACATGTGTTTTCTGCTATGTCATGCCATCTTCAAAGTGGTGCCATCCATGTATTTTTGTGGGTCTTTTAGTGAGCTCATGGAGTTTGTTAAGTAGGATACTTGTTGTTACTGTTTTGCTAGGCTGAATCTACTATATTGTGATGCTATGTAAAACTGCTGCTACAAGTCATTCTATGCATAATCTTGAGATGTTCACTAAGGATGTTTTGTTGTACATGTCATGATCTATCCATCCATGCCCCTTGTTGCATTTATAGCTTGATGTACCTTGTTGTAATCTTGCTCCAAAGTTGCTAAATAATGTTGCTGTCATCCTGTTAACATTAAGTTCAGTTTTGCCATGAGCTTTGCTAGTGATCCGTGCACCCTATGAACTTGTTCTTGCCATGTTTAGCTTAAAACACATGTCTTATTACTGTTGGTTGCCTTGACATTTCATGTGTTGCTCTGCGGTGAGTGGATCAAGCTCACCAACATTCCTACTTATTGTTGTTCCTGCCATGTATGAATCTGTGATATAACTTGCTATTTTTACATGGGTGCCATCATATTTTCTGTTCCCTTTTGGCTCATGGTCAATAAAGGACTTTCGTTCTATGCATTCAGTAGATTCATTACATGCCTTTGTTTGCCATGATAAGTTCTTGTAACATGTTGTTTGATAGCTCTAAACCTTGCAACCTGATGTTATTTTCTGCAAAGTCTGAACTGTTATTATTTGCAATCTTGCCATGTGTGTTTGAGCATGTTCTAGTGATTTCTGGAGATAGCTCGGTGTTCATGTTTTGTTATTCTTTACCTGTACATAATACCCATGCCTTTTGTTTTCTTGTTGAGGTCCTGTAGCATGTTGCTTTGATGTTGCTATATGCCTACTTGCTGTTTTGGACAGATTGTTGTTATGTCTTGTAGAGTGTATGTGTTGCACCGTTGCTCCGTTTTGAGTGTGCTCTATATGAAACTTGCTTAGAATTGCATGTAGCTTCATATTATCATGTCACATCCATGTTTTGATGTGTTTGCTTGATGTTTGTATGCATTTTGCATCAATGCCATATTTAACTTGTTTTGCTCATATCTTCTAGGCTGTAGCTCCGAATTAAATGAACTTTATATGTAACTTGACTAGAATTTCGTGTAGATCATCTTGGTGCATCTTAACTTGCTGTTTAACAACTTGAACATAAGGTTTATTCAGATCTGGACCAATTTCGAAATTTGCATATGAGGACTTACCGGAATTGTTGTATGTTGCTTCCGGCCTCATTTAAACTTGCTTTGATGTGTTGTTCTTATTTGCATCATCTCTTGCCATGAGTAGCTTCATGTAGCCTTGTCATTCATCATGCTTGTTGTGCATCATGTCTTGTCTATGTGTGGTGTGTTTACCTTGTTGTGTGCTTCTTCTCGATAGTTCCTGTTTCGTTGCGATCGTGAGGATTCGCTCGCTCACGCTTGGTCTGCGTCTTCGTGGCTTCATCTTCTTCATGGACTCGTTCTTCTTCCTTTCGGGATTTCAGGCAAGATGGCCGCTATCCTGGATCTCACTACTATCATTGCTATGCTAGTTGCTTCGTTCTATCGCTATGCTGCTTTACCTGCCACTTGCTGCTCAAGCCTCCCAAATTGCCATGAACCCCTGACTTTTGTCACCCTTCCTAGCAAACCGTTGTTTGGCTATGTTACCGCGTTGCTCATCCCCTCTTATAGCGTTGTTAGTTGCAGGTGAAGATGAAGATTGCTCCATATTGGATATTGTTTATGTTGGGATATCACAATATCTCTTATATTATTTAATGCATCTATATACTTGGTAAAGGGTGGAAGGCTCGGCCTTATGCCTGGTGTTTTCTTCCACTGTTGCCGCCCTAGTTTCCGTCATATCGGTATTATGTTCCCCGATTTTGCGTCCCTAACGCGGTTGGGTGATTTATGGGACCCCCTTGACAGTTCGCTTTGAATAAAACTCCTCCAGCAAGGCCCAACCTTGGTTTTACATTTGCCTCACCTAGCCTTTTTCCCTTGGGAGTCGCGCTCTCGAGGGTCATCTTTATTTTACCCCCCAGGGCCAGTGCTTCTCCCAGTGCTGGCACAAACCGAGCGATGTCCGGCGCCCCCTGGGCAACCAGGGTCTATGCCAACCCGTCATCTTGCTCATCCGGTGTGCCTTGAGAACGAGATATGCGCAGCTCCTATCAGGATTTGTCGGCACATTCGGGCGGCTTTGCTGGCCTTGTTTTATTCTGTCGATATGTCTTGTAGCCGGATTCCGAGACTGATCGGGTCTTCCCGGGAGAAGGAATATCCTTCGTTGATCGCGAGAGCTTATCATGGGCTAAGTTGGGACACCCCTGCAGGGTTTGAACTTTCGAAAGCCGTGCCCGCGGTTATGTGGCAGATGGGAATTTGTTAATATCCGGTTAAGGTAACTTGAAGTAAACTCTTCTAAAATACACCAACCGTGTGCGTAAACGTGAGCGTCTTTTTTTGGGGTTGATCGAGAGGAGAACACGGTTTGTGGGTTATGTCTGACGTAAGTAGGAGTCCAGGATCACTTCTTGATCATTACTAGTTGACGACCGTTCCTTTGTTTCTCTTCTCGCTCTCATTTGCGTATGTTAGCCACCATATATGCTTAGTCGCTGCTGCAACCTCACCACTTTACCCCTTCCTTTCCCATTAAGCTTTGCTAGTCTTGATACCCATGGTAATGGGATTGCTGAGTCCTCGTGGCTCACAGATTACTACACCACCAGTTGCAGGTATAGGTTATGCGATGATCATGACGTGAGAGCGATGTTACTTGTTTTGGAGTTCTCCTTCTGCTTCTTCTTCGATCAGGGGATAGGTTCCAGGTCGGCAGCCTGGGCTAGCAGGGTGGATGTCGTATGAGTTTTTGTTTATGTTTCATACGTAGTCGTATGTTGATCATGTATATGATGTGATGTTGTATTCGTGTGGCATTGTGTGCCTTATGTATGTATCCCCACTATTATGTAATGTTGATGTAATGATATCCACCTTGCAAAAGCGTCCTCCAGATGCGCTTCTATCCTTGGTGGGACCTTCGAGTTCCTTTAGGATAGGGTCGCATCTTGGACGTGACAAATTGGTATCAGAGCCTCGACCGACCTTAGGAGCCCCCTTGATTGATCGTGTAGTTTGGCCGTTGTTGAGTCTAGAAGAAAACTATTTTCGGAGTCTAGTTATATCGAAGAGTAGGATTTCTTTTTACTCCTCAGCCCCTTCGTCGCTCTGGTGAGGAATCTTGACGTAGGTGTTTTGAATTACTTCTCTTCCCCTTCAAATTTTTATTTAGGTTCACGTAGTTGGTTTTCCGATCGTTGGCTCTCAGCTCTTTTCATCTGGTGCTCTTCCCGTCAAGTTGACTCGAGCCTCTTCATCTTTGCCAAGTGCAATCCTCAGTTGTTTTCTTTTCCCACCCGCCCACCTCTTTTCTTCTCAGAACCGGAGTCCGTAATCGAGTATCCATCCTACTCGTGCGAAGTCTTTGCTTTCTTTCCTCAATTATTTCAACCGGTGTTTCCTCTTCAAGATATTCGTTGGTTCTCCCTTCCAAGTTACCTTTGTTTTCCCGCCCACCCACCCTTTTCTTCCCGGAGTCTGACTCTCTGTTGACCATCAGTTTCATTCATACGGAGTCTCTTCAGTCTTCCCTCAATCATTTCAACCGGTGAATTCTCGTCTCGTTCGTCATTCTTCATCCCTTTCTTCTCCGGTGGATTCAATTATAATTTTCGGTAGTGTTTATATTCTTTTCCTTGGATCAAGTGTTCTCCTTGCTCATTTGTCTCTCACCACTCAATCATTCCGGAGTTCCGAAGACATCTCAGAAGATTCGTGTTTGCATTTCAATTAATTCGAGGTTCTCACCTCATTCAAATACTTCAATTGTTCCGGTGCTTCTTTTATCCGTTCAACATCCCTTTCCAACGGTGTCTTCTTTTAGTGGGCCCTAACCCACAGGTCTTTTCCCAGGATCTTACCTGACTCTTCTAATTTCCCCGGAGCTATTCTCTAATTCTTTTCAAAGTGTGATGTAAGAATGAATTTCATCAGTCAGATGCCATCTCCAAGATCGTTTTCAAATTCTTTTCATTGTTGGCTCAACCTCTTCGCTTTTCATTTTCCTGGAGTACCTCAGTAATTTTGGTGGTGTTTCTCATCTTCATCTGAAGACCGAAGAAGAGTTTTTCCTCTCAATCTTGCCCGTTCTCCCTAAGATTCGTGGTTCAAGCTTCATATTATCCTCTCGAATTATTCCATTTGTTAGTTATTCTTTTCACCCATCCGGAGTATGTCAGAAGTTGTTTTCCCGTTTCTTTCACTGGAGGCCATCATTCCTGTTATCGTTCTCTATTAATCCCGATGATTCGTTCAAGTGTTCTTTAATCAGCTCATGATCTCTTTGTTATTTTGCATCTAAATCCCCTCTATCATATTTGTTCTTCTAATTCTTCTCGGTGATTCTTTCTCTTTCGTCGGTCATTTTCGAATTCTTACGGTGGTTCATTCAAGATTCTTTTCCTTGATTATCATTTTAATCCATTCATTCTTTCCAATCCTACCGGTGGTTCATGAAGACATTCTCAAGTTTGCGATATGTCACTTCTTAATCCCTTTTCTAGAAGAATAAGTAGTATGCAAAAATCCATTGCTTCTCATCAATTTAATTGATGAAGGATAAGCATAACGTAATTCTTAATTTTCTTTTCATCAAGTTTAATTATTTCCTTCGGAGATTGTTCATCATAAATAATCTCTCGATTCAAAGTGTTTTCATCTTTTTTTTTCCGGAGTTCCAAGTTTTCTCGGTGATCTCGTCTTGAAGCTCCATCCGAATCATCGCAAGGCTTTAATCTTATCCCTTCCATCCTTCAATTCTATCTCATCATCCTTTTGTTACCGGAGCTCTTCACAGTGGTTCGTCATGATTTATTTCAATCTTCAAGTGTTCATCAAGATTCTTGTTCAAGGAGTTCTAGTATCTTTTATCCTTGCATCTCGAAGTGAAATTAATTCTCCTTATTCCTTCGATATGGAGTTTTGCATTTCTTCATTCTCTCTCAGCTATTCAATCATTTTTTCTCGATTGTGGTCGGTATTCACCTCATAATTTTTTGAGATGTTATCCATAAGTCCACAACAAGCTTATTCATTTCATTGTTGATTTTCTCAACAACTCCATTCAAATACTTTCTTCTAAGGATGCTCTCTAATTCATTCATGGTAGAAGTTGTCATCTTCTTCTTCGTTCTTTTCATTCCATTGTTTCAATTCTTCCGGAGGCACTCGTCAACTATCGTTCCATCTTGCCAATCTCAATTCATGTTCAATCTTTTCCTTGATCAGCCGGAGTGCGGCATAAATTCCTTCGTTATTATTCCTCTTCTATCTTGTTATAACTGGAGTGGTTTCAAATTCATTTTTGTTTTGGAGCCTTGATTCTCGTCATATTCGTCGTTTCCTTTTCCCTACCCTATGCTCTCAACTTTGTTCATCCTCTCTCTTGCATTATTGTTTCACCTCATCCCTTCTCATTTCCGTCTCGGTCCTAAGATCTCGGGACGAGATCTCTTGTTAGTGGAGGAGAGTTGTAACGCCCCGGATTCGATGCGCCAGGTGTCCGCCAGTTATTCGCCGTCCTTGCCATGTCATGTGCTTGCGTGTTGCACTTTTCCATGTCATCATCTGCATTTCATATCATGTCATCATGTGCATTTCATTTTGCATACATATTCGTCACATGCATCCGAGCATTTTCCCCGTTGTCCGTTTTGCAATCCGGCACTCCTATGCCCTCCGGCGTCCCACTTTTGTCTCTCATTGTAAGCGGGTGTTAAACTTTCTCGGAATGGCCCGAGGTTTGCCAAGCGGCCTTGGTATAGCACCGGTAGACCGCCTGTCAAGTTTCGTGCCATTTGGAGGTCGTTTGATACTCCAACGGTTAACCGGGTAACCGCAAAAGCCTCTTTTGTTGCAGCCCAACACCCCTTCATAACAGCCCACTAACACAGCAAACTCCCCTCCATGCTCTCGGTCGTTCGATCACGATCGTGTGGGCGAAAACCGCTCCTCATTTGGACTCTCGTAGCTCCCTCTACCTATATATATGCCTCCCCCCTTTCAAAATCGCAGTCTAAACCCTAGCAATTTCCCCTCTCCGCCGCCGGACGCATCACTCCGCCGCGCCCGGAAATGTCCGCCGCCCCAGCCACCTCACTCCGACCAATCGGGCGTCGCCACGTCAGCCCCGCCGCCGCTCCCCTCCACTCACGTTGCGCCACTTCACGCCGCTCGCCAACCTCGCCCGCCGCCGGGCCAGATCCGGCCCGCCCGGGCGAACCGGGCCAGCGAGACCGTTCTCCGCCGCGGCCTTTCAGCGCCTCACAGCCTTACCGCGCCCGGCGCGCCACCTCCCGCCGACGCGGCCGACGCCGTGCCCTGCCCGGCACTGTCGCCCGATCACCGCCGCTTCGCCCCAGCGCCATTGGCGCCGGATCCCAAGAAGCCGTGGCTGAACCCGCCGTCCGCGCCGGATCGGCGCCACCCCGCGATCCCCGCCGACCGCAGCCACCTCCCGCGCCCCACCTCGCCGCCAGCGACGCCCCCTCGTCGGCCGCGCCCGGATCCGGCGGGATCCGCCGCCATCCTCGATCCCCGCGCCGAGTTGACTTTTTCCCGAGGTTGAAATTCTGCGAAGTCCCCAGATTTTTGACATTATCATGCCATGTTGATCGCATCATATCTCCATGCATACTACTCCGTTTTATGCGTGTAATATGTCAAATTGTTCGCCATGAGATGCTCTACATTTGGTTCCATTGTGCCATGTTCATTTGAGTTCATCTTGATGCCTGAGTCGTCGTTGCAAGAGTGCTATATGATGTTAATCTGCTGAAACTGTTATAACTTGATGATTTGTCATTTTTGTTGCATTTGATGTGTGCATCTTATGAGCATGAGCTCTACATGTGTTTTGTGCTATGTCATGCCATATTCAAAGTGGTGCCATCCATGGATTTTTGTGGGTCTTTTAGTGAGTGCATAGAGCTTGTTAAGTAGGGTACTTGCTGTTACTGTTTCGCTAGGCTGAATCTACTATATTATGATGCTATGTAAACCTGCTGCTACAAGTCATTCTATGCATAATCTGGAGATGTTCACTAAGGATGTTTTGTTGTACATGTCATGCTCTATCCATCCATGCCCCTTGTTGCATTTATAGCTTGATGTACCTTGTTGTGCTTTACCTGTAAATAATACCCATGCCTTTTGTTTTCTTGTTGAGGTCCTGTAGCATGTTGTTTTGATGCTTGCTAGATGCCTACTTGCTGTTTTGGATAGATTGTTGTTATGTCTTGTAGAGTGTATGTGTTGCACCGTTGCTCCGTTTTGAGTGTGCTCTATATGAAACTTGCTTAGAATTGCATGTAGCTTCATATTATCATGTCGCATACATGTTTTGATGTGTTTGCTTGATGTTTGTATGCATTTTGCATCAATGCCATGTTTAACTTGTTTTGCTCATATCTTCTAGGCCGTAGCTCCGAATTAAGTGAACTTTATATGTAACTTGACTAGAATTTCGTGTAGATCATCTTGGTGCATCTTAACTTGCTGTTTAACAACCTGAACATAAGGTTTATTCAGATCTGGACCAATTTCGAAATTTGCATATGAGGACTTACCGGAATTGTTGTATGTTGCTTCCGGCCTCATTTAAACTTGCTTTGATGTGTTGTTTTTATTTGCATTATCTCTTGCCATGAGTAGCTTCATGTGGCCTTGTCATGCATCATGCTTGTTGTGCATCATGTCTTGTCTATGTGTGGTGTGTTTACCTTGTTGTGTGCTTCTTCTCGATAGTTCCTGCTTGCTATGATCGTGAGGATTCTTTCGTCACGCTTGGTTCGTCTTCGTGGCTTCATCTTCTTCAATGACTCGTTCTTCTTCCTTGCGGGATTTCAGGCAAGATGACCGCTACCCTGGATCTCACTACTATCATTGCTATGCTAGTTGCTTCGTTCTATCGCTATGCTGCTTTACCTGCCACTTGCTGCTCAAGCCTCCCAAATTTCCATGAACCCCTGAATTTTGTCACCCTTCCTAGCAAACCGTTGTTTGGCTATGTTACCGCGTCGCTCAGCCCCACTTATAGCGTTGTTAGTTGCAGGTGAAGATGAAGATTGCTCCATATTGGATATTGTTTATGTTGGGATATCAAAATATCTCTTATATTATTTAATGCATCTATAAACTTGGTAAAGGGTGGAAGGCTCGGCCTTATGCCTGGTGTTTTGTTCCACTCTTGCCGCCCTAGTTTCCGTCATATCGGTATTATGTTCCCGAATTTTGCGTCCCTAACGCGGTTGGGTGATTTATGGGACACCTTGACAGTTCGCTTTGAATAAAACTCCTCCAGCAAGGCCCAACCTTGGTTTTACATTTGCCTCACCTAGCCTTTTTCCCTTGGGAGTCGTGCTCTCGAGGGTCATCTTTATTTTACCCCCCCGGGCCAGTGCTTCTCCAAGTGCTGGTCCAAACCGAGCGATGTCCAAAGACTTCGGCAACCAGTGGTCTGTGCCAACCCGTCGCCTTGCTCATCCGGTGTGCCACGAGAACGAGATATGTGCAGCTCCTATCAGGATTTGTCGGCACATTCTGCAAGGCCCTGCTGGTCTTGTTTTATTCTTGCCGAAATGTCTTGTAGCCGGGATTCCGAGATCGATCGGGTCTTCCAGCGGAGAAGGAATATCCTTCGTTGATCGCGAGAGCTTATCATGGGCTAAGTTGGGACACCCTTGCTGTGGTTTGAACTTTCGAAAGCCGTGCTCGCGGTTATGTGGCAGATGGGAATTTGTTAATATCCGATTGTAGTAAACTTGAAGTAAACTCTTCTAAAATACACCAACCGTGTGCGTAACCGTGAGTGTCTTTTTTTGGGGTTGATCGAGAGAACACGGTTTCTGGGTTATGTATGACGTAAGTAGGAGTTCAGGATCACTTCTTGATCATTACTAGTTGACGACTGTTCCTTTGTTTCTCTTCTCGCTCTCATTTGCGTATATTAGCCACCATATATGCTTAGTCGCTGCTGCAACCTCACCACTTTACCCCTTCCTTTCTCATTAAGCTTTGCTAGTCTTGATACCCATGGTAATGGGATTGCTGAGTCCTCGTGGCTCATGATTACTACACCACCAGATTGCAGGTGTATAGGTTATGCGATGATCATGACGTGAGAGCGATGTTACTTGTTTTGGAGTTCTCCTTCGCTTCTTCTTCGATCGTGGGGATAGGTTCTGGTCGGCACTGGGCTAAAGGTGGTGGATGTCGTATGAGTTTCTGTTTATACTTCATCCGTAGTCGGATGTTGATCTTGTATATGATGTGATGTTGTATTCGTGTGGCATTGTATGCCTTATGTATGTATCCCCACTATTATGTAATGTTGATGTAATGATATCCACCTTGCAAAAGCGTCTTCAAGATGCGCTTCTATCCTTGGTGGGACCTTCGAGTTCCTTTAGGATAGGGTCGCATCTTGGGCGTGACACCGGCTTAGCCAAAGAAGTAATGGCTTTGATCTTCTACGGATTAGCTTCAATGCCTCTGTTAGAAACCAGAAAACCAAAGAGCTTGCCTGCCGGTACACCAAAAACGCATTTGGCCGGGTTAAGCATCATCTTATAAACCCGGAGATTATCAAAGGTATCCTTCAACTCGTCTATCAATGTTTCCTTCTTTCTGGATTTCCCCTCAATATCATCCACATAAGCATGAACATTGCGCCCAATCTGGTTATGAAGACTATTCTGCACACATCGCTGGTAAGTCGCCTGGGCACTCTTGAGCCCAAATGGCATAGACACATAACAGAAGGCTCCAAAGGGAGTGATGAAAGTTGTCTTCTCCTGGTCCTTAACTGACATCTTGATCTGATGATAATCAGAATAAGCATCCAAAAAACTCAAACGCTCACAACCCGGCGTAGCGTCAATAATCTGATCAATACGAGGGAGAGCAAAAGGATCAGCCGGAAAAGCCTTGTTTAAATCCGTGTAGTCCACACACATACGCCAAGTGCCGGTCTTCTTAAGTACTAGCACCAGGTTAGCCAACCACTCAGGATGAAAAACTTCAACTATGAATCCAGCCGCCAAGAGCCGGGCTGCCTCTTCACCAATGGCCTTACGCCTTTCTTCATTAAAGCGAGGAAGAAACTGCTTGACCGGCTTAAACTTGGGACAAATATTAAGAGTGTGCTCAGCGAGTTCCCTCGGTACACCCGGCATGTCAGAAGGCTTCCATGCAAAGATGTCCCGGTTCTCACGGATGAACTTGATGAGCGCACTTTCCTATTTCGGATCCAGATTAGCACTGATGCTGAACTGCTTGGATGAATCGCCAGGAACGAAATCAACCATCTTGGTATCATCTGCCGACTTAAACTTCAAGGCCGGGTCAAGCTCCGTAGTTGGCTTTTTCAAAGATGTCATATCTGTCCGGTCAACATTTTCTTTATAAAACTTCAATTCCTCTGTTGCACAGACAGACTCAGCATAAGCAGCATCACCTTCTTTGCACTCCAAAGCTATCTTCCGGCTTCCGCGCACCGTGATTGTTCCCCTGTAACTCGGCAACTTGAGCTGCAGATAAACATAACAAGGCCTTGCCATGAGTTTAGCACAAGCCGGCCGTCCAAACAGACCATGATAAGGGCTCTTAATTTTCAACACTTCAAGGCTCAATGTCTTCGACCTGGAGTCATGATCATCTCCAAACTCAACTTCCAGAGCTATCTTACCAACTGAGTATGCCGACTTACCAGGAACCACGCCGTGAAAGACAGTGTTCGATGGCTTGAGATTTTTATCGGTCAACCCCATGCGACTGAAAGTTTCGTAATAAAGGATATTGATTCTGCTACCTCCATCCATGAGTACCTTAGTGAACTTATATCCTCCGACTTGAGGTCCCACTACCAAAGCCAAGTGACCCGCATTGTCAACCCGGGGCGGGTGATCTTCCCGACTCCACAAAATGGGCTGCTCAGACGAGTGCAAGTAACGGGGAACCGCCGGCTCAATGGCGTTCACCTCCCTTTTATGAAGCTTCTGATCCCACTTGCATAAACTTGTGGTGAAAACGTGGTACTCCCCGCTATTCAACTGCTTCGGGTTACTCTGATACCCCGATTGCCGCTGGTGATTCCCCTGACCTGACTGCTGATGATAACCGCCCTGATTGCCTTGATTTCCTTGATTGCCTTGGAAGCCAGAATTAGAACCGCCACCACCGTGACCCGGACCATAAGAGCCGGACCCTGAGCCACCACCAGAACCTGAGCCGCCGCCCGGCCCATGATGATTCCGGAATAAATTATAATTTTGAACTCCTTCATAATATAGCAGTCCTTCCAAAGATGCGTATATGGCCTTTCCCGCGAACCATGCTTCGCGCAAGGCTGATTCAACAATTGCTCCAAATTGATACATGACACTCCAGCCTGAGGGGGTGGCTTAACTTTTCGACACTGACCATTGTTATGCACGTTGGTATTGGCCACAAAATCCGGATTATTATCAGTCTTGCATTTACCATTGTCTCCCCGATTCGCCGTGTTATGATGCTGGCCTTTGGTGTTGCCACTGTTCTTTCCCTTTCCCGTCTTCTCATCATCAGATTCGGTGTCCTTGGTACTATCAGAGGTGGCATATTTAATCAGAGCCGCCATCAGTTCCCCCATATCATTGCAGTGGCGCTTGAGCCTCCCGAGCTTCTGCTTAAGAGGCAGGAAACGACAATTCTTCTCTAACATGAGAACTGCTGACCCGGCATTGATGCTATCTGATGAGTGCAAGATGGCTTTAACCCGGCGCACCCAATGAGTCATCGACTCGCCCTCCTCTTGGGCGCAGGCATCCAAATCCGCAATTGACATGGGCTTCTTGCACGTATCCTTAAAATTCTGGATAAACCGGGCCTTTAACTCGGCCCACGACCCAATTGAATTGGCAGGCAATCCCTTTAACCAAGTACGGGTTGTCCCATCCAACATCATGGTGAAGTACTTGGCGCACACAGCATCACTCACCTCCAATAGTTCCATGGCCATCTCGTAACTTTCAATCCATGCCTCAGGGGGGTAAGTCGGCTGTATAGTTAGGCACCTTACGAGGCCCTTTGAAGTCCTTGGGCAAACGCTCATTGCACAGAGCTGGCATCAAACATGGTACGCCCGTGCTTCTGGAAGTTACGCCTGCTTCCACCGAAGTTGTCGGATAAACCGGAGATGGTTGATGAGCCGCATGCTGAGTCGCCATCTCAGCCTCCCTACGTGCTCTATCCTGATCCATCAGAGCCTGGGTATTACGGGGTGGGTCATGTCCACGGGTGGGTTGCGACGCTGCTCACTACTCGATACTGCTGGGGAATCCATGTGTCTGCTATAACTCCGGCTTGGGCAGGGGGTTTAATGGATTCTCTCACGGCTATAAGAATAAACTTGTTGTTGAACCAATGCTGTCTGAAGAAGCCCTCTAGCCCTCCGCGTTTCAACTGCCACCGGAGACTCGCCTTCAACTGGGAGAGCCGCCAATCGTGATGCTGCTGTGATCATGTTATCCAAAGGTTTAGAGTAATGACGCAGTGGTGTCGGCACATGTTGTGGTGGAATATTGTTCTGATGAGGCGGGTCCGTCGTGCGCGGCTGAACTGGCGCTCCTGTCCCAGGTGCTTCAACCCGGTTTACCACTGGCGGGTTACTGGTCCCCGCTCCAGGCGTGTTAAAAAGATTTCTCGCCTCGTAGACCGAAGGCAAACGAGTCTGATGCCTCCTCCTCATCACTTCGTTCGAGGCATTCTGATCTAGCATGAGCCGGAAAGACTCCGACCGAATCCGCTGCGCGTGAGCATCCAACGTAGCCCATTCCACGGCCATCCTGGCATCCTTGGTTGCCAGGTCTTCCTTGGCTTGAGCTATCTGATCTCGCAACTTTGCGACTTCTGCATTATGGTGATCTCGGTTTGCCGGGTTAACCTCCGCCGTCAGCAGTGTTGTTAAAGCGTCTAACAAGTCGGACAATACCTGAGCAGGCGGTCGCGCAGGGCCTCCTGCCCGAGCCGCCGTCGTCGCTGCTGACGCAAAGTTGCCCTTCAAGAACTCGAAACCACCGCGCGATAGCCCCACGGTGGGCGCCAACTGTCGTGGGATTGTCACGGCAGATGTCCTAGTGTGAGGACTTAGTCGTGGAGCCATCGTAACGAGATTAGCTTAAAGTGGGTTAAATGGGACAAAAGACACAAGGAGTTTATACTGGTTCGGCCCCTTGCGGTGAAGGTAAAGGCATAATCAAGTTTGAGGTGGTATTGCTTATATCTCGATTACCAGGGAGAAAATCCGCTTGACCTAGCTTTCGATCTCTTGTTTCTTGCCCCTAACTCGTCGCCGGGTCATCCCTTTATATACACAGGTTGACGCCCGGTGGCTTACAGAGTCCGAGCCATCTCATAAGCAACGTGTCCGGCTCGGTGACTAAATATACATGCCTTATAATACAAGTTACACTTATATGGCGGTTTACAATTATTGGGCCTTAAGCTACCTTCAGGCTTCAGGCCCTCAATGAGTCTACATGCTAAACCGCCATCTTCATCAGCCCATGACTTCATGTTGATAAGTCTCCCTGGGCTTAACCCGACCCCTCCTGGGTCGGTTACCTCAATAGTTATATCCCCAACATATCTTGTTTAGTTAGCCATCATATATGTGAAATTGTGTCATGCTATCCTGTTTGGTTAGACAACATAAATGTGAATTATTTCATGCCCTCTTTTATTCCCCACTATCCATTGCACCTGTCTATCCTACGATATCTGTACATTCAATTACTTTTCTTGTTTATCAGCCATTTGAATTGGAGAGGGTGATGGCAGTATCTAAGGGAGTAACAACACAATCTTGAGAAAAGATTGTGCTACCAGTTGATGCAGATAGAACCATGGTTGTACTTGCCCAAGAACCAGCCCCACCACACATAACCCAGACTCTCGCAGATTGTACCCCCTACCTAGTTGGACAGAGAACCAGCTACACCCCTTCTAACCCCAACCCCAGCTAATAGTAACCCAGTTCTAGTTGACACAGCACCGTCTCCACCACAAAGCACCCAAACACGAGTAGTTAGTAAGGGAACTGCAGTGCCCAAAGCACGAGGACCAACACTCCAAATCCCAACTCAATGCTTAAAGGAGAAGAAGAATTGTTCTCGTCAGTTCTCAGAGCTATGGTTCATACTCCTTTGCTCTTGCATCATTGTATTTACTCAGACCAACTATTTTCAAATTTGAATGATGGAATTGAAACTCCAGTGGCGCAACAGGTATGTTTTAAACCTGTTTCTTTAACTGGTTTGCTTTTGTAACTTGCTCTACGTCGACTTGAGTTTCAATTGAATAAACAGTTATGTTCTCATGTCATGCACATTACAAGTGTTGTTATTGCTCTATAGTTTCCCACACTTATATTCTGTCTATTCTGCTTTGTCTTGAACAAATATTATTTGAACCGTGTCTCTATCTTGATTTGGCAACAAAAACTAGAATGATATAGACCATAAAGTGACCATGGTACATAGATATATGTTTGTTTCATGTTGTTATCCTGTGCACTTTACTACTGAACTGATTTACCAAAATGAGTTTCATATACAACATGGTAAACCTGTGATGTGTCTGATAAAAACTACCTTGACGACAATGAGAGAACCCAAAAGTCCTATCTTGATGTAGTGTTCGAGTTACTAGCCACTACTACTGGCACAAGCTCTTCAAACTCGCTGCCTGAATCAGTTCGTCTTCTTGAGTCTCAGCTTCAAGTAGAAAGACATCGATCAGATGTGCTGCGATAGGAAGCTGAAGGACTGAGGAAGTCCCTGCGGAATTCAGATGCATACTTTCAGGTGTAACAGCAAGTGCGGGAGGATTTAAGCGCCAAACAAGAGAAAGTTAATAATCTTGCTAAGCATCTTGCCAGCATTATGGGTACCCAGGATATTGTTTCTTGAGATCTTCTGAAGTGCTTTCAGTTCTGGACTTGTTTTGTTGCGGCGTTTATTTGCACTGGTCGCCAACTTTGACAACCAGTGTATGTGATATGCTGCTTTGTTCCCTATATTTGCACTGGTGGCGAACTTTGATGCCAAGTGGATGTAATATGTGTAATAGCCATGACAGCCTATCGTAAGTTGCTTGCCTATTTATTTCCTTGTTGTCTTGTTTATTTGTTTGCTTGTAGTCAGTGTTGTTCTTTTTCCGCGGTTTTCTAGTGGCCGCAATAACCTATTTTTTTAAACTAGGCCACAATAACCATGGGTTACATATTTACTGTAGTGACACTGGGCCTTCTACAGGGAGTAGAAACAATGGGCCTTCTACGGGTCGTATCATCAATGGGCCTTCATGGGCCATATCATCAATGGGCCTTTTACGGGCCGTATGATCGATTGCCCAAACATGGGCCAATAACATACCGCATTATGGCCGTAAACGGGCTAGAGTTGGAATCGTCCGTTCAGGGCCGACCATAACGGGCCATCGTTAATCGTCCATATTTGATGATGCTATGAAAACGGCCCAACGTATTAACGGGCCACAAACGGGCCGACTGTAACCACGGGCTGAATTTGGCCCACAAACAGAAAATGACAGTAACGGGTCGTAAGTAACCGAATGTTGGAAATGAGCCCAAGAATAAATGGGCCCTGAGAAGGCCAAAAGATAACATGGGCTGGAAATAGCCCAACGGTATAATGGGCCGTTAATGGGTATAAAGTGATACACTGTTCATTACGGGCCAGTTTCACTACGGGCCGCTAATGGGCCAAGAATTACAAAGGGCCTCATATGGGCCGAAAAACTTCATGGTCTTACATGGGCTAGAAGTTAAAACAGGCAGGAATCATATTGGACGGCCCAGATGACGCTACTGGGCCTAATTCGGATAGGTCGTAACGGGCCCTGGGTTAGCGGGCTATAAATGGGCTATATGCGAACAGGTCGTTAACAGGCTTTCCGTGGGCCGGCCCACCACCTTTTGACCAAGTCAAACAGGCCAGCCTTTTCACAGGAATGGACCTCTGTTGGGTCATGCCACATGTCGATGTATCATAGGCGCCTTCGGTCCAATGAGAGGATGGCATCTGTCCCAACGGTGAGCCAATACGTGTTTCCTCCAGCCAATGATGATTTTACACATGGAAAATCCTCATGGTCGGGGCTGTTAACGGGTTATCGGATCCAAAACCGGACCCGATAGCTTAACGGCGAGCCGTTACAGTGGATGCCACGTGTCGGTCACCCTTGACGAAAGAACTTCTATGACGCATTATTTATTGTCATGGAAGTGGACACTTCCGTGATGATATTTTTGGTAATGTCAAGGGACACATCTATGACAGCACATGTATGACTATCTTGATTCTGTCATAAATCTTCATGGATGTACATGAATGGCAGAAAACGTGACCTACTTTGACAAACACGTATCATCACGGAAGTGTATTTTTTGTAGTGAGAGGTTTAGATATAGATATAGATTTGTAATTCTTTTTTTGTTACTAATAGGTGGGACCCACATGCAGGTATGGAGGTAGGCCAGCAGGCCTGTAGATTTTAAAGGATAATTACGGTAGTTGACTAAAATATACTCCAACATACCAGAAACGCAAGTTATAGGATCGATTGGTGTCAGTTTACAAGTTTATGTATGAGTTTGTACATCGAGTACAAGTTCATGTACCAAAACTTCAATTAACTCCCCTAAAGAATAAACATGTTGGCCAGGCCAAGCCAGCGTTACCTTGGTGGACTGGTGGGAAGATGTTGAAGGCATGCATCATCCTTGTCAGAAATTGCATCTGGAAGGAGAGGACGGGTTGTTCAACAAGCTATCTACGAGTACTCAGCTTGTGGCAAATATCACCAACGAGTGGCAGACTTGGTAACTTTCTTGGCAGTGGAGAGTTGTGGATACGGGGTACATGGGCACTTGGGAGTAATCATATATGGTCTACATTGGATGTTCTTGTGGTGTTGTATTCCTGGGAGTAAATTGCACAGAAGTACCACAATTGGGCCATTGGAAGCAGATTAGTATCAAGATTGGTAATTTGTACGTGTCATTACCAACTTTGGGGCGAGGCGTTGCAAAAGAGGCTAAAACTGCTCTTGGACACACTGGTGCCACACTGGCCAGAGAGCGCGTGCCCGCACGCTGACTCGGACGAGGCCAGGTCGCACCATTTAGGGGAGGCTGGTGCAGCCCAATCCACTCCCCAACTCACTCCCTTCTCCACTCGGCCTTCTTCCTCCTACTCTCTCCCTCGCTGCCGCCTGCGTCCCCGCCCGCTGTAGCGACAAGACCTCAAACAGTCTGATCTCTGTGCATCAGTGTCATCCATGGATCGGTAATGCTGACACACACAGTACTTGAGCATTTATAACAGAGTAGCAATCACACACTTATTACATCGAATGTCTCAAAAGAGAACTTATTACAATAATATGGCTTAAGGCCATCTAAATCGATAACAGCGGAAGGCTTGGAAGATAAAGTGAGTCCATCAACTCCAATGGCATCACTGCCTGAAAAACAACGACCTATGGCACCTTACTCGTCGTCTGAAAAGTCTGCAACATGAAAAGTTGCAGCCCGAAAATGGGTCAGCACATGGAATATGCAGGCACAAGAGAGTAATGCACAGAATAAATGCTATCATTACATGCATATTTGGGTGGTGGACGCTCTATGGTTAAAAGATTTTGCGAAAAGCCAATTTTCCCTACAACAAAGGAATAAATTTTATTTAACTATCATGGTGGTTGTGTAACATTGAGAAGGTTCCTCCAACTCAATCCCAATTAAGCATCATCATTAAACCCAATCAAATTATATTAAGAGTGATGAGATCAACATGATAATCCAAGAACCAGATACTCAAGATGTCCATAACCGGGTACATGGCTAACCATGATTAGTTTATACACTCTGCAGAGGTTTGCGCACTTTTCCCCACAAGACTCGATCGCCTCCATTGGATTTGTCGCACTACATGGTGTTTGAGAAACGGATGACCGAGACATAGTCTTTCTGAAGCATTAACTCTCTACTCTGGATAGAAAATACCACCTACAACCCACTACATCTGCTAGTCTACCTCTTCAAGAGCTTCATGCAACTTACTCAACTATGCTAGAGCCCATAATAGCTTGTGGCTGCCCACGGAAGTTTCTAGCATGAATAATCTTATGATCCCTTTGAGCTTGGGTGGCGGACCGTAGGATGATCACACGGGTACTCCGGGATATCCTAGGACAACACTGGATTCTCCAGGTGCCCATAAGCAATCCACCCAGATGTGTAATCAAGTAGCCACCTTAAGTTGAACCATTAATTGACAATCTCACATCTGTCATGGATACACTCAAACCCAAACCACGTATACGAGCATAGCATAGCAATATAAGCAACGTAGAAGTAACTCCCATAGGTTTGATAATAAACAGGTAAATAGGTACTACCTCATCTACTTCCCAAAACCCACAGGTTAATCAGATCCTAACCATGCAATTGTTTGAGGATTTATCTAATGCAATAAAACTGGGTAGTAAGGAGGTATGATCGAAGTGTTACCTGCCTTGCTAATGATCCGTGAAACCTAGAGACTTGTAGTAGCACGCTTCGCACTTCGGGTATTGTATCGCAAAAAAACAAGCATACAATAAGCACTCAACTAGAAACACGGATAAAATGCAAATAAGAGATCTAACCAGAAAGTTCAACTTAAGAACTCCGGTTTCCAAAAACAATCAAATCAAACGAAGCAACGAAACTCAAACTGCGAAAGAAACAAGATCCGTTTACAAATCTGGACTTAAGTAAAATTTTATAGTCCCAAAATATTGTTCAAGTTGGTTAAACAGAAAGAGGTCTTTGAGATGAAACTCTAGGCGCTTGAATCGCCTGATTCCGATAAACGAGCGAAAAGATAAACTAAAACGAAAAACAGGGCAGAAATCGCGATCGAAAATAATCGCGGAAAAACCCTGGAAAAATAAAACTGTCGAACAGGCTAACGAACGAACATTCTCTGTCTGCGGTTAATGGGTGAAAACCGTTCGTTAAAACGAACGTACGAACGGGCGTTCGCTAAATAACTAAACCGAAAAAAACCAAACCGATCTAGATCTAGGGTTTCAAAAAAACCAATCGGTTTTCTCGCGAAAACCGGCGGTGGCGGCTACCTCGGCGACGGCGGGGTTTGTGGCGGCGGAGGCGCGGGTTAGGGTTCGGTGGCGGCGTAGGTGGGCTGGGGTGGGCTGCGGGGACGGCGGGGCGTCTTATAAAACTTGGGGTTGCGAAAGTCCTAGTCGGGTACGGCCCGACAAAATCGGTTGACTTTAAAAAAAATCCGCACAGAAAAACGAAGAAACGAAATACTAAACGGACTCCAAAAATCCTGAAATATATTTTCCCTGTCCTATAAAAATCTACCAGACAGGGTGAACATCTATTTAGGACTCTAATGCAATTATGGAAAACGCAATTTTTCCTAATTCAAATAAAATAGCGATAAAACTCTGAATAAAGTTCTTATTTGATTTTAATATTAAATCTCCAATATTTCTTTATTTTGGGAAAATTCATTTTATCCCCTCTCTATTATTTTCATAAAATAAATATTCGAGGAGAAAATAATTATAATCAAACGATCCTTTTTTTTTCAAAATTTGAGAGAACTCAAATATGAAAATAACGAAATCCCCAACTCTCTCCGTGGGTCCTTGAGTTGCGTAGAGTTTCTAGGATCAAGCCAAAATGCAATAAAATATGATGTGCAATAATGATCTCATGCATAACATTCCAAATTGGAAATTTTGGATGTTACAAACCTACCCCCCGTAAGATGAATCTCGCCCTCGAGATTCGGGTTGGCTAGAAAATAGGTGAGGGTGGTCCTTCCGTAGGTCTTCCTCTCGTTCCCAGGTGGCTTCATCCTCGGTATGGTGGTTCCATTAAACTTTACAGAACTTGATAACCTTACTGCGTGTAACTCGGCTGGAAAACTCAAGAATCTTCACTGGTTTCTCCTCGTAGGTCAAATCGCTATCCAACTGAATCGCTTCCAGTGGCATTGTATCTCTCAAAGGAATATCAGCCATCTCTGTGTGGCACTTCTTCAACTGAGAAACATGGAACACATCGTGAACTCCTGACAATTCTTCGGGCAATTCCAACTTGTAAGCAACTTCTCCCATACGTTCCAAAACTTTGTATGGTCCCACAAAACGTGGCGCTAACTTTCCCTTGACTCCAAAACGCTTAATTCCTCGAAGTGGGGACACACAAAGATAAACTCTGTCTCCGACTTCGTAAACTGTCTCCTTGCGTTTGGAATCCGCATAGCTCTTCTGCCTGGACCAGGCTATCTTGAGTCTATCGCGAATCCACTTAACCTTCTCTTCAGAATCTTTAATCAAATCTGGTCCAAACAACTGACGGTCTCCAACTTCATCCCACAACAACGGTGTCCTGCACCTTCTTCCATACAATGCTTCGAAAGGGGTCATCTTCAAACTGGCTTGATAGCTATTGTTGTAAGAGAACTCTGCCTATGGAAAATTGTCGTCCCAACTAGATCCATAGTCTAGCGCACAAGCTCTCAACATGTCTTCCAGGATCAGATTCACTCTCTCAGTCTTCCCATCTGTCTGTGGATGAAAGGTTGTACTAAACTCTAGCCTGGTTCCCAAAGTCTCATGCAACTGATTCCAAAACTTTGAGGTAAACGGTGTTCCTCTCTAATACAATGATCCTTGGAACTCCATGCAGACATACGATCCTGGTCATGTATATCTTTGCCAACTTAGCACTGGTGTAAGTGGTCTTAATTGGGATGAAATGAGCTACCTTCGTCAAATGATCGACTACAACCCATATCGAGTCAAAGCCTGAACGAGTCCTGGCTAATCCCGTGATAAAATCCATGCCTAGCTTATCCCACTTCCATTCGGGTATCGGCAATGGCTGTAGCAATTCTGCTGGCTTATGATGTTCTGCCTTAACTCTCTGACATGCATCACAACATGTTATGTACTCCGCAATATCTTTCTTCATTCCGGTCCACCAGAAACTGTCCTTCAAATCTAGACACATCTTGGTATTTCCTGGGTGAGTCGAATACGGCGAGTCATGGGCCTCTTGTAGAATTAACTTCCTGATCTCCGGGTCATTTGGCACATAGATGCGGTCCTCAAACCATAAGGTATCATGTTCATCCTCACGAAATCCTTTAGCTTTTCCGTTGCTCATCCTGTCCTTTATCTCGGCAATCTCCTTGTCCGTCTTCTGAGCTTCTCGGATCTTATCCATCAACGTAGACTGAATTTCCAATGCTGCTACATAACCTCTCGGATCTATTTCCAAACATAGCTCACGAAGATCCTCTACTAACTCCTTGGGTAACTCTCCGGTCATGAGTGTATTGACATGACTCTTGCGGCTCAATGCATCGGCTACTATGTTAGCCTTCCCGGGATGATAATGCAACTTCATATCATAATCCTTAATGAGCTCCAACCATCTCCTCTGCCTGAGATTCAACTCCATCTGCGTGAAGATATACTGCAAACTCTTGTGATCCGTGTACACCTCATAGTGGTTTCCGATGAGAAAATGTCTCCATGTCTTCAACGCATGAACTACGGCTCTTAACTCCAAATCATGGGTAGCATAATTCAACTCATGGGGTTTAAGCTGTCGTGAGGCATATGAAATAACTCTTCCCTCCTGCTTAAGCACTGCTCCAAGTCCTCGACGAGAAGCGACGCAATACACCTGGTAATCCTTGCGTTAATCTGGCAGAATCAATACTGGAGCTGAAACCAAGCGTTTCTTCAACTCCTAAAAACCGGCCTCACATTCCACAGTCCATTTGAACTTGGTGTCTTTCTTCAACAACTCCGTCATGGGCTTTGCAATCTTTGAGAAATTCTCAATGAACCTCCGGTTGTATCCTGTGAGTCCAAGAAAACTCCGGATCACCCCAACTGACGGGGGTGCTTCCCAATTTGTCACAGTGACAACCTTGGTGGTGTCTACTACTATTCCTTCTCCAGATATAACATGTCCGAGGAATCCAACTTCCTTCAACCAAAATTCACACTTTGTTGAACTTGGCATATAACTTATGTTCTCTGAGCTTCCCAAGTACCAAACGCAAATGCTTTTTATGCTCCTCTTCATTCTTTGAGTAGACCAGAATATCATCAATGAACACCACGATGAACTTATCCAAAAACTCCATAAACACCTTGTTCATCATGTTCATGAAATAGGCAGGTGCGTTAGTCAGACCAAATGACATAACGGTATACTCATATAGCCCGTACCTCATGGTAAAAGCTGTCTTAGGTATACCCTGCTCTTGAATCTTCAGCTAGTGGTATCCTAATCACAGATCGATCTTGGAGAACACTTTAGCTCCTTGCAACTGGTCAAACAGATCATTGATCATCGTCTATGGGTACTTGTTCTTGAGCGTCACTTCATTCAATCCACGATAATCGACAACCATCCTCAACGATCCATCCTTCTTCTCCACTAGAAGCACTGGTGATCCCCAAGGTGACGAACTTGGACGAATATAACCTTTATCCGGTAACTCCTTAATGTGCTTCTTTATTTCCTCCAAATGCTTAGCGGGTATCCTGTACGGTCTCTTAGATATTGGCCCTGTGCCTGGCAAAAGCTCAATCAAAAATTCAATGTCTCTATCCGGTGGCATGCCTAGCAACTCTTCTGGAAATACATCAGGGAAATCCTTCACCACCGGTACTTCCTCATGTACAAATCCTGAAAAGGAATTTACCTGAGTCCCATTCGGCACATGCCGGGGTACATACTTGATCCTTCTTCCTTCTGGGGTGGTAAGAAAAATCGACTTACTGGCGCAGTCAATGATCCCTCCATACTTCGATAACATATCCCTGCCTAATATCACATCCGGTCCTTGTGACTCCAATACTATTAGGTATGAGGGAAACACGTAGCTACCAATCCTTAATTGTAACCACTCACACCGTAGGCTAGCCATATACTCTGCTCCTGGCGAGGTTACTAACATGGTTGACCCAAGGGCTTGGGTTGGCAGTTAAACTTATCCACAAATCCCCTTGAAATGCATGAATGCGATGCACCAGTATAAAAAAGAACGATGGCAGTAAATGACTTAACCAAAAACATACCTATTACTGCATCAGGTTGCGCTTCAACCTCCTCCACGCTAACGTGGTTCACTTGTCCCCTGTTGAAAGGGTTGGGCTTCTTCCCAGCGCTCCCATTGTCGTTTCCATTCTTTGCTTCAGAACACTCCGTGGCATAATGTCCATTCTTCCCGCACTTGAAACAAGTAATGTGACTTAGATCCTTCTTGGCGGGCGTTGCTGGGTTGGAATGGTTCTGGCCATTGCTTCCTCCATTACCATTCCCGTTCTTGGGGCCACTATGGTTGTGCGAACTTCCTCCATTGTGATTGTGACCTCCATGGTTATGCTGAAGGGGTCCTCCCGAGTTTGGGGTAAAACGGGGCCTCTGCTGAGCTCCAGAATTGTACTTCCCTTGTCCATACTTCCTCTTGTGGTTGTCAATCTGCTGTTGCTTCCCTTCAATCATGAGAGCTCTATCTACCAACTCCTGGTAGTTATTGAAGGTTACCACCATCAACTGGATGCTCAGCTCATCATTCAGTCCTTCCAGAAACTTCTCCTGCTTAGCTGCATCCGTAGCAACGTCATCTGGGGCATAACATGCTAGCTTACTAAAATCATCCACATACTGGCCAACTATTCGTCCTCCTTGGTGCAAATTGCGAAATTCACGCTTCTTCATGCCCATTGCTCCTGCTGAAACATGGGCTGTGTGAAAAGCCTGCTGAAACTAGTCCCATGTGACAGTGTCGATGGGGTAAGTGGCTGTGAAATTCTCCCACCATGATGCTGAGGGTCCATCAAGCTGATGTGTGGCAAAACACACTCTCTCCACATATATGCATCCTGCAGTGGTCAACTCCCTTCCAATCTTGCGGAGCCAATCATCTGCAGCTATCGGCTCGGTGCTACTAGAGAAAACCGGCGGATTCAACCTTAGAAAATGGGCTAAGTGATCAACAGGTGGTGGTGGTGGTGAGTTGTTGTTGTTGTTGTTGCTATTTTTGTTGTTCCCTTGATTCTGATTCTAGACTAGTATCTGCGTCAATGCATTCTGCTGCTGGATCAACTGAGTGAGCTCTGGTGGGAAAGCAAATCCATTGTGGCGTCTCGGAGGCATCTGATGGGTTTAGAAAGGATGAGAAAACAGAATAGAATGAGGTCTAGAGGGAAAACACTACCCATATGCACATGAGACAAACACAATCATATCACGTCAATCAATTCAAACAAGGGCATACAATCGGTCTAACTACCGTTACAAAAGTGCTCAGACTACGCTATATACATGGGGGAATACTACTACTGATATGGTGGTTGACTAGAAAAATTGATCGGTGGAAGACTCCATAATATCTGCTCCAGCTTCGTCAACAAAGTCATCATCGCTATCGTCGGGGTCCGAGTCGGTGTCGTCGATGATGATGTAGTTCTCCGGGCAGGTGGAATAATCGTGTTCTCCTCCTGGCGCGGGGTCTCCCATGAATACTCCTAGCTTCTTCGTCAAATCATCATTCTTCTCCACAAGTATCATCATTTCCTCCTCATATCCATTGCGTGTAGACTTGAGTTCTTCCTTTAGCTCTGTGATCCTAGTGATTGCCTACTTCAGATCTGTCATGCATGCGCACATCTGGTTCTCCTGGCGTCGAATGTGCTGGTTTAACTCCTGGATGAAAGCTGCAATAGACATATCCTTCCTGGTGTTGATCATCTCCCATTGCTCATCTCGGCGCCCACAAATCTGGTAGATAGTATCCTTGAGATCATTGTGGTAAAATTCTCCAATGCGTCCCATGGTGATGTGGGCTGCTATGCTCTTTCCTAGACTCCAGGTGGGTGCATCAAAGGAAAACTCTATGGGCTTAGTAGCTGGCGTGAATGTCCTTCCTGGAACTTGAACTTGAATCATCCAGTGCTCCTCTTCTGGTAAAGTGGCGTTGTAGGTCCTGGTGAAGCTTGGTATTGCGATGTTTAGGTACCTACTGACTTCCTTCAAGTGTCGTCCAAAGGGTGTGTCTTCATCCGCTTGAGTGAACTTGATCCTTGCATCCGCCATCCTATAGAGTAGAAAAGGGAGAGGAGTCAGAAATGAGAAGAGAGTAGTGATCTAGGGCTTTAGCTTAGTGGTTGTGTCCTACAGTCAGCGTGTGCTTTGATACCATCTTGTAGCGACCAGACCTCAAACAGTCTGATCTCTGTGCATCACTGTCATCCCTGGACCGGTAATGTTGACACGCATAGTACTTGATGATTTATAACAGAGTAGCAATCACACACTTATTACATCGAATGTCTCAAAAGAGAACTTATTACAATAATATGGCTTAAGGCCATCTAAAATCTATAACAACGGAAGCCTCGGAAGATAAAGTGAGTGCATCAACTCCAACGGCATCACTGACTGAAAGACAACGACCTATGGCACCTTACTCATCGTCTGAAAAGTCTACAACATGAAATGTTGCAGCCCGAAAACGGGTCAGCACATGGAATATGCTGGGAAGGTAACACAAGAGAGTAATGCACAGATAAATGCTATCACTACATGCATATTTGGCTGGTGGAGGCTCTATGGTTAAAAGATTTTGCGAAAAGCCAATTTTTCCCTACAACAAAGGAATAAATTTTATTTAACTATCATGGTGGTTGTTAAACATTGAGAAGGTTCCTCCAACACATTTCCCAATTAAGCATCATCATTAAACCCAATCAAATTATATTAAGAGTGATGAGATCAACATGATAATCCAAGAACCAGATACTCAAGATGTCCATAACCGGGGACACGGCTAACCATGATTAGATTATACACTCTGCAGAGGTTTGCGCACTTTTCCCCACAAGAATCGATCGCCTCGTTTGGATTTCTCGCACTACATGGTGTTTGAGAAACGGATGACTGAGACACGGTCTTTCTGAAGCATTAACTCTCTACTCTGGATAGACAGTACCACCTACAACCCAATACATCTGCTAGTCTACCTCTTCAAGAGCTTCAGGCAACTTACTCAACTATGCTAGAGCGCATAATAACTTGTGGCTGCACACGGAAGTTTCTAGCATGAATAATCTTATGATCCCTTTGAGCTTGGTGGTGGACCGTAGGATGATCACACGGGTACTCCGGGATATCCTAGGATAACACTGGATTCTCCACGTGCCCACAAGCAACCCACCCAGATGTGTATTTAATTAGCCACCTTAAGTTGAACCATTAATTAACAATCTCACATCTGTCATGAATACACTCAAACCCAAACCACATCTACGAGCATAGAATAGCAATATAAGCAACGTAGAAGTAACTCCCATAGGTTTGATAATAAACAGGTAAATAGGTACTACCTCATCTACTTCCCAAAACACACATGTTAATCAGATCCTAACCATGCAATTGTTTGAGGATTGATCTAATGCAATAAAACTGGGTAGTAAGGAGGTATGATCAAAGTGTTACCTGCCTTGCTGATGATCCGTGAAACCTAGAGACTCGTACTAGCACGCTTCGCACTTTGGGTACTCTATCACAAACAAATAAGCATACAATAAGCACTCAACTAGAAACACGGATAAAACTCAAATAAGAGATGTAACCAGAATGTTAACTTAAGAACTCCGGTTTGCAAAAAAGAATCAAATCAAACGAAGCAACAAAACTCAAACTGCCAAAGAAACAAGATATGTTTACTAATCTGGACTTAAGTCAAATTTTACAGTACCAAAATCTTGTTAAAGTTGGTTAAACTGAAAGAGGGCTTCGATACAAAACTCTAGGCGCTTGAATCACCTGATTCGGATAAACAAGCGAAAAGTTAAACTAAAACGAAAAACAGGGCAGAAATCGTGATCGAAAATAATCGTGGAAAAACCCTGGAAAAAGAAAACTGACGAACAGGCTAACGAACGGACATTTGCTATCTGCGGTTAACGGGTGAAAACCGTTCGTTAAAACGAACGTACGAACGGGCGTGCGCTAAATAACTAAACCGAAAAAATGAACCGATCTAGATCTAGGGTTTTGAAAAATACCTATCGGTTTTCTCGCAAAAACCGGCGTCGGTGGGGTTGGTTGCGGCGGTGGCGAGCGGCTCCGGCGGCGGGTTCGGTGGCGGTAATGGCTGTGGCGGCGTGAGTTAGAGTTAGGGTTCGAATTGGCGGCGGGTGGTTTGGGGTGGGCTATTGAGTCGGGCGGCTTATAAAGCCTGGGGTGGCGGAAGTCCTAGTCGGGTACGGCCCGACTAAGTCGGTTGACTTTTTTTTAAATAATTCCATGCAGAAAAATGAAGAAAAGGAATACTAAACAGACTCCAAAATTTCTGAAATAAATTTTCCCCGTCCTCTAAAAATGTACCGGACAAGGTGAACATTTATTTAGGACTCTAATGCAATTTTGAAAAACGCAATTTTTCCTAATTCAAATAAAATAGCGATAAAACTCCGAATAAAATTCTTATTTGATTTTAATATTAAATCTCCAATATTTCTTTATTTCGGGAAACTCATTTTATCCCCTCTCTTTTATTTTCATAAAATAAATATTTGAAGAGAAAATAATTAAAATCAAACGATCCTTTTTTTTCAAAATTTGAGACAACTCAAATATGAAAATAATGAAATCCCCAACTCTCTCCGTGGGTCCTTGAGTTGCATTGAATTTCTAGGATCAAGCCAAAATGCAATAAAATATAATATGCAATGATGATCTAATGCATAACATTCCAAATTGGAAATTTGGGATGTTACACCCGCCCTCGCCGGCCACCACACCATGCCGCCGCAACCATGGTTTTCGAGGATGAGAGCAGCGATGACAACTTAAGCCTCCCGTACATGTACTCCGAAACCTCCACTGATGGGCTCAACTAGGTTAGTTCATTGGAGCTTGGGTTAGGGTTAGGTTTAGAAATTTTGGGGATTTTTCTGTGTAGGTGGTCTTTGTTATGAGGATTTCGTTTGATTTGCTTTGTCCTCGTCCTCTGCACATGATGGTAACTTTGATTTTTCTTGGGCAGGTCCCTTTCTCACTTGAGGACCCGGATTACAAGGGTCTTGAGCTAGATCTGATAGTGCTGTTCGAGAAGCATGGGAAGCCATCAGAGAGGCTTGTTGCATCTGAAGGAACATACACTGGGAGAAGGTTCTTAGCATGTGCAGAGCCGGTATGTTTCTTGCCTTATTGATTATGCAAAGGATTGTGTTCATGGAAAGTGGCAGAGTCTTGTTTGCTGAGTGTGATGCAGTTATTTCTATGGTAAATTTGTTAGTCATATATGCCCTAGTGTAGTGCTCATCATAGGAATTCTCGATATTAAGTTCAGTGGAGTGCAATTTTGCTAAATATATGCTCCTATTGTGTGCACATGCTCTTTCTTTATACATGTTGCCAAATGCAGTGTTGCTTAGTACTCATATTATCCCATCCATTAGCTGATTTGTTACTCCCAATAAGCAATTGTTGCTTACTGCTGACAGTAGGTACTCTCATTAACTAGTGTGTTGCTGCAATGCATATGCTGTAACCTAACTGTATATTTAGATGAAGGAGGAGTGGGCTACTCCCGGTAACTATTGTGTTACTGAAGGCTAATGTATGTATTTAGCTAGGCTAATGTAGTCTGGTTTGATAACCTTGATTCGGTGTTGTCTATGTTCCAATTGTTAGTGATATATGGCAAAGAGTTCAATGGTAGTGCACATTGTAGGATTCATTGTATTAATGGTCAATTCTAAGTTGGTTATTCTGCTAAATATATGCTCATGTTTCTTAGCACATGTTAAGTTCAATGGAGTGTTATTCTGCTAAATATGTACTGATCACCCATTGTAGGATTACATTAAATTATCTTACAATGTGCTCCTCTTGGTTAGCACATGCCTGTGCAAATTCAGTGTTGCTCAGTACCAACATTAGCTACTGCCATTAAGTAACTGTTGCTTAGTACTCATAGTATTGTATTATCATTTGGGAGTGAGAGTTCACATGGTAATGTATTGTATTTAGCTAGGCTGTGAACTAACAGTTGGATGTGTTATCACTAATGTTCTATATTTTTCCCTTGTTATTTTTCTAGGAAGGTCATAATTGTGGGTTTGTTCAGTGGGTTGATGAGCAGTGGCCCCTAGCAATGGAGAATGCATTGTTGAAGCTTTGGTAAATGGTTGAAGAGAGAAAGTCTGCTAGGGTGAATGATAATCTTGAAAGTGCTTTAACTATTCACCATCTGACAGAAGAAAAGAACAAGCTGGATGCAGACTATGACAAGTTAGTGAAAGATCTGCATCAACTAGTGGATATGCAGGAGGATAGGGTTGTGGATTTCAGTTATATGCAGT
Organism: Aegilops bicornis; assembly: GCA_021605145.1. Classification (NCBI taxonomy): domain Eukaryota; kingdom Viridiplantae; phylum Streptophyta; class Magnoliopsida; order Poales; family Poaceae; genus Aegilops; species Aegilops bicornis. Next base: position 158,905,913 of record CM038670.1, on the reverse strand, counting down.
CTAACATCACATATCAGTACCAATGCAGAGTTGAATTGGTGGTTGGTATGAAGGCAGAAATGGCAAAGAAAGATGCAGTTATAGAGAAGCTTAATCAGAAGTATGAACTCCTATGCAACTAGAAAAGTGCTCAAGCAACTGTCATCCAGAACTTGAAGTTGAAGAATATGAAAGAGAAGGAATTGCTGACAGAGGCTAGGATGAATTTGGAGTTAAAGAATGCAGAGTTCACAAAGTTTGAGGAGAATCTCACCCAAGAGAAGCTACAGTTGAAGTGTCAGGTTGTTGATCTGCTGAAAGGAAAGGAAAATCATAATGAAGAGAAGTATATGCTAGAGCTTAAGATTCTTGAGCTCATGAAGGGAGAGGAGAAGCTCAAGGAGAAGATCAAGGGGATCCAGGCCATCTTACAGAATAGAACAAGATGAATGTGAGATTTAGTGGGCACTCCAGACCTTTTGGGAAGGATGGCTGTGCAATGACCTAGTAACTTAGAATTATGGTTTTGTAATGTATGGTTCTACTAATTGCGAACTCTATTTGTTTATGTACCTACTAGTTATGCTATTCATCCTTTTTTGAGAAAATGATGGAATGTGCATTTGAACTCCACTATGTATTGTGAACAATGGTTGTGTATGCTATAATCTGTTGAACTCGGGTAAGTATTGTTTTCTTTGATTGCTAGACTAAAAATGATGATATATCAAGCATAGGAAGATGCTTATGTTATAGCAATGCCTAGATGGTTAAATGCATTTGCAAAAGGAACAGTAACTTATGTTAGAGTGATGTTGAAATGCTTATATTCTTATGTTATGGTGCCTCCATATATCAACCCTTGATGCTTGTTTTAGGTCGTTTTTGTTGGTTTTTTTGTTGGTGCCTTCATATATCAACCCTTGATGCCACCCTAGACCCTAACAGCTTCTTTTTGTTGGTTCCGTCGACCCCGACCCACCAAAACCCTAGATGAAAGGTTTAGGTGGTTTTGTCGACCCGGAGCCACCAAAATCCTAGATCATAGGTTTAGGTGGTTTCGTTGACCTCGAGCAACCCAAAACCCTAGATTGATAGGTTTAGGTGGTTTCGTAAACCCCGAGCCACCAAAACCCTAGATTGATAGGTTTAGGTGGTTTCGTCGACCCCGAGCCACCCAAAACCCTAGATGAGAGGTTCAGGTGGTTTCGTCGACCCCGAGCCACCCAAACCCTAGATGATAGGTTTAGGTGGTTTGGTCGACCCCGAGCCACCCAAAACCCAAGATGCTTGTCTGAGGTGGTTTCGTCGACCCCGAGCCACCAAAACCCTAGATGATAGGTTTAGGTGGTTTCGTCGACCCCGAGGCACCCAAAAAAAAGATGATATGTTTAGGTGGTTTAGTCAACACCGAGACAACCAAAACCCAAGATGATAGGTTTAGGTGGTTTCGTCGACCCCGAGCCACCCAAAACCCTAGATGGTAGGTTTAGCTGGTTTTGTCGACCCCGAGCCATCCAAAACACTAGATGATATTTTTAGGTGGTTTCATCGACCCCGAGCAACCCAAAACCCAAGATGCTTGTTTTAGGTGGTTTCGTCGGTCCGAAGCCACCAAAACCCTAGATGATAGGTTTAGGTGGTTTCGTCGACCCCGAGCCACACAAAACCCAAGATGCTTGTTTTAGGTGATTTCGTCGACCCCGAGCGACCAAAACCCTAGATGACAGGTTTAGGTGGTTTCATTGACCCCGAGCCACCCAAAATCCTAGATGTCTATTTTAGGTGGTTTTGTCGACCCCGAGCCACCAAAACCCTAGATGATAGTTTTAGGTGGTTCCGTCGACCCCAAAACACCCTAGACCCTAATTGATTCTTTTTGGTTTTTCCGTCGACCCCGAGCCACCCTATACCCTAAGTGCTTATTTTAGGTGGTTCCGTCGACCCCTAGCCACCCTAGACCCTAAGTGCTTCTTTTTGTTGGTTCCGTCGACCCCGAGCCAGCCAAAACACTAAATGTTTGTGTTAGGTGGTTTCTTCAACCCCGATCCACCAAAACCCTAGATGATAGTTTTAGGTAGTTTCGTCGACCCAGAGACACCCAAGGTTCTAATTGATTCTTTTTGGTGGTTCCGTCCACCCCGTGCCACCCTATACCCTAAGTGCTCTTTTAGGTGGTTCTGTCGACCCCTAGCCACCCTAGACCCTAAGTGGTTTTTTTTTGTTGGTTCCGTCGACCCCGAGCCACCCAAAACCCCAAGTGCTTCTTTTTTAGCCTAGACCTTAACAATATATCCAGCAATATAAACATGCAGCCTAGACCATAAAAACATATCCAATAGAGTTACTCTATCCAACAATATAATGAGTACTCATCAACATATCAATCACAAAAAGAACCATCCAAATGAACAAAATCCATTCCAGGCGTTAACTCATAAGATGCATCAACACACATGAAGCAGCCCCAGAAATGGCATTAACTAATTAATAGATCCATCCATCCACATGAACAAAAGCCATATATGGCTTTGATTCTTAAAGTAGATTGAGTAGCAAGACGACCAGCAAACAACATCACATTGTATCATAGTTTTGAGAGTACTCTAGTTTTGAACATTACATGGCATATATGCTATTTAGTGGTTACCACTAGCATAGAAGTAGCCCCTCCATCCACTGTGTCTACCACCAGAATTTGGAGGAGCAGTAGCTGTGGAGGGAGTAGATTGCCTTGGGGCATAGAATGCCCTTGAACCTCTTCCTGCACCTCTCCCAGCACCTCCTGTTCCAGCTATTGCAGCACCTCTCCCAGCAGTTGCAGCTGCAACACTTCTCCCAGCACCTCCTGTTCCAGCTGTTGGTGCTGTTGCAGGAGCTGGATCAAAACCTCTTGGTGCTAGTGTAGGAGCAGCAGCACCAGCATTTGAATTCCTTGCACTAGGCTTGCAAAACCATGGAAATCAGTTAGCAAATAGTAAAAGTAGGGAATGTACAAGAAGGAAAACATGTTAGTACTTCAAAGGGGATTACCACATGTTTGTTCTTCCTCAAAGCCAGCTCATGCTTCAACTGTTTCATGCAGCTTGTGTACCGATGGCCTTGGAGTCCACAATTGCCACGTGTTATAGTCCCCATTCTTGATGCGTCCTTTGGCTTTGGAACTTCAAATCTTCCCTTGATCCTCTTCTCTTTATTTCTTCCCCTCTTCACTTTAAATGCAGGTGGTTCAATGTCTGTACCAGGGGTCCTTGTCCAATCATGCTCACTAGGAACTGGATAGATCATTGGTTCATAGTCTGCCACATAGAATTTTTTCTTGAAGAATTTGCTGACATAATCTGCCGGTTGTCTTTTGCCCTTGTTTATTGCTGAGATGGCATGGCTACATGGGATGCCACTGAGGTCCCATTTTCTGCACCCACATGTGTGCAGTTGCAAGTTAACAGCATGGGTTTGCTGCCCACTTGTAACTTGCCACAAGTCCAGACCAGCTTGAATAGGTTTGCAAAATTGTCCCTCTCCTTCTCAACCTCTAGCTTCTCACTATAATTAATGGGGTGTTATCTCCCATCTAGCTTTCTTTCCACTCTCCCTATTCCTATGCCACCTCACCATCTGCTTATCCTTTATTCCATCACACATTGTCCTAATTGGTTTCTTCCCAACATCTAGGACATACTTATTGAACACCCCAGACAAATTGTTAACTACAAGGTCAGGCTTGCAGTTTGTGTCAAAGGCATGCCTTTCCCACGTTTTCTTGGGTATTGCACAAAGCCAATTCCAAGCTTCCTCACATTCAGCTCTCAGGTCATTCATTGCAATGTTAAATTTGTGTTCACTATATGCATAGGCAACATTATCCATACACTTCTTCAGATCTCCCCCCTAAACCCAGCATTTTGGAAGTTTGCATATATATGCCTAAGGCAGAACATTTGGTTGCACTTAGGAAAGACAACATTCATTGGATTTAGTAGGCCCTGGGACACACAGTTAAACTAGCTAAGCTACTATCTAGCACATAACAACCATGTAAGAACAAGGTGAGCTGATGCAAGCACATACCTTTTGTCTATCTGACATTATTGTATATGGACCAAACTATCCCACTTCTCCTCCTAGGCAGATTTTAAGTTCGTATAGAGACCAAGCCCAGCTAGGTGTGTCATCTTGCCAAACAATACCAAATGCTAGTGGGTATATATATTATTGTTGCCATCTCTACCAGTGGCAGCAAATAGTTGAGCACTAGTAGTTAACTTAATGAAGCAACCATCAACACCTGAATGTGCAAGCAAATTCAATATGTAAAACATTCAAATGCATTTAAAGATGAAACAATATGTAACTAATGCACAAGGTGAATAAACTAACCAATGAATGGTCTACACCCCTTGAGAAACCCCTCCCTTGCTCCATTGATGCAATAGAACATGGCATGGGGTCTTGGGCCTGGATGGGGGATTTTTTCAGTGGGTGTTCGAGTTACAGTTGTGACTACTACTGTACTCCCAGAGTTTGTATCCATCACTACTGTCTGAGGACAGTCTCTCAACCTATGGTATTGCTTCTTGTGGTCTCCTAACACAATATCAGTAGCTAGGTTCTTTGCCCTATATGCCATTGACTTGGGCACATCCACACCATACTTCTCCATGCAGGCATCAATCAAAGTCTGAATGCCAGTAGTTAGATCAGATCTAAATAGTGACTCATACTTGCTGTCAAGACAATTGACACTTACCCTTGTTGTCTCTGTACTAATAGGGTAAGTGTGCTCAATTCTCATCTTCTTAATTACAAAAGTAGTTTCACTATTTAGAACTTCTGCCACCATGAAGAAGTTGCAATGTTTTTCTTTGCGTTCCACAATTATCCTTTGATCTGAGTTCCTGTGATATTTGAAGTTTCTACCTTAAGTGATGTGTAAGTTCAACAAAGCCTCTCTGAATTGATGTTGATCCTTGAAACACATCTTTAGACATAATTGCTTGTTTTGTTGCTCCATTTTCTCATTGTACCATTTTCTAGGAGGCCTCTTCTTTGCCCTGCTCTTCCTTTTCTTTGGCAGCACAAATGACAATGGCTGAAAACCATCATCATCAGCCTCCTTCAACAATCCTTTCTCTTCTTCACCAGATGAAGGTTTGAAATCAGGCTCCACCTCTTGTACAACACTTGAATGTGACCTTGTTGTAGGCCCTCTCCTAACTAGAAGCTTCCGTTTATTCTTCTTCTTCTTCTCTTCTTGTAGAACTACAATGTCTTCATCCTGTGAAAAAACTTTGTCATCTTCATCCATTCGAAATAGTTCCTCAACCTCTGTGTCACCCTCATAATGCACCACTTCTTCCTCCTCAGATTCTTCATTATCTATTTCGTCCTCTTCTATTTCATCATAATCTCTGTGTCTCTTTCCCTCTTCCATATATATGTCATCAGCATCACCCATATAAAAAGGGTTTCCATCACTGTCATCTTCACCTTCACAATCAGAACCACCAATGCCCTCATATCCCCCTTCTTCTAGTTCCAAAACAAATTTCGGCTTTCCTTTTTACATTCTTGCTCTCTTGTGTGCAAACACCAGTACCATAAGCTGAACTGCAGCTGCTACTCTGACTTTCAAAGACAACTCCTTCTTGATCAACAACATAGATGGGTGGCTCACTAAGATCATATAACACAGGCTCTTCATACACAACTGTGGACAATTCTTGCATCTGAAACTGGCTGCAGGGAGGTGGACATGCCCTCACTAGCAAATTTAGAACCTTAGACTCCTCAACCTGCCCCTTTATTACTTGCAACTCAGCATTACTGTCTACCATCTCCAACCCTTTCTCCCCTAAGGCTCGATTCTCAATGTGAAATAGTAGATAATATTCTCTAAATCCTTGGGTTTCCATCACTGCAACCTGTTGGGGAACGTAGCAGAAATTTAAAATTTTCCTACGTGTCACCAAGATCTATCTATGGAGAAACTAGCAACGAGGGGAAGGAGAGTGCATCTACATACCCTTGTAGATCGCTAAGCGGAAGCGTTCAAGAGAACGGGGTTGAAGGAGTCGTACTCGTCGTGATCCAAATCACCGGAGATCCTAGTGCCGAACGGACGGCACCTCATCGTTCAACACACGTACAGCCCGGTGACGTCTCCCATTCCTTGATCCAGCAAGGAGAGAGGGAGAGGTTGGGGAAGACTCCATCCAACAGCAGCACGACGGTGTGGTGGTGATGGAGGAGCGTGGCAATCTGCAGGCTTCGCCAAGCACCGCGGAGAGGAGGAGGACTTGGGAGAGGGGGAGGGCTGCGCCAGGGGCAAGGGTGCAGCTCCCATGCACCTCCCCACTATATATAGGGGTGGAGGGGGATTATTTCTTGCCCTCCAAGTCCATTGGGGCATTTGCAAAGGTGGGAGGAAAGAAATCCCATCCTTTCCTTTCCCCACCGGTTGTTATCCCCCCTTTTTAGGGATCTTGATCTTATCCCTTCGGGATATGATCTTATTCCTTCTAAGGGGGGATCTTGGTGCGCCTTGACCAGGGGTGTGGGGCCATGCCCCCACTATCCACGTTCATGTGGGCCCCCCCATGCAGGTGGGCCCCACTCCGGAACCTTCTAGAACCTTCCCGATACAATACCGAAAAATCCCAAACATTTTCCGATGGCCAAAGTAGGACTTCCCATATATAAATCTTTACCTCCGGACCATTCCGGAACTCCTCGTGACGTCCGGGATCTCATCCGGGACTCTGAACAACATTCAGTAACCATGTATATCTATTCCCTATAACCCTAGCGTCATCAAACCTTAAGTGTGTAGACCCTACGGGTTCGGGAACCATGCAGACATGGCCGAGACGTTCTCCGGTCAATAACCAACTGCGGGATCTGGATACCCATGTTGGCTCCCACATGTTCCACGATGATCTCATCGGATGAACCACGATGTCAAGGACTCAATCGATCCCCTATACAATTCCCTTTGTCTAACGGTATTGTACTTGCGAGATTCGATCATCGGTATACCGATACCTTGTTCAATCTCATTACCGGCAAGTCTCTTTACTCGCTTCAGAACACATCATCACGTGATCAACCCCTTGGTCACATTGTGCACATTATGATGATGTCCTACCGAGTGGGCCCAGAGATACCTCTCCGTTTACACAGAGTGACAAATCCCAGCCTCGATTCGTGCCAACCCAACAGACACTTTCGGAGATACCTGTAGTGCACCTTTATAGCCACCCAGTTACGTTGTGACGTTTGGTACACCCAAAGCATTCCTACGGTATCCGGGAGTTGCACAATCTCATGGTCTAAGGAAAAGATACTTGACATTAGAAAAGCTTTAACATACGAACTACACGATCTTTGTGCTAGGATTAGGATTGGGTCTTGTCCATCACATCATTCTCCAAATGATGTGATCCCGTTATCAAAGACATCCAATGTCCAAGGTCAGGAAACCGTAACCATCTGTTGATCAACGAGCTAGTCAACTAGAGGCTTACTAGGGACATGGTGTTGTCTATGTATCCACACATGTATCTGAGTTTCCTATCAATACAATTATAGCATGGATAATAAACGATTATCATGAACAAGGAAATATAATAATAACCAATTTATTATTGCCTCTAGGGCATATTTCCAACACAACCATATTGATATAAGTTACATCTGAACTACAGAGCTTCAGGCCAAACATTTCTGAAGCATCAAAATGGAACCTAGCATCCGAAATGTCATCATACAAACTGCAAAATGAAATAACACAAAATAATGGTTACAATTTAACCTAGGCTAATTAATAAATAGTTTTACTTAACAGATAGTTAACAAGGATATATCAACTATTTAGTAACCAAGTTTAACATAAGCATAGAACACTTTTTAGTCAACATATAAACAAACTTTGTTTTACTATTCTCAGTTCAGAAATGACTTTTATCACTTTTGTTTACTATACATATAAACAAGCTGAGACTTTTTTATTTACAAAGCAGTCATGGATGAATTATTTACCCTTAGCATTAGTCAACAATTCCAATAAACACAATTACTACAAATCAAACGGATTATGAATAAACTGAGAATATGATAGGAAACCATAATGATAGTATACAATGTAAATAAGTATCTCAATACAACCATAATTACAGAGAAGTAGTTAACCCTATGACAGCAAACCCTAATTATTGCAAACAAATTATGAATAAACTGAGATTTGGTATTTACAGAGAAGTATTTAATAGAATAATGATGCCTAGTTAGGTTACAACTAATACCAATTTGGACTCACAAATAACAATGAAAATCATATACAACAGTACCATTTTGAGTTAGCACAGACATGGAGGCAGTAAACCCTAACCCTAATCCCCAATTTGAGTTAGCAAAGAAGGAAGAGTGGAGAACTTACACACCACCGATTCCATGAGTCCACTGATGGGCAATGCTAGGGTTCGCCACCCAAATACGCGCCAATTGCAACCTCTACTCCATCGACAAGGCCGGCTTCGAAAAATCGTCGTCCTTGCTACTGTACTCCAAGGTGGATTAGCCGCCACTATCGTCGAAGCCTACGTGGGGGGGGGGGGTCGCCACCGCTGCTGCCGTCATCGCCGCCGCTCTCGCGGCCTACCGGAGTCGTCGACTCCATCGTCTCCTAAAGCAGAGCAGCCGCGGGAGAGAGGAGGGAGCGAGGGGAGGGAGGAGACGAGATACCACCCGAACGTACAAGCGACCGAGTGTCTAAACAGTTCGAGCCATGGCTGCGGCGGCATGGTGTGGCGGCCGGCAGGGGAAGGCGGGGGCGCAGGCGGCCGCGAGGGAGCGAGGAGGAGGAAGAAGGCAGAGTAGGAGTCGGGGAGTGATGTCTGCTTGAACTACGTCGGTATTTCCCCAAAGAGGAAGGGATGATGCAGCTCAACAACGGTAGGTATTTCCCTCAGTGATGAGACCAAGGTTATCGAACCAGTAGGAGAACCAAGCAACACTATGTAAACAAGACTGGCACACAAAGAACAAATCCTTGCAACCCGACGTGTTAAAGGGGTTGCCAATCCCTTTCGGGTAACGGCGCCAGAAATTGGCAAGTTGACGACAGAAAGTTGTAATAAATTGATAGATAGATCTCAAGTAAAAGCAAATTAAAATAAAGTGCAGCAAGGTATTTTTGTGTTTTTGGAAATATAGATCTGAAAATAAAAGAAAATAAAAATAGATCTCAAAGGCAAATATAATAAAGAAGAGACCTGGGGGCCATAGATTTCACTAGTGGCTTCTCTCGAGAAAAATAGCATACAGTGGGTAAACGAATTACTGTTGGGCAATTGATATAACTTCAAATAATCGTTACAATATCCAGGCAATGGTCATTATATAGACATCACGTCCAAGATTAGCAGACCGCCTCCTGCCTGCATCTACTACTATTACTCCACACGTCCACCACTATCCACTATGCATCTAGTGTATTAAGTTCATGGAGAAATAGAGTAATGCAATAAGAATGATGACGCTATGTAGACAAGATATATTTATGTAGAAATAGACCCCATCTTGTTATCCTTAGGCCATGTTTGTTTCGGATTCTGGGACCAGATTCAGCTTTGCCAGTGAAGCTGAATCTGGAATCTGAAACAAAAAACTATTTGAAATCAGTTTTCCAGTGAAGCTAAATCTGGATTTGGGCAATTTTTAGTGCAATTTCTTGAAGCACCTCAAAGTCTACTTCGGTGGTGAAGCTGATTAGCAGAATCACCTTTGCCAGTGAAGTGAATCCATATGTGATTAAAATCTAAGTGAAGCTGAAACAAACAGGGCCTTACAGTAGTAGAAAAAGGGCCTAATGTTCAGCTCATTAGTCCCGGTTTGTAAATGAACCGGCACTAATGTGACCATTAGTGCCGATTCCAACGGTTAGGTGGGTGGTGCTCATTAGTCCCGGTTTGTGGCGAACCTCTAGTCCCGGTTCATGGCACGAACCGGGACTAAAGAGGTGGTGGTAGGTTGCGGCCCCACCAACACCTTTAGTCCCAATTCATGGCATGAACCGTGACTACAAATGCACCTTTAGTCCCAGTTTGTATAACCAACCGGGACTAAAGATCATCGTATATAAACCCTTCGTCGAGCCCGAGCTCTCTATTCTTCCCCTTTCCTCCCCTCTCTATTTTCTTCCTCTCCTCTTGAGCTCATACTCCATTTTGACAAAATTTGTCAAGATTTGAAGGCACCCATCCATCCAAGTGATCACAAAGGTTAGCAACGTTGTCCTTTCATCTCTCATAGCTAGATTAGCTCTTGCAATGCTCTATAAGTATAGTGATTTGTGGATTTTAGTTTGGGAGGAATTATATGTGGTTTTTTCTTTGATTTATATGCAATTTAAGCTCAAAATAACTCTTAGTTTGCATATGTAGGTGTGGTTTACTTAGTGCCTTCCCGTCTTTGTCCTAACCACCGTCGATCGCCGGCACCGTCCCGTCGCCGGCACCACCTTGTGGTGAGCCTCTTGTTCTTATCTTTTTAATATAAAAAAAAGCATGTTTGTGTGATTTAGATATAAAGTTACTTGTATAATTATCTTACCCATACGTTGTTTGTTATACATAGTGCCATGGTTTTGATATCCGTCCCCGTCGGCCCTCGTCCGTTTTATGATTCAGATGTGGTATATTCTCTTTTATAACTATTTGTTGCATTTCATGTTTATAAAAATTATGCCCATCAAGTTGACATAGATATTTTTATCTAGGATGTATGTGAACCGGAAATTCCAACCGACGCTATTGTCGAGAGGTTAAATTTAGTTGAAAATGAAAATGAGTATTTGAAAGAAAAATTGAAAAGAATTGAGGAGGAGAAGATGGAATTGGAGTTGCATGTTGCCGATGTCGTCGATGATCGCATGGTCAAGATGGAGAAAATGCACTTGAAGATTAGAAAGATTAGTAAATATGCCATTGATGGTGAGCCTTGGTATCATTATGCTTTTGGATCAATTGTTACCTTAGTTGCGATCTTGACCGCATTTGTTGTTGCATTTAAATTCTTTAGCTAGAGAGTTTGTATGTTGTTTTATGAGAATAATTTTGTATGAACTTTATGCATGAACTCTATGTATGAACTTGTATTAATTTGGTCTTTTCGGTGCTCTGTAATGAGGATGACCCGGCAATGGATGTACGATGACCGATGCTCTCCCCAGTTCATTAATGGCGTGCGTAATTTTCTTCTTGCGGCTGAGGAAGACAAGCGGGCGGATGCTTTTATGTCTTGTCCATGTGCTGGCTGTAAGAATGATCACAATTACTCTAACTCAAGAACCATTCACTGCACCTGTTTCAGTCCGGTTTCAGGCCCCACTATAATGTTTGGACCATGCACGGAGAAAGAGGGGTTATGATGGAAGACAATGAAGAAGAAGAGGATGACGACAACTATCCTAGCCATGGGTTCCCTGAATACGATGGTACAACAATGAGGGAAGAAGCTGAGTGGGCAATGCGGGAAGAAGCTGAAGAAGAGGCATCAGATGAGCCCGCTGATAATCTAGGTAGGGCCATTGCCAATGCAAAGAGAAACTGCGCAAGTGAGAAGGAGAGGCTGAAGTTGCAGCGCATGTTAGAGGATCACAAGAAATTGTTGTACCCAAATTGCGAAGTTGATAAGAAAAAGCTGGGCACCACAATGGAATTGATGAAATGGAAGGTAGAGAATGGTGTATCTGACAAAGGGATTTGGAAACTTGCTGATAATGATAAAGAAGATGCTTCCAAAGGACAACGAAATGCCCGAGAGTACGTACGAAGCAAAGAAGGTTGTCTGCCCTCTTGGATTCGAGGTGCAGGAGATACATGCATGCCCTAAAGACTGCATCCTCTACTGCGGTGAGTACGAGGATTTGAACGCATGCCCGGTATGCGGTGCATTGCGCTATAAGATCAGCCGCTATGACCCTGGTTATGTCGAGGGCGAGCGCCCCAGGAAGAAGATTCCTGCAAAGGTGATGTGGTATGCTCCTATAATACCACGGTTGAAACGTTTGTTCCAAAACAAAGAGCATGCCAAGTTGATGCGATGGCACAAAAAAGACCGTAAGAAAGGCGGTGAGTTGAGAGTACTCGCTAACGGGTCGCAGTGGAGAAAAATCGAGAGGAAGTGGGGGGACTTTGCAGATGACGCAAGGTACATATGGTTTGGTCTAAGCGCATATGGCATTAATCCTTTCGGGGAGCGGAGCAACAATCGTAGCACCTGGCTTGTGACTCTATGTATGTATAACCTTCCTCCATGGTTGTGCATGAAGCGGAAATTCATTATGATGCCAGTGCTCATCCAAGGCCCTAAGCAACCCGCAACGACATTGATGTGTACCTAAGGCCATTAGTTGAAGAACTCTTACAACTGTGGAATGGAAAAGGTGTACGTGCGTGGGATGAGCTCGATCAGGAAGAATTTGACCTACATGCGTTGTTGTTTGTGACCATCAATGATTGGCCTGCTCTCAGTGACCTTTCATGACAAACAAACAAGCGATATCGTGCATGCACGCACTGCTTGGATGATACTGATAGTATATATTTGGATAATTGTAAGAAGAATGTGTACCTGGTACATCATCGATTTCTTCCAAGCAGGCATCCCGTAAGAAAGAAAGGCAAGCATTTCAAAGGTGATGATGTACATGATATGGTCAAGGATTTGAAGGTAATCTTTGGAAAGGGTCATGCCGGACGTGCACCCATGTGGAAGAAGCAATCTATATTTTGGGACCTACCCTATTGGAAAGACCTAGAGGTCCGCTCTGCAATCGACGTGATACACGTGATGAAGAATCTTTGCGTGACCCTCTGCTTGGCTTCTTGGGTGTGTATGGGAACACAAAAGATACACCGGAGGCACAGGAGGACCAGCAATGTATGCACGGAAAAGACGGCATACATCAGGGTCATGTCAACTACGCTCTTACCAAAGAAGAGAAGGAAATATTATTTGAATGCCTGCTCAGTATGAAGGTCCCGTCTGGATTCTCATCGAATATAAAGGGAATAATAAATATGGTAGAGAAAAAGTTCCAGAACCTAAAGTCTCATGACTGCCGCGTGATTATGAAGCAACTGCTTCCGGTTGCATTGAGGGGTTTCTCTGGAAAAGCGTTCGATTAGACATTGTGAAGCTATGTGCATTCCTCAATGCAATCTCTCAGAAGGTAATCGATCCAGAAATCATACCAAGGTTAGAGAATGATTTGGTGCAATGTATTTTCAGTTTTGAGTTGATGTTCCCACCATCCTTCTTCAACATCATGACGCACGTCCTATTTCACCTATGCGAAGAGATTAACGTTTTGGGTCCTGTATTTCAACACAATATGTGCCCCTTTGAGAGGTTCCTGGGAGTCTTAAAGAAATATGTTCATAACCATGCCAGAAGGAAGCATCTCCAAGGCCATGAAAATGAGGAGGTCAATGAGTTTTCTATTGACTTTATTCCTGACCTTAAGCCGATTGGTGTTCCTGAATCGCGGCATAAGTGCAGACTGGGTGAAAATTGCACGCTAGGACCGAGACAAATAGTATGTATGGACGGGCATTCTCTCACTCAAGCACACTACACAGTTCTACAAAATTCAGCCTTGGTCTCTCCGTATATGGAGGAACTCAAGAATATTCTATGCTTCAAACACCCAGAGCAGTCTGACGACTAGATTACACGTGAACAAACGGGGACTTTCGCCGGTTGGTTGCAGACACGTGCCATGCATGACAACGCTGTTGAAGATGACATGTACTTCCTGTCCCAATTACCATCTTCGAATATAATGACTTTCAAAGGGTACGGGATAAATGGGAATACATTTTACATGATCGCCCAAGATAAGTAGAGCACCAACCAAAACAGTGGTGTCTTCTTTGATGCAGCAACCAAGAGGGGAAAGCACACATATTATGGTTACATAGATGATATATGGGAACTTTACTATAGACGTGGTTTGAAGGTCCCTCTGTTTGGGTACAAATGGGTCAATCTGACACGAGGTAGGGTAACGGAAACCTGCAGTACGGAATGACAACAGTGGATCTCAACAATCTTGCATATGCAGATGAACCATTCGTCCTAGCCAATGATGTGCCGCAGGTTTTCTATGTGAAGGAGATGTCTACCAAGCCGAGAGAAAGAAAAGATAAGGAAGCGAATACATCATATGATGAGCCAAAGCACCACATAGTTCTTTCAGGGAAAAGAAACATCGTGGAACTGGATGATAAGACAGACATGTCAGAAGATTATGAAAAGTTTCATGAAATTGCTCCCTTCACAGTGAATATTGACTCGAGCATCCAGTTAAATGGTGAAGATTGTCCATGGTTACGGCGCAAAGGGACACAAGCGAAGAAAAAGTTTCACACCCAAAGATCCCACTCTGTGATCTGACCGGCTTCACTGTCATCACTTTCTTTTCTAGTGAGTTTCCGGACTTATATATCTGGAAAGTCCCACTTTGCACAAACCGTAGGGAATCTTTGTAATAGTTAGGGTGCTTATGTGTTTTGGCATTTGAAACGTGTACTTTTGGGCTTCGGACAAACGTGTACCTTTCTGACTTCATTTCCTATTTTTCTGCTCATTTACTGATTTTTTTGAGCTAAATGACCCTGAAATCGGAAAGCACTACAAAATGAACTCTGAAAAGGTTAAAAGTTGGCATGGTATCACCATTTCACCGACATAGAATGTGCTAAAAAGTAGAGAGGGTTACGGCAAAAACAGGATGCACTTCGTGTACAAAGTATCAGGGTTTCGGACGAAAACTCATTTGTTAAAAAGCCATTTCATTTTTTAAACTTATTTCAACTCTAGGCTTTTTATGCATTAAGTATGCACCATTCAAAGCCACATCATCAATTTTCAACCCTTTTTGACTTCATTTGCTATTTTTCATGCATTTACTAATTTTTTAAGCTAAATGATCCTAAAATTGAAAAGCAGTACAAATGAACTCTGAAAAGGTTGAAAGTTGGTATGGTATCACCATTTCAGCCACATAGCATGTGCAAAAAAGTTGAGAGGGTTACGACAAAAACTCAATACACTTCGTGTATAAAATGGACAATCTCTTTCGAAGTATCAGGGTTCCGGACGAAAACACATCTATTACAAAGGAATTTCATTTTTTTAAATAAGCTAAGTATTACCAAAATGCATATAATGATAAAACACACTAATATTAAACAACTAAAAAACAATTACTGAAAAATCTATTTTAAGGTAAAGTTATTCATAAACTAGTGATTCACACACAAAATTCAAATAATTCAAATTTGAAGTATCCAAATTTGAAAACTACTAGCACTAATAGAAAGTTTATAATTTTTTTACCTATAGAAAAATATTCACAAATAAACTATAAATAAAGAAAAAAAACAACTCAGAAACAAAAGAAAATAAATAAAGCAGAAAAATAAAAAGAAAAAATAAATACATAAATAAAAGCCGGCCTACTGGGCCACAACGGCCTGCATACGACTAGAAACCCAACCTGTAGTTGGGCCAGGATGAAGGCCCGCAAGCCCAGTAGGCCCCACGTGGCAGAGCAGGAGAAGTTGGCCCAGAAGGTATGCATTTGAGCTCAACGCAGTGCCCGCGTCGGGGCTTATAAACATGTCCTGGCGCTCCTCAACTAGCGAGGTGGGACTAATGTTTCGATACCATGAAGCAAAGGCCTTTAGTACCGGTTAGTGGCTCCAACCGGGAGTAAAGGCCCCTCCCTATGTATACTGACACATCAAAATTTGTAGTTTCATCTTCTTCTCTTCGTCCTCTCCTCTGCTTCCTATGCTTCGTCGACATCGTCGCCGGCCCCCGTCGTTGCCCCTGTCGCGCGCCTTCCCCGTCTCCACCCCCGTCCCCATCGTCGTCCCCGTCGCCACCCGTCACCGCCCCCGTCATCGCCGCCCCCCGTCGCCTCGCCTTGCCGACCATCGCCCGCTGTGAGCCCCTGCCGCCATGGCCATGCCGATCGAACCCGCACACACACGCGCGCGCGCGCACACATACACACACACAACCGTTAGATGAATTATTTTCTGTTTTTCTGTTTTTTAGTTTTTATACTTTTAGATGAATGTTAGATGAATGTATATATAAATCTTAGATGATTTAGATATATATAAATGTTAGATTAATTTTTTAGATGAATGTTAGATGAATTTTGACACACACACACACACATTTTCTTAATTATTTTATGTTTTATGTTTTTTAGTTGAATTAGATATATATAAATGTTAATTAGATGAATTAGTTTTTATACTTGATGTTTTGATGTTTTAGATGTTTTATTGAGTAGGAATTTTTGATGTTTTCGATGTATATATGTATGTTTTGATGTTTTAGATGTTTGAATGTATTAAAAGTTTGTCGTATTGAAAAAAGTTTGAATGTTGCATATTTAACGGTGCAACATTTGATCCAATGTAACTAGATGAAATAATTTTGACATATGTTAAAGTTTGAATTTTGACATATGCCACATTTGGTCATATATCAATGTTTGATCATATGTCTAAATTTTGACATATGCAACATTTAATAAGGGATTGATCAAGAATGCCCCCATTAATAAGAGATTTATCAAGAATGCTCCCATTATGGATGTGCATAATTAAGTTGATCCATATTTTTCCTGATCTCATCTATGCTTCTATATGTGCACGTCGTCTTGTGTCAAAGTATTGACGAAATCCATGGTTTCATCATTAGCCGGAAGTAACAGGCGCATGATGGTACGAAGCTCTTCAAAGTTATTTTGGAACGGAGTCCTGATAGGATAATTTGCTTTTTGACTCGAAGTTCAGCAAAGGCCTTCCAAATAGCGATATTCGGAAGGCTCTTGCTGAACTTCGTACCAAAAATCGAATTATCTTATCCGGGACTCCGTTCCAAAACAACTTTGGAGAGATTCGTACCATCATGCGCCTGTTACTTCCGGCTAATAATGAAGCCATGGTTTTCCTGCATCCTTTGACACTAGACAACGTGACATATAGAAGGGTAGGTGAGATCAGGTAAAATATGGACCATTTTCTGCACATCTAGAATGGCGTCATTTTGTTAAATCCCTTAAAGGTTAAGAGAATCCGTTATGATTCTGAATCCTGTTCCTATAGCCAGGGACTAAAGGTTTTCCTCGTATATAAGAAATCACAATCCAATCATTTAAAAAAGATGTTGCATTTGCATATAGAATTTGTCCTCAACATCAACGATGCCCAGCCCGCATCCTCGCCGTCGACTCGTTCGCGATGGCGTCCTGCTTCAGGGGAGCCATGTCAGGCACTGGGATCCGACGGGCTGGCACTGGGAGGTGCTACTTTCAGGGGCGCGCCGCTCTTGGTGAGGAACCCGACCATGGGACCCGTCGTCGACCCGGAGCTCCTTTGGTGGCGTTCGCGTGGGCCTGTTTCGGTGTGGAGGGAGCCGGCCCCGCCAGAGGTGGTATGTCGCCGTGTCAGGGAGGAGGACAAGCATGTCCGATGCTACATGGCTGCGTTGGACGTCAGGTTCTCCAATAACTGGTAGGTTCTTTGGGTATCTCACCCGAGCTATGATCTTGTGATGGTTCCTTCTCTTTGGGTGTCCACAGCCCGTGCCTCTGGAACCGCAAGTGAACTAGATTATTCGATAGTATTCGATCTGTTTTAGTTAGGTAGTGATGTATTCGAGATATTCGATATGATTATTCGAGATTATATATTATTCGATAATATTCGAGACTGTATTCGAGATTATATTCGATGATGCATATTAATTATCTGGATTATTCGAGATGCATATTATGTACTATGATTCAGTTTTTCCTTTGATTGCATGCATGCATTCTAATTTGAATACTAAATTGTTTTATATTTCTTCTAGATTAGTTAAATAAAAGCTATGGCGGACAATACCGGCAGAGAAGGAGAAGAGGCCATGTTCGAGATTATACGCTCCCCGAGCTGGCCAGATGAGAATGAAGATGATGACGCCTCACAATATCTGAACAATACCGGGGAGGGTGATATGATATTCGATGAAGACGAACGAATAGATGAAGTCTAGAAGTATGATGATCTTCAAATAACAAATACCGGCTAGGTATATTTATAGAAGAAGGCATCTGGTGATCATCACATGTTTTAATTGATTATATATATATATATATATATATATATATATATATATCAATTAATCGATCTTTCTTCTTTCAGCCCTCCGGATGGAGCAAATCTTCTACAGGCAGCAGGAGGCCCGGCCAAAAAGTTGAAGGAGGGCGTGAAGTACAACATCGATGCCATCAAACCTAATGGCAAACCGCGCGAGCATAAGAAGATTGCGGGAAAGTTCATTCGTCGGTGCGGAGTTCTTGTAAAGGACCAAATCCTGATCTCCATTGAAGAATGGAAAAAAGTCATCAAAGGAACATCCAGATCTTGCTTTTGTTGACCAAAGAGCAAAAGATCGGCTTTGGGAATCTCTCATGTCACATTGCACCCTACCAGATCATTTCGCAGATGCAGATGTGGAGAATGTCAAGAACGCTGCTCTTAGGAAGATGGCGATTGCATTCAACAACCACAAGAAAAGTATATGGAACAAGTCTGTCGAAGGAGGAAAGAAGACTCCAGAATTCAAGGGAACACTAGAGGAGCAAATAGATCACTGGGACGCTTTTGCGAAATTCAAGGAATAGGAAGTAGCTAAGGAACGGTTGAGAATAAACAAGCTCAATGCCGCGAAAAAGAATTGGCACCATAAGCTGGGGCCAGGTAGCTACGAGGTGGCCCAACCTAAGTGGGATCCCACTGACTAACAGATGGTGGATGTAGGGGTCATTCCAGTTACATTGAACTGGCCCCTTCCAGGACTTGGTTCTATGCGCATGGGGGGACATTGGACCCAGAGACAAGCAAGGTTTTGGAGCAGGCAAGTCTTAAAGGAGCCGACCTTGATTTAATTGTTGCAATAGAAGAGGCTCAAACGGGGGTGTTCACACCCAACAGAGAAAACAATGAGCTTACGTGTACCTTGAAGAACCCTGAACACCAGGGAAGAACACGAGGCAAAGGCGTTGTTTCGTGGTTTGAGGGGTTTGTGGACTAGAATGCCGACTATAGAAGCCGTGCGAGAAAGAAGATGCAGGAGGAGAAGAAGAGGAAGCTGGAGGAGGAGCAGAGGAAGCAGGAAGCAGACCGCCTTCAAGGCCTAGAATCAAGGCACGCGGAGTTGGCACTCGATTTCCAGTGGTAGCAGCAAATCGACTCACTTAGCCAGGAAAGGGGGTCTTAGCAGTGGCAGCAGCTAGCGGATCCAGCATTGGATAGCACCGTCCCATCCATGCTGAGAAGCAGCATGGGTTTCGCCCCGGGCGACGAGGCACTGCTGGATAGATACCCTATGGATGACATCATGGATAACACTAATTGTGCGCTACACTTTAAAATGAAGAACATATCCATGAAGGTGGCGGACAGCGTTGCTTATAAAAATCCCCCTGAAGCAACCTTCCATTGCAATCGGATTCCAGGTGGCTATGCCCGTGTCGCAGTTGATGAAGTGGTGGCACAATATTCGGGGCTAGAGATTGACATTCCCGGAGGTGACGACGAGCGCACACTAGGAGAGGACATACATTGTATCATTCTATGGAGAAAGGATTGCATCGTCTTTCCAAGGCCACCGATACCGCGTCAGCCGACTCCTCCTCCAAGTCAGCCACAGCCTCTGCGCACTCTTGCTCCTTCAGGTCCGCCAACACGTCAGCCCACTCCTCCTCCTCCAAGTCGAGCACCGCGTCAGCCCACTCCTCCTCCTCCAAGTCCGGCACCACGTCAGCCCAGTCCTCCTCCTCCAAGTGAGGCACCGTGTCAGCCATCTCCCCCGCCTTAGCGGGCTCCACCAGCTAAGTAATAACGGAAGAGAGGCGCCGCAGCTACGGCGGCTACCGGTACAATTACAGGAGGCAAGAGATACCAATTTGGTCCGAGCCTCAAGACTCTTCCTCGTTGGCCTTACGACCTGACTGAAGAGGAAAATGAAGCCGAAGTGCAAGCCCAACTGAGGGCCCAATTTGGACCGTAATCGCCACTGCCACCAAAGGAGAAAGTGCCTGAGCATGTCATTGAACACTTTATTCGTATGGATCAAGCACCAGCTCCCAAGCATGTTGACTTAGACTATGAGCGCCAAATCGAGAAGTCATACCGAGCACAAAAAAAGGAGTCAAGCTCGAGCTCCAACCAAGCAGCTGCCAAAAAAGTGGGAAAACTGTTCCCTAGCTGGGAGAACAAGCGGTGCAATCGGTCCCCCTGCTCATTGTACCAACACATGTGAGTACCAGCGCCGATAAGCTGGTAATAACCGACGATCATAGAAGGATGGCTGAAGAGGCCGGTGTCACTTTGTAACAACTCCTAGAGATCGAACCTATGGAAACTTTTACCGAGGAGCAACTAAAACGGAAATATGCCCGCGGCGAACCTCTAGTCAAGCCTGAGGAGGTCAAGAAGATCTCAACGAGAATGTATGAATTTCATGAATGGTACATGAAAATTGTTAAGACTACCAATCGAGAGTCCCTCATGGTGAGAGTCAAGCCACAACATTACTACCATGAGAATGCTCTGTATGTTGAGTTTCCAGAACTGTTTCAGTTATTCAATCAATACACACTCGACAAATCTATCATCAGTAGCTATTGTCTGTAAGTGAGTTCTTTCTGCAATTTAAGTCTCTAGCTAGCTGTAGTGCTCGTTCATCATTACCTATAATTATCCTCACTATATTCTTTTTTGTGGTATTATGCAGAATGAAGATCTATGAAATGAAAAAAGTTAGACGCTATGGCATTGGGTTCATTGACCCAAATTCCATTAATCAAGAGACATGGTCACAAGAATGGTCGAGAAAAGACATAGAGAAAATCTTGCTAGAGTTCTTGAAGCGCCTAAATACCTGTCCAGAAATACTACTTCCTTGCAACTTCGGGTGAGTCACACTGTCTTGTACTACAAATTCAGTTTTTGCTTACTAGCTAGATGTTAATAAGTGTATAGGGTTTAGGGTAGTTGATGAGTTATGCACATGCCCGCTTAATTATACATGCAAACATGTGTGCATGTAGTTTCCACTGGATCTTGTTAATCATTGAAGTTGACGATGGAAAAGTTGAAGTACTGGACTCACTACATAAAGAAGTTACTGACTACGAAATCGTGAAGGGGATGGTCAATAGGTAATTTCGATCATTATCAAACTATATGTCAGTCTCTTTAGATCATCATTTCCTGATATCAACTAATTAATAACTCCCTTATTCATTTCCTTTGCCGGCGGGCAGGGCTTGGAAAAGTTCATCAAACAGGTTGATGGCCCATGCAAACAAAAGTTGATATGGCGTCGACCCAAGGTAATTAATTAAGTAGTACTAGCTAGCTAGCTAACATCTCTTTAATTCTAGTTTCAATACCATAAATTATCATGCTTGATTAATTATTATCTGATTGATTTATGTTCTTGTAAAGGCTGTGAAGCAGGCGCCGGGGACTAATTTATGTGCATACTATGTTTGCGAGAACATTCGCATGATGATGTCTGAAAGGAGCAGAACTGAAAGAGAGCAATGGGTACGTTTACCAGAACACTATTCACAGTTTTTACATCATTATCTAATATATATACACACAACTAATACATGCATATTGATATCCTTTAAAGATGAAGGAGATGCGGGATAAGCTCCTACCAATGGATCGCGTACGAGCAATTCAAGAGGAAATAGCGGGATTTTTGCTCGACCAGGTCATAGATCCCAAAGGAGAATTCCATTACCCACTACCGCAGTAATGCCTCCATGTAATGATCTGCAAATTGTAGGAGAAATTGTATATATATATATATATATATATATAGATATATATATATATATATATATCTGTGTTTGTGTGTGTGTATGCGTGAATGGTCGTGTGCGAGAAATTCGATGATATATATATATGATCGGTTCTACGAGAAATTCTATTATATATATATATGCATAACGTGTACAATATGTAGTTGCGTAAAATATGTTTAAAATGAAAAAGAATTAATAAATGGAAAACACAAAATTAAAAGGAAAAATAAATGATAAAACCATAAACCCCTTAAACTTTTAGTCCCGGTTGGTGTTACCAACCGGGACTAAAGGTCTCCCAGCCCCTGGCGCGGGCTCGTGCCACGTGGTGGGCCATTGATCCCGCTTCGCGTTCAACCGGGACTAGGTGGGATTTAGCACTAAAGGGCCTTACAAACCGGGACTATAGCCCGTTTCTGCAGTAGTGTTAATAGCAACGATACATACGTGTCGGTTCCCCTTCTGTCACTGGGATCAAGAACCGTAAGATCGAACCCATCACAAAGCACCTCTTCCCATGGCAAGAAAAATAGATCAGGTTGGCCTAACTAAACCAAAGATTTGAAGAAGAAATACGAGGCTATAAGTAATCATGCATATAAGAGATCAAAAGACTCAAATAACTTTCATGGATAAAAACATAGATTTGATCATAAACTCAAAGTTCATCGGATCCCGACAAAGACACCACAAATAGAGTTACATCAAATAGATCTCCAAGAGACCATTGTATTGAGAATCAAATGAGAGAGAGGAAGCCATCTAGCTACTAACTACGGACTCGTAGGTCTACAATGAACTACTCACGCATCATCGGAGAGGCACCAATGAGGATGATGAACCCCTCCGTGATGGTTTCTAGATTGGATCTGGTGGTTCCGGAACTTGCGGCGGCTGGAATTGATTTTTCGTCGACTCCCCTAGGGTTTCTGAAATATTGAGGTATTTATAGAGCAAAGAGGCAGTGCGGGAGTCCACCGAGGTGCACACAACCTACCAGGGCACGCCTGGGCCCCCCAGGCGTGCCCAGGTGGGTTGTGCTCCCCTGGGAGCCCCCCTCTTGTGTCTTCTGGTCCAGAAAAAATCACTAAAAAGTTTCGCCGCATTTGGACTCCGTTTGGGACTAATTTTCTGCGAAGTAAAAACCAAGCAAAAAACAGCAACTGGCACTAGGCACTATGTCAATAGATTAGTCCGAAAAATGATATAAAGTTGCTATAAAATGATTGTAAAACTTCCAAGAATGATAATATAACAGCATGGAACAATAAAAAATTATAGATACGTTGGAGACGTATCAGCGTCCCCAAACTTAATTCCTGCTCGTCCTCAAGTAGGTAAATGATAAAAACATGATTTTTTGATGTGGAATGCTGCCTAACATGTTCATCGCATATTCTTTTCTTTGTAGCATGGACATATGGACTTTTATATGGTTCAAAGCAATAGTCTAGTTTTGACATGAAGATTTCAATACTCAAGCACATCAACTAGCAACCATGTCTTTCAAAGTATCAACACTAAAGCAAGTTCTCCCTAGCCCATTATGCTCAACCATTGATCCATTCATGAAACACACTCACATATTAGCTACACCAAATGCTCAAGTACGATCATAGTGCCTCTTAGTTGGTGCTTTATAAGAGAAGATGGAGACTCAAAATAAAAATAAAAATTGCATAAAGTAAAAGAAAGGCCATTCGCAGAGGAAGTAGGGATTTGTAGAGGTGCGAGAGCTCAAAGCGAAATAGATAGAGATAAAACATTTTGGGTGGCATGCTTTTCATGTTAACGGAAACGATCGATTAGGTCCCAATACTTTCCATGCTAGATATATCATAGGCGGTTCCCAAACAGAAAATAAAGTTTATTCCTTTTTCCACCATACTTTCACATTCCATGGCTAGCCGAATCCACGGGTGCCGTCCATACCAACACTTTCCAAGGAATTTATTATTTGACAACATCAAGTAAATTCATTTCTCATTTTGGGACTGGGCATCCATAATACCTTTTCCATTCTCTCGTGCAATGACAAGTGAATAAACACTCATCTTGAGAATAACACATCTAGCATGAAAAAATATCAGCCACTCCCTATCGTTTCATGAGCGGTACGAGCACACAAAAGAGACATTTATTTTGAAATTAGAGATGGCACATACAAATTTTCTTAGAACGGCACAGAAATACCGCATATAGGTAGGTATAGTGGACTCATATGGCAAAACGGGTTTACAGATTTTGGATGCACAAGTAGTGATCATACTAGGTGCAAATGAAGGCTAGCAAAAGATTGGGAAGCATCCAACCAAGAAAAAAAATCTCATAAGAAAGAATTAAGCATAACTAACACCGAATAATGCACCACAAGTAGGATGTAATATCATTGCATAACTATTGACTTTCGTGCTTGCATAGGGAATCACAAACCTTAACACCAATATTCTTACTAGACCTTTATATCAACATATTGCAAAACCATTACAAGGAATCAAGTTTATTTTGTCCAATGATCTTCATGGAAGTTTTTATTATATCCCTCTAGAATATCTGTCACTTTGGGAATAATTTCATATGTTGCTTTTGATAGCTCAAACAAATCTAAGTGAAGAACATATGCATAAAATTTTCTTCTCTCAAAATAATTTAAGTGAAGAAAGAGAGAATTTCTTAAAAAAATTACTAACTCTCAAATAAATCTAAGTTAAGCATGAGAGAATTTCTTCAAAAAAATACTAAAGCACACCGTGCTCAAAATGATATAAGTGAAGCAATAGAGGAATTCCATAGTTCGTAAAGATTTAAGTGAAGCATAGAGAGCAATTCTGACAAGTTATAGCATAATTTTGGCTCTCTCAAATAGGTGTGTCCAGCAAGGATTCCTGACTAAAAATAAAAGCAAAACAAGCAAAGACTCATATAATACAAGTCGCTCCAAGCAAAACTCATGATATGTGATGAAAAAATATAGCTCCAAGTAAATACCGATGATCGTTCGAAGAAAGAGGGGATGCCACTCAGGCAACCCCAAACTTAGTTGCTTGCTTCTTTTTGGATAATAGCTTGGCATGCCATCGGGCATCGCCAAGCTTAGGATCTTCTTGCTCCTTATTCCTTCATCCATCGTGATCTCACCCAAAACTTGAAAACTTCAATCACACAAAACTCAACAAAACCTTCGTGAGATCCGTTAGTATAACAAAGCAAATCAATACTCTAAGTACTGTTGCAAACCAATTCATATTTTATTTTTGCGTTATATCTACTATATTCCAACTTTGCTATGGCTTATACCCTCTAGAATCTGTCATTATACAAACCATAGATTCTTCGAAATAAGCACACAACGCAAAGAAAATAGAATCTGTCAAAAACTGAATAGTCTGTAGCAAACTGAAAACTTCGAATACTTCTGTAACTCTAAAAATTATGAAAAATTAGGACAACATGGGCAATTTGTATATCAATCTTGTGTAAACATTCAGAGCTTTATCATGCTTCTATGATTTTGAAAATTCTGCTACTGGCGCACAAAGTTTCTGTTTTGCAACAAGATCAAAGCAACTATCACCCAACATGATCCCAAAGGCTTTGCTTGGCACAAACACTAATTAAAACATAAAAAACCCAATCATATTAGTAGCATAATTGTGTAAACACACAAGAACAGAAAGAAAAAGGCGAAAATAAATTTTATTCATTGGGTTGCCTCCCAACAAGCGCTATCGTTCTACGCCTTTCACTACAAAAAATACACTTTCGTGATGATATGTGTTTGTCACAGTAGGTCACGTTTTCTATCATGCATGCACATCCATGAAGATTTTATTGCAGAATCAAAATAGTTATACCTGTGTTGTCGTAGAAGTGTTCCATGACATTACCAAAATTATCATCACGGAAGTGTCCACTTCCATGACAATAAATCGCGTGTCATAGAAGTGCTTTCGTCAAGGGTGACCGACACGTGGCATCCACCGTAATGTGTCGTTGTTCAGCTATCGGGTCCAGTTTTGGATCCGATAACCCGTTAACAGCCCAGAGAAATGAGGATTTTCCACGTGTAAAATTGTCATTGGCCGGAGAAAACACGTGTTGGCTCACCGTTGGGACAGATGCGATCCATTCATTGGACAGGAGGCGCCTATGATAGGTCGACACGTGGCACGGCCCAACAGAGGCCCATTCTGGTGAAAAGGCTGGCTCGTTTGATTTGGTCAAAAGTCAACGGGCTGGCCCACGGAAAGCCTGTTAACGACCTGTTCGTATATAGCCCATTTACGGCCCGCTAACTCCCCGCCCGTTATGGCCTATCGAAATTAAGCCCAGTAGCTTCATCTGGGCCGTCCAATATGATTCCAGCCCGTTGTAACTTCTGGCCCATGTATGGCCCATGATGTCTTTCGACCCATATGAGACCCTTTGTAACTCTCGGCCCATTAGAGACCCGAGATGAAACTGGCCCATAATGAACAGTGTATCGCTTTATACCCATTAACGACCCTTATTCCGTCGGTCGTTTCCAGCCCGTATTAACTTTTGGCCTTCTAAGGGCCCATTTATTCTTGGGCTCATTTCCCGAATTCAGTTAGTTACGGTCCATTACTGGCTTGTTTCGTTTATGGGCCAAATTCAGACTATGGTTACATTCGGCCCGTTTGTGGCCCGTTAATCCATTGGGCTGTTTTCATAGCGTTATCAAATACAGCCTATTAACGGCCTGTTATGGTCCATGAATAGTACGGCCCATGTTTGGCGAAATGATTATACGCCCCATAGAAGGCCCATGGATCCTATGGCCCATAGAAGACCAATGGATCCTACGACCCGTAGAAGGCCCATGGATTATACGACCCGTAGAAGGCCCATGGATCATACGGCCCATGGAAAGTCCATGTATCCTATGGCCCATAGAAGGCCCATCGATCCAGCGGCCCATAGAAGGCCCATGGATCCTACGTCCCGTCGGAGGCCCATGGTTACAAAAGTTCGTGTGTTGCCATGATTATTGTGGTCTAGTTACCAAAAATAGGTTATTGTGGCTATTTGACAAACATGGAAAAAGAACTGCAGTGACTTCATGCAAACAACTAATCAATAAAATAAGGAAATAAATAAGCAAGCAACTAACGCTAGCCTATTATAGCTATTACACATATTACATCCACTGGGCATCAAAGTTCGCCACCACTGCAAATATAGGGAACAAAGCAGCATATTACATACACTGGCCGTCAAAATTGGCCACCAGTGCAAATAAACGCGGCAGCAAAATAAGTCCATAACTGAAACAACTTCCGAAGAGCTCAAGAAATGTTATCCTGGGTATCCACCATGCTGGCAATAAGCTTAGCAAGCTTATTAGCTTTATCCTATTTGGCGCTAAAATCCTCCAACACTTGCTGTTGCACCAGAAAGTATGCATCTGAATGCTCCAGGGACTTCCGCAGTCCTTCCGCTTCTTGTCGCAGCACAGCTGATCGATGTCTTTCAGCTTGTGGTTGAGACTCAAGAAACCGAACTGATTCAGACAGTGAGTTTGAATAGCTTGTGCAAGCGGTAGTGGCAAGTAACTCGAACAGCAAACCAATACATAACTTTGGGGTTGTCTCACTGTCTTCAAGATAGTTTTCCCTAGCTGTTTGATGTCTCTTGAAGCTACGTTAGTATTTCCCCAAAGAGGAAGGGATGATGCAGCACATCAGTGGTAGGTATTTCCCTCAGATATGAAACCAAGGTTATCGAACCAGTAGGAGAACCAAGCAACACAACGTAAACATCCCCTGCACACAAATAACAACACCTCGAAACCCGACGTGTTAAAGGGGTTATCAATCCCTTTCGGGTACGGCGCCTCAAACGGTGCATGGACGGAAAAAGTTGTAATAGATTGGATAAATAGATCGCAAATAAAATAAAGTGCAGCAAAGTATTTTTGTAATTTTGGTTATATATCTGAATAAAAAGAGCAAATAAAATAGATCGCAAAGCAAATATATGAGAAAGAAGACCCGGGGGCCATAGGTTTCACTAGTGGCTTCTCTCGAGAAAAATAGCAGACGGTGGGTAAACAAATTACTGTTGGGCAATTGATAGAACTTCAAATAATTATGACGATATCCAGGCAATGATCATTACATAGGCATCACGTCCAAGATTAGTAGACCGACTCCTGCTTGCATCTACTACTATTACTCCACAACTCGACCGCTATCCAGCATGCATCTAGTGTATTTAGTTCATGGAAAAACAGAGTAATGCAATAAGAACGATGACATGATGTAGACAAGATTATCTATGTAGAGATAGACCCCATCGTTTTATCCTTAGTAGCAACGATACATACGTGTCGTTTCCCTTTCTGTCACTGGGATCAGGCACCGTAAGATCGAACCCGCTACAGGGCACCTGAGGGAGTCCTGGATTAGGGGGCATCCGGACAGCCGGATTATATCCTTTGGCTGGACTGTTGGACTATGAAGATACAAGATTGAAGACTTCGTCTCGTGTCTGGATGGGACTCCCTTGGCGTGGAAGGCAAGCTTGGCGATACTGATATGTATATCTCCTTGTGTTGTAACCGACTCTGTGTAACCCTAGCCCCCTCCGGTGTCTATATAAATTAACTGGAGGGTTTAGTCCATAGGACAACAACAATCATACCATAGGATAGCTTCTAGGGTTTAGCCTCTACGATCTCGTGGTAGATCAACTCTTGTAATACTCATATTCATCAAGATCAATCAAGCAGGAAGTAGGGTATTACCTCCATAGAGAGGGCCCGAACCTGGGTAAACATCGTGTCCCTTGCCTCCTGTTACCATCCGCCTTAGACGCATAGTTCGGGACCCCCTACCCGAGATCCGCCGGTTTTGACACCGACATTGGTGCTTTCATTGAGAGTTCCACTGTGTCGCCACTGCAAGGTTTGATGGCGCCTTCGATCATCGACAATGATGCGGTCCAGGGTGAGATTTTCCTCCCCAGACAGGTATTCATGTTCGGCGGCTTCGCACTGCTGGCCAACTCGTTTGGCCAACTGGAGCAGGTCGAGAGCTACGCCCCTGGCCATCAGGTCAGGTTCGGAAACTTGAATTACACTGCCGATATCCGCGGAGACTTGATCTTTGACGGATTCGGTCCCATGCCAGGTGTGCCGCACGATCACGACGAGCAAAATATAGCTCTGCCGTCGGACGGTGTTTGAGAAATCACGCCAGCAACTACTCCGGCCTCTAGTCCGGAGCAGATCGTGCCATCCGAGGACGGGATGATAGACTCCGCCACGGAGGCCGCGCCCTCAATGGCGATAGAGCCGAATACTGACCTTACCCTTCACGAGTGCCGTGTCGCTGAACTGCTGGACTCGTCCTCGGCCATGGACTCCGTACCACCCGCGCCCATACCTATCGAATCCGATTGGGCGCCGATCATGGAGTTCACCTCCGTAGATATCTTTCAGCACTCGCCCTTCGGCGACATACTGAACTCATTGAAATCTATCGCCCTGTCCGGAGAACGTTGGCCAAACTATGTCCGGCTAGAGTGGGATGCAGACGACGAAGAAATTCAATCCCCACCCACCACCCACTTAGTAGCCACTGTCAACGATTTAACCGACATGCTTGACTTCGACTCTGAAGACATCGATGGTATGGACACCGATGCCGGAGACGCACAGGAACCACTGCCCACAGGCACTGGACCGCCACCTCATCATATGATATATACATGGTAGATACACCCAAAGAAGGCAATGTTGACAAGACAATGGAGGACGACCCCGGCAATAAACAACCCCAGCACCGACGTCAGCGGCGCCGCTCTAAGTCTCGCCACAGCAAAAGTGGTGATACCGGCGCAGGAGATAACAGTACTCCGGACAGTGCCGAAGATGATGACAATCCCCTCCAGAATGATCAAGGACCGAAGGACGAACAAGCCAGCCCTCCTAAGAGAGCGGTAGAGGGAGAAACGGAGGACGACAACTATATGCCTCCCTGTGAAGACGAAGCGAGCCTCGACGACGAGGAATTTGTTGTGCCAGAGGATCCCGTCGAGCAGGAGCACTTTAAGCGCAGGCTTATTGCCACAGCAAACAGCCTGAGGAAAATCCAGCAACAGCTTCGAGCTGATCAGGATCTGCTAGCAGATAGATGGACTGAAGTCCTTGCGGATGAGGAGTACGAATTCGAACGCCCTTCCAGAGGTCACCGTGCGTTCGATGCGGCTGATCGGCCACCACGTGGCCGAGATAGAGAGTCAGTACGGCCTGAAAATCAGCCTGCACCCTGCCGCCATTCAAACAAACATACCAAGGCAACGGGAAACACGCGAGACCTGCGAGACGTATTGGAAGACAGGGAAAAACACGCTAGATCGATCTATGGATCACGGGGCCGTGCCCCTACAAGGGACGGTGACCGCCTCGCCGGATACAGTAAAAGCAATTCCGGACGAGCCGAATACAGCAGGCAGGACTCATACGAGCTGCGTCGCGACATAGCCCAGCACAGAGGCGCAGCACACCTCCTATGCTTCACCAAAGAAGTAATGGAGCATGAATTCCCAGAAGGTTTTAAACCTGTAAACATCGAATCATATGATGGTACAACAGATCCCGCGGTATGGATCGAGGACTTCCTCCTCCACATACACATGGCTCGCGGTGATGATCTACATGCCATCAAGTATCTCCCGTTAAAACTCAAAGGACCAGCTCAACATTGGCTTAATAGCCTGCCAGCAGACTCCGTCAGCTGTTGGGAGGATCTGGAAGACGCATTTCTCGACAATTTCCAGGGCACTTATGTGCGACCACCAGACGCTGATGACTTGAGCCACATAATTCAGCAGCCAGGGGAATCGGCCAGGCAATTCTGGACACGGTTCCTAACAAAGAAAAACCAAATTGTCGACTGTCCGGATGCAGAAGCCTTAGCGGCATTCAAGAACAACATTCGTGACGAGTGGGTCGCCCGGCACCTCGGTCAGGAAAAGCCGAAATCAATGGCAGCCATCACGACACTCATGACGCGCTTTTGCGCGGGAGAGGACAGTTGGCTGGCTTGTAGCAATAACATATCAAGGAACCTTGGCACCTCGGATACCAAGAACAACAACGACAGGTCACGTCGCAGCAAACACAAGCGCCGCAGCAACTGTAATAACGCCGAGGGCACGACAGTCAATGCCGGATTCAGAGGCTCTAAATTCGGTCAGCGGAAAAAGCCATTCAAAAGAAGTACTCCGAGCCCGTCCAGTTTGGACCGCATACTCGATCGCTCGTGTCAAATACACGGCATCCCCGATAAGCCAGCCAATCACACCAACAGAGAATGCTGGGTATCCAAGCAGGCAGGCAAGATAAATGCCGAAGACAAGGACTAGGGGCTGCACAACGATGACGAGGAGGAGCCCCGGCCGCCGAACACGGGAGGACAGAAGAGGTTCCCCCCACAAGTGAGGATAGTAAACATGATATACGCAACCCACATCCCCAAAAGGGAACGGAAGTGTGCACTAAGAGACGTATACGCGATGGAGCCCGTCGCCCCAAAGTTCAACCCATGGTCCTCTTGTCCGATCACATTTGATCGTAGGGACCACCCCACGAGTATCCTTCATGGCGGATCCGCCGCATTGGTCCTAGACCCAATCATCGACGGATATCACCTCACTCAAGTCCTTATGGACGGCGGCAGCAGCCTGAACCCGCTTTACCAGGACAATGTGCGCAAAATGGGTATAGACCCCTCGAGGATCAAACCCACCAAAACGACCTTTAAAGGCGTTATTCCAGGTGTAGAGGCCCACTGTACGGGCTCAATCACACTGGAAGTGGTCTTCAGATCTCCGGACAACTTCCGAAGCGAGGAGTTAATCTTCGATATCATCCCGTCCTGCAGCGGCTATCATGCACTGCTCGGGCGCACCGCATTTGCAAGATTCAATGCGGTACCGCATTACGCATACCTCAAGCTCAAGATGCTAGGACCTAGGGGGGTCATCATAGTCAATGGAAACATAGAACGCTCACTCCGTACGGAGGAGCATACCGCGGCCCTTGCAGCAGAAGCTCAAAGCAGCCCTTGCAGCAGAAGCTCAAAGCAGCCTTTTGAGGCAATCCACCAGTTCGGCGATCAAGCCCCCGGACACCGTCAAGCGCGTCCGGAATAACCTGCAACAGGATCGCCTGGCACGCTCAGAGCTCGCCTAGCAATTCGGCCCCCGCCCTAGTCTTAGTACAACGGCAAAGTCCGTCCCACGTGTGCATAATTACGCATTGAAAATACCATGGGTATAGGCGGGGGCACGATCACGGCGTGTCCCACAATGCGGTTTAACCGCACTAGGGGCTTAC
Source organism: Aegilops bicornis (assembly GCA_021605145.1). Lineage (NCBI taxonomy): Eukaryota > Viridiplantae > Streptophyta > Magnoliopsida > Poales > Poaceae > Aegilops > Aegilops bicornis. The sequence goes on along the minus strand of CM038670.1, from coordinate 158,873,610 downwards.
TACCTTCATCACTATCTCTCTTTCAGGACTCTACTCTCTGGAAGCCTTGTCCGGCAGTACGGTAGCTGGACACATGATACAACACCCAAGGAGGCAGGAAGCTACGTCGCACAAACGGAATCGCTGGGTGGTCTCTGATAACGAGCTAAATACCTGTTTTAAGATACCAGTCCGCATCTTGCCCTTGGATGGGACATGTCAAATAGTCCTATGGTTTGCTTACCGCACCACTTGTATCATTATGCTTTAACACATTTCTTAAATAAACAATGCATAGTACTAGTCTATTATTGCATCCTATATTCTTTTATATATATGCTTATCTATGACAATCAGCACCCATTAATCGTGGTACGGCAAATACGCCAGGGGCTTCCGTATACCCCATAATTCGGCGTGAGAAGTTCGAACACATTCAACAGTGCGGCACCCCGAACTTATAGCATTATATGCATCAGCTCCGAATCATGTCTTGGGTCAATAGTTGGGTTTGCCCGGCTCCCATGTTTTCGTACCTTACGTTCCGCTATATCGGCTAAGGTAGCACTGGGAGAACTACTGCGATTGTGCCCCGGTTCTTCCGGCCGAACACCTCAGTAGAGAAAGCTAAAACTGACTGTTATGATGAGGCGAGAGCTGGTCGCTGTTCGCGAGGTCTCAAGTCCCTAAAGAATTTTTCCGCTTCGGGCGAGGAGCTGGCCTTGTCCGGCTTAGGCGTGTATAGCACCCCAAATTAGGCTTTCCGAAGACTAGGGGCTTCGCCAAAATTTAAAATTGTAGACTTCTATGGCGAAGTTAGAGAGATAAAGCATTATAGTCCGATTGCCTGGTTCGTTGCGCTGAACACCTCCCTCGAAGGACCCAAGAATGGGAAAAAGAGTGCTCAGATTTATCCCGAACACCCCAGCACTAGTTGCATGGGGACAGAAGCCGACGACTAGCAACTCTCAGAATTTATAAAACGGCCGCACAGAAGGTAATATTTTAAATACAAAAGCGTTGCATAACGAACATGAACTGGTTTTCATAAACACAAGGATCACATGATCAAGTTCATTCAAAGATTACATCTTTTGTACATTCGTTCGCCACGATATGGGCACCCTTCAGGACACTTTCATAATACATTTCAGGGTGGCGATGCTCCTTGCCCTGCGGTGGCCCCTCCTTCACCAGCTTTTCGGCGTCCATCTTCGCCCAGTGCACCTTTGCACGGGCAAGAGCCCTGCATGGACCATCGATGCAGATGGACCGCTTGATGACTTCCAGCCGTGGGCAGGCATCTACGAGTCGCCTCACCAGGCCGAAGTAGCTGTTGGGAAGGGAGTCGCCAGGCCACATCCGGACTATAAGGCCCCTCATGGCCTGTTCGGCCGCCTTGTGGAGCTTGACCAGTTGCTTCAGCTGGTCGCTCACGGGTATCGGGTGTTCGGTCCCAGTATACTCAGACCAGAACAACTTCTCTCCTCCGCCTGGGAGAATTCCGCGGCGTCAGACACACTACAGGGCAGATCTGAGAACGCTTATGGAGACCTCCGAACTCGGTTAAGTAAAAGGAAATTTTCTTTCACATACCTACTTTGCATAATGACTGCCTTACCCGCTGCTATCTTCTTCACCGCCTCAACTTCCTGGAGTGCTTTATGGGCTTCGGCCTTGGCATTTTTTGCACTTTCGAGAGCCTAGGCAAGCTCGGACTCTCGCGTCCTCGAGTCAAGCTCCAGGGACTCATGCTTCTTGATGAGCACCTGGAGATCTTGCTGCACCTCACCTACCCGGGCTTCGTGTCTTTCTCGCTCAGTGTGCTCCTTGGCCGCTTTGTTTTCGTCCTCGGACAGCGCCTTCTTGAGGGTCGCCACTTCGGTCGTGGCCCCTGGCAAAATTCATGATGATCCCATTATCCTGCAATCAAATCTTCCTTTTTTCATATTGACAAGGTATTTCTTACCTTTGTTCTCCTCGAGCTTCCTCTTGGCAAGGCCGAGCTCTTCCTTGGATCTCTCCAGGTCCTGCTAAAGTGCGGCGACCTCCGCAGTATGTGCGGCAGCGGCCAGCAGGGAAGCTTGAAGATTCACATAGACATACTATAATTAGACTCCTGCGATTATTATTCGATCCTCTATTCGGCTTTTCTTCACGAACGCCAAACAGAGCATCATGGGCTACTATCTGTGCGGTGATATTGCCTTGTAATTTAATTACTTACCTCAAAGCCTGTTAGGAGGCTGGCGCAAGCTTCAGTTAGTCTGCTTTTGGCGGACTGAACCTTCTCCATCACCGCACTCATGATAGTGCGGTGCTCTTCGTCGATGGAAGCGCCTTGGAGCGCTTCCAACAAGTTGTCCTGTGCCTCTGGATGGACAGAGGTCACCGGCACGGGCGGCTTGCCACTCTTCATAGGGGGTCGCCTGACAGAGTCCGGAACCACTGGAGGTTCCGGCGCGGTGTTCGACTGGAGGCCGAATTCGGAGCCCATGGGAGTCTTGCTCCCATTGCGCCCAGGGTCCGGAGCATCGCCTTGAGGCGCCTCCCGGACTACCTCCCCCAGGCTCGGTGCCCTTTGAGACAACACCTCGGCATCACCCGTAGGGCGAGGGGTGGAGGCGGTCGGAAGTGAATCACTATTCATATCCGACGGGTCCAAAGAACCATCCGACGAAGATACGTCAATATGGGCTTGGGACGGACTGCATAATCATGTTCGGCGTGATGAGAAGCAGTGCGATAAAATATATCAAGAATTATTATGGTATCCGGATACTTACGACTTCGCCAGGGGCTTGTCCCTAGGCAACCACTCGTCGTCGCTGTGGGCGGCGGTCGTGGAGCAGTCCGGAAGGAGGGTCCTTCCTTTCTTGGACCCTTCGGCCTCCCCGGTTGGGGCGACTTTCCTTTTCTTGTCTCCCCTGGCTAGGGGAGAACATTCCTCTTCCTCCTCGTCATCGTGGGAGGAGTGCGCCTCGGAGTGTTCGGACGATGAGTCCAATACAACTTTGCGTCGGAGACCCTGTCGGGTCCCTGTGGACTTCTTCTTGGCCGTCTTCGCTAGCACCTCGTAAGGTGTCAGAGTCAGCATCTCTGTCAGGAGAGCGTCTGCTGGATCTTCGGGCAGGGGGCCGGGGTAGTCAATCCGCTCGGCCGTCTCCACCCAATTCTGTCAAAGGCATGAGGGCTTAGATCCTGGATATGATTAAACTGAGGATACTAAACACCTTGTGATGTGTAAAAACCTATCGGATTGGCGCGGCGCTTTGCGCTGAGTCTGCGGTCCTCGTTAAGGGGAGGAGGTACCTTGGAGCCTTTAAACAGCACCCCCCAGACGTCCTTGTGCGTCGTGTCAAAAAGCTCCTGCAGCGTCTGGTGCTCGGCCGGGTCGAACTCCCACAAATTTAATACCCGTTGTTGACACGGGAGGATCCGACAGAAGAGCATGACCGGGACCACATTGACGAGCTTGATTTTCCTGTTCATCATGTTCCTGATGCAGGTCTGGAGTCCGGTCAGCTCTACCGGTTGTCCCAGGACAGGCCCTTCTCTTTCCAGGAGGTGAGCTGCATGGGGATTCCGGATCGGAACTCGGGTGTCGCCACCCAGTTGGTGTCGCGCGGCTCGGTGATGTAGAACCACCCCGATTGCCACCCCTTTATGGTCTCCACTTAGGAGCCCTCGAACCATGTGCCATTGGGCATTTTCCCACCATGGCGCCGCTGCATTCCGCCTGTTGGCCGCCTACAACCTTCGTCTTGACATTGAAGGTCTTTAGCCACAGGCTGAAGTGGGGCTGGATGCAGAGGAAGGCCTCGCACACGACGATAAATGCCGAGATGTTGAGGATGATGTTCGGGGCTAGGTCATGGAAGTCCAGCCCATAGTAGAACATGAGGCCGCGGACGAATGGGTGGAGAGGAAATCCCAGTCCGCGAACGAAGTGGGTGAGGATGACTACCCTCTTGTAAGGTTCCGGGGTAGGGACGATCTGCCCCGCGTTGGGCAGCCGGTGCGCGATGTCCGAGGCCAAGTATCCGGCTCCCCGCAGCTTCTTGATGTCTTCCTCCGTGACGGACGATTTCATCCACTTGCCTCCCGCTCCAGACATGATTGAAGCGGTTTGAGGAGAAAAGGTGCAAGCTTGGGCGTTGGAGCTCGAGTGCGCAAGAATGGATGTGCGAGAGGGAAGAAGGCGTGGGTGAAAAAGGTGAAGTCATTATCCCTTTATAAAGGCGGATGAAACTATGCGCCCCACTTGCCTAGTAAAACTCGCTTGATCCCCAAGCGCCGTAATTGATGGCGCGGTTGGGTTACCCACGTCCGTATTGATGAGAATCCCGTGATAAGGGGACACGATCTCTGCTTTGACAAGACGTGCCTAGGAAACTCCCTCGCGATATGTGTGTTGGCTGGTTGTGAAAAACGGTTCGAATAATGACCGGGCCATGGCGTGATGTCATGCTATAATACGTCAGCAGATTGGACTTGTGGAAATACTATTCTCTGTACGAGGGTATGTGGAACATGTTTTGTAGAGCCGGACACTATGCTTGTGTTCAAGATCTTCTATGGAGTATTCGGAGGAGGAACCCGCCTAGCAATGCCAAAAACGATCTGCGCGCCGGACTCATCACCATTGAAGCCTGGTTCAGGGGCTACTGAGGGAGTCCTGGATTAGGGGGTATTCGGACAACCGAATTATATCATTTGGCCAGACTGTTGGACTATGAAGATACAAGATTGAAGACTTCGTCTCGTGTCCGGATGGGACTCTCTTGGCGTGGAAGGCAAGCTTGGCGATACAGATATGTAGATCTCCTTCTGTTGTAACCAACTCTGTGTAACCCTAGCCCCCTCCGGTGTCTATATAAACTGGAGGGTTTAGTCCGTAGGACAACAACAATCATACCATAGGCTAGCTTCTAGGGTTTAGCCTCTACGATCTCGTGGTAGATCAACTCTTGTAATACTCATATTCATCAAGATCAATCAAGCAGGAAGCACTAGTAGAAAACAGGGCAATGGTCCAGGCCCGGCCAGCCCATTAGTCCCGGTTCAATCCAGAACCGGGCCAATGGGGGCATTGGACCCGGTTCGTGAGCCCCGGGGGCCGGCCGGGCCACGTGGGCGATTGGTCCCGGTTCGTCTGGACCTTTTGGTCCCGGTTGGTGGGACGAACCGGGACCAATGGGCCTCGCTCCTAGCCCACCACCATTGGTCCCGGTTGGTGGGACAAACCGGGACCAAAGGCTGCCCTTTAGTCCCGGTTCAAGTCACCAACCGGGACCAATTAGTTGCCTATATATACCCCTCACCCATGAAAGCGAGCACTCCCGGTGCTACATTTTTTTCGTGGCCGGCGAGGAGAGTGCTTTGTGGTGCTCTAGCTCACCTCCTATGCACACGAGGTGTTCGATGGAATGCCCGAGCCACACTACTTAAACTTTCTCCTCTCCAAGCTCGACCTCCAAGCTCCATTTTCCTTAATATTTGTCTAGGTTTAGCGGTCCTTCACGTCCCGTCCCCATCTTCACCGCCGTCGATCGCCCGCGCCGATCTCGTCGCTGGCACCACCGTGGTGAGCCTCTTGTTCTTATCTTATCTTCTTTCTGAAAGGAAAAAAAATTCTTACTTGTATGTTTATATAGATACTTGTATAATTTTCTTAATTTTAATATTGCATCTTATATAGTGCGATGGTTTTGGTATCCGCCCCCGTCGGCCCTCGTCCTGTCTATGATTCGGATGTGGTATATATTATCTTTCATAACTATTAGTTCATTTATTGTTTATGACAATTATGCCGACCAACGTGACATAGATTTTAGTTATCTAGGTGGTTGTTGAACCGGAAGTTCCAACCGACCCTATTGTCGAGAGGTTAAATTTAGTTGAAGAAGAAAACAATTTGTTGAAGGAAAAAATTAGAAAAATTGAGGAGGAGAAGATGATATTGGAGTTGCATGTTGCGGATGTCGTCGATGATCACAAGATCAAGATGGATGCAATGCGCTTGAAGATTAGAAAGATTAGAAAATATGCCATTCATACCGAGGCTTGGTATCATTATGCCGTTGGATCAGTTGTTCAATTGGTTGCGATTATGATCGCATTTGTTTTCGCATTGAAATGTTTTACATAGTTTGATGTATGGTTTAATTAATTTAGATGCTCTGCAGAGCTTTATGTTGTTAGATGAGAACTATGTATGTACTTTGGTTTTAATGTGATGATGAACTTCTATTAATTTGGTCACTTAATTATCTATTCATGATGTTCTGTAATGATTTTTGACACACTTAATTATATATAATGCACGCAGATGAACCGGGAATGGATGTACGGTTCAAGACACACCTCCGAGTACATTAAGGGCATGCATGATTTTCTCGAAGTGGCTGAGGCAAACAAGCAGAATGGTTTTATGTGTTGTCCATGCCCTATATGTGGGAATACGAAGTCTTACTCTGACCGAAAATTCTCCACACCCACCTGCTTTACAATGTTTTCATTACAATCTATAATGTTTTGTCGAGGCACTGAGAAATATGGGTTATGTTGGAAGACGACGTAGAATAAGAGTACGATGACAACTATTTGCCCCCTGAATACTGTGATGCTCTTGAACATTAAGAGGAACCAGATGATGTGCACGATGATGCTGCAGAACGCGAAGCTGCTTGAAGATCAAGAGGAACAAGACGATGTGCCCGATGATGATGATCTCCGCAGGGTGATTGTCGATGCAAGGACGCTTAATGCGAAAGTCAAAAGGAGAAGCTGAAGTTCGATCGCATGTTAGAGGACCACAAAAAGGGTTGTACCCCAATTGCGAAGATGGCAACACAAAGCTCGGTACCGTCTTTGGAATTGCCGCGATGGAAGGCAGAGAATGCTGTGTCGACAAAGGATTTGAGAAGCTCTTGAAAATATTGAAGAAGAAGCTTCCAAAGGATAACGAATTGCCCGACAGTACATACACAACAAAGAAGGTCGTATGCCCTCTAGGATTGGAGGTGCGAGAAGATACATGCATGCCCTAATGATTGCATCCTCTACATGGTGCGCATAAGGATCTGAACGCATGCGCAGCGGTATGCGGTGCATTACGGTATAAGATCAGACGAGATGACCTGGTGATGTTGACGGCGAGCCACCCCCCCTGTGAAGAGGGTTCCTGCGAAGGTGATGTGGTATGCTCCTATAATACCACGGTTGAAACGTCTGTTCAGAAACGGAGAGCATGCCAAGTTGATGCGATGGCACAGTGAGGACCGTAAGAAAGACGAGAAGTTGAGAGCACCCGCTAACGGGTTGCAGTGGAGAAAAATTGAGAGAAAGTACTGGAATGAGTTTGCAAGTGAGCCAAGGAACGTATGGTTTGCTTTAAGCGCGGATGGCATTAATCCTTTCGGGGAGCAGAGCAGCAATCACAGCACCTGGCCCGTGACTCTATGTATGTATAACCTTCCTCCTTGGATGTGCATGAAGCGGAAGTTCATTATGATGCCAGTTCTCATCCAAGGCCCTAAGCAACGCGGCAACGACATTGATGTGTACCTAAGACCATTAGTTGAAGAACTTTTACTGTTGTGGAATGGAAACGGTGTACGTACGTGGGATGAGCACAAACAGGAGGAATTTAACCTAAAGGCGTTGCTGTTCGTGACCATCAACGATTGGCCCGCTCTCAGTAACCTTTCAGGACAGACAAACAAGGGATACCACGCATGCACGCACTGTTTACTAGACACCGATAGTATATACCTGGCAAGCTGCAGGAAGAATGTGGACCTAGGCCATCGTCGATTTCTTCCGACCAACCATCACTGTCAAAAGAAAGGCAAGCATTTCAAAGGCGAGGCAGATCACCGGAAGAAGCCCGCCATGCGTACAGGTGATCATGTACTTGCTATGGTCAATGATTTACACGTAATCTTTGGAAAGGGTCCCGGCAGACTAGCTGTTCCGAATGACGCTGAGAATCACGCACCCATGTGGAAGAAGAAATCTATATTTTGGGACCTACCCTACTGGAAAGACCTAGAGGTCAACTCTTCGATCGACGTGATGCCCTCGTAATACTTAAAAATAGCAACAATAAGTTTTTTGTTGTAAGTAGAAACAAAATAAAATAAATAAAGCAAGAAAAAAACAAAAAAACAAAAATAGTGTTTTCAAATTTGAAAACTAATGGCACTAACAGAAAGTTTATTATTTTCCTAAACTAAAAGCAAAAAGAATTGAAAAATAAAGCAAAAAACAAAAGAAAATAAATAATGCAGAAATCAAAACAAAAAAACAACAATAAGTATTTTGTTTTAAGTACAAACAAAATAAAATAAATAAAGCAAGAAAGAAAACAAAAAAACAAAAAAATTGTTTTCAAATTTGAAAAGTAATGGCACTAACAGAAAGTTTATAATTTTCCTAAAACTAAAAGCAAAAAGAATTAAAAAATAAAGCAAAAAACAAAAGAAAATAAATAATGCAGACCGCAAAACAAAAAAACTGGAAAAAAATAATAAAAATAGCAACAATAAGTAAAGAAAACAAAAAAAACAAAAATATTGCCACCTACTGGGCCACCATAGCCTGAATACGACTAGAAACCCATCCATGGGCCAGGATTCAGGTCCGCGGCAGGGCCAGCAGGCCCATCAGGCATAGCAGTAACAAGTAGGCCCGTAAGCCTGCAATGGAGAGGAGGTTGAGAGGGTGCGGCGGTGGGGCTTATAAACCACAGCCGCGCCCTCTCAACTAGCGAGGTGGGACTAAACTTTGGCCCCGACGCGGGCAGCATAGGGGCCTTTGGTCCCGGTTGGTGGCACCAACCGGGACTAAAGGGGGGGCATTGGTACCGGTTCGTGGCACCAACCGGTACCAAAGGCCGCCGCTTCCCGCCCTTTGGGCTGCCGAAAAAGAGGCCTTTGGTCGGTTGGTGGCACCAACCGGGACTAAAAGGTGCATTAGTCCGGTTGGTGCCACCAATCGGGACCAAAGGCTTTGCTATATAAGCAAACCCTTTGCAAAAATTCAGAATCTCATCGCCAGTTGCCCCCCCCGATGATGTCGACCCTCCTCGATGCTGCCAGGCTGCTCCACCTCGCCGCCGCCGCCGCCGCCGCCAAGGCCGCCACCCTCCAACCCACGCCGTCCTCGTTGCCGGCCTCCCGAGGCCGCCGCCCCGCCGCCGCCTCGAGCCCATGCCCGTCGTCCCGCCTGGCCGGGCGCCCTCGCCGCCCACCGTCGCCATCGTCATCTAGCCGCCCCAGTGAGCCAGCCGCACTGCCTGCTTTTTTTTCACTTTTATTAGTTTATTTTTTGTTCATATATATATATATATAATGTATATGTGTATGTATGTGGCTATGGGTATGTAGATGTTCAAAATGTATAAAAAATTGTTGAGCATGTTTTTCTTCATATATGTATTTTTGTTCATATGTGTATTAATGTTTTCATATATGCAAAAGATAGATTTTTAGAAAAGTTAGGTTTTTCTTCTGGTCATAGATTTTTTTTGGTGATATTAATTATTGTAGAAATATGCAAATGTTTGTATATTCATATGAACAATGCATTAGGAAAAACCTTTGTTTTTTTTGAAATTTTATATTTGAACTTTTTTTTTAAAACAAGCAATACTAAAAGAATGAGAGGAAAAAGGAAAATAAGAAGAGGAAGAAAGGAGAAGAAGAGGAGAGGAAGAAGAGGAGAAATAAATAAGAAGAGGAAATAAGAAGAAAAAGAAGAGGATTTTCTATTTTTTTTCTTCTCCTCTATTCCTTTCTTCTTCTCCTCTTTTTTTTCTTGTTTTTTTTCTTCTTCCTCTTTTCTTCCTTTTCCTTATTTTCCTTTCTCGCGAGAAGAAGAAAAAGAAGAGTAGAAGAAGAAGAAACGAATAGAGGAGAAATAAGAAACTTCAACACGAGGGGGGTACCGATACCCTCCCCGATAATATTATTTTCCCATGTATATGTATGTCGCGTCGTTGTCGATATAACCCCCTCGAGATAACTTCGACATGAGGGGCGGTCAATATATATACCCCCTCTCGACCGTGATAACTTATACAACGGAAGCGCCCCGCTCGGCCCTCTCGCTCGACCAAAACTCTAGAGGACACCCAAACCCTAGAGAGAAAACGATGTTGGTCTCCTACCCCCTCCCGCCGCGCCCCTACCCGACAAATTAACTCTCTCGAGGCCACCCAAATTAACCCTTGAAGCGTTTTGTCGAGGCGACCCCAAACCCTAGAGAGAAAACGATGTTGGTCTCCTACCCCCTCCCGCCGGGCCCCTACCCGACAAATTAACTCTCTCGAGGCCACCCAAACTAACATGATTCCTTATTGTGATTAGCTAGCTAGTTCTACGTTTGCCACTAATATATATATATATATATATATAATTATATATATATATATATCCATCTGTACCATGTTTGAATAATAATTGACTTGTTGTAAATATTTGTAGAAACTATGGAGCACTCCCGAGAAGAAGAAACAGAAGGGATGTTGGGGCACATAATCGCACAAGGAAGTGATGAAGTTGCGTCATTTCTCAACGACACTGGACTGGGTGAAGAAGAGGGCTATGTTCATGATGGCTTCGACCCATTAATGCCGGTACAAGAAGAGGACTATGTTCATGATGGCTCCGGTGACACAATGGAGGTACAAGCAGAAGGAGACTGTGCTGACTGCTCCGGTGACCGAACCGAGTCCGGCCAGGTATATATATATTAGTTAAGCCCGTGCTGACTAGTTAATTAATGCATCCATTGTTTTGGTATATGTACACATATTAATTACTCTCGTCTTTCTTCCTTATAATTTCTAGCCCTCCGGATCAAGCACAACTTCGTAAGGAGGCGAGGCCCAAGAAAAAGTTGAGCTCGGATGAAAAGTTTGAGATCATAGAAATCGCTTGACGGCGAACCGATTGAACCCATGCGGCAAGGAAGGCATTTTCTGCTCGGTCAAGGGGTTCTTGTTAGGGACAAGATCCCGATCAGCATCCATCAATGGTATAAGCCTAAGGAGGAAGACCACGAGGTGTCTTATGTCAATGATATGCGTAAAGAAGATCTTTGGACTGAGCTGAAGGCAAATTTCACCCTACCACGGAGGAGGATCACGAGAAGCGGTTAAAGAGCAATTAATCAAGTCTTGTGCTCTTAAGAAGATGGCAACCCTAATGAGGAGGTGGAGGAAAGAGCTGAACCAGTTTGTCGAGAAAGATAAGACACCAGAATTCATCGGCAAATATGAGAAGATCAAAGATCATCGCCCGCATTTGTGGCCCACAAGACATCGAGAAGGAGTAAGAAGATGTCAGCGACAAACAAGCAAAATGCTGCGAAGAAGAAGCTTCACCATCGCACGGGTCAGGTGGCTACCTCAAAGCCCGGCCTAAGTGGTCCAAGGCTGAGCATGATCTTCTTGAAAAAGGGATGGAACCAGAGACAATGTCTTGGCAGACCGTTGCGGACTTGGTTCTTCGGGCTGGCGGAACCTTGGACCCTATAACAGGAAGTGCGGTGGACAGACGAGCAGCTGCATATACCAGTCAGAAGCTTCAACACTATATCGATGCAACAGAGCGAGGGACGTTCCTTCCAAACAGGGAGAAGGACGAGCTCACAATGGCCCTTGGGAATCCCGAGCACCACGGACGGACACGAGGCATGCCAGGCTCCCTTTCATGGAAGGTTGGTTTTCCGGACGCAGGGGTTACAAAACCGGCGAGAGGAGGAAGAAAGCTGAGCAGGACCAACTACAGGCGCTGCACGAAAGGGTAATGGGGCTAGAGGAACGAGAATAGGAACGAGAAGCAGCAGATCGCAGCAAACGACCTGCCGAAGCTTCCCCCCAAGGTACCCCGCCATCTCAGCGGAGAAGCAGCGTGGCTTTCACCGAGCTGCTTCAGCCGGAGCATGTTTTGACGGCTCCTGCCGGCTATCCCGTTGATGGTATCACAGAGTCTCAAAGTTGCCACATTATGGCGCGATGGATGACTTTGAAGGTCAAGGCGGATGTTGGCCAAGTTTATCCTAGTGGACCCGGCACAACTTATCACTGCCACCCGATTCCAGAAGGATATGCTAAGGTGATGGTGGATGAAATAACGGAGGGATTTGAGGACCTCCCGCTTGACCACCCTACCGGTGAAGGGGAGACTAGGCTGGGTTCTGCTCTGAAGACTCCATGCCTATGGCGGAAGGAGCTCATCAACCTTCCGAACTGGACGCCTCCGCCTCCTCCTCCTCCTCCGGCAAGTCAGGGCACTCCGCCTCCTCCACCGCCTCCTCCTCAGGCGAGTGACGATCAGGGCACGCGTGGTGGCACAAGTGATCAAAGAATGAAAGAACGGCAAGCTGGGAAACAAATTGCCCAGCTCGGCGAACAAGCGAAGCAATCGTGCCCCCCGCTCAAGGTGCCTGCTAGCGACATCGTCGATCCGAGGATGGTGCCCGGTTATGGCAATCCTGAAGATTACCTGCCCGACGATGTACATTATGATTTCATGGAGGTGCAGATACAAAGATACGAGTACGGGAAGCCTCTCGTCAAAGATGAAAGCTCTCTATCAACGATGATGCGAAGATTGCATGATTGGTACATGAAAACCTGCAGAGAGTCTGAGGGGAGGAGTACTTTGTATGTGAGAGTTAAAAAGGAGCATGACCTCGTTGGAGTTGAACTATTTCCTATTCCATTTGAGGAGTTCTATCAGTTTTTCAATCAATTGGCCCTCGATAAAGCAACGGTCACCTGCTACTGTCTGTAAGTAGTAGTACTTCTGTCATTAAGTCTCTCTATATAACTCAGCTCTTTCATTGCATGTATTTATAATTATACTCACTATATAATGCAGATTGAAGATCGCCGAATTGAAGAAAAGACAAGTGGGTTCCATTGGGTTCATTAACACATATCTCATAGATGCAACTGAGGTTGAATTTCATGCCGAAAATACCGAGGCCAACTTGCTACAATCATTGGTAATAAATGAACACAAGGATATAATACTCTTTCCTTACAACTTCAAGTGAGTGTTCTTGTCTTGTGGCATATTCGGTTTCCCTTATTAGTCCAGTTATAGTAATGTAATATTGACGAGTTATGCATGCATGTGCAGGTACCACTATATTCTCCTAGAGATTAAGCTTGAGCAGGAGTAGTAACTGTCTTAGACTCCAAAGCGAAAAGATCCCAAGGAGTATGCGGACATGACTGAAATGCTCGAGAAGTAAGTTAAATCGATCATTATCCACCATATCAGCAACTTTGTTCATTTCGATATCAAGTAATTGTTTTCTTTGTATGGCAGGGTTTGGAGAAAATTCACCAAAAAGCTCCGGACTGCCGAAGAAGCTGCAATTTAGACACCCAAAAGTAAGTACTATAGTAGCATATTCCACGCACCTCCTAGTGATTCAAGCGCTAGTTTCATCAATACCATTTAACATGCTTGCTAATTATCAGTTTGATTGACCTCTATTTCTTGTAAAGTGGTTGTGGCAGGAAGAAGGGAATGATTTATGTGGATACTACGTTTGCTAGTCCATCCGCCACACGACCTGTGAGCGGGGCTACTCTGACAAACAATATGAAGTGCGTAAATAACAATATTCACAATTTTATTTTATTACCATCATTTGTGTTGAGTTTCATTCATCCATATATATATATATATATATATATATATATATGTGTGTGTGTGTGTGTGTGTGTGTGTGTGTGTGTGTGTGTGTGTGTGTGTGTGGCCCCTTCTTAAAATTAGATGTTTGGATGCGGGATGAACTCCTAGCACCAGATCGCATGCGAGCAATTCAAGAGGAATTGGCGGCATTCTTTCTTGACCACGTGATCGCTGAAGACGGAGAATACTATGTGGACCACGCGTCCGTATGTTAGGAGATTATTTTTGTAAAAGATAATTATTGTATATATGTAGCCGGTAGTGTCGGATAGATATACGAGAACTTGTTGTTCGACCAATCTCACGGAGAAGGAGAGGTGGTCGATATCACTTCCCTCTGTATGCATGTATGTTCATGACGATCTTTTGTTTCCTTCGTTTGCTTACTAGCTAGCTAGCGTGTCTAGCTAGTCCTCTCTATACGTATGTATAGTATGTAGCGTCGACCAAGCACGGACAAAAGAGAGGACACTTCTCTCTATTAATTAGCTAGCTAACCCCCTATATGAACCCCCTACATGACCCCCCTAACCCCCCCCCCCTCTTTAAAAAAAACAAAAACCCCAGCCACTGGAATGCTGACGTGTGGATGCCTTTTGGTCCCGGTTGGTGCTACCAACCGGGACCAAAGGCCCCCCTTCCTGGGCTCGGCGCACCGGCCAAATGGAGGTCCATCTGTCCCGGTTCGTGTTAGAACCGGGACTAAAGGGGGGCGGTATTAGTAACGACCCATTAGTCCCGGTTCATGAACCGGGACTAAAGGCCCTTACGAACCGGGACTGATAGGTGTTTTTCTACTAGTGAAGTAGGGTATTACCTCCATAGAGAGGGCCCGAACCTGGGTAAACATCATGTCCCTTGCGTCCTGTTACCATCCGCCTTAGACGCACTGTTCGGGACCCCCTACCCGAGATCCGCCGGTTTTGACACCGACAACACCTCTTCCCATTGCAAGACAAATAGATCAAGTTGGCCAAACAAAACCGAAATATCGGAGAAAAAATATGAGGCTATAAGATATCATGCATATAAGAGATCAAATAAACTCAAATAATTTTCATGGATATAAAAATATATAACTGATCATAAACTCAATGTTCATCAGATCCCATCAAACACACCGCAAAAAGAGTTACATCATATGGATCTCCAAGAGACCATTGTATTGAGAATCAAAAGAGAGAGGGGAAGCCATCTAGATACTAACTACGGACCTGAAGGTCTACAAAGAACTACTCACACATCATCGGAGAGGCACCAATGGAGGTCGTGAACCCCATCCGAGATGGTGTTTAGATTGAATCTGGTGGTTCTATAATCTGCGGCGGCTGTATGAATATTTCGTCGACCTAGGGTTCTGGGATTTTTGGGGTATTTAGAGAGAAAAGAGGCGGTCCGGAGGGCACCCGAGGTGGGCACAACCCACCGGGGAGCGCCTAGGCCTACTGGCGTGCCCTGGTGGGTTGTCCCCTCCTCGGGACTCCCCCCAGGTGCAACCAGGGCCCAATATCTTCCTTCTGGTCCATAAAAAATCTCCCTAAAGTTTCATGGCATTTGGACCCCGTCTGATATTGATTTCCTGCGATGTAAAAAACATGCAGAAAATAGCAACTGGCACTTGGCACTATGTCAATAGGTTAGTACCAAAAAATGATATAAAATTACTATAAAATGATTGTAAAACATCCAAGATTGATAATAAAACAGCATGGAACAATAAAAATTATAGATACATTGGAGACTCATCAGCATCCCCAAGCTTAACTCCTGCTCGTCCTCGAGTAGGTAAGTGATAAAAACAGAATTTTGATTTGGAGTGCTGTTTATCATGTCATATCATATTCTTTTCTTTATAGCAGGGACATTTGGACTTTTATATGATTCAAAGCAATAGTCTAGTTTCGACATAATAATTTAGATACTCAAGCAAATCAACAAGCAACCATGTCTTTCAAAATATCAACGCTAAAATAAGTTATCCCTAGCCCATCATGATCAAACATTGATCCATTCATGAAGCACACTCGCATATTAGCTACACCCAATAGTTAAGTACGATCATATTGCCTCTTAGTTGGTGCTTTTGTAAGAGAAGATGGAGACTCAAATTCAAAAAATGAAATTTGCATAAAGTAAAGAAAGGCCCTTCGCAGAGGGAAGTAGGGATCTGTAGAGGTGCAGAGCTCAAAGCGAAAAATTTAGAGATAAGAACATTTTGGGAGGTGTATCCATCCGACCAGCGAAAACGACTTAGAGTTCCGAACACTTTCCATGCTAGACATGCCATAGGCGGTTCCCAAAAAGAAAATAAAGTTAATTACTTTTTCCACCATTCTTTCACTTTCCATGGCTAACCGTATCCACGGTTGCCCTCCATACCAACACTTTCCAAGAAATTAATCATTTGACAACATAAAGTAAATTCATTTTTGCATTTCGGGACTGGGCATCCCTAAAACCTTTGCCTTACTCTCGTGCAATAACAAGTGAATAAACACTCATCGTGAGAATAACACACCAGCATGGAAAATATTAGCCACCCGTCACCGTTCCGCGAGCGAAACGAACACACAAAAGAGAAGTTTATTTTGAAAATTAGAGATGGCACATGCGAATTTGCTTAGAACGGCAAAAGAATACTCCATATAGGTTGACATAGTGGACTCATGTGGCAAAACTGGTTTAAAGGATTTTGGAAGCACACGTAGAGATCATACTTGGTGCAAAATGTAGGCTAGAAAAAGATTGAGAAGCGACCAACCAAGAAACAAATAATCTCATAAGTAAGCATTAAGCATAATTAACACCGAATAATGCACCACAAGTAGGATATAATTTCATTGCATGACTATTGACTTTCGTACTTGCATAGGGAATCACAAACTTTAACCCCAATATTCTTACAAAAGCATAATTACTCATCAACATAACTCACATATGTAACACCCCAAAAATTGAACCATGTTTTGAATTGTTAAAATTTTGCCAGGAGTTTGAAAATTTTGCTTTCAGGATTTTCTTTTGATTTCAGAACCTCTTTTCTTTAATATTGAGGAGTTTTTACCCAAGTGGAAACTTTCCAAGAATATTATGGGACTTCTATACTCTCTCAATAAAACAATTCTTAATCAGTGGTTTTATTTGCATAATTATTTTCCTGAGCTTTATTCTTTTAAAGAGATTTTCATAAGTTTTAGAGCCTCTTTTGCACTGCAACCATTTGATAAGTCCATCTAAAATTTTCACCAGAATTTGGGGATGTCATGTGGTGTTTTTAAGTCACTCTAGTGCAATAATATCTTTTATTCATTAAAATTTTGGGCCCTACCCTAAGTTTCCTAAACTAGTCCTGTTGGTACCTTTGCACTACAACCCCTTTAAATAAACTTCAAAAAATCTCACCAAGTATTTGGAGATGACAGTAGATGCATATAACTCAGTTTTATGCAAAAATCCCTGCATGTTCTTTGCAAGATTTGAGCAAACCATCCTCTTTTTCTCTCTGGACCAGATTGGCATTTTCTACAGCAACCACATTTTATTTTGCTCTGTTGCCCATGATTCTTCCTCATGCTTATAGTCCATCCTACAAAACTCTTAAGTCCAAGAGAGTGAACCCATTGGAGTAGTTTTGGTTCATGAAACCATATCCTTTTCTTTCTGGCCAGATCTGGTTTTCTCAAATATTTGCACGAGCAAGGTTCTAGCCTTGGCCAACTAAACTTGCCACCATCACCTACATCTAAAGAAACCCCAATCTAGAGATTTTGGCCACTCCAAGATTTGCCTAGATGCCTCTAGAATTTTGTCAAACACCTTGTGTGCATGGCCAGATTTGACATGAATTTTTGTTTGCAATATGAACTTGATCCTCTGATCAAACCAGCTTGTCCACTGATCTACTTGCACACCCTAGCCTAGACCTGGTAATCCCCAGCCCCACCCAAGCCTCCTAGCATGTCCTGGCATTTCGCCGAGCACACAGTGAGCGTGCTGCAGGCGTGCCAGGCGTCGTCTTGCCTTGCAGCGCCAAGACCGAGCCGCGTCTCACGCCCCCCTTGCTCGTTCTGGCCACTACCCTCTCGCAGCCAGCACGGCTGCCCCCTCCCTCGCCGCAGAGCCGCCCCTAGCGCCCTACAGCGTCGCCGTCAGGTCGGCCACGGCGGCTAGCGGCCGGCCACAGTGGGCTCCTGCCCCGGACGGCGCCGCCCGAGCCACCCGCGCGCGCCAGCTGCCCCTGGAACAGCATGATCCTATCCGCAAGCTCGTCCGCTAGCTCGCGTCGCCGCCACGTCGCCCTGCAGCACAGAATGGCGGTTCACCGTCGAACTTATCTCCGGCCACCGCCGAACTGACCTAATCACGCTATAAAAGGAGCCGCGAGCCTCTCCGAACCCTCAGGCAGCCTCAAACCATCCTCCTAGAGCTCCCCTAGCTCGCAATCGACCAGGGGAGGCCATCTTCCCCGTCTCCGGCCAACTCGGCCACCGCCGCCTTCCCTTCGTCTTGCGGAGCCGCCCAAACCCCCTACTGTGACGGAGAGCCACCGTAGCCCAAACCCCCTTTGCTCCCGAAGCCACCGGCCGCCGCGAAGCTCGTCGCCGGCGATTCCCTCCGTCCCCACCTGCCTGGCAACCACCAGGAGGACCGCCATGGACTGGCGGATCCATCCCCGCCCTCGGAGCCCCGCGAGGAGCCGCCAATCGCCGGCGACGATCGTCGAGTTCCGCCTTCGCCGGACAGAGGAAGAGGAGGGAAAGGCGACTGGTCAAACCTGACCAGTGGGGCCCCTGGACCCATTGTCAGCGACCCACGCGCCGTCCACGCTGGATAAGTGAAGGCATAAACACCAGAATACGCCTTTGACGTGGTTAGTTTCGAAATGTTTTTCTTTTTTTCTGTTTTAATTTAAAAACAGAATTTGACCAAAACTTTGACTGGCTATAACTTTTTAAATATAACTCCAAATGAGTTGATTCTTTTTCCTACCTCTCTCAAATATTGCCTAGTTTATTTTCAGATTTATTTGAAAAAAATTAAGACAACTTTTTTGTACCATTCTTTTAAACTATGTGTTAATTCGAATATCTTCAAAAATAGGATTGTCGGAGAGAGAAGAAAACTTTCAAAGTTTTGGAATGCACCCTGCCTCCCCACAACTTGAAGGCAAGCATTCTGAACCCTGGCATAATATTGTGTGTGTTATTTGCATGGTTACAACACCACCTCGACACGGAGTATCCGTTATTTCATGTGATAATACGTTTCTACTCATGAGTGCATATTGATGAGTGCATGCTATTGGAGTTGGATATGTTTGTGAAAATAGTCACCATCGAATGCCTTTCATGCATACCGGAAGGAATCCGGGAAAGCCTCTGTCTTGGGTAGACACGGGTTTGTCCCCAGTCCTTGTCGAGACGGTTGTGTCCGGTATAGCATGATGGGGTATGTCGAGTGGTGATTCTGTCTGTTGGTAGAAGTATAAATTGTTATACTAACGATGCAGGGAATACTTAAGCCTCCTGAGTCGACCATAGATTGAGTCTTGTTCCGGTAACCCCCATACTTGTTTCGTACTACCACTTGTCCCTGCCATAGGTAGCGTACAGTTCAGTAAGTTGTCAACCCCTTTCCTAGCACACACCGTACAGAGAGGCCATGGTGGAAGATACCAGAGGCGTCCCGTAGGCATGCCACTTGGTCCGGGGGCATGGGTGTTTTCGGTTGTAGCCGAAGGGGTAGCTCCCCTAGTTTGCGCGCGGTATAAATTTTGTGATCCCATGCTAAGTCGAGGTTGTAGCCTCCCCACTTAGAGTTTCGCTTAACGGGTGTCGTGGGTGATTCCAGACACCGGTAAGTTAGGCTGGTGTGTGTGGATAGGTGTGTTTTCAATTAAAAGGCCGTAGACGGAATTAGTCCCGATGGACAAAAGGAATCCGTTACTCGTGGTTAAAGAGTACACCCTCTGCAGAGATTAAACATCTATTCGAATAGTTGAGTCCCTGGTTAAGGACTACAGTCTGGGATGGGTCAAGTGTCGGTCTTAGTGTCGGTCTTCGGAGGAGAAACTGTTAAACCAGAACTTGGATCATGACTTGGGACTTGTGATGATCATGATTATTATTTATTATGGACTAACCCGTTATATTATTTGAATTATCGAATATCCCTGGGATGGTTCTACCTCCTGGATATTCACTTTGATTATTTATAAGCCCTTTATGTGGTGTCGCACAGACGCCCGACTGTGGCATGCTTGTTATTTATCTAATATATAAGCCCTTTATGTGGTGTCGCACAGACGCCCGACTGTGGCATGCTTGTTATTTATTTAATCTATAAGCCCTTTATGTGGTGTCGCTAAGACGCCCGACTGTGGCATGCTTGTTATGTATTTACTATATAAGCCCTTTATGTGGTGTCCCTGAGACGCCCAACTGTGGCATGCCTATTATTTATTTACATTATAATCCATGTATGTGGTGTCGCTCAGACAACCGACTGAGGCATCCTATTTCTACTCTCTGATTGCATCATTCATGTTTTATGTGAATAACTTGCTTACGTGCATCATGGATTTTATTTTGTGACTGACGTGGTAATCATAGAATATTTTAGAGCATGATTATCAGTTGAAGAATTATACCTGTGTTCATAATGTTTGCGAGTACATTCAAAAGTACTCATTGGCTTGTCCCTGGCTATTGTCTTGGCCAGATTTCTTGCATGGAGAGGAGCGTCATACTGACAAAGACCAACTCACGCTGGGTGACAAAGAGTCTCGCGAAGATAGGAGTTATCCAGGTCAGCCGTTCCTGTGGGAAATGGAGTCCCATAGATGTTGAAAGACCACAAACCACTTCCGCCATCAACCACTAGAAACCATTTGTTATACTCATAGGCCATAATGGTCTTGTACTACATATTTTGCATTTGGCTTGGAATTTCTGTATTAAGTTTGTGCCTCATCAGCTAACAGTAATCCTGGGGCGGGTGAGCACAAGGGCCATTTCTGGAAAATAACATCCCAGAAATTCGGTCCTGACAACATATCACATCATCATCTCTCAAAACTATTACTAAGAATCAAGTTTATTTTGTCCAATGATCTTCATGAATTTTTTTTATTTTATCCTCCTTGGATATCTATCACTTTGGGATTAATTTTCATGTGTTGCTTTCATAAGCTCAAACAAATATAAGTGAAGATCATGAGCATAAAAATTTTATTTCTCTCAAAATAATTTAAGTGAAGCAAGAGATAATTTCTTCAAAATTTTACTAACTCCCAAATAAATCTAAGTGCACCAAGAGAGCATTTCTTCAAAAATACTAAGCACACCGTGCTAAAAAATATATAAGTGAAGCACTAGAGCAACTCCTAGCTCATAAAAGATTGAAGTGAAGCACATAGAGCAATTCTAACAAGTCATGAAATAATTTTGGATCTCTCAAATAAGTGTGTTCAGCAAGGATTGATGACTTAAAACACAAAATAAAACAAGCAAAGACTCATATCATACAAGACGCTCCAAGCAAAACACATAAAATGTGACGAATAAAAATATAGCTTCGAGTAAAATACCGATGGTCGTTAGAAGAAAGAGGGGATGCCACTCGGGGGCATCCCCAAGCTTAGGCTCTTCTATCCTTCTTTCATCCATCGTAAGATAACCGAAAACATGAAAACTTCAATCACACAAAACTCAACAAAACCTTCGTGAGATCTGTTTGTATAAGAAAGCAAACCACTACTATAAGTACTGTATCAAACTAATTCATGTTATGTTTTTGTACTATATCTACTGTATTCCAACTTTTCTATGGCAAAAGCTCATCAAAGAAAACCATAGAGCCATCAAAATAAGCACACAACACACAGAAAACAGAATCTGTCAAAATTGAACAGTCTGTAGCAATCTGACACTTTCGAATGCTTCTGTAAATTCCAAAATTCTGAGAAATTAGGATGACCAGGGTAATTTGTATATTAATCTTCTGCAAAAAGAATCAGGGTAAAATCACTTTTCTGTGATTTTTTTCGTGAGTGCAATAGTTTCTGTTTTTCAGCAAAATGAAACAGCTATCACCCAAGAAGATCCTAAAGGCTTTAATTGGCACAGACACTAATTAAAACATAAAAAAACAATCATACCAGTAGCATAATTGTGCAAACACACAATAACAGAAAGCAAAAAGCAAAAATAAATTTTATTCATTGGCTTGCCTCCCAACAAGCGCTATAGTTTTACGGCCTTAGCTAGGCATAAATCAAGGATCTAAGTTTTGTTATCCTTCTTCTTCTTAATTTTCTTAGAGGTATTTTCATCACGGGGTTTTGTAAACAGAACATAAAACTTATTATCCATCGGAACTTTAGCATTTCTTAGTCGGTTTTCATCATAACCCCTTTGATTTCCCGCAACAATCCAAGAGTAATGTTGATTAACATTATTGAAAACTTGTTGGATTATATCTAAAACGGGGACTTCCTTTTTAAGATTCTCATCAAAGATCTTATTGTCCCCAAGAAATGTCTCAAAGCATAGTCACTATTGTAAAGAATTTCATCTATCATGGGTTTTTCCCGATTCATTCCATAAAAATCAAAGATTTCTCTAGCATCCCGTATTATGTAGTCAAACTCATTCATAAAAATGAGTGTGGCCAACTTTTTAGCCCTAGGATTCTTTATTTCTGGAAGCTCGAAAAACAATCTTTGCAAAGTAGGATGAGTATGAATAAATTTACTTTCAAGTTTCAGAAATAGTGCTGCAATAACATCCGCATAACATCTAGTAGTTTTAAGTATAGGAGCATCATCAAGACTTAGATTTCCAACACAATTGAAAAATTCCTGGATACGTTCTTTTCCCATAACGTTCCCTTGCCCCAAGATAAAAGTTTTATCATCAAGATTGCCCGTACGTTCTATCTTAGGATTTAGGCCATCATCTGTTGGTGCCATACTGATACGTCCATTTTGCATCTTGCTTTTATATCGATATTTATCGCATTATGGGCTGTTATTTCACGTTATGTCACAATACTTATGGTTATTCTCTCTTATTTTACAAGGTTTACATGAAGAGGGAGAATGCCGGCGGCTGGAATTATGGGCTGGAAAAGGAGCAAATACTGGAGACCTATTCTGTGTAACTCCAAAAGTCCTGAAACTACACGGAATGTCTTAAAATAAATATAGAAAAATCATCGCCAAAGATGAAGGGCAGGGGGCCCACACCCTGCTCACGAGGGTGGGGGGCGCGACCCCCCTGGGGCGCGCCCCCCTACCTCGTGGGCCCCCTTGTGGCTCTTCGATGCCCATCTTCTCCTATATGAAGTATTTTGATGAGAAAAAAATCAGAGACAACCTTTTGGGACGAGACTCCGCCGCCACGATGCGGATCCTTGGCGGAACCAATCTACGACGCTGGCGGAGCTGTTCTGCCGGGGGCACTTCCCTCCGGGAGGGGGAAATCATTGTCATCATCATCACCAATACTCGTCTCATCGGGAGAGGGCAATCTCATCAACATATTCACAAGCACCATCTCATATCCAAACCCTAGTTCATCTCTTGTATCCAATTCTTGTCTCCAAGTCCGGGATTGGTGCTAGTAGGTTGCTAGTAGTGTTGATTACTCCTTGTAGTTGATGCTAGTTGGTTTATTTGGTGGAAGATCATATGTTTAGATCCTTTATGCATATTATTACCCTCTGATTATGAACATGAATATGCTTTGTGAGTAGTTACGTTTGTTCCCGAGGACACGGGAGAAGTCTTGCTATTAGTAGTCATGTGAATTTGGTATTAGATTCGATATTTAGATGAGATGTATGTTGTCTAGCCTCTAGTGGTGTTATGTGAACGTCGACTACATAACACTTCACCATTATTTGGGCCTAGAGTAAGGCATTGGGAAGTAATAAGTACATGATGGGTTGCTAGAGTGACAGAATCTTAAACCCTAGTTTATGCGTTGCTTCGTAAGGGGCTGATTTGGATCCATATGTTTCATGCTATGGTTAGGTTTACCTTAATACTTTTGTTGTAGTTGCGGATGCTTGCAATAGAGGTTAATCATAAGTGGGATGTTTGTTGAAGTAAGAACAGCACCCAAGCACCGGTCCACCCACATATAAAATTATCAAAGTACCGAACGCGAATCATATGAACGTGATGAAAACTAGCTTGACGATAATCCCATGTGTCCTCGGGAGCGCTTTTCCTATTATAAGAGTTTGTCCAGGCTTGTCCTTTGCTACTAAAAGGATTGGGCCACCTTGTTACACTTTATTTACTCTTGTTACTTGTTGCTCATTGCAATTTACCTTATCACAAAACTATCTCTTACCACTTATTTCAGTACTTGCAGAGAATACCTTGCTGAAAACTGCTTATCATTTCCTTCTGCTCCTCATTGGGTTCGACACTCTTGCTTATCGAAAGGACTACGATAGATCCCCTATACTTGTGGGTCGTCAAGACTCTTTTCTGGCGCTGTTGCCGGGGAGTGTAGCACCTTTGGTAAGTGGAATTTGGTAAGGAAAAATTTATATAGTGTGCTGAAATTTTCTGTCACTTGTTACCATGGAAAGTAATTCTCTGAGGGGCTTGTTCGGGGTATCTTCACCCCGTCCAGTAGAGCAAAGATTTGCTCCTCAACCTACTGAACCTATTGAAAATTAAACTCCTTTTGAAGTTCCTTCGGGTATGATGGAAAAACTGCTGGCTCATACTTTTAGAGGAGATGGAACAAAGCATCCTGATGAACATCTACTCTATGTGGATGAAGTTTGTGGATTATTTAAGCTTGCAGGTATACCCGATGATGTTGTTAAGAAGAAGGTCTTCCCTTCATCTTTTAAGGAAGACACATTGACATGGCATAGGCTATGTGATGATACGGGATCATGGAACTATAAAAGATTGAAATTGGAATTTCATCAAAAGTATTACCCTATGCATCTTGTTCATCGTGATTGCAATTATATATATAATTTTTGGCCTCGCAAAGGAGAAAGCATCGCTCAAGCTTGGGGAAGGCTTAAATCAATGTTATATTCATGCCCCAATCATGAGCTCTCAAAATTGACAATTCTTCAGAATTTTTATGCTCGGCTTTCTGATAACAATCGCACCATGCTCGATACTTCTTGTGATGGCTCTTTTATGATGAAGACTATTGAATTCAGATGGAATTTATTGGATAAAATTAAACGCAACTCTGAAGATTGGGACATCGACGAAGGTAAGGAGTCAGGTATGACACCTAAGTTTGATTGTGTTAATTCTTTTATGGATACCGATATTTTCCGTAAGTTTAGCACTAAATATGGACTTGACTCTGAGATAGTAGCTTCTTCTGTGAATCTTTTGCTACTTATGTTGATCTCCCTAAGGAGAAGTGGTTTAAATATCATCCTCCCATAGAAGTAAAAGTAGCTGCACCTATTACAGTTGAAGAAAAGTCATCACTTATAATGATCCTATTGTTCCTACCTCTTATGTTGAGAAACCACCTTTCCCTGTTAGAGTAAAGGATCATGCTAAAGCTTCAACTGTTGTTAAGTAAAAGCAATATTAGAACTTATACACCTCCTGAGAAAGTTAAAGTAGAACCTAATATTGCTATTGTTAAAGATCTCTTGTCTGATAATATTGATGGGCATGTTATTCAATTCTGTGGTGAAACTGCTAGAATTGCTAAACCTTGTGCTAAAGATAAACATAAACATGTGGTAGGCGTGCCTGTTATTTCTGTTAAAATAGGAGATCATTGTTATCATGGCTTATGTGATATGGGTGCTAGTGCTAGTGCAATACCCATTGAATTATACAAAGAAATTATGCATGATATTGCACCTATTGAGTTAGAAGAAATTGATGTCACAATTAAGCTTGCCAATATTGATACTATTTCACCAGTGGGAATTGTTAGGGATGTTGAAGTCTTGTGTGGGAAAACTAAATATCCTGCTGATTTTCTTGTTCTTGGTTCTCCACAAGATAGCTTTTGTTCCATTATATTTGGTAGACCCTTCTTGAATACTGTTAATGCTAAGATAGACTGCAAAAAGAATGTTGCTACTATTGGCTTGGATGATATGGTTCATGAGTTTAATTTCTCTAAATTTAGTAAACAACATCGTGAGGAAGAATTGCCTAGTAAGGATGAAATTATTGGTATTGCTTCTATTGTTGTACCTCCTAGTGATCCTTTGGAACACTATATGCTAGACCATGAAAATGAGATGTTCATGAATGAAAGAAGGGAAATAGATGAAGTATTCTTTAAACAGGAACCTATTCTGCAACATAATTTGCCTGTTGAAATCCTAGGGATCCTCCTCCACCCAAGGGTGATCCCGTGTTTGAGCTTAAACCGTTGCCTGATAATCTTAAATATGCTTATCTTGATGAAAAGAAAATATATCCTGTTATTATTAGTGCTAACCTTTCAGAGCATGAAGAAGAAAGATTATTGAAAAATCTGAAAAAGCCCATGCCGCTATTGGATATACTCTTGATGATCTTAAGGGCATTAGTCCCACTCTATGTCAGCATCAAAATAAATTTGGAAGCGGATGCCAAACCAGTTCGTGATTGTCGCGACCGGTTTTCCGGGTATTAAATTCCAGAAAATGGCCGTTGTGCTCACCAGCCCCAGGATAACTGTTAGCTGATGAGGCACCAACTTGATATAGAATTTCCAAGGAAAACACAAAAATATGTAGTACAAGACCATTCTGGTCTGTGGGTACAACAAATGGTTTCTAGTGGTTGATGGCGGAAGAGGGTTGTGAATCATCATCGTCTATGGGACTCCATTTCCCACAGGAACAGCTGACCAGGTTAACTCCTATCTTCGCGAGGCCGCTATCACTGTTTCTTGGGTTCCGGGGCTGTCATCACGGTCGCTCCTCTCGGCGCAAGAAAAATCTGGCCAAGACAATAGCCAGGGACAAGCCAGTGAGTATTTTGAATGTACTCGCAAACATTATGAACACCGGAATAATATAACAATGATGTGCTGAAAATATTTTATGCTCATGACGTCACCACAAAGATAACAAAAATCACGATGCACGCAAGCATGTTATTTATTAATATGCCATAACATAGTATTATTAAAATAATGAAAAAAATAACAAGCATGCCACGGTCGGACGTCTCAGCGACACCACATAAAGGGCTTTAAAAGAAATGCCACAGTCGGGTGTCTTAGCGACACCACATAAAGGGCTTTAAAAGAAATGCCACAGTCGGGCGTCTTAGCGACACCACATAAAGGGCTTTAAAAGAAATGCCAAAGTCGGGCGTCTTAGCGACACCACATAAAGGGCTTTAAAAGAAATGCCACAGTCGGGCGTCTTAGCGACACCACATAAATGGCTTTAAAAGAAATGCCACGGTCGGGCGTCTTAGCGACACCACATAAAGGGCTTTAAAAGAAATGCCACAGCCAAGCGTCGTAGCGACACCACATAAAGGGCTTTAAAAGAAATGCCACAAAGGCCTCAAATGACACCACATAAAGGGCTTATAAATAAACAGAAGCAAAGCCACAGTCGGGCGTCTGAGCGACACCACATAAAGGGCTTATATAAAATTAATGTGGTGGATATCCAGGAGGTAGAACCATCCCAGGGATACTCAATGATTCAAATAATATAAAGGCATTAGTCCATAATAATAATCATCCATTATAATAAACATCATCATCACATGTCACAAGTCGTAATACCATTTCTGATTTAGCAGTTTCACCTCCGAAGGACGACACTAAGACCGACACTTGACCCCTCCCAGACTGTAATCCTTAACCATGGACAGGGCTATTCGAATAGGTCTTAATCTCTACAGAGGGTGTACTCTTTACCCACGAGTAACGGATTCCTTTAGCCCATCGGGACCAATTCCGTCTACGGTCTTTTAAATGAAAACGCACCTGACTTGCACACACCAGCTTATCTTACCGGTGTCTGGAATCACCCACGACACTCGTTAAGAAAAACTCTAAGTGGGGAGGCTACAACCTCGATTAGCATGGGATCACAAAATTTATACCGCGCGCAAATCTGGGGAAGCTATCCCCTCGGCTACAACCGAAAACACCCATGCCCCCTGACTGGATGACTGGCTTTAATCCATGACCGTGGTACCCTCCTCCCAGCCCCTCTGTACGGTGTGTGCTAGAAAGGGGTTGACAGATTACTGAACCGTACTCTACTTGTGTAGAGACGAGTGGTAGTACGAAACAAGTATGGGGAATTCTTTGGAACAAGACTCGATCTACGGTCGACTCAGGAGGTTTATAAATTTCCCTGCATGACATGTATAACAAAAATATTTCAACCAACCTAATCACCGCTCACAATACCTCACTATGCCATACCGGACAAAACTGTCCCGACGGAGACCAGCGACAAACTCATGCCTACCCAAGGCAGAGGTTTTCCCGGATTCCTTCCGGCATGCATGCAAGGCACATGAGGATGATTATCATCACCAGTGTGTTCCTTTCCAACAGCATGGAAAAATCACTAATATGCATTCATGCATATGATCATATCACATGAGATAACAAGTTCTCCGAAATGAGGTGGTGTTGTAAACGTGTCAACAAACACACCAAAAATATCATGCCGGGGTTCAGAATGCTTGCCTTCAATGTGTGGAAAGGCAGGGTGCACTCCAAAACTTTTGAAAGTTTGCTTCTCTCTCTCCAAAGTCCTATTTAAATAAAATTTGAATCAACACACAAATTCAAAAACAACACAAAAAAGTTGTTTGAAATTTTTTCAAATAAATCTTAAAATAAACTAGGTTTAATTTGAGAGAGGTAGGAAAAAGAATCAATTCATTTGGAGTTGTATTTAAAAAGTTATAGCCGGTCAAAGTTGTGGTCAAAAATCTGTTATTTAAAAAAAATAAAACAGAATAAAAAGAAAACGATTCGAATATATGTACACGTCGAAGACGTATTCCGACTATAGGCCTCCACTTACTCCAGCGTGGACGCGTGTGGGTCACTGACAGTGGGTCCAGGGGGCCCACTAGTCAGGTTTGACTATTCTCCCTTCCTTCTTCATCCTCTGGCCAAACAGAGGCGGGGGCTCCGGCGATCGTCGCCGGCGCTAGGCGGCTCCTCTCGGGCCCCCGAGGGTGGGGATGGATCCGCAAGACTGGGGCGGTTCTCCCGGTGGTCGAGGGAGTGATGGGGATGGAGGGAGTCGTCGGCGACGAGCTTCGCGGCGGCCGGCGGCGTCGGGAGTAAAGTGGTTTTGTGGTTGTGGTGGTTCCCGATCAAAATCGAGCAGGGGGAAGGGTTCACGGGAGGAAGGGAGAGCTTCTGGTGGAGAGAGTGTAGAGGTAGAGGCCCTGGTGGCGCCGGAATGGCCAGGGCAGTGGCGGCGGCTGTGGTTGCCGGAGATGGGGAAGGAAGCCTCCCCAAGTTGAATGGCTGCCAATGGGGGTCCTAGGGAGATGGCTCGGGACTGCCTGCGTGCCGGGATGAGCTCGGGGCTCCTTATATAGGCGATCGGAGTCGGTTCCGCGGCGGCCGTGGATAAGGTCGCCGGCGACCGTCTTCTGTAGCTGCAGGGCAATGTGGCGAGGCTGGGGATGGCGGTAGGAGCTAGCGGACGAGCGGCTACTGCTCCAAGGGCAAGCTGGCGAGCGGAGACGGCTTGGGCGGCGTTGGCAGTGCAGGAGCTGTCGGGCGGCGGTGGCGGCTAGTCCTTGGCCTGACGGAGACGCGGCGAGGTCTGCTTGGTGTTTTGCGGTGAGGAGGGGAACGTGTGGCGCGGCTCTGCAAAGCGGTGGCAAACCAGGGGGCGACGCGTCGGCTCGGGCGCACGTGTGGGCCAAACGCACGCTCTGGGCGCGCCCAGAGCACGCCCGGGACGTGTTCGATGGAATGCCGGGGCATGCTATGGGTCTCGGGTGAGGTTGGCAAGCAACATAACTAGATTAGTGATAGAGGGAAGATCAAGGGACATGGTTGTTTGGTCAGGAGACCAAGTTCACAATGTAGACTTGAAATCATGCCAAATCTGGCTATGCACTCAGGGTGTTTGTCAAAATGCCAATGGCATCTGGGCAAAACTTGGGGTGGCCAAAATCTCCAGATCAGTGTCTCTTTAGATGAACAAGAGGGTGGTGAGGTTAGTTTGTGAAAAGCACAAACTTGCTAGTGCAAGTTTTGCAGAACTTCAAATCTGGACAGGAGGTAAATGGCATCATTTCATGAACCAAAAGTATTCCAATGGTTACATGCTCCTGGACTTAGGGGTTTTGTTGGGTGGTCTACAAGCTGGGGAAAGAATCAAGGGCCAAAGAGCAAGCAAGAATATGGATGCTGTACAAACCATCATGTTGGACCAGAATGAAGATGAGGTTGATTCACTAAAAAAATTCAAAGAACAACACTGGGTTTTTGCATAAAGTTGAATCATATGCTACTACCAACACCCCATAATATTGGTGGAAGCTAGAAAGAAGTATTTAAATGAGTTGCAGTGCAAAAATTGCCCACTGGACCAGAGAAGAAAATTTGGTGTAGAGCTCAAAATATTTCATGAATAAAAGATATTTTTGCATAAAAGTGATTTTAAAACATCACCTGACATCCCTAAATTTTGGTTGGAATTTTAAGTGAATTTATCAAATGGTTTTAGTTCAAACATGGCCATATAATCTTGGAAAAACTATTTTTCAAGAAAATAAAGATCAAGCAAATTAATTATGTAATTAGTTCTACTAATAAAAGAAAGTTTTTCTTGAGAGGTTAAACAAGTCCAATAACATATTTGAAAAGTTTTCTTTTTGGTGAAAACTCCATAATAACAAGAGAGAAAAAGGTCTAAAAATCAAAAGGGAGCCCAAAAATTAAAATTTTTAATTTCTTGGCAAAATTTTAATTAATAAAACAAGGTTAAAATTTTGGGGTGTCCCAACACTACCCCCCTTAAGAAAAAAATCTCGTCCTCGAGATTTGTTAAGAGCGGTTTTGAAAACAAAAACTCCAGTGTATGTGTTTGAGCGGTTGTGAGTCGGCTGCCGTGGTGCTGTGTGAAACGAAATAATCCACGTCGTGAGAAGATATACGATGTAGCAACTCAGGGAAAAGAAATCTCACTCCATGATTCTCGCGAGAGAACAATAATATAATAGAGTCAAACCGCAACAGAACTACTCACATTAATGGAAACTAAATAATTTACTCGCCGCACAAACTCGGGGTACCACGCATAAGTTACAACGCATGAATAAATGTCACAGCAATGAATATAGCGGCGACGTCTAAGTGAAAACGGTAACTGGACGGGGTCCTGAGAAAACGTCTCTAGTACTGGGATGCACTCTTCTTTTATCGGAGGAAGTGGATTGACCAGTCGATGAATGTGCCTCTCCTGGTCGGGCCTCAGTGATCTGCCGATGGCGATCTGAGGATTTAAATCTGCGAGGTTCTGTAGATAACCCATCACGCGTTGGGTTAAACTCTCTTGAGCGATGACGTATTGGACAAGATTGGCCAAGACGGGGTCTCTCTCAATACGTCCACCTGGAAAAGATGTTACTCCTCCGGGTGTTGCACGGCTTGGAAAATAATAATACCCTCGTTCGCTGGCATAGGGTATCATGAATCGAAGGTGAGCGAGCGCTTCGTACGCCGCAGCTTCTACGGCCATATGCAGGGTTGGCATAGATTTCCCTACGAAGGAGACCTCCGTTGGATCTTGGTTTGGGTTTACGGGAGGGATGTGCACGGCTGCCCAATATCTCGAGGTGGAAGGGGTGATTCTCGATTTGAACAGCTCGTACTGGGGTGGTTGGGTAGCACCCATGGTACTGCGAGTAAAATCCCACAATATCTTGACAAAACTACCCGGGTTGCATCCGGAGTTCTCGAGATAGAATCTGGGCTTGGCATGGCAAGAAATGGTTGTGAGAATGGTGCACAAGGTGAGGGGTGCTTGGCAGGGTTACTCGGTGGCCTTTATACATCATTGGAGCTGGGTTATTTTACCGTGGTGAAAGGTAAAGAATTTGCCAGCTTGGCTCCGAGAGTCGAGGTCAAAGCCACAGATACATATCTCACCAACGTGACGTATCGCTGTGGGGTTGTCGGGGAGGTTTTGGTAGTTGCGCCAAGGATAGAGAAATCACACCACATGCTAATATATCCATGCAAGACTACTATATAAAACAGAGGCACGATGACAGGCTGCGTTAATATAAGGGATCACAGGATTACAAAGCGAGGATACACTGGGACTCGACACTACTCGAGTGACTTAGTCTACTTCGTTTACATCCAAGCGGGCGTTCCTTGTGGATGTCGAGGCTTCTCCACGGTTCTCACCGTCGGAATTAGCTGGAGAGGGCTGAGGGGCTGCAGGCTCGGGGTAGTGATGATGACCATCGCGGGGATTGTTGACCACAACCCCGTTGGAGTGTGATCCAAGGAGGCGACGAAGCACTTCTGGGGTCATCAAAGCACCTTGGCTGACGGCTGGGGCTGACCTTAGGGTTTCAATTGGGTGTCCGAACAGCACGACTGGGTTGTCGGTGTTGGGCTCATTCTCTTCTCTCGCCGGGGCTCGACGAGCCAGCTATCCACGAGCTGCGATCAGATCAATGGTGATTTGATCGAACAGTTCCTCCAGCGCACCTACATAGTGCACTAGGTGCAGCAATGCAGGGTCCGTCTCGTGATCTCCGTTGGCAACTTGGGGTGGTCTACTGTACCCTTCACGCCTGGGGTAGTAGTGGAACGAGCGGCAGTTAACTCTGGGCGACAAGTGCCTGAGATGAACTATAGCCTCTCAAGCAGCTAGTTGGATGACTTGTGGCTCAAAGGAAGTTGTTCTTCCGGTGAACTCCGTAGGGCGCTCGGTGACAGACCCCTACCGTAGATGTGCACAAAGGGCCTGCACTGACGGCTCGCGCCCATGGGTCCTTGGTACAGAACATATTCGGGTGGCTCTTCTAACGCATAGGCACGACGGGTGAGGTTTGCGAGTATGGTCACAAAGCCTCCAAGGTTGGTTGCTGTGGTCTCGTTGTGCACGACGGGTCTGGGCATTGTGGCTTGGTTTGGGAAAAAATGATGTGCTATGCCGGGTTGGGGCTAGCGTGCCCTTTTTATAGAAAAAGGGGACGGAGTCTTCCTTCGCACGCTTGCGAATGAGACACCCTGTGTGCTGGTCACTGGTGCGCGATAGATGGGCTAGGTTGATAGGTTGGGCACCGACTGCCAAAAGTGTCGGGTCACTGTGTGGCTATCTTGTGCGAGAAGCTTGGCTGGGGTTTACTTATGGCTTGGTGGGTTGGTTTGCCTAAGTTTATTGGCCTGACCAAGATAGGATTAGCCAATGGTCAGCCTGGCTCTGATACCAAGTCTGTCGCGGCCAGTTTTCCGGGTATTAAATTCCAGAAAATGGCCGTTGTGCTCACCAGCCCCAGGATAACTGTTAGCTGATGAGGCACCAACTTGATATAGAATTTCCAAGCAAAACACAAAAATATGTAGTACAAGACCATTCAGTGCGTGGGTACAACAAATGGTTTCTAGTGGTTGATGGCGGAAGCGGGTTGTGAATCATCATCGTCTATGGGACTCCATTTCCCACAGGAACAGCTAACCAGGTTAACTCCTATGTTCGCGAGGCCGCTATCACTGTTGCTTGGGTTCCAGGGTTGTCATCACGGTCGCTCCTCTCCGCGCAAGAAAAATCTGGCCAAGACAATAGCCAGGGACAAGCCAGTGAGTACTTTGAATGTACTCGCAAACATTATGAACACAGGAATAATATAACAATGATGTGCTGAAAATATTTTATGCTCATGACGTCAGTCACAAAAGATAACAAAAATCCTGATGCACGCAAGCATGTTATTTATGAATATGCCATAACATAGTAGTATTAAAATTATGAAGTAAATAACAAGCATGCCACAGTCGGGCGTCTTAGCGACACCACATAAAGGGCTTTAAAATAAATGCCACAGTCGGGCGTCTTAGCGACACCACATAAAGGGCTTTTAAAGAAATGTTACAGTCAAGCGCCTTAGCGACACCACATAAAGGGCTTTAAAAGAAATGCCACGGTCAAGGCCTTAGCGACACCACATAAAGGGCTTTAAAAGAAATGCCACAGCCGGGCGTCTTAGCGACACCACATAAAGGGCTTTAAAAGAAATGCCACAGTCGGGCGTCTCAGCGACACCACATAAAGGCCTTTAAAAGAAATGCCACAGTCGGGCGTCTCAGCGACACCACATAAAGGGTTTATAAATAAACAGAAGCAAAGCCACAGTCGGGCGTCTGAGCGACACCACATAAAGGGCTTATATAAAATGAATGCGGTGGATATCCAGGAGGTAGAACCGTCCCAGGGATACTCAATGATTCAAATAATATATAGTGATTAGTCCATAATAATAATCATCCATGATAATAATCATCATCATCACATGTCACAAGTCGTAATACCATTTTTGATTTAGCAGTTTCACCTCCGAAGGACGACACTAAGACCGACACTTGACCCCTCCCAGACTGTAATCCTTAACCATGGATACG
This sequence comes from Aegilops bicornis, assembly GCA_021605145.1. Classification (NCBI taxonomy): domain Eukaryota; kingdom Viridiplantae; phylum Streptophyta; class Magnoliopsida; order Poales; family Poaceae; genus Aegilops; species Aegilops bicornis. The sequence continues at coordinate 158,839,310 of CM038670.1, read as the reverse complement.
GCTATTCGAATAGGTCTTAATCTCTGCAGAGGGTGTACTCTTTACCCACGAGTAACGGATTCCTTTAGCCAATCGGCACTAATTCCGTCTACGGTCTTTTAAATGAAAACACACATGACTTGCACACACCAGCTTATCTTACCGGTGTCTGGAATCACCCACGACACTCGTTAAGCAAAACTCTAAGTGGGGAGGCTACAACCTCGATTAGCATGGGATCACAAAATTTATACTACAAGAAATCTGGGGAAGGTATCCCCTCGGCTACAACCGAAAATACCCATGCCCCCTGACCAGATGACTGGCTTTAATCCATGGCCGTGGTACCCTCATCCCGGCCCCTCTGTACAGTTCGTGCTAGAAAGGGGTTGACAAATTACTGAACCGTACTCTACTTGTGTAGAGACGAGTGGTAGTACGAAACAAGTATGGGGGTTACTGGAACAAGACTCGTTCTACGGTCGACTCAGGAGGTTTATAAATTTCCCTGCATGACATGTATAACAAAAATATTTCAACCAACCTAATCACCGCTCACTATACCTCACTATGCCATAACGGACAAAACCGTCCTGACGGAGACCGACGACAAACTCATGCCTACCCAAGGCAGAGGTTTTCCCGGATTCCTTCCGGCATGCATGCAAGGCATATGAGGATGATTATCATCACCAGTGTGTTCCTTTCCAACGGCATGGAAAATCACTAATATGCATTCATGCATATGATCATATCACATGAAATAACAAGTTCTCCGAAATGAGGTGGTGTTGTAAACGTGTCAACAAACACACCAAAAATATCATGCCGGGGTTCAGAATGCTTGCCTTCAATGTATGGAAAGGCAGGGTGCACTCCAAAACTTTTGAAAGTTTGCTTCTCTCTCTCCAAAGTCCTATTTAAATAAAATTTGAATCAACACACAAATTCAAAAACAGCAAAAAAAAGTTGTTTGAAATTTTTTCAAATAAATCTTAAAATAAACTAGGTTAAATTTGAGAGAGGTAGGAAAAAGAATCAATTCATTTGGAGTTGTATTTAAAAAGTTATAGCCGGTCAAAGTTGTGGTCAAAAATCTGTTATTTTTTAAAAATAAAACAGAATAAAAAGAAAACGTTTCCAATATACGTACACGTCGAAGACGTATTCCGACTATACGCCTCCACTTACTCCAGCGTGGACGTGCGTGGGTCACTGATAGTGGGTCCAGGGGGCCCACTAGTTAGGTTTGACAATTCTCCCTTCCCTCTTCATCCTCTGGCCGAAGAGAGGCGGGGGCTCCGGCGATCGTCACCGGCGCTAGGCGGCTCCTCGCGGGCCACCGAGGGTGGGGATGGATCCGCAAGACTGGGGCGGTTCTCCCGGTGGTCGAGGGAGTGATGGGGATGGAGGGAGTCGTCGGCGACGAGCTTCGGGCGGCCGCGGCGCCGGAGTAAAGTGGTTTTGTGGTTGTGGTGGTTCCCGATCAAAATAGATCACGGGGAAGGGTTCACGGGAGGAAGGGAGAGCTTCTGGTGGAGAGAGTGTAGAGGGTGAGTCCCTGGTGGCGCCGGAATGGCCGGGGCAGTGGCGGCAGCTGTGGTTGAAGGAGATGGGGAAGGAAGCCTCCCCGAGTTGAATGGCTGCCAATGGGGGTCCGAGGGAGATGGCTTGGGATTGCCTGCGTGCGGGGATGAGCTCGGGGCTCCTTATATAGGCGATCGGAGTCGGTTCCGCGGCGGCCGTGGATAAGGTCGCCGGCGACCGTCTTCTGTAGCTGCAGGGCAACATGGCGAGGCTGGGGATGGCGGCAGGAGCTAGCGGACGAGCGGCTACTGCTCCAAGGGCGAGCTGGCGAGCGGAGACGGCTTGGGCGGCGCTGGATAGTGCAGGAGCTGTCGGGCGGCAGTGGCGGCTAGTCCTTGGCTTGCCGGAGACGCGGCAAGGTCTGCTTGGCGTTTTGCGGTGAGGAGGGGAGCGTGTGGCGCGGCTCTGCAGAGCGGTGGCGAACCAGGGGGTGACGCGTCGGCTCGGGCGCACGTGCGGGCCAAACGCATGCTCTTGGCGCACCTAGAGCACGCCTGGGACGTGGTCGATGGAATGCCTGGGCATGCGAGGGGTCTCGGGTGAGGTTGGCAAGCAACAGAACTAGATTAGTGATAGAGGGAAGATCAAGGGACAAGGTGGTTTGGTCAGGAGACCAAGTTCACAATGTAGACTTGAAATCATGCCAAATCTGGCTATGCACTCAGGGTGTTTGTCAAAATGCCAATGGCATCTGGGCAAAACTTGCGGTGGCCAAAATCTCCAGACCAGTGTCTCTTTAGATGAACAAGAGGGTGGTGAGGTTAGTTTGTGAAAAGAACAAACTTGCTATTGCAAGTTTTGCAGAACTTCAAATCTGGACAGGAGGTAAATGGCATCATTTCATGAACCAAAAGTATTCCAATGGTTGCATGCTCCTGGACTTAGGGGTTTTGTAGGGTGATCTACAGGCTGGGGAAAGAATCAACGGCCAAAGAGCAAGCAAGAATATGGATGCTGTACAAACCATCATGTTGGACCAGAATGAAGATGAGGTTGATTCACTCAAAATTTTCAAAGAACAACACTGGGTTTTTGCATAAAGTTGAATCATATGCTACTACCAACACCCCATAATTTTGGTGGAAGCTAGAAAGAAATATTTAAGTGAGTTGCAGTGCATAAATTTCCCACTGGACCAGAGAAGAAAATTGGGTGTAGAGCTCAAAATATTTCATGAATAAAAGATATTTTTGCATAAAAGTGATTTTAAAACATCACCTGACATCCCCAAATTTTGGTTGGAATTTTAAGTGAATTTATCAAATGGTTGTAGTTCAAACATGGCCATATAATCTTGGAAAAACTATTTTTCAAGAAAATAAAGATCAAGAAAATTAATTATGTAATTAGTTCTACTAATAAAAGAAAGTTTTTCTTGAGAGGTTAAACAAGTCCAATAACATATTTGAAAAGTTTTCTTTTTGGGGAAAACTCCATAATAACAAGAGAGAAAAAGGTCTAAAAATCAAAAGGGAGCCCAGAAAATAAATTTTTTAATTTCTTTGCAAACTTTTAATTAACAAAACAAGGTTAAAATTTTGGGGTGTCAAAGTGATCCTCAACGACGTTTGAATCCTAAAATGAAAGAAGTGGTAAGAAAATAAATACTCAAGCTTCTGGATAAGTCCTGTCCATTGTGTCCCTAAGAAGGGAGGTATTCTGTTGTCCCTAATGATAAAGATGAATTGATTCCGCAAAGAATTATCACAGGTTATAGGATGGTAATTGATTTCCGCAATTTAAATAAAGCTACTAAGAAAGATCATTACCCCTTACCTTTTATTGATCAAATGCTAGAAAGATTATGCAAACATACACATTATTGCTTTCTAGATGGTTATTCTGGTTTCTCTCAAATACCTGTGTCGGCTAAAGATCAATCAAAGAAAACTTTTACATACCCTTTTGGTACTTTTGTTTATAGACGTGTGCCTGTTGGTTTATGTAATGCACCTACTACCTTTCAAAGATGCATGATAGCTATATTCTCTGATTTTTGTGAAAAGATTTGTGAGGTTTTCATGGACGACTTTTCCGTCTATGGATCCTCTTTTGATGATTGCTTGAGCAATCTTGATCGAAGTTTTGCAGAGATGTGAAGAAACTAATCTTGTCTTGAATTGGGAAAAGTGCCACTTTATGGTTAATGAAGGTATTGTCTTGGGGCAAAAAGGTTCGGAAAGAGGTATTGAAGTTGATAAAGCCAAGGTTGATGCTATTGAAAAGATGCCATGTCCCAAGGACATCAAAGGTATAAGAAGTTTCCTTGGTCACGCCGGGTTTTATAGGAGGTTCATTAAGGACTTCTCAAAAATTTCTCGGCCTCGACTAATTTATTACAAAAAGATGTACCATTTGTCTTTGATGATGATTGTGTAGAAGCATTTGAAATACTTAAGAAAGCATTAGTCTCCGCACCTGTTGTTCAGCCACCTGATTGGAATTTACCCTTTGAAATTATGTGTGATGCTAGTGATTATGCTGTAGGTGTTGTTCTAGGGCAAAGAGTTGATAAGAAGTTAAATGTTATCCATTATGCTAGTAAGACTCTAGACAATGCTCAAAGAAATTATGCTACTACCAAAAAGGAACTTTTAGCAGTTGTATTTGCTTGTGATAAATTCAGACCCTATATTGTGGATTCAAAAGTAACTTTTCATACCGATCATGCTGCTATTAAATATCTTATGGAAAAGAAATATGCTAAACCTAGACTTATTAGATGGGTTCTCTTGCTGCAAGAATTTGATTTGCATATTGTTGATAGAAAAGGAGCTGAGAACCCTGCTGCACAACTTATCTAGGTTAGAGAATGTTCTTGATGACCCACTACCTATTGATGATAGCTTTCCTGATGAAGAATTAAATGTCATAAGCACTTCTCGTAGCACTCCATGGTATGCTGATTATGCTAATTATATTATTGCTAAATTTATACCACCTAGCTTCACATACCAACAAAAGAAAAAGTTCTTTTATGATTTGCGACATTACTTTTGGGATGACCCACATCTTTATAAAGAAGGAGTAGTTGGTGTTATTAGACGCTATGCACTGGAGCATGAACAGGAACAGATCCTACGCAAGTGTCACTCCGAAGCTTATGAGGACACCACGCTGGAGATAGAACTGCACATAAGGTATTGCAATCTGGTTTTTGTGGCCTACTCTCTTCAAGGATGCCCGTAAGTTTATTTTGTCTTCTGATGAATGTCAAAGAATTGGTAATATTAGTAGACGTCAAGAAATGCATATGAATTATTCACTTGTTATTGAACCATTTGATGTTTGGGGCTTTGATTATATGGGACCTTTTCCTGCCTCTAATGGATATACACATATTTTAGTTGCTGTTGATTACGTCACTAAGTGGGTAGAAGCTATTCCAACTAGTAGTGCTGATCATAACACTTCTATTAAAATGCTTAAGGAAGTTATTTTTCTGAGGTTTGGAGTCCCTAGATATTTAATGACTGATGGTGGTTCACACTTTATTCATGGTGCTCTCCGTAAAATGCTTGCTAAATATGACGTTAATCATAGAATTGCATCTCCTTATCACCCACAGTCTAGTGGTCAAGTAGAATTGAGTAATAGAGAGCTCAAATTATTTTTGCAGAAGACGGTTAATAGGTCTAGAAAGAATTGGTCCAAGAAACTTGATGATGCATTATGGGCCTATAGAACTGCATATAAGAATCCTATGGGTATGTCTCCGTATAAAATGGTTTATGGAAAAGCATGTCACTTACCTCTCGAACTAGAACATAAGGCATATTGGGCTATTAAAGAGCTCAACTATGATTTCTAACTTGCCGGTGAGAAGAGGTTATTTGACATTAGCTCACTTGATGAATGGAGAACCCAAGCATATGAAAATGCCAAGTTATTCAAAGAAAGAGTTAAAAGATGGCATGACAAAAGGATACAAAAGTGTGAGTTTAATGTAGGTGATTATGTATTGCTATACAACTCTTGTTTGAGATTTTTTGCAGGAAAACTTCTCTCTAAAGGGGAAGGTCCCTACGTTATCGAGGAGGTATATCGTTCCGGTGCCATAAAAATCAACAACTTCGAAGGCACAAATCCGAAGGTGGTAAACGGTCAAAGAATCAAACATTATATCTTAGGTAATCCCATAAATGTTGAAACCAATATTATTGAAACCTTAACCCGGAGGAATACATAAGGAGCACTTTCTGCACTGCTTTGAGACTCAAAAGGAATAGGTATGTGGTACGGTAAGTAAACCGACTCCAAAACAATTTTAAGGCAATATTTCTCTGTTTTGGAATATTTAGAAAAATATAAAATAAGTCAAGTCCGGGAAGGACACGAGGCCTTCACGAGGGTGGAGGGCGCGCCTACCCCTAGGTGCGCCTCACCTCGTGAGCACCTCGTGTGCCCTCCGGACTCCGTTTTCTTGCACGATACGTATTTTGGTCGGTAAAAATTCATTATATATTCTCCCGAAGGTTTTGACTCCCGTATCACGCAAATATCTCCTGTCCTTGTTTCGAGCTGTTTTTCTGACAGATCTAGATCATCATGACGTCCCCAAGTGCTTCCAAGGACAAGTTCTTCGAGAAGGTGATCAACCCTTACCTCGCGGAGGTGCTGCGACACCCTCAATCCATTGAGATGCATGATGGGTTGCTGCACATCCACGATGTTGAGGGACCCAAGGGAACCGGAAGCGTGGAGGCGAGGCTCGAAGCAATGCAGCAACAAGTTTTCAAGTGCCAGAGGATGGTGGAGCGTGGAATTAACGTTAGCCACAAGATGCTCGCGGAGTTCACCAACAACTACGAGCCGGATGCCAAGAACACCGAGGAAGCCATCTTCAAGCTACATGAGAAGATCGAGCACCTCCAAGCCCAAATCTATGATCTGCAAAATCAAAACTGTGAGTATGAATATAGATTCAAAAGGATGAGTTTGGCTGCATATTTTAGGATTCCGGAGACTCGATCATCCTTCTATGATGGTGAGCCTATGCCATGGAAGGTGGACAACAAGCCTGCATCATCAACAACATCTCCACTTCCTCCAACAACAAAGAAGGAGATATAATCACATGGGTATGGGCACTCCCCTTGGCAACTGCCAAGCTTGGGGGAGGTGCCCCGGTATCGTATCACCATCACAACTTCTACCTTTACCGTTTTTCTTAGTTCGATCCTATTAGTAGTATCTTGATTTAGTAGAATAAAGTTGTCGGGGAGAGCTGATCTGGCCCACGAACACCTATGGGACCGGCGGACCGAGCCCCTTTTGGTTCGGCGGGGGGCAGAGGTCGCACGAAGAGCAGATCGAGGCGAAGCACACGAGCGGTTTACCCAGCTTCGGAGCTCTCCGGAGAGATAACACTCCTACTGCTGCATGTCTGAGTGTATTGAGTTCTTGCTTAGGAGCGCTGAGTGCTACAGTACACACAAGCTGCTAACGAGACCGAGCGTGAGTGTTCTCTGGCTTCCAACCTTTCGAACCCTGTCTAACCTCCTCTCTATGTTGCGCATGGGCCTCCTTTTATATGCTAAAGGGGTCTCCGACAGGTGGCAACGTAGACAAGGGTAAAAATGGAAAAGGAGTGGTTGGTACAGCTACTTGTACAGTGTATCATACCTAACCTCGACGGCAGGGGACAAAGGCATTAAATGCCCGTCTACATCGCCCCAACAAAGGCGTAAAGGGACCGTGGGCGCCACCGCTTGCCACGATGGCAATCTTGTCGCTTGCCACATTGCGCTCGCTGGTCAAGACGGTTCTTGCCACGCCGCTGCGTGGAAAGGTCCTGTGGCAACACGTTAGTGGATGTGCCGGAGCGCAAGTACTGAGTGAGGTCTGCCGCTGCAAGCGCCTTGCCGCGGTTGTTGTCTTGTCGCGTCCGGAAGCTTGTCGCTCATCGGGCCTTCCCGGCAAGCTCCTCTTGCCGGGCCTTGTCTCCTAGGTGCCTTGGGTGGCCTTCCCGGCAAGCTCCTCTTGCCGGGGCCTTATCTCCTAGGCTTGAATACTTTGTTCTTGAATGGCTCCAAAGGAACCACGGAGGATCTTGGCGGTCACCCGGCAAGCCTTGCCGCGGAGGGCTGCAACTGCCCGTGCACAAGTTCGGGATACTAGGGTACCCCTACTCTAGTACACCGACAGGAGCCCCCGGGCCTGGGCCACACACGGTGTGGAGCGCTGTTAGGCCAGGCCCAAAACAGGGCACGGGCACGCGCAGCCCCCGACGCAGCCCCCGGCGTAAGTATATGTTTTACTTCCTGCTGTTCGCCGTGCATGGGTGCTCTTTCTTTGCTGATATCTGACTGCTGATTTGTGTAGGAGCAGAGCAGCCTTACCAGGAGTGCCTGCCGCCTCCCCGACAGGCCTTCGCTTCGACTACACCGCCAAGGGAGGATTCCCGGCAAGGGAGCGTTCTCCGCAAGGGAGACTTCTCCGCAAGGGGCAGTTCTCCGCAAGGGACAGCTCTCCGGCAAGGGACAGCACCAGCGATCCTCGTGGCGGAGACCATGATCAGAGATCCTAGCATGGTAATCCTCTTGCTTGAAAACTTTCCTTGTGTTCTTCTTCTTCTGATTTTCTTTTTGAATATTTGCTTGACTTTTCTTCATTTTCGGTCCGCCGATCCATCCACCACAGAGCCAATGGAGACCAAGGTCGCGGCGAGGAGGACACGCTGTGGCAACACCGACGGGTTACCGCCATCGAAGAAGAAGCTGGCGCCGACGAGCCCGCGGGCGAAGAGGCCGCCAAAGCTGCCGCCAGGCCGGGCGAGGGGTCCGGCGATCGACCGACGGCCCCGAGGTCGCAGGAGCGCCAGCGCCACGCCGACCGGCCGATCCCTCCGTCACAAGGCAGCGCTGGTTCAAGAGCCCCAGCCCGACGCCTATTTGAAGGCCGGCCGCCCGCTTTCTCTTTTTCTTGCCGCTGCTGGTCACGTTATGAGAACAATCTATTAGAGCTGCGACAAGCTATCTTGTAATATAACTCTATTTCGGGTAGCAATTGCCATGTTATTTCCTTTACTTGGTTCCTTCCTTTGTATGTTTTTGCCCTACGCTTTTAGGGAACTTGTCACAGGCACCGGCCATGAAAGCATCGAAAAGTGGACGCCAAGACTTGGGCGGTGCTGCTACCGACAAGAAACCTTGTCACAAATAGTCGCATCTCACTTAAGTTGTTGAGCGGACTCAAAACAAAGTAAGGGCGCAATCGCAGCTCACTTAAGTTGTTGAGCGGACTCGAAACAAAGTAAGGGCGCAATCGCAGCTCACTTAAGTTGTTGAGCGGACTCGAAACAAAGTAAGGGCGCAACTAGCTACGAGTTGGTTCCTCCGCACAAGACAGGTTTTCCATACAAAGCACGGTCGCTCGAGGAAGATAACTTAAAATTTTTAAAACTGATTGCTCAAACTTTAGCAACTTAGCTTTTTCTCGTTGCTTGCTTCCGGTAAGGCTAGACTTCCTTGAGCGACGCTTGGTCCACACCATTATCTTCTCCTTTCCCCGGCAAACTTGTGGGCGAGGGAACATTCCTTTCTTTGAGAAAGAGAAAGAAGAGAAAATAAAGATATGGAGCCTTATGGCTCGTTATTGCTTACGGGGTAGGTGCTGCACAAAGTGTCGATAACGCATGCAAAAATAGAAGTAGAAAGCATGAAATTGACAAGATGTGCGGCACATATGCACGGGTCTCATACCGGCTTTGTACAAAGGATTACATGCAACATCGGCAAGACTTGTACAAAGGTGGTTGCCGGAACGGGTTCCGCAACCGCGCTTCCACGGGTAAAACTTACGAAGATGCTCATTGTTCCAGGAGTTGCTCACCGGAATGCCATCTTCGGTCTCAAGGCAGACAGCGCCAGGCCTAGTGACTCGTTTCACCCAGAAAGGGCCTTCCCACTTTGGCGTCAACTTGTTGGAATTCTTGGCGGACTGAACGCTACCAAGAACAAGGTCGCCTTCCTCGAGACTTCGCATTAACTTTGCGGCTATGGTAGCGGCGCAAAGCTTGCTGGTATCGAGCAGCTCGCACAAAGAAATCAAGACGATCCTCCTCAAGGAGCTGCGCGTCATCTTGTCGCAACTGCTCTTGCTCAAGCTCATCATAAGCGAGCACTCGAGGTGATCCGTATACGAGTTCCATGGGGAGAAATGCCTCTGCCCATGCTGGAGCTTGCGGCTCGACAACAAGGACTAAAGGCACATCTGCTGCTGCGGGAACATCTGCTTCCACGGCGAGAACCTGTGGCTCAGCCGGAGCTTGACGTTCCCCAGCAAACTTGCCGGAGCAAAACTTGTCGGGAGCGTCTGCTGCAACGGAACAAACCCTAGGGCTTGCCGCAGCAGACTGTTCCTCAACACTTGCCGGTAGAGCTCGATGGTGCGTCCTCGACGGTAGCGCAGCACTCCGAAGAGGTGCCCTTGCCGGAGTGGGCATCAGAGCTCTTGCCGGACTTGGAGCGTTTGCTTCAGCGGAACAAACCCTAGGGCTTGCCGGAGCAGACTGCTTCCTCAAAGCACTTGCCGGTGGAGCTCGATGGAAAGGCCCTCGACGGTAGCGTAGCACCAAGAGGTGCGCTTGCCGGAGTGGGCATCGAGCTCTACCGGACTTGGAGCGTCTGCTTCAACGGAACAAACCCTAGGGCTTGCCGGAGTAGACTACTCCTCAGCACTTGCCGGTGGAGCTCGATGGTGCGTCCTCGACGGTAGTGCAGCACTCCGAAGAGGTGCGCTTGCCGGAGTGGGCATCAGAGCTCTTGCCAGACTTGGTCTTCTTCTTCACCGCCGATTTTTCTTTGCCGGGGCGGTCTCCTCACTATCAGATCCTCCTGCTTCAGTATTCTCTCCGGGGAGTCTCCTCCCTTCCTCGGCACGTGCACACTAGTCGGCCAGGGCATATAGCTCACTGACTTTTCTGATCTTGCACATCACCATCTCCTCCCGGATCCTGCGGTTTCGCACGTTCTGATGGAACACGCTGATTACCGCGGCAGGGTGGACATCTGGGATGTTGTGCTGTACGCGGCTGAATCTCTGAATGTACTTGCGCAGGTGCTCTCCTTCCTTCCGGGAGAGCAGATGAAGGTCACTTTCTTGGCCATGGGGCTTGTGGTCATCAGAAGGCGCCGACAAACTGATGGCATAGATCTTCCCAAGAGGATATGGAGTTGTCCGGCAAGTGCATGAGCCAGGATCCGACATTGGGCTTGAGCACCAGCCGGGAAGTAGTTGGTCGGGATCTTGTCGTCTCGCCCCGCAGCTTGCACCGCGATGGTGTAGATGCCGAGGAACTCCGACGGATGCGTCTTGCCGCCGTGCATTTCTCTCGTACGTCGGCTTGAAATTCTTCTTGCTGGGCCATCGACTTGCCGCAGCTCACGAGTGAACGCAGGGCAACTCATCACAGACGGCAAGTCGCTCGGTTCTTCGGCGCATGCATGTCGACAGAGGGCCCAGCGCTGCTGGTCGGATTGACGCTGCACTTCTCTTCGGGCGCCGATGCGAAGTTCGATCGTCTTCTTGCTGTCGTTCAGGAAGAACTTGGCGCTGATCGCGACGAGCTCGTGGATCCGGCGATGCGGTGGAGTTGTTGCCGAGGTGGATCCGACGAGTCGACGATCTTGGCCTTCGTGGCGAGAGTGCATGGTGGTTGCACCCCACCGGTTTGCCGCCACCGGCTCGTGTTTGGCAAGATCGCCACAGTAGCGATGCACTCGGCTGCCGCGGAGCGTCGCCGTTGGCAGAGCCGATGAGACTCTGAATGGTGGCCCTCCATTCATCGACCTTGTCGGCTGTTGGAGGGTAATCCAGGAGCATTTGAGCTCTCGCCAAAGCTTCTGCTGGAGTGGTGGGTGGCAGTGGCGAACGGCGCGAGGAACGGGATATGCTCGGACTTCTAACTATGTTAGAAGGAGCAGTATCCCGTCTAGGGGACCATGCCTCGCTCGCGCCAGCATGTTGGCGTGCATGCTGGTCTTGAGCATCCCGAGATCCACCAACTCGATCTTGGTCCAACGAGCGTATGGCGTTGTGAATAACATGTCGCTGTCGGTCCCGCCTCCCCGAGACGGGCGCGGTGCATGTATGGACGCCGAGGTTCGCAAGAGCCTTGTCCTTGGACTTGGCAGCACCATGGGCTCCCCGTCGACGTCCATTCTTCCGCCGGCGGCTCACCCCACCACCCATTTGCTCCGGAGGTTGTGGGTTCGACGCGGACGGACATCAGTCGCCGAAGCATTCTTCTTCGGTGGCATGTCGATGAAGATGATTAAGATCTAGCTCGTGTGGACGCCGGATCAGGTTCACTCAATATCGACGCCCCTACCGGGCGCGCCAAAGATGTCGGGAGAGCTGATCCGCCCACGAACACCTATGGGACCGGCGGACCGAGCCCCTTTCGATTCGGGGGGCGGAGGTCGCACGAAGAGCAGATCGAGGCGAAGCACACGAGCGGTTTACCCAGCTTCGGAGCTCTCTGGAGAGATAACACTCCTACTGCTGCATGTCTGAGTGTATTGAGTTCTTGCTCAGGGGCGCTGAGTGCTACAATACACACAAGCTGCTAACGAGACCGAGCGTGAGTGTTCTCTGGCTTCCAACCTTTCGAACCATCTCTAACCTCCTCTCTACGTTGCGCATGGGCCTCCTTTTATATGCTAAAGGGGTCTCTGACAGGTGGCAACGTAGACAAGGGTAAAAATGGAAAAGGAGTGGTTGGTACAGCTACTTGTACAGCGTATCATACCTAACCCTGACGGCAGGGGACAAAGGCATTAAATGCCCGTCTACATCGCCCCCAACAAAGGCAGAAAGGGACCGCTGTGGGCGCCACCGCTTGCCACGATGGCAATCTTGTCGATGCCGCTTGCCACCGCGCTCCGGCCGCCGCATGGCCTCTCTTGCACTTGGCGCTACCGAAAGGTCCTGTGGCAACACGTTAGTGGATGTCTGGAGCGCAAGTACAGTGGTGGTCTGCGCGGCAAGCGCCTTTGTCATGTTGTTGTCTTGTCGCGTCCGGAAGCTTGTCGCTCACCGGGCCTTCCCGGCAAGCTCCTCTTGCCGGGGCCTTGTCTCCTAGGTGCCTTGGGTGGCCTTCCCGGCAAGCTCCTCTTGCCGGGGCCTTATCTCCTAGGCTTGAATACTTTGTTCTTGAATGGCTCCAAAGGAACCACAGAGGATCTTGGCGGTCACCCGGAAAGCCTTGCCGCGGAGGGCTGCAACTGCCCGTGCATAAGTTCGGGATACTAGGGTACCCCTACTCTAGTACACCGACAAAGTCATGGCATGATCTAGTTTAGAAGTTTTGCTTTATGATCCCTCTATGTAATTGAGTCCGTGAGCTATATATATATAATAAAGATTAGTGTTGAGTCAAGGGCTTGATTACTTTGCCATGATCTTGGGTGAATAGAAGAAAAGAATAAAAAGAAACAAAGAGTTTATATTGATCTTATTGAAAGTAATGACTTCACATAGAAAGAGTATGATGATCAAAAGTTGTTGGGAGTTGGCAAATATGGCTCTGGTCATCGTTGCAATTAATAGGAAGTAATAAGGAGAGAGAGGTTTCACATATAGATATATTATCATTGACATCTTTTATGATTGGGAGCACTCATTAAAATATGACATGCTAAAGAGTTGATGTTGGACAAGGAAGACAACATAATGAGTTATGTTTTCTTGTATCTGAGATAAAGTATGTTGTCATGGATCCTCTAACATGTTGAGCTTGTTGTTCCCCCTCATGCTAGCCAAATTCTCAGCACCAAGTAGAGATACTACTTGTGCTTCCAAATACCCTTAAACCAGTTTAGCCATCAGAGTCCACCATATCTACCTATGGATTGAGTAAGATCCTTCAAGTAAGTTGTCATCGGTGCAAGCAATAAAAATTGCTCTCTAAATATGCATGACTTATTAGTGCAGAGAAATAAGCTTTGTAAGAACTTGTTGTGGAAGTAATAAAAGCGACGGACTGCATAATAAAGTTCCACATACAAGGGGCATTATAAAGTGACGTTCTTTTGCATTAAGATTTTGTGCATCCAACTATAAAAGCGCATGGCAACCTCTGCTTCCCTCTGCGAAGGGCCTATCTTTTATTATTATCTTCTACCTTATGCAAGAGTCATGGTGATCTTCACCTTTCTTTTTTCATTTTATCCGTTGGCAAGCCCAGCATGTTGGAAAGAACATGATATATATATCTAACTGGATGTAGGGGAGCATGAATTGTTATTGTTGACATTACCCTTGAGGTAAAAGGTTGTGGGGCAAAACTATAAGCCCCTATCTTTCTCTGTGTCCGATTAAAACTCCGTAACCACAAGTATTGCGTGAGTGCTAGCAATTATGAAGGACTAAGTGATAGTTGAGTATGTGGACTTGCTTTTAAGCTCTGACATAGACTCTTTCCGATGTTATGATAAATTGCAATTGCTTCAATGACTGAGGTTATACTTTGCTGGTACCCAATAAAGTTTCTGATTCATACTTTTGCATTGTGAAAAGATCATCACTTGAACATAAGTAATCATATGAGAAATCTATATATGTTTCAGTTATGAGAATAATCATGATGCCATCATGTCCGTATTTTATTTTTATCGACGCCTCTACCTCTAAACATGAGGACATATTTATTGTTATCGGCTTTTCGCTTGAGGACAAGCAAGGTCTAAGCTTGGGGGAGTTGATACGTCCATTTCGCATCATTCTTTTATATCGATATTTATCACATTATGGTCTGTTATTTCACGTTATGTCACAATACTTATGGCTATTCTCTCTTATTTTACAAGGTTTACATGAAGAGGGAGAATGCCGGTAGTTGGAATTCTGGGCTGGAAAAGGAGCAAATATTGGAGACCTATTCTGTGCAACTCCAAAAGTCCTGAAACTCCACGGAATGTCTTAAAATAAATATAGAAAAATCGTCACCAAAGATGAAGGCCAGGGGGCCCACACCATGCTCACGAGGGTGGGGGGCGCGGCCCCCCGGGGCGCGGCCCCCCGGGGCGCGCCCCCCTACCTCGTGGGCCCCCTAGTGGCTCTCCGATGCCCATCTTCTCCTATATGAAGTCTTTCGATGAGAAAAAAATCAGAGACAACCTTTCGGGACGAGACTCCGCAGCCACGAGGCGCAACCTTGGCGGAACCAATCTAGGGCTCCCATGAGCTGTTATGTCGGGACACTTCCTCCGGGAGGGGAAATCATCGTCATCATCATCACCAACGCCGTCTCATCGGGAGAGGGCAATCTCCATCAACATCTTCACCAGCACCATCTCATATCCAAACCCTAGTTCATCTCTTGTATCCAATTCTTGTCTCCAAGTCCTGGATTGGTGCTAGTAGGTTGCTAGTAGTGTTGATTACGCCTTGTAGTTGATGCTAGTTGGTTTATTTGGTGGAAGATCATATGTTCAGATCCTTTATGCATATTATTACCCCTCTGATTATGAACATGAATATGCTTTGTGAGTAGTTACGTTTGTTCCTGAGGACACGGGAGATGTCTTGCTATTAGTAGTCATGTGAATTTGGTATTCTTTCGATATTTAGATGAGATGTATGTTGTCTAGCCTCTAGTGGTGTTATGTGAACGTCGACTACATAACACTTCACCATTATTTGGGCCTAGAGGAAGGCATTGGGAAGTAATAAGTAGATGATGGGTTGCTAGAGTGATGTAAGCTTAAACCATAGTTTATGCGTTGCTTCGTAAGGGGCTGATTTGGATCCATATGTTTCATGCTATGGTTAGGTTTACCTTAATACTTTTGTTGTAGTTGCGGATGCTTGCAATAGAGGTTAATCATAAGTGGGATATTTGTTCAAGTAAGAACAGCACCCAAGTACCGGTCCACCCACATATCAAATTATCAAAGTACCTAACGCGAATCATATGAACGTGATGAAAACTAGCTTGACGATAATCCCATGTGTCCTCGGGAGCGCTTTTCCTATTATAAGAGTTTGTCCAGGCTTGTCCTTTGCTACAAAAAGGATTGGTCCACCTTGCTGCACTTTATTTACTCTTGTTACTTTTTGCTCGTTGCAATTTATCTTATCAGAAAACTATCTGTTACCACTTATTTCAGTACTTGCAGAGAATACCTTGCTGAAAATTGCTTATCATTTTGTTCTGCTCCTTGTTAGGTTCGACACTCTTACTTATCGAAAGGACTACGATAGATCCCCTATACTTGTGGGTCATCACATACCAAAATCACTCATGATTGCAAACAAAGACTAATCTGACGAGAAAACGGCGAACGGAACAAGAGAGGCGAATAAAGTGGCAAATTTTTGTGAAGTGGGGGAGAGGAAAACGAGAGGCAAATAATGTAAATTGCAAGGAGATGAAATTTGTGATTAGGAACCTGATATATGCTGAAGATCATCCCCGGCAACGGCGCCAGAAATTCCTTTTGATGTCGCTTGAAGCTACATCGATATTTCCCCAAAGAGGAAGGGATGATGCCACAGCTGTGGTAGGTATTTCCCTTAGATATGAAACCAAGGTTATCGAACCAGTAGGAGAACCAAGCAACACAACGTAAACAACCCTGAACACAACTAACAACACCTCACAACCAGGGGCGGAGCCAGGATTTAGACATGAGGGGGGCGAGGAATATAATAATCGTTTGAGAGACACCACCCAAGAATATAGTCCCTAAAGTAGACACCACCCAAGAAATATGTGCTCATGTCTAGACGAAGAGGCAGCTCACGTGATAATTTGAAGCGTTTGGTAGTTGTTCACTTAGTGGAGGGTCGGGAACCACGCGTGGACGAATCAAAGTTCGACCATGATGTGGTGGCGTGTTTGTTTTTAATTTTTTTTCTTCAATGGAACATACGTAGTTTTTTTCTTGAATGGCACGTGAATTGTGCACATACTCAATGACGGAGCACGGGATGGGATGGTAGCCATGGACATGATCGGCCCTTTTTGGAGACTAGTACACTGGTACTTTGATGTACATTTTGAAAAAAACTACTACTTTGATGTGTCATGTCAACTCGCAGAATGATGAGAAGCTTTCTTACTACGCCCTCTACATAGCCCACACTTTGTACGGCTAGTTACAGTGGGAGTAACTTAGCGCACTCAATATTTTACTTTAACATAGCGTTTCCCAAGACAAGATAAGTCTACAAGCTAATAAATGAAGCCATCATAACATTACTGTACTACTCCCTCCTTTCCGGTTTATAGGGCTCCCTCATTTCCGGAGTAGTAACATAGACTAGTGTCATGTGCATGAAACTAGTGAGTATGGGAGTACATGATATTTCCCTGTCCGGACCGATCCAAAGTTGGCTTCTCACCTTATTGGCCCACCAAAAACCCCTCCCCCCTCCCACGCGCGCGTCCCGCCCGGCACCAGCTGAGCCCGCCGCTCCACATTGATGGCAAGTCAGGGCGACGCGACCTCTCACTGCTTCCGCCGTTAAAGTGGCGTGCTGACCGAGGGCACCGCCCGCTGCACGCTCGGCATTTCAGACTACACAGTGGAGAGTAACTTTAGAGCAAGTTCTGCAATTAGATGACATAAGTAGGCTATAAGGATTTCAATATAGTATTTGTGCTTAATTGAAGGAGAGAGAAGAGGAGAGAGAAGAGAAGCGGGTTGTAAACTTGTAGCCGGTTGTAGCAGGAGCTCCAACATACTTTGTAAGACAAAAGGTGGGGCCATTATTAATGATATAGTATTATACTAAAGGGACTAACTATTGTAATAGCAGGCTATTAGGTTGGTTCTAGATGATGTGTCAACTTCATATAGCCGGATGTTGGCTATACTATTAGCCATGCTCTAAGTGTGGCGTGAGTGGGACTAAAGTGTAGGTGAGTGTGCGTTGCACCACTTTATAATGTGATCTATTCTAGCATTTGCATGAGCCTGTCCAAAGACAAAAGCTATGCACGTGGTCTATATTTTTGTTGGTCGGAAAATTTATTAAGTCATTAATTAATAATTAACGGACACCTTAATAACTCAGCCGTTTCTGATTCTTTTGGATAGTGGTGCTATTATTGACCTGGACGTGGGGTTTGGGCCAAAGGCCTACTATTATACTTGGTATTACTCGCACGCCTACCTGACAGGCTCTACCCTAGCCGCCACTGTATCATATGGTTTCGCACCATTCCAGATCTTAGTGCCGCCACGCAATTCTTCTCCATCCCTCCTTCCGGTGTGCACCGCGAGAAGGGACAGCAGTCCTCCGAACCCCGCCTTTTGTTATCCTGTACGGTAGAGGGGCGATCAGGTTTTTGGGGAGCACACTCCCGTGACTGCTGCCAGTGAGGACTTCCTCAACGAGAGCCTTCTTCCCCGACCTCGGTAACCTCTTCATCAACGACATGGGTGACAACATCAACCACAGCGGTTCTGCTCCCGCTCTAAAGTATGTGATTATGTCCTCCTGGTTTAGTCTGCATCATTACTTCGATCTTTGCACTTGTCGTCAGGATCTATTTACTGTTGATTCGAATTAAATCTCATAGTAAATTGCTCATATATTCAACAATCAAATCCAAAAACCTGATTATAGGCAGTTTACTCTGAGTGGTTTCGATGCACTTTTGAAGCCACCTACTTTTAAGGGGGTGCAATATAAAAGGTGGCGCACAAGAGCAGTATATTGGTTTCAGATCATGTACTGCTATGATGCCACTAAGGGTAAGCCTGAGGGCGATCTTAATCCTACACAGCAGGAAGGTTTGGAGAAAATGGATACCCTCTTCAAAGCCGCCCTACTGAGTGTTCTAGACGATTCCATTGTGGATTCATATATGTCGTTTGACAGCGGCAAAGACATGCGGGCTGTGCTTGAGGCCACGTTTGGGGCCTCGGGCGCTGGCAACGAGTTGTACGTCATGGAACAATTCACTACTAGGAAAAGGGCTATAGATGGAAATGACACTAATGGCGCACCGGAAAGATGGTGCGCCATTAGTATATACTAATGGCGCACCGCCATACGATGCGCCATTAGTGTCTAAACTACTAATGGCGCACCATGCCTTGGGTGCGCCATTAGTACCAAATTTTTTTAACTAGTGCGCTGTTTAAACATACTAATGGCGCATCCTGCCCGAAAGTGCGCCATTAGTAGTTGTAACTACTAATGGCGCACCAAAGGTGCGGTGCGCCATTAGTACCAATTTTTTTAAACTAGTGCGCCGTTCAAACATACTAATGGCGCACCCACACCCGCGCGCCATTAGTAGTTGTAATTACTAATGGCGCACCAAAGGTGTAGGTGCGCCATTAGTATAGAAACTTTTTTTGAACTAGTGCGCTGTTCAAACATACTAATGGCGCATCCTTCCCGAAAAGCGCCATTAGTAGTTGTAACTACTAATGGCGCACTGTGGTGTGGGTGCGCCATTAGTACCAATTTTTTTAAACTAGTGCTTTGTCCAAACATACTAATGGTGCACCCACACTGCGTGCGCCATTAGTAGTTGTAACTACTAATGGCGCACCTGTGTGGGTGCGCCATTAGTATAGAAACTTTTTTTGAACTTTCCAAACATACTAATGGCGCATCCTGCTTAGGTGCGCCATTAGTAGTGGTAATAACTAATGGCGCACCATGCAAGAGGTGCGCCATTAGTAAGTGGGCAGCAACAAGATATTTGGGACAGCCTCTCCTACCCACACACTCACTTTCTCCCCACTTCATTCTCTCCACCTCCTCCTTGTCTCGGTGCCTCCTCTTTTCACCTCATTTCCACCATAGATTCATTCAAATTAAGTGGTTAAATTACCTTGTTTTAATAGGTAAGTAAGGGGGGAAGCTATATTTAGGTTGTTCTCCTTACAACAATGTGCACATGCACTTTTTACGGCCTAGCTAGATCTATGTATGTTCGTGGTGTTGCATATGTTTGTGGTGTTTGCATATGTGTTTGTGTTTGGAGGTGTACCGGTATTTGAAATGCGATAGTTGCCAATATTTTGCGGAATGTTGATTCATTTCCGCTTTCAAGTAGAATTTTGGCATTAAGCATCCTTTTGGGTCCTATTTTTAGGGAAAGTCATGCCAAATTTTTCTTGGTTCTAAAATATCGCTTTTGCTCTACCTCAGCGCATTGACGACCATGGTCCGCACGATGACCGAAGGCATCGTGAATAGGTTTTGAGGTCCGTGAAGGCCGAGATGCTTCAAAAGAACGAGACGGAGATAAGATGTCCGTGTCGAAGATGCAAGTCAAGAGCCTTATTGCGGACCCGGATTCCGGCAGGTGCGGGACCACCTGCTGTTGCGTGGTTTCATGGATGGCTATCGGTGGCAAGGTGATGAAGATGACTACGAAGTCGCCCATGCGGGCCGGGCAAGAAATGAGGAAGGGCAGCAAGACAACCACCGCGGCTCGGGCGGGCGAGAAGACGAAGAATCCTCAGCGATGATCACGATCGTGATGTCGCATACCTGATCATCATGTAGAATATGCAGGACATGATGATGAGGAAGATGCCGGAGCAGGTGACGGGCATGATCATGAAGATGATGATGCGGCGGAGCGACGACGCTGGACCATCGATGGGCTGGGTGCAGGACCCTCATATTCAAGAGCTGCTTCGCTGCACGGATAACGCAAGAGCTGCCGCCCGAGAGAAAGCCAAGATGGATCAACTTGAGTTAGACGCGTTACTCCATTGTATGACGGATGCATGCCCGAGGATACCCGCCTGAAAGTAACGCTCATGGCCCTGGAGATGAAGGTAAAACACAAAATGACCGACGCATGCTTCGACAAGAACATGTCATTCTGGCACGAACGTCTTCCCAAGGGTAACAAGTGCCCGACCAGTTTGGAGGAGCCGAAGAAAATCGTGTGTCCTCTGGATTTACCGCACGTGAAATACCATGTGTGCATGAACAATTGCATCATTTATCGGGACGAGCACGCGAAGTCTACCATATGTCCGGTGTGCTGCGTCACTCGATACAAGAAGAGGAAGAAAGCTCCTAAAAAGTGGTGTGGTACTTTCCGATCACTCCTCGTCTGCAGCGCTTATTTCGCGGACCCTAAGGTAGCAAAGCTCCTGCGTTGGCACGCCGGATAGGGAGGAGAAGAAGCGGGAAGATGACGCAAATGATCCGGAGATAGATAAAAAGACAAGATGCTGAGTCACCCTAAGGATGCGAGCCGGTGGCAAGCGTTGAACTTCAAGACTCGGAATTTGGGAACGATCCAAGGAACATCGTGGGCGCGAGCACCGATGGAGTCAATCCGTTTGGCAGCTGAGAAGCACACATAGCACCTGGCCTGTGTTTGTGTGGATGTACAACCTTCCCCACAGTTGTGCATGAAGAGGAAGTACATTCACATGAGTATGCTAATTGAAGGGTCAAACAACCAGGGAACGACATCAATCTGTATCTAGGGCTGCTGAAAGAGGAGCTTGACACGCTGTGGAAAACGCCAGCCAATACGTGGACGCCGCAGATAGAATATTTCCCTATGAGAGCCGCAGACCGCTCACGACGGTGCACGACTATCTCGATTACGGATATGTCGCGGGCAGGTAGTCCACGGATTTTCTGGATGCGTAAGGTGCATGGATGACACAACGTATCGCCAGCTAGATAGAGATCCCGGTCTTCGAAAACCGTGTTCATGGGACATCGAAGGTGGCTTCGGCGATGACCCGTGGAGGAAACGCAAGGATCTGTTCGATGGTGAAACCGAACCCAAAACGCCTGCACGAGGAGCGGCGAGGAAATAGACAAGCTGTTGGAAAATTGGAAAGACTGCCCACCGCCGAAAGAAGCAAAAGGCGTCGAGCCGGAAAGAAGCGAAGGCGCCAGAGCTGCTGAAGGTATGGAAAACGAGGTCTGTTTTCGGGACTTGCCATCTTGGAAGATCCACCGTGCCTCACAGCCTTGATGTCATGCATATCACGAAGAACGATGTGCGAGTCCGCTTGGTACCCTACTCAACATGCCGTAGAGCACCAAAGATGGGCCGAAAGCAAGGGCAGACTTGAAATCAATGGGCATCGTGCAGGAGCTTCACGCTATATATGATGATGATGATGATGATGATGATGATGATGATGAGGCGAAGCAGGACACAGAAAGTCGTCGCAAAGGCAACAAGGCCAAGAAGACCGGAAATGACTACCCTCCCGCGTGCTTCACTCTAAGTCAGGAGATCGAGCAGTTTATCACAAGCCTCCTAGGAGTAAAACTTCCTTACGGTTACGCGGGGAAGATAAGCAGATACCTAGACCCAGCGAAGCAGAAGTTCAGCGGGATGAAGTCTCACGACTGTCACGTGCTGATGACGCAGATACTTCCAGTTGCAATCCGTGGGATCATGGACGCGCACGTCCGTGAAACGCTATTTGGCCTATGCAACTTCTTCGACGTCATCTCTCGGAAGTCGATTGGCGTGAGGCAACTCAGAAGGCTCTGAGGAAGAGATCGTGGTGATACTATGCGAGCTTGAGATGTACTTCCCGCCCGCATTCTTCGACGTTATGGTGCATCTGCTGGTCCATATAGTGGAGGATATCATCCAACTCGGCCGACGTTCCTCGCACAGCATGATGCCGCTCGAAAGGATGAATGGTGTCATCAAAGGATACGTTCGCAACATGTCACGCCCGAAGGAAGCATAGCCGGGGCTTTTCAATCAAGAGTGCATCTCCTCATCGCACGAATTATCTAGGCATCGAGAACCCCGCTGGTCCGCCTGTCAACAGGCACCTCGGCAGGCTCGCTGGATGGGGTCACCGTGAGGGTCGCCATGAAATGCATGTCGACTTCGAGGGTCGACTACCGACTTTGAAAGAGCAAACCTAGTCGCGCTACAACACATGGACGTGGTCGATCCTTGGGTGGTAGAGCACAAAACCTTTATTAAAAAGACGTACAATGACCGAGGCCAACAGAGGACGGATGGAGATACACTCAAAGAGCACAACTCATGTTTCACGCGTTGGTTCAAGCGTAAGCTTCATCTTACCCTTTACATGAGGATTCTTCCGCGGAAGAACAACTCATATTCGCCTTTGTCATGTATGCCGAGCACAACCTCGATGACCTATGAGGCGATTTATATCAACGGCTACACATTCTACACCGAGGCCAAGGACATGAAGAGCGATGGTTATCGTAACTCCGGGTAACGATGGAATCCTACACCGATAACGACAAGGACAGATACTACGGAAGGATCGAGGAGATCTGGGAGCTGAGCTACTGTTGGAGAGAAGGTCCCGATGTTCCGTGTCGATGGGCCAAGAACGTCATAAAAGAAGACCGGTATTTCACCACCATGGTTATACCCAAGCCAAATCCAAGACCGCGGGTGCAAACGTCACCGCATGAAAAATGAGCCATGGGTACCGGCTTCCCAAGTGGACCAATGCTTCTTCATTACCGACCCGCCAAAGCCGGTCGTGTTGTCGTGAGGAGAGGCAAAAGGAAGATCATCGGAATGGATGGAGTAGCCAATGAGCAAGACTTCGACAAGTACGGGCGACCCAAGGATCGAACATGATGACGATGATGAAGTAGCAGCATACACCACAAGAAGAAGCAGGACCACCCTACCTAAAGGACGTCCGTTCCACATAAGAACTCCATTTGCGAAAAAGAAGGGCAAGAAGATTGTGAACAGATAGCTAGCTAAGATCGATTGTATTTAAATCGTAGCCTTCATTTCTCGATTGTATTTCATGGGTACTTTTGAACTATCATGAATATTTTTAAATTTCATGGACACTCGATCTCGATCCCCTCCATCTCGATCGCTATCCCACCTCGCCAGATCCGGCCCCCCTCGCCGAGCACCCCCAGTCCACCGGCCGCCGACCCCCGCACCCTCGATTCCCTCCATCTTTTAAAATGGCTTTTAAATGCTACTGTCTTATAAAAAAATGCTACTGTCTTATAAAAAATGCTACTGTCTTATAAAAATGCTACTGTCTTATAAAAAATAAGTATCAAACAGCTTTTTAAATGCTACTGTCTTATAAAAAATATTACTGTTATTATTTAAACAAGTTTGAACATTTTTAAACACAAATAAGTATCAAACAGCTTTTTTAAATGCTAAAAAAATTTGTGGAGCCCACCTCGATCCCCCTCCATCTCGATCGCTGTCCCACCTCGCCAGATCCGGGCCCCTCGCCTTGAGCACCCCCAGTCCACCGGCCGCCGCCACACCCCCGCACCCTCGATTCCCTACTCAACCGCCCGCCACACCCCGCACTCACAAGACCGTCTTATAAAAATAAGTATCAAACAGCTTTTTAAATGCTACTGTCTTATAAAAAATATTACTGTTATTATTTAAACAAGTTTGAACATATTTAAACCTAAGGAAGTATCAAATAGCTTTTGAAATGCTAAAATCAAAGGTGTGGAGCCTGGGCGTCGAACCCAGGACCGCCGGGTGTGAGAACTGGAGGCGGACCCGGCAAGCTAGTAGAGTGGGCTTGACATGGATAGGTTCTGGTAGTAGATAACCTTTTGGCTTTTGTGGAAATAAAAAAATACTAATGGCGCACCACGGTGAGGTGCGCCATTAGTGTGGACATGCTAATGGCGCACCGCGGTGAGGTGCGCCATTAGTATTGTGGCCCCCCTTCGCCCGATCCCCCCGTCGCCCGATCCCCTTCGCCTGATCCCCTTTAGTCGCGGTTGGGCAGCGACCATGACTAAAGGGTACCTTTTAGTCGCGGGTCTCGCCGCCAACCGCGACTAAAGGGGGGGCGTGAACGCAAAAACCCGCCATAAAAACCCTTTAGTCGCGGTTGGGCGAGCGACCCGCGACTAAAGGGTACCTTTAGTCATGGTCTCGTCGCCAACCGCGACTAAAGGGGGGGCGCGGGAACGCAAAAAACCCGCCAAAAACCCTTTAGTCGCGGTTGGGCAGGCGACCCGATCCCCCTTCGCCCGATCCCCCTCGCCAGTTCTCTCCCTCTCGCCCCACCGCCGCCGCCGCCGCTGCCCTCGCCCTCGCCCTCGCCCTCTCCCTCCATCGCCCTCTCCTCGCCCGGGCCGCCCGGGCCTTGTGGCAACGCCGCCTCGACCCGCCCGGCCCGCCGCCCGGACGCCGCCCGGACGCCGCGGACGCCGCCCGACCCGCCCGACGCCTTGCCCGCCCGGACGCCGCCCGACCCGTCGCCCGGACCCCGCCCGCCGCCCAGCGCCGCCTCGACCCGCCCAGCGCCGCTGCCCCACCTCGACCCGCCCGTCCACACCACCGTCGACCCGCCTCCCTCGACCCGCCCAAGGTACTTACTTCACCACCGTCGACCCGCCTCCCTCGACCCGCCTCCCTCGACACCGATGATCACTCCATTGTCTTAGGAAATACAACTTCACCATCGAAACACATCTAGCTCTGCCTATCTCTTTGTTTTCATTTGTTCTCAGTAGTACTCGATGTGATATTGTGCTTTATTTTTCTTTAGCAGGAGCACAAAACCACAAATTAATATTTAAAAGATTTTTTTCTGAAAACAATATTAAATAGATTGTGCCGTGTCAAGAACATATCTGATTTATTGCTTGCCAATGTGACACCAATATTCGAGTAGTAGATCACAAATTAATAGTCATATTTTTGAGGAATTTATCAGAGGTTAAATTTCACAATGTTCCTAAACCCTGATTTTCCATGAATTTTGTAAATCCGGAACTGCAAAACCACTGTCCAAAACCCAGATATGGTTTAGTTTAAATGTTTTTGCAAAGTGTGGAGTCCACCAAGAAATTTGAGCATAGGTTTTCCAAAGCATCTAGCCTAGTCATGTCCTCTCTTTCTTTCTCGCATAAAGCTAGTTAGATGCGGAATTCTTTCGCTTCCTCCGGATGCTGATATATAATTAAGTTCTTGTTCCACGACTTACGAATGGTCGAGAGAACTAATACTAGTCGTGCATTGCATGGCCCAACATATTCGGCTCGATCTTCAAAGCGCATAAAAATGTAGGCCCTTGATAGGTTGTTTGGACAAGCATTTCCCTCCTTCAAAGTGTGTTTCAGTGCACCTTCGATTTTGTTTATGTTCTTTTCTTGTACCCAAGAAGCTGCATCTGAATTATGTTTGATCAACATGATAGAGAGAATAATCGACACATGCAGCAGATTGTTGAAACTAGTCATGCAATTGAGATCATAAGCAACAAACATCATATCCACGTCGATCACTACTAACAGTAAAACAAATACTAGCCCTAAGAGAGAGAATAAGTTATGAATAAATATTTTATTTTTATTATTGCAGCCAGCTACCACTATCTTTTTTCGTTCTCGATACATTGCAGCCAGCAGATGTATATACTTGTACAATAACTCGTACAAGCTCACCTGTACAAGTCCCAGCATTTATTTTTCTCGACACGGCAATAGACGTGGCTTCATTTACTATCCTTGCCACAAAAGCCAGTTTCCCATACTCTACATGATTACATTGTGGTTTGCACATATGCCTTCTTCGTTGACTCAACTTCTCTTTATTTTCATTTGGTTACGTGCTTCTTTTGCTTCTAGTCGTGGGACTTGGGTGGAAAAGGAGTGGATCGAACTGCGATCACACAAGATCTCGCTAACGTGCTATCTTGGTCGAAAAACTTAGGTAAATTTATCTTTTGTACATCTTTTTTCTTGGTTACTCAGTTTACGGAAAGCTGCATTGTCTATTCATTTTTGAATCAGAAGGACAAGAGGAGAGGCTCCTACAGTCTTGTATTAATAAAACAAAATTAAAGATACATGGTATGTATAAGGTATAGGGTCTTTGACCCTAACCAAAAGATAAGATACTAGTACAAGGTTTTTAGGTAATTTGTTGCACTAGGGAGCTTATGAAATCCTCAAGCTCAGACTTCCTCCCTATATCTCAACAATGGCAAAATCATGATTAAATCTAGAGAGCCAAACATTTTGTTTCGTTCTTTCCACAAGTACTAAACAGCTACAAAGACACACCTACATGAACATGGGTCATCCCTGTGCCTGTTTGGCAGCGATTAACAATCCTCATATGAGATGAGAGGATTTTTTAATTGGCTTCTTGCAGTTTTGAAAATTCAGTTTATTGGTTCTGAAAATTCAGTAAATTCAGTTAGGCACACAAATTTCAGAACTTTTGTGTGCCCTAGTACTTGGTGTTTGTAGAAAACCAGAGTGTCAATGGGACTAGAATTCACTTGTTCTTATATGGGTGAAACTTCACTTGTTTTTAGGCTAGTGTAGGGTGTTGCTTTATTCTGTCATCATTTGTAACTATGTCACAAGTAAATTGTTCCTTCTTCTCGTATTTGACAAGTAATGACTGTTGATAAGTCGAGGCATGGATTAAGCTGTTTCTTTGTTGTAACATACCGTATATAACTCCACAATGAAATACAATACATATTGATGTGCTTTTAAAACTTGTTCATGTCTTGAACTACTAATGCCTTGTGATGCTCTGAATTACTTGTGATGCCTCTGAATTACTTGTGATCACATTGAGAAAGACTTGTAAAGATGATGATCATCTTTAATGTAAAAACAATTTGTGATGATTTTGCTAGTTTGTCGGGTTTTGTCTCCGACCATCGTGTCGTGATGATATTGCAGGTACCCGAGAGGCCCTTGAGTTTGCCGGAATGTCGATTAACTTCCGTTCGGCAAATTGGTACTCCATATGTCCTATTTTCAGCAAAGGTCATGCTGAAATTTTCCGTGAATTTTAGCATGACTTTGCTAAAAATAGGACATATGGGGTACTTGTGACTAATGCATGGGCCGGGGTATCTTAGTAGTTAATTAAGTAGGATCAAGTGCCCGTGCATTTGTGACTAATGCATGGCTTTTAGGGTGCCTCGGTGTCGATAAAAACCGAAATGATGAAAAGTTAGGCTTTTAGGGTGCCTTGGCGTCGAAAAACCCTCAATGATAAAAGCTTAGATTTTAGGATGCCTCGGTGTCGACAAACCCTAAATGATGAGACCATGATCTTGTTCCTTGACAATAACCAACTTTTTGAACAAACTTTGTTTCTATTTAGAGAGAAACATGGCCCACAACGATGAGGCGGGGGTTGGGCGGCAAGGCATTACAGGAGCTGTCGGGAGATGGAGGAACAACCTCACTTGTATGAGGCCGCCGCCTTCCCCACCGATCCCGAGACCACGGATGGTGCCGCCGAGGATGACCACACCGATGCCACCACCGATGGTGCCGCCGAGGATGCCACCATCGATGATGGCGGCGACGACAGATGGCAGCCACCGAAGAGGCAACGGAAGGACCGGCGCCCGATCGTGCTCCGCACCCTCAAGGAGGAAGTTACTTGAAGTGGACTCCAACGGGAATCCAACGGCGCCCGAACGAATAGTCAAGGGAATTTTCGCTTCAGCTCGGGTGCATTGTCCGGAGCACCGTCTCGATCAACACCGAGAACCCGAGGCATCCCGACCGAGGGAATTTGCGCAACCTCCTCTTCACGAAGCTGCACGAACGATACAAGTTCCCCGCTGAATTTGAAAACACAAGCCTCAAAGGGAATAAAGTGAACAATGCTGCCCTCACGAAGATGAGCAAGGCCCTGTCTACTTGGAAAAGCAATGTGAAGAGAATGATCGAGAAAGGTGAGAGTTATGAGAAGATCAAGGAGAAAAATCCTTCGATCACCGAAGATGACTACAACGACTTCAAGATCAATTGCTCGAAAGCACCGCAAGCTCCCAATCAAGTGAGTGGGGAAACAAATGCGGAGCTGAACATAGGGGAACACAC
The DNA here is from genome assembly GCA_021605145.1 of Aegilops bicornis. NCBI lineage: Eukaryota > Viridiplantae > Streptophyta > Magnoliopsida > Poales > Poaceae > Aegilops > Aegilops bicornis. The sequence goes on along the minus strand of CM038670.1, from coordinate 158,810,957 downwards.
ACTCGGTCTCGGCGGTTACTGAGTGGCGGAGCCTATATGGGACAAGGAGGAGGCGGACCGTGCCGAGCAAGGCCTACCGCCTCTTCGATACATCTGGCGGTGACAAGCAGACCAGGAACTTTGTCGGGGCCGGTACAAGAAGGACCGAAAACAAAGGAGCTTACCACGGATCCGAAGACCAGGCAGCTTGAGCTTGTTCGGTAAGGAATACACCCAGCGTAATTAGCTCCATATGGTTGCATTCTAATTAATGAAGCCGAATTTCTAAATGGTTCACATTCCTTCCGCAGCGACCGAAAAGCGAGCTGGGTCGACTCAGAGCAACCCTTGGGACACCACTCTAAATAGGGGGTTGAATGTAATGAAGAACAAGGATAAGCTCGAGAAGCCGGCGTCGGTGGTCGTGTGGCCGGCAAAGGCTTGTCGACAAAATGGGGGTCATACTATACATTGGTGTGCGGAAGGAGAAAAAGACCAGCTCGGAAAGCCGGTAGCGAGAGGTTCAAGAACTCAAGGCACAGTGGCGCGGATTCGGAGATTGTCCAAGAGCAAGTGGAACAACGACTTCGGAGCGACGATCACCGCCCTTGTGCCTACCTTGATCTCAGGGTTGAGTGCGTGGATTGCGGGCGGCCAACAGGGGCCGCCCCTGATTCCTAGCTTCATGGCCAGCAACTCGCATAATGCGATGGCGGGGCCATTGGTGCCTCCAGCGGAGGCGGCATTGGTGTCTCCGACGCCGGCACGGGAGCTTAATGCACCCGGGTGTACGCCGGCCGGCACCTCTGCAGCAAGCGGCCCCTCCGTCAACTGCACGCCCGCCGTTGGCGGTGCCTCTACATTAGCCGAGCTCGACACCATCATCACGGTAACTAATTAAGCCTCTCTCGGCCGAGGACTTCATCTCCTTGCCTTTGACTGGGCATCCCTGACGCCCTACATGTTTTCGCCAGCGCGCCGACGTTCCTGCACTCTCCTCCACTTCGTGAACAACGAGTTGGTCGATGTCGCCAAGGGCAAAATCGTTCAACGGGCAACCCTTGTTCCACGGTACCCACATGCCACCCAACTTGTTTAGGGTTCAACTGGTTCGGTGCTGCCAGGCTGCGACGACTTGTTACCTCCGAATCGACCCGTCGGGCCGACGACGATGACGTGATGACCCTCGGCGCTGCTGAGCTGGCCCTGCTTTGGCGAAGAGCCAGATTCGTTTGAAGGCGGGGACACCACCCCAAAGACAACACCGCCCGATCGTGCGGCGCCAAGTCGGCCCCATGGCAAGACCGCCAGAACGGTGCCGGACATCCCTATGCCATCGGATCCAAACATGCATATGGCACGGATCGTAATGACGACGACGACGACTATGATACATTTGGCAACGTCGATCAAGTACTTTGCCGAGCATGGAGTACGATGGCGACTTCATGGGGCCTCCTTCTCAAGAACCAAACCCAACAAAAGACGTGTGCGGTCTAGCTCGCTGCATGGAGAAGCCAAGTTACCTTGGCGCCGTCGGCGTTCAGCTCTCGAGACGCCTCCGGCTGCCGACTTCACCGAGCCTCAGATAGGCGAGGTGCAAAATATTATCAGCCCCAACACACTCAAGAAGGCGGTCTGTGAGCAAAACTCGGTCCCATTACAGGAGAAGAAGAAGGCACGCAAAAGAAAGACTAAGAAGGGTGCGAGCCAGCCGGCACCGAGTACGATCCGTGCTCAGGACGGGCCACCTTCATCGGTGCTATGTGGCGGGTAGGGCGATGCTACCGACAAATATGCTCAATGCTGCAACCGGTGCTATGCGGAGTCTGCATGACAGTGTTCTTTCTTTGGAGAAGCGGCGTCTCAGGGAGAAGGATGTGGCATACCCGGTTTTCGCGGCCAAGGTGCGGAAGGGCAAGGGCTTTGTGGATAACTCCATCGGGCGTCACGATCGTCCTGCGTTTTGATGACATCCACGCTTATGTTGAACCTTCATCCGCTGCACTACACCTTCGTTCGGCTATTTTCGCTGAGTATGGAGATGCGTTATCATTCGCGACAAGACCCGGACATCGTGATAGTCGACCCTTCTACATGCGTGCCAAGATCTTGGGCAGCGCTGGGGACCGCAAGTCGTGAGTTCTTACCTCGAAGGCGTCATTACGGCAAACCAAGAAAAGGATAACTTCCTCGTGCCTTACTTTCCCGAGTAAGTCCTCCCCTCAACCGGCCCATAACATATGAATTCTTACATTTCGATCGTTTTTCTTTTAACATTCCGTGTTTTTTGCAGTGACACACGTTGCACGCTCATCCTCCTAAGCCCTAAATATTCCATGGCCACGTTTTCGACCCGGACCGTCAGTCGAACGTAGACTACACAAATGTCAAGAAGGTTCTTGATGATGTTCTCCCCGGCTATGCCAAATCTGGAGGCACCTTCACCAGGCCTATTCGTAAGTACGGCAAGCACGTGTTCTCCCACAATCTGACGTTACGCTGCGTCAAGCGGCCGCTGTGATCGGAAGGGTGCCTACTATGCCATCCATCACATGCGGGCGATCGTGCGGGACCATCATCAACTTCGCTACCGAGTAAACTCCAAGATTGGGCCGCGGCGTGTCGGCAATCCAGACGCGGACCTCCGACAGAATTCTTTCGCATCGACCGGAGTTTGCGGAAATCATCCATCAAGATGTCCTTCGTACCTCGGGGCAGTTCTACCTCGAAATCAACCGTCCAACGGTGACATCGACACAATGCTACAAATGCGGGATGACAACGCCCGTTCTTTCATGACTCCCACGATGAGCGGCGGCTTCATCCACGCTCCGATCCCTTGAGTCGAGTTGTCTAGTTACGAAACATCGATTGGGTCATGTTGTAATTAAACTTTAATGAACTTGTAGTATGTCTCTTTGGTTTCGAGAGTCGTTCAACTTAGATGTAATCGATGCTATTAATGTCTTGCTTTTCTCTTCCGATCGTTACATTTGCATACTTATATATTGCTTATGTATTATGCGTGAATTGGTACTAACGTTTCGTTTGGCTAGTGCATAGCGATGCCGACGTATGTCGTGTACAAGGGTAAGGTTCCCGGAGTCTCGATGGTGGGAGGAGTGTCGGAGACAGGTTCACCGATTCAGCGGTAACAGATTACAAAGGGTACACCACTAGGGCCGAGGCGAATCTAGAATCGCCCGCTATCTAGCGGGAGAGGGAGGAGGCGATGGAGGAACCGGATGAAGACGAAGTTTCATCGTGATGATGCTCATCGTGATGACCGCAGCTCTCTTCTATGTGATGGGAGTTTAGATGATCGATATCGACTTGTAATGCGAAGATAAACTCGCTACTCGCGGTCTCGAGACTTGTAATATAATGTTCTATCTTTGTTCGGTCTTTTCAATTCGGAGACTAATATGATGAATTGTATTCGGAGACTAATATGATGAATTGTATTCAAGGACTAATCTTCTATTGTATTTGATGAATCTATTGTTGATGTGTGCTGTCTATATTTTGTCAAATTATACATTTTGTAACCTGTGCAAAAAACAGAAAATAAAAAATAAAAAACGTAATATTCATACTAATGGCGCATCACATGATAAAGGCGCCATTAGTATGACAAAGGCATACTAATGGCGCATCACCAGGAAGTGCGCCATTAGTATGTCATGATTACTAATGGCGCATCCGGAGGTGGTGCGCCATTAGTATGCCAAAGCACCTGGTATACATGCTTACAGGAGGCATACTAATGGCGCACCCTTGCATATACTAATGGGGCACCGGGTGGTGCGCCATTAGTATACCGAATACTAATGGCGCACCGCTGGTGCGCCATTATATACAGTATACTAATGGCGCACCAGGTGGTGCGCCATTAGTATCTGATATACTAATGGCGCACCACAGTGCGCCATTAGTAAAAATTACTAATGGCGTGCTGTCAATGGCGCACCTCTGATGCGCCATTAATGGCCATATTAGGTGCGCCATTAGTAGTGGTATTTCTAGTAGTGATTCTGTGACTACAAGATGGCTCATGAGCACTCTGTTGTTCAGAGACTCATGAGATAGATTCACTCGCTTAGGAACTTGAGTACTTTAAGTGTGTGTTGCTGGACAAATTTGTTGCTGGGACCATCATTGACAAGCTTCCATCTTCGTGGAACGATTTTGCTACTTCTCTAAAAACAAGAGGCATGAGTTTTCCGTTTTGGATCTCATTAGCACTCTTGATTTTGAAGAGAAGGCGAGAGAAAAAGACACGCGTGCTCGGGTCGCTGAGGGAGCTTCTAGTGCCCACATGGTACACGAGAAGTACTTCCAGCCCAACCAGCCCCAAAACAACAAGAACAAATCTCAAGGGAAAGGCAAGTTTGATGCAAAGAACAAGCCATCACATTCTACCAACTTCAAGAAGAATTCTCATAATGGGAAGGGATACAAACCTCAATTTTGGTAGCACCGCACAAAATTTATATGGCTACATCTACCTGCTATCAGCTAACCTCATGGTGCTCCAAGTATTCCTACATTTGTAACTAGATACAATGACCACCGCAAGATGAAATAAGCTTATTCGTACGTTGACTTGCTGATTGCAGTGCGGAAAGATCCTGTCATGTGTGGAGGAGCAAACAAGCAGTGCAGCTGAAGGTGGAAATCAACTAAGGACTTATGAAATTATATATAATCTTCCTCAGGCAGGTCAGTATCCCCTTCGTCCAGATGATCGTGTTTTGTCATGCTGAGCTATTGATATGTGCTACTGTTTTGCAACATTGTTTAAGTATAGCTATTGTATTCCTATCTTTTCAGATTCAGGACAATGAAGATGATTTCAGGGGAACTGCATAATATGGACTCATGTCGAGTCATCTCTATTGCCTCATGTGTTTGCTGCAAATGTGCCAGCATCAATTGCAAGATGAGGTAGCTAGCTAGCGTTGGAGTTGCCAAAATGGTCAAAGGGCTCGCAACATTGAGAAGAAACAAGCATGCCCATGAAATTAATGCGTGCGCAGAGAAGCATCGACTGATTTTCTTTATTTCCACACCTTCTCATAGCTTTGTATTGGTTATAGTATGGTGAATCATTGAGATGCATAAACATGCTGAACTTTTGTTATTCTGAATGTTAGTATGCGTACCGTATCTTCTGAAGCTTAGTTTAATGTGAATGTTGACTAGCCTGTGAACCTTCACAATCTAGTAAGTATATTGTAGGCCTGTTATTTCACACCTCACTTTGCTGCACCACGCGACCAGTGTGAGTGTCTGCATCCAGTACCGCATCCTCTAATTTGGTGGATGCTGATATGCCTCCAACGTATCTATAATTTTTGATTGCTCCATGATATATTATCTTCCGTTTTGGACATTATTGGGCTTTATTATTCACTTTTATATTATTTTTGGGACTAACCTGTTAACTAGAGGCCCAGCCTAGAATTGTTGTTTTTCCCTATTTCAGAGTTCCGCAGAAAAAGAATATCAAATGGGGTCCAAACGGAATGAAACCTTCGGGAACGTGATTTTTGGAACAAACATGACCCAGGAGACTTGGACCCTACGTCAAGCAACCAACAGGGAAGCCACGAGGTAGGGGGCGCGCCTACCTCCCCCCCCCCTGGGCACACCGTCCATCCTCGTGGGCCCCCTATTGCTCCACCGACGTACTTCTTCTCCTATATATACCTATGTACCCCCAAACGATCAGATACGGAGCCAAAAACCTAATTCCACCGCGGCGACCTTCTGTACCCACGAGATCCCATCTTGGGGCCTGTTCCGGAGCTCCGCCGGAGGGGGTACCCATCACGGTGGGCTTCTACATCAACACCATAGCCTCTCCGATGAATTGTGAGTAGTTTACCTCAGACCTTCGGGTCCATAGTTATTAGCTAGATGGCTTCTTCTCTCTTTTTTGATCTCAATACAATGTTCTCCCCCTCTCTTGTGGAGATCTATTCGATGTATTCTTCTTTTGCGGTGTGTTTGTTGAGACCGATGAATTGTGGGTTTATGATCAAGTTTATCTATGAACAATATTTGAATCTTCTCTGAATTATTTTATGTATGATTGGTTATCTTTGCAAGTCTCTTGAATTATCAGTTTGGTTTGGCCTACTAGATTGATCTTTCTTGCAATGGGAGAAGTGCTTAGCTTTGGGTTCAATCTTGTGGTGTCCTTTCCGTGATGAGGGGCAGCAAGGCACATATTGTATTGTTGCCATCGAGGATAACAAGATGGTTTTTTTTTCATATTGCATGAATTTATCCCTCTACATCATGTCATCTTGCTTAAAGCGTTACTCTGTTCTTATGAACTTAATACTCTAGATGCATGCTGGATAGCGGTCGATGTGTGGAGTAATAGTAGTAGATGCAGGCAGGAGTCGGTCTACTTGTCTCGCACATGATGCCTATATATACATTATCATACCTAGATATTCCCATAACTATGCTCAATTCTGTCAACTGCTCAACAGTAATTTGTTCACCCACCGTGAAATACTTATGCTCCCGAGAGAAGCCACTAGTGAAACATATGGCCCCCGGGTCTATCTTCATCATATTAATCTTCCAACACTTAGTTATTTCCGCCGGTTTTGACACCGACATTGGTGCTTTCATTGAGAGTTCCTCTGTGTCGTCATCTTTAGGCCCGATGGCTCCTCAGATCATCAACAACGATGCGGTCCAATGTGAGACTTTTCTCCCCGGACAGATCTTCATATTCGGCGGCTTTGCAGGGCAATTAAGCAGGCCATCCGGAGCAGATCGAAGCTACGCCCGCCATCAGGTCAGATTTGGAAGTTTGAACTACACGGCTGATGTCCGCGGAGACTTGATCTTCGACGGGTTCGAGCCCTGACGGCGCGCCGCACTTTATCACGATGGGCATGATCTAGCTCTGCCGCCGAACAGTGCCCTGGAGGCCGCACCAGTGTCCGCTCCGACACTTAGCTCAGAGCCGACTGCGCCAATCGAGGACGTGTGGCTGGACACCGCCTCGGGGGCTGCAATTTCTATGGAGATCGAGTCGAACACCAGCCTTGTCCTTTGCGAAACTCGTGACTCAAAGGTGCCGGACTCCTCTCCGGACTCCGAACCTTCCGCGCCCCTGCCGATCGAATCCGATTGGGCGCCGATCATGGAGTTCGCCATCAAGGACATCTTTCAGCACTCGCCCTTCGGCGACATTCTGAATTCACTAAAGTCTCTCTCTTTATCAGGAGAGCCCAGGCCGGACTATGGTCAGCAAGGTTGGGATGCGGACGACGAACAAATTCAAATCGAGGGTATGGACGCCGATGCAGGAGATGACCAAGAACCAGCGCCTATAGGGCACTAGAAGGCCACCTCGTCATACGACATATACATGGTGGACACCCCAAAAGAAGGGAATGGCGATGGAACAATGGACGATGACCCCTCCAAGAAGCAGCCTAAGCGCCGGCGTCAGCGGCGCCGCTCTTAATCCCGCCAAAGCAAAAACGACAATTCCGGCACAGGAGATAATAACTCCTCGGACAGTGCCGAAGACAACCCCCTCCAGCAGGATTTAGCACAGGAGGATGGAGAAGCCGGCCCTCATGAGAGAGCGGCAGACAGAGAGGTAGAGGACGATAATTACATGCCTCCCTCAAGAAGGCGAGGCAATCCTCGACGACGGCAATTTAATTTGTCGTGCACGAGGATCCCGACGAACAAGAGCGTTTCAAGCGCGGGCTTATAGCCACAACGAGCAGCCTCAAGAAAAAACAGCAATAGCTTAGAGCTGACCAAGACTTGCTAGCCGGCGGATGGACTGAAGTCCTTGCGGCCGAAGAGTACGAACTCGAAAGCCCCTCCAAGAGCTACCCAAAGCGCATGATGCTACCCCGATTAGAGGGAGAAGCACCTAAACCTACATCACCAACGCATGATGCGGCCTACCGGCCACCTCGTGGCCGCGACAGAGAGGCCTCTCGGCCCTCCACTCAAGCCGCACCCCGGCGTCGCTCAAAAAGTACCATGGCACGGGGAAATGCGCCAGACCTGCGAGATATATTGGAGGACAAGGCAAGGCAAACAAGATCGATCTACGGATCACGTGGGCGCCCCACGACACGTGACGATAACCGTCATGCCGGATATTGCAAATCCAACCGGGCCAAACACAATAGACAAAGCTCATTTGAGCTACGTCGTGATATAGCCCAATACAGAGGCGCTGCACACCCACTATGCTTCACAGATGAAGTAATGGATCATCAAATCCCCGAGGGTTTCAAACCCGTAAACATCGAATCATACGATGGCCAACAGATCCACATGGCCCGCGGTGATGATCTACACGCCATCAAATGTCTCCCACTCAAGCTTAAATGACCAGCTCGGCATTAGCTTAACAGCTTGCCAGCAGAGTCAATTGGTTGTTGGGAGGACCTGGAAGCCGCATTCCTCGACAATTTCCAGGGCACCTATGTGCGACCACCAGACGCCGATGACCTAAGCCACATAATTCAGCAGCCAGAGGAATCGGCCAGACAATTCTGGACACGGTTCCTAACCAAGAAAAATCAAATAGTCGACTGTCCAGACGCAGAGGCCCTCGCAGCCTTCAAACATAACATCCGTGACGAGTGGCTTGCCCGGCACCTAGGACAGGAAAAGCCGAAATCCATGGCAGCCCTCACAACACTCATGACCCGCTTTTGCGCGGGAGAAGACAGCTGGCTGGCTCGTAGTAATAACATGACCAAGAGCCCTGGTAATTCGGATACCAAGGACAACAATGGCAGGCTGCGTTGCAACAAGCACAAGCGCTGCATTAACGGTGACAATACTGAGGATACATCAGTCAATGCCGGATTCAGAGGCTCTAAACCTGGTCAGCAGAAAAAATCCATTCAAAAGAAATACTCAGGGCCCGTCCAGTTTGGACCGAATACTCGATCGCTCGTGCGGATACGGCACTTCGAAAAACCAGCCAATCACACCAACAGGATTGTTGGGTGTTCAAGCAGCAGAGCAAGTTAAGTGCCGAAAACAGATACAAGGGGCTGCATAGCGATGACGAGGAGGAGCCCCGGCCGTCGAACAATAGGGGACAGAAGGGCTTCCCCCCACAAGTGCGGACGGTGAACATGATATACGCAACCCACATACCCAAAAGGGAGCGGAAGCATGCACTCAGGGACGTATATGCGTTGGAGACAGTCGCCCCAAAGTTTAACCCGTGGTCCTCCTGCCCGATCACTTTTGATCGAAGGGACCACCCCACTAGCATCCGCCACGGCGGATTCGCCGCATTGGTTCTAGACCCAATCATTGACGGATTTCACCTCACTAGAGTCCTTATGGACGGCGGCAGAGCCTTTGAACCTGCTTTATCAAGATACGGTCACGAAAAATGGGCATAGATCCCTCAAGGATTAAACCCACAAAGATGACCTTTAAAGGCGTCATACCAGGTGTAGAGGCCAATCAGACAGGCTCGATTACACTTGAAGTGGTCTTGGATCCCGGATAATTTCGAGGCGAGGAGTTAATCTTCAATATAGTCCCGTTCGCGATGGCTATCATGCCTTTGCTCGGACGAACCGCATTTGCAAAGTTTAATGCGGTGCTGCACTTTGCATACCTCAAGGTCAAGATGCCAGGCCCTCGAGGAGTCATTACGGTCAATGGAAACACCGAACGCTCTCTCCGAACGGAGGAGCATACGGCGGCCCTCACGGCGGAAGTACAAAGTAGCCTCTCAAGGCAATTCTCCAGTCCGGCTATTAAACGTCCGGACACCGTCAAGCGCGCCCAGAGTAACCTACAACAAGACCGCCTGGTACGTTCCGAGCACGCGTAGCAATGCGGCCCCAACCCCAGCCCTCGAGAAATTGCGAAACCAGTACTACGCGCACATAATTACGCTCTGGAAATACCATGGGCATAGGGGGAGGGGCACGACCACGGCATGCCCAAATTGCGGCTCAACCGCACTAGGGGCTCCCGATTTTGTCATTCTTTTTTCTTACTTTCAGGACTCCACTCTCCGGAAGGCCTGTCCGGTAGTACAATCGCTGAACACACGATGCAACAGCCAGGGAGGCAGCAAGCTACCTCGATGTCCAGGTGGTCTCTATAACGAGCTAAATACCTGTCTTACATAAAGTCTCGCAGCTTGCCCCTGGAGGGGGACAGGTCAAATAATCCCATCTCTTGCTTATCGCACTATTTGTATCGTTCTGCTCTCACAGCAGCCTTTTAATAAACAATGCATAGCTTTTGCCTATTATTGCATTCCTTTTTTTACGTAAATATGTTCAGTTATGACATTATGCAACCGTACACTTTGGTACGGCCAATACACCAGGGTCTTAAGTACACCAGAATATGGTGTGAGAAGTCCGAACACTCTCACGAGTGCGGCACCCCGAACTTATAGCATTATATGCATCGGCTCCGAATCATGTCTTGGGTCAATAGTTGGGTTTGCCCGGCTCCCATGTTTTGGTACCTTACGTTCCGTTATATCGGCTAAGGTAGCGCTGGGAGACCTACTGCGATTGTGCCCCAGTTGAGCTGGGTTAAGCACTACTACTAGAGAAAGCTAAAACTGATCATCATGATAGGGCGAGAGCTGGTCGCTGTTCGAGAGGTTTCGAGTCCCTAAAGACTTATGTCGCTTAGAGCGAGGAGCCGGCTTTTTCCGGCCTAGGCGTGGATAGCTCCCCGAACTCGGTCTTCTGAATACTAGGGGCTTCGCCAAAATTTAAAATTATAGAATTCCATGGCTAAGTGATAGTGATAAAGCATTATAGTCCGATTGCCTTGTTCGTCGTGCTGAGCGCCTCCTTTGAAGGACCCAAGAATGGGAACAAGAGCGCTCAGGTTTATCCCGAACACCCCAGCACTCGTGTCATGGGGGCAGAAGCCGACAACTCGCCATCTCTCAGATTTAATAAACGGCCGCACAGAAGGTAATATTTTAAATTCAAAAAGCGTTGCTTAGCGCATATGAACAAGTTTTCAGCGCACAGGATAACACGAGCGAGTTTACTCAAAAATTACATCCTTGGAACATTCATCCGCCACAAGGGGGGCACCCTTCAGGACGCCCTCATAATACATCTCGGGCTTGCGATGCTCCTTGCCCTCCGGTGGCCCATCTGTCACCAACTTCTCAGCATCCATCTTGCCCCAGTGTACTTTAACACGGGCAAGGGCCCTACGGGAGCCTTTGATGCATACGGAGCGCTTGATGGCTTCAAGCTGTGGACAGGCATCCGCCAGCCGCCTAACCAGCCCAAAGTAGCTCCCAGGCATGACCTCCCCAGGCCATAGCCGGACTATAAGGCCCTTCATGGCCTGTTCGGCCACCTTATGGAGCTCGACTAGCTGCTTCAGCTGGTCGCTCAAGGGCAAGGGTGTCCGGCCTCAAAGATATCGAGACCAGAACACCTTCTCCGTCGAGCTCCCCTCCTCGGCCCGATAGTAGGCGGCAGCGTCGGACACACTGCGGGGCAGATCTACGAATGCTCCTGGAGAGCTCCGGACTCGGGTAAGTAACAAGTAATTCACTTTTACGTGCTTGCTTTGCATAAAGAATGGCTTACCTGCCGCTATCTTCTTCATCGCCTCAATTTCCTGGAGGGCTTTTTGGGCTTCGCCCTTGGCAGATTTGGCGATCTCAAGGGCCAAGGCGAGCTCGGACTCTCGAGTCTTTGAGTCAAGCTCCAAACTCTCGTGTTTTTTCACGAGAGCCTGGAGCTCTTGCTGCACCTCCGCCACCCGCGCCTCCTGTTTTTCTCGCTCGGCGCGCTCCACGGCTGCAATGTCTTCGGCCTTGGATAGCGCTTTCTTCAGGTTGTGGCCCCAGTAATACTCACGTTGGTCCTGTCATTTTTTGCAACCGCATCTTTTTTATATACTCACATAAGGTATTACTTACCTTCTTTGTCCTCGAGCTGCTTCTTGGCAAGGCCGAGCTCGTTCTCGGACTGCTCAAGGCTCTGCTTCAATGCATCGACCTCCGCAGTCAGTGCGACAGAGGTCAGTTGCGCAGCCTGCATTCCCATATTGACATAGTTATGTTAGACTCCTGCGTATATCTTTTAGATCCTCAGTTCGTCTTTTCTTTCCGAACACCAAACTGAGCATCAGGGGCTACTGTCTATGCGGTAATATTTTTACATATCGTAAATATATACCTCAAAGCCTGTTAGAAGGCTGGCACAGGCTTCCGTCAGCCCGCTCTTGGCGGATCGAACCTTCCGGATCACAAAGACTCGTAATAGTGCGGTGATCTCTGCCGATGGAGGCGCCGTTAAGCACCTCCAGCAAATTATCCGGTGCCTCCGGTTGGACGGAGGTCACCAGCGTCGTAGGCTTGCCCTTCTTACTAGGGTGCCGCCTTCTGGACTACGGAACCACTGAAGGTTCCGGTGCAGTGTCCGGCCCAGGGCCGGACTTAGAGCCCTTTGGGGTTTTATCCCCTTTGCGCCTGGAGTCCGGGAGGTCGCCTTGCGGCGCCTCCAGGACCACCTCCTCCTGGCTTGGACCCTTTTGGGACTCCACCTCGACACCGTCCGTAGGGCGAGGGGAGGTAGCAGTCGGGAGTGAAAGACTATTCACATCCGACGAATCCAGGGAGCCGCTCGACGAAGCGTCGAGCCGGGCCTTGGGCGGACTGCATGATTATATTCGCATCGAAGATCTTGTGCAATAAAGGAACGCCATGAGTTATTCTGGTATCCGGATACTTACGATTTTGCCAGGGGCTTTGCCCTGGATGGCCACTCCTCTTCGCCGTCGTCGGCGTTGGTGGAGTAGTCTGGAGGAAGGGTCTTTCCCTTCTTGGACCCTCCGCCCCCCCAGTTGGGGCGGCCTTCCTTTTCTTTCCTCCCCCCGCTGGAGGGGGAGAGGCCTTTTCTTCCTCCTCCTCATCTTCGTGGGAGGAGTGCACCTCAGAGTCATCGGACGATGAATCCGACACCACCGAGCGCCGGGAACTCTTTCGAGTTCCCCTGGCCTTCTTCTTGGCCTTCTTCTCCAGCACCACGTAAGGTGCCGGAACCAGCAGCCCCGTCAAGCGGGCGTCCGCAGGGTCTTCGGGCAAGGGAGCCGGATAGCTGATCTGCCCGGACGTCTCTTGCCAATCTTGTCAAAGGTAAGGGAGTTTAGATCCCGCATAGAGTCAAACTATGAAAAACAAGTATCCTGTAAAGGGTAAAACAGCTTACCGCGTTGGCTTGATGCTGCGCGCTGAATCCGCAATCCTTGGTAGCGGATGCGGGAGCCTCGGCGCCCTTGAACAGCACCTTCCAGGCATCTTCGTACGTAGTGTCGAAGAGCCTTCTCAGGGTTCGGTGCTGTGCCGGATCAAACTCCCACAAGCTGAAAGCCCATTGTTGGCACGGGAGGATCCGGCGAATGAGCATGACCTGGACTACGTTGATAAGTTTAACCTTCTTGTCCACCAGGTTTTGGACACAGGTTTGGAGTCCGGTCAGCTCTTCCGAATTACCCCACAACAGGACCTTCTCTTTCCAGGAGGTGAGTCACGTGGGAATGCCAAATTGGAATTCGGGGGCCGCTGCCCATTCAGGGTCACGCGGCTCGGTGATGTAGAAACACCCTGATTGCCACCCCTTTATGGTCTCTACGAAGGTGCCCTCGAGCCATAGGACGTTGGGCAACTTGCCCACCATGGCACCTCCGCACTCCGCTTGGCGGCCGCCCACTACCTTCGGCTTGACATTAAAGGTCTTCAGCCATAAGTCGAAGTGGGTCTGGATGCAGAGGAAGGCCTCGCACACGACGATGAACGCCGAGATGTTGAGGATGAAGTTCGGGGCTGGATCATGAAAATCTAGGCCGTAGTAGTACTTGAGCCCCCGGACAAACGGGTGAAGTGGAAAACCTAGTCCGCGGAGGAAATGGGTGAGGAACACCACCCTCTCATGGGGCCTGGGGGTGGGGATGAGCTGCCCTTCGTCTGGGAGCCGGTGCGCGATGTCATTGGACAAGTATCCGACGTTCCTCAGCTTCTTGATGTGTCCCTCCGTGACGGAGGAGACCATCCACTTGCCTCCCGCTCCGGGCATGGCTGGAGAAGGTTGAGGTGGGGTGTGCGGACTTGGGCGCTGGAGCTCGAGTGCACGAAAATGGATAAGCAAAGGAGGAAGAAGGCGTAGATGAAAAAGGTGGATCCTTATCCCCTTATATGGGCGGATGAAACTGTGTGCCCCCCACTAGCCTGGTAAAACTCGCTTATCTCCCAAGCGCCGTAATTAAGGGTGCGGTTGGGTTACCCACGCCCGTATTGATGAGAATCCCGGAATAAGGGGACACGATCCCTGCTTCAACAAGACGTGCCAAGGAAACCGCCTCGCTAAGTGCGCTGAGGTGGGACAGTAAAAACGATTCGAATAAAGGCTTGGCCATGGTGTGATGTCACGCTGCAGAGTATGTCAGTAGGTTGGATTTGTGTAAATATTATTCTCTCTACAGTGGTATGTGGAACTTATTTTGCAGAGCCGGACACTGTCCTTGTGTTCAAAATCTCCTATGAAGTATTCGGAGGAGGAACCCGCCTTGCAGTGCCGAAGACAATCTGCACGCCGGACTCGTCGTCATTGAAGCCTGGTTCAGGGGCTACTGAGGGAGTCCTGGATTAGGGGGTGTCCGGATGGCTGGACTATAACCTTTGACCGGACTCCTGGACTATGAAGATACAAGATTAAAGACTTCGTCCCGTGTCCGGATGGGACTTTCCTTGGCGTGGAAGCCAAGCTTGGCGATATGGATATGTAGATCTCCTCCCATTGTAACCGACTCTGTGTAACCCTATCCCTCACCGGTGCCTATATAAACCGGAGGGTTTTAGTCTGTAGGACGAACAACAATCATACCATAGGCTAGCTTCTAGGGTTTAGCCTCTCTGATCTCGTGGTAGATCTACTCTTGTACCACCCATATCATCAATATTAATCAAGCAGGAGTAGGGTTTTACCTATATCGAGAGGGCCCGAACCTGGGTAAAAACATCGTGTCCCTTGTCTCCTGTTACCATCCGCCTAGACGCACAGTTCAGGACCCCCTACCCGAGATCCGCCGGTTTTAACACCGACACCCCCCCACTCGGATCTGAGGAACTGGTAGAATATCCGATGGACCGCATCAGTGATCACCCGGACATCATCCTTGAGGAGATCATCTCGCTTATCCCCACCAAGGATTGTTGCCACACACAAGACCTCTCAATTCGGTGGCGCCCTCTATGGCGCACCGCGCCCGTTATTCTCAACTATCGTCAGATATCTGTCCTTCCTGAAATTGATCTCCTTAGAGCCATCGTCTCCTCTCACCAGCAGGGCCCCGTTCAACGCCTCTGCATCCTGACACGCTACCTGCTGTCCATACCCGGCACGGTGGACGCTTGGCTGACATCCCCTGAATTCGGAAAACTCCAGCAGTTTGATTTCTACCATTACCACGAAAGTATCATACCACGAACACACCAAGAATTCGTGCCCACACCATCGTTGTCCATCTCGCGGTTTTCCTCCTCTCTCCACACCGCCACCTTTGCCCGGTGCCATCTACCAGACGATCTGGTACAAATGCTTCAACTCCCACTGCTAAAAATACGTTCGCTTGTGGTGGTTTATCTATCGGAGGCCTCACTGCACAGCATCATCCACTCCAGTTGCCCTGCCCTGGAGCGCTTGCTGATTGTTTTGGGAATATCAATCCGTATCAGTAGTCTCCAAACAAAGTCGCCTCACCTTAAAAGCACTGGAATTTGTTTTGAAGTACAGCAACTCATCATCGAAGATGCCCCTTCACTTCAAAGGTTGCTCCTTGATGATTGTTATAAACCTTCACAAATAACTGTCATCTCTGCGCCCAAACTGGAGACCTTGGGTCTAATTAGTGCTCGTTTGATGATCACAACAAGTTGGTGTTTGGCTCCTCACTTTTTTAGGTACCGTATATTATCATCTACACATTTGTAATAATAAGCTGCATTTTTCATTTGTGCGCATAAGTTTTATATCATCTTGGAGTACACTTTGGGTACTAATATTATGGTATATGCTCAATGAAGAGTTCGTCCATGGATAGCCTATCAATGCTGCTGGATTCTGAACATAATTATTGGCTTGCTGCGATGCTTTCGGTCTCACTACAAGAAATATGTCAACTTGTGACCTTGACTATTGGTCACTGAAAGGTCATTGTTTTTCATTTGCGACCTTTTTGTGACCAAAAATAGAAGGTCAAAAGCTGGCAGTCGTAAACTGAAATCAACGACCTTCTCTGTGAGAAGGTCGTAGACGTTTACGACCAAAACAGAAGGTCGTTGAACCCATGACCTTTTGTTTTGGTCACTGGCTGTCTGCCCAGGCCACGTCGGATCCGACGTGGCAAAATTATGACAAATTGAAAAGGTCACTGACAAGATTCAGCCCGGTCCGATTAGCTGTTTTACATGGGCCGAGCCCAACAATTCAGCCCATTTAGTATATTTATTTCTGTTAATTTTTGTCAGCTACATGGGCCAAGCCCTACTGTTCAGCCCATCAACTTCTATGCACATTTGGCCTTTCAAGAATATAGGTACTATTTTGTGCAGCCCATTTTCTGGTTTACATTCAGCCTTTTTATACAGTCAAATAATAATTCAATCTTGGAGTTAGTCCAGTACACTTTTCAGCCCATTCACATATATGCGGCCCAGATTCATACAAATGATTCTCCTTTTCAATAAATTTTGCAAATAATTTCATAATTCATCACTAAATATGTTTACATCATAGGCCATAAATCCCTACAAAATAGTATCACATGTCCCTATACAAAACTATCAAATCATACATACAACAAAACAGAATACAAAAAATTTAATTCAACAAAAATTAGTTTTCTTCCTCTTCCATCTTCCAGAACACACAACACCTGTGAAAAAAAAGATGCCACAACAAAAATGGAAGGATCAGCCATTAGAAGCATATTGAATATGAGGGAAGCAATCAAACAAAAGAAATGAAAGGCATTCTGATATATAAATTCAACGTAGATGAAATTGTATAAGCAATTTTTTTATTTCCTTAGACTTAAACCGCGCAAGACAATAATCTTTTGCTATTTACAATTTCATTTTTATTATTACTAGATGTTTTATAGCACTATGAATATTTTGACAGCATGAATATTTATATTACCATAACAAACAGAAATGAAATCTGATTGCAAGACGTATGGCATTATCAACAAGACAATGCAAAATGTAATCTGATGGTTCACTTCATTGCCACACGCTAACTGCTGACTATGACATGCATATATATAGTATCATGTTTGCAGAGGCATTTACTGCTATGCAAGGGAGCAAAACCAACATGTAGAGAAGGGACTCGATTTGGTTGTCCCAGCAGGTTCCTTTCCTCACCAGCTCCCATTCCCGTTGCCGTACATCATACATCTAGCTCCCCCTGGTACACATGGCATAATTTAGGCTCTAGAAAGAGAAATTAGAGCTCCTTACACCTCGACAGACATAAAACTTCAGAGCCAATAACGAGCATAGATAGCAGTTTATCCCCCTGAAGCACACATCCAACCATACTGAGAGACTAAAATGAAACGTGCATATATACTAAATTAATTTAGACACTCTTGCCAACATATTCAGACCAAAATGCAGTATGTCAAGACAACATGTTTGCACTAACAAGTAGTAACGTCAAAAGATCTATGCTTGGAATCACAACCAACCAATACTTCATTAACAGGTCACACATCAAAATCTGTGTTTAGAATAATTGTTGAAGATGGGTTCAGCTTCTATGCCTAGAATAACTACTCATGGTGAAATCTGGATGTGTATAGCAGCTACTAGTATGCAAAGTTGATCATGGTGCTACTAGCAGGCACTTGCACTGTTTTATTCTCCGCTGATCATATCAGGTTGTAAAATCTATACAGTATTAAGTATAGACTAAGCAATACTGCATAGGCCTTTTCTTCCAGGTGTTCAGTTTATAAAAAAGTTGGCCAACAAAATTATTCAGTGGCAAGCCTCACATACATTGCTTTGGATTCTAGCATCTTACCAACACCGAAACACAGGCACGCCACACAGATCAGATCAGGGCAAGGCAAACATTCTACCCAACAAGGACAACAGCCTATCCCACTACCAACTACCATCTCACAAAGCACGAAACAACAACCACAACATCAATATCACCTCTCTCTCTCAGAAAAAAAGCATCGCTAGTCAAAGCGCTCGGGCAAACATCAGCTCACCTGATGTCCCTTTGGGGGAGCTTGATCGCTCTGCTCTTCAGCAGCAACATCAGGCTCCAGATCCGTGGCACCTGCGGACGTACTACACACCCAAGTCTGCAAGAGATTCGAAAAACCATCACACGAACAAAAGGTCCAAGGATGAACTGAGAGCAGGGAGGGGAAACATTAGCCATGCCGCGAATCAAGATCAGCGTACAGAGTGGTAACGAGGGTCGTCTCCCTCCGTGTTCGACTTGCAAGTGTGACTGTTCAGTGAGAAGCATAGCCGGACACTTCACCTGTGTTAAGAACCAAGCAAATGGTAGTATAAGCACATGATGCACAAGTATATTAAACGGAGTAGAAAACTTCACGTGCTGTGTTTAATCCCTCGACATGAACAATTCAGTTTCAGTTGGGTTTTACTTCAGTATGTCATCTGAAGAAAAAGGGGACATTGTTTTGTTCCATTTTTTTGTTCACTAGATTAGTGTTCACCAATGAGTTGTAAATCTAATCCATTCGAGCACTGTGAAGACATAGCAATCCAAACTACTATTACTAATTTATAGAGATGTATAATAAATAAATTAAACGCAGAGCCGCAGTTTTCTGTAGCATATGAACCAAGACATGGAGTAGAGTTATGTAGCCGTAAAAGACTACTTTAGGACTGACTTGACGGTGTCTTTTGATAAAACAGATCCTTCTGCGCTACTACGTGGTCTTACTGTTCGTGCAAGGGGAAACGTACACTTCAGCATAAAAGGAAGCACACATAGGAACAGAGCTGCTCAGCCTATGAACCGAGGGACTCCATAAATGGTAATGGTACTTCTCCTAGCAAACCTACTCATTGCACGATTATTTGGAGATACATTCAATCTGGTTAAGCACCAATCAGCCAAATACAGATCGTTCTTGAATAGAGACAGAGAATGTATGCCATGAAGTATCATTCTACTCTACCACAGGGAGCAGCACTAGCACAAGATACCAAGTGAGATATCCATGTGTTACTATAAAGCATGGACTGTCTCCCTTTTCATAATTTGTTAATGAATCAGATACCCACTATACAACACAATGATAGAATCTGTATACAATTGTTTCTCCACAAAGTATCATCCTACCCCGGTATCTAGAATTTAGCATCGTGCAAGCCAAAGATTGTAGTCGGACACCTGACACGACAAGCGACCCTAACTGTACAACAACTCAAGTCAAACCGACACAATAATACGGCATCACCAATCATGTCAACCCTCACCAAACTGAATCCTACTGAGACGAGCCAATAGAACAACACCAGGAAATTAAAAAATTATGCGATACACCGACGACGACGGCAGAATCCGATGGCCTCACCTGTTCCCCCATGGGCACGACGAGCCTGGCGTCGCACTCGGCTGCCACGCTGCGTGATGCGGTCACAGCCACCGGTAGTGCGCAGGGTGAGGTTGATCTGTGTGCCGTGGCGTACCTATGAAAAGTGCTTTCCAGGAGATGTGAGGCACCAGACAACAATCTTGAGCATCCTTGCAAACTGGCTGCTACTGTACAGCTTCATGTCTTGCAACAATAGCAGCAGCAACAAGAACAAGCGCTTCAGTTCACCAGTTGGTCCGTGAATCGGATACTTGACAGATATACTGTATATTGCTACTCTTAGTTAGACACAAAAGGAGGTGATAATTAATAAACCTCTTCGATGTCGCTGCCATGTTGTTCCTTGTAGCACCGGAACGTGGCGGCGAGCTGCGGTTTTCTCCTGGTGCTCACGATCCGGACGACGTCGCCACCGTGCGGCTGCTTCTCCCTCCTGATGGCCTCTGCCAGCTGCGTGAAGATTCATGGCTTTCAAGCCAAATGATCAATCTTATGGCCACATTCATGGCATAGTTTGTTCAAATGATCTCATATTGTGCACAAGTGTGCATCTTGGAATTCCAAAACAATGTTTCCTAAGGGAGTTTTCATTTTCTTTGCACGGAAAATTCATTTTCCATTTTTTGAGTGCCCGAAATGAGTTTTTTTTGTGAAGGACCTACCATATATTTGTTGCAAAATTGTACCAAATCAGTTTTCTAAAATACTAGGACATCTTTAATGCACAATTGACCAAATGGTTGGGTGTAAAAAGTTTTGATCCACCTCTAGTGAAAAAGACAAATTCCCGCCGATTTAGTTGGAAGCGGATCAAATTTGAACTGCAGCTACCTCGTAGTTTGATCTTTATTTTTTCCAAAAATCATTTCTAGGTACATAAGTATCTATTTAAT
The DNA here is from genome assembly GCA_021605145.1 of Aegilops bicornis. NCBI lineage: Eukaryota > Viridiplantae > Streptophyta > Magnoliopsida > Poales > Poaceae > Aegilops > Aegilops bicornis. Next base: position 158,790,396 of record CM038670.1, on the reverse strand, counting down.
CAAAGAAACAGCAAAAAAATTCCAAGATTCAACCACTAGCTAAGAACGGATATTCCCGCCGTTTTGACCGCATTTTGAAACGGGCATAAAAAATAAAAAAAATAAAAAATTGGAAAACCTTCACATTGTGTCATTATATGTGACCAAGTTTCCAGGAAAAAATAGTAAACTTGTAACACGGAAATTATTTTAAAAAAGTGTTTTAAAAAATTAGCTATCATGCGTGAAGATTCATGGCTTTCAAGCCAAATGATCAATCTTATGGCCACGTTCATGGTATAGTTTGTTCAAATGATCTCATATTGTGCACAAGGGTGTATCTTGGAATTCCAAACAATGTTGCCTAAGGGAGTTTTCATTTTCTTTGCACGGAAAATTCATTTTCCATTTTCCGAGTGCCTGAAATGAGTTTTTTGTGAAGGACCTACCATATATTTGTTGCAAAATTGGACCAAATCAATTTTCTAAAATACTAGGCCATATTTAATGCACAATTGACAAAATGGTTGGGTGTCAAAAGTTTTGATCCACCTCTGGTGAAAAAGACAAATTTCCGCCGACAGCAGGAAGCGGGTCAAATTTGAACTACAGCTGCCTCATAGTTTGCTATTTATTTTTTCCAAAAATCATTTATAGTTACATAAGTACCTATTTCATCATAAATACATGGTTTGGTGGCGATACGTCGAAGGTTTGGACGGTGGCCGAGGGCCCCATCTCTAGAGCGCGTGAACTCGCATGCCCACCGCATGGTCACCGCATGACCATGGCATTGCCATGTGTTCTGGGCGGCCTAGGCATGTCTAGCGGGTTGGGCACTCCCAAGGTAGGTGCTAGGAAGAAAATCACAACATAAGGTTCTCACGAGGAGACCGATCGATGCTCAAACATGAATAAGCAGCCAAGTGTTTGATTAGCGGTACGTGAAATGCACATGGCTAATGGGCGTGAGTTTTGGCTGAGGACGATCAGTTACTAAGAAGACGGTATTCACAAATTTTCAGCTCAAAAGGAGGAGCCTAGGTGGTACTTGCTTTGCAAAGTACCACACTGGACATAAATACGAATGTTGAAGCTGGGCTCAAAATAATGAATGGATTGAGCTGGCATTTGGTGGAGGATGGTTATTTGGGCATAGGAAAGCACTATAGAAAATGGATACCATTTGGACATGCCAAAGTGGTACTTCCTTCACAAAGTGTTTTTCTGAACAGAATAGGAAAATGAATATTTTTGAATTATTTTTGAACTAGGCAAGGAAGGTTTTTTACATATTTGACAAAGATATGACCCAAAGAATTTATGAGATTTTTTTGGGAATTTTGGGAATGATGAAATATAGGTTGCTTCACAACCTAGGGCAAAAACTGCCACATGGACATGACACATAGGCAAAACTGATGCGGTGGCGCCTAGTCATAGCAACCCACCACAATTTACAAGGTTATGACCATCTATATTGGTCATGATCAGCTAGAAATAAGGCAGCGGACCAGTGTTATCTGCTTTATGACCATTTCATGTAAGGAAATTACGACCTTTCTGACCAAAATGGTCGTTATAGTTTAGGGTTTGGAGCCCCCCGAACAGCTTTTGACCAATTGTTCTGAAACGGTCATAGATCTATGACCAATTCTTCCAGGGTCACTGACAGAAGGTCACTAGTTGACATATTTCTTGTAGTGTCTCTGGAGAATTTATATTTAAAGGTGATTATTTCATGCACATTGAAAGACCGTATATATTATACTAGAATTACCGTTCAGTTGTTGCGCTTTCGACATACTCTTTTTTCAGACCTTAACTGTTTTCAAATCTTCATGTCTACTTAGGTACTGCGACCACATGGAGAAAAATGTATAACTAATCGGTGGCTTAATAAGCACCATCATTTTCTCAGTTCTCATGACATTCGTTTGAGGACAATAACGATGGAAGGATATGCATCCAACCAGGCAAACAGAAGCTTTGTCACATTCTTCCTGTTGAATGCGAGGTTACTATTGTCCATGAGGCTTAAGTTTTACCGCAAGAGATTTCTCACGGACGGACATGTTGAACAGAAAAAAGAAGTTTCAGGTGGACAAATGGGCTTCTAAACGTGCTCGGCTTCTATTTACAACTAGTTGTAGTCATCCTGAAATAAATTTTATGCACGGGATAAATTTATTTGTGACTGCGAAAAAGTGTGGTTGGGTTAGATGTTACTGCCATCTTCAATCTGGGTTTTGTCTAAAAATTTGATGAACAATTAATCCTTGGGATTTTTGTACCGTTTGTAAGCTGGAGTTGCCTGGTGTTGCCCTCGTACTCCCCTCCACTTGCCACTACACTGCCGCATCTTCCACGGCTGCTGTTCGTTCCCGTTCTCCGCCTTGGTTCACTCGCTGTGCCCGCCGCCGTCTCGCATTGTCAACATGGTCAGCAACCAAGAGGAATCCGGAGATGACTGTACGTGGAGAGGCTGACAGAAGGGACACACCAGGGTCATTGAATTACGCAAGCAGGTGCCTCGTTATTACAAGCCAAAAAATTAGTTCCTCCCAATTGTTTGACTACTAGGTACCACGCCATTGTCAATGTAGTCAATAAACGAGAAAATTACACAACAAGCGGATAACACCAGGGACCCAGCAGCTCGCCCAGTTCTTTTTTAGTTTCAGAGACAGAGCTCAACTGCGCGCTGTGCGGGGGCTGTGGCCCTTCTAGCCCACACTTACGCTTTTATTGAAGCACATGACGAGCCTAGTTGATATCTTTTTTCTTTCTAAAAATGCCTAGCCCAGTTCTTTTTTTGGAGAATACTAAAACCGAGGCCTACTTGCTTTTCTCAGCCCAGAAGATGGGCTATAAGTTGTAAGAAATGGGTTGTAAATTTTTAAACAAAAGCCAACCGGCAATTACATTAAAATATCATTTTTCATGATTTCTCTACTCTCTACTCTTATAAAAACCAAAGCCAACTGGCAATTACATTAAAATATCGTCTTTTCTCCCACAAGATAAACTACTCATACAAATGCATCGTCGTGTTCCGTCCAACGCACGGGCATCTTGCTAGTTAAGATTTTAAATTTCATTCATTTTTTTGCGGAGAATTTTTTTTTGATTTTTTTTTAATTTTTTTTGATATATTTTTTAAAAATTATTTTTAACGTGACTCGAAATTTTCTGATTAAAAGAGTTCGGACACCACCGAAATATGAAAACTTCGTTGAGTTATTTAGAAGTGCCGAGAATATATGGTCTGTAATGCTAATAAAAATAATATGGGCTTCAAATATCCTCAAGAATTAGCAAATGGGCGGTAAATTATTGAAAATAATGGCTAATGGGCTATATGCTGTTTTCCACAGATTTGGAGGCTGACTTCTAGGCCTACTAGGTTCATGATGACGCCGTCCTAAAAAACATTTGACGCCTACGCAAGGCTTTGTCAACTTAGTCAAACAGAGCAGTGACTGTTGGATGCCCATCCAACGACCGCCGTGCTTCTTCAATCTCTGATCTTCCTGCTCCAGCCGCACAAACCAGCGCCGGCGGGACTGCCTGCTCCCTCCTCCTGTGGCCGGCTGTGCTGCCGCCAGGTCATCCCTCTACCCACCTGCACATCCTATTATTTTCCGGCGACGTCAGCCTCACCCTGCAGCCGACCAGTCAGCGCTCGTACTCCCCTCCATGTGGGAAACAACTGCCGAATCTTCCCCGGCTTCGTGTCCTTCCCTCCCTAGGCCTCACCGTCGTCCACTGCCCTGGTGCTCTCGGCACGGCGTGGTCAACATGGTCAAAGAACGACATCCATCGAAAGTGGACTATACGTGGAGAGGCTGACAGCTGGGTCCACGGCCGCATGCAAGGAAATGCCTCCTTATTACGCGCAAAATAATGATTCCTCTAGCTGACAGCTGGGACCCATCGGAAGGGCCTCTGTATTTCGCGAAAAAAACGTTCCCCCCGTAGACAGGTCAGACCCACTAGCTATATATTCGCACGCAAGGAAGTGCCTCCTTATTACGCAGAAAAAAAAATGAATACTCCCCCTGCTAGCTGGGATCCACCATAGTGGGAGGCTGACTTGTGGGCCTACTAAGTTGACGGGGATGGAGGGCTTTGTCAACTTAGTCAATATGAACGATTCTAGCTCCGGTAACCGTACGATGTCCATCCAACCGCCGTAGTGCTTCTTCAACCTTTGGTCCTCTTGCTCCAGCCGCCCAAAGCAGCACCGGTCGTGTCGCCTACTCCTGGCTGGCTGTGCTGCCGCGGAGGCCTCACCTACCCCTAGTACTCCCACCGCTGGCGAGGCCATCCCTCCACTCACCCACACCCCCTGTTATTCTGTGGCGACGGTAGCCTCACACCGAAGCCAAACCAGTGAACCCTCGTACTCCTCTCCGCGTGAGCATCCACTGCCACGTCTTCCCCGGCTCCGTGCCGTCCCCTTCCTAGGCCTCACCGTCATCCACTGCCTTGGTGCTCTCGGCGTGGCGTGGTCAATGTGGTCAAGGAACGACTTCCATCGGAAGAGTACTGTACGTGGAGAGCCTGACAGCTGGGTCCACGGCCAAAGCAAGGAAGTGCCTCCTTATTACACGCAAAATAATGATTCCTCCAGCTGACAGCAGGGACCCACCGGCGGGCCATCGTATTTCATGAAAAAAATGTCTCCCCCCTGACTGTTGAGACCCACCAGCTACATCTTTGCACGCAAGGAAGTGCCTGACAGTCGGGACCCACCTGGTCGAAGCATACGTAGCGTTGTCATTCTGGTTGCAAAAGTGTACGTACATACTGGTCGATCAGTCTGTCTACAGGCTGCAGTGATGAACCATGGCCGTGTAAGGAAGGGCATGTGTCGTAGTAGAGGTGCGGACGTAGCATGTCACGCAGACCCGTTAATATTGTGTACACGTACGTAAAGCGGCCCGGGTGCAAGAAAGTAAATACAGCCACGTACGTACATACGGGCGGGGTCTCGATCGCCTACTTACGCATACGTACTGCCAAGGCTCATGTACATGGCTGGATTGGAACGGAGAAACTGCGTTGTTGTCGTGTTCATGGGGAGGCAACAGAATGTGTCGGGGATATACCCCGCGGCGTAAACCGGCCGGAAGTTAACCCGGCCGGACTTGGTGGTTTATTTGAGGTTCCGCTGGCACATGGCGGTTCACTGGCGACCCGACGGTTTACGGTTCATTGGTAATCCGGCAGGCGGGTCAGAGGAGCGACAAGACCCGGTGGCCCGACTGGCGGTTCATGAAGGCCAGTTCATACTATGGTGGGCCGGTTTAAGAGGAAAGGCGTGAGGAATATTTGTCTTACAAGGAGTTAAGACCTGGACTTATATCCGGTTTATATTAGAGATAGACTAGTCCTAATCCTAATATGACTCCACATGTAACCCGCCCCTTCAACATATATAAGGAGGGGCAGGGCTCCCCAAAGAGGGACAAGCAAGAAGAAAGCAGTCTCTAGGGCTAGACACAAAGAGGAGAGCCGGTTCTGGCGACTCCTCATGATCATAATGAGACCTAGCCTCAAACAGCATGTAGGGCTATTATCGGATGATGTTTCCGGGGCCCAAGCTGTCTAAACCCTTGTCTTGTCTTGCGTCTCGATTCCGCTCAACCCCTCTCAAGCTACCACATAGATGCGTTGGCCTCGCGACTAAGTCCTTTCATGAGGACATCTGCCGTGACAAAACCACGACGGTTGGCGCCCACCGTGGGGCTCGCGCCGCAGTGGTGTTGAGTTCTTGGAGGGAGCTCTTCAGGGATCGAGAAACTCGCGTTTGGCCGGATGACGAAGAACCGGCATGAGATAGTCACATAAGGTTTACTTTGGATCGGGATGTCCAATACTTGAGTTGAAGGGAAATTAGGGTTGCGGGAGGCGCGCCACTATGATTAGACGATTCGTCGAAACCGGATCAATTTTTACTGGGTTGCCGACGGACAGAAGTTTTTTCGCTGCAATACCTCGTGCTCGGCGCCGAATTGCTTCAAGACAGATCCTCGTTGTTTTAAAGGAAATTATGCGTGGAGTAAATCGCATCTAGGGTCGCTGATGTGAGCAAAAGCAATCAATGCTGAAGCTGATCGTGATGGCCACGAGAAGGACCAGAGTAATAGCCCTCGTTTTGGATTACGCGGGGTTCAAAAAAAAAGGGGGAACAAAAAACACCCACGATGGAAGTGGATAAGGCCACAGACTTAATCTACGCCTCCTTCCGTCTTCGTCTTCAAGCCGCCGCCATCGGGCGTGCTTCCGACTACTACTGGTCGCGGTCCCACCGTGTCGACGCCGTTCCAGCTGCCATCGTGGCTGCAGCTGCACTGGCTGGTCGCCGCCTCTCCTCGGCTTCGCGTCACTTCTCCCGTGTAACGGCTGCGCTGGCGGTCGCCGCTTCCCTCGCAGCCGGTGTCGCGTTTCCACTGCTCGCTGCTCCACCCGTGTTGCGGACCTCGCTCCGGGTTGCTCTGTGCTAAACCGCCCGGCCAGCGGCCTTTGTCTTCAAACTGCCGGGCGCCGACCCAGTGTTCGACCTACTGCGTTAATCCACCGCATCCGCGTTCAAACCCGGCAGTTTTGCGCGTGTATTGGCTGGGTCTCGTCTCCACCGTGGCACTCCAACTCACCGCGGCAACGGACGTACTTCGTCGACCCGCCGGAGTGCCCTCGATGTGGCCGCTTCGCCTCCGCGCTCGAGACGCGCCTCCGACCCACCTACGGCTCGCCACGGCCAAGCTCGGTCCTGCGGCTTCAAAACCGGGTCCCCGGGTTACGCCGCCAAACTGGCTCCGCTTCGGACGCCTCCTGCACTGCTGCGTGTCGACCACCCACGCATCAAACCGACGTCGCTGAGTTACGGCCCTCTTCCACATCACGGCTCTGCTTCAAACAGCCAGACGTTGCAAGTCCCCAGCTGCGTTTCCATCAGAGACTCACCTCCATGGCGAGACACCACGCCCGGCCTTGCCTGGTTACCTCCGTCTCCGCCGTGGCGCGGTGAGCCGCCCCTGCCGGCGCGGACCTCCAAACCGGCAACCCCGAGCCGCCGAGGCCATCACCGCTGCAAGTTGCAGCACTGCTGCCGTCCACCAGAGATGCCGACGCCAAACTCAAAGATCAGAGTAATCGAGGAGGAAACGCAGGCGGTTGAGTAGCAGCAGTTGAACCGGCGAGGAGAGGTAGCTGGGATAGCTGTAGCTGTGGAGAAAGGCGTGAACGGTTTACATTGACCCGTCGACGCTAAAAAGGAAGTCGGTGGCAGCTGCGTGGGATGTTAGGCACTGCCATCTCCATTTTCTCAAAAGAAGACACGAGCAAAGTCGACTAGCACTTACATACAACCGCTTGTACGGTGAGGGAGTTCTACTACTAGTAGTAGTAACCCATCCAGACTAAAATACCAGGCACATGCACAAAGGTGCTATTGGACCCAATTAAATTCTAGCACAGGCACAGATCATACATCGTCAAAATACATCAGGTGAAATCTATCCGGTTTATTTTTCTTTATATATTTTTATTCCTATGAGAACAATTACTCTGGCCTATATCTTTTTATACAGGACATGTGCTCACTATAAAAGTGATGCTCTACCACGGACGGCGTGCGCGCTAGCTGTTCTACACCGGCATCTGCGTATATCACACTGATAAATCGGAACACAAACCGCCGCCCCCGCAGTCCGGTTTACATCAACGCGCCGGCCAACTCGCCCGTCCGTACTACCTTACAACACCACAGACGACTCGCCCGTCCGCCCTGGCCACCGGTTCATGCATCCACGCCGGTTTACAACACGGAGGACAACTTGCTCGTCCGCACCAGTTTATAAAAACTGCGGCCAGTTCTCCCGTGAGTGATTTCAGTTTCACCATAAGATGTCATAAATTCCATGGCAGATTATTTCCAGCCTAACATATCAGGTGATATCCATCTATGCTTATTTTATTAGCGCATATTGTTTTTTGTCAAAAAACAATTACTTTGGTATGTACACCTTTATGTGCAGGACAACGATTCATCATAAAGATGGTGTAATACCATATTCATGGAGTGTGCGGTAGCGTAATCATGCAACGACATCGGCGACCGCTTACTATTTAATAGGTGGTGCAAGCCGCCGCCCCTGCGGTCCGATCTACATCAACGCGCCAGCCGATTCACACGTCTGTGCCGGCTTACAATGTGACGGGCGACTTACCCGTCCACCCCCGTGGCCGACTCGGCGTCCGAGTGGCTTACTGCTCCTGCGGTTGACTTTCTCGACCGCACCGGCTTACGACGCCACGGCCGGTTCACCCGTGATTAATTTCAGCTTCACCGCGGTGATCATCAACTCCGCGGTGGATAACTACTGGCACGACGCATCGGTGATATCCATCCAAGTTGTTTTATATTATATATTGCTTTCTTTAAAAGAGCAATTACTCGCTTACAAGTTCTCCAGTGCAGGACAAGTTATGTCACTGAGATGTTGAATGACTCATACCGGTTTATATCATGGTCAAATATGGAGAGTCTCAAGCCAACTCCTAGAGTCGTCTTAAAACTCGGGGGCTACAGTGACATGACTCGGGAGCTCCGGGTCATTGAAGGGAAAGATAACCCGGCCCTGGAGGCTACTGCTTTCTTGGCAAATATTTAAAGGCCATCAGAAAAATATCCGGTTCAAAATGAAGATTCCGGTTTAAAATACAGCTCAAGAGACATCTTTCTCCTGCAAAGCTTTGAAGCTCTCAAAACCGGTTCAACATCCGGATCAAGGTAAATTTGTCCCTTACAAAGCTTTGAGGATCTCAATATCCGGTTTAAGAATTTCCGGTTCAAAGAATTAATCTCGCAAGTTCGAGATCTCGGACAAATTAATGGTTACCAAAGAGAACTTGCTGCCATGAGGCGCGGTTCAAACATGGGTATCATGCCTTATTGGCTTATCATATTATTGATCACTTGGGGGCTTGGTCATATACGAACCATAGTCACACCTCTTGATCGGCTCAATGCCACAAAGCATCACTTGGGGGCTTGGTCGTATCCGAACCATAGCCACGCCTCTTGATCGGCCTAGTGCCACAACATCACTTGGGGGCTTGGTGGTGTCGAACCAATGCAACACCTTTTGATAGGCGAAAGCCACCAGATCACTTGGGGACATGGTCAAGTCTGAACCAGTCACGCCTCTTGATCGGCCTAAGGCCATAGAGTCACTTGGGGCTTGGTCGAACCCGAACCATTGCCACGCCACTTGATCGGCATAATGCCACGGTTTCAGTTGGGGACCTGGCTGACTTGAACCATGGCTACACCTTATTGGGAGCTTGGTCGTGTCCGACCATGGTAACACCATCTGATCAGCTCAGTAAAGCCTCATTTGCAATGGTTTTATTTTGCCTTTGCTTGAATTCTGTTCTTTTTTGCTAAAGAACTTTTACTTCATATGCTTTTAAACCGACATTGTTAATCCGGTTCAAACTGTCAATTACAAATTGGCGGAACACGGTCAAATCCTAATCCGGAGACTATTTGCCCGGTTTGATGTTACCATCTTATTATGGAGTAAACCGGTGTTCGTTAACCCGGCTTGACTTTGAATTACAAATTGTCGGTACATGATCAAATCATAATTCGGAGACTATCCGCCCGGTCTGGTTTGACTATGAGTCGCCAGTATTATATATGGTTAAACCGGTGTTTATCACAACCCGTGCGGTTTTATCATAAACCGACACAAGATGAAAGGAGTTATCATTACTCAAGATTGGGGTCATCACCCTTACTACAAAAATTGGTAAAGCAATGATGTGATTCAATGTCACAGGTATGATATATTTCATGGATTATTCTTAAAGTGCAGCCTTGGTTATAAACCTGGGTTATATGTTGGGCATTATGACCCGTCCGGTGGTCAACCGCCAGGACACTTTAAACTTGTTGTATGCAGAGACAGGTTGAATAAAGCATGATGATAAATTATCCGGTGTTTATTAAACCGGCCGGGCTTTAAGACGATAAGTCGCCAAGATATGATGAGAAATTATCCGGTGTTTGTTAACCCGCCTGGTTTTGGACTATAAGTCGCCAAAGACATATTTGGATTGTGCCATTGGAATCATGCGCTTATAAATCATTGGGTTATATTATTCAACTAGCCAAACTTGGCTGAATTTTCATTATGATATTAAATGAATAAGGTTTTTCATACCGGATTATATTATCTTGAATAGCCAACATGGCTGGATTTCTATTGTGATTATCAACAACCAGTATTATGATTGAGGTTTTCAAAGTCGCTTTAGCGCAACGGCTATTATTTTTATCAATGGGCATGATTTATTTTACAATGGAGGAAATAGTCCCGAGTCACTGCAGGCTTATGACCCGGCACTTGGGGGCTACATTGTTCGAATCGAGATTACATTGAATATACAAGTCCCATGTCACTGCCAGCATGCACCATAGCACTTGGGGGCTAATGCAAAGTCATTTTTTGCTCAACTTATTGAAGACCCGACTCATCACATTATAATGAGCCGCCCTTGGGGGCTACCAATTGCTCCTGTCAAAAATTCAAGGTACACAAATTTTCATCTATTATAGAAGGATCCACTGCCCAGTTGGTAAAGCACAAAGCTCTCAACCTTGTGGACGTGGGTTCAAGCCTCATGATGGGAATTACATAATATAATGTTTGAAATATATATAAAGTCCCAGCTCAATATTATCTTACTAAGCCGGCCCTTGGGGGCTACACGTTGCTGTTAAAGTCTACATGATCATATTTTCGAAGTCCCTTCTTATTATTGGCATAATGACCCGGCCCTTGGGGGGCTATACTGGTTGAAGTTTTTATGAGCATCAGGCAATTACAAGTTCCAGGTTGCTGCAAGCATGACAACGCGGCACTTGGGAGCTACATATGTGGAATACTCGATTCTGACTAGTGATTGAGAGGAACAACCTGGATTTATTCAAGATTGTGATATTTATATTGAAGCAAGTCTAAAGTTGTTGCTATGCTACCTTCTTAAGACTTGGGGGCTACAAGTGATAGGTATATAAGAGGTATATTTTCAAGCTGGATGTTAACTACAAGTATGACCGGTACCATCAATATTTATAAACCGGTGATCTCGGCAATGATAAACCGGCAAGTTCTACGCCCTTAAACCGGTGAAGATCGGATGAGTATTTCAAGGACCAATATTGTTTTTAAGCATTGGGAGCTGAATCAAAGGATTTATTCTTCACAATATATTTTCTATGAGAAACCAATGTCAGCAAGTTGATTATGAAGCTGGCCTATTAAACCGGATTTTCTAGGAGGAGGAAATGACAAGGATTTAAGAATGATCAGATGCCGGTTTACAAGAATTCTTAGCCCGGAGCATAATTTGTCAAGTTTGTTCTTGTGTTTATTTCACAGGATCAGTTTTACATGGATAAATCGAAATTAAACTGGGGGCTAATGTCGGGGATATACCCCACGGCGTAAACCGGCCGGAAGTTAACCCGGCCGGACTTGGCGGTTTATTTGAGGTTCCGCTGGCACTTGGCGGTTCACTGGCGACCCGGCGGTTTACGGTTCATTGGTAACCGGCAGGCGGGTCAGAGGAGCGACAAGACCCGTTGGCCCGACTGGCGGTTCATGAAGGCCGGTTCATACTATGGTGGGCCGGTTTAAGAGGAAAGGCGTGAGGAATATTTGTCTTACAAGGAGCTAAGACCTGGACTTGTATCCGGTTTGTATTAGAGATAGACTAGTCCTAATCCTAATAGGACTCCACATGTAACCCGCCCCTTCAACATATATAAGGAGGGGCAGGGCTCCCCAAAGAGGGACAAGCAAGAAGAAACAGTCTCTAGGGCTAGACACAAAGAGGAGAGCCGGTTTACGGCGACTCCCTCATGATCATAATGAGACCTAGCCTCAAACAGCATGTAGGGGCTATTACCGGATGATGTTTCCCGGGGCCCGAAGCTGTCTAAACCCTTGTCTTGTGTTGCGTCTCTCGATTCCGCTCAACCCCTCTCAAGCTACCACATAGATGCGTTGGCCTCGCGACTAAGTCCTTTGATTAGGACATCTGCCGTGACAAAACCACGACAGAATGCGTCGTGTTCATCGGGAGGCAACGGAATACGTCGTGTTCATCGGGGGCCAACCGGCATGGACGGAACAACCGATCAAAACGAGGCCTGGCGTACCGCAGAACGGAGGAAACGACCTTGCGTTCGACCAGCCACGGTCGAAACGGGATCCTTTCATCGGGAGGGGTCTGGCGTACCGCAAAATGGAGGAAACGAACTTCTCTTGGACATCCTATGGTCGAAACAGGGACATGTTGATCAGGAGGGGTGTGGCGTACCGCAAAATGGAGGAAAAAGACTTGTGTTGGAGCGCTACGATCAAAACAGGGGTCCTGTTCATCAGGAGGGGTGTGGCGTACCGCAAAACTGGACTCCACGAGATACTGTTCATCTCCACCGTCGACTGCCTCCACGAGCTACTGTTCATCCACCATCGACCTCCTCCAGCCTCCACCTGCACTTGTTCATCCAGCCTCCACCGCTCCTCCACCGGCTACTGTTCAACTAGCCCTCTCCACGGGGTCCTGTTCAACCACCCCTCCAGGGGCTACTGTTCATCCAGCCCTCCACCAGCTACTGTTCAACTAGCCCTCCGCAGGGTCCTGTTCATCCAGCCCTCCACGGGGTCCTGTTCATCCACCCCCAACCGGCTCGGTCAGGGTCCTGTTCATCTAGCGGCAACGGCTTCTACTACCAAGGGGTTCTGTTCATCCAACCCCCCACCGAGATCTGTTCATCCAGACCCCCTCCCAACAACGCTCATTGTTCATCAAGTGAAGGAGGCACTAGGGTTCGATCGGCTTCAGTTAGCAGCAGTAGCGAAGGAATCAATCGATCGGGTTTAGTTAACAGCCATCGACTGATCGCTCGGCTCAGTAACGCATAGCCTGCAGTGCAATCGCTCGGGTTCAGTAGGCGAACGCCTCACTCGGGTTCAGTTAGAGCCCAACGCCTCGCACCTACGCGCGTACGTGTACGAGAGAAACGAGCATCGCTCGGCCCCCGACCACCCACCGTAACTGGGAACTCCCCGATATTTTCCTCGCCCTCGCTTGTACCACGGTTTTTTCCGTCATGGACGGCCAAAAGAATGTCATGCAGCTGCGTCTCTGGCCTGCCCAGGACGGAAAGCCCATTTTCTGTCATGATTTTTTGTCATAGAAGTAGGACCCCACCACATCTATGATGATACCGGGTTTTGTCACAATTATCGTCATAGAAGTGTCATAAGCATGACATAAAAAAATTCGTTCGGCCCAAAATGTCACGGATGTGTCTTTTTTTTGTAGTGTTTAGCTAGGCATAATGCAAAGATCTAAGTGTTGTCATCTTTGGTTTTATCTATCTCATAGATGCTTTTGTTGGGAGGTTTTGCAAAGACAACATAGAATACATTATTCATAGAAACTTTAGCACTATCAAGTTGTTTATCATCATAACCCCATTGATTTCCGGCAGCAATCCAAGAATAGTGTTGATTAACATCATTGAAAACTTGTTGAATTATATCTAAAACAGGGGGTTCCTTTTTAAGATTCTCATCAAAGATATGATTATCCCCAAGGTAATGTCTTAGCACATAATCATTGTTATAAAGAATTTCATCTATAACCGGATTTTCATGATTCATGGCATAAAAATCAAATACTTCCCGAGCTTCCCGTATTATGTAATCAAATTCATTCATAAGAACAAGGTTAGCTAAGTTTTTAGCTTTGGGATTCTTTATAATGGGTAGTGAAGGAAATAAGCCCTAGAGGAAATAATAAAGTTATTATTTATTTCCTTACATCATGATAAATGTTTATTATTCATATGCTAGAATTGTATTTAACGGAAACTTAGTACATGTGTGAATACATAGACAAAACAGAGTATCCCTAGTATGCCTCTACTTGACTAGCTTGTTTATCAAAGATGGTCATGTTTCCTGACGATAGACATGTGTTGTCATTTGATGAACGGGATCACATCATTAGGAGAATGATGTGATGGACAAGAACCATCCATTAGCTTGGCATAAACGATCATTTAGTTTTATTGCTGTTGCTTTCTTCTTGACTTATACATGTTCCTATGACTATGAGATTATGCAACTCCCGAATACCGGAGGAACACTCAGCGTGCTATCAAATGTCACAACGTAACTGGGTGATTATAAAGATGCTCTAATGTGTCTCCGATGGTTTTTGTTGAGTTGGCATAGATCGAGATTAGGATTTTTCTCTCCGATTACCGGAGAGGTATCTCTGGGCCCTCTCGGTAATGCACATCACTATATGCCTTGCAAGCAATGTGACTAATGAGTTAGTTGTGGGATGATGCATTACTGAACGAGTAAAGATACTTGCCAAGAATCTAGATTGAACTAGGTATAGTGATACCGACGATCGAATATCAGGCAAGTAACATACTGATGACAAAGGGAACAACGTATGTTGTTATGCGGTTTGACCGATAAAGATCTTCGTAGAATATGTTGGAGCCAATATGAGCATCCGGGTTCCGCTATTGGTTATTGACCGGAGATGTGTCTCGGTCATGTCTACATAGTTCTCGAACCCATCGGGTCTGCACGCTTAATGTTCGATGATGATTTGTATTATGAATTATGTGATTTGATGTACTGAAGTTTGTTTGGAGTTTCGGATGAGATCGCAAACATGACGAGGAGTCTTGAAATGGTCGAGAGGTAAAGATTCATATATTGGAAGGTTGCATTCAGACATCGGAATGGTTCCGAGTGATTCAGGCATTTTGTCGGAGTATCGGGAGGTTACCGGAAGCCCCCGGGGAAAGATATGGGCCGTATGGGCCATAGGAGGGAGGCTAACCAGCACACAAGGGGCTGGTGCACCCCCCACAAGGGAGGAGGCCGAATTGGACTTGGGAAGGGGGCGCCACCCCCTTTCCTTTTCTACTCCCTCTCCTTCCCCTTTACCCCCTCCGGTAGAAGGAAAAAAGGGTGGGGCCGAATCCGACTAGGACTGGAGTCCTAGTAGGACTCCCCACTCCCTGGCGCGCCCCTTGTTGGCCGGCCTCCTCCTCCCCTCCTTTATATACAGGGGCAGGGGGCACCCCAAAGACACAAGTTGATTTCTTAGCCCTGTAAGGTGCCCCCTCCATAGATTTCCACCTCGGTCATATCGTCGTAATGCTTACGCGAAGCCCTGTGCTGATAACTTCATCATCACCGTCGCCACACCATCGTACTGAAGAAACTCTCCTTCGGCCTCAACTGGATCAAGAGTACGAGGGACGTCATCGAGCTGAACGTGTGCTGAACACGGAGGTGTTGTACGTTCGGTGCTAGGATCGGTCGGATCGTGAATACGTACGACTAAATCAACCGCGTTGATAAAACGCTTCCGCTTTCGGTCTACGAGGGAACGTGGGCACACTGTCCCCGCTCGTTTCTATGTATCAGCTAGATAGATCTTGCGTGATCGTAGGAAATTTTTGAAATTACTGTGTTCCCCAACAGTGGCATCCGAGTCAGGTCTATGTGTAGATGTTATATGCACGAGTAGAACACAAAGAGTTGTGGGCGATAATAGTCATACTGCTTACCAACATGTCATACTTTGATTCGGCGGTATTGTTGGATGAAGCGACCCAGACCGACATTACATGACCGCGTTCATGAGACTGGTTCCACCGACGTGCTTCGCACACATGTGGCTATTGGGTGCCTGTTTCTCCAGCTTTAGTTGAATCGAGTTTGACTACGCCCGGTCCTTGTTGAAGGTTAAAACAGCACACTTGATGAAAAATCATTGTGGTTTTGATGCGTAGGTAAGAATGGTTCTTGCTAGAAGCACATAGCAGCCACGTAAAACTTGCAACAACAAAGTAGAGGACGTCTAACTTGTTTTTGCAGGCCATGTTGTGATGTGATATGGTCAAGACGTGATGAGATATAAATTATTGTATCATATGATCATGTTTTGTTGAAGTTATCGGCAACTGGCAGGAGCCTTATGGTTGTCTCTTTATTGCATAAGATGTAAGTGTCATATAATTGCTTTACTTTATCGATATGCAATAGCAATAGTTGCAAAAGCAATAGTTGGCGAGACGACCATGTAACAGCACGTTGATAGAGATCAAGATGATGGAGATCATGGTGTCATGCCGGTGACGATGGAGATCATGACGGTACTTTGGAGATGGAGATCAAAGGCACAAGATGACGACGGCCATATCATGTCACATATTTTGATTGCATGTGATGTTTATCTTTTATGAATCTTATTTTGCTTAGTATGGCGATAGCATTATAAGATGAACCCTCACTAAATTTCAAGGTATAAGTGTTCTCCCTGAGTATGCACCATTGCGACAATTCGTCGTGCCGAGACACCACGTGATGATCGGAAATGATAAGCTCTACGTTCACATACAACGGGTGCAAGCCAGTTTTGCACACACTGAATACTCGGGTTAAACTTGACGAGCCTAGCGTATGCAGATATGGCCTCGGAACACTGAGAACGAAAGGTCGAACATGAATCATATAGTAGATATGATCAACATAGAGATGTTCACCATTGAAAACTACTCCATCTCACATGATGATCGGGCATGGTTTAGTTGATATGGATCACGTGATCATTTAAATGACTAGAGGGATGTCTATCTAAGTGGGAGTTCTTAAGTAATATGATTAATTGAACTTTAATTTATCATGAACTTAGTCTTGATAGTATTTGCAAACTATGTTGTAGATCAATAGCTCGCGATGTAGCTCCCCCTTTATTTTTGATATGGTCCGAGAGAAAAATAAGTTGAAAGATGATAGTAGCAATGATGCAGACTTGGTCCATGATCTGAGGACTATCCTTATTGCTGCACAGAAGAATTATGTCCTTGATGCACCGCTAGGTGATAGACCTATTGCAGGAGCAGATGCAGACGTTATGAACATTTTGACAAGCTCGGTATAATGACTACTTGATAGTTCAGTGCACCATGCTTTACGGCTTAGAACCGGGACTTCAAAAATGTTTTGAACGACATGGAGCATATCAGATGTTCCAAGAGTTGAAATTGGTATTTCAGACTCATGTTCGTGTTAAGAGGTACGAGACCTCTGACAGTACTTTGCCTACAAGATGGAGGAGAATAGCTCAACAAGTGAACTTGTGCTCAGATTGTCTGGGTACTGCAATTGCTTGAATCAAGTGGGAGTTAATCTTCCAAATAAGATAGTAATTGACAAAGTTCTCTAGTCACTATCACCAAGTTACTAGAACTTCGTGATGAACTATAATATGCAAGGGATGACTAAAGTAATTAGCTCTTCGCGATGCTGAAATCGGCGAAGGTAGAAATCAAGAAAGAGCATCAAGTATTGATGGCTAACAAGACCACTAGTTTCAAGAAAAGGGCAAAGGGATAGAAAGGGAGCTTCAAGAAGAATGACAAGCAAGTTGTCACTCCCGTGAAGAAACCCAAAGCTATACTCAAGCCTCAAACTGAGTGCTTCTACTAGAAAGGAAATGGTCACTCGAAGTGGAACTGCCCTAGATACTTGGCTGATAAGAAGGATGGCAAAATGAACAAATGTATATTTGATATTCATGTTATTGATGTGTACTTTACTAGTGTTTATAGAGACCCCCTGGTATTTGATACTGGTTCAATTGCTAAGAGTAGTAACTTGAAACGGGAGTTGCAAAATAAACATAGACTAGTTAAGGGCAAGGTGATGATGTGTGTTGGAAATGATTCCAAGGTTGATAAGATCACCATCGCACACTCCCTTTACCTTCGGGATTAGTGTTGAACCTAAAATAAATGTTATTTGGTGTTTGCGTTGAGGATGAATATGATTGGATCATGTTTATTGCAATAAAGCTATTCATTTAAGTCAAAGAATAATTGTTGTTCTAGTTACATGAATAAAACCTTCTATGGTCATACAATCAAATGAGTTATTGGATCTGGATCGTAGTGATACACATACACTAGTGCAGAACCGGGCTTTAGGGCCGGTTCGTAAGGGCATGTAGTGTCGGTTCTACAACCGGCACTAAAGAGTGGATACTAAAGGCCCCCCTTTACTACCGGTTCGGCACGAACCGGCGCTAAAGTCCCACCACGTGGCACGAGCCAGGCCCGGGTGCTGGTAGACCATTAGTACCAGTTGGTAGCACCAACCGGTACTAAATTTTTGGGGGTGTTTTGGTTTTAATTTTTATTTTTCCATTAATTTTGTGTTTTCCATTTAATTCTTTTTTGTTTGCTAGTATTTTACAATACTACATATTGTACACGTTATGCATATATATAAATAGATTTTCTCGTAGAACCGATCATATATATATATATATATATACTATAATGTGGTACTATATATACTACTTTATCATTTTAAATATATTCGTATACTGTATCTAAGATATTTCAAAGCATGTTACATGAAGAAATTGCATATGAGCCCATAGTTTTTTCTTATATTTATAAAATACGTACATATTTGTACGTAAAAATGAGCATACAAAAAAATGGTATCTACTACCTAAAAATTAGTATATATACTACCTAATCATTGTTATATACTACATACTACACATACATACTCTTGGTTCCGACAGATACTTCATACAACATACAAAACGCAAGGGGTGGTAACTACCACTGCTTGTAGGAAACATTTGTCATATATATATATGGAAAATACATCCTACTACCGGGTGTAGCTACACCCATTTCCCATATACCACTATGTGGTAGTATATATATACTACTTTATCATTTTTAGTATGTTCATGTACTATATATAAGATACTCCAAAGCGAGTTATGTGAAAAAATTGCATGTGAGCCCATGTTTTTATCATATTTCTGAGAATACATACACATTTGTATGTAAAAAAAAGTATGCTAAAAATATACTACATACTACCTAAAAAATAGTATATGTACTACCTAAATATTCTTACATACTACGCATACATACACTGCGGTATGGTAGATATGGTACATGGGGGCGGTAGCGGGTAATAGTATTCTTCTTTGGGATCACATTATAATTAATTAATGGTATTGAAACAAGAATCAAAGAGATGGTAGCTAGCTAGCTAGTACTACTTAATTACTTACCTTGGGTCGATACCAAAATAGCTTTTCTCGACATTTTCCTGGAGTCACCTTGATGAACTTTTCCCAAGCCCTGCCCGCCGGCAAAGAAAATTAATAAAGGGATTATTAAATAGTTCATATCAGGAAATGACGAACTAAATAGGCCGAGATATAGTTAATAATGATTGAAATTACCTGTTGACTATCCCCTTCACGATGATGTAGTCACTTTCTTTTTTAAGTAGTGAGTCCAGTACTTCAACTTTTCCTTCTTCAACTTTAATGTCTAACAAGATCCAGTGGTACCTCCATGCGCATACGTTTACATACGTTTGCATGTATAAATTAAGCGGGCATGTACAAGGCAGTGTGACTCACTCGAAGTTGTAAGGAAGTAGTATATCTTCATTGCTATTGAGGCGCTCCAAGAACTCTAGTATTTGGGTCAATGAACCCAATGCTATAGCGTGCAGCTTTTTTTCATTTCATAGATCTTCATCCTGCATAATACCATAGAAAAGAATATAGTGAGGATAATTACAGGTAATGATCGATCAATGAGCAGCAAAACTAGCTTGAGACTTAAATTATAGAAAGAAATCACTTACAGACAATAGCACTTGAGGAGATTTGTCGAGTGCATCTTGATTGAATAACTGAAATAGTTCTGAATACTCAATAGACACAACTAGCTTATGGAAGTAATGATCTTTCTCGACTTTCACCATGAGGGACTCTCGATTGGAAATCTTGGTAATGTTCATGTACCATTGATGTGATTCATACATTCTCGTTGGGAGGTTCTTGACCTCGTCTGGCTTCACCAAAGGTTGGCCCCGGACATATTTCCGTTTTATTTCCTCCTCTCTAAGCGGAGACATGGGCTCGATATCGAGGAGTTGTCCAACAGTGATCTTGAGCATTTCAGCCTGCATTATATGATCCTCGGTTATTACCACATTGGCCAGCTGGGGAACGTAAACGGTTTGCCCACAATAATATTGGGCGCGCGTACTCTCATGTATTGTTGGCACGACAAGCAGAAGGATCGATTGCGCCGCCTATTCTCCCAGCTGGGGAACGGTTTTCCCGCATTTTTGTCAGCTGCTTGTTGGCTCGAGCTCGCTTCTTTCTGTAGTCATGCTCGATGTGCCTTCCTAATTTGGCGCTCATAGTCTGAGTCAACAGGCTTGGGAGCTGGTGGTCTAGCCATACGAATGAAGTGGTCAATCTTTTCCTCAGGCACTTTCTCCCTCGGCGGCGGTGCCGGTTCCGGTCCAAAATGGGCATCCACTTGGGCCTTCACTATGGCATCGTTTTGCTCCTCGGTCATGTTGTAAGGCCTCTGAGGAAGAGGAGCGAGGCTTGGACCATATTTAAATCGCTTGTCTTCGCCTGTACTTCCTGTACTACCTCGACTCGTACCGCTACGCACCATAGTTGCGGTGTGTCTCTTCTGCGATTGCTGAGGCGGCGGAGATGGCTGATGTGGCTGAGTTGGAGCAGGAGGAGTGGCCTGACGCTATGCCGGACTTGAAGCAGGAGGTGTGGCCTGACACGGTGTCGGCCTTGAAACAGGAGGAGTGGCCTAACACTGTGCCGGACTTGAAGCAGGAGCCTGCTCACGCGTTCGTGGACTTGGAGGAGCGGGAGTCTGCTGACACGGTTGCGGACTTCGAGGAGGAGTCGGCTCACGCGTTCATGGACTTGGAGGAGCGGGAGTCTGCTGACTCGGTGGCGGACTTCGAGGAGGAGTCGACAGACGGGGTGTCGGTGGATTTCGGAAGACGATGCAATCCTTTCTGCACAGGATGATACGATCTATGGCCTCTCCTAGTGTGTGATCGTTGTCACCTCCAGGAATGTCAAGCTGTAGCCCCGAATATGGGTCCACCACCTCATCAAGCAAGACACGAGCATAGCCCGCTGGAATCAGGGTGCAATGGAAGGTTGCTTCGGGGGTAATTGTAAAAGCAACGGCGTCCACCACCTTCATGGATATGTTCTTCATTTTGAAGTGTAGCTCATAGTTAGTGTTCTCTATGATGTCATCCACAGGGTATGTATCCAGCAGTCGCCGCCTGGGCGGAACCAACGCTGCTTCTCGGCATGGATGGGACGGTGCTATCCAATGCTGGATGATCATCCGCTTGCTGCTGCCGCTGCTGAGACCCCCTTTCCTGGCTAAGTGAGTTCATCTGCTGCTGCTGCTGGAATTTGAGTGCCAAGTCCGCGTGCCTTGCTTCTAGGCCTTGAAGGCGTTCTACGTCCTGCTTCCTCTGCTCCTCCTCCAGCTTCCTCTTCTTCTCCTCCTCCATCTTCTTTATTGCACGGGTCCTGTAGTCGTCGTTCCATTCCGAAAAGCCCTCATACCAGGGAATAACGCCCTTACCTCGTGTTCTTCTCGGGTGTTCAGGATTTCCCAGGGTGCGCGTAAGCTCATCGTTCTCTCTGTTGGGCGTGAACACCCCCTTTCAAGCATCTTATATTGCGTCAAGTAACTTTTGTTCAGCTCCTTTTAGACCTGCCTTCTTTGAAACCAGGCCTGTCTTCGGGTCCAACGCCCCCCCATGCGCATAGAACCAAGTTCTGCACCTGGGGGCCAGCTCCTAGTAACCGGAGTGACCCCTGCATCCTCCATCTCTTGCTCAGACTTATCCCACTTAGGCATTACCACCGAGTAGCCACCTGGCCCCAGCCTATGGAACTGCGTCTTTTTTGCGGCATTGGCCTTGTTTTTTCTCAACCGTTCCTTAGATAATTCTGATTCCTTGAATTTCACGAAAGCGGGCCAGTGTTCTCTTTGCTTCTCCAGTGTTCCCTTGAATTCTGGAGTCTTCCTTTCTGAAGTGAGGTAGTTGGCCCATACGGTTTTCTTGTGGGTGTTGAATGCAATTGCCATCTTCTTAACAGCAGCGTCCTTGACTTTCTGCACATCTGCATCAGTGAAATAATCTGGTAGGGTGAAATGTTCCATTAGAGATTCCCAAAGATTTTGTTTTGCTCTATCGTCGACCCAAGTAACATCTGAACGTTTAGTTTTTGGCTCTTTCCATTCTTGAATGGAGATCGGGAGTTGGTCCTTCACAAGAACTCCGCACTGACGAGTCCACTTGTTCGCAATGTTCTTATGCGTGAGGGGTTCGCCATTAACTTTGATGGAGTCGATGTTGTACTTTACACCCTCCTTCAACTTTTTACTCGGGCCTCGCTTTGTCATGCTGTCTATAGAAGAAGATTTGCTTGATCCGGAGGGCTAAAAGAAGAAAGATCGGTTTGTTAATATATCTTCAAATAAAAAAACATGTGATGATCACCAGATGCCTGCTTATATAAATATACCTCGCCGGTAGTCTTTGTTATTTCAAGATCAACATTGTCTGTGTCATCATAAACATTGTCTGCGTCATCATAATCTTAATCATAGTTCATGACTTCATTAGCTCGGTCGTCGAGATCGAATATCTAATCATCACCCTCCCTGGTATTGTCCAGATATTGGGAGCCGTCATCTGCTTCATTCAGACCATCTAGCCTGTGAGGGCTGCGTATGATCTCGAACAATTCCTCTTCTCTCTCTCTATCGGTACTGTCCGCCATAGCTTTTACTTAACTAATACAGAAGAAATATAAAACAATTTAGTATTCAAATTACAATGCATGGATGCAATCAATAAGGAAAAACTGAATCATATAGTACATAATATGCATTGTCTCGAATGATATATAATCTCGAGTACATCGTCTCGAATAATATATATAATCTTGAATACATCGTCTCGAATATTATGTATCGAATACATCACTGGCTAGGTAGCTAATAAAGATCGAATACTACCGAAGAATCCAGGCCACTCGCGGTTCCTGGGGCGCGAGCAGTGGACACCCAAAGAGAAGGAACCATCACAGGATCATATCTACGGTCATCTGCCCAAAGAACCTGCCAGGTATTGGAGAACCTGACGTCCATAGCAGCCATGTAGCGATGGACGTGCTCGTCCTCCTCCCTGATACGGCGACGCACCACCTCCGGCAGGGCCGGCTACCTCTGCACCGAATGTGGCCCACGCGAACGCTGCCAAAGGAGATCAGGGTCGACGACGGGACCCGAGGCCGGGTTCCTCACGAACCGGCGCACCCCTCCAGGTAGCACCTCCCAGTGCAAGCCCGGTGGAGCCCAGTCCCGGACATGGGTCAGTCAGACGTCGTCGCGAACGGGTCGACGGTGAGGATGCGGGCCGGGCATCGTCAAGAACAAATACTATATGCCCGCAAAAGGTAACATTTTTTTAATGATTAGATTGTGATAACTAAAATTCTATATGCAAATTCTAACAATTTGACATTAATCTAATTCATCTAGCTAAAACTAATTCTAAAATTTCTAACATTTCTATATATAACTAACATTTCTATATATAACTAACATTTCTATAACATTTCTAATATTTCTATAACTAAAAAACAGAAAAATTGCTAACATTTCTATAAATATTTCTATAAGTAAAAAACAGAAAACTTTAGAACGTTTCTATATAACTAACATTTCTATAACATTTCTAATATTTCTATAACTAAAAAACAGAAAAATTTCTAACATTTCTATAGATATTTCTGTAACTAAAAAACAGAAAAATTTCTATAACTTAAATTTATAACTAAAAAACTAAAAAATATATGTGTGTGTGTGTGTGGACATGGCGGCCGGGTCAGAGCTCATCAAGCAGGCGCGGCGACGGGCGGCGACGGGATGGAGACGGTGGTGACGATGGTGACGGGACAGGCGGCGACGACGGGACGGGACGGGCCGGGCATGGACAATGGGACGACGGGGCGGGGCGCGGCGATGGGGGGGGGACGGGGATGGGGACGGTTGGGGCGGCGACGGCGATGGGGACGGCGACGGGGACGGCGACGCACGGTGACGGGGACAGTGACGGACAGCGACGGGGGCGGCGACGAGGGGCGGCGGTGACGGGGAAGAGGAGAAAGAAGAAGAGGGAGAGATGAGAAACTGATTTTTTTTGAAGTGCTTTCTTATATAGAACACACCTTTAGTACCGGTTGGAGCCACAAACCGGTACTAAAGGTCTGTTTTGGCCAGGCGAAGCGGCGGGAAGCGCACCCCCTTTAGTACCGGGTGGTGGCACCAACCGGTACTAAAGACCCCCCTTTAGTACCGGTTGGAGCCACGACCCGGTACTAAAGGGTGTGCGCTGCCAGGCGAGGGGCGCAGAAGTTTAGTCCCACCTCGCTAGTTGAGGAGCGCCAAGACCAGTTTATAAGCCCGGCAGCCTTTGCATTGAGCTCCTCTCAAAAGCAGGCCTTGGGCCTACCTCTCCTACTGCCCGTGGGCTCTGGTCTTATGGACTGCATCCTGGCCCAACTACAGGTTGGGTTTCTAGTCGTATGCAGGCCGCTTTGGCCCAGTAGGTGGGCTTTTTTATTTTCTTACTTTTTTTACTTTATTTATTTTTGGTTTATTTATTTTTGAGTTGTTTTTGGTGTATTTAGAGTTTCTTTGTCAATATTTTTGCTTTAGGTACAAAAAATTACAAACATTCTGTTAGTGACGGTAGGTTTCAAATTTGAATAGTTTAAATTTTGAATTATTTGAAATTTGTGTGAATCACTAGTTTGTGAATAACTTAACTTTGAAAATATATTTTTCAGTGATTCATTTTTCTTATGTTTAATATTAGTGTGTTTTATCACTATATTTAATTTGGTAATGCTGAGGTTATTTAAAAAATGAAATGCCTTTGTAAGAGATGAGTTTTCGTCCGGAACCCTAATACTTCGAAAGAGATTGTCCATTTTGTACACGAAGTTCATCCAGTTTTTGCGGTAACCCTCTCTACTTTTTTGCACATGCCATGTGGGTGAAATTATGATACCATGCCAACTTTCAACTTTTTCTGAGTTCATTTGAATTGCTTTTCAATTTCAGGGTCATTTAGCTGAAAAAAATCAGTAAATGCATGAAAGAATTTGTTTGCACATAAAATTTCTTCGCGTTTCAAATGCCAAAACACATAACTACCCTAACTATTACAGAGATTCCCTCCTGGGTGTGAAACACAGAAGAAAGTGATGATAGTGAAGCCGATGACATCCCAGATCTTTGGGTGTTAAACTTTTGCTTCGCATGTGTCCCTTTGCGTTGTAGCCATGGAAAATCTTCATCATTCAACTGGATGCTCGGGTCAATATTCACTGTGAATGGAGCAATTTTCATCAAAATTTTCATAATCTTCTGACATGTCTGTCTTGTCATCCACTCCCATGATGTTTCTCTTCCCAGAAAGAACTATGTGGCGCTTTGGCTCATCGTATGATGCATTACCTTCCTTATGTTTTCTTTTTCTCGGCTTGGTAGACATGTCCTTCACATAGAAAACCCGTGCCACCTCATTGGCTAGGATGAATGGTTCGCCAAGACACGCAAGAGATTGTTGAGATCCGCTGTTGTCATTCCGTACTGCGGGTCTTCCGTTACCCCGCCTCGTGTCATATTGACCCATTTGCACAGAAAACAAAGGGACCTTCAAACCACGTCCATAGTCAAGTTCCCATATGTCCTCTATGTAACCATAATATGTTTCCTTTCCCGTCTTGGTTGTTGCATCAAAGCGGACACCACTGTTTTGGTCGGTGCTCTTCTTATCTTGGGCAATCGTTTAAAATGTATTACCATTTATCTCGTACCCTTTGAAAGTCATTGTGTTCGAAGATGGTAACTGGGACAGCGAGTACACGTAATCTTCAATAGAGGCATCATGCATGGTACATGTCTGCCACCAGCCGGCGAAACTCCTGGTTTGTTCACGTGTAAACCAGTCATCAGACCGCTCCGGGTGTTTGGAGCGTAGAAAATTCTTGTGTTCGTCCATATACGGAGCACCAAGGCGGAATTCTGTAAAACTGTGTAGTGTACTTCAGTGAGAGAATGTCCATCCATACATATTAGTTTATTCCCTCCTAGCGTGCCTTTTCCTCGACCTGCCCTTATGCATGATTCAGGAACACCAATCGGCTTAAGGTCAGGAATAAAGTCAATACAAAACTCAATGACCTACTCATTGTGATGGCCCTTGGAGATGCTTCCTTCTGGCCTAGCACGGTTATGAGCATATTTCTTTAAGACTCCCATGAAACTATAAAAGGGGAACATATTGTGTAGAAATACATGACCAAAAACGTTAATCTCTTCGCATAGGTGAACTAGGACGTGCGTCATGATGTTGAAGAAGGATGGTGGGAACACCAACTCTAAACTGACAAGACATTGCACCAAATCTTTCTCTAATCTTGGTATGATTTCTGGATCGATTACCTTCTAAGAGATTGCATTGAGGAATGCACATAGCTTCACAATGGCTAATCGAACGTTATCCGGTAGAAGCCCCCTCAATGCAACCGGAAGCAGTTGTGTCATAATAACCTGGCAGTCATGAGACTTTAGGTTCTGGAACTTTTTCTCTGTCATGTTTATTATTCCCCTTATATTTGACGAGAAGCCAGACGATACCTTAATACTGAGCAGGCATTCAAAGAAGATTTCCTTCTCTTCTTTGGTAAGAGCGTAGCTGGCATGACCCTGATGTATGTCGTCTTTTCCGTGCATACGTTGCTGGTCCTCCCATGCCTCAGGTGTATCTTTTGTCTTCCCATACACACCCAAGAAGCCAAGCAGGGTCACACAAAGATTCTTTGTCACGTGCATCACGTTGATTGCAGAGCGGACCTCTAGGTCTTTCCAATAGGGCAGGTCCCAAAATATAGATTTCTTCTTCCACATGGGTGCGCGTCCGTCAGCGTCATTCGGAACAGGTTGTCCGCCAGGACCCTTTCCAAAGACTACCTTCAAATCCTTGACCATATCATGTACATCAGCACCAGTACGGTGGCGAGGCTTCGTCCGGTGATCTGCCTCACCTCTGAAACGCTTGCCTTTCTTTCTTACGGGGTGCTTACTAGGAAGAAATCGACGATGTCCCAGGTACACATTCTTCCTACAATTGCCCAAATATATACTGTAGGTATCATCCAAATAGTGCGTGCATGCGCGGTGTCCCTTGTTTGTCTGTCCTGAAAGGTTACTGAGAGCAGGCCAATCATAGATGGTCACGAACAGCAACGCCTTTAGGTCAAATTCTTCCCCCATGTGCTCATCCCATGCACGTACACCTGTTCCATTCCACAGTTGTAAGAGTTCTTCAACTAATAGCCTTAGGTACACATCAATGTCGTTGCCGGGTTGCTTAGGGCCTTGGATGAGCATTGGCATCATAATGAACTTTTGCTTCATGCATAACCAAGGAGGAAGGTTATACAAACATAGAGTCACATGCCAGGTGCTATGGTTGCTGATCTGCTCACCAAAAGGATCAATGCCATCTGTGCTTAGACCAAACCATATGTTCCTTGTGTCATCTGCAAACTCCTTCCCGTACTTTCTCTCGATTTTTCTCCACTACGATCCGTCAGCGGGTACTCTCAACTTTCCGTCTTTCTTACGGTCTTCTCTGTGCCATCGCATCGCCTTCGCATGCTCTTTGTTTTGGAACAAACGTTTCAACCGTGGTATTGTAGGAGCATACCACATCACCTTGGCTGGAATCTTCTTCCTGGGGCGCTCGCCCTCGACATCACTAGGGTTATCGTGGCTGATCTTATAGCACAATGCACCGCATACCGGGCAAGCATTCAAATCCTCGTACTCACCGCGGTAGAGGATGCAGTCATTAGGGAATGCATGTATCTTCTCCATCACCCTAGAGGGCAAACAACCTTCTTTGCTTCATACGTACTCTCAGGCAATTCGTTGTCCTTTGGAAGCATATTCTTTATCATTACCAACAACTTTCCAAATCCCTTGTTAGATACACCATTCTCTGCCTTCCATTGCAGTAATTCCAGTGTGGTGCCCAACTTTTTCTTGTCAGCTTTGCAATTCGGGTACAACAATTTCTTGTGATCCTCTAACATGCGCTGCAACTTCTTCTTCTCCAATTCACTTGCACAGTTTCTCTTTGCATCGGCAATGGCCCGACCTGGATCATCAGCAGGCTCATCTGATGCCTCTTCTTCAGCTTCTTCCCACATTGCCGGCACAACTTCTTCCCCCATTGTTGTATCATCGTATTTAGGGAACCCATGGCCAGGATAGCTGTCGTCGTCCTCTTCTTCTTCATTGTCTTCCATCATAACCCCTATTTCTCCGTGCTTGGTCCAAACATTATAGTGGGGCATGAAACCGGACTTAAACAGGTGGATGTGAATGTTTCTTGACGTAGAGTAATTGTGATCATTCTTACAGACAGCACATGGACAAGGCATAAAACCATCCGCCCGCTTGTTTGCCTCAGCCACAAGCAGAAAAGTTTGCACGCCATTAATGAACTCGGGAGAGCATTGATACGTCTCCGTCGTATCTATAATTTTTTATTGTTCCATGCCAATATTATTCAACTTTCATATACTTTTGGCAACTTTTAATACTATTTTTTGGGACTAACATATTGATCCAATGCCCAGTGCCAGTTCCTGTTTGTTGCATGTTTTATGTTTCGCAGGATATCCATATGAAACAGAATCCAAACGGGATAAAAATGGACGGAGCTTTTTTTTGGAATATTTGGAAAATCTGAGAGAAAGATCAACGCGAAACGGTGTCCAAGGTGGCCATGAGGTAGGGGCGCCCCTGCCCCCCTAGGCACGCCCTGACCCACCTGGGCCACCCGTAAGGCGGTTGATGCCCTTCTTCGGACGCAAGAAAGCTACTTTTTGGTAAAAAATCACGGCGAAGGTTTACGTCCAATCGGAGTTACGGCTCTCCATATAAACACGAAATGGTGAAAGGGCAGCATGAAGAACGCAGAAATAGAGAGAGACAGAGAGACATATCCAATCTCGGAGGGGCTCTCACCCCTCCCAAACCATGGAGACCATGGACCAGAGAGGAAACCCTTCTCCCATCTAGGGAGAAGGTCAAGGAAGAATAAGGAGGGGGGCTCTCTCTCCCTCGCTTCCGATGGCGCCGGAGTGCCACCGGGGCCATCATCATCACCGCAATCTTCACCAACAACTTCACCGCCATCATCACCAACTCTTCCCCCTCTTTGCAGCGGTGTAACCTCTCTCTTACCCGCTGCAATCTCTACTTAAACATGGTGCTCAACGCAATATATTATTTCCCAATGATGTATGGCTATCCTATGATGTTTGAGTAGATCCGTTTTGTCCTATGGGTTATTTGATGATCAAGATTGGTTTGAGTTGCATGTTTTATTATTGGTGCTGTCCTATGGTGCTCTCCGTGTCACGCAAGCATGAGGGATTCCCGTTGTAGGGTTTGCAATATGTTCATGATTTGCTTATGGTGGGTGGCGTCAGTGACAGAAGCACATACCCGAGTAAGTAGGTTGTTTGCGTATGGTATAAAGGGGACTTGATACTTTAATGCTATGGTTGGGTTTTACCTTAATGAATCTTTAGTAGTTGCGGATGCTTGCTAGAGTTCCAATCATCAGTGCATATGATCCAAGTAGAGAAAGTATGTTACTTTATGCCTCTCCCTCAAATATAATTGCAATAATGATTACCGGTCTAGTTATCGATTGCCTAGGGACAAATAACTTTCTCGTGACGAAAAGCTCTCTACTAAAACTAATTTAGTTGTATCTTTATCTAAACAGCCCCTAGCTTTTATTTACTCGCTCTTTACTTTCTAGCAAACCTATCCAAAAACAGCTATAAAGTACTTCTAGTTTCATACTTGTTTCTGGTAAATCGAACGTCAAGCGTGCGTAGAGTTGTATCGGCGGTCGATAGAACTTGAGGGAATATTCGTTCTAACTTTAGCTCCTCATTGGGTTCGACACTCTTACTTATCGAAAGAGGCTACAATTGATCCCCCATACTTGTGGGTTATCAAGACCTTTTTCTGGCGCCGTTCCCGGGGAGCAATAGCGTGGGGTGAATATTCTCGTGTGTGCTTGTTTGCTTTATCACTGTAATTTTTATTTGTTGTTCTTAGTTGTTTTCTATCTTTAGTTATGGGTAGGAAATGCAAAATACCAAAAAATTAGTTGTACCTACTGAACCAATGGTTGAAGAACCACTAAAAATCTATCACACTCCTGAAGCTTTTTACTTGGATCATCTTCGATCCCTATGTGCTCGTGCTGAAACTCCAACTAGCTTAGTTGAGGGCAAATATTTAGATGAGCATGCTTGTTATGTGCGACACCGCATATCTGAAAAGGGGAAACTTTTGCTGGGACAAATTCATCATTTGCAATGCTATGCTTGGAATTTATGTTATATGTATGATGTTACTTGTTGTTCTAAAAACCCTAAGAAACACCTTCCCTACAATTGTGAGTTTATTGATAATGGAATCTTATCTTCGTATGCTAAAGGTGTTTATAGTTAGTATGATGTTCAAAAAATTGAAGAATTTGTTGCTTTTAGGGGTGCTTATGAAATTGCTTCTTTGATTAAAACGTATGGTGCCACTCCTTACAAGTCTGAAAATTTTTCCATACTTAAATATTGCTATGATAATTATGCTTCTAATGCCTATGTTGAACCATATATTGAGGATTACCCTGCTGTCCGAGAAGAGACTAATATTTTGCAGGAGTCTATGGAAGAAGAAGTTGATGAAACTGTGAGCTCATTGGATGAAAAAGATGATGAGGAGAGCGAAGAACAAAAGGAGGAAGAGCAAATTAGCTACCCGTGCCCAGCTTCTAATGAGAGTAACTCTTCAACTCATACATTGTTTAATTTCCCTTAGGTACTTCTTGAAGGATGATTGCTATGATGATTGTTATGATCCCATTGATTCTCTTGAAATATCCCTTTTGATGATGCTTGCTATGCTTGTGGCCAAGATGCCAATATGAATTATGCTTATGGAGATGAACTTGCTATATTTCCTTATGTTAAACATGAAATTGTTGCTATTGCACCCACACATGATAGTCCTATTATCTTTTTGAATTCTCCAAACTACACTATATCAAAGAAGTTTGCTTTTATTAAGGATTATATTGATGGGTTGCCTTTTACCATTGCACATGATGATTTTTATGAATATAATATGCATGTGCTTGCTGCTCCTACTTGCAATTATTATGAGAGAGGAACTATATCTCCACCTATCTATGTTTCCCACACGATAAAATTGTGAGAAACTGTTTATACTATGCATTGGCCTTTACTATGTGTGCATGAATTGTTCTTTTATGACATGCCGATGCATAGGAAGAGAGTTAGACTTCGTCATTACATGATATATGTTACTTTGTGCTCACTACTAAATTACAAATCATTGCTAATTAAAATTGGCTTTGATATACCTTGGGATCCGGGTGGATTCACTACTTGAGCACTATATGCCTAGTTTAATGGCATTAAAGAAAGCGCTGCCAGGGAGACAACCCGGAAGTTTTAGAGAGTCATTTATTTCTGTTGAGTGCTTTCATATTGTTTAAAAACAACAAAATTAAAGAGGGGAACCCAAAACTTTTCAAAAAGGAAAGTGAAAGTGAGAAAGACAAGCATTGTTGAAGTGGGAGAGCTCCTTGAACTTTGTTCATGCTCACGACAACTTTGTGAATCTTGACTACAGAAACTTTTCAACAAAAATAATTATCCCCTTATACAATTCCATTGCATTATAAAAATAATGTGCCAAGGTTTGTGTCGGTGTCAAAACCGGCGGATCTCGGGTAGGGGGTCCCGAACTGTGCGTCCAGGCGGATGGTAACAGGAGACAAGGGACACGATGTTTTTACCCAGGTTACGGGGTAACCCAACCGCGCCATTGATTACGGGGCTTGGGAGAGCGAGTTTTACCAGGCTGGCGGGGGACGCATAGCTTCGTCCGCCCATATAAGGGGATAAGGATCCACCTTTTAACCTACGCCTTCTTCCTCCTTTGCTCATCCATTTCCGCGCACTCGAGCTCCGGTGCCCAAGTCTATACATCCCACCTCAACCTTCTCCAGCCATGTCCGGAGCGGGAGGCAAGTGGATGGTCTCCTCCGTCACGGAGGGACAAGTCAAAAAGCTGCGGAAGGCCGGATACTTGTCCAGCGACGCCAGCGCACCGGCTCCCCGACGAGGGGCAGCTCATTCCCACCCCCAGGCCCCATGAGAGGGTGGTGTTCCTCACCCACTTCATCCGCGGACTAGGTTTTCCACTTCACCCATTTGTCCGGGGGCACATGTTCTACTACGGCCTGGATTTCCACGATCTGGCCCCGAACTTCATCCTCAACATCTCGGCATTTATCGTCGTGTGTGAGGCCTTTCTCTGCATCCAGCCCCACTTCGGCTTATGGCTGAATACCTTCAATGTCAAGCCGAAGGTAGTGGGCGGCCGCCAAGCGGAGTGCGGAGGTGCCATGGTTGGCAAGATGGCCAAAGTCCTATGGCTCGAGGGCTCCTTTGTGGAGACCGTGAAGGGGTGGCAATCGGGGTGGTTCTACATCACCAAGCCGCGCGACTCTCAATGGGCGGCGGCCCCCGAATTCCGATCTAGCTTCCCCACACGGCTCACATCATGGAAAGAGACGGGCCTGACGTGGGGTGATTCGGAAGAGCTATCCGGACTCCAAACCTGCGTCCAAAACCTGGTGGACAAGAATCTCAAGCTTGTCAAAGTAATCCAGGTGATGGTCATCCGCCGGATTCTCCCATGCCAGCAACGGGCCTTCAATTTGTGGGAGTTTGATCCGGCACAGCACCGAACCTTGAGCCGGATCTTCGACACCATGTACGAAGATGCTTGGAAGGTGCTGTTCAAAGGCGCCGAAGCTCCCGCATCCTCTACCGAAGATCGCGGATTCAGCTCGCAGCGTCAAGCCAACGAGGTAAGTTATTTTGCCCTTTATGGGACTCTTTTTTCATAGTTTGACTCTATGCGGGATCTAAAACTCCCTAACATTTGATAGGACTGGCTGAAGACGTCCGGACAGATTATTTATCCGGCCCCTTGCCGAAGACCCAGCTGACGCCCGATTGGCCAGGCTGCTGGCTCCGGCACCTCACGTGGTGCCGGAGAAGAAAACAGAAATAAGGCCACGGGAACTCGAAGGAGCTCCGGCGCCAGTCTTGTTGGACTCATCGTCAAGCGACTACGAGGCGGAATCCTCCCCGAGGACGAGGAGGAGGAAAAAAGCCTCTCCCAGTGAAGGAGAAGAAAAGGAAGGCCGCCCCGACTGGGGAGGCCGGAGGGTCCAAGAAAGGAAGGGCCCTTCCTCCGGACTTCTCCACCAACACCGACAATGACGAGGAGGAGTGGCCACCAAGGGCCAAGCCCCTGGCAAGATCGTAAGTGTCCGGACTCCGGAATAGCTCATGACTTTTAATTTGTCGCATAGTGTCTTCTAACGCCAAATATAACCATGTAGCCCACCCAAGGACGAGCTCGCCGCTTCGTCGAGCGGCTCCCTGGATTCGTCGGATGTGAATAGCACTTCACTTCCGACCGCCTCCTCTCCTCGTGACGTAGACGACACCGCGGTGGAGTCCCAAAAGGGGCCCCACCAGGAGAAGGTGGTCCTGGAGGCGCCGCAAGGTGACCTCCCGGACTCTGGGCGCAAAGGGGGCGAAACCCCAGAGGGCTCTAAGTCCGGCCCTGTGCCGGACTCCGTACCGGAACCTTCAGTGGTTCCGAAGTCTGGCAAGCGGCCAATTCGTTAGAAGGGCAAGACTGGGACGCCGGTGACCTCCGTCCATCCGGAGGCACCGGATAGCTTGCTGGAGGCGCCTAACGGCGCCTCCATCGACGAGGAGCACCGCACTGTTATGAGTGTGGTGATCCAGAAAGTTCGATCCGCCAAGAGCGTTGGCTGAAGCCTGTACCAGCCTTCTAACAGGCTTTGAGGTAAGTTTAGAATATGTAAAAATATTACCGCATAGACAGTAGCCCCTGATGCTTAGTTCGGTGTTCGGAAAGAAAAGCCGGACTGAGGATCTAAAAAGATATACGCAGGAGTCTAACATAAGTATGTCAATATTGGAATGCAGGCTGCGCAGGAGGTCAAAGCATTGAAGCAGAGCCTTGAGCGGTCCGAGAACGAGCTCGGCCTTGCCAAGAAGCAGCTCGAGGACAAGGAAGGTAAGTAATACCTACTTAAAGTAATGCCTTATAGAAAGGATTTGGTTGCAAAAATGACAGGACTAACGTGGGTATTGTAGGGGCCACGAACGAGGTGGGGACCCTGAAGGAAGCAGTGTCCACGGCCGAAAGCAGGAGGCGCGAGTGGCGGAGGTGCGGCAAGAGCTCCAGGCTCTCGTGGAAAAACACGAGAGTTTGGAGCGTGACTCGAAGACTCGAGAGTCCGAGCTCGCCTCGGCTCTTGAGAGTGTCAAAGCCCCTAAGGCCGAAGCCCAAAAAGCCCTCCAGGAAATTGAATCATTAAACAAGATAGCGGCAAGTAAGGCATTCTTTATGCAAAGCAAGCATGTGAAAGTGAATTATCTATTACTTACCCGAATCCGGAGCTCTCCAGGAGCATTCGCAGATCTGCCCGTGGTGTGTAATACGATGCTGCCGCGTTCTATCAGCGCCGAGGAGGTTCTAGTCTCGATATCTTTGAGGTCGGACATCCGGTGCCCTGAGCGACCAAATTGAAGTAGCTGGTCGAGCTCCACAAGGTCGCCGAACAGGCCATGAAGGGCCTCATAATTCGGCTGTGGCCTAAGGAAGCCATGCCTGGGAGCTACTTCGGGCTAGTGCGGCGGTGTAACACCCCGGATGTAACTTTCCATATTTGTAACTCCAACTCTTGCCATTTTCGGCTATGTGCTATGGTATTCCCTCCGTGGTTGGGTTTTGTTTTTCGTTTTGCATTTTGTTCATGTCATGCAACTCATATCATGTCATCATGTGCATCTCATTTGCATACGTGTTCGTCTCATGCATCCGAGCATTTTCCCCGTTGTCCGTTTTGCAATCTGACTCTCCCACGTGCACCGCCTTGGTACACCACCGGTAGACCACCTGTCAAGTTTCGTGCTATTTGGAGGTCGTTTGATACTCCAACGGTTAACCGGGTAACCGCATAGACCTCTTTTGGGTTGCAGCCCAACACCCCTTCAAAACAAACCAATAACCCATCTAAGTCACTTCCATGTCCATCGTCGTTCGATCACGATCGTGTGGGCGAAAACCGCACCTCATTTGGAGCTTCCTAACTCCTCCTACCTATAAAAACACCTCCTCCCCCGAAATTCCGGATCAAATCCGCCCCTAACCCTAGCCCCGCTCCTCTCGCCGCCGTCGGACACGTCCGGGGGGAGCCGGACGCGTCCGCCCGCCGCCCGGTCAATCGCCCGCCGCCCGTGTCGGGCGGTCCCCAGATCGCCGCGCCGACCCAGCGGCGAGGCCCGTGGCGAGGCCCTCCGAGCCCGTCGCCGCCCGTCCCGAGCCAGCGCCCGCGCCCGGCGCCGCCGCCTTCCGCCACCCGCCGGCGAAACTCCGCCGCCTCTTCACCGGCCGCTGGCGCTGAGGCCGCCCGCGTGCCGCACGCCGCCTCGCCGCCTCCCTCGACCCGGCCCGGCCGGATCCGGCAAGCGCGGCGGATCCGTCCGCCCGTGCCTCCGGGCCCTCCTTCCCCTCTCCGGGCGCCTCTCCGTGAAACCCGCGCCGCCGCCTCAGTTCGGGTGACGAACCCTAGATCTATCCGGTTGACCCCCGAAATCCTCAGTATTTTATTTTGCAGATTAATTGTTACATTTTCATCGCACCATAACTCTGTACTCGTGGCTCCGTTTTGGGCGTATAGCATACTGTTTTGTTCGCCTCGACGAGTGCATCATTTCTTCTCATTTCATCATTTTAATTTGTTCTCATCTTGAGGACCAAAATGCTGTTAGAAGAGGGCTATGTGATGTTAGTTTCAGATTCTTATCAGAACTTGCACTTTTGTCATTTTTGCCATGATTGACGTGTGCACCCTATGAACTTAAGTCCTACATGTATTTTGTAATATGCCATGCCATCTTTACAGGGGTATATGCCATGTATTTTTGTGATCTCTGTGGTGACTAGAACAAGCATGCAAACTAGGCTTCATGATGTTGTTGATTTCAGTCCCTGTTCTGCTGTGATTTTTATGCCATGTAAAATTGATGCTACAGAGAGATCCATGCATATTTTGAGATACTTCAGTAAGTATGTTTCTAACATATGGTTATGCTCTATCCATCAATGCCCTTTTTGCAATTATGGAGTGCCATAGCTTGAGTCAATCGAGCTCTACTTTTGCTATAAAATGTTTCCTGGCAGATTGTTTACATGTTATTCAATTTTGCCAAGGTTGTTGTAGTTGATCCTTGCATTATATAAACTTGTTCTTGCCATGTTTAGTTTCATAAACATGTATTCTTGCTGGTGATATGCTTTTCTTGTCATGCAATGACTTGTGGTGAGTGAATCGAGCTCGCAAAGATGCCTTCATGATGCTGTTAATGCCATGCTCTGTTTCCTGAATCTGTTAACGAAACTTGCTATGTTTACATGGGTGCAATAATTTCTTCTGATCCTTTTTGGCTCATGGTCAGTAAGGGATTTTTGTTCTATGCTTTGAGTGGAATCATGTCATGCCTTGTTTTGCTATGTCTTGTTCCTTTAGCAGGTGGTTTGCTTGCTCTAAACATGCCTTCCTGATGTTAATTTCTGGTATGTTAGTATTTTCAGTGTCTGTGAAGCTGATATATTTTGCACTTTTGCCATGCTTGTTTGGACCTGTTATGTTGTGAATTAGCCATAGATAAGTGTTCATACTTTGTCAAGTATCTTGAGTAGATCACTGCCATATGCTTTGTTGGTACGTTTGGGTGCAGTAGCTTATTTTCTTGTTGCTTGCTATGTGGCATCATGCTATTAATGGCAGATTTGTGCCATTCTTGTTTTGCTTGCCATTTGCAAACCGTGCATCCGATTCCGGTGATCTTTATATCGATTTCAACCGAAATCATCTCACCTTTCCAGCGGCATACTTGGTTTGCCAAGTTAGTGCCTTGTTCATCATTTTCCTTCCGGAGCACGCATATGCATTGCATCTCACATCTCGCATATCATGCCATGTTTTGCATCATGTTGTTTGTGCATCGCCCGTGATTGATTGTTGGCCCTTTGCTTGTGTTCTTGCTTTGGGTAGAGCCGGGAGACGAGTACGTGAATGAGGAACCTGTTGAGAACGCTTACGAGGATCAAGCTTTCGACAACTCTGAGAACTTTGCAGGCAAGATGACCATACCCTCGAAATCACTTCTATCTTTGTTTGCTAGATGCTCGTTCTTTTGCGATGCCTATGCTGCGATACCTACCACTCGCTATATCATGCCACCCATATTGCCATGTCAAACCTCTAACCATCCTTTCCTAGCAAACTGTTGTTTGGCTATGTTACCGCTTTTGCTCAGCCCCTCTTATAGCGTTGCTAGTTGCAGGTGAAGCCGAAGTGGTTCCATGTTGGAACATGGATATTTTGGGATATCACAATATCTCTTATTTTAATTAATGCACCTATATACTTGGTAAGGGTGGAAGGCTCGGCCTTATGCCTGGTGTTTTGTTCCACTCTTGCCGCCCTAGTTTCCGTCATACCGGTGTTATGTTCCTTGATTTTGCATTCCTTACACGGTTGGGTGATTTATGGGACCCCCTTGACAGTTCGCTTTGAATAAAACTCCTCCAGCAAGGCCCAACATTGGTTTTACCATTTGACCACCTACTACCATATTTTTCCCTTGGGTTTTCGCGAGCCCGAGGGTCATCTTTATTTTAGCCCGCCCCCCCGGGCCAGTGCTCGTCCGAGTGTTGGCCCGGACCGAGCCGCCTGCGGGGCCACCTCGGGGAAACTCGAAGCCTGGTTTTAATCGTAGCCTGTCTCATCCGGTGTGCCCTGAGAACGAGATATGTGCAGCTCCTATCGGGATTTGTCGGCACGGTCGGGTGGTCTTGCTGGTCTTGTTTTACCATTGTCGAAATGTCTTGCGAACCGGGATTCCGAGACTGATCGGGTCTTCCCGGGAGAAGGAATATCCTTCGTTGACCGTGAGAGCTTATAATGGGCTAAGTTGGGACACCCCTGCAGGGTATTATATTTCAAAAGCCGTGCCCGCGGTTATGAGGCAGATGGGAATTTGTTAATGTCCGGTTGTTGAAAACCCGAAGTTGACCTTGATTAAAACACATCAACCGCGTGTGTAACCGTGATGGTCTCTTCTCGGCGGAGTCCGGGAAGTGAACACGATGTTGGAGTTATGTTTGACGTAAGTAGTTTCAGGATCACTTCTTGATCGCTACTAGCTTCACGACCGTGCCTTGCTTCTCTTCTCGCTCTCTTTTGCGAATGTAGCCACCATATATGATAGTAAACTGCTGCAGCTCCACCTCACAACTCTGTCCTACCTATAAGCTTAAATAGTCTTGATCTCGCGGCTGTGAGATTGTTGAGTCCCCGTGACTCACAGATTCTATCAAAACAGTTGCAGGTGCCGACGATGCCAGTGCAGGTGGCATGGCCCAGGCTCAAGTGGGAGTTCGACGAGGAACGTGGTCGTTACTATGTGCCTTTTCACGATGATCAGTAGTGGAGCCCAGTTGGGGACGATCGGGGATCTGTGTAGCATTTGGGGTAGTCTTCTTTTATTTTGGTTCCGTGAGTCGGACCTTGAGTGTAATCTGGATGATGGATGTTTTTTATGTATTGTGTGAAGTGGCTCCGTAAGCGAACTATGTATCTTTTTCCCTTATGTATTACATGGGTTGTGTGAAGATTACCTCACTTGCGACATTGCTTTCAATGCGGTTATGCCTCTAAGTCGTGCTTCGACACGTGGGAGATATAGCCGCATAGAGGCGTTACAAGTTGGTAATCGAGCCATCCCGACTTAGGAGCCCCTCTGCTTGATTGTTTCTTTGGCGTTGTTGAGTCTAGAACAAAAATGTTTTGACTCTTAGGATTATATATATCGGAGTAGGATTCTTTTTACTCCTCGGTCCCTTCGTACGCTTTCTGGTGAGGTATCCTGACGTAGAAGTTTTGACTCTCCTCTCCTCAAATTTCACCAAAAAAAATTTAGGATCACGCGGGTATCTTGGAATCGTTCTGATGGTTTTGTGACGGGAACATTGTTCTTGGTGCCTCCTGACATTTAGGGGTTGTGGCAGTGTCCCGGGGAGTTGAGCTCCGAGGTGTTGTCGTCACAATTTTATCGTTGCGATTCTGGAATACTGAGCTTTGCCGACATCGAAAATCTCTTTTGTATAGTTGTTGGTGAGATAACCCGATAACCCGATCTTTGGAGCGAGCTCGGGAGTATTGCCATGACTTCGTATAACGGATGCTTTTCCAAGGTCGAGGTACCACGATTTCGAAGGTTTCTTGGTTATGTGTTGACGGATGGATACAATTTGGATCTAGGTATTGTTAGTTTGGGTGATATATTTTGTGTCCCATGTATCCCCAACACCAGATTGCATAACCAGAAAGTTTCGGGAGTTTATAGGTGGGATTCAAGTAGCTCTTAGCATTTCTTCCCGCAGATATTTTGTTTGCGATTGGGTAATCCTTACCACTTATTTGTTCCAGTCGTACCTTGTTATTTTTTTTCATAAACCCTTAATCAAGTGGCTTCTCACCTTAATGGACGTCTGATGTTAGCTTTGGAATTCATTCGTTCATCCTTGTTCGAATGGTTTTTTGTGAAGACTATATGTTGCAATTTCTATCCGTTGATTCAACTTGTCTATCAAGATGCTAAAGGATGTCAGCCTCTTCAGGATGGCTCCGCCAACGCGTCAGAATCTGGAACGCAATGTGGGAGTCAGTCGAACCCTCCACCTCCACCTCCGCCTCTGGAGGCATGGCAAGCTGTCATGGCAGCCACCAACGCAAATGCTCAGATGATTTTGCAACTCTTGCAAGAGCGTACCCAAGGGCAAGGCTACCAAGGAAATCAAAGCCAAGGCAACAACCAGCCGCACTTTGCTACCCTCAATCAGTTCCTTGCTAATCGGCGAAGTCTTTCAGCTTACGTGCCGAGGCCACAGACGCCGACGATTGGCTTGTGGACATCTGCAAACATTTTGAATGTAGCAATGTCGGACACGAGGAATTTGTCAAGTTTGCTTCGTTTCAACTCAAGGACCAAGCTGCCGAGTGGTATCAGCAATACAAAGATTCGAGAGGAGGTCGTGTAATTACAGGATGATTTACTGCGAGACTTCAAAGCTCACCACATTCCACAAAGTGTTGTTGAGAGCAAGCGAGAGGAGTTCCGCAATCTCAAGCAAGGCGGCATGTACGTATCAATACAACACCCAGTTCCAGAAACTCGCTCGCTTCGCTAAGCAAGATGTCCCTGATGAAAAGAGTATGATCTATCAATTCAGAGGTGGTCTCAGAGAAGATTTGCAATTAGCTCTCATGCTTTTTGAGCCGGAAAAGTATGATGAATTCTACAACATGGCACTGAAGGAAGAGGCTGCCCAACTCAAGTGTGAGGCTTCTAAGAAGAGAATCAGGGATGCAGTTCAGTCTTCTTCTTCCTCTCAAGTGGCAGCTAAGCAGCAGAAGTTCTACTTTCCTCCTCCTCCGTTTCGTCAGCCTTACCAGCAGAAGAACTCAGGTGGTCGTGGATCTTCCCACCGACCCAACCCTGGCTATCAGAACAAGTCTAATTCTCAAGCTCGAAGGTCAAATGCTCCTTATCACCGTCCGCTCTCAGAGGTGACTTGCAACAAGTGCCAGCAGAAAGGTCACTATGCAAACAAGTGCTTCAACCAAAGGCGCCTTCCGCCTCATCCTCCTGTGAGATCTTCCAGCAATGCAGTGTTCAAGAATAATCCCAAGTCTGCAAAGGTGAACATGATGAATGCAGCTCAAGCGGAGGAATCTACTGATGTGATAATGGGTAATCTCTCAGCTAATGATATTCATGCAAAATTCTTATTTGATACTGGTGCTTCGCATTCTTTCATGTCATATCCTTTTGCATTGAAGCACAATTTTGATACAGAGGCATTACCTAGAGCATTGCAAGTTGTTTCTCCGGCTAAGCGTTTGAGATCTACCATGTTAGTTCCGAATGTCGGTATCAAGATGGGCGACTATAGATTTCTTTCTTCTCCAATGGTTCTTGGTGACTCTGATATCGATCTTATTCTCGGGATGGACTGGCTTTCTAAGCACAAGGCTCAGCTTGATTGTGCTGCCAGGGAAATTCAATTGACACACTCTTCTGAGGATGTGATCATCTCTGCCGCTCGTGACGAAACCATTAGGTTGTTTTTTCTCAATGAGAAGGGCGAGTTGGATGCTATCTCTCAGATTCCAGTCGTTTGTGAGTACCAAGATGTCTTTCCAGAAGAGCTCCCGGGTATGCCCCCTCACCGGCCAGTCGAATTCGTTATCGATCTTGAGCCTGGCACTGAACCTGTTTGCAAGCGTCCATACAAGCTTGGACCTAAAGAGCTGAAGGAATTGAAGAAACAGCTCGATGAACAAGAGCGTCTGGGTTTGATCGAGACCGAGTTCATCTCCATGGGGTTGTGGAGTTCTTTTTGTCCGGAAGAAGGATGGCGCGGACCGATTGTGCGTCGACTACCGTCCATTGAATAAGAAGACAATCAAGAACAAGTATCCACTTCCCAACATCAATGAGCTTTTCGAGCAACTCAAAGGTGCTAAAGTATTCTCCAAGCTTGACCTTCGTATGGGTTATCATCAAATTCGCATTCGTGAACAAGATATTCCCAAGACAGCATTCAGAACAAGTTTTGGTTCTTATGAGTATACTGTCATGTCTTTCGGCCTTGTCAATGCTCCACCAACATTCTCTCGAATGATGAACTTCATCTTCAACCCCTACACCAATGACTTCGTCTTGGTCTATCTTGATGATATTTTGGTCTTCTCCAAGAATAAGAAGGCTCATGCCAAACATTTGCGATTGGTGCTCGACAAGCTCAGAGAGCATCAATTCTATGCGAAGTTTTCCAAATGTGAATTTTGGCTTGATGAAGTGCTTTATCTTGGTCACATCATCTCCGCCAAGAGCATCGCTGTTAATCCCGAGAAGGTGTCTGCAGTTGTGAATTGGAAACCTCCTCAGAATGTCAAGCAGCTTCGTAGTTTTCTTGGACTTGCAAGCTATTGCCGAATATTCGTTGAGAATTTCTCCAAGATTGCAAAGCCTCTTTCCAACCTCCTCCAGAAGCATGTCAAGTATGTCTGGACGCCTGAGTGTGACGTTGCTTTCAACACCCTCAAAGAGAAGCTAGTCACAGCTCCTGTCTTGACTCCTCCTGATGAATCCAAACCATTCGAAGTTTTCTGTGATGCTTCTCTTCAAGGTCTCGGTGCTGTGTTAATGCAAGAGAAGAAAGTTGTGGCCTATACCTCTCGTCAGTTGAAGCCCAACGAAAAGAACTACCCCACTCACGATCTTGAGTTGGCGGCAGTTGTCCATGCATTAATAACATGGAGACATCTCTTGTTGGGAAGGAAAGTGGACATATTCACCGATCACAAGAGTCTCAAGTATATCTTCACTCAACCCAACCTCAACCTCAGGCATACTCGATGGGTCGAAATGATTCAAGAGTACAATCCAAGTATTGAATGTACTCCAGGCAAGGCCAATGTGATTGCAGATGCTCGGCGAAAGGCTTATTGCAGCGACTTAATCCTCAAGCCCTTCCAACCGGACCTTTGTGAAGCTTTCCATAAGCTGAATCTTCAAGTTGTTCCTCAAGGCTTTCTTGCCAACCTCATAGTCTCTACTACTTTGGAAGACCAAATTCGTGAGGCACAACTCCTGAATACCATGGTGAAAAAGGTGAAGCGATGGTATCGACAAGGGCATTTCCAAATACAAGTGCTTCCACATTGATGACAAAGATACTCTTTTCTTCGAGGACCGGATTGTGGTTCCTAAGGGTGATCTACGTAAAGTCATTATGAACGAGGTGCACAATTCTCTTCTATCCATTCATCCTGGATGTACGAAGATGTACCATGACCTCAAGCAGTCGTATTGGTGGACTCGAATGAAGTGAGAACTTGCTCAATTCGTGAATGAATGTGATGTTTGCAGAAGGGTGAAAGCATAACACCAACGACCAGCTGGTCTCCTCCAACCTCTTGCTATTCCAGAATGGAAGTTTGATCATATCGAGATGGACTTCGTGACTGGATTTCCTAAGTCCAAGCGTGGAAATGATGCTATCTTCGTTGTCATTGACAAGCTTACTAAAGTGGCTCATTTCCTTCCTATCAAAGAATCTATCACAGCAGCTCAGTTGGCAGAGCTTTACACCTCCAGGATTGTCTCCTTGCACGGCATTCCACAATTTATTTCTTTAGATCGTGGGAGCATTTTCACCTCTAAGTTACGGGACTCCTTCGAAGGCCATGGGCACCAACATTCGTTTCAAAGACAGCCTTTCCATCCTCAAACAAGTGGCCAAGTCGAGCGAGTCAATGAAATCCTCGAAGATATGCTCAGGGCTTGTGTCATCTCTTTCGGTATGAAGTGGGAAGATTGTCTTCCATATGTCGAGTTATCCTACAACAACAGCTTCCAAGCGAGTTCGGGCAAGGCCCCATTCGAAATTCTCTATGGCAGAAAGTGTCGTACTCCTCTCAATTGGTCCGAGACAGGTGAACGCCAACTTCTTGGCAACGACTTGATCCACGAAGCGAAGAAATGTGCAAAGTCATTCGTGAGAATCTCAAAGCCGCATAATCGCGCGGAAGAGATATTATGATGACAAGCACCGTGATGTGGCTTTTGAAAGCGGAGACCATGTCTACCTCGCGTCTCTCCAATGAAAGGCACTGCATTCCCGGTATCAAAGGGAAGCTTGCCCCTAGATACGTGGGTCCTTTCAAGATCATTGGCAAAAGAGGCGATCTCGCCTATCAACTTGAGCTTCCGTCCAACTTCGCAAATGTGCACGATGTGTTCCATGTGTCACAGCTTCGCAAGTGCTTCAAGACTCCTGCGCGCACTATCAACTTCGAAGAAATTGACCTCCAAGAAGATATCTCTTATCATGAGCACCCCGTTGCTATTCTTGAAGAAACCGAGCACAAGACTCGCAACAAGTCAATCAAATTCCTGAAAGTGAAGTGGTCACACCATTCCGACCGAGAAGCCACACAGGGGCGCGAGGACCACCTCCGTTCCGAATATCCGGAGTTCTTTCAGTCCTAGATCTCGGGACGAGATCCTCTTATAGTGGTGGAGTGTTGTAACACCCCGGATGTAATTTTCCATATTTGTAACTCCAACTCTTGCCATTTTCGGCTATGTGCTATGGTATTCCCTCCGTGGTTGGGTTTTGTTTTT
The DNA here is from genome assembly GCA_021605145.1 of Aegilops bicornis. Classification (NCBI taxonomy): domain Eukaryota; kingdom Viridiplantae; phylum Streptophyta; class Magnoliopsida; order Poales; family Poaceae; genus Aegilops; species Aegilops bicornis. Next base: position 158,745,819 of record CM038670.1, on the reverse strand, counting down.
CGTTTTGCATTTTGTTCATGTCATGCATCTCATATCATGTCATCATGTGCATCTCATTTGCATACGTGTTCGTCTCATGCATCCGAGCATTTTCCCCGTTGTCCGTTTTGCAATCTGACTCTCCCACATGCACCGGCGCACCCCTCTTGTCTCTTTTCGTGAGCGGGTGTTGAACGTTCTCCGAATGGACCGAGGCTTGCCAAGTGGCCTTGGTACACCACCGTGAGACCACTGTCAAGTTTAGTGCTATTTGGAGGTCGTTTGATACTCCAACGGTTAACCGGGTAACCGCATAGACCTCTTTTGGGTTGCAGCCCAACACCCCTTCAAAACAGCCCAATAACCCATCTAAGTCACTTCCATGTCCATCACTGTTCGATCACGATCGTGTGGGCGAAAATCGCACCTCATTTGGAGCTTCCTAACTCCTCCTACCTATAAAAACACCTCCTCCCCCGAAATTCCGGATCAAATCCGCCCCTAACCCTAGCCCCGCTCCTCTCGCCGCCGCCGGACACGTCCGGGCGGAGCCGGACGCGTCCGCCCGCCGCCCCGGTCCAATCGCGCGCCGCCACGTGTCGGGCGGTCCCGGATCGCCGCGACCCGCCCAGGCCGCGAGCCCGTGCGAGGCCCTCCGAACCCGTCGCCGCCCGTCCCGAAACCAGGCGCCCACGCGCCCCGGCCAGCGTCGCCGCCTTCCGCCACCAGCCGGCGAGCTCCGCCGCCTCTTCACCGGCCGCCGGCGCGAGGCCGCCAGCGTGCCGCCGCGTCGCCTCCGCCGCCTCCCTCGACCCGGCCCGACCGGATCCGGCAAGAATGCGGCGGATCCGTCCGTCCGTGCCTCCCGGCCCTCCTTCCTCCTCTCCGGCGCCTCTCCGGCGAGCCGTGCCGCCGCCTCGGTTCGGGCGACGAAACCTAGATCTATCCGGTTGACCCCCGAAATCCTATAAGTATTTTATTCTGTAGATTAATTGTTGCATTTTCATTGCACCATAACTCTGTACTCGTGGCTACGTTTTGGGCGTATAGCATACCAGTTTGTTCGCCTCGACGAGTATATCATTTCATCTCATTGCATCATTTTAATTCGAGCTCATTTTGATGCCCGAAATGCTGTTAGAAGAGGGCTATGTGATGTTAGTTTCAGATTCTTATCAGAACTTGCACTTTTGTTATTTTTGCCATGATTGACGTGTGCACCCTATGAACTTCAGTCCTACATGTGTTTTGTAATATGCCATGCCATATTTAAAGGGGTGTATGTCATGTATTTTTGTGATCTCTGTGGTGACTAGAACAAGCATGCAAACTGGGCTTCATGATGTTGTTGATTTCAGTCCCTGTTCTGCTGTTATTTTTGTGCCATGTAAAATTGATGCTACGGAGAGATCCATGCATATTTTGAGATACTTCAGTTAGGATGTTTTTAACATATGGTTATGCTCTATCCATCCGTTTCCTTGTTTGCAATTATGGAGTACCATAACTTGAGTCAATCGAGCTCTACGTTTGCTACAAAATGTTTCCTGGCACATTGTTTACATGTCATTCAATTTTGCCAAGGTTGTTGTAGTTGATCTTTGCAAGCTATAAACTTGTTCTTGCCATGTTTAGTTTCATAAACATGTATTCTTGCTGGTGATATGCTTTTATTGTCATGCAATGACTTGTGGTGAGTGAATAGAGCTCGCAAAGATGCCTTCATGATGCTGTTAATGCCATGCTCTGTTTCCTGAATCTGTTAACGGAACTTGCTATGTTGATATGGGTGCAATCATTTCTTCTGGTCCTTTTTGGCTCATGGTAAGTAAGGGATTTTTATTCTATGCTTTGAGTAGAATCATGTGGTGTCTTTTTTGCTACGCCTTGTTCCTGTAGAAGGATGTTTGCTTGCTCTAAACATGCCTTCCTGATGTTAATTTCTGGCATGTTAGTATTTTCACTAAGTCTGTGAAGCTGATATATTTTGCAGTTTTTCCATGCTTGTTTGGACCTGTTATGTTGTGAATTAGCCATAGATCAGTGTTAATCTTTTGTCAAGCATCTTGAGTAGATCACTGCCATATGCTTTGTTGGTACGTTTGGGTGCAGTAGCTTATTTTCTTGTTGCTTGCTATGTGGTATCATGCTGTTAATGGCAGATTTGTGCCATTCTTGTTTTGCTTGCCATTTGCAAACCGTGCATCCGATTACGGTGATCTTTATATCGATTTCAACCAAAATCATCTAACCTTTCCAGCGGAATACTTGGTTTGCCAAGTTGATGCCTTGTTCATCATTTTCCTTCCGGAGCACGCATATGCATTGCATCTCACATCTCGCATATCAAGCCATGTTTTGCATCATGTTGTTTGTGCATCGCCCGTGATTGATTGTTGGCCCTTTGCTTGTGTTCTTGCTTTGGGTAGAGCCGGGAGACGAGTACGTGAACGAGGAATCTATTGAGAACGCGTACAGGATCAAGCTTTCGACAACTCTGAGAACTTTGCAGGCAAGATGACCATACCCTCGAAATCACTTCCATCTTTGCTTGCTAGATGCTCGTTCTTTTGCTATGCCTATGCTGCGATACCTACCACTCGCTATATCATGCCACCCATATTGCCATGTCAAACCTCTAACCAACCTTTCCTAGCAAATCGTTGTTTGGCTATGTTACCGCTTTTGCGCAGCCCCTCTTATAGCGTTGCTAGTTGCAGGTGAAGCCGAAGTGGTTCCCTGTTGGAACATGGATATTTTGGGATATCACAATATCTCTTATTTTAATTAATGCATCTATATACTTGGTAAAGGGTGGAAGGCTCGGCCTTATGCCTGGTGTTTTGTTCCACTCTTGTCGCCCTAGTTTCCGTCATACCGGTGTTATGTTCCTTGATTTTGCGTTCCTTACACGGTTGGGTGATTTATGGGACCCCCTTGACAGTTCGCTTTGAATAAAACTCCTCCAGCAAGGCCCAACATTGGTTTTACCATTTGACCCCCAACTACCATTTTTTTCCCTTGGGTTTTCGCGCGCCCGTGGGTCATCTTTATTTTCGCCCCCCCCCCCCCCCCGGGCCAGTGCTCCTCCGAGTGTCGGCCCGAACCGAGCCGCCTGCGGGGCCCCCTCGGGGAAACTCGAAGCCTAGTTTTACTCGTAGCCTGTCTCATCCGGTGTGCCCTGAGAACGAGATATGTGCAGCTCCTACCGGGATTTGTCGGCACAGTCGGGTGGTCTTGCTGGTCTTGTTTTACCATTGTCGAAATGTCTTGCGAACCGGGATTCCGAGACTGATCGGGTCTTCCCGGGAGAAGGAATATCCTTCGTTGACCGTGAGAGCTTATAATGGGCTAAGTTGGGACACCCCTACAGGGTATTATCTTTCGAAAGCCGTGCATGCGGTTATGAGGCAGATGGGAATTTGTTAATGTCGGTTGTAGAAAACCGAAGTTGACCTTGATTAAAACACATCAACGCGTGTGTAACCGTGATGGTCTCTTCTCGTGAGTCCGGAAGTGAACACTGATGTTGGAGTTATGTTTGGCGTAAGTAGTTTCAGGATCACTTCTTGATTGCTACTAGCTTCATGACCGTGCCTTGCTTCTCTTCTCGCTCTCTTTTTGCGAATGTAGCCACCATATATGCTGAGTAAACTGCTGCAGCTCCACCTCACAACTCTGTCCTACCTATAAGCTTAAATAGTCTTGATCTACGGGTGTGAGATTGTTGAGTCCCGTGACTCACAGATTATACCAAAAGCGATTGCAGTGCAGCGATGCGGTCTGGTGGCGCTTAGCCGAGCTCAAGTGGGAGTTCGACGCTGTTCGTGGTCGTTACTATGTGTCTTTTCCTGATGATCAGTAGTGGAGCCCAGTTGGGACGATCGGGGATCTGTGTAGCATTTGGGGTAGTCTTCTTTTATTTTGGGTCCGTAGTCGGACCTTGAGTGTAATCTGGATGATAGATGTTTATTTATGTATTGTGTGAAGTGGCGACTGTAAGCCAACTATGTATCTTTTTCCCTTATGTATTACATGGGTTGTGTGAAGATTACCTCACTTGCGACATTGCTTCCAATGCGGTTATGCCTCTAAGTCGTGCTTTGACACGTGGGAGATATAGCCGCATCGAGGGCGTTACAGGCGGCTGGTGGACGCCTGTCCATGGATAGAAGTCATCAAGCGCTCCGTCTGCATCGAAGGTGCCCGTAGGGCCCTTGCCCTTGCTAAGGTGCACTGGGGCAAGATGGACGCTGAGAAGCTTATGACGGACGGACCACCACCGAGGAAGGAGCATCATGAAGCCTGAAATGTATTATGAGGGCGTCTGAAGGGTGCACTGCGATAGCGGATGAATGCTCCAAAGATATAATTTTTGAGTAGACTACGCATTTGTTATTCTGTGGCTGAAAACTTGTTCATATCGCTAAGCAACACTTTTGAATTTAAAATACTACCTTCTATGTGGCCATGTATTAGAATTTGAGAGATGGCGAGTCGTCGGCTTGACCTCCATGCCACAGTCTTTGGGGTGTTAGGGATAAACTTGAGCGCTCTTTTTCCCATCCTTGGGTCCTTGAGGGAGGCGCTCAACGCAACGAACAAGGCAACCAGACTATAGTGCTTGAACACTCTCACTTAGCCATAGAATTCTATAATTTTAAATTTAGTGAAGCCCCTAGTATCCGGAAGACCGAGGTTGAGGCGCTATCCACGCCTTGGCGGACAATGCCGACTCCTCGCTCTAAGCGGCATAAGTCTTTAGGGACCCGAAAAAACCTCTCGAACAGCGACCGGCTCTCGCCCTATCATGGCGGTCAGTTTTAGCTTTCTCCACTGAGGTGCTGAACCCAGCTCAACCGGGGCACAATCCTAGTGGTTCTCCCAGCGCTACCTTAGCCGATATAACGGAACGTAAGGTACCAAAACATGGGAGCTGGGCAAACCCAACTATTGACCCAAGACATGATTCAGAGCTGATGCATATAATGCTATAAGTTCGGGGTGCCGCACTTGTGAAAGTGTTCGGACTTATCACACCATATTTTGGGGTACTTAAGCCCCTGGTGTATTGGCCGTACCAAAGTGTACGGGTGCAACATGTCATGAATGAACATATATATAGATAAAGAAAGGAGTGCAATAATAGGCAAAAGCTATGTATTGTTAATTCAAAAAGGTACTGCAATGAAAGCAGAATGATACAAAATAGTTCGATAAGCAAGGGATGGGACTATTTAACGTGTCGCCCTCCAGGGGTAAGCTGCGGGATGGTATGTAAAACAGGTATAATGCTCGTAGTAGAGACCACCTGGACACTTTCGGCGTAACTACGCTTCCCTTGCTGTTGCATAAATGAGTTCGGCAATTCTAGTGCCGCAGAGGGCTTCCGGAAAGCGGAGTCACGAAAGTAAGAGAAAAGAAGAAAGAAAAAGAATGACACAATGGGGCCCACAGTGCGGTTGAGCCGCATTTTGGGCGATGCCGTGGTCGTGCCCTCCCTTATGCCCATGGTATCTCCACAGGCGTAGTTATATGCAGCGTAATCTTGGCTTCGCAATTTCGCGAGGGCTGGGGTTGGGGCGGATTGCTTCTGGCGATGCTCGGATCGTGCTCGGGCGCTTGATGGTGTTGGACGTTTAATAGCGGACTCGATAATTGCTGTGAGAGGCTGCTTTGCACCTCCGCCGAGGGCGCCGTATGCTCCTCCGTTCGGAGAGAGCATTCGGTGTTCCATTGACCGTGATTACTCCTCGAGGGCCTGGCATCTTGAGCTTGAAGTGCAGCGTAGTGCGGCACCGCATTGAACTTTGCAAATGCGGTTCGTCCAAGCGATCGCGTGATAGCCGCTGCGGAATGGGACTATGTCGAAGATTAACTCTTCGCTTCGGAAGTTATCCAGGGATCCGAAGACCACTTCGAGTGTAACTGAGCCTTTACAATTGACCTCCACACGTGGTATGACGCCTTTAAAGGTCGTCTTTGTGGGTTTAATCCTTGAGGGGTCTATGCCCATTTTGCGCACTGTATCCTGATAGAGCAGGTTCAGGCTGCTACCACCGTCCATCAGGACTCTAGTGAGGTGGAATTCGTCATTGATTGGGTCAAGAACCAATGTGGCGAATCCGCCATGGCGGATGCTAGTGGGGTGGTCCCTTTGATCAAAGGTGATCGGGCAGGAGGACCATGGGTTGAACTTTGGGGCGACTTATACGTCCCTTAGTGCATGCTTCTGCTCCCTTTTGGGTATGTGGGTTGCGTATATCATGTTCACCGTCTGCACATGTGGGGGGAATCCCTTCTGTCCTCTATTGTTCGGCGGCCGGGGCTCCTCTTCGTCATTGCTATGCAGCCCCTTGTCATTGAGTTTGGCATTTAACTTGCCTGCCTGTTTGAAGACCCAATAATCCCTGTTGGTGTGGTTGGCTAGTTTTTCGGGGGTGCCATGTATTTGGCACGAGCGATCAAAGTATTCGGTCCAGATTGGACGGGCCTGAGTATTTCCTTTGAGCGGCTTTTTCCGCTGACGGGTTTAGAGCCTCTGAATCCGGCATTGGTATCGTATCTTGAGCATTACCGCCCGTTAATGCGGCGCTTGTGCTTGTTGCGACGCGACCTGCCATTCTTGTCCTTGGTATCCAAACTACCGGGTTTTTGGTCAAGTTGTTGCTCTGAGCTAGCGGCTGTCCTCTCCGCGCAAAAAGCGGGTCATGAGTGTTGTGAGGGCTGCCATGGATTTGGCAAGCCACTCGTCGCGGATGTTATGTTTGAAGGCTGCAAGGGCCTCTGCATCCGGACGGTCAACGATTTGATTTTTCTTGGTTAGGAACCGTGTCGAATTATGCGGCGATTCTTACAGCTGCTGAATTATGTGGCTGAGGTCATCGCGTCTGGTGGTCGCACATATGTGCCTGGAAGTTATCAAGGAATGCGGCTTCGAGGTCCTCCCAACAACCAATTGATTCTGGCGGCAAGCTGTTAAGCCGATGCCGAGCTGGTCGCTTTAAGCTTGAGTGTGAGGTATTTGATGGCGTGTAGATCATAACCGCGGGCCATGTGGATATGGAGGAGGTAGTCCTCGATCCAAACCGCAGGATCTGTTGTGCCATCGTATGATTCGATGTTTACGGGTTTGAAACCCTCGGGGATTTGATGATCCATCACTTCGTTTGTGAAGCATTGTGGGTGTGCGGCGCCTCTGTATTGAGCAATATCACGACGCAACTCATATGAGCTTTGTCTACTGTGTTCGGCCTGGCTGGAATTGTTGTATCCCGCGTGACGGTTATCATCACGTGTCGTGGGGCGCCCACGCGATCCGTAGATCGATCTTGTTTGCCTTGCCTTGTCCTCCAATATGTCTCGCAGGTCTGGTACGTTTCCTCGTGCCTTGTTACTTTTCGAGCGACGCCGGGGTGCGGCTTGAATGGAGTGCCTAGAGGCCTCTCTGTTGTGGCCACGGGGTGGCCGGTCGGTCGCATCATGCGTTGGTGATGTAGGTTTGGGTGGTTCCTCCTCTAATTGGGGTAGCAGCCTGCGTTTTGGGTATCTCTTGGAGGGCGTTCGAGTTCGTACTCTTGGCTGCAAGGACTTGATCCATCTGCCGATTAGCAAGTCTTGGTCAGTTCTAAGCTCTCTGCTGCTTTTTCTTGAGGCTGCTTGCCGTGGCGATAAGCTTGCGCTTGAAAGCAGCTCTGTTCGGCGGGATCCTCGAGCACGACAAATTAAATGCGTCGTCGAGGCTTGCCTCATCTTCGGAGGAGGCATATAATTATCGTCCTCCACCTCCACATGCGCCGCTCTATCATGTGGGCTGGCTTCTCCCTCCTCTGTGCTGAATCGTCTTTGGAGGGTTGTCTTCAACCTTTATTGGTGTTATTATCTCCCGTGCGGAATCACCGTTTTCTTTGTGGCGGGATTTAGGCGGCCTTGGCCTTGGCGCCAGCTTGGGCTGTTTCTTGGAGGTGTCATCCTCCGCTGTTCCATCGCCGTTCCCATCTTTTGGGATGTCCACCATGTATATGTCGTATGACGAGGTGGCCTTCCGGTGCCACATGGCGCTGGTTCTTGGTCGTCTCGGCGTAAATCGTCCATACGATCGATGTCTTGGTCGAAGTCGAGCATGTCGGTTAAATCATCGAGAGTGGCTACAAACTGGGTGGTGGGTGGGCGTTGAATTTCTTCGTCGTCCGCATCCCAACCTTCTGACCGTAGTCGGCCAGGCCCTCGATAAAGAGAGAGACTTTAGTGAATTCAGGATGTCGCCAAAGGCGAGTCTTTGAAAGATGTCATGACGATGAACTCCATGACCGGCGCCCAATCGGATTCGATTGGCGGGCGCGGGAGGTTCGGAGTCGGAGAGGGTCGACACCTTGGAGTCACAGGATTCGCAAAGGGCGAGGGATGGTGTTCGGCTCAATCGCCATAGAGATCGTAGCCCCAGGCGATGTCCGACCACTCGTCCTCGATCGGTGAGTCGGCTCCGGCGAAGGGTCGGGCGGACGCTGGTGCGACCTCGAGCCTGTTCGGCGGCGGAGCTAGATCGTGCCCATCGAGGCGATCTGGCGCGCTTGGTTGTGGCTCGAATCCGTCGAAGATCAAGTCTCCGCGGATGTCGGCCGTGTAGTTCAAACTCCCAAACCTGACCTGATGGCGGGCGTAGCTTCGATCTGCTCCAGATGGCCAAGTGAATTGGCCCGCAGTGCAAAGCCGCCCGAATACGAAGATCTGTCCGGGGAGAAAAGTCTCACCCTGGACCACGTCGTTGTTGATGATCGAAGGAGCCATCGGGCCTAAAGATGACGACACAGAGGAACTCTCAATGAAAGCACCAATGTCGGTGTCAAAATTGGTAGATCTCGGGTAGGGGGTCCCGAACTGTTCGTCCAGGCGGATGGTAACAGGAGACAACGGACACGATGTTTTTACCCAGGTTCGGGCCCTCTCGATGGAGGTAAAACCCTACTCATGCTTGATTAATATTGATGATATGGGTAGTACAAGAGTGGATCTACCACGAGATCAGAGAGGCTAAGCCCTAGAAGCTAGCCTATGGTATGATTGTTGTTCGTCCTACAGACTAAAACCCTCTGGTTTATATAGACACTGGATAGGGTTAGGGTTACACAGAGTCGGTTTACAACGGTAGGCGATCTGCATACCGTATCGCCAAGATTGCCTTCCACACCAAGGAAAGTCCCATCCGGACATGGGACGAAGTCTTCAATCTTGTATCTTCATAGTCCAGGAGTCCGGCCAACGGTGATAGTTCGGCTATCCGGGCACCCCCTAATCCAGGACTCCCTCAGTTTGCCTTTAGGATGTTTACAATACTTGTTGGTTTGTACGGTGCAGGATAGAAACTTTGGCTGTAGTGCGCGATTTTTAATTTTTTACTGGAACGTCAAATGATTCTGATTATTTTTGCACTGTCTTTCTATACAAATTTTTTGTTTTTCCTAATTTTTGCAGAATTTTTCAAGTACATAGGTATGGTGAATGTTCAGATTTCTACAGACTGTTTTGTTTTAGACAGATTCTATTTTGATGCATAGTTTGCTTGTTTTAATGAGACTATCAATTTATATCAGTGGATTAAGCCATGAAAAAGCTATATTATAGTAGGCACAATGCAAAAACAAAATATGAATTGGTTTGCAACTATACTTAGAGTAGTGATTTACTTTCTTATACTAACGGATCTTACCGAGTTTTCTATTGAAGTTTTGTGTGGATGAAGTGTTCGATGATCGAGAAGGTTTCGATGTGAGAAGAAGGAGGAGAGGCAAGAGCTCAAGCTTGGGGATGCCCGAGGAACCCCCAAGCAAATATTCAAGGAGACTCAAGCGTCTAAGCTTGGGGATGCCCCGGAAGGCATCCCTCTTTCTTCAACAAATATCGGTATGTTTTCGGATTCGTTTCATTCATGTGATATGTGCAAATCTTGGAGCGTCGTTTGCATTTAGTTTTCACATTTCTTTTATGCACCATACTGGTATGAGATAGTCCTTGATTGATTTATAGAATGCTCATTGCACTTCACTTATATCTTTTGAGTATGGCTTTATAGAATTCTTCATGTGCTTCACTTATATCATTTGATGCTTGGATTGTCTGTTTCTCTTTACATAGACAACTGTCATTTATAGAATGCTCTTTTGCTTCACTTATATTTGTTAGAGCATGGGCATATCTTTTGCAGAAAGAATTAAAATCTCGTGCTTCACTTATATCTATTTAGAGAGATGACAGGAACTGACCATTCACATGGTTACTCATAAAACCCTACATAGAACTTGTAGATCACTGAATATGATATGTTTGATTCCTTGCAATAGTTTTGCGATATAAAGGTGGTGATATTAGAGTCGTGCTCGTTGAGTATTTGTGAAATTGAGAAATACTTGTGTTGAGGTTTGCAAGTCCCGTAGCATGCTGCATTATGGTGAACCGTTATGTAACGAAGTTGGAGCATGATGTGTTTATTGATTGTCTTCCTTATGAGTGGTGGTGGGGGAATGACGATGGTCTTTTCCTACCAATCTATCCCCCTAGGAGCAGTAGCGTAGTACTTTGTTCGATAGCTAATAGACTTTTGCAATAAGTATGTGAGTTCTTTATGACTAATGTTGAGTCCATGGATTATCGCACTCCACCCTTCCATCATTGCGGGCCTCTTGATGCTGTGCATTGCCCTTTCTCACCTCGAGAGTTGGTGCAAACTTCGCCGGTGCATGCAAACCCCGTGATACAATACGCTCTATCACACATAATCCTCCTTATATTTTCCTCAAAACAGCCACCATACCTACCTATTATGGCATTTCCATAGCCATTCCGAGATATATTGCCATGCAACTTCCATCATCATCATATACATGACTTGAGCATTTATTGTCATATTGCTTTGCATGATTGTAAGATAGCTAGCATGATGTTTTCATGGCTTGTCCGTTTTTTGATGTCATTGCTACGCTAGATCATTGCACATCCCGGTACACCGCGGGAGGCATTCATATAGAGTCATATCTTTGTTCTAGATATCGAGTTGTAATATTGAGTTGTAAGTAAATAAAAGTGTGTTGATCATCATTATTAGAGCATTGCCCTAGTGAGGAAAGGATGATGGAGACTACGATTCCCCCACAAGTCGGGATGAGACTCCGGACGAAAAAATAAAAAAAAGGAGAGAAAGGCCAAAAAAGGGGAAAACAAACAAAAAATGAGAGAAAAAGAGAGAAGGGGCAATGTTATTATCCTTTTACCACACTTGTGCTTCAAAGTAGCACCATGTTCTTCATATAGAGAGTCTCTTGAGTTATCACTTTCGTATACTAGTGGGAATTTTCATTATAGAACTTGGCTTGTATATTCCAACGATGGGCTTCCTCAAATGCCCTAGGTCTTCATGAGCAAGCAAGTTGGATGCACACCCACTTAGTTTCAGTTTGAGCTTTCATACACTTATAGCTCTAGTGCATCCGTTGCACGGCAATCCCTACTCCTCACATTGACATCAATTGATGGGCATCTCCATAGCCCGTTGATTAGCCGCGTCGATGTGAGACTTTCTCCTTTTTGTCTTCTCCACATAACCCCCATCATCATATTCTATTCCACCTATAGTGCTATGTCCATGGCTCACGCTCATGTATTGCGTGAAAGTTCAAAAGGTTTGAGAAACGTCAAAAGTATGAAACAATTGCTTGGCTTGTCATCGGGGTTGTGCATGATGTGAATATTTTGTGTGGTGAAGATAGAGCATAGCCAGACTATATGATTTTGTAGGGATGAGATTTCTTTGGCTATGTTATTTCAATAAGACATAATTGCTTGGTTGGCATGCTTGAAGTATTATTGTTTTTATGTCAAAGGATAGACTATTGCTTTGAATCACTCGTGTCTTAATATTCATACCATGATTAGATACATGATCAAGATTATGCTAGGTTGTATTCCACATCAAAAATTATCTTTTTTTATCATTTACCTACTCGAGGACGAGCGGGAATTAAGCTTGGGGATGCTGATACGTCTCCGTCGTATCTATAATTTTTTATTGTTCCATGCCATTAATATTCTACTTTCATATAATTTGGCAACTTTTTATACTATTTTTTGGGACTAACATATTGATCCAGTGCCCAGTGCCAGTTCCTGTTTGTTGCATGTTTTATGTTTCGCAGAATATTCATATCAAACAGAATCCAGACGGGATAAAAACGGACAGAGCTTATTTTTGGAATATTTGGAAAATCTGGGGGAAAGATCAACGCGAAATGGTGTCCGTGGTGGCCACGAGGTAGGGGGCGCGCCTGCCCCCCTGGGCACGCCCCAGACCCTCGTGGGTCACCCATAAGGCGGTTGATGCCATTCTTCGGCCGCAAGAAAGCTAATTTTTGGTAAAAAACGCGGCGAAGGTTTCTGTCCAATCGGACTTACGGATCTCCATATATACACGAAACGGTGAAAGGGCAGCAGGAAGAACGCAGAAACAGAGAGAGACAGAGAGACATATCCAATCTCGGAGGGGCTCTCTCCCCTCCCACTCCATGGAGACCATGGACCAGAGGGGAAACCATTCTCCCATCTAGGGAGAAGGTCAAAGAAGAATAATAAGAAGGAGGGGGGCTCTCTCCCCCTCGCTTCCGGTGGCGCCGGAGTGCCACCGGGGGCCATCATCATCACCACAATCTTCACCAACAACTTCACCGCCATCATTACCAACTCTTCCCCCTCTTTGCAGCGGTGTAACCTCTCTCTTACCCGCTGTAATCTCTACTTAAACATGGTGCTCAGCGCTATATATTATTTCCCAATGATGTATGGCTATCCTATGATGTTTGAGTAGATCCGTTTTGTCCTATGAGTTATTTGATGATCAAGATTGGTTTGAGTTGCATGTTTTATTATTGGTGCTGTCCTATTATGCTCTCCGTGTCGCGCAAGGGTGAGGGATTCCCGCTGTAGGGTTTGCAATATGTTCATGATTTGCTTATGGTGGGTGGCGTGAGTGACAGAAGCACAGACCCGAGTAAGTAGGTTGTTTCCGTATGGGATAAAGGGGACTTGATACTTTAATGAATCATTAGTAGTTGCGGATGCTTGCTAGAGTTCCAATCATAAGTGCATATGATCCAAGTTGAGAAAGTATGTTAGCTTATGCCTCTCCCTCAAATAAAATTGCAATAATGATCACCGGTCTAGTTATCAATTGCCTAGGGACAAATAACTTTCTCGTGACAAAAAGCTCTCTACTAACACTAATTTAGTTGTGTCTTTATCTAAACAGCCCCTAGCTTTTATTTACTCGCTCTTTACTTTCTAGCAAACCTATCCAAAAACACCTACAAAGTACTTCTTGTTTCATACTTGTTTCCGTAAAAGCGAGCGTCAAGCGTGCGTAGAGTTGTATCAGTGGTTGATAGAACTTGAGGGAATATTTGTTCTACCTCTAGCTCCTCGTTGGGTTCGACACTCTTACTTATCGAAAGAGGCTACAATTGATCCCCTATACTTGTGGGTTATCAAGCATCGGTCATCGTACATCCATTGTTGGCTCATCTTCATTACACAACGCCGAAAAGACCAAATTAATACAGGTTCATACATAAAGTTCATACATAAAGTTCATACAACACTTAAATGCAACAAACAAATAACTCTCTAACTAAAGCATTTAAATGCAACAACAAATGCGATCAAGATCGCAACTAAGGTAACAATTGATCCAACGACATAATGATACCAAGCCTCACTATCAATGGAATATTTTCTAATCTTTCTAATCTTCAAGCACATTTTCTCCTTCTTTATATTGTGATCTTCGACGACATCGGCAACTTGCAACTCAAAGTAAATCTTCACTCACTCAATTCTTTTCCATTTTTCTTTCAAATACTCGTTTTCTCTTTCAACTAAATTTAACCTCTCGACAATAGGGTCGGTTGGAATTTCCGGTTCACAAACCTCCTAGATAAAAATATCTATGTCAACTTGATGGGCATAATAATTTGTCATAAACACGAAATGCAACAACTAGTTTTAAAAGAGAATATACCACATCCGAATCATAACAAGGACGAGGGCCGATGGGAACGGATATCAGAACCATGGCACTATGCATAACAAACAACGTACGTGTAAGATAATTATACGAGTAACTATATATCCAAATCACACAAACATCAATTTGGTAATGTAAAACATTCATGAACAAGAGGCTCACCACAAGGTGGTGCGGCTGACAGAGACGATGTGGGCGATCGACGATGGTTACGACGGAGATTTAGAAGGCACTAAGTAAACCACACCTACATATGCAAACTAAGTGTTATTTTTTACCTTAAATTGCATATAAATAAAATACTAGCACATATATTTCCTCCCAAATTACTAAATTCATAAATCACTAGACAAAGCATTGCGAGAGCTAATCCAGCAATGAGAAATGAAAGGACAAAGTTGCTAACCTTTGTGATCATTTGAATGGATGGGGGCCTTCAAATCTTGTCAAATTTTGGGCAAAATGTGTGAGGAGCTCGAGAGGAAGAGGGCAAGAACAGAGCGAGCTCGAGTGGACGAAGGGTTTATGTACGACGACCTTTAGCACCGGTTCGTGCCACGAACTGGTACTAAAGGTGCTGGAAGGGCCCCGGACTGACAACATCCTACCACCACTCACTTTAGTACTGTTCCGTGGCACGAACCGGTGCTAAAGGTTAGCCACGAACCAGTACTAATGAGAGCGGCCGGCTAGCCGTTGGAACTCGCACTAATACACACATTAGTGCCGGCTCAAAATCAAACCGGCACTAATGTGCTTGACATTTGACCCTTTTTCTACTAGTTATATTCATAAATATTGAAGCCAAAAGATGCAAAGTTAATAATGATAGTGCAACATATTTGTGGCACTGCTGTTTAGGTCATATTGGTGTAAAGGGCATGAAGAAACTCTGTGCTGATGGGCTTTTGGAATCACCTGATTATGAATCATATGATACTTGCGAACCATGCCTCATGGGCAAGATGACTAGAACACCGTTCTCCGGAACAATGGAGCAAGTTACTGACTTATTGGAAATAATACATACTGATGTATGTAGTCCAATGAGTGTTGAGGCTCACGACAGGTATCATTATTTTTTTACCTTCACAGATGATTTGAGAAGATATGGGTATATCTACTATGGACACAAGTCTGAAACATTTGAAAAGTTCAAAGAATTTCAGAGTGAAGTGGAGAATCATCATAACAAGAAAATAAAGTTTCTACGATCTGATCGCAGAGGCGAATATTTGAGTTACAAGTTTGGCCTTCATTTAAAACAATGTGGAATAGTTTCACAAAGTCACGTCACCTGGAACACCACAACGTAATGGTGTGTCCGAACGTCGTAACCGTACTTTATTAGATATGGTGCGGTCTATGATATCTCTTACCGATTTACCACTATCGTTTTTGGGTTATGCATTAGAGACAATTGCATTCACATTAAATAGGGAACCATCTAAATCCGTTGAGACGACTCCATATGAACTGTGGTTTGGCAAGAAACACAAGTTGTCGTTTCTTAAAGTTTGGGGTTGCGATGCTTATGTGAAAAAGCTTCAATGATAAGCTCGAACCCAAATCATAGAAATGTGTCTTCATAGGATATCCAAAGGAGACTGTTGGGTACACCTTCTATCACAGATCCGAAGGCAAGATATTCGTTGCTATGAATGGATCCTTTCTAGAGAAGAAGTTTCTCTCGAAAGAAGTGAGTGAGAGGAAAGTAGAACTTGATGAGGTAATTGTACCTTCTCCCGAATTGGAAAGTAGCTCATCACAGAAAACCGTTCCCGTGATGCCTACACCAACTAGTGAGGAAGCTAATGATAATGATCATAAAACTTCGGATCAAGTTACTACCGTACCTCATAGGTCAACCAGAGCATGTTCCACACCAGATTGGTACGGTAATCCTGTTCTGGAAGTCATGTTACTAGACCATGACGCACCTACAAACTATGAGGAAGCGATGATGAGCCCAGATTTCGCGAAATGGCTTGAGGCCATGAATCTGAGATGGGATCCATGTATGAGAACAAAGTATGGACTTTGGTTGACTTGCCCGATGATCGGCAAGCCATAGAGAATAAATGAATCTTCAAGAGGAAGACGGACAGTGATGGTAGTGTTACTATCTAGAAAGCTCAACTTGTCGCAAAAGGTTTTTGACAAGTTCAAGGTGTTGACGATGATGAGATTTTCTCACTCGTAGCGATGCTTAAGTCTATCCAAATCATGTTAGCTATTGCCACATTTTATGAAATCTGGCAAATGGATGTCAAAATTGCATTCCTTAATGGATTTCTTTAAAGAAGAATTGTATATGATGCAACCAGAAGGTTTTGTCAATCCTAAAGGTGCTAACAAAATGTGCAAGCTCCAGCGATCCATCTATGGACTGGTTCAAGCATCTCGGAGTTGGAATATACGCTTTGATAAGTTGATCAAAGCATATAGTTTTATGCACACTTGCGGTGAAGCCTGTATTTACAAGAAAGTGAGTGGGAGCACTACAGCATTTCTGATAAGTATATGTGAATGACATATTATTGATCCGAAATGATGTAGAATTTTCTGGAAAGCATAAAGGAGTATTTGAAAGGAGTTTTTTTAATAAAAAACCTTGGTGAAACTGCTTACATATTAAGCTTTATGATCTATAGGGAGAGATCGAGACGCGTAATAGGTCTTTCACAAAGCACATACCTTGATAATTTTTATGAAGAAAGTTCAAAATGGATCAGTCAAAGAAAGAGTTCTTGCCTGTGTTACAAGGTGTGAAGTTGAGTAACACTGAAAACCTGACCACGGTAGAAGATAGAGAGAGAATGAAAGTCATTCCTTGTGCCTCAGCCATAGATTCTATAAAGTATGTCATGCTGTGTGCCAGACCTATTGTATACCTTCCTATGAGTTTAGCAAGGGAGTACAATAGTGATCTTGGAGTAGATCACTGGACAGCGGTCAAAATTATCCTTAGAAGACTAAGGAAATATTTCTCGGTTATGGAGGTAACAAAGAGTTCGTTGCAAAGAGTTACGTCGATGCAAGCTTTTACATTGACCCAGATGACTCTACGTCTCAGTCTGGATACATATTGAAAGTGGGAGCAATTAGCTAGAGTAGCTCTGTGCAGAGCATTGTAGACATAGAAATTTGCAAAATACTTATGGATCTGAATGTGGCATACCCGAAGACTAAAACAACTCTCACAAGCAAAACATGATCACACCTTATTACTCTTGGGTGTAAATCACATAAACGATGTGAACTAGATTATTGACTCTAGTAAACCCTTTGAGTGTTGGTCACATGGCGATGTGAAATATGTGTGTTAATCACATAATGATGTGAACTATTGGTGTTAAATCACATGGCGATGTGAACTAGATTATTGACTCTAGTGCAAGTGGGAGATTGAAGGAAATATGACCTAGAGGCAATAATAAAGTTATTATTTATTTCCTTACATCATGATAAATGTTTATTATTCATGCTAGAATTGTATTAACCGGAAACTTAGTACATGTGTGAATACATAGAAAAAACAGAGTGTCCCTAGTATGCCTCTACTTGACTAGCTTGTTTATCAAAGATGGTCATGTTTCCTGACTATAGATATGTGTTGTCATTTGATGAATGGGATCACATCATTAGGAGAATGGTGTGATGGACAAGACCCATCCGTTAGCTTGGCATAAATGATCGTTTAGTTTTATTGCTATTACTTTCTTCATGAGTTGTACATATTCCGTGACTATGAGATTATGCAACTCCCGAATACCAGAGGAACACTCAGTGTGCTATCAAACGTCGTCACAACGTAACTGGGTGATTATAAAGATGCTCTAGAGGTGTCTCCGATGGTGTTTGTTGAGTTGGCATAGATCGAGATTAGGATTTGTCACTCCAATTGTCGGAGAGGTATCTCTGGGCCCTCTCGCTAATGCACATCACTATAAGCCTTGCAAGCAATGTGATTGATGAGTTAGTTGCGGGATGATGCATTACAAAACGAGTAAAGAGACTTGCCAGTAACGAGATTGAACTTGGTATAGTGATACCGACGATCGAATCTCGGGCAAGTAATGGGATGATTCATATATTGGAAGGTTGCATTCGGACATCAGAATGGTTCCGAGTGATTCAGGCATTTTTTCGTAGTACCGGGAGGTTACCGGAACCCCTGGGGAAAGATATGGGCCTTATGGGCCATAGGAGGGAGGCTAACCAGCCCACAAGGGGCTGGTGCGCCCCCACAAGGGAGGAGGCTGAATTGGACTTGGGAAGGGGGTGCCACGCCCCCTTTCCTTCTCCTACTCGCTCTCCTTCCCCTTTTCCCCTCCGGTAGAAGGAAAAAAGGGTGGGGCCGAATCCTACTAGGACTGGAGTCCTAGTAGGACTCCCCTCTCCCTGGCTCGCCCCTTGTTGGCCGGCCTCCTCCTCCCCTCCTTTATATACAGGGGCAGGGGGGCACCCCAAAGACACAAGTTGATTTCTTAGCCATGTGCGGTGCCCCAGTCCACAGATTTCCACCTCGGTCATATCGTCATAGTGCTTAGGCGAAGTCCTGCGCCAGTAACTTTGTCATCACCATCGCCACGCCGTCGTGCTGACGAAACTCTCCTTCGGCCTCAACTGAATCAAGAGTACGAGGGACGTCATCAAGCTGAACGTGTGCTGAACACGGAGGTGCCGTACGTTTGGTGATAGGATCGGTCGGATCGTGAAGACATATGACTACATCAACTGCGTTGACAAAACGCTTCCGTTTTCGGTCTACGAGGGTAAGTGGACACACTCTCCCCGCTCGTTGCTATGCATCACCTAGATAGATCTTGCGTGATCGTAGGAAATTTTTGAAATTACTGCGTTCCCCAACAGGTAGCTCATAAAACAATCTTTGCAAGGTAGGATGGGTACGGATAAATTTATTTTCAAGTTTCATAACTAGTGCTGAAATAGCTTCCCCATAAGATTTAGTCCTTTTAAGTATAGGAACATCATCAAGACTTAAATTTCCAACACAATTGAAAAATTATTGGATAAGTTCTTTTCCTATAACATTCCCTTGACCCAAAACAAAAGTTTTAGCATCCAGATTGCCAGATCGTTCCAATTTAGGAGTTAGGCCATCATCTGTTTCTGCCATACCAAAGTCACTCATGGTGACAAGTTCAAGCAAATAGTGATCTGACGAGAAAACGACGAATGAAAAAGAGGGCGAATAAAACGGCAAATTTTTGTGAAGTGGGGGAGATGAAAATGAGAGGCAAATGGCAAATAATGTAAATTGCAAGGAGATGAGATTTGTGATTAGGAACCTGGTAGATGTTGATGATGTCTCCTAGGCAACGGCACTAGAAATTCCTTTTGATGTCTGCTTGAACTATGTCGGTATTTCCCCAAAGAGGAAGGGATGATGCAGCACGTCAACTATAGGTATTTCCCTCAGTGATGAGACCAAGGTTATCGAGCCAGTAGGAGAACCAAGCAACACTACGTAAACAACACCTGCACAAAAAGAACAAATACTTGCAACCCGACATGTTAAAGGGGTTGTCAATCCCTTTCGGGTAACGGCGCCCGAAATTGGCAAGTTGACGGGAGAAAGTTGTAATAAATTGATAGATAGATGTCGAATAAAAGTAAATTAAAATAAAGTGAAGCAAGGTATTTTTGGGTTTTTGGAAATATAGATCTGAAAATAAAAGCAAATAAAAATAGATCTCAAAGGCAAAAATAATAAAGAAGAGACTCGGGGTCCGTAGATTTCACTAGTTGCTTCTCCTGAGAATAATAGCATACAATGGGTAAACGAATTACTGTTGGGCAATTGATAGAACTTCAAATAATCATGATGATATCCAGGCAATGATCATTGTATAGGCATCACGTCCAAGATTAGTAGACCGACTCCTGCCTGCATCTACTACTATTACTCCACACATTGACCGCTATTCAACATGCATCTAGTGTATTAAGTTCATGGAGAAAAGGAAAAATGCAATAAGAATGATGAAATGATGTAGACAAGATCTATTTATGTAGAAATAGACCCCATCTTTTTATCCTTAATAGCAACGATACATACGTGTCGGTTCCATTCTATCACTGGGATCAAGCACTATAAGATCAAACCCATCACAAAGCACCTCTTCCCATGGCAAGAAAAATCGATCTAGTTGGCCTAACTAAACCAAATATTCGAATAAGAAATATGAGGCTATAAGTACTCATGCATATAAGAGATCAAAAGACCCAAATAACTTTCATGGATAAATACTTAGATCTGGTCATAAACTCAAAGTTCATCGGATCCCAACAAACACACCGCAAAAAGAGTTACATCAAATAGATCTCCAAGAGACCATTGTATTGAGAATCAAATGAGAGAGAGGAAGCCATCTAGCTACTAACTACGGACCCGTAGGTCTACAATGAACTACTCACGCATCATCAGAGTGGCACCAATGAGGATGATGAACCCCTCCGTGATGGTGTCTAGATTGGATCTGGTGGTTCTGGAACTTGCGGCGGCTGGAATTGATTTTTCGTAGACTCCCCTAGGGTTTCTGGAATATTGGGTTATTTACATAGCACAGAGGCGGCGCGGGAGGCCACCGAGGTAGGCACAACCCACGAGGGCACGCCTGGGCGCCTAGGCGCGCCCAGGTGGGTTGTGCTCCCCTCGGAGCCCTCCACTGGCACTTCTTTGGCCCAACAGGTGTCTTCTGGTCCAGAAAATAATTAATCTTGGTACCAATCTGCTAAAAATACCCCAATTGTGGTACTTCTATGCAATTTACTCTATTCCTGGCCTCGGACAGGTTTCACGTAATTTGAGTTTTCTCTAATCTGAATGAAACGACACACAAGTCTCATGCATGTTTTGAAAAAACAAACATTTCTATATCAGGCAACTGATCATTGATAAATATTTTCATGAAAATCAACAAATGGAAAGAAACTTCGTCCACAAGCAATGCATTATTAATATAATGTGCCTTTTGTTTCATGCACGACCTAGCAAAATTTTACGTGGATGATTGCATTTTCAAATCACCATATATTCCAAAAAGATCTTCTGTTCTTCGAGTCCTCTAACACATCAAAGGAAAAGTTGCCCCAGTTAGCTAGCATAGGTCTTGTAGTCTTGATTTTACATGATAAAGGCTCTCGCACTAGTGGCGGGCGCAAAAATGCCAGCAGTCACCGGCCAGGATGCAAGAGGCACCCACCACCAATCACCCGCCACTACTATAACCGTATGAGTCGCAGGTGTCTTCCCACCTCTTGTAGAGTCTCTGCAGTGGAGGGCAAATCGTATTTCCCGCCACTGGTAGAGTGTCTCCAGTGTCGGGCAACAAGCTTGTGCCCATCACTGTTTATTCTTGTTGGAGTGGCGTGCTTATTAGAGTGCCCTCCACTGAAAACTTAGGCACACGAATTAAAAAACTTGCAGCCACGACAACAATTGTGCTGCCATGGCTGCGTTTTGCGTAAAATAAATTTACGAAATTCAATACTAGAAGCAAATAAAGCACGCATTGTAAGCCTAGGCAAGCAAGTTCACTGGGATCTTCACAGAAACTACTAAAACCTCAAATTTGTTCCATTTACCAATTCGACATCAAAGTATCACAGAAATCTTAACTAAGTAACTAAGCTTCTAAATAAGGTCTACAACAACCATCATCTAGAAGTTGTCTTACCTTATCATGATGACCACTGCTATGACAATCCTTAGTCGTCTCTTTCCCTTCAGTAATTCCCGCCAGCCGACCTCATAGAACGATATGTGACCATCTGTGTCCGTCTTGTATTGAACGCTGGTGACACGACCTGCTGCTCCAAGGCGTACTCCAGCCATGCTGGCAGCAGGGGTCTCCTTGCCGGAAATCATCTTCATTGCTAATTTCTATGATCCCCGTGCTTAAAAGAAAAATAGTGCACCCAATGTTAGACATCTTGCCATATATTGTTATGAACAAAAAAGAGAGAAAATAAAACAAAAATATACCATGGTGTGTTTCATGATGTTGGTCTTAGTAAAATAGTGCACAAATGGCCTCCCAAGTAGTGAACACTTGATGGTAGGATCACGATTAGATTGTCCTTCTCATCCTCAGTAAGCTCTTTCATTCTTTGAGAGAAAATTACAGAATTGTATGGATCATCATCGTCATCATCTCCGTTACCCTCATCATCATCCTCATCGTCATGGTCCTGGCTATCGTCATCCTGGCTCTCATCATCATCCTCATCATCCTGACTATTCTCGCCATCATCTTCGTCAATCTCATCATCTTGGATGGATAAATACATAATACATAACTTGTTGATCGCTTTCTTCAAGTAAAAGCCTATGTCTCTCCCTTGATGAGCTTATTATTTGAAACATATATACTTGTTCCATCCATCGCCTCCTGTGACGGTTTTATCCTTTTGCTTACAAACGTCAAGTTGGTATGATTCTCCTTGACCATTGAGGGAGTCCTGGATTAAGGGGTCCTCGGGTGTCTGGGCTATGTGACATGGGCCGGACTGATGGGCCATAAAGATACAAGGTAGAAGACCTGTCCCCGTGTCCGGACGGGACTCTCCTTTGCGTGCATGGAAAGATTGGCATCCAGATGTGTAGTTTCCTTCTTCTGTAAACCGACTCTGTACAACCCTGGCCCCTCCGGTGTCTATATAAATCAGAGGGTTTAGTCCGTAGAGGCTATCAGAATTCATATAGGCTAGACATCTAGGGTTTAGCCATTACGATCTTGATGTATATCAACTCTTGTAACCCCTTCACTCATCAAAGTCAATCAAGAAGGAAGTAGGGTATTACCTCCATTAAGAGGGCCCGACCCTGGGTAAACATCGTGTCCCCCATCTCCTGTTACCTTTGATCCTAAGATGCACAGTTCAGGACCCCCTACCCGAGATCGGCCGGTTTTGACACCGACATTGGTGCTTTCATTGAGAGTTCCACTGTGTCGTCGGCAGAAGGATCGATGGCTCGTTTGATCATCAACAACGATGTTGTTTCTAGGGAAACTTTCCTCCCTGGTCAATTTTTTGTATTCGGCGGCTTCGCTCTGTGCGCCAATTCAGTTGGTCACCTTGAGAAGATCGACAGCTACGCCCTTGGTCATCACATCAGATTCGGGAGCCCGAATTACGTCGCTGATATCCGAGGAGACTTGATCTTCGAAGGGTTCACGTCCTCGACCACTATTCCTCATCTCCATGAAGGCAACCCATCAGATCCGTCTTAAGGCGCCGCTCAAAGACCAACTATCATCCCTGCCCTGGCCATAGATCCAGGACGGGCCACCTCATACGAGGAAGGGATCTTAAAACCCACCGGACCCTCTCCTCCCATGGATCCCTCTGCCGAAGACCCAGAGGCAAATCTATATTCGGCGAGCCTGGAACCAAGCAGGACCCACCTTGTCATCGGAGAGCTGAACTCGCCTCTGGATGCCAACTCCGAATTGAGGTCTGCGTATGGTGAGCACAGCCAGGCAAAATTTGCCATTCCCAGCTCCGTAGGTCCTCGGTTCCCCATCCGGCATTCACTCTTAAGCAAGGCCTTGGACATAATGCGGTCTCTCGCCATCACGGAGGTATCACCTCCGAACTAGGGGCTGAGTGCGGGGAATTTTGCGTCCCACCCACCACCCACTTGGTAGCCACTGTCGAAGACTAAACCGACATGCTCAACTACGCGTCCGAAGACATCGACGATATGGACGACAATGCCGACGCCGAACCAGGCCAAAACCCGCATATTATCGGATAGTGGACTGCCACTTCTACATACGGCGTGTACATGGTGGATACACCCAAAGAGGATGACAATGGTAGTCAGGATCCGATCGAGGACAAGCCCGTTGAGGTACCACCAAAGCGTCGACGCCAGCGGCCGCTCACGATCGTGGCGGTAAAAAGAAAGCAATACCGGCACCGGAGACAATGACACTCCAGAGAATGCCGAAGACTCTGACCACCCCATCGAGCCTGCCGTAGAGCAGGATTATTGGGAAGACAGACAAGTCATACCAGACGAACTGGCCGAGACTGAAGATCCGGAGGACAATAACTGTTTACCGCTCTCCGAGGAGGAAGTGAGCCATGGCAACAAAGATTTAATCGTGCCAGAGGAACCTCTCGAGCAAGAACGCTTTTAGCGACAGCTCATCGCAACTGCGAGGAGCCTAAAAAAGAAACAGCGGCAGCTTCAAGCCGAACAGTATACGCTCAACGATAGATGGACCCAGGTCCTTGCAGCCGAGGAATATGGCCTCGAGCGCCCAACAAAGATATCCGAAGTGTAGGCTACAGCCACAATTCGACAACGAGGCCCTTGAGCCAATAACGTCAAGATATAATCACGCTAATGAACCAGACGGGCCACCACGTGGGCGAGACAGATCGGCTTCTTACGTCGAACACCAGCCCGCGCCACCTCGCCTTCGAGGAAAAGAGGTAGCGGATCCGGGCTACACCTATGATTTACGTCAAGACCTGGACAATAGAGCCGGCCAGACCAGATCAATCTACGGATCAAGGGGACGCGCCCCAATGAGAGACGGTGGCTTTCAAGCTTGGCGCGATAAGTACAACCGTACTTGGGCTGAAAACTGAACACGGATGGCATCTGAACTCCGTCGTGACGTTGCCCGATACAGAGGTGCCGCACACCCCTTGTGCTTTACAGATGAGGTAATGCAACACCAATTTCTAGAAGGGTTTAAACCCGTAAATATCGAATCATACGATGGAATGACAGATCCTGCGGTATGGATTGAGGATTTTCTTCTCCATATTCACATGGCCCGCGGCGACGATCTCCATGCCATCAAACACCTGCCCCTAAAGCTGAAAGGACCAGCACGACACTGGTTAAATAGCCTACCAGAGAACTCTATTGGTAGCAGGGAAGACATGGAGGACGCCTTTAGAGACAACTTCCAAGGTACCTATGTCCGGCCTCAAGATGCCGATGACCTTAGTCATATAGTCGAGCAACCCGGTGAGTCGGCTCGCAAACTCTAGACTAGGTTCTTAACTCGTTGACTGTCCAGACGTCGAAGCCCTCGCGGCATTTAAACATAGCGTCCGCGATGAATGGCTCGCCCGACACCTCGGTCAGGAAAAGCCAAAGTCTATGGCAGCTCTTACCGCACTCATGACCCGCTTCTGCGCGGGAGAGGACAGTTGGTTGGCTCATAGAAGCAATAGTACCAGCAACCCTGGCACCTTCGAAGTCAGGGACGGCAATGGCAGGCCACGACAAAACAAACACAAGCGTCGAAACAATAATGAAGAAACTGAAGACACATCGATCAACGCCGGATTTAATGGCTCTAAATCTGGTTAGTGGAAGAAGCCATTCAAGGGAAATAAAGAAGGTCCATCTAACTTGGACAAAATACTCGATCGGCCTTGCCAGATTCATGGCACCCCTGACAAGCCTGCCAATCATTCCGACATAAATTGTCGGGTCTTTAAACAGGCCGGTAAGTTAAATACCTAACATAAGGGGAAAGGGCCGCCAAGCGAGGACGATGAGGAGCCCCGCCACCGAACACAAGGGGGCAAAAGAAATTTCCCCCTGGGATGAAAAAGTGAATATGATCTATGCCACGCATATCCCCAAGAAGGAGCACAAACGCGCGCTAAGGGACGTCTACGCCGTAGAGCCCGTCGCCCCTAAATTCAAGCCGTGGTCGGCTTGTCCGATCACCTTCGATCGTAGGGACCACCCGACCAGTATCCGTCATGGAGGTTCGGCAGCTCGGGTCCTTGATCCAATCATTGACGGATACCATCTCACTCAAGTCCTTATGGACGGCGGCAGTAGTCTTAACTTGATCTATCAAGACACCGTCTGTAAATTGGGTATTGACCCGTCAAGAATCAAGCCTAGCAACACCACCTGTAAAGGAGTGATACCCGGCATTGAGGCCCGCTGCACGGGCTCACTAACATTGGAAATAGTCTTCAGTTCACCGGACAACTTCCGAAGCAAACACTTGATCTTCGACATCATCGCCTTCCGCAGTGGTTATCATGCACTCCTCGAACGTACCGCTTTCGCTCGCTTCAATTCGGTCCCGCATTATGCTTACTTAAAGCTCAAAATGCCTGGGCCACGTGGCGTTATCACAGTCAATGGAAACATGGAGCACTCCCTCCGTACTGAGGAGCACACCGCGGCCCTTGCAGCTGAGGTACAGAGCGGCCTTATCAAGCCGAACACCTCATCAGCCATCAAGCCCACGGACACTGTCAAACGAGTCTAGTCTACCCTGCCGAATGACAGCTCGGTCCATCCAGAGCTGGACTAGCAGTTCCACCTCCGTTAGTCATCCCATCTAATCGCGGCATATGTACCGCGCGTGCATAACTACGCACTCAAAATACCTTGGGCAATGCGGAGGCACACTGCGGACGAGGTCCATAATGCGGCTCGACCCTTTTCTGACCTTAATCTTTTTCTTCTTCCTTTTTCTCTTTTCTCTCATATTACAGGTTCTTTAAAACCTAAATCACTTTACGGTTGTACAAGGGCCCTTTCCCAGGCCCCTTTTATATACACGACCGTTGATCCTCTCAAAGGATCCTCCACCAAGGCGAAAAGCGGCGCAGACGTGCGGCAGGGTGTCCAAAGGATATTCATGACTACCTTTTGTTTTTTAGGACCTGTATACAGCTTTCCCTTGTTTTCAAATTCCCGACATGTAAAATAGCCTTGATGCTTATGGCATTATCTGTAAGAGCATGTTTTGAGGTATCAATCAGACTATAATGGAAACAATTTTTTTACCAACCCTATTCGGTATTGGTTTATTTCATAATCTGTATTCCCTCTTCATGGTAGATTGGCATATGCACTTCGGCATAGCTTAAAATGCCAGGAGCTTTATGCGGCCACATATATTTCAAAAAAGTCCGAGCACTCTCAGAGTATACTTTGGCATCCCGAATATTGCATTATATGCATCAGCTCTGAATCATGTCTTTGGTCAATAGTTGGGTTGCCCGGCTCCTGTGGTTACTACCTTACATTCCGCTTGTTCGGCTAGGGTAGTAAAGGGAGACCTACTATGATTGTGCTTCTGGTTCGTCCGGTCAAACACCTCAGTAGAGAAAGCCGAAAACTGACCGTCTTGATGCGGCGAGAGCCGGTCAGCGATTCAGCATACTATATATCTCTTGCGATTTCTTACGTATTATACGAAGGACTGGCTTTCGTCCAGTCACGCGCTTAATTCATCCCAGTCGGATAGCCGCATACACACCAGGGGCTAGTACTTAGTCCCACCGTCAAACTCCTATGGCGAAGTGAAAGTGCTAAAGCCGCATAGTCTGATTGCCTGGTTCGCTACGCAGACACCTCCTTTACGGACCAAGACGTTGGGCACCCTCCAGGATGTCTTCAAAATACCGCTCCAGATTTCCGTGGTCCTTGCCTTTAGTTGAGCCCTCGACCGCCCTGACGGCGGCCTTCATCTTCGCCCAGTGCATCTTGACATGGGCAAAGGCCATCTGCACACCTTCTATGCACGCAGAGCGCTTGATAGCATCAATTCAGGGTACCGTGTCGGCAAGTCGCTCCACCAGGCCAAAGTAGCTGCTAGGAATGGGTTCGACTGGCCACAGCCGGACTATGACGTCCTTCATGGCCAATCCGGACATCCTATGGAGCTCTGCCAGTTGCATCATCTTGTTGTTCAACTGCGCCGGACGCTCCAGCGCCGCGAACTGTGACCAGAAGAGCTTCTCTGTCGTGTGCCCCTCCTGGGCTCGGAAGAATTGCGTGGCGTCGGCGGCACTCTTCGGAAGATCCGCAAATGCGTATGGAGAACTCCACAGTCGAGTGAGCAGGGCATATCGTTGATCACCAAATATAGTCTGCAAAAGAAAGGGCTTACCAGCCGTATCTGTTCGGCCTGCCAGATCTCCTCATGAGCCGACCGGAACTCGGTCCGCGCCACCTTGGCCTCTTGTGGGCCTTGGCGAATTCGGCCACCTGGGCCTTATTTTTCTCCTCCAAGGACTCGCACTTGTCGGCAGCGTCCTTGAGCTCTTGCTCCACCTAGGTCACCCTCTCCTCGTACTGGCGGCGGGCGACCTATTCGCACTTTAAATCCGCAGATGCTTTGTCTGCGGCCGCTTTGCTCGCCTTCGCCTCCTCCTTGGCGTTGGCAAGGGCACTCTAGAGGGTCTCAACCTCGGCCGCGCTGCCTGCAATCATACACATAGCAGCGCATGAGTTTAAACTCAGAATTTTCATACCATTTCAGGCATGTGCGAGATATTTCAAACATACCTTGCGCCTCATCGAACCACTTGTTCATGTAGTCGATATCATCATCAGCTAGCTGCAGCCTCCGCTTGAGATCGGAAACTTCATCAGCCTAGGCAGACGCCGCCAATAGAGAAGCCTGTTATAAAAATAGGAGGGTCTGTCACCTCTACAAAATACTATGTGATCCTCTGTTCGGCCTTTTTCAAACACTGAACACAGTCTCAGGGGCTACTATCTATATACATGAATATTTTTCATATGATAAGCGGCTAAGAATATTACGTCGCATACCTCAAAGCCTGTTAGCACGCTCGTGAAGGCTTCATTCATCCTGCTCTTTGAGGACTGAACCTTCTCAACCACTGCACCCATCAGGGTGCTGTGCTCCTCTATGATGGCGGCACGTTGTAGTGCCTCCACCAGAATGTTCGGCGCCTCCGGATTAGTGGAGGTCGCCGCCAGAGTTGTGGCTCCCCCCTCCTTCGAAGCGGTTGCTCGCTCGATTCCGGAGTCGTATGGATCTCCGGAATTGTGTTCGACTGGGGGCTGGACTGGTCAAAGCCCCCGACGTCGGTCTCCATGGGGGTTGTGCCCCCCATGTTCTCGGCAGCCAAGGCCTCACCCCCAGGCGCCGTGTACGTGGCCTCCCTCACCTCTCCGTGGCCTGGAGAGGCCCTTCTGGACAACACCTCGGTGTCATCCACGTTGGTCGGTGGAGAGGCTTGCGGAGGCATCTCGCTCTCCCCAATCCCTGGTGCTAGAGAGTTCCCCTCAGAAAGAGATGGTTGGGGGAGGTTGCGGGCTGGGCTGAAACACACAATATGATATGTTATATTACAACCCTAACAGACCAAATATTTGCAAAGTATCCTTTTTGACACTTATTATTCGGCCAGGGGCTTTTCCCTGAGGCGCCTCTTGGGGGTGTGTTCGACATCTGTATCTGAACCGTCCTAGAGGGTTATCTTCTCCCTCTTGGACGCCCCCTCCTCCAGGTCTGCGGAGGCTGCCCTGTTCGTTCTTCTCCCCTTGAGGGGAGAGCCACTATCCGCCTCCTCCTCCTCTTCGTCCTCATCCCCCTCGTGGGAGGAGTGGTCTTCAGTTTCTCCAGACACTGTGTCCGAAGTACCTTTACGGCGGAGGCCGCCATTGGCCTCCTTGCCCTTCTTCTTGGCCTTATTCTCTGGTGCCTGGTACGGCGCCAGAACCAGCATCCTCGTTAGCAGAGGATTGGCTGGGTCTTCAGGTAGCGGAGCTGGACACTTGATCCACTTCGCCTTTGCTGTCCAACCCTGAAGGAGGAATAGAAACCTCAGTATACTCTTTGATTTATGGACCAAAATTATGTTCGAAACTAAAATACTTACAGGAATGGCTAGATTCTTGCTGTCGAGGCCGATGTCTTCGGTCTTCTCTGGCCACGTCTTCTGGTCCTTGAAGAGCAGCTTCCAGATCTCTTCGTGCATGGTGCGGAAGAAGAGCTGCAGGGTCCAAGGGCCTTCCGAATTGAACTCCCACATATGGAGCGGCCGGCGTTGGCAAGGGAGTATCCGGCGGAAGAGCATCACCTGAATCACGTCAGTGAGACTGGTGTCCTTGTTTATCATATTCTTGATGCGCTTTTGCAGCATCATCACTTCGTCGGTCGACCCCCAGTCTAGACCCTTGTTGGTCCATGACGCGAGCCACATAGGGAGCATGGATCTGAACTTAGGAGTGGCCGCCCATCTGGCGCCGCGGGGTTCAATGATGTAGAACCACTCCTATTGCCACACCTTCACGGTCTCCACGAAGGCCCCTTTGGGCCAAGTGGTGTTTGGGAGCTTGCTCACCATGGCGATACGGCAATCCGCATGCTGCCCGTCAAACACCTTCGGCTTGACATAGAAGACTTTGAGCCAGAGGCTGAAGTGTGGGAGCATGTGGAGTAGCGCCTCGCACACGAAGATAAATGCTGAGATGTGGAAGAAAGAATTCGGGGCTAGATCATGGAAATCTAGTCCGTAGTAGAACATGAGGCCGCGGACGAAGGGGTGAAGGGGAAACCCTAGTGTCGGTGTCAAAACCGCAGATCTCTGGTAGGGGGTCCCGAACTGTGCGTCTACGCAGATGGTAACAGGAGACAAGGGACACGATGTTTTTACCCAGGTTCAGGCCCTCTCGATGGAGGTAAAACCCTACTCCTGTTTGATTAATATTGATGATATGGGTAGTACAAGAGTAGATCTACCACGAGATCAGAGAGGCTAAACCCTAGAAGCTAGCCTATGGCATGATTTTTGTTAGATCTCTGGACTAAAACCCTCCGGTTTATATAGACACGGATAGGGTTAGGGTTACCTGAGTCGGTTACAATGGTAGGAGATCTACATATCCGTATCGCCAAGCTTGCCTTCCACACCAAGGAAAGTCCCATCCGGACACGGGACGAAGTCTTCAATCTCGTATCTTCATAGTCCAGGAGAGCAACCAACGGTGATAGTTCGGCTATCCGGACACACCCTAATCCAGGACTCCCTCAGTAGCCCCTGAACCAGGCTTCAATGACGACGAATCCGGCGCGCACATTGTCTTCGGCATTGCAAGGCGGGTTCCTCCTCCGAATACTTCATAGAATATTTTGAACACAAGGATAGTGTCCGGCTCTGCAAAACAAGTTCCACATACCACCGTAGAGAGAATAACCTTTGCACAGATCTGCTGACGTATTCCGCGGCGTGACATCACACCACGACCAGGCCTTTATACGAATCGTTTTTACTGTTCCACCTCAGCGCGTTTAGCGAGGCGGTTTCTTTGGCACGTCTTATTAGAGTGGAGATCGTGCCCGCTTATTCCGGGATTCCCATCAATACGGACGTGGGTAACCCAACCGCGCCATTGATTACGGCGCTTGGGAGATAAGCGAGTTTAACCAGGCTGGCGGGGGACGCATAGCTCCAGCACCCAAGTCCGCACATCGCCATGTCCGGAGCGGGAGGCAAGTGGATGGTCTCCTCCGTCACGGAGGGACAAGTCAAAAAGCTCCGGAAGGCCGGATACTTGTCCAGCGACATCGCGCACCGGCTCCCCGATGAGGGGCAGCTCATTCCCACCCCCAGGCCCCATGAGAGGGTGGTGTTCCTCACCCACTTCCTCCGCGGACTAGGTTTTCCACTTCACCCATTTGTCCAGGGGCTCATGTTCCACTACGGCCTGGACTTCCATGGTCTGGCCCCAAATTTCATCCTCAACATCTCGGCGTTCATCGTCGTGTGCGAGGCCTTCCTCTGCATCCAGCCCCACTTCGGCTTATGGCTGAAGACCTTCAATGTCAAGACGAAGGCAGTGGGCGGCCGCCAAGCGGAGTGCCGAGGTGCCATGGTTGGCAAGATGGCCAAAGTCCTATGGCTCGAGGGCTCCTTTGTGGAGACCATAAAGGGGTGGCAATCGGGATGGTTCTACATCACCGAGCCGCGCGACTCTCAATGGTGGCGGCCCCGAATTCGATCCGGCTTCCCCACACGGCTCACATCATGGAAAGAGACGGGCTGACGTCAGGGTGATTCGGAAGAGATGTCCGGACTCCAAACCTGCGTCCGAACCCTGGTGGACAAGAATCTCAAGCTTGTCAATGTAGTCCAGGTTATGCTCATCCACCGGATCCTCCCATGCCAACAACGGGCCTTCAAATTGTGGGAGTTCGATCCGGCACAACAACAAACTCTGAAAAGGCTCTTCGACACTATGTACGAAGATGCCTAGAAGGTGCTGTTCAAGGGCGCCGAGGCTCCCACATCCGCTACCGAAGATCGCGGATTCAGCTCATGATGCCAAGCTACCTAGGTAAGCTATTTTGCCCTTTACGGGACTCTTGTTTTTCATAGTTTGACTCTATGTGGGATCTAAACTCCCTTGCCTTTGATAGGACTGGCGTAACACGTCCGGGCAGGTTAACTGTCCGGCTCCCTTGCCTAAAGACCCAGCGGACGCCCGCTTGACGGGGCTGCTGGCTCCGGCACCTCACGTGGTGCCGGAGAAGAAGGCCAAGAAGAAGGCCACGGGGACTCGAAGGAGTGCCCGACGCCAGGTGTTGTCGGACTCATCGTCCGGCGACTCTGGCGGAATCCTCCCCGAGGACGGGAGGAGGAAAAAGCCTCTCCCAGTGGGAGAGAAGAAAAGGAAGGCCGCCTGACCGGGAGGCCGGAGGGTCCAAAAAGGAAGGACCCTTCCTCCGGACTTCTCCACCAACGCCGACAACGACGAGGAGGAGTGGCCACCAAGGGCCAAGCCCTGGCCGAGATCGTAAGTGTCCGGACTCGGAATAGCTCATGACTTTTATTTGTCGCATAGTGTCTTCTAACGCCGAATATAACCATTTAGCCCGCCCAGGGCAGGCTCGCCGCCGTCGGCGGCTCCCTGGATTCGTCGGATGTGAATAGCACTTCACTTCCGACCGCCTCCTCTCCTCGTGACACAGACGACACCGGTGGAGTCCCAAAAGGCCAAGCCGGAGTAGGTGGTCTGAGGCGCCCGCAAGGCGACCTCCCGGACTCTGGGCGCAAAGGGGGCGAGACCCCAGAGGGCTCTATGTCCGGCCCTGTGCCGGACTCCATACTGGAACCTTCAGTGGTTCCGAAGTCTGGCAAGGGCCCCTTCGTAAGAAGGGCAAGACTACGACGCCGGTGACCTCCGTCCATCCAGAGGCACCGGATAGCTTGATGGAGGCGCTTAACGGCGCCTATATCGACGAGGAGAACCACACTGTTATGAGTGTGGTGATCCAGAAAGTTCAGTCCGCCACGAGCGGGCTGACTGAAGCCTGTCCCAGCCTTCTAACATGCTTTGAGGTAAGTTTAGAATATGTAAAAATATTACCGCATAGACAGTAGCCCCTGATGCTTAGTTCGGTGTTCGGAAAGAAAAACCGGACTGAGGATCTAAAAAGGTACACACAGGAGTCTAACATAAGTATATCATTATGGGAATTCAGGCTGCGCTGCTGACCTCTGCCGCACTGACTGCGGAGGTCAATGTATTGAAGCAGAGCCTCGAGCGGTCCGAGAACGAGCTCGGCCTAGCCAAGAAGCAGCACGAGGACAAGGAAGGTAAGTAATACCTTCTTAAAGTAATACCTTATAGAAAGGATTTGGTTGCAAAAATGACAGGACTAACGTGGGTATTGTAGGGGCCACGAACAAGGTGGCGACCCTAAAGGAAGCGGTGTCCATGGCCGAAAGCAAAGCGGCCGCGGAGCTCACCGAGCGAGAGAAGCAGGAGGCGCGGGTGGCGGAGGTGCACCAAGAGCTCCGGGCTCTCGTGGAAAAACACGAGAGTTTGGAGCATGACTCGAAGACTCGAGAGTCCGAGCTCGCCTCGGCTCTTGAGAGTGCCAACGCTGCTAAGGCCGAAGCCCAAAAAGCCCTCTAGGAAATTGAATCATTAAAGAAGATAGCGGCGGGTAAGGCATTCTTTATGCAAAGCAAGCATGTGAAAGTGGATTATCTATTACTTACCTGAATCCAGAGCTCTCCAGGAGCATTCACAGATCTACCCCGTAGTGTGCCTGATGCTGCCGCATTCTACCGCGCCAAGGAGGGGAGCTTGACGGAAAAGGTGTTCTGGTCTCAGTATGCTGAGGCCAGACATCTTGTGCCCCTGAGCGACTAGCTGAAGCAACTGGTCGAGCTCCACAAGGTGGCCGAACAGGCCATGAAGGGCCTCATAGTTCGGCTGTGGCCATTGGAAGCCATGCGTGGGAGCTACTTCGGGCTAGTGCGGCAACTGGTGGACGCCTGTCCATGGATTGAAGTCATCAAGCGCTCCGTCTGCATTGAAGGTTCCCGTCGGGCCCTTGCCCGTGCTAAAGTGCACTGGGGCAAGCTGGATGCTGAGAAGCTTGTGACGGACGGGCCACCAAAGGGCAAGGAGCATCGCAAGCGAAATGTACTATGAGGGCGTCCTGAAGGGTGCCCGCCTTATAGCGGGTGAATGCTCGAAAGATGTAATTTTTGAATAGACTCGCATTTGTTATCCTGTACGCTGAAAACTTGTTCATATGCGCTAAGCAACTCTTGTGAATTTAAAATATTACCTTCTGTGCGGCCGTTTATCAAATTTGATAGATGGCAAGTCGTTGGCTTCAGCCCCCATGCCACAGTCTTTGGGGTGTTCGGGATAAACTTGAGCGCTCTTGTTCCCATTCTTGGGTCCTTCGAGGAGGCGCTCAGCATAGCGAACAAGGCAACCGGACTATAGTGCTTGAACACTCTCACTTAGCCATAGAATTCTATAATTTCAAATTTCGATGAAACCCCTAGTATTCGGAAGACCGAGTTCGGGGCGCTATCCACGCCTTGGCCGGACAATCCCGACTCCTCGCTCTAAGCGGCATAAGTCTTTAGGGACCCGAAAAAACCTCTCGAATAGCGACCGGCTCTCGCCCCATCATGACGGTCAGTTTTAGCTTTCTCCACTGAGGTGCTCAACCCAGCTCAACCGGGGCACAATCGCAGTGGTTCTCCCAGCGCTACCTTAGCCGATATAATGGAACGTAAGGTACCAAAACATGGGAGCCGGGCAAACCCAACTATTTACCCAAGACATGATTCGCAGCCGATGCATATAATGTTATAAGTTCGGGGTGCCGCACTTGTGAAAGTGTTCGGACTTATCACACCATATTTTTGGGGTACTTAAGCCCCTCGTGTATTGGTTGTACCAAAGTGTACGGGTGCAACATGTCATGAATGAAGATATATATAGATAAAGAAAGGAGTGCAATAATAGGCAAAAGCTATGCATTTTTATTCAAAAAGGGACTACAATGAAAGCAGAACGATACAAATAGTGCGATAAGCAAGGGATGGGACTATTTAACATGTACCCCTCCAGGGGTAAGCTGCAGGATGGTATGTAAAACAGGTATAATGCTCGTAGTAGAGACCACCTGGACACTCGACGTAGCTTTCTTCTTCCCTGGCTGTTGCATCGTGAGTTCGGCAATTCTAGTGCCGGACAGGGCTTCTGGAAAACAGAGTCCTGAAAGTATGAGAAAATAAGAAAGAAAAAGAATGACACAATCGGGGCCCACAGTGCGGTTGAGCCGCGTGCAGGCGTGCCGTGGTCGTGCCCTCCCCTTTTGCCCATGGTATCTCCAGAGCGTAGTTATGTACGCGTAGTACTGGCTTCGCAATTTCGCGAGGGCTGGGGTTGGGGCCGGATTGCTACGCGTGCTCGGATCGTGCCAGGCGGTCTTGTTGTAGGTTACTCCGGGCACGCTTGACGGTGTCCGGACGTTTAATAGCCGGACTCGAGAATTACTGTGAGAGGATGCTTTGCACCTCCGCCGCGTGCCGTGTGCTCCTCCATTTGGAGAGAGCGTTCGGTGTTTCCATTGACCATGATTACTCCTCGAGGGCCTGGCATCTTGAGCTTGAGGTACGTGTAGTGCGGCACCGCATTGAACTTTGCAAATGCGGTTCGTCCAAGCAGTGCGTGATAGCCGCTGAAGCAGGGACTATGTCGAAGATTAACTCTTCGCTTTGGAAGTTATCCGGGGATCCGAAGACCACTTTGAGTGTAACTGAGCCTGTACAATTGTTCTCTACACCTGGTATGACGCCTTTAAAGGTCGTCTTTGTGGGTTTAATCCTTGAGGGGTATATGCCCATTTTGCGCACTGTATCCTGATAGAGCAGGTTCAGGCTGCTACCGCCGTCCATCAGGACTCTAGTGAGGTGGAATCCTTCAATGATTGGGTCAAGAACCAATGCGGCGAATCCGCCATGGCAGATGCTAGTGGGGTGGTCCCTTCGATCAAAGGTGATCGGGCTGGAGGACCATGGGTTGAACTTTGGGGCGACTAGCTCCATAGCATATACGTCCCTTAGTGCACGCTTCCGCTCCCTTTTGGGTATGTGGGTTGCATATATCATGTTCACCGTCCGCACTTGTGGGGGGAAGCCCTTCTGTCCTCTATTGTTCGGCGGCCAGGGCTCCTCCTCGTCAACGCTACGCAGCCCCTTGTCATTGAGTTCGGCATTTAACTTGCCAGCCAGTTTGAAGATCCAACAATCCCTGTTGGTGTGGTTGGCTGGTTTTTTGAAGTGCCATGTATTTGTACGGCGGTCAAGTATTTGGTCCAGATTGGACGGGCCCCGAGTATTTCTTTTGAGCGGCTTTTTCCGGCGACCGGGTTTAGAGCCTCACGAATCCGGCATTGACCGTCGTATCTTCAGCATTATCACCGTTAACGCGGCGCTTGTGCTTGTTGCGACGCGACCTGCCATTCTTGTCCTTGGTATCCGAACTACCGGGGTTTTTGGTCAAGTTGTTGCTCTGAGCTAGCCATTGTCCCCTCCAGCATAAAAGCGGGTCATGAGTGTTGTGAGGGCTGCCATGGATTTCGGCTTTTCCTGTCCTAGGTGCCGGGCAAGCCACTCATCGCGGATGTTATGTTTGAAGGCTACAAGGGCCTCTGCATCCGGACAGTCAACAATTTGATTTTTCTTGGTTAGGAACCGTGTCCAGAATTGTTTGGCCGATTCTTCTGGCTGCTGAATTATGTGGCTGAGGTCATCGGCGTCTGGTGGTCGCACATATGTGCCCTGCAATTTATCAAGGAATGCGGCTTCCAGGTCCTCCCAACAACCAATTGATTCTGCTGGCAGGCTGTTAAGCCAATGCCGAGCTGGTCCTTTAAGCTTGAGTGGGAGGTATTTGATGGCGTGTAGATCATCACCGCGGGCCATGTGGATATGGAGGAGGTAGTCCTTGATCCAAACCGCAGGATCTGTTGTGCCATCGTATGATTCGATTTTTACGGGTTTGAAACCCTCGAGGATTTGATGATCCATCACTTCGTCTGTGAAGCACAGTGGTTGTGCGGCGCCTCTGTATTGAGCTATATCATGACGCAGCTCAAATGAGCTTTGTCTACTGTGTTCGGCCCGGCCGGAATTGCTGTATCCGGCGTGACGGTTATCATCGCGTGTCTTGGGGCGCCCACGCGATCCGTAGATCGATCTTGTTTGCCTTGCCTTGTCCTCCAATATGTCTCGCAGGTCTGACGCGTTTCCCCGTGCCTTGGTATTTTTCGAGCGACGCCGAGGTGCGGCTTGAATGGAGGGTCTAGAGGCCTCTCTGTCGCGACCACGGGGTGACCGGTCGGCCGCATCATGCGCTGGTGATGTAGGTTTGGGTGCTGCTTCCTCTAATTGGGGTAGCAGCCTGCGTTTTGGGTATCTCTTGGAGGGGCGTTCGAGTTCGTACTCTTGGCTGCAAGGACTTCAGTCCATCATCGACTAGCAAGTCTTGGTCAGCTCTAAGTTGCTGCTGATTTTTCTTAAGGCTGCTTGTCGTGGCCATAAGCCTGCGTTTGAAACGCTCCTGTTCGGCGGGATCCTCACGCACGACAAATTAAATTGCCGCCGAGGCTTGCCTCATCTTCGGAGGGAGGCATATAATTATCGTCCTCCACCTCCTGTGCGCCTCTCTATCATGAGGGCTGGCTTCTCCCTCCTCCTGTGTTGAATCCTGCTTTGGAGGGTTGTCTTGACCTTGTTCGGGTGTTAATATCTCCCGTGCGGAATCACCGTTTTTTGTGGCGGGATTTAGAGCGGCGCCACCGACGCCTTGGCGCTTGGGCTGTTTCTTGGAGGGTCATCCTCCGCTATTGCATCGCCGTTCCCATCTTTTGGGATGTCCACCATGTATATGTCGTATGTGAGGTGGCCTTCGATTGCCTGTCGGCGCTGGTTCTTGGTCGTCTCAAAGATCGCCGTCCATACCGTCGATGTCTTCGTAGTCAAGTCGAGCATGTCGGTTAAATTATCGAGAGTGGCTACAAAGTGGGTGGTGGGTGGGTGTTGAATTTCTTCGTCGTCCGCATCCCAACCTTCCCGACCGTAGTCCGCCGTGGCTCCTGATAAAGAGAGAGACTTTAGTGAA
This sequence comes from Aegilops bicornis, assembly GCA_021605145.1. Taxonomy (NCBI): domain Eukaryota; kingdom Viridiplantae; phylum Streptophyta; class Magnoliopsida; order Poales; family Poaceae; genus Aegilops; species Aegilops bicornis. The sequence continues at coordinate 158,707,540 of CM038670.1, read as the reverse complement.
TTCAGGATGTCACCAAAGGGCGAGTGCTGAAAGATGTCCGCGGTAGTGAACTCCATGACCGGCGCCCAATCGGACTTTATTGGCCGGGGCGCGGGAGGTTCGGAGTCCGGAGAGGAGTCCGGCACCTTGGAGTCACGGGATTCGCAAAGGACAGGGATGGTGTTCGGCTCAATCGCCGTAGAGATCGTAGCCCCCGAGGCGGTGTCCAGCCACTCGTCCTCGATCGGCGGAGTCGGCTCCGAGCTAAGGGTCGGAGCGGACGCTGGTGCAGCCTCCAGGGCACTGTTCGGCGGCAGAGCTAGATCTTTGCCCATCGAGACAGTGCGGGGCGCTTGGCTGTGGCTCAAATCTGTCGAAGATTAAGTCTCCGCGGATGTCGGCCGTGTAGTTCGAACTCCCAAATCTGACCTGATGGCCAGGGACGTAGCTTTCGATCTGCTCCAGATGGCCAAGTGAATTGGCCCGCAGTGCAAAGCCGCCGAATAAGAAGATCTGTCCGGGGAGAAAAGTCTCACCCTGGACCGCGTTGTTGTTGATGATCGAAGGAGCCATCGGGCCTAAGGATGACGACACAGAGGAACACTCAATGAAAGCACCAATGTCAGTGTCAAAACCGGCGGATCTCGGGTAGGGGGTCCCGAACTGTGCGTCTAGGCGGATGGTAACAGGAGACAAGGGACACGATGTTTTTACCCGGGTTCGGGCCCTCTCGATGGAGGTAAAACTCTACTCCTACTTGATTAATATTGATGATATGGGTAGTACAAGAGTAGATCTACCACGAGATCAGAGAGGCTAAACCCTAGAAGCTAGCCTATGGCATGATTTTTGTTCGTCCTACGGACTAAAACCCTCCGGCTGGGTGAGCTGGATCTAGACATGGCTGGAGCGGTTGGTGGCGGTGGGAAAGATTGAAGCTTGGGCGCTGGAGCTCGAGGATGGGAAGGCAGAGGAAGGAAGAAGGTGTGGGCTAAAAAGATCTTTACCCACTTATATAGGCCGTGAATATCAAGCCCCCCACCCCCATGCCTTAAAACTCACCTGTTCCCAAGGGGTCATGCGATTGGCACGGTTGGATTACCCTAAACCATATTGATGAGGATCCCGCAATAAGCAAACACGATATATGTTTTGACGAGACGTGCCAGTAGAGGCTGTGCCTCGAAATGCGAAGCGGGAGCCCAAAAAACGGTTCGAAATGATAAAGAGGCTAGACGTGACATTTCGCCGAAAGGGTTGTCAGTTGACAGACCTTATTTTGACTAAGTATTTTTGCCTCCGTGGTTGAGGGTTGTGATTGGTATACATAGCCGGATGCAGTTCTTTTATTCAAAAGTTTTCTTTGAAGTATTCGGAGGAGGAACCTGCCTTGCAATGTCGAAGACAAGCAGCGCGCCGAACACATCGTCATTGAAGACTGGTTCAGGGGCTACTGAGGGAGTTCTGGATTAAGGGGTCCTCGGGTGTCCGGGCTATGTGACATGGGTCGGACTAATGAGCCATAAAGATACAAGGTAGAAGACCTTTTCCCTTGTCCGGACGGGACTCTCCTTTGCGTGCATGGCAAAATTGGCATCCGGATGTGTAGTTTCCTTCTTCTGTAAACCGACTCTGTACAACCCTAGCCCCTCCGATGTCTATATAAACCGGAGGGTTTAGTCCGTAGAGGCTATCAGAATTCATATAGGCTAGACATCTAGGGTTTAGCCATTACGATCTCGAGGTAGATCAACTCTTGTAACCCCTATACTCATCAAAGTCAATCAAGTAGGAAGTAGGTTATTACCCTCATTAAGTGGGCCCAAACCTGGGTAAACATCGTGTCCCCCTTCTCCTGTTACCTTCGATCCTCAGACGCACAGTTCGGGACCCCCTACCTGAGATCGGCCGGTTTTGACACCGACAACCATCCGAAAAATTGAAACTGTCACTGATTAAATTATTGAATCCGACCCTTATGTTGCATGGGATACACTATGTAACAACTAAGAACAATGCAACTAATAATTAATGGTATGCACAGTACAAGAATTGAATAAATGGTTAGAATTGAATGATAAAGTTAAACATTGTTACCATAGATTTTTTAAATCTCTCTCTCAAGAAGATCCCGAATTCTACTACATGGGATAAACTATCCGTACATGGATTTTTGCAGACATTATAGACATTAGGCACCATGATGCCTTCATCAAGAAGTTAAACACTGTTATCATTGGTGCTAAGCAGTCATGAAAGTAATATTGAGAAGTGGCATAAAAATCGGCAGGAAAAATGTCAGCACGGTGAGGTATGATCACAGATTACCAACACTACTTCAACCAGGTAGTACGACGATATATGTAAGCAGGTTTATCAAGTCTACTAAATAAGGCTTTACGAAGTCACATAAATATATAGTACCGATACATCCATTTTGCATCATGTTTGATAATCCCCAAGTGCAAGGAATCATCGTAGCAATTTCCAGAGGTGGAAATGATAAGTATGGAGTGTCGAACCCACAAGGAGCTAAAGGTAAGATCAATATTCTCTCAATTCCTATCTGCCACTGATACGACTCTACGTACACCGAAGGTTTGCTTCCATCTAGAAATGAGAAATAAAACTACATTGTGGGTATGAAGAGAATAACTTTGCATGGTATTGGAGAACTAAAATATAAAAGTAGGTGTTGTTAACATAAAGTTAGAATATATTACTATATTTATAAATAGCGAGTGAGGAATAATGATGGGTCGATGTGCAGAATTGTCCTAGGAAATTGTTCACAAGATCGGTAGTCATCATTGCAATTTCATATGAGGGAGAGGCATAAGCTAACATACTTTCTCTCCTTGGATCATATGCACTTATGATTGGAACTCTAGCAAGCATCCGCAACTACTAAATATCATTAAGGTAAAACCTAACCATAGCATTAAAGCATCAAGTCCCCTTTATCCCATATGCAACAACCCCCTTACTCGGGTTTAAGCTTCTGTCAACCCACTATAAGTGAATCATGAACGTATTGCAACACCCTATAGTGGGAATCCCTCAGGTGTGCGCGGCACGGAAGGCACCATAGGATAGCACCAAAATAAAACATACAACTCAAACCAAGATATATCATCAATCAACCCAAAAGACAAAAGAACTCTACTCAAAACATCATAGGATGGCAAAACATCATTGGATCATAATATGTGGCATAAAGCACCATGTGGTATTACAGCGGGGTGCAGGATGGTGATGAAGATGGTGATGTTGATGAAGACAACCACCGTGGCGATGGTTCCACCGATGGCACTACGGCGCTAGCGAAAGAGAGGGGGAGAGGTTCTCCCCCTTGTGCTTCCTCCTCCATGGCCTCCCCCCTAGATAGGGAAAGGTTCTCCCTCTAGTCCTTGGCCTCCATGGCGATGATGGCCCCCTCCAGGATCCTCCTTCATGGCCTCCGGTGATGATGGCCCCCTCCGGCAGGGTGTCAAAGAGTGCCTAGATTGGTTTTTCATGGCTACAGAGGCTTACGGCGGCGGAACTCCCGATCTAGGTTTATTTCTGGGGGTTGCTATATTTATAGGAATTTTTGGCGTCGAGAACAAGTCAGGGGGGGGGGGTCCACGAGGAGCCCACAATACCAGAGGGCGCCCCAGGTGGTAGGGTGCGCCCTACACACTTGTGGAGGCCTCGTGGCTCTTCTGGCCCAACTCTTTTGCTTCAGGGGCTTCTTCTGGTCCATAAAAAATCACTGTAAATTTTTAGGTCATTTGGACTCCATGTGATATTCCTTCTCTGCGAAACTCAAAAACAGAAACTTGCACTCGGCTCTAGGTTAATAGGTTAGTCCCAAAAATCATATAAAACAGCATACAAATGCATAAAAAACATCCAAGATAGATATTATAATAGCATGGAACAATAAAAAATTATAGATACATCAGAGACGTATCAAGCATCCCCAAGCTTAATTCCTGGTCGTCCTTCAGTAGGTAAATGATAAAAACAGAAATTTTTGATGTTGAATTCGAGCAAGTGCACAAGTTTGATCAATGATAATTTCAATCACTTTTTCTATCATCATTATATATCATAACAGTAGCTCATATCATAAAGCTTTTCATGATCAAGTAACAAGCTATTCACATGTTCAAGCATAGACCATAAACTTTCTTGAAAACTAACGAACTATGTTCTCAATCATCAAACAATTGCAATTCATCTTATTTTCAGGAAGGGTCTATGTAAGAGCTTTGATTTAGCAAATCCCACATACTCAAAAACCATATAGTCTTCCATGATTGCTACCACTCAAAGCATATTTTTAGAACAAATAGCATCCATTGAACACAGAGAAAGATAGGGGCTTAATGTTTCGCCTCCCAACTTACTTATCATATAGATAATTGTCTACAATAATGATTCATGATCAAATATATTTGAATGGCCATATATGCTTAGATCTTTCCCCATCACATGATGCTTGCCGACTAAAGAATAGGTTGGAGTGAGAAGGAATACTACTGACTCTTGCATAAAAGTAAAAGATAGGCCCTTCACAGAGGAAAGCAGGGATTTGCAGAGGTGCGAGAGCTCGAAGCTTTTAAAACAGAGATGAAAATAATTTTGAGAGGTATGCTTTCATTGTCAACATAACAACCAAGAGTTCTCACTATCTTTCATGCTAGACAAATTATAGGTGGTTCCCAAACAGAATGGTAAAGTTTTTACTCCTCCACCACCAACAAGCACATTCCACGGCTGGTCTGAAACAACGGGTACCGTCCAACTATCAACAATCCTGGGGGATTTTTGTTTGCGATTATCATTTGATTTGATTTGAGCATGGAACTGGGCATCCCGGTTACCAGCCATTTTCTCGTGGAGGATGAGCGGAGTCCACTCATCGTGAGAATAACCCACCTAGCATGGACGATATTGACAGCCCCTAGTCTCTACATGAGCAATTCGGGCATACAAAATAGATTATTATTTGAAGGTTTAGAGTTTGGCACATGCAAATTTACTTGGAACGGTAGGTAAATACCGCATAAATGTAGATATGGTTGACACTCATGGAAGAAACTTGGTTCAAGGTTTTTTTGATCCACAAGTAGTATCTCTACTTAGTACAGAAATTTTGGCTAGCAAAAGATTCTAAAAAGCAAGAACCACATGTTGGAGGATCTATAACAATATAACTTCTATACAAATATACCCAAACATAACTCATTAAGTTGTATTCCTTGTCCAACTTCAACTAATTTGATCAAGTTTAAAAATAATTAATGGGTTCACAATCATAGAAGATGTCCAAGATAGTATATTTATATGTGAAATCTCTCTTCCTTCAATATTCTTTCATGAATTGTTCAAGTGACCAATACTATGTTTGCTAACTTTCAATAAATTTACCACCTATACTTATTATATGTGAAGTAATTACTCCCCATGGTATAAGCATATGAAACATATATAAATTCAGATTTATGATATTCAATTCATTCAACCATTTACTCATAGGATATAAGTGAAGCACGTGAGTAAATGACAAACTAATCCAAAAAGATATAAGTGAAGAACAATGAGTAGTCAAGTAATTAACTAGCCACGGGAGGACTCTATCTCATTCAAGATTTCAAATGCAATGATTTTATTCAAACAACAAGTAAAATGAAAATACGCTCCAACCAAAACACATATCATGTGACGAATAAAAACATAGCTCCAAGTAAGGTCTACCTATGATTTTGAAGACGAAAGAGGGGATTCCTTCCAGGGCATCCCCAAGCTTAGACGCTTGAGTCTTCCTTGATTATTACCTTGGGGTGCCTTCGGCATCCCCAATCTTAGGGTCTTTCCACTCCTTATTCGCCTCATATCGATATCTCACCCAAAGCTTGAAAACTTCAATCACACAAAACTTAACGGAACTTTGTAAGATGGGTTAGTATGATAAAGAGTAAATCATTCACTTTGTTATATCAAATACAAGATTCATAATTGTTCTCACACAATGCCTACTATACCATATCATTTCTACAATTTATATTGAGCAATATAAGCCATAGAAACTAGAAAAGAAGCAAACTATGCATTGAAAACAGAATCTGCCAGAAACAGAACAGTCTGTAATGATCTAAACAACAACCATACTTCTGCTACTCAAAAAATTCTAAAAAACTAGGATAACTTAGGAAATTTCGATATCAAGCTTGTGTAAAAAATTCAGATAAAAAGCACGCTTCAGTGATATTTTAGAATTCTAGCAATGAGCGCAAAAGTTTAAGTTTTTCAGCAAGATCAAATCAACTATCACCATAAGCCATCCGAAAGATCTTACTTGGCACTTTATTGAAACAAGATCTATAAAACATGATTACTACAATAACTTAATCATGTGAACACACTAAAATAGTAAGGATAAATATTGGGTTGTCTCCCAACAACCGCTTTTCTTTAATGCTGTTTTAGCTAGGCAAGATATTATAATGATACTCTTCCAAGCCCAATTCCGATGATAGTATTATTCATACTAAAAAAGATATAAGTGAAGTTCATGGAGCATTCTAAAATTAATATAGATTTACCAACATCCAAGCTCAAAATATATAAGTGAAGCACACAAAGCATTCTATAAAGCCGTACTCAAAAGATTTAAGTGAAGCAGAAAGAGCATTCTATAAAGACATACTCAAAAGATTTAAGTGAAGCACAAAGAGCATTCTACAAATCAATGAAGGGCCATGTCACACTAGCATGGAGCATGTAGGAAGAGAAAATATAAATAAACATAAAAGACGCATATCATGTGAACAAAACAAAAACCAAGGTATACCGATAATTGTTGAGGAAGAAAGATGGGATGTCAACCGGGACATCCCCAAGCTTAGATGCTTGAGTATCCTTGAAATATTTACTTGGGCCTTGGGAATCCCCAAGCTTGAACGGTTGACTCTCCTTATTCTTCTCATATCAGTAACTCCTCGTTCTTCGAACACTTCATCCACACAAAACCTAACAAAAAACTTTGTGAGATCCGTTAGTATAATAAAGCAAATCACTATCTTTAGGTACTGTTGTAAACTCATTCAAATTTCATATTAGCATTATATCTACTGTATTCCAACTTCACCATGGTTCATACCCTCCAATACTACCCATAGATTCATCAAAATAAGTGAACAACACATAGAAAACATAATCTGTCAAGAACAGGACAGTTTGTAGCAATCTGGAACTTTCGTATACTTTTATAACTTCAAAAATTATAAAAACTAAGGAAAATATAAATAATTTGCATAGAAGTACTAGGTACAAATTTCAAGATTTTATCAAGCTCCAGTCAAAAATGTAAATTCAATCACTCCAGAAAAAGTTTCTGTTTTTTCTGCTGCAAACACCAAACAAGCAATTTGAACATTCTAAAGCGACACCTTGACACATTATTTTTATAATACAATGAACATATAGAAGGGGATACTTACTTTGGAGAAACTTCCATGAAAAAATTCTACATTGTTTCCATGAGCATGAACACAAGCGTTCAAGGTCGAACCTCACTTCTCCAATGCATAACCTTCCAATCACTTCTATTTTTGAAAAAAAAATTAGGCATAAGAGGCAAGTAATTTTTTTTTGTATTTTTATACTTTTATTTTTTTTTGTTTCACCCACAACTAAACAAAAACAAAAGGGAAAATAAAACCTACTTAGTGAAGAAAGCAAACAAGCATACACGAAAATATCAACCACACGCTATTACTCCCCGGCAATGGCGCCAGAAAAGAGCTTGATAATCCCAAAGTTCAAGGAATCATCGTGGCAATTTCCAAAGGTGGAAGTGATAAGTATGGAGTGTCAAACCAACAAGGTGCTAAAGGTAAAATCAATATTCTCTCAAGTCCTATCTTCCACTGATACGACTCTACGTACACCGAACGTTTGCTTCCATCTAGAAACCAGAAATAAAACTATGTTTTGGGTATGAAGAGGATAACTCTGCATGGTATAGGAGAACTAAAATATAAAAGTAGGTGCTGTTAACATAAAGTTAGAATATATTACTATATATTATAAATAGCGAGTGTGGAATAATGATGGGTCGGTGTGCGGAATTATCCTAGGCAATTGTTAATAAAATCGCTAGTCGTCGTTGCAATTTCTTATGAGGGAGAGGCATAAGCTAACATACTTTCTCTCCTTGGATCATATAACTTATGATTGGAACTCTAGCAAGCATCCGAAACTAGTAAATATTATTAAGTTAAAACCCAACCATAGCATTAAAGCATCAAGTCCCCTTTATCCCATACGCAACAACCCCCTTACTCGGGTTTAAGCTTTTGTCACTCTAGCAACCCACTATAAGCGAATCATGAACGTATTGCAACATCCTACAGCGGGAATCCCTTACGTGTGCGCGGCACGGAAGGTGCCATAGGACAACACCAAAATAAAACATACAACTCAAACCAATTTATATCATCAATCAACCCAAAACACAAAAGAAACCTACTCAAAACATCATAGGATGGCAACACATCATTGGATCATAATATGTGGCATAAAGCACCATGTTCAAGTAGGGATTACAGTGGGGTGCGTGAGAGTGGACCGCGTAAAAGAGATGAGGATGGTGATGTTGATGAAGAAGATCACCGTGGTGATGGTTCCCCCGATGGCACTCCGGCACCACTGAAAAAGAGGCGGAGAGGTTCTCCCCCTTGTGCTTCCTCCTCCATGGCCTCCCCCATAGATGGGGAGAGGTTCTCCCTCCGGTCCTTGGCCTACATGGCGATGATGGCCCCCTCCGGGATCCTCCTCCATGGCCTTCGGTGATGATGGCCTCCTCCAGCAGGGTGCCAGAGAGGGCATAGATTGGTTTTTCGTGGCTACAGAGGCTTACGGTCGCGGAACTGCTGATCTAGGTTTATATATGGGGGTTTCTATATTTATAGGAATTATTGGCATCAAGAACAAGTCAGGGGGGGTCCACGAGGAGCCCACAAGACCGGAGGGCACCCTTAGGGGGTAGGGTGCGCCCTCCACTCTTGTGGAGGCCTCTTGGCTCTTCTAGCCCAACTCTTTTGCTTGGGGGGCTTCCTCTGGTCCACAAAAAATCACGGTAAATTTTTAGGTCATTTGGACTCCATTTGATATTCCTTTTCTGCGAAACTCAAAAACAAGGAAAAAATAGAAACTGGCACTGGGCTCTAGGTTAATAGGTTAGTCCCAAAAATCATATAAAACAACATATAAAACATCCAAGGTAGATAATATAATAGCATGGAACAATCAAAAATTGTAGATACGTTGGAGACGTGTCAATGTTTTCCTACTATTATCTATTATGTTTTGGGTCATTATTTCACTTTATTATGAAATTCTAATGTTTTTTCTCTCTTATTTTGCAAGTTTCACATGAAGAGGGAGATTGCCGACAGTTGGAATTCTGGACCGGAAAAAGCTACAACAGAGATAGATATTCTCCATATCTCCAAATGACCTAAAAATTTATGAAGAATTACTTTGGGATATATAAAAATACTGGCAGAAGAAATACCTGGACGGGGCCACTAGGGAGTCACGAGCTCAGGGGGACACCCCGCTAGGGCGCGCCTGGTGAGCTCGTGCCCCCACCAGCAGGCCTCTAGGTCCCATCTTCTCCTATATGATGCTATTTACCCTAGAAAAAAATTAGAAAACTTTCGGGACGAAGTGTCACCTTCTCGAGGCGGTGGCTTGGCAGGAATACTTTTGCACTCTGGTGAAGCGATTCCGCTGGGGATACTTCCCTCCGGGATGGGGAAATCGAAGCCATCGACATCACGAACGATCCTCTCATCATGGGAGGACCAATCTTCATCAACATCTTCACCAACATTATCTCATATCAAACCCTAGCTCATCTCTTGTATTCAATGTTTGTTTCAAAACCTCATATTGGTACCTATGGGTTGCTAGTAATGTTGACTACATTTTGTAATTGATGATAGATGGTTTATTTGGTGGAAGATTAAATGTTCAGATTCTTAAGCATATTCAATACCCCTCTTATCTTGAACATGAATATGATTTATGAGTAGTTAGTTTTGTTCTTGAGGACATGGGATAAGTCTTGTTATAAGTAATCATGTGGAGTTGGTATTTGTTTGATATTTTGATGATATGTATGGTGTTCTTCCTTTAGTGGTGTCATGTGAATGTCGACTACATGACACTTCACCATACTTGGTCCTAAGGGAAGGAATATGGATTAATAAGTAGATGATGGGCTGCGAGAGTGACAGGGGGTTTAAACCCTAGTGTATGTGTTATTTCGTAAGGGGCTAATTTGGATCCATATGTTTGATGTTGTGGTTAGATTTATCTCATTCTTCTTTCGTAGTTGCGGATGCTTGAGACAAGGGGTAATCACAAAAGGCTTTCTTGTTCAAGTAATAATAGCACCCCTAGCACCGGTCCGCCCACATATCAAATTATCAAAATAATGAATGTGAATGAACCAAACATGATGAACATGACTAGACGAGAATTCCCATGTGTCCTCGAGAACACTTTGCTTACTATAAGAGAACTTTTCGGCTTGTCCTTTGCTATAAAAAGGATTGGGCCACCTTGTTGCACCTTGGTTACTAATACCACTTGTTTCTTTTTACGAATTTTCTTACTACAAAACTATCTGTTACCGCTACTTTCAGTACTTGTAGAGAATACCTTGTTGTAAACCACTTGTCATTTCCTTCTGCTCCTCGTTGGGTTCAACACTCTTATAAAAAGGACTACAATTGACACCCTATACTTTTGGGTCATCAAGGCTCTGTTCAGGTGCCATTGCCGGGGAGTGAAGCGCCTTTGGTAAGGGAACATTTTTATTAGGTGCTAAAATTTCATATCACTTGTTAAAATGGAAAATAATCCTTTGAGGGATTTGTTTGGGGTATCTTCACCTTGACCAGAGGAAATAAGAGTTGCCCCTCAACCTACTGAACCTATCAAAAATATTTATTATGAAATTCCCTCAGGTATGTTAGAGAAACTACTAGCTAATCTTTATGCAGGAGATGGAACCAATACATCCTGATATGCACTTGATCTATAAAGATGAAACTTGTGGATTTTTTAAGCTTGCAGGTTTATCTGAGGATGGAGTTAATAAGAAATTATTCCCTTTATCTTTCAGGGGGGGGGGAGGCATTGACATGTTATAGGCTATTGGATGATACAAAAACATGAGATAGGAACTGGTTGAAACTGGAATTTCACCAGAAATTTTAACCTATGCATTTGGTTCATTGTGATCAGAATTATATTTTTTTGTCCTTGTGAAGGAGAAAGTATCACTCAAGCTTGGTGGAAGCTTAAATACATTACACAAATACGCCCCAATCATGAGCTCTCAAGAGAAATAATTATACAAAGAATTATGCTCGGCTTTCTAATAATGATTGATACGTCCATTTTGCATCATGTTTGCTTACTGTTATTTATATTGTGTTTGTGCATAATATTGCTTCAGGGAGTAATTATAATGCCTTTTCTCTCATAATATGCAAAGTTTGCACAAAGAGGGAGAATGCCAGCAGCTGGAATTCTGGACCAGAAAAAGCTACGTCAGAGATACCTATTCTGCACATCTCCAAATGAGCTAAAAATTTACAGAGAATTATTTGGGAATAGATAAAAAAATACTGAAGCAAATAACTACCAAAGGGGGCCACGTGTTGACCACAAGACACCAGGGAGCACCAGGCCCCCCAGGCGCGCCCTGGTGGGCTGTGGTTAGCCCAGCCCACCTCTGGTGCCCATCTACTGGTACTTAAGGTCTTTTGACCTAGAAAAATCAAGAGAGGACTTTCGGGACAGAACACCGCCATCTCAAGGTGGAACTTGGGCAGGAGCAATTTTGCCGTCCGGCGGAGTGATTCCGTCGGGGAAACTTCCCTCCCGGAGGTGGAAATCAAAGCCATCATCATCACCAACAACCCTCTCATCTTTGGGAGGGCAATCTCCATCAACATCTTCAACAGCACCATCTCATCTCAAACCCTAGTTCATCTCTTGTGTTCAATCTTTGTACCAGAAACTTAGATTGGTACTTGTGGCTGACTAGTAGTGTTGATTACATCTTGTAGATTACTATATGGTTTATTTGGTGGAAGATTTTATGTTCAGATCCATTATGATATTAAATACCCCTCTGATCTTGAGCATGATTATCATTTTTGAGTAGGTACTTTTGTTCTTGAGGTCACAGGAGAAATCTTGTTGCAAGTAATCATGTGAATTTGATATGTGTTCGATATTTTGATGATATGTATGTTGTTATTCCCTTAGTGGTGTCATCTGAACGTCGACTACATGGAACTTCACCATCTTTGGGCCTAAGAGAATGCATTGTGGAGTAGTTATTAGATGATGGGTTGCTAGAATGACAGAAGCTTAAACCCTAGTTTATGCGCTACTTCGTAAGGGACTAATTTGGATCCATATGTTTAATGCTATGGTTAGATTTATGTCTTAATACTTTTCTCATAGTTGCAGATGCTTACGCGGGGGTTAATCATAAGTGGGAGGTTTGTTCAAGTAAGAACAACACCCAAGCACCGGTCCACCCACATATCAAATTATCAAAGTAAAGAACACTAATCAAACCAACATTGCCACAAAAGGATTGGGCTACCTTGCTGCACTTTATTTATCATTACCATTACTTTCTCGTTACAAATTATCTTGCTATTAAACTACTTCTTACCGACAATTTCAGTTCTTGCAGACATTACCTTGCTGAAAACCACTTGTCATTTCTTTCTGCTCCTCATTGGGTTCGACACTCTTACTTATTGAAAGGACTACGATTGATCCCCAATACTTGTGGGTCATCAATGATCAACCAATGCTCGATACTTCTTCTACTGGTTCTTTTATGAAGAAAACTATTGAATTGAAATGGGATCATCTAGAAAGAATTAAACGCAACTCTGAAGATTGGGAAATCGACAAAGGTAAAGATTCATGTATGAATCTTGAATTTGATTGTGTTAAATCTTCTCCTTTTGTAAGTTTAGTAGAAAATATGGACTTGACTCTGAGATACTAGCTACCTTCTGTGAATCATTTGCTGCTCATGTTGACCTCCCTAAGGAAAATAGGTTTAAATATCATCCACCTATTGATTTTTTTGAGGAAACTGTTATAACTAAAGATGAAATAATCAATTATAATGTTCATCCAGTTGTGCCTTCTGCTTATATTGAGAAACCTCCATTTCCTGTTAGGATTAAGGAATACGCTAAAGCTACAACTTTGGTTAATTAAAGTAATATTAGAACACCTAAACCCTCTGAAAAAATTAGAGTGGAACCTAATGTTGCAATTATTAAAGATCTATTAGTTGATAATATTGATGGTCATGTCATTTTTTGTGTGAGGAAGGGACTAGGATCGCTAAGAAAAATAAGCTAAATAAAAACAAACATGTTGTTGGCAAGCCCGTTGTGTTCTTTAAGATTGGAGATCATTGTTATTATGGTTTATGTGATATGGGTGCTACTGTAAGTGCTATTCCATTTTCTCTTTATCAAGAAGTTATGCATGATATTGCACCTGTTGGGATAGAAGACATTGCTGTTACTATTAAGCTTGCAAACAGAGATACTATTTCATCACTTGGGATTGTTAGAGATGTTGACGTCTTGTGTAGTAAGATCAAATACCCTAATGATTTTCTAGTTCTTGGATCTCCACAAGATCATTTTTGTCTCATCATATTTGGTAGACCTTTTCTAAATGTTGTTAATGCTAAAATTGATTGTATTAGGGGGAAAATCGGTGTTAATTTTAGTGATCCGTCGTATGAATTCAGTTTCTCCAAATTTAGTAAACAACTACATGATAAATAATTATCTAGTAAGATGGAATTATTGGTATTGCTTCTATTGTCGTACTTCCTACAGATCCATTAGAACAATATTTGCTAGACCATGTAAATGATATGCATATGAATGAAAGAAAGGAAATAGATGAGAAATTCTTTAAATAAGAACCTATCCTCAAGCATAATTTGCTTGTTGAAACTTTGGGAGATCCTCTCCCACCTAAGAGTGATCCTGTGTCTGAACTAAGAAAGTACCTGATACACTAAAATATGCTTATCTCGATGAAAAAAAGATATATCATGTTATTATCAATGCTAACCTTTTAGAGCATGAATAAAAGATATTACTTAAAACTTTGAGGAAGAACCCTGCTGCAATTGGATATACTCTTGAGGATCTTAACGGCGTTAGTCCCACATTATGCCATCACAAGATTAATATGGAGCCTGATGCTAAACCAATTGCAGATCATCAACATTGTCTCAATCGTAAAATGAAAGATGTCGTAAGGACTGGAATTTTAAAGCTTATGGAAGTAGGTATAATTTATCCAATAGGTGATATTAGATGGGTAAGTCATCTTCATTGTGTCCCTAAGAAAGGAGGTACTACTGTTGTTCCTAATGATAAAAATGAATTTATCCCACAAAGAATTTTAACTAGTTATAGGATGGTAATTGATTTCAGGAAATTAAATAAAGCTATTAGAAAAGATCATTACCCCTTGACTTTTATTAAACAAATGTTAGAAAGGTTTTCTAAGCACACACACTTTTGCTTCCTAGACGGATATTCTGGTTTTTCTCAAATCACCTTTACTTGTCCTTTTGTAACTTTTGCTTATAGATGTATGCCTTTTGGTTTATGCAATGCATCTACTACCTTTCAAAGATGTATGACCGCTATATTCTCTGATTTTGGTGAAAACATTGTTGATTTATTCATGGGTGATTTTTCCGTTTACGGAACCTCTTTTGATGATTCCTTAAAAAATCTTGATCGAGTTTTACAGAGATGCGAGGAAACTAATATTGTCTTGAACCGGGAGAAGTGCCACTTTATGGTAAATGTGGGTATAGTCCTTGGTCATAAAATTTATGAAAGAGGCACTAAGAAAATGCCATGTCCTAAAGATGTCAAAGGTATAAGAAGTTTCTTGGGTCATGCTAATTTCTATAGAAGGTTCATAAAAGACTTCACTAAAATTTTTGGCATCTTACCAATATTTTGCACAAAGATGTCCCATTTGTTTTCGATGATGATTGTGTAGAAGCGTTAGAAATTCTTAAGAAAGCCTTAACTTCCGCACCTATTGTTCCACCACCTGATTGGAACCTACCCTTTGAAATAATGTGGATGCTAGTGATTATGCAATTGGTGATGTTCTAGGTCAAATATTTGATAGGAAATTGAATGTTATTCATTATACTAGTAAGACCTAGGATAGCGCCCAAAGAAATTATTCTACTACTGAAAAAGAATTTTTTGCAGTTGTGTTTGCATGTGATAAACTCATACCTTATATCATTGATTCTCAAGTAACCATTCACATTGATCATGCTACTATTAAATATTTTATGGAAAAGAAAGATGCTATGCTTAGACTGATTAGGTGGGTTCTTTTACTACAAGAGTTCGATTTGCATCTTATTCAAAGAAAAGGAGTTGAAAATCATGTAGAAGATAATTTTTGTAGGATGGAGAATGTTGTTGATGATCCACTTTCTATTGATGATAGTTTTCCTGATGAGCAATTAGCTGTTATAAATGCTTCCACTTCTCGTAATAATCCTTGGTATGCAGACTATGCTAATTACATTATTGCCAAAAAAATCTTCCTATTCAGCTATTAATCTTCCGATTTATCGCTAATCGGGGGGGGGGGGGTGACAGATAAGATTATGCATTATCTTCACCGTTTATCTTTTGGACTGATTTATTGCTCTGACAAGCGATTTATCAGGAATCTATCGATAAAGTAGACCTATTCATAGCACTGTGTGCGCAAAAACTATGTTTATTTATGTTTTGTGGGCCTTGTTACGCAATATGTATCGTTGTCCTATTTTGTTTGTCATTATATGAGGAATCAAAGGCTAGGAATCAAGGTAACACTTCTGTCAAATATTATTGTGGTGTTGAATATTGCGTATTTTAGTGTTGGTTACCTGAGATTTGCAAAAAAATCTGATTAATAGTGGACCGATAAAATCGATTAATCGGCCGATTTCCGATTAATCTTTAATCCCTAGCTGACCGAGACGCTAACAATAAGTGATATCCTCAACATTGCAAAATATATGCCACCAAGTTATACATACCAATAAAAAATTCTTATTTGATTTAAGACATACTTTTGGGATGACCCACATTTTTATAAAGGAGCAGATGGTGTTATTAGACGTTGTGTACCTGAGCATGAACATGAACAAATCCTACAGAAGTATCATTCTGAGGGATACGGAGGACACCATGCTGGAAACAGAAGTGCAAATAAGGTATTACTGTCTGGTTTTTATTGGCCTACTCTCTACAAGGATGCACATAAGTTTGTCCTTTCTTGTGATGAATGCCATTTTTTAAAATATTTGTAGACATCAGAAAATGCCTATGAATTATTCACTTGTTATTGAACCATTTGATGTTTGGAGCTTTGATTACATGGGACCTTTTCCTTCCGCTAATAAGTACACTCATATTTTAGTTGTTGTTGATTATGTTACTAAGTGGGTAGAAGTTATTCCAACTAGTAGTGTTGATCACAACACTTCTATTAAAATGCTGAAAAAGTTATTTTTCTGAGGTTTGGAGTCCCTAGATATTTAATGACTGATGGTGTTTCACATTTTATTCATGGTGCATTTCGTAAACTCCTATCTAAATATGATGTCAACCATAGAATTGCATCTACTTACCATCCTCAGTATAGTGGTCATGTTAAATTGAGAAATAGGAAAATAAAATTAATTTTGCAAAAGACCATTAATAGAGCTAGGAAGAGTTGGTCTAAGAAACTTGACGATGCATTGTGGGCTTATAGAACTGCTTATAAAAATCCTATGGGCATGTCCCCTTACAAAATGGTCTATGGAAAAGCATGTCATTTACATCTAGAATTAGAACATAAAGCTTATTGGGCAATTAAAGAACTGAACTATGATTTCAAACTTGCCGGTGAAAAGAGGTTACTTGATATTAGCTCTCTAGATGAATGGAGAATGAAAATGTCAATATTTTGAAAAGAAAAGTTAAAAGATGTAATGACAAAAGAATACAAAAATGAGAATTTAAGGTTGGTGATCAAGTTCTATTGTACAACTCTCGTTTCAGATTCTTTGCAGGAAAACTTCTCTCCAAATGGGAAGGACCTTACATTATCCAAGAAGTTTATCGCTACATGGCTATCAAGACCAGTAATGCCGAGGGCACAAATCCAAGGGTGATTAATGGGCAAAGAATTAAACATTACACTTCAGGTACACACATTAACATGGAAACCAACATTATCCAAACAATGACACCAAAGGAACGCATAAGAGACACCCTTCGGAATGCTCCAGAACCCTGAAAAGGAATAGGTATGTGATAGGGTAAGTAAACCGACTCCAAAAGTTCAATAAAGGTCCTTTTTGTTCATTTTGGAATATATACAAAATTAGGAATATTATAAACAATCATGAAAGTGCACGAGGGTGCGACGAGCTCAGAGGTGTGCCCCACCCCCTGAGGCGCGCCGTGTGAGCTCATGACTCCCCCGTGGACTCTCCCGACTCCGTTTTCTCCCAGATTACTTGTCCTACACAGAAAAAATTCATTATATATACTCTTCGATGTTTTGACCACCGTATCACAAGTTTTTCCTCTGTTCTTGTTTCGGGCTATTTTCTGGCAGGACGAGATCAACACGTCGTCTCAAGAGTCAGACAGGGACAAGTACGTTTCGCACATTACTGGAAACCTAGAGTTTATGGGGAGGTTGACTCCTATGGATGGACTACGGATGAGGAGGGGGATGCCTATCTGAAAAGGATGGAATCCTCGAGCGAGGAAGAAGAAGAAACTCCCCTATACCTCGACCAAGAGATATGCATGTGGAGTACAAAAAGTCGAGCTTGCCAAATAAGGATAAACCTTCCTGTACAAGATTTACCCCTTATCGTCTTATGCAGGATGATGTTCCTTCTTCCTCTACAACCAAATTTCACGCTTTGGTCGATGGTGCATTAACAGTTACAAACACTGGTGGAAAAAAGGCCTTTGGTCGCGGTTCGCAACTGCCATTAGTCGCGGTTGGGCAACCGCGACCAAATAAGCGCGACTAATGCCCCCCACCTTTAGTCGCGGCTGCTTAAGAACCGCGACTAATGGCCCGTCCACGTGGGCGCCAGCGGCCGTCGGGCGGAGGACCTTTAGTCGCGGTTCTTCCGCCAACCGCGACTAAAGGCCGCCACAGGTTTAGGGTTTTAGCCCCCCCTAAACCTGTTTTCTGTTTAATTTGTATTGTCGTGTGCTTTATTTTATTTCTTTTATAGAAAACCCCCGGCGCGCGCGGTGGGCGAGGGAGGCCGGTCGGCGGCGTTGAGGGCAGGCGAGCGAGGCGGCAAGACGAGGTCGCCGGGCGCGCGCTGCTGTAGGCGAGGGCGACGGGCGGGCGGGCGCCGAGGCGAGGGCGACGGCGGGCGCGGTAGGCGAGGGCGACGGCGGGCGGCGTCGAGGGCGAGGGCGATGGCGGGCGGCGTCGAGGGCGAGGGCGACGGCGGGCGGCGTCGAGGGCGCGGCAGAGACGAACATGCGAGAATCGGAATCGGAGAAGACGAGAATCGGAGCCAAAAGCAAACCTACACCCACTTGTGAAGAGAATGGCTCCAAATGGCTAAGTGTTGGCTGCTGGATGGGTATATATAGGGGAGGGGATTTAGTTGCGGTTGGCACGGCAAACCGTGACTAAAGCAGTGCCGAAGGCCTTTAGTCGCGTTGTCCCGGCAAACCGCGACTAAAGACTCCTCACGCGCGCCAGCTGGCCACCGAGCGCCACAGGCCCAGGCCTTTGGTCGCGGTTCACCTCCAGAACCGCGACTAAAGGTCCCATTAGTCGCGGTTCCTACAGCTTCGCGACTTATGGGGCTGGACGGAAGCCTGTTTTTCCACCAGTGAAACAAGCTTCGCAAGGAGAACTGGGATCTTAAACAGGACGTCAGTAAGCTCAAGGAGGAGATACACACCCTGAGGGGAATCACCCCCAAGAATATTACTTCATCACCACCATCACCGAAGAAAGACACTTGAGTATACGGGTATGGGCACCATCCTTGGCTTGTTCCTAGCTTGGGGCATGTGCCCCGTTATTGTATCAACATAACTTTTACCATCATTATCTACCTTAGTTAGATCCTTAGTTATTTCGTGATTTTCATTGTATTTGGTTATGTTGAGGGTCAGCTGAAAATATTGATATACATTTTTATCTTGTATTAACCATTATTATTTTTTGTCAACCAATCAAATTTATTTTACTTAAGAGATTGCCACGCCTTTTTTTGTCCTCCGCCACTGATTGGTAGTTTATAAAATTATAAGGGTGTGGTCAGGTCTCGGTCGACTGAGATTTAACCAAGTTTCAATCAAGTGACATAACATTCAAGAGAGAAAAAGAAAAAAAATTAAATTTTTTTTGCACGGATCTTAGTGTATGATCTCACCGATATAGCATGGACTCAACTAAGATTTTGCAAGACTGATTTTATAATGCAGCTACTAGTTGGCCAGGCCAATATCAATTGTGAGATATCAGGCAACTTGTCGGTTGACCATACACACTCTAGGCTGAGTATCGTGTCTTTGCATGAAGGGATAACGCATACCTAAGGATGTTACAGCAGAGAAGATAGCCATTGATAAATAATGATTAACAGAAAAAAAGATAATTCCTCAATCTCAGTGAAAAGTATTGCCGTTACGTAGTTGGCTAGTGGCACAGCAAGGACTATAGCACAAATGAAGGAAATGAACCAAGAAACAAACAACCTTAGTGAAAAGTAAACTAGAAATTAAGGAAGACGGAATGGCTCACCCAAAAAGCATGACTGAATAGATAGTCTCCACCCTGGAGAGATGATCAACCGGTGTAGGGCTCGTTGACGAACCCACACTTCTTCCTGATCTGGCCGTTGGTGCTGTTCTTCACCTCGATATTGCCCATCTTCACCATGGCATCCTCGAAATGTCTGTACCACAAGAAATCTCCTATCAACCACCAAGTGTACTTCTCCACCAATTCCTTGGTCTTTGGTGACGTCATGAGCGCTGCGTCGGAGGTGAAGAGCACTTTGCGATCCTTCACGTTCCTGTAGTACTGGCTGTCCAGCACGTCGGGGGTCTTGTAGTCCTGCGGCACCGTGGGATCACTGCCGGCGGGACAGTCCTGGGTCAGCTTCCCAGCGTACGTGGCGTCCATCGACGTGGTGGAGTTGTCGTTGGCCGGCGGCTGGAGACGGTCACGGAAGGAGGAGCACTGCGAGCGGCCGATGCTGTGCGCGCCGGAAAGCGCAACCATGTCGGTTTGGCTGAGTCCCTTCTTGGCGAACATTTGTGTGAGGGTATTGAGGTTGGCGAAGGGTGGTGGAAGGTTGGGGAGGGTCTCATCTTTGAGGGACACGGACCCGTCGTAGCGGCCGGCTGGCATGCTGAAGTTTATTTTGTTGCCGCTTAGTATCTTGCTCGCGTCACGGCCTGCGAAGGCGACGATGTCAGCGCAGGAGACGACACCCGGACATTTTTCCTCGATCTTCTTCTTGGCCGCGTCTATCACTTCGAAGCCACGCAGGCTCAAGTTTGGGATACCGAGCATCTCCGGATCCGGCTTGCCAGCGACCTTGTTCAGCAGGACAGAGGCATCGCAACCCTGAAAGCCACGCCCAAATTGTTAGCTTCTCAATCCTGCAGTGTACAACTAGGCCTATATATCAATCCAACTTCACTTGCGTATGTATGTATGTGTACCTGGACAAAGCAGTCGTGGAAGAAGAGGCGGATGAGTCCGGCCTTGATGCCGGCGGTGGCGTTGCGCACGGCGTCCAGCACGATCTTCTCGGCATCAGGGCACTTGTCATCGTAGTAGCCGACCTTGAGTCCAGTGGCAGGTGGAGGCGGGGCAGGGGTGGAAGCCGGTGGGGGCGCCGGCGTGGTGGGAGTGGGGGTGGGATACCCCGGGGTAGGAGTAGGGCTCAGTGGGAGAGTAGCCGGTGGAGGCGGGGTAGGGCTCGTCGGAGAAGAAACCGGTGGGGGCGTGGTGGGAGTTCGGCTAGGATAGCCCGGTGTAGGGCCAGGGGTAGGGCTGGGCGGAGGAGTAGCCGGTGGGGGCGGTGATATGATGGGAGTGTTGGGATAGCTGTAGCCGTAGCCGGATGCTTGGCAGGCCACGGAACCGAGCACGACCAGCACTGCAAGAAGGGCAAGCTTGGCCATCTTCCTCTGCTCGGGGTAGCTACTCTTGCTCGATCGAGGGACGATGGGATGAAGAAAACTTGCTGTTCCGCATGCGTATTTATAGTCTCGATCACGGGGAAAATCGCATGCATGTGTACTCCGGCCGTTTGGAGCGCACGTTTGTGATGAGTCAACCAGCTGCCTGCACTGAACGTGGTGACCACCCTGCAAGTTCATGATATGCCTGACGCGGTGGCAGCGGCAGTAAGCTTGGTAGCGACTACATGGCCCTGATTTGATTGAATATATGTGTCGGTAGGTAATGATATCAACCCGTTCTGTATCCTTCGCAAAAAAGAAAAAAAAAACCAGGCTGGTACTACGAGAGTGGTGCAAGTGCAAATTTTCCATCATTATATTTTTTTTCGAGAGTACGCCAAAAGCGTACCGTATTTGTATAGAAGGAGAGAAAAACATATTACAAGAGGCCGTACAAGACGACGAATTTTCAAGACGGGAACCCCGACTCCAGACACGGGGTACCAAAGCCTACTCTCTCACAAACCTAACTAGACCCTCGACTCCTACTCCCGCTAGTTTCCATTGCTTTACCTCTTCTAATATAATGAGCACAAGCGCCGCGTCCGACCTAATTTGATCATCTCTATGAAACACTCTAGCGTTTCTTTGCTTCCATAGGTGCCATGCGGTGGCGATGACAAAAGAGTCAAAGCCTCTCTTAACCTTACCGTGGAAGGATGCACGTGTCCTCTCCCACCATGCCAAGAAGGTATCCTCATGATTTGGAATTGGCATGTTAACTTGCAGGGCCTCGAAACATCCGTGTCATACTTGCCTCGCATATACGCATTGTGCGAGAATGTGATCCGCAGTGTCCTCGTCCTGATCACACGTAAAGCAAGACGAGGTAGTCTCTTGCAGCCCATGCCTCGCTCTACGGTCCGATGTCCAAAGCCTGTATTGAGAGGCCAACCAAGCCAAGATTTTGCATTTAACCGGCGCCCAACTTCTCCAAATTTGGTTAGCGGTGGCCGATCGGGTTAGGCTAGACATAGCCTGCTGTATGTTGTCTTCGCCGAGTATGCGCCGGATTCATCGCACGGCCAGATGAAGGTGTCAGGCTCCGCTTCGCTCCTGACCACCGTGGCGATAGCCTGCTGGAGGTGGATGAGCTGCATATGTGCCGTGAAGGAGAGGTGCCCCTCGATATCCTGCAACCAGGCGATGTTGAGGAGAGCTTGTTGGACTGTTCTCTTGTTCTTGACTCGTTTTTTCACCATAGCTGCGATCAAGGGGGCAATGTCCCTGGTGGCGAAGCCGTGTATCCATCTATCTGTCCAGAATAGGACCGCTGCACCATCACCAACTTGAATCAGCACCAAGCTATCGAACACAGCTTTAGCCTCCTCATCAATCATGAAATGCAGGCCTTGCCACGGTCGGCTGGGATCTGTTCTCCTGAGCCACTCCCACCGGACTCGTAAGGCTAATCCTTGCAGTTCGAGGTTCTTGACGCCCAAGCCACCGAAGCGAGTGGGTCGGCAAATAGTTTGCCAAGCCACCAGGCATTATCCACCATTCACACTCGTTTTCCCCGACCAGAAAAATGCGTCATCCACTTGTCAATCTCTTCAAACACCCAGGATGGCGCGTCCATGATGAGCAGGTGGTGAACGGGTCTCGCCGAGATCACGCTTTTGACCAGCACTAACCTGCCCGGCCTTTGTATCAGCCCTCGCTGCCAAGCCGGGATGAAGTTCTTAGCCTGGTCGAGCATTGGCTACCATTGGACTTTGGATAACTTGTGAATACCAAGCTGGAGTCCCAGATATTTGCATGGAAACTCGTCCATCTGACAGTTAAAGAACTGTTGCACTCTTTCGGCATCTCCTGGTAGCCCTTGAATTAGTATTGCTGATGTTTTGCGGCAATTCACTCGCAGTCCGGATGCATGCCCAAAACTTTGAAGTACCTCTCTAACACAAGCCAAATCCTGCTCCGTAGGCCGCACAAAAAGCGCAACGTCATCCGCATATAGAGACAGCCGTTGTACCGTTGAACGATGAAAGAGCTCCGGTGCTAGTGGCTCTTCTAATCAGGACGGATATCACATCCATGGCAATTACAAAGAGGAGTGGCGAGCTAGGATCTCCTTGCCTCAGACCTCGGGCATGATCGAATCTCTTTCCCTGACTACCATTCACAATCACTCTGGTGGAAGCGGACTGGAGCAAGATCGCGGTCCATCGAAGAAACTTTGCACCGAAGCCTTTAGCTCTTAAAACTTCAAAGAGGAATGGCCAGGATATAGTGTCGAAGGCGCGGGAAATGTCCAGTTTGAGGAATACACCAGGCGCCTTTCTGGCGGAATCTTTCTCGCAATCTGCCTCACTAATAGGAAGTTGTCGTGCAGGCTTCTGCCTCGAATGAATGCAGATTGATTGGAGCTAACCAGCTCGGGCATTCTCCTCCTGACTCGATTCTCCATGATCTTCGAGAACAGCTTCCCAAAACTGTGGGGCAAGCTAATAGGAATGTAATCGCCAACCTCCTCAGCGCCGCTTCTCTTCGGAATAAGCACCATTAACGCTCTGTTTAGCTTGGCAAAACCTCTACCGTCACATATGTATAGCTTGAGAATGGCAGCCATGATGTCATTTTTGAGGATTGGCCAAGCTAGCTGATAGAAAGCGCCAATGAGACCATCGGGTCCAGGTGCACGGTCCGGGTGCAGCTCTTTGATGACCTGCCACACTTCTTCCTCGGAGAAGATCACGTCTAGCTCTCGTAGGTCAGCTTGCTGGATCCCCAAGAACTCAAGATCTAAGGTGAACTCCATCATTATATATCATTATATCCTACTTGTGCTGTGAAAAAACGTACTCCCTCCATTCCCTTATACAAGGTCACATACTCAGATTACAGGTATCAAGGTAAAATTTGATGACTGTTTTGCAAGCTAACATTTCTTTTCGTTAATCGGAATTATTAATACACCGCATGCATGCAGGGATGGCATGGGAAGGAAGTAGCTCTATGTCATTATGACTACATGCATGCAAGTATTTAACAAGTTGCTAGTACGAGAAAACATCATTAATTTTTGCATCGATTACTGTTAGTGAACTTGTATATAGATGTAAAATGTATTTTTGATAGTGGCATTGTATAAGGGAATGGAGGGAGTACTTGTAAACTACTGTAGAAAGTTGAGATGTCTCTATTTTGTTCATTATTAGGGCATCTCCGACGGCTACCCGCAAATTTTCTACCGCCGCCGTCCACCGATGAGGGGACCAGTCATAGGACACGGATGTGGAATGCCGCCACCTGACACTGTCCGTGTACATGCCCGCATATATTTCAAACACTTTTTCAACAAACCAGACGAAGTTCATACGAACAAGGCCGATTTTCATATAAACTGGACCGGACTCATGCAAACACGCCGGATTTTCATTACATTTCGAACATTTTCGAAAAAAACTAACCATAAACCTATACTACGGCGGCGGCCGGCCGTTTTCCACTCCCTTTCTATTCCATGTAGGCGACCACCTCCTCCGTCGGCCTTCTCCATGAACACCGGTGGTAAGACCCGTAAAGTGAAGGTGGGGTCTTCCACGAGGAAGAGTAGAACACAAGAGATGGACCGGCCCTGCCGCCTCCCATGCACTACTCATCCTCGCAGGGGTCCGCGACCTGTCTGTCACTGGTGGTCCATATTGGAGATGGACAAATGGTGGCCCTTTCATCGTCCAACCGGGGCGCCCGATAGTTCGTCAACGGCCTGTAGGAGGCGCAGCTGGCGTTTTTCTTCTCCCCGATCGCCCGCAACCGCGCCTCCGGGGCGTCCGCTTCCTGGCGAGCGGCCGCTTAAGCGCGAACGGCCTCGTAGATCGCACGCTGCTCCGCGATGATGTTGGGGTTCCACCCGCGCTCCTACTAATATTCTTAGTGCGGCCCGCATACCCCGCACCACTATTAAGTTTCTACCTAGCTATACGGTATTTCCTAGTGGTGTTCGATGCGACATGGCCACCACAGCCTCCTCGTTCGCACGCTTGCCGTCGATCTGGCCCTCCGCCAGCCGGTGATACTCTAGGAGAAACAAATTGTACAGTTGTTCCTCCAGCGCCTCACTATTATAGTCTCTGGATGACACAACACGTCAGGATCACGTGATCCCGATGGTTCCACGCGGTTTGGGGGTCGGCGTTGGAGATGCCCTTACTACTACTACAAGTAGAACCCGAATTTCATTTGCAAGCTAGTAGTATAACATACACAAGCTGACATATAACAGGTTGCCAGATACATATACTCAAATTCAGTTCCTCTCTCGGTGCGTCTATGTGTGGATCGTGTTGACTCCAAAGATTATATTAAAGCTAGCTTTGTGCGTAGTGAGATATGGCACTACATAATATACACTGCCGTCTATGTTTAGACCGTGTTGACTCCAAAGACTATAATAAAGCTAGCTTTGTGCGTAATAATGAGATGTGGCACACTACATGATATACATTGCTTATCTTGGTTAGATGAATATTCTTTTTGCAAGGGAAACCTTCCTATCTATTCATAGCATTAAAAAGAACACTAAAAGTAACAGAAATTACATGCAGGTCCGCGGGCCATCTAGCGATGACTAGAAACAATTGAGCAAGCGGGAGGTGTGGCACCATCATTGCCCCTCCCTAACCGGAGCCGGGCAAAGCTTGTTATAGTAGTTTGTTGGAAAGTCGTCACACGACCTGCACATCAGAACAGTAGTCATCACAAATGAAGAAAAGTACATATCAAAAGCAGGGCCGTTGAGGGGCCTGTGCGAGCTATGCGCTCACATTGGGCCCCAAATTCCAGAGGCCCGTTTTGGTCCTAATTATAAGTATTGCAATATGAATTGGGCACTTTTTTAGCGTTGTAGGCCTGGTCCGGTTGGAGGCGGCAGGACTCTCCAATAATAGGCCTTCACTATTAGGGAAAACCTTATACACAGAACTTTAGCAGTAGCGCGTGTTAAAAAAGCACACTGATGCTAAATAGCAGTAGCGCGCTGATGTAAATGGCGCTACAGATACAATTGTAGCCGTAGCGCGCCCGAAGATAAAATCGTTACTACTAAAATTCCTACGGCTTAGCTGATAGGCTACACATAGTAGTAGTGATCTACGTCGAACCGCGCTACCGCTACTTGCTTTGTAGCAGCGCGTTTATGCTGAAAGGCGCTAGTGCTAAAGAAAATAAAATTAAATGGAAAGCAAATAGAAAAGTAAATGAAAATGAAAGAAATAGAAAAAGGTGAAAAGAAAAAAATAAAAGAAAAATAAATGAAAAAGGGAAAAATAGAGAAAGGAATAGCAGTAGCGTGTATCGAATAACGCGCTGTAGCAAGCTTAGCAGTAGCGCACTTCCTGGAACGCACTACTGCTACTTCTGACTTAACCGCGCGGTTCGTTCTTTCCCACGACCACTTCCCCCAAATCCAACTCCTCCGATGTCGCCGTCGCCGATGCCCATCGGCCGCCGCGCGCTCTCCTGTTGCTCTCCGCACACCCTTGACGCCGCCCCTGACCCTGGATTCGACACCACCCCCGACCCCAACCTTGACGCCGCCCCCGGCCTCGACGCCCCCCCCCCCCCCGATCCTGACCTCGACGCCGCCTGCCCCTCCCTCGCCACAGGCACCCGAGTTGAGCACGCCTGCTCCTCCCCATCCCCTACCTTTGCCTAGGGTTCTTCAAATTTTAGTTGCATCAAATTAGTTAGGGTTCATCTATGGGTGGAGACGAATCGGATGCGGATGCCATCAGATACGGATGCGGCTCGGATGTTTTCTTAGATGATGAATAAACACTACTGTAATGCATAATAAAATGAGTAAAATTTGACCACTTATTTCACTTTTAAGTTGGATAATTGGAATATCCGCTACCACTTTTCACCCCTAGGTTCATCAAATTAGATGGTAATTAGGGCAGTAGTTCCTAGGTACTAATTAGATAGTAAGAACTAGGTACTAATTAGGTACTAATTTATTTTTATTTATAGTAAGTTTATTTTTAGTAAGAACTAGTTGAATTAATAGAACTAGTTGAACATGTCACATTTGTTGTTATTTTTTAGTTAAAGCAATTTTTCCCGCATCGACGTCGACGATGCCTATACCGTATCCTCGTCGTCGACTCGGTGGAGGACGCCTGCTTGACCAGATGGGCCATGTCCGGGACTGGTGTCGGTGTACAAAAAAAGGGGCGCACCTTTATACCCCTTTACCTGTGCCCGGGCAGTCGGAGCCATGCCCACGGCCACACCAAGCAGAGCAGGGGAGGTGAACCAAGGCGAAATCGAAGCCCAAGACAGCCAGAGCAACGCCAAGACCAAGAATACAAAGAAGCAGAGGGGCAAAGCAGTTTCCTCCGGAAAGACCCTTGCCGGGGATTGTCTCAGCAGCCAAGGCAAGACCCTTGCCAGGGCAGTGCGCCCAAACATTAACAGGGCGAGCCACCCTTGAGCCCACGTCCCCAACACCATCAGCCACGTGGGGACAGGGCTCGGGAGGCACCTCTGTGGTGGCATGCAGCTCTTTGTGAAGACATATTCAAGATCAGATGAGGATTAGAAGACAACGATCCTCGGCAAGATCCTTGCCGAGGAGAGCCACGAGACCCCCAGCAAGATTCTTGCCGGGGACGACAGCGCGCCACGGCAAGACCCTTGCCGAGCCCCCCGGCAAGGCTCTCGCTGAAGACGCCAGCAGGACCACTGTGAGGCCTGCACCAGCCAAGCCTCCACCGCCGTTCGCATGCAGCTGCCAGCCCAAACAAGCTGGGCAGGCACCTACGTGGCAACATGCAGCTTCCAGGCCAACTCAGCAGGCGCCTGCGTGGTGGCATGCAGATCTTCATGAAGACCCTACCACCGCGCCACCTCAGATGCCTGCCTGCCTACATGTCCCCACATGCATCACTGGCCAGGGCATGTGTCGAGCGAGGAGGAGCGGCGACGGACGGGACATGCCTCGCCCCCGTTCCCGATAAAGCTAGGGGACACCTCAGCGGCGCATTAAATGCGACTTGTCACATGTCTGACGATAAGCTACATAATCTTATCGCCTTTCCACCTCTTGTATGCCACTGTGGTAGCCCCTTTCGCCTATAAAAGGAGGCTCATGGCATACTGGAGCAGGATTCGGCTCTTTGGGACCACGCACCCATCATAGCTAGTTCGAGAGCTCAAGAACTCTCCGAAATACACCCACCAAATCAGGACTAGGGTTTTACGCATCCTCGCGGCCCGAACCTGGGTAAACGATCTTTGTGCTGATTACTTGTCCCGCTCTTCTCGCAACCCTGCGCCCCGACAACCGTAGTAGGGATTCTTGTGATCCCATAGGTGTCGATCCACACCGACATCTTTGGCGCGCCAGGTAGTGGGCACAATTGTGAGAATCTGGTCTAGTAGCTGGCCTAGCGTTTCTTCGTCGCCATGGCTCCCAGGAAGGAGACGGCCAGGAGAAAAGGGCATCGCCCGCGAACGCGAAGGACGCCAGCACGGCGACAGAAAAACTAAGTCATTCAGAGCCTTGAATTATTTCCTCTTATACATAAGGTTATCGTCCTCAGAGGTCTTGCCTATGTATGAAAAACCTGCACGCAAAGGGGCCCCTCCACGATTGTCGACGCTTTTGTTCTGTTTCAGGTCCGCTCAACCGCTCAAGCGGCCGCGTCGAGAGTGGCGGGGTTGCCTTCCGCAGTTGGCAACGCTCCCGATTCTGACTCGAGTCAAGCTCGACAGTTTGAGCGCCCGCGCTACCCGCGCTAAGGGCGGTAAGGTGGTTCGCCCGGCAGCACGCACACCCGGCAGGCCAATGGGGATCCGTCCCCAAGACGCCGCCTTGGGTTTACGCACCGACAAACCTACCAAGTTAATGTAGGGTGGACATACAAAGGGATATCGAACAGGAAGATAACATGCATAATCTCAAAGTACTGCAGAGTTATATTACATCAATTATTGCTGCAGTTCTAACTAAAGATAGAAATTGTCTTGGCCATGAACCTGCAGCGACGATAAGAAACGGGGTGCCTAATCCCGGCGCTGGCCCTCCACCCTCTGAATTCCGCCGACACGGCTGATGATGGGCTTGATGCGCTCCCTGAGCGGCGCGAGGTCAGTATCCTCTAGCAAGCTCTCCAGCCCTGCGTCGAAGTCGAGTCGGGGTACCAGTATGCCACCTTGGTGAGAACCTAGGTCATGGCGCCCTGGCAAAGCCTCCGGGCCTCGTCGGCCAGCGAGGCCGCCCGGTTGGCGTGAAGCCGCTCCAAAGCACAGACGACCTTCTCAAAGAATAGGGTCAGGCTGCAGTTGGCACTCACGCTCTGCTCTGAGGCGTACCTCACGTCAGGCATCCCCATGGTGCTAGCTGCGCGGCAGCCTAGTTGGCGACGGTGGCAAGGCGATCGAGCCAGCGGTTCTCGCCCTCCACGTGATCCATGAAGTTGAGGGCCTCGTTCTTCCGCAGCTGCTTCTCGGCCTGCAGCTCCTTGGCCAGGGTCCCCTCCCGGGCTTTGGCCTCGGTGAGCGTCCCCTCGAGACCCTCCAGCTTCAGCTTGAGGTCCTTGATGGAGTTGTTGGCCTCGGAGAGGTCTCCGGCCCTGCTGATGACCGCACCCTGCGCCTCCGTCAAGGCACTATTGAGTGTGTCCTTCTCCTGGGACAGCTTCAGGGCCTGGTCTCTCAACCCATCCCGCTCCATTTCCAACTACTTCACCTTGTCGGCATGGGCCAGGGCCTAGGCATCGAATGCCTCTTGGTGTTTCTACTCCAGCTCCCAGGTCCGCCGCACAACAAGTACCTCGAGCTCTTCATCCTTGCCGCGGAGCGTCGCGGCAAGCTTCTCCTCACGCGCGGCAAGGTCCTCCTCCTGGGAGTTTAGCGTGGCCTGGTGCTGAGTTCGGGCGGCCTCGGCCACGGCGGCTTGATTCTTCGCCACCTCCTGGGCCTTCTCGATGTCGGCCTGCTTCAGGTTGAGCTCCACCTCGCGCTTGGCCAGCTCGCCCCGGGCGGTTTTCAGCTCTTCGCAGGCCTGGCGGAACCAAGTCTGCGTCTCGGCAACGCGTTTCTGGAGGTCCGCCTCCGCCTTCTCCACCACCGCCGTCCTAGACTTAGCTTTGTCCAGGCGGGCGCAGTGGAGCGCCTGGAGCTTCCGGAAGCTGGCGCCCATGGCCTGGAGGAGCCGCTCCTCCTGGGAGCCGTCGCCGCCAGCGCTCGGCTCGTCAACGATCTCGAGCCCGGCGGAGGCAAGCACCTCGTCGTCCAAAATCTCCCCCTCGACGGGGGCCCTGGTGCTCGACGCGCCTGGGAGGTGGACGAATAGATCATCGCTCACCTTCAGGTACTTGCTGGAGCCAGAGGCGGCGGAGGAGGAAGGTTGGTCATCGACAACCTCCTCCTCCTCGGCAGCGGCCCTTTCGGTCCCTCCGGCAGACTCCTTGCCGGCCTCCTCGTCGGTAGCCTTAGCGGGCTCCCCGGCAGGCCCTTCGGCGGCGTCCTCAGCAGCACCACTGGCATTTTCCGTGGCAGCGATCTTCTCGGCCTCCGCCGCGGCGTCCTTGGCCACGTCCTCGATGACGGTGTCCAGGTCCTCCCGGTCCGCCGAGAGAGGATCTGGATATCATAAGGAGGGTGGGGTAGAGCCAAGACCAAAGATTCAAGAAAAAAGAGAAAGAGCAGGGACGAAGGGTGGACGACTTACCTGTGACAGGCTGGGAAGCAGAAGTCCCCTCCCCGTCAACATCTGGCGCCAAGGCGAAGCCACCGACGCCCAAGTTCTCCTCCTCCTCCGTGTGTGTGGGCTCGGTGTTTGGCGCCCTTGCCGGGGATGCCCCTCGGGGCGCCGTGGTCGATGGGGGCGGCTTGTTGGGAGTAGCCCTCTACGGCTCCTCCTCCTGCTGCTCTCCTCCTGCATACCTGGCAAGGTCAGCACCAAAGTGTCGTGCCCCTGGCACATGTCGACGAGGGGAGAGTGATGAACTTACACTGAGGGCTATGCGGGGGCTGCTGTCCGGGCTGCTCAACACCACCAGTGGCGCCCTCGAAGTATCAGCCGGGGGCTGGCCACACGCCGAGACCTTGGCCCTCTTCACTCTCTGGGCAGCGTCTCCACGTCCTTGAAAAGATGAAGAAAAGTCAACACAAGCGACACAGATTGAGGAGGCAGAGAAGACGGGAAGGATCCAGATACTTACTCATCGTCCATCTCCTCCTGTGCTGTTTTCCTCTTCCTCCTCGGGCTGAGGGATCCGTAGTCAAAAGTGACCCCCGCGTCGGTGTCTGCCGGAGGAGGGGAAGAGGGTGGAGTCTGCGCACGCTTGGGCGAAGAGGAAGCAGATGCCTTCTTCCTCGCTGTCGCGGCCTTCACCACCTTCTTCACCACCTTCTTCACCACCTTCTTCACCACCGCGGCCCTCGTCTGACGCGCAGACTCCTCCGGGGACTTTGGCCGCCGTGGGGCCCCTGACGGGCCGCATAGGCTCGCCGGAAGTGGCCCGCCGCAGAACTCGCCCTCTCCCCGTGGCCGGAGGGTCAACAGCCCCGGCCTCCTCCGACGACGACTCGTCAGCCGCTTCCTCAACCAGAGGAACCTCGATGCCGGCGGTGCTGGCTCCCCCGGTGGTCGCCGCCCATAGGGCAAGCTCCTCCTCCGCGGCCGTCGCGGCCTTGTCCTCCATGCCACCGGCGCTGCTGGCCTCCTCGCAAGCTGCGCCTCCCTCGCCCTGGGGGAAATGTAGCCCAGTTCCACCTGGGTGGTGTCCTAGACGAGCAGCCGCTCGGCGTCGGTCTTGATGTACCCCTCGTGCAGAGTGTCAAAGAACTGATGTACCTCGACGTCCTCCGGCTCCTTCTAGCTCGGGTCAGGGCCATGCGCGCTGCAGACCGGCATCATGGCAATGATCTCGGTCCGGCGCGAGTTATTGCACAGCGGGACCACTCCCGCTGGTAGCTTGAACAAGGGCCCCTTGAAGACCTTGCCGGCCTTCGCGGCGGCCCTCGCGACCTTGCCGGTCCGCTCGACCTCGCCTTCACGGCCCACATCAAGCTGGAAGAGCCGCTGGCAGAAATGGGCATGCCCCATCATTGTGAATTTGTGGTCGAGGCCAGGGCGAAGCCGCATGATGTCGGCGGGGTTCGTGAAGAGCCAGGCTTGCCTCCCCTTGTTGTGCAGAGGAGCGATCCAGCGACAGATGAAGTCCGCCCCAATCATCTCAAGGGTGAGCCCGGCCTCGGTAAGCCGAAGGATCCTGGTGGTGGCGACCGTGAGCTTCTCGTCGTCGGCATCGACATCACTCCAATCGCTTCTACGGACCAGCGGCGTCCGGCGAACTTCGCAGAACGTCGGCGGGTCTTTCTGTTCGATCCAGCACCACCGGCCCCGCCATTCTTCCAACCTCTCCTTCATGGCGCCATCCTGGTATGCTCCCTTGGACCTTGGGATCGAGGTGATGCAACTAGAAATGACGCCTCCCGTCTGGATCCGAGGGAAGAAGTAATGACGGAAGAGCGTTGTGTTGGGGTGCACCCCGGTGAAACCCTCGCAGAGGCGTGAAAAGGGCCATGCACGCCACCACATTCGGGGTAAAATCCAAGAGGCGGAAGACAAAGGTGTGCATGATGTCGCTGAAGAAATCAGAGAAGGGAGGACAAAGCCCACAGGAAAAATAAATGACACAGAAGGGGTACTGATTTGGGGCAGCCTCGGCGCAATTGGTGGGGATGACGCGCGTGGCTGGATGCCCCGACTTCTCTCCTCCCGTCTTCACCCCCCACAGGGGCTTGAAGGCTTCCCGAAGCTCGAACACGTCAATCGTCGAGGGGAAGAAGGCGGACTGTGTCCGCTGTACCACCAGCGCACTCTCCGGCGGCTCCGCCGCTCCGGCATCCTTAGCAACTCCCATGCCCTTGGTGGATTTTGACGCCATGGCGGCCAGGGGAGGGAGGCAAGAAGCAGGGGGATGGCGGGAATGCAATGGCGGCGAGCAAGAGCGAAGCTTGGGGGAGAAGAGGAAGGCGAACAGAGGATTCCAAGATTGGGGTTGCGTGAAGGGTAAAAGGAACAGTGCGCCCGCGGTTATCCCCTTTTATGGGGAAGGTGCGAGTCGCGCTGCCCATTTACTGAGATGTGACGCATGCGTGCAGGAACAGCCCCACGCATGCCGCCCACGTCACGCACACCCCTCCACGTCACGCATTCAATGCGGGTCGTGGGAAGCGCAGCGTGCGAAAAAGTTTTACCGCGGTAAAAACAGCCCCGCCTGCCCGCGCACCATTTTGGGCCTGGCCAAACAACGTGTCGCACTTATGTGTGGCCTAGGCCCGGGGGCTCCTGTCGGTGTACAAAAGAAGGGGCGCACCTTTGTACCCCTTTACATGTGCACGGGCAGTCGGAGCCGCGCCCACGGCCACACCAAGCAGAGCAGGGGAGGTGAACCAAGGCGAAACCGAAGCCCAAGACAGCCAGAGCAACGCCAAGACCAAGAACACAAAGAAGCAGAGGGGCAGAGCAGTTTCCCCCAGCAAGACCCTTGCCGGGGCAGCGCGCCCAAACACCAACAGGGCGAGCCACCCTTGAGCCCACGTCCCAAACACCATCAGCCACGTGGGCCAGGGCTCGGGAGGCACCTCTGTGGTGGAATGCAGATCTTTGTGAAGACATATTCAAGATCAGATGAGGATTAGAAGACAATGATCCATGACAATATCCTTGCCGAGGAGAGCCACGAAACCCCCGGCAAGATTCTTGCCGGGGATGACAGTGCGCCACGGCAATACCCTTGCCGGGCCCCCCGGCAAGGCTCTTGCCGAAGACGCCAGCAGGGCCACTGCTCGGCCCCGCACCAGCCAAGCCTCCACTGCCGTTTGCATGCAGCTGCCAGCCCAAACCAGCTGGGAAGGCACCTGCATGGCGACATGCAGCTTCCAGATCAATTCAGCAGGCGCCTGCGTGGCGGCATGCAGATCTTCGTGAAGACCCTACCACCACGCCACCTCAGCTGCCTGCCTGCCTACATGGCGCCGCATACATCGCTGGCCAGGGTGCGTGTCGAAGCGAGGAGGAGCGGCGACGGACGGGATGGGCCTCGCTCCCGTCCCCGATAAAGCTAGGGGACACCTCACCGGCGCATTAAATGCGACTTGTCCTGTCTGACGATAAGCTCGCATATCAGACGCCTTTCCACCTCCTGTATGCCACTGTGGCAGCCTCTTTCGCCTATAAAAGGAGGCCCATGGCATACTGGAGGAGGATTCGGCTCTTTGGGACCACGCACCCATCATAGCTAGTTCGAGATCTCAAGAACTCTCTGAAATACACCCACCAAAGCAGGACTAGGGTTTTACGCATCCTCACGGCCCGAACCTGGGTAAACGATCCTTGTGCTGATTACTTGTCCCGCTCTTCTCACAACCCTGTGCCCCGGCAACCGTAGTAGGGACTCTTGTGATCCGATAGGTGTCGTTCCACACCAACAACTGGGCTCCGCCGGGCTGTTACTGGGAAGCGATACCTACCGGAGGGCACAGCTTGGTGAGGAGTCAGCCCATCGTTGACCCGAACCTTCTTTGGTGCTGATCGCGTGGGTCAGTGATGGTCGAGAGGCTTGAGGACCCCGCAGAGGTGGTACGTCACCGTGTCATCGATTTTCAATTAATGTTTCAACTATGAACATAGGAAATGTCCGACGACGAAAAGGATTTCGGTATTTGCAAATACTGCGAACACGAGCGCGGCATGTGCGACGAAATCTTCCTAGATGATGATAGGTGCTTCAGCATCAAGCTGGACGAGAACTTCAAAGTGGATACAGTAAGTCACAACGACAATTCTTTTTTCGTAATTAAGCATGACATCTGCTTCATTTGCTTCAACTTATAATTTATTTATTTTACTATTCTACTAGCGTATCCCCTGCCATGCAAGAGTTTTTGTCTTGGATAAGATAGGTTTCAGTCGTATGAAAACTACTATGGAGGTAAAGAGAGTTTACTCCAAGACTGAGCATGGTTGTATTTTCCATGCAAAATTATACAACGCAGACACCTACACCTATTTTGGATGCAAAACTTGGCAAGCACTATGCAAGACTTCTCCATTTGAGCCTGATATGGTTATCACCTTTGATATTCGTCCGGAAGATGATATTGAAGGTAATATCGACATCTGGGTCAATGTGCAGACGCATCCAATTATACCATTATGTGAGTTTCTCAACCATATTTATGTCTTTGATATTGTTTATTCAAAAATAGTTGACAACTAATTTCTATTGACAGCTTACTTCCGTTCAAGCAAACATGTCCAGCGCTTGGTAGACAGGACCTACTACTGTCCCGGGGCTGAACTAAACTGCGAGGAGATAAGTCAGTATCTTTCATGGCTTGAGGGTCTTCATACTGTCAAGACAAATTATTTTTCTGGACTTAAAAATCTTAGTACTCAAAACGTGCGACCAATAGTGTTCGTACTAAACTACGGTCACATCTATTTAGAAAAGAAGGTAAGATTTTTACTATTTATCCTCAGTGCATCTTTTGCATACATTATTTTTTAAGCTAAACTTCATTGCTAAGTATGTTACTATACGATGTTCTTCAACAGGGACTCCCGATGAATGTTGTGCCTCATTGGATCGAGAATAAAGGTCGCATGAGAATTGTTAGCTTACGGCCAAGATATTCTACAATGCACTTTAGCGCATTCAGGATTTCTAATAGCGAGGAATGCTTAATAGTGAAAGACTGGAGCAAAATTTTGAACGATCACAGAGAAGTACTAGGGGACAACAATCAGAAGCGCAGCCCACAATTAGGAGACAGATTCATCTACATGCTCCAACTTGATGAAGCAGGAGTGCTACACATGTTTTATGTTATTTTACCCGAGAGAGAGCAGCAGGAGTGATTAGCTAGCTAGAAATGAGTTTGAAGATGATGATGTGCTACACTATGACTATTATGATGAAATAGCTACTGTTGGTGGTAATGACTATGATGATGATTATTAGCTAGTGTTGGTGGTGATTAGATAGCTACCGCAACTAGTGTTGGTGGTGATTAGCTAGCTAGAATGAGTTTGAAGATGATGATGTGCTACACTATGACTATGATGATTAAATAAGTACTGTTGGTGGTAATGACTATGATGATGATTAAATAGCTTGTGCTGGCGGATTAGATTCAAGTGGAGGCGACATGTGGTGCATATTGAAAGTACTACTAGTACAAACTAGATCAAGTTTGGATTAGTAGTATACTTTTGACATGCACCACATATTGCCTCCACTTGAATCTAATCCACCTTCATTTGACACAATGTTATGGACATAATGATATAAACCCCATAATTGGTATTGGACCAAAATTTGTATAAAGGCGTATAAATACACTGAAAATAAAAAAATGAAAAAAGAATACTAGTAGCGATGGATAGTAAACACGCTGCTACTAGCTAGATTAGCAGCAGCGCGGGAGAGAACAAGCGCTGCGGCTATGTGTCTTAGCAGTAGCGCGTGTCGCACGCGCTACTGCTAAGTAATAGCTGTAGCGCCTTATTAGTAGCGCGGTATCCCGCGCTACTAGTGGGCATTAAACCCGCGCTACTATTAGGGTTTTCCCTAGTAGTGCTTATGAGCCTGGTGGACTAGCAGGTTGCTGGGCACATGTATCTCCCCATTGCTAGTTGCAATTTTTGAGACCCCTAAAAAACCATGCAAATTTTGAGGCAAAAAAGTTAGGAATTTTGGCTTGTGGAAAAAACAAAACAAATTGAACATCAAATGTTGCCCTCAAATGTCACCTCAAATTTTCTTTTTTCACCTACGAAACAATGCCGCTCCGTTCTGCATGACAATTGTCAAGCATGCTTGCGACACTAACACGAACATCTACAAAAAAACAGAATTTTTTGACAACATTTACTATTTTTTTCACATTACTGTTCACCCAAGAGCATGTGCTCCCGGGAGTCAAAACGCCCTCCCCCCTCCCCCAACCCCGATTGAAGACTTCATTTCAAGAAACACTCAATGAACGTAAAACGGATTTTCAGAACATGGGGGCAATGGAGCACTTTATTTTGAAAGGTTCTTAAAATATTTGATATATTTTTACAAGAATACGCATGCATGTGGTCGAAGTACCTGTGAAATTTCGTTCAATAATACGTTGTATTATGTGCTGCATAGAAATGACAAAATTTCTGCCCAAAAACATGAAAAAGAAAGCCCCTAATTTCCAAGTATTTTGTCTTTTTGTATCTTTTACATGCAAGCATGCATATTGCTGAACTTTTGGCCCGATATACTGCATCGTTATACGTTAATGCACACAAAATTTTGAAAAAAAAAATCAATCCATAAAAATGTGTTTTTTGAACTTCAAATAAAATGCTCCGTTGCACTCATGCTCAGAAGTCAATTTTCGCAATGAACGGCGCTTTTTGCGCAAAAAGATACAAATCTATTATAAAACTTTACAAAACGTACAATACACTCGAAACATAATAAAAGTTACATAAGGTCAGTTTATTGCTTTAGTAACTTTAGTCTTACAGCATTAATATTTGTTATAATTTGAAACAGTGTATGAAATAACACATATTAAAAATTACATGATTAAGTGAGAGTATGTATAGTTATATTATAAGAACAAAAAAATTAGGGACCAATTATGCATTTCACACCGGAGCCCCAAATTTATGGAGACGGCCCTGATCAGAAGTATCCATTCTGTAGACACACGAACACACGAATGTAGACTGGACCCAAGTGGATCCATCAAAGATAAACGTTGACCGAATCCTGCGAGAACCGTCGGAAACACACCTTCACACTCCCTTCAACAAAGCTAGTCGCATCGCCAGTACAGGAACAGGTGAGGAGAATCTTATTCCATCTTTAGGGAACCGCCACTATCTCGTCTTCAAAAACAGAACACAAACACTAAACAGACAGATAAAGTCACCTAAATCGAGTAGGAGCCCTCCCAACAGCAAGGTGATGATTTCTTCGATCCTTAATATCTCAGTGAAAAGTAGTGCTGGGTACGTTGCTGACTAGCGGCACAGCAAGCACTTCAACACAAATATGAATAAAATGACCAGATCTTGGTGGAAAATAAACTAGAAAGGAAGACCAGAGGGCACACCCAAAAAGCACGACTCGATAGTCTCCACCATCAAGAGAACAGCAAATGGAAAAAAAAATATTTTCCACTCAATTTAAACGTGTTTGAAATTTATCCAAAATCGATGTTGTACTAAAGGTCTGATCGCCAGGAGTTCAGATATATAAAAAGTTTCAAAAACAAAATTATAGCTTAAAAGATATGAATGAGTAAAATTGTCAAAGAGGAAATAAAAGGTAGGATTTAAGAGCATCTACAGCCGGACTGAACAAATTTGACCCATTAAATGTCTGCGGATGCGTCCGGTCAGTATCCGACGTGTCTGTTTTGCCTTTCTATTTACCCGTCCATGCAGCCAAGTCCCTCACTTATTTTCTTATATGTCCGGTCACATGCAAATGATTCATTGTGGGTCCAGTCCTATGTGGCGTATGCAGATGACTGACCGGACACACCCGGACACTACTTATACTCACTTAATATATGAGATTAATATGAGGAATGCCGGAGAGCCCAGACATTTAAGAAGTCTTTGAGGGGACTGGTTGGGTCAACTTTTTTGCTTCTCTCTCATGTCCAGTCAGTGATCCTGTGTTCGCGTGGTCAATTTGAGGAGTCCGACTAGATGCCCTAATCTATGCTTGTTGATACACCTGATGTATGTGAGAGAGAGGGAGAGACAGTGGGGCATGCATGCGGTACTGCTCTGTATATGGGCCACGTTCATCTGACGATGATTATTTTGAAATCATTCATCTGACGATGATTTGACAAGAGCAACTGATTAATGAACACTTCTTCAGGAGTCCTCTCAAGGGTCACTTGAGGTGTGCTGGGAGCGCACCTCTTGGCGCGCTTTCAGCCGCTGCCATGTGTCGCACTCTGGACGCTTTCTTTGGAAAAAAATTCTGTACGACCTTCGGCTTCTCGGTTCTCCCTCGTCTTTCCATAGATTTTGGGCCCAAAAACAATTCAATTTTTTTACTTGAAAAAACGTGTTTTCCCCCTTTCGCGGGAGGCACAAATTCACTTCTCATGGACACACAAATTTGCTTTCGCGAGACCCACTGCCATGCCTTTCGCAAAATGATAAATACATGTTTTTTTCCTTCCATGAGAGGCACGGATTTACTTCTCATGGGGGCATGGATTTGCTTCCGCGAAAAAGGAAAAGATGTCTTCTCTTTTTTTTCTTTCGCAAGAGGCACGAATTTACTTCTTGTGGAGGGACCAATTTACTTTTGCGAGAGACACGTCCGTGCTTTTCGGAATGAGAAAAATTGCGTTTTTGGTCGCGCCCCTTGAAAAGGGAAAAAACATGATTCTGGATAGTTTATTTTGTCCGGATTTTTTCTAGAAAAAATAGTTAATCAAAACCTGTCAACATGGGATCTAGTTTATAAGATCTTGTTGCGAGGAATCCAACAGCGAACAAGTTCGAGATTTAGACACGCGGTTTGAGACATAAAAACGTTTTGAATAAACGAATCTAGAAAAAAAGGAAAATTTTCGGGTTGCGCAGTAGCATTGTGACCCTTGTCGCAATATGAGGAGGAGGGTGTGGTCTTTGCAAAGAGTAATTTTTAATTAGTGATTTCGTCATTTGACTATTGTTAGAGATACAAGAGATGGGCTACGGCAAATACATTGTTACCTATGAGACGGGCCTTTTACACAGAGATTTAAAAGCTATTGTAGGTTGGATGCTTCACTGGTAGATACTTTTTTTTCAGGCGCATCGGTAGATACTCTAGCCATAAGTGTTGAGCGCGCTATCTACACGCACGTATACATCTCTATCTCTTCTATGCTACTATTAAAAAAACAAACTTGAGTACCCCTAAAACCACACAATAAATTATACACAGTAGTACCAAAGACGTTAGATCAATCAAACTAACTTATATCCGACAATCCATATTATATCAAAGATCTGCCGCACAAATTAACGCTCCAGATTGAATGTTCTGTCAGGCAGACTCTACGCATGTCCTGCCCCCCGGATGCGCAATCCACCCCAGGCAAACAGACCGCCGCACATCAAGCCGCTAAACGCATCATCCCCTGCCCCCAACTGCGCCCCGCCTCCCTCCCCACCACCGTGCTCCACTCTCCCCACGGACGCCCTCCCCGCCTCCGCTGCTGCCTCCGCAACAGACGCCATCGTTGCGGTCGCCGATCCGCTCAAGACCACAAAGCCCGTCGCGAGGACCTGGATACCCCAAAGCCCTATCTACCAGGAGTAGCAGCCCTATCTACCACATCGTGTCATCATATTCTCTCCCTACACCGAACCCTAGCCCCCTCCCTCCTCCGCTTCTGCTCCCATGGATTTCTCTCCCAACTCCTTTCTCTCTCAGCCGGCCTGTGACGCCCTTGATTCAATCGTACACTAATCATACACGCAAATGTGTACGATCAAGATCAAGGACTCACGGGAAGATATCACAACACAACTCTAGACACAAATTGAAATAATACAAGCTTTATATATCAAGCCAGGCGCCGAGAGGGCTCGAATACATAAGCTCGAATACACAAGAGTCGGCGGAAGCAACAATATCTGAGTACAGACATGAGTTAGACAAGTTTACCTTAAGAAGGCTAGCACAAAAGCAACTACGGTCGAAAAGGCAAGGCCTCCTGCCTGGGAGCCTCCTAACTACTCCTGGTCGTCAGCGGCCGTCACGTAGTAGTAGTAGTAGTAGGCACCTTCGGGGTAGTAGCAGTCGTCAAAGGTGGCATCTGGCTCCTGGACTCCACAATCTGGTTGCATCAACCGGAAAGAAGAAGAAAGGGGGAAAAGGAGCAAGGCAACCATGAGTACTCATCCAAAGTACTCGCAAGCAAGAATCTACACTACACATGCATCGGTATCAATGTAATGGGCTGTATTTGTGGACTGGACTACATAATGCCAGAAGAGAAGGGAAAAACCTAGCCTATCGAAAACTAGCATCTTCTGGAAACCACCATCTTGCGGCAATAGGAGGGAGTAGAGTAGCATAAAGTAAAGTAGTAGAAGTGTTATCAACCTCGGCCAGAGATCCTTTCTCGACACCCTGCGAGAAAGCAATCCCAGAGCCATACTTTCCATTCCTCATATCCATGTCTCATCTCAATTATCCAGTTCTAGTTGTATCGATCGGGGTACAACTCCGAGCGTCCGTTACCGTAGGACAGGCTATCGATAGATGCTTTCTTCCCTGCATGGGTGCCCCAACTTACCCACCATGCTCGATTAACTCCGGCCAGACACACTTTGCTGGGTCATGCCCGGCCTCAGCCAAACAATACGCCGCAACCCGACCTAGGCTTAATAGAGAGGTCAGCATGCCGGAATAAACCTATGCCCCCAGGGGTCATGGGCCATCGCCCTGGGAACTCCTGCACGTTGCGAGGGCGGCCGGTGAGCAGACCTAGCTACCTCCTTCAAAAAGGCAGGTGCTTACGCAGTCCAACCCGGCGTGCGACGCTCAATCGCTGACGTCTATTATGCTTCGGCTGATGTATACGACGTAGAACGCCCATACTATGCCCACGTGATGGTTAGTGCTATCAGGCCAGAGGCCCCTCGGATCAAATATCCAATCGTAGTGGATTAGGAGCACGCGGTAACAAGCAGAGACTCATGAAAGATGTGACCCCATTGCCCCGTCTCGAGGACTTGCGGCAAGGGCTAGGAATGCCCGGCCACGCGTCGTAATTATCTCGCGGGCACTCTCTAGGTCAACTCGTCTCCACATCACTCGCGGGTACCCCTCAGGGTCGACCCGCCTTTCAAAGTAACAGTGGTATAGTCCAAGTATCCGTGTGTCCAAACATCAAGGGGAAAACCCGAGGAATCACCCCCGTTGAATTCCACTCGATGTAATCATCAAGGTGAACGTAAGAGGAACCACCCCCGAGGTTTACACTTGAGGGGTTGCAGCAATGAGTCGTATCGGAAGTGGTTAAGGCGGAATCACCCTCGATGACCACGAGCGAATAGCTACACTACAGGGTTAAAATCAGAAGTGTTGTAGAGGTCTCACCCTCGGCACTCGGTAGTAACCCAGTAGTGTCGAGCAACTAAGGGGAAAGTGATGTGCGGTGCCGGGGCCTGGTCTTCGATCCCGTTGATCTGATCTTCAATGATGAACCAAGTGCAACAAGGACAAGGTGGGGGTTACTGATGGATCACTAACCAACCTATACTAAGCAGTGTAGGATAAGCAGGTAGGTAACAATAAGCAGGTTACAAAAGAAGGCTATGCATAGGGGTCGTCGGTGACGTAGTCGATCACAGCGGCACCGGCAGCGGCCACGGAGTCTACCGAAGAGAAGAGGGGGGAGAAACAGTAAATACATAGCAAGCAAGTGCATAACAGGACAACAAGCATAGCTAGACGTGTTCTAACGCGGTCCTAGACGTTATAGGTGAAGGGGGAAAACATCCGAGAATGTTTTCCCGAAGATTGACATTTTCGCACTAACGAAACGGAGGGGGAAGGTTGCACGTTCACTATGCTAGGGGCGTGTGGCAGATGAACAGAGAGTGTATCCGGATTCGTCTCGCTTTTCTAAGCAACTTTAATGTATAAAACTTTTTCATCCGAGCTACGGATTAATTTATATGATTTTTAAAAGTTTTAACAATATTAAAAAATTATTAATAATTCGAGTTGACTGGGTCAATTCTACTGGTCAAAGGGAGAAGGCTTGACTCACATGGCATAGGCTATACCTAAATATGTAGTTAAAAACTATCATAATCAAATGAGGCCAACATGTCATCTGCACATTAGATAATTTCGTACACTAATCTAATCCTAGATCTATCCTATCTCTAATTAACTAAGCCGGCCAGAGACACGGCCGGCTGTGCACGTGCACACATGCACGGCCATGGCAAAGCATCAGCAAAGCAGCTTGGCGGCAGCAGCAAAGCATTAGCAAGCAACGGCAGCAAGTAGCATCTGCAGCGGCGGCGATCGCAGCGGAAGCAGTACAGAGCAGAAGTAGCGCAGCAACGCAAGCAGCGGCAGCTAGAAGCAGCACGTAGCTGGTGCCGGGAGGCTGCAGCGGCGGCCGGAGGCGGACGCGGCTGGAGCGCGGGCGGCGCGGGATGTTACCGGCGTGGAGAGACGGCGGCGCAGGCGACGGCCGGTCTGGGCGGGAGCGGGCGCTCGCGCGAAGTGGTCAAGGCCGCGGCGGGAGCAGACAAGCACGCTCGAGAGCAGAGCTCCGGCGGTTTAGTCATGGCGGCGACAATCGGGTGCAGGTCTACGCCTCCAAAACAGAGAGGGGAAATGGGGAAATCGGGGTTGGTGCTCACTGCGAACACGAAGGCGAGGTCGGTGAGGGCCGGGAGCCGTCGGAGCAGCGGGGATGACGGTGGCCGTGGCGGACAGCGTCGAAGGGGAACGGCGATGGCGGAGATGCGAGGCCTCACGACTTGGACCGGAGGGCGGAGACGGCGTAGGGAAGGCCGGCGGGGCTCCAGAACTACCTTGGCGCGGCTCGGGTGGCCGCGGCCATGGCGATGTGGAGGCGGCGGTAGGTGACGAGGATGAAGAAGACGTCCCCGTGGTTGATGCAGAGAGCTTCAACTCCAACGGGTGGCTCCAGTAAACGAGGTAGTCGGCGGTTGTTCTTCTGGCGAAAGTAGGGACAACGGGGAGCTAAGTAGGCGCGCGGGTTAGGTCGTCCATGGTGATGCGGGCGCACGACGAGGTGGATCACTGGATCTGGACGCAAGCGAGAGAGCGATGAGGGAGAGAGGGTGAGGGGAAAATATCTGCGCAGCAAGGGGGTGGGGCTGACGAGGCCGAGAGGGGACCGTGCGCCCTTATCCTCGTCGGGGCGTCACTGGTCCGGCGGGGACGGCGTGTGTAGCGACCCTAGGCAGAGGAACGGGGAGGGGGAGGTGTCTGGTGCGAGGAGTGGGCTGGATGGGGTGCACCGAGGCTGGCTGGGCCGCTTGGCCATCTGGGCCGAGGCCTAGTGGGGTGGGGGGGGGGGGGTTTGCCTTTTGTTTGTTTTGTTTTCTTGTTATCTTTCTTTTCTGTTTTCTTTTATTTATTTAATAGTTTTTAGTTTTACAAAAAGTTAAACCCACACCTAAAACAGAGTTACAATTCCAACTACTGTCACAAAAAGTTTTACCCTTGAATAGAATAGTTTAGTATTTTATAAAATTCAAAAGGCATTTAATTAATTGTTTTAGCAACTCTTTTATTCATTTTAGAGTATTCAAACATTTTATAAAAGTGTGGTATCTCCACGATAATTAGCTATGCATTATTTGGCTCCATTCGAACGTTTTAATTTTAATATTTGAAAACTTTTACCGCTGACTTGAATTTGAATTGAAGTTGA
The DNA here is from genome assembly GCA_021605145.1 of Aegilops bicornis. Lineage (NCBI taxonomy): Eukaryota > Viridiplantae > Streptophyta > Magnoliopsida > Poales > Poaceae > Aegilops > Aegilops bicornis. Next base: position 158,662,688 of record CM038670.1, on the reverse strand, counting down.
ACGGGTCAACGCGAGTTTATCAACAGTAATCATGGTGACGTGGCATCGTTAATGTGGGATTACTGTAGATTGACACTGGGGTGTTATAAATCTCCTCCACTACAAGAAATCTCATCCCGAGATTTTAGTGGGGAAGTAATGAGTAACTCCGGGAGAACTGACCCTTATAGGGTTAATTATCTGGTGAACAATTCAGGGAAAGTGGCAGAAGTATCTCTCGAGTTGAAACTTAAGAAAACATCGAGAGCAAAATATGAAGGTACAATAGGAAGTTTCGAGCGGGTAGGCAATCGTTCGATGCCTGAAACAAAGTGTAAAGGGGGTCCAGAGCAATGAGAATAAGTATTGCGTCTGATACCAGATTTGATGATCTCTTAGAAGGTGGATCACGAATTACATATGAAGCCAAGCATGAGGAATAACTTCTAGAAACAAGGGTGTGCACGAGAGTCGGTTTCGATCTTGTGGAACTGTGGGTTATGGGCCCACTATGTGGTTCAAAAGTAGGAAGGACGCTGACATATTGCACGGTCATGGTACCAAGGCATGTCAGAGGATGGACTGTCAGTTATGTTGTCAACAACGTTGGTACCAAGGGCGAGCGACGGAGAGAACTATTTTTGTGCTCGTAAAAACGAGGTGGACCAATAGGCAAAGTTCTTGTCCATCGGTGGTTACCAGAATGTTGTCAACGGTAGTAATAGGGTCTCTTACTGACAGAGTTATACCCCGAGGTGTCTACATAAGCACGGACTTATTTCTTCTTAGATCTGACACGTATCCAACGTATCTATAATTTTTGATTGCTTCATGCTATATTATATTTTGTTTTGGATGATTAATGGGCTTTGTTATACACTTTTATACTATTTTTCGGACTAACCTATTAACCGGAGGCCCAGCCCAGAATTGCTGTTTTTTTTTGCCTATTTCAGAGTTTCGCAGAAAAAGAATATCAAACGGATTTCAAACGGAATGAAACATTCGGAAACGTGATTTTCGGAACGAACGTGATCCATAGGACTTGGACCCTACGTCAAGACATCAACCAGGAGGGCACGAGGTAGGGGGGCGCGCCCTCCACCCTCGTGGGGCCTACGTTGCTCCACCGACGTACTTCTTCCTCCTATATATAGCTACGTACCCCCAAACCAACAAAAGCATCCACGAAAACCTAATTCCACCGCCGCAACCTTCTGTACCCGTGAGATCCCATGTTGGGGCCTTTTTCGGCGTCCTGCCGGAGAGGGCATTGATCACGGAGGGCTTCTACATCAACACCATAGCCTCTCCGATGATGTGTGAGTAGTTTACCTCAGACCTTCGGGTCCATAGTTATTAGCTAGATGGCTTCTTCTCTCTCTTTGGTTCTAAATATAAAGTTCTCCATGATTCTCGTGGAGATCTATTCGATGCAATCTTCTTTTGCGGTGTGTTTGTTGAGATCGATGAATTGTGGGTTTATGATCAAGTTTATCTATGAACAATATTTGAATCTTCTCTGAATTCTTTTATGTATGATTGGTTATCTTTGCAAGTCTCTTTGAATTATCAGTTTGGTTTGGCCTATTAGATTGATCTTTCTTGCAATGGGAGAAGTGCTTAGCTTTGGGTTCAATCTTGCGGTGTCCTTTCCCAGTGACAGCAGGGGTAGCAAGGCACGTATTGTATTGTTGCCATCGAGGATAACAAGATGGGGTTTATATCATATTGCATGAGTTTATCCCTCTACATCATGTCATCTTACTTAAAGCGTTACTCTGTTGTTTTGAACTTAATACTCTACATGCATGCTGGATAGCGGTCGATGTGTGGAGTAATAGTAGTAGATGCAGGCAGGAGTCGGTCTACTTGTCGCGGACGTGATGCCTATATACATGATCATAACGAGATATTCTCATAACAATGCTCAATTCTATCAATTGCTCAACAGTAATTTGTTTACCCACCATAATACTTATGCTCATGAGAGAGGCCACTAGTGAAACCTATGGCCCCCGGGTCTATTTTCTATCATATTAATCTCCAGTCAACAAGCTATTTCTAGCGCCGTTTTTATTTTGATTTCTTTACTTTGCATCTTTATCATAAAAATACCAAAAATATTATCTTATCTTATCTATCATATCTCACTTTTCTCAGTGACCGTGAAGGGATTGACAACCGCTTTATTGCGTTGGTTGCGAGGATTTTATTTGTTTGTGTAGGTGCGAGGGATTCGTGCGTGGCCTCCTGCTGGATTGATACCTTGGTTCTCAAAACTGAGGGAAATACTTACGCTACTTTGCTGCATCACCCTTTCCTCTTCAAGGGAAAACCAACGCAGTGCTCAAGAGGTAGCAAGATCATATAGATCACAAGAAAGGTTAAACAAGGCGATGGAAAGGAAGATGCAATTATCATATTAAACAGAACAATGGAAAGGAAAATGTGTTTAAACACATATTTCAGGGGTATATCCCTCCCAAGGTCAAGCAGAGCATGATATCCATGACAGGGTAGAAGTATAAAACCATTTAGGTAAGGGGAAAGGAATTTCATGACATTACCCATACAACGGGGTTTGGATAATTGAAAAAGAAATTAGTATCGTGCTTCAAATGTTCTTATTGAAGATCCAATTACCACAGACATGCTTCGAGATACCATTGACATGGTTTTCAAGCAAAGGTCATACTTTGGATACACAAAGGACCCATCGGAAACCACTTAGAAAATAAGTCATACAATTTCAGCAAGGAAAAGATGTGGGTGTGGCCGACGGGCTCACCTACAATCCATTGACATGTCAAAAAGGACGTATTACCAAAATTATATGAATAAGGTTGTGTTGGGGAAGGCAAGGTTGTTGTCGATGACAACACAAATCATCGAGGGGCAAGGATTGCATTTCTCATCATGAATTCGATTAATATCTTGGAAGAGCTCAGGATGATGATGATGATCATGACACATTTATCGAGAGATTTCATGAAGATGTAATCAATTGGCGATAACATCATGTCAAGGAATGATGAAGCGAAAGGTTAATAGAACCACGGGTATGACACAAACTAGAAATCTAGCTTGCTGTTCAAGGCGAAAAGATATGACGAGGAAGATCAACGTAAGATTACCTCATCGCCGAAATTTGTGCTCCGAGAATAAGGACCAGGTAACATAGTTAAAATCATCACGAAAATGATATAGCCTAACAAGGTAGGAATGACTTGAAGGATTATTAAACTCGTAAGGAGCGAAATTACTTGAGAGTTATAGAATCATAGTGCAGAATCGATTCAATTATCGGTGTTCTCAAGTGACTAATAACCCAGAACCGGTGGAAAATTGGAATCGGCAAGAAATAATAGTTGAGGAAGAACTCATAAGAAGTTATGTAGTCCCGTGATATTCTCGAGATACCAGAGGGTAATACTCGAAGGAAGATAAAAATAGTGGTTACGGAGATACATTGATCTATAGAAGACAAGTGCTTTAACTTGTCTGAGAAATGGAATCGGGGAGAAAGTATGGTCGGAACCATGATTGCAAAAGACCAGATCGCAGATATAAGATAGGGGAATAATTTAATTTAAGTAGAAGCTTCCATGATAAGATCTACATCATATCCATGGGCATGAACACAAAGTTCAAGGTTGACTCCCACTTCTTCAATGTATAACCTTCCCTTCACTTCTCGTTTTTGATGAAGTTGTAGTGTTGAAATTATATCTGGCAAAACACCAGAAGGGTATGACTCGTGAGAACTCTCGGGTTCATAAGGATTACTGAAGGCATAAGTTCAACCCATCGGGGCATTTTTACGAACCTATACAACCACCAACCAAGCAAAAGAGACAAGTTCGAAAGCAGAGTATCGAAGTCAAAGCAGATGATACAATTTACCGAAGGTATTATGTATCAGGGAAAAACTCACAAGATTTTGGATGTGAAGGGCACTGTCGGATAACAACCCAACAATCGATCTGGCGATTCTCGACAGAGTTGATGTGAGTATCGGTAATCAATTAGATGAACAAGGGGATGCAATGGCATCGGCTTATAGAAACGTCTGAATGATTCGATGCTTGGGTACAGAGGAATTACGAGTTCAAGATGAAGGATCAGAAGCAAAGGCTCTGATCAAAAGATGAGTAAGTTGAATAGACTTAGAGTTGCACCTGATCAAATCTGGGTTGGGCAAGAACCAGCTCATATCTGGAATGATGTCTGAGCCGGAAAGAAAATTTCCAAGGATTATTTGATGATTGCGAGTATTCGCACACAACTGAATCCATAGGAACAAAATGAAAATCACAATTTTTTTAAAGAAAATTGCTAGACATATGGAATTAATCCTAATGCAAGCATGCAATGAGAATCAAGAGCAATTGGCTGCAGAGGTTTTTTGAAAGATCAGATAACTTTTGTAGGTATTTTGGACAGCAAATGAACAACTAGGGATGAACTCACCCTGGTTAAGTGAAATATCCACAGTTCGAAAAGAAGATGCAAGGCAGAAGGCACAATGGATTCTCGGAACAACGGAGAGTACTAGTGGTATCTTGTAATAACAGGAGCAACTAGGGATGAAGGTACAAACGGCAAGGATGTTAATCAAGGGGATTATCGGTGGTCAGGAACTGCAAGGCAGTTGGCACAGGGTCTCGAGAAACATCGAGGAGTATCCGCAGAATCTTCTAGCGAAGCAAGCGATCATCGATAATGTCGGGGCTCTCCGGGAGGAAGTGGGTACGAGAACCTAAAGTTAGATTTTAGCAAAATCATTTAACCTGAATAGAAAAGGGATTGGAATCCTAGAGTATAGACGAGGAATAAAAGATCCTAATACCACCCAATGGCGACGTGGGCCCGTAAGGCACACAGCCATGTTAGTAAAAGTTTTATAGTGACCAGACTCAACTTCGGCCAAGGAGTTGGAAAGGGGCTACCTACAGGTCGTCGGCTCTGATACCAACTTGTGACACCCTCGATTCAATCATACACTAATCATACATGCAAATGTGTATGATCAAGATCAAGGACTCATGGGAAGATATCACAACACAGCTCTAGACACAAATTGAAATAATACAAGCTTCATATTACAAGCCATGGGCCGAGAGGGCTCGAATACATAAGCTCGAATACAGAAGAGTCGACGGAAGCAACAATATCTAAGTACAGACATGAGTTATACAAGTTTGCCTTAAGAAGGCTAGCACAAAAGCAACTACGATCGAAAAGGCAAGGCCTCCTGCCTGGGAGCCTCCTAACTACTCCTGGTCGTCAGCGGCCGTCACGTAGTAGTAGTAGTAGTAGGCACCTTCGGGGTAGTAGCAGTCGTCAAAGGTGGCATCTGGTTCCTGGACTCCACCATCTGGTTGCATCAACCGGAAAGAAGAAGAAAGGGGGAAAAGGGGGAGCAAAGCAACCGTGAGTACTCATCCAAAGTACTCGCAAGCAAGGATCTACACTACATATGCATCGGTATCAATGAAATGGGCTGTATTTGTGGACTGGACTGCAGAATGCCAGAAGAGAAGGGGAAAACCTAGCCTATCAAAGACTAGCATCTTCTGGAAACCACCATCTTGCGGCAACAGGAGGGAGTAGAGTAGCATAAAGTAAAGTAGTTGAAGTGTTATCAACCTCGGCCAGAGATCCTTTCTCGACTCCCTGCGAGAAAGCAATCCCAAAGCCATACTATCCATTTCTCCTATCCATGTCTCATCTCAAGTATCCAGTTCTAGTTGTATCGATCGGGATACAACTCCGAGCGTCCGTTACCATAGGACAGGCTATCGATAGATGTTTTCTTCCCTGCAGGGGTGCACCAACTTACCCACCACGCTCGATTAACTCCGGCCAGACACACTTTGCTGGGTCATGCCCGGCCTCAGCCAAACAATACGCCGCAACCCTACCTAGGCTTAACAGAGAGGCCAGCACGCCGGGCTAAACCTATGCCCCCAGGGGTCATGGGCCATCACACCGGGAACTCCTGCACGTTGCGAGGGCGGCCAGTGAGCAGACCTAGCTACTTCCTTCAAAAAGGCAGGTGCTTACGCAGTCAAACCCGGCGCGTGCCGCTTAGTCACTGACGTCTATTAAGCTTCGGCTGATGTTTACAACGTAGAACGCCCATACTATGCCCACGTGATGGTTAGTGCTATCAGGGCAGAGGCTCCTCGGATCAAATATCCAAATCGTAGTGGATTAGGAGCACGCGGTAATAAGCAGAGACTCACGAAATATGTGACCCCATTGCCCCGTCTCGAGGACTTGCGACAAGTGCTAGGAATGCCCGGCCACGCCTCATAATTATCTCGCGGGCACCCTCCAGGTCAACCCGTCTCCACATCACTCGCGGGTACCCCTCAGGGTCGACCCGCCTTTCCAAGTAACAGTGGTATAGTCCAAGTATCCGTGTGTCCAAACATCAAGGGGAAAACCCGAGGAATCACCCCCGGTGAATTCCACTAGATGTAATCATCAAGGTGAACGTAAGAGGAACCACCCCCGAGGTTCACACTTGAGGGTTGCATGATAGAGTCGTATCGGAAGTGGTTAAGGGGGAATCACCCTCGATGACCACGAGCGAATAGCTACACTACAGGGTTAAGATCAAAAGTGTTGTAGAGGTCTCACCCTTGGCACTCGATAGTAACCCAGTAGTGTCGAGCAACTAAGGGGAAAGTGATGTGCGGTGCCGGGGCCTGGTCTTCGATCCCGTTGATCTGGTCTTCAATGATGAAGCAGGGGCAACAAGGACAAGGTGGGGGTCATCGATGGATCACTAACCAACCTATACGAAGCAGTGTAGGATAAGCAGGTAGGTAACAATAAGCAGGTTACAAAAGAAGGCTATGCATCAGAATAGGAGCCAACAATAACAATAGCAAAATCTAATGCAAGCATGGGAGAATGGAATGGGCGATATCGGGATGATCAAAGGGGAGGCTTGTCTGGTTACTCAGACAAGAAGGAGGGGTCGTCGGTGACGTAGCCGATCACAGCGGCATCGGCAGCCGCCACGGAGTCTACCGAATAGAAGAGGGGGGAGAAACAGTAAGTACATAGCAAGAAAGCACATAACAGGACAACAAGCATAACTAGACGTGTTCTAACGCGGTCCTAGACGTTATAGGTGAAGGGGGAAAACATCCGAGAATGTTTTCCCGAAGATTGACATTTTCGCACCAACGAAACGGAGGGGGAAGGTTGCACGTTCACAATGCTAGGGGCGTGTGACAGATGAACGGAGAGTGTATCCAGATTCGTCTCACATTTCTAAGCAACTTTCATGTATAAAACTTTTTCATCCGAGCTATAGATTAATTTATATGATTTTTCAAAGTTTTAACAATATTCAGAAATTATTAATAATTCAAGTTGACTCGGTCAATTCGACTGTTCAAAGGGAGAAGGTGTGACTCACATGGCATAGGCTATATCTAAATATATAGTTAAAAACTGTCATAATCAAATGAGGCCAACATATCATCTGCACATTAGACAATTTCGTACACTAATCTAATCCTAGATCTATCCTATCTCTAATTAACTAAGCCGGCCAGAGACACGGCCGGCTGTGCATGTTGTGCACACAGGCACGGCCATGGCAAAGCATCAGCAAAGCAGCTTGGCGGCAGCAGCAAAGCATTAGCAAGCAACGGCAGCAAGTAGCGTCAGCAGCGGCGGGGATCGCAGCGAAGCGGTCTGATCGAAGTAGCAAAGAACGCATAGCGGCAGCTAGAAGCAAAGACGCAGCCGGGCGCCAGAGGCTGCAGCGGCGGCCGGAGGCGGACGCGGCTGGAGCGCGGGTGGCGCGGGATGTTGCCGGCGCGGAGAGACGGCGGCGCAGGCGACGGCCGGTCTGGGCGGGAGTGGGCGCTTGCACGAAGTGGTCAAGGCTGCGGCGGGAGCAGACAAGCACGCTCGAGAGTGGAGCTCCGGCGGTCCGGCCATGGCGGCAACAATCGGGTGCAGGTCTACAGCGCCAAAACAGAGAGGGGAAATGGAGAAATCGGGGTAGGTGCTCACCGCGAACACGAAGGCGAGGTCGGTGAGGGCCGGGAGCCGTCGGAGCAGCGGGGACAACGGTGGCCGTGGCGGACAGCGTCGAAGGGGAACGGCAATGGCGGAGATGCGAGGCCTCACAACTTGGACCGTTGGGCGGAGACGGCATAGGGAAGGCCGGCTGGGCTCCAGAGCTACCTTGGCGCGGCTCGGGTGGCCGCAGCCATGGCGAGCTGGAGGCGTCGGTAGGTGACGAGGATGAAGAAGACATCGCCGTGGTTGATGCAGAGAGCTTCAACTCCAACGGGTGGCTCCAGTAGACGAGGTAGTCGGCGGTTGTTCTTCTGGCGAAAGCAGGGACAGCGGGGTGCTAAGTGGGCGCGCGGGTGAGGTCGTCCATGGTGATGCGGGTGCACGGCGAGGTGGATCACTGGATCTGGACGCGAGCGAGAGAGCGATGAGGGAGAAAGGGTGAGGGGAAAATATTTGCGCAGCAAGGGGGTGGGGCTGACGAGGCCGAGAGGGGACCGTGGCGCCCTTATCCTCGTCGGGGCGTCGCTGGTCCGGCGGGGACGGCGTGTGTAGCGACCCTGGGCAGAGGAACAGGGAGGGGGAGGTGTCTGGTGCGAGGAGTGGGCTGGATGGGGTGGACCGAGGCTGGCTGGGCCGCTTGGCCATCTGGGCCGAGGCCTAGTGGGGTGGGGGGTTTGCATTTTTTTGTTTTGTTTTATTTTTATCTTTATTTTCTGTTTTCTTTTATTTATTTAATAGTTTTTAGTTTTACAAAAAGTAAAATCCACACCTAAAACAGAGTTACAATTTCAACTACTGTCACAAAAAGTTTTACCCTTGAATAGAATAGTTTAGTATTTTATAAAATTCAAAAGGCATTTAATTAATTGTTTTAGCAACTCTTTTATTCATTTTAGAGTATTGAAACATTTTATAAAAGTGTGGTATCTCCACGATAATTAGCTATGCATTATATGGCTCCATCCGAACGTTTTAGCTTTAATATTTGAAAACTTTTACCGCTGACTTGAATTTAAATTGAAATTGAGCGGGGTTTGAATCAACGCGAGTTTATCAAAAGTAATCATGGTGACGTGGCATCATTAACGTGGGATTACTGTAGCTTGACACTGGGGTGTTGCACGGCCATAGCAGCCCCTTTGCCTCCTCACGTTCCAGGAGTAGCAGCCCGTTCAATGGTCCCTCGGTTGCGGTCATCCGCGATGTTTCAATTTTTGAGCGTGCCTGGTGAAGCTCTCCCACTCCGAGGCTAACTTCTACTTGTGGAAGTGTTGGTTTCTAAGAACCTACATATGAGTTGTGAGCAACAACTCTTTGAGAGTCCGGCTAGGGACTGAATACATTCTTCTATCCTAAGTCATGAGCAAATAAGGTTGACGAGCTACAGAAGAACACAAGGAACTACCCAGCGCAACCGTCTTGGTGTAATACCTTACTCCTTCTTTGTTTTGTATTGCAGTGGTATGGAGCTACTATATGTGTGTTGCAAGATGAAAGGATTGGCCTCTCTTTCTTCTCCAGCTAAAAAGATCGACCGCCAGTGAGGCTTCGGTCTCCCCTATATATAGTGTCCAGGGAGGCTGAGGGAGTCCTGGATTAGGGGGTGTCCGGATAGCCGAACTATCACCGTTGGCCGGACTCCTGGACTATGAAGATACAAGATTGAAGACTTTGTCCCGTGTCCGGATGGGACTTCCCTTGGCGTGGAAGGCAAGCTTGGCGATACGGATATGTAGATCTCCTACCATTGTAACCGACTCTGTGTAACCCTAATCCTCCCCGGTGTCTATATAAACCGGAGGGTTTTAGTCCGTAGGATGAACAACAATCATACCATAGGCTAGCTTCTAGGGTTTAGCCTCTCTGATCTCGTGGTAGATCCACTCTTGTACTACCCATATCATCAATATTAATCAAGCAGGAGTAGGGTTTTACCTCCATCGAGAGGGCCGAACCAGGGTAAAAACATCGTGTCCCTGTCTCCTGTTACCATCCGCCTAGACGCATAGTTCGGGACCCCCTACCGAGATCCGACGGTTTTGACACCGATATTGGTGCTTTCATTGAGAGTTCCTCTGTGTCGTCATCCTTAGGCCCTATGGCTCCTTCGATCATCAACAACGACACGGTCCAGGGTGAGACTTTTCTCCCCGGACAGATCTTCGTACTCGGCGGCTTTGCACTGCGGGCCAATTCACTTGGCCATCTGGAGCAGATCGAAAGCTACGCCCCTGGCCATCAGGTCAGATTTGGGACTTTGAACTACACGGGCGACATCCACTGAGACTTGATCTTCGACGGATTCGAGCCACAGCCAAGCGCGCCGCACTGTCTCGTTGGGCACGATCTAGATCTGCCACGAACAAGGCCCTGGAGGTCGCACGGTGTCCGCTCCGACCCTTAGCTCGGAGCCGACTCCACCGATCGAGGACGAGTGGTTGGACACCGCCTCGGGGGCTATGATCTCTACAGCGATTGAGCCGAACTCCATCCCTGTCCTTTGCGAAGACCGTGACTCCAAGGTGCCGGACTCCTCTTCAGACTCCGAACCCTCCGTGCCCCTGCCAATCGAATCCAATTGGGCGCCGGTTATGGAGTTCACTGCCGCGGACATATTTCAGCACTCGCCCTTTGGCGACATCCTAAATTCACTAAAGTCTCTCTCTTCATCAGGAGAGCCCTGGCCGGACTACGGTCAGGAAGGTTGGGATGCGGACGATGAAGAAATTCAACGCCCACCCACCACCCACTTTGTAGCCACTGTCGATGATTTAACCGACATGCTTGACTTCGACTCCGGAGACATCGATGGTATGGACGACGATGCTGGAGACGACCAAGAACCAGCGCCTACAGGGCACTGGAAGGCCACCTCGTCATACGGCATATACATGATGGACATCCCAAAAGATGGGAACGGTGATGGAACAGCGGAGGATGACCCCTCGAAGAAACAGCCCAAGCATCGGCGTCAGCGGCGCCGCTCTAAATCCCGCCACAGCAAAAACGGTGATTCCGGCACGGGAGATAATAACACCGGACAAGGTGCCGAAGACAACCCCTCCAAAGAGGATTCAAAGACAGAGGAGGGAGAAGCCAGCCCTCATGATAGAGCGGCAGACAGGGAGGTGGAGGACGATAATTATATGCCTCCCTCCGAAGATGAGGCAAGCCTCGACGATGACGAATTTGTTGTGCCTAAGGATCCCGCCGAACAAGAGCGTTTCAAACGCAGGCTTATGGCCACGGCAAGCAGCCTCAAGAAAAAGCAGCAGCAGCTTAGAGCTGACCAAGACTTGCTAGCTGACAGATGGACTGAAGTCCTTGAAGCCGAAGAGTACGAACTCGAACGCCCCTCCAAGAGATACCCAAAACGCAGGCTGCTACCAAAATTAGAGGAAGCAGTACCCAAACCTACATCATCAGCGCATGATGCGGCCGACCGCCACCCGTGCGGGTCACGACAGAGAGGCCTCTAGGCCCTCCATTCAAGCCGCACCCCGGCGTCGCTCGAAAAGTACCAAGGCATGGGGAAACGCGCCAGACCTGCGAGACATATTGGAGGACAAGGCAAGGCAAACAAGATCGATCTACGGATCGCGTGGGCGCCCCATGATACGTGATGATAACCGTCACGCCGGATACAGCAATTCCGGCCGAGCCGAACACAGTAGACAAAGCTCATTTGAGCCGCGTCGTGATATAGCTCAATATAGAGGCGCCGCACACCCATTATGCTTCACAGACGAAGTGATGGATCATCAAATCCTCGAGGGTTTCAAACCCGTAAACATCGAATCATACGATGGCACAACAGATCCTGCGGTCTGGATCGAGGACTACCTCCTCCATATCCACATGGCCCGTGGTGATGATCTACACGCCATCAAATACGTCCCACTCAAGCTTAAAGGACCAGCTCGGCATTGGCTTAAAAGCTTGCCAGCAGAATCAATTGGTTGTTGGGAGGACCTGGAAGCCGCATTCCTTGATAACTTCCAGGGCACATATGTGCGACCACCAGACGCCGATGACCTCAGCCACATAATTCAGCAGCCAGAAGAATCGGCCAGACAATTCTGGACACGGTTCCAAACCAAGAAAAATCAAATCGTTGACTGTCCGGATGGAGAGGCCCTTGCAGCCTTCAAACATAACATCCGCGATGAGTGGCTTGCCCGGCACCTAGGACAGGAAAAGCCGAAATCCATGGCAGCCCTCACAACACTCATGACCCGCTTTTGCGCGGGAGAGGACAGCTGGCTAGCTCGTAGCAACAATTTGACCAAAAACCCTCGTAGTTCGGATACCAAGGACAGCAATGGCAGGTCGCATCGCAACAAGCACAAGCGCCGCATTAACAGCGATAATGCTGAAGATACGGTAGTTAATGCCGGATTCAGAGGCTCTAAACCCGGTCAGCGGAAAAAGCCGTTCAAAAGAAATACTCAGGGCCCGTCCAATCTGGACCGAATACTCGATCGCTCGTGCCAAATACATGGCACCCCTGAAAAACCAGCCAACCACAAAGAACGAGGACTGTTGGGTCTTCAAACAGCAGGAAAGTTAAATGCGAACTCAATGACAAGGGGCTGCATAGCGATGACGAGGAGGAGCCCCCGCCCGAACAATAGAGGACAGAAGGGCTTCCCCCACAAGTGCGGACGGTGAACATGATATACGCAACCCACATACCCAAAAGGGAGCGGAAGCGTGCACTAAAGGGACATATATGCGATGGAGCGATCGCCCGAAGTTCAACCCATGGTCCTCCTGCCCGATCACCTTTGATCGAAGGGACCACCCCACTAGCATCCGCCACGGCGGATTCGCCACATTGGTTCTTGACCCAATCATCGACGGATTTCACCTCACTAGAGTCCTGACGGACGGCGGTAGCAGCCTGAACCTGCTTTATCAGGATACAGTGCGCAAAATGGGCATAGACCCCTCAAGGATTAAACCCACAAAGACGACCTTTAAAGGCGTCATACCAGGTGTAGAGGCCAATTGTACAGGCTCAGTTACACGCGTTCCGCAGCGAAGAGTTAATCTTCGACATAGTCCCGTTCCGCAGTGGCTATCACGCATTGCTTGGACGAACCGCATTTGCAAAGTTCAATGCAGTGCCGCACTACGCGTACCTCAAGCTCAAGATGTCAGGCCCTCGAGGAGTAATCACGGTCAATGGAACGCTCTCTCCAAACGGAGGAGCACACGGCGGCCCTCGCGGCGGAGGTGCAAAGCAGCCTCTCACAGCAATTCTCGAGTCCGGCTATTAAACGTCCGGACACCGTCAAGCGCGCCCAGAGTAACCTACAACAAGACCGCCTGGCACGATACGAGCACGCGTAGCCATCCGGCCCCAACCCCAGCCCTCGCGAAATCACGAAGCCAGTACTACGCGTAAATAACTACGCTCTGGAGATACCATGGGCATAAGGGGAGGGGCACGACCACGGCACGCCCAGAATGTGGCTCAACCGCACCAGGGGCTCCCGATTGTGTCATTCTTTTTCTTTCTTCTTTTCTCTTACTTTCAGGACTCCGTTTTCCAGAAGCCCTGTCCGACACTAGAATTGCCGAACTCACGATGCAACAGCTAGGAAGCGTAAAGTTACGTCGAGTGTCGGTGGTCTCTACTACGAGCATTATACCTGCTTTTACATACCATCCCGCAGCTTACCCTCGGAGGGGGACATGTTAAATAGTCCCATCCCTTGCTTATCGCACTATTTGTATCGCTCGCTTTCATTGCAGTACCCTTTTGAATAAACAATACATAGCTTTTGCCTATTATTGCACTCCTTTCTTTATCTATATATATGTTCATTCATGACATGTTGCACCCGTACACTTTGGTACGGCCAATACACCAGGGGCTTAAGTACCCCAAAAATATGGTGTGATAAGTCGAACACTTTCACAAGTGCGGCACCCCGAACTTATAGCATTATATGCATCGGCTACGAATCATGTCTTGGGTCAATAGTTGGGTTTGCCCGGCTCCCATGTTTTGGTACCTTACGTTCCGTTATATCGGCTAAGGTAGCGCTGGGAGAACCACTGCGATTGTGCCCCCAGTTGAGCTGGGTTGAGCACCTCAGTGGAGAAAGCTAAAACTGACCGTCATGATGGGGCGAGAGCCTGTCGCTGTTCGAGAGGTTTTTTCGGGTCCCTAAAGACTTATGCCGCTTAGAGCGAGAAGTCGGCATTGTCCGGCCAGGGTGTGGATAGCGCCCCGAACTCGATCTTCCGAATAATAGGGCCTTCGCCGAGATTTAAAATTATAGAATTCTATGGCTAAGTTAGAGTGTTCAAGCACTATAGTCCGGTTGCCTTGTTCGTTGCGTTGAGCGCCTCCCTCGAAGGACCCAAGAATGGGAACAAGAGCGCTCAAGTTTATCCCGAACACCCCAAAGACTTTCGTGGGATGGGGGCTGAAGCCAACGACTTGCCATCTCTCAAATTTGATAAACAGCCGCATAGAAGGTAATATTTTAAATTCACAAGCGTTGCTTAGCGCATATGAACAAGTTTTCAGCGTACAGGATAACAAATGCGAGTCTATTAAAAAATTACATCTTTGGAGCATTCACCTGCTATAAGGCGGGCACCCTTCAGGACGCCCTTATAGTACATTTCGGGCTTGCAATGCTCCTTGCCCTTTGGTGGCACGTCCGTCACAAGCTTCTCAAAGATCCAGCTTGCCCCAAAGGCACTTTAGCACGGGCAAGGGCCCGGCGGGCACCTTCAATGCAGACGGAGCGCTTGATGACTTCAATCCATGGACAGGCGTCCACCAACCGCTGCACTAACCCGAAGTAGCTCCCAGGCATGGCTTCCAATGGCCATAGCAGAATTATGAGGCCCTTCATGGCCTGTTCGGCGACCTTGTGGAGCTCGACCAGCTGCTTCAGCTGGTCACTCAGGGGCACCGGATGTCCGGCCTCAGCATACTGAGACCAGAACACCTTTTCAGTCGAGCTCCCCTCCTTGGCGCGGTAGAATGCAGCGACATCGGTTTACACTACGGGCAGATCTGCGAATGCTCTGGAGAGCTCCGGATTCAGGTAAGTAATAGATAATCCACTTTCACATGCTTGCTTTGCATAAAGAATGCCTTACCCGTCGCTATCTTCTTTAATTATTCAATTTCCTGGAGGGCTTTTTGGGATTCGGCCTTAGCGGCTTTGGCAATCTCAAGAGCCAAGGCGAGCTCGGACTCTCGAGTCTTCGAGTCACGCTCCAAACTCTCGTGTTTTTCAATGAGAGCCTGGAGCTCTTGCCGCACCTCCGCCACCCGTGCCTCCTGCTTCTCTCGCTCGGTGCGCTCCGCGACCGTTTGCTTTCGGCTGTGGACACCGCTTCCTTCAGGGTCGCCACCTCGTTCGTGGCCCGTACAGTAGTCCTGTCAGTTTTGCAACCAAATCCTTTTTATAAGGTATCAGTTTAATAATGTATTACTTACCTTCCTTGTCCTCGAGCTGCTTCTTAGCAAGGCCAAGCTCGTTCTCGGACCGCTCGAGGCTCTGCTTCAATGCATTGATCTCCTTGATCGGTCTGGCGGCAGAGGTCGGCAGCTTTGCATTCCCATATTGACATACTTATGTTAGACTCCTGCGTATATCTTTTTAGATCCTCAGTCCGGCTTTTCTTTCCGTACACCAAACTAAGCATCAGGGGCTACTGTCTATGCGGTAATATTTTTACATATTCTAAACTTACCTCAAAGACTATTAGAAGGCTGGTACAGGCTTCAGTCAGCCTGCTCTTGGCGGACTGAACTTTCTGTATCACCACACTCATAACAGTGCGGTGCTCCTCATCGATGGAGGCACCGTTAAGCGCCTCCAGCAAGCTATCCGGTGCCTCTGGATGGACGGAGGTCACCAGCGTCGCAGTCTTGCACTTCTTACGAAGGGGCCGCTAGCCGGACTTCGGAACCACTGAAGGTTCCGGTACGGAGTCCAGCACAAGGCCGGACTTAGAGCCCTCTGGGGTTTCGCCCCCTTTGCGCCCAGAGTCTGCGTCACGAGGAGAGGAGGCGGTCGGAAGTGAAGTGCTATTCACATCCGACGAATCCAGGGAGCCGCTCGACGAAGCGGCGAGCTCGTCCTTGGGCGGGCTACATGGTTATATCCGGCGTTAGAAGACACTATGCGACAAATGAAAAGTCATGAGCTATTCCGGAGTCCGGACACTTTCGATCTCGCCAGGGGCTTGGCCCTTGGTGGCCACTCCTCCTCGTCATTACCGGCGTTGGTGGAGAAGTCCGGAGGAAGGGTCCTTCCTTTCTTGGACCCTTCGGCCTCCCGGCCGGGCGGCCTTCCTTTCTTCTCTCCTTCACTGGGAGAGGCTTCTTTTACCTCCTCCTCGTCCTCAGAGGAGGATTCCGCCTCAGATTTGTCGGACGATGAGTCCGACAACACCTGGCGTCGGGCGCTCCTTCGAGTCCCCGTGGCCTTCTTCTTAGCTTTCTTCTCGGCACCACGTGAGGTGCCGGAGCCAGCAGCCCCGTCAGCGGGCGTCCGCTGGAGTCTTCGGCAAGGGAGCCGGACAGTTAACCTGCCCGGACGTGTTACGCCAATCCTGTCAAAGGTAAGGGAGTTTAGATCCTACATAGAGTCAAACTATGAAAAACAAGAGTCCCGTAAAGGGCAAAATAGCCTACCTCGGTAGCTTGGCGCTGCGAGCTGAATCCGCGATCTTCGGTAGCGGATGTGGGAGCCTCGGCGCCCTTGTACGGCACCTTCCAGGCATCTTTGGACGTAGTGTCGAAGAGCCTTTTCAGAGTTTGGTGCTGTGCCGGATCAAACTCCCACAATTTGAAGGCCCGTTGTTGGCATGGGAGGATCCGGCGGATGAGCATAACCTGGACTACATTGACAAGCACGAGATTCTTGTCCACCAGTGGTTCGGACGCAGGTTTGAGTCAGGACAGCTCCTCCGAATCACCCCACGTCAGGCCCGTCTCTTTCCATGATGTGAGCCGTGTGTGTGGGAGCCAGATCGGAATTAGGGGCCGCCCATTGAGGGTCGCCATGGCTCGGAGATGTAGAACCACCTCGATTGCCACCCCTTTATGGTCTCCACAAAGGAGCCCTCGAGCCATAGGACTTTGGCCATCTTGCCAACCATGGCGCCTCCGCACTCCGCTTGGCGGCCGCCCACTACCTTCGGCTAGACATTGAAGGTCTACAGCCATAAGCCGAAGTGGGGCTGGATGCAGAGGAAGGCCTCGCACATGACGATAAACGCCAAGATGTTGAGGATGAAGTTCGGGGCCAGATCATGGAAATCTAGGCCGTAGTAGAACATGAGCCCCCGGACAAATGGGTGAAGTGGAAAACCTAGTCCGCGGAGGAAGTGGGTGAAAAACACCACCCTCTCATTGGGCCTGGGGGTGGGAATGAGCTGCCCCTCGTCAGGGAGCCGATGCGCGATGTCGCTGGACAAGTATCCAGCCTTCCGTAGCTTTTTGACTTGTACCTCCGTGACGGAGGAGACCATCCACTTGCCTCCCGCTCCGGACATGGCTGGAGAAGGTTGAGGAGGGATGTGCGGACTTGGGCGCTGGAGCTCGAGTGCGCGGAAATTGATGAGCAAAGGAGGAAGAAGGCGTATGTTAAAAGGTGGATCCTTATCCCTTATATGGGCGGAATGACTATGCGTCCCCGCCACCTGGTAAAACTTCGCTTATCTCCCAAAGCGCCGTAATCAATGGCGCGGTTGGGTTCTACGTCCGTATTGATGGGAATCCCGGAATAAGGGGGCACGATCTCCGCTTTGATAAGACGTTCCAAGGAAACCGCCTCGCTAAACGCGCTGAGGTGGAACAGTAAAAACGATTCATATAAAGGTCTGGCCGTGGTGTGATGGCACACCGCGGAATACGTCAGCAGATCTGTGCAAAGGTTATTCTCTCTACGGTGGTATGTGGAACTTGTTTTGCAGAGCCGGACACAATCCTTGTGTTCAAAATCTTCTATGAAGTATTCGGAGGAGGAACCCGCCTTGCAATGCGAAGACAATATGCGCCCGGACTCCTCGTCATTGAAGCCTGGTTCAGGGAGCTCTTGAGGAGTCTGGATTAGGGGTGTCCGGATAGCGAACTATCACCGCATTGGCGGACTCTGGACTATGAAGATACAAGATTGAAGACTTCGTCCCGTGTCCGGATTGGACTTTCCTTGGCGTGGAAGGCAAGCTTGGCGATACGGATATGTAGATCTCCTACCATTGTAACCGACTCTGTGTAACCCTAACCTACCGGTGTCTATATAAACCGGAGGGTTTTAGTCCGTAGGACGAACAACAATCATACCATAGGCTAGCTTCTAGGGTTTAGCCTCTCTGATCTCGTGGTAGATCCATTCTTTTACTACCCATATCATCAATATTAATACAGCAGGAGTAGGGTTTTACCTCCATCGAGAGGGCCCGAACCTGGGTAAAAACATCGTGTCCCCTGTCTCCTTTTATCATCCGCCTAGACGCATAGTTCGGGACCCCCTAGCCGAGATCCGCCGGTTTTGACACCGACAGAGGCCCTACCAGGGGCACCGATTGGTTGAATATACATTGGAGTCCGTTCGCTTAGCATGTACTGTGGTGGCAAGGTCGGCTCATAGCACGCTTTGTACGAATGATGATGGCGTCTGAGGGAGTTCCGGACTAGGGGGTGTCGGGATAGCCGAACTATCATCATCGGCCGGACTCCAAGACTATGAAGATACAAGATTGAAGACTTCGTCCCGTGTCCGGATGGGACTTTCCTTGGCGTGGAAGGCAAGCTTGGCGTCTGGATATGTAGATCTCCTACCATTGTAACCGACTACGTGTAACCCTAACCCTATCCCTGTCTATATAAACCGGAGGGTTTTAGTCCGTAGGACAAACAACAATCATACCATAGGCTAGCTTCTAGGGTTTAGCCTCTTTGATCTCGTGGTAGATCTACTCTTGTAACACACATCATCAATATTAATCTAGCAGGACGTAGGGTTTTACCTCCACCGAGAGGGCCCGAACCTGGGTAAAACATCATGTCCCTTGTCTCCTGTTACCATCCGCCTAGACGCACAGTTCGGGACCCCCTACCCGAGATCCGCCGGTTTTGACACCGACATTGGTGCTTTCATTGGGAGTTCCTACGTAGCCGTCGCCGATAGGCCCGATGGCCCCTTCGATCATCAACAACGATGCGGTCCAGGGTGAGAATTCTCTCCCCAGGCAGATCTTCGTGTCCGGCGGCTTTGCACTGCGGGCCAATTCGCTTGGCCATCTAGAGCAGATCGAAAGCTACGCCTCGACTGGCCGTCGTCAGATTCGAAGTTTAAACTATACAGCCGATATCGCGGAGACTTGATCTTCGACGGATTCGAGCCTCGACCAAGCGCGCCGCCTTGTCTCGATGGGCATGATCTAGCTCTGCAACAAAGGTGCTCGGAGGCCGCACGAATCCGCTCAACCCTTAATCGGGAGCCGGACTCCCCAATCGGGACGAGTGGTTGGACACCGCCTCGGGGCTTTAATCTCTACGGCGATCGAGCGAACTCCATCTGTCCTTTGCAAAGACGCCGACTCAGGCGCCGGACTCCTATCCGGACTCGAACCCTCCGCGCCCTTGCCGATCGAATCCGATTAGGCGCCCGTTATGGAGTTCACGACGCGGACATCTTTCAGCACTTCGCCTTTTGGCGACATCCTGAGTTCACTAAAGTCTCTCTCTTTATCCGGAGAGCCCTGGCGGACTACGGTCAGGAAGGTTGGGATCTGAACGATGAAAAATTCAACGCCCACCCACCACCCACTTTGTAGCCACTGCCGATAGCCTACACGGCGTGCTCGATTTCGACTCAAGACATCGACGGTATGGGCGGCGATGTAGGAGACAACAATGAACCAGCACCTATAGGATGCTGGACAAACTCACCCCATGATGTATACATGGTGGATACACCTAAAGCAAATGAAGACGAGGAGCAACGGGACACTACGAAGTTTAAATCCCTCGAAAAGCAGTCAAAACAGCAACATAAATGCCGAACAAAGTCCCGCCTCAACAAAGACCCAGCCATAGAGCAGGGCGAACCGGTGGACAACGAACAAGCTATCGAGCAATCATACGAACAAGACAAGTTGGATAAACAATCTTCCCCGGCGAAGACAACAGTCCGGACGACCTCACGCCGTACAAACCATTGGAGCAAAATGACCTCCAGAAAAGGCTCGTCGCCACTGCGCGTAGCCTGAAAAAGCAGAAGCGGAAGCTCAAAACAGCGGAAGATGCACTCAGGATTAGATGGAGCAAAGTATTCAGCACCGCAGAAAAGTACGGCGAAAGTCGCCGAACAAAGAGCTACCCGAAAAGAAAGCTACTGCCTGAATTCGACGAGGAGGCCTTAGAGCCCCCACAATTAAAAAGCAAGAAGGCCACCCGGTCGGATGGACGACCTCATGGCAAAAAGAGAGCGGCGAATGGCGCTGCACACAAGCCAATATGCGATCCGCATAAGGATTCACACCAAGAGGATGGCCCAGTTAGGTCCATCTATGGGCCAAGAAAGCAGGCTCATCAAAGCAATGCAATACGCCAAAATTCCGAAGATCATGGCACACCCAAATATAGGGGCGCCGCACACCCCCTATGTTTCACCGATGAGGTCTTTGGATCATGAATTTCGGTGGATTCAAACCCGTAAACATAGAGGCATCTGACGAAACAACAGACCACAGAGTGCGGATCGAGGATTACATCCTCCACATACACATGGCTAGAGGAGACGATCTCCACGCCATAAAATACTTACCCCTTAAACTCAAAGGGCCAGCTCGGCATTGGCTTAAAAGCCTCCCCGAAAATACCATTGGAAGCTGGGGAGAGCTCGAGGATGCATTTTGGGCAAATTTTCAGGGGACTTATGTCCGCCCTCCGGATGCAGACGATCTAAGTCACATAACTCAACAGCCCGGAGAGTCAGCCCGGAAATTCTGGAACAGGTTCCTTACTAAAAAGAACCAAATAGTCGATTGTCCGGACGTCAAGCCTTAGCAGCTTTCAAACACAACGTCCGAGACGAATGGCTCGCCAGACACCTCGCCAAGAAAAGCCAAGAACAATGGCCGCATTAACAAGCCTCATGACCCACTTTTGCATCGGGAGAAGACGGTGGCTGGCTAGATGCAACAACAATGACGAGTACATCCGAAATCAGGGATGGAAATGGGAAATCATGAAGCAGAAAAGATCAGTGCCGGAATAAGGAAAATGGCCCAAATAGTACGGCGGTCAACGCCAGATTCAAAAGCTCTCGGCCGAACAACCAAACACTGCCCCTAAAGGATAACAGTGACGAGCTATCCAACCTAAACAAGATTACGGATAGACCGTGTCAAATACATGGTACCTCAGGAAGCTCGCAAACCATACCCACAGAGATTGTTGGGTCTTCAAACAGTCCGTCCGACTTAATGCCGAACACAAGGGGCTCGACACACCAAATGCGAGTGACGAAACCCAAAAGCAGCACTCCAGAAAACGAAAAACTTTCCCACAGGAGGTTAAAACAGTAAACTTACTTCACGTGATCAAAGGGAAATAAAAGCGGCGCCCACTAAAAGGCGCGCCGCACACTGGTTGTCAAAACAATTCACCTTCGACCATCAGGACTATTCCGATAATATCCGGAACGCAGGATGGACTGCCTTGATATTGAATCCTATAATCGATGGATTCCAATTTACACATGTCCTCATGGACGGCGATGACATAAACACGATATATCGGACACAATCCGCAGGATGGGGATAAACCCAACCAAAATTCGCCATAGCAACACCTCCCTTAAAGGAGTACTGCCAGGCCCATACGCCCTTTGCACGGGCTCCATACTGCTAGAAGTTGTGTTTGGTTCATCCGACAACTTCCGTCGCGAAAGGTTACTCTTCCATGTCGCCCCGTTTAAAAGTAGCCATCAAGCACTATTGGGACGCGAAGCTTTCGCCCGCTTTAACGCAATACCGCATTATGCATCTCTAACACTTAAAATCCCAGTCCACGCGACATCATCTCGTTGAAAGGAAGTATTAAGTGTTACTCGTATGGAAGAAGGGAGACTGCATCGACAGCTCCACAGCTATCCGGCTCAACTAGGCAAAGAACCTGCAATAGGTCATTGAAACCCCGGATATGGCTAGACGAGTCCGGCACCCACTAGCGGCATACCCCCATACAAGGGGCTGCATGCATGTATAACAAGAGACAATAAAGCTCAATTTTGTTCACTTCTTTGAATCATACTCTGTTAATTTAATATTAAGTACATCTTTCATGACGCTCCTTTTCTTTGAACTAAGTTCCTCTCTTTACAGATGAACAACGTGCTACACCCGTCCCAGGATACGGCACAACGGAGACACAAAGCAGACGTGCAGCAGGGACCCGTTGCAAGGATTCTTTTCAGATTAAGACCCTGCGTAAACCTTTTTCACTGTCTCTTGTTGATATACATTCCCCAGTTCCTTAAATATAAGCGAGGAGGAGGCTGGTGCTTTGGCATTGGCCGCACCAGAATTTTTATGGCGTGCACGGACACAAAGGGCTTAGGGCCTTATTTTGCCCATTTTCATAAAGACCGAATACCTTAGGGAGTATTCGGCGTCTCGAGTTAGGCCTTATATGCATCAGCTCCGAATCATTGTCTTTGGTCAAATGTTGGGTTGCCCGGCTCCTGTGTTTTGCTGCCTTACGTTTCGTTTTCACGGCTAACGCGACACCAGGAGAACTACTGCTATTTGTGCCCCGGTTCGGCCGGGCGAGCACCTCAGTAGAGAAAGCCAAAAAACTGACTGTCATGATATAGCGAGAGACTGGTCAACCACTCGATGACTCACAGGAATGTTTAGAATTCCTCCGCATTAATGAAGGACTGGTTTTTGGTCAGGCACATACGCACCCCGAATTCGGGAGAGTGCGGTGCCCCCAGGGGCTATATAGTAGCCCCACCCTCGAACTCCTATGGCTAAGTGAAAGCGATAAAGCATTATAGTCCGGTTGCACGGTTTGCTACGCTACCACCTCCTTAACAGGACCAAGACGTTGGATTAAGTGTGAAAACGCTTTTTGCAAACACCCCGCACTATGTGCGTGGGGGCTGAAGCCAAGGACTGCCATCTTTCGGGTTATATACACATCTACATAAACGGCCGACAGGAGTAGTTTACTACTTGAACGCACAAGTATAAAAAGCACTTATATTACATTGAAACATCGTTTTCACGAATCATACATGTCATTCAAACATAATATGCTTCGAGCATCGCGTCTCTATTAAACGAAGCGTCCGCATGACTTCTTCAAAGTAGTGCTCGGCGGTACTCGGCCTCTGTCGAATCTTTGGGATGCAATGTCGGTGGCCTTCATCTCTCGCCAAGATGTCTTGACACGGCAAGAGCCATCCGCGCTCCTCAATACATGCCGATCGCTTTATCGCGGCGATACGCTGCACCGCTTCCAAGAAACTGCTGCACTACACCAAAATAGCTCTTAATTTGGGGTCCGTCCGGCCACAAGTGAGTCAAGACATGCTTCATGGCCAATCCGGAAAATCGATTCAGCTCGGCCCACTCGGCTAACCGATCGGTCAGCGGCAGAGGACGCTCCGGACTATGGAAGTGCGACCAGTATAGCTCTTCCCTTTTGTGCCCCTTCTGGCCCCGGAAGTGCTCAACTGCTGGCCCACAGCTTCGCCGCCAAGTCCATATCAGCCTCCACTGAACTCCAGAAGTTCTCCAACGGAGCATACTTTGGATCTGTATATTTCCTCCGCAGCAGAAACGGTTTTCCAGCCGCAATTGCCCTAGCCTGACTCATCTCCTCCTTGGCAGCTCTCAAAGCCGATTGGGCATTCTTGGTTTCGGCGGCGGCCTTCTTTAGGCCCTCCTGCTCCGCTTGATGCTCTTTTTCAAGAACCTCGCAGAGATCGGTAGCATTCCTTAACCTTTTGGCCATCTCGGCCATCTCCTCTTTGCTTCGGCAGTGAGCAGCCCGTTCAGCTTCTAGCTCTCCGGCCGCCTTTAAAGCAGCCGCATTACTACTCCTGGCTTGCTCCTTCGCTCGGGCAAGTTCTGCCTGCAGCTCCTCAACGGCAGCGGCACCATCTGCATTAAAGCATACAAACAGTAAGACATGGGCGTCAAGCTCCCTTAACAGGTGTCCGCATAGAAGTCGCATACCTTGTGACTCGTCAAACCGTTTATTGACCAGCGCGATGTCCGCATCCGCCTCGTCAAGTTGCCGCTTCAGTTCGACATATTCATCGATCCGGCTGGCCTCCGGACGCCCGCCACCTGTTTAGGAGCGGTGATATGTTAAGCGAGATTTGATCCTCGCACGTCGTCAATTTTTGACAACATACCGAGTCTCAGGGGCTACTATCTATACATGGCGCATTTTATATGCATAACTGCTGCCAGGTATATTATTTTTATGCGTACCTCAAACCCGTCCAAGAAGCTTCGACAGCTTCCGTGCAATCCACTCTCTGCGGATGCAATTCTTTCAATCACCGTACCCATTAGAGCACGGTGATCTTACGAGATAACCGCCGCCTCGATAGAGCAAATCCTCGACTCCTCTTACCAGCACACCACTTGGCGCTGGACCTTCCGGCCCCGCCGGACTTGGGGGAACCCTCCATGACGACACCTCCGGGTCGTCCGCTTCACATGAGGGTGCGACAGGTGGAGGCGTTTCGCTCTCCATCATCTCCGGAAGAAGATCCCCCGAAGACGAGCTCTGCTGAGAAGGGCGGAGGTCCGAACTACAAGGTACAATATCGGTTATCTTCATAAATAAATATAGGGATGTTCCTTATTTACAAGACCCCTTCGTTTTACTTACGGCTCATTTGGAGGGCTGATCCCCTTGGGGAAACAAAGGCGGCTGGGTTACTTCCAGCTGGACTCTCCGATGAAGATCCCTTCCTTTCTTTGAGGCCTTGACCTCCGGATCTTCCAAGCGGTCCTCTTCTCTCCTCGGAAGGTGGGACTCTTAATCCCTCCTTCCTTGATAGCCTCCTTCATAGAGGCGGTTGCTCCCCGCTCCTCCCTTCGCCTTCTTCAAAAGGCGCGACCTTCAACATCTTGGTCAACATGGGATCCGGCGTGGTCTCTGGGAGGGGAGCCGGACACCTTATCAACTTTGCCTTGGCTATCCACTCATGTTTAAGAAACGGCTCCTTTAAAGGGCATATATGTATAATAAATGAATGAACAGCTTGTCCGGTTACAGGACTACTTACTTGAGTATCTGGGCGATTGCAGCTTAGTCCTGCGTCCTCGGTCAAGTCCGGACACTTCTCTTGTGATCCGAAGAACAGTTTATACATCTCCGCGGGCGTCGTGCCCATAAATTTTTGGAGAGATCATGGTCCCTCCGAATTGAATTCCCACAAGCGGAGGGGGCGACGTTTGCAGGGCTGAAGGCGCCGGATCACCATAACCTGCACCACTGCAACCAAATTGATCCCTCTTTCCTGGAGGTCTCGAATACGGCCCTGCAGCAGGGAACGCCCTTGGGCGACCCCAGTCGAGCCCCTTGTTGACCCATGACGCCCGGCCGCTGTGGTGGACCGGAGGCGAAGGCGGGAGCGCCGCCAATTTGGTGCCCCTGGGAGCGGTGATATAAAACCACTCCCATTGCCACAAACCAAGCTCCTATTGAAAGGAGCCCTCGGGCCACGGAGCATCAGCACATTTGCTTATGACCGCCCTTCCGCACTCTGCTTGCTGCCCCTTGATCGTCTTTGGCTCCACCTTGAAGGTTTTGAGCCACAATCCAAAGTGGGGGGTAATATGGAGGAAGGCCTCACATACAACAATGAATGACGAGATATGGAGGATGGACTCCGGATTCAAGTCATGGAAATCAAGCCCATAATAAAACATGAGCCCCCGCACAAAGGGGTCCATCGGGAAGCCTAAACCCCGACGGAAGTGAGACACGAACACCACGTTCTCACCGGGCTCAGGAGTGGGAATGACCTGCCCTGGAGCAGGCAGCCCATGCGAGATCTCGCCAGTTAGGTACCTGGCGTCTCGCAGCTTTAGCACGTCTCCTTTTGTGACGGAGGAAGACATCCATCGGCCATGCTGGTCGGAGCCGGACATCGTCGAAAGTCCGAAGCGCCTGAATCTGAAGCTTTGGGTGTTGGAACTCGAAGGACGAGGCGAACTCGATAGAGGGTGTAAAAAGGAGAGGGCGTTCGTCTCGTTATAAAGAGGTTGAATACCAAGAGCCCACCCCGTGGTCGACTAGGACTCGCCTTTGATAGAGAAGGCAGGCCAACGGGCACGGTTGGGTTACCCACGTCCGTATTGATGAGAATCCCGGAATAAGGGGGCACGATCTACGCTTTGATAAGACGTGCCAAGGAAACCGCCTCGCTAAGCACGCTGAGGTGGAGAAAAAAAACGATTTATATAAAAGCCTGGCCGTGGTGTGATGTCACGCTGCGGAATACGTCAGCAGATCTGTGCAAAAATTATTCTCTCTACGGTGTTATGTGGAACTTGTTTTGCAGAGCCGGACACTATCCTGGTGTTCACAATCTTCTATAAATTATTCGGAGGAACAACCCGCCTTGCAATGTCAAGACAATATGCGCTACGGACTCGTCGTCATTGAAGCCTGGTTCAGGGCTACCGAGGAGTTCCGGACTAGGGGTCTCCGGATAGCCGAACGATCATCATCGGCCGGACTCAAAGACTATGAAGATACAAGATTGAAGACTTCGGCGTGGAAGGCAAGCTTGGCGATACGGATATGTAGATCTCCTACCATTGTAACCGACTCTGTGTAACCCTAATCCTATCCGGTGTCTATATAAACCGGAGGGTTTTAGTCCATAGGACGAACAACAATCATACCATAGGCTAGCTTCTAGGGTTTAGCCTCTTTGATCTCGTGGTAGATCTACTCTTGTAACACACATCATCAATATTAATCTAGCAGGATGTAGGGTTTTACCTCCATCGAGAGGGCCCGAACCTGGGTAAAACATCGTGCCCCTTGTCTCCTGTTACCATCTGCCTAGACGCACAGTTCGGGAACCCCTACCCGAGATCCGCCGGTTTTGACACCGACAGCGTCCTTCCAGGGTCGCGTGTTATCCCCGAAATACGTACTCGTCTTCTTCAACATTCATTGTGAAGTGACGTTGTACCGCCACTATATCAATATAGGAAGCTGGTGAATCTTACTGTAGCCGTTGTAGATTGCTTGGGCCGCAAGGGTCCTTCCAGAGGTCAAACATGAGGATAAGTCACCTCAACTCCAATCTTCTTCCCCACACAGGAAAGAGTGCTTCTTAGTGCCAACATGCTGTCCCATAAATCATGATGCTTCCATTATGATGGGTTGGAGGAATATCTATGCACCCTCTCGGAGAGGTCCCTCAAGGTGCCTTCCGGGGGCAATCAAGATCCATTCTCGAACTTCTTCCTGATAGACCATAGCCTAAGGGACCCTTCAGGGTCTTCGAGAATGTCTTGAGGACAGAGGAAAACCTTGTCCACTGTCGTCAACGCTCATTCAACTTGGTTAGTAGTATCCTAGTCTTAATGACACCGATAGTAGCCCATGGCCCCATTAAGTAACTCTTTAGTTGTCTGGCAGACACGGCGAATGGGTACTTTGCTGTTCCAAAGCCTTAACGTGTGGCGATCATAGGCCCATGATGGGACTGAACACCCAAAGGCTTTTTCCTTGCTTTGGAAGAAGGCCTTATGTGGGGCACGGTTAGGTCAGAGCATCTGCAATAGTTTGTATCTTCAATCGTTGGTATAATTGTCCACGTCAGTAGCCAATAGCACATCATACATGCTCTTCAATGGGGTGTATGTTAAGCATATGTTACAGCGCCGGCTCGGGAGGTCCTCCGACCGTTCTTCCTCCCTGCCGTATTGTCCGCAAATCCAACCTGCCGCCACCGACATCCCGGCGACCCTCAGGTATAAGTTCTTCAAAAGCGGCCTTGCTCTACTGCCCCAGCTCTCACGTGTCTACATGTGCATCTGTTTCTACTCCCATCAGCTCTTCCAAAGCCACCTAAATTTTTAGTATTATTAGAGGTAAAGCTACTTCATGCATTCGAATCTAGGGCTTTGTTCAAACAATGAAGAAAGGGGGGAAAGTTGTAGCATGAATCTAGGACTTGATTCAAAGAGGAAATAATATGGTGAAAGTAGTAGAGACCGGATAGCCAACCGGTCTCTTTGTTGAAAAGGGAAATAATGGGAAAACGTAGTACAAACTAGATAAGGAACATATCTATTATTGGTTGAAAAAATGATAAAAAGTGGCGGCTGGTGGACAAGTCAACAGAGTATGTTCAGGATTAGATTTGCTGCCATCACATAGTAAAAGGTCTCCAGGATTAGATTTGCTGCCCTCACATAGTAAAAGGTCTCAGGATTAGATTTGCTGCCCTCACATAGTAAAAGGATTCCAGGATTAGATTTGCTGCCCTCACATAGTAAAAGGTCTCCAGGATTAGTTTTGCTGCCCTCACATAGTAAAAGGTCTCCAGGATTAGTTTTGCTGCCCTCACATAGTAAAAGGTCTCCAGGATTAGATCTGCTGCCCTCACATAGTACAAGGTCTCCAAGAATAGGTTTGCTGCCCTCACATAGCATGAACAAACTCGGCATCACCACTTTATGCCTCCTTGTAGGTACATTGTGCTGATGCACCCACTGTCGCATGTCCTTATACCAACCTTTTGTTGTTTTTAATGTAAGGGCGCATGTAAAATGAAGCGATCACACTGTTACCTTAGGGACATGTCCAACTAGTGTTATTGTTAATCTAATGCCTCCAGTGATAAGATGCAATTAAACTATGTTACAAATGGCACTCCTGCTGTTTTCCCCAATATGATAAGTAAGTTGCTCCTTTACGCTACTGAGTGTCCTGGTGTTCCCACGGTCCCATGCCCTTAAACCAACTCTTTAGCTGCTGTTGATTTATCGTGGTTCGGTAAACAAGCAATGCCACCATTAAAGTAATCCCATATTTGAGGAATCTCATTGTTGATCGTAATGCTTACGGTAACATGAAGCATTGCCGACGCTTTTAAAATTTCTACTGTCCTTGCGTGATTGCCATGAACATAATTAAGATGCTTCTTTTCATTTTGTATATGTTTCAGTATATTCTTATTGACCAAAGAACTGTTTACTTTCTATCTTTTGTGCAGATAGTGATATCCTTTTCACCTTGTTGCTATTGTGACCTTTTGGTGAACTGCACAAAACACTTTTTTGGAATGAGTGTATTGTGCAGTTCAACTAAAATGTCACGTGGGCAACATATCTCAATTTTGGTGGAACTGCACAAAATGGTGATTGGAGTTTCCAAAATCTCCGTCAAGTTCTGCTGGTAATCTCGTGCAACATTTTATTTTAGTGGAACTACACAAAAGGATAATAAAATTATAGTTGCACCTTACATGAGCCGGATAGCCAACCTTAATGTTCCTCAATTTTAGTGCAACTACTAAAGAAGAACCTGCCAGCTCACAAGAGCAAGTACTTCTTGCTAGCTGAATGATACAATCTTTGCTTCATTTCAGGTGAACTGCAGAAAAAGTCGCATGAATTGAATCATGGAACTCCAGGCATACCTCATCCACGTAGAGCTGGAGATTGAGTTCAAGGAGGCCGCTATTAAAGCGAAATCACGCTCTCCTGTCTCCTTGTTTGTGCTGTGCAAACAGGAATACTCAACTAGAGATGTTGTGACGGTCAAGAGCATTCGCCAAGTTCTTCGATTGTATGACATGGCTAGCCAAGATGGATTTAATCATGATATTCACTTTATCAAAAGGCTCTAATGGGTTGGTTCTGAATCTTGCAAGCTGGGAATCAGTGAGATGTGTAGGCATCTTTGTTGTACTTATTGCTTGAATCTTATTTGTTGGTTCTGAATCTTGCAAGCTGGAAATCAATGAGATGTGTAGGCATCTTTGTTGTACTTATTATTTGGATCTTATTTGTTGGTTCTGAATCTTGCAAGCTGGGAATCAATGAGATCTGTAGGCATCTTTGTTGTACTTATTATTTGGATCGTATTTGTTGGTTCTGAATCTTGCAAGCTGGGAAACACGGCATGATGATGCAGAGGACAACAACCATAACAAACAGTTCAAACTTGGTAGTATTATCTTTGTGAAAGTGTGAAAAATGTGCTGATCGTGTGCGTCCTGAGAATAATAATTCTAATTGTTTTGCATGTTGATCCTGTGGCACTTATAGAATGAGCGAATGCATTGCTTGTTTTAAGTATAAATTTCTATTAAAGCTAATTAAATTTAAGTAAAGTGACCACTAACTCCTGTTATTACATTACCAATACAGACCCGCTCGTGAACCGACGTGTGGCCGAGGGTGCATCTTCTGCCGGGCGTGCAGCGGACGAGGGAGGGGTAGTAACTGTTGTCTCCTGTACACACTCAACTTACCACTACTAGGGAAAACCTTATACACAGAAGTTTATCAGTAGCGCGGTTTAAAAGTGGGCGCTACTGCTAATTAGTAGTAGCGAGGGGTATAAAAACCGCGCTACTACTAAGTTGATAGTAGTAGCGAGGGGTATAAACCCGCGCTGCTACTAAGTGGTCTCCAACAATGCCCCCTGGATAGGCCATAGTAGTAGCGTGGGGTATAAAACCGGCGCTACTACTAAGTAAGTAGTAGTAGCTCAGGTAACACACCCACGCTACTAATAAGCGTGTCCACCCTGGACCGATCCACACTCCCACCCCACCACTCTCTCTCTCATCCCTAAAAAATACTCTCCCACCCCGGCTCCTCTCCCCATGATCTCCTCGCCGCCTCCACCACCCACGCCGGCCGGTTCCGGCGAGCATCGGCCGGTTCCCCCAATCTCCACCCCAAAATTCGCCTCGCCCGCGTAAGGAAACGAAGATGCGGAGGCTTAGGGTTCAGCTCCCATGGCGGCTCCCCGACCCCCACCGTCTCCTCCGCCTCTCCCGCCGCCTCCACGCCTCCGCCGGCTCTGGCGCCGGCGCAGGCCAAGGTATCCATCCATCCACCCATCCATCTGTCTCCCCCCCCCCACCCATAACCTCTCATGCCCGCCGCGGATTCTGCACGGCCGCCGCCGCCGACGATTGCGTTCCACGTCGGGGCATCCGCGAATGCGACGCCGCCGCCGCCGCTGGTGCTACTGCTAGCTTCCGGGCGGGCCGTGTAGCAAGCGACCATCGCAAAGTTTGATCCAGTGGACTGGGTCGGACGACTCCCGCGGACTCTGCGCCGCCGCTGCCCACCGCGATTCCTGCTCCATCAGCCCTGCTCATTTTAACCTCTCCCTCTCCCTTTTTGGGCTTCGATTTGAGCAGCAAGTTCAGTGATACGGAGTACAACTGAACCACACATGTTCCTTAATTACTCACTCTACTACATCTCTGAACCCTGTCAATTTTTTCCTCTGTTTTGTTTTCCCCATCCATCAACTCAGGGCGTCTCACTGCTAACATTGTTTGTGCTTGCCTGCCCCTATCGGTTTTCAGGCAAATTCCTTCTGCCCGGCGCCTCGGCGGCGGTCCTTCTCATGCTCGGCGTTCTGCACGCCAAGCGAATGTACGATGACAAACATGTAGCTAATCTATGCAAGCTTCAACAATGTGTATGCAAAGCTTTAGCACCAACATCTTGTTCAATGTGTCAATGTGTGTGACGCTTTCTTTCATGATTTAGCTTGTCGAAAGGAAGGAGCAAGGAATCGAGCCCGAATTCTCACCAGACCTTAAGGTGCTCTTGTTGCTACTGGAAATGCCTATTTTTGTTTCTCTCGAAATTCGGCATGCGGCTGTGAAATGACCTTGTTTTTAATGCAGGCTTCGTTTTTGAGGCTTCTACCACTGTGTTCCATGTCACGTGCCTAGGGATCCTTGATGGAAGTGGTGTGTATTCTTTGCAGCTACAGAAATTGCTTGTCTTGTCTTGCTGCCGAATTAATGGTTTTATTCAATTTTGTCATGATTAGGATAGAGACTTCGGAGTCGGGACGTTTTGTTTCACTGTAGTGTCAGGTTGTCCAAGCGATTAAATTGAAAAGAAAATCCTCTGATCAGATTAGCATATACGGTGTGCTTCATGCATCCAAGAGACCAAGACGTCTTCTCTCCTCTGTGGAGAGAAGCTGATTTGCATTGACGGCTAATGATGAATCTTTGTGTTCCATAGTTTAAAAGGCAACCATTTTGCACTGGATAACCAAGTATTCTGCCAGGGTTAAATTTAATTAAGAATGATGTTCTGCACTTTTGCTTATTGTACGCTCCTCCTATTGCCCATTTTATTTTCTTAGGAAATGTACTCTAATTCAGCCAGCACATTACACGGCCGTGCTCTGTTTCTTCTCAGGTCCAGCTTGATTCGAGCTTCCTGGACAGCCACAAGGCATGCCTTGGCCGCCATTGAGCAGAATGCCGCTGGTGGCCAGCAGCGATAGAGTGCCGTCTCAGCGGACAAGGGAGTATCAAGCGAGACATCATCATCATCAAGCGAGCATGGGAGTTTTTCCGGCAAGCAAGTATCTCATTATCCTTACCTTCATCTCAACCACACTTGCATTTTTAAATCTCTAGAGAGTCAACGTCGACCCCGGCGCTGGTGAAAGAGGTGTCCATGGCCAACGTCCTCAGCGCAAAGCTCGGCTAGGCCCCGTCCAGGCAGGCCTCTCTCTGCGTCGCCTGCCCAACACCCTAACCTGCACCAGTGTTAACAAAGTCTGCTCGTCGGGGACGAAGGGTATCCATATTTCATCTCTTCACCTGCAATGTCTCCGTAGTTACTTGTCGCCGCTGCTAAAAAACTTATGTTGTTGCCTGTTGGCCTGCTCCTTGCTATCTGAAGTATATATTTTTTGTCTATCGCTAATTCGCTATCTGAAGAATTTTATGAAGGTAATTTTAGTTGTTTAGCTTTCAGTTTTTGCTTCTACTTCACGGAGTGGAAGATCGTAAGAAAACATTGGATGATATTTAACAATTATTCTTAGAAGTAAACCTGAGCAGTATTTGATGATATATTGTGAGTCACTGAAAATGTATACTTTTTTTCTTTAGGATATGGATGACTATCTAAAGGGATGCATGTTTCTTCCCAAACTTAGGAATGAGATACCTGGTGAAACAAATGCTCTCTATTCCCTACAGGGAAAGGTTGAGCAACCTAGAGAATTTAGTACTGATCATGGTAAGGCCGACAAAGCCTGAAATCTCATTTTGATCCATGTTCAAAGATTACATGCTAGCATATATACTTGAAGTTTGCATGGAATATCAAAATTAAAAATAGACTTCGCCTATTCCCTGTTTTGAAGAGCAATGGGAAGCAATTTTTTGATGTCCTTTGTTGGCGATTTCCCTATCCATGAAATGATAAGTTTTGAACAGATGTTAACTGTCAAATATTTCAAGCATATATAGCTAAAATACACTAGTATTTCTTGAATGCACCTAAACAAGAAGATAGCATGAACACGTACAGCTAGGGTATGCATTTAGTAGGTGTTTTTTCCGTTTTGAAGATTCATAATAGACTAAAAGAGACAGATAATTGAAGAAAATACCCTACTGGATCTGCACGAGGGCACGAACTAACAAGTTTTCACTTTCTCGACTGGGTGCAGGGTGATCGACGAGGACTACTGCGGTCCGATGGTAGTTGTGCTCTTCAACTACTCGGAGGCAGACTTCACCATGAAGCCCCGCGACTGCGTCATACAGATTATCGTCCAGGTGATTGCGACGCAGGAGGTCCCCGGGGTGGAGGACCTCGACGCCACCGTCCGGAGGTCACCTAGGTGGAGGACGACGCCACCGTATGGAGTTCCTCAAGGTGTAGGACCTCGACGCTTTGTACATACATCTAGAGAAGTGGTCTGGTTAGGTTGGTGGTGAAACGCTAGGGAAGGTACCAACCTTTTGATGATGGTTGTGTGCGTCCTCGTGATCTCTTCATGTTGAGATGTTCAATGTTGCATCCATGAACACTTCAAGTGTTACTATGGTCCTGTGAAATTTATTTTGCATTGGACGTGTCTCTGATCTCCATTCATGAATACTGCATCTATTTTTATTTTTTAATTCCTAATTTGTTACTAGTAGCGTTGGGAAAAAATGTCCTACTAGTCTTTAGGATACTAGTAGCGCTGGTATTATAGGCACGCTGCTACTACTTCATTAGTAGTAGCGCGGGTCTGTAATAGTAGTGGCATGGGTGGCACACGCTACTACTAACAAAGTTAGTAGTAGCGCGGGTTTCACCCACGCTACTACTAACTATTAGCTGTAGCGCGATACTAGGAGCGCGGGTACCCGCGCTGTTAGTAGCCATTTTACCCGCGCTGCTAGTAGCCTTTTTCCTAGTAGTGTACTGTTGAATCCAGTTCCCCAAGAGCTGAAAAACGAAATGCCGCCGCCTACACACTCGTTCACTCAAAGAGACTCCAATGGCGATCTAAGGGGTGAGCCTGCTGGATATGGACTTCAGCAAGGAGTTCCCCTTTGAGTTCGTCGTTCTGTCCTATGGCTGCACCAAGTTGAATGTGATGTACACCAATGATACGGACTTGGTGAAGCTCTGCCTCGCCTCAGTCCTATGAATGCACCAGGTTCTGGAGCATTCGCCCGTTTCATCGGTAGCGCCGACT
This sequence comes from Aegilops bicornis, assembly GCA_021605145.1. Classification (NCBI taxonomy): domain Eukaryota; kingdom Viridiplantae; phylum Streptophyta; class Magnoliopsida; order Poales; family Poaceae; genus Aegilops; species Aegilops bicornis. The sequence goes on along the minus strand of CM038670.1, from coordinate 158,627,905 downwards.
GCACCTTTGCTACGGTGGAGAGAAGGAAGAACGCGACGATTCGGCCATCTGGTGCAACAAGCTTGTCGACATCCAGAAGCAATACAAGATCATCAGAAACGGGCAGGAGAAGGACTCTGTGGTTGACCTCGCTGAGACCATCATCGACCTCTGATACGCCAACATGAAAGAAGAAGACGTGAACACGTGAGAGGTACCTCTGAATCTAGCCTACATAACCTACGCGGCCAAGGACGCATACGCATGCTACGACATGTACATGCAGATCTTGGACATAAGGGCGTGTCTGCTTCCCGTAACCGACGAGTACACGGACAACCGCAACGTCATGATCAAGCGTGCCAGGAAGGTCTAGATGTTGTACTTTATCTGTTTATAAGAACCTTTATCATCTGAGCGTTTCATGCATTAGCCTATGTGTCATAATTATATATTTTGGCCGAAATATTTCTTTTAAGAACCCATTAACCTGATTGCTTTTTTTAGTGGCTATTTGCTTATGTATGTAAACTAGTTCACTTGTCCATAAAAAAACTAGTTAACTCGGCTGCCGTGCTTTGAATCTCCTTCCTCCCAACATATTCCCTCATCGAATTGGACCCGGCAGGTCTCTGAATTTTCTCCCACTTTCTTTTCGATGTAAACTGAGTTGTATCCCAAGATTTTCCCTAGAACCAACTCAACTGAGCCATGTCTAGCCTAAAAATAATAATACCCCACGTACTATTAACTCATCAAATTAAAATGATATTTTATTTCGTAAGTTGAAAGTTCTTACAAAATAATAATAATAATTGTTTATATATAACTTGGCAAGTTAACTCCTAGTGATTGCGTACATAAGCTTGCAAAGATTTTACTTACGTGCAATCATGTGTTTATGTTTTTATAACATTTCTCCGTCTAGCCCAACATGATATTTTCACCCAGCCCAGCAAGTCCACGTAATTCGAGAAAAATGCAAATGGGATTTAAACGGGCTGCATAGATGCTACATCATTGTTTCACCCAGTCCACCAAATGGACTAAAAAAACAAATGGACTGGCTGACATGTGGGCGATGGGTGAAACCCTAAGAAGGCGTTGGATTTACATCCAACGGCCGACATTCCTCTTCAATCTCTCGTCTTCTTCCCCCAGTGTTGCCGGAACCACCTGCTCCAGCCTTCGGCGTCCAGCGGCGTTGTTTTGCACTCCTCAGCGAAACGCTACCCCGCCGACGGCCAGGCCATCCCTCCACTCCGCACCTCCTGTTATTCTCTGCCGAGTGTAGGCCCACCCCGCACCCGAACCAGTCAAGTTTCCCACTCCTCTCCGCTCATGACTCCATCGCCGCGTCTTCCCCATCTCCGGGTCATTCCAGTCTGGGGCCTCGCCGTCGTCCATCGCCTCGGTGCGCTCGGCATGGCATGGTCAACATACGAGAGTCATGGGAAGAGGACTGTACGTGGAGATCCTGACGGCTGGGACCCACGAGGTCCATGGTCGCACGCAAGGAAAGTTCCTCCTTATTACGCACTGTACGTGGGAAGGGCTTCTGTATTTCGCGAAAAAAACGTACCCCCGCTGACAGGTCGGACCCACCAGCTATATCTTCGCACGCAAGGAAGTGCCTCCTTATTACGCACCAAAAAATGAATACCCCGCTAGCTGGGACCCACCATAGTGGGTGGCTGACTTAATGGGCCTACTAAGTTGACGAGACGGAGGGCTTTGTCAACTTAGTCAATATGAACGATTCTAGCTCCAAGCATCAGACGATGTCCATCCAATGGCCATAGTGCTTCTTCAACCTCTGGTCTTCTTGCTCCACCCGCCAAAAGCAAAGGCCGGTCGTGTCGTGCTCCTGCCTCTCGTGGTCGGGTTGTGATGCCGCTGGAGGCCTCACAGCCCCCTACTACTCCCATTACCTGGCCCAGTGGTATCCTCAGACTCACCCACACCCCTCGTTATTCTGCTGACGACGGCAGCCTCACGCCGCAGCCGAACCAAGTGAACCCTCGTACTCCTCTCCGTGGGAATCCTTGCGCGTCTTCCCCAGCTCCGCGTCGTCCCCTTCCTAGGCCTCGCTGTCGTCCACCGCCTTGGTGCTCTCGGCGCGGCGTGGTGAATGTGGTCAATGACCGACTTCCATCGGAAGAGTACTGTACGTGGAGAGGCTGACAGCTGGGTCCTCGGCCACAACCCATTTTTTTGTGATTTTCCAAGTAAGTCGCTTTGTCACGCCTGTTGGGCTGCAAATCTTTCAAGACGAGGAGAGCTTCATTCGGCTGGCCGAGAAAATGGCCTATCAGTAATGAGAAATGGGCTGTACATTTTTAAAACACATCAAACTGGCAATTAGTTTCAAATATCTTTTTTTCATTTCAAGATTTTAAATTACATTAATTTTTACGCATGGAGAATTTGTTGGATTTTATATTGATATACATTTATTTTTTAAATCAGTTTGAATGTGAGTCGAAATTTCAGGATTAAAAACAGTTCGGACCGCACCGAAATATGCAAAATTTCGTATAATTTTTTAACCGTGGCCACAATATGGGCTGTAATGCTAACAAAAAGAATATGGGCTCCAAAAACCTTAATAATTAGCAAATGGGCTGTAAATTATTAGAAATAATGGCAGATGGGTTGTATGCTGTTTTCCACAGATTTGAGGCTTTCCTAAAAAGGTTGACGACAAGCAAAGGATCGTTGGATGTCCATCGAACGGCCGTCGTGCTTCTTCAATCTCTGCTCTTCCTGCTCGGCCGCTCAAACAAGCGCCAAGCGGGACTGCTCGCTCCCTCCTCCTCAAGGCCATTTGGCCAAGCAGGCCTCACCGCCCGACCGTACTCCCATCGTTGGCCTAGCCATCCCTCTACTCACCCACACCTGCTATTATTCTCCGGCGACGGCAGAAGAACCAATAAACCCTCATACAGTTGTACTCCCCTCCGCGTGGGAAACAACTGCCGAGTCTTCCCTGCCTCCGTGTCGTTCCCTTCCTAGGCCTCGCCGTCGTCCACCGCCCTGGTGCTCTCGGCGCGGCCTGGTCAACGTGGTCAACGACCGACATGCATCTGAAGTGGAATGCACGTGGAGAGGCCGACAGCTGGGTCCATGGCTGCACGCAAGGAAATGCCTCCTTATTACACGCAAAATAATGATTCCTCCACCTGACATCAGGGACCCACTGAAAGGGCCTCTATATTTCGCGAAAAAAACATTACCGCCGCTGACAGCTCAGACCCACCAGCTATATCTTCGCACGCAAGGAAGTGCCTCCTTTATTACGCATAAAAAAATGAATACTCCCCCTGTTAGATGGGACCCAGTATAGTGGCAGGCTGACTTGTGGGCCTACTAAGTTGACGGGGACGGAGGGCTTTGTCAACCTAGTCAATATGCACGATTCTAGCTCCAGTGATCGTACGATGTCCATCCAACGGCCGTAGTGCTTCTTCAACCTCTGGTCTTCTTGCTCCAGCCGCCCAAACCAGCGCCGGTCGTGCATCGTGCTCCTACCTCCCGTGGCCGGCTGTGATGTGGCAGAGGCCTCACCGCCCCCTACTACTCCCACCGCTGGCCAGGCCATCCCTCTACTCACCCACACCCCCTGTTATTCTGCGGCTACGACGGCCTCACACCAAAGCGAACCAGTGAACCCTCGTACTCCTCTACGCGTGGGCATCCACTGCCACATATTCCCCGGCTCCACGTCGTCCCCTTCCTAGGCCTCGCCGTCGTCCACCGCCCTGGTGCTCTCGGCGTGGCGTGGTCAACATGGTCAAGGAACGGCTTCCATCGGACGTGGACTGTACGTGGAGAGGCTGACAGCTGGGTCCACGGCCGCAGCAAGGAAGTGCCTCCTTATTACGTGCAAAATAATTATTCGTCCACCTGACAGCAGGGACCCATGGGACGGGCCACAACATTTCGCGAAAAAAACGTTTGCCCCTGACTGCTGGGACCCATCAGCTACATCTTCGCACGCAAGGAAGTGCGTCCGGGCAAAAAAAACGATTCTCCCCCCTGACTGCTGGGACCCACCAGCTACATCTTCGCAGGCAAGGAAGTGCCTGACAGTCGGGACCCACCTGGTCGAAGCGTACGTAGCGTTGTCATTCTAGTCACGAACGTGTACGTACATATATACTGGTGGATGTAGAGGCGCACACGTGTTGTAGTAGAGGCGCGCACGTAGCATGTACACGTACGTACAGTGGCCAGGGTGCAAGGAAGAAAATACGGCCAGTTATGTGTACATACGGGCGGTGTCTCGAACGCCTACTCGCACATACGTACGGCGAGGGCTCGTGTACATGGTTGGGTCGGAACGGAGAAAGAGCGTCATCGTCGTGTTCATGGGGAGACAACGGAATGCGTCGTGTTCACGGGGAGGCAACGGAATGCGTCGTGTTCATCGGGAGGCAACGAAATGCGTCGTGTTCATCGGGAGGCAACGAAACGCGTGGGAGCCAACCGGCTAGGTCGGAACGGAATGTGTGGTCGTGTTCATCGGGAGGGCTTGGACGGAACAGGCGATGGAAACGAGGCCTGGCGTACCGCAGAACGGAAGAAACGGACCTCCTATGGTCGAAACGGGGGTCCTGTTGATTGGGAGGGGTGTGGCGTACCGCAAAACGGAGGAAACGAACCTCCTACGGTCGAAACGAGGGTCCTGTTGATCGGGAGCGGTGTGGCATACCGCAAAACGGACGAAATGAACCTCCTACAGTCGAAACACGGGTCCTGTTGATTGGGAGGGGTGTGGCGTACCGCAAAACGGAGGAAACAGACCTCCTACGGTCGAAATGGGGGTCCTGTTGATCGAAAGGGGTGTGGCGTACCGCAAAACGGGCGAAACGGACCTCCTACGGTCGAAACGGGGGTCCTGTTCATTGGGAGGGGTGTGGCGTACCGCAAACCGGGACTCCACGGGATAATGTTCGTCTACACCGTCGACCTCCTCCAGCCTCCACAGGCTACCCGACCTCATCCAGCCTCCACGGGCTCCTATTCATCCAGCCTCCACCGCGCGCTACTCGACCAGCCACTGTTCAACCACCCCTCTGATGTCTACTACACAACCTTCTTCTTGTAGACGTTGTTGGGCCTGCAAGTGCACAGGTTTGTAGGACAGTAGCAAATTTCCCTCAAGTGGATGACCTAAGGTTTATCAATCCATGAGGCGAGGGATGAAGATGGTCTCTCTCAAGCAACCCTGCAACGAAATAACAAAGAGTCTCTTGTGTCCCCAATACACCCAATACAATGGTAAATTGTATAGGTGCACTAGTTCGGCGAAGAGATGGTGATACAAGTGCAATATGGATGGTAGATATAGGTTTTTGTAATATGAAAATATAAAAACATCAAGGTAACAAGCGGTAAAAGTGAGCGTAAACGGTATTTCAATGATAGGAAACAAGGCCTAGGGTCCATACTTTCACTAGTGTAAGTTCTCTCAACAATAATAACATAGATAGATCATATAACAAGCCCTCAACATGAAACAAAGAGTCACTCCGAAGCCACTAATAGCGGAGAACAAACGTAGAGATTATGGTAGGGTACGAAACCACCTCAAAGTTATTCTTTCGGATCAATCTATAAAAGAGTTCGTACTAGAATAACACCTTAAGATACAAATCAACCAAAACCCTAATGTCACCTAGATACTCCATTGTCACCTCAAGTATCCGTGGGCATGATTATACGATATGCATCACACAATCTCAGATTCATCCAACCAACATAAAAGTACTTCTAAGAGTGCCCCAAAGTTTCTTGGGAGAGTCAAGAACGTGTGCCAACCCCTATGCATAGGTTCCCAATGTCACGAAACCCGCAAGTTGATCACCAAGACATACATCAAGTGTTCTCATAAAAGACTCAATCCAATAAGATGACTTCAAAGGGGAAACTCAATTCATCAGAAGAGAGTAGAGGGGGAGAAACATCATAAGATCCAACTACAATAGCAAAGCTCGGGATACATCAAGATCGTATCACCTCAAGAACACGAGAGAGAGAGATCAAACACATAGCTACTGGTACATACCCTCAGCCCCGAGGGTGAACTACTCCCTCCTCGTCATGGATAGCGCCGGATGATGAAGATGGCCATCGGATATGGATCCCCCCTCCGTGAGAATGCGGAAAGGGGTCCCGATTGGTTTTTCGTGGCTCTGGAGGCTTGCGGCGGCGGAACTCCCGATCTATCTTCTGTTCTGGAAGTTTTAGGGTACGACGGTATATATGGGTGAAAGAAGTACGTCGGTGGAGCTACGGGGGCCCCACGAGGCAGGGGGGCGCGCCCAGGGGGGTGGGCGCGCCCCCCACCCTCGTGAGCACCTCCCGTATCTTCTGACGTGGGGTCCAAGTCCATCAAGTGGGTTTCCTTCCAAAAATAACTTCTCCAGTTGATTTCGTTCCGTTTTGACTCCGTGTGATATTCCTTTTCCCCGAAACCTTTGAAATAGGCATAAAACAACAAACCTGGGCTGGGCCTCCGGTTAATAGGTTAGTCCCAAAAATAATATAAAAGTGGATAGTAAAGCCCAATATTGCCTAAAATAGTAGATAAAGTAGCATGGAGCAATAAAAAATTATAGATACATTGGAGACGTATCAAGCATCCCCAAGCTTAATTCTCGTCCTCGAGTAGGTAAATGATAAAAAAGAATTTTGATGCGGAGTGATACTTTGGCATAATTTCAATGTAATTCTTCTTACTTGTGATATGAATATTCAGATCCGAAAGATTTAAGACAAAAGATCATATTGACACAGAAATAATAATACTTCAAGCATACTAATCAAAGTAATCATGTCTTCTCAAAATAACATGGTCAAAGAAAGTTCATCCCTACAAAATCATATAGTTAATCTATGCTTCATTTTTGTCACACAAAATAGTTCCCAACTTCTATACCCCCGATGACAAGCCAAGCAATTGTTTCATACTTAAATAATCTCAAACTTTTTCAATCTTCACGCAATACATGAGCGTGGGCCATGGATATAACACTATGGGTGGAACAGAATGTGATGATGGGGATTGTGTGGAGAAGACAAAAAAGGAGAAAGTCTCACATTGACGAGGATAATCAATGGGCTATGGAGATGCCCATCAATTGATGTCAACATGAGGAGTAGGGATTGCCATGCAACGGATGCACTAGAGCTATGAATGCTCAAAGAAAAGAAAACTACTGGGTGTGCATCCAACTTGCTTGCTCATGAAGACCTAGGGCATTTGAGGAAGCCCATCGTTGGAATATACAAGCCAAGTTCTATAATGAAAGATTCCCACTAGTATATGAAAGTGACAACATATCAGACTCACTATATGAAAAACATGGTGCTACTTTTAAGCACAATATATGAGACTCACTACATGAAGAACAAGGTGCTACTTTGAGGCACAGGTGTGGAAAAAAAGGATAGTAGCATTGGCCCCCTTTATTATTATTTTTTTTGTTTTTTTTGGGCCTTCTTTTTTTCTTTGGCCTTTCTCTTTTTTTTTGGGACAATGCTCTATTGAATGATGATTATCACACTTCTATTGATTACAACATAAGGATTACAACTCGAAACTAGAACAAGGTATGACTCTATATGAATGCCTCCAGCGGTGTACCGGGATGGTGCAATGAATCAAGAGTGACATGTATGGAAAATAATGCATGGTGGCTTTGCCACAAATACGATGTCGACTACATGATCATGCAATGGCAATATGACAAAAGTAAAGTATGTCATGATGATGAACGGAACGGTGGAAAGTTGCATGGCAATATATCTCGGAATGGCTATGGAAATGCCATAATAGGTAGGTGTGGTGGCTGTTTTGAGGAAGATATATGGAGGTTTATGTGTGATAGAGCGTATCATATCACGGGTTTGGATGCACCGGCGAAGTTTGCACCAGCTCTCAAGGTGAGAAAGGGCAATGCACTGCATCAAGAGGCTAGCAAAGGCGGAAAGGTACAAGTGCGTATAATCCATGGACTCAACATTAGTCAAAAGAACTCTTATACTTATTGCAAAAATTTAGAAGTCATCAAAAATCAAGTACTACGCGCATGCTCCTAGGGGGATAGATTGGTAGGAAAAGACCATCGCTCGTCCCCGACCGCCACTCATAAGGATGCACAAGCCAGGTACATTTCATGTTTCAAATTTGTTACACAACTTTAACCATACGTGCATGCTACGGGACTTGCAAACTTCAACACAAGCATTTCTCAAATTCACAATCACCCAACTAGCACGACTATGATATTATCACCTCCATATCTCAAAACAATTATCAAGCATCAAACTTATCTTAGTATTCAACACACTCATAAGAAAGTTTTTACTATTCTTGAATACCTAGCATATTAGGATTGTTTAAGCAAATTACCATGCTATTTAAGACTCTCAAAATAATATAAGTGAAGCACGAGAGTTCATCTATTTCTTCAAAATAAAACTGCCATCATGCTCTAAAACATATAAGTGAAGCACTAGAGCAAATGACAAACTACTCCGAAAGATATAAGTGAAGATCAATGAGTAGTCGGATGATAACGCAACTATGTGAAGACTCTCTAACATTTAAGAATTTCAGATCTTGATACTTTATTCAAACAGCAAGCAAAGCTAAAGAAAACTACATTGCAAGGATAGCACAACTCATGTGAAGAAGCAAAAACTTCGGCTCAACCGATACTAACCGATAGTTGTTGAAGAAGAAAGGTGGGATGCCTACCGGGGCATCCCCAAGCTTAGATGCTTGAGACTTCTTGAAATATTATCTTGGGGTGCCTTGGTCATCCCCAATCTTGAACTTTTGTGTCTCCTTAATTCCTCTCATATCATGGTTTCTCTTTTTATCAAAAGCTTAATTCACAACAAACTCAACAAGAACTCGTGAGATAGATTAGTATAAACCAATGCAAAACCTTATCATTTTCTACTGTAACAAATCACTAACATTATTATTCAACATAGAATACTAAATTCCTCTGCATAATTAATACTCCTATTGTAGCGACCCGACCTCAGACGGTCAAGCCTCTGTGTACCATCCCTGGGTCAGTATGCTGGCACACACAGTACATCAATGTATATATCAAAGTGCAATCACATGTACAAATAACGTAAAATGATATATACCTCATAATACTCAGCGGAAACTATCAAACGGGTGTGGAGTCCCATCAACGCCATCGGCAGGTTGATTGTAGACCGTAACCCTGTATCGTAACTCTTACTCGTCGAAGAAAATCCTGCAACATGATACGTTGCAGCCGTGTAGGTCAGTACATTGAATGTACCGGCAAGATCACAACATGAGAAAACAGATGGTAAAACTATACTATATGCAATTTGGCTTTGTAGCTCTGGGTCTGAGTTTTGTTTGCGTAAAAGCTGGTTTTATTTTCCCTACATCAAAGGAATAAATGAAGTCTGTACTATGGAGTTTTCTATCATGACATGGTTCCGCCAACCGATGTCTCATAGCCCAAATCATCATAAGTTGCCCACAATTAAGTTATCAGTCCGGTGTTGAGAGTTCCGAGATAGATCCAAGTCCAGATGCTCAAATTGTCCGTGAATCGGGACACGGCTAATCGATTAGGTTTTTTAACCCTCTGCTGAGGTTTGTACACTTTACCCGCAAGATTCGATCCCTCTTTTTACGTTCTCGCACTTCGAGGTGTTTGAACAAGATGACCAAACATGGTCTTAGAAGAGTTCCTCGACCACCGTCGGTGCTCATCCAATTCTACCGTAGTTCTACATCTGCTAGCACCGTCCCAGCCAGTCACAACTAAGGTCAACCAAGCCAGAGCCCATATTAACTTGCGGTTGCATGTAAGCTTCCGGCATGAAGTATTCTTCCGTCTCTTTGAGTCTGGGTGAAGCTTTCCGCAAGATGTCATGGCGCTTTCTCCATGCATCCCGCCAACCACTAGTTTCTTCAGGTGCCCACAACCGTCCTTCACCCAAAGAGTGTGTATTGAATTCTTGTCTCGAGTCTTGAAGTCTTGAGGCCTTGAAGATGCAGTCCTTGCAGGTTCCATCATGGAGTTGTCGTCATTGACGTAGAGTCCTCCTTCTTCACACCACTGTCGAACACTCATACCAAACCCCGTCTACTATAGCGTAGCATTAAAATAAATAGCGTCCAGGACTTGGTAACAGGGTGATGGGTTCCTACCTCATGCATACTACTCAACTACAAGGATTCAATAACACTATCGAGGGGTGGTTGCAAAGATGCCACTAAATGCAATAAAACATAGGTATGAAAGCATGGTCAAAGTGAACTTGCTCGGTAAGTTCATGAAGATAACAACACTCTCGAATAATGACTTGGTAGAACTATTCGTCACTCCGTTGAAAATCTATATAGTCATAGCATTCATATAAGCAAACATCCTAGCAAACAATTCTAACACTCATAATAAAATCAACAAATAAAAATGCAAATCAAGGGACACCAAATAAAAACAAGGGAAAACTACACAACAAAACTACCAAAGAAAAACTCGGAGAAAACAATTCAAGGTTTTCCTACATCAAGCAACAATTAAAAATAGTTTTGCACTACAAAATGTTTTCTTAACAGAACCTAAGCATGGGTTTATGCTACCTAACGGAAAAGAATTCATCAAGCAACTAGGAGCAAAAAGAATCACCTTAAATCTATTATAAAATTCCTATTAGGCCTAAAGCAAATTCTAGTAAGAAAAATAAAATAAAAGTTTTATTTATTATAAATAAAAGTTCATGCTCTAAAGTTACAGAAACTAACCTAGAATAATATATCCCTCATGAAAAATAAATTTATTTGCTAAGTAAAACAATAGGAAAACAGTAGCTAGTTAATTAATTAAGAATAATATGATTCTGGTTAAAACTATTTTTTTATTAATCCTAAAATGCCCAAATAAATACCTACGGTTTGGCAATGTCAAAACAAAGTTGTGACAAAAAGAATCATTTAAAAATAATATTCCTAACTCATTTTATAGCAGAATTACTATTCTGTCTAAATCTAAAATAAGGCAATTTTAAATAATTTTAACATGACTAATTATATTTTCTACAGAAACTATAAGAAATTTTCAAACCAAAAAAAAAAGAATCACTTAAAAATATTAAGTAGATTAAAAGATATGAATTTTACAAAACTGAAACTATTCTGTTAAAAACAGAAAACGAAAAATAAAGTTAAAATAAAAATCGGCGCTAATGGGCCTATCTAGCGCACCGGGCGTTAAATAACTAAAAGCATTACGCTTGGTCTAAATCGCTTGGGCCGGTCTAATAAAACCCTAACTAAGAACTAAACCGAATAAAACCGGTTCATTGAAAATAAACCTAACTAAACCGTACCCCTTCGGCGGGGATCTAATCTAGACCCTACGTTTAGATCGGACGGTGGGGGCGTTCTCCGGCGACTTACCGCGGCGACGACGGCGACGGCGGTTCGGGCGGCGAGTGCTCCGGCGTCTCCGGTGGTCGGGCGGCGGGAGCTCCGGCGGTGCGGCACGAGGAGCTCGGGGTCGACTCGGTGGAGCTCGAGGGTTGAGGCGTCGGCGACGGAGTTAATGGCGGCGGCGGCTCGGTTGTTCCGAGCGACGCGATGAGGGAGAGAGGGTCGGGCGAGGGGGCGAGGGGGGGGGGAACGGGGTCGAGGGGGTTTATATGGGGGGCACCTGCTTGGGCGAGGGGCAACCGGCGAGGATCTCGGGGATCCGGATCTCGAGATCCGGCGGCGCTGCGGCGTGGCTTATGCTGAGGAAGACGACGGGTGGGGTCCACCCGTCGGTGAGAGAGGGAGAGAGGGAGTCGGGCGGGCGCGGAGTGAGGTTTGAGGGGGGGCTCGGTCGGTCGGGTGGCTGGCTGGCCGGGCCACTGGGTGGGCTGCGCCGCCAAAGGGCTCAGTCGCTGGGTGGTGGTGGGCAGTTAGCTGGCCGCGCTCGGTTTTTTTTTATTTTTTGAAATAAAAAGAGGGAGAAGTATATAAAATATAAATATTTTATATAGGACATATATATATATATATCAAAATGATCAGAAAAAGATTTCCTACAACATGAACTATTTTTCAAGTTCAAATAAAATACACAAAAATTCAAATAAAACAAAGAGTGTTTCTGCTCTAATAAAATCCAATAAAATCATTTTAAAAATACCAAAATTACTTCAAATTTATTTTCTCCTTATTTTCCATTGAAGGGAATCATTTTACGCATATTTCCGTTTATTTATTTTTAGGAGAAAAATAATTTTGAATAAAATCCAAATAATTCCAAATTTGAAGGGAGTTTCAAAATACCTTCAAATGACTTTCAATTTGATTCTTTTAACTTCCAACTCATATTTCATATAATTGAAGAAGTCATTTTATCTTCCCTCATGAAAATCATTGAGTTGCATAAAGCTTTGAATTTGAATTATTCTCAAATGAAATTCAAATCTTTTCAAAACCCTTTTCATTTCAAATGGAAGAAGTCATTTCATCTTCACTCTAGGGTTTTGGTGTTGGAATGGAATTGAATTTTGGGAAAGTCATTTCATTCCCTCTCATTCAACTTTCAAAAGTTTCAAATTCCACTCAATTTCACTCAATCAATCAAACAAACAATCAGACAACAAGCATAGTTATTTATTTAATATGACATTCCAAAATTTAGAATTTTGGGATGTTACAAATCTACCACACTTAAAATGAATCTCGTCCTCGAGATTCGAAGAGGCTAGCAAGAAAGGTTAGGGGTTGGGGGTCTGCTAGCAAATCCATTGTTCTGTATGGTCTAGTGTGCTACCACACTTAGAAGCATGGTTATTGTTCCGACAACACTCATGTACTCCATTCCTTTGGGTTGACAATGTCAGTCTTCTCATATTGTAAGGATAATTCCTTCTCTGGCTCTTCGGTAGTGGCAAAACCTTTTCCTCAATTCCTTTGTCCATTCCTCTTGGTAAGGTTATTCTGAGACTGGGTCTTCATAGCTGACGGGTCTGGCGCCAATTTTAAACAACTATCGATATCTCATGGTGGTCAACAATTTATGGTTTCTCCTGCAGAAAACGGGTCTGGGTTGGACCTCACCGTATAACCTACGGTTGGCAACAACTGCCATGTACATGGGTTTATCATCATACCATTCTAAGGCTTGAGCAAGGCTTCAACGAGCGTCATCACTTTACTATGGGCAAGTCTCTCAGATTTACCATTCCAAATAGCAAGAGCGAATGATACGAGTAAGTCGGTATGGTGATCAATCCATTACTGCACCAGATCATTACCCCGCATAAGGTTTAGCGAATCTCGTATTTCTAACACTCGGGCATTCTCACAAGCATTGCAGAATTTCTCTTGTTCTCTAACTGGGTTCGAGTAAATCCTTTGGTTCACAAGCCAAACAAAACATCTATCGTTACTTCACCACTCTCGTGTTTTTTTATGTAACCTCCTACGAAACGTATGCTGATTGGATCACTGATTCTTCCAAATTTATTCCTTTATCAAGGTTACATCCATTCCTTTTCAAAATCCTGGGCCTGTGGGTTATGGCCCACTTCAACACTAGTGCAGCTTTAACTCATCCTTGGAGTAACTCTCTTGTTCCATATTCCACCTCCTTTAAATCCAGTAGTACTCTGTTTCTTCATACTTTTGTGGTGACGATCATACCAAAACTCCAACTTATTTGGTCCAGCTCCTTCTATGGACCGTCATGAATAACACGCTTCTTTCTTCATTGATCTTGTATGTTACGGAGTACTACCACACTTAAAATGAAATGCACTAGTTTATCCATAAATCATCATATCAAATCTTTTAGTACATCCTTAACCATTTTTCGTAAATCCAAATTCCAAAAAGTTTATTACAAATGCTGCCACCCACATGGTTCGGTATGGTCAGACATTACTTCCAACTTTATTTATTTAGCCTCCTCGAGGATTCTTTAGTCTTGCGTGGAATAGTGCGACATGCGCCTTTGAAATCTTCAATCTTACATTTCATCGTGGTGGCCTTGAGCTTCATCTCCATCATCTCTGCATGCACTTCTCTTAGGTATTCCTGAGTATAACGAAGTCTTGCTTTAGTATTTCTCCGATCCGCGTATGGCTTCCATGGCTGCTTCACGAACAGCGTCGAAGAAAGTTGCTTGTGGTACACGTGAGATGAAAAAGTACTGCCCCATCATCTTTGGGCAAACTCCTTTCAAACGGTGGAGGTGTAACTCCACCTACCAAAGTTCCACTCCCTTTTGCATGAAGGGTTAGCCTTTGTAAACTGCATCTCCTTCAAGGTGAATATGCTTCATCATGTCCTTCAGGATCTTCGGGTAATCATGATCACTTGTCAGGGTCATGATCGTTTCTGGGCCCTTAAGGAAAGACTCATAAAGGGTTGTCATCTGCATGTGTAGGATAAGAGGGTGCTCGTAACAAGGAATGTATCTCCATGGGGAAATTGCAATTGTCTCCAGAAGAGTTTGGTGTTCAGTTGTCCATGGGTTCAAGATTTCGGGGTCTGGTTGAGATAGAAAGAGAAAGCAAATACCCACCCATCAACAAAAGAATCCTAGCTCAAAAGTACCGCTTTGTAATGGGCCGTTCTACTATGGTTTCGCTTTCTAAGTCCTCATTTCTTCAGGTCTTCAATGCTCGGAGTTTCCAATTCCTGATGCTTTTCCCATATGAAGGCCTTCTACCATTCTTTCAGAACTTACGTGTCTCATGGTTGAAATAAATACAAGCCTACGAATATCGCATCTATCCAACCATTCAATAAACACAAAAAATACTAGCAACCAAGCATTCATTTATTCAATCAATTCTACAAGATCGCCACCCACATAAATTGGTATGGTCGATACTTAAATCGAGAAGGCGTTCATCTTTATTTCTCTCATGGTGGGATACTACTAAGCTAATTTATTAGGAAGTTGATCATTGTCCCCACCGGGGCTTCTTACAGGTGGACTTGATCTCCTCCAGCTTTTTCGCTAGATTTTCCTGTCACGACGCTGGAGTTTCTTGTGACGACCTTCGTATGTCCTGAAGTTGTTCCTTGAGCTTACGGATTTCAACGTCCTTGGCATGAGACATGGTCCTGCTGCTTTTCAGTTCCTCGACGCATTCTCGAGATCTCGAGGTTCTCCTCCTCCAGCTTGTTTACCTTCAGCCTCACGAGTCTTGACCTCTTCTCGTAGTGCTTCATTGTCAAACAGGGCTTCCAGGAGGTCCATCCAAGATTCTTGACGTATTGTTCTAGATCCTGATTGTACACTAAAAGTGGGGAGAACTTCATCTTTTGCGCTTCCGTCAAGGCAATAGTTGCTCCATCAAAGTTCTGCCATCCAATCCTTCCAAAGAAGTGTGGGTTTAGTGCAAAGACGATGACGATAGCATAAACGTGCAATAGCATCATGGACGGCAGTGTTGATGCCCATATCACAATCACCATTTATAGTTCCGAAGCTGATGTCTGCCGTCTTGGGGTCTTCTTTACGACCAAAAACTTGGGTCTTGACTCCCCACGATCTAGGCGTCCTCTTAGTTGCCTTGATCTCAGGTATCGGTAACTTCAGCAGCCTGACTAGCTCCACAAGGAAGGGGCCTCCAAGAACCTTCTCGTAGTGTTCTCTTTTGTTCGGAATGTAGCTCTCCATCTATAGTTTGAAATAAGGAAGGTTCAGTAAAAGAAATCAGGTGTTACGAGAGTAGTACAAAACAAAGGTCATTCCTATTGGGGTCTTCATATTACTAAGTCATTTTCTAGGGTCACGTCCTACAGCCAACAAGTGCTATGATACCATTTCTGTAGCGACCCGACCTCAGACGGTCAACCCTCTGTGTATCTGTGCCATCCCTGGGTCAGTATGCTGGCACACACAGTACATCAATGTATATATCAAAGTGCAATCACATGTACAAATAACGTAAAATGATATATACCTCATAATACTCAGCGGAAACAATCAAACGGGTGTGGAGTCCCATCAACGCCATCGGCAGGTTGAGTGTAGACCGTAACCAGATCGTAACTCTTACTGTCGAAGAAAATCCTGCAACATGATACGTTGCAGCCGTGTAGGTCAAGTACATTGAATGTACCGCAAGATCACAAAATGAGAAAACAGATGGTAAAACTATACTATATGCAATTTGGCTTTGTGGCTCTGGGTCTGAGTTTTGTTTGCGTAAAAGCTGGTGTTATTTTCCCTACATCAAAGGAATAAATGAAGTCTGTACTATGGAGTTTTCTATCATGACATGGTTCCGCCAACCGATGTCTCATAGCCCAAATCATCATAAGTTGCCCACAATTAAGTTATCAGTCCGGTGTTGAGAGTTCCGAGATAGATCCAAGTCCGGATGCTCAAATTGTCCGTGAATCGGGGACACGGCTAATCGATTAGGTTTTTTTAACCCTCCGCAGAGGTTTGTACACTTTACCCGCAAGATTCGATCCCTCTTTTTACGTTCTCGCACTTCGTGGTGTTTGAGAACAAGATGACCAAACATGGTCTTAGAAGAGTTCCTCGACCAATCGCTCGGTGCTCATCCAATCCTACCGTAGTTCTACATCTGCTAGCACCGCCCCAGCCAGAGTCACAACTAAGGTCAACCAAGCGAGCCCATATTGACTTGCGGTTGCATGTGTAAGCTTCCGGGCATGAAGTATTCTTCCGTCTCTTTGAGTCTGGGTGAAGCTTTCCGCAAGATGTCATGGCGCTTTCTCCATGCATCCTGCCAACCACTGGTTTCTCCAGGTGCCCACAACCGCCCTTCACCCAAAGAGTGTGTATTGAATTCTTGTCTCGAGTCTTGAAGTCTTGAGGCCTTGAAAATGCAGTCCTTGCAGGTTCCATCATGGAGTTGTCGTCATTGACGAGAGTCCTCCTTCTTCACACCACTCGAACACTCATACCAAACCCCGTCTACTATAGCGTAGCATTAAAATAAATAAGCGTCCCGGCTTGGTAACAGGGTGATGGGATCATACCTCATGCATACTACTCAACTACAAGGATTCAATAACACTACTTAGGGGTGGTTGCAAAGATGCCACTAAATGCAATAAAACATAGGTATGAAAGCATGGTCAAAGTGAACTTGCCTGGTAAATTGATGAAGATAACAACACTCTCGAATAATGACTTGGTAGAACTATTCGTCACTCCGTTGAAAATCTATATAGTCATAGCATTCATATAAGCAAACATCCTAGCAAACAATTCTAACACTCATAATAAAATCAACAAATAAAAATGCAAATCAAGGGACACCAAATAAAAACAAGGGAAAACTACACAACAAAACTACCAAAGAAAAACTCGGAGAAAACAATTCAAGGTTTTCCTACATCAAGCAACAATTAAAAATAGTTTTGCACTACAAATTTTTTTCTTAACAGAACCTAAGCATGGTTTTATGCTACCTAACAGAAAAGAATTCATCAAGCAACTAGGAGCAAAAAGAATCACCTTAAAATCTATTATAAAATTTCTATTAGGCCTAAAGCAAATTCTAGTAAGAAAAATAAAATAAAAGTTTTATTTATTATAAATAAAAGTTCATGCTCTAAAGTTACAGAAACTAACCTAGAATAATCTATCCCTCATTAAAAATAAATTTATTTTCTAAGTAAAACAATAGGAAAACAGTAGCTAGTTAATTAATTAAGAATAACATGATTCTGGTTAAAACTATTTTTTTATTAATCCTAAAATGCCCAAATAAATTCCTACAGTTTGGCAATGTCAAAACCAAGTTGTGACAAAAAGAATCAATTAAAAATAATATTCCTAACTCATTTTATAGCAGAATTACTATTCTGTCTAAATCTAAAATAAGGCAATTTTAAGTAATTTTAACATGACTAATTATATTTTCTACAGAAACTATTAGAAATTTGCAAACCAACAAAAGAAGAATCACTTAAAAATATTAAGTAGATTAAAAGATATGAATTTTACAAAACTGAAACTATTCTATTAAAAACAGAAAACGAAAAATAAAGTTAAAAGAAAAATCGGCGCTAATGAGCCTACCTAGCGCACCGGGCGTTAAATAACTAAAACGTACACGCGGTTTAAATCGCTTCGGGCCGGTCTAATAAAAACCCTAACTAAGAACTAAACCGGAATAAAAACCGGTTCATTAAAAATAAACCTAACTAAACCGTATTCTTCTGGGGATCTAATCTAGACCCTACGCCTAGATCAGACGGTGGGGCGTTCTCCGACGACTTTCATGGCGACGACGGGCGACGGGCGTTCGGGCGGCGAGTGCTCCAGCGTCTCCGGTGGTCGGGCGACGACGGGAGCTCAAGTAGTGCGGCGCGACGAGGGAGCTCGGGGGTCGACTCGGGCGAGCTCGAGGGGTTCGGGGGCGTCGGCGACGGAGTTAATGGCGGCGGCGGCGGCTCGGTTGCTCCGGCGAGCGACGCGACGAGGGAGAGAGGGTCGGGCGAGGGGGCGAGGGGGGAACGGGGTCGAGGGGGGTTTATATAGGGGGGGCACCCGGCTTGGGCGAGGGGGCAACCGCGGCGAGGGGATCTCGGGGGATCCCGGATCTCGCGGGATCCGGCGAGCGGCGGCGCGGCGGCGTGGCTTGCGCGAGGGGAAGACGACGGGGTGGGGTCCACCCGTCGGTGAGAGAGGGAGAGAGGGGAGTCGGGCGCGGTGAGGGGTTTCAGGCAGGGGGGGGCTCGGTCGGTCCGGGCTGGGCTGCTGGCCGATCACGCCTGGTGGATCAAGGCCGCTGGTTTGGTCGCTGGTGCCGGGTTGCTGGGTTACGCCCGGGTTTTTTTTTTGAAATAAAAAGAGGGAGAAGTATATAAAATATAAATATTTTATATAGGACATATATATATCAAAATGATCAAAAAGATTTCCTACAACATGAACTATTTTTCAAGTTCAAATAAAATACACAAAAATTCAAATAAAACAAAGAGTGTTTCTGCTCTAATAAAATCCAATAAAATCATTTTAAAAATACCAAAATGACTTCAAACTTAATTTCTCCTAATTTTCCATTGAAGGGAATCATTTTACCCATATTTCCATTTATTTATTTTTAGGAGAAAAATAATTTTGAATAAAATCCAAATAATTAAAATTTTGAAGGGGAGTTTCAAAATACCTTCAAATGACTTTCAATTTGATTCTTTTTAACTTACAACTCATATTTCATATAATTGAAGAAGTCATTTTATCTTCCCTCATGAAAATCATTGAGTTGCATAAAGCTTTGAATTTGAAATATTCTCAAATGAAATTCAAATCTTTTCAAAACCCTTTTCATTTCAAATGGAAGAAGTCATTTCATCTTCACTCTAGGGTTTTGGTGTTGGAATGGAATTGAATTCATTGAGATCCAAAAAAGGGTAAAGCGGAAAGTTTGGGAAAGTCATTTCATTCCCTCTCATTCAACTTTCAAAAGTTTCAAATTCCACTCAATTTCACTCAATCAATCAAACAAACAATCAGACAACAAGCATAGTTATTTATTTAATATGACATTCCAAAATTTAGAATTTTGGGATGTTACACCTATCCTCAAATATAACCATTAAACAAGCAAACATATGCAAACAATGCAAACATAACAGCAATCTGCCAAAACAGTATAGTCTGTAAAGAATGCAAGATTCATCATACTTCCCTAACTCCAAAAATTATGGACTAAAATTCCCATTGTAATAAATTTATCAGAGCTCAATATGCAAAAATATTCAACATTATACCACTCTCTAACTTTTCTAAGGAATTTTTGCAACAGCGGTAAACTTTCTGTTTTCAAACAGCAACATGTATATAGCAAAATAAGCATGGCAAAGGCTATCCTTGACTTTTTTTATTGAAACTAAAGATGCAAAACATTATTATAACTAACAGCAAACAAAACAAAACAAAATGACATGACGCTCCAAGAAAAACACATAGCATCCCCAAGCTTAGGCTCTTGGTTGTCGTTGAATATTACCTTGGGGTGCCTTGGGCATCCCCAAGCTTAGGCTCTTGACACCCCTTATTCCTTAGTCCATCGAACCTTTACCCAAAACTTGAAAACTTCACATCACAAAACTTAACAGAAAACTCGTGAGCTCCATTAGCGAAAGAAAACAAAAGACCACTTCAAGGTACTGTAGTGAACTCATTCTTTATTTATATTGGTGTTAAAACTACTGTATTCCAACTTCTCTATGGTTTATAAACTATTTTACTAGCCATAGATTCATCAAAATAAGCAAACAACACACGAAAAACAGAATCTGTCAAAAACAGAACAGTCTGTAGTAATATGTAACTAACGCAAACTTCTGGAACTCCAAAAATTCTAAAATAAATTGTTGGACCTGAGGAATTTGTGTAGTAATAATTTTCAAAAAGAATCAACTAAATAGCACTCTCCAGCAAAAAGTTATAGCTAATCTCGTGAGCGCTGAAGTTTCTGTTTTTTACAGCATGATCATAAAGACTTCACCCAAGTCTTCCCAAAGGTTTTACTTGGCACAAACACTAATTAAAACATAAAACCACATATAAACAGAAGCTAGATGGATTATCTATTTCTAAACAGAACCAAAAAGTAAGAAACTAAAATAAAATTGGGTTGCCTCCCAACAAGTGCTATCGTTTAACGCCCCTAGCTAGGCATTATGATTTCAATGATGCTCACATAAAAGATAAGAATTGAAACATAAAGAGAGCATAATGAAGAATATGACTAGCACATTTAAGTCTAACCCACTTCCTATGCATAGGGATTTTGTGAGCAAACAACTTATGGGAACAATAATCAACTAGCATAGGAAGGTAAAACAAGCATAACTTCAAAACTTTGAGCACATAGAGAGGAAACTTGATATTATTGCAATTCCTACAAGCATATATTCCTCCCTCATAATAATTTTCAGTAGCATCATGAATGAATTCAACAATATAACTAGAACCTAAAACATTCTTTTCATGATCTACAAGCATAGAAATTTTATTACTCTCCACATAAGCAAAATTCTTCTCATCAATAGTAATGGGAGCAAACTCAACAAAATAACTATCATGTGATTGAAAATTAATATCAAGATGACAAGTTTCATGGTTATCATTATTCTTTATAGCATACGTGTCATCACAATAATCATCATAGATAGGAGGCATGCTTTCATCATAATAAATTTGCTCATCAAAGCTTGGGGGACATAAAATATCATCTTCATCAAACATAGCTTCCCCAAGCTTGTGGCTTTGCATATCATTAGCATCATGGATATTCAAGGAATTCATACTAACAACATTGTAATCATGCTCATTATTCACATATTTTATGCCAAGCATTTTATGTAATTCTTCTTCTAGCACTTTGGCACAATTTTCTTTTCCATCATACGCACGAAAGATATTAAAAAGATGAAGCGTATGAGACAAACTCAATTCCATTTTTTTGTAGTTTTCTTTTATAGACTAACTAGTGCCAAAACAAGAAACAAAAAGATTCGATTGCAAGATCTAAAGATATACCTTCACTTACCTAGCCTCCCGCAACGGCGCCAGAAAAAGAGCTTGATGTCTACTACACAACCTTCTTCTTGTAGACGTTGTTGGGCCCGCAAGTGCACAGGTTTGTAGGACAATAGCAAATTTCCCTCAAGTGGATGACCTAAGGTTTATCAATCATGAGAGGCGAGGGATGAAGATGGTCTCTCTCAAGCAACCCTGCAAATAAATAACAAAGAGTCTCTTGTGTCCCAAACACATCCAATACGATGGTAAATTGTATAGGTGCACTAGTTCAGTGAAGAGATGATGATACCAGTGCAATATGGATGGTAGATATAGGTTTTTGTAATCTTAAAATATAAAAACAGCAAGGTAACAAGCGGTAAAAGTGAGCGTAAACGGTATTTCAATGATAGGAAACAAGGCCTAGGGTCCATACTTTCACTAGTGTAAGTTCTCTCAACAATAATAACATAGATAGATCATATAACAAGCCCTCAACATGAAACAAAGAGTCACTCCAAAGCCACTAATAGCAGAGAACAAACATAGAGATTATGGTAGGGTACGAAACCACCTCAAAGTTATTCTTTCGAATCAATCTATAAAAGATTTCATACTAGAATAACACCTTAAGATACAAATCAACCAAAACCCTAATGTCACCTAGATACTCCATTGTCACCTCAAGTATCCGTGGGCATGATTATACGATATGCATCACACAATCTCAGATTTATCCAACAAACATAAAAGTACTTCTAAGAGTGCCCCAAAGTTTCTACCGGAGAGTCAAGAACGTGTGCCAACCCCTATGCATAGGTTCCCAATGTCACGAAACCCGCAAGTTGATCACCAAGACATACATCAAGTGTTCTCATAAAAGACTCAATCCGATAAGATAAGTTCAAAGGGGAAACTCAATTCATCACAAGAGAGTAGCGGGGGATAAACATCATAAGATCCAACTACAATAGCAAAGCTCGGGATACATCAAGATCGTATCACTTCAAGAACACGAGAGAGAGAGAGAGATCATACACATAGCTACTGGTACATACCCTCAGCCCCGAGGGTGAACTACTCCCTCCTTGTCATGGATAGCGCCGGGATGATGAAGATGGCCACCGGAGATGGATCCCTCCTCAGGTACGGAAAGGGGTCCCGATTGGTTTTTCGTGGCTCAAGGCTTGCGCGGCGTAACTCCCGATCTATCTTCTGTTCTGGAAGTTTTAGGGTACGACGGTATATATGGGTGAAAGGAGTACGTCGGTGGAGCTACGGGGGCCCCATGAGGCAGGGGGCGCGCCCCCACCCTCGTGAGCACCTCCCGTATCTTCTAATGTGGGGTCCAAGTCCATCAGGTGGGTTTCCTTCCAAAAATAACTTCTCCAGTTGATTTCGTTCCTGCTCGACTGTCTCGATATTCCTTTTCCTCAAAACACTTTGAAATAGGCATAAAACAAGAATCTGGGTTGGACCTCCGGTTAATAGGTTAGTCCCAAAAATAATATAAAAGTGGATAATAAAGCCCAATATTGCCTAAAACAGTAGATAAAGTAGCATGGAGCAATCAAAAATTATAGATACGTTGGAGACGTATCACCCTACACGGGCACCCCTTCACTGTCTACTATTCATCCAGCCCTCCACACCACGGGGTCCTGTTCAACCACCCCTCCACGGGCACCCCTCCACCGTCTACTGTTCATCCAGCCCTCCACCACACCACAGGGTCCTGTTCATCCAGAGGCAACGCCACCGCTCATTGTTCATCTAAACCCCCGCAACGCCACTGCTCATCCCAGCAGGCAAAGATCGATCGCCTTAAGTTAGCAGCAGATGGCGAATCGCTCGATCGGGTTGATTAATGACCATCGATCAATCGCTCGGGTTCAGTAACGCGTAGCCTGCAGTGCAATTGCTTGGGTTCAGTTAGATCCCAATGCCTCGCTCGGGTTCAGTTAGAGCCTACGCCTCGCACACACGTGCATACGTGTACGAGAGAAACGTGCATCGCTCGGCCCCGACCTCCCACCATAACCGGGAACTCGCCGAAATTTTCCTCGCCCTTGCTTCTACCACAGTTTTTTCCATCATGGACGGCCTAAAGAATGTCATGCAGCTGCGTCTCTGGCCCGCCCAGGACGAAAAGCCCATTTTCTGTCATAATTTTTTGTCATAGAAGTAGGAGCCCACCACATCTATGATGATACCGGGTTTTGTCACAATTATCGTCATAGAAGTGTCATATGTATGACAGAAAAAAAATTGTTCGGCCCAAAATGTCACGGATGTGTCTTTTTTTCGAAGTGGAAGGTCTAGATGTTGTACTTTATCTGTTTATAAGCACCTTTATCATCTGAGTGTTTCATGCATTAGCCTATGTGTCGTAATTATCTGTTTTGTCCGAAATGTTTCTTTTAAGAACCCATTAACCTATTTTATTTTTTAGTGACTATTTGCTTATGTATGTAACTAGTTCACTCGTCCGTTTCAAAAAAAACTAGTTCACTCGGCTGCCGTGCTTCGAATCTTCTTCCTCCCAACATATTCCCCTTCTCAGGTGGATCCAGCAGGTCTCGTACACAGACATATGGGACCAACCACCTATCCATTTGTATTTCTTTATTTTGTTCAATATTTCATCCTCTTGCTATATAGCGGCTGGTCATCATAGCCTATGGCGTTGGCCAGGCCATCCCTCAACTCCCACACATTGTCCGGCGACGGCAGCTCCACCGGCCCACCCTGCACCCAAACAAGTCAACCCTCGTACTCCCCTCCGCCTGCGTCTTCCCCCACTCTGGTTCGTTTGGTCCGAGGTCTCGACGTCGTCCTCCGCCTTGGTGCTCTCGCCGCGGCACCGCCATCTGCTGTTCCCAACATGGTTAGCAAAACAAGAGGAATCGAGAGACAACTGTTCGTCGAGAGGCTGACAGTCTCGGGCCCACCAGGTCCATGGCCTAGGTTTTGTTGTTCAACATGGGCAGCCCACGACATGTTTCAACAATTTTGGATCCAGCTGGTATCAAGCGGCCTCTGGTCCTCCCAACCTAGCTTGTCTATAACATCAGTAGCCCAAGTTATGTTTGTTTTTTCAAGACGACGCATAACTCAGTTCTATTTTTCTATAAGAATGCAAAACTGAACCTATGTTTTCTATAAGAATGCAAAACTGAACATATATTTATATCTTATTTTATTACATATATATATATATATATAATAAAAACAACATAAGGTTCCGTTAAACCCGACGTTCGTCCAATGATTTTATAGACCTTCCCACTTCCTTTATTTTTCGTTTTCATTAATCCTATATCTGAATTTTCTCCCACTTTCTTTTTCGATATAAACTAAGTTTTCTCCCAGTACTTTTCCCTAGAACCAACTCAACTGTCCCATGTCTAGCCTAAAAAATAATAATACCACATGTCCTATTAACTCATCAAATTAAAATGATATTTTATTTCGTAAATTGAAAGTTCCTACAAAATAATGATAATAATTGTTTATATATAACTTGGCAAGTTAACTCCTAGTGATTGCGTACATAAGCTTGCAAAGATTTTACTGACCAATGCAGTAATAGACGTGCAATCATGTGTTTATGCTTTTATAACATTTCTCCGTCCAGCCCAACATGATACTTTCACCCAGCCCAGCAAGTCTGCGGATTCCGAGAAAAATGCAAATGGGCTTTGAATTCTACCATATATATAAACGGGCTGCATAGATGCTACATCATTGTTTCACCCAGCCCACCAAATGGACTAAAAAAAATGGATTGGCTGACATGTGGGCCAGTAGGTCGAAGCCTAAGCAAGGCGTTGGATTTACATCCAATGGCCGACATTCTTCTTCAATCTCTCGTCTTCTTCCCAAGCATCGCCGGATCGCTTTCGCTCGAGCCTTCAAGGCCCGGTGTTGTTTTCGCGTGCCTCGGTAAACGCTACCCCGTCGAAGGCCATGCCATCCCTCCACTCCGCACATCCTGTTATTCTCCGCCGAGTGTAGGCCCACCCCGCACCCGAACCAGTCAATTTTCCTACTCCTCTCCATCTGCGACTCCACTACCGCGTCTTCCCCATCTCCGGGTCATTCCAATCTGGGGCCTCGCTGTCGTCCACCGCCTCGCTGCGCTCGGCGTAGCGTGGTCAACAAACGAGTCATCGGAAGAGGACTGTACGTGGAGAGCCTGACGACTGGGACCCATGAGGTCCACGGTCGCATGCAAGGAAAGTTCCTCCTTATTAAGTTGTTTGCTCCCCCTGACAGCTAGGACCCACCGGCTGTATCTTCACATGGAAGGAAGTGCCTCCTTGTTATGCGAAAAAAAGCATTCCTCTCGATGACCGCTGGGACCCGGCAGATTTGGTGGCTGACTTGTGGGCCTAGTAAGCAGACGTGTACGCAGGGCTTTGTCAACTTAATCAACAAATGATTCTAGTAGCTGGACCATTGGATGTTAATCCAACAGTCTTGCTCCTTCTTCAACCTCTGTTCTTGCTCCTGTCTCCCGTGGGCGGCAGTGCTGCCGCGCACCCGAACCAGTCTTCCCCATCTCCGGGTCGTTCCAGTCTGGGGCCTCACCGCCGTCCACCGGCCTTGGTTCGGCACGGTGTGGTCAACATGGTCAACAACTAAGAGTCATCGGAAGATGACCGTACGTGAGAGGCTGACAGTGGGGACGCACCACGCCCATGAACGCATGCATGCAACTGCATCCTTTTTACCCTGAAAAATAATGTTTTCTCCCCCTGACTGCTGGGACCCGCCAGCTACATCTTCGCACGCCAGGAAGTGTGTCCTTATTACGGGCAAAAAAATATCCCCCCTGACGGCTGGGACCTAGCAGCTATATCTTCGCACGCAAGGAAGTGCATCCTTATCCTCCCTGACAGCTCGGACCCACCTGGTCAAAGCGTACGTACCGTTGTCTGTCTTGTCGGAACGTGTACGTACATACTGGTCGATCGGTCTCTCTGCAAGTATGAACCGTGGCCGAGTAAGTAGTGGCACATGTCATAGTAGAGCCCCCCACGTAGCAGTTCAGGCTGTCCCGTCTAAACCGTGTTCACGTACATACAGCCACACGCCAAAAAATGCGGCCATGTACGTACATACGGGCTGGGTCTTGAACGCCTACTCGCGCATACGTACAGCCAGGTCTCGTGTACATGGCTAGGTCGGAACGGAGAAACTGCGTCATCGTCGTGTTCATGAGGAGGCAACAGAATGCGTCGTGTTCATCGGGAGGCAACAGAACGCGCGCTGTTCATCGGGAGCCAACTGGCTTGGACGGAACAGCCAATGGAAACGAGGCCTGGCGTACCGCAGAATGGAGGAAACAGCATTGTGTTCGACTGGCCACGGTCGAAACGGGATCCTGTTCATCGGGAGGGGTCTCACGTACCGCAAAACGAAGGAAACGGACTTCTCTTGGACCTCCTACGGTCGAAATAGGGTCCTGTTGATCAGGAGGGGTGTGGCGTACCACAAAACGGAGGAAACAGACTTGTGTTGGAGCGCTACGGTCGAAATGGGGGTCCTGTTCATTGGGAGGGGTGTTGCGTACCGCAAAACGGGACTCCACGGGATACTGTTCATCTCCAACGTCGACCTCCTTCAGCCTCCACGGGCTACTGTTCATCCACCGTCGACCTCCTCCGGCCTCCAGCTGCGACTATTCATCCACGGGCTCCTATTCATCCATCCTCCACCGCGCGCTCCTCCAGCAGCTACTATTCATCCAGCCCTCTCCACGGGGTCCTATTCAACCACCCCTCCACGGGCTACTGTTCATCCAGCCCTCCACCGACTACTATTCAACCAGCCCTCCAGGGGGTCCTGTTCGTCCAACCCTCCATGGGGTCCTGTTCATCCACCCCTCCACGGGGTCCTGTTCATCCACCCCCCAACCGGCTCGATCCATCGGGGTCCTGTTCATCCAGTGGCAACACCATCGGGTCCTGTTCATCCAACCCCCCACCGGGAACTGTTCATCCACCTTCCCCCCCAACAAGGCTCACTGTACATCCAGAGGCAGCATCGATCGGCTTCAGTTAGCAGCAGAAGCGATGGAATCGCTCGATAGGGTTTAGTTAACAGCCATCGATCGATCGCTCAGGTTTAGTAACGCATAGCCTGCAGTGCAATCGCTCAGGTTCAGTTAGTCAAACGCCTCGCTCGGGTTCAGTTAGAGCCCAACGCCTCGCACCCACGCACGTATGTGTACGAGAGAAATGTGCATCGCTCGGCCCCAGACCACCCACCATAACCGGGAACTCCCCGATATTTTCCTCGCCCACGGTTCTACCATGGTTTTTTCCGTCATGGACGGCCCAAAGAATGTCATGAAGCTGCGTCTCCAGCCTGCCCAGGATGAAAAGCCCATTTTCTTTCATGATTTTTTGTCATACAAGTAGGATCCCACCACATCTATGATGATACCGGGTTTTGTCACAATTTTCGTCATAGAAGTGTCATAAGCATGACAGAAA
Source organism: Aegilops bicornis (assembly GCA_021605145.1). Taxonomy (NCBI): domain Eukaryota; kingdom Viridiplantae; phylum Streptophyta; class Magnoliopsida; order Poales; family Poaceae; genus Aegilops; species Aegilops bicornis. The sequence goes on along the minus strand of CM038670.1, from coordinate 158,599,878 downwards.
AAATTTCGATCGACTCAAAAAGTCACGGATGTGTCTTTTTTTTGTAATGCAAAAGGCTATGTCAAAGATTTACATGAAGATGTTGATGAAGACTGGTCATCCCACGATGAGAGGGTTGTTGGTGACGACGATGGCTTCGATTTCCCCCTCCCGAAGGGAAGTTTCCCTGGCAGAATCGCTCCGTCGGAGAGAAAAAGTGCTCCTGCCAGGTTCGGCCTTGAGACGGCGGTGTTCCATCCCGAAAGCTCTCCCTTTATTTTTTTCTAGGGAAAATGGGGTTATATACCAGAAGATGGGCCCTTGAGGCCTACCAGGATCCCCACAAGCTCATGGGGCGCGCCAAGGGGGTTGGGCGCGCCCACATGCTTGTGGCTGCCGAGTGGGTCCCCCTCCGGTACTTCTTTCGCCAATAACTCCGTCAATTTTCAGCTCATTTGGAGACTTTCAGAAAAGTTGCCTCTGATATAGCCCTTTCCGGTAAAGAATTCCAGCTGCGTTCAATCTCCCTCTTCATATAATTCTTGAAAAATAAGAGAGAAAAGGAATAAAAATTGTATCATAGGGTGAAATAACAGTCCATAATGCAATAAATATCAACATGAAAACATGATGCAAAATGGACGTATCAGGCAGGTCGGGAGCCTCCTCAGAGTTAAACAAGATATCCATTAGCTAAGATAACTTCTTAACCAGGAGGGCATCCTGGTGCAAGCGCTTATCATTCCCAACCCCCGACAGCCTCTAGGTCGGCTCCTTACGGGATTGAAGGGGGGTAATTTGGAGGCCCACGAAACTACTGACCACTATTCGACCGTCTAGTCGCCGCTCTGCGAGCATCTTGATGCGCCAGAGGACCGGTCAAAGGCCTTCCCGGCCACTTGTCTCGCCCACCCGGGGCGCGCCATGACGGACGAGGGAGCCTCTGGTTCTTGTAGCAAGAAGGAGCCTTGAAGAGTCTTCAACAACAACCAACTCCTGTTCCACTCCTTCACATGGGAGTATAGATTTGTTGAAATGTAGCTCAAGTACTTCTTCCTCACAGCGAGATGAAAGTTCATGTAGCTGGAGGTTTGCCGGTCCACTGAATGATACGTCTCCAACGTATCTATAATTTTTTATTGTTCCATTATAGTATCAACCTAGGATGTATAGTAGGCAATCATACGCAACTATATGCCATTTCTGGGGACTAACCTATTAACTTAGTGCCAAGTGCCAGTTGTTGTTTTTTGCCTATTTTTGATTTTCCAGGAAACCGGTACCAAACGATGTCCAAATGCCACGAAACTTTTTGATGATTCTTTTCTAGACATAAGAGACACTAGAAGCTTCAGGAGGAGATCATTAGGCGAAGGAGGAAGCCACGAGCCACTAGGGAGCACCCAGGGGGTAGGCGCCTTGGTACCTCGTGGGCCCCTCGTTCCTCCGTTTGACCTAATTCCGACTCTATAAATTCTCTAAAATCTGGAAACCAACAGATAGCCACCCAAAACACTTTTTCTGCCGCCACAAACTTCTGTTCTCACGAAATCCCATCTGGATGCATTTTCTGGTACTCTACTGGAGGGGGAATCGATCACGGATTGTTTCTACATTAACCTTGCTGCCCTTCGATGATGTGTGAGTAGTTTACCATAGACCTACTGGTATATAGCTAGTAGTTAGATGGCTTCTTCTCTCCCTCTTTGATCTTCAATACAATGTTATCCTCGATGTTCTTGGAAATTTATTCGATGTGATCCATTTTTGTTGTGTGTTTGTTGGGATCTGATGATTTGTGGGTTTATGATCAGATTATCCATGAATATTATATGAGTCTTTTCTAAACTCTTTTATGCATGATTGGTATTGCTTTGTATTTCTCTCAGGTCTATCTATTTGGTTTCACCAACTAGATTGATTTATCTTGCAATGGGACATGTGCTTTTTGATGGGTTCAATCTTGCGGTGCTCAATCCCACTAACAGAAGGGGACATGACACGTATTTGTATCGTCGCCATTAAGGATAAAACGATGGGGTTTATTCATACTGATTGAGTTTATTTTGTCTACATCATGTCATCTTGCTTATGGCGTTACTCCGTTCTTTATGAACTTCATACTCCAGATGCATGCTGGGTAGCGGTTGATGTGTGGAGTAATAGTAGTAGATGAAGGTACAAGTTAGTCTACTTGTCTCAGACGTGATGCCTGTTTACATGATCATTGCCTTGGATATCGTCATGATTATTCGCTTTTCTATCAATTGCCCAACAATAATTTGTTTACCCACCATAAGCTATGTTCAAGAGGGAAGCCTCTAGCGAAAACTATGGCCCCCGGGTCTTATCTTTATCATATATTAAAATCCAAAATTATGTTGTTACAATTTTAATTAATTTATTTTATTTTGTTTTATTTTTTATCTATCTATCACTACGAGATTTGATCCTTGCAATTAACCGCCAAGGGATTAGCAACCCCTTGTTTGCGTTGGGTGCGGGTATTTTTTATTTTGTGTGTAGCTGTTGCTAACGAGGTGTTGCATGGTTCTCCAACTGGATAGTTAACCTTGGTTCTTAACTGAGGGAAATACTTATCTCTATTGTACTGTATCATCCACTCATCTTCGAGGAAATCCAAACACAGCTCACAAATAGCACTCAACTCGAAATGGGAGCAATAGAAGTGTCGAAAGAGCTCCAGTGAAGGTTGCACCATGATACGTCTCCAACGTATCTATAATTTTTGATTGCTCCATGCTATAATATCTACTGTTTTGGACAATATCGGGCTTTATTTTCCACTTTTATATTATTTTTGGGACTAACCTATTAACCGGAGGACCAGCCCAGAATTGTTGTTTTTGCCTATTTCGGAGTTTCGAAGAAATGGAATATAAAACGGAGTCCAAACGGGATGAAACCTTCGGGAACATGATTTTCTCACCGAACGTGCTCTTGGAGACTTGGACCCTAAGTCAAGGAGGGCACGAGGTAGGGGGCGTGCCTACCCCCCTAAGGAACGCCCTCCACCCTCGTGGGCCCCGTGTTGCTCCACCGACGTACTTCTTCCTCCTATATATACCTACGTACCCCCAAACGATCAGATACGGAGCCAAAAACCTAATTCCACCGCCGCAACCTTCTGCACCCACGAGATCCCATCTTGGGGCCTGTTCCGGAGCTCTGCCGGAGGGGCCATCCACCATGGAGGGCTTCTACATCAACACCACAGCCCCTCCGATGAAGTGTGAGTAGTTTACCTCAGACCTTCGGGTCCATAGTTAGTAGCTAGATGGCTTCTTCTCTCTTTTTGGATCTCAATACAATGTTCTCCCCCTCTCTCGTGGAGATCTATTCGATGTAATATTCTTTTTTGCAGTGTGTTTGTTGAGACCGATGAATTGTGGGTTTATGATCAAGATTATCTATGAACAATATTTGAATCTTCTCTGAATTCTTTTATGTATGATTGGTTATCTTTGCAAGTCTCTTCGAATTATCAATTTGGTTTGGCCTACTAGATTGGTTTTTCTTGCAATGGGAGAAGTGTTTAGCTTTTGGTTCAATCTTGCGGTGTCCTTCCGCAGTGAAAGTAGGGGCAGCAAGGCACGTATTGAATTGTTGCCATCGAGGATAACAAGATGGTTTTTTTATCATATTGCATGAATTTATCCCTCTACATCATGTCATCTTGCTTAAGGCGTTACTCTGTTTTCTTGAACTTAATACTCTAGATGCATGCTAGATAGCGGTCGATGAGTGGAGTATATAGTAGTAGATGCAGCAGAGTCGGTCTACTTGTCTCGGACATGATGCCTATATACATGATCATACCTAGATATTCTCATAACTCTGCTCAATTCTGTCAATTGCTCAACAGTAATTCGTTCACCCACCGTAAAATACTTACGCTCTTGAGAGAAGCCACTAGTGAAATCTATGGCCCCCGGGTCTATCTCTATCATATTAATCTTCCATTACTTTATTTATTGTCTTTTCTTTTACTTTTTCTTTTATTTTACTTTGCATCTTTATCATAAAAAATACCAAAAAATTTATCTATCATCTCTATCAGATCTCAATCTCGTAAGTGACCGTCAAGGGATTGAAAACCCCTAATCGCGTTGGTTGCGAGGTGTTATTTTCTTTGTGTAGGTACGAGGGACTCGCGCGTAGCCTCCTACTGGATTGATAACTTGGTTCTCAAAAACTGAGGGAAGTACTTACGCCATCAGGTTGCATCACCTTTCCTCTTCAAGGAAATCCAACGCAGTGCTCAAGAGGTAGCAAGAAGAATTTCTAGCGCCGTTGCCGGGGAGGCTATGCAAAAGTCAACATACCAAGTACCCATCACAATCCCTTATCTCCCGCATTACATTATTTGCCATTTGCCTCTCGTTTTCCTCTCCCCCACTTCACCCTAGCCATTTTATTCGCCCTCTCTTTTCTGTTTGCCTCTTTTCCGCTTGCTTTTTGTTTGCTCGTGTGTTGGATTGCTAGTTTGTCGTGATGGCTCAAGGTAATACCAAATTGTGTGACTTTACCAATACCAACAATAATGATTTCCTTAGCACTCCGATTGCTCCTCTTACCAATACTGAATCTTGTGAAATCAATACTGCTTTGTTGAATCTTGTCATAAAAGATCAATTCACCGGTCTTCCTAGTGAAGATGCCGCTAATCATCTAAATAGCTTCATTGATTTGTGTGATATGCAAAAGTAGAAAGATGTTGATAATGATATTGTTAAATTGAAGCTATTTCGTTTTTCTCTTAGAGATCATGCTAAAGCTTGGTTTTCGTCTTTGCCTAAAAATAGTATTGATTCTTGGAACAAGTGCAAAGATGCTTTTATCTCTAAGTATTTTCCTCCCGCTAAGATCATCTCTCTTAGAAACGATATTATGAATTTTAATCAACTTGATCATGAACATGTTGCACAAGCTTGGGAGAGGATGAAATTAAAGATACATAATTGCCCCACTCATGGTTTGAATTTGTGGATGATTATACAAAAAATTTATGCCGGATTGAATTTTGCTTCTAGAAATCTTTTAGATTTGGCCGCGGGAGGCACTTTTATGGAAATCACTTTGGGAGAAGCTACTAAACTCCTATATAATATTATGGTTAATTATTCTCAATGGCACACTGAAAGATCTACTAATAAAAAAGTGCATGCGATAGAGGAAATTAATGTATTGAGTGGAAAGATGGATGAACTTATGAAATTATTTGCTACTAAGAGTGTTTCTTCTGATCCTAATGATATGCCTTTGTCTACTTTGATTGAGAATAATAATGTCACATCCCCAGTTCTGGTCTGCTCTGGGTTAACCAGTCTTGTGTGCATCATGTTTAAATTGCATTTAAATTTTGAAATGGGGATTTGTGAAACCCTCAAAATCATTTCTGGAAATGACCTAGATAAAAATTACTCCAAAAGGTCCAAGAAAATGTTCATGTTGCTCTCTGAAAATATTGGATGAGATAAAAATCAAACCAATATTTCTAGGAGCTCATAAATATTTATTTTGGCCATTTGGAATTAATGCAATAATCATTTGCATTGGATATATATATGTTATATATATTATATATGTCCAATAATTCTGATTTTACTATGGGGCTTTGGAATAATCAAATTAGTTCCTACAATAATTTTCAGAAGAAAATAAATTGGTTTAGTATTCTACTAAATCAGAAACAAATGCCAGAAAATAGAAAAGAAAACAAAAATGGAAAAAAAGCTTACCTGAACTTACCTGGCTGGCATGCGGCTGGCTCGCCCAAAGCCGGCCCAGCGCCGGCCGTGCAGTCGTCCCCTTCCTCGCGCCAGAGGATAGGAGCACGCAGCCACCCAGCGTCCGGCCGGGGCCACGTCCCCCGCCACCTCCTGCTTCTCCTCCTCGTCGCCCTGGAACGCCCAGACGACCCCACGCGCCCCCCGGACCCTCTCACTCTCTCTCGTTCCCCTCTCCCTCGCTCTCTCTCTCACGGCCGAGCGCCACCATCGCCGCCGTTCGCCGTTACCGTAGCCACCGCCTCCCCCTCGCCTCTCCGACCAGCTCAGAAGCTCCGCCACGTCGCCGTCCACCTCTCCGTCGAGCCACGCGACGCGGGAAGCCCTGGAACACCGTCAACATCACCATCTTCGCCTCCGGCCGCCGAAGATCGTCCTCGCCGCCACACCGCCGTCCGGCCTTCCCCGAGCTGGCTGACGACGCCATCGAGACCGCTGTGAGCCCCGCCGTCGAACCCTCCTCTGCCCTACTCTTCTGGTGCCCTCTAGCCCCTCTGCCGCTCGAGCCAAGCTCTAGCCACCGCCTCGAGCTTGTTTCCGGCGAGCTCCGGCACCCCCGCAGCCTCCCGCTTGATCCGAACGACACGGACGAGCTCCAGCTCCTCGTCCGTGGTCTCCGCCGCCTAAATGGTTGCCGGAGGGCGATTCTCGAGCCCCTCCGTCGCGTCTGGCCTCGCCGGCGTCGAGTCGCCGGCGGGTTTGACCCCGCTAACCAGGGGGGTTTGACCCTTTGACCTCGCCGGACTGACAAGTTGGCCAGGCCCCTGCTAATTTTAGTTAGATGTTAATTAAACTTAATTAGCCTGCTGATACTGACATGTGGGCCCGAGGCCACTCACTAAACTAGATTAGTTAGGTTTTACACTGACCCGTGGGACCCACTATCAGGTTTGACCTGGACCGTTCCATTGACCACTGATGTCACCCTGACGTAATGCTGACACAGTAATTTATTAACTGGAATTATTCTTACACGGGAAATTCCAGAAAATACCACAAACTTCAAAAAATCATAGAAATTAATCTATAGTTCAGAATGAAATAATTTATATATGAAAAATGATCAGAAAAATCCAATCTATCCATCTGTACTATTTTCATGCATGTTAGAACAACTTATGGCTGCTGTTTAGGCCAAATCATAAAAATGGCATTTTAACTCTCACATATGGAGTTTGAATTTGAACCTAGGGTTCAAACCAACTCCATTTAACATGTTGCTAGTTGCATTAGCTCAAAACACAGCATATTGACATGTCATGATCATGCATCATGTTGTGCACTGCATTGATTGTGTTCGCCTTCTCTGTTGCCGGTATTTGTCCCCTCTCGATAGACGTGCCTCCGACGATGAGTTCGATGACATCGATGAAGAACTATATTATCTTCAGAAGTGCCAGGCAAGCAAAACCCCCTTGTTCATTCCGATACAATCCCACTCTCTCGCTCCTGCTCTCTTTTACTGCATTAGGACAACAACGAATCAACTGTTACATGCTGCGGTAGTTGGACCTCTTTCCTCTGCATGACCTGTCATTGCCACAGTAAATAGATGAAACCCACTAGCATGAGTAGGAGTTGTTTGAGCCCTGATGTGCCTACTCATTCATGCTTGTTTGTCATGCCTGCTACAGCTTAGAGTTGAGTCAGGTCTGATTCATCGGGGATGAATTGGAGGTGTGTGAACATGTCCTACTGTGTGTGAGCTAAGTGTGTGAACACGATTTGGTAAAGGTAGCGGTGAGAGGCCATGTAGGAGTACATGGTGGGTTGACTTATTGAAACCGTCCTCAGGAACTGAGTTCTGTGTTTGTGATCCATGAATAGTTACTACCACGCATTGGAATGCTTAAGTGCCCCTCTCGACTTATTAATCAACCTGATCTCTGTCCAGGAGTTGTAACTAGTTTCTGGTGTTTGTAGGTAGTGTTAGTAGTCTACCAAGTGCCACCCGGTACAGGTGGGCTTGGGACAGACTAGGCACCATGGCACGGTGTACCAAGCGTAGATCCATCCGTTGAGGTGGGCTTGGGAACCCTGCACACATCATTTGGGGCCGTGACCGACACCCCGGCCGGATCTCCTTGCGGATGGAACCCGAATAGGCGATAAACCCGACGAGAGACTTGTGTGGTTAGTCAGGTCGTGGCCGACACCCTCGCTGGGCTTCCGCTTGAAGGTTGCCGAGTACATGTCGTAAACGGCGATAAGTGGTGAGAGCGTGTGAAGAAGTACACCCTGCAGGGTTAACATTATCTATTCGAATAGCCGTGTCCGCGTAAAGCGACTTCGGGTTGCTCGCATAATTCATAGACAAGTGAAAGTGGATACTCTAAAATGCGCAAGATAAGCGTGAGTGCTATGGATGGCGTTCTCGTAGGGAGACGGAAGCGGAGTACTTGCAGTCGTGTGCGCCACCTCAAAAGAGTTACTTGCAGTCGTAGTTCAGGATACCACCGAGTCAAAGCTGGCTTGCTGCAGTTAAACCCCACCACCCCTTTGTTGATAATGATGCATATGTAGTTAGTTCTGATGTAAGTCTTGCTGAGTACATTTGTACTCACGTTTGCTTATTTTATGTTTTTGCAGACAGACTTCAGTCTCACTAGTAGTTCCGCGTGGACTTCGACGTTTAGCTTGATACCTCAGCTACGATCTTGTGCCCTCGGCAGGATCTGGTAGATAGTCAGGCTTCTCAGCCTTTTTCATTTGTAAATGTCTGTACTAAGACATGCTAAGCTTCCGCTTGTGCTTTGAATTGTATGCTCTGAATGTTGGGTCATGAGACCCATGTTTGTAATATCTTGCTCCTCGGAGCCTAATGAATAATTACTTGAGTCGTAGAGTTATGTTGTGATGCCATGTTGTATTTGCACATATCGAGCATATTGTGTGTATGTTTGTAATGCTTGGTATGTGTGGGATCCGACAATCTAGTTGTTTATCCTTGGCAGCCTCTCTTATGGGGAAATGTAGTCTAGTGCTTCCTTGAGCCATAGTAGTCCGCTACAGCCCGGTTCACTGGAGTCCTGCTAGCTCAAAGCACTACCGCTGTGGCGCTTTGACTGGCCGGCATGTGTTTCACTTGCTCTCGTGGTTCTGTCTCTTCGGGAATGTCACGCGGTGACATCCAGAGTCCTGCCTAGCCTGCTACAGCCCGGGTTCCTGAGTCCTGTTAGCCCAAGCTACAGCCTGAATTCACATGTCACGACCGACATGCTCAAGTTGATTCATGTATGCCTGTCCCCATGGGTTAGTGCCGCTTTGGGTTCACGACTAGCCATGTCGGCACGGGTTCTTCATCATATGGATACTAGCGACACTATCATATACGTGAGCCAAAAGACGCAAACGGTCCCGGGACATGGTAAGGCGACACCTGGAATACCGCAAGGCCAGCCGCAAAGTGATATGAGGTGTTACAGGCTAGATCGGTGTGACTTAGAATCGGGGTCCTGACAAATAATGAATCTATGGATGTGAATTTTGTTGGTAGGAATAATTTTGGTAACAACGCGTATAGAGGAAACTTTAATCCTAGGCCTTATCCTAGTAATCCCTCTAATAATTATTGAAATTCCTACAACAACTCTTATGGAAATTTTAATAATATGCCCTCTAAATTTGAGACTAGTGTTAAAGAGTTTATGAATTCGCAAAAGAATTTTAATGCTTTGCTTGAAGAGAAATTGCATAAAGTTGATGAATTGGCTAGGAACGTTGATAGAATTTCTCTTAATGTTGATTCTTTAAATCTTAGATCTATTCCTCCTAAGCATGATATCAATGAGTCTGTCAAAGCCACGATAATTTCCATTGATGAGTGCAAAGAAAGAACCGCTAGGATGCGTGCTATGGAAGATGCCTTTATTAAAGCGTGTTCTTCTAGATCCTATGAAAATAAAGATGAAGATCTAAAAGTTATTGATGTGTCAACTATTAAATATTTGTTTTGCAATATGAGTCTTGATAATGATGAGACTGAATATGATCCACCTTTACCTAGAAGGCGTTCCAAGAATTCCGAATTTTTAGATCTTTATGCCAAAACTAATAAAAGTAGGATTGAAGAAATCAAAACCCTAGATGTTGCTACACCCACTATTTTGAATTTCAAGGAATTTAATTATGAAAGTTTCTCTTTGATTGATTGCATTTCCTTGTTACAATCCATGCTAAATTCTCCTCACGCTCATAGTCAAAATAAAGCGTTTACTAAACATATTGTTGATGCCTTGATGCAATCTTATGAGGAAAAGCTTGAGTTGGAAGTCTCTATCCCTAGAAAACTTTATGATGAGTGGGAACCAACTATTAAAATTAATGATGTTCTTATTGTTGCAAATAGTAATTATGTGCCCGTAGATTTTATCGTTCTTGATATAGATCGCAATCCTTCATGTCCTATTATTCTTGGTAGACCTTTCCTTAGAACGATTCGTGCAATTATTGATATGAAGGAGGGGAATATTAGATTCCAATTTCCATTAAAAAAGGCATGGAATACTTCCCTAGGAAGAAAATAAAATTACCTTATGAATCTATCATGAGAGCCACTTATGGATTGCCTACCAAAGATGGCAATACCTATATCTATCCTTGCTTTTATGCCTAGCTAGGGGGGTTAAACGATAGCGCTTGTTGGGAGGCAACCCAATTTTATTTTTCGTTTTTTTTGCTTTTTATTCTGTTTAGGAATAAATCTTAGATCTAGCCTCTGGTTAGATGTGTTTTTATGTTTTAATTAGTGTTTGTGCCAAGTTAAACCTATAGGATCTTCTTGGATGATAGTTATTTGACCTTGCTGTAATTTCCAGAAACTTTCGGTTCACGAAAACAATTGTTAAAAATCACCATAACGTGATAAAATACTGATTCCAATTGATGCAGATCAATAAATTTTTTTCATAGGACTTACTATTTTGGCTGAATTTTTGGAGTTCCATAAGTTTGCGTTAGTTACAGATTACTACAGACTATTCTGTTTTTGGCAGATTCTTTTTTTCGTGTGTTGTTTGCTTATTTTGATGAATCTATGGCTAGTAAAATAGTTTATAAACCATAGAGAAGTTGGAATACAGTAGGTTTAACACCAATATAAATAAATAATGAGTTCATTACAGTACCTTGAAGTGGTCTTTTGTTTTCTTTCGCTAACGGAGCTCACGAGATTTCTGTTGAGTTTTGTGTTGTGAAGTTTTCAAGTTTTGGGTGAAATCTTTTGATGGATTATGGAACAAGGAGTGGCAAAAGATAAAGCTTGGGGATGCCCATGGCACCCCCAATATAATCTAAGGACACCAAAAAGTCAAAGCTTGGGGATGCCCCGGAAGGCATCCCCTCTTTCGTCTACTTCCATCGGTAACTTTACTTGGAGCTATATTTTTATTCACCACATGATATGTGTTTTGCTTGGAGCGTCTTGTATGATTTGAGTCTTTGTTTTTTAGTTTACCACAATCATCCTTGCTGTACACACCTTTTGAGAGAGCCATACTTGATTTGGAAATTATTAGAATACTCTTTGTGCTTCACTTATATCTTTTGAGTTGTATAATTTTGCTCTAGTACTTCACTTATATCTTTTAGAGCACGGTGGTGGAATTGTTTTAAAGAAACTATTGATATCTCATGATTCACTTAGATTATTTTGAGAGTCTTAAATAGCATGGTAATTTGCTTAAATAATCCTAATATGCTAGGTATACAAAAATAGTAAAAACTTTCTTATGAGTGTGTTGAATGCTAAGAGAAGTTTGATGCTTGATGATTGTTTTAAGATATGGAGGTAATAATATTAAAGTCGTGCTAGTTGAGTAGTTGTGAATTTGATAAATTCTTGTGTTGAAGTTTGCAAGTCCCATAGCATGCACGTATGGTAAATGTTATGTAACAAACTTGAAACATGAGGTGTTCTTTGATTGTCCTCCTTATGAGTGGCAGTCGGGGACGAGCGATGGTATTTTCCTACCAATCTATCCCCCTAGGAGCATGCGCGTAGTGCTTTGGTTTTTTATGGCTTGTAGATTTTTCCAATAAGTATGTGAGTTCTTTATGACTAATGTTGAGTCCATGGATTATACGCACTCTCACCCTTCCATCATTGCTAGCCTCTTCGGTATCGTGCATTGCCCTTTCTCACATTAAGAGTTGGTGCAAACTTCGCCGGTGCATCCAAACCCCATGATATGATACGCTCTTTCACACATAAACCTCCTTATATCTTCCTCAAAACAGCCACCATACCTACCTATTATGGCATTTCCATAGCCATTCCAAGATATATTGCCATGCAACTTTCCACCATTCCGTTTATTATGACACATTCATTATTTTCATATTGCTAGCATGATCATGTAGTTGACATAGTATTTGTGGCAAAGCCACCGTTCATAATTCTTTCATACATGTCACTCTTGGTACATTGCATATCCCGGTACACCGCCGGAGGCATTCATATAGAGTCATACTTTGTTCCAGTATCGAGTTGTAATCATTGAGTCGTAAATAAATAGAAGTGTGATGGTCATCATTTAATAGAGCATTGTCCCGAAAAAAGGCCAAATAAATAAATAAATAAGAAGGCCCAAAAAAAGAAAAATAAAAAGGGGCAATGCTACTATCCTTTTTTCCACACTTGTGCTTCAAAGTAGCACCAGGTTCTTCATATAGAGAGTCTCTTGAGTTATCATTTTCATATACTAGTGGAAATTTTTCATTATAGAACTTGGCTTGTATATTCCAACAATGGGTCTCCTCAAGTGCCCTAGGTCTTCGTGAGCAAGCAAGTTGGATGCACACCCATTTAGTTTTCTTTTGTTGAGCTTTTATACATTTATAGCTCTAGTGCATCCGTTGCAAGGCAATCCCTACTCCTTGCATTAACATCAATCGATGGGCATCTCCATAGCTCATTGATTAGCCAATAGATGTGAGACTTTCTCCTTTTTTGTCTTCTCCATATAACCCCCATCATCATATTCTATTCCACCCAAAGTGCTATGTCCATGGCTCGCACTCATATATTGCGTGAAAGTTTATAGGTTTGAGATTACTAAAGTATGAAACAATTGCTTGGCTTGTCATCGGGGTTGTGCATGATGAGAGCATTCTTGTGTGATGAAAATGGAGCATGGCTAAACTATATGATTTTGTAGGGATGAACTTTCTTTGGCCATGTTATTTTGAGAAGACATAATTGCTTAGTTAGTATGCTTGAAGTATTATTATTTTTATGTCAATATGGACTTTTTTCTTGAATCTTTCGTATCTGAATATTCATACCACAATTAAGAAGAATTACATTGAAAATATGCCAAGTAGCACTCCGCATCAAAAATTCTGTTTTTATCATTTACCTACTCGAGGACGAGCAGGAATTAAGCTTGGGGATGCCTGATACGTCTCCAATGTATCTATAATTTATGATTGCTCCATGTTATATTATCTACTGTTTTGGACAATATTGGGATTTATTTTCCACTTTTATATTATTTTTTGGACTAACCTATTAACCGGAGGCCTGCCCGTAATTGCTGTTTTTGCCTATTTCAGAGTTTCGAAGAAACAGAATATCAAACGGAGTCCAAACGGAATGAAACCTTCGGGAACGTGATTTTCTCACCGAACGTGATCCAGGAGACATGGACCCTAAGTCAAGGAAGCTTTGAGGAGGGCACGAGGTAGGGGGCGCGCCTACCCCCCAGGGCGCGCCGTCCACCCTTGTGGGCCCCATGTTGCTCCATCGACGTACTTCTTCCTCCTATATATACCTACGCACTTCAAACGATCGACACGGAGCCAAAACCTAATTCCGCCGCCACAACCTTCTCGCACCCACGAGATCCCATCTTGGGGCCTGTTAGGAGTTCACCGGAGGGGCATCCACCACAGAGGGCTTCTACATCAACACCATAGCCCCTCCGATGAAGTGTGAGTAGTTTACCTAAGACCTTCGGGTCCTAATCTTCTTTTTGCGGTGTGTTTGTTGAGACCGATGAATTGCGGGTTTATGATCAAGATTATCTATGAACAATATTTGAATCTTCTCTGAATTCTTTTATGTATGATTGGTTATCTTTGCAAGTTTCTTCGAATTATCAGTTTGGTTTGCCCTACTAGATTGGTTTTTCTTGCAACGGGAGAAGTGCTTAGCTTTGGGTTCAATCTTGCGGTGTCCTTTCCCAAAGGATGAGGGGCAGCAAGGCACGTATTGAATTTTTGCCATCGAGGATAACAAGATGGGGTTTTTATGATATTGCATGAATTTATCCCTCTACATCATGTCATCTTGCTTAAGGCGTTACTCTGTTTTCTTGAACTTAATACTCTAGATGCATGATGGATAGCGGTCAATGAGTGGAGTAATAGTAGTAGATGCAGGCAGGAGTCGGTCTACTTTTCTCGGGCGTGATGCCTATATACATGATCATACCTAGATATTCTCATAACTATGCTCTATTATGTCAATTGCTCAACAGTAATTCGTTCACCCACCGTAAAATACTTATGCTCTTGAGAGAAGCCACTAGTGAAACCTATGGCCCTCGGGTCTATCTCTATCATATTAGTCTTCCATTACTTTATTTATTGCCTTTGTTTTTACTTTTATTTTATTTTACTTTGCACATTTATCATAAAAAATACCAAAAATATTATCTATCATCTCTATCAGATCTCACTCTCGTAAGTGAACGTGAAGGGATTGAAAACCCCTAATCACGTTGGTTGCGAGGAGTTATTTGCTTTGTGTAGGTACAAGGGACTCGCGCGTAGCCTCCTACTCGATTGATACCTTGGTTCTCAAAAACTGAGGCAAATACTTACGCTACTGTGCTGCATCACCTTTCCTCTTCAATGAAATCCAACGCAGTGCTCAAGAGGTAGCACACCACGATGAAGACTTCACACAGATGAGTGAAGATGGCGAAAGCCAACACGGTGTTGGGATGGAGGTGCAACATATGAAGCCCGTAGTGCTCCAGCGCTGCCAAGAAGAATGAAGAAAAAGGCGACAGTATTTTGATGACATGTCACATAATAAAAGAAGAGAGAGAATGAAACCATAAGAATCTGAACCAATGCTCCAGGCACAAGATCCAAGGCGAGCCCGTTCATTTCTTCAACATTTAGTAGACCCTCCTGGTTATTGTCGGAGAGAACGGCACGGGCAGAGGATCGGGCCCCTCCGGCAGCTGTGGGTTTCCTCCCTCGGCGGCGATGACCGTGTGAACGATGCACCTTTTAGTCCTCTACACACACCGGCCGAAGGGATCCGGCCGGATCTGTGACCAGCGGTGAGCAGAGAGAAAATGTCGCTACCGCTGTCTTGTTTATATCTGGAGAGTATGAGAGAATGAAGAGAGTAACCCTAGTAAAGCAAGCGCTGTGCCCTCAAGGCCCATATATAGTCGTGTGATTATCTTTTTTCTCTCCACAACAAGCGTTTCAATTTGTGTACGTGGCATTAAAGAAAAGAGACTCTATATTTAAGGTTACTACTATACGACTCCTACTTACTACTAGTAGTGATACAGTATTGTTCACTTGTGCTCTGTCACAGCCCCAGTTCAGGCCTTGCTTGTCTTTGCATTAGCTTCCATGCATCATGTTTAAATTTCTCTTAAATATGAAATGGGGATGACAGAACCCCCAGCACCCCCCTTAAACCAACTAGGGTTTACTAAAATCTTTTTCAATGAACCCAAAATGCCTTCTAAAATGTTCATCATCTTTGCCTTGGTCTAGAACCTCTGACAAAAATGGTGCACACTTTTCTAGGACATTCTAGATTTTTTGAATTAAATCATATCATATTTGAATTTGGGCATTTAAACACTATAAATAATTTAAATGCTCAAATAATGTTGAATTTAAATGTGGGCCACTGGAATAATCCATAGAGTGTCCACAAAATATTGCAGCATTTTACAAAATGCTTTAGTATTTTTACTAAAGCCAAAACAGTAGCAGAAAAATAGAAAACAGAACAAAACTAGAAAAGAAAGAGCGGAGAAAGCACTTACCTGGCGCTTACCCTGGCTCGCCCAAAGACGGCCCAGCCCATCGGCTCGGTGCCGCCATCGCCTACCTCTGCCAGTAGGCAGAGGAGGGACACCGCGACACCGTCGAGCTCGCCACGCCTCCTCCTGCTTGCCGCCGACCGCCTGGAGCTGGCTGGAGATGCCACACAACCCCCCTGGACCCTCTCTCACTCTCCCCATGCTCATCCCCTCCTCTGGCTCTCTCCCCCTCTCTTCCCCGAGCATCGCCGTCGCCGCCGCTCGCCATAGCCGTGCCCACCGAGCTCCCCTCGCCTCGGCCCGCCCAAGAGAACCGCAGGGTCGTCTTCATCATCCGCGAGGAGCCACGCGATGTCGGACGCCCGCATCGCCGGCTACCTCGCCTTCTTCCTCCTTCGCAGCCGGAGATCGCTGGCGCCGTCTGCTGCCTCCGACGCCTCCCCGAGCTCACCGACTTGCTCGTCATGTTCTACGTGAGCTTCTGATCATCCTCCCCCTCTCCGTTCTCTCTCTTGCACGCCATAGCCGCCACGCCCCTCTCGCCCGACTGCGCAGCTGACTGCACTCGCCGCCGACACGACTTCGGCGACCATTTGGTCCGGGCGTCGTGTCCAACTTGCTCACCGCGCCGCGTAGAGCACGTAGGTGCCCCGCACGAGCTGCCCCGACCGCCACAGCGTCGACCCCGAGCTCACCCGAGCTCCGGCGACCGCCGAGGTCGTCGTCGGCGACGTTCCCGGCCACCCCGAGCTCCACCACTGCCACCAAACAACGCGACTCGTTCCCAGCTTCGCGTAGAAGGTCTCCGCCGTCCATTTGGTCGCCGGAACGCACTAATGCACTTCCTCCGCCGCGTCTGGCCTCGCCGGCGGCTAAACACCGGCGAGTTTGACCCGTTGACCTCCACTGGGTGGGTCCAGGTTGACTCCCCTGAGTCTATGACAAGTGGGACAACAACGATTCATCTGTTACTTGTTGCGGTAGCTGAACCCCTTTATCCTCTGCATGACCTGTCATTCCACAGTAAATGGATGAAACCCACTAGCATGAGTAGGAGTTGTTTGAGCCCTGTTGTGCCTACTCATTCATGCTTGTTTGTCGTGCCTGCTACTCTTAGAGTTGAGTCAGGTCTGATTCACCGGGCATGAATCGGAGGTGTGTGAACATGTCCTACTGTTGAGAGCTAAGTGTGTGAACACAATTTGGTAAAGGTAGCGGTGAGAGGCCATGTAGGAGTACATGGTGGGTTGTCTCATTGCAGCCTGGCCCTCGTGAACTGAGTTCTGTGTTTGTGATCCATGAAACAGTTACTACCACACATTAGGATCCTTAATTGACCCTCTCGACTTATTAACCACTCTTGTCCTCTGTCCGGGAGTTGCAAAGTAGTTTCTGGTGTTTGTAGCATCTTTGGGGGGCGACGCATTTGACCTTAGGGGTGGGATGTGTTGCGGTAGGCACGTGGCACGGTGTACCGATTCGCCCGTTTGGTGTCTCGGGAACCCTGCACACATCGTTCGGGGCCGTTAGTGGAAACCTCGTCGGGACTCCCTACGGATGGAACCCGAAGGCGATAAACATGGACTAGGGACTCGTGTGTTTAGTCAGGTCGTGGCCGACACCCTCGCTGGGCTTCCGCTTGAAGGTTGACGAGTACATGTCGTGTAAACGGCGGTAAGTGGCGAGAGCGTGTGTGAAGAAGTACACCCCTGCAAGGTTATAAATGATCTATTCGAATAGCCATGTCCGCGGTAAAGGACTTCTGGGTTGCCTATAACAGTTCATAGACAAGTGAAAGTGGATACTCTAAAAGGCGCAAGATAAGCGTGAGTGCTATGGATGGCGTTCTCGTAGGGAGACGGGAACGGATCCATAGTGGTGTATTGATACGGTGAATATGTGGACTCGCAGCGCCACCTCAAAAGAGTTACTTGCGGTAGTAGTTCAGGATAGCCATCGAAGTCAAAGCCGGCTTGCTGCAGTTAAACTCCACCACCCCTTTTGTTGATAATGATGCATATGTAGTTAGTTCATGTAAGTCTTGCTGAGTACATTTATGTTTTGCGAGAGACGCCGGCCTCGCTAGTAGTTCCGCGTGGACTTGACGTTTAGCTTCTTACCTCAGCTACGATCTTGTGCCTCGGCAGGATCTCGTAGATAGTCGCTTCTAAGCCTTTTTCATTTGTAGATGTCTGTACTCAGACATGTTAAGCTTCCGCGTGTGCTTTGATTTGTATGCTCTGAATGTTGGGTCATGAGACCCATGTTTGTAATATCTCTCTCCTCGGAGCCTAATGAATAAATATTTGAGTAGTAGAGTTATGTTGTGATGCCATGTTGTATTTACACATATCGAGCATATTGTGTGTATGTTTGAAATTCTTAGTATGTGTGGGATCTGACAATCTAGTTGTTTATCCTTGGCAGCCTCTCTTATGGGGAAATGTAGTCTAGTGCTTCCTTGAGCCATAGTAGTCCGCTTCTTGCCGGTTCACCGGAGTCCTGCTAGCCCAAAGACTACTTTCAGACGCTTGATCGGCCGGCATGTGTTTCACTTTGTTCCTGTGGTTCTGCCCTTCGGGAAATGTCACACGGTGACATCCGGAGTCCCGCTTAGCTGCTACAGCCCGGTTCCTGAGTCCTCGTTAGCCCAAAGGTTACAGCCCGGATTCACACGTCAATCGACATGCTCGAAGTTGATTCATGTATGCCTGTCCTCATGGGTTAGTGCCGCTTTGGGTTCACGACTAGCCATGTTGGCCCGGGTTCTCTGTCATATGGATGCTAGCGACACTATCATATACGTGAGCCAAAAGGCGCAAACGGTCACGGGCCATGGTAAGGCGACACCCGTGGGAATACCATGTGTGAGGCCGCAAAGTGATATGAGGTGTTACCGGCTAGATCGATGTGACTTGGAATCGGGGTCCTGACAGCTTTGGTATCAGAGCCTGACTGCCTGTAGGATTAGCAAGCCAAACCGGTCGAAGTTGAGTCTAGAAATACTTTAGTTATGTAAGGGAACTGATTGTGGAAGGGAACGTAAGGCTCTTTTTACTCCTTATACCTCATGGCCTTCTGATCTGAGTCATCCTCTTCTCTTCTACGAGGTTTAAGAACTAGGCTTCTCATCTATCTATCAGGATGACGTGTTACTAATCCATAGACTTATAGAATTGATAGTTTCAAATCTCAGTTCAGTTTTTACTACTTCCGTATGTTCATAGCTGGTCTCAGAACCTTGACATTGTGATGTTGAGTGGTTATGCCACCATTTTTGTAGGATGTCTCAAATCATTTTGAGCATTTACAGCCGTTATGCTGTACGAGTCATCCCAGATTTCTAAATAGTATGATGCATTTGCAAATCCCTTCTCTCCGTTTCTAATGTTCATTTGGGCCAGTTTAATCACACAAATTAGTGTGTTGAGGTACTCCGCTGCCTCGGCATATATGTTGGAGCTATTATTATGAACCTAGGTGTTTTAGGGAGTCACCTAGTAATCCAGCCATGTTTTGTGTTCCCGGTGTGATGATTCTGGCCATTATTCTCGAAGCATCCTGTGATGCCATTTAGTAGTAGGTATTCTATTCATGGGTTCTTGAACCCGAGATTCACCCTACTTACCTCATGTTGATAGTGTTCGCTAGTTCCCTTAGGATATTAGTAACCTGGCGATAGTCCTCGAGGTCCGTGGTATCTCATTCTTCCAATACCATGAACCACTTATGGCAGAAGTTTGTTGAATCAAAGGATCACAATCAGAGTACTCTTGAGGAGTTCTCCATTCATAATTGTGAATCTGCCAGTTCTACCCTTTCCGCATGGGTTATCTGGAAGAAATGTTGGGCTCCGCTCGACATACTAATCTATGCTTCCACAACTCAGAAAAAAAACATATGTTCCTTTGAGTTGTCCCTCTTTAGTTGTTTTCTGACCTCCATCTATCAATTGATAATCAAGAGTATGCGTGCATTCGTTCATCGATGCCTATTATTCTTGTGGTCTGTTAAGCCATTCTATTCTGGAATGACTAGGAGAAACAAACTCTAGCACCTCATCCATTTCTTGGAGTGGTCAAAGTAGTTGTATTCCGCAGATCAAAATGCCAATCCAGCTTTGTTCTGTTCTACCTTGGAGTGTTACCATCTTTATGTCAAGAGTGTCATGAGAATTGCACCACCTCTTATGAATTCTTGACGCAGTAATACTTCATGCCATCATTGTTCATTCCTCGGTTCCCGTGTTATTGTAACCGGAATGCCGACAAGTGTACTGTGATGCACGAAATCAATACTCTGAGCAACTCGTTGCTTGGTAGTAAATGGACAATATTCTCATTCTCAGTGTGTTGGTTATTGAATCATCATTCTAAGGTAGACTGTGCTACCTAGTCCTTATTTCCGGTGCACTCTTCGATCAATGAGTTAGGATTATTCAATCCCTTGCTTATTGTTCATATCGTCTTGCTTTGAAAATCAAGATTGTTCTCGAGCTTAGTAACATATCCGTGGCTCGTGATGTTCCGAATATCTTCTCGGAAGTATTACCAGGTTGTCACCTGACCGCTATGTTTTTCTCTAAAGTTGGTTTTCCTCTAAACCAGCCATTCTCCAAGAATCTGTCTTGGATACCCCTGAGCTAGTTGGTTAAGCCAAACAACAACTTGGAGAGTTGGAAGATAAAAGCTTGTCCGACTTAGTTCATTTTAAGGGATATCCTTTTGTGTGTGTGTTGAAGAAAGATGATACCTTCACCAATTGGTCCTCGTGATCAGTTGTTGGATCTGTTGTCTTGCCAAAACTTTGACATGAGTATGGGCTATCATCAAGTCAAATCAGAACCAGCGATGTTCGTAATGTTGTCTTACTCGTGGTTGATCCCTCGAGCATACACCATTACATCTTTTGGTCTGACCAATGCTATCACCGTGTTCACATGATGGTGGAAGTCCAGTGATATGGAAATTCCGATGAGTTGCTATTGAGTCCATCAGCAGCATTTTGTCTCCCCCATGATTCATGTTGAACATCAACCTAGTGTTGGAAACTTTGTAAGCAATGCCTTCATGTTCCATTCATGAAGCTTATGTTTGGATGGAAGAAGTGACTTCCTTGAATTCATGTGCATTTGGTGCAAGTTGCCACCATGAATTCGAGAAAGATTGTTTTTGCCTCCTCTGGAATCATCCCAAGTTAGTCACGCATATGTGCGAAGTGCTCTATGGTTTGATAGGTTGGCCGCCTCCACTCTATTTGTGTTTCCTAGCACACCAAGCCACTGATTGATTTGCTCAAGGAAAAGGAGCGTGTTGTGCTAATTCTAGATCATGCACAAGATTCCGTTATCCTCGATGATGGTTCCCAACCAGAACTCGGTAGTATTTTTATTATAAGACTACTATGTGGTCATGCTTGTCTGGGACAGCGTGTTCACATGTTGTAGCAAAACTCGCTCATGTTTTGGAGCTTGCTATTGTAGTTCATTTCCTGAGAATCTCGCAACGTTATCTCGTTGGTTTGTGTTGCAAACTTTCTTTTCCAGACATGCTGTCTGAAATATCCCGTTCCCAGCCAGATCTGAATCTCAGGCAGATATGATGGTTGGAACATTCCCGGCATTTGCATTCTGTTCCCAGCTTGCACCCCGTCGTGCTAATTTTCCATGGGATGCCCTTCTCAGCAGTTGCTGTCCAGGTTCATCTTCAAAGGTGGACTTACCATGGGTCCCATCCATTTCCGGTAATAAGCAAAAGTCATCCATTGCGTTGTCTTCAACAAGGTAGTCCACATCATCCATCCTAATTCGAGTATGTCATTCCTTCGAGCTCTTTCAAACGACCAATTGTAAATTGCCCTAAGCTCGTATGAAGAGTTTTAATGATCTATGGATCAAAAGTAATTCTTTTTGCCACTTAAGGGAGCAGTCCAACGAGTCACCTCTTCCAAGGTGCCCCGTTACGGGATCATGGCAATTATTTCCTCGCCACCTTGACACCATCAACCATCTCTTTAAGCGTGGAATTGTTGCCCACCAAATCAAACCCCCTCGTTTGTTCTTCCATTCCTATCGATGTGTTTTGTGTCTCAACTTGAGATGTTTCAACATCTCATTCCGCGAGTTGATCTTGTATAGCTCGATCTTTTAGAAATCAATCCTAGTAGAGTTTCTTTCCGTCGTCATCGCGTGGATGAAGATCTCAAAAGCGAGGATGTCAAGATCAATGTATGCAGCGAATCAAAAACCTTATGAGGTGCAACTTGGATCGTGAAGATTGTGTTGGTCTTGTGCCCCCTCTGTCTCCTTACCTCACGACTTGAATCTCGGGACGAGATTCTTGTTTAGTGGGGGTGAGTTGTCACAGCCCCAGTTTAGGCCTTGCTTGTCTTTGCATTACCTTCCATGCATCATGTTTAAATTTCTCTTAAATATGAAATGGGGATGATGAACCCCAGCACCCCCTTAAACCAACTAGGGTTTACTAAAATCATTTTCAATGAACCCAAAATGCCTTCTAAAATGTTCATCATCTTTGCCTTGGTCTAGAACATCTGACAAAAATGGTGCACACTTTTCTAGGACATTCTGGATTTTTGAATTAAATCATATCATATTTGAATTTGGGCATTTAAACACTATAAATAATTTAAATGCTCAAATAATGCTGAATTTAAATGTGGGCCACTGGAATAATCCATAGAGTGTCCACAAATTATTGCAGCATTTTACAAAATCCTTTAGTATTTTTACTAAAGCCAAAACAGTAGCAGAAAAATAGAAAACATAACAAAACTAGAAAAGACAGAGCGGAGAAAGCACTTACCTGGTGCTTACCTGGCCTGGCCCAGCACGGCCCAGCCCACTGGCCTAGTGCCAGTCATCGCCTACCTCTGCCAGTAGGCAGAGGAGGGACACCGCGACACCGCCGAGCTCGCCACGCCTCCTCCTGCTTGCCGCCGACCGCCTAGAGCTGGCTCGAGACGCCACGCAACCCCCCTGGACCCTCTCTCACTCCCCATGTTCATCCCCTCCTCTGGCTCTCTCCCCCTCTCTTCCCCGAGCATCGCCGTCGCCGCTGCTCGCCATAGCCGTGCCCACCGAGCTCCCCTCGCCTCGCCGGCCCGCCCAAGAGAACCGCAGGGTCGTCTTCATCATCTGCGAGGAGCCACGCGATGTCGGATGCCCCGCATCGCCGGCTACCTCGTCTTCGTCCTCCTCTGCAGCCGGAGATCGCCGGCGCCCGTCCGTCGTCTCCGACGCCTCCCCGAGCTCACCGACTTGCTCGTCGTGTTCTACATGAGCTTCTGATCATCCTCCCCCTCTCCATTCTCTCTCTTGCACGCCGTAGCCGCCATGCCCCTCTCGCCCGACTGCGCCGCCGCGTGCACTCGCCGCCGACACGATTCCGGTGACCATTTGGTCCGGGCGTCGTGTCCAACTTGCTCACCGCGACGCGTAGAGCACGTAGGTGCCCCGCACGAGCTGCCCCGACCGCCATAGCGTCGACCCCGAGCTCACCCGAGCTCCGGCGACCGCCAAGGTCGTCGCCGGCGACGTTCCTGGCCACCCCGAGCTCCACCACTGCCACCAAACGACGCGACTCGTTCCCAGCTTCGCGTAGAAGGTCTCCACCGTCCATTTGGTCGCCGGAACGCACTAATGCACTTCCTCCGCCGCGTCTGGTCTCGCCGGTGGCTAAACGCCGGCGAGTTTGACCCGTTGACCTTGACTGGGTGGGTCCAGGTTGACTCCCCTGAGTCTATGACAAGTGGGGCCCCCTCGGCTAATTAACTTAGATTAGAACTAACTAAATTTAGTTAGTTTAAATAATCACGACATCGCTGAACCATCGGGTCAGTTGACACGACGTCCCCTTTGACCATCGATGTCACTCGACGATCGGCCGATTAATAACTAATTTCTGGATTCATTTTTATATTGAAAATTCCAGAAATTGTTGCAAACTTAAAAAATTCATAGAAATTAATCTTTAACTCCAAATGAAATAATTTATATATGAAAAATGATCAGAAAAATCCAATCTATCCATCTGTACCATTTTCATGCATGTTAGAACAACTTATAGCTTCTGTTTAGCACAAATCATATAAATGGCATTTTAATATCCACATATGGAGTTTGAATTTGAATCTTGGATTCAAACCAACTTCATTTAATGTGTTCTAGCTTGCATCAGCCCAAAACACATTCATATTGCCATGTCATAGCATGCATCATATTGTGCATTGCATTGATCGTGTTTATTCTCTGTTTGCCGGTGTTGCTCCCCTCGGTAGACGTTGTACCGACGTTGTGATCATTGACACTGATGAAGACTCAATGCTATCTTCAGAAGTGCCAGGCAAGCAAAACCCCCTTGTTCATTCCGATATAGTCCCACTCTCTCGCTCCTGCTCTCTTTTACTGCATTAGGACAACAATGATTCATCATTACTTGCTGCGGTAGCTGAACCCCTTTATCCTCTCGCATGACCTGTCATTCCACGGTAAATAGATGAAACCCACTAGCATGAGTAGGAGTTGTTTGAGCCATGTTGTGCCTACTCATTCATGCTTGTTTGTCGTGGCTCGCCATCGCTTAGAGTTGAGTCAGTCTGATTCATCGGGGATGAATCGGAGGTGTGTGAACATGTCCCATCTGTTGAGAGCTAAGTGTGTGAACACGATTTGGTAAAGGTAGCGGTGAGAGGCCATGTAGGAGTACATGGTGGGTTGTCTCATTGCAGCCGTCCTCAGGAACTGAGTTCTGTGTTTGTGATCCATGAAACAATTCTGAGCTTACAAGCATGGTACACGCTATCCTAGACTACTCTACACATGAAACTGCCACACGAGCGTCCGGGCTGCGCTTGGCTCTTCGCCTCTTTGTGAAGTCGAACAATGATGGAGTACTACTACACTGGAGGAGTACTACAGTACGCTTTTGGGCATCTGACACCGATTGAACTGCTGCATGTCCACCACGTGCGGGAGGGAGAGTGTGTAGCGAAAGCTTCTCCGAGTCTTGCCAGCCACCACGCTTATGGGCGAGGGAGGGACGCTCCTGCCTTTGCGTGTATGACAGGTGGGCCCGACAGGTGTGTGGCCAACCTGTCATACAGCCAAAGGCAGGTGCAGTTAAGTCCGCAAGGGAGAGGATAATCAAACTTCTCGTTGATGTACGAGTTGACGCGACACATCAAAGCACTGCACTCTATATATTTCAATAATTTGCGTTTACCGATGCATTAATTACAACGCATGCATGCATGCCGTGACTCTCCTTTTGATACTTGCATGTGTTGATTTAATGCACCTTGAAGTAGTATAAAATATGTGAGGGTAAAGCTTTGTAATACCCCGGCCCAAGTCGAGAGATGGTTGTGCACGAGGAGGGTGAAATCATGCAGACCGAACAGGACAGGGCGATGGAGCTCTCTAATGTCTCGGACCTCACCGTGCTCCACTGCCCCTTGTGCCTCCGCCCCTTGACGCCTCCAGTGTATGAGGTTCGGATACACCTCGTTCGTTCGGCTGATTGAGCAAGGTGCAGGTTTCTTGATTGATGTGTTGTTCTATTGATTTCTGCAGTGCAAGGGAGGGCACCTGGCCTGCGCGAACTGCCGCGTCGAGTGCTCCGAGAACCAGCGGCAGTGCCAGAAGTGCGAGCGCGGTGGTGGCTTCGACGTGCGGAACACGGCAGTGGACTCCGTCCTTTTGTCGGTGAGGGTGGAGTTCCCGCATGAAGGCTGTGGGCTCTACGTCACTTACCACAAGCTCGCCGATCACCAGAGTGTGTGTCCGCTCGCGCCCTGCAAATGCCCCGTGCCCGTCTGCGGCTACGAAGGCCCGCCGCCGGTGCTCTACCACCACATCAGCACCGTGCATCCCATGCCCGTGCACAGGATCAAGTACGGCAAGGTGCTCCAGCTGCAAGTGCCACTGTCGGAGCCACGGCTCTTGCTGTTTGCAGAGGAGGACCGCCGCATGTTTTTCTTGGTCGGCGGCGTGCTCGACATCGGCGCGCCTATCGACGTGTTACTCCTCTGCATCAGAGCGGGGGCGTCCCCACTGCCGCACTACGTGGCCAAGCTGTGGGCGAACGGACCGCCGGGGGAGCCCAAAGGCACGACCGACGCCATCAAGGTGGAAATGGAGGTGAAAAGCAGCAAGGATCCTGACGACATGGATGTGTAGGAGCTGACCTTCTTGACAGTTCCGCCCAAGCTGCTGGCCGGGGCTAAGCTTGTGTCCATCCACATTCAGATTGACAAGCTCATGTCCTAAATGTTTCTATAGTGCCTTCTGTTTATCTTAGTAACATGCTAATATAGGGATTACCTTGGTCTACTTTAGCTTAATAAATGGTGGGTTTTGGTGGCGATGCAGCAATTACTTTGACATCAGATCAATAATTTCCAACAGTCGAACGGATATTTTGTGTCTGTTGGATATAAAGTTCCTTTGGGTAAGAAGTACTACTTGTCATCAAAATGGATAAAAGGAGATGTATGTAGACGTATTTTAGTTCTAGATACATCCCTTTTTATCCATTTTGATGACAAGCACTCCCTCCGTTCCACAATACATGCCTTCCATTTGTCAAAATATTGATGTATCTAGATATGTTTTAGTATATAGGTACATCCATGACTCCCAGATGCAGAGGCCGGGGGTCATCATCCTCCTTTTCGAGAAAAAACAGACGCCTGTGTGAGAGGACGAGTGCGTGCGTGCACCTCTTCTCTTCCTGTATAACGTACTACTAAACTCAGAGTACAAGTTTTTGTGGGTGGCACGATGGTGCGTGCGAGAAGTCCCGAGAGATAGGTTTAATGCGTCTGAAAAAAAGACTAGCCTAGAGCTCGCCACGCGGCTATTCCTGTCGAACGCCCCATTAACCGTAAGATATGTATACGACGGTGCTAGTTATTGCACGTACACAACAGTACTCCCTCCTTTCCGGTTTATAGGGCTTAATTCAAAAATCTCACCAACCAAGATGGTGAGTGGTGGAATATTTTTTTGTAGTTTGCAAAAGCACCTAATTAATGCTCTTGTTTTTGTCAAAAAAATATGTTTATCAATGCATTAATTGCAATGCATGCATGCATAAAGTACATGCATTGGTCAATTTTCTCTTAATACTTGCATGCAATGATTTAATGCACCTTGGAATCTGAACATGTGTTGGGGAACAACCAAATTGAGCCTTATAAAATGGAAAAACTAAAATTTTGAGATAAGCCCTATAAAACTGGAAAGGAGGGAGTAGAAAAAGAAGTACTCCATCCGGGAATAGTGCCGCACTTCGAAACTAGAACCGTCAATAAATTTTGAGCTTGCATATCGTCATATTCCAAATTACTCCATGCTATATTGAATTGCAAACCTGTTCACACCGATCACAACCTAAATGGTTTGCCACTTAGGAGCATATTAGTACCACGCTATATTGAATTGCAAACCTGTTCACACCGATCACAACCAAAATGGTTTGCCACTTAGGAGCGTATTAGTACCACACTATATTGAATTGCAAACCTGTTCACACCGATCACAACCTAAACGGTTTCCCACTTAGGAGCGTATTAGAACTTAGTTATAAATACTAATATGCCAAGATGACTGCACATTGCTCCTCAACTCCTCATCCACAAAAACAAACAAGTCATTCAGCATCCTTCCATTGCATCTGCCATGGCTAGTGTGAGTTCTGGGTCGAGAGATTGCCACCAGGGAGAGGCGAGCATGGAAGCGGAAGCACGAGAGATGTCCCGCCTCGCTGCGAGAGCAGCCGACATGTCCTGCCGCGCGGAAGTAGCAGCACAGAGGTCCCGCTGCGCCGCTGAAGAAGCACGGAGGTCCCACCGCGCTGTCGATGCAGCAGACTGGTCCGGCCGCGCTGCGGAAGCAGCAGAGATGTCCCGCCGTGCCATGAATGCAACAGAGATGTCCCGCCGCGCCGCGGCGCCCTGGGAAATTTTTTCGCGGGCAGGCGACGACTGTTACAGGCGCATGCATGCGATCGTCCATAGCCATATGGATCAGATCTTCGACTGGGCGAGGTTGCAGGACGACATGAAAGCCTTGTTTGAACAGGCTACCGGCGTCATCCGGCAACTAAGGGAGGGCAATCAGAGGCTCCGGGCCGAGCGCGACCTGGCGAGGAGAAGATAAATGCAAGTATTGAACCAGCAGAGGAGAGACCAGTGCCTTGTTGAAGAGGACCAGCGTTATCGTCAAGAAACTTATGGACGAGAATGACATGCTTTGCAACGAGCGTGAAAGGCTGGTGGAGGAATCCGTGGATGTTCTCAAGCAGCATCTTGAGGACATGAAAGAGCTCATCGCCGCTCGCCGCGGAGACTAGTTCCCTTGGCCTGCAGCAATGCATCAAGAAAGTAGAGATCAGCGAGCCAGATCCTTGTCTTCCTTCTTCTTTTGCCCTTATGTATTTCGGGCATAGCCACATGTGGCTTTTTAATTATCTTTCTAATTATGTAAGACAATTAATCGTCCTTATGTTTCTGTGGAAGATCAATGTTGCGAGGCTGGAATGAAGAAAACTCTTGCTTTGTGGCGACCACGGTGTTCTGTTCTTCTAGTTTCTTTGGGCTTCCTTCAGTTTCCTGGTTTCTTTTGATGTAATAATTGGTTTAGGATGTGGACTGTGTCGTCGGTTGTGAAATGTTGGGTTCTAGCGCGGATGTTTGGCCTTTGTTAGCCTCTTGGGATGTTGCGATTTCAATCTGGTAGCTTTTAGTCCTTCGTGTTAGGCTGGAGTTGTGCTGAACTTCTTGTGAATTGTGGTGATTTTCAGTAATGAAAATCGGAAGGGGCAAGCCCTTCTTTGATCAAAAAAAAATTTAATCATCCTTATATATTCATCAGTCTTGCTATAAGTCGCAGTAGATGCTATATAGGTCCGTCGGATCTTACATCAAGATCCGTGCTTTCATATTTTTTTTCTCTCTTAAATCTCAGTCGAGTGAGACATAGCCACGCCATTAAACAGAGGCTCAGGCGCCATTAATGGAGACCTTGGGAGAGAGGTGGACGGCAGATGGAGGTCAAAGGGCTCTCCTCCCGATAAGCACGCACAGGGGTCTGATCGCACGCCTCTCGTACTCAAATAGCTACCCCGCACGGCGCCTCATAGCTAATAAAAAATGGGGACGCGTGGCGGCACGTAAATGGTACTAGTAAGTAGAACGCCCATGGTTTCAATAATACTTGTGTTTCCGATTGTAACGTGACAACACTTGTTCCAAAATGACTTTGTTGGTTGTTAATGTGTGCGCCTTCACAAATCAGACTGCAAATTTACCACAGAATGTTGGTGCCATGTCATGGCACCAATCCAAGTTTCATTATTTTCATGCGTGTTTTGGATTTACAGGAATTAAAAAACTAAGTTTCTCAATGTTTCCAACCCAGCCACGACACCCAGAATTTTGAATTTCATTCCCATTTCTTGCATGGAACCTAGAAATTTACCTTAGGACACACTTGTGATTTTTCAACCAACTTTGGTGCACTGGAACATGTGCTTGTATTTGAAATTTTAATTATGCACACAAAGGTGACACGTTCCCTCCCAGAACCACGAGCCTTCTGGAAAGAAGATCCGATTTGCAAGAAGCTTATACCAAAATTTGTTTTATTCGACCAATTTTTTTACCACGGCATGGTACTACCATGACATGACACCATGCCAAGTTTCATGATTTTAAAACCAAGTTTCTCAATGTTCTCGACCGAGCCATGATGCCCAGATGTTTGAATTTTGTTGTCATTCTTTGCATGGGACTTAATCCCTCCTTCCATCTATATAGGGCCTAATGTGTTTTTCAAGACAACCTTTGACTATTGACAAGATTAATAGCACATGAGATGTATACTATGAAAATTATATTATTGGAAGCTCCTTTGTCATACAAATTTGAAGGTATGCCTTGTGTAAGTCGCATGTCATATATTATTGCTCTAACGTTTGGTCAAAGTTAGCCTCGAAAAACGCATTAGGAACTATATAGATGGAAGGAGGGAGTAGAAATTCACCCGAGGACACAAATGTGATTTTTCAACCAAGTTTGGTGCACGGGAGCATGTGCTTGTAGTTCAAATTTTAATTATGCACATTAAATGACCAAAAACTCAATTAATGTGTAAATAAGGCCAAAGCAAGCGGAATAATTCCAAAATTTAACAGGGCACTCATGTAGTTCTGTGTTGCCTTTGTAAATAAACTCAAGGGGGACAACGTATATCGTTTCGCACTCAAAGGTGGCACGTTCCCTCTCAGAACCACGAGCATTAACTACTGGAAACAGGGAATTTGCCATCAGCCAGCTCTTTGCCATCTGCCAGCTGATGGCAAAGAACGTCTTTGCCATCTGCTTATAAAAAACAGATGGCAAAGAACTGACAGACGGCAAAGAACATGGTTGCCATCAGCCAATTCTTTGCCATCTACTAGTGGATGGCAAAGAGGTTGGCAAATCCTATGGCTGTCAAGAGTGTAACGGCGTACTAGCCCCACCTCTTTGCCATCTGCTAGCAGACGGCAAAGATTCTTTGCCATCTACTGGCAGATGGCAAAGAGATGGGACTATCCCTGTCCTTGCTAAAAAAAAAGCAAAGAGTGAAAAATTAAAGAAAAGGAAACCCCCAGCCTCCCTAAAAAAACCCAGCCACCCCGAATCAGTCTCAGCCCACTCCCGTGCGTCCTGCTGGATAGGGTTCGCCGCCGCCCTCACTGGTCACCACCGCCGCCCTCACTGGTCGCCGCCGGCGGCCTCACCGGTCGCCGCCGCCGTCGGTTTTCCCTACATGGCCGGAGGATAGGCCATCTCGCCGGTCCATTCCCACCCCACCGCGAGGGAGGAGACCGACGATTCGCCTCCCGGTCGCCGCCCGCCACACCAAGGATCAAGGCCGGCCGCGCCGGTCCCGTCGGTCGCGGCTCGGATCCAGCCGCCTTGCCCGCCCCGTCAGCCCGGTCTATGTCCCACCAGATCCCATCTTCGCCGCTGTCCGACGCGCCTTCTTCAAGGAGCTGCGACCCCATGTCTCAGAGGAGCTAGCCCCGGCGCCATTGATGCCCGAGCGACGCTCCCAAGCTAGGAGCGGCACCAGGACGACCACGCCTCAAGCCTAAAGCGCAAGGTGAGCTCGTCCCCTTCTCTTCTTCCCTTTGGATCGGTGTCCTTGCTCATGTTCTACATTACGTACATGTGTGCAGTTTATTTTCAGAGTACTTGTTGTGTGCAAAATCCCACCCTGGCGCATGTTGTTGGTTGTTTAATTCTGGAATCACAAGTTAATGCATTTTGCTATGTAGTTACTTCAATCTTATATGGGCAACAAGTTCAATATGGTTTTTAGAAAAGGAAAGTCCAATCTGGTTTTTAGAAAAGGCAACTGCGAAGGCAAAATCTTCATATGAGAAGTGCAGATGAGCCCCGCTGTGCTAATTACCCGGTAAGTTCAACTAAGCAAGTTCAGCTATTCCTAGCTTCTCCTCTGCATGTGGTGGTGGTGCTAGCTACTAACTTCTATGTTCCTGCATGTAGACTCTCATAATTTCCAGACTGAGTAGTCCGCAATGCAAATCTTATGCTCTCTCATCTTCCCTTGTAAACTGCCTAAACATTGATGATTGTAATCCAGCTGTTGATTAATGACTGAATCCCCTGATCTGATCCATAAAAAAATACATGACGCCATCTTATTTCTTGAAAATGTGAATGCCTATCTAAATTTTTTTAGAACATGTTTTTTTACTTGTATGTCTAGGTTATGAGTTGTGACTGAGTGTGATTTAAATAATTATTGTGTAGAATTTTAGATTTCTATATTTGTTCTTTGACATATGAGAGTTACATTGTGTGAGTAATTAGGTCATAGAACATTGATTTGATTTATCTTCTGCCAGTAAGCATTGTCCTGTAACAAACGTTCAGTAATGGCATAATCGGATCACATGCTGTAGATGAATGCTTAAAGTGTACATATGCTTTTTTTACCGAAAGCAATACTGACTAGCTTTTTGAGAAAGCTAAAAGTCTGACTACAAAAACAATCAAAGATGAGGTTGGGTGTCGAAATATTATAGATCCTGCAGAAGTTCAAATTTGTACTATGAGGGTATTTGCGTGTAGCAAATAGGGTGATCATTGCATGGCATGCCTTCAGTCCTTGATAGTCAGCTAATGTACATAGTATCCTTAAAGTTTCTTCAAGTTGAGGAATGATCAAACTTAATAGCAGACATCCATTGTGATAAGCTATTATTATATTTCACTTATTTGCCTTAATACAGCTACACTGTTGATCTTTACTCCGATTTATCTTGTAGTAACTCCTAACACTCACTTCCTAACACTCACTTATTTGCCGGCTTGATACAGCTACACTGTTGATCTTTACTCCCATTAAAAAGTCAATTGGTGGCTGTAGTCTGTCCACTTTCCTTACAACACATGTTATATTTGGCACAAACTATTAAGATGAGAGCGGATATGGATATTTTGATTTTGCATAAACTGCGGAAAGATCTTACAACACAATTTTAAAATTCCATTTTAATGAATGAGTATTATGCTTGTATGGGTGGCATCATACTGTATTTCACAGTGCTGAAAATCAAATGTACATTGTTTTCACATAATCAAATTGTATTCAAACAATCTGTGTGATATGTGTCATTGTCATCCTTTGCAGTATTCTGAATTGGCTGCTGAAGTACATAAGTGAAGTCCATTGGTGAAGGAGATGTGAAGAATGATATATAGCAAGTAGATAAAAACCGCAGTTGTTGGACCCAAGGTAGGCTCCTTCACTCAGAGTATATGTTGGACGGTTTCTTGTTCGACATCAATTTCTGGTTGGAGATTGAACTATATTCCAGTTTGATTATGTGATTACATCAAATTTGTGCATATTAACTGAAATATGTAATGCTACAAAGTAGATAGGTTTCCCTAGCATTTTACCACGGGGCGTCTCTTTTGTTTGTTTTCTGCCCCTTGTCTTGTACATTCTCCGTTTAATGACATATGGATGGCTGTCCAACCATTTTTGCTTGTTTATAACAGTTTTACATGAGTATTCCTACTCATAGATAAATACCCTTCTGGTGCTAATCAAGGATTTGATATTTCGTTAGCTTTGGTTAACCTGCCTGAGTCAATGTCTACCCGAGGAGCTGAACAAAAATGCGATGGGGGAGCCCATCTTAGAATTGTTTTCTCTTTTCTCCCATTAGCTTTCATTTTGCAGTATATTAGCTAATTCTGCGCAGGATGATTACATATGCAACATTTGTAAATGAGTAGACTTGTTAAAAGTTTCGATTAATATTATATGATGCCTGCTGGATTATTTTCTTGTCAAACTGAAATTTAAATGTCCCAATAGTATGTTCTATTCCAATTTCAAACTAATTTCCTTGTTGTGGGTTGCATACACAAACTGTAATGCATTTCATTTGTGGTAAATAATACGAGTACGAATTAACACTTGCTAATGGAGCAAACCGGCCAAGTGAATGCTTCTTGTTGTAACCAGTCCATCGAATGGAGCGTGCATACCGGTTACATGCATATCCATGTTCCATACACAATGCAAAGCAAGGCTGCAAACACACACTAACAAATCTGACAGAAAGATAAGTGCGCTCAATCACGCAGATGAGGCGCGCTCCGGGCGCGCCCCAACCACTAGATAAGGATCAAGTATCATATGCTTGCATGATAGCTACGTACAATTTTTTTGTACAAATGGTGTGTTGCACTGCTATTTTGTTGAAAAGACATTATCTTGCAGATCCTTTTATTTCATAGTTTCTTTCCCTTATAATATTTATTGATGATTTGGTTGATTTCTTGACTAGAGGATTTTGATGATACAAATAATCGACGTCTGCCATTGGCGCGAGCAAGAACACTGATCCTCCTTCGTCAGCCACTACCGCGAGCAAGAACCTTGATCCTTCACCTACGGGTTGACGGTAAGTTTTGCCTAGTGCTTTTCTTAATTAGCTCCAAAATGACCTATTTAACCAAGGATAGCTTTAAAATGACCTATACTTAGCATTTTTCCTCCAAAATGACTTAATATGCTTAGCTAGCTCAAAAATGACCTATTTAACCTAGAATAGCTCTAAAATGACCTATACTTAGCATTTTTTTCCTCTAAATGACTTAATATGCTTAGCTAGCTCTAAAATGACTTACGAAATGACATATTTTATCTCCGAAATGACTTCATGTGCTTAGCTAGCTCCAAAATGACATAATAAACTTTTTAGTTCCAAAATGACCTTACTTAGCATTTTTTACACCAAAATGACTTAGTATGCTTAGTTAGCTCAAAAATGACATAATAACCATACTTAGCTCCAAAATGACCTATTTCTGAGATATAAGTTGCATCATAATAATCTTCACATTTTAGTTGCATCATAATAATC
This sequence comes from Aegilops bicornis, assembly GCA_021605145.1. Lineage (NCBI taxonomy): Eukaryota > Viridiplantae > Streptophyta > Magnoliopsida > Poales > Poaceae > Aegilops > Aegilops bicornis. The sequence goes on along the minus strand of CM038670.1, from coordinate 158,565,588 downwards.
TTCTTCTTCTAGTCTTCTTCTAACTTTCTTCTTCCCATTTTGTAGATTTGCTTCAGATCACGGAAGCTTGGGTTGATGGAGTGCTTGTCTGTAGTTTTTGTTTTCACTTTGTGAAACTTGCTACCTATGATGAAACTGTGTAATATTGATGAAACTATGTATATGTATGGATGAAACTTGCTACTATTGGTAACATGTGTTGGATATGTGTTTGATATATATGTGTTCATGACTATTGGTAATATGTGTTGAATATGCTATATTGGTCATATAAATATATTTGTGTTTGATTTTCTGTGAAAATGAATTGATATAAGAAAATATATATTAAATGGGGCAATATAGGCACTTTGACATCTGTTGGCAGATGGCAAAGAGCTTTGCCATCAGCTGGCAGATGGCAAAGAGGCCACGTGTCATCTACATGTAAAATTTGGGCTGGCCTAGTTGAGCCCTTTGCCATCTGCCAGCAGATGGCAAAGCTGTTTGCCATCTGCTGGCAGACGGCAAAGCATGCAGCCTTTGCCTTCTGCTGGCAGACGGCAAAGTATGCCGTTAGCCTTCTAACAGGGCTAACCCTGTTAAGAGGCTTTGCCATCTTTCAGCTGATGGCAAAGGCACAGGCTCTTTGCCATCAGCCAACAGATGGCAAAGAAGCGTTTGTCGGCAGGGTTTCAGACAAACTGTTTGCCATCTGCTGGCAGATGGCAAAGCCTTTGCGATCCGCCGACCATGCCTTTGCCATCTGCCATGGCAGATGGCAAAGTGCCAGATTCCAGTAGTGATTCTTGAGAGAAGCTTCGGTTTGCAAGAAGCTTATACCAAAATCTGTTCCTATTCGGCCAATTTTTTTACCACAACATGGTAGTACCATGATATGACATCCATGCCAAGTTTCATGATTTTTCGGCGTGTTTTGGATTTACAAGAATTTTAAAACCAAGTTTCTCAATGTTCTCGGTCGAGCCACGATGCCCAGATGTTTCAATTTTATTCTCATTTCTTGCATGCGACCTAGAAATTCACCCGAGGACACAAATGTGATTTTTCAACCAACTTTGGTGCACAAGAGCATGTGCTTGTGGTTCAAATTTGACTTATGCACATTAAATGACCAGAAACTCAATTAATGTATAAAAAACGACAAACGAACCCGGAATAATTCCAAAATTTAACAGGGCACTAATGTAGTTCTATGTTGCCTTTGTTAAGAAACTCAAGGGGGGGGGCAGCGTATCTCGTTTCACACTCAAAGGTGGCACGTTCCCTCTTAGAACCACAAGCTTCCAAATCGGCCCAATTTTTCACCACAACATGTTAGTGCCATGACATGACACCATGCCAAGTTTCATGATTTCCAGGCGAGTTTTGGATTTACATGAATTTAAAATCAAAGTTTCTCGATGTTCTCGGCCGAGTCATGACGCCCAGATGTTTGAATTTCATTCTCATTTCTTCCATGGGACCTAGAAATTCAACCAAGGACACACATGTGATTTTTCAAGCCACCTTGGTGCACCAGAGCATGTGCATGCAATTCATATTTAGATTATGCACATTAAAAGTCCAGAAACTCAATTAATGTATAAAAAGGCCAAATGAACCCGAAATAATTCCAAAATTTAACAGGGCACTCATATAGTTCTATGTTGCTTCTGTAAATAAAATCAGGGGGGAGGCAGCGTATATTGTTTCGCACACAAAGGTGACACGTTCCCTCTCGGAACCACGAGGCTTGTTGAGAGAATCTCCGGTTTTGCAAGAGGCTTATTCCAAAACTTGTCCCAATTCAGCCAAAAATTATACGTATGAAAACATGGTTTAGATTATCCCAAACATCTCGCTACCTAGACCAATAATGTATTATGATTTGAATTCAACATAAAATGGATACAAATATTTGAATTGGAGAGCGTATGGTACATGTAGTTCATAGTGAAATATGATTCTTGCTATATGTATGCTTTTTGTTATCAAGATAATATTTAAATTATTGTATAACTTGACAACAATCGTATTCAAATAAGGGAAATTGATTCAAAATTAGTCCATATGGTAGACGACAATATATATGTTCACATGGTGGAGTAAAATGTTCATATATGATGGAAGATCAAAATGTACGACTACATCAATTATAAACCGCAAGGTCACCTAACGATATATTCGAATTCAACATAACGTGGATTCAAAAATTGAAATTCGAGATCATGGCATCTGTAATCATATAAAAAGGGATATTACTCTTTCTTTGGTGGGAATTGATTTGTTTTTTGTTGCTGTTGAGGGAAGTGCGAATCGATTTGGTAATGTGCAGGGTAATCTTGTTCTCCCGATATTTTTTTACATTTTTCTTGTAGTTTTTTCAATGTCATCTATAGCAATATAGTAAAAGGGGACATGACTCTCTTGTGTCTTGTATGAATTGTTTTTTTACACGTTAAGTTTGTTCTGCCGAACAAAGAATCCGCACCTTGTTATCCCGAAATTTTCAAGCTCGAGTATCTTTTATCTCACCTGCTTTCAAACTCCCGCTTCTTCAACCCGCGCCGCGCCTTGTTATCCCGAAATTTGAACACATGCAAGAACTCCCTCCTCATCCGAAATCGCTCCTGCAGCCCAGACATGCGAAATCCCGCTTCTACCCCTCAGCCGAAAATGAAGCTCCTCGTCGCGGTGTCAAAACCGGTGGGGGTACGCTGGTAACTTACCCTACATTTCGGATAAGCGCGTCCCTAAGCTTGCCCCCCGTCCCCCTTCGCCCACCCCCCCATTCGTACACTGAGGCTGCCAAAACCCACGAAACCCGAAGCTCCTCCGTCAGCCTCCTGACCGCCGCCCAGCCGGAGACACTTCCCCGACTACGTCGTCCACCGCAACAGCTCGCCGTCCCTCATCCACCGCACCGGATGAGGATACGCTGTCGATCTCGTCGTCCCGCCGGATCAGCCGCCCCGTCCTCCACCTCCAAGGAGCTGCCCCGATGTTCACCTCGTCTATCGCGCCACCTCAATCCCCACAGCGCCATCTTGACCTGCCCCACCGGAACCGCAGCACCCTCACCAATTCCTCCGATGAAGCCGAGGCCAACTCGGCGCCACCAAGGAGGTTCTGCACTCACCGCTGACTTTTATATTTTATTTGATCTCAAGGGGCTGCCGGTGCTCGATACCGGGCAGACATGGCGTGTTTCCATTGACGTCGCCGTCGCCGGCCACATCATCCACGGCGTCTCTCCCCCATGTCGTTGCTTCCTCGGTGGCGACTTCCACAACGGCACTAGCTGCGGCTGCTCCGGCTCTCACTCGTGTTGCGGCTCTGTTCTTGCTGTCGATCGCGCTGCTGCACTTCTCCCACTTTCGTTCGTGCTACTGCTCTGCTCTTGCTCTCGCTTGCGCTGCTGCTACTGCACGACCTCCGGCGGCTACAGGAGTTGCTGCTTTAGCTTTTCGCTTCGCGGTGCTCTTGCATCGACTTGCTCTCTGCTAGTGTGTTCCCCGCTCGGCGTCTGCTAATTTAGATCATCGCTTCTCGCTACTAGTGCTCGAATGCCCTAAACATATATTGCAATGCTCTGTTACTAGTTCAATTAGTTTCGACGGTAAAATTCAGTTTCATTTGTGAAGTTCATTTTCTTCAGTTAAGTTCAGAGTGAACAGTACTTACAGCATCTGTCGGAGCGACCGTGGCGCGGCTGATGCGTTTTACATCTAGGACTTTTTGGTGATGTATTTTACATCATCTATTGCAGATGATATTAGGGTCCCACTTCAGATTAACATTGTTTGTCTTGTCATGCTTCAGCCTCGTCGCCGTACACCTTAGCGGAGCTGCTCCAACAACGGAACCGTCCATCACAGCGGAGCAGTACCCTCGGTGCCTTTTCCAGAGGCCTTGGATCTTCTTCCCCGCCTCCGACAGTCACACCAGCATCATCACCATCCTCCACGTCCAACCCAATGAATCTGAGGTCCACAAGGCTATGCCAAAGAGGTTGTACACTCGTCGCATCACTTTGTTTCTCCATTCCTCTGTTCTACCAATTCATGTGAGCCAAACACCCAGGTTGGCTGAAATCCTATGTTTCCAAATGCTTTGTTTTTCACGTGCATTCCTATCCTATTCCTGTGTTTTTCCTGTCCCTGCATTTATAGAATCCTCCAATTCTAGGAGCCCTTACATATTTACTTCATTTTCAGATAAGCGTCAAAGAAACTCTGTGTGTTATGTCCTGCTCCTGCCGTGCCGTCATCCACCCCACCTGAGGTGCACCATCGATAGAAGCATTCACTGCAGCAGAGATCCCCCCCTGCAGACTTCCTTTCGCTGCCTTAGATAATCTTCCCGTTCTTGCAGCCACGCCTAACTGCATTACCATCATCGATCGAAAGGAAGAACACGAGGACTACAGTTCGGAAGAGAGGTCGCGATCTTTCGTGTTTGCTTACGTTATACATCGGTTATTATTACCTGCTACTTTATTGTTCAATCTTGATTTTTGAATTGCCCATGGGTCTCATATCGAGCCAGCAACAAATAGTATTTGTCTACTATCTGGGTCATCTGGGGTCTTCTATGTGGTTCATGTTGGGTGGGCAACAAACAATAGATGATCCATTGTCTATCTTTTTAAACTGAAGCTATAATCTACCTGCTATCATTAGTTTTGGATCCATCCAGTCGTTTGCTACCATCACTACAAAAAAAATACACTTCCGTGATGATACGTGTTTGTCACAGTAGGTCACGTTTTTTGCCATGCATGTACATCCCTGACAAATTTATGACAGAATCAAGATAGTCATACCTGTGCTATCGTAGAAGTGTTCCATGACATTACCAAAATTATCATCACGGAAGTGTCCACTTCCATGACGATAAATCCCGCGTCACAGAAGTGCTTTCGTCAAGGGTGATCGACAGGTGGCATCCACCGTAACGGAACGCCGTTAAGCTATCGGGTCGGATTTTGGATCCGATAACCTGTTAACAGCCATGACCAATATCAATTTTCCACGTGTAAAATTCTCATTGGCTGACGGATCCACGCGTCAGCTCCGCGTTGGCACAGGTGTTACTCATCCAACGGTCGAGATGGGCCTATGATATGTTGACACGTGGACCGGCCCAACAGAGGCCCACAAAGTTTAAATGGGCCGGCCCAACCGAAGGCCCATAAGAATTAGCGGACCACAATGGGCCGGCCCAGTTAAAGGGCCACAAAATTTAGCGAACCACAATGGGCCGGCCCAGCTAAAGGCCCACAAGATTCTGCAGACCATAATGGGCCGACCCAGCTAAAGGCCCACAAGATTTTGCAGACCACAATGGGCCGGCCCAGCTAAAGGCCCACAAGATTCTGCAGACCATAATGGGTCGGTCCAGCTAAAGGCCCAACATTCTCTGTCAAATTGGCCCATCAACGGCCTGTCCTAAACTTGCCATCAACGCGGCCCATGGTCACTTCTGGCCCGTTAACAGACCGCTAAGTAATTGGGCCGAATCATGGCCCGGTGTATTTCCGGCCTGTTAAAGGTCCGGCTTCATTTGGGCCCATTTGCAGGCCATAAAAACTTTCGGCCTGTTAGAGGCCCACTATAGATTTGGGCCACTTTCTTCCTGTTGTCATTTTCAGCCTGTTAACGCCGGACGTAAACCATGGGCCATATGTGGCCCAACGTCATATCGGGCACATTAACGGCCCATATAAAAATGACGATAATCTAGCCTGACCGGAGTTCCGGCCTGTTAAAGGCCCGTGTATTAGGTCGGTGCATTTACGGCCCGTCAATTTCGACTGTTAAAGATCCGGCGTCGTAAATGGGCCACCATTTCAGCCTGCTAAGTCCGATGGGTTATTTGGCACAATCGGGGCCCAATATCACTTTCGGTCTATTAAAGGCCCATGTTTTTATGGGCTCAAGATATTTACACTGTAAATGGCCTATTTTTACCGAGGGCCCAAAATATGTTTAGGCCTGTTAAAGGCCCACTATGGGCACAGGCCTACCAGAAAAATATGAAAGCTTATGTTGATTTAGGCCCAGATATTTTTAGAGGGCTACATGTCAATTTCGGCCCATAATCGTTTTTAGCCCAATTGGAATGGGCCCGACGAATGTTGGCATGTTGGGCTCCTGCCAAGCTTTCTGCTAAATACATTACTAAGATAAACCTACACTATACAAAAATAGCGTCGTAATTACCGCAGCCTAAGGCAGCATCATAAATGTTGTATCACAACAAAATAAATTCCAACCATACAACAAAAGGCATGTTGGCATAAAGTTTACAGTCCTTCCAGATAAAAGCACCATCAGATGTATAGAAGCACAGATCATTTGACCTGAGTGGTAATGTTTGAGCTATAGAATCGATGGAGCAAAGACGATCTCCACCTTTTTCCGCCATTTCTCTTGAACAACAAAGCGAATGTCGATAGTCCGGTTTCAAAACCATTCATATCTTGACAACATTTCTCAACCGTTATTCTTGTTTCGAAACAACGTCCATTAGGGATTGGACTTGTATGCGAGCACGATATATCACTACATCTAGCAGGAAGATTTTGTTCTCAGAGGGCGATTTGGACGAGGTTACCTTGACAACCAACCCATAATTACGCAGGAAGGTGCTTTTTGCACCGTTAGTGGAGAGATCTTGACGCTGCGGCAAAGAAGAGGTGACATTGTGCTGTAGTAGCCTCGTCACCTTCGTGGTTGTGGCTGTTCAATCATTTGTTCCTGACTTCTGAAAGTTTGAACTTGTAGATTAGTGTCTTTGGATAAGTTACTAATGAGACAAAAACAAACAAAGTAGGTTAAACGTTTATACATAACTTATTTTGGTGAACTACTGTAATATATTAGCATGTATTGTAGTGCCAACTACATAATAAAATCACTTTCAGAACATATGTCCATGTAGCATGCCTACTATATTGTCTATTTCCTCACATTCGTTGACATCTAAGGATAAAGAGACATGGTTTAAAGTAGGATGAACATAGTATGACATCATTCATATCAAGGGCAAACATATATAAAACAAACAACCTATTTTATCATTGTGTGCGTCGTGAACATAACAACTAGATTACAGATCAAGACCAAAAGAATATCCTTCATCTCTTTTAAACCATGTAAGGTGAAATTATACGTTAAGACAACTGTGTATAAAAGTGAACAGAGTAACTGACATTGGCTGCAAACCAAGTAGTTAAATGAACACATCACAGTACCAATCAGTTCAAGGCAGGAGGAGTAAGGACTTACAACAGCGGCTTGAACTGGTGTGCTCATGCCCTTCATCTTGCTGGTGTGGCATTCCTTGAAGATTTGCACTGCATTCAGTTTAGGTTCTTTTTGGTCCACACGGGCTTTCCTCTGTATTTGGAACAAGTCAATATAGATATGATAATATGGCAAAAAAGAAGAAGGAAGTGGCAGCTATTTACAAAAGCCTCGCAGTGTGCAATATAGCTACGAGATCCTGTTGTCTGTTGGAATTTCACTTTAGAACGGTTGGTTTTGTTCTTCAAACAGTTAGCCTAGAAGAAGATACACTTGTAAGGCACATACATAAATACAAGTTCAATATGTGGTCTAATAAAATACATATAGCCTACCTGATACTTTGGATCAGACCAGTGCTTAACGAGGGTTGTCCAGTCTTCATCTGTAATATATTCCACTAGAGATGTTTTGGCGATTTCATTGTTAGCCTTGCCTTCAAAGTGAGATTTTCTAAGGTGGTAACGATACTGTCGCAGAGTAGACTGAAAAACATGAGTGCATGCTTGTTTAGTTGCATCATCTTTCGGATCCAACTTGAAACTCATCTGTTGAAAAAAGAATGTGAGTCTTATTAGGAGGAAGCTAGAAAGTATGGGACAGAGCAAGACAATATTACTAATTGCGATGAATAACATTACTTTCTCATTCCTGTACTGGATCTACGTTGGGAGGATACGTGCATGACACCTAACGGCAACGGCTGCCTCTGATACTAACTTGGCTGACTCTGTAGCATCACGTGGCCTTTTAAAACTTGCCTCAAAATGGATCTCCATTCTTCCTCCATTAGATTTTGTTAATCTGTCAAGCATTATCCCTGATGTCTGTTTCCGCTTGCGCTGTGGTGCTAGTTCAACAACGAATATGGAAAGTGTTAGTGTACATCAAACTGTGAGAGTACATATAAAGGAGCATGCAATCGCAACTTGACTCGGTCAGTACCGTCTTGGTGTTGATGCTCATGAGGTTCATTTGATCTTGCCAAGTCCTGTTGTGTCGGCAGCTTGGAAGTAGTGTTAGGTGTGAAGGCAGCTTGGGAACTGGCCAGTTCGAGCAAGCGAATGAGTAACTTCGTTGAGATCTCGGGTACAGTTGAAGCGGACGCTGCAGCTTGTGGAGCAGGTGATCTTGTGTTTGTAGATTTAGCCGGTGGACTTGGACCTTCTCTCGCACTATAAGTACCAGCAGAATCTCGACGGCAGATCCTTTTCCGTTTCACCCGACGAGTAACAGCACTCCCTACTATATTATTTTCATTGCTCTTTTTTGACTTTGCCATGTCAAGCTGTACCCACAACACAAAAGAATAAAATCACTCTTGAGAACTCATTGATGCATGATACAGACAAGCTATACTTTGATGTAATACAACCATATGAGGATGGAATATGTAAGAAAAACATGACGGCATGACATATTCACAGCTACGATGTGCAAACTAAGCAGAAGGATTTTCAAGAAAATAGAAGTAATGCAAGCTAGATACCATATGAAAGATGCAACCAATATTACTCGCCAAGTTAAAAGTGTCTTGTCATAAGTGGCAATTCAAAAAATTAGAAGCAAGACAACGTAGAAATCAATGCAAGATGCAACCACTATCAAACCGCCATGTTAAAAGCGTCCAATCATGAGTGGTGATGCGGGATACACAACAGCAGTACTTTGATGTAAGAACATGGTATGATAGATAGATGCAGTGTATTCTAGACACGTAAAGCCATGTCATATGCACATGTATAACGTATAAACTCAAAGGTGCAATTTAATCAAAATAGAAGAAATACAGGCTAGACAACATATGCAACATGAAACCAATTATCACTTGTCAACTTAGAGCAATCACCGTGATGGTGGAGTACGGAGATGAACTCATCATGTAGACTTGGGACTTCAACTTCATTAGCGATGGCGAGGGCAAATCTAGAGAGTCTCTGTTTGCTCGGTGCGGAGGACCACCAACATCCCCTAACTTACTCTTTTCCTTCTTATTTTCTGATATTGCCTTATGAAGTCAAACCACAAGAAGATGAATAAAATTAGCTCCGCATAACTGGTTGATGCATGATCTGCATTTAACACTACTTTGATGTAAGGCAAGCGCAGGATAGGAGGATGGAATATATACAAAAAAGACAGCGTTTCATATTCACACGTCACGATAGGAGGATGGAATATGTATGAAAAACAATGTAAGCGGAAGGCATTTCAACAAAATTAGAAGAAATGGAAGCTAGGCAAGATATGAACATGCAACCAATATCACTCTATCGTAAAAAGAGTCTGCGTCAGAAGTGCCATTTCAAGAAATTAGAAGCAGTACAAGCTAGAAGACAATGCAAGATGCAACCTACATCACAGTCCCAAGTTAAATGTGTCTTATGGGTAAGTGATCGTTGCAGGTATAAGTTGTAAGCTATGCAGATGCAATTCAACATAATCAGAAGCAATACAAACTAGACATCATACGGAAAACGCAACCACGTATAACAGTTCCAAGTAAGAGCAATCACCTGTGATGGTGGAGTAGGGGAGATGTGCTCATCATGTACACGTCTGTTCTAGAAACAGGAACACGTGTCATATTCACAGGCATTATGTGTAAAGTAAGCAGATGCAATTCAAGTTAGAATCAATACAAGCTAGACATCATACGCAACATGCAACCACATATAATAGTGTCAAGTTAGAGCAAGCACCTGTGATGGTGGACTAGGGGAGATGTGCTCATCATATACACAGCTACGTTGACTGTCCAGCCTTATGTTGTCTTGCGAATCTTGTTGGGAGGATGGCGGAGTAGAATCAGAGAGACCCCTGTTTGAGTTACTCCGAAGGACCACCATCATCCACTTGGACTAATTTCCTTCAGCTGTAATGATTTTGCATTGTGAAGTCAAACCGATAAGAAAAAGGAATAAAATTCTCTCTTGAGAACTCATTCATGCATGATCTTGTGAACACTACTCGGATGAAAGGCAAACACATTATGCGAGGATGGAATATGTATGAAAAACAGGATGGCGTGACATATTCACACCTATGATGTGGCAACTAAGCAGAAGGCATTTCAACAAATTAGAAGCACTGCAAGCTAGATACCATATGAAAGATGCAACCAATATCACTCTGCCAAGTTCAAACTGTATGGTGTTTCTACAAATTAGAAGCAGTACATGCTAGAAATCATATGCAAGACACAACCAATATCACAGTGGCGACTTAAAGGTGCCTTATCATAAGTGACTGATGCGGGATATGCAAGAATAGTAGTCTGATGTAGAATCATGTGGAGAGGATGAAATTGCATTCTTTATAAGAGTATTGCGTCTCATATTAACCCACGCGCGTCACTATCTCATCATAAGCGATAGACGCAGGATACACAAGAACAGTAGTTTGATGTAAGAACATGGTGTGATAGGCAGATGTAGTATGTACCAAAAACAGGAAGGCATGTCATATTCACATGTATAATGTGTAAGCTAAGGAGATGCAATTTAACAAATTAGGAGCATTGATGAAGGGTACACAAGAAAAGTAGTTTGATGTAAGAACATGGTTAATAGAAAGACGTAGTATGTACCAAAAACAGGAAGGCATGTCATATTCACAGGTATAATGTGTTAACTAAGCAGATGCAATTTACCCTAATTAGAAGCATTACAAGGTAGACACCATATGCAACATGCAACCACATATCACACTGTCTGCGATGGTGGTGTGGGGGAATTGTGTTGATCAACTAGAGAGCTATGTTGACTATCTTAATTTAGCCTTGTTGTTTCTTGAGAATCATGTGGGGAGGATGACACTGCACTCTTTAAACGAGTAGGGCGTCTCATAGTAACCCACCCGGTGTTGTCTCATCATAAGTGATTGACGAGGGACACAAAAGAGCATTAGTTTGATGTACGAACATGGTTAATAGACATATGTAGTATGTATCAAAAACAGGAAGGCATGTCATTATCAAAGGTATAATGTGTAAAGTAAGCAGATGCAATTTAACCAAGTTGGAAGCAATACAAGCTAGACACCATATGAAACATGCAACAACATTTGACAGCGCTAAGTTAAAGCAAGCACCTGGGATGGTTGTGTGTGGCAATTGAGATCATCAACTGCAGAGCTACGTTTACTGTCTCCAATCACGACATTTGCACCCATTAGAGCGCTGAAACGCTCAGTGCTTGTCTTCGAATTACAATGGAGCGACTTCTGTCTTTTCTTTTCTGCATTCATCAACACTGCGTCAGAGTCTGAAATAACCATGCATAAAAAACAATAGTGTGAGTATGGATGAAGTGTGTGCACAATTAGTACAGTGTAAAGGTAGCAGATAGCAGGTCGGTGAGAAATAAATGACGGGAGACATATGATAGCTCTACAACATGCATGGCACACTAAATTACTACAGGATTCTATGAAAATAACAGTCGACTAAAAGTAAATAGGTCAGTCCATTTTTTCTGCACCATCCGATGTACAAAGAACGGGCAGATCGCATTCATCTACCTCCAGCCAGTCAATGTTGACGATCTTCCTCGAAACACTAGCGACCACCGGCCCAGTATTCCTCCCCTGCCTGCGCCCTCCCCTCGACCTCACCGCACCGGTGTGCTTGGCAGCCCCCCGCCATCCATTCAAGCCCTTCCGACCTCCAGATCGGGCGCAAGCAGCTCCTGCGCCCCATACCCCTATTATAGACACCGATGCGCTGCTTCCCCGAGGAACAGGCGGACTAGGTGCTCCGCGCGCCTAAGCGGGTGCTGCTTCTTTTAATTTCGATTCGACTGACCCTGAATTGAAATCCAGGCGAGCTACTGACCTCTAGCAAAGGTGAAATAGTAAAAGGGAGGAAACCTTGTGCATTTAGTATCACGAAGAAGATGCAGTAAGAAGTGCTCAACTAGTTTCTCTCATGGCATGAATACGGTGTGAGCGGAGACGTAAGATTTGCACGAATAAGGGAAGAGGAGTACCTCTTTCTGCTTTGGCGATCTTTGTGTCCTCCTTCCGTTTTTCCAACGATCTTCTTGTTGTTCGCCGGAAACCAGAAGTTGTGGAGGACATGGCAGCCTTGGACGAACCCATGGCCAAGTTGTTGAGTGTGGTGCGGTGGCCGTATGTCGGCGGCGGGGAAGTAAATCCGAGGTGGCGAACAACGGCGTAGCGGGAACAGCTCCGGTGCAGTGGACGGTTGCGATAGTGGAGTCACAACAGTGAGGCGCAGGACGGCGTGGTCGGAGTGGTTCTGGTACGGTGCACGTTGGCGTCGGCATCGTGGAGGCAGCTCTGCCTCGGCTTCAGCTGCTAAGTCCTTGAGGGCGTTGCGGTTGCGGTTGCGTTGGACGACGACGTCGGGGTACCGGCTCCGGTGTGATGGAGGAGGGCGGCGGTGGATTGGCCGCTATGGGCTGGAGGACGGACCGACGGAGGAGGCTGAGGTTTCGCGGCTGGTGGAGAGGGTGTTTTCGCGCCGACAGAGTATGAATGGGGAAACCGAGGGAGGCGGGGAACTAAGGGGGAACAATGTTTGGTTTGATACGCGCTTGTTTGAAATTTGGGGAAAGTTACAAACTTTGCCCCCATCTAAAATTTTGGACATATTGCGGGTTGGGGGTAGGACAGTCATGTCAGGTATCCCAAATATGGTCGGGACCGATTTCGGCCGAGCGCATGGGTGTTTAGGCGCCCACGGCGTATGAATGCTTCTCGGAGGCGGTTGAGACAAGCGTCTTGGTGAAGTTACAAACCTACCCCAGTTTAGACCCTTGGCCATCGGGCTGATAGGCTACACGGGCTAGAGTCAGGACATAATTTCCTACCACCAAAACATTAGCCTCGCGCGGTTTCGGGTGACCAGAGGCCTGTTTGGCGCTTCATTCAATATTTGGGAGTAGAAGCATTAACGTTTTCGGTTCTCTTAAATTGAACTTTCAGGATTTGTCAAACTTCACAAATCTTTACTCTTGAAAATCCTAAAGCTACGATTATTTTGGAATGGAGGGGGTACATTTGAATATACATTGTACATGAGTATATATTAAAAAAATATGCAACTTACCTCAGTTCTTGCATGGTTCAAGATATAATCTCCTTTGTTGCAAATAAAGAAAAGTTAGATATGCGTATGAATATATATAGCATGTTCAAACTCACAACAAAGATTGATGCCCCCCTTTACATCTGATTTACAAATGCCATTATCTCGGGTTCAAATAGATGAATGCACTTCCTATGAATTGAATCTTGAAACCCCTTTATGTTGAATTTGACATGTATTATATTTAGTAGCTAGCAATTTGGAATGTATCCATGCAAGTGACAAATGTATAAAGTGCTTCACACTAACAACATGGAGTGCACTAATTAATGTTTATATATGAATTGCAAAAGCATCCATTGCCTGTATTTCAAACCGCTCTCACTCTATGGATATATAATATGAAATAAACACATGCACATGCTAGAATTCAATAGAGTATGGGTGTCTGATAGAATGATTTTCGTCCATATGCAATTTGCAAAATTCATGATCTCATCCAAAAATAACAATGCCATTTATATTTTAATTTAATGCGTAGAACCGCCTTTTACACATAGATGCACTATGCCTCGCCCCGTTCTCACAGACGCGTTATATATATCTCTCTATCTAACACATAAGTGCACACACTTTATATGCATCGGCATTTCTCTTTCACACATGCTCACAATCTCTCTCAGGGTGTCGGGGTGTCTCACGCACATGCTCTCTCTGTTTCTCTCTCTCTCTTTCTGACTACTATGTACCACTCTTTTCACTAATTTCAGTTGGAAAACACTATTTCTCTCACATGCATATATACACATGCACGGTCTCTACTATCCCTCTATACGCACATATATTTGTACGTGTCTCCCGCACGCACATTATCTTTAGGCCTCTCTCGCACACATTGCCCCCCCGACACACCTCTCTCTTAGTAGTTGGCAGATATGATTTCATCATATCGTCATTCGGTAGGATATCCCTGGTTGTTAGGCTGGATGGTAATACGAGGCAAAGTTTTACCCTAGTTCGGATCAGACCCTTGTAGTTGAAGAAAGAGCCTACTCCTGGTACTCTATATTAGTGATAGGGGTGTGTACAAAGTACACGTGAATACCAGGCATTGTGCGTGTGTGTATACTATCGACGAACTAGCCCCCAAGCTTGTATAACATACTAAGGGCCTAGGGCTACAAATCATATATAGTCGGCTTATTACCAGTGGGGATAGAGTCCTCCGCGACTCTGGTAGCTTCGTGTTGTACGCCGAGTCCTCCACATGGGTCTTCGTATAACACGTCTCGCTCCAACCTATATTTGGCGCAGGATGGAACCGACCCATGAGTCTTGATGTTGACCCACCACAACTAGAAATGATGTGCCCACCACACCACACACGCAATGGGCCACTAAGAAAATAAGCATATACAATAGTACAACGGTATATAGCTCACGATACGTGTCCATATTTTGTTGATGACACTGACGGACTTTGCATTTGATGCGTGCTCCGTATTTTGTTGACGACACTTACGGTCATTATATTTGAAGCGAAAGCACGATATGGTCACTAGACTTCAGAATAAGCTCATCACGGTCACCACATACATTTTGTCGTGCTAACCAACATGTGGTTGGATGGTTAGAGGACAGTGGTTTATCGAGCCCACCAAGGTTAAAGTCCCGGTGCTCGCATTTATCTTGTGTTAATTTCAGTATTTTCCGGTGATGTACGTTCAGTGGGAGGAGACGTTCCACTCGACTACGAGGCACCTATGGTGACTTCGTAAAATATCAAGATCATATATGTTGGCCCACTCTCTCGAAGGTGCTCATAGGGTAGGGTTCACGTGTGTGCGCTTATAGCAGTGAGTGCTCGC
This sequence comes from Aegilops bicornis, assembly GCA_021605145.1. Lineage (NCBI taxonomy): Eukaryota > Viridiplantae > Streptophyta > Magnoliopsida > Poales > Poaceae > Aegilops > Aegilops bicornis. The sequence goes on along the minus strand of CM038670.1, from coordinate 158,550,376 downwards.
GTGTATATATGAGCCCTTGCGTCTGTACCGTGTTAAACAAATACATGTCATGATTATACGGTCACTGGCTCACCCTTACAACTACGTATTATGTTGATGACACAATCAATTAACCAGTCAAACGTTCCACGTGGCGCAACTAGTGTTGCACCATCGGGGCGCGTAACCGTGGGGCCCACCTGTCAGCCCGTATATGAAAGAAAGAAATGGTAGTTTGATTCTGTACTGTGCTAATAAAATAGGAGTACATTTTAGGGTGATCATACGGTCACTAGCTCACCATACAGCTCCGTAATTTGTTGATAACACGGTCAATTGACCAGTCAAACGGTCCACATTCAGCAGCAAGACATTACCATAGGGCCCACCCACAAGACATATATAAAGGACATAATAGTAATAAATCAGTGGTCGGTGGGTATTCGAAGTCGTGAGACCTCTGGTTGGCAGTCACCGGCGGTTGGGGGGCGTTCATTGGGCGGTGGGGTGGGGATCCCGGAGAAAAAAGCTTCGCGGGGCTAGAGGATAGCCGGTGCGGCGGCGGACCGTGATGGGGAGTGGTTTCGAGGGCGGGCGGCGCATGGGCGGCTGGCGGCTCGGGGGTAGTTTGATGATAAACTAGAGGCCCTTAATTTACGTATCACACGGCTTGGAAAATCTAATGACCAGAGATGAAAAAAGTCGGTCGGTGACGTGTAGCCTCACCCAAGACGCGTACATGCATACGCGCATGTAGGCGTGCAACATTGACACGTACACATAACGTACGCACGCATGCATGTTGGCGTGCAACACTAACACGTACACATGCACTCACGAACACACGCACGTACGCACCCATGCATGCAACACCGAAACGTACCCTTGCACGCACGCAACACTCGCACGCCTGCATGCACACAGCACACGACGTAAGACACACGCTCAACCTATACGTGCATGCACCCTTTGTTAAGGACATGGATTGTTACGGGTATTAATCAATCTTATTTGTGATAAGCAGAACATTGATGTTTGCAGAGGTCTTTATGAATCACAACGTATCAAACGGGCTATCAACTTAGTAGGCTTATCTACATGAAAAAGATGACGTCACACTCAATGAGCAATCATCGGTTTATGTTATGCCCGCTTCTGACCGCCCTCGCCCACCAAAGGTTCCTCTGTTGTGCGCTGCCTGTGTTGGGTCACTGACATGCAGGCCATGCACCCAAAGAGCCCACACGTCAGTGGAAGAACAGCGCGGTGTCCTAGGTCAGAGTCGATGGCACCACTCACGGCACGCCCGGCTGAACACGCCTCCGTGCCGCATTCAAACGCCTCCATGAAACCCGCCCGTGTGGAAGCCGAGAAACCCACTCACGGGCACACGTCCGTTCATGACCGGGCGGCGTTAACGCATAGCGCCGGTCGAGCTCCTCCCATTCGCCGTCTATTTAATCTCCTATTTAAACGAGGCCAAACGCCGGCCAAGAATCGCACACCTCCGCCGTTCCCCTATCTCCTCCACCATTTTGTCCACTCTTACAATGGCTTACCAAGAGTAGTTATTCCGCATCCAAGCCGACTGGGTAGCCCGCCGGATACGAGCTATGCAGCTCGCTGATGCACCTCCCTCCCCTCGCCCGACGGAGCTAGTTGTCGCGCCAAGCCGGCGCGCGGTTCAGCAACTCGCCGCTCCAGGCCAGCTCGACGAGGAGCGGCGCACGGGCGTCGTTGCTGCCGTCCACGCTGCCGTCTCGCATCCGCGTCTCCGTTTACGTGGCGAGACTCCCATGCCGGGCGCGCGCCATACAAGCAGCGACAAAAGCCGGGTGCGCGGAGAAACGAAGTCGGTGGCCAGCGCCTCGCGTCGCCGCCATCATCGAGGAGAAGTAGAACACGGGAGGCCGCCGCCGCTTGGGTCCCATGAAGGCCACCGTGGAGGCAACACCGGCGTACACAGCAGGTGTCTTGCCGGATGCTTTTGTTGCGAGGACCTTCGTCGACCCCGCATGGGCTCCATGGAAGAGGTCAACGTTAGGATGAACTCGAGCCGGTGCCGACCATGGCGAAGTAGTGGCCGTTGATGAACTCGAACCGGTGCCGGCCACCATCATCTTACGGCACCCACCAATGATATCAGTTGGGCAGTGGGGAAGTGAGCCGTCCTTTGCGCTGAAGCATATACCTCCGGGGCTCCCGGCAGTCCGGTGATCATGCTGCCGGACATGAGGAACACAAATCGATCAGCGGGTGACCATTTAGCCCAGGTATTATATACCTGTGTTGTCCAGAACTAGCACCACGTAGTTCATTTGAATGTAATGAAATCCGTCATGTTTGTATGAAAATCCGGTATTTATATGATTTCCGTCGTTGTTTATATGAAATATCAGTTTGTCTACGTGTTTGCATGAATTTCATCCGGTTGGTTGAGTTGCTATCATAATGTGTGCGGCTACAGTTGGATGGCGTAATTTGCGGGTCACCGGTCGGACTGCGGGCGGCTCGGGCGGTGTTGTGGGACAAAAAAACACAGCTCGTGCGAGCTCGTCTCCAACGTGCGCGCCGGAGGTTGCATGACAACATGAGCACCCGAGCCATTCCTCATTCATCGGTGGCAAAGGCACCGGTGGACAAAAGGGTCGCCAATATTTTGGCTACCCCGGGCAAGATCCAAACAGACCCTCCCAACAGATTCAAATCCCTCGTTCGCCATGGAATTTTGCCATGTGTTGTTTTCATGGACTAGCAAGATGCCCGTGCAGTGCACGGAACATCAAGATGCATTTTTTACAAACTCCCGCATGCATGCAAGGGATAATTAATGTCCTCCTTTGCTAGTACCACAAGGCAAACACCATTAATATTGCATCGATTAGTGTTAGTGGTCTTGTATATCTGCAAATTGTAATTTTGATAGTGGACCCTTGTATATAAAAATGGAGGGAGAAAGATGAGAGATAAGATGAGGAGGAGTGGGGCGTGGTGGTGACTGGTGGTCGGACTGGGCGGAGGCATGGGATGGATGGCACATTATGTCTAGGTTTGTATATATCTCTCTCACACACACCCACGTAGGTGGGGGACGTGCACGAAGAGAAGAGGTGCACGCACGGCGCACGTACTCCCGTCTCTTTCCCAACAACACCCGCGCGGGTACACGGTGGAGATCATTTCTGTACGAAAAAGGCAGCCCACGTGGTAATTTGGCACGTGTACTGGTTGTCCACTTCGTGGAGGGAGGATCGTCTACCACGGGAGAACAAACAAATTGCGACTTGATGCGTTATGTTAAATTAAAAAAAGAGGCAAACCATATGGGGCCTACCTTAGAGGCAAGGCTCTATACACTGGAGTACTTTTGATGTGTCCCGTCAACTCGCAGAATGAGGAGAAGCTTGCTTAGTACGCCGTCTCCCCCGCCCACGGGCGCGGTGGCTCGCAGGATGAGGTGAAGCTTGCTTACGAGTAGTAGTAGTACTACTACTACTACTGTATGCCTTTACGCCCGCTCCCTCGCCCACGCGCGCGGTGGCTCGCAGCAGGAGGAGAAAATTTTACTACTCCCTCCGTTTACTCCTCGTCCCTACTACGTATACTTAGGTTAGTACTCCCTCCATTTACTTATACAAGGCCACTATAAAAAAATAAATTTTTCATCTATACAAGGCCACAAATAGTAATCGACACAAAAGTTACTACTCCCTCCTTTCCAGTTTATGGCTCAATTTCAAAATCTCTCCAACCAAGGTAGACGGTGAGTGGTCGAAATAATTTCGTAGTTTGCACAAGTAATTAGTATGCTCGATTTTCTCAAGAAGTTATGTTTACCGAGGCATTAATTAGGACGAATGCATGAATGACCACTAAATTTCCATGAACTTGTACATGCATCGGTAAGTACAATAGTGCGCTTTACTACATGGCATTTTTTCATATGTGGAGGAAAGAGACGCAAGGAAAAAGTGGAGAAGTGGGCTCTCATGCAAGAGCCAGCCTCTAGTACATGGTGGAGCACTGGGAGAGGCACATGGAGGTGGCCAGGAATCGGGAGACACACGCCAGTCGTAGCGCCGCAGTTAAAATGATAATGGCAAGTCAAATCACGGGGCCTCACCTGTCCAAGATAACTTCATTGTCAAATCACACAGCCCTACGTTTGCAGCAGCCTGCTCCCTCGTCTTCTCGCATCTCTGTCGAACCGACTAGGCGGAACTGCCCCGCTGCCTATCGCGCAGGAAAAGCCCCGCCCTCGACTTTTAAATACAACTACATCCGCTTAAGAATCCAATGATATACTTTTTGTGACATAGAACTAAGTGCAGGCCCTATAAACCGAGACGCCTAAAAATAAAAAACCGAGACGGAGAGGGTAGTTCAGCAGGTATCTTTTTAGATCAATATAGTCGGGATTCACCAAGGAGCAAAACCAAGTGGTAGGCTGCTCCTGTCGTGTTGGCGTAGCAGCTCAAGCAGGGTCAGTCCGCACACGAAATGGCGACACACTTAACAGGACCCCTTTGGCCAACATGTGGCTCATCCACCATTTGTTCCACGTGCGATGCACTAAATTACAGTTCGGAGCAGCGGTTGGAATTGGAGGCACCCCGGTCGTAGCGCCGCAGTAGTAGAAAATGAGCGATGCGGGGTCAAATCACAAATCGCCACCTTTCCTGCATTAAGCTGGAGTGCTGGACGGACGAAGCAACCATCATTTCACTCAGGGCGCAAGAGCATAAAGAAAAGAGAAAACAATGATGCGTGCGGCAGCTACCAAGGGCACCCTAGGGTAGGGGTCTCCACTACAGATCCTTTTTTTAAAAGCGCCTCCACTACAAATCGGCTTCTCCCCCGTCCTCTTGAAGAAAACCGATGATGAGTGCGGCGGTAGGGTTTGTAGGAGTACTACGGCGTGCGGGGCCACATCATAGTAAACGGGTTCAAGTCGATGCCTTAAATATGTGTGGGCCGCTTGGTTTTACGGGAACGAGGCATCATTTTGGGTTCGGGGACCAGTGGAGATATAGTAGGTACAAAAAATTGTGGACGTAGGTTCGACCGAAAGGCAATGATGCATGGGCCCTGAATTTTGTAGGTTCGACAAGAAATTTGCTACTCTACTCAAAATTAGTAAGGTACACATGTATTGAACGCATGAGATTTCGAAACCAAATTATGAATAAATACACACTATAGCATGTAAAGCTTTGAGTCATATATGCATGATGTACATGTTCTTTTAGTTCTCATAGTTCATCTCATTCAAAATCAATTAGTTTTATAAAAATGTTAAGATTCATGGGGTTGTGCATTGTAAATCATAAACTAAAAAACAAATAATGGCAATTCATTTAGATAAAAACAATCAATTATGATACAGAAGATTCCAGAACAAAGGAGAAGTGCTTGAGTTTTGAGGTTTGGGCATTATGCTTAAGTTCAACCATGGAGTCTTCTAAATTGTACATGTGGCAGATCTGGTGGAATGTTGATGATATCCAACAGCCAGTAGTGCTCGGATTTGCCTATCTTTGCACTGTCGGGTTAGCTTTATCCAGCGACCATCTTTCAAAGTTATTGGCACACTATATAGTTCTTGTGCCATAGTTGCACGTTTTGGAAAAAAAACTACTAGTGGGTTGTACTATCTATTTAGGAATAGAAGATGTATACATGGAAGTTGTAGGGAAAGAGATGACATGGAGCATCTTAATTCCTATGAGTAGGGATTGAAAAAGAGATGCCATTTGGTTCCCATCATAGTAACTTTTCTATTGAATCTAGAGATGACATGTATCTCAATTCCTATGTGGAGGGATTTGAAATTAAGGGAGTATAGGAATCCATTCATATGAACCAAGTGGCTCTAAAGCTATAGAAATCTTATATTTACTAATTGGAGGCACCTTTCATGATCTCTCATTAGTCCACATCATCGAAATTAATTAAACCGTTAGATTATAAAATTTACGACTAGGATGAAAAGACAACTTGCGTAACGCAAATGATCCTATCCTACGTAAAACGCACCTGACACGTCCAACTTATAGTCTTTGCCTGACGTCAAAAAACAAACAAACAAGAAAACCTCACGTACAAGAAAAAAGAAACTCCACCCGTTCCAGAAATATAAGAAGGAAAGCTTCCGCCGCGTCAAAAAAAAAGAAGGAAAGCTTCCGTTAAAAGCTCTAACGAAAAAATACCAAACAAATCCAACCATAGAAAGGAAAAAAAAAAGAACATCCGGATTGCCAGTGAAAAAAAACAACCAAAAATTGACTTAAAGAAAACAAGGAAAGCATCCACAAGTTTCCACGAATAAGGAAGGAAAGCGTCCCTTAAAAATTCTAACCATAAAATACCAAAACAAATCCAGTGATAAAACGGGAAAGAATCCACAATCCGGTTGATTGCCCGTGAAATAAAAATAAGCCTCCATTAATCCACATAAACAAATTGACGTAAAGAAAACAAGGAAAGCATCCACACATTTCCACGAATAAGGAAGGAAAGCGTGCGTTAAAAATTCTAACGATAAAATACCAAAAAATCCAGTGATAAAACGGGAAAGAATCCACGATCCGACTGATTGCCCGTGAAATAAAAATAAGCCTCCATTAATCCACATAAATAAAATCAATTAAGCGGTAGATTCTAAAATTTACGATGGAGACTAAAGGAAAAATTATGTAACGCTGATCATCCCGACATGTCCAACGTTACTCAAACACAAAAAGGAAAGCTTCACGTCTAGAAAAGAAAAAACATGGAAAGCCTCAAGTAATTCTTGCCAAAAAAGCCTCACGTCAATTAAAAAAACAGGAAAGCCTCACGTCCATTAATAAAGCAAGGAAATCCTTCTCCCGTTCCCACAAATTAAGAAGGAACTCCTATTTCTCAGAAAAAAAAGGAACTCCGTTAAAAACTCCAGCAATCAAATGTAAAAAAAAATTAATGATAAGAGTGGATAGTATCCGAGATTTGGCTAATTGCCCATGAAATAAAAATAATCCTCCGTGGCTCCATTAATCAAATATTCCCTCAATTAAAATTTGCGTGGAGTCTTCTATATGTCCGCTGCATCCTCCTTTGCTTCGATCCTGCTCTCCTACCTATGACATTCTACTACTAAGAATATAACCATATAATTTGCTACAGTGTCACATTCTACTACTAAGAATTGTACTACTACTCCAAATGATCGTTTTGAGTCCATTATATAAGATTTGAATGAAGTCAAACATTGTATCTTTGACCATATTTATATGAAAGATATCAATATTACCATACTAAAGTTATACAACATGAAAATTAAATTCATTGGGCATCTAATGATATTGATTTTGCATTATGAATGTTGATATTTTTTATATAAATTGCTCAAACTATATTAAGTTTTAATTCTAACACATCTTATATGCGGAGTAAAAGTGACTTGAGGAAGTATTTAATATTAGAAGTGCTAGCCCGTGCAGATGCACGGGTTGATGACTAGTGATATCATATTTATTTCCTTTGAAATGTGGAGTATATGAATCTATTCCTATGAACCAATTGGCTCTAAAGGAAAAAATCCTATAAAACTCATATCATATAGAGTTCCTATGATATTCCTCGACACTAAAGGATGCATGAAATTGATGCGGGTGATACAATGGACTTTCATTGTAGAAACCTCACCCATATTTATAGTTAACTCTAGAAGATGAATGAAATGATAAATACAGGGTATTCTACATGTGCAATTTGGTACACGAAAACTCGGTAAAAGTTTGTGAGGTTCGAATTTTCAATAAAGTTATATCCTATATGCACTGCATTTCGGAATGGAGGGAGCATACACTCACGTGGAAGATTTGTGTGTAGGAGGAGTGGCTGTTCTGTTAAATGACATGGCAAAACTGACACTGTCGGATGCCGATCTAACGGTTCTTACGGCGTTAAATCGGGAAAAGGCTTGTGGTGAACGTTTGTCGGATAATGATTTACGGACACATGCATTGCATTGATACGTGCCCCCTCTCTCTCACGCACACGCACCATCACGAGTCACGACTCTCCCGAGTCCCGAGTTCTCTCGCAGACTCGCACGTCGCACCCGCCGTCTATCTGCAGGTAGACGTCACACACATATGTGCTCTTCACACCCTACCCTCAGAACTTCTAAAAAACAAAAGACGGCGCGCACATTTTATTTTAGCTCACACGTCACACACTTATACTATTACTCTTGCGGCGAACATTCTTTGGGCATAGTATATTGTACTCTCACGAAGAGAAGTTGTGCACACACGCACTAGTTCTCTCACACCCACTCGCGGGTACACGTAGGATTGCATATTTTTAAGCTGGTACAACAAAATCACTCCACTATATATAAAAGCAGGAGCCTTAGCGCTTGCTTTACTAGGGTTCCTCTCGTTCACTCTCTCATGCTCTCCAGATCTAAGCAAGACATAGGTGGCCACACTCTCTCTCAGCTCACGGCTGGTCACAAATCCGGCCGGACAACCTCGACCGGGGCAGGGGTGTAGGTGCATCGTTCACGCTGTCATCGGCGGCGAGGGAGGAGACCAACGGCTGCCTGCGCGTCCCGATCGGCGGCCGTTCCGTTCTCACCGAGAGAGCGCCGGCTCGGGAGGGCCTCCGACCCCTTCTTCCTCCCTGCGATATTATGGCCAAGATGCGGCCTCCCGACGCCGTCTTTGCCACATGCCGACGACCCTCAGGTATATATTCCTTCGAAACCTGCCTTGCTCTCATCGCTGACTCCCTTCGTGTGGATCCTTTTCTACTTCCGTCCACTGTTCCAAAGCCACCTATACTTCTACTATTATTAGAACTAAAGCTAGTTCATACAGTCGACTCAAAGCGTTGGTTCAAGCAGGGAAGAAAGTGGGAAAGTTGTAGCATGAATCTTGGACTTGGTTCTAAGAGGAAACGGGGGAAAGCAGTAATATTTGTCACTGTTTAAATAACCGTATTTTGTATTTGCACAAACAGGGATGTCTGTCTCCATATCGTTTTGGGATGTCTGTCTTCATATCGTTTCTATCCGCGCAATCAAAAGCACACACCTCAGTTTTAGTACAACTACGCAAAATGAGATGGCTATCCCTGGTTGCCGTCGTCTAACCTCCCGTCTTCAAGGTATCCCTACATTGGTAGTAACTAAGGTAGAATGACCAACGCAATCTAAAAGAAGCTGATTCGTACGTTTTACTTCCTGATTACAGTGCAGGGACGAGCGAAAACAACTTCATCCTAGTCCGGAATGCACTTTCTACCAGTTCATCCATGGATCGAGGACTAGCTGGCATGGCTGCACGGCGGTTTTTTGGACAGGTGCGCGGACAAGAGGCAATGATGTCTGCTTATTTCTGCAAATAGCGGTGCTTAAATTTAGTGGAATGCACAAGAATTTCACCTGGTCAGTACATTGCATGGTTCAGTTCAGCATTCCAGCTGAGACCACAATTGTAACTAGTTATTCTGGAATGAGAGAACCTAACCCTGAATGGTGGCAACAAGAAAAAACTAGAGTGAACTCCAGGAAATTTAAGCCTGCCGGGAGGCCCTGTGCTCAGAGCAGCGTTTTGCTTGATATTTCCTGATTTGTAAACCTTCTCACAACTTTGTCTTTTGCTGTGAACTAGTTTATGTTTGTTATGTTCTATGAATCATTGAGATGTATAAAATTGCTTAACTTATGCTTTTCAAGTTTTTTATGAAGACTAGGTTTAATGTGAGTGTTCCACATGAGCGCTGGACTAGCGTGTGAACATTTGGAATTTATTACATTGTGGCCTCAATTAACTGCATGAACCAATGTAACAAGATACATAGTTGCTTATATGTCAGACAACAAATTGTTGATTGTTAGCTGGTCGATAGCCTAGTGTTGAAGCGAGCTGAGCCAATGTGCCGTGTTTTGCACAACTGCTTACAAGTGGGGTAGAGCCAACAGTGTTTACAAGTACTTATGTATACGTCGGCGCTCGGTTCTCGAACGAGTGCTCTATTTCATCAAAACACACACTTCTCGTATGATAAACCATGAAAACTTATGTCTTACCATGCCATATTCATGAAAAAACTAGTGAGGACGCATCTGTTTCGGCAACAATTACGATGGTTCTCACATGATTCATGGGCACACAAAAGTAGCAGCAGTTCCCATAGACGGATTCAAACATATTACTAGCCCTAGAGGGGTCTATAACAGGCAAGGTTCGGATAATTAGACACAATCCAAACTACTATTAAACACTAGCTGGGGCAACTATTTCATGCCTCGATCTAATTTGGGCTGGACACAAGACGGACCTGGCCATGAACATCATCGAGGACGTCCCGCAGCAGCTCAATCCTGTGAACCTTCATGAAGACAACCTTGTGGCCTTGCTATCGATAAACTTGTTTGTGGAGGCATGCCACGTCATCTTCCCCGTGTAAGCTTGACAAGAACAGTATGCCTCACAAACGAAGGAGTAGCTTTGAACTTCTTGTGCTTCAAAGACACCTCGGACAACACGCTCGACAACGGTGAGGCTGGAATACAACTCTTCATTGGTATAACCGCAAATGGCTTCGAGGATCCAACAGCCTAAGAACTCGGTTTTCCCAGTACGTATATTCAGGTCGTCTGCCTCATAGCGAGTGACATGTACACCCACACAATCCTTGTCTGCATCAGGGCTCTAATTGAAACCGAAACAAATTCTGAATTACTTTTCAGTATAAGAAACACAAGTTATTTAAACCACTATGTATAGCATGGCATCGAAGCTAATAAAATTTTGCATTATTAATAACCACATACTTCCTTTTCTAAAAAAACCACCACATACTTAGATGAAAAACCACAATCGAGATCGACAAAGAAGGAAATCACCTTGGGCGGCTCAGTGGGGGACACATCCTCGAAGGGGGAAAACTGCTCCTGCAGTGCCATGGGGGCTCTAACCTCAAACGGGGCGTTGACCAACTCAGTAGTGGCCGTGAGCGTATCTGGGGTCAGCTCGGTGGTTGCCTCCATCTTCTTGGAGCTCTCTGTCTCATGGGGATCAGCCTCCCACGTCTGCTCCAATATCGGCAGATCTTTGCCTAGTTCTCCATGGTCCATCATGAAACTGACGAATACTAGGAGACCACTGAAAGGAAAACACAATAGCAACGACAATGAAACAAAAAAGAGAGTGAGGATCGGTTAATGCTTTGCAAAAGTTCTTTTTTTTCTCTGAACGAAAATATACCAACATCACGGATCCGCTTATTGATGACCCACAAGTATAGGGGATCTATCGTAGTCCTTTCGATAAGTAAGAGTGTCGAACCCAACGAGGAGGAGAAGGAAATGATAAGCGGTTTTCAGCAAGGTATTCTCTGCAGAGTAATCGAAATAAGTGGTAACAGATAGTTTTGTGATAAGATAAATTGTAACGAGCAACAAGTAACAAGAGTAAATAAAGTGCAGCAAGGTGGCCCAATCCTTTTTGCAGCAAAGGACAAGCCAGGACAAACTCTTATAATAGGAAAAGCGCTCCCGAGGACACATGGGATTATCGTCAAGCTAGTTTTCATCACGTTCATATGATTCACGTTCGGTACTTTGATAATTTGATATGTGGGTGGATCGGTGCTTGGCTGTTGTTCTTACTTGAACAAGCATCCCACTTATGATTAACCTCTATTGCAAGCATCCGCAACTACAACAAAAGTATTAAGGTAAACCTAACCATAGCATGAAACATATGGATCCAAACAGCCCCTTACGAAGCAACGCATAAACTAGGGTTTAAGCTTACATCACTCTAGCAACCCATCATCTACAAATTACTTCCCAATGCCTTCCTCTAGGCCCAAATAATGGTGAAGTGTTATGTAGTCGACGTTCACATAACACCACTAGAGGCTAGACAACATACATCTCATCAAAATATCGAACGGAGACCAAATTCCCATGACTACTAATAGCAAGACTTCTCCCTTATCCTCAGGAACAAACGTAACTACTCACAAAGAATATTCATATTAATAATCACAGGGGTAATAATATGCATAAGGGATCTGAACATATGATCTTCCACCAAATAAACCAACTAGCATCAACTACAAGGAGTAATCAACACTACTAGCAACCTACTAGCACCAATCCCGGACTTGGAGACAAGAATTGGATACAAGAGATGAACTAGGGTTTGGAGATGAGATGGTGCTGGTGAAGATGTTGATGGAGATTGCCCTCTCCCGATGAGAGGGGCGTTGGTGATGATGATGACGATGATTTCCCCCTCCCGGAGGGAAGTGTCCCCGACAAACAGCTCCGCCGGAGCCCTAGATTGGTTCCGCCAAGGTTCCTCCTCGTGGCGGCGGAGTTTCGTCCTGAAAGGTTGTCTCTGATTTTTTTCTCATCGAAAGACTTCATATAGGAGAAGATGGGCATCGGAGAGCCACCAGGGGGCCCACGAGGGGGCGCGCCTGTGGCGCGCTTGGGGGGCCCCCACCCTCGTGAGAAGGGTGTGGGCCCCCTGGCCTTCTTCTTTGGCGACGATTTTTCTTTATTTATTTTAAGACATTCCATTGAGTTTCAGGACTTTTGGAGTTGCGCAGAATAGGTCCCCAATATTTGCTCCTTTTCCAGCCCAGAATTCCAGGTGCCGGCATTCTACCTCTTCATGTAAACCTTGTAAAATAAGAGAGAATAGCCATAAGTATTGTGACATAATGTGAAATAACAGCCCATAATGCGATAAATATGGATATAAAAGCATGATGCAAAATGGACGTATTAACTCCCCCAAGCTTAGACCTCGCTTGTCCTCAAGCGAAAAGCTGATATAAATAAATATGTCCTCATGTTTAGAGGTAGAGGCGTCGATAAAAATAAAATATGGACATGAAGGCATCATGATTATTCTCATAACAACAACATATATAGATTTGTCATGTGATTACTTATGTTCAAGTGATGATATTTTCACAATGCAAAAGTATGAATCAGAAACTTTATTGGGCACCAGCAAAGTATAACCTTAGTCATTGAAGCAATTGCAATTTATCATAACATCGGAAAGAGTCTATGTCAGAGCTTAAAAGCAAGTCCACATACTCAACTATCACTTAGTCCTTCATAATTGCTAGCACTCACGCAATACTTGTGGTTACGGAGTTTTAACGGACACAGAGAAAGATAGGGGCTTATAGTTTTGCCCCACAACCTTTTACCTCAAGGGTAATGTCAACAATAATAAAATGTTCCCCTACATCCAATTAGATATATATATCATGTTCTTTCCAACATGCTGGGCTTGCGAAAGGATAAAATGAAAAAGGAATGGTGAAGATCACCGCGACTCTTGGATAAGGTGGAAGATAATAATAAAAGATAGGCCCTTCGCAGAGGGAAGCAGAGGTTGCCATGCGCTTGTATAGTTGGATGCACAAAATATTAATTCAAAAGAACGTCACTTTATATTGCCCCTTGTATGTGGAACTTTATTATGCAGTCCGTCGCTTTTATTGCTTCCACAACAAGTTTGTACAAAGCTTATTTCTCTGCACTAATAAGTCATGCATATTCAGAGAGCAATTTTTATTGCTTGGACCGATGACAACTTACTTGAAGGATCTTACTCAATCCATAGGTAGATATGGTGGACTCTCATGGCTAAACTGGTTTAAGGGTATTTGGAAGCACAAGTAGTATCTCTAATTGGTGCTGAGAATTTGGCTAACATGAGGGGAAAGGCAAGCTCAACATGTTAGAGGATCCATGACGACATACTTTATCTCAGATACAAGAAAACATAACTCATTATGTTGTCTTCCTTGTCCAACATCAACTCTTTAGCAGGTCATATTTTAATGAGTGCTCCCAATCATAAAAGATGTCAATGATAATATATCTATATGTGAAACCTCTCTCCTTATTACTTCCTATTAATTGCAACAATGACCAGAGCCATATTTGCCAACTCCCAACAACTTTTAATCATCATACTCTTTCTATGTGAAGTCATTACTTTCAATAATATCAATATGAACTCTTTGTTTCTTTTTATTCTTTTCTTTTATTCACCCAAAATCATGGAAAAATAATCAAGCCCTTGACTCAACACTAATCTTTATTATATATAGCTCACGAACTCGATTACATAGAGGGATCATAAAGCAAAACTCAAAACTAGACCATGCCATGACTTTATTCAACTAAATCAAGATACTACTAATAGGATCGAACTAAGAAAAAAGGTAAAGATAGGAGTTGTGATGGTGATACTATACCGGGGCACCTCCCCCAAGCTTGGCAGTTGCCAAGGGGAGTGCCCATACCCATGTGATTATGTCTCCTTTGTTGTTGAAGAAGGTAGAGGTGTCGTTGATGATGCAAGCGTGTCGTCCATCTTCCACGGCATAGGCTCACCATCATAGAAGGATGATCGAGTCTCCGGAATCCTCAAATCTGCAGCCAAACTCATCCTTTTGAATCTATATTCATACTCACAGTTTTGATTTTGCAGATCATAGATTTGGGCTTGGAGGTGCTCGATCTTCTCATGTAGCTTGAAGATGGCCTCCTCGGTGTTCTTGGCATCCGGCTCGTAGTTGTTGGTGAACTCCGCGAGCATCTTGTGGCTAGCGTTAATTCCACGCTCCACCATCCCTTGGCACTTGAAGACTTGTTGCTCCATTGCTTCGAGCCTCGCCTCCACGCCTCCGGTTCCCTTTGGTCCCTCAACATCGCGGATGTGCAGCATCCCATCACGCATCTCAATGGTTTAAGGGTGTCGCAGCACCTCCGCGAGGTAAGGGTTGATCACCTTTTCGAAGAACTTGTCCTTGGAAGCACTTGGGGACGTCATGATGATCTAGATCTATCAGAAAAACAGCTTGAAACAAGAACAAGAAATATTTGCGTGATACGGGAGTCAAAACCTTTGGGAGAATATATAATGAACTTTCACCGACCAAAATACGTATCGTGCAAGAAAACGGAGTCCGGAGGGCACACAAGGTGCTCACGAGGTAGGGGGGCGCGCCCTCCACCCTTGTGAAGGCCTCGTGTCCCTCCCGGACTTCCACTTATTTTCTATTTTTCTAAAATTCCAAAACGGAGAAATATTGCCTTAAAAATTGTTTTGGAGTCGGTTTACTTACCGTACCACATACCTATTTCTTTTCGGAGTCTGAAACGATCTGGAAAGTGTCAGTTATGTATTCCTCCGGGGTTACGGTTTCAATAATATTGGTTTCAACATTTATGGGATTACCTGAGATATAATGTTTGATTCTTTGACCGTTTACCACCTTCGGATTTGTGCCTTCAAAGTTCTTGATTTTTATGGCACCTAACGATAGACCTCCTCGATAACGTAGGGACCTTCCCATTTAGAGAGAAGTTTTCCTGCAAAAATCTTAAACGAGAGTTGTATAGCAATACATAATCACCTACATTAAACTCACGCTTTTGTATCCTTTTGTCATGCCATCTTTTAACTTTTTCTTTAAATAACTTGGCATTTTCATAGGCTTGGGTTCTCCATTCAGCAAGTGAGCTAATATCAAATAACCTCTTCTCACCGGCAAGTTTGAAATCATAGTTGAATTCTATAGTAGCCCAATATGCCTTATGTTCTAGTTCGAGAGGTAAGTGATATGCTGTTCCATAAACCATTTTATACGGAGACATACCCATAGGATTCTTATATGCAGTTCTATAGGCCCATAATGCATCATCAAGTTTCTTGGACCAATTCTTTCTAGACCAATTAACAGTCTTTTGCAAAATTAATTTGAGCTCTCTATTGCTCAATTCTACTTGACCACTAGACTATGGCTGATAAGGAGATGCAATTCTATGATTAACGTCATATGTAGCAAGCATTTTACGGAAAGCACCATGAATAAAGTGTGAACCACCATCAGTCATTAAATATCTAGGGACTCCAAACCTCGGAAAAATAACTTCCTTAAGCATTTTAATAGAAGTGTTATGATCAGGACTACTAGTTGGAATAGCTCCTACCCACTTAGTAACGTAATCAACAACAACTAAAATATGTGTATATCCATTAGAGGCAGGAAAAGGTCCCATATAATCAAAGCCCCAAACATCAAATGGTTCAATAAGAAGTGAATAATTCATAGGTATTTCTTGACATCTACTAATATTACCAATTCTTTGACATTCATCACAAGACAAAACAAACTTACGGGCATCCTTGAACAGAGTAGGCCAATAAAAACCAGATTGCAATACCTTATGTGTAGTTCTATCTCCAGCATGGTGTCCTCCATAAGCTTCGGAGTGACACTTGCGTAGGATCTATTCCTGTTCATGCTCAGGTACACAACGTCTAATAACACCATCTACTCCTTCTTTATAAAGATGTGGGTCATCCCAAAAGTAATGTCTCAAATCATAAAAGAACTTTTTCTTTTGTTGGTATGTGAAGCTAGGTGGTATAAATTTAGCAACAATATAATTAGCATAATCAGCATACCAAGGAGTGCTACAAGAAGTGCTTATGACATTTAATTGTTCATCAGGAAAGCTATCATCAATAGGGAGTGGGTCATCAAGAACATTCTCTAACCTAGATAAGTTATCTGCAACGGGGTTCTCATCTCCTTTTCTATCAACAATATGCAAATCAAATTCTTGCAGCAAGAGAACCCATCTAATAAGTCTAGGTTTAGCATCTTTCTTTTCCATAAGATATTTAATAGAAGCATGATCAGTGTGAATAGTTACTTTAGAATCAACAATATAGGGTCTGAATTTATCACAAGCAAATACAACTGCTAAAAGTTCCTTTTCGGTAGTAGCATAATTTCTTTGAGCATTGTCTAGAGTCTTACTAGCATAATGGATAACATTTAACTTCTTATCAACTCTTTGCCCTAGAACATCACCTACAGCATAATCACTAGCATCACACATAATTTCAAAGGGTAAATTCCAATCTGGTGGCTGAACAACAGGTGCAGAGACTAATGCTTTCTTAAGTATTTCAAATGCTTCTACACAATCATCATCAAAGACAAATGGTACATCTTTTTGTAATAAATTAGTCAGAGGCCGAGAAATTTTTGAGAAGTCCTTAATGAACCTCCTATGAAACCCGGCATGACCAAGGAAACTTCTTATACCTTTGATGTCCTTGGGACATGGCATCTTTTCTATCAACCTTGGCTTTATCAACTTCAATACCTCTTTCAGAAACTTTGTGCCCCAAGACAATACCTTCATTAACCATAAAGTGGCACTTTTCCCAATTCAAGACAATATTAGTTTCTTCACATCTCTGCAAAACTCGATCAAGATTGCTCAAGAAATCATCAAAAGAGGATCCATAGATGGAAAAGTCATCCATGAAAACCTCACAAATCTTTTCACAAAAATCAGAGAATATAGCCATCATGCATCTTTGAAAGGTAGCAGGTGCATTACATAAACCAAAAGGCATACGTCTATAAGCAAAAGTACCAAAAGGGCATGTAAAAGTAGTCTTTGATTGATCTTTAGCCGACACAGGTATTTGAGAGAAACCAGAATAACCGTCTAGAAAGCAATAATGTGTATGTTTGCATAATCTTTCTAGCATTTGATCAATAAAAAAGTGACTATCAGCAACGGGATAAATTATAGTAATACCTCCCTTCTTAGGGACACAATGGACAGGACTTACCCACTGACTCTCAGCAACGGGATAAATTATACCTGCCTCCAGAAGCTTGAGTATTTCTTTTCTTACCACTTATTTCATTTTAGGATTCAAACATCGTTGAGGATCACGAACTGGTTTGGCATCTGCTTCCAAATTTATTTTATGCTGACATAGAGTGGGACTAATGCCCTTAAGATCATCAAGAGTATATCCAATAGCGGCACGATGCTTTTTCAGAGTTTTCAATAATCTTTCTTCTTCATGCTCTGAAAGGTTAGCACTAATAATAACATGATATATTTTCTTTTCATCAAGATAAGCATATTTAAGATTATCAGGCAACGGTTTAAGCTCAAACACGGGATCACCCCTAGGTGGAGGAGGTTCCCCTAGGATTTCAACAGGAAAATTATGTTGCAGAATAGGTTCCTGTTTAAAGAATACTTCATCTATTTCCCTTCTTTCATTCATGGACATCTCATTTTCATGGTCTAGCAAATAGTGTTCTAAAGGATCACTAGGAGGTACGGCAATAGAAGCAAGACCAATAATTTCATCCTTACTAGGCAATTCTTCCTCACGATGTTGTTTACTAAATTTAGAGAAATTAAACTCATGAACCATATCATCCAAGCCAATAGTAACAACATTCTTTTTGCAATCTATCCTAGCATTAACAGTGTTAAAGAAGGGTCTACCAAATATAATGGGACAAAAGCTATCCTTTGGAGAACAAAGAACAAGAAAATCAGCGGGATATTTGTTTTTTCCACACAAGACATCAACATCTCTAACAATTCCCACTGGTGAAATAGTATCTCTATTGGCAAGCTTAATTGTGACATCAATTTCTTCTAACTCAATAGGTGCAATATCATGCATAATTTCTTTGTATAATTCAATGGGTATTGCACTAGCACTAGCGCCCATATCAAGTAAGCCATGATAACAATGATCTCCTATTTTAACATAAACAACAGGCATGCCTACCACAGGTCTATGTTTATCTTTAGCACAGGGTTTAGCAATTCTAGCAGTTTCACCAGAGAATTGAATAACATGCCCATCAATATTATCAGACAAGAGATCTTTAACAATAGCAATATTAGGTTCTACTTTAACTTGCTCAGGATGTGTATAAGTTCTAATATTGCTTTTACGAACAATAGTTGAAGCTTTAGCATGATCCTTTACTCTAACAGGGAAAGGTGGTTTCTCAACATAAGAGGTAGGAACAACAGGATCATTATAAGTGACAGTCTTTTCTTCAACTTTAATAGGTGCAGCTACTTTTACTTCTATGGGAGGATGATATTTAAACCACTTCTCCTTAGGGATATCAACATAAGTAGCAAAAGATTCACGTAAAAGAAGCTACTATCTCGTAATCAAGTCCATATTTAGTGCTAAACTTACGTAAAATATCGGTATCCATAAAAGATTTAACACAATCAAACTTAGGTGTCATACCTGACTCCTTACCTTCGCCGAGGTCCCAATCTTCAGAGTTGCATTTAATTCTATCCAATAAATTCCATCTGAATTCAATAGTCTTCATCATAAAAGAGCCAAAGACAAGAAGTATCGAGCATGGTGCGCTTGTTATCGTAAAGTCGAGCATAAATATTCTGAATAATTGTCACTTTTGAGAGCTCATGATTGGGTAATGAATTTAAGATTGATTTAAGCCTCCCCCAAGCTTGAGCGATGCTTTCTCCTTCGCGAGGCCAAAAATTATATATATAATTGCGATCACGATGAACAAGATGCATAAGGTAATACTTTTGATGAAATTCCAATTTCAATCATTTATAGTTCCATGATCCCGTATCATCACATAGCTATACCATGTCAATGTGTCTTCCTTCAAAGTTAAAGGTAAGACCTTCTTCTTAACAACATCATCGGGTATACCTGCAAGCTTAAATAATCCACAAACTTCATCCACATAGAGTAGATGTTCATCAGGATGCTTTGTTCCATCTCCTGTAAAAGTATTAGCCAGCAGTTTTTCCATCATACCGAAGGAACTTCAAAAGGAGTTTCATTTTCAATAGGTTCAGTAGGTTGAGGAGCAACTCTTTGCTCTCATCGGACGGGGTGAAGATACCCGAACAAGCCCCTCAGAGAATTACTTTCCATAGTAACAAGTGATGTAAAATTTCAGCACACTATATAAATTTTTCCTTACCAAATTCCACTTACCAAAGGCGCTTACACCGCAACGGCGCGAGAAAAGAGTCTTGATGGCCCACAAGTATAGGGGATCTATCGTAGTCCTTTCGATAAGTAAGAGTGTCGAACCCAACGAGGAGCAGAAGGAAATGATAAGCAGTTTTCAGCACGGTATTCTCTGCAAGTACTGAAATAAGTGGTAACAGATAGTTTTGTGATAAGATAAATTGTAACAAGCAAAAAGTAACAAGAGTAAATAAAGTGCAGCAAGGTGGTCCAATCCTTTTTGTAGCAAAGGACAAGCCTGGACAAACTCTTATAATAGGAAAAGCGCTCCCGAGGACACATGGGATTATCGTCAAGCTAGTTTTCATCACGTTCATATGATCCACGTTCGGTACTTTGATAATTTGATATGTGGGGGATTGGTGCTTGGGTGCTGTTCTTACTTGAACAAGCATCCCACTTATGATTAACCTCTATCGCAAGCATCCGCAACTACAACAAAAGTATTAAGGTAAACCTAACCATAGCATGAAACATATGGATCCAAAACAGCCCCTTACGAAGCAACGCATAAACTAGGGTTTAAGCTTCTGTCACTCTAGCAACCCATCATCTACAAATTACTTCCCAATGCCTTCCTCTATGCCCAAATAATGGTGAAGTCTTATGTAGTCTACGTTCACATAACACCACTAGAGGCTAGACAACATACATCTCATCAAAATATCGAACGGATACCAAATTCACATGACTACTAATAGCAAGACTTCTCCCTTCTCCTCAGGAACAAACGTAACTACTCACAAAGCATATTCATGTTAATAATCATAGGGGTAATAATATGCATAAAGGATCTAAACATATGATCTTGCACCAAATAAACCAACTAGCATCAACTACAAGGAGTAATCAACACTACTAGCAACCTACTAGCACCAATCCCGGACTTGGAGACAAGAATTGGATACAAGAGATGAACTAGGGTTTGGAGATGAGATGGTGCTAGTGAAGATGTTGATGGAGATTTCCCTATCCCGATGAGAGGGGTGTTGGTGATGATGATGACGATGATTTCCACCTCCCAGAGGAAAGTGTCCCCGGCAGAACAGCTCCGCCGGAGCCCTAGATTGGTTCCGCCAAGGTTCCGCCTCGTGGCGGCGGAGTTTCGTCCTGAAAGGTTGTCTCTGAACTTTTCTCATCGAAAGAATTCATATAGGAGAAGATGGGCATCGGAGAGCCACCAGGGGGCCCACGAGGTAGGGGGCGCGCCCCGGGGGGCACCCCCACCCTCGTGAGCAGGGTGTGGGCCCCCTGGCCTTCATCTTTGGCGATGATTTTTCTTTATTTATTTTAAGACATTCCGTGGAGTTTCAGGACTTTTGGAGTTGCATGAGAATAGGTCTCCGATATTTGCTCCTTTTCCAAATTTCAGAATTCCAACCGCCGGCATTCTCCCTCTTCATGTAAACCTTGTAAAATAAGAGAGAATAGCCATAAGTATTGTGACATAACGTGAAATAACAACCCATAATGCGATAAATATCGATATAAAAGCATGATGCAAAATGGACGTATCAACTTACCTTCCCTTCGTTCGGAGGGAAGAATAGTGGCAGATGCGAGTGTTGCCTTTCTTGAAGACGGTGAGGGAGAAGGGGATTCAGCGAAGAGTGAAATGATGGTTGCTTCGTCCACAAACTTAGATCAAGGGGAGGTGGGGTTTTGTGATACGACGGCTCGTTACTGCCGCACTACAACCGGGGTGACTCTCTGCCTGCATACTGCCTTCTAATTTGGTGGATGGCATTTGGGCCCGCGCTCTGCATGGCCCGCATGTCGCTGAACAAAAGTTTAACGACATTCAGTAGAGAGAGACGTTTCAATGACCTAGGAGGAGCCAGAAGCGGTAGAGTGTCTCCAGTGTACCAGTAGTAATTGTTTTTCTGGGTAGCTGTAGAGTGTCTCCACTGTACTAGTAGTAATTGTTTCTCTGGGCCCAAGACAAAACAGCCCATCCACACTAGTAAATAGTAATATCAATTCAAAAGCAATATATTTACTGAATGAGAGGCGCTACCCACACCCACACCTAGCACACCCCCCCCCCCCAAAACCTGGGGTGCTCTTCTTCCTCCTCGCTCCCACCCACCTCACGTCAGCTCGCTCCACTCGTACCCCCAAATTCCTCACCTCACTCCTACAGAAAACCCCAGCTCCCCTTCTTCCTCACTCCTCTGAAAACCCCAGCTCCCTTCTTCTTCGTCAAGACTACAACTAGGCTCGTCATTCGTTACTCTGCTCAAATTCATGAGCGACGCTGACGCCTCGAGGAAAATGGAGTCGGCTGTCCCCGCCAAGAAGACGAGGCTCCCGGCCAGGTGACACTGTTGTAGATCCCGCACCCGGCAGCTGGGAGAAGCGGCGACCCGCCCCCACCGGATCCTGTGAACTCAGAGAATCTCGGGTGGAGCGCATCAGCGATCTCCCGGACGCCGTCCTTGGGGAGATCATCTCGCTTCTCCCCACCAAGGATTGCTGCCGCACCCAAGTCCTCTCAATTCGGTGGCGCCCTCTATGGCGCGTCGTGCCCCTTAATCTCAACTGTCGTCAGCTATCTCTCTTCAATGATTTTGAAATCCCCAGATCCATCATCTCCTCCCACCAGGGCTCCATTCAAAACCTCTGCATCCCGTCATGCTACCTGAGCAAGCATACCATGTCCTGCACGGTAAACGCCTGGCTGAAATTCCCTGAATTCACAGAACTACAGCTGCTTGAGTTCTACTATTCCCCTGGAAATCACATACCACATACCGAACGCCATGAACTTGTGCCCTCGGCACCGATGTCCATCTCGCGGTTTTCCTCCTCTCTCCACACCGCCACCTTTGCGTTGTGCTACCTACAGAACAATCTGGTACTAAACCTTCGACTCCCATTTCACAAGAAACTTTCACTTGTGCGGGTTCGTATATCGGAGGACTCATTGCACAGCATCATCCACTCCAGTTGCCTTGCGCTGGAGTGCTTTGTGCTTGTTTTCACAGTTAGAATCGGTTTTCTCCAAATAAAGTCGCCTAACCTTTTAAGAATTGGAATTTCTTTTGACGGAAGGCAGCTCATCATCCAAGATGCCCCTTCACTTCAAAGGTTGATCCTTGATTCTAGTTATTCACCGTTGCAAATAACCGTCCTCTTTGCCCTAAACTGGAGACCTCGGGTGTAATACATGATCTGTGTGCTCATTTCAATATGGTGTTTGGCTCCACAGTTCTTCAGGTACTTTATATTATCATCTACACTTGTAACCATAAGCTGCATTTTAAATTTCTGCGCATAATTTATATATCATCTTGGAGTAAACATTTTGTACTAATTTTATGTTCTATGCTCAATGAAGAGTTTCTCCATGGATGGCCTATCAATGGTGCTGGATTATGTCAAGATCTTATATATCCAAATGAATAGTTTTGATCTCGAACAAGATTATTGGCTTGCTGCAATGCTTTCCATATGCGGAGAAGTTGTATATAAAGGTGATAATTTCACGCACATTGGAAGCCCACATATAGTGTACTAGAATTAACCGCTCAGCTGTTGCTCTTCGACACTCTTCTTTTAGACCTTAACTGCTTTTCAATCTTCATGTATATTTAGGCAACAGGGCCGGGTAAGAAAGTTATAACCAACCGTGGATTCGTAAGCATCGGGATTTTCTCACTTCTCATGAGATTCGATTGAAGACAATAACGCTAGAACGATATGTAGCCAACCGTGCAAACACAAGATTTGTAACATTCTTCCTGATGAATGCGAGGTTACTATTGTCCATCAGGCTTAAAAGTTTATCAGCAGCATGGTTTTGACGGATGGGTATGTCGAAGAGCAAAAAAAGGAGTTTCAGGTGGGCAAAAGAGCTTACGAGCGTGCGGGCTTCTATTTACAACATATTGTGGTCATAATCCAAAGAAATTTTACGACCCAGATGTTCATTCTATGGACCTGACCGATCCATTTGACTGTGACTGCCAAAAACAGTCCGGAGTTAGATGTTGTTGCCTTTTCAATCTGGGTTTTTGTAAACACGATGAACAATTAACCCTCATGCTTTTGTACAGTTTGTAAGTCGGAGTTAGATGTTCCTGCCCTTTTCAACTCGGCTGTGACTGTCATATTTTCTTTGAAACAAGGCAAATGGCTTGCCATTCGTTTAATTTATAGTGAAATGTTGTAACAAATCCCTACCAACACTAGTGCAGAACCGGGCAATAGCACCGGTTCGTAAGGCCCTTTAGTGTCGGTTCCATAACCGGCACTAAAGTGTGGGCACTAAAGCCCCCCCCCCTTTAGTACCGGTTCAGCACGAACCGGTGCTAAAGGGAAACCACGTGTACGAGCCAGCTCGAGGGCTCGAGCCCTTTTAGTACAGTTGGTAAGACCAACCGGTACTATAAGGTTTGGGGTTTTTAGTTTTATGATTTCTTTTCATTTAATTTTGTGTTTCCATTTTAATTCTTTTTTCGCTTGCTGGTATTTTACGTTATGCATATATATATATATATATATATATATATATATATATATATATAAAATATATAGTAAAAACAATAAAACATATATATATCATCAGTGTCTCACAAACCATCATATTAATTAATTCACACATAGACACATGTATAGCTATATACAATTTCTCCTACATATGCATGTTGCCTTCGGAGCTAGTGGCATTAGCCTAATTCGTGCCTTCGGAGCACGATGACAATTGGAAGTGGTTTTCATGGGGGCGGTAGTGGGTAATAGTATTCTCCTTCGGATTTATGACCTGGTCGAGCAAAAATCCCGCTATTTCCTCTTAAAGTGCTTCTCTGGCGCTCCATTTCTAGGAGCTTCTCCGCACCTCTGTGAACTGTTAAGAAGGAGATCATTATGCATGTGTATTAGTTCTGTGACTAGATATCGATAATGGTGTAAAAATTGTGAATAGTGTTTTGACAAGCGTACCCATTCACATCTTTGAGATCTGCTCCTTCGACGCCATCATGCGAATGTTCTCGCAAACGCAGAATACACAGATCAGTCCCCTCGCTACCGCTTCAGGGCCTTTACGAGAATGGAATTTGATCAGATAATAATTAATCAAGCATGATAATTAAAGAGATGGCAGCTAGCTAGCTAGCTAGTACTACTTAATTACTTACCTTGGGTCGAAACCATTTAAGCTTTTTTCCATTCTCACGGGGTCACTGTTGATGAACCTTGCCCAAGCCCTCGCCGACAAAGAAAATGAATAAAGGGGTTATTAAATAGTTCATATCATGAAAATGACGAACTAAATAGGCCGAGATATATAGTTAATAATGATTGAAATTACCTGTTGACTATCCCAAACAAGATGTTATAGTCAGTTTTTCTTTGAGTAGTGAGTCCGATTTCAACTGTTCCGCGTCAACTTTAATGATACACAAGACCCAGTGAAATCTGCATGCACACACGTTTGCATGTCTTAATTAAGCGGGCATATGTAAGCAAAAACATGTAGCTAGGTAGTAGGCAAAAACAAAGAATTTGTAGTACAAGACAGTGTGACTCACTCGAAGTTGTAAGGAAGTAGTATATCTTCATTGTATTTGAGGCGCTTCAAGAACTCTAGCATGTTGTCCTCTACGGCCTTTTGATGACGTGGATTTATTTTCCATGTGTATTCATTAATGGTGTTTGGGTCAATGAACCCAATGCCAAATCGTCCGCCTTTTCTCATTTCATACATCTTCATCCTGCATATAATACCACAGAAAAGAATATAGTGAGGATAATTATAGGTAATGATTGATCAAAAGGATCACTACAGCTAGCTTGAGACTTAAATTACAAAAAGAAATCACTTACAGACAATAGCAACTGACGATAGATTTGTCGAGTGCGTCTTGATTGTATAACTGAAACATTTCAGAATACTCAACGAACACAGCTTTCTCATGGAAGTAATGCTCCTCCTTGACATTCACCATGAGGGACAATCGATCGGAAATCTTGGTAATGTTCATGTACCATTGATGCAATTCATACATTCTCGTTGGGAGGTTCTTGACCTTGTCCAGCTCGACCAAAGGTTGGCCCGGACATATTTCCGTTTTATTTCATCCTATCTAAGCACAGGCATGTGCTCGATCTCGAGGAGTTGTCCAACAGTGATTTTGAGAACTTCATCGCATTATATGGTCCTCCGTTATTACCACATTGCCCACCTCAGAACGTAAACTGTTCGCCCACAATAATATTGGGCCACAGATATCACGTGTTGTTGGCACAACAAGCGAGGGATCGATTGCGCTACTGTTCTCCCAAATTGGGAATGGTTTTCCGCATTTTTGACAAATTGCTTCTTGTTTGCTCGATCCCGAGCTCCTCCTTACGTGACGCGTGCTCGATTTAACTTCGATGTGGCGCTCATAGTGCGTGTCAACAGGCTTGGGAGCTGGTGGTTGAGCCATCTGAATGAAGTGGTCAATCGCTTCCTCGTGCACTTTCTCCCTTGGCGGCGGTGGCGGTTTCGGTGCAAAATGGGCTTCCACCTCGGACTTCGATATGGCTGCGATTTCCTCCTCGGACCTGTCATAAGCCCTCTGCGGAAGAGGCGTGAGGCTTGGACCATATTTATATCGCTTGCCTCCTTTGTACTTCTGTACTTCCTCGACTTCGTGCCGCTACGCACCATAGCTGCGGGGTGTCTCTTCTGCGATTGCTGAGGCAGCGGAGACGGCTGACGGGGCTGAGTTGGACGAGGAGGAGTGGCCGCCTGAAGCTGTGCCGGACTTGGAGGAGGAGTGGCCTTAGCTTGTGCCGGACTTGGAGGAGGAGTGGACGTCTGACGCTGTGGCGGACTTGGAGGAGGAGGAGGGGCCTGACACTTTGCCGGACTTGGAGGAGGAGTGGCCTGACACTTTGCCGGACTTGGTGGACTTGTAGGAGGCGGGAGGCTGGCGACTCGGTTGCGGACTTGACGAGGAGTCGGATGACGCGTGTCGGTGGCCTTGAAAGATGATGCAATCCTTTTTCCATAGGATGATACAATGGTTGGCGTCTCCGAGAAAGCGCCGTCGTCACCTCCGGGAATGTCAAGCTCTAGCCCGAATATGGGTGCACCGCCGTCAACCATGACACGAGCATAGCCCTCTGGAATCGGGATGCAATGGTAGGTTGCTTTGGGGGTAATCGGAAAAGCAAAGCCGTCCGCCACCTTCATGGATATGTTCTTCATTTTGACGTGTAGCTCGCAGCTAGTGTTCTCCGTGATGTCATCCACGGGGTATCTACCCAGCATTGCGTCGTCCGGGGCGGAACCCATGCTGCTTCTCGTCATGGATGGGGCGGTGCTATCCAATGCTGGATCATTCGCTAGCTGCTGCAGCTGCTGGGACCCCCTTTGCTGGGTAAGTGAGCCAATCTGCTCCTGCTGCTGCTGGAATTTGACTACCAATTCCACTTGACTTGCTTCTAGGCCTTGAAGGCGTTCATAGTCCCGCTTCCTCTGCTCCTCCTCCATCTTCCTCTTCTTCTCCTCCGCAATCTTCTTTCTCGCACGGGTTACGTAGTCGGTGTTCCAGTCTGAAAACCCCTCATACCACGGAATAGCGCCCTTGCCTCGTGTTCTTCCCGGGTGTTCAGGATTTCCCAGGGCACGAGTAAGCTCGTCGTTCTCTCTGTTGGGCTGGAACACCCCCGATCGTGCCTCTTCTATTGCAACAAGTATCGCATCGTCGGCTCCCTTCAGACATGCCTTCGTCGAAACTTTGCTGTCTTGGTCCAACTCCCCCATGCGCATAGAACGAAGTCCCGACCTGGGGGCCAGCTCTTAGTAACCGGAGTGGCACCTGCATCCTCCATCTCTTTCTCGGACTTATCCCACTTAGGCATTGCCACCGCATAGCCACGGCCCTAGCTTATGGAACTTATCCTTTTTTCGGCATTCTTCTTGTTTATTCTCGACCGTTCCTTAGCTAATTCCGAATCCTTGAATTTCACGAAATCGTCCCAATGAGCACGTTGGTTCTCTAGTGTTCCCTCGAATCTGGAGTCTTCCTTCCTCCTTGACGTACTTGTCCCATTCACGATTCTTGTGGTTCTTGAATGGAACCGCCATCTTCCTAAGAGCAGCGCCCTTGACTTTCTGCACATCTCGCTTCGTGAAATGATCCGGTAGGGTGAAATGTTCCATGAGAGTATCCCAAAGCAGATCTTTTTGATTCTTGTCGACAAAAGTAACATCTGGACGTGGAGCAGCGTCCTCTTTGCCTTTTTGTATTTTGTCTTTTGCTGGCTCTCTCCATTCTTGAAGGGAGATCGGGAGTTGGTCCTTCACAAGAACTCCGCACTGACGAACGAACTTGTCCGCAATCTTCTTAGGCGCTAATGGTTCGCCATTAGGTCTGACTTCCTCGATATTGTACTTTACGCCCTCCTTCAACTTTTTGTTCGGGCCTCGTTTCGTCCTTTTGCCTGAAGATTTGCTCGATCCGGATTGCTGAAAGAACAAAGATCGATTCGTTAATATATCTTCTAGTCATTTAAAACATGTGATGATCACCAGATACCTGCTTATATAAATATATATACCTCGCCGGTCTTTGTTGTTTCGGGATCAACATGTTCTTCGTCATCGTCATAATCGTAGTTCATGACTTCATCAATTCGGTCGTCGCGATCGAATATCATATCACCCTCTCCGGTGTTGTTTAGAAATTCGGAGCCGTCATAATCTTCTTCATTACGATCATCATCGGCCCGCGTATCATATCGAACATGGTGCGATCTCCCTCTCTGTCGGTATTATGCGCCATAGCTTTTATTTAACTAATTCAAAAGAAATATAAAACAATTTAGTATTCAAATTACATCGTCTCGAATAATAGATATAATCTCGAATACTTTGTCTAGAATAATAGATATAATCTTGAATATATCGTCTCGAATAATATATAATATTGAATAGTACATCACTGGCTAGCTAATTAAAGATCGAATACTACAGAAGAATCTAGGACACTCGTGGTTCCTGCGGCGCGGGCGGTGGACACCCAAAGAGAAGGAACCCTCACAGGATCATAGCTGAAGTGAGATCCCCGAAGATACTGCCAGGTATTGGAGAACCTGCCACCCTCTAACGCAACCATGTAGCGATGGACGTGCTCGTCCTCCTCCCGAACACGGCGACGTACATCCTCCGGCGGGGCCGGGTCCCTCCGCACCGAAACTGGCCCACGCGAACGCCACCAAACGAGATCAGGGTCGACGACGGGACCCGGGGCCAGGTTCCTCATCAAGCGGCGCGCCTTCCGTGCAGCACCTCCTAGTGCCAGTGAGCCCAGTCCGAGACATGGGTCGGTTGGGCGTCGTCGCCCGGCAGGTCGACGGCGAGGATGCGGGCCGGGCATCGTCGAGAACAAATACTAGCTATATGCCCGCAAAAAAAGTAATATTTTTTAATGATTGGATTTTGATAACTAAAATTTCTAACATTTCTACTATTTCAAAAATCTATATACTATTTCATACTAATTAAGCATCTAACACTAAAAGCAGAAAACACAACTTCTATACATCCATTAAAAACTGAAAAACAACATTACATAAAAATTTCCATACTAATTAAACACTAATTATATCCATCTAACATGCATTCATACATATATAATAATGAAAAAATAATAATCTAAATAATCTAAACTAATTAAACATACAAAATACGTATATACTAATATATACATGCATTAATTCATACATATGTGTGTGTGTGTGTGTTCATCATGCTTGTGTGTGTGTGTGTGTATGTGCTCGGGAGGGCGGCGCCCATGGTGGCCGCTGGGCGAGGGAGAGGGGTTAGAGGGGAGAGCTCACAGGGCGACGGCGACGCGGGGCGGTGGACGTGCCGGGCGGCGACGCTGGGACGGGCGACAGGACGGGCGGGCGGCGACGGAGACGTAGGGCGGCGACGGGGACGCTGGCGGCGACGGGACGGGCGGCGACGGAGACGAGGGCGACGACGGGACGGGCGGCGACGGAGACGAGGGCGACGACGGGACGGGGCGGCGATGGGACGGGCGGCGACGGAGACGAGGGCGACGACGGGGACGGGGGCGGCGACGGAGACGAGGGCGACGACGGGGACGGGGGCGGCGACGGAGACGGAGACGAGGGCGGCGACGGGGACGGGGGTGGCGACGGCGACGGAGACGACGGAAACAGAGCAAGAAACAGAGGGGGAATGAAATTTTCGAAGTGTTGTATATATAGAAGGCACCTTTAGTACTGGTTGGAGCCACCAACGGTACTAAAGGCCAGTTTTGGCCAGCCCAAGCGGCGGGAAGCGACCCCTTTAGTACCGGGTGGTGGCACAAACTGCATTGAAGGCTCTTTAGTACCGGTTGGTGGCTCCAACCGGTACTAAAGGCCTCGCTTGCCACCCCAAAGTTTAGTCCCACCTCAGGCGGGCGGCCGCACTTGTTTATAAACCCAGCCGGGCTACCACTTGAACTCCTCTCAGTATAGCAGGCTTGTGGGCCTAAACTCATGTGCTACCTGTGAGTCTGCTTTGGGCCTTTAAGGCTGTAATTACACACGCGTGGCCTATCAGGACCACAGGGCAGCTCAATTTTTTTATAGTTTTTTCTTTTACGCTTTATTTTCTTCTATTTATTTTTTATGTAGTTTTTGTATAGTTTTTCTTTTCTGTTACATTTATTTTCTTCTATTTATTTGTGAGTAGTTTTTCATCTAGTTTGCCAAAATTCAACATTTTCGGAGTTCATTTTGTAGTGATTTTCAATTTCACGGTCATTATTTTGTAAACGATTGAAAAATAGCAAATATAATTTTTTTCTTTTCTGCTTTATTTTTTCTTCTATTTATTTCTGAGTAGTTTTTTCTTTTCTGCTATATTTATTTTCTTGTATTTATTTTTGAGTAGTTTTTTTATATCGTTTTTTTTTAAGGTATAGTTTTTGTTTGTTTTCGGGTATTTTTTGTTTTATGCAAAACTTGATGGTCAAAGTCTGGAGTTATAACTTAAAAAAAAGAAATGTCGACGTGCAATTAGTTTTTGCCATAATGAAGAAGTCCGGAGTTGTAATAAGTTATTAAAAATAAAAGAGGTGCAATGTTTCGTTAATTTGCTTCAAGCCTTTGAATAGTGTAAGCACCTTTGCGCATAGCTCCGTGCAGTCTCACCGTATTCTGAAGGCTTGAAGCTAAGCAACGTGAGCATTGATCCTCTTCTTCATCGCCTCTCGCACTTTCGGGGCTTATAAACCGCTCCTAGTCCCTCTCACTTGGCGAGGTGGGACTAAAAACAACTTACGTCTGGTTCATCCATGAACCGGTACTAAAGGTGCTCGTGGGGCCCCAAATTACCCGACACAACCTCATTAGTAACGGTTCGTGGTAATGAACCGGCACCAAAATGGTGATGGTGGGGCCATAGTTTCAACCGGAGGTCGACACAGCCTCTTTAGGTACAAAAATTACAAACTTTCTGTTAGTGCACGTAGTTTTCAAATTTGAATAGTTTAAATTTTGAATTATTTGAAATTAGTGTGAATTTGTTTGCACATAAAATTTCTTCGCGTTTCAAATGCCAAAACACATAACTACCCTAAATATTACAGAGATTCCCCTCTCGGTGCGAAACACAGAAGAAAGTGATGATAGCTAGTGAAGTCGATCACATCCCAGATCTTTGGGTGTGAAACTATTTCTTCGCATGTGTCCCTTTGCGCCGTAACCATGGAAAATCTTCATCATTTAACGGGATGCTCGGGTCAATATTCACTGTGATTGGAGCAATTTCATCAAACTTTTCATAATCTTCTGATTTGCCTGTCTTGTCATCCACTCCCACGATGTTTCTCTCCCCAGAAAGAACTATGTGCCGCTTTGGCTCATCGTACGATGCATTCGCTTCCTTATCTTTTCTTTTTCTTGGCTTGGTAGACATGTCCTTCACATAGAAAACCTGTGCAGAATCATTGGCTAGGACGAATGGTCTGTCTGCGCACGCTAAGATTGTTGAGATCCACTGTTGTCATTCCGCATCGCAGGTCTTCCGTTACCCCGCCTCGTGTCATATTGACCCATTTGCACCGAAACAAAGGGACCTTTAAACCACGCCGATAGTCAAGTTCCCATATGTCCTGTATATAACCATAATATGTTTCCTTTCCCGTCTTGGTTTCTGCATCAAAGCGGACACCACTGTTTTGGTTGGTGCTCTTCTTATCTTGGGTGATCGTGTAAAATGTATTACCATTTATCTCATACCCTTTGTCATTATATTCGAAGATGGTAACTGGGACAGCAAGTACATGCCATCTTCAATAGAGGTGTCATGCATGGTGCGGTATACGCAACCAGGTGGCGAAACTCTGGTTTGTTCACGTGTAATCCGGTCATCGAGACCGCCCGGTGTTTGGAGCGTAGCAAATTCTTGTGTTCATCCATATACGGAGCCACCAAGGCGGAATTCTGTAGAACTGTGTAGTGTGCTTGGTGAGAGAATGTCCGTCCATACATATTATTTGTTCCTCCTAGCGTCGTTTTTCCATCCAGTCTGCCCTTATGCCGCTATTCAGGAACACCAATCGGCTTAAGGTCAGGAATAAAGTCAATACAAAACTCAATGACCTCCTCATTTTGATGGCCCTTGGAGATGCTTCCTTCTGGCCTAGCACGGCTATGAACATATTTCTTTAAGACTCCCATGAACCTCTCAAAGGGGAACATATTGTGTAGAAATACAGGACCCAAAACGTTAATCTCTTCGCATAGGTGAACTAGGACGCGTGCGTCATGATGTTGAAGAAGGATGGTGGGAACACCAACTCGAAATCGACAAGACATTGCACCAAATCATTCTGTAACCTTGGTATGATTTCTGGATCGATTACCTTACGAGAGATTGCATTGAGAAATGCACATAGCTTCACAATGGCTAATCGAACGCTTTTAGAGAAGCCCCCTCAATGCAACCGGAAGCAGTTGCGTCATAATCATGTGGCAGTCAAGAGACTTTAGGTTCTGGAACTTTTTCTCTGCCATGTTTATTATCCCTTTATATTCGACGAGAAGCCAGACGGTACCTTAATACTGAGCAGGCACTCAAAGAAGATTTCCTTCTCTTCTTTGGTAAGAGCGTAGCTTGCATGACCCTGATGTATGCCGTCTTCTCCATGCATACGTTGCTGGTCCTCCCGTGCCTCAGGTGTATCTTTTGTCTTCCCATACACGCCCAAGAAGCCAAGCAGGGTCACGCAAAAATTCTTCGTCACGTGCATCACGTCGATTGCGGAGCGGAGCTCTAGGTCTTTCCAATATGGCAGGTCCCAAAATATAGATTTCTTCTTCCACATGGAGTGCGCGTCCGTCGTTGTAATTTGGAACAGGTTGTCCGCCAGACCCTTTCCAAATATCACCTTCAAATCCTTGACCATATCATGTACATCAAAGACGAGTACGGTGGCGAGGCTTCGTCCGGTGATCCGCCTCACCTTTGAAATGCTTGCCTTTCTATCTTACGGGATGCCCGCTCGGAAGAAATCGGCGATGTCCCGTGTACACATTCTTCTTACAACTACTCAAATATATCTTTGTCGGTATCATCCAAACAATGCGTGCATCCGCGGTATCCCTTGTTTGTCTGTCACGAAAGGTTACCGAGAGCATGCCAATCATTGATGGTCACGAACAGCAACGCCTTTAGGTCAAATTCTTCCCCCATGTGCTCATCCCACGCACGTACACCTGTTCCATTCCACAGTTGTAAGAGTTCTTCAACTAATGGCCATAGGTACACATCAATGTCGTTGTCGGGTTGCTTAGGGCCTTGGATGAGCACTGGCATCATAATGAACTTCCGCTTCATGCACAACCAAGGAGGAAGGTTATACAAACATTGAGTCACAGGCCAGGTGCTTTGGTTGCTGCTCTGCTCCCCAAAAGGATTAATGCCATCTGCGCTTAGACCAAACCATACTCTCCTTGCGTCATCTGCAAACTCCTTCCCGTACTTTCTTTCGATTTTTCTCAAATGCGTCCCGTCTGAGGTACTCTCATCTTTCCTTCTTTCTTTCGGTCTTCTCTGTGCCATAGCATCGCCTTGGAATGCTGTTTGTTTTGGATCTAACGTTTCAACCGTGGTATTATAGGAGAATACCACATCACCTTGGCAGGAATCTTCTTCCTGGGGCGCTCGCCCTCGACATTACCATGCTCATCGCGGCTGATCTTATAGTGCAATGCACCACATACCGGGCAAGCGTTCAAACCCTCGTACTCACCGCGGTAGAGGATGCAATCATTAGGGCATGCATGTATCTTACGCACCTCTAACCCTAGAGGGCGAGACAGCCTTCTTTGCTACGACGTACTCTCGGGCAATTCGTTGTCCTTTGGAAGCATATCCTTTATCATTACCGGCAACTTTCCAAATCCCTTGTCGGATACACCATTCTGCCTTCCATTGCAGCAATTCCAGTGTGGTGCCCAGCTTTTCTTGTCACCTACGCAATTCAGGTAAAACAATTTTGTGATCCTCTAACATGCGCTTGCAACTTCTTCTTCTCCAAATCACTTGCATGATTTCTCTTTGCATCGGCAATGGCCCGACCTAGATCATCAACGGGCTCATCCGATGCCTCTTCTTCGAGCTTCTTCCCGCATTGCCGCCCAGCTTCTTCCGTCAGACTTGGCTCAGCTTCTTCCCCATTGTTGTATCATCGTATTCAGGGAACCCATGGCGGGATAGCTGTCGTCGTCCTCTTCTTCTTCATTGTCTTCCATCATAACCCCTCTTTCTCCGTGCTTGGTCCAAACATTAAAGTGGGGCATGAAACCGGACTCAAACAGGTGGACGTGAATGTTTCTTGACGTAGAGTAATTGCGACCATTCTTACAGCCAGCACATGGACAAGGCATAAAACCATCCGCCCGCTTGTTTGCCTCAGCCGCAAGCAAAAAAGTATGCACGCCCTCAACAAACTGGGGAGAGCATCGGTCATCGTACATCCATTGCCGGCTCATCTTCAATACACAACACTGAATAGACCAAATTAATACAAGTTCATGCATAAAGTTCATACAACACTTAAATGCAACAAACAAATAACTCTCTAGCTAGAGCATTTAAATGCAATAACAAATGCGATCAAGATCGCAACTAAGGTAACAATTGATCCAACAGAATAATGATACCAAGCCTCACTATCGATGGCATATTTTCTAATCTTTCTAATCTTCAAGCGCATTTTCTCCATCTTGATCTTGTGATCATCGCATTTACATCGGCAACATGCAACTCCAATTCCATCTTCTCCCCTCAATTCTTTTCAATTTTTCTTTCAAGTACTCGCTTTCTCTTTCAACTAAATTTAACCTCTCGACAATAGGGTCGGTTGGAATTTCCGTTCACATACCTCCTAGATAAAAATATCTATGTCAACTTGATGGGCATAATTTGTCATAAACACGAAATGCAACAAATAGTTTTAAAAGAGAATATACCACATCGAATCATAACAAGGACGAGGGCCGACGGGGACGGATATCAAAACCATGGCACTATGTATAACAAACAACGTACGGGTAAGATAATTATTATACGAGTAACTATATATCCAAATCACACAAACATCAATTTTTTATATAAAATTTCATGAACAAGAGGCTCACCACAAGGTGGTGCCGGTGACGGGACGGTGCGGGCGATCGACGGTGGTTACGACAGAGATTTAGAAGGCACTAAGTAAACCACACCTACATATGCAAACTAAGTGTTATTTTGACCTCAAATTGCATATAAATCAAATACTACCACATATAATTCCTCCCAAATTACTAAAACCCACAATTAATCACTATATAAACCAATGCAAGAGCTAATCTAGCAATGAGAGATGAAAGGACAAAGTTGCTAACCTTGGTGATCATTTGAATGGATGAGGTCTGCAAATCTTGACAAATTTGGGGCAAATTTTGTGATGAACTCGAGAGGAAGAAGGGAAGAACAGAGGAGAGGAGAGGGAAAGGGGAAGAACAGAGCGGGTGGGCCGAAGGAGTTATATAGGACGACCTTTCGTACTGGTTCGTGCCACGAACCGGTACTAATGGTGCTGGACGGGCCCCATTCGGACAGCATCCTGCCCCCCCTCCCATTAGTACCGGTTCGTGGCACGAACCGGTGCTAAAGGTTTGCCACGAACCAGTACTAAAGAGCTCCTCCCTGCTAGCCGTTGGAACCGGCACTAATGGCCACATTAGTGCCGGTTCTGTTACAAACCGGGACTAATGTGTCTCATATTTGACCCTTTTTCTACTAGTGCAAGGGAAATAACATCACTCTCGCCGGCTGCTTGAGCTCACTGTGCATTACAGAAGCCAAGTGATTAGCCCCCACCAGCACCCACAAACTTATTTCAAACTAGCACATCAAATGGGCTGTAAATTTTCATAGGAAAGGCTGCATGACCATGACAGATTTGGATTCTAA
The DNA here is from genome assembly GCA_021605145.1 of Aegilops bicornis. NCBI lineage: Eukaryota > Viridiplantae > Streptophyta > Magnoliopsida > Poales > Poaceae > Aegilops > Aegilops bicornis. The sequence goes on along the minus strand of CM038670.1, from coordinate 158,514,001 downwards.
CAGTTGGGACCCGCGAGGAAATAGCCTATCCAAGGTGGCCAGTCAACAAACGATTCTGCCTACCAGCTGTTGGATTGACATCCAACATATGTCGTGCATCTTCTATCTCTTGTCTTCTTCTTCCTCCAGCCGCCCAAACCAAACCACCCCGTCGGCTCCGCCTGCTCCCGCCTCCCATGGCTGGCTGCGCCTCCGCCGCCCTACCAGACGCATTCTCCAACGTTGGCCAGTCCCTCGCTCTATTCCCCCACATGTCCTGTTATTCTCCGGCGTCGTCAGCCCCAACACGCACCCGCGCCCGAACCAGTCAACCCTCGTACTCGCCTCCGCCTGCGACTGGACCGACGCATGTTCAACGGCTCCTGTTCGTTCCATCCGAGGCCTCGCCGTCGTCCTCCGCCTTACGGCCTTGGTTCGCTCGCCGTGCGCGGTGCGCCGCCCTCTTGCGTTGTCAATGTCATCAACAACCGAGAGGAACAAGGAGATGACTGTACGTGCAGAGGATGACAGTAGGGACCCACCAGCGTCATGGCAGTACGCAAGCAAGTGCCTCTATAGTACAAGCCCAAAAATATGGTTCCTCCCAATGGTTGGACATCTGGGTCTCACGCCATTGTCAACATAGTCAATAAATGAGAGAATTACACTACGAGCGGCTGACACAAGGGACCCAGCAAGTCGCGCAGTTTTTTTTGAGGAACAAGCAGTTGTTATTTATACTAGTTTTAGCGACGGATCAGTGTAATAACGGGGTTGTGTGGAGGCTGTGGCCCGTCTAGCCAGGGTTTTATTTATGTTTACCACATCATGAGCCCAGTTGTGTTTTTTTCTTGCTGAAAATGGCTAGCCCAGTTCTATTTTTTTAAAGAAATACCCAAACAAGGCCTACTTGCTTTATCGGCCCTGCTGGGCTGCAAATATTTCAAGACGAGGAGAGTTTCATTCAGTTTGCCCAGAAATGGGCTGTACATTCTTAAAACACATGAAACCGGGAATTAGTTTCAATTTTTTTTCATTACAAGATCTTAAATTCCATTGATTTTATGCATGGACAATTATTTGGATTTTATATCTATATAAATTATTTTTCAAAATAGTTTGAATGTGAATCGATATTTCTTGATTAAAAACAGTTGACCGCACCGAAATATGCAAAATTTCGTATACTTTTTAACCGTGGCCACAATATGGGGTGTAATGCTAAAAAAAGAAGATGGGCTCCAAAAAAAATCTTAAGAATTAGCAAATGGGCTATACATTATTAGAAATAATGGCAGATGGGTTGTATGTTGTTTTCCATAGATTTGAGGCTGACTTATGCGCCTACTACAGGTTGACGCGTATGCTTTCATATAAAAAAAGGTTGACGCATACGCAACGCCCTGTCAACTTAGTGAATGCACGAGAGTAGTGACTGTTGGATGTCCATCCAACGACTGTCGTGCTTCTTCAATCTCTGCTCTTCATGCTCCAGCCGCTCAAACAAGCGCCGGCGGGACTGCCTGCTCCCTCCTCCCGCGGCCGGCTATGCTGCCGCGCAGGCCTCACGGCCCCACCGTACTCCCATCGCTGGCCTAGCCATCCCTCTACTCACCCACACATGTTGTTATTCTCCGGTGACGGCAGACGAACCAGTAAACCCTCGTACTCCTCCGCGTGGGAAACAACTGCCGAGTATTCCATGGCTCTGTGTCGTTCCCTTCCTAGGCCTCTCCGTCGTCCACCGCCTCTGGTGCTCTCGGCGCTGCCAGGTCAACGTGGTGAGCCCGACATCCATCGGAAGTGGATCAGACGTGGAGATCTGACAGCTGGGTCCACGGCCGCACGCAAGGAAATGCCTCCTTATTAGGCGCAAAATAATGATTCCTCCACCGACAGCTAGGACACACAGGAAGGGCCTACGTATTCGTGAAAAACGTTCCCCCGGCAGGTCGGACCCACCAGCTATATCTTCGCACGCAAGGAAGTGCCTCCTTATTACGCCCAAAAAATGAATACCCCCACTAGCTTTGGGACCCACCATATTGCTGCGCTGACTTGTGGGCCTACTAAGTTGACGGGCCGGAGGGCTTTGTCAACTTAGTTAATCTCCGATGACCGTAGTATGATGTCCATCCAACGGCCATAGTGCTTCTTCAACCTCTGGTCTTCTTGCTCCAGCCGCCCAAAGTAACGTCGGTCGTGCCGCCTGCTCCTTCCTCCCATGGCCGGCTGTGCTACCGCGGAGGCCTCACCGCCCCCATACTACTCCCACCACTGGCCAAGCCATCCCTCCACTCACCCACACCCCTTGTTATTCTGCGGCAACGGCAGCCTTACACCGCAGCCGAACCAGTGAACGCTCGTACTCCTCTCCGCGTGGGCATCCACTGCCGCGTCTTCCCCGGCTCCGCGTCGTCCCCGGCTCCGTGTCGTCCCCTTCCTAGGCCTCGCCGTCGTCCACCGCCGTGGTGCCCTCGGCGCGGCGTGGTCAATGTGGTCAACGACCGACTTCCATCGGAAGAGTACTGTACGTGGAGAGGCTGACAGCTGGGTGCACGGCAGCCACAAGGAAGTGCCTCCTTATTACGCGGAAAATAATTATTCCTCCACCTGACAGCGGAGACCCACCGGACAGGCCACCAGTATTTTGCGAAAAAAATCATTTCCCCCTGACTGCTGGGACCCACCGGACAGGCCACCGTATTTCGCAAAAAAAAAACGTTCCCCCCACTATCAGCTCGGACCCACCGGAAGTGCCTCCTTATTACGCACAAAAAAAGTGAATACTCCCCCGGCTAGCTGGGACCCACCTTGGTGGGAGGATGACTTGTGGGCCTACTAAGTTGACGGGGACGAAGGTCTTTGTCAACTTAGTCAATATGAATGATTCTAGCTCCAGTGACCGTACGATGTCCACCCAACGGCCGTAGTGCTTCTTCAACCTCTGGTTTTCTTGCTCCAGCCGCCCAAAGCAGTGTCGGTCGTGCCGCATGCTCCTGCCTCCCATGGCCGGCTCTGCTGCCGCAGAGGCCTCACCGCCCCCTACTATTCCCACCGCTTGCCAGGCCTTGCGGTGACGGCAGCCTCACACCGCAGCCGAACCAGTGAACCCTCGTACTCTTCTCCGTGCCGCTTCCACTGCCGTGTCTTCCCCTGCTCCGCGTCGTCCCCTTCCTAGGCCTCGCCGTCGTCCACCGCCATGGTGCTCTCCGCGTGGTGTGGTCAACATGGTCAAGGAACGACTTCCATCGGAAGAGTACTGTACGGGGAGTGGCTGACAGCTGGGTCCACGGCCACAGCCCAGTTTTTTTGTGATTTGCCAAGTATGTCGCTTTGTCAGGCCTGTTGGGCTGCAAATCTTTCAAGACGAGGAGAGCTTTCATTCGGCTGGCCGAGAAAATGGCCCATCAGTAATGAGAAATTGGTTGTACATTTTTAAAACACATCAAATCGGCAATTAGTTTCAAATATCATTTTTTCATTTCGAGATTTTAAATTAAATTAATTTTTATGCGTGTAGAATATGTTGGCTTTTATATTGATATACATTTATTTTTAAAATCGGTTTGAATGTGAGTCAAAATTTCGGGATTAAAAACAGTTCGGACCGCACCGAAATATGCAAAATTTCGTATAATTTTTTAACCGTGGCCACAATATGGGATGTAATGCTAACAAAAAGAATATGGGATCAAAAAAAACCTTAAGAATTAGCAAATGGGCTGTAAATTATTAGAAATAATGGCAGATGGGTTGTATGTTGTTTTCCACAGATTTGAGGCTTTCCTAAAAAAAAGGTTGGCGCTTTGGCGGTGACTCTTTGGATGTCCATCCAACGTCCGACGTGCTTCTTCAATCTCTGCTCTTCCTGCTCCAGCCGCTCAAACAAGCGCCGGCGGGACTGCCTGCTCGCTCCTCCCCGCGGCCGGCTGTTCTGCCGCGCATGCCTCACCGCCCCACTGTACTCCCATTGCTGGCCTAGCCATCCCTCTACTCACCCACACCTGCTGTTATTCTTCGGCGACGGCAGACGAACCACTAAACCCTCGTACAGTCGTACTCCCCTCCGCGTGTGAAACAACTGCCGAGTCTTCCCTGCCTCCGTGTCGTCCCCTTCCTAGGCCTCGTCGTCGTCCGCCGCCGTGGTGCTCTCGGCGCGGCGTTGTCAATGTGGTGAATGACCGACTTCCATCGGAAGAGTACTATGCGTGGAGACGCTGACAGCTGGGTCCACGGCCGCAGCAAGGAAGTGCCTCCTTATTACGCGCAAAATAATTATTCCTCCACCTGACAGCGGGGACCCATCGGACGGGCCACCGTATTTCGCGAAAAAAAACGTTTCCCCCCTGACTGCTGGGACCCACCAGCTACACCTTCGCACGCAAGGAAGTGCGTCTGGGCAAAAAATCGATTCGCCCCCCTGACTGCTGGGACCCACCAGCTACATCTTCGCACACAAAGAAGTGCGTCTGGGCAAAAAAAACGATTCGCTCCCCTGACTGTTGGGATCCATCAGCTACATCTTCGCACGCAAGGAAGTGCCTGACAGTCGGGACCCACCTGGTCGAAGCGTACGTAGCGGTGTCATTCTGGTCGCGAACATGTATGTACATACTGGTCGTTATAGAGGCACGCACGTCTCGTAGTAGAGGCGCGCACGTAGCATGTACACGTACGTACAACGGCCAGGGTGCAAGAAAGAAAATACGACCACGTATGTGTACACACGGGCGGGGTCTCGAATGCCTACTCGCGCATACGTACGGCCAGGGCTCGTGTACATGGCTGGGTCGGAACGGAGAAACAGCATCGTCGTCGTGTTCATGGGGAGGCAACGGAGTGCGTCATGTTCATGGGGAGGCAACGGAATGCGTCGTGTTCATCGGGAGGCAACGGAACGCGTGGGTGCCCACCGGCTTGAATGGAACCGGCGATGGAAATGAGGCCTGGCGTACCGCACAACGGAGGAAACGAACCTCCTACATTCGGAACAGGGTCCTGTTGATCGGGAGGCGTGTGGCGTACCGCAAAACGGAGAAAACGGACCTCCTACGGTCGAAACGGGGGTCCTATTGACCGGGAGGGGTGTGGCGTACCGCAAAACAGACGAAACGGACCTCCTACGGTTGAAACTGGGGTCCTGTTTATCGGGAGGGGTGTGGCGTACCGCAAAACGGACGAAACGGACTTGTGTTGGAGCGCTACGATCGAAACGGGGGTCCTGTTCATCAAGAGGGTGTGGCGTGCCGCAAGCAGGATTCCACGGGATACTATTCATCTCCATCGTCGACCTCCTCGGCCTCCACGGGCTACCGTCGACCTCCTCCAGCCTCACGGGCTCCTGTTCATCCAGCCTCCACCGGCGCTACTCCACCGGCTCCTGTTCAACCACCCCTCCACAGGCACCCCTCCACCGTCTACTGTTCATCCAGCCCTCCACACCACAGGGTCCTGTTCAACCACCCCTCCACGGCCACCCCTCCACCATCTACTGTTCATCCAGCCCTCCACAACACGGGGTCCTGTTCATCCAGACACTAGTGCAGAACCGGCCTTTAGTGCCGGTTCGTGATAGCCTTTAGTGTCGGTTTGCTAACCGGCACTAAAGAGTGGGGACTAAAGCCCCCCCCCCCCTTTAGTACCGATTCGTCACGAACCAGCGATAAAGGGCCACCACGTGGCACGAGCCAGGCCCGGGTGCATCTAGGACATTAGTACTGGTTGGTAACACCAACCGGTACTAAATGTTTGGGTGTTTTTTTTATTTTTGCTTTAATTTTGTGTTTTCAATTTGGCTTTATTTTCAATTTAATTCTTTTTTGTTTGCTGGTATTTCATGATACTACAAATTGTACACGTTATGCATATATATAAATAGATTTTCTCGTACGTAGAACCGCATATATATATAATATATATCATCGAATGTCTCACAGCCAACACCATTAACTATTCACACATACACATGTATATACATATACAATTTCTCCTACATGTTGCCTTGGTGCATGCACGATGACAAGTGGTTCACAGGGGCGGTAGCGGGTAATAGTATTCTCCTTTGGGATATATGACCTGGTCGATCAATAATCCGTATTTTTCCTCTTGAAGTGCTAGTATGCGGTCCGCTGGTAGGACCTTATCCCGCACCTCTCTGAAGTGTTAAGAAGGAGATCAATATGCATGTGTATTAGTTGTGTTACAAGATATCGATAATGGTGTGAATAGAGTTCTAAAAACGTACTCATTCCTGTCTTTGAGATCTGCTCCTTTCGGACGCCATCATGCAAATGTTCTCGCAAACGTAGAATGCACACAGATCATTCCCGGCTACCGCTTCAGGGCCTTTACGAGAATGGAATTGAATCAGATAATGATTAATCAAGCATGATAATTAATTAAGGGTATTGAAACAAGAATTCAAGAGATGGCTAGCTAGCTAGTACTACTTAATTACTTACCCTTGGTCGATGGCAAAACAACTTTTTTGGCCAATTGCCTGGAGTCACCTTGATGAACTTTGCCCAAGCCCTGCCCGCCGGCAAAGAAAATCAATAAAGGGGTTATTAAATACTTCATATCAGGAAATGACGAACTAATAATAGGCCGAGATATAGTTAATAATGATTGAAATTACACATTGACTATCCCCTTCATGATGGTGTAGTGTTTATCTTCTTTAAGTAGCAAGTCGAGTACTTCAACTGTTGCTTTGTCAACTTTAATGACTAACAAGATCGATTGGAAACTGCATGCGCTGCGTTTGCATGTCTTAATTAAGCGGGCATGTGCATAAAATTAATCAACTATATATCGTAAACCGTATACACTTAGTTATTAACATCTAGCTAGCTAGTAAGCAAAAACAGAATTTGTATTAACTCACGAGAAGTTGTAAAGAAGTAGTATATCTTCATTGGTATTGAGGTACTTCAAGAACTCTAGCATGCTTTCCTCTACACCTGCTTTAGAAGTTGCAAGATTCCATGTGTACTCATTAATGGTATTTGGGTCAATGAACCCAATGCCATAGCGTCCAGATTTTTTCATTTCATACATCTTCATCCTGCATATAATACCACACAAAAGAATATATAGTGAGGATAATTACATGTAATGATTGATCAGAAATTACAGAACGAAATCACTTACAAACAATAGCAACTGACGAGAGATTTGTCGAGTGCGTCTTGATTGTATAACTGAAATAGTTCTGAATACTCAACGCATGAGCTTTCTCATGGTAGTAATGCTCCTTCTTGACATTCACCATGAGGGACTCTCGATTGGAAATCTTGGTAATGTTCATGTACCATTGATGCAATTCATACATTCTCGTTGGGAGGTTCTTGACCTTATGCGCCTCGACCAAAGGTTTGCCGGGCATATTTCCATTTTATTTCCTCCTCTCTAAGCGGAGACATGGGCTCAATTTCGAGGAGTTGTCCAACAGAGATCTTGAGCATTTCAGCCTGCATTATATGCTCCTCCGTTATTACCACATCGCCTAGCTGGGGAACTTTAACGGTTTGCCCACAATAATATTGGTAGCGGACCTCCTCTCATGTGTTGTTGGCACAACAAGCGGGGGATCGATTACGCCTTTGTTCTCCCAATTTGGGAACGGTTTTCCCGCATTTTGCCCACGCTTGTTGGCTCGAGCTCGAGCTCGCTTCCTTCTTTAGCCGTTCTCGATGTAGTTTCCTGATTTGGCGCTCATAGTGCGAGTCAGCGGGCTTGGGAGCTGGTTCTCTAGCCATATGAATGAAGTGGTCAATTACTTTCTCAGGCCCTTTCTCCTTTGGCGTCGGTGAAGGTTTCGGTCCAAAAAGGGCGTCCACTTGGGCCTGCACTATGGCTGCGTTTTGCTCCTTAGTCATGTCGTAAGGCCTCTGAGGAAGAGGAGCAAGGCTTGGACCATATTTATATCGCTTGTCTCCGCCTGTACTTCCTGAACTACCTCGACCCGCGCCGCTATGCACCATAGCTGCGGCATGTCTCTTCTGCGATTGCTGAGACAGCGGAGATGGCTGACGTGGCTGAGTTGGACCAGGAGAAGTGACTTGAAGCAGGAGGTGTGGCCTGACACGGTGCCGGACTTGAAACCGGAGAAGTGGCATGACGCTGTGCCGGACTTGAAACCAGAGGAGTCAGCTCACGCGTTCGGGGACTTGGAGGAGGTGGCGGACTTCAAGGAGGAGTCGGCTCACGAGTTCGTGGACTTGGAGGAGCGGGAGTCTGCTGACTCAGTGGCGGAGTTGGCGTATGACGCGGTGTCGGTGGACTTCGAAAGATGATGCAATCCTTTCTCCATAGGATGATACAATGTATGGCCTCTCCCAGTGTGCGCTCGTCTTCACCTCCAGGAATGTCAAGCTGTAGCCCCGAATATGGGTCCACCACTTCATCAACCATGACACGAGCATAGCCCTCTGGAATTGGGATGCAATGGAAGGTTGCTTCGGGGGTAACTGGAAAAGCAACACCGTCCACCACCTTCATGGATATGTTCTTCATTTTGGAGTGTAGCTCACAGTTAGTGTTCTCTATGATGTCATCCACAGGGTATGTATCCAGCAGTGTGTCACCCTGGGCAGAACCAATGCTGCTTCTCGGCATGGATGGGGTGCTATCCAATGCTGGACGATCATCCGCTTGCTGATGCCGCTGCTGAGACCCCCTTTCCTGGCTAAGTGAGACGATCTGCTGCTGCTGCTCCTGGAATTTGAGTGCCAGGTCCATGTGCCTTGCTTCTAGGCCTTGAAGGCGTTCTGCTTCCTGCTTCCTCTACTCCTCCTCCATCTTCATTCTTGCACGGGTCATGTAGTCCTCGTTCCATTCTGAAAATCCCTCATACAAGGGAATAACGCCCTTGCCTCGTGTTCTTCCCGGGTGTTCAGGATTTCCTGTATGCCAGTAAGCTCGTCGTTCTCTCTGTTGGGTGTGAACACCCCCCTTCGAGCTTCTTCTATTGCGTCAATTATCTTTTTTTCGGCTCCTTTTAGACTTTCCTTCTTCGAAACTAGGCCTGTCTTCGGGTCTAACGCCCCCCCATGCGCATAGAACCAAGTTCTGCACCTGGGGGGCCAGCTCTTAGTAACCGGAGTGACCCCTGCATCCTCCATCTCTTGCTCAGACTTATCCCACTTAGGCATTCCCACCGCGTAGCCACCTGGACCCAGCCTATGGAACTGCGTCTTTTTTGCGGCATTTGCCTTGTTTTATATCGACCGTTCCTTAGCTAATTCTGAATCCTTGAAGGTCACGAAATCGTCCCAATGATCTCTTTGCTTCTCCAGTGTTCCCGTGAATTCTGGAGTCTTCCTTTCTGCAGCGAGGTAGTTGGCCCATACAGTTTTCTTGTGGGTGTTGAATGGAATTGCCATCTTCTTGAGAGCAGCGCCCTTGACTTTCTCCACATACGCTTGATGAAATGATGCGGTAGGGTGAAATGTTCCATCAGAGATTTCCAAAGGACTTTTTGGCTCTGTAAATCGACCCAAGTAACACACGGATGTTTAGTCTTTGGCTCTTTCCATTCTTGAATGGAGATTGGGAGTTTGTCCTTCACAAGAACTCCGCATTGACGAGTCCACTTGTTACGCAATGTTCTTAGGCGTGAGGGTTCGCCACTAGGTTTGATGGATTCGATGTTGTACTTTACACCATCCTTCAACAATCTGCTGGCCTCGCTTTGTCCTGCTTGTCAGTAGAAGCAGATTTGCTCGATCTAGAGGGCTGAAAGAAGAATGATCGATTCGTTAATATATCTTCAATAAAAAAACATGTGATGATCACCATGATGCCTGCTTATATAAATATACCTTGCCGGTAGTCTTTGTTATTTGAAGATCAACATTGTATGTGTCATCACAAACATTGTATGTGTCATCATAATCATAATCATAGTTCATGAGTTCATCAGCTCGGTCGTCGAGATCGAATATCTTTTCATCACCCTCTCTGGTATTGTTCAAATATTGGGAGCCGTCATCTGCTTCATTCAGATCATCTAGCCTGTGAGGGTTGCGTATGATGTCGAACAATTCCTCTTCTCTCTCTCTGCCGGTATTGTCCGCCATAGCTTTTACTTAACTAATACAGAAGAAATATAAAACAATTATTTAGTATTCAAATTACAATGCATGGATGCAATCAATAAGGAAAAACTGAATCTCGAATACATCGTCTTAATATATATAATCTCGAATACATCATCGTCTTAATATATATTATCTCGAATACATCGTCTCAAATATTATATATCGAATACATCACTGGCTAGGTACCTAATAAAGATCGAGTACTACAGAAGAATCTAGGCCACTCGCGGTCCACAGAACGCAGGCGGTGGACACCCAAAGAGAAGGAACCATCACGGGATCATATCTCCGGTCATCTTCCCAAAGAACCTGCCAAGTATTGGAGAACCCGACGTCCATAGCAGCCATGTAGCGATGGACGTGCTCGTCCTCCTCCCTGGGACATGCTCGTCCTCCTCCCTGACACGGCGACGCACCACGTCCGGCGGCGCCGGCTCCCTCTACACCGAATGTGGCCCACGCGAACACCACCAAAGGACATCAGGGTCGACGACGGGACCCGAGGTCGGGTTCCTCACTGTGGCGCGCCCTCAGTAGCACCTCGATTGCAGCCAGTGAGCCAGTCCGGACATGGGTCCTCTGAAGCAAGACGTCGTCATGAACGGGTCGACGGCGAGGATCTGAGCTTGAGCATATCGTCGAGAACAAATACAATATGCCATAAAAAGTAACATTTTTAAATGATTGGATTGTGATAACTAAAATTCTATATATATGCAAATTCTAATAATTTGACATTAATCTAATTCATCTAACTAAAACTAATTCTAAAATTTCCTGATTATATAACTAACATTTCTATAACAATTATAATATTTATATAACTAAAAAACAGAAAAATTGCTAACATTCCTATAAATATTTCTATAACTAAAAAACAGAAAACATTTATAACATTTCTATATAACTAACATTTCTAATATTTATATTACTAAAAAACAGAAAAATTGCTAACATTTCTATAAATATTTCTATAATTAAATATTTATATCACTTGTGTGTGTGTAGTGTGTGTGTGTGTGTGTGTGTGTGTGTGTGTAGCGTGTGTGTGTGTGTGGACAACTGGACATGACGGCCGGGGCGAGCTCACCGGTGAGGCGACGACGGGGCGAAGGGACGGGGTGGCGACGACGGGCGACGGACGGCGACGGCGGGTGGGGCGGCGACGATAGGGCGGCGGGCGGGCGACAAGGACGGCGGGACGGGATGGCGAGGTGGCGACGGCGATGGCGGCGACGAGGCGGCACGGCTGGGGTCGGCGAAGGGCGGGGGCGGCGACATCGACGGGACGGCGTCGATCGGGGCATGGCGCGGCGACGGAGGGAGAAGCAGAGGGAAGAAAGCAGAGGAAAGTGAATTTTTTTCAACTGGTGTATATATAGGATGGACCTTTAGTACCGGTTGGAGCCACCAACCGGTACTAAAGGTCTGTCTTGGCCAGGCCAAGCGGCGGGAAGCGCACCCCCTTTTAGTACCGTGTCGTGGCACCAACCGGTACTAAAGACCCACCCTTTAGTACCGGTTGGAGCCACCACCCGGTACTAAAGGGGGTGCACTGGCTCCAGGCGGTGCTCAAGTTTAGTCCCACCTCGCTAGCCGAGGGGCTACCGCCTTGGTTTATAAGCCCAGATGGTAGCTCTCTCGTGCTCCTCTCCTAAGCAGGCCCTCTTGGGCCTACATGTTCTCTTTTGCCCGGTGGGCCTCTTGGGCCTTCTTGAACCTGCATCCTGGCCCAACAAAAGGTTGGGTTCCTAGTCGTTTGCACGCCGCTTTGGCCCAGTAGGCGGGATTTTTTATTTTCTTAATTTTTTCGCTTTATTTATTTGTGTTTTATTTATTTTTGAGTTTTTTTTGCTGTATTTAGAGTTCATTTGTGAATATTTTTTCTTTAGCTACAAAAAATTACAAACTTTCTGTTAGTGCCGGTAGTTTTCAAATTTGAATAGTTTAAATTTTGAATTATCTGAAATTTGTGTGAATCACTAGTTTTTGAATAACTTAACTTTGAAAAAAGATTTTTCAGTGATTCTTTTTTCATATGTTTAATATTAGTGTGTTTTATCATTATGTTCAATTTGGTAATGCTTAGGTTATTTAAAAAATGAAATGCCTTTTTAACAGTTGAGTTTTCGTCGGAAACCCTAATACTTCGAAAGAGATTGTCCATTTTGTACACGAAGTGCATCCAGTTTTTGACGTAACCCTCTCTAATTTTGTTTGCACATAAAATTTCTTCGCATTTCAAATTCCAAAACACATAACTACCCTAACTATTACAGAGATTCCCTCCAGGGTGTGAAACACAGAAGAAAGTGATGATAGTGAAGCCGATCACGTCCCAGATATTTGGGTGTGAAACTTTTTCTTCGCGTGTGTCCCTTTGCGCCGTAGCCATGGAAAATCTTCATCATTTAGCTGGATGCTCGGGTCAATACTCACTCTGAATGGAGCAAATTCATAAAACTTTTCATAATCTTCCGACATGTCTGTCTTGTCATCCACTCCCATGATGTTTCTTTTTCCTGAAAGAACTATGTGGCGCTTTGGCTCTTCGTATGATCCATTCGCTTCCTTATCTTTTCTTTTTCTCGGCCTGGTAGACATGTCTTTCACATAAAAAACCTGTGCCACATCATTGGCTAGGACGAATGGTTCGTCTGCATACGCAAGATTGTTGAGATCCATTGTTGTCATTCCGTCTGCGGGTCTTCCGTTACCCGCCTCGTGTCATATTGACCCATTTGCACCGAAACAAAGGGACCTTCAAATCACCTCCATAGTTAAGTTCCCATATGTCCTCTATGTAACAATAATATGTTTCCTTTCCCATGTTGGTTGTTGCATCAAAGCGGACACCAATGTTTTGGTTGGTGCTCTTCTTATCTTGGGCGATCGTGTAAAATGTATTCCCATTTATCTGGTACCCTTTGAAAGTCATTATATTCGAAGATGGTGGCGGGACAATGAGTACTGGTCATCTTGAATATCTCCATCATGTATGGCACGTTTACGCAACCAACCGCGAAAGTCCTCGTTGGTTCACGTGTAATCAATCGTCAGACTTCTCCGGGTGTTTGGAGTGTAGAAAATTCTTGTGTTGCTCCATGTACGGAGCCACCAAGGCAGAATTTTGTAGAACTGTGTAGTGTGCTTCAGTGAGAGAATGCCCGTCCATACATATTATTTGATCCCCTCCTAGCGTGCCATTTCCATCTAGTCTGCCCTTATGCCGCGATTCAGGAACACCAATTGACTTAAGGTCAGGAATAAAGTCAATACAAAACTCAATGCCCTCCTCATTTTCATGGCCCTTCGAGATGCTTCCTTCTGGCCTAGCACGGTTATGAACATATTTCTTCAAGACTCCCATGAACCTCTCAAAGGGGAACATATTGTGTAGAAATACAGGACCCAAAACCTTAATCTCTTCAAGAAGGTGAACTAGGGCGTGCGTCATGATGTTGAAGAAGGATGGTGGGAACACCAACTCGGCCCGACAAGACATTGCACCTAATCATTACGTAACCTTGGTATGATTTCTTGATCGATTACCTTACGAGAGATTGCATTGAGGAATGCACATAGCTTCACAATGGCTAATCGAACATTTTCGGTAGAAGCCCCTCAATGCAACGGAAGGAGTTGCATCATAATCACGTGGCGATCATGAGACTTTAGGTTACGGAACTTTTCTCTACCATATTTATTATTCCCTTTATATTGACGAGAAGCCAGACGGTACCTTCATGCCGAAAGGTGCATTGAAGAAGTTTTTCTTCTCTTCTTTGGTAAGAGCGTAGCTGGCACGACCACGATGTATGCCGTCTTTTCCGTGCATACGTTGCTGGTCCTCCCATGCCTCCGGTGTATCTTTTGTCTTCCCATACACGCCCAAAAAGCCAAGCAGGTCACGCAAAGATTCTTCGTCACGTGCATCATGTCGGTTCTTGGAGGCGGACCTCTAGGTCTTTCCAATATGGCAGGTCCCAAAATATAGATTACTTCTTCCACATGGGTGCGCGTCCGTCGGCGTCCTTGAACAGGTTGTCCGCGGGATCTTTCCAAAGATTACCTTCAAATCCTTGACCATATCATGTACATCGGCACCAAAGACGGTGGCGAGGCTTCGTCCGGTGATCTGCCTCACCTTTGAAATGCTTGCCTTCCTTTCTTCACGGGATGCCTTGTCGGAAGAAATCGGCGATGTCGGTACACATTCTTCCTACAACTATCCAAAGATATCTTGTCGGTATCATCCAAACAGTGCGTGCATCCGCGGTATCCCTTGTTTGTCTGTCACGAAAGGTTCTTTGAGAGCAGGCCAATCATTGATGGTCACGAAAAGCAACGCCTTTAGGTCAAATTCTTCTTGTATGTGCTCATCCCACGCCGCGTACACTGTTCCATTCCACAGTAATAGTTCTTCAACTAATGGCCTTAGGTACACATCAATGTCGTTCTTGGGTTGCTTAGGGCCTTGGATGAGCACGGCATCATAATGAACTTCCGCTTCATGCACGACCAAGGAGGAAGGTTATACAAACATAGAGTCACAGTGCACGTGCTATAGTTCTTGCTCTGCTCCCCAAAAGGATTAATGCCATCTGCGCTTAGACCAAACCATACGTTCCTTGGGTCACCTGCAAACTCCTCCCAGTACTTTCTCTCGATTTTTCTCCACTGTGAACCGTCAGCGAGTACTCTCAACTTTCCATCTTTCTTACGGTCTTCTGCGTGCCACCGCATCACCTTCGTATGCTCTTTGTTTTGGAACAAACGTTTCAATCGTGGTATTATAGGAGCATACCACATCACCTTGGCAGGAATCTTCTTCCTGGGGCGCTCGCCCTCGACATCACCAGGGTCATCGCGACTGATCTGTTGGGGAACGCAGTAATTTCAAAAATTTTCCTACGATCACGCAAGACCATGGTGATGGCATAGCAACGAGAGGGAAGAGTGTCCGTCCACGTACCCTCGTAGACCGAAAGCGGAAGCGTTATAACAACGCGGTTGATGTAGTCGTGCGTCTTCACGATCCGACCGATCCAAGCACCGAGCGTCACGGCACCTCCGAGTTACGCACGCGTTCAGCTCGATGGCGATCCCCGGACTCCGATCCGCAAAGTGTCGGGGATGAGTTCCGTCAGACGACGGCGTGGTGGCGATGTTGATGCTCCACCGGCGCAGGGCTTCGCCTAAGCTCTGCTGACGATATGACTTCTCCGGGGCGCAGGCTTCGCCTAAGCTCATGACGATATGACGAAGTGGAATATGGTGGAAGGGGCACCGCTTGCGGCTAAGGAAAGATCCGTAGATCAACTTGTGTGTCATGGGGTGCCCCTGCCCCCGTATATAAAGGAGCCAAGGGGAGGTGGCGGCCCAAGGGAAGAGGCGCAAGGGAGTCCTACTCCTCGGGAGTAGGACTCCCCTCAATCCTAGTTGGATTAGGATTCCGGGAGGAAGAGAGAGAGGGGCGGCCCACCTTTCCTAGTCCTAATAGGACTAGGGGAAGGGGCGCGCCACCTAGGGCTGCCCTTCTCCTTTCCTCCAAGGCCCACTATGGGCCCATGTAGTTCCGGGGGTTCGGTAACCTCCGGTACTCCGTAAATTCTCGATTTCACTCGGAACCTTTCCGATGTCCAAATGTAGGCTTCCAATATATCAATCTTTATGTCTCGACCATTTCGAGACTCCTCGTCATGTCCGTGATCACATCCGGGACTCGAACAAACTTCGGTGCATCAATACTTATAAACTCATAATGAACTGTCATCGAAGCGTTAAGCGTCACGGACCCTACGGGTTCGAGAACTATGTAGACATGACCTAGAACCATTCTCGGTCAATAACCAATAGCGGAACCTGGATGCCCATATTGGTTCCTACATATTCTCTGAAGATCTTTATCGGTCAAACCGCATAACGACATACGTTGTTCCCTTTGTCATCGGTATGTTACTTACCCGAGATTCGATCGTCGGTATCCAATACCTAGTTCAATCTCGTTGCAGTAAGTCTCTTTACTCGTTCCGTAATACATCATCTCACAACTATCTCGTTTGTTGTAATGCTTGCATTGATTATGTGATGTGTCTTACCGATAAGGCCTAGAGATACCTCTCCGAGCAATCGGAGTGACAAAACCTAATCTCGAAATACGCCAACCCAACAAGTACCTTTGGAGACACCTGTAGTACTCCTTTATAATCACCCGATTCACGTTGTGACGTTTGGTAGTACCCAAAGTGTTCCTCCGATGGCAGGAGTTGCATAATCTCATAGTTATAGGAACATGTATGGGTCATGAAGAAAGCATTAACATACTAAGCGATCAAGTGTTAAGCTAACGGAATGGGTCATGTCAATCAGATCATTCAACTAATGATGTGACCTTGTTAATCAAATAACAACTCCTTGTTCATGGTTAGGAAACATAACCATCTTTGATTAACAAGCTAGTCAAGTAGAGGCATACTAGTGACATACTGTTTGTCTATATATTCACACATGTATTATGTTTCAGTTTAATACAATTCTAGCATGAATAATAAACCTTTATCATGATATAAGGAAATAAATAATAACTTTATTATTGCCTCTAGGGCATATTTCCTTCAGTCTCCCACTTGCACTAGAGTCAATAATCTAGATTACAAAGTGATGATCCTAACACCCATGGAGTCTTGGTGCTGATCATGTTTTGCTCGTGGAAGAGGCTTAGTCAGCAGTGCAACATTCAGATCCATATGTATTTTGCAAATCTCTATGTCTCCCACTTGGACTTGGTCCCGAATGGAATTGAAGCGTCTCTTGATATGCTTGGTCCTCTTGTGAAATCTGGATTCCTTTGCCAAGGCAATTGCACGATATTGTCACGGAAGATCTTCATCGGTCCCGATGCACTAGGTATGACACCTAGATCGGAAATGAACTCTTTCATCCAGACTCCTTCATTACGCTTACGAAGCAGCTATGTACTCTTCTTCACATGTAGATCCCGCCACGACGCTTTGTTTAGAACTGCACCAACCGGCAGCTCCACCGTTTAATAAAAACACGTATCCGGTTTGCGATTTAGAATCGTCCGGATCGGTGTCAAAGCTTACATCGACGTAACCATTTACGACTAGCTCTTTGTCACCTCCATATATGAGAAACATATCCTTAGTCCTTTTCGGTATTTCAGGATGTTCTTGACCGCTGTCCGATGATCCATTCCTGGATTACTTTGGTACCTTCTGCCAAGCTTACAGCTAAGCATCGTCGGTGCGGTACTGACATTGCATACATGATAGAGCCTATGGCTGAAGCATAGGGAACATCTTTCATTTTCTCTCTATCTTCTTTGTGGTCGGGCATTGAGTCGACTCAATCTTACACCTTGCAACACAGGTAAAAACCTTTCTTTGCTCGATCCATTTTGAACTTTTTCAAAACTTTATCAAGGTATGTGCTTTGTGAAAGTCCAATTAAGCGTCTTGATCTATCTCTATAGATCTTGATGCCCAATATGTAAGCAGCTTCACCGAGGTCTTTCATTGAAAACTTTTATTCAAGTATCCTTTTATGCTATCCAGAAATTCTATATCATTTCCAATCAATAATATGTCGTCCACATATAATATCGAGAAATGCTCTGAGCTCCCACTCACTTTCTTGTAAATACAGGCTTCTCCAAAAGTCTGTACAAACCAATATGCTTTGATCACACTATCAAAGCGTTTATTCCAACTCCGAGAGGCTTGCACCAGACCATAAATTGATCATTGGAGCTTGCACACTTTGTTAGCACCTTTTGGATCGACAAAACCTTCCGGTTGCATCATATACAACTCTTCTTCTAGAAATCCATTCAAGAATGCAGATTTTACATCCATTTGCCAAATTTCATAATCATAAAATGCGGCAATTGCTAACATGATTCGGACAGACTTAAGCATCGCTACGGGTGAGAAAGTCTCATCGTAGTCAACCCCTTGAACTTGTCGAAAACCTTTACGCAACAAGTCGAGCTTTGTAAACAGTTATATTACCATCGGCGTCGGTCTTCTTCTTAAAGATCCATTTATTTTCAATGGCTTGCCGATCATCGGGCAAGTCAACCAAAGTCCATACTTTGTTCTCATACATGGATCCCATCTCAGATTTCATGGCTTCGGCCATTTTGCGGAATCTGGGCTCACCATCGCTTCTTCATAGTTTGTAGGTTCGCCATGGTCAAGTAACATGACTTCCGAATAGGATTACCGTACCACTCACAGTGCGTATTTTACTCTGGTTGACCTCACGAGGTTCAGTGAGTAACTTGATCTGAAGTTTCATGATCATCATCATTAGTTTCTTCACTAATTGGTGTAGTTGTCACAGGGAACCATTTCTTGTGATGAACTACTTTCCAATAAGGGAAGCGATCTGATTATCTCATCAAGTTCTACTTTCCTCCCACTCACTTCTTTCGAGAGAAACTCCTTCTCTAGAAAGGATCCGAATTTAGCAACGAAAATCTTGCCTTGGATCTGTGATAGAAGGTGTACCCATGATCTCTTTTGGGTATCCTATGAAGACACATTTTTCCGATTTGGGTTCGAGCTTATACGGTTGAAGTTTCTTTACATAAGCATCGCAGCCCCAAACTTTAAGAAAGCGACAACTTTGGTTTCTTGCCAAACCATAGTTCATAAGGCGTCGTCTCAACGGATTTTGACGGTGGCCTATTTAACGTGAATGCGGCCGTCTCTAAAGCATAACCCCAAAAGCGATAGCGGTAAATCGGAAATAGACATCATAGATCGCACCATATCTAGTAAAGTACGATTCTGACGTTCGGACACACCATTTCTCTGTGGTGTTCCGGGTGGCATGAGTTCTTGAAACTATTCCACATTGTTTCAAATGTAAACCAAACTCGTAACTCAAATATTCTCCTCCACGATCAGATCGTAGAAATTTTATTTTCTTGTTACGATGATTTTCCACTTCACTCTGGAATTCTTTGAACTTTTCAAATGTTTCAGATTTGTGTTTCATTAAGTAGATATACCCATATCTGCTCAAATCATCTGTGAAGGTGAGAAAATAACTTGATACCCGCGTGCCTCAACATTCATTGGACCACAAACATCGGTATGTATGATTTCCAACAAATCGGTTGCTCGCTCCATAGTTAGGAGAACGGCGTTTTGGTCATCTTGCCCATGAGGCACGGTTACATAAGTACCAAGTGATTCATAATCAAGTGATTCGAAGCCCATCGGTATGGAGTTTCTTCATGCGTTTTACACCGATATGACCTAAGCGGCGATTACCACAAATAAGTTGCACTATCATTATCAACTCTGCATCTTTTGGCTTCAACATTATGAATATGTGTATCACTACGTCCGAGATTCAACAAGAATAGACCATTCTTCAAGGGTGCATGACCATAAAAGATATTACTCATATAAATAGAACAACCATTATTCCCTGATTTAAATGAATAACCGTCTCGCATTAAACAAGATCCGGATATAATGTTCATGCTCAACGCCGGCACCAAATAACAATTATTTAGGTCTAAAACTAATCCCGAAGGTAGATGTAGAGGTAGCGTGCCATTGCGATCACATCGACTTTGGAACCATTTCAACGCCAGATCGTCACCTCGTCCTTAGCCAATCTTCGGCAATCCGTAGTTCTGTTTCGAGTTGCAAATATTAGCAATGTAACCAGTATCAAATACCAGTACTACTGCGAGTATTAGTAAGGTACACATCAATAACATGTATATCACATCTACCTTTGTTCACCTTGCCATCCTTTTTATCCGCCAAATACTTGGGGCAGTTCCGCTTCGATGTCCGGTGCTTGCGGTAAAAACACTTTCAGTTTAGGGCTTAGGTCCGGACTTGGGTTTCTTCTCTTGATCAGCAACTTTCTTGCTGTTCTTTTTGAAGTTTCCTTCTTCTTCCCTTTGCCCTTTTTCTTGAAACTAGTGGTCTTGTTGATCATCAACACTTGATGCTCTTTCTTGATTTCTACCTCCGCAGCTTTTAGCATCGCGAAGAGCTCGGGAATTGTCTTAGTCATCCCTTGCATATTATAGTTCATCACGAAGCTCTTGTAGCTTGGTGGCGATGATTGGAGAATTACATGTCAATGACACTATCATCCGGAAGATTAACTCCCAGCTGAATTAAGTGATTGTTATACCCGGACATTTTGAGTATGTGCTCCTTGACAGAACTATTCTCCTCCATCTTGCAGCTATAGAACTTATTGGAGACTTCATATCTCTCAATCCGGGCATTTGCTTGAAATATTAACTTCAACTCTGGAACATCTCATATGCTCCATGACGTTCAAAACGTCGTTGAAGACCAGTTCTAAGCCGTAAAGCATGGCTGCTTGAACTATAGAGTAGTCATCAGCTACGCTTTGCCGTGACGTTCACAACTTCGGCTCAAAGATCTCGCAAAGAGGCTTCGCTGTCACCCGGTGCTTCCGGGGCGTAATTTTTCTGCGGCAGCAATGAGGATAATCCTCAAATTCTGGACCCAGTCCGTGTAATTGCTACCATCATCTTTCAACTTTGGTTTCTCAAGGAGCATTAAAATTCAACGGAACAACAAAGACGAGCCATCTATCTACAGTAAACATAGACAAGCAAAATACTATCGGTACTAAGTTCATGATAAATTTAAGTTCAATTAATCATATTAAAAACTCCCACTTAGGCAGACATCTCTCTAGTCATCTAAGTGATCACGTGATCCATATCAACTAAACCATGTCCGATCATCACGTGAGATGGAGTAGTTTCAATGGTGAACATCACTATGTTGATCATATCTACTATATGATTCACGCTCGACCTTTCGGTCTCCGTGTTCGAGGCCATATCTGTTATATGCTAGGCTCGTCAAGTTTAACTCGAGTATTCGCGTGCGCAACTGTTTTGCACCCGTTGTATTTGAGCGTAGAGCCTATCACACCCGATCATCACGTGGTGTCTCAAAGTACGAAGAACTTTCATAGCGGTGCATACTCAGGGAGAAAACTTCTTGATAATTTTAGTGAGAGATCATCTTATAATGCTACCGTCAATCAAAGCAAGATAAGATGCATAAAGGATAAACATCACATGCAATCAATATAAGTGATATGATATGGTCATCATCATCTTGTGCTTGTGATCTCCATCGCCAAGCACCGTCATGATCACCATCGTCACCGCGCGACACCTTGATCTCCATCGTAGCATCGTTGTCGTCTCGCCAACTATTGCTTCTACGACTATCGCTACTCCTTAGTGATAAAGTAAAGCAATTACATGGCGTTGCATTTCATACAATAAGCGACAACCATATGGCTCCTGCCGATTGCCGATAACTTCGGTTACAAAACATGATCATCTCATACAATAAAATATAGCATCACGTTTTGACCACATCACATCACAACATGCCCTGCAAAAACAAGTTAGGCGTCCTCTACTTTGTTGTTGCAAGTTTTACGTGGCTGCTACGGGCTGAGCAAGAACCGTTCTTACCTACGCATCAAAACCACAGCGATAGTTTGTCAAATAGACTCCGTTTTAACCTTCTCAAGGACGAGGCGTAGCCTTTTCAGTTCAACTAAAGTGAGAGACAGACACCCACGGTCACCTTTAAGCAACGAGTGCTCGAGCGGTGAAACCAGTCTCGCGTAAGCGTCTGGCGTAATGTCGGTCCGGGCCGCTTCATCTCACAATACCGCTGAACCAAAGTATGACATGCTGGTAGGCAGATGACTTGTATCGTCCACAACTCACTTGTGTTCTACTCGTGCATATGACATCAACGCATAAAACCAGGCTCGGATGCCCTTTGTTGGGGAACGCGGTAATTTCAAAAAATTTCCTACGATCACGCCAAGACCATGGTGATGGCATAGCGAGAGGGAAGAGTGTCCGTCCACGTACCCTCGTGAACCCGAAAGCGGAAGCGTTATAACAACGCGGTTGATGTAGTCGTAGTCTTCACGATCCGACCGATCCAAGCACCGAACGACGGCACCTCCGAGTTACGCACACGTTCAGCTCGATGACGATCCCCGGACTCCGATCCAGCAAAGTGTCGGGGATGAGTTCCGTCAGCACGACGGCGTGGTGACGATGTTGATGCTCCACCGACGCAGGGCTTCGCCTAAGCTCTGCGACGATATGACTTCTCCGGCGCAGGGCTTCGCCTAAGCTCCGCGACGATATGACCGAAGTGGAATATGGTGGAAGGGGCACCGCACACGGCTAAGGAAAGATCCGTAGATCAACTTGTGTGTCTTGGGGTGCCCCCTGCCCCGTATATAAAGGAGCCAAGGGGAGGTGGCGGCCCAAGGAGGAGGCGCGCAAGGAGTCCTACTCCCTCAGGAGTAGGACTCCCCTCAATCCTAGTTGGAGTAGGATTCCGGAGGAAAGAGAGAGAGGGCGGCCCACCTTTCCTAGTCCTAATAGGACTAGGGAAGAAGCATGTGACCACCTAGGGCTGCCCCATCTCCTTTCCTCCAAGGCCCACTATGGGCCCATGTAGTTCGGGGGGTTCGGTAACCTCCGGTACTCCGATAAATTCGATTTCACTCGGAACCTTTCCGATGTCCAAATGTAGGCTTCCAATATATCAATCTTTATGTCTCGACCATTTAGAGACTCCTCGTCATGTCCGTGATCACATCCGGGACTCGAACAAACTTGATTGCATCAATACTTATAAACTCATAATGAGCATCATCGAAGCGTTAAGCGTGCGGACCCTACGGGTTCGAGAACTATGTAGACATGACCTAGAACCATTCTCGGTCAATAACCAATAAGCGGAACCTGGATGCCCATATTGGTTCCTACATATTCTATGAAGATCTTTATCGGTCAAACCGCATAACGACATACGTTGTTCCCTTTGTCATCGGTATGTTACTTACCCGAGATTCGATCGTCGGTATCCAATACCTAGTTCAATCTCGTTACCGGTAAGTCTCTTTACTCGTTCCGTAATACATCATCTCACAACTAACTCATTAGTTGTAATGCTTGCAAGGCTTAAGTGATGTGTATTACCGAGAAGGCCTAGAGATACCTCTCCGACAATCGGAGTGACAAAACCTAATCTCGAAATACGCCAACCCAACAAGTACCTTTGGAGACACCTGTAGTACTCCTTTATAATCACCCGATTACGTTGTGACGTTTGGTAGTACCAAAGTGTTCCTCCGATGGCGGGAGTTGCATAATCTCATAGTTATAGGAACATGTATGGGTCATGAAGAAAGCATTAACATACTAAGCGATCAAGTGTTAAGCTAACGGAATGGGTCATGTCAATCAGATCATTCAACTAATGATGTGACCTTGTTAATCAAATAACAACTCCTTGTTCATGGTTAGGAAACATAACCATCTTTGATTAACAAGCTAGTCAAGTAGACGCATACTAGTGACATCTTGTTTGTCTATATATTCACACATGTATTATGTTTCCGGTTAATACAATTCTAGCATGAATAATAAACCTTTATCATGATATAAGGAAATAAATAATAACTTTATTATTGCCTCTAGGGCATATTTCCTTCATGATCTTATAATGCAATACACCGCATACCGGGCAAGCCTTCAAATCCTTATACTCACCGCGGTAGAGGATGCAGTCATTAGGGCATGCATGTATCTTCTGCACCTCTAACCCTAGAGGGCAGACAACCTTGTTTGCTTCATACGTACTCTCGGGCAATTCGTTGTCCTTTGGAAGCATATTCTTTATCATTACCAGCAACTTTCCAAATCCCTTGTCGGATACACCATTCTCTGCCTTCCATTGCAGCAATTCAAGTGTGGTGCCCAACTTTTTTATGCGCCGCATAATTCGGGTACAACAATTTCTTGTGATCCTCTAACACGCGCTGCAACTTCGTCCTCTCCAGATCACTTGCGCAGTTTCTCTTTGCATCGGCAATGGCCGAACCTAGATCATCAACGGGATCATCTGATGCCTCTTCTTCAGCTTCTTCCCACATTGCCGGCTCAACTTCTTCCCCCATTGTTGTATTATCATATTCAGGGAACCCATGGCCAGGATAGCCATCGTCGTCCTCTTCTTCTTCATTGTCTTCCATCATAACTCCTCTTTCTCCGTGCTTGGTCCAAACATTATAGTGGGGCATGAAACCGGACTCAAATAGGTGGACGCGAATGGTTCTTGACGTAGAGTGATTGTGACCATTCTTACAGCCAGCACATGGACAAGGCATAAAACCATCCGCTAGCTTGTTTGCCTCGGTGACAAGCGAAAAGTATCCACACCATTAATGAACTCGGGAGAGCATCGGTCATCATACATCCATTGTCGTCTCATCTTCATTACACAACACCGAATAGACCAAATTAATACAAGTTCATACATAAAGTTCATATGCAGCACTTAATTAAATGCAACATACAAATAACTCTCTAGCTAAAGAATTTAAATGCAACAACAAATGCGATCAAGACCGCAACTAAGGTAACAATTGATCCAACAGCATAACACTACTAGGGAAAACCCTATACACAGAACTTTAGCAGTAGCATGGGTCAGAAAAGCACGCTGGTGCTAATTAGCAGTAGCGCGCCCGAGGTAACCCCGCTGCAGATAAAGATCTAGCGATGGCAGCGTCTTGATGTACACTGCGTTACTACTAAAATTCCCATGGCTTAGCCCATAAGCTACACATAGTAGTAGCGATCTATGTAATGAACCGGCGCTACCGCTCATTTGTTTGTAGCGGTAGCGTTTTAATATAAACTCATTGCTGCTAAAGGTTATAAAATTAAATGGAAAGAAAATTGAAAGGTAATTGAAAATGAAAGAAATATAATAAGGTGAAAGGAAACAAATAAAATGTGAAGAAAACTAAATGAAAAAGGGAAAAAAGAGAAAGGAGTAGCAGTAGTGTGTATCACCGAACGCGCTGTAGCTAAGGTAGCAGCAGCGCTTTTCTCGGAACGCGCTACTGCTACTTCTGACTTAACCACGGGGTTCGTCCTTCCCCACGCCACTTTCCCCCAAATCCAACTCTCTCCACTCTCGCTGCCGCCGTCGCCCGTCGGCCGCCGCGCGCTCTCCGCACCCTCTACGCCGCCCCGACCCCCGACCTCAACGCCCCGCCCGACCACAACGCCGCCGGACGCCGCCCCGCCCCGACCTCAATGCCGCCCAGACGCCCCGACCCAGATTCAACGCAGCCCCGCCTCGACCTCAACGCCACCCCGACCCCAACCTCGACGCCGGCCGCCATCCGCCGCGCGCCCGAGCCCCAACCTCGACCTCGACGCTGCCCTGCCCCTCCCTCGTCGCAAGCACCCGAGGTGAGCACGCCCGCTCCTCCCTCTCCCCTACCTCTGCCTAGGGTTTCTTTATATTTTAGTTGCATATTAAGTTTATTTTTATTTATAGTAAGTTTATTTTTAGTAAGAACTAGTTGAATTAATAGAACTAGTTAGTAAGAACTTGATGCTAT
The DNA here is from genome assembly GCA_021605145.1 of Aegilops bicornis. Classification (NCBI taxonomy): domain Eukaryota; kingdom Viridiplantae; phylum Streptophyta; class Magnoliopsida; order Poales; family Poaceae; genus Aegilops; species Aegilops bicornis. Next base: position 158,488,406 of record CM038670.1, on the reverse strand, counting down.
TTTTTAGTTAAAGCAATTTTTCCCGCCTAGACGTGGACGATGCCTATCCCGCATCCTTGTCGTCGAGTCGGCGGAGGACGACACCTGCTTGACCAAATCGGCCATGTCCGGACTGGGCTCCGCCGTGGTGGTACTGGGAGGCGCTACCTATCGAGGGGCGCAGGTTGGTGAGGAGCCAGCCTGTCGTTGACCCGAACCTTCTTTGGTGGCGGTCGGCGTGGGCGATGGCGATCGAGGCTTGAGGACTCCACGGAGGTGGTGCGTCACCATGTCAGTGAGGAGGACGCGCACGTCCGTCGCTACTTGTTTGCGTTGGAGCACAGGTCGTTCTCCAATACCTGGCAGGTTCTCCAGGGATCTCACTGGAGCTATGATCCCGTGATGGTTCCTTCTCTGTGGGTGTCTACTGCCCGTGCCGATACCCGTCATGTGCTAGGGTTTTAGTTGTATTAGTGATGTTATATGTATGACACTATTCGTGATGTATTAGTGATAATATTCGACGATGTAGGGACGCATGAGATGATTTACTTTTGCATATTGAACGCATGCTAATTTGAGTCCTATAAGATATTTTGAAATGTATATCTTATGTTGCCCAATATCCAAGTGGCCGGTCATGTTTGCATGTTACACCTCCGAGTGGCCTATGTTTTGCCGGAGTGTTGATTCATTTCCGTTCCGGCAAATTTCAGGCGCTCGATATGTCCTATTTTAGCAAAGGTCATGCCAGATTTTTCTGTGAATTTTGGCATGACTTGTGCCATAGTATGTAGGAAATATCGAGTGCCCCGGATTTGTGTGTTGAGTATCCTGGTAGTTGTCTTCGATCGATTTTCAATTAATGTTTTAACTATGAACATAGGAAATGTGTGACGACGAAAAGGATTTCGGTATTTGCAAATACTGCAAAGACGCAGCCTTGACTGTCGACGGAATCTTCCTAGATGATGATAGGCGCTTGACATCAAGCTGGACGAGAACTTGAAGTGGATCTGATGAAGTCATAACGACAAGTCTTTTTTCGTAGCTAAGCATGACATCTGCTTCATTTGCTTGAACTTATATTTTTTTTTACTATTCTACTAGCGTATCCCCTGTCATGCAAGAGTTTTTGTATTGGATAAGATAGGTTTCAGTCATACTGCGGTGGTAAAGAAAGTTTATTTGAAGACCGAGCATGGTTATATTTTCCATGCAAAATTATACAATTCAGACGACTACACCTATTTTGGATGCAAAACATGGCGAGCACTATGCAAGACTTATGCATTTGAGTGCGATATGGTTATCACCTTTGATATTCGTCCAGGAAGATGATATTGAAGGTAATACCGACATCTGGGTCGATGTCTGACGCCTCCAGTTATACCATTATGTAAGTTTCTCAACCATATTTATGTCTTTGATATTGTTTATTCAAAAATAGTTGACAACTAATTTGTATTGTCACCTTATTTTGGTGCAAGCAAACATGTCCAGCGCTTGGTAGACAAGACCTACTACTATCCCGAGACTGAACTAAACTGCGAGGAGCTAAGTCATTATGTTTCATGGCTTGAGGATCTTGATCTTGTCAAGGCAAATTTTCTTCTGGATTTAGAAATGTTAGTATCAAAACGCATGCGACCAATAGTGTTTGTAATGAACTACGGTCACATCCATTTAGGAAGGATGGTAAGATTTTTACTATTTGTCCTCATTGCATCTTTTCCATACATTATTTTGAAGCTAAACTTCATTGCTAAGTATGTTACCATACGATGTTCTTCACGAGGACTCGATGAATGTTGTGCCTTATGGGATCGACACTAAAGGTACCGTGAGTATTATCGACTTACAGACCAAGATATCCCTCTGATTACTTTAGTGCATTCAAGATTAGCGAGGATGCTTAATAGTGCAAGACTGGACCAAATATGTGTTGGGGAGCGCAGAGAAGTACTAGGGGCAGCAAGCAGGCGCTTTCCACGATTAGGAGACAGGTTCATCTGCATGCTCCAACTTGATCAAGGAGGAGAGCTACACATGTTTTATGTTGTTTTACCTAAGAGAGGGCAGCAGGAGTGATTAGCTAGCTAGAAATGAGTTTCAGGATGATGATGTGCTACACTATTACTATGATGATAAAATAGCTAGTGTTGGTGGTAATGACTATGATGATTATTATTAGCTAGTGTTAGTGGTGATTAAATAAATACTGTTGGTGGTAATGACCATGATGATGATTAAAATCTTGTGCTGGCGGATTAGATTCAAGTGGAGGCAACATGTGGTGCACATCGTAAGTACTACTAGTCCAAACTAGATCAAGTTTGGATTAGTAGTATACTTTTGACATCCACCACATATTGCCTCCACTTGAACCTAATCCACCTTCATTTGACACCTTTGTTATGGACATAATGATGTAAACCTCATAACTAGTATTGTACCAATATTTGTATGATGGCGCATAAATACAATAAAAATAAAAAAATAAAAAAAAGTACTTGTAGCGATGGGCAGAAAACACGATGCAAGTAGTTACCTTAGCTGCAGCTATTTGTCCTAGCAGTAGCGCGGGCTGGCACGCGCTGCTGCCAAGCAATAGCTGCAGCGCCTATACCCGCGCTACTGATACATCTAAAACCAGCGCTGCTGCTAGCCTTTTCCCTAGTAGTGTAATGATACCAAGCCACACTATCAATGGCATATTTTCTAATCTTTCTAATCTTCAACCTCATTTTCTCCATCTTGATCTTGTGATCATCTACGACATCGGCAACATGCAACTCCAATTTCATCTTCTCCCCCTCAATTCTATTCAATTTTTCTTTCAAATACTTGTTTTCTCTTTCAACTACATTTAACCTCTCGACAATAGGGTCGGTTGGAATTTCCGGTTCACATACCTCCTAGATAAAAATATCTATGTCAACTTGATGGGCATAATTTGTCATAAACACGAAATGCAACAACTAGTTTTAAATAAGAATATACCACATTCGAATCATAACAAGGACGAGGGCCGACGGGGACGGATATCAAAACCATGGCACTATGTATAACAAACAACGTACGGGTAAGATAATTATACGAGTAACTATATATCCAAATCACACAAACATCAATTTGGTAATGTAAAACATTCATGAACAAGAGCCTCACCACAAGGTGGTGCCGGCTGACAGGGAGTCTTGAGGCGATCGACGGTGGTTACCACGGAGATTTAGAAGGCACTAAGTAAACCACACCTACATATGCAAACTAAGTGTTACTTTTGACCTCAAATTGCATATAAATCAAATACTAGCAAATTATAATTCCTCCCAAATTAATCACTATACAAAGCATTGCAAGAGCTGATCTAGCAATGAGAGTTGAAAGGACAAAGCTGCTAACCTTTGTGATCATTTGAATGGATGGGGCCTTCAAATCTTGACAAATTTTGGGCAAAATTTGTGAGGAGCTCGAGGAAGAGAGGGGAAGAACAGAGGAAGTGAGGGGAAAGGGGAAGAACAGAGTGGCTCGGGTGGACGAAGGGTTTATGTACGTCGACCTTTAGTTCCGGTTCGTGCCACGAACCGGTACTAAAGGTGCTGGACGGGCCCCAGACTGACAACACCCTAACACCACTCTCTTTAGTACCGGTTCATGGCACGAACCGGTGCTAAAGGTTCGCCACGAACTGGTACTAATGAGAACGGCCGGCTAGCCGTTGGAACCGGCACTAATGGACACATTAGTGTCGGCTCAAAATCAAACCGGCACTAATGTGTCTCAGATTTGCCCCTTTTTCTACTAGTGAGAGGCAACACCACCGCTCACTGTTCATCCAAAGCGCCCCCCCCCCCCCCCCGCAATGCTCAAATTTCATCCAATCGATCGGCTTCAGTTAGCAGCATTAGCGAAGGAATCGCTCGATCGGGTTCAGTTAACAGCCATCGATCGATCGCTCGGGTTCGATGTAGCGTAACTGCGGTGCAATCGCCGGGTTCGATTAGAAATAACGCCGCACGCACGCAGCAGCGTGCGTGTATGAGAGAAAGCAGCATCGCTCGCCCCGACCTCCCACCGTAACCGGAACTCCCGAAATTTTCCTCCCCTCGCTTCTACCATGGTTTTTCCGTCATGGATGGCCCAAAGAATGTCATGCAGCTGCATCTCCGGCCCGCCCAGACGAAAAAGCCCATTTTTGTCATGATTTTTGTCATAGAAGTAGGAGCCCACCACATCTATGATGATACCAGGTTTTGTCACAATTATCGTCATAGAAGTGTCATATGTATGATAGAAAAAAATTCGTTTGGCCCAAAATGTCACGGATGTGTCTTTTTTTGTAGTGCATCAGTCTTGATTTTTGCATGCACCCCTTAGGCCTTACAAAATCTAACTATTTTTTATTATGCATGTCAGATATTGTACACAATCGTACTGAACATGTAGAGAAAAAGAGAAGACCGTTGCATGCGAATATAATGTCATGCAGACGCCGCTCCATGGTTGGCGAAGTGCCCCCCCCCCTCCTGCATTTCCAGATTGTATTCCAAAGGAAGATAACTGTTCATATGGAGATTCAGAAGGAGCCGACCATGCCTGTTTACCACCTGAGGTGTTTGCCATAACCTGGCATGCTGATGTTGGTCATATCATGCATATGGCGCCTTGCATTGCTTACATTATACATCTTATATGTCATCAGCTTAGTTTAGATTTGCTTTGTGTGAATGCCACCTGTTTGGTTTCTATATCATACTCCCACCATTCCTAAATATTTGTCTTTTTAGAGATTTCAACAAGTGACTACATACGGCACAAAATGTGTGAATCTACACTCTAAAATATGTCTATATACATCCGTATGTGGTAGTCCATTTGAAATCTCTAAAAAGACAGATATTTAGGAACGGAGGGAGTATATGGGAATTATGTAATGCCATCTTCTTTAGCCAGGCATCATATACGTGAATCATGCAATGCCATCCTGTTTAGCCACCATCGTATATGTGAATTGTATCGTGCCATATTTTTTCCATAATGTATTCCATTTGTCAACAATGATTATACATTCATACGCTTCTTCTGTGCATCAGCCATTTGAGTCGGTCATGGGAAAATCTGGAGTGAAAACAAGGTCTTCGAAATCGGTGCTACTGTCGATGCAGATTTCTTGATGGTTACAGATAGCTCCTCGGAGGAGCATTCAGAGAGGGATGAGCAGTCGTATCCCCGAGGTGCATGCTCTAACTTGGCTGGGTTATATTGCTCATATCATGCATATGGTGTCTTGCATTGCCATGCCATCTGCTTAGATTAGACATGCTTTGTGTGAATGCCTCATGTTTGCTTTCTATATCAGATATGTGAATTATGCAATGCCATGTTTTTCAGCCAGTTATCATAGATGTGAATTATGCACCGCCATGGAGCCATGCATCATATATGTGAATTATCTCATGCCTTCTTTTTTTTCATTACGTATTCCATTTGTCGACAATCATGTATATTGAACTACTCTTCATGTGTATCAGCCATTTGAGCCGGTTATGGAAAAATCTGGAGTGAAAACAAGGTCTTGAGCAGGCAATGGTACTGTTGAAGCATATATCTCGATGGTTCTGAGGAGCTCCTCAGATGAGGATTCAGAGACAGATGACCAGTCCTATATCCCACCTGAGGTGTATGCTCTAAGTTGCAATGTTTATATTTCTCATATGATGCATATGGTGTCTTGCATTGCTTAGATACGATATGCACAATATTGAATTCTATCTGCTTAGTTTAGAGATCATACATGCGAGTGCCAGCTTCTTAGTATATGAATCAATTATGTCAATTATATCATGTCATCTTGTATACTTAGACAACATGTATGTGAATTATTTCATCCCAACCTATTTTAGAAAGACATTATATAGTTTTGTCATGTCATCCTGTTTAGGTACTCATCATATGTTGAATTATGCCATTATATCTTGTTAAGTTATCCATCATATATCTGAAACTGTGTCATGCTATCCTGTTTAGTTAGGCATCATATATGTGAAATTGTGTCATGTTGTCCTATTTGGTTAGACAACATATATGTGAATTACCACATACATCTATTATACAATGTCTCAGATGTTCAATTTCTTTTCTTGTTTATCAGCCATTTGAATTGGAGGGGGTGATGGCAGTATCTAAGGGAGCAAAAACCCGTTCTTCACAAAAGATAGTGCTACCCGTCGATGCAGATAGAACCATGTTTGTACTGGCCCACAAAATAGCCACACCACACATAATCGAGACTCTTCCAGATTGCACACTTACACCGTTGGGCAGAGAACCAGCTACAACCCATATAACCGCAACCCCAGCGGATAGTAACCCACTTATAGTTGACAAAGCACCATGTCCACCACAGAGTACCCCCACACAAGAAGTTTGTAAAGCTACTGCAGTGCCCAAAGCACGAAGACCACCACAGCTAACCCAAACTCCACGTTTAAAGAAGAAGAGAAACTATTCTCAGGTTAGATTCCGTAGCTATGGTCCATACTCCTTTGCTGTTGCATCACTGTATTTACTCATACCAACTACTTTCGAATTTGAAGGATCCAATTGAAACTCCAATGTGGAAACAGGTATGTTTCAAAACCTATTTCTTTAACTGGATTGCTATTCTAACTTCTTGCTTTATCTTGATTTCAGTTTAAGTTGTATAAAAAGTTATGTTCTCATGTGATGCACATTACAAGTGCTGCCAATGTTGTGTAGTTTCTCACAATTATATTCTGTCTATGTTGCTGTGTCTTAAAAATATGTGAGTTGAACTGTGTCTCTATCTTGATTAGGGAACATATACTAGAATGATATGGACAATACAGTGACCATAGTACATAGATATATGTTTGTTTCATGCTGTTATCCTGTCCACCTTACTACTGAACCGTTTTACCAAAATGAGTTTCGTATACTACAAGCTAATCCTGTGATGTGTCTGCTTGTTTCTCTTGTAGTATGCAAACAAAATATTGGAGAAGAGCACCCCACTATGCAATGGTAGAGAAAGTAATGCAGATAAGGTTCAAGATAGTGAGACAACCCTGTTGGTCTCCAAGAAAGGTGAGAAAAAGGATCTTGTAGACAGTGAGAAAACCCCACAGTCCTGCGTTGATGTAGTGTTCGAGTTCTTGGCGGTACCCACGGCACAAGCTCTTGGAACTCGCTGCTGAATCACTTGACTTCTTGATCCTGACTACAAAGTGAAAGGCATCGATCGATTCTGCTGCGGCAAGAAGCCAAAGGACTGAGGAAGTCTCTGCAAAATTCAGATGCGTACTTTCTTGTGCAACAGCAAGCGCTCGAGGATTTAAGTGCCAAACAAGAGAAAGTTAATAAGCTTGCTAAGCATCTTGCCAGCATTATGGGTACCCAGGATATTGTTTCTTGAACTCTTCTGAAGTGGTTTCGGTTCTGGAATTGTTTTGCTGCGGCATTTATATGCTACTTTGTTCTCTATATTTGCACTGGTGGCGAACTTTGATGCCTAGTGGATGTAATATGTGTAATAGCCGTGATAGCCTAGCATAAGTTGCTTGCTTATTTATTTTCTTGTTGTCTTGTTTATTTTTTTGCTTGTAGTCAGTGCAGTTCTTTTTCCGCGTTTTGCTAGTGGCTGCAATAACCTATTTTTTAAAACTAGGCCACAATAACCTTGGGCTAATATTTACTGTAGTCACACTGGGCCTCCTACGGGCCGTAGAAACATTGGGCCTTCTACGGGCCGTGAAAGCGATGAGGCCTTCTACGGGCGTAGAAACAATGGGCCTTCTACGGGCCGTAGAAACAATGGGCCTTCTACGGGCCGTATCATCAATGGGCCTTATACGGGCCGTATGATCGATTGGCCAAACATGGGCCAATAACGGGCCGCATTATGGCCGTAAACGGGCTAGAGTTGGAACCGTCCGTTCATGGGCCGACCATAACGGGCCATTGTTAGTAGGCCGTATTTGAGGACGCTATGAAAACGGCCCAACGTATTAACGGACCACAAACGGGCCGACTGTAACCACGGGCTGAATTTGTCCCACAAGCATAAAATGACAGTAACGGGCCGTAAGTAAATGAATGCTGGAAATGAGCCCAAGAATAAATGGGCTCTGAGAAGGCCGAAAGATAACATGGGCTGGAAAGCGGCGAGCGGAATAACGGGCCGTTAATGGGTATAAAGTGATACCTTTATTCGATGACGGGCCGGTTTCACCACGGGCCCTTAATGGGTGTAAAGTGATACATTGTTCATTACGGGCCAGTTTCACCACGGGCCGTTAATAGGCCAAGAGTTACATAGGGCCTCATATGGGCCGAAAGACGTCATGGGCCATACATGGGCAAGAATTGAAAACGGGCTGGAATCATATTGGATGGCATAGATGATGCTACTGGGCCTAATTTGGATAGGGCGTAACGGGCCTTGGGTTAGCGGGCTGTAAATGGGCTATATGCGAACAGGCCGTTAACAGGCTTTCCATGGGTCGGCCCGCCACCTTTTGACCAAGTCAAACAGGCGGGCCTTTTCACAAGAATGGGCCTCTGTTGGGCCGTGCCACGTGTCGACGTATCATAGGCGCCTTCTGTCCAATGAGTGGATGACATATGTCCCAACGATGAGCCGACACGTGTTTCCTCCGGCAATGATGATTTTACACGTGGAAAATCCCCATTGGTCGAGGCCGTTAACGGGTTATCGGATCCAAAACCCGACCTGATAGCTTAACGTCGTTCCGTTACGGTGGATGCCATGTGTCGGTCACCCTTGACGAAAGCACTTCTGTGACGCGCGATTTATCGTCATGGAAGTGCACACTTCCGTGATGATAATTTTGGTAATGTCATGGAACACTTCTCTGACAAGACAGGAATGACTATCTTGATTCTGTCATAAAATCGTCATGGATGTACATGCATGAAAAAAACGCGACCTACTGTGACAAACACGTATCATCACGGAAGTGTATTTTTTTGTAGTGTTCCTGGCACGCTTGATCATGATGTTGCGGCCGTCCGTGTACTCGTCGGTTACGGGAAGCAGACACGCCCTCATGTCCAAGATCCGCCTGTACATGTTGTAGCATGCGTATGCGTCCTTGGCCGTGTAGGTTATGTAGGCTAGATTCAGAGGTACCTCCCACGTGTTCGGGTCCTTGATATCGTTATCTTCTTTCATGTTGGCGTATCAGGGGTCGATGATGGTCTCGGCGAGGTCAACCACGGAGTCCTTCTCCTGCCCATTGTCAATGATCTTGTATTGCTTTTGGATGTCGACAAGCTTGTTGCACCAGATGGCCGGATCGTCACGTTCTTCCTTCTCTCCACCGTAGCGAAACTGTAGTCGGCGTTGCCGATGAAACGGGCAAATGCTCCAGAACCTCTGATGGCCCTACAACAGTGGTAGACGAGAACCTCGTCTCGCACACATACCTGGGCGACGACGATCCGCTGGTCCCTATCAGGAGACGAATGGTTGGACACAAGGTCTAGTCCTCCGACCTTGTGCTTTCTCGTCCTGTCGGTACTGCTTGAACTCGGCGAGGCAGAGCTTCACCGAGTCCGGATCGTTGGTGTACATCACATTCAACTTGGTGCACCCATAGGACTGAATGGCGAACTCAAAGGGGAACTCCTTGCTGAAGTCCATATCGAGCAGGCTCACCCCTAGGATTGCCATTGGAGTTTCTTCAAGTGAACGAGTGGGTAGGCGGCGGCAGCAGTTCATTTTTCAGCTCTTGGGGAACTGGATTCAACAGTAAACTAAGTGTGTATAGGTGACAACAGTTACTACCCCTCCCTCGCCCGCTGCACACCCGGCAGAAGATGCACCCTTGGCACATTCAAACGCCTCCATTAAGAAACCTACTCTGGCCACACATCGGTTCACGAGCGGGTCTATATTTGTACTGTAATAACAAGATTTAGTGGTCACTTTACTTAAATTTAAATAGCTTTAATAGAAATTTATACTTAAAACAAGCAATGCATTGGATCATTCTACCAGTGCCATAGGATCATCATGCACAACAATTAGAATTATTATTCTCAGGACGCACACGATCAGCACATTTTTCACACTTTCACACAGATAATACTACCAAGTTTAAACTGTTTGTTATGGTTGTTGTCCTCTACATCATCATGCCATGTTTCCCAGCTTGCAAGATTCAGAACCAACAAATAAGATCCAAATAGTAAGTACAACAAAGATGCCTACACATCTCATTGATTCCCAGGTTGCAAGATTCAGAACCAACAAATAAGATTCAAATAATAAGTACAACAAAGATGCCTACACATCTTGTTGATTCCCAGCTTGGAAGAGAACCAACCCATTAGAGCCTTTTGATAAAGTGAATATCGGGATTAAATCCATCTTGGCTAGCCATTTCATACAATCGAAGAACTTGGCGAATGCTCTTGACCATCACAACATCTGTAGTTGAGTATTCTTGTTTGCACAGCACAAATAAGAAGAGCATGATTACTATAATAATGGCACTCCTTGAACTCAATCTTCAGCTCCACTCGAATGAGGCCAGCCTGGAGTTCCATGATTCAATTCATGCACCTTTTTCTGCAGTTCACCTGAAATGAAGCAAAAATTGCATCATTCAGCTAGCAGGAAGTACTTGCTCTCGTGAGCTGGCAGGTTCTTCTTTAGTAGTTGCACTAAAATTGAGGAACATTAAGGTTGATTGTCCGGGTCATGTAAGGTGCAACTATAATTTGCTTATCCATTTGTGCAATTCCACTAAAATAAAGTGCCATTGTCGTGACGGTTCATCTTGCAAAGGCTAATAAAATGTTGCACGAGATTACTAGCAGAATTTGATGGAGATTTTGGAAACTCCAATCACCATTTTGTGCAGTTCCACCAAAATTGAGAGATGTTGCCCACGTGATATTTTAGTTGAACTACACAAGACACTCATTCCAAAACAAAGTGTTTTGTGTAGTTCACCAAAAGGTCACAATAGCAACAAGGTGAAATGGATATCCCTATCTGCACAAAAAGATAGAAAGTAAACAATTGCTGTAAAAACATACACGAAATGAAAAGAGGCATCTTAATTATGTTCATGGAAATCACGCAAGGATAGTATAAATTTTAAAATGTCAGCAATGCTTCATGTTAATGGAAGCATTACCTTCAACAATGACATTCGTCAAATATGGGATTACTTTAGTGGTGGCAGTGCTTGTTTACCAGATACAGTAAATAAACAACAGCTAAAGAGTTGGTTTAAGGGCATGGGACTGTGGAACACCAGGACAGTCAGCAGCGTAAAGGAGCAACTTACTTATCCTACTAGGGAAAACAGCAGGAGTACCATTTGTAACACAGTTTAATTGCATCATATCACTGGAGGCATTAGATTAACAATAACACTGGTTAGACATGTCCTGAAGGTAACAGTGTGATCGCCTCATTTTACATGCGCCCTTACATTAACAACGACAAAAGGTTGGTATAAGGGCATGCGACAGTGGACACATCAGCACAATGTACCTACAAGGAGGCACAAAGTGGTGATGCCGAGTTTGTTCATGCTCTGTGTGGGCAGAAAATCTAATCCTGGAGACCTTTTACTATGTGAGGGCAGCAAATCTAATCCTGGAGGGGAGGGCAGCAAATCTAATCCTGGAGACCTTTTACTATGTGAGGGCAGCAAATCTAATCCTGGAGACCTTTTACTATGTGAGGGCAGCAATTCTAATCCCGGAGACCTTTTACTATGTGAGGGCAACAAATCTAATCCCGGACATACTCTATTGACTTGTCCACTAGCCGCCGCTTTCTATCCTTTTTTCAACCAATAATAGATTTGTTCCTTATCTAGTTTGTACTGCGTTTTCCCATTATTTCCCTTTTCAACCAAGAGACCGGTTGGTTATCCGGTCTCTACTACTTTCACCATATTATTTCCTCTTTGAATCAAGTCCTAGATTCATGCTACAACTTTCCCCCTTTCATCGTTGTTCGAACCAAGTCCTAGATTCGAATGCATGAAGTAGCTTTACCTCTAATAATACTAAAAATTTAGGTGGCTTTGGAAGAGCTGATGGGAGTAGAAAAAGATGCACATGTAGACACATGGGGAGCTGGGGCAGTAGAGCAAGGCCGCTTTCGAAGAACTTATGCCTGAGGGTCGTCGGGATGTCGGCGGCGGCAGGTCGGATCTGCGCACAATACAGCAGGGAGGAAGAAGGGTCGGAGGACCTCCCGAGTCGGCGCTGTGTCGGAGAGAATAGCACGGGCATAGATCTGGCCCCTTCGGCAGCTATGGGTTTCCTCCCTCGCCGGTGATGACCGCGTGAATGATGCACCTAGTCCTCTACACACACCAGCCGAAGGGATCCGGCCGGATTTGTGACCAGCGGTGAGCAGAGAGAAAATGTCGCTACCGCTGACTTGTTTAGATCTGGAGATGATGAGAGAATGAAGAGAGCAACCCTAGTAAAGCAAGCGCTCAGGCCCCTGCGTAATATATAGTGGAGTGATTATCTTTTTCACTTCACAACAAGCATTTCAATTTGTGTATGTGGCATTAAAGAAAAGAAACTCTCTATTTAAGGTGGCTAACTGTACGACTCCTACTACTAGTAGTAGTATTGTTCACTTGTGCTCCCCGGCCCTCCATTCATTGAACAACCCCACGGGTGAATAAACATATAGTACTAGTATTTATATAGAATGAACAAGCTCAAACTATTTTCGTGTAGTTAAAAGTTGAGGGCGGGGCTTTTCCCGGGCAGTATGTGCGGCAGTTTTCGCGTAGGCGATTTGACAGAGAGGCGAGGAGGGTGGAGGGAGTAGCGGCTTCAACTTACTTACTGCTGGAAAGGTCGGGCTGTGCGATTTGACAACGCGTTACTGCTGGAAAGACTTGTGATATGACTACTCACTATAGTCATGAATTACTGGCGGTACGACCGAGGTGATGCCCCCCTTCCGTTCCGCACTCTAATCTGGTGCATGACACATCGACCCGGATGCTGGCTCTCCCACATGTCGGCGAAGGATGTAGTAGTAAGAAGGAGCAAAGAATCATGCGGTATATAGTAGTAGTACTACTACTCATGTCGGAGGAGTGCAAACCACGGCAGCCTAGTGAACCAGCAGTAGAAAAGAATGTGCTGATATGGCCTTGAAAAACGATGTGCTACGGTCCAGACTGTAGCATGTACAGTACAGCTCCTCTTTGTTTGGATCCCTGAGTTAGAGATAGTTTGGGTTGAAATAGCCTCAAATTATCCAAACAGGAGGGGTTAGTTTGAGCTAGTTTTCTCTAACCCAGCTAAAAAACTAGCCCGATGGAGAGATTCTAATTGGGTTAGTTCTGCTCGGGCCCACTAAAAGAGAACTAAAAAAATCTCCCCTGCCCGCACCAGATCGCTCCCTCCGCCCCCCTCGCACGACTCCTCTCTGTTCCCCATCGGGCCGCCCGCCCAAGCGCCGCTCCGCCCCTCGCCCCCTCTCTCCTCCGGCCGTCCTCTCCCTCCGGCCTCCGCCGCCCTCCTCCGGCCGCACTCTTCCTACGGCCTTGGCTCGCCCGCTCCCCTTCACGGTCATTTTCCTCCACTGCCGTGCACGTGGCCAAGATCTACCAGGGAGGTCGCGAGAGGGGTGAGTTTGTTCGTTCCTTCTCTGTCTCACGGCCATATCATTGATCTTGCTCGCTCTAGCGCTAATTCTGATTTGGAAAAGTAGATCCTGAGCAAACTTGGTATAGGTGGTGCAAGCATGGAATTGTTTGATGCTGCTTGAGGAGGTAATAAATCTTTCTAGAGGCCCAAAGATTCAGTTCACCTTTCTAGGTATTTCAGTTTAGAGCTTGCATTATTTCTAGAGGCCCAAAGAATCAGTTCACCTTTCTAGGTATTTCAGTTCCAGGCTTGCATTATTTCCAGAGGCCCAAAGATTCAGTTCACCTTTCTAGGTATTTCAGTTTCAGGCTTGCATTATTTATAGAGGCCCAAAGAATCAGTTCACCTTTCTAGGTATTTCAGTTCCAGGATTGCATTATTTCTAGAGGCCCAAATATTAAGTTCACCTTTCTAGGTATTTCAGTTTTAGGCTTGCATTATTTCTAGAGGCCCAAAGATTCAGTTCACCATTTCTAGGTATTTCAGTTTTAGGCTTGCATTATTTCTAGAGGCCCAAAGATTCGGTTCGCAGTCGTCGGCAAGTGGCCCTGCTACCCATGTCGGTGTCGACCTCAACTCGCAAGCGCCGGCGTCGGAGGGGTTCCCGGGGCTTGGGCTCTACAGAGCCTTCCTCCAGAGCGACGATGATGATCTCCACCCTGGGTGCATGAGGGGCTCCGGGCTCCCTCCCTATCGTGAATGACATCTGTGATGAGTTAGCTCATGCTTTGTTTCATGGAGTGTATTTTTTTGTGAAGCTTGATTGAGGACTTGTATGTTTAAGTGGGATATCTCATTTGTATGGACAAAGTAAAATTTATCATGTTTTGCATGCTTGATTTGTAAAGATGGTTCGTTTTTGTCAATTGTGAGCGGGAGGAGGCCACACAAGAGCCGGCCACACCAAATCCGCAGAAAATAGTGTCCAAAGTAGTCAAATGATTGAGAAAGAACATTTATTGTCAATCTAACCCTGCCATCCATACACCTCTTTGGTTTAGAGTTAGTTCAGGGTTAGAATGTAACTCTAACCTCTAACTGAGTTAGAGTTCTCCTCATCTCGGTTCATCGCCATCATAGTTTCCCCATTCCTGTGTTTTTTCAGTATCCTACGAATCAAAGAGTCCCATAGACTGGTTTAGGTCCGGTAGTTTTTTATAAACGTGTTGTGTCCAAAATTTAATGAACGTGCTCCGATTTCTATGAAAATAATCCGGTTTCATGTAGTAATTTATCTATTTATTTATTCTTCTGCGGGGGGTTTGCATGTAATTCGTGAGGTCTGAAATGTAAAGTACCCCGGCATATGCTCCGAGTCGTGCATGCACTACAACCAAGATGCTCCATGTCCCACATGTCGACGAAAGGGAGCACGTGGCCACAAAATCGTTTGTCGCAATACATGCGGATTTGTGGCAATAGATACCTATTGCCACGAAACGACTTTCGTTGGCAACCGTTGCAATTGGACGTATGGTAATAGGCTATCGCCACGAAAAAGCAATTGTGGCAATAAAACTGCGCTTTTGCAACAGCCATGTGGAAAGTTGCCACATTTTTTCCGTGGCAGACACTTTCGATTGATGCCACAATTTTGTTTGTGGAGATAGCTTTACTGCAACATGTAACGAATCCTGGCGACTGATAGCTCGTGGCGGTAGACATTTGTGGCAACAACCTATGCCAACAACGCTCGTTTCGTGGCGCACACTCTTCCGTGGCAATAGTCAATCATGGCAAGAAACTATGACAACAATCCTTCTTTCATGGCATTAGCATTTTGCCACGATCTGCTACGATTGTGGCATTAACTTATGGCAACAAACATTCCAGTCATCGTAACAAGAAGTTGCAACATTTTTTTTTTCGTGGCGATACTCTATTTCAACGGAACTTAGTATGGTGGCGCCAAACAGTTATCACAACCAAAAGTGGGTTGTCGCAATAGCCTATAGTAACCATAAAAAAATAGAAGCATTCAATTACAATACTCAAAACCATACATATAATATGTAGATTCATAAAAATCATAATTCTCACAGTAAATATCCATCAAATGAAACTCAAATATAATTTAGCCATCCTAATTAAGTGCCAAGACTAAACTGCCCGTGATCTAAAGTCAAGTCGATCTAGTTCTTTGGATCATGCAACAAAGTAAAGCGGACAAGGAAATGAAATGACTGGACATTTCTACCCTTGATACATGAATTTGAATTCT
This sequence comes from Aegilops bicornis, assembly GCA_021605145.1. Classification (NCBI taxonomy): domain Eukaryota; kingdom Viridiplantae; phylum Streptophyta; class Magnoliopsida; order Poales; family Poaceae; genus Aegilops; species Aegilops bicornis. The sequence continues at coordinate 158,472,514 of CM038670.1, read as the reverse complement.
GCTAAACTAGTCCGTCATCTGCGCCGTGATCCAGCTGATCGGTCGCCACGGCCGTGATCCGACATCGTCTCTGCTCCAGCATCTGGCTCATCCCTCGCACTCCGGCGTGTGGTCGCTGAGCACCGCATACCATCTGCTCCAGCTCAGAGTATCCAATAGAGCGAACATCACAAATTCACAATGCATAGTCGTATTCCACACAAATAGTGAAAAACTTAGTTAGCAAGATGAGTGTACCTTCAGTCAAAGAAAAAACAGTGAAAAAAGTGTACCTTCAGTGACCGTACCTCATCCTTTAACTTACTGTTTTTCTGAACCAGTCTCGTAGGTGTCCTACAAAATGCAGGTTTTTCAGAAATAAATAAGACTGGATACAGATAACATAACCTCGCTGCTGAATGGATCCACAAATAAAGCATTGCTAGCCAAAATCCATGCATGTACAGGACAAGCTGTTATGAAACTAAGTTCAGAAAAATAACGGTTGGTGTGACACATAAAAGGATCAAGGCTGCAATTGTATATCAGCAGTTGCTACTTGTAAGAGTAGATGATCACAAAGACAACCTCCCAATTCCTGTGCTAACCACAGGTATTTAGTTTATAAAAGAGATTACATGGTAAGCACTTCCATTTCAAAAAAAAACATGGTAAGCACTTCAAGGATTTCAAGCTCCAGGAAAAAAATTAACAGCATGTCCATCTCCAGCAGCAGCATCATAATCCGACAATCAGCTACAAATGAATCAAGAAAATTTGATCATCTTCCAAATATGATAATTATCTAACACAGGGATATCTAAACTGCCATCATTAACATAGTAGTAATAAAAACTAATACACATGGTTTGCATATATGTTCACATACAGGAGCTCAGCACACATGAACCAGTCACAGAAACTAATGTTAAAGGAAAATAGAGTACCTATTGATTTCATATTTCGCTCATATGAACCCATGGCCCGAGATAACATTGACCCAATAACCTGTGATGATCTATAACAGAAAGAAAAGAAAATTTTCTTAGCACAGTTCACTGCAAATGACAATGTGCTAATATAAATTATATAATACAGTGTTCAAAACAAATCTAGATATCATCCACCGAGCTGACTGTGTATGACAGTCATAATCTAAAATGATGACTGGCAAAAAAACAAGAATACTTCAAGTGTTAAGATATATAGATATCATATAAATTAAGATGCTTGGCTGCAGCATATAAATTAAATTACAGACATCTAGTGTACTAGTAGCAGCAACCAACAAAAAAAGATCCATCATATGAATCGATCTTGCTTGTATGTATCGTCCGGCTAGAAGACACACATGTTTGCATATCAAATATACTAACCATCACTGATCAGCACTTGCAATCATATTTTATGTGGCTGAAAAGAATCCCAATCCATCTCATGGAATTTTACTAGCAACTTCCGTGATGCATCACATGCGAAGGAATTGCAGCATCTTGGGCAGGCATGCATCAAATGCATAGGCATGGCTCAAGGCCCCGACGGCACTCGGCCATAGGTCTTTGCCGGCTGGCTGGCCGATCAGGTTACAATACAAAAAATTTGGAATTGAGAATACGTACGAGAATCGACCATCACATCGAATCGAGTTCATCTCATGAATTAACATAAATAATTGGTGGGTAGGTACTCACGCGGACGGGCATGGGATGCATCCAGACGAACATAGCAGATCTCATGGAGAAAAAACCAACATGTAGGATAATATTCAGCTTGAATCATCTGGACGGAGCAAACATGCGTAATCACGATCTAGAAACCTCCGGACAAACAACCAATACACGAAGAGTATCCAGTACGACAATACGACAAAGTTTCGTATAAGATGTTCTTACCTTGCGGCCGGTGGCGCCGTTCTCTCTAAGGTAGGTGGCGCCGTTCTCGCGGGTGAGGCCGGCGGTTCAGATCCCGTCGTTGAGGAGGGGAACGGCGTTCGCGTGGCCTGGGGCGCGGAGGAGAAGGTCGCGATAGAGGCGGCGAGCAGAATCCCGTAGATGACGACGAGGAGAAGGTGGAGTACGACCAGGTTGGGGCGGGTGGATCGGATGACCGAGGACCTCCGATTCCGATCTGCTGTGGCGAGAAAGGGGGAAGAGGAGCAGGAGATAATATGGGAGAGGGCCGAACTGCTACGCGCGCGATTAAGGTAGAAAATTTTAGTGACCGACCGGTGGGGCAGGACGCCAAAAATTGGAGAAGTGGAGGGAATATTTTTCCAGGAAAAATATTCTATTAAATACATTTGGTTTAAAATATAGAGAACTACTTTCATAAATTGAAAGCTCATTTTTTTTACTATCATCAATATGAATTTTTCCATCTCATCAAGACAAAAACAAAAATTCGATCATATTGCTCCGAGCAAGGTTTTTCCAGTCGCGACTCAAAAGTGTGTAGAATACCCAGCGACTCGCTGTATATTCGACCAAAATTGTTGTATAGGTTCGCAAGTCGCCTGATTACTCACGAGTCGCCCTGATTTTGAGAAAACTACTTGGTGCTTAGTCGGTGACTAATCAACATCTCAAAAACCATGGTTACTAGGTCAGATGCAAATTAATGATAAAACTACAAAATAACGTCTATCCGAGTTCATATAGTCAACATTGATAGCGAGATTACTGATTTCTGATGTGCTCTGACCATGGTAAGAAAGAAGCAAGATGATATTAGATTAAAAAGCCAACAACATGAAAGGTGTTTATCTTATCAAGAGAAACACACTTAATCTCTGGATCATGTCAATTTAAGGTTTACTTCATAATTGACACTGACATGAGAAGATGGCGGTGGCGTGGGATCTTCTTGCGGTGACGATGGATCCTCGTGTCGATGTAATGTGCTACTTTGGTTCTTCAATTGCGGTCACGTGGGCTCGTGTTGGGAGAAAAGGCAGTATCGCGGGAGGAGGGGACAAAATCGTATACCAAATAGATAGTTGATATGCGTATGATGAACATGCCTTATGGTTATATCAGACAAACAATCTATGGGATCTTAGAGACATATTGACGCAGAACTTACAGGTCCCATAGATCCTATTCTCAGGGATTCTTTATACAAATAATGTTATACGTTGATATTGACAATAACAACGGCACATGACATAGTTTGTTCAAATGTGCCCATAGCATATTTGATGCTGAACAATGTTGCCGAAGAATTTTTCAATTTCATTGAATTTTTTATTTTTTGATTGTGAAAAATGCTTTTTTAACGTACCAACTATTTGTTGTTGCAAATTTGGACCACACAAATTTTAAAAATATTACACCACATTTAATGTACAAATAATTAAATATTGTGTGTCAAAAGGTTTCAATCCACTTCTCGTCAAAACAATTTTTTACTGATTCAGCTAGAAGCCGGTCAAAACTTTCAAGACCGAAATTTTAAAAAGAAATATGTTGAGAACCGCTGTGACGCCCCCGATTCAATCGTACACTAATCATGCACGCAAATGTGTACGATCAAGATCAGGGACTCACGGGAAGATATCACAACACAACTCTACAAATAAAATAAGTCATACAAGCATCATAATACAAGCCCCGGGCCTCGAGGGCTCGAATACAAGTGCTTTCGATCATAGACGAAGTCGTGGAAGCAACAATATCTGAGTACAGACATAAGTTAAACAAGATGCCATAAGATGGCTAGCACAAACTAGGATACAGATCGAAGAGGCGCATGCCTCCTGCACAGGATCCTCCTAAACTACTCTGGTCATTGTCATTGAGCTGCACGTAATACTAGGCACCTCCGGTGTAGTAGTCGTCATCGACGGTGGCGTCGCTCGGGGCTCCATCGTGCAGTCGCAACAACCCGGGTAAAGAAAGGGGAAAAGGGGAACAAGGCAACCGTGAGTACTCATCCAAAGTACTCGCAAACAAGGAGCTACACTACATATGAATGGATATATGTGTAAAGGGCCATATCGGTGGGTGAAGCTGCAGAATGCCCGAATAAGAGGGGATAGCTAGTCTTATCAAAGGCTGCGCTTACGGTCACCTCCGTCTTGCAATGTAGAAGAGAGTAGGTTGAAGTCCTCCAAGTAGCATCGTATAGCATAATCCTACCCGGCGATCCCCTCATCGTAACCATAATAGAGAGCGACCACCGGGTTGTATCTGGCACTTGGAAGGGTGTGTTTTATTAAGTATCCGGTTCTAGTTGTCATAAGGTCAAGGTACAACTCCAAGTCGTCCTCACATCAAGATCACGGCTATTCGAGCAGATTAACTTCCTGCGGTGCACCACATAACCCAACACGCTTGATCCCATTTGGCGGACACACTTTTACGGGTCATGCCCGCCGCGGAAGATCAACACGTCGCAGCCCCACCTAGGCACTGTGAGAGAAATTGACCGCGGTCTAAACCTAAGCGCCACGAAGTGCAGGGCCCATCGCCCATAGCACACACGCGTTGCGGCGGCGGAAGCAGACCTAGCCTAGCAGTGTTCAGTCCAATCCGGCGCCGCCGCTCCGTCGGTCATTGGCGTCACGAAGTGCCGGGCCGATACCACGGCCGAAAGTGCCCATATCTTTCCCACGTAGTTGGTTAGTGCGTATAGGCCAAATGGCCAGACTCAGATCAAATACCAAGAACTCGTTAAGCGTGTTAAGTATTCGCGAACGCCGAACAGGGCCAGGCCCACCTCTCTCCTAGGCGGTCTCAACCTGCCCTATCGCTCTGCCACAAAGATCAATCCAAAGGGCCGTCGGGACAAAGGTCCTTTCAGCCCCCAATCCGTGAATCACTCGCGGGTGCTCCACAAGCCGACGGCCCGATAGTATAGCACAGCAGACGGACAAGAATGTAGGGCCACATATGGAAAAACTAGCATCCTATACTAAGCATGTAGGATTGCAGATAAAGGTAACAACAGTAGTAGCAAGGACAGGCTATGCATCAGGATAGGTATAACGGAAAGCAGTAACATGCTCCACTACTCTAATGCAAGCAGTATAGAGTAGAATAGGCGATATCTGGTGATCAAGGGGGCTTGCTTGGTTGCTACTGGCAAGAGAGAGGGTCGTCAACTCCGTAGTCGAAGCGGGCGATGGCGTCGGTCTCGTAGTCTACCGGAGAGAAGAGGGGGAAGAAACAATAAATATAATGCAAACATAAGCATGACGGTGCATGACAAGAAAATGTGCGGTGCTAGGTGTGCCCTAACGCGGTAGGAGGTGATACCGACGAAGGGGGAAACATCCGGGAAAGTATCCCCGGTGTTTTGCGTTTCAGACGAGATGAACCGGAGGTGAAATGTTGCAGTTTCGCTATGCTAGGGATGCGTGGCAGTCGAACAGGCCGCGCATTCTGATTCGTCTCGTCGTTCTGAGCAACTTTCATTTATAAAGTTTTTTCATACGAGTTACGGAATAAAAGATATGATTTTCTAAAGATTTAATCATTTTACGATTTTAATTATTTAGTTAAATCCAACATTATCCAAAACAGTGTTTTGGCGTCATCATGACGTCAGCAGTCAATGAAGGTGTTGGTGGTCAACTGACGTGGGTCCCGCATGTCATTGACTGTTAGTCTAATTAGGGTTTAATTAAACTAACTAGTTAATTAGATTAATTAAGTATGATTAATTAACTTAATTAATTAATTAATTAATCATCTTAATTATATATATATATATATATTATTCTTTTTTTCATTTAAATCATTTTGGGCGTGGGGCCCCCTAGTCAGTGGCTCATCCGAGCCACCAGGGCTTGACGTCAGATTCTGGCGTGGCCCGAAACAGCGTCGCTTCATGGGCGCACCCGTCTAAACGCTGGAGAGCCGGGCCACGGTAGGCGGCCGCAGGCGAGGGATGAGGGCACGCGTGCGTCTGGTGCCTGAACGAGCGAGCGAGCTCAACGGCCCGGGAGGAAAGGCGAAGCGCGGCGTCGAGGGCAGCGGGCGTCTTTGAGCTCGTGCCTTGGCCGAGTGGGCGGCAGAGGATGGCGAAGGCGGGGTGGGAGGGTTCGCGGTGTGGCGATGGCGAGGCCACGAGCAAAAGGGGAAGCAGGCGCTGAGTCGGTCGTCCGGCACAGTGGCGATGGCCGGAGCCGGAGAGGTCCTGGTGGAGGGAGAGTGGGAGAGGCCGGGGCTCACGGCGGTTGCAGGTCTTGGTAGTGTGCTCGGGGAGGTCGAGGACGGCCAGGCGGCAGGGAGGGCGTGGAGCTCGGGCGTGGCGGATCGGTCCGTGAGTCGGGGAGGGACGAGAAGCCACGGCGAGGTCGAGGTCGTGAGGGCTCGGCGAGGACCTTGAGCGAGACTCCGTCGGCGTCATGTAGAAGCGTCTGGCGGCGGCGTCCTCTTGGCGATCGCCGGAGACATCGAGGCGGGCACTCAGTGGCGGCGATGGGCGCCCGATCCCGATTGGATCGAGGCGAGAGGAGACGAGGAGTGGGGGAGTGGAGTGCGGTCGTGGGAGTCGGGGAAGTGCGGTTAAGGTTTGGGGGGAGTGGGAGAGGCCTATGTAGGCTAGAGGCATGGGCCGGCCTGGTCAGTTGGTTGGCCAGCTGGGCCGGTTGGCCCAGTGGGGGAAAGGGGGTGGTTTCCTTTTCTTCTTCTTTTTTGTGCTTTAATTCATTTCAAAACAAAACTAGTTTTAAAATACAAGAGTTGCATCTAAAAATCCTATTATAATTTAGGCTACTATCACCTTTAGTCTGGTAGGCAAATAAGTTAGTCTGTATTTGTTTAATATTGTAAAATCATTTAAATATTTGTTTTAGCCACTGTTTTATTTACTATGAGTGCATTTAAGCATTTTATTTAAATATGGGTTCTTCACCATAACTACCTATGCAACATTTGTCACAATCCGATCATTTTAGTTTTAACATTTGAAAACTTTTGTTGTTTGCCTTGATTTTAAATTTGAAACTTGAACGGAATTTGAATCATCGCAAGACTAACAACAGTAATCGTGGTGACGTGGCATCATTAGAGGAGGGTTACTGTAGCGTAATTATCCGGGCGTCACAACCGCTTATCCAAATTACGAATCGCTTCACTTTTGAGCTCCTCTCATCGAGAACTTCAAAACTATATGATCATGGACTCTGTGAAGTAGTCGATGTGAAGGTTCGCGGGAATGAGGAATAGGTCATGACACAGTTGTTGAAGATGGCAGGTGTGTAACTTGCTTCTTAAGCTGCCATTGGCGTCGTGGATGTCAAGGCTTCGGTGATGGCGCGTCCAACAGCAACAATACGATGCACTTCCATGTCGTAGAAGTATTACTGGTAGAGGGGAGTCTGATGGTGGGAGAAATCGTCGAGATGACCACCTTGGGCGACATGATCTTGTGTTGAACATGAAGTTGCGGCCTGAATGGGCATTGGCGGTACTGGCTGTACAGGGCATCTCATGGAGAAATTTGTGAACCAAAGTGGCAGAGGAGCATGAGTGGCACGAAGTGACACGCTCAGATTCGCGTTTTATAGAGTGAGAAGGGTAACCAGGAGACGAGTGCCACCGGTTGGCATTTAGTTCACCATGTCGGCTTGGATGTTTAAGAAATCTAAGTGGGATATAATTTCCCTGAATGAAACCATGGTCTATGGTGGAGTGGGGAGTAATTTTTGTGTTGGCGGAAATTTAATTCGAGTTCTAGAAGGAGAGGGGAAGAGGTGGCCATGCCATGGTAGAAACGTACAGGTTCTGTACGTGCTCCAGGAGGAAGACAATCAGGAACGCTTCGGCTGGATCGATTCGGCCTGGTGGGCTGGAAATAGGAGCAGCCCAAACGTAAAGAAAAATGAATGAAAAAAAACAGGTGGTCAGGCCCATTCGGGTGTAAGATTGGAAACATATGGGTAAGATTGGGCCCAAAACGATTTCTGGATTTCTAAACTATATTTCTATATTCCAATTAAAAAATTATATTTATATTTATTAAATACAGGAAAATGAACGTGGCATATGTAATTGCCAAATATTTTCCAAAAACAGGAAAATCCTATAGAACAAAATAATATTTATAATGGCCTTAGTAATTATACTTTGTAACCAAGCTAGAAAATAATTTTGTTTACGAAAATGCATATAGGCCTTAATAAACCACTAAAAATATTTAGAGGATTTATTAAATCCTATGAGTTTTAGGAAGATCCAAATATGCAAAATGGTACATTTAAATCGTTCCAAAGTATTATATTGAGAATGTCATGTTATTCTCTTATCTCTATTTTTATTCATTTTTCTTGAAATGGATTTAAATATATGAAGAATCCAGAGACACATTTAATAGATCGTCTGAACCTTAATCTGCATCACAGAGGCACGTGAGTTCAAATCCCCCAGAGGCTGAAGGCTCCACACTTTTTTGGTTTACTGTTAACCTCGTGGCTAGACAATATCTAACGTCAGACCCATAATTGCTCACCAACACACACATAACCAAATGATCTGAACCTTGATATACATCACGGAGGCGCTCCACTATTTTTCGGTTTTGGTTAATTAAAATTGGTGCTATTAATAAATACTTTAGTTACTCGTTAAAACTTGCAAAAATCATAACTTAATATCTATAAATACAAATAATGTAAATTATATGTCTTTAATTATCGAAAAATACTTTAGTTACTCCTTATCTATAGGTCCAAATAATGTAAATTATATGTCTCTAATTAACAAAAAAATGCATAGATGATGTGTTGCTTCTTTTTTCCAACACTAGGGGATTGTTGCAATATGCTGTGCATATTACCATGGATGCACAATTTGTCACAATATGTAATAGTTATTGCAACAAAATGAATGTGAGACAAAAAGTCGCCATATTACAACCAATACATGTTTTGTTGCAATACGAAGCCGTTTTTTTGCAACAATATCTATAACTAGCGCCACATGGCAGAATTGTTGCAATATATGTCCAAATATTACCACAAAGATTTACTTTGTTGCAATACCTAGTCTCTATTGCGACAAAATGACTAATTTACGCAACACGTCGCAACTGTCGCAATATCACTACCATATTACAACACTGATACACCTTGTGGCAATACGTGGCTTCTATTGCAACAAAAGGGGTACTTACCGCGATGAAACAAAACCGTGGCAGTATGTTGCTGCTATTACCATGAAATGGAATTTTGTGGTAATATCGCATTTTATTACAATGAAAGATAGTTGTAGCAATAAATTTTGTTGCAATATACCTGGATTCCTGTAGTGATGGAAATAGCCTAGGAGTACATATAGGAGGATAAATGCGTGAAAAATATGTACGGTGAAGTGTAGCTGCGGTTTGAAAAGGAGACCTAAAGTGGTGACAGGTATAGGTCGTACGCACTCAACTATAGTGGTAGTACTAGACATACGACTACTTTTTTCCTCAAAAAAAAAGAGGTACTAGTGCTCAGTACTCCTATTCTATCAACATGTGTCCCATCTGACAACAGCGTCCGTGCTATAGCTAGCTCTTCTCCCTCGTTTCTCTCTTCTAATTCTAAACTGAGCCGACGCCAGGTGGGCGGGGTGGGGATTTACCGATGGTCGGTTTGCTCAACTGCGGCCCCACCTCACAGTGAAAACGTTACGACTGGAATAAAAATGCCATATACTCCCTCCGTTACTAAATATAAGCCTTTTTTTATATTTCAAATTGAATACAACATACGGATGTATGTAGACATATTTTAGAGTGTAGATTCACTCATTTTGCTCCGTATGTAGTCACTTGCTGGAATCTCTAGAAAGAACTATATTTGGGAACAGAGGGAGTACTATACTAATAAAACATTACGGCCAAGAAGAGATGCATCCATCGATGACGTCCACCTCTTCGACTCAGGGCGCCGGCCCATCGAACGGCGGCTAAGTAGCAGCGGCTTTCGTGGCCAGGTTGATGTGCTTCTGAACAATGGCGTCCAAAGATTCCAGCCGCCGGAAGAAGGCCAACGTCTTTCTGTCCTCGCTGGCCTTGTAGTGGCCTATGTAGACGATTTCCTCGTAGACGTGGATGTGCAGGTCGATGGTTTCTTGTATGGCGAGGCGCTGCGCGGCGAGGGCGGCCTCGAGGTGCACATTCTTCGTCGCGACCTCTGGCACCTACAGGGCCACCAGGGCTTGAAAGAGTTCGTCACAATGGAGGCCGATGAGGGTGGCAGGCAATGAGGAGTCTGGGAGCGCGGGCTGGAAGCGATCTGGCAAGGTCGTCCATGGCGCTTCTTGTGAGGTGAACTTGCGGATGGAGTTGACCATCATGTCGTCCATGTGAGAGGCGAAGCCGGCGTCGGTGAGGGCTACAATGTCGGTGGTCGCCAGCATCGTCTGGAAATGCTGCGCGATGCGGGGTCGCAGGCCGGTGCCTTGGATGATTTGGTACAGCCGACTGCCGCTCGCGTCCATCGCCTCCATATGTGCTTGTGGCTTCTGGTCACTTGGTCTTGGATTGGAGTGAGCAGTGTTGCGCAGAGACTAGGAGTAGATGGATTAGAGTGGTTTGGCGCCTTTATATGAGAGTCCAAACTTTGTTGCATTCGCATCGTGCTGGCTCTATTCTGATTCTCCTATTAATTCCCTTTGCATGTAACTGAGGATGCATCATTGACCGTTCAACATCTCGGGAACCGCTACCATCTCCCTCCATGGCATTCAAGCACCTATGGAGGCGACTACGGCTCGTGTCTATCGCGTGTCAGGAGACGTTCTCGTCGACGACGAGGTGCCTATGGTGACTTCGTAAATTTCAACATGATAGTACTAGTATACTCAATATTGTTCACCGCGACCAAGGCGGAGAGGAAAACGAGAGAACTACATATTTATTTATGGTGTAGATTCACACATTTTGCTCCATATGTACTCTGTCTCAGTGTAGTCTAGTCACTTGTTGAAATCTGTAGAAAGGCAAATACTCCTTTCTTGTTTACAGGGCTATACTAGCAAGTACTACAATAGTGGGCTCACATAGCAACTTTGTCTCATGCAAGAGCCTGGCTATATGCATGCTCCATGGTTCGCAACTGTCATGTTCGGGTTGCGCTTGGCTCTTCGCCTCTTCGAGAAGATTAACAATGATGTTACTACTACTGCTTCTACAGTAACAAATCCACTGCTGCATGTCCGTCCATAGCGAGCGGGAGGGATATCTTGTTGTAGTACTATAAGCAAAAGCCTGTCCTCGTCTGTGAGCCACCGCACGCATGGGCGAGGGAGAAGGCGTGTAGTAGTAAAATCAAGCTTCTCCTTGTTATACGAGTTGACGCAACACATCATAGCACTAGCCCCACATGGTTGCCTCTAAACTTGGTTTGAAAGACCCATGATGTACAATACTCCATTTGCTGCAACCTCTAACATTTACCCCACCACAAATTAAAATTTATATTCCTGTCTTGACCAGATGAGCGTGCAACCTACAATCACTAGGATGACAGGTAGGGCCAGAAGATTATTTTAATCAAAAAAAACATGGAGCCGACCCCAACGATTTTAAGCTTACAGGCACGGTACACGCTATCATAGACTACTCTACACATGAAACTGCCACACAAGCGTACGGGCTGCGCTTGGCTCTTCGCCTCTTCGGGAAGTCGAACAATGATGGAGTACTACTGCAGTGGAGGAGTACTACAGTATGCTTCTAGCCTTTTGACACCGATTGAACTGCTCCATGTCCACCGTCTGCGGGAGTGAGAGCGTGTAGCGAACGAAAGCTTCTCCTAGTCCTGCCAGCCACCACGTTCATCGGTGAGGGAGGGACGCATCTTCATTGACTTACTGCTCCTGCCTTTGCGTGTATGACAGGTGGGCCCAACAGGTGGGTGGCCCATCTGTCATGCAACCAAAGGCAGGTGCGGTTAAGGCGAGAGGGCGTTGTAGTGATCAAAATTCTTGTTGTACGAGTTGACGCGGCACATCAAAGCACTGCACTCGATATATTTCAATAATTTGCGTTTGTCGATGCATTAATTACAATGCATGCATGCATGCCGTGACTCTCCTTTTGATACTTGCATGTGTTGATTTAATGCATCTTGAAGTAGTATGAATATGTGACGGTAAAGCTTTGTAATGCCCCGGCCCTAATAAAGCGAGAGATGGTTGTGCACGAGGAGGGCGAGATCATGCACACGGAACAGGACCCGACGATGGAGCTCTCTATGGTCTCGATGGACCTCACCTTGCTCCACTAGCCCTTCTGCCCCTGCCCCTTGAAGCCTCCAGCGTATGGGGTTCGAATACACCTCATTCGTTCGGCTGATCGAGCAAGGTGCAGGTTTCTTGATTGATGTGCTATTCGATTGATTTGTGTAGTGCAAGGGAGGGCACCTGGCCTGTGCGAACTGCCACGTCGAGCGCCCCGGGAACCAGCGGAAGTGCCAGAAGTGTGAGCGTGGTGGTGGCTTTGACGTGCAGAACACGGCGGTGGACGCCGTCCTCTCCTTGGTGAGGGTGGAGTGCCCGCACGAAGGCTGTGGGTTCTACGCCACTTACCACAAGCTCGCCGATCACCAGAGCGTGTGTCCACTCGCGCCCTGCAAATGCCCCGTGCCCGTCTGTGGCTATGAAGGCCCGCCCGCCGCCACCGATCCCGAACCGCGTCATCAACGGCGACAGCGACGCCCCGCACCCGACCTCCGCCGTGCGTGCCCATCCGACCCTGCCCTACAAGTTTCCAAGAAAATTATGACGGCCTCAACAAGTACTAAACGAAAAGAAGATCTGACAACTACTCCCTCTGTCTCATAATATACAGAAACATCAGAAACTTGTGTACCTTCCAAATGGACCAAACACTTTGTTGATCGCTTGCAGAAAATATATGCTTTGAGGAAGAAGATTGTTGTCGCGCTACCTACGTAAGAAGGTTGCTGCATAAGTAATCAGGTTGATCATGAGCTTAACACTAAGAAGTTACAGAAAATAGTAGAGATGAAGCAAGCAACAATATTTACTTCCGGGATATTATCAGCTGATCCATGAGGCAATTAGGGGCTTTGAACCCTCTGCTGCCCACAAGTATCGATATCAAAATGACCTTGCCCGGGTAGTGTACCAACCACATATTAGCATGAGCTCGTCCAAATACAAGACACGGTGGGGACCGAAGAACAACGAGGCGCAAACAGAATTAGCATTGCGGGAACCGCATGAGCACGAACAGCATAATCGGCGATCTTGAGCCACGAGCCAGAGCAAGCGGCGAGCCACGGAAAAAACAGGGCGGAGGAGGCGGGACTCACGCGCGCTCGAGCTCGTCGGGATCGGGATCTTCGACTGCGGCGCGGGCGAGCGAGCAAGCGCCACCCTTGCAGATCCCCGGGGCCCACCGGCGCCCCATCCCCGCCTCCCGGCCGGCCTCAGATTTCCCATGGCGGGCGGGGCACAGAGGAGCTCGGTGCTCGGCTCCCATGGCGGCGGCGGTTCTCGAGGTCGGGGCGATCGGCGACGAGGCTTCCGCGACGGGGCGGCGAGCTTATGGGGAGGTGGCGGCGCGCGAGGTGGCGCAGGCGGCAACGCGAGGCGGCGGGGCTCCTGGTGTCCGGTGAGGTGGCAGCACGCATCGGTGGGCGGAGGCGAGGTGGCGCAGCGGCGCGGGGTCGAGGAAGGCGGGGTCGGGAGGCTCTCGGCTATGGGGCGGGAGTCGTCGAATCCCTTGAGCTTCGCGGAATCGGCCAGCGTAGCTTCTCGCGGAGGGAGAGGGAGAGGCGGGAGAGAGAGAGAGCGAGGGGTGGGGCAGAGAGATAGGGGCGGAGAGAGAGGGGATAGAGATAGAGGAGGTGGGGCAACGGTTTTTTTTACCCGCAAAAAAAAGATAGCCCCCTCTTTGCCGTCCGCCAACAGATGGAAAATAATCTTTGCCGTCCGCTAGCAGATGGCAAAGAGTGGGGTTGGACCGTTGCAGTATATTGGCATCCGGTGGCACCTCTTTGCCGTCCGCTGACAGATGGCAAAGATTCTTTGCCCTCTGCCAGCAGACGGCAAAGAAATGACAGATGGCAAAGACCTTCTTTGCCGTCTGCAAGTTTTTTGCCGTCTGTTGTTTGGTAGCTGATGGCAAAGACCTTCTTTGCCGTCCGCAAGCAAACGGCAAAGAACGGGCAGACGGCAAAATCCCTGATTCCAGTAGTGTTAGCATCGTGCATCCCATGCCCGTGCATATGATCCAGTAAGACAAGGCGCTCCAGCTACAAGTGCAACTATCGGAGCCACGGCTCTTGCTATTCGCGAAGGAGGACGGCCGCGTGTTTTTCTTGGTCGGCGGCGTGCTCGACATCGGCGTGCCTATCGCCATGTCAGTCGTCTGCATCAGAGCGGGGGCGTCCCCACTGCCGCACTATGTGGCCAAGCTGTGGGGGAACGGCCCGCCGGGGGAGCCCAAAGGCAGGACCGACACCGTCAAGGTGGAAATGGAGGTGACAAGCAGCAAGGATCCAAGCTGCTGGCCGGGGCTAAGCTGGTGTCCCTCCACATTCACATTGACAAGCTCACGTCCTAAATGATTCTACAGTGCCTTCTGTTTATCTTAGTAATATACTAATATTGGGGTTAGCTCGGTCTACTTTAGCTTAAGAGATGATGGGTTTTGGTGGCGATGCAACAATTACTTCGACATCAGATCAGCAGTTAAAGTAATTTCCAACAGTTGAACGGATATTTTGTGTCTGTTGGATATAAAGAGCCTTTGGGTAAGAAGTATAACAACTTATATGCTTGTTTGTTCAGGAAGTGTTGCATACTTGTGCGAGTTGACGCGACACATCAAAGTAGTACTACTACTACTAGTACTCCCTCTGATCCTAATTTCTCTGCGCATAAGTCGAGGCACATATACCAAGGAGGGCCTGGTTGTTTCTATACTTGGACAAGCCACCCGACTGCGCACCAAGCAGACGAAGCTCGTGTCGTGTTGGTGCCATGTGTGGCCCACACATTAACCAAAACCTCGTGCCTACAGCTTAGCCTTCGCGTTTTAAACTTCTCAATCTCAAGGCCAAAGTGCAACGTGAAACCTACGATAGATCCAATCGGATGGTTGAGAACACTACAATTCGTAGCTACAGATGCATGTGTGAGAGAGGATGAGTGCGTGCGTGCACCTCTTCTCTTCCTGTATAACGTACTAAACTCAGGGTACAAGTATATGTGGGTGGCATCGACCTAGGGAGCTAAAGATGGTGCGTGTGATAAGTCCCGAGAGATAGGTGTGTGCGTGGGAAAGAGGGAGAGAGATGATATGTGTCGATGTAATGCGTGTGAAAAAAAGACTAGTCTATAGCTCGCAACAAGGCTACTACTGTCGAACACCACAATAACCGTAAAATATGTATCCGACGGTGCCAGTTATTGCACGTACACAGCAGTAGAAAAATAAGTGCCATGGCATATGCTACACCATGGCCGAGAACACATGCCGACGTTATGCCATCCGGGAATAGTGCCGCACTTCGAAACTAGAAACGTCAATAAATTTTGAGTTTGCGTCTCGTCACATTCCAAATTACTACCACACTATATTTAATTGCAAACCTGTTCACACCGATCACAACCTAAACGGTTTCCCACTTAGGAGCGTATTAGTATTACTCGGTTATAAACACTACTATGCCAAGATGACTGCACATTCCTCCTCAACTCCTCATCCACAAAAAACAATCAAGTCATTCAGCATCGTTCCCTTGCGTCTGCCATGGCCAGCATGAGTTCCGGGCCGAGAGATTTCCACCAGGGAGAGGCGAGCATGGAAGAGGAAGCACGAGAGATGTCCCGCCTCACCGAGAAAGCAGCCGACATGTCCAGCCGCGCAGCAGTAGCAGCACGGAGGTCCCGCCTTGTCGGCGATGTAGCAGACTGGTCCGGCCGCGCCCTTGACGGCAGAGATGTCGGCCAGCGCCACGAAGCGACGGAGGTCCTGCCGTGCCGCGGCTGCCTGGGAATATTTCTTGCGGGCAAGCAAGGACTCTTACAGGTGCATTCATGCGATTGACCATAGCCAGATGGATTAGATCTCCGGCTGGGCGAGGTTGAAGGATGAGGCTACTGGCGTCATCCGGCAACTAGCACTGGTATGCGTCGGTCCTAAACAAAACGGTTTCTAACCCCTTTCCGCGACGACATTTGTAACTGTCGACAAGTGACTGTGGGCGATAGGGGGGTCCTTCCCACACAACCCAGAAACCGACGGGGATATGCCCTCCTGGCACACACGCTCGGCAAAATGAGGTCGTGTGCGACCAGCGAGCGCTCAAATATGGAAATACGTACAATAGAGCTAAAAAATACAATTATATGAAGAAATTGTTTCCGGTCGCAAGTACATCCCACACAGTCAGTCCCCGCTAAACTTTTCCGATCGTATGTACATCCCATATAGTCGCTCCAAGGAAAACGTTTCCTTTACAGGTACATCACACAAGTAAAATATATTGATGAAAAATAAGCACATTGCAGATTCATCAGATTAATTCAAGTCACGGGAAAACCCATTTATCCAAACCAAGCATAATTAAGAACTAGTAAATATAGCACCTGTATATGTTTCTCATGTATTAAGTGCAGCCAAATTCGATTTATTCCTCACATGCACAATAATACAAAATTCTACCCACGACAATTGGACATCGCATTGCAGAATTGAACCAAGCAGTTAACTAAACACCACAACAAATGAACCAAACATTAACTGAGTACCACATTGCACAATATAACATAGTCCTAATAGAAGATCATACAGTTAACCAAACAGTTAAGTACAGCCAATTATAGCAATTGTATTTGCTTGTCATGTATTTACTACAGCCAAATTCAATTTTATTCCTCACATGGTATACAATAACAAAATGCACCCACAACTATTGAACATCACATTGCAGAATTGAACCAAACAGTTAACTAAACAACACAACATAAATGAACCAAACGTTAATTGAGCACCACATTCCACAATGTATAACCAAACCAAGCATGCTTGACAACTTGGAAATATACCAATCGTATTCGTTTCTCATGTATTTTGTAAAGATAAATTTGATTTATTTCTCACATGGAAGACAATACAAAATTGTAGCTCGAAGAATTGAACATCACATTTGCAGAGTTGAACCAAACAGTTAACTGAAGACGACAACTAATTAACAAAACAGTTAATAAATGAGCACCACACTGCACGACATATAGAACATATACACTACAGCAACAGATTGCATGGTAAAATTAGATAGCACAATTCACTAGAATTTGTGAAGGAAAGGAAGGAGCAGCACACGCAACGGGTAAACCGAGCATGCTTAAGTGGTGTACCTAGCAAATGGCAAGGTGCTCCTGCAAGATCTGGGGGTCGGCACGAATGGCAGCCATCGCGACCTCATCCACGCGTGCAGCCGCGATTTGCTTCTCCGCTGCCAAATGCTCCTTGAGATCCTGGCTATACTGCGTGCACCATGGCTTAGGGTGGTGCTTATTTGGTGGAGGGGTCGGTGATTTGGGTGGAAGGTGTCGCGCTCACGCCGGCGGTCGGGGCATGTGGGTTGTGGAAGGAGGAGGATGGGGGTCAGGTGTGGATTACCTGCTTGGATAGACGAGGCCGAGCAGCGTGAAGGAGGGTCGCCGACGAGGAGGCAACGCTGCAAGCAAGGAGTGAAGGTTTCAACTTGGAAAGGAAGGCGTAAAGAGGGCAAGTGTGGCTTTTGGTAAGGGGGAGGGGGCAGGGAGGTAGATATTTCCGCGGAAGCCGAAAATTTGGAATCGCTTCAGCCAAAAAACTAGCGCGCAAAGTGTCATCAGACACGGTCCCTTATTTAGAACTATGTACGATATGTGAACATCACAAACGATTCAGATAGCTTCACCCATGTGTGATGAGTTTGAACGTCAAAAGTTTTGGTTCGAATTTCCATGGTTACAGTGGTCATCCACATCATTGCATAATTTGGGTACACAAAGGAGACTACAGCACACCCACACTTCTTAATCGAGCAAGTTCAGCAATTAAACAGAGCTAGCTGACCTAAACATTACTCTAACAAATTAAATGCAGGCGCTCTTAATTAAACAAAACAAAGAGTACTACTACGGCTGGTGCTCATCGATCTCCGCCGCCGCCTCCATGTCCAGCTCGCGCCCGATGGTCCCTCGGGAAAAGGGCTCCATGGCATCCATCGCACCATACTCGGCAAGCATCTCGCCATCCGCATCCGCCATCTCTTTGGAAAAGGCTGCCACGAGCTGGGCGTGGGCGGACGCGATCTGGGCTTGGACGGGCTCCGTCGTCATAAGGTATGCGATGGAGGAACGGACGGCTGCTCGAACGCCCTCGGCGATTGCCAGCTCTTCGGCCGTGGGTTGCCGACCGTTGTCGGAGAAGCTTCGTTCGATTTGTGCGGTGACCGCCAGGAGCTGGGCGTGGGCGGCCTCCATCAGGGCTAAGGCCGCCTCTGCGAAATGGACAGCTACTGTGACACTCTCGCCAGTTGCTATCCCCGAGGCAGATGTTTCTGCCGCCACCTGAAAAGCAACAACGACCGTTTGGGCTGCCTTTGTCGCCCGGTCGCAGATTGCGGCCGCGCTCATGCACCTTGTTAGCACACGCATGGCGGCTGCGGCTGCGCTCTCGCCGGAGTGGGCCATCGAAGTTGCCCTCACAACGCGGGGCCACGTGCCCATCTTTCACTGGCGATGATTGAACAGTGAAATGATATTTGGGGAGTGAGCTGGTGTGGTTGAGACGCCGGCTTTGGACTGTAGCCGACGCACCTTCTCACGTAAGCCATAGGCTTACTATACACCGACGATGCTCCAGGATATTTTGTGTTGCATCTCACACGGCTAGTGATAATAAACTGTGTGCAATCTACTTGATTTGTCATATTGATTTGAAGTACATAATGGGGTCACAGCGGCAATGGACGGTGTTTCAATTGCTAGACCTTTTATCTGGAGTGAACATGCAATTGGAATTATTCAGGGTTTGTCTGAACATATTATACATTAAATTGGTTTTCTAGCCATTTCAGGCGCACAATTCAAAATTAAACTACATGCACATGCTCTGGTGCACCAACATGGGTTGCAAAATCATATACGTGTCCATGGGTTTATGCTTATCTCCCATGCAAGAAATGGGGATGAAATTCGAACACCACGACACCGTGGCTCTCTGGCAAACGTCGACGTACTTGCTTGTGTAATTCTAGTAAATCCAAAATTCATGAAACTTGGCATGCTATCATGGAGCGGCATCAACATGCCGTGGTAAAAATTATGTCCCATTTGGGGCAGGTTGGGTATAAGCTTCTCATAAATCAGAGCTTCTTACAACAAGTGTGATGGTTTCGGTAGGGAACGTTTCACCTTTCTGGACGAAACGATATCCGTTGCATCTTCTCGATTTCAAATTTTTTTCCTAGTGTCAACATAGAACAACAAGAGTGTTGTGTCAATTTTTGGAATTTTTCGGGGTTCGCTTGGAAATTTTTATACATTAACTGAGTTTTCTATGCATTCATGTGCATAATTCAAATTGGAACTACAAGCACATGCTCTAATGCATATAAATTAGTTGAAAATTAAAATCTGTGTCCTTGGTTGCCTCCTTAGGCCCCATGCAAGAAATGGGAATGAATGTCAAACACCCTGCCACCGTCACTCGGCCGCAAACATTGAGATACCTAGTTTTAAAATTCTAGTAAATCCAAAACTTGTGTGAAATTCATGAAACTTGGCATGCCATCATGGAGCAGCATCAACATACCGTGGTAATTTTTTTGTCCCATTTGGGGCAGGTTTGGGTATATGCTTCTCACAACAAGCATGGTGGTTTCGGTAGGGAACGTCCCACCTTTGGGGATGAAACGATATACATTGCCTCTTATTGCTTACAAACTTTTTCTCATTTCAACATGGAACAACAGGACTGTTGTGTCAATTTTTCTGATTTTTCGGGGTTCGTTTGGACATTTTTATGCATTAACTGAGTTTTCAATGCAATTATGTGCATAATTGAAATTTGAACTACATGCACATGCTCCAGTGCATATAAATTGGTTGAAAAATCAAAACTGTGTCCCTGGGTGCATGCTTAGGTCCCATGCAAGAAATAGGAATGAATTTCAAACAACAAGGCACTGTTGATTGCCGACAAAGCATTAAGATGCCTGGTTTTTAAATTCTAGTAAATCCAAAAATCGTCTGAAATTCATGAAACTTAGCATGCTATCATGGAGCGGCATCAACATACTATGGTAAATTTTTTTGTCCCATTTGGGGCAAGTTTGGGTATATGCTTCTTACAAACCAGACCTTCTCACAACAAGCATGATGGTTTTGGTAGTGAACGTCCCACCTTTGGGGACGAAACGATATCCATTCCCTCTTATTGCTTTCAAATTTTTTCTCGTGTCAACATAGAACAACAGGACTGTTGTCTCACTCTTTATGATTTTTTGGGGTTCGTTTGGACATTTTTATGCATTAACTGCGTTTTCAATGCGTTTATGTGCATGATTCAAATTTGAACTACATGCACATGCTCCAGTGCATATAAATTGGTTGAAAAATCAAATCTGTGTCCTTGGGTGCATGCTTAGGTCCCATGCAAGAAATGGGAATTAATTTCAAACACCAGGGCACCCTTGATTGCCGCCAAAACATTGAGATACTTCATTTTCAAATTCTAGTAAATCCAAAACTCGTCTGAAATTCATGAAACTTGGCACTCTATCATGGAGCGGCATCAGCATGCCGTGGTAAATTTTTTGTCCCATTTGGGGCAGGTTTGGGTATATGCTTCTCACAAACCAGAGCTTCTCCCAACAATCATGATGGTTTGGTAGGGAACGTCCCACCTTTGGGGACGAAACTATATCCATTGCCTCTTATTCCTTCCAAAAAATTTCTCGTGTCAACATAGAACAACAGGAGTGTTGTGTCAATTTTTGTGATATTTTGGGGTTCGTTTGGACATTTTTATGCATTAACTGAGTTTTCAATGCGTTTATGTGCATAATTCAAATTTGAACTACATGCACATGCTCCAGTGCATATAAATTGGTTGAAAAATCAAATCTATTTCCTTCGATGCATGCTTAGGTCCCATTCAAGATATGGGAATGAATTTCAAACACCAGGGCACCGTTGATTGCGGCAAAACATTGAGATGCCTGGGTTTTAAATTCTAGTAAATCTAAAACTCGTCTGAAATTCATGAAACTTGGCATGTTGTCATGGAGCGGCATCAACATGTCGTGGTGATACGTATCCAACATATCTATAATTTTTGACTGTTCCATGCTATTATATTATTTGTTTTGGATGATTAATGGGCTTTACTATACACTTTTATATTATTTTTGGGACTAACCTACTAACCGGAGGCCCGGCCAATTCTTTTTTTGCCTATTTGGGTGTTTAGCGAGAAAAGGAATATCAAACGGACTCCAAAGCGGAATGAAACTTTCGGGAGAGTTATTTTTGGAACAAACGTGATCCAGAGGACTTGGAGTGGGCGTCAAGAAAGAAGCGAGGAGGCCACGAGGCGGGAGGCGCGCGCCTGGGCGCGCCCCCACCCTTGTGGGCCCCTCGTCGCTCCACTGACCTACTTCTTCCTCCTATATATATATATATTTATTTATATATATATATATATATATATATATATATATATATCTACGTGCATGAAAACTATCCAGAGCACATGAAACCCTATTTCCAACGCCGCAACCTTACATGCCCGTGAGATCCCATCTTGGGGCCTTTTCGGCGTTCCGCTTGAGGGCATTGATCACGAAGGGCTTCTACATCAACACCATAGCCTCTCAGATGATATGTCAGTAGTTTACCTCAGACCTTCGGGTCAATAGTTATTAGCTAGATGGCTTCTTCTCTGTCTTTGATTCTCAATACAAAGTTCTCCTCGATCTTCTTGGAGATCTATTCGATGTAATACTTTTTGCGGTGTGTTTGTCGAGACCCGAAGAATTGTGGGTTTATGATCAAGATTATCTATGAACAATATTTGAATCTTCTTTGAATTCTTTTATGTATGATTTGTTATCTTTGCAAGTCTCTTCGAATTATCAGTTCGGTTTGGCCTACTAGATTGATCTTTCTTGTAATGGGAGAAGTGCTTGGCTTTTGGTTCAATCTTGCGGTGTTCGATCCCAGTGACAGAAGGGGAACCAATACGTATTGTATTGTTGCCATCGAGGATAAAAAGATGGGGTTTCTATCATATGCTTGAGTTTATCCCTCTACATCATGTCATCTTGCCTAATGCGTTACTCTGTTCTTATGAACTTAATACTCTAGATGCATGCTGGATAGTGGTCGATGTGTGGAGTAATAGTAGTAGATGCAGAATCGTTTCGGTCTACTTGTTGCGGATGTGATGCGTATATACATGATCATGCCTAGATAATCTCATAACTATTCACTTTTCTATCAATTGCTCGACAGTAATTTGTTCACCCACCGTAATACTTACGCTATCTTGAGAGAAGCCACTAGTGAAACCTATGGCCCCCGGGTCTATTTTGCATCATATTTATCTTTCATCTACTAGCAATTTCTTGCTCCGTTTATTTTGCAATCTTTACTTTTCAATCTATAAAACAAAAATACCAAAAATATTTATCTTATTATCTCTATCAGATCTCACTTTTGCAAGTGGCCGTGAAGGGATTGACAACCCCTTTTATAGCGTTGGTTGCAAGGTTCTTATTTGTTTGTGTAGGTACGAGGGACTTGAGTGTGGCCTCCTACTGGATTGATACCTTGGTTCTCAAAAACTGAGGGAAATACTTACACTACTTTGCTGCATCACCCTTTCCTCTTGAGGGGAAAACCGACACAGTGTTCAAGAGGTAGCAAGAATGATTTCTGGCACCTTTGTCGGGGAGTCTACGCACAAGTCAACATACCAAGTACCCATCACAAACTCTTATCCCTCGCATTACATTATTTGCCATTTGCCTCTCGTTTTCCTCTCCCTTCTAAAACGATTTTCGAAAACCTTTGCCCTTTTCCCCGCCTTTCTTCCGTTTGTCTTTTCGTTTGCCTTGATGTCTTACTTGGCTCGTTTGCTCGTTTGGTTGGAATAGTTGTGTATTTATTACTAAACAGAGAACCTAAGATCTATGGATCCTCATCCGCTTGCTAATCTTTTTAAGAGTTCCAATTATGATGAACAAGTTTCTAGTGATTTGAGTGCACTAGATTATCTTTACAAGGTTTTGCTTGAAATTCATGAATCTGAAAATTGTAATGAAGAAATTTATGAAGTGATTAACGATAGCTCCTTGAATAAAAAGCATGATTGCAATGGTTTTACTATAAATTCTGTTGATGTCAATTGTGCTAATAATATGCAAAACCCTAAGCTTGGGGATGCTAGTTTTGCTATGTCCACTACTTGTGGCAATGATCATGATTGGGGTGATTCTTCTTATGATCTTGAAAATTTATTAAAGCACCATGATGAATATGACATTGATAATAATGTTTTCAATAATATTGAAAGTGGGTTTGGAAGAGTGTCAACTTTAGATCCCACATATTTGGAGAATGTTCAATCTTATGAAGTTTTTGATAAAAGTGGGTTTGGAGAGGTCATGACTTTAGTTAATGTTAATCCTACTATTTTGGAAGAGTGTCAACTTTGCATACATGTGGATCGTCTTAAGAATATGTTTTGTGATAGCTATATTGTTGAATATGCTTATGATCCTACATGTAATTATTATGAGAGAGGAAAATATGGTTGTAGAAATTTTCATGTTACTAAATTACCTCTGGTTATGTTGAGATTGCTATTGTTTCTTTCCGCTTCCTTGCATATGCTAGTTTTTGCTTGCCTTGATAATTTGTTTGCCTATAATATGCCTATGCATAGGAAGTATGTTAGACTTAGATGTGTTTGTCACGTGTTTTATGATGCTCTCTTTGTGCTTCAATTTTTGTCTTTCATGTGAGCATCATTGTAATCTCAATGCCTAGCTAAAAAGGCTTTAAAGAAAAGCGCTTGTTGGGAGTCAACCTAATATTTTTTTCCTTTATGTTTTACAATAAATATTTCATCTAGCCTATGGTTAGATGTGGTTTTATGTTTTAATTAGTGTTTGTGCCAAGTAAAACCTTTAGGATAACCTAAGGTGATAGTTATTTGATCCTGCTGTAAAAAACAGAAACTTTGCACGCGGGAGATTAGTTTTCATAAATCACAGAAACATGTTTTTCAGTTGATTCTTTTTCCAGTATATTAATAAACAAATTATATAGGAATTCCTAATTTGGTAGAAGTTTTTAGGTGCCAGAAGTTTGCGTTTGATACAGATTGCTACTGACTATTCTGTTTTTGACAGATTCTGTTTTTCGTGTGTTGTTTGCTTATTTTGATGAATCTATGGCTAGTATCGGAGGTTATGAACCATAGAGAAGTTGGAATACAGTAGGTTTAATACCAATATAAATAAAGAATGATTTCATTACAGTACATTAAAGTGGTGGTTTGTTTTATTCCGCTAACGGAGCTTATGAGATTTTCTGTTGAGTTTTGTGTTGTGAAATTTTCAAGTTTTTGGTAAAGATTTGATGGATTATGGAATAAGGAGTGGCAAGAGCCTAAGCTTGGTGATGCCCAAGGCACCCCAAGGTAAATTCCAAGGACACCCAAAAGCCTAAGCTTGGGGATGCCCCGGAAGGCATCCCCTCTTTCGTCTTCGTCCATCGACAACTTTACTTGATGCTATATTTTTATTCACCACATGATATGTGTTTTTATTGGAGCGTATTGTATGATTTGAGTCTATGCTTTTTAGTTTACCACAATCATCCTTTCTGTACAAACCTTTTGGAAGAGACACACATGAATCGGAATTTATTAGAATACTCTATGTGCTTCACTTATATCTTTTGAGCTAGATAATTTTGCTCAAGTACTTCACTTATATCTTTTAGAGCACGGTGGTGGTTTTATTTTATAGAAATTATTGATCTCTCATGCTTCACTTAAATTATTTTGAGAGTACTTTAGAACAGCATGGTAATTTGCTTTGGTTGAAATTAGTCTTAATATAATAGGCATCCAAGATAGGTATAATAAAAACTATCATATAAAGTGCATTGAATACTATGAGAAGTTTGATACTTGATGATTGTTTTGAGATATGGAGATAGTGATATCAAAGTTGTGCTAGTTGAGTAATTGTGAATTTGAGAAATACTTGTGTTGAAGTTTGCAAGTCCCGTAGCATGCACGTATGGTAACCGTTGTGTAACGAATTTGAAACCTGAGGTGTTCTTTGAGTGTCATCCTTTGTGTGGAGGTCGGGGGTGCGCGTTGGTTAACTCCTACCAACCTCCCCCCTAGGAGCATGTGTGTAGTGCTTGGTTTTGATGACTTGTAGATTTTTGCAATAAGTATGTGAGTTCTTTATGACTAATTTTGAGTCCATGGATTATACGCGCTCTCACCCTTCCATCATTGCTAGCCTCTTCGGTACCGTGCATTCCCCTTTCTCACCTTGAGAGTTGGTGCAAACTTCGCCGGTGCATCCAAACCCCGTGATATGATACACTCTATCACACATAAACCTCCTTATATCTTCCTCAAAACAACCACCATACCTACCTATCATGGCATTTCCATAGCCATTCCGAGATATATTGCCATGCAACTTTCCACCGTTTCATTTATTATGACACACTTCATTATTGTCATATTGCCATGCATGATCATGTAGTTGACATCATATTTGTGGAAAAGCCACCATGCATGTTATTTCATACATGTCACTCTTGATTCGTTTCCCATCCCGGTACACCGTCGGTGGCATTCATATAGAGTCATATTTTGTTCTAGTATCGAGTTGTAATCATTGAGTTGTAAATAAATAGAAGTGTGATGATCATCCTTCATAGAGCATTGTCCCAAAAAAAGGAGGCCCAAAAAAAGAAATAAAAAGGCGACAATGCTACTATCTCTTTTCCCACGCTTGTGCTTCAAAGTAGCACCATGATCTTTATAATAGAGAGTCTCTTATTTTGTCACTTTCATATACTAGTGGGAATTTTTCATTATAGAACTTGGCTTGTATATTCCAACAATGGGCTTCCTCAAATGCCCTAGGTATTCGTGAGCAAGCAAGTTGGATGCACACCCACTTAGTTTCATTTGTTGAGCTTTCATACATTTATAGCTCTACTGCATATGTTGCATGGCAATCCCTACTCGTTGCGTTGACATCAATTGATGGGCACCTCCATAGCCCGTTGATTAGCCGCGTCAACATGAGACTTTCTCCTTTTTTTGTCTTCTCCACACAACCCCCATCATCATATTCTATTCCACCCAAAGTGCTATTTCCATGGCTCACGCTCATGTATTGCGTGAAAATTGAAAAAGTTTTAAAATTCTAAAGTATGAAACAATTGCTTGGCTAAAACCGGGGTTGTGCATGACTTGAATATTTTGTGTGACGAAGATGTGAAATAGCCAAACTATATGATTTTGTAGGGATGAACTTTCTTTGGCCATGTTATTTTGAGAAGACATAATTGCTTAGTTAGTACGCTTGAAGTATTATTATTTTTATGTCAATATTGAACTTTTATCTTGAATCTTTCTGATCTGAATATTCATGACTCAATAAAGAAAATTACACTGAGAAATATGCTAGGTAGCATTCCACATCAAACATTCTGTTTTTCTCATTTACCTACTCAAGGACGGGCAAGAATTAAGCTTGGGGATGCTTGATACGACTCCAACATATCTATAATTTTTTATTGTTCCATGCTATTATATTATCTGTTCTGGATGATTAATGTGCTTTACAATACACTTTAATATTATTTTTGGGACTAACCTACTAACCGGAGGCCCAGCCCAAATTGTTGTTTTCTGCCTATTTCAGTGTTTCGCAGAAAAGGAATATCAAACGGAGTCCAAACGGAATGAAACCTTGTGGAGTGTTATTTTTGGAACAAACGTGATCCAGAGGACTTGGAGTGGACGTCAAGAAAGAAACGAGGAGGCCACGAGGCAGGGAGGCGCGCCTGCCCCCCTGGGCGCGCCCCCACCCTCGTTGGCCCCTCGTAACTCCACCGACCTACTTCTTCCTCCTATATATAACTACGTACCCCGAAAACATCCAGGAGCACCACGAAACCCTATTTCCACCACCGCAACCTTACATGCCATGAGATCCCATCTTGGGCCTTTTACGGCGCTCTGCCGGGGAAAGGCGGCATTGATCACGGAGGGCTTCTACATCAACGACATAGCCTCTCCGATGATGTGTGAGTAGTTTACCTCAGACCTTCGGGTCCATAGTTTTTTAGCTAGATGGCTTCTTCTCTCTCTTTGATTCTCAATACAAAGTTCTCCTCGATCATCTTGGAGATCTATTCGATGTAATTCTTTTTGCGGTGTGTTTGTCAAGATTAGATGAATTGTGAGTTTATGATCTAGATTATCTATGAAGAATATTTGAATCTCCTCTGAATTATTTTATGTACGATTTTTTATCTTTGCAAGTCTCTTCGAATTATCAGTTTGGTTTGGCCTACTAGATTGATCTTTCTTGCAATGGGAGAAGTGCTTGGCTTTGGTTTCAATCTTGCGGTGTTCGATCCCAGTGACAGAAGGGGAACCGATACATATTGTATTGTTGCCATCGAGGATAAAAAGATGGGGTTTATATCATATGTTTGAGTTTATCCCTCTACATCATGTCATCTTGCCTAATGCGTTACTCTGTTCTTATGAACATAATACTCTAGATGCATGCTTGATAGCGGTCGATGTGTGGAGTAATAGTAGTAGATGCAGAATCATTTCGGTCTACTTGTTGCGGACGTGATGCCTACATACATGATCATGCCTAGATATTCTCATAACTATGCACTTTTCTAGCAATTGCTCGACAGTAAATTATTCACCCACCGTAATACTTATGCTATCTTGAGAGAAGCCACTAGGGAAACCTATGGCCCCCGGGTCTATTTTCCATCATATTAATCTTTCATCTACTAGCAATTTCTTGCTCCATTTATTTTGCAATCTTTACTTTTCAATCTATAAAACAAAAATACCAAAAATATTTATCTTATTATCTCTATCAGATCTCACTTTTGCAAGTGGCCGTGAAGGGATTGACAATCCCTTTATCACGTTGGTTGCAAGGTTCTTATTTGTTTGTGTAGGTATGAGGGACTTGCGTGTGGCCTCCTACTGGATTGATACCTTGGTTCTCAAAAACTGAGGGAAATACATACGCTACTTTGCTGCATCACCCTTTCCTCTTCAAGGGAAAACCAACACAGTGCTCAAGAGGTAGCACGTGGTAATATTTTTGTCCCATTTGGGGCAGGTTTGGGTATTTGCTTCTCACAAACCAGAGCTTCTCACAACAAGCATGATGGTTTGATTCAGA
Organism: Aegilops bicornis; assembly: GCA_021605145.1. Lineage (NCBI taxonomy): Eukaryota > Viridiplantae > Streptophyta > Magnoliopsida > Poales > Poaceae > Aegilops > Aegilops bicornis. The sequence continues at coordinate 158,444,079 of CM038670.1, read as the reverse complement.
GCGTCCCACCTTTGGGGAATGACGATATCCATTGCCTCTTATTGCTTTCAAATTTTTTTCTCGTGTCAACATAGAACAACGGGAGTGTTGTGTCAATTTTTGTGATTTTTCAGGGTTCGTTTGGACATTTTTATGCATTAACTGAGTTTTCAATGCATTTATGTGCATCATTCAAATTTGAACTACATGCACATGCTCCAGTGCATATAAATTCGTTGAAAATAAAATCTGTATCCTTGGGTGCATGCTTAGGTCACATGCAAGAAATGGGAATGAATTTCAAACACCAGGGCACCATTGATTGCCGACAAAACGTTGAGTGCTTTATTTTTAAATTCTAGTAAATCCAAAAGTAAATAAAATTCATGAAACTTGGCATTCTATCATGGAATGGAACCCAACATGCTTGTGGTATTTTTGTGTCCATTTTGAGAGAAAGGCGCTTTTCGAATAATGGCAGCCAACAAGGGCATTTGAAAAAAATGCTGCCCCTTTAGTATCTCAAACGTTTTTATAATTCAAACCGTGTGCGTTCTGTTAACCATTCATGTGACGCCACGTGTCTTGGTTTTAATGGATGTAGGAGGTGCCATGCGGACAGCGGCTTGACCTTGACTGAATGGGAGGCGTGCGAGCACCGTCCGATGCGCAGGCTGACCGAGAGGCGTGCAAGCTGTCCTCGAATGCATGGGCTCACCAGGAAGCGTGCGAGCTATACGCTACGCAGGCTCACTGGGAAGCGAGCCCTTTGACTTCCATGGCCGCCCGCCTTGCTTGCATCCTCTCCATTAATGGCGCCCGTGCCGCAGTTTAATTCGGTTTTTAAATATAAAACACTCATCACAAATGTTTTAGTTAGAACACCCGTATGCAAACCGACAGCTTCCCTAGGAAGCCAAGAGAAAATGTGCCGAGCAGGATTTCTGCAGCTCTTGATCACAAACATTTTACATAGAACACACGTATGCAAAGTGAGAGCAGTGCAGGATTTGTGCATCCCTTCAACGCAAACGGTTGTTTTGGATGACCCGTATGCAACCACGTACAAATAATTTGGTAAGATTTTTGGCAATCCTCGTAACCGTGCGATTTTTCAAAATATGAAGCTAAAAATCACTAGCTGTATCTAACTTTTGCAACTAAAATTTTGTAATTAAGCATAGATTTCATTCATAGATTAAGCAACCGTTCTTAATTTATACAAACAGTTCACCTCGACAGCTGAACTGACCAAACTTTTCCCCAATTGTTGCCAACCACATAGAGAAATAGCTAGTTCAACTATATATACTAGCAAATTTTAAGTACGTTGTACAGTTCCACCACATCTATAGTCAGATGAACTGAACAAAATAGCCCCTAAATACTACTACTACTACGGTGGGGCTTTGTACTAGTTCCGACTGCCTCTCCTCTGCCGAGCATGCTCAGTAAGAGGCGGAGGAGGAGGAGCCTACCGACGTGCTGGGCACCACAATACGGTGTCTGCCGCTGTTGCAGCTTCAGCGATGCTCCCCTCGAACACCCTCTGCCGCTCTAGACGACCCCTCTCGAAGCGGTGGTTCTCCTCGTAGATCTCTCGATTCCTCGCCTCTGAGACGACATGTGCCGCGGCCACGGCGGCGGTAAGGCTCTTTGCGTGCTCGACGAGGCACTCCTCCTCCTCCCGCAGGAACTCGGTGTAGCGCGCAGAATCGTTGAAGCACGTGCGGGCATCCACCTCCGCCTCCCGCCTTCGGGCGACGGTGGCGGAGCGGGTGATGACCCCGGCGGTCGACGATGGGCTGGCGGTCACGGTGGCCGACGACGGGGTGGCGGCCACGACCACCACCTGCGCCGGGCGCGATGGCGGGCGAGTGATAGCCATAGTGGCGGCGGTGGGGTGGCGGCCACGGCGCCACCTCCGCCCGGGCGGGGCAAAAGCGGTGTGGCGGCAATGGCGGCGGCAACAGCTGCCAGCAGGCGATGGTGGCGGAGCGTGTGGTGGGTGTTCGCGCACACCGCGGGGCGCCACGCGCACTACACTACGCGAGGGGCTGCGCCGCCGCGCCGCGGTTAGCCTCCCAGCTGGAGCTGTCCTCTGATGATGGCGGAGTGGCTGAGCAACGACGATGGACTGGTGCCATTGGCGATTGTGGGAGAAGCAGAGGAGATAAGCTACATGAAGGGAGGGGAAATGCGACGCAGGACTCGCCGGCCGAGAGGGTTTTTATAAGAGGCCGGTAAGCATTGCGAGTTTGGGGGATTTCACCGAGTCTTGCAGGAAGCTTGGGCGGGAACCTGTGGGGTTGCGCGGGAATGGGCTCATCGATGATTCATTGGCGCCACTGTTTGGCCAAAGGAACGCCCCCGCTTGCTGCGCAAGCTTGCGCTGTAAGCCGTCTGCGGCAGCGGGGTGACAAGACGTGCGAGAGGAGGACGAAAGGCCACGTGCACATACGGTTAATAAAAAACATTTGTGATTTAATTACCTACAATACCACCACACGTCCTGGTTTGTAAGTATGATTTAACTAATAAAAGACAAATGCATGTCGCCAAAGATTATATAGTTGGCCTTGTATTTGAACACAGTTACCAATTATATAATTTTTAAAACATGCATTAACATTTTGTTGGTTATATTTGAGGGTAAAGTATGGCACAGAACATAAAGGAGACTATAGACTAGACGGAGGTGCTAGCACACGGCCGCTCTCTATGCAGCAACGCAACTGTCAGCCGGCTTGTTGGCGACCATTTCCTGCGTGTTCAACTGCTCTATGTGTCTTGCGGTTCAGGCGGCCGTGGCGCGCACTGCTCGAGTCCCGCCGCGCGCGCTCTAGCCTCGTCCCTCCACGCGTGCTGCCAGTGTTTGGGGCCGGTGCACGATCACGCACGTTCGTGTGCAAGCAGTTGCGTCAGGCACGGCGCAACGATGCTGTTACCCGCTGCAAAAACTGCCATGCGGACGCGTCGATAATCCACGCCGCCCGGCCCCCTTTTATTCCTGCGGCCATTTACCTTCATCTCTCGTCTCACACTACACAATAAGCACACCCACGAGGACACATGCAGAGGGGACATCCGGCGGTTCCAATGGCGCTCCCCGTGGCTCCAATGGCGCTCCCAGCGGCCGACGACGGCAACGGCGGGCAGTTCACCACGGATCACGTAGTGGACACCCACCTGAGGGGGAAGGCCCTCTCAGTGGTGTACACGAACGATCCGGTCTCGGTCGAGAGCTCCATCCAAACTATGGAGCATTTCCTTGCCGAGGACAAGTACCGAGTGGTCGGCTTCGACGTCGAGCACACCATCGGTCGTGTCGGGCACGATTAGAAGGTTGTCGTCGCCCAGTTGTGCATGTGACATGACGTCCTCGTCAACCACTACCACCTTGCCACAAGGCCTTGCGAGCGTTTCTCCAGGTCTATCAACAGCTCCTACTACAGATTCGCTATGGTGGACACCACCAACGATCTTAAAGCGCTCAAGGTTTTGGACTTGAAATGCCCGAATCTTGTCAACATCCAGCACCACTACAAGGTCTGGGGCAGCGACAAAAAGAAACTAAACTCCCTGGTTGACTTCGCCTCGGCCATCGTTGATCCCTACTACGCGAAGATGAAGGAAGAGAGCAATAAGGACAAGAACGCTTGGCACAGTGTGTGGCATGAGAGACTGGATGAACAACATTTCAAGTACGCAGCCATGGACGCGTACACAGGCTACGAGATGTACAGGTGGATCGTTGACATGAGGAACTGTCTTCTTCCTGACCAAGACGAGGGATCGATCCACATAGGAGTGGCGGGAGCGTCACTAGAAGTAGATGACTAGACGATCGTTTCTCCTACTTTAGGATGCATGCAATTGTTTATTGAGGTGTCTGCGAATGATCTGTATAGTCACTTATGTAATTGGATGTTTATTTCAGTTATATATTTACATGTTATTCTACTGTAGACAGAGCAATTCACGCGGCTTATTAGCAGCAATCGTCTGTGTTATTATTGGTCTTCGCACACATTTCTGATTACAGACCTGTTTGTCGTGTATCACACACATCTTGTTCAGTTGAACCGTTTCCATTGTGCTGCCTAATCACATACAGTTCATCCCAGTGAACCGTATGTTGTATATCGCACACGCCTTCATCTGGCTGCCCGTTTCTTTTGTTCCTCCTCATCCCAAAGAGTTAATTGAGCTGAACCATATGCCCTGCATCACACACGCAACTAAATTCTGAACCGTGTTTGATGCATCTATTATCACAAACGTTTTGCACCTTTTTTGACGGGTTTTCTACCCCACCGTTTGCGATTATGGCATCACACACAGTTTCGTCGAAGGGTCTCTGATCATAGTGTCGTGTTTGGCCCATCCTGCAGTAGTGTAGGGGAGGGCAATCTGGCTCCGATCGGCGTGACCTCTTTGAGGCGAAGATCGCGGAAGGGCGAAGCGGCGGAGGAGACCGCTGCCTTATTCTGAAGGGCCAGGCGTTGAGGAGTCGGATTAGGGGGTGTCCGGATAGCCGGACTATGACCTTTGGTCGGACTCCTGGACTATGAAGATACAAGATTGAAGACTTCGTCCCGTTTCCGGATGGGACTTTCCTTGGCGTGGAAGGCAAGCTTGGCACTACGGATATGTAGATCTCCTACCATTGTAACCGACTCTATGTAACCCTAGCCCTCTCCGGTGTCTATATAAACCGGAGGGTTTTAGTCCATAGGACGAACAACAATCATACCATAGGCTAGCTTCTAGGGTTTCGCCTCTCTGATCTCGTGGTAGATCTACTCTTGTACTACCCATATCATCAATATTAATCAAGCAGGTGTAGGGTTTTACCTCCTTCGAGAGGGCCCGAACCTGGGTAAAGCTGTCGTGTCCCTTGTCTCCGGTTACCATCCGCCTAGAGCGCACGATTCGGGACCCCCTACCGAGATCCGCTTGATTTGACACCGACATTGGTGCTTTCACTAAGAGTTCCTGCAATATGCGTCGCCCGTCGGGAAGGATGCCTCATCTCGTCTTTAAAGGCGACACTTTGTTGCTAAAGAAGCTTTGGCTGTCGGCCAAACTCTCCGTCTAAGCGGTTTTCTTATGACCGCTTTGTTAAGCGCCCGCAAGCGATGACTTCTCGGGTCGCCGAAAGCAATCTTCACGTTAACTCGGAGCTCGCCGAGCGGTTAGATCGATGGAGCTCTCTTCCTTAAGCGAGCTCTTGGATCGCGCCATCGCCACAGGAGTCGCTTCTGAGACTATGATCGGATTGGGCCTAAACCCGATGCGAGAGAGATTAACTCTCCCGGGTTACCCTGCGTTCTTTGTGGTAGAGGAACAATCTGGCGACCCTTCTTCTATCTTAAGGACTAACTTCGTCCGGATTCCCAATCCCTCCATGCGGATTCCAGCGGAGGAGGGCGTCCTCAAGCCACGAACCTAAAGTCAGGCAGCGGGCTAGATTCATTGGACAACATCCAAGAATCCAAGCTTCCAAGTTCGGAAGCTCCTTGGCCCTTAAGTCTCAGATTGGGCGCGGTTCCAGATTTAATTCCACCCGCCCACCCAAACATAAGAGACCTATCTCAAATTCGGCAAGAGCCCGTAGAAAGCGATACACTATTCTTGGGCGATTCCCCACAGTTATGGACAGGATAAAGGACTGCCGCGAGGAGGACGCAATCTCATTCTTCTGCAATGATTGCACGGACAACGGGATCCTCAATGCTATAAGTCGACGTGACATTACACACTTTGCCGACTTGGCGTCCATAGTACGAAAGTACTGTGCGATGGAAAGCGTCTGGAAAACTGAAGCTAGATTTTGGGACAATCCGGCCTTGAATACAACCCCAGTCCGAAATAAAAGGGTGCACCATCGCCAGGCACCTGGGTTAAATACCAAAAAGCAAAAACCCTATATAGGGCATGGAACCGTCTTTGGAGGGATGGCTCAATGGACCTGTAAAATTCATAGTCTGAGGCGCCACTCCAACTCATAGCCTTAGAGCATGTTGGATACTACGGCAGGTGGCCAAAAGTGGCGAAGAGCTTCTAGCTCTAGAGCACCAGCCGAGGATACCCGATGCACGGTATTAACAGGTCTTGAGACTTTCGCATCAAATAATATGCGGAAACGAACACTCCGTAGCCTTGCCGAAGTCTACCAAGTAGCAACAATAAACCCATGGAGTGACACGGCTATTACCTTTAATGCCACTGACGAACCTAAATTCCAAACAGCCCGAGCACCAGCCGCATTGGTCGTCAGTCCGATAGTGGACGGATTTCTCCTTACCAAGGTACTCATGGACGGTGGAAGCGGATTGAACCTCATTTACGAGGAAACCCTCCGAAAAATGGAAATATACTGGAGCCACATTAAGGGAAGCAGCACAACCTTTAGAGGAATAATCCCCAGTCGGGAAGCACGCTGTACAAGAGAAATCACACTGGATGTGGTGTTCGGCACGCCGGATAATTACAGGTCCAAGGAAGTCACGTTTCAAGTGGCCCCGTTCAGCAGCGGATACCACGCTCTATTAGGGCGAGAGGCATTCACAATTTTTCAAGCTATACCCCATTATGGGTACATGAAGCTCAAAATGTCCGGGCCCAACGGAATCATCACTCTTGCTAGTGACCGGACATAGCACTCCAGTAGAAAATAAGATAGCCACACTGGCCCTTGAGGCACTATCCGAAGCCCTAGCGGCCGAGGAACTCACTGCGCTACGCTCCATGATGAATAGGGACGATGTGATACTCGATAAGAGATCCAAGTCCAGTTCCTTCAAACCAGCGGACGAAATAGTCAAATTCCAAGTCCATCCAACGGACCCTACAAAAACAGCCTCCATCGGGGCACAATTAAATCCTGATGTAGACGCCGCACTAAGAGAATTCCTACGCGAAAATTGGGACATTTTTGCCTAGCACCCTTCAGACATGCCGGAATCCCACGCCGGTGGCTGAGCACAACCTAAACATCCTAAAAGGGTTCAAGCCAGTCAAGCAGGCTCTTGGCGTTTCTCCGAACCCAAGAGGCGAGGCCATGGGAGAGGAGCTAGCCAAACTATTGGAGGGCGGATTCATCGGAGATATAAAACATCCGGACTGGCTAGCAAACTGGTGATGGTACCAAAGAAGGACAAATCCTGGCGCCTATCGTCGATTTCAAGGACCTCAACAAGGCTTGCCCAAAGGATCCCTTCCCGTCCCCGCATCGATCAAATCATCGGCGCTACCGCGGGTTCACGATTCATTGTGTTTCCTCGGCGCATACTCCGGCTACCACCAAATTAAGATGGCGAGAGCGACCAAGCATAGCGGCATTCATCACTCCATACGGCCCATTACGCTTCAACACAATGCCCTTCGGGCTCAAAAGCGCCGGCGCAACATATCGGCGCATGATTCGAGACATGTCGGCAAACCCAGATCGGCAAAACAGTGGAGGCATACGTAGACGATGTGGTCGTCAAAAGCAAGTATGTCGAAACTCTAGTAGACGACTTGAGGCTCACATTCGATAATCTCCGAACATGTGACATCAAGCTCAACCCGAAAGAATGCGTTTTCGGCATACCAGCCGGAAAGCTCTTGGGCTTCATTGTATACGGTAGAGGAACTGAAGCAAACCCAGCCAAGATCTGTCACGACCGGTTTTCCGGGTATTAATTTCCCAGAAAATGGCCCTTGTGCTCACCAGCCCCAGGATTACTGTTAGCTGATGAGGCACCAACTTGATACAGAAATTCCAAGAAAATAGAAAAATATGTAGTACAAGACCATTCTGGCCTATGAGTACAACAAATGGTTTCTAGTGGTTGATGGCGGAAGCGGTTTGTGGATCATCAGCGTCTATGGGACTGCATTTCCCACAGGAACAGCTGACCAGGGTAAATCCTATCTTCGCGAGGCTGCTATCATCATTGCGTAGGTTTCGGGGCTGTCATTGCATCGCTCCTCTCCATGCAAGCAATCTGGCCAAGACAATAGCCACGGACAAGCCAGTGAGTACTTTGAATGTACTACATAAACATTATGAACACGGGTATAATATAACAAACGATAATCATGTTCTGAAATATTTTATGAGCACAGCGTCAGTCACAAAATAAAATCTCTGATGCATGCGAACAGGTTATTTATAAACATTAATATGCAATAATAGAGTATTAATGAAAGGCACCAATCGGGTGTCTGAAGCGACGACTCGAAAGGTTAGTAAACAATGAGCATGCCTCAGTCGGGCGTCTGAGCGACACCACATAAAGGGCTTATAAAATAAATAAATAACAGGCATGCCACAGTCGGGCGTCTCAGCGACACCGCATAAAGGGCTTATAAAGTAAATAAATCACAAGCATGCCACAGTCGGGCGTCTCAGCGACACCACATAAAGGGCTTATATGGTAAATAAATAACAAGCATGCCACAGTCGGGCGTCTCAGCGACACCACATAAAGGGCTTATAAAGTAAATAAATAACTAGCATGCCACAGCCGGGCGTATCAGCGACACCACATAAAGGGCTTATAAATAATCATAGTGAAATATCCAGGAGGTAGAACCATCCCAGGGATACTTGATAATTTTAATAATATAACGGGTTAGTCCATAACAAATAGTAGTCATGATCATCACACGTCACAAGTCATGATCCAAGTTCTGGTTTAATAGTTCCTCCTCCGAAGACCGACACTAAGACTTACACTTGACCCATCCCAGACTGTAGTCCTTAACCATGGACACGGCTATTCGAATAGATTTAATCTCTGTAGAGGGTGTACTCTTTAACCACGAGTAACGGATTCCTTTAGTCCATCGGGACTAATTCCATTCTGATCTTTTAATTGAAAACACGCCTAACTTCGCACACACCAACTTAACTCACGATTATGCGGAATCACCCACGACACTGTTAAGCAAAACTCTAAGTGGTGTGGCTACAACCTCGCGTAGCATGGGATCAAATTTATATCGCTGGCGCTCTAAGGGGTGCCCCTCTCGGTCCCAACGGAAACACCCATGCCCCGGACCAGGTGGCATGCCTACCGGATGCAGCCGGTATCTTCCACCATGGCCTCTCTGTATGGTGTGTGCTAGGAAGGGGTTTACACTTATTGAACCGTACCCTACCTATGGTAGAGACAAGTGGGAGTACGAAACAAGTATGGGGGTTACCGAGACAAGACTCGATCTATGGTCGACTCAGGAGACTTAGTATTCCCTGCATGGTTAGCATAATAATTTATACTTCAACCAACATACAGAATCACCACGCGACCTACCTCCTCATGCCATACCGGACACGACCGTCTCGACGGAGGACTAGGGACAAGACCGTGTCTACCCAAGACAGAGGCTTTCCCGGATTTTGTTCCGGTATGCATGAAAGGCATATGATGGTGACTACTATCACAAACATATCAACTCCAACAGCATGAAATCATCAATATGCACTCATGAGTAGGGACATATCATCACATAAAATGACGTATACCCCGTGTCGAGGTGGGGTTGTTACCGTGTCGAAATAACACACAATATTATGCCAGGGTTCAGAATGCTTGCCTTCAAGTTGTGGAGGGGTGAGGTGCTCTCCAAAACTTTTGAAAGTAGTAACTCCCCTCCATTTCCTATTTTAAAAAAAATATTCAAATAACACATACTTTAAAAACAGTACAAAAAAGTTGCTTGGAAAAACTCCAAATAAATCTTAAAATAAACTAGACTAAATTTGAGGAAGGTATAAAAAGAATCAACTCATTTGGAGTTTTATTTAAAAAGTTATGGTCGGTCAAAGTTTTGGTTAAACTCTGTTATTTAAAATAAAACAGAAAAGAAAAACGATTCTAATATATGCACACGTCGAAGACGTACTCTCGGAATACGCCTCCACTTATGCGTGCGTGGACCCGGTATTTGGAGTCGTGACAGTGGGCCGCTTTGGCCCTTGGTCGAGGTTGACCATTCCACGCGCGCGTCGTCTCCGACCGAACAAAGGCGGAGCTCCGGCGAGGCTCGCTTGCGAACGGAGGCATTCCTTGGGGATCTGAGCACATGGGTGTGCTCAGGTCGTCGAGGCGAACCTGTGGGTACCGGCCATGGTCGCCGACGTGGACTGAGTCGCCAGCGACGAGCTTCGCGGCGGAGATGGCTTCGGGAGGGATTGGGGTTTTAGGCTATGGTGGCTTCCGGTCGGGGCTGAGGTGATGGGCGGCTCCGGACGATCACGTGGAGTCGGATGGTGGCGCTGGATGGACGAGAGGGGCTTTGGTTGCGACTAAATCGGCCGGAGGGCGGCGGCGGCAGAATCGGTCGGAGGCAAGGAAGAAGGTCTCCCGCCGTTGCTTGCTGGACGTGGGACACGCCAGAGGCGTGGTGCGAGGCTGCCTGAGGCTCGAACGTGCTCGGGATCCCCCTTTTATAGCGCGGTTAGGTCGGTCCCGAGGCGGCCGGAGATAAGAATGGCGGCGAACCGCCTCTTTGTTGTTCTTGAGGCGGCGTAAGCGCGAGCGAGGCTTGCGAGATGAGCGTGCGGATAAGCTTGATCTGCTCCAGGGGGCAGCTGGCCTTGGCGTAGCTCGGCGATGCCGGCAAATGGCGGTAGGCGCGCTGCGGACACCGGCGTGCCGCCAAGGGGGCTCTGACGGCGGCGCTGTAGGGCACCAGGGCGGCCTGGCGCGTTCTGGCGAGAGTACGTGTTTGCCGAAATGTCATTGTGAGCTAGAGGGCATATGAGGAGTTGGTGATCAACAGATCTAGGCTAGTGGTAGCTGTGAGGCTAGTGGACATGCTCGTTTGGCTGCTGTGGCAAGTCCGCAATGCAAACTCATGAGCATGTCAATTCTGTTCATGAACTCAAAGTGTTCGACCCCGATGCAACTCTTGGGGTGGCCAAAGTCTCCAGATCCTAGTCTCCTTAGGTGTAGGTGGTGGTGGTCAGGTTAGTTTGCCAAACAGAGAAACTTGTTAGTGCAATTATTTGAGAAAACCAATTCTGGACAGAACCTATAGGCTATCATTTCATGGACCAAAAATATCCCAATGGGTTCATGCTCCTGGTCTTAAGGGTTTTGCAGGAAGGACTACAAGCAGGAAAAGGAATCATGAGTAAAGGAGCAACTTAAAATGTGGTTGATGTACAAATCATCAAGTTGGACCAGAATAAAGATGAGGTTGATTCACTCAAAAATTTCAAAGGACATAACTGGGTTTTTTCATAAAGTTGAGTAATATACTCCTATTGACATCCCATAATTGTGGTGGAAGTTTTAAAGAAATATTTAAATAGGTTGTAGTGCAAAATTGCCCACTGGACCAGATTTGAAAATTTGGTGTAGAGCTCAAATTCTCCAATGAACAGAAGATGTTTTTGCATAAAAGTGATTTAAAAACATCACATGACATCCCCAAATTTTGGTTGGAATTTTTAGTTAAATTTCTCAAATGGTTGTAGTTCAAAAAGAGCTCCAAAACTAATGAAAATAACTTTAAGGAATAAAGCTCAGAGAGAGAAATAATTATGTAAATAAATTCCACTGATTAAGAATGGTTTTATTCAGAGAGCATAGAAGTCCAATAAGATTTTTTTAAAAGTTTTTCACTTGAGGCAAAAACTGCATAAGGGTAAAGGAAAGAAAGGTTCTGAAATCAAAAGAAATTCCAGAAAATAAAAGTTTAAGCTTCCTGGCAAAATTTTAATTAATAAAACAAGGCTAAAATTTTTGGGGTGTCACAACACTACCCCCCTTAAGAAAAATCTCGTCTTTGAGATTTGCTAAGGATTGTTATTGAAAATATTACTTTTACCATATCAAAACAATTACTTTACTTAAGCGGTAAAATACAGCTACAGTGAGTGGGCAATAAGTGGCATAAAGCTACAGCGTGGGATACTGGCGCTGCGTGGAGAAAATCACGACTTTGGGGAAAAACGAGCGATTTCTACGTCGGACGCAGTAAATTTAGAATAAATTCTAAATTCTAAAATACGCTAGTCGTGCAGGAAATCTGGTGCTCCCTCGGGCGTGGTGGACCCGGGGTCCACTGTCAGTCTCTTCTTCTTCCTCTGGTTCTCTCTTCTTCCTCTCTCCCGCGCGCTTTCCCGCGCTTTCTCCACCGGCGACGTCTAGCGCGTAGGGCATCTAGGCCGTACTGCGGTAGTGCGCGGCGTGCTAGCTGCCGGTGCAGCGTGCACTCACCTCGCGGGCCAGTGCATTGTCGGCACTGCTTGCAGATTCGCCCACCGTACACCGATCTCGAGCTATAAAACGACCGGGTGCTCCTTTCTTCTTCCTCACACCTGGCCTCGCTCCTCCTTCTCCTTCCTTCTCCTCTGTTTCCGTTTGCCGAAGCTCGAGGCGAGGCTCTAATGGCGAAGGTGGTGCCGTCTTGATACGTGATCACGGTGTGCGGAGGGTGGCAGCGATCTTTGGGGCTCTCCGTGCTCTGTCTTGCGATGATCCTCGATGATCGTCGCGATGCTGCCGCTCGGGTGCTGGCTCTCCGTGGTGGCGGTGATCACGAGGACTAGGTGTGACGCCGGGTGTTAACTATTGTTGGTGTGCCGGAGGTGACTAGTACCCGGATGATTTTCCACTGATCTCTCCTTTGGAGACTGTGGTGTGCTTAGGGAGGGGGTCGGTGAGATGCAACACAGTTACGTGTCTTTGCAAGCAGTGTATGTGTCCGAGTGGTTATGGGTCTGCTGCCGTGGTGCTGCGTGAATAAAATAATCCATGTCGTGAGAAGATATGCGAGGTAGCAACACAGGGAAAAGAAATCTCACTCCAGGATTTTCCGCGAGAGAAATCAGTAAAATTAAGTGTTAAACCGCATCAAAAACTACTCAAATAAATAGAAACTAAATAATTTACTCGCCGCACAAACTCGGGGTACCACGCATAAGTTACAACATATAAATAAATGTAACCATAAAAATTACAGCAGTGACGTCTATAATGCAAACGGTAACTGGACGGGGTCCCGAGAAAACGTCTCTGGTACTGGGACACACTCCTCTTCTATTGGGGGAAGCGGATTGACCAGCCGATGGATGTGTTTCTCCTGGTCGGGCCTCAGTGGTCTGCCGATGGCGATCTGAGGGTTCAAATCAGCGAGACTCTGGAGATAACCCATTACTTGCTGGGTCAAACGTTCTTGAGCGATGACGTACTGGACAAGGTTGGCTAGTACTGGATCTCTCTCAATTCGTCCACCGGGAAAAGATGTCACTTCTCCGGGTGTTGCACGGCTCAGAAAGTAATAATACCCTCGTTCGCTGGCATAGGGTACCGCGAATTGAAGGCGAGCAAGCGCTTCGTATGCAGCAGCTTCTATGGCCATATGTGGGGTCGGCATAGATTTCCCCATGAAGGAGATCTCCGTTGGGTCTTGGTTTGAGTTTACGGGAGGGATGTGTACTGCTGCCCAATATTTCAAGGTGGAAGGGGTGATTCTCGATTTGAACAACTCGTACTGGGGTGGCTGGGTAGAACCCATGGTACTGCAGGTAAAATCCCACAATATTTTGACAAAGCTACCTGGGGTTGCATCTGGGGTTCTCAGATAAATACTATGGCTCGGCATGGCAAGAAATGGTTGTGAGGGTGGTGCACGAGGTGAGGGGTGCTTGGCAAGGTCACGAGGTGGCCTCCTTATATAGCATCCGGGCTGGGTTATTACCGCGGCGAGGGGTACTCATTTGTCGGATCTGCTCTCATGGGGTCGGGGTCAGAGCCACAGAGACACATATCTCACAAAAGTGACGTGTTACTGTGGGTGTCGTCGGGGTTGGTTTTGGTAGCGATGCCCGAAACAAAAATGCAACTGCCAGGCTGATATATCCATGCAAGGTTACTATTCAAAATAGAGGCACAACGACAGGCTGCTTTTGTTTACAAGGTCACATGATTATAAGGCGTGGATACACTGAGACTCGGCACTACTCGAGTGACTTAGTCTACCTCGTTTATATCCAAGCGGGCGTGCCTTGTGGATGTCGAGGCTTCTCCAAGGGTTTCACCATCGGGATTAGCTGGAGGTGCTTGAGGACTGCAGGTCGGGGTGGCGATGATGGCCATCGCGGGATTGTTGGCCACAATCCCGTTGGAGTGTGCTCCCAGGCGGCAAGCACTTACGGGGTCATCAAAATACCTTGGTTGATGGCTGGGGCTGACCTCACAGGTCTCGATCGGGTGTCCAAACAGCCTGTTGGGCTGTCGGCGTCGGGCTCGTCTTCTCTTCTTGCGGGGCTCGGCGAACCAGCTCTCCACGAGCTGCGATCAGATCAATGGTGATTTGATCGAACAGTTCCTCTAGTGCACCTCGTGGCGCACTAGGTGCAACGAAGTGAGATCCGTCTCGTGATCTCCGTTGGCAACTTGGGGGTCTACCATACCCTTCACGCTGGGGTAGTAGTAGAATGGCTGACAGTTAACCACAGGCGACAAGCGCCGGAGTTGAACTATAGCCTCTCGAGCAGCTATTTGGATGGCTTGTGGCTCGAAGGAAGTTGTCCTTCGGTGAACACTGTAGGGGCGTTACAGCGGCAGACCCCTACCGTAGATGTGCCTGATGGCCCAGGTGTGGCGGCTCTCACCGCTCATGGGTCCTTGGTACACAACATATTGCAGGGGGCTCTTCTAACGCATAGGCGCGACGGGTGAGGTTTGCGAGCATGGTCACAAAACCTCCAAGGTTGGTTGCTGTGGTCTCATTGTGCACTACGGGGCCAGGCATTATGGCTTGGTTCGGGGTAGAGGTTGTGTTGTGCTGGGTTGAGGCTAGCGTGCCCCTTTTATATAAAAGGGGTCAGAGTCTTCCATCGCACGCTTGCGAATGGGACATATTAGGCGTCGGTCACTGGCGCGTGATCGACAGGCTAAGTTGATAGGTTGGGCACCGACTGTCAAAAGGTGTCTGGCTCACTTTGTGGCTATCTTGCACGAGAAGCTTGGTCGGGGTTTCGTTTAGGTCTGATGGGTTGGTTTACCTAGGTTTTTCGACCTAGCTAAGATAGGATTAGCCAATGGTCAGCCTGGCTCTGATACCAAGTTTGTCACAACCGGTTTTCCGGGTATTAATTTCCCAGAAAATGGCCCTTGTACTCACCAGCCCTAGGATTACTGTTAGCTGATGAGGCACCAACTTGATACAGAAATTCCAAGAAAATAGCAAAATATGTAGTACAAGACCATTTTGGCCTATGAGTACAACAAATGGTTTCTAGTGGTTGATGGCGGAAGCGGTTTGTGGATAATTAGCGTCTATGGGACTCCATTTCCCACAGGAACAACTGACCAGGGTAAATCCTATCTTCGTGAGGCTGCTATCATCATTGCGTAGGTTCCGGGGCTGTCATTGCATCGCTCCTCTCCATGCAAGCAATCTGGCCAAGACAATAGCCAGGGACAAGCGAGTGAGTACTTTGAATGTACTCGCAAACATTATGAACACGGGTATAATTTAACAAACGATAATCATGTTCTGAAATATATTATGATCACAGCGTCAGTCACAAAATAGAATCTCTGATGCATGCGAGCAGGTTATTTATAAACATTAATATGAAATAACATAGTATTAATGAAAGGCACCGATCGGGTGTCTGAAGCGACGCCTCGAAATGTTAGTAAACAACGAGCATGCCTCAGTCGGGCGTCTGAGCGACACCACACAAAGGGCTTATAAAATAAATAAATAACAGGCATGCCATAGTCGGGCGTCTCAGCGACACCGCATAAAGGGCTTATAAAGAAAATAAATCATAAGCATGCCACAGTCGGACGTCTCAGCGACACCACATAAAGGGCTTATAAGGTAAATAAATAACAAGCATGCCACAGCCGGGCGTCTCAGCGACACCACATAAAGGGCTTATAGATAATCACAGTGAAATATCCAGGAGGTAGAACCATCCCAGGGATACTTGATAATTTTAATAATATAACGGGTCAGTCCATAACAAATAGTAGTCATGATCATCACACATCAAAAGTCATGATCCAAGTTCTGGTTTAATAGTTTCTCCTCCGAAGACCGACACTAAGACCGACACTTGACCCATCCCAGACTATAGTCCTTAACCATGGACATGGCTATTCGAATAGATTTAATCTCTGCAGAGGGTGTACTCTTTACCCACGAGTAACGGATTCCTTTAGTCCATCGGGACTAATTCCATTCTGATCTTTTAATTGAAAACACGCCTAACTTCGCACACGGCTTAACTCACGGTGTCAGGAATCACCCACGACACCTGTTAAGCAAAACTCTAAGTGGGGAGGCTACAACCTCGCGTAGCATGGGATCAAATTTATATCGCGCGCTCTAAGGGGTGCCCCCTCTCGGTCCCAACCGGAAACACCCATGCCCCCGGACCAGGTGGCATGCCTACCGGATGCAGCCGGTATCTTCCACCATGGCCTCTCTATACGGTGTGTGCTAGGAAGGGGTTTACACTTACTGAACCGTACCCTACCTATGGTAGGGACAAGTGGGAGTACGAAACAAGTATGGGGGTTACCGGGACAAGACTCGATCTATGGTCGACTCAGGAGACTTAGTATTCCCTGCATGGTTAGCATAACAATTTATACTTCAACCAACAGACAGAATCACCACGTGACCTACCTCCTCATGCCATAACGGACACGACCGTCTCGACGGAGGACTAGGGACAAGACCGTGTCTACCCAAGACAGAGGCTTTCCCGGATTTCCTTCCGGTATGCATGAAAGACATATGATGGTGACTACTATCACAAACATATCAACTCCAACAGCATGAAATCATCAATATGCACTCATGAGTAGGGACATATCATCACATAAAATTACATATACCCCGTGTCGAGGTGGGGTTGTTACCGTGTCAAAATAACACACAATATTATACCAGGGTTCAGAATGCTTGCCTTCAAGTTGTGGAGGGGTGAGGTGCTCTCCAAAACTTTTGAAAGTAATAACTCCCCTCCATTTCCTATTTTCAAAAAAATATTCAAATAACACATACTTTGAAAACAGTACAAAAAAGTTGCTTGGAAAAATTCCAAATAAATCTTAAAATAAACTAGCCTAAATTTGAGGAAGGTAGAAAAAAGAATCAACTCATTTGGAGTTTTATTTAAAAAAATTATGGTCGGTCAACGTTTTGGTCAAACTCTGTTATTCAAAATAAAACAGAAAAGAAAAACGATTCGAATATATGCACACGTCGAAGACGTACTCTGGGAATACGCCTCCACTTATGCCTGCGTGGACCGGCGCTGGGTCGCTGACAGTGGGCCCGCCTGGCCCACTGGTCAGGTTTGACCATTCCACGCGCGCGTCGTCTCTGACCGAACAGAGGCGGAGCTCGTGAGGCTCGCCCGTGACGGAGGCATCCCTCGGGGATCTGAGCACATGGGTGTGCTCAGGTGGTCGAGGCGAACCTGTGGGTACCCGCCATGGTCGCCGACGTGGACTGAGTCGCCGGCGACGAGCTTCACGGCGGAGATGGCTTCGGGAGGGATTGGGGGTTTAGGCTATGGTGGCTCCCGGTCGGGGCTGAGGTGATGGGCGGCTCCGCACGATCACGTGGAGTTGGATGGTGGCGCTGGATGGACGAGAGGGGCTTTGGTTGCGACGAAATCGGCCGGAGGGCGGCGGCGGCCGAATCGGTCGGAGGCGAGGAAGAAGGTCTCCCGCCGTTGCTTGCTGGACGTGGGGCGCGCCCGGAGGGTGGTCGCGAGGCTGCTGGCTTCGAGCGTGCTCGGGAGCCCCCTTTTATCGCGCGGTTAGGTCGGTCCCGAGGCGGCCGGAGATAAGAACGGCGGCGAACCGCCTCTCTGTTGTTGCAGGGCGACGTGGTGCCGACGAGTGCTTGCAGACGAGCATGCGGATAAGCTTGGACTGCTCCAGGGGGCAGCTGGCACGTGGCTGTGGCTCGGGCGGCGCCGACCGTGGCAGAGGCGCGCTGCAGATGCTGGCGTGCCGCCAAGGGGGCTCTGATGGCGGCGCTGTAGGGCACCAGGGCGGCTTGGAGCGTTCTGGCGAGTGGTCGAGGGCGAGGCGCGGCTCTGCAGGCGAGCAAAGGCCAGGGGCACGACGCCGCGGCTCGGTGCACGCGCGTGCAAAACGTGCGCTCTGGGTGCGCCCAGAGCACGCACGCTACGTGTTCGCTGAAATGTCATTGTGAGCTAGAGGTTATATGAGGAGTTGGTGATCAACAGATCTAGGCTAGTGGTAGCTGTGAGGCTAGTGGACATGCTCGTTTGGCTGCTGTGGCGAGTCTGCAATGCAAACTCATGAGCATGTCAATTTTGTTCATGAACTCAAAGTGTTCAACAGAATGCCAGGAGCCCCTATGCAACTCTTGGGGTGGCCAAGGTCTCCAGATCCTAGTCTCCTTAGGTGTAGGTGGTGGTGGTCAGGTTAGTTTGCCAAACAGAGAAACTTGTTAGTGCAATTATTTGAGAAAACCAATTCTGGACAGAACCTATAGGCTATCATTTCATGGACCAAAAATATCCCAATGGGTTCATGCTCCTGGTCTTAAGGGTTTTGCAGGAATGACTACAAGCAGGAAAAGGAATCATGGGTAAAGGAGCAACTTAAAATGTGGTTGTTCTACAAATCATCAAGTTGGACCAGAATAAAGATGAGGTTGATTCACTCAAAATTTTCAAAGGACATAACTGGGTTTTTGAAAGTTGAGTAATATACTCCTATTGACATCCCATAATTGTGGTGGAAGTTTTAAAGAAATATTTAAATAGGTTGTAGTGCAAAATTGCCTTTGGACCAGATTTGAAAATTTGGTGTAGAGCTCAAATTCTCCAATGAACAGAAGATGATTTTGCATAAAAGTGATTTAAAAACATCACATGACATCCCCAAATTTTGGTTGGAATTTTTAGTTAAATTTCTCAAATGGTTGTAGTTCAAAAAGAGCTCCAAAACTAATGAAAATCACTTTAAGGAATAAAGCTCTGAGAGAGAAATAATTATGTAAATAAATTCCACTGATTAAGAACGGTTTTATTGATAGAGCATAGAAGTCCAATAATATTTTTTTTGAAAAGTTTTTCATTTGAGGCAAAAACTCCATAAGAGTAAAGGAAAGAAAGGTTCTGAAATCAAAAGAAATTCCAGAAAATAAAAGTTTAAGCTTCCTGGCAAAATTTTAGTTAATAAAACAAGGCTAAAAATTTTGGGGTGTCACAAGATCCGAGCTCTGTCACAATTGGATATCCCAAAAGACCTCAAACAAATACAAAAATTGACTGGATGCGTGGCGGCTCTAAGTCGCTTTATCTCCCGTTTGGGAGAAAAGGCATTACCCCTTTATCGCCTCCTCAAGCCTTGCCGAACACTTCGAGTGGATGGATGCCGCCACGGGCGGACTCAAAGAAATAAAAGCCATATTGGCAACAAACCAGGTCCTGGCCGCGCCCAACATGGGCGAACCAATGCTATTATACATCGCGACAACTCATCAAGTTATGGCGGTGCTTTCGTTAATCGAGCGAAAGCGAAGACGGACACAACTTCCCCTTCAAAACCAGTTTACTCCGTGTCCCTTTGTCCTAACTCCATGCAAGTCACGGTACCCGCATTATCAAAAGATAGCGTCGCGGTGTTTGTGGCATCCGGAAGCTGCGACACTACTTTCAAGAGTGTTCAATAACGGTAGCCTCGGAGTACCTCTTAACGACATTATAAACAACCGCGACGCTTGGCGGATTGCCAAATGGGCCATTGAGCTCCTCCGTTCGACATAACCTATAAGCCACGGAGAGCTATTAAATCACAAGTTACGGCCGACTTAAATGCCGAATGGACAAGCCGAACTCCCTAAAGATGCAGCGCATATTCCAACTAGATAATGCACTTGACGGCTCCAAAATGTTGGCTGGCACAGGAGGCGGCGTCGTTAACGTCCCCAACCGGAGACACGATTCAAGACGTACTCGAGATAATGTATCTGAGACTCCAACTAAGCAGCCGAATACGAGGCCCTTCTACATGGTCTCCGGATGGCAGTCTCCATGGGCATCCAGCGCCTAGAGGTGCGCGGGGATTCGAACCTCGCGATATCCCAAATAAATGGAGAATTTGTTGCCAAGGATCCGAAAATGGAAGCCTATCGCAATGTCGTCCTAAAAATGTCAGCTCGGTTTGAGGGTCTCGAATTTCACCATATAGCCCAGGATAACAACCAGGCAGCGAGGCGTGTTGTACGCGCATCGGCGCAAAGCGCGATGCTGTCCCTCCCAACATCTTCCTAGAGAGGCTGTTCAAGCCATCCGTATTATGGGAGGGAGAGTCCGGAAATAACAACCCGGACCCAACCGCACTGCCCAACACCGAACATTCTGACACAATTGGTGGTTCTGCCAACGAAATAACACCATCAACCCACGTAATAATGGCAGTCATTGCCCCGTGGACAAAACCATTCCTAGCCTACCTAACCAGGCAGAAACTTCCCGAGGACCAAAACGAGGCCCGCTGCATAGTGCGGCGATCTAAAGCCTATAAAGTCCATGAGGGAGAGCTTTATAAGAAAAGCACAACCGGAGTCCTTCAAAGGTATATCTCACGAAGAGGAAGGCGGAACCTTACGGCTGAAATTCATGCGGACTCGGCGGACACCATGCCGCCTTTGGGCCCTTGTAGGCAAGGCCTTCCGTCTGAGATTTTATTAATTGACGACCGGGCAGATGCTTTCAGGACTTAGTCCAATGATGCGCCGGATGCCAGCTCTTTGCTAATCAAAGCCACATGCCACCTACCGCCCTCAAAACTATACCCATCACCTGGCCCTTCACGGTCTGGGGGCTTGACATGGTCGGACCACTTAAAGGGGGGACCACAAGAAAAAATACCTACTGGTCATGGTGGATAAATTCACCAAATGGATAGAGGCCAAGCCGGTCAAGACGGCCGAATCCGGACCGGTGATAGACTTCATATCAGGGGTCGTACACCATTTCGGTGTCCCCCACAGCATCATCACTGATAACGGCACGAACTTTACGGCCGACGAGGTCAAACTCTGGTGCAAAAACATGGGCATTAAGCTCGACCACGCTTCAGTCTATCAACCTCAAACTAACGGTCAAGTCGAGCGAGAAAAAGGTCTAATTATGATCGGCATCAAACCCAGATTAGTGCGGTCCCTCAAGGAATCTAACACGCACTGGGTAGAGGAGCTCGACTCCGTACTCTGGGGGCTGCGGACCACTCCGAATTGCATGACCGGATTCACACCATTCTTTATGGTATACGGCATAGAGGCAGTTCTGCCCTGTGACATAATTCATGACTCACCTCGCGTGCGCATGTACGAAGAAAGAGAAGTCGAGCTCGATCGGCAGGACAGTTTGGACGCCTTGGAGGAGGAGCGTGACGTAGCAAAAGCCTGTTCCGCATTCTATCAACAGCAGGCTCGAAGGTATCAAAGCAGAGAAGTACGGGCCAAAACTTACAATGTTGGCGAGATAGTTCTACGCCTGCCGGACAAGAAAAAGGACAAACTCAAGCCCAAATGGGAAGGTCCCTTTATCATCGACCAGGTCCTGACCGGTGGAGCGTACCGTCTGCGAGATGCATGGGATAATCGACTCGAGCCGAACCCATGGAACGCAGCCCGTCTCCGAAGATTCTACGCCTAGCACCGGATTCTGAGTTTGTCTCCTTCTTCTGTCCATATTTTACATTTTAGTTGTCTTCTATTTTTCTCCTTCTCCTCCTTTTCTTTCCAGCCTTTGAAGGCTCGTTAAGCGCATTTGTTCAAGACACACTTGACGCGCTATCCGCGCTCATTGTACCTGGGGGCTTCTTTCACAGAAGCTTAATTATAAGGGCTTCATGCCCAATACATGTGTCACACTTCCGCATGTACCTTTTATTCACCATTATATGCATTGATATGACTTAAGTTTTGGCCAAGCTGGGTTGCCTGGCTCCTGTGCTTACCCCTACGTTCCCGATTGTTCGGCTAGGTGATAAAGGGAGCACCTCTGCGATTATTCTTGCCGGGTCAGACGGATGTGTACCTCAGGTAGGTGAAGCCGAAAGCTAAGCGTTCTTAAGAGAATATTGATTCGGTGAACTAAAAGAAGATTTCTTACCTATTTATTTATCTGCCCCAGATGTTTTACTGCTTTTTTATGATTCGAACATGCACTTTAGGGCATGCCTCCCGAGAAAGGAACCCCTAACAGAACTATTCTCCACGGAAGATGTTTCTTACTAACCATGTAATATAACATAACTAGTTGGGCACTTATGCGATAAAGCACTAATGACCCCTACGCTTTGGTCTCCATGCATGCCCGGTTTTTATATAACCGCGAGGTATTGAGACACACTCCGGACTATTGGGTCCCGAGGTTGAAGCGAAAAGGTCCGCTATGACAAGCGATCTACAATCCGGCTAGAAGGCATTTTACATGTCACCTTAAATTACATAGTAAATTTGGTGATTGTATTCCTCTTCAATGCCATCTAACACGATGTCTAGTTCTGATCCTGCTGGGAATACTTTGCGGCCAATTCTACCTAGCCGTACACTAAGCTCACGAGGATCTCCTTCCCATCAGGCCCCACAGGTCCGACCTCGGCCATGTGGTTTGGGTCAACAACCGTGTACTGGCGTCTTCACCATGGCCCGAGCCTCCTGGCGCCTTGATGGCAGGCCGATATCTTCCATAATCGAAAGCGCCGCCGTGCTCCTGGAGCCTCTGCAAGCTCCCCAAGGCCTTGGGCAGGGAGGCAGAGATGGCCACAAGGCACAGGCGGCGCCTTTCATCACTGCCGAACTTCGTTAAATGCAGTTGTAAGAGCTCGGGAAGAAGGTCACCCGTAGAACCGGGCATTTACTCTGTAGGACGGTCTGTGAGCATACCTACAGACATAACTCTGTTAGTCGACTTCCTCGCCGAACTCTTTTTTCAAAGTTCGTTTAAGAACTTACTAAAAATGTCGCGTCGAAACCGCTGATTCTCCTTAACAGAGTCAGACAGCTGGGCACGAACATCTTTTAGTTCCTCAACCAGCTGGGTGTTGGCATCTTGGAGATTATTTTTCTCCTGCCTCACCCTCGTAAGCACGTTCTCGCCGGTCTTTAACCGGCGCAAGAGCTGTTGCTTGTTCGGATCTACCCCGGCGCCATCTGCAATGTTATTATCAGATCTATATACACGCCACAGTTCACAACATAATTATCTTTTAAAAGCGTCTGTTACCAGAGAGGGTCTCTTTGGCTTCCCCTGTCGCGGCTTGTGCGGCCTCAAGTTGGGCTTTGCACTCTTCAAGCTCCTGGGACAGTTGGGTATTATTTTCTGTAAGATCCTGCACAATAAATGATCCTTAAATCAGGTATTCTAACTATTTCAAGTCTCGAGACTCTTGGCATATATATTTGTTAAATTTCCTCACTCGTATGTCTTTTACATCTTGCTCCGTGGCTCTGGCTAGACCATCTTGGCGGCACCGAGGTGCGCATCTCCCGAATT
This sequence comes from Aegilops bicornis, assembly GCA_021605145.1. Classification (NCBI taxonomy): domain Eukaryota; kingdom Viridiplantae; phylum Streptophyta; class Magnoliopsida; order Poales; family Poaceae; genus Aegilops; species Aegilops bicornis. The sequence continues at coordinate 158,420,573 of CM038670.1, read as the reverse complement.
GAAGGCGTTCAACGCCTCTTGGGAGAAACATGTGTCACGAAGAATTGTCCGTGGCGCTTTGTGATTCATGGCACTCTCCACCTCGGAGTTGGTGGTGGACAATCTGTCGGCATCCTCTGTTGGAGGAGCATCAAGCCTTGCGCCTCGTGTTCGCCTGCCTTACAGGCCTAGCTTTGAAGCTTTGGTGGCGGAGGCTCGATTGGCAACCTCTCCGGATATAGTCCGGCGAGCGCTCTTTTTCCTGAAGAGAGCACGAGCATTAGTATGCCTTCCAGAATAAAACTTGGGAATAAGGTGACACACCCACTACTAGGAAAAGGGCTATAGATGGAATTGACACTAATGGCGCACCAGACATGTGGTGCGCCATTACTATATACTAATGGCGCACCATGTGTTGGTACGCCATTATTGTCCAAATACTAATGGCGCACCACATCGCGGGTGCGCCATTAGTAAAAAAAAAATTTAATTTTTTTTGTCAAAACTACTAATGGCGCACCGTGGGAGTGGTGCGCCATTACTAGTAATGGCGCACCATGCCACGGTGCGCCATTAGTAACTTGGCCACCACTTCCACCAAATGCACCCCCCCCACCCCCCACCCCGTGGATCGCCTTTTCAGTTTTAAAAAAATAAAAGAAAATGATGAAAATGACAAAAAATAAAAGAAAATAAGTTTCCCGTGTGATATGTGGTCTAGTTGTTGGGAAAATTTGCAAATATGAATTTCGACTTCATTTGCAAAATCTCTAGAGAATTTGTAAAATGGGCATAACTTTTGCATACTAACCTCGGATGAAAAAGTTTTTATATGAAAAATCATCTACTCAAAAAGTTACATCCGAATTTAGCAGGGGAACCCGTTAAACATTTTCAAAATCCTCAAAAACCTAACAGAAAAAAAGATACGGGACTTTTAAGATCCGGAGAGGCAAAAATTCAAAAAATTCAAACTCACTAATGGCGCTTTTGCCCATGGTGCGCCATTAGTATCTTCCCGCCTTCAAAATTTAAAATAAGTCAAAAAAAAAGTTACTAATGGCGCACCTGCCCATGGTGAGCCATTAGTATCTTCCCGCCTTCAAAATTCAAAATAAGTCAAAAAAATAAAAAATGTTACTAATGGCGCACTTGGCCCATGATGCGCCATTAGTATCTTCCCGCCTTCAAAATTCAAAATAAGTCAAAATAATAAAAAAAAGTTACTAATGGGGCACCGGACCATGATGCGCCATTAGTATCTTCCCGCCTTCAGAATTCTAAATAGGTCAAAAAATAAAAAAAAAGTTAGTAATGGCGCACCTGCCCATGGTGCGCCATTACTATGTCGTATTTATGGCTGGGCGCACCTCCTCCATTCCACCTCTCCTCCACTCCATCTCCTCCTCTCATCTCCTCCACTCCATCTCCTCCTCTCCTCTCCTCCACTCCTTCTCCTCCTCTCCGGCGACCTCCTCCTCCTCTCCGGCGACCTCCTCCTCCTCTCCGGCGACCTCCTCCTCCTCTCCGGCAACCTCCTCCTCTCCGGGAACCTCCTCCTCCCTCCTCTCCTCCCCTCCCCTCCCCTCACGGTTTCTCCTCCGTCCTCTCCGGTGAGCTCCTCCTCCCTCATCTCCTCCCATTCCCTCATGGTTTCTCCTTCCTCCTCTCCGATGCTTCGGTGAACTCCTCTCCGGCGACCTCCTCCTCCTCTCCGGCGATGTTGGCGAGCGCCTCTCCGGTGACCTCCTCCTCCTCCTCTCCGTGAACTCCTCTCCGGCAAAGAACACGGCAAAAGAACGTACAAGATCCAAAAGCAGGAACAAAATTTGAAATAATATCGTGCCAAAAATGAGCAAAAAAACTAGCAAAAATGGGCAAAAAAATCACGATCCAGATCCAAATTCAAAATTCAAAAATAGCAATGGCGCATGGTGGGAGTTAGGCAGTGCGCCACTACTATTTTCCGCCTTCAAAATTCAAAAATACTAATGGCGCACCGTGGCCTATACTAATGGCGCACCGGTGGCCTATACTAATGGCGCACGGTGGTGCGCCATTAATGCTCTGAGATACTAATGGCGCATCGGTGGTGCGCCATTAGTAAAAATTACTAATGGCGTGCTAGTAATGGCGCACGGTGATGCGCCATTAGTAGGCAAAGCTGTGCGCCATTAGTAGGCCTTTTTCCTAGTAGTGACCATACCGTTGCTTGCGGCGCTTCAATCCGGACCGCACTTCTTTTTATTTCTTTGAGCCGTGCTGCCTTGTTGGCTAGCCGCGCGAGCTCAGCCTTCCACCTCAAGGGCTCCCCCTGCAAAACACTGTTGGTGTACGGTGATAAAAAATAAGCAAGGATGAATCATTCTCAACGTATTGGGGCTTCGGTCTTAGTTACCTGCGAGGCTGGAAGTATTCCAGGGTAATCGGCCGCAATGGCAACGAGGGCATTATCAATGCTCAGCTGGTGAAATACCCCATCGATCAACTCCACCGATATGTCCGGATCCTCTTGGGAGGCCGGATCGATGAACCGTTCCGGATCTTTGGGTTGTGGAGGCAGGCTGTTTATATCCTTTACGGCCTGGCGCAGTTCCTACGTCGAAATCACAGAATGAGATACTTGACTATGGGAATATGGATCGGATGGGCAAAAAGAAATGTCCGCTTACCCAGCTTGGAGGATTGTTCATAGAAAACCCGTCATGTGGATTGACACGAAGAAATTCCTCCTCTTCTCCCTTGTACAATGCGGACAAGGTCTTCATCAGTTCGGCGACCGATCCCGGCCCCTTACGGCCATGGCGGGTGGCATCATCCCCCCCATTGAAATCCCACATGTGGTGGCCTCTATACTAGAGCGGCTACACACCCCGCATAATGCATGTGGCCATGACTCCGATCATGGTCAGTCCGGAATGAGCCAACAACCTTATTCGGCTCATCAGGTAAAGGACGTCCTTGTCATTTTCCCTCTGAGGGCTCCGTGGACGCCAGCTTAGGCGCTTCTTCAAAGGAGCATTACTGAACTCCGGGAGGCCGATCCGAGCGAAGTGCGGTAGGGGGCATCTTCTATATAAAACCATTAGAAGGCCGGTCTTTGGGCGCCTTCTTGAGGTTCGGATAGATATCCTGTCTCGGCGATGCGCCATAGTTCGGCTCCGCCCAATTGAAATATCGACCCCTCCTGAGAACGGGGTACCAGGCAGAACAACCTCTTCCACAACGCGAAATGAGCCCCGATGCCCAAGAACAGCTCGCAAAGGGCCACGAAGCCCGCAATATGCAGAATGGAGGCAGGCGTAAGGTTGTGCAACTGGAGGCCATAGAACTCCAGGAGCACCCGGAGAAAGCGGATGAATTGGAAATCCGAGCCCTCTTATCAAATAAGGGACAAGGCATACCCGCTCTCCTCGGGAGGGGCCCAGGGGCGCTCTCCGCTTGTTTTCCGCCCTTATAGGTGGCGAGACCGGCTCGAACCGGAACCATGAAGGCTGGGGGAAGAAACCCCTTGGTTGGGAGCGTCACTAGCTTGCTGTGTGGGACGGAGCATCTCTCCCGATCTCCAGGCTAAGGACTGGGAGGGCGAGAGGAGGAGCCGCGTCGACTGTCCATGATGGAATGGGTTTACATCGAGATGCGCTCGATGAAAGCTTCATGAAGGGAAGATGGTGTGATTCGGATCTAGATCCTCGTCTCTTATATAGGCAGCTCATTTGCGCAGCTAGGGGGGTAAATGTAAAAATACCCTGGCTTTCCGCATTCGTTCAACACGTGGAAGATGGCCATTATTGGGCGTGGAAGCCAAGGAGCGCGATATTTACGAGTAACTGGACACTATTCAACAGGTACACAAGATTTGGAGAAGAACCCGCCTTGCAATGCCGAAGACAATCTACGCGCCGGACTCGTCATCATTGAAGCCTGGTTCGGGGGCTACTGAGGGAGTCCCGGATTAGGGGGTGTCCGGATAGCCGGACTATGACCTTTGGCGGACTCTGGACTATGAAGATACAAGATTGAAGACTTAGTCTCGTGTCCGGGATGGGACTTTCCTTGGCGTAGAAGGCAAGCTTGGCAATCTGGATATGTAGATCTCCTACCATTGTAACCGACTACTGTAACCCTAGCCCTCTCCGGTGTCTATATAAACCGGAGGGTTTTAGTCCGTGGGGCGAACAACAATCATACCATAGGCTAGCTTCTAGGGTTTAGCCTCTACGATCTCGTGGTAGATCTACTCTTGTACTACCCATAACATCAATATTAATCAAGCAGGAGTAGGGTTTTACCTCCATCGAGAGGGCCCGAACCTGGGTAAAAACATCATGTCCCTTGTCTCCTGTTACCATCCGCCTAGACACATAGTTCGGGACCCCCTACCCGAGATCCGCCGGTTTTGACACTGACAGGCGTCATCGTCAAGAAACTTATGGACGAGAATGCCATGCTCCGCATCGAGCACAAAAGACTGGTGGAGGAATCTGTGGATGCTGCCAAGCAGCGTATTAAGGACATGAAACTGATGAAAGAGATAATCGCCGCTCACCGCGAGAACTAGTCTCCGTGACCTGCAGCGCATAAAGAAAGTAGAGATCAGCGAGCCAGATCGTTGTATGCGTCTTCCTTCTTCTTTTGCCCTTGTGTATTTCGGGCGTAGCCGCAGGTGTCTCTATGTGGTTCATGTTGGGTGGCCAACAAACAATAGATGATCCATTGTCTATCTTTTTAAACTGAAGCTATAATCTACCTGCTATCATTAGTTTTGGATCTATCCAGTCGTTTGCTACCATCAGTCTTGATTTCTGCATGCACCCCTTAGGCCTTACAAAATCTAACTAATTTTTTTATTATGCATGTCAATTATTGTACACAATCGTACTGAACATGTAGACAAAAAGAGAAGACCGTTGCGTGGGAATATAATGTCATGCAGACGATGCTCCATGGTGGGCGAAGTGCCCCCCCCCCCCCGCCATTCCAGATTGTATTCCAGACGAAGATAACTGTTCAAATGGGGATTCAGAGGGAGCCGACCACTCCTATTTACCACCTGTGGTGTTTGCTCTAACCTGGCATGCTGATGTTGGTCATATAATGCATATGGCACCACACATTGCTTACATTATACATCTTATATGTCATCAGCTTAGTTTAGATTTGCTTTGTGTGAATGCCACCTGTTTGGTTTCTATATCATAGCCCCACCGTTCCTAAATATTTGTATTTTTAGAGATTTCAACAAGTGACTACATACGGAGCGAAATGAGTGAATCTACACTCTAAAATATGTCTATATATATCCGTATGTGGTAGTCCATTTCAAATCTCTAAAAACACAAATATTTAGGAATGGAGGGAGTATATGGGAATTGTGCAATGCCATCTTCTTTAGCCAGGCATCATATACGTGAATCATGCAATGTCATCCTGTTTAGCCAGTCATCGTATATGTGAATTGTATCGTGCCATATTTTTTTTCATAATATATTCCATTTGTCACCAATTTTTATACATTCATCTACTCTTCATGTGCATCAGCCATTTGAGTCGGTCATGGGAAAATCTGGAGTGAAAACAAGGTCTTCTGAGGAGTCAGTGCTACATGTCAATGTAGATTTCTTGCTGGTTACATATAGCTCCTCAGAGGAGGATTTAGAGACAGATGACCAGTCGTATCCCCCCCCCTCGAGGTGCATGCTCTAACTTGGCAAGGTTATATTGCTCATATCATGCATATAGTGTCTTGCATTGCCATGCCATCTGCTTAGATTAGATATGCTTTGTGTGAATGCCTCATGTTTGCTTTCTATATCAGATATGTGAATTATGCAATGCCATGTTTTTCAGCCAATTATCATATATGTGAATTATGCACCGCCATGTAGCCAGGCATCATATATGTGAATTATCTCATGACATGTTTTTTCATTACGTATTCCATTTGTCGGCAATCTGTGTATATTGAACTACTCTTCATGTGTATCAGCCATTTGAGCCGGTTAGAGAAAAATCAGGAGTGAAAACAAAGTCTTCAGAGCAGGCAATGGTACCCGTTGAAGCATATATCTCGATGGTTACAGGGAGCTCCTAAGAGGAGGATTCAGAGACAGATGACCAGTCCTATATCCCACCTGAGATGTATGCTCTAAGTTGCAATGTTTATATTTCTCATATCATGCATATGGTGTCTTGCATTGCTTAGTTTAGACATATATGCACAATATTGAATTCCATCTGCTTAGTTTAGAGATCATACATGCGAGTGCTAGCTGCTTAGTATATGAATCAATTATGTCAATTATATCATGCCATCCTGTATACTTAGACAACATTTATGTGAATTATTTCATTCCATCCTATTTTGGAAAGACATCATATAGTTTTGTCATGTCATCCTGTTTAGATACTCATCATATGTTGAATTGTGCCATTATATCCTGTTAAGTTATCCATCATATATCTGAAACTGTGACATGCTATCCTGTTTAGTTAGGCATCATATATGTGAAATTGTGTCATCTTTGTCCTGTTTGGTTAGACAACATATATGTGAATTACCACATCTGTCTATCATACAATGTCTGTACGTTCAATTTCTTTTCTTGCTTATCAGCCATTTGAATTGGAGGGGGTGATAGCAGTATCTAAGGGAGCAATAACCCGTTCTTCACAAAAGACAGTGCTACCCGTCAATGCAGATAGAACCATGGTTGTACTGGCATACAAACTAGCCCCACCACACATAATTGAGACTCTTCCAGATTACACACTGAGGAACCACAAGTATAGGGGATCAATCTTAGTCCTTAAGTAAGAGTGTCGAACCCAACGAGGAGCAGAAGGAAATGATAAGCGGTTTTCAGCAAGGTATTCTCTGCGAGTACTGAAATAAGTGGTAACAGATAGTTTTGTGATAAGATAGATTGTAACGAGCAACAAGTAACAAGAGTAAATAAAGTGCAGCAAGGTGGCCCAATCCTTTTTGTAGCAGAGGACAAGCCTGGACAAACTCTTATAATAGGAAAAGCGCTCCCGAGGACACATGGGAATATCGTCAAGCTAGTTTTCATCACGTTCATATGATTCGCGTTCGGTACTTTGATAATTTGATATGTGGGTGGACCGGTGCTTGGGTGCTGTTGTTACTTGAACAAGCATCCCACTTATGATTAACCTCTATTGCAAGCATCCGCTACAACAAAAGTATTAAGGTAAACCTAACCATAGCATGAAACATATGGATCCAAATCAGCCCCTTACGAAGCAACGCATAAACTAGGGTTTAAGCTTACATCACTCTAGCAACCCATCATCTACTTATTACTTCCCAATGCCTTCCTCTAGGCCCAAATAATGGTGAAGTGTTATGTAGTCGACGTTTACATAACATCACTAGAGGCTAGATAACATATATCTCATCAAAATATCGAACGAATACCAAATTCACATGACTACTAATAGAAAGACTTCTCCCTTGTCCTCAGGAACAAACGTAACTACTCACAAAGCATATTCATGTTCATAATCAGAGGGGTAATAATATGCATAAAGCATCTGAACATATAATCTTCCACCAAATAAACCAATTAGCATCAACTACAAGGAGTAATCAACACTACTAGCAACCTACTAGCACCAATCCGGACTTGGAGACAAGAATTGGATACAAGAGATGAACTAGGGTTTTGAGAGGAGATGGTGCCGGTGAAGATGTTGATGGAGATTGCCCTCTCGATGTGAGGAGGCGTTGGAGATGGCGATGGTGATGATTTCCCCCTCCGGGGAAGTGTCCCAGTGAACAGCTCTGCGGAGCCCTAGATTGGTTCCGCCAAGGTTCCGCCTCGTGGCGGTGAGTCTCGTCCCTAATGGTTGCTTCCTCTTTTTCTTGACGAAAGACTTCATATAGGAGAAGATGGGCGTCGGAGAGCCACCGGGGGCCCACGAGGTGAGGCGCGCCCCCACCCTCGTGAGCGGTGTGGGCCCCAGCCTTCATCTTTAGCGATGATTTTCTCTATTTATTTTAAGATATTCCGTGGAGTTTCAGGACTTTTGGAGTTCTTGAGAATAGGTCTCAATATTTGCTCCTTGTCCAGCCGAGAATTCCAAGCTATCGGCATTCTCCTCGTCATGTAAACCTTGTAAAATAAAAGAGAATAGCCATAAGTATTGTGACATAATGTGAAATAACAGCCCATAATGCGATAAATATCGATATAAAAGCATGATGCAAAATGGACGTATCAACTCCCCAAGCTTAGACCTCGCTTGTCCTCAAGCGAAAAGCCGATAACAATAAATATGTCCTCATGTTTAGAGGTAGAGGCGTCGATAAAAATAAAATACGGACATGAAGGCATCATGATTGTTCCTATAACAGCAACACATATATATTTTGTCATATGATTACTCATGTTCAAGTGATGATCTTTTCACAATGCAAAAGTATGAATCAGAAACCTTATTGAGCACCAACAAATTATAACCTCAGTCATTGAAGCAATTGCAATTTATCATAACATCGGAAAGTGTCTATGGCAGAGCTTAAAAGCAAGTCCACATACTCAACTATCATTTAGTCCGTCATAATTGCTAACACTCACGCAATACTTGTGGTTACGGAGTTTTAATCGGACAGAGAGAAAGATAGGGGCTTATAGTTTTGCCCCACAACCTTTTACCTCAAGGGTAATGTCAACAATAATAATTCATGCTCCCCTACATCCAATTAGATATATATATCATGTTCTTTCCAACATGTTGGGCTTGCCAAAGGATAAAATGAAAAAGGAAAGGTGAAGATCACCGTGACTCTTGCATAAGGTAGAGGATAATAATAAAAGATAGTCCCTTCGCAGTGGGAAGCGAGAGGTTGCCATGCACTTTTATGGTTGGATGCACAAAATCTCAATGCGAAAGAACGTCCTTTGTATATTGCCCTTGTGATATGAACCTTTATTATGCAGTCCGTCGCTTTTATTACTTCCACATCACAAGATCGTATAAAGCTTATTTCTCCCACACCAATCAATCGTACATGTTTAGAGCAATTTTATTGCTTTGCACCGATGACAACTTACTTGAAGGATCTTACTCAATCCATAGGTAGATATGGTGGACTCTCATGGCTAAACTGGTTTAAGGGTATTTGGAAGCACAAGTAGTATCTCTACTTGGTCTTTGAGAATTTAGCTAACATGAGGGGAAAGGCAAGCTCGACATGTTAGAGGATCCATGACAACATACTTTATCTCAGATATAAGAAAACATAACTCATCACGTTGTCTTCCTTGTCCAACATCAACTCTTTAGCATGTTATATTTTAATGAGTGCATCCAATCATAAAAGATGTCAATGATAATATATCTATATGTGAAACCTCTCTTTCCTTATTACTTCCTATTAATTGCAACGATGAACAAAGCTATATTTGCCAACTCCCTACAACTTTTAATCATCATACTCTTTCTATGTGAAGTCATTACTCTCAATAAGATCAATATGAACTCCTTGTTTCTTTTTATTCTTTTTCTTCTTTCTTTTCTTTTATTCACCCAAGATCATGGCAAAATAATCAAGCCCTTGACTCAACTAACTTTATTATATATATAGCTCACGGACTCGATTACATATAGAGATCATAAAGCAAAACTCAAAACTAGATCATGCCATAAACTTTATTCTACTAGATCAAGATACTACTAAAAGGAACGAACTAAGAAAAACGGTAAAGATGGGAGTTGTGTTGGTGATACGATACCGGGGCACCTCCCCCAAGCTTGGCAGTTGCCAGGGGGAGTGCCCATACCCATGTGATTATGCCTCCTTCATTGTCGAATAAGGTGGAGGTGTTGTTGATGATGCGGGCTGGTCGTCCACCTTCCATGGCATAGGCTCACCATCATAGAAGGATGATCGAGTCTCCGGAATCCTCAAATCTGCAGCCAAACTCATCCTTTTGAATCTATATTCATACTCACAGTTTTGATTTTGCAGATCATAGATTTGGGCTTGGAGGTGCTCGATCTTCTCATGTAACTTGAAGATGGCCTCCTCGGTGTTCTTGGCATCGGCTCGTAGTTGTTGGTGAACTCCATGAGCATCGTGTGGCTAGCGTTGATTCCACGCTCCACCATCCCACAGCACTTGAAAACTTGTTGCTCCATTGCTTGAGCCTCGACTCCACGCTTCCAGTTCCCTTTGGTCCCTCGGCGCCAGCGGATGTGCAGCAACCCATCACGCATCTCAATGTTTTGTGGGTGTCGCAGCACCTCCGCGAGGTAAGGGTTGATCATCTTCTCGAAGAACTTGTCCTTGGAAGCACTTGGGGACATCATGATGATCAAGACCTGTTAGAAAAACAGCTCGGAACAAGAACATGAGAGATTTGCGTGATACGAGAGTCAAAACCTTCGGAAGAATATATAATGAATTTTTACCAACCAAAATACGTATCGTGCAAGAAAACGGAGTCCGAAGGGCACACGGGGTACTCACGAGGTAGGGGGGCGCGCCCAGGGGGGTAGGGCGTGCCCTCCACCCTCGTGGAGCCCTCGTGTCCTTCCCAGACTACCACTTATTTTTCTATTTTTCTAAATATTCCAAAACGAAGAAATATTGCATTAGAACTTGTTTTGGAGTCGGTTTACTCACCGTACCACATACCTATTCCTTTTCGAGATGCAAGCAGTCTGGAAAGTGTCCCTTATGTATTCCTCCGGGTTAAGGTTTCAATAATATTGGTTTCAACATTTATGGGATTACCTGAGATATAATGTTTGACCCTTTGACCGTTTACCACCTTCGGATTTGTACCTTCGAAGTTGTTGATTTTTATGGCACCGGAACGATAGACCTCCTTGATAACGTAGGGACCTTCCCATTTAGAGAGAAGTTTTCCTGCAAAAAATCTTAAACGAGAGTTGTATAGCAATACATAATCACCTACATTAAACTCACGCTATTGTATCCCTTTGTCATGCCATCTTTTAACTTTTTCTTTAAACAACTTAGCATTTTCATAAGCTTGGGTTCTCCATTCATCAAATGAGCTAATATCAAATAACCTTTTCTCATCGGCAAGTTTGAAATCATAGTTGAGCTCTTTAATAGCCCAATATGCCTTATGTTCTAGTTCGAGAGGTAAGTGACATGCTTTTCCATAAACCATTTTATACGGAGACATACCCATAGGATTCTTATATGCAGTTATATAGGCCCATAATGCATCATCAAGTTTCTTGGACCAATTCTTTCTAGACCTATTAACAGTCTTTTGCAAAATTAATTTTAGCTCTCTATTCCTCAATTCTACTTGACCACTAGACTGTGGGTGATATGGATATGCAATTCAATGATTAACGTCATATTTAGCAAGCATTTCACGGAAAGCACCATGAATAAAATGTGAACCACCATCAGTCATTAAATATCTAGGGACTCCAAACCTTGGAAAAATAACTTCCTTAAGCATTTTAATAGAAGTGTTATGATCAACACTACTAGTTGGAATAGCTTCTACCCACTTAGTAACATAATCAACAGCAACCAAAATATGTGTATATCCATTAGAGGCAGGAAAATGTCCCATATAATCAAAGCCCCAAACATCAAATGGTTCAATAACAAGTGAATAATTCATAGGCATTGCTTGGCGTCTACTAATATTAACAATTCTTGACATTCATCGCAAGACAAAACAAACTTACGGGCATCCTTGAAGAGAGTGGGCCAATAAAAACGGATTGCAATACCTTATGTGTGATTACATCTCCGGTGGTGTCCTCCATAAGCCTCAGAGTGACACTTGCGTAGGATTTGTTCCTGTTCATGCTCAGGCACACAACGTCTAATAACACCATCTACTCCTTCTTTATAAACATGTGGGTCATCCCAAAAGTAATGTCGCAAATCATAGAAAAACTTTTTCTTTTGTTGGTATGTGAAGCTAGGTGGTATAAATTTAGCAACAATATAATTAGCATAATCAGCATACCATGGAGTGCTACGAGAAGTGCTTATGACATTTAATTGTTCATCGTGAAAGCTATCATCAATAGGTAGTGGGTCATCTAGAACATTCTCTAACCTAGATAAGTTATCTGCAACGGGGTTCTCATCTCCTTTTCTATCAACAATATGCAAATCAAATTCTTGCAGCAAGAGAACCCATCTAATAAGTCTAGGTTTTGCATCTTTCTTTTCCATAATATATTTAATTGCAGCATGATCTGTGTGAATAGTTACTTTAGAATCAACAATATAGGGTCTGAATTTATCACAAGCAAATACAACTGCTAAAAGTTCCTTTTCTGTAGTAGCATAATTTCTTTGAGCATTGTCTAGAGTCTTACTAGCATAATGGATAACATTTAATTTCTTATCAACTCTTTGACCTAGAACAGCACCTACAACATAATCACTAGCATCACACATAATTTCAAAGGGTAAATTCAATCGGTGGCTGAACAACAGGTGCAGAGACTAATGCTTTCTTAACTATTTCAAATGCTTCTACACAATCATCATCAAAGACAAATGGTACATCTTTTTGTAATAAATTAGTCAGAGGCCGGGAAATTTTTGAGAAGTCCTTAATGAACCTCCTATAAGATCCGGCGTGACCAAGGAAACTTCTTATACCTTTCATGTCCTTGGGACATGGCATCTTTTCAATAGCATCAACCTTGGCTTTATCAACTCTAATGCCTCTTTCAGAAACTTTGTTCCCCAAGACAATACCTTCATTAACCATAAAGTGGCACTTTTCCCAATTCAAGGCAAGATTAGTTTCTTCACATCTCTGCAAAACTCGATCAAGATTTCTCAAGCAATCATCAAAAGAGGAACCATAGACGGAAAAATCGTCCATGAAAACCTTAGATTTTTTTTCACAAAAATCAGAGAATATAGCCATCATGCATCTTTGAAAGGTAGTAGGTGCATTACATAAACCAAAAGGCATACGTCTATAAGCAAAAGTACCAAAAGGGCAAGTAAAATTAGTCTTTGATTGATCTTTAGCCGACACAGGTATTTGAGAGAAACCAGAATAACCATCTAGAAAGAAATAATGTGTATGTTTGCATAATCATTGTAGCATTTCATCAATAAAAGGTGAGGGGTAATGATCTTCCTTAGTAGCTTTATTTAATTTTGTGGAAATCAGTTACCATCCTATAACCTGTGATAATTCTTTGCAGGATCAATTCATCTTTATCATTAGGGACAACAGTAATACCTCCCTTCTTAGGGACACAATGGACAGGACTTACCCATTGACTATCAGCAACGGGATAAATTATACCTGCCTCCAGAAGCTTGAGTATTTCTTTTCTTACCACTTCTTTCATTTTAGGATTCAAACGTCGTTGAGGATAACGAACTGGTTTGACATCCGCTTCCAAATTAATTTTATGTTGATATAAAGTGGGACTAATGCCCTTAAGATCATCAAGAGTATATCCAATAGCGGCACGGTGCTTCTTTAGACTTTTCAATAATCTTTCTTCTTCATGCTCGGAAAGGTTAGCACTAATAATAACAGGATATATTTTCTTTTCATCAAGATAAGCATATTTAAGATTATCAGGCAACGATTTAAGCTCAAACACGGGATCACCCTTGGGTGGAGGAGGATCCCCTAGGATTCCCACAGGCAAATTGTGTTTCAGAACAGGTTCCTATTTAAAGAATATTTCATCTATTTCCCTTCTCTCATTCATAAACATATCATTTTCATGGTCTAGCAAATATTGTTCTAAAGGATCGCTAGGAGGTACGGCAATAGAAGCAAGATCAATAATATCATCCTTACTGGGCAATTCTTCCTCGCGATGTTGTTTACTAAATTTAGAGAAATTAAACTCACGAACCATATCATCCAAGCCAATAGTAACAACATTCTTTTCGCAATCTATCCTAGCATTAACAGTGTTCAAAAAGGGTCTACCAAATATAATGGGACAAAAGCTATCTTGTGGAGAACTGAGAACAAGAAAATCAGCAGAATATTTAGTTTTCCAACACAAGACTTCAACATCTCTAACAATTCCCACTTGTGATATAGTATCCCATTTGGCAAGTTTAATTGCGACATCAATACTTTCTAATTCAGCAGGTGCAATTTCATGCTTAATTTCCTCGTACAAAGAGTGCGGTATAACACTAGCACCAGCACCCATATCACAAAAACCATGATAACAATGATTTCCTATTTTGACAGAAATAACAGGCACGCCTACCAAAGGTCTATGTTTATCTTTAGCACAAGGTTTAGCAATTCTAGCAGTTTCACCATTGACCTGAATAACATGCCCATCAATATTTTCAGACAAGAGATCTTTAACAATAGCAATATTAGGTTCTACTTTAACTTGCTCAGGAGGTGTATAAGTTCTAATATTGCTTTTACGAACAACATTTGAAGTTTTATCATGATCCTTTATTCTAACAGGGAAGGGTGGTTTCTCAACATAAGAAGTGGGAACAATAGGATCATTATAAGTGACAGTCTTTTCTTCAACTTTAATAGGTGCAGCTACTTTTACTTCTATGGGAGGATGATATTTAATCTACTTCTCCTTGGGAAGATCAACATAAGTAGCAAAAGATTCACAGAAAGAAGCTACTATTTCAGAGTCAAGTCCATATTTAGTGCTAAACTTACAGAAAATATCGGTATCCATAAAAGATTTAACACAATAAAACTTAGGTGTCATACCTGACTCCTTACCTTCGTCGAGATCCCAATCTTCAGAGTTGCGTTTAATTATATCCAATAAATCCCATCTGAATTCAATAGTCTTCATCATAAAAGAGCCAGCACAAGAAGTATCGAGCATGGTGCGATTGTTATCAGAAAGCCGAGCATAAAAATTCTGAAGAATTGTCACTCTTGAGAGCTCATTATTGGGGCATGAATATAACATTGATTTAAGCCTCCCCCAAGCTTGAGCGATGCTTTCTACTTTGCGAGGGCAAAAATTATATATATAATTGCGATCACGATGAACAAGATGCATAGGGTAATACTTTTGATGAAATTCAAATTTCAATCTTTTATAGTTCCATGATCTCGTATCATCACATAGCTTATACCATGTCAATGTGTCTCCCTTCAAAGATAAAGGGAATACCTTCTTCTTAGCAACGTCATCGGGTATACCTGCAAGCTTAAATAATCCACAAACTTCATCCACATATATTAAGTGCTCATCAGGATGCTTTGTTCCATCTCCTGTAAAAGGATTAGCTAGAAGTTTTTCCATCATACCCAAAGGAAATTCAAAAGGAGTTTCATTTTCAATAGGTTCGATGGGTTGAGGAGCAACTCTTTGCTCTCTTTGAATGAGGTGAAGATACCCGAACAAGCCCCTCAGAGAATTACTTTCCATAGTAACAAGTGATAGTAAATTTCAGCACACTATATAAATTTTTCCTTACCAAATTCCACCTACCAAAGGGCTACACTCCCGACAGCGGCGCGAGAAAGAGTCTTGATGACCCACAAGTATAGGGGATCTATCGTAGTCATTTCCATAAGTAAGAGTGTCGAACCCAACGAGGAAGCGAAGGAAATGATAAGCGGTTTTTCAGCAAGGTATTCTCTTGCAAATCTTTGAAATAAGTGGTAACAGATAGTTTTGTGATAAGATAGATTGTAACGAGCAACAAGTAACAAGAGTAAATAAAGTTCAGCAAGGTGGCCCAATCCTTTTTGTAGCAAAGGACAAGCCTGGACAAATTCTTATAATAGGAAAAGCGCTCCCGAGGACACATGGGAATATCGTCAAGCTAGTTTTCATCACGTTCATATGATTAGTGTTCGGTACTTTGATAATTTGATATGTGGGTGGACCAGTGCTTGGGTGCTGTTCTTACTTGAACAAGCATCCCACTTATGATTAACCTCTATTGCAAGCATCCGCAACTACAACAAAAGTATTATGGTAAACCTGACCATAGCATGAAACATACGGATCCAAATCAGCCCTTACGAAACAACGCATAAACTAGGGTTTAAGCTTACATCACTCTAGCAACCCATCATCTACTTATTACTTCCCAATGCCTTCCTCTAGGCCCAAATAATGGTGAAGTGTTATGTAGTCGACGTTCACATGACACCACTAGAGGCTAGACAACATACGTCTCATCAAAATATCGAACGGATACCAAATTCACATGACTACAAATAGCAAGACTTCTCCCTTGTCCTCAGGAACCAACGAAACTACTCACAAAGCATATTCATGTTCATAATCAGAGGGGTAATAATATGCATAAAGCATCTGAACATATAATCTTCCACCAAATAAACCAATTAGAATCAACTACAAGGAGTAATCAACACTACTAGCAACCTACTAGGACCAATCCCGGACTTGGAGACAAGAATTGGATACAAGAGATGAACTAGGGTTTTGAGAGGAGATGGTGCTGGTGAAGATGTTGATGGAGATTGCCCTCTCCCGATGAGAGGAGTGTTGGTGATGACGATGGTGATGATTTCCCCCCTCCGGGAGAAAGTGTCCCCGGCAGAACAGCTCTGTCGGAGCCCTAGATTGGTTCCGCCTCGTGGCGGCGGAGTCTCGTCCCGAAAGGTTGCTTCCTCTTTTTTTCCTGACAAAAGACTTCATATAGGAGAAGATGGGCGTCGAAGAGCCACGGGGGCCACGAGGTGAGGCGCGCCCTAGAAGCGCGCCCCACCCTCGTGAGCAGTGTGGGCCCCTGGCCTTCATCTTTAGCTACGATTTCTCTTTATTTATTTTAAGATATTCCGTGGAGTTTCAGGACTTTTGGAGTTGCGCAGAATAGGTCTCCAGTATTTGCTCCCTTTCTAGCCCAGAATTCCAGCTGCCGGCATTCTCCCTCTTCATTGACATAAAATAAAAGAGAATAGCCATAAGTATTGTGACATAATGTGAAATAACAACCCATAATGCGATAAATATCGATATAAAAGCATGACGCAAAATGGACGTATCACACACTTACACCGTTGGGCAGAGAACCAGCTACGACCCATCTAACCTCAACCCCAGCGGATAGTAACCGACTTCTAGTTGACAAAGCACAATGTCCACCACAGAGTACCCCCACATGAGCAGTTTGTAAAGCAACTGCAGTGCCCAAAGCACGAAGACCACCACAGCGAACCCAAACTCCACGTTTAAAGCAGAAGAGCAACTGTTCTCGGTCGATTCCGTAGCTATGGTCCATACTCCTTTGATGTTGCATCACTGTATTTACTCATACCAACTACTTTCGAATTTGAAGGATCCAATTGAAACTCCAATGGTGCAACAGGTATGTTTTAAACCTATTTCTTTAACTAGATTGCTGTTCTAACTTCTTGCTCTATGTTGATTGCAGTTTCAGTTGTATAAACACTTATGTTCTCATGTCATGCACATTACAAGTGTTTACAATGTTGTGTAGTTTCTCACACTTATATTTTGTCTATGCTGATGTGTCTTAAAAATATATGAGTTGAGCTGTGTCTCTATCATGATTTGGCCACATAAACTAGAATGATATGGACAATACAGTGACCATAGTACATAGATATATGTTTGTTTCATGTTGTTATCCTGTCGACCTTAGTACTGAACCGGTTTACCGAAATGAGTTTGGTATACTACATGCTAAACATGTGATGTGTCTGCTTGTTTCTCTTGTAGTATGTGAACAGAATATTGGAGAAGAGCACCCCACTATGAAATGGTAGCGAAAGTAATGCAGATAAGGTTCAAGATAGTGAGACAACCCTGTTGCTCTTCAAGAAAGGTGATAAAAATGATCTTGTAGACAGTGAGAAAACCCCACAGTCCTGCGTTGATGTAGTGTTTGAGTTCTTGGCGATTACTGGCACAAGCTCTTCGACCTCGCTGCCTGAATCACTTTGGCTTCTTCAGTCTCAGCTACAAGCTGAAAGGCATCAGTCAGCTGTGTTGCGGCAAGAAGCCGAAGGACTGAGGAAGTCCCTGCAGAATTCAGATGCATACTTTCTTGTGCAATAGCAAGCGCTGGAGGATTTAAGCGCCAAACAAAAGGAAGTTAATAAGCTTTCTAAGCATCTTGCCAGCATTATGGGTACCCAGGATATTGTTTCTTGAGCTCTTATGAAGTGGTTTCAGTTCTGGACTTGTTTTGTTGCGGCGTTTATTTGCACTGGTCGCCAACTTTGACGACCAGTGTATGTGATATGCTGCTTTGTTCCCTATATTTCCACTGGTAGCGAACTTTGATGCCTAGTGGATGTAATATGTGTAATAAGCGTGATAGCCTAGCGTAAGTTGCTTGTTTATTTATTTCCTTCTTGTCTTGTTTATTTGTTTGCTTGTAGTCAGTGCAGTTCTTTTTCCGCGGTTTGCTAGTGGCCGCAATAACCTATTTTTTAAAACTAGGCCACAATAACCATGGGCTACATATTTACTGTTGTTACCATGGGCCTCCTACGGGCCGTAGAAACAATGGGCCTTCTAAGGGTCATAGAAAGAATGGGCCTTCTATGGTCCGTAGCATCAATGGGCCTTCTACAGGTCGTATGATTGATCGGCCAAACATGGGCCAACAACGGACCACATTATGGGCCTTGAACGGGCTATAGTTGGAAACGTCCGTTCATGGGCCGACCATAACAGGCCATCGTTAATCGGCCGCATTTGATGACGCTATGAAAACGGCCTAGCGGATTAACGGGCCACAAACAGGCCAACTGTAACCACGGGCTGAATTTGGCCCACAATAAGAAAAGGCCAGTAATAGGTTGTAAGTAACCGAATGGTGGAAATGAGCCCAAGAATAATTGGGCCCTGAGAAGGCCGAAAGATAACATGGGCTTGAATGGGCCAAATGTACTAATAGGCCGTTAATGGGTATAAAGCAATACACTGTTCATTACAGGCCAATGTCAGGACCCCGATTCCAAGTCACATCGATCTAGCCGGTAACACCTCATATCACTTTGCGGCCTCACACACGGTATTCCCACGGGTTTCGCCTTACCATGGCCCGGGACCGTTTGTGCCTTTTGGCTCACGTATATGATAGTGTCGTTAGCATCCATATGATGAAGAACCGGGCCGACATGGCTAGTCATGAACCCAAAGCGGCACTAACCCATGGGGACATGCATACATCAATCACATCAAGCATGTCGATTGACAGCGTGTGAATCCGGGCTGTAACCTGGCTATGAGGACTCACGGGAACCCGGCTGTAGCGAGCTAAGCGGGACTCCGGATGTCACAGCGTGACATTTCCCGAAGGGGCAGAACCACAGGAACAAAGTGAAACACATGCCGGCCAGTCAAGCGTCCTGAGTAGTAGTGCTGGGCTAGCAGGACTCCGGTGAACCGGGTTGTAGCGGACTACTATGGCTCAAGGAAGCACTAGACAACATTTCCCCATAAGAGAGGCTGCCAAGGATAAACAACTAGATTGTCGGATCCCACACATACCAAGCATTTCAATCATACACACAATATGCTCGATATGTGTAAATACAACATGGCATCCCAACATAACTCTACGACTCAAGTATTTATTCATTAGGCTCGAGGCGAGATATTACAAACATGGGTCTCATGACCCAACATTCAAAGCATACAAGTCAAACACATGCGGAAGCTTAACATGTCTGAGTACAGACAACTATAAATGAAAAGGCTGAGAAGCCTGACTATCTACTAGATCCTGCCGAGGGCAAAAGATCGTAGCTGATGTATCAAGCTAAACTGAAGTCTCTCTGCAAAACATAAATTAAGAAAACGTGAGTACAAATGTACCTAGCAAGACTTACATAAGAACTAACTACATATGCAATGGTATCAACAAAGGGGGTGGTGGAGTTTGACTGCAGCAAGCCAGCTTTGACTCAGTGGCTATCCTAACTACGACTGCAAGTAACTCTTTTGAGGTGGCGCACACGAGTCCACATATTCACCAAATCAATACACCACTATGGATCCGCTCCCGTCTCCCTACGATAACGCCATCCATAGCACTCACGTTTATCTTGCGCATTTTAGAGTATCCACTTTCACTTGTCTATGAACTGTTATAGGCAATCCAGAAGTCCTTTACCGCGGACAAGGCTATTCGAATAGATGATGTTAACCCTGCAGGGGTGTACTTCTTCACACACGCTCTCGCCACTTACTACCATGTACACGTCATGTATCTCGGCAACCTTCAAGCGGAAGCCTGGCGAGGGTGTCGGCCATGACCTACCTAAACACTCAAGTCTCTAGTCCAGGTTTATCGCCTATTCAGGTTCCATCCGCAGGGAGTCTGGCCGAGGTTTCCACATACGGCCCCGAACGATGTGAGCAGGGTTCCCGAGACACCAAACGGGCGCTCGGTACACCGGGCCACGGTGTATCTACCACATCATCCCAACCTAGGGTCAGCGCTACGCACGACCTCCAACACATATCCTACAAACACCAGAAACTAGTTGCAACTCCTGGACAGAGAACAAGGGTGGTTAAGAAGCCGAGAGAGTCAATTAAGGATCCTAATGTGTGGTAGTAACTGTTCATGGATCACAAACACAGAACTCAGTTCCTGAGGACGGTTTCAATGGGACAACCCACCATGTACTCCTACATGGCCTCTCACCGATACCTTTACCAAATCGTATTCACACACTTAGCTCTCAACAGTAGGACATGTTCACACACCTCCGATTCATCCCCGATGAATCAAACCTAACTCAACTCTAAGAAGTAGCAGGCATGACAAACAAGCATGAATGAGTAGGCACAACAGGGCACAAACAACTCCTACTCATGCTAGTGGGTTTCATCTACTTACTGTGGCAATGACAGGTCATGCAGAGGAGAAAGGGGTTCAGCTACCGCAGCACGTAACACATGAGTCGTTGTTGCCCTAATGCAGTAAAAGAGAGCAGGAGCGAGAGAGTAGGATTGTATCAGAACGAACAAGGGGGTTTTGCTTGCCTGGCACTTCTGAAGATATTATAGCTCTTCATCGGTGTCATCGAACTCATCGTCGGAACCTCGTCTACTAAGAGGGGATAAATACCGACAAACAAGGAAGAACACAATCAATGCAATGCAACAATATGATGCATGATCATGACATGGAAATATGCTGTGTTTCGAGCTAATTCAACTAGCAACATGTTAAATGGAGTTGGTTTGAACCCTAGGTTCAAATTCAAACTTCATATGTGAAATTCAAATGCCATTTAATTGATTTGACCTGATCAGCAGGTATAAGTTGTTAAAAATGCATGAAAATGGTACAGATGGAACGATTGGATTTTTCTAATCATTTTTCATATATAAATTATTTGATTTGGAGCTACGGTCGATTTTCTATGAATTTTTGAAGTTTGCAACATTTTCTGGAATTTCCTATATAAGAATAAATTCAGAAAATAAGTTACTGCGTCAGCATGACATAGGTGTGATGTCAGCAGGTCAACTGGGTCGGCCAGGTCAAACCTGTCCTGTGGGACCCATACGTCGATGTCTCGAGCTGGTTTGGGTGTATGGCGGGTGGGACGGTCAGCGTTGACTTGACCAAAGTCAAAGCTGACACGTGGGGTCCGCAAGATTAACACTAATCTAAACGGGAAATAAAGCTAGAGTTAATTAGGGAGTGGGGTCCATCCGTCAGTGGCACACGGTTAAACTAACCGCGGGATTATTGGCTAAACTAACCTGCCACGTCAGCCAACCGGCGTTTAGCCGCCGCCGACCAAATCCGCGGCGGAGGGAGTCGGGATTTCGCTATGGTGCTCCGTTTTGAGCGCGGTTTGCTGCTACGGCTTGCTGGAGCTCTCGCGCATCTAGTGGTGGTGGCGGCAGCAGCTGGGATGGCCGGAGTTGACGTTGGCGAGCATTTCTGCGGCGGCCGGAGTTCGGCCATGTACGGGGTTCGGCGCTACGGTGCATGGGAGGAGGAGCTGGTGGCGGTGATAGCTTGCTGCGGAGCTGCTAAGCACGTAGTCGTGCTCGAGAATGAGCTTTGCTAGCTCTTGTTACGGAGGCGACAAGAACGGCGGCGGCCGGCTCTCGGCTTGTGACACTTAAAATTTCTGTTTGGTTTTCAACAAAAACTTTGTTGGATTTGAAGAAGGTCATTTAAATTCTTCCAAAAACCTCTCTCTCAAAACTTCTCCCTTGGCAAGGATTTCATTGTTGATGTCTTCTTCAACTCTGGTGTTTGGTTATTAAAAAAACTTTCTTCTGATTCTCCCCTTCTCAAATTTATTTTCGGGATTTATTTTCTTTTTAAAAGAAAACCCTAGGAGTTTTGGGTCTTCTCTTATATTGAAACCATCCATAATTTTACCATGCCTCATGTGGTAAATCTTCCCAAAAGCCCTCCTTCCACTTTGGGGCAATCCAAATATTCTGTCCCAACAAGTCCAACTCATTTTTGGATTTTATTTCATTTACTTCTTTCCCCAAAGCAATTCTGTCCATTATTTTGAGCCTAGGTGATTTGCAAAGCAAGCACCTAATTGCCTTTGAACCTTGATCTCAAACCAACTCTTGTGGATAGTCCCTAGCACCCACAACCTAGAACCATCAAGATCCACTCTTCTTCTCTTCAAAATTTTCAAGTTTCAGCTTCTGCAAGTATGGACCAGATTTGTCAAATTTGGTGAAATTCATATCTCCTCTTCTCCAAAAATTCCACCAAAATTTAGGCAACCCCCAGTTGCAATGAGAGGCCCTCCCACCAAAAATCAGCTCAAGGAGAACCTCCCACATACCAAAATCATTCTGTCGGACACTTGGCATCCTTACCTTTGCACTTTCGGAGAAATTCAGAGATTCAGAAAGTTCAGTGTCGTTTCTTCGTCAGAGTTCTGTCACCTCTCAACAGTGCGCCCTGGCGCGTTGCGCCAACCCCTCCTCCACAGCCTGGCCCGCACGCCCCTTGGGCCGGGTGAAAGGCGTCGGTGGCGGCAGCCTCGCCCGGCGTTGGCGATTCTGCGGTGGCTGCGACACCCGTGGTGACCAGCGAGGGCCTGAGCCAGCTCGCCACGCCACCCGGCGCCGCCCATCGCTCCCTGGCCCTCCGCGTGGCTCATGCATGCCAGCGCACACCCGCTGCACCGTCGCCGTGGCCCGGCAAGCACGAGCACGCCCTCTGCCGCCCGGCAGACCCCAAGGCCGCCCCGTTCCGTCGAACCCACCCCAAAGCTTCTAATCCAAGCTCGTTTAGTGCCTAAATGGAGCCAGTGGACCTCCACGACGACGCTCAACCACTAAACCACCCCGACCAAGCCCTGCGCCGCCGTAACCTTTGTCGGAGAACTCCGTTCACGGTCATCACCTCGGATCGCCTATATAAAGGGGCCCCGAGCTCGCCCTCGAGCACGCACCACCTCTGCACCTCACCAACACTCACTTGAGCCACTAGGAGGACCTCGAGGAGGTCTCCTCCCCCAACTCCGGTCGCCCCGTTCCGCCTAGGCCTCCACCTCGATTCACTCCGGTGAGGCCCTCCCCGGCACCCAAACCTCGTCAGCAATCCCCTCGAGCACCCAGATGTCTAACCCCCACTTCAATTTGCCCTTCGCATCACTCTCCGGCGAGATTCAACTCCACCCGAACCGCCGTGGTGCTCGCTGGCGACCACCACCATCACCCACCGACGCGGAAGGATGCACTAAGCACGGAGGTACCACCCGATCCCCCTGCCTCGCCGTGGATCGCCGCCGGCGACCACCGCAGCTCTCGGGCGCCGATGAGCTCTGTCTCCCCGTTTGAAATTTCAAACCTGACGGGTGGGACCCGCCTGTCAGTCTCTCATTTCTTTTTAAAACGAACCGTTTTCTGAAAGCGTATTCTGGCAAAATGCGCTTTCGGTCTGAATCGTTTTCTGGACTTTTCTGCTTAGCCCCCTAGGAAGTTTCTGTTTCATTACAAAAAGGTCCTTGGACCAAAACACTTATAACTTTTAAACAGAAAAGGATTTTTGAGTGATTCTTTTTCTGCCCTCTTCAAAATTTTGTCTAGTTGTTTATCAGATTTATTTGAAAAATATTTGGTATATTTCTGTACACCTCACGGTATTTACAATTGCGCGTGTATTTTTGTATACCGTAGATACCGAAGGAGGTGTGAAACCATAAACTTCACCGAGCTAGGCCCCGACTACTCCGAACCAGGCAAGAATGTTTGAAATTTTGATATGATGAGTGTTTTGGCATGTTTGCATTAAGTAGTTGCATGGCATGATCATGAGCACCTCGATGAATGTCATATTACATGCAAAGTGGAGACAAGTGAGTTTCGAAAATCCATAAGATATTGGATATGAGTTTGCATGGCCATGTGATGGCGTAAGAATGGGTAAGATGGCAGTGTTGTAGAATGCCAGTCTTACGCTTTGTTGTTTGACCAGTGTCAACATGAATCGGTCCAGTTTCCATCCGTTTCCCTCTGTACTACCACATGTTTTTCCGCAAGGAAATATGGCTTAATAAGTTGCAAACCGCTTCTGGTACACACCAAATCGAGAGGCTGGGATGAGGGTTCCATGGCCCTAGATTAAAGCCTATCATCCGGTCGGGGGCATGGGTGTTTCGGTTGGGACCGAGAGGGGGCACCCTTAGAGCAGCGTATATAAATTTGATCCCATGCTATTCGAGATTGTGATTTCCTGTCTCAAAGTTTTTCTTGAACGCTCTCCGGGGTGATTCACGGCAGCGTAAGGTGGGATGGGTGTGTCTTTGGTTAGATGTGTTTTCTTCGAAATACCGTAAGCGGAACTAGTCCTTGTGACTACGGAAACCCGTTGGCTGTGGGAAATTTAGTACAAGCTCTGCAGAGTCAAAAATCTTTGAAACCATCTTATCCATGTCCAAGTACCGTGCTCATTATCTTACATCCGATTATGGGTCTCGGTGACAGAAACTCCTGAGAAACACATGAGTGTTAAGTCCGAATTAAATTTATTTCCTGTGGATGAACTAACCCGTTTATTATCATGTGTTGAATATGTTCCTATGAGCACTATTTCTTGCAAGTTAACAAATATGAAAAGTGAATTTCAAGCCCTTTTTGCGATGTCGCTCAGACGTCCGACTGTGGCATTGTTATTATTTACTTCTTGATATAAGCCCTTTCTGCGATGTCGCTCAGACGTCCGACTGTGGCATTGTTATTATTTGCTTTTGATATAATCCCTTTCTGCGATGTCGCTCAGATGTCCGACTGCGGCATTGTTACCATTTACTTTTGATATAAGCCCTTTCTGCGATGTCGCTCCGACGTCCGACGGCCGCATTGTTGTCATTTACTTTCAATATAAGCCCTTTCTGTGATGTCGCCCCGACGTCCGACTGTGGCACGCATGTCTCTTACTTTCAATATAAGCCCTTTATATGGTGTCGCTCAGACGCCCATTACTGACATCCTTCGACGTCGCCAGACACCGATCGGTTTTCAGTTATTTTTTACTACCACCTGACTTCCTTCTTACTAATTAATGTCGTGTTACTTCCTCATTTGGATGTACCATAATAATTTCTCATCACGCATTCATGCATGCATTTGTTATATCTTATGTCCGAACTGTCTTGCGAGTACTTTCAAAGTACTCACCTAGCTTGTTGATTTGGCTGAATCTTGTGAAAGGCGATCTCATGGATGAAGAGTTCGATAGCGAGTCCGACGCCTAGAGGAATCCCAGTCAGTCTCGTGCGACCCTAGTTTTGGTCACTGTGTTATATCCGCTTCCGCAACCCAAATAATTTCATCGAGCCTCACCTCGACGCTCGATGAGCTGCCAGTGTAGGGGTCATTTTATCCACTCCACTGTGTTATTTCACCACCACTCTACCTCGAGTCACTAGAATGCCACCCCACTCCGTTGTGTCATACCCGCCATTATGTATAATTATTGGCGTGCTTGTAATAAATGGTTGAGCACCTCAGCTCGACCCTGTAATATATTTCAATGCTACTGGCTTGTTGTATCAAGATTTTGTCTACCAGTCAGGAGGATTTTCCTCGTACTGGACTCAAAAGGTCAGTTTCTCAATAATCATTTTTATTGGAAAACCGGTCGTGACAAGCTTGGTACGAGCGGCTGTTGTAGGAAGCCACTAGGTGCGATCGCTAATCGGTTATTAGCATAATAGCGCTAATTCAGTATTTTGCAAATGTAGTCAATTTCGGCGATCGGCATGAATTTATGATCGACCACTCAGAATTTTTGCCTACTTTTGTAGATGGCTGGCAACATTGCGAGTCACAGATGTTCGCCAACATGCCTGATGGGTTCGTCAAGCTTCTCTCCTTCATCGTCCAAGTCGCGATGGGGCCATATGTGCGCCCAGTCTTCACACTCTCTCAGCACAAGGTCAACGACAGTCTAACCGTGCACCAGGCCGCGGTGCAATTCAAGGGAGGGCGTGTTGAGTTACGCCGTTTTTGGTTCTTGGGGAGAGCCATGCCTACGGAGAAGCATGCGATGCAGATGGCAGCCCGTGAGGCGATAGCTCGTCTCAGGGATGTCCTTCCTTCAATGAAAACTCGTCGTTACCGCTACCTTCCATGTCACGTGCCATACACCTGTCACTACGCGTTCTCTTGCCCCAAAGGAGAACGAGACGAGGCTTTTGAGATGCTTATCGAGTATCTCCGGGCTCTGGAGGCAGCCTTCGACAACTTTGTTGGGCGACCTTGTGGCTGCCGCATGGACTCGGTCCATGGTTGTGCCGCCAACGGAGGGAGCTCCTGCACACCGCACCGCCATCGACTTTCGTCTCGTCGCCGGCATCTTTTGCACCTACTACTCTCGCCACTACTCGTCGCCTGCCTACCACCGAGGAGTTCAACCAAGTCATTGCACCTACTCGGTTTGTTACGCACCACCCCTTGCGCCCACTCCTGTTCGTGTTGTCCCGCATAGGGCGCCAGCTCCACCAACTCAGCGCAACACTTCACGTCTGGAGCCTATTAGCGAGGAGGAGGTTGAGTCCCCAGCCTCACTGCGCCTCACCCTCGGCAGGCCAAGGGAAATCCTTACCATCTCCGACTGAGTACGCTTAGCCGCCATGTGATGTACCGACTTATGCGATATGTTTATATGTGCATAGGCTGTGAGAAGTAGCTTGTTTGCGCATCATGTAGGAACTGGGAGAAGTGCACTAGCCTAAATAACATGTCAGGTATATGTACGCATATCCTGAGTGATGTATTGTATAATTATTGCTTGCGTGTAAGATATGTAATGAGCAGTCCTTCTCCGTGCGCAAACGTTTACTCTCTGGAAAACTCTTGGAGCATTTAAGACTTTTTCCGTCTTCATGAATTTATTGACTTTTGCGACTCAATTTCTTTTCTTATGAGTTTTACAAAATATATCCCCAGAGTGAACAATGTCTCGTCCTTGGACGCGCTCCATCCCAACTCCGCCAGAGCAAAATTATGGCACACAACCAAGCAACAATTTCACACGAGGCGATCAAGTCAACCGGACAGTGAAACAACACTTTCCCAAATGTGTCGTCTTTATGAGCAAAGTCAGCAACAACATCAGGAAATGATGAACCAAGTCATCAATATGGGAAATCACCGTGAACAGTATCAGCAGCAATCAAAGTTATCTGAGCTACAGAAGACGCGTCCCCAAACATTTTCTCATCTTGACAAACCTCTTGAGGCCGAGGACTGGCTTGAGAGATGGAAAGAAAATTAATTATTGCCCGGTGTTCAGATCTTGAGAAATTGCTATATGCACCGCACTATCTCCTTGGAGCAGCTGCATCGTCTTTGGGAAAATTTCCTACACATGCACCCCAACGAAAATAGTATAACACAGGAGGAGTTCAAAGAAGGCTTTCGTGGAGCACATATTCCTAAAAGTCTTATGAAGATCAAAAGAGAGAATTTGGCGACCTCAAGCAAAGGACCATGACGGTGTCGAGAATACAACGATCGGTTTACTCTGTTATCTTGCTTTCAACGAGGAGGCGTATGTCTCAAAGCAAGAAGATGGAAAAATTTCGACGTCTGGCGCTTGGCGCTTAAATGCCAGCTGGTTGTGCACACCTTCCCAGATTTTAAAATGCTGGTGGATAAGGCCATTACCTTGGAAAATGAGAGACGCAGCTTGGAAGATTTCCGCAAGCGAAAAAGGGACCAGACTAATCATGCTCTCAACCACCGCAGCAAGACAGATTTTCAGAAAGGTGGGACACCCAAACCCACGACAAACGTCTCACGCCCAATCAAGAATTTCCAGGCAAGGGACAAGGAGTTCACATACCGCCCAGGCGTTACTTGCTACGCTTGTGGAGAAGAAGGGCACTATGCCAAGCAGTGCCCCAAGGCAAGGAACTCGACCCCAAAGCCGAACAACGGAGGCAATAATTGGCCAAAGCGCAACAATTTCAGCCCAAATAACAACCACAGGAAGGGTCATCTGAACCACGTGACCAAAGAGGAAGCGCAGAATGCCCCGGATATATCGTACTCGATGCGTTTCACATCAACACAATACATGCCATGGTTTTATTTGATTCTGGAGCTTCTCACTCATTCATTTTGAAAAGTTTTTCCTTGCAAAATAATTTTTCGATGCTTCCCTTGGAAAAATCTATGATCGTCAAATCTCCTGGGATTAAGCAAGTTACCCAGAGTTATTGCCAAGGTGTGATTATTGAGTTTGAAGGGTTGAAGTTTCACGCCAATCTTATTGTGTTGGAAAATAAAGGACTGGATGTCATCTTAGGGATGGATTGGTTAACCACCAACAAAGGATTTATTATTTGCTTCAACCGGAGCGTAATTCTCACCCACCACCACGGAAGACAATAAAAGTTTCAGCCAAGAAAGAAAAATATCCGGCAACCAAGATTGAATAAGGTGGATATTTCTGAATTAAGCAAGGTTCGATGGTGTGTGAATTTCAGGCGTATTTCGAAGAACTACCGGGCATGCCACCGCATCGAGTCATAGAATTCAGCATTGAGCTAGCACCGGAACTGCCCCCATATACAAGAAACCATACGAGAATGGCACCATCCGAATTGGTAGGCTGAAGAAGCAAATAAAAGAATTCTTGGACAAAGGATATATCTGAGCCAGCTCCTCACCTTGGGGTTCACCAATTTTATTTGCCAAAAGAAGGATGGAACATTGAGATTGTGTATAGACTATCGAGCGCTTAACATGGTCACAATCAAGAACAAATACCCGATGCCACGGATAAATGATTTATTTGATCAACTCGCTCAGGCCAAGGTATTCTCAAAAATTGACTTGAGGTCGGGATACCATCAATTAAAAGTACGGACAGAAGATATTCCCAAGACGGCATTCACCTCCAGATACGGATTATATGAGTTCACCGTAATGCCATTTGGACTAACGAACGCCCCTGCATATTTTGTTCACCTCATGAACAAAGTGTTTATGAAGTTTATGGACAAGTTTGTTGTGGTGTTTATCGACGATATTCTGATACACTCCAAGACACCAGAAGAGCACGATGAACATCTCCGAATTGTACTAGGGGAACTCAGGAAACATCAATTGTACGCTAAATTCAGAAAGTGTGAGTTTTGGCTAAGGCAAGTATGTTTTCTGGGCCACGTACTAACCCAAGAGGGTATTGCCGTAGACCCGGAAAAAGTCAAGGCCGTACTTGGCTGGAAACCACCAGCCGGTATGTAGACGTCTGAAGTTTCTTGGGAATGGCAGGATACTACCGAAGATTTATTGAAGGATTCTCCACCATAGCAAAGCCAATGACGCAGCTACTCAAGAAAGACAAGAAGTTTGAATGAATGGAAGCTTGCGAGAAAAGTTTCCAAGAATTAAAAAGAAAATTAACGACAGCACCAGTATTAATTGTGGCAGACATTCACAAGAATTTTGAGGTGTATTGTGACGCATCCCGGAAGGGCCTCGGATGCGTGTTGATGCAAGAAGGCAAGGTAGTCGCATATGTCTCCAGACAACTTCGCAAGCATGAGGAAAATTATCCTACTCATGACCTGGAGTTAGCAGAAGTTATTCATGCACTCAAGGAATGGAGACACTTTTTACTTGGAAATCGTTGTGAAATATACATGGACCATAAGAGCCTCAAGTATATTTTCACACAACCGGAAGTGAATTTACGGCAACGACGCTGGTTGGAATTAGTGAAGGATTATGACGTTGGAATCCACTACCATCCAGGAAAAGCAAATGTAGTGGCAGGCGCTCTAAGTCGGAACCCTAGCCCCAACGATGACAACCTACGACACGAGACCTGAATTTGGCGGGAGTTTGCTAAACTCAACTTGTCGGTAGTTACCAAAGGCAGCATATCGAATTTAGAAATGCAGCCTACCTTGGTAGAAAAGATTAAAGAGGCTCAGCATGGACACCCGACATTGAAGGCATTAAGCGGAAAGTGAGTTTGGGCAAGGCCTCGAATTAGATTATCGACGAATAGGGAATATTGTGATGCGGAAATAGACTTTGCGTACCAAATATCAAGGACCTTAAATGACAGATCTTAGCTGAAGGCCACACTGCCCCGTATTCAATCCATCCTGGAGGGACAAAAATGTACAAGGATATTCAGGAAAAAAATTGGTGGCACGGTCTAAAAAGGGACATAGCCACGTTCATCGCATGTTGTGACTCTTGTGAACGCATCAAGGCCGAGCACCAGAAACCGGCGGACTTTTCTGACCAAATAAAATACCCGAGTAGAAATGGGGCGAGATTGGAATGGATTTTATTGTTGGGCTACCTCGGTCACGACACGGAAATGATGCCATATGGGTCATCAGCGATAGGTGACTAAAGTAGCACACTTCATCCCGTGAAGACAACCCACACATCTCGAAGCTTGCGGGCTTTATCTCTCCGTATCGATGCCTTACATGGAGTTCCAAAGACAATAATATCGGATAGAGGCACTCAATTTATCTCCTGATTTTGGGATCACTTACAACAAGCTACGGGAACTCAAGCTGGCGTTCGATGCCGCATACCACCCCGGTGATGGACAAACTGAACGCGTAAACCAAATTCTAGAAGACATGCTAAGAGCATGTGTCCTCACCTATGGGACTAGTTGGGAAGAAAGCTTACCATCTGTGAGTTCGCATACAACAATGATTACAAAGCCAGACTGCAAATGGCACCATTGAGGCTACATGCGGGCGGAGATGTCGTACCCGCTAAATTGGTCGAAGCAGGAGACAACCATATCTTGGCCCGGACATGCTCAAGGAGGCTGAAGATAAGGTTAAGGTGATTAGGGATCAACTCAAGACAGCCCAAAGTCGTGAAGAGTTATTACGATCAAAAACATCGAGTCAGTTTGAACCGGTGAGTTTGTGTACCTACGGGTATCTCCTATGAGGGGCCTGCAACGATTCAAGATTAAGGGGAAGCTAGCACTAAGATTCATCGGACCATTCTGCATAGTGGCATGGAGAGACACGGTAGCCTACCAGCTAGACTTGCCCGCAGATTTATCCGACGTCCACGACGTGTTCCATGTCTCGCAGTTGAGGAAGTGCGTAAGCAACCCAGAGAAGCAGGTACCCCATGAAAACATTGACGTGCAGCCAGACCTCACATATCGGGAGCATCCAATAAAAATCTTGGAGGAGTGCAGAAGGAGGACCCGACGAAAACCATCAAGTTTTTGAGTTCGATTGGAGCAATCACACCGAGAGTGAAGCCACTTGGGAAAGGGAGGATTTTCTTCGGACAGAGCACCCACATTTATTTGAGGGTCAGCTGAAATCTCGGGGACGAGATTTTTCCTAAGGGGTTAGGTGTTGTGACACTCAAAATTTTTGTTTGGTTTTCAACAAAAACTTTGTTGGATTTGAAGAAGGTCATTTAAATTCTTCCAAAAACCTCTGTCTCAAAACTTCTCCCTTGGCAAGGATTTCATTGTTGATGTCTTCTTCAACTCTGGTGTTTGGTTATTAAAAAACCTTTCTTCTGATTCTCCCCTTCTCAAATTTATTTTCGGGATTTATTTTGTTTTTAAAAGAAAACCCTAGGAGTTTTGGGTCTTCTCTTATATTGAAACCATCCATAATTTTACCATGCCTCATGTGGTAAATCTTCCCAAAACCCCTCCTTCCACTTTGGGGCAATCCAAATATTCTGTCCCAACAAGTCCAACTCATTTTTGGATTTTATTTCATTTACTTCTTTCCCCAAAACAATTATGTCCATTATTTTGAGCCTAGGTGATTTGCAAAGCAAGCACCTAATTGCCTTTGAACCTTGATCTCAAACCAACTCCTCTGGATAGTCCCTAGCACCCACAACCTAGAACCATCAAGATCCACTCTTCTTCTCTTCAAAATTTTCAAGTTTCAGCTTCTGCAAGTTTGGACCAGATTTGTCAAATTTGGTGAAATTCATATCTCCTCTTCTTCAAAAATTCCACCAAAATTCAGGCAACCCCCAGTTGCAATGAGAGGCCCCCACCAAAAATCAGCTCAAGGAGAACCTCCCACATACCAAAATCATTCTGTCAAACACTTGGCCGACACTGTTACCTTGCACTTTTAGAGAAATTCAGAGATTCAGAAAGTTCAGTGTCGTTTCTTCGTCAGAGTTACATCACACTGTCAGCAAGGCGCCTGGCGCGTTCACGCACAACCCTCCTCCACGGCAGGCGCGCGCACACCCCTTGGGCCAGGTGCGAAGGCGTCGGTGGCAACAAGCCTGTTGGCGTTGGCGATTCTGCGGTGGCTGCGCCACCGTGGCGGCCAGCGAGGCTGACCAGCTCGCCACGCCACCGGCGCCGCCCATCGCTCCACAGCCCCTCGCGTGGCTCATGCATGCCAGCGCACACCCGCTGCACTGTCGCCGTGGCCCGGCAAGCACAGGGCACGCCCTCTGCTGCCGACGGCCCCGCGTCGCCCCGTTCCGTCGAACCCACCCCAAAGCTTCTAATCCAAGCTCGTTTAGTGCCTAAATGGAGCCCGTGGACCTCCACGACGATGCTCAACCACTAAACCACCCCGACCAAACCCTGCGTCGCCGTAACCTTCACCAGAGAACTCCGTTCACGGCCATCACCTCGGATCGCCTATATAAAGGGGCCCCAAGCTCGCCCTCGAGCACGCACCACCTCTGCACCTCACCAACACTCCGCCAGGCCACTAGGAGGACCTCGAGGAGGTCTCCTCCCCCAACTCCGGCCGCCCCGTTCCGTCTCGGCCTCCACCTCAATTCACTCCTGTGAGGCCGTCCCCGGCACCCAGACCTCGCCAGCAATCCCCTCGAGCACCCAGCAGTCTAACCCCCACTTCAATTTTCCCTTCGCAGCACTCTCCGGCGAGATCCAACTCCACCCGAACCGCCATCCGCCGGAGCGAGGGCCGCCATCGACGTGGTGCTTGCCGGCGACCACCACCACCACCCACCGACGCGGAAGGATGCACTAAGCACGGAGGTACCACCCGATCCCCCTGCCTCGCCGTGGATCGCCGCTGGCGACCACCGTAGCTCTCGAGCGTGAAGCGAGCTCCGTCTCCCGTTTGAAATTTCAAACTGACGGGTGGGACCCGCTGTCGATCTATCATTTCTTTTTAAAGCGAACCGTTTTCTGAAAGCGTATTCGGCAAAATGCGCTTTCGATCGGAATCATTTACGGACTTTACGCTTAGCCCCACAGGAAGTTTCGTTTCATTCTGAGAAGGTCCTTGGACCAAAACACTTATAACTTTTAAACAGAAAAGGATTTTTGAGTGATTCGTTTTCTGCCCTCTTCAAAATTTTGTCTAGTTTTTTACCAGATTTATTTGAAAAATATTTGGTATATTTCTGTATACCTCACGGTATTTACGATTGCGCGTGTATTTTTGTATACCGTAGATACCGAAGGAGGTGACGGAACCGCAAACTTCACCGAGCTAGGCCCCGACTACCCCGAACCAGGCAAGCATGTTTGAACTTTCGATATGATGAGTGTTTTGGCATGTTTGCATTAAGTAGTTGCCTGGCATGATCATGAGCACCTCGATGAATGTCATATTACATGCAAAGTGGAGACAAGTGAGTTTGAAAATCCATAAGATATTGGAGTGCGAGTTTGCATGGCCATGTGATGGCGTAAGAATGGGTAAGATGGCAGTGTTGTAGCATGCCAGTCTTATGCCTGACTGTTTGACCAGTGTCAACATGAATCGTTCCAGTTTCCATCTGTTTCCCTCCTGTACTACCACATGTTTTTCCGCAAGGAAATATGAATTAGTAAGTTGCAAACCGCTTTCTGGTACACACCAAATCGAGAGGCCGGGATGAGGGTTCCATGGCCCTGGATTAAAGCCTATTATCCGGTCAGGGGGCATGGGTGTTTCCGGTTGGGACCGAGAGGGGGGCACCCCTTAGAGCGCACGTTTATAAATTTGATCCCATGCTATCCGAGATTGTGATCTCCCCATTGTCGGATTTCAGGTTCCGGCAGACCCTTAAGGTTCGAACTCTGGGGTGCGTGCGGAGATCCAACCCTCCACCGTCTCGTACCTCGCCAAATCGCTGGGACCTAAACTACTCGAAAGAACAGCACAAGAGACACGAGATTTATACTAGTTCGGGCCACCGTTGTGGTGTAATACCCTACTCTAGTTTGTGTTGTGGTGGATTGCCTCTTGGGCTGATGAAGAAACGATCTGAGGGAAGAACTGACCTCATGGTGCATCCTTGGTGGGTGTGATGAACTGCTAGGTGGTGTCCCGTCGCTCTAGCTTGAGGATCGGGCCTCTATCTCTCTCTCTGGATTCCAAATGCCGGATCTCTCTCTACTATGGTGGCTAGCTCTACTTATAGACGAAGGCCCTGGGCCTCTTCCCAAATATTGAGCGGGAAGGGCGCCAACAATTGGCCACTTTGAAGGGGAACAGTGGGTACACTTATCCTGACTAAAGTTGGTCCTCGCCTGTCAAAGGCTCTGGTGATGGCCTTTGCTTGGGCTCCACGATGACTCCTTCCAGCCATTGGGGCTGGTCTTGGTCTTGTTGCACCAAAGCGGATGCCTTTGCTTGATGTTCTCGCTGCGCTTGCTCCCTTTGCACCAAAGAGGAAAGGAGGGGCTACTTGTGGCTGGCGCCGGGCGCCCTTGGTCGCCAAGGCTTGCGTCATGGGCACCTCGCGAGGTACCCTGCCTTGAACTCTCTGCCTCCTCATGAGCCAGCCTGACGAGGCCGTACCTGAGGAAGCTCCTGGTCGTCCGACCCGCGAGGCTTGGCCCCTCGCGAGGGTCTTGGGCTTGCGTTGATGAAGATGGGCCGTCCTAGGCCTCCTTTGAGCCACGCCGCAGGCCGCAGGCAGGCATGTCTGGGCACCCCCGTTCCTAGAACGCCGACAGTAGCCCCCGGGCCCAGGGCGCGCCCGCACTTGGCCGGGCAGAGAGGTGAAAGGGCAAGTCCGAAGCGTCGCGGGCCCTAACAGCCTGCGGCCTTGGGAGACGCGTGGCGGTTGATTGGACGTGGGCGGCACTGTTCCCCCACGCCTCCTTATTTCGTGCCTTGCTAGGCGGACACGCTGATTTACACATCCGTTCTCCTCTCGGTCTTCGCCTTCGTTTGTGAGGCAATGATGGACATCCCTCCCTCGGGTGCCATGCTGCGCCACTTCTTCTCTCTGCGCCTTGTCGACCCCACTCAATGCTCGGCGTGCGTGAGCTTCATCGCCGCGCCCGAGACAGCGGCCTCAGGGATTGACTTTAGCTTGCCTCCGCCCGGGCTGAGTTCCGCGAGAGGTGGCTGTCTGCGTGGATGTGGGGTGCCCAGCCCCGCTATCGGAGCCAACCTACTGCTGTCCCCAATAGGTGGGGCGGAGGCGCTTTCAAGCCCTCGGCTCATCTTTGTCTGGCGCCGCCCGGCGTTCACGAGGTCGCTCGTGACAGCGCCCAAGGTGGTGAAGGAGTTCTGATCGCCGCATTGCTCCTCTCCAACGCCATTCCCACCGGATGTGGGCCTTCAACGGGCTGGCGATCGTATGAGGCTCCGGAAGAAGACCTAACGCGCTGGCGCTAAGGAAAGTGCTCTGGTCTGTTGGCGACCCTAACCCGGTGGCATCCGGCATCAAGGGGCCTTGCTGTACCTCTGCCCGAGCAGGGGTGATTTGGTGAACCAGATGACTATCTTGACGAATGGGGGCGCGCCCTGGTCTCGAGGGCCTCGCGAGAATCCGGTGGTGGTGACAGCCCTTCCGATCGGCCAAGGCGGCCCCTCCTCAAGTAGCGGAGCAGGGAGGCCTGAGCCGCCAGAGGTCAAGGGCCCCAGCCCGGGGTGGCAGCCGAGGCGGCGCTTCGTGAGGAAGCTCACGAGGCTCATGCCGCTTCTGGTGAGGGCGGCAGTAGCCAGACGCAAAGCACTCAGCGGATGGAGCCCCCAAGGCCCCTGCTGCTTCTCTTGGTGAGGCGACTAGCAGCGCGCGTAAGGCAGACGCCCCTGACGCAAGCCGCCTTGATGCTTCTCCCTCGCCGCAGGCTGATCCCTGGGCTCAAATCTTGGGTCATTTCCGCGTGAACTTCGAGGCCCTCCGGAAGAGAAGGAGGCCTGGCGATGATTACACTTGTCGCTTTCTTTGAAGCGTGAGGAAGTACTTCGCCATCGGCGATGAGTAAGCCTTCTCCTTCTCCGGCTCCTGATTCTTACGCTTCTCGTCTTGATCCTTGCCTGCAGTCCCTTCTGCCGAGCTCACGGAGACGGGTGAGGAGCCGTCCTCCCGGCCGCCCCTCCCGATCCTCGAGTGTTCCAAGCAGTGGAGCCCTTGTGGTGAGGGCGACCGGGGAGGTGAGCCGTCCCATGGCGTGTCGTGGCCCTGCGCGCCTCACGATCCTTCCTCGCGAGCCTTCCCATGGCATAGCTAGCCTGCCGTGCACTTCTCGCCTGGCCGTGGACGGCGATTGGCTGAGGCGCTTCCTGCGCCCTAAATGCGGGATGGGCAGGCTCAGGCCGGCCTCTGGCGCAGCGCCCGGCCGTCAGCAGGGTGCCAGCCCCAGCCCCCGCCCGGAGGGGAGTGTTGACTTCGTGGTTCCGGCGCCCGCTGGGCGGTTGATGGTGCGGAGGGCGTCTTGGCAGCGCCCGGGAGCACCGCGCCCTTCTCCAAGGATTTCTTCGAAGGGCGGCCAACGCGGTGAGCCTTCTTGGTGAAGAGCTTGCTGACGAAGACGCGCGCCATGAGGCCGAGGGCCTGCGCCTGGCCGCAGAGAGGCGCGAAGGAGGGCGCCGCCGCTTTGCGCGTTGCCAGCGTGATCTTGATGATGAAGAGGCCAAGGCGTCGCTGGCAGCCTCTCGGGAGGCCTGTTCTCGGGCCGTCGAGGAGGCCCGGGCAGCTAACAGGCGGCGAGAGGCGGCGGAGGAGCGGGCACGGGAACTCCTAGCGCGGTGCACTCCTTGGAGGAGCAAGTGGAGCTGCGCGAGGCAGCCCTTGCATCGATGAAGGTGGCCTCCGGCGACTCGGCGGAGCTCCAGAAGCATGAGGAGGCGCTGACGCTTGAAGCCGCCCGAGCAGCGCAAGTCTGGCGCTTGGAGACGAGGGAGCGCTTGGCGGCAGGCCGAGGATGAGGTCGCATCACGGGAAGCCCGTGTCCTGGAGGAGGTCGGACGCCGAGTGGCGGCGGCGCGCTCGAGCCTCGAGCGCGAGTTTGAGGAGCGGTTGGGGTTGATCTAGGTCGAGGCTGAGGGCAGGACTGTTGCCTTGAGGGCCAAACTGGAGGAGGGGACGCGGCGGGCCGATGCTCTTCGGACCGCCCTCGAGGTGGCGCAGAGTGAGTCCACCACCCCTCAGGCCGAGGCGCTCCTTCTTCGCCAACGGGTGGAGGAGGCCGAGGCTGTCGCGCGCCAGAATGCGGACGAGAGGTGTCAGCGGCGAATCCTGGAACATGAGCACGGTCCCATGCTCGCCACGCTCCGGGAAAGAGCTAACGCAGCCTTGGGTAATATCTGTGAGGCGGCAGTAGGCGCGCCGCCTTGATTAACTTCGCCCGGCAACCTTGATTCTGCAGCGGCGTGGTGGCGCGGCCGGAGGCACGGTCGGTCGGGCCAACAGGTTGGTGGAGGAGAGGAGCCGCGCGCTGCTCGGGCGCGCCTTTTCTCGTGTCTTCAGCCATCTCCGGGACATGGACCCCCACTTCGATTTTGACGCAGCCATCGCCCCAGTTCCCCAGGCCGTCCGGGGCGACCTGTTGCACTGGGTGGAATACAACGTGGATGCCCTCGTCCGGGCCTTCGCTTCGGACGATGACGGCGTGGTCGTGGCCGCCGATGAGGGCGGCGTGGTGAACGGCGAGACGCCGGCGATCACGCAGACAATGACGGCGGCGAGGCCAGCGATGCCAGCAACGGCTCGGGAGGTGCTCCTGAGGATGCATTGGGGGATTTATCCGACTGATCATGTATTGTCCTTGTTCCATTACCCTGCATGAATAGAACTCAGGTTTTGGCCTGATGGAGGTGAGAGCATTTTGGGAGGGGGAGCCCCTCATGTAAAACTTGTGTTCTTCATATTAGCAGGTGTTACATCGCCCCTACGCCTGCGCCAAGTGGTTGGCTAAGCGACGTGCTAGTTGGCTGGTTTACCTTTGTTTCGTACGAGCCCCGAGATAGCATGTGGGAGGCTGAGGCGATCTGAGTGTCTCCTGATCGAATCCGTAGGACCTGCAGTAAAAACCCTCCGGAGAGGATGCGGCGGCGACAGGCTGGGCTGCGCGCAAGCTAGGCCTGGCCCGGCTCGCGAGGGGCTCACGAGGGGAGGCAGCTGAGGTGGAGTTGTAACCAAAACGCGAGAGATTTGCTCGAACGAGACTAAGCACCCCTTCCCCAGACACACGCAAATCTCAAATTCGAGTCCAACTTAAATCTAGCGGGGGAAAGCGACAATCAAATGGAAAGGCGAAGAAAGCAAAAGAAAAGCTGCGTCCGGCACCTAGTCTAGTCTTGGACGTCTTCTCACCGGTATGAGCTAAGTGCTGCCACTTGGGCGTGGGAGGGAGCCCCAGGGCTGAGGCCAGCACCCTGAGACTTCGGGGCATGTACAGCCCCACTCATTATTACGTGAGAGTGTCACGGGGCGGCGAGCTTCACAGGCACTGGGCCTTCTTCACAGGTACCGGCCTTGCTTCATATCGCCAGACGAGGGCCCCGCCTTGCGCCACACTCTAGTGCCACCAACGACCCGGAAACCAGGGGCGCGCCCGGTGGGGTAGAGCGGTCGCCAGCGGTTCCTCCGGCGACCACGAGTCCTCCGCCAGGGCAGGCCTGAGGCACCTCCCAGCAGAGGCCTACCTCCTGAGAACGCCTTGCTCCGAACGCCGCGGTGGTGATGTCGGATCTCTGC
Organism: Aegilops bicornis; assembly: GCA_021605145.1. NCBI lineage: Eukaryota > Viridiplantae > Streptophyta > Magnoliopsida > Poales > Poaceae > Aegilops > Aegilops bicornis. The sequence goes on along the minus strand of CM038670.1, from coordinate 158,381,264 downwards.
CCCTCTCTGGCAGCCCCCTGCGCCCCCCTCCCGAGGGGTAGGAGACTGCGGGATCGGGGCAGCCGCTCGTCATGGCGACATGTACCTCCTGCGACCTATGGTTAGCGTATGTTTGCTCTTGAGGAAGTAGCGGTACCCGATAATCGTCGCCCCCGGCGTGACCAGTGAGACCGTCTCGAGGCTCCTGGAAGAGCTGGCCACGGCGCCCCATCCCCCAGCTTGGGCTGAGGAGCGAGTCTTGTTCCCCCTCATGCGGGTGCCCTTGGTCCATCATGTGGGGCACGTATTCTTCCGGCGCGGTCATCCGGAAGGCGACGCCGTAGTGCTGAGCGTGCCTTGCTGCTTTGCTTGATGCGCCCGCCGTGGGGTGGTGGCGTGGCGGTCCGCCAGGGCCGTGAGTTACGTCGAGTCCTTCTTCTCCGCGGGCCGGGGGCGGGGGCAACCCGCCCGCCCGGCCCAGCAACTGACTTATTTGGCGTTGGAGTAACTTTGGAGCCAGCGAACGCCGTGAGCCTGCGGGCCGCCCTCGGCTGAGATGGGAGTTGGGTGCGAAGGGTGAGCCCGTGGCGAAGCCAGAGCTCCACCACTCGCTCCAGCAGCACGTCGCGGCCGCTCTCCAGCAGCCTCCACTGCAACAGCTCTCGGGCCACTGTGAGCGCGGCCCTCGAGTTCGCCTGCTCGCGGTGGGTGTACGGTGATGTGGTCGCGGCGTGGTTGGAGGCTCTTGCTGCCGATCGCGCCTGCCGCGGTGTGAGAGCCGTCGAAGCCTGTCCGCGTCGCCCGCGGCCCGCAGCGCCCTGCGGACCGCGAGCTGCCTAGAACGCAGGTCGCCCGAGGCGGCGGCTCTGCGTGGGCGGGCCACGCCACCCAAGGATCTGGGTTGCCAGCAGTGGCGGACATGGTGATGATGATGCGACGGGACACGAGGTGGCGGAAGGCGGATTCGGTGCACCCCTACAGCGCGCCAAATGTCGGATTTCGGGTTCCGTGAGACCCTTAAGGTTTGAACTCTGGGGTGCGCGGAGATCCAACCCTCCACCGTCTCGTACCTCGCCGAATCGCTGGGACCTAAACTACTCGAAAGAACAGCACAAGAGACACGAGATTTATACTAGTTCGGGCCACCGTTGTGGTGTAATACCCTACTCTAGTTTGCGGTGTGGTGGATTGCCTCTTGGGCTGATGAAGAATACGATCTGAGGAAGAACAGCCTCGCGAGGGTCTGTCCTTGGTGGGTGTGATGAACTGCTAGGTGGTGTCCCATCGCTCTAGATTGAGGATCGGGCCTCTATCTCTCTCTCTGGATTCCAAATGACGGATCTCTCTCTACTATGGTGGCTAGCTCTACTTATAGACGAAGGCCCTATGCCTCTTCCCAAATATTGAGCGGGAAGGGCGCCAACAATTGGCCATTTTGAAGGGGAACAGCGGGTACACTTATCCTGACCAAAGTTGGTCCTCGCCTGTCAAAGGCTCTGGTGATGACGCCTGCTTGGGCTCCACGATGACTCCCTTCCAGCCGTTGGGGCTGGTCTTGGTCTTGTTGCACCGAAACAGATGCCTTTGCTTGATGCTCTCGCTGCGCTTGCTCCCTTTGCACCAAAGAGGAAAGGAGGACACTTGCAGGGCTGGCGCCCGTGGCGCCCTTGGTGCGTCATGGCTTGCGTCATGGGCACCTCGCGAGGTACCCTGCCTTGAACTCTCCGCCTCCTCATGAGCCCGACTGGCGAGGTCGTGCACGAGGAAGCTCTGGTCGTCCGCCCAGCAATCTGGCCCCTCGCGAGGGTCTTGAGCTTGCGTTGATGAAGATGGGCCGTCCTGGGCCTCCTTTGAGCCACGCTGCAGGCCGCAGGCAGGCAAGTCTGGGGACCCCCGTTCCCAGAACACCGACACCCGTCTCAAAGTTTTTCTTGAACGCTGTCCCGGGTGATTCCTGGCAATTTAAGGTGGGATGGGTGTGTACTGGTTAGATGTGTTTTCTTCCGAAATACCGTAAACAGAACTAGCCCTTGTGACTACGAAAACCCGTTGGCTGTGGGAAATTTAGTACAAGCTCTGCAGAGTCAAAAATCTTTGAAACCATCTTATCCATGTCCAAGTACGTGCTCATTATCTTCCATCCGATTAAGGTCTCGGTGGCGAAACTCCTGAGAACCACATGAGTGTTAAGTCCGAATTAAATGTTTATTTCCTGTGGATGAACTAACCTGTTTATTATCATGTGTTGAATATGTTCCTATGAGCACTATTTCTTGCAAGTTAACAGATATGAAAAGTGAATTTCAAGCCCTTTCTGCGATGTCACTCAGATGTCCGACTGCGGCATTGTTATTATTTACTTCTTGATATAAGCTCTTTCTGCGTTGTCGCTCAGACGTCCGACTGCGGCATTGTTATTATTTACTTTTGATATAAGCCCTTTCTGCGATGTCGCTCAGACGTCCTACTGCGGCATGGTTACCATTTACTTTTGATATAAGCCCTTTCTGCGATGTCGCTCCGACGTCCGACTGCAGCATTGTTGTCATTTACTTTCAATATAAGCCCTTTCTGTGATTTCGCCCCAACGTCCGACTGTGGCACGCATGTCTCTTACTTTCAATATAAGCCCTTTATGTGGTGTCACTCAGACGCCCGACTGTGGCATGATTTATTTATTTGTTCACCCTTTGAGGCGTCGCTTCACACACCCGATCGGTTTTCAGTTATTTTTTACTACCACCTGACTTCCTTCTTACTAATTAATGTCGTGTTACTTCCTCATTTGGATGTACCATAATAATTGCTCACGACGCATTCATGCATGCATTTGTTATATCTTATGTCCGAACTGTCTTGCGAGTACTTTCAAAGTACTCACCTGGCTTGTTGATTTGGCCAGATCTTGTGAAAGCGATCTCATGGATGAAGAGTTCGATAGCGAGTCCGACTCCTAGAGGAATCCCAGTCAGTCTCGTGCGATCCTGGTTGTGGTCACTGTGTTATATCCGCTTCCGCTACCCAAATAATTTCATCGAGCCTCACCTCGACGCTCGATGAGCTGCCAGTGTAGGAGTCATTTTATCCACTCCACTGTGTTATTTCACCACCACTCTACCTCGAGTCAGTAGAATGCCACCCCACTCCATTGTGTCATACCCGCCATTATGTATAATTATTGGCATGCTTGTAATAAATTGTTGAGCACCCCAGCTCGACCCTGTACTATATTTCAATGCTACTGGCTTGTTGTATCAAGATTTTGTCTACCAGTCAGGAGGATTTTCCTCGTACTGGACTCAAAAGGTCGGTTTCTCAATAATCATTTTTATTGGAAAACCGGTCGTGACACGGCTTCGGTGGAAACAGCGGGTACACGGTGCAACAGAGCACGGGGAGAGAGGGCAGCGCCAGAGGAGCTCACAGTGAGTCAAACGGGAGGGTCAGCGAGCTCGGGGAGGCACCGGAGGCAGCAAATCGACAGCGACGATCTTCAGTGGCCGACGAGGGGAACGACGGTGCTTGCGGCATCCAGAGGCTTCCGGGGTCGGGCGGCTTGGTAAGGAGGAAGAGAGGGACGAGGCGGAGCTCGTGGGCGCGTCGGTGAGGCGTGGGGTGGCCGGTGGTCGCGGCAACGACGGGCGGCGGCGAGGGACGTGTTCGGGTCCAAGGTGCGGGGGCGAGGGAGAGAGCAGGGGGGAGTGAGAGAGGTCGGGCGGATTGGGAGGACGTCGGGGCGTTCACCCACGCGTCCAGAGTCTCGGCGGCAAGCAGGAGGAGGCGTGGCGCCTCGGCAGCGTCTTGTCCCGCCTCATCTCTCTTGGCGGAGGTTAGGGATGGCCAGCACTAGGCCGGTGTTACAGGCGGCCTGAGCAAGACCCAGGTGGGCGCCAGGTTAGTTCCTTTCTCTCTCTCTCTCTTTCTGTTTTCTATTTATTCTGTTTTGTTTTGATTTAGTAAAATACTAAACCATTTTCTAAAATCCTGGAAATAATTAGGGGTGCTGTCTGAATTATTCCAGTGACCCATGACAACTTCCAACATTTTTTGAGCATCTAAAATATATATAGCATTTAAATAGCTCCAATTCAAATATGTTTGAATTAATTCAAAGCCCAAATATGTCCTGCAAAATTGTAAACCATTTTTGGTAGATGCTTCCACCTCAATCCAGAAATGTTGAACATTCTCAGAGGGCATTTTGAGTTTAATGAAAAGTTTTAAGTTTGAACCTAGTTGAATTCATTTGGTGCTAGGGTTTGATCAATCCCCATTTCAAGTTTATTTAAATTGTAAACATGATGACATGATGAGCAAGCAAAGTCAAGCAAAGGCTGATCTGGGGCTGTGACAACTCACCCCCACTAAACAAGGATCTCGTCCCGAGATTCAAGACGTGAGGTAAGAAGACAGAGGGGCACAAGATCAACACAATCTTCATGATCCAGGTTGCACCTCATAAGGTTGTTGATTCGTTGCATACGTTGATATTGACATCCTCGCTTTTGAGATCTTCATCCACGCGATGACGACAGAAAGAAACTATACTAGGATTGATCTTCTCGAAGATCGAGCTATACAAGATTAACTCGCGGAATGAGATGTTGAAACATCTTGAGTTGAGACACAGAACACGTCGAGAGGGACGGAAGAACAACGACGGAGTTTGATTTGGTGGGCAACAATTCCACGCTTAGAAAGATGGTGGATGGTGTCAAGGTGGCGAGGAGATAATTCCCATGATTCCATAACGGGGCACCTTAGGAGAGGTGACTCGTTGGACTGTTCCCTTAAGTGGCAAAAAGAATTACTTTTGATCCATAGATCATTGAAACTCTTCATACCATCTTAAGGCAATTGATAATTGATCGTTTGAAAGATCTCGAAGAAATGGCATACTCAGACTAGGATGGATGATGTGGACCACCTTGTTGAAGACAACGCAATGGATGACTTTTGCTTATCACCGGAAATGAATGGGACCCATGAAAGGACCACTTTTGGAGATGATCCTGGACAGCAACTGCTGAGAAGGACAACCCATGGAAAATTGGCACGATGGGGTGCAAGCTGGGAACAACATGCAAATGTTGGAAATTTTCCAACCATCATATCTGCCTGAGATTCAGATCTGGTTGGAAACAGGATATTTCAGACAACATGTCTGGAAAAGAAAGTTTGCAACACAAACCAACGAGATAACGTTGCGGGATTCTTAGGAAATGAACTACGATAGCAAGATCCAAAACATGAGCGTGTTTTTCTACAACATGTGACCACGTTGTCCCAGACAAGCATGACCATATAGTAGTCTTATAATAAAAATACTACCGAGTTCTGGTTGGGAACCATCATCGAGGATAACGGAATCTTGTGCATGATCTAGAATTAGCACAACACGCTCCTTTTCCTTGAGCAAATCAATCAGTGGCTTGGTGTGCTAGGAAACACATATGGAGTGGAGGCGGCCATCCTATCAAACCATAGGGCACTTCGCACATGCATGACTAACTTGGGACGATTCCAGAGGAAGCAAAAAAAACTTTCTCGAATTCATGGCGGCAACTTACATCGATTGCACGTGAACTTAGAGGAAGTCGCTACTTTCATCCAAACATATGCTTCATGAACGGAACATGAAGGCATTGTTTACAAAGTATCCAACACTAGGTTGATGTTCAACATGAATCATGGGGGAGACAAAATGCTGCTGATGGGCTTAACAGCAATTCATCGGAATTTCGATATCACTGGACTTCCACCATCATGTGAACACGGTGATAGCATTGGTCAGACCAAAAGATGTAATGGTGTATGCTCGAGGGATCACCCACGAGTAAGACAACATTACGAACATTGTTGGTTCTGATTTGACTTGACGATAGCCCATACTCAAGTCAAAGTTTTGACAAGGCAATAGATCCAACAATTGATCACGAGGACCAATTGGTGAAGATATCATCTTTCTTCAACACACACACACAAAGATATCCCTTTGGAAGTGAACTAAGTTAGACAAGCTTTATCTCCCAACTCTCCAAGTTGTTGTTTGGCTTAACTAACTAGCTCAGGGGTATCCAACACAGATTCTTGGAGAAAATTGGTTTATTGGAAAACCAACTTGATCACGAGCTCAACATAACAGTCAGGGGACAACCTGGTAATACTTCCGAGAAGATATTCGGAAAATCACGAACCACCAGTATGTTACTAAGCTCGAGAACAATCTTGCTTTTCAGAGCAAGAAGATATGAACAATAAGCAAGGGATTGAATAATCCTAACTCATTAATCGAAGAGTGCACCAGAAATAAGGACTAGGTAGCACAGTCTATCTTAGAATGATGATTCAAAAGCCAACATGCTAAGAGTGAGAATATTGTCCATTTACTACCAAGCAACGAGGTTGCTAGGAGTATCGATTTCACACATCACAGTTCACTTGTCGGCATTCCGGTTACAACAACACGGGACCGAGGAATGAATAATGATAGCGAGAAGTATCACTCGTCAAGAATTCATGAGAAATGGTGCAATTCTCATGACAATCCCGACATAAAGGGGTAATACTCCGAGGTAGAACAGAATCAGAAGCTGGATTGGCATTTGATTTGCGGATTACAACTGCTTTGACCCAATCCTGGATATGGATGAGGTACTGGAGTTTGTTTCTCCTAATCATTCCAGAATAGAATGGCTTGACAGACCACAAGAATAATAAGCATCAATAACACGGATGCACAATTACTCCTGACTACAAATTGATAGACGGAGATCAGGATACAAGTAAAGAGGGACAACTCAAAGAAACATATGTTTTTCTGACTTGTGGATGCATAGATTAGTATGTCGAGCGAAGCTCAACATTTCTTCCGGATAACCCATGCGGAAAGGGGTAGAACTGGCAGAATCACAATATAGAATGGAGGACTCATCAAGAGCACTCTGGTTGTGATCTTTTGGTTTAAAAGAACTCCTGCCAAGAATGGTTCATGGTAATTGGAAGAAAGATGTACCACGAACCTCGAGGACTATCACAAATGTTACTAATATCCTAAAGGAACTAGCAACACTATCAACAATAGGTAAGTAGGGTGAATCTCGGGTTCAAGAACGTAGGAATAGAATACCTACTACTAAATGGCATCACGGGATGCTTTTGAAATGGTGGCCAGAATTATCACACCGGGACACAAAACATGGCTAGATTACTAGGTGGTTCTCTAAGACACCTAGGGTCATAATAGTAGCTCCAACATATATACCGAGGCAATAGAGTACCTCAGTGCACTGGTTAGTGTGCTTATTCTGACCAAAAAGGACATTGGGAACGGAAAGAAAGGATTTGCAAATGCATCAGACTATTTAGAGACCTTGGATGACGCGGACAGTATAACGGCTATAAATGCTCAAAATGATTTCAGACATCCTGTAAAAATGGTGGCATAACCACTCAGAAGCACAAAATCAAGGTTCCGAGACCAACTATGAACACACGGAAGTAGTAGAAACTGAACTGGGGCTTAAAACCAACAATCTTAAAGGTCTATGGATTAGTAACACATCATCCTGATAGATAGATGAGAAGCCTAGTTCTTAAACCCGTGAAAAGAAGAGGATGACTCGGATCGAGGAAGGCCATGAGGTATAAGGAGTAAAAGAGCCTTACGCTCCTTCCACAATCAATTCCCTTACATAACTAAAGCATTTCTAGACACAACATCGACCAGTTTGGCTTGGTAATCCTCTGAGCAGTCGGGCTCGATACCAAAGCTGTCAGGACCCGATTCCAAGTCACATCGATCTAGCCGGTAACACCTCATATCACTTTGCGGCCTCACGCACGGTATTCCCACGGGTGTCGCCTTACCATGGCAGGACCATTTGGCGCCTTTTGGCTCACGTATATGATAGTGTCGCTAGCATCCATATGACAGAGAACCCGGGCCGAGATGGCTAGTCGTGAACCCAAAGCGGCACTAACCCATGGGGACAGGCATACATGAATCACATCGAGCATGTCGATTCAGTAGCGTGAATCCGGGCTGTAGCCTTTGGGCTAACAGGACTCCGGAACCCGGGCTGTAGCATGCTAGGCGAGACTCAGGATGTCACCTCGTGACATTTCCACGAAGGACGAGAGCGAGAACGAAGTGAAACACATGCCCATTGATCAAGCATCACGGCGGTAGTCTTTGGGCTAGCAGGACTCCGGTGAGCCGGGCATGTAGCGGACTACTATGGCTCAAGGAAGCACTAGACTACATTTCCCCATAAGAGAGGCTGCCAAGGATAAACATCTTGATTGTCGGATACCACAAATACCAAGCATTTCAATCATACAAACAATATGCTATATATGTGTAACTACAACCTGGCATCACAACATAACTCCACAACTCAAGTATTTATTCATTAGGCTCAGGAGGCGAGATATTACAAACATGGGTCTCATGACCCAACATTCAAAGCATACAAGTCAAACACATGCAGAAGCTTAACATGTCTGAGTACAGACAACTATAAATGAGAAGGCTGAGAAGCCTGACTATCTACTAGATCCTGCCGAGGGCACAAGATCGTAGCTGAGGTATCAAGCTAAACGTCGAAGTCCAGACGGAACTACTAGCGAGACTGAAGTCTCTCTGCAAAACATAAATTAGGCAAACGTGAGTACAAATGTACCCAGCAAGACTTACATCAGAACTAACAACATATGCATCGGTATCAACAAAGGGGGTGGTGGAGTTTGACTGCAGCAAGCCAGCTTTGACTCGGTGGCTATCCTAACTACGACTGCAAGTAACTCTTTTGAGGTGGTGCACACGAGTCCACATATTCACCAAATCAATACACCACTATGGATCCGCTTCCGTCTCCCTACGAGAACGCCATCCATAGCACTCATGCTTATCTTGCGCATTTTAGAGTATCCACTTTCACTTGTCTATGAACTGTTATAGGCAACCCAGAAGTCCTTTACCGCGGACACGGCTATTGAATAGATGATGTTAACCTGCGAGGGTGTACTTCTTCACACACACTCTCACCACTTACCGCCATGTACACGTCATGTATCTCGGCAACCTTCAAGCGGTAGCCTGGCGAGGGTGTCGGCCACGGCCTACCTAAACACTCAAGTCTCTAGTCCAAGTTTATCGCCTATTCAGGTTCCATCCATGAGAGTCCGCCGAGGTTTCCACATCGTCCCCGAACGATGTGAGCAGGGTTCCCGAGACACCAAGCAGGCGCTCGGTACAAAGACCACGGTGTATCTACCGCATCATAGCCCACCCTAGGGTCAGCGCCACGCACGGCCTCCAACACATATCCTACAAACACCGAAACTAGTTGCAACTCTGGGCCGAGAGAACAAGGGTGGTTAAGAAGCCGAGAGAGTCAATTAAGGATCCCAATGTGTGGTAGTAACTGTTCATGGATCACAAACACAGAACTCAGTTCACGAGGGCCGGTTTCAATGGGACAACCCACCATGTACTCCTCGTGGCCTCTCACCGATACCTTTACCAAATCGTATTCACACACTTAGCTCTCAACGATGGGACATGTTCACACACCTCTGATTCATCCCGATGAATCGGACCTGACTCAACTCTAAGCGATGGCAGGCATGACAAACAAGCATGAATGAGTAGGCACAACAGGGCTCAAACAACTCCTACTCATGCTAGTGGGTTTCATCTATTTATTGTGGCAATGACAGGTCATGCAGAGGATAAAGGGGTTCAGCTACCGCAGCAAGGAGCAGGAGCGAGAGAGTAGGATTATATCGGAATGAACAAGGGGGTTTTGCTTGCCTGGCCCTTCTGAAGATATTATAGCTCTTCATCGGTGTCATCGAACGCATTGTCGGAACCTCGTCTACTGAGAGGGGACAAATACCAGCAAACAAGGAAGAACACAATCAATGCAATGGAACAATATGATGCATGATCATGACATGGAAATATGCTGTGTTTTGAGCTAATGCAACTAGCAACATGTTAAATGGAGTTGGTTTGAACCCTAGGTTCAAATTCAAACTTCATATGTGAAATTCAAATGCCATTTAATTGATTTGACATGATCAGCAAGTATAAGTTATTTAAACATGCATGAAGATGGTACAGATGGAAAGATTGGATTTTTCTGATCATTTTTCATATATAAATTATTTGATTTGGAGCTACGGTTGATTTTCTATGAATTTTTGAAGTTTGCAACATTTTCTGCAATTTCCTATATAAGAATAAATCCAGAAAATAAGTTACTGCGTCAGCATGACATAGGTGTGACGTCAGCAGATCATTTGGGTCGGCCAGGTCAAACCTGACCTGTGGGACCCATACGTCCGTGTCTCAGGCTGGTTTGGGTGTATGACAGGTGGGACCGGTCAACGTTGACTTGACCAAAGTCAAAGCTGACACGTGGGGTCCGCAAGATTAACACTAATATAAACAGGAAATAAATCTAGAGTGAATTAGGGAGTGGGGTCCATCCGTCAGTGGCACACGGTTAAACTAACCGCGGGGTTAGTGGCTGAACTAACCTGCCACGTCAGCCAACCGACGTTTAGCCGCCGGCGACCAAATCCGCGGCGGAGGGAGTCGGGATTTCGCTATGGTGCTCCGTTTTGAGCGCGGTTTGCTACTACGGCTTGCTGGAGCTCCCGCGGATCTAGTGGTGGTGGCGACAGCAGCTGGGATGGCCGGAGTTGACGGCGGCGAGCATTTCTGCGGCGGCCAGAGTTCGGCCATGTACGGGGTTCAGCGCTACGATGCATGGGAGGAGGAGATGGTAGCGGAGTTAGCTTGCTTCGGAGCTGCTGAGCACGTAGTCGTGCTCGAGAACGAGCTTTGCTAGCTCTTGTTACGGCAGCGACAAGAACGGCGGCGGCCGGCTCTCGGCTTCGGTGGAAACTGCGGGTACACGGCGCAACAGAGCACGAGGAGAGAGGGGAGCGGCAGAGGAGCTCACGATGGAGTCAAACGGGAGGGTCAGCGAGCTCGGGGAGGCACCGGAGGCAGCAAATCGATGGCGACGATCTTCGGTGGCCGACGAGGGGAACGGCGGTGCTTGCAGCGTCCAGGGGCTTCCGGCGTCGGGCGGCTCAGTGAGGAGGAAGAGAGGGACCAGGCGGAGCTCGTGGGCGTGTCAGTGAGGCGTGGGGTGGCCGGTAGTCGCGGCAACGACGGACGTGTTTGGGTCCGAGGTGCGGGGGCGAGGGAGAGAGCAGGGGGAGAGTGAGAGAGGTCGGGCGGATTGGGAGTACGCCGGGGCGTTCACCCACGCGTCCAGAGTCTCGGCGGCAAGCAGGAGGAGGCGTGGCACCTCGGCAGCAGCGTCTGTTGTCCCGCCTACGCCTCTTGGCAGAGGTTAGGGATGTGGCACTAGGCGATTAATTTGGGCTGGCCAGCAGGTGAGACCAATTGGGCGCTAGGTTAGTTCCTTTCTCTCTCTCTTTACATTTTTCTATTTATTACATTTTTGTTTTGATTTAGTAAAATACTAAACCATTTTATAAAATCTCGGAAATAATTAGGGGTGATTTCTGAATTATTCCGGTGACCCATAACAACTTCCAACATTTTGGAGCATCTAAAATATATATAGCATTTAAATAGCTCCAATTCAAATATGTTTGAATTAATTCAAAGCCCAAATATGTCCTGCAAAAATGTAAACCATTATTGGTAGATGCTTCCACCTCAATCCAGAAATGTTGAATATTTTCAGAGGGCATTTTGAGTTCAATGAAAAGTTTTAAGTTTCAACCTAGTTGATTTCATTTGGTGCTAGGGTTTGATCAATCCCCATTTCAAGTTAATTTAAATCGTAAACATGATGACATGATGAGCAAGTTTCACCACGGGCCATTAATGGGCAAAGAGTTACAAAGGGCCTCATATGGGCCGAAAGACGTCATGGGCCATATATGGGCCGGAAGTTAAAACATGATGGAATCATATTGGACGACCCAGATGACGCTACTGGGCCTAATTCGGATAAGTCGTAACGGGCCCTGGGTTAGCGGGTTGTAAATGGGCTATATGCGAACAGGCCGTTAACAGGCTTTTTGTGGGCCGGCCCGCCACCTTTTGACCAAGTCAAACGGGCCGGCCTTTTCACAGGAATGGGCCTCTGTTGGGTCATGCCACGTGTTGACGTATCATGGGCGCCTTCGGTCCAATGATTGGATGACATCTGTCCCAATAGTAAGCCGACACGTCACTACTGCAGGATGCTGCTAACGCGACACTACGATCAGAGACCCTTCGAGAAACTGTGTGTGATGCAATAATCGCAAACGGTGATGTATGAAAACCGTTAGAAATGTATAAAACATTTGCGATGACGGATGCATCAAACACGGTTCAGGTTTTAGTTGCGTGTGCGATGAAGGGCATACGGTTTAGTTTAATTAACTGTTTGCGATGAGGAGGAACAAAAGAAATGGGCTGCCAGATGAAGGCGTGTGTGATACACAGCATACGGTTCACTCAGATGAACCGTTTGTGATTAGGCAGCACAAAAGAAACGGTCAGGCAGATCAAGTTGTGTGTGATAGGGCATACGCTTCAGAAGGATTAACTGTTTGCGATTAGGCAACAGAACAGAAACGGGTCAGCCAGATCAAAGTGTCTGCGATTGATGGCATACACTTCACATGGATGAACTATTTGCTATTAGCCACAACAAACTGAAATAGTTAGATAGATCAACGTGTGTGCGCCATACGGGCACACACATTCTAATTAAAAGAACCGTGCGCGATGGTGCTGACATTGCCTATTGCGGTGCACCCTATGATGCAAACGCCACATGCGCGGCCGAGAAGGCGTACGTGCCCACGTTACGCCTTCCGGGACTAGTGTCGCACTTATAACCGTCAGTAAATTTTTAGCATGCGTCGCATCACAATTTTTTAAGAAGAACAGGGAGGCCGCGTCCCGTCATATTCCAAATTGCAAACCAGTTCACACCGATGAAAACCTAAACGGTTTCCCACTTAGGAGTGTATTACTACTCGGTTATAAATACTACTACTCCAAGATGACTGCACATTCCCTCAACTCCTCAACCACAAAAACAAACAAGTTATTCATCATCGTTCCCTTGCGTCTGCCATGGCCAGCGTGAGTTCTGGGTCGAGAGATTGCCACCAGGGAGAGGCGAGCCTGGAAGCGGAAGCACGAGAGATGTCCCGCCTCGCCGCAAAAGCAGCCAACATGTCCCGCCGCGTGGCCTTAGCAGCAGAGAGGTCCCGCCGCACCACCGGAGCATCACTGAGTTCCTGCCGCGCCGTCGATGCAGCAGACTGATCCGGTCGCGCCGCGGAAGAAGAAGAGATGTCCCGCCGCACCGCCAATGCAGCAGAGATGTCCTCCCATGCCGCGGCAGCCTAGGAAAATGTGTCGCACGCAGGCGAGGACTCTTACAGGCGCATGCATGCCCTCCTTAGGCAGATGGATCAGATCTCCAGGTGGGCGAGGTTGCAGAATGACCTGAAAGCCTCGTTTGAACAGTCTACTGGCGTCATCCGGCAACTAAATGAGAGCAATGTGAAGCTCCAGGCCGAGCGCGACCTGCTGAGGGTGAAGATCGTCGGAAGTGCGGGGCAACAGGAGTAGACCACTGCCTTGTTGGAGAGGACCGGCGTCATCGTCGAGAAACTTATGGACGAGAACGTCATGCTGCGCATCGAGCACATAAGGCTGGTGGAGGAATCTGTGGATGCTCTCAAGCAGCATCTTGAGGACAAGAAGGAGCTCATCGTCGCTCGCCACGGAGACTAGTTCCCGCGGCCTACAGCAACGCATCAACAAAGTAGAGATCAGTGAGCCAGATCACTGTCTTCCTTCTTCTTTTGCCCTTGTGTATTTCGGCCGTTGCCGCATGTGGCTTTTTTTAATTATGTTCCTAAATATGTAAGACAATTATTATCCACTATCATCGTCCTTATATTCATCATGCTTGCTATAAGTCGCAGTCGATGCTATATAGGTATGTCGGATCATACATCAAGATCTGTGCAAAACTTTCTTTTCAGATTTTCATTTTTCTTTCTTAAATCTCAGTCCATTGAGACATATAGCCTCGCTGTAGAACAGGTGCTCGGGCGCCATTAATGGGGACGTTGGGTGGGAGGTGCGCGGCGGGTAGCGGTGAAAGGGCTCTCCTCCCGATGAGCACGCGTAGGGGTCTGATCGCACGCCTCCCATACTCAAATATCTACCCCGCATGACACCTCCTGGCCAATAAAAAAAGGGGACGCGTGGCGGCACGTAATTGGTAAGTAGAATGCCCATGGTGTCAATAATACTTGTGTTTCCGATTTGTAATGTAACATCACTTGTTCCAAAATGACATTGTTGATTGTTAATGTGTGTGCCTTGGCAAATCGGACAGAAAAATTACCACAGAATGTTGGTGCCATGTCATGACACCATGCCAAGTTTCATATTTTTCAGGCGTGTTTTGGATTTACAGGAATTAAAAAACCTAGTTTCTCAATCTTTCCGGCGGAGCCATGACGCCCAGATGTTTGAATTTCATTCCCATCTCTTGCATAGGACCTAGAAATTCACCCAAGGACACACATGTGGTTTTTTCAAACAACTTTGGTGCACTGGAGCCCGTGCTTGTAGTTCAAATTTGAATTATGCACATTAAATGTGCATAAACTCAATTAATGCATAAAAATGCCAAACGAACCCGGAATAATTCCAAAATTTAGCACGATACTTATATTTCGTCTAATCTACCTATGTAAAAAATTAAGGCGGGAGAAGGCAGTGTATGTATGTCGTTTTGCACACGGAGGTGGAACGTTCCCTCTTGGAACCACGAGCCCTCTTGACGGAAGCTCCGGTTTGCAAGAAGCTTATACCAAATCTTGTCCCAATTCGGCCAAAAAAATTACCGCAGCATGTTGATGCCATGTCATGAGACCATACCAAGTTTCATGATTTTAAGGCGTGCTTTGGATTTACAAGAACTAAAAAAGCAAGTTCCTCAATCTTTCCGGGCGAGCCACGACGCCCAGATGTTTGAATTTCATTCCCATCTCTTGCATGGGACCTATAAAGTCACCCAAGGACACACATGTGGTTTTTCAAACAACTTTGGGGCACTGGAGCATGTGGTTGTAGTTCAAATTTGAATTATGCACATTAAATGCGCATAAACTTAATTAATGCATAAAAATGCCAAACGAACCCGGAATAATACCAAAATTTAGCACGATACTTATATTTGGTCTAATCTGCCTGTGTAAAAAAATTAAGGCGGGAGAAGGTAGTGTACATATGTCGTTTCCCACACGGAGGTGGCACGTTCCCTCTCAGAACCATGAGCCTTCTTGATGGAAGCTCCGGTTTGCAAGAAGCTTACACCAAAACTTGTCCCAATTCGGCCAAAAAATTACCGCAGCATGTTGGTGCCATGTCATGACACCATGCCAAGTTTCATGATTTTCAGGCATGTTCTGGATTTACAGGAATTGAAAAACCAAGTTTCTCAATCTTTCCGGGCAAGCCACGACGCCCAGATGTTTCAATTTCATTCCCATCTCTTGTGTTGGACCTAGAAATTCAACCAAGGACATACATGTGGTTTTTCAAACAACTTTGGTGCACTGGAGCCTCTGCTTGTAGTTCAAATTTGAATTATGCACATTAAATGCGCATAAACTCAATTAACGCATAAAAATGCCAAACGAACACAGAATAATTCCAAAATTTAGCACGATACTTCTATTTGGTCTAATCTGCCTATGTAAAAAAATTAAGGCGGGAGAAGGCAGTGTACGTATGTCGTTTCGCACACGGAGGTGGCACGTTTCCTCTCGGAACCACGAGCCTTCTTGGCGGAAGCTCTAGTTTGCAAGAAGCTAACACCAAAGCTTGCCCAGTTCGGCCAAAAAAATTACCACAGCATGTTGGTGTCATGTGATGACACCATGCCAAGGTTCATGATTTTCACGCGTGTTTTGGATTACAGGAAATAAAAAAACCAAGTTTCTCAATCTTTCCGGGTGAGCCACGATGCCTAGATGTTTGAATTTCATTGCCATCTCTTGCATGGGACCTAGAAATTCACCCAAGGACACACATGTGGTTTTTCAAACAACTTTGGTGCACTGTAGCATGTGCTTGTAGTTAAAATTTGAATTATGCACATTAAATGCGCATAAACTCAATTAATGCATAAAAATGACAAACGAACCCGGAATAATTCCAAATTTTAGCACGATACTTATATTTGGCCTAATCTGCCTGTGTAAAAAAATTAAGGCGGGAGAAGGCAGTATACGTATCTTTTTTCGGACACGGTGGTGACACATTCCCTCTCGGAACCACGAGCCTTCTTGATGGAAGCTCCGGTTTGCAAGAAGCTTACACCAAAGCTTGTCCTAATTCGGCCAAACAAATTACCACAGTAGGTTGGTGCCATGTCATGACACCATGCCACGTTTCATGATTTTCACGCGTGTTTTGGATTTATAGGAATTAAAAAACCAAGTTTCTCAATCTTTCCGGGTGAGCCACGATGCCCAGATGTTTGAATTTCATTCCCATCTCTTGCATGGGACCTATAAATTCACCCAAGGACACACATGTGATTTTTCAAACAACTTTGGCACACTGGAGCATGTGCTTGTAGTTCAAATTTGAATTATGCACATTAGATGCCTGGAAACTCAATTAATGCATAAAAATGCCAAACGAACCCGGAATCATTCCAAAATTTAGCATGATACTTCTATTTGGCCCAATCTGCCAGTGTAAAAAAATTAAGGCGGGAGAAGGCAGTGTACATATGTCGTTTCGCACACGGAGGTGGCACGTTCCCTCTCGGAACCACGAGCCTTCTTGAAGGAAGCTCCGGTTTGCAAGAAGCTTACACCAAAGCTTGTCCCAATTCGGCCAAAAAAATTACTCAAACATGTTGGTGCCATGTCATGACACCATGCTAAGTTCATGATTTTCAGCCATGTTTTGGATTTAGAGGAATTAAAAAACCAAGTTTCTCAATCATTCCGGCTGAGCCACGACGCCCAGATGTTTGAATTTCATTCCCATTTCTTGCATGGGACCTATAAATTCACCCAAAGACACACATGTGATATTTCAACAAACTTTGGTGCATTGGAGCATGTGCTTGTAGTTCAAATTTGAATTATGCACATTAAATGCCAGAAACTCAATTAATGCATAAAAATGCCAAACAAACCCAGAATAATTCCAAATTTAGACACGACACTCATGTACTAGTTGCATGTTCACTGGACGTAAATATTCTAGCAATTCAAACACCATCCTTTCCCTCCGTAACACCATTTTGTCTTTAAAAACATAATGAAAAAATCAAGTATACCACAAACAGTTTACTAGAAAGAATCGTGTGGGATGCGATATAAAATATCTTGGTGCACCGTCTTGTCTGGCTTACGCAGGAAGCTTCATTGTCTACAGTCAACCGCCCCCGCTTGAACCACACTTGCGCGCCAGTTTCTTGCGGCACCGAGCGAAAAAAAATTGCCACCGCGGAAATATCTATGTCCCCGCCCCCCTCCCTCCTACCAAGAGTCACATTTCCACTATTCCTCCTTGCTTTCCAAGTTCAAACCTTCACTGGTGCTTACTGGCAGCTCAACCTCCTCGCCGACGACCCTTCTTTTTGTAGTGCCGCCTCCTCTCCGGCTACCCTTCTTCTTGCAACGCCGCCTCCTCACCGGCTACCCTTCTTCTTGCAGCGTCGCCTCCTCACCGGCGACCGTTCTTCTTGCAGCAGCGCCTCCTCGCTGGCGACCCTTATTCTTGCTGCGTGGCCTCCTCTCCGCCGACCCTTCTTCTTGCTGCGCGGCCTCGTCGATATGGTCAGGTAATCCACATCCCACCCACACCATCCTCCTCCTTTCCCGTCCCACATGCCCCGACCAACGGAGCGACACCTCCACCTAATCTGCGCCCCTCTACTCCAGTTAAGCGCCGCCCACAGCCATTTTGCATGCAGTATAATGTGTAGCTCAATAGCATGTGGCCGCATGCGTGAACGAGGTCGCTCTGGCTGCCATGCGTGTCGACCGCCAGATCTTGGAGGAGCACCTCATCTTCGAGGCCACCGTCGACACCGCCACGCGGTTGTCTACTTTAAAATACAGTTCGTGATGTTTTCTCGAGGCCACCGCCAGTGCCTTCTAGTGATTTGTCCTCTGTAATGTTAATATGCAATCTGATGTTCAGTTAACACTTTGGTCGAACAATTGCTACATTTCGTAGTATTGTTCTCAAGTATTCTTTTTTTTGTTAACTGTCTTATCTTCTCATACATGTTTCTACTCTGCAATGTCGTGCTCAGTTAACTATTTTGGTTCATTTGGTCTGCTGTCCATTTAAATGTTTGGTTCAGTTCTGCAATTTCGTTGTACTCAATACATATTCTACTCATAGTATGGCAACTCTCAGTTAACCTGATCAAGATCGTCCTTATGTATGTTGCTGGGAAACAATGGGAGACACTGCGGTTTACCATCGAGGTTTGTTCAACCAGGGTCCTTTGGCTAATAGCACATTATTGTGCAGTTGCAGGACTCATTCTAATATTTAAGTTTCTTACAATTTGGTCTTGCACATGTAGGTCCTACTATCAGAGGCTTAGACCCACTGTTCGACCCATTTTGCATATGGGGAAATGAGATGTCCATGAATATCAGTCAAGAAACTCAGAAACATTGTTAGGATGAAGAAACTTGCGACGAATAACAGCAAGATCTTTGTTTGCACAATGAAGAAGATATCAGTCAACTATAGGATGGTACCAACTCTTTTACCTTGTTTTTACCGCTTGCACCATTTCAAGATTTACAACAGCGATTTATGCATAGCTTTCTTTTCAATACTTTCCAAAACAGTTCACCGATGATTACCTCTCAAACCACCTACATGGTCAAGAGGCGAGGAAGGTATTCATTCAACACCCACGGTACAATAATTTAGTCTTGTTGAAGAGGACGAAGGTTGGGCAGGCAATTATCCATAGCCACTGTCCTAAAGTTGCAAGGACATTCAACATCACTTAAGGCTCAATATTTTCCTTCCGCTTCTGCAATTTCCCAGATGAGATTCATCTGTCTATTTACGGTGTATGATGCTACTTTTCAAAGGTTTTTGATGCTGCATGTGAAACTTGCTGCTGTTTTGTAATGGCGTAACTAAGTGTTGAAGCTATCTGATGTAATTTGATTATGAAATTCTGGTTGCTTTTATACAAATATGAAATATCTGGCGTGTTTTATCAGAAATATCAGTTTGATTAGTCCATGGATTATTAATAATAGGCTAATTACCCTAATTATTGGGGTTTTTATTGCAAACGGTTACTCAGACAGCACCGTGGGTGATGAACTCAAATAACCCGTATGGTTTCTAGAAAGTAGGCGCGTTTGATCAACTAACAATCACACACGGCTTCCGGCAGCGAACTGTTTGCGTTAGGCCACCTTTCACAAACGTTTCCACACAAAGAACTGTGTGGGATGTACATACCTACGGAAATGATTTCTGGGATTCACCGTGTGGGATGTACATACCTACGGAAATGATTTCTGGGATTCACCATGTGGGATGTACATACCTACAGAAATGATTTCCAGGATTCACCATGTGGGATGTACATACCTACGGAAATGATTTCTGGGATTCACCATGTGGGATGTACATACCTATGGAAATGATTGGGTTTCGATGCCCCGCCCGATCGCACACAGCCCCAGCCTGGGTCCCAGGAGGGCCTATCCCTGACGATTTCTGGGTCATGTGGGAAGGACCCCCCTATCGCCCACACTCACTTGGAGACGGTTCCAAATGCCGTCGCGGAAAGGGGTTAAAAACCGTTTGTTTAGCACGTCGCTGTACCAGTGCGTGTTTCCTCCAGCCAATGATGATTTTACACATGGAAAATCCCCATTGGTTGGGGCTATTAATGGGTTATCGGATCCAAAACCGGACCTGATAGCTTAAAAGTGAGCCGTTACGGTGGATGCCACGTGTTGGTCACCCTTGACGAAAGCACTTCAATGACGCGGCATTTATCGATATGGAAGTGGACACTTCCGTGATGATAATTTTGGTAATGTTATGGAACACTTCTATGACAGCACAGGTATGACTATCTTGATTTTGTCATAAAATCGTCATGGATGTACATGCATGACAGAAAACATGACCTACTGTGACAAACACGTATCATCACGGAAGTGTATTTTTTTGTAGTGTGATTGCTTGTATCGTTGGTATTTCCCCGAAGAGCAGAGGATGATGCAGCACAACAACGAAAGTATTTCCCTCAGTTATGAAACCAAGGTATCAATCTAGTAGGAGAACCAAGCAACACTATGCAAACGGTACCTTCACACAAATAAAAAAACTTGCAACCCAACGCGTAAGAGGGGTTTTCAATCCCTCCACGGTCTTGAGATATATTAAATTGTATGAGATTGTATAAATAGATCTTACAAAAACACAAAATAAAATAAATAAATAAATAAAAAGTGCAGAAAGGTATTTTGGGTTTTTGGAATAATAGATCTGAAAACAATATGGTAAAAGATAGACCCGAGGACCATAGATTTCACTAGTAGCTTCTCTCGTGAAAATAGCATACGGTGGGTAAACAAATTACGGTTGGACAATTGATAGAAGAACAAATAATTATGATGATATCCAAGGCAATGATCATGTATATAGACATCACGTCCAAGATGAGTAGACCTACTCCTGCCTGCATCTAGTACTATTACTCCACATATCGACCGCTATCTAGCATGCATCTAGTGTATTAAGTTCATGGAGGAACGGAGTAATGCAATAAGAATGATGACATGATGTAGACAAGATCTATTCATGTAGGAATAGACCCCATCTTTTTATACTTAATAGCAACAATACATGCGTGCCTTGCTACCCCTTCTGTCACTGGGTGAGGGAACCGCAAGATCGAACCCATCACAAAGCACCTCTTCCCATTGAAAAAAAATTCAATGTAGTTGGCCAAACCAAACCAAGGTTTACGAGGCTATAACAATTATGCATATAAGAGATCAAAGAAGAATCATATAATATTCATGGATATAAGTGATCATAAACACGTAATTCATCGGATCCTAACAAACACACCGCAAAAGGGTTACATCAAATACATCTCATGGAGGAGACCATTGTGTTGAAGATCAAAGAGAGAAGAAGCCATCTAGCTACTGCCTACTGACATGTAGGTCTATGGTGAACTACTCACGCATCATTGGAGGAGCACCAATTATGATGATGAACCCCTCCATGATTGTGTTCCCCTCCGACAAGGTGCCGGAATAGGGCTCTAGATTGGATCTCGTGGTTCTGGAACTTGCGGTGGCTGGAACTGTGTTTCGTCGACTCCCTTAGGGTTTCTGGAAAATTTGGGTATTTATAGAGCTGAGAGGCGGTGGAGAAGGCCCCTGTGGGCCCCACAACCCATCAAGGCGCGCCAGGGGCCTCTGGCGCTCCCTAGTGTCTTCTAGGCCCCACATGCCTCACCTGGTGCTATTCCTTGGCTCCCAAGTTGTTTCCTGGGAATAAAAAAATCTCCAAAAAGTTTCATGGCATTGGTACTTCGTTTGGTACTGATATTCTGCAAAGTAAAAACAAGCAAAAAATAGCAACTGGCACTAGGCACTATGTCAATAGGTTAGTCCTAAAAATGATATAAAGTTGCTATAAAATGATTGTAAAACATCCAAGAATGATAATATAACAACATGGAATAATAAAAAATTATAGATACATTGGAGACGTATCACTTTTTCAGGGCCAAAATTCCAACTTTCGGCAATCTCCCACTTCATGTAAATCTTGCATATTAAGAGAGAAAAGGCATTAGAATTACTCCAGAAAGTGTTATATTGATTAAAAACACTATAAATAATAGTAGGAAAACATGATGCAAAATGGATCTATCACAAAGGGAAGCATGGATTTGTAGAGGTGCTAGAGCTCATTGCTTAAAACAGAGATGAATACATTTTGAGTGGTTTGCCTTTCTTGTTAAGGTCATGACAAAGGATTTCAATATCTTCCATGGTAAACACATCATTGGCAGTTTGCATGTAGAAATGAAAAGTTTAACTCCCCCTCAACCATTCAAACACTAGCCATGGCCAGCCTAATTCACGGGTAACCTCCAAACAATCAGTTTACCAGGGGGGTTTATTTTATTATATCATTCTTTATTTTTGTTTAGCAAGACTGAGCATCCCAATTACCAGCCTCTCTCATGCAATGATAAGTGAATAAACATCCATCGCAAGATTAACCCACTTAGCATGGAAGATATTGACTGCCCCGTCACTCCATGAGTGCTACGGGCACACAAAACAGATGATTATTTGCATGTTTTAGAGATAGCACACGCAAATTTACTTGGAACGGTAGGCTAATGCCGTATATACGTAGGTATGATGGACAATCATGGAAGAAACTTGGCTCAGGGACTTTGGATGCACAAGTAGTATTCCTGCTTAGTACAAAAATTTTGGCTAGTAAAAGATTCTAAAAAAGCACCACATGTTGGAGGATGCATAACAATATAACTTCTATGCAAATATACCCAAACATAACTCATTTCGTTGTCTTCCTTGTGTTGGAAATATTCCCTAGAAGCAATAATAAAAGGGTTATTATTATATTTCCTTGTTCATGATAATCGTTTAATATGCATGCTATAATTGTATTGACTGGAAACTCAAATACATGTGTGGATACATAGACAACAACATGTCCTTAGTGAGCCTCTACCGGACTAGCTCGTTGATCAAAGATGGCTATGGTTTCCTAGTCATGGAAATGAGTTGTCATTTGATAAAGGGATCACATCATTAGGAGAATGATGTTAAGGACAAGACCCAAACTATAAGCGTAGCATATGATCGTATCAAGTTTATTGCTATCATTTTCTGGATGTCAAGTATTTGTTCCTATGACCATGAGATCATGCAACTCACTGAAACATGAGGAGTACCTTGTGTGCATCAGACATCGCAACGTAACTGGGTGACTATAAAGATGCTCTATAGGTATCTCCGAGGGTGTCTGTTGAGTTGGCATAGAACAAGACTGGGATTTGTCACTCCGTATGAAGGAGAGGTATCTCAGGGCCCACTTGGTAATATACCATCACAATGAGCTTGCAAGCATTGTGACTAAAGAGTTAGCCACAAGATCTTGTATTACGAAACAAGTAAAGAGACTTGCCGGTAATGAGATTGAAATAGGTATGGAGATACCGATGATCGAATCTCGGGCAAGTAACATATCGCCGGACAACGGGAATTGCATAAGGGATTGACTGAATCCTTGATATTGTGGTTCAACCGATAAAGATTTGTGTTGAATATGTAGGAACCAATATGGACATCTAGGTCCCGCTATTGATTATTGACCGTAGAGGAGTCTCAGTCATGTCTGCATATTCCCGAACCCGTAGGGTCGCACGTTTAACGTTCAGTAGCGCTAGGGTAGTATTGAGATATTAACACTGGAAAATCCAAAGGTTGTTCGGAGCCCCGGATGGGATCCGGGACATCACGAGGAGCTCCAGAATAGTCTAGAGTAAAGATTCATATATGGAAAGGTGTTATCGGGGTTACGGAAAAAGTAGTTTTTTGGTATTATACCGGGAAGGTTCTAGAAGGTTCCGGAGTGGGGCCCACCTGCATGGGTGACCCATATGAATGTGTTTAGTGGGGTAAGTCTCCATAACCCTTGTCTAGGCGCACCAAGATCGTCCCTTAAAAGGAATAGTATCTTATCCCAAAGGGATAAGGCAGGGATCCCTAAAAAAGGGACAGCGATCGGTGGGGAAGGAAAGGAGGGATTTCCTACCTCCCCCTTTTGCCAATGACCCTAGGGCCTTTGAGGGCAAGCCACCAGCCCCCTCCACCGCTATATAAAGGTGGGGAGGCGTTGGGGGCAGCCACCCCTTGGTCCCTTTCCTGTTACCTCTCCTAACTCCTCCCACGTTTCACCGGTACGCGCTTGGCGAAGCCCTGCCGGAATTCTGCTGCCACCGCCACCACCATACCGTCGTGTTGGTCACAATCTCATCTACTCTCTCTCTCTCTCTCTCTCTCTCTCTCTCTCTCTCTCTTTCATCGGGAGTTCGAACGGATCGTGAAGAAGTTTGACTACATCAACCACGTTTCTTAATGCTTTCGCTTGGTGATCTACAAGGGTATGTAGATCCAATCTCTCCTCTCGTAGATGTGCATCCCCTAAATTGATCTTAGTGAGCGTAGGAATTTTTTCCCATGCAAAGTTCCCCAACACCTTGTCCAACTTCAACTAATTTGTTGAAGTTGAAAATAATTAATGGGTATTCACAATCATAAAAGATGTCCAAGATAATATATTTTTATTTGAAAGTTCTCTTCCTTATACTAATTACTAATGAATTGCTATTATGACTAATATTGTGATTGTCAAACTTCAATAAATTTTTCTTTCTAATCCCAATGTGAAAGTAATACTAGGACATATACAAGCATAGGAAGCACATATAATTTGAACTTTATGATATTCAATTCATTCAACAATTTACTCTTAGGATATAAGTGAAGCACAAGAGTAAATGACAAGCTACTCATAAAAGATATAAGTGAAGATCAAATGAGTAGTTAAATAGTTTAGTAGCTATGTGAGGACTCTCTCAAAAAACTTTCGGATCTAAGTATCTTATTGAAACAACAAACAAATACAAAAATACGGTCCAACATAAACACACATCATGTGATGAATAAAAATATAGCTCCAAGTGAGGTTGCCGATAGTGCTGAAGACGAAAGTGGGGATCCCTTCCAGGGCATCCCCAAAGCTTAGATGGTTGAGTATTCCTTGAATATTACTTTGGCGTGCCTTGGGCATCCCCATGCTTAGGGTCTTGCCACTCCTTATTCTCCTCATATTGACATTTCACCCAAAACTTGAAAACTTCAATCACACAAAACTTAACAGAACTCATGAGATAAGTTAGTATGATAAAGAGAAAATAATGCACTTTGGTACTATCAAGAAAAGATTCATAATTGTTCTTACATAATTCTTAATTTACTCTATCATTTCT
Source organism: Aegilops bicornis (assembly GCA_021605145.1). Lineage (NCBI taxonomy): Eukaryota > Viridiplantae > Streptophyta > Magnoliopsida > Poales > Poaceae > Aegilops > Aegilops bicornis. The sequence continues at coordinate 158,356,131 of CM038670.1, read as the reverse complement.
ACAATTTATATTGACATATATAAGCCATAGAAACTATAAAACAAGCAAACTATGTGCTAAAAACAGAATCTGTTAAAAACATAACAGTTTATAATGATGCGAACAACTACATTACTTCTTCAACTCTAAAAATTCTGAAGAATAAGGAAAGAGTACGATCTAAAGCACATTCCGGTAAATTTTAGGAATCCTTGGACTGACCGCAAAAGTTTCCATTTTTTGCACAGAATCGAGCCAATTATCATCCACACTATCCCAAAGGCTTTACTTGGCACTTTATTGAAACAAAAGCTATAAAACATGATTATTATAGTAGCTTAATCATGTGAACACACAAAAATAATAGGTGGAAATATTGAGTTATCTCGCAAGAAGCGCTTTTCTTTAATGCCTTTTTAGGTAGGCATGATGATTTTAACGAAGCTCGCATAAGAATAGTAATCGCAAGATGCAAGAGAACATCATGAATCACATGGCAAGCACATTTAAGCCCAACACACTTTCTACGCATAGGGATTTTGTAAGCAAACAATTTATGAGAGCAAGAATCAACTAGCATAGGAAGGCAAAACAAGCATGACTTCATTCAACAATATAACTATCACATAAAGCATTCTTTTCATGATCAACACGCATAGTAATTTTATTACTCTTCACATAAGCAAATTTATTCTCCGTCATAATAGTGGAAGCAAACTCAACAAAATAACTATCATGAGATACTTGATTGAGATATCAAATTGAACATTAAAATAATGATGAAAAGTTTCATGGTTATAGTTACTCTTTATAGCATACATATCATCACCATAATCATGATAGATAGCAACTTTGTTGTCATAATTAATTGTAACCTATTCCAAAATAGTGGATTCATCACTAAATAAAGTCATGAGCTCTCCAAATCCACTTTTATAAATATTGTAATAAAACTCAACACCCTCCAAAATAGAGGGATCATTACCTAGAGTTGACACTCTTCCAAACCCACTTTCAGCATTTTAATCATGATAAATAGGAGGCAAGCTATCATCATAATGAATTTACTCATCAAAACTTGGGGGATAATATGGTATTGAGAATCAAAGAAAGAGAAGAAGCCATCTAGCTACTAGCTATGGCCATCTAGCTACTAGCTACGGGCCAATTCGCTTGGCCATCTGGAGCAGATTGAAAGCTACGCCCCTGGCCACCAGGTCAGATTTGGAAGTTTGAACTACACGGCTGACGTCCGCAGAGACTTAATCTTTGACGGGTTCGAGCCACAGCCAAGCGCGCCCGCTTGTCACGAGGGGCATGATCTAGCTCTGCGCGAGCGATGTCCTGGAGGCCGCACCAGTGTCCGCTCCGACCTTTAGCTCGGAGCCGACTTCGTCGATCGAGGACGGGTGGCTGGACACCGCCTAGGGGGCTGGATCTCTACGGTGATTGAGCCGTACACCTACCCCGTCCTTTGCGAAGCTTGTAACTCCAATGTGCCGGACTCCTCTCCGGACTCCGACCTTCCGCGCCCCCGCCAATCGAATCCGATTGGGCGCCGATCATGGAATTCACCGCCGCGGACATCTTTCAGCACTCGTGCTTTGGCGACATCCTGAATTCACTAAAGTCTCTCTCTTTATTAGGAGAGCCTTGGCCGGATTATGGTCAGGAAGGTTGGGATGCGGACGACGAAGAAATTCAAAGCCCACCCACCACCCACTTCGTAGCCACTGTCGATGATTTAACCGACATGCTCGAATTTGACTCCAAAGACATCGACGGTATGGATGACGATGCAGGAGACGACCAAGAACCAGCGCCCACGGGGCACTGGAAGTCCACCTCGTCATACAACATATACATGGTGGACATCCCAAAAGATGGGAATGGCGATGGAACAGCGGAGGATGACCCCTCCAAGAAACAGCCTAAGCGCCGGCGTCAGCGGCGCCGCTCTAAATCCCGTCACAGCAAAAATGGTGATTCCGGCACGGGAAACAATAACACCCCGGACAGTGCCGAAGACAACCCCCTCCAGTAGGATTCAGCACAGGAGGATGGAGAAGCTAGCCCTCATGAGAGAGCGACAGACAGAGAGGTAGAGGACGATAATTACATGCCTCCCTTCGAAGACGAGGCAAGCCTCGACGATGACGAATTTGTCGTGCCTGAGGATCCCATCGAACAAGAGCGTTTCAAACACAGGCTTATGGCCACGGCAAGCAGCCTCAAGAAAAAGCAGCAACAGCTTAGAGCTGACCAAGACTTGCTAGCTGACAGATGGACTGAAGTCGTTGCGGCCGAAGAGTATGAACTCGAGCGCCCCTCCAAGAGCTACCCAAAACGCAGGCCGCTACCCCGATTAGAGGAGGAAGCACCCAAACCTACATCACCAGCGCATGACACGGCTGACCGGCCACCTCGTGGCCACGACAGAGAGGCCTCTCGGCCCTCAACTCAAGCCGCACCCCGGCGCCGCTCAAAAAATACCAAGGCGCGGGGAAATGCGCCAGACCTGCGAGATATATTGGAGGACAAGGCAAGGCAAACAAGATCGATCTACAGATCGCGTGGGCGCCCCACGACACGTGACGATAACCGTCACGCCGGATATGGCAACTCGGCGGGCGAACACGATGAGACAAAGCTCATTTGAGCTGCGTCGTGATATAGCAATCTGAGGCGCCGCACACCCACTATGCTTCACAGATGAAGTTATGGATCATCAAATCCCTGAGGGTTTCAAACCCGTAAACATTGAATCATACGATGGCACAACAGATCCTGCGGTTTGGATCATGGACTCTCTCCTTCACATCTACATGCCTCGCGGTGATGATCTACACACCATCAAATACCTCCCACTCAAGCTTAAAGGACCAGCCCGGCATTGGCTTAACAGCTTGCCAGAAGAGTCAATTGGTTGTTGGGAAGACCTGGAAGCCGCATTCCTCGACAATTTCAGGCACATATGTGCGACCACGAACGCCGATGACCTAAGCCACATAATTCAGTAGCGGAGGAATCGGCGGACAATTACTGGACACGGTTCCTAACCAAGAAAAATCAAATCGTCGATTGTCCAGATGCAGAGGCCCTTGCATCCTTCAAACACAACATCTGCAACGAGTGGCTTGCCCGGCACCTAGGACAGGAAAAGCCGAAATTCATGGCAGCCCTCACAACACTCATGAACCTCTTTTGCGTGGGAGAGGACAGCTGGCTAGCTCATAGTAACAACATGACCAAGAGCCCTGGTAATCCGGATACCAAGGACAGCAATGGCAGGTCGCGTTGCAACAAGCACAAGCGCCGCATTAACGGTGATAATGCTGAAGATACGGCAGTCAATGCCGGATTCAGAGGCTCTAAACCCGGTCAGCGGAAAAAGTCATTTAAAACCCAATTTGGACCGAATACTCGATCGCTCGTGCTAGATACACAGCACCCCCAAAAAACCAGCCAATCACACCAACAAGGATTGTTGGGTGTTCAAGCAGGCAGGCAAGTTAAATGCCGAAAACAAAGACAAGGGGCTGCATAGCGATGACGAGGAGGGGCCCCGGCCACCGAAAAATAGAGGACAGAAGGGCTTCCCCCCGCAAGTGCGGACGGTGAACATGATATACGCAACCCACACACCCAAAAGGGAGCGGAAGCGTGCACTAAGGGACGTATATGCGATGGAGCCAGTCGCCCCAAAGTTCAACCCGTGGTCTTCCTGCCCGATCACTTTTGATCGAAGGGACCACCCCACTAGCATCCGCCATGGCGGATTTGCTGCATTGGTTCTAGACCCAATCATTGACGGATTTCATCTCACTAGAGTCCTAATGGACGGCGGCAGCAACCTAAACCTGCTTTATCAGGACACAGTGTGCAAAATGGGCATAGACCCATCAAGGATTAAACCCACGAAGACGACCTTTAAAGGCGTCATACCAGCTATGAAGGACAACTATACGGGCTCGATTACACTTGAAGTGGTCTTCGGATCCCGGATAACTTCCGGCGACCCGTTCATGGCGGCTATCACGCCTTTGCTCCGACGAACCGCATTTGCAAAGTTCAATGCGGTGCCGCCACGCATATCTCAAGCTCGAGATGCCAGGTCCTCGAGGAGTCATTACGGTCAATGGAAACACCAAGCGCTCTCTCGGACGGAGGAGCATCTGGCTGACCCTCATGGCGAAAGTACAAAGCAGCCTCTTAAGGCAATTCTCGAGTCCGGCTATTAAACGTCCGGATACCGTCAAGCGCGCCCGGGGTAACCTACAACAAGACCGCCTGGCACGTTCCAAGCATGCATAGCAATGCGGCCCAAAGCCCCAGCCCTCGCGAAATTGCAAAACCAGTACTACGCGTACATAATTATGCTCTGGAAATACCATGGGCATAGGGGAAGGGGCACGACCACAGCATGCCAGAATGCGGCTCAACCGCACTGAGGGGCTCCGATTGTGTCATTATTTTCTTTTCTTCTTCTTTTTTACTTTCGGGACTCCGTTCTCACGAAGCCTGTCAGCGATAGAATCACCGAACACACGATGCAACAGCGAGGAAGCTGAAAGCTTCGTCGAGTGTCGGTGGTCTCTATTACGAGCAGTATACCTGTTTTACACACCATCCCACGGCTTACCCCTGGAGGGGGACATGTTAAAAAGTCACGTCCCTTGCTTATCGTACTATTTGTATCGTTCTGCTCTTACTGCAGCCCTTTTGAATAAACAATACATAGCTTCTGCCTATTATTGATTTCCCTTTTTTCTATATATATATATATATATATATATATATATATATGTTCATTTATGACATTGTGCAACCGTACACTTTGGTACGGGCAATACACCAGGGGCTTAAGTACCCCACAATATGGTGTGATAAGTCCGAACACTTTCACAAGTGTGGCACCCTGAACTTATAGCATTATATGCATCGGCTCCGAATCATGTCTTGGGTCGGTAGTTGGGTTTGCGGCTCCCATGTTTTGGTACCTTATGTTCCGTTATATCGGCAAAGGTAGCGCTGGGAGAACCACTGCGATTGTGCCCGGTTGAGATGGGTTAAGCACCTCGGTGGAGAAAGCTAAAACTGGCCATCATGATAGAGGCGAGAGCGGTCGCTGTTCGAGAGGTTTTCGAGTCCCTAAAGACTTATGCCGCTTAGAGCGAGGAGTCGGCATTGTCCGGCCTAGGCGTGGATAGCGCCCCGAACTCGGTCTTCCGAATACCAGGGGCTTCACCGAAATTATAGAATTCTATGGCTAAGTGAGAGTGTCCAAGCATTATAGTCCGGTTGCCTTGTTCGTTGCGTTGAGCGCCTCCCTCGAAGGACCCAAGAATGGGAACAAGAGCGCTCAAGTTTATCCCGAACACCCCAGCACTCGTGGCATGGGGGCTGAAGCCGACGACTCGCCATCTCTCAAATTTAATACTGCAGACGCCTGAAGGTAATATTTTAAATTCAAAAGTGTTGCTTAAGCGCATATGAACAAGTTTTCAGCGTCTGAGGATAACAAATGTGAGTCTACTCAAAAATTACATCTTTGGAGCATTCATCCGCTATAAAGGCGGGCACCCTTGAGACGCCCTCATAATACATTTCAGGCTTGTGATGCTCCTTGCGCGGTGGTGGTCCATCCGTCACAAGCTTCTCAACGTCCATCTTGCCCCAATGCACCTTAGCACGGGCAAGGGCCCTATAGGCACCTTCGATGCAGACGGAGCGCTTGACGACTTCAACCCATGGACAGGCGTCCACCAGCCGCCTCACCGGCCCGAAGTAGCTCCCAGGCATGGCTTCCTTAGGCCACAGCCGAACTATGAGGCCTTTCATGGCCTGTTCGGCCACCTTATGGAGCTCGACCAGCTGCTTCAACTGGTCGCCTAAGGGCACCGGGTGTCCAGCCTCAGCATACTGAGACCAGAACACCTTCTCCGTCGAGATTCCCTCCTCGGCTCGGTAGAATGCGGCAGCTTCAGACACACTGCGGGGCAAATCTGCGAATGCTCCTAGAGAGCTCCGGATTCTGGTAAGTAACAGATAATTCACTTTCACCTGCTTGCTTTGCATATAGAATTCCTTACCTGCCGCTATCTTCTTCATCACCTCAATTTCCTGGAGGGCTTTTTGGGCTTCGGCCTTAGCTGCTTTGGCGCTCTCAAGGGCCGAGGCGAGCTCGGACTCTCGAGTCTTTGAGTCACGCTCCAAACTCTTGTGTTTTTTCACGAGAGCCTGGAGCTCTTGCCGCACCTCCGCCACCCGCGCCTCCTGCTTCTCTCGCTCGGTGCGCTCCGCAGCCGCATTACTTTCGGCCTTGGACACCGCTTCCTTTAGGGTCTCCACCTCGTTCCTGGCCCCTGCAGTATTCACGTTATTCCTGTCATCTTTTGCAACCACATCTTTTAAATACTCCCATAAGGTATTACTTACCTTCCTTGTCCTCGAGCTGGTTTTTGGCAAGTCCGAGCTTCTTCTCGGACCGCTCGAGGATCTGCTTCAATGCATCAACCTCCACAGTTAGTGCGGCAGCGGTCAGCAGCGCAGCCTGCATTCCCATATTGACATACTTATGTTAGACTCCTGCGTATATCTTTTAGATCTTCAGTTCAGCTTTTTCTTTCCGAACACCAAACTGAGCACCAGGGGCTACTGTCTATGTGGTAATATTTTTATATATCTTAAATACATACCTCAAAGCCTGTTAGAAGGCTGGCACAGGCTTCGGTCAGCCCGCTCTTGGTGGACTGAACTTTCTGGATCACCACACTCATATGATGCGGTGCTCCTCGTCGATGGAAACGCCGTTAAGCGCCTCCATCAAATCATCCGGTGCCTCCGGTTGGGCCGGAGGTCACCGGCGTCATGATCTTGCCCTTCTTCTGAAGGGTTGCCCGCCGGACTCGGAACCACTTGAAGGTTCCGTCTGAGTCCGGCACAGGGCCGGACTTGAAGCCCTTCGGGGTTTTATCCCCTTTGCGCCCGGAGTCCGGGAGGTCGCCTTGCAGCGCCTCCTGGGCCACCTCCTCCTGGCTGGGCCCCTTTTGGGACTCCACTCTGGCGTCATCCGCGGCGGGAGGAGATGAGGCGGTCGGAAGTGAGGTGCTATTCACATCTGACGAATCCAGGGAGCCGCTCGACGAAGCGTCGAGCCCATCTTCGGGCGGGCTGCATGGTTATACTCGGCGTTAGAAGATGTTGTGCAACAAATGGAACGCCATGAGTTATTCTGGTATCCAGACACTTACGATTTCGCCAGGGGCTTGGTCCTTGGTGGCCACTCCTCTCCGCCGTCGTCGGCGTTGGCGGTGTAGTCCGGAGGGACGGTCCTTCCCTTCTTGGACCCTCCGGCCTCCCCAGTTGGGGCGGCCTTCCTTTTCTTCTCTCCCCCCGCTGAGAGAGGCCTCTTTTTCCTCCTCCTCGTCTTCGCGGGAGGAGTCTGCCTCGGAGTCATCGGACGATGAGTCCGACAACACACAACCTTTGGGACCTCCTTGAGTCCCCGTGGCCTTCTTCTTAACCTTCTTCTCGGCACCACGTAAGGTGCGGAACCAGCAACCCATCAATCGGGCGTCCGCTGGAGTCTTCACGGCAAAGTCGGACAGTCAACCTGTCCAGACGTCTTCTGCCAGTCCTGTCAAAGGTGAGGGAGTTTTAGATCCCATAGCGTCAAACTATGAAAAAAGAGTCTCGTAAATGGTAAAATAGCTTACCTTGCTGGCTTGATGCCGCAAGCTGAATCTGCGATCTTGATGGCGGATCACGGAGCCTCGGCGCCCTTGAACAGCACCTTCCGGGCATCTTAAATGCGTAGTGTTGAAGAGCCGGCTCAAGGTTCGGTCTGTGTCTGGATCAAACTCTCACAAGTTGAAGGCCCGTTCTTTGGCATGGCGGGATCCGGCGAATGAGCATAACACGGACTACGTTGACAAGCTTGAGCTCCTTGTCCACCAGGTTTGGACCTTGAGGTTTGGAGTCCGGTCAGCTCTTCGAATTACCCCACGTCGGGCCCGTCTCTTTCCATGAGGTGAGCCGTGTAGGGAAGCCAGATCTGAATTGGGGCTGCCGCCCATTTTAGTCGGCGGCTCGGTGATGTAGAACCACCCGATTGCCACCTTTATGGTCTCCACGAAGGAGCCCTCGAGCCATAGGGCGTTGGCCATCTTGCCCACCATGGCACCTCCAAGACACCGCTTGGCGGCCGCCCACTACCTTCGGCTTGACATTGAAGGTCTTCAGCCATAAGCGAAGTGGGGCTGGATCTGAAGGAAGGCCTCGCACCTGACGATGAACGCCGAGATGTTGAGGATGAAATTCGGGGCGGATCATGGAAATCTAGGTCGTAGTAGAACATGAGCCCCCGGACAAATGGGTGAAGTGGAAACCCTAGTCCGTGGAGGAAGTGGGGGAGGAACACCACCCTCTCATGGGGCCTGGGGGTGGGGATGAGCTGCCCCTTGTCGGGGAGCCGGTGCGCAATGTCGTTGGACAAGTATCCGGCCTTCTGCAGCTTTTTGATGTGCCCCTCCGTGACGGAGGAGGCGATCTACTTGCCTCCCGTTCCGGACATAGTTGGAGAAGGTTGAGGTGGGATGTGCGGACTTGGGCGCTGGAGCTCGAGTGCGCGTAAATGGATAAGCAAAGGAGGAAGAAGGCGTGTGTGAAAAAGTGGATCCTTATCCCCTTATATGGACGGACAAAGCTATGCGTCCCCACCGGCCTGATAAAACTCGCTTATCTCCCAAGCGCCGTAATCAATGGCGTGGTTGGGTTGCCCACTCCCGTATTGATGAGAATCCTAGAATAAGGGGACACGATCTCTGCTTTGACAAGACGTGCCAAGGAAACCGCCTCGCTAAACGCGCTGAGGTGGAGACAAGAAAAGCGATTCGAATAAAGGCTTGGCCGTGGTGTGATGTCACGCTACGAAATACGTCAGCAGATTGAACTTGTGTAAATATTATTCTCTCTACGGTGGTATGTGGAACTTATTTTGCAGAGTCGGACACTATCCTTGTGTTCAAAATCTTCTATGAAGTATTCGGAGGAGGAACCCGCCTTGCAATGCCGAAGACAATATGCGCGCCCGGACTAAATCGTCATTGAAGCCTGGTTCGAGACTCTTGAGGAGTCTGGATTAGGGGTGTCCGGGTAGCGGACTATAGCCTTTGGCGGACTCTGGACTATGAAGATACAAGATTGAAGACTTCTTCCCGTGTCCGGATGGGACTTTCCTTGGCGTGGAGCATAAGCTTGGCGATCTGGATATGTAGATTTCCTACTATTGTAACCGACTCTGTGTAACCCTAACCCTCTTCGGTGCCTATATAAACCGGAGGGTTTTAGTCCGTAGGACAAACAACAATCATACCATAGGCTAGCTTCTAGGGTTTAGCCTCTCTGATCTCGTGGTAGATCTACTCTTGTACTACCCATATCATCAATATTAATCAAGCAGGAGTAGGGTTTTACCTCCATCGAGAGGGCCCGAACCTGGGTAAACACATCGTGTCCCTTGTCTCCTATTACCATCCGCCTAGACGCACAGTTCGGGACCCCCTACCCGAGATCCGCCGGTTTTGACACCGACAGTCCCACTTGGGCCTCACCGGAGAAGTAGGGCTTTCGGATGCAAGCTGGTGTTGCTTCTCCAGTAGTCTAATCAATTTCCTCGTGATCTTGTCCGTGTAAAAAACCTTTTTCTCCTTGTCCCACTTGTAGCGGGCCCTGATGAAGTCACGCTCCAAGGGGTTGGTGAACTTCGTGAAGGGATCTGGGAGACCCGCGGCTTCACGTTCCGCGTGCTCCTTATCCCATATGGGCCTTTTACCGAGGTAGCCACGGCTTCCGAGGCGATGCTTCCCCGTGTACCTTTGCTGAAGGCTCTTGAATTTCGCAGCCTTAGCCTTGGCCGCCTCGGTAGCGCAAGTGTCCTTGAACTTTTCAAACTCCTCTTCTGTAAGTGTCGGATTTTCCTCCAGAATCTTGGACAGGGGTTCAGCAGCCTCGATAGCTCGTTTCACCCTCCCTTTCCAGGAGGCCAAATCATTGCTGAACATGCCCATGGCATGATTGTTAATCTTTTTCATCTTCGGATCATCCCACGGTTGTTCTATGTTATCATCCCGGTCGGGGAACTTGAATCTCTTGTGCAAATTCGTTAGGAGAAACTACGTCAAATGTTCTTTACTCCTTAAGTCATCATCGTTGATGCTCACGCATTCCCGTAGGATGCATCCTACTTGGTTCCCATAGCACTTGCGAGGTTCTTCTGGCTCTAACGGCTCAAACTTGCCAGGTGCCATCTTTGTGATCACAAGTCGTCCAATCCCTAGTTTTTTAGGTTTTCGTATCCTCTTCTTCTTATGCTTCCTCTTTTCAGAAGCGGCATTGGGGCCGGTACCTTCCCCACCGGTCTCGGTGCCGCCATCGGTGCCAGCGCCGTCGGTGTCGATGTCGGCGTCAGTACCATCATCGAGGCCGACCTGCAAACCTTGCTTAGCAGTCAAATAGTCGAGGTACTCTTGTTCACACTCATAATCCATCTAAATGCGCATCTTGGTCGAGAAGGCCCAGTTTCTTCGTTGTTCGACATGTTTCCTATGATTAAGTGTCCTCATTTATTTCTAAAAGTATGAACAAATAAGAAATGACATAAAAATAAATCTATGTGCCACACTCGATATGCCAACTATGTAGCACAAATCATGCCTTTATTCACGGGAAATTTCGGCATGACCTTTGCTAAAAATGGACATATCGGCGCTTTGAAATTCAGCGGAAATGAATCAACATTCTGGCGTAACATAGGCCACTCGGATCATTTTCCAAACATCACATGTCCAAAACATGGCATATCCACATCACATGTCCAGTTCAAATTTGTATATAAATTCAGCTAATTTTGAAACCTAGCTAAATTTGTAACTAAATAGATAACCTAATTAACATATTTCCCTAACTAAAACCTAAGTAAATTAACCGAAGAACCCTAGCAGAGAGAGAGAGGGGGGGTTTACAGAGGGTGCAGGGGCGAGGAGGCAGCCCGACGACGGCCGAGGTTGGGAGGGGAGGAAGCAGAGGAGGGAGGCGAGGCCGGTCGGGGCGAGCGTGCCGGGTCGGGGCAGCGCCTCGGTCGGGGCGGGCGCCGGGCCGAGGTCGGGGCGAGGGCTGGTCTGGAGGCGGCCGGGTCGGGTCGGGGCGAGGGCCGGTCGAAGAAGGCCGGCGCTGGGTCGAAGTGAGCGACGGGGAAGAGAGAGTGGGGATTTGGGGGAAAAGGCGGGATGAAGCGAGGATAGTGAGAATTTTGGGTTAAGTGGGCGTAGCAGCAGCGTTTGTACAAAGCAACTGCTACTACCTTCGAGAGCTGTAGTTTTACTTTTTCTTTTACTTTATGTTCTCCCACTTTTATTTCACGAGAGTAGTTAACGAAGGGAGGGCGATATATATTGCATCATTTGACGGTTAAATATTTATTCAAAATAGGAAAACATATATTACATCATTGGACCCATGCATAATAATGGCTAAGTGTGTATACAAAATAGGAACATATATATATATATATATATATATATATATATATATATATATATTACATCATTTGATCGATAACATACGGTTCCTCGGTGGCGACGTTTCGTTTTTGAGTCAGCTTCTTTCCCTTCTTGTTAAATCGAAGAATAATTGAGCCCCTCATTGTGACTTTGCGTTTTCCATGGAGTACGATTTTTCTTAGGTAATGTAGTATTGATTCTTCTTTTGACGTATACTTCATAATCATCGTCATCTTCCCTCATTGGGTTGCGGTACTGATCATAGTCTTCCTCGTTGGCGACTCCATCCATTCCAATGATGTTCCTTTTGCCTCTCCTCACGACAACACGACTGGGATTGCATGGGTCGGTTATGAAGAAGCATTGTGTCATGTGTTTAGCGTGTACCCATGGCTCGTTTTTTGCGATAGCGTTCACGGTAGCGCTCTTGGCGTCGGGTATACTCATGGTAGTGAAAATCCGGTTTTCTCTTTCAACATTATTTGCCCATCTGACACGGAACATCGTCGTGTTGTGCAGTCGAGTAGTCAAGCTCCCAGATCTCCTCGACCCTTCCATAAAATCATTCGATTCTTGCCGTTGTGGCTGCCGGTCATGCATTCCATCGTCACCCCTAAGTTCTGATCATCACTGTCCATATCTTTGCCCTCCGTGTAGAACGTGTATCCGTTGATATCATATGCCTGATGGGTTACGAGGTTGGGCGAGGGGCCTTGTGCTAAGGCGTATATGAGCAATCTGTCCTTAGAGCCCTCCTTCGGGGGATTAGCAAAAATATGCTCTTTGAACCAATGCAGGAAAGTGGATTTGTGCTCTCTAGTAACTTTGGCGTTCGTCCTGCATACCCCCCGGTCACGATACTTCTTTGCGATAATTTCTTTGTGCAGTGACACGAAAGGATCTACCTTGTCTAGGTGTTGTAGCACTACCAAGTTTGCTCTGTCAAAGTCAACTGCGTCGATCCGAGTATGCCCGCGTGCAGTTCCTGCGACCGTTGCATTGACCATCTCCTTCGAGCCTCCCATCGTGCTTGTTAGCGGGCAAACCAACACTAACACCGAGGCGGCTAGTCTGCGCCATATAGAAAATTCTCACGTAAAGAGATGCACTCTTGTGTCAAATAGCCACAGACGATGCTTCCATCCGGATGGGACATGTTACGAAACGAATCCTTTGATGATCCCATTCATCCTCTGAAAGCGGCATCATGTTGTGCAGGAATGGCGGCCCCAGTCTGTTATGTCATCCACAATATGGACACACGGATGCACCATCACGTCAAAGAACGCGGGCGGAAGTACATCTCAAGCTCATTCAAGATTATCAACGATCTCTTCCTGTAGCCTTGAGCTGCTTCACAGCGATCGACTTTTCGAGAGATGGCGTCAAAAAGTTGCGAGAGACCAATAAGCGTGTCACGGACGTGCTTGTCCATTATCCCTCTAAGGGCAACAGGTAGTATCTGCGTCATGATCACATGACGATCATGAGACTTCATCCCGGCTGAACCTTTTTCTTATGCGTGTCTAGATATCTGCTTATCTTGCCACAGTAACCAGAACTAACTTTGACACTGGTAAGGCACTTAAAGAATTGATTGATCTCGGCCTGACTTAAGGTGAAGCAAGAAGGGGGGCAATAATCCTCTTTCTTTATTTTCTTGCCCTTCTTCTACCGTGCCTCTGTCTCGTCTGACATTTTACGGGGCGGCATGAGCAGATCTTCCCTGATTTTCAAATCTTGCAAGTCTTTTCTTTCCTTCGGCCCATCCTTGGTCTTATCCGGCATGTTCATCAGTGTTGCGAGCAAGCTCTCAAGGACATTCTTACAGATATGCATTTGATCAAGGCAATGAGGTGTATCGAGTTTGTGCCAGTACTCCAAGTCCCGAACACGGACCTCGTCTTCCATACCTTCGGCCGGCTCCGGCGCCTTTCTCATCGTCTTTCCGTGGCAGAGCACTGCTTCCAGTTTTTCAACAACTCATCGATTTCCGCACCGCTCCGCTTACGTGGAGGTCCTCGATGCTCAGCGTGACCATTGAATAGATCTCCACAGTTTCTCCACGGGTCGTCCTGTTAAAGCCATCTTCGATGCCCCATGTACACGATTTTCCCGGACCGCCATCTTTCCTTGACATTAGCTGCTGAGGCGTCAGATCATCCATGCACCGCGTGCATCCGAAATATACATGGCACACCTGGCCTGCCACATATCCGTAACCGAGATAGTCGTGCCTTTGTCGTGATCATGTGACTCTCATGTTGAAATACTACGCCTTCTTTGGCGTCCCATGTCTTGGCCGGTGTTTTCCATAACGTGTCTAACTCCTCTTGAAGTAGCCCAGATACAAATTAATATTATTTCCTGGTTGTTTCGGCCCTTGAATAAGCATGCTCATGTGAATTTACTTGATTTCATGCACAGCCGGGGGAGGTTGTACATCCATACAAACACGGGCCATGTGCTATGGTTGGTGTTACGGTTGCCAAACGGATTCATGCCATCGGTACTCGCGCCCGAGCATGATGTTCCTTGCATCACATTCAAAATACCGATGGAAGTTGTTCAACGCTCTCCATCGGCTTCCATCCTTCACGTGTCTCGACTTGGATCATCTCCATCGTCGGGCTTCTTCCTCTCCGCGTGCCAGTGCATTAGCTTTGCTTCCTTGGGATCTACAAAATACCACTGGAGACGGGGAGTGATCGGTAAGTACCATACAACTTTCTAGGGACATTTCTTCCCGACCTTCTTGTATCGAGAAGCATTGCACACCGGACAGCTTGTTTTTTCCGCGTGCTCCTTCCAATAAATTATGCAATCATTGATGCATGCATGGTATCTAACGTGTGGCAGACCAAGAGGGCACCACGATCTTCTTGGCCTCATCAACACTAGTAGGACCACAGATTACCCATGGGAAGAACATCCTTTAGGTACTTGAGATGCTCATCGAGGCTAGTGTCGGTCCATTTGTTTTCAGCCTTCGTCTTGAGGAGTTGGAGTGTAAAACTCAAGCGGGTCACCTCAGGATTGCAACCATCATACAATGGAGTGTTCGAGTCTACTACCAGTTGCTCCAGCTTAGCCTTCTCTCTAGAAGCAGCTCTCTCAGTACTCGTCTCCTTGCGAAGCAATGCTTGAACATGAGGGTCCCGCACGATTGAACTTAGTACCGACAAACTCTGCTGCATGGAGTCCATGTCGTTCTCTCCGCCGCCATGTCCGGCCCCTTCTCCTCCGCCATGTCCGGCCCCTTCTCCGCCGCCATGTCCAGCCTCTTCCCCGCCGCCATTATCGATCATCTCTTCGTCTTGCCCAGTGTCATCATTATACGCCCGTCGGCATCCTCAACATCGTCATCCTCATCTTGAGTTATCCACCGAGTATAGCCATCCATGAAACCAGTCATGAGCAGGTGCGCCGACACGGCCATCGTCATAGGGTCGAGCCAAACTATTCCTTTGCATTTTCGACACGGACATAAAACCTCTGTCGGTTATTTTCTTTCATGTCCTGCACCGCCGACCGCAACCACACATCCACCATCGTTCCACTGACCATCATGAACGTCTGCACGGTAATAATAAAACAAATTGATTATAAAAATGCGTGCATGCATCAAAGTCATACAAAAATTCAGCATGACCTTCCCTAAAAATATGACATATATGGATCTAGAGTTTGCCCAGAATTCGCCGAAACGGAAATAAATCAACATTTCGGCAAAACATAGGCAACTCAAAAGCACAATTTGGCGTCAACTCATGCCACACACACAATTTCCATAAACATATCACACACACATAAACATATTTCCATTTTTCAAAAGCATGAAATTTTAATCACCTCTATCTCGAGATCGAGCACACGGTGGAGATGATGTTGTAGGGAGATCAAAAGTGCACAAAGCTCTTCTTGACAAAGATAGATCTAGTTAGGGGGCAAATAGGTCACTTAACTAAATCCTACATCTACCTAGCTACCTAATTTGGGAGGATACAACTTCAACTAGTGGAGGGGGAAGGAAAAAGAGAAAGGAGATGCATTGATGGAGGTGGTGTAGTTAGGTAGGAGTAATGAAGAGAGGGAAAGGTAGATAGAAGAGAGAGAGTAATGGGGGAGAAGTATTGAGGAAGAAGAAGAGTGAGAGTGGGAGCATGTGGGAGGTAGGGGAAGGGAAGAGAGGAGGGGAGGGGGATGGGTGGGCAAAGGTGGTGGGTTGGTGTGGATTAGCGATGAGGAGCTAAAGCAGCATCTTGCTAAGTAAGTAGCAGCAGCACGCTTTGGGCAACGGTGCTACTGCTAACCGGGACCAAAAAGTGTGCCAATTTGAAATTTAGTAGCAGCGACCTCAGAAAAAGCGCGCTACTACTACATCCATAGCAGTAGTGTGGCTCGCGGCACCGCACTGCTGCTAAA
This sequence comes from Aegilops bicornis, assembly GCA_021605145.1. NCBI lineage: Eukaryota > Viridiplantae > Streptophyta > Magnoliopsida > Poales > Poaceae > Aegilops > Aegilops bicornis. Next base: position 158,340,166 of record CM038670.1, on the reverse strand, counting down.
TGGAGTTTGGTCAACACCGCCGGTCGATATTTGTAGCAGCAGTTTACACCGAAGCGCCATCTGCTAAAAACTTGTCGATGGCGAGTTTCCCTTTGCAGCGCTACTACTAATTAGCATCAGCGCTCCTTTTTGAGCCGTGCTGCTGCTAAGATTCTGTGTATAGGCTTTTCCCTAGTAGTGTAATGTCGAAAGAGAAAATTGGTATTTCACTACCATGACTATACCCGACGCCAAGAGCGCTACTATGAACGCTATCGCAAAAATCAAGCCATGGGTACACGCTAAGCACATGACACAATGCTTCTTCATAACCGACCCGTGCAATCCCAGCCGTGTTGTCGTGAGGAGAGGCAAAGGAACATCATTGGAATGGATGCAGTCGCCAACGAGGAAGACTACGACCAGTAAGGTAACCCAATGAGGGAAGATGACGATGACGATGAAGTACACGTCAAAAGAAGAATAAATACCACATTACCTAAGAAAGATCGAACTCTGTGGAAAAGGAATAGTCACAATGTGGGGCTCAATTATTCTTCAACGAACAAGAAGGGAAAGAAGCTCGCTCAAAAACAAAAACGTCAACGCTGAGGAACTGTATGTTATCGGTCAAATGATGTAATATATATGTTCCTATTTTGTGTACACACTTAGCCATTATGCATGGGTCAAATGATATAATATATATGTTCTTATTTTGTATACGTAATTAACCATCAAATGATGCAATATATATCGCCTTAGTTATATACATTGTATCTCCTTCCCTTCATTCACTCCTCTCGATAAAAAGGAAAAGAAATGTGAGAGAAAATATAGGCAAAGAAAATAGAAGAAACAAACAGGAAAACTGCTATTGGTACTGGTTATAGTAGTAGAGCTTTTCTGAAAAAGAGCTATAGCTAGTCAAGGTAGCAGTAGCGCTTTCCGTATAAAAATGCTATAGCTACCTGTAATAGCAGTAGCGCTGTCTGGATAAAAGCGCTATAGGTAACTTAGCTATAGCGCGTTTGTCGGAACGCGCTACTGCTACGTCGAATTAACCCCCAAAATCCTCACTCTATCTGCTTCTTCCCGCCTCTGCTTGTCCCCCCGAATCCCCACTCTCTCTTCCCCCGTGATGTCACCGCCGGAGCACTGCCCTCGCCGTGCCCCTGCGCTTGCCCCCGACCCCGGTGCTCAGCCTTGTCCCTACGCTCGCCCCCGACCGCGACGCTCGCCCCCGTCCCGGCGCTGACCGCCGACCCCGGCCCCGACCCCGATGCACCACGCCTCCCTCCTCTGCTTCCTCCCCTCCCAACCTCGGTCGTCGTAGAGCTTGCCTCCTCTCCCTTGCACCCTCTGTAAGCCCCTCACCGCTCCTCCTCTCTCTGCTAGCTAGGGTTCTTCGGTTAATTTACTTAGGTTTTAGTTAGGGTAGTAGGATAATTAGGTTATATATTTAGTTATGAATTTAGCTAGGTTTTTATGAACCATAGGTTTCAAATTAGGATAGAAATTTAGGGTTAAGCAATTGTAGTTAAAAGAAAAGGCAGAATTGATTATATAGGTTTCTTGCAATTTTTTAGTTTAAGTAATTTTTACTATTTAAATTTCATAGTGCTAGTTAGATAATTAGAATTAGTATTTAAAAAACAGAATTAGTATTTAAAAACCGAATTAGTTTAAGCAATTGTCCAAATCAACATACTTGTTAAAGTAAATTTTTTTAGTTTCAAATTTAGGTAGGCTGAATTTACTTTCAAATATTGTGAAGAAAAAAGACTTCTTGCATTTTTCTTCAAGTTCTATATTTTTCTTCTTTTTAGATGCAAATTTGAATAGGACATGTGATTTGGACATGTCATATTTGGAATCTGGACATGTCATTTGGACGTGATGTTTTGGACATGTCATATTTGGAATTTGGACATGTCATTTGGACATGTGATGTTTTGTACATGTCATATTTGGAAAATGATGATTATGTGCAGGGTAAATGATCCGAGTGGCGTATGTTCCCCTGGAATGTTGGTTCTTTTCCGTTCCGGTGAATTGCAGGCGCTCGATATGTCCACTTTTTAGCAAAAGTCATGCCGAAATTTTCCATGAATTTTGGCATGACTTGTGCTAGATAGTAGGCATATCGAGTGCTGGGAGTTGCTATGAAACGGCATTAAGGCAAACATAGATCTTTTTTATGTCATTTCTCACGTTCCACAGCCAGCCGATGCCCGCTGGGCACTTCAGGGTTACCATGTCGAGTGTGACATCAGGGCACGAGGATTTGCCTCCTGCAGTACGCCTAGGGGGAGAGGACGACGAGACCCTACTGTGGATTGGAAGCTGCAAGGGTTGGGTGCTGCTATGGCCGAAGAATCTTCTTCATCTAGAGCCGGCCGAGCGCACACCAATAACCACACATCAACAAGCATGTATGGAGACCACCACCCCGCCTACGCAATTACCAGCTCCTGCAGTGCCGGGTGAGAGCGGCGGATGATGTGATGAAGGGGGTCCAATAGTGGCTGATGTAATCGGTCCCGTAGAACAGAGAATGTATGATGAGATGGAGGAGACAGAGGACCCAATGGGTTTCCTCAATACAGGCGTCTATGACGGTGACTTCGATATGATGAGTCAACCATATGATGAATCGGGCTATCTGCATGATGAGGATATATGGATGATCTGCCCAGGCAGGAACGTGCTAGCAGGGATTGCAAGAAGTATCTCTTCATGAAATCCTCACAGGACACACCTGAAGATGCCGCCTCAACACATGCTCAACTAGCGGGGGGTCGTACAGTGCTTAGCCCGGCAACACTAGGGCAGGAGTTAAGCAAGCGTCTGGAAGGTGTGCCCAAGAAAAAGGAGAGGAAGAGACCAGGGAAGATAGGCTCAGCTGCCTCCAAACAAGCCAGCGCACATAGCAGCTAGACAGTGGATTTTGAAGAGCGTCTACCCGTCAAAGGTGCGGCCATGTTCCATGTCACGGGCGAGCCGATGCTACTGCCGAAACCGCTGGAGGCACTATCGAGGATCTCGAGGAGGCGCATGACCATGTGTTGTCAACTGAGAAAAGCCTACTAGCCTCGAAGGATCCAGGATATCCGACATATGCGGCTCGTGTGCCTGAGGGGAAGTGCTACGTCGACACACGGCTCGTGGAGGTGTTCTTCCTGCAGTTTGACCATATCTTCGAGATGTTTCTGACAAGGCGGCTCGATTTTACAATCGTCCGCCTTTTTGTGCTAGATATGAGCTCCATCATGAAGAGAGAAGAAGTCTCTCAAATCTATGTGGCGGATCCGTACTACATGCACGAGTTCTTCTTGAGTCTTGGCGACTTTGAGCGTGAAACTGCTAGGGAGTACCTCCAAAACTTCATGGTACAGAATAAGGACCAGAAAATTGTCCTCCTGCCTTATCAACCAAAGTAAGTCAGTTTCGGACAACCCTTTCCTATATTTCAATCATTCCTTCTCGCTCATATGGAGAATAATTTGACGTGTCTTTTTCCCTGCAGCAACGGGCGTGCCGTCCTTATCGTTCTTTACCCGTGAGTCTCCCACACCGTGTATTTCGACCCTACCAAAGACTACGAGAAGAAGGACTATACCAACATAATGAATATTCTAGATGATGCTCTCAAAGGCTTCAGCATTAGGGGTGGCCACCTGCAGATCAGGAAACAAAGGAACAAGAAGTTGGGTTTCTCGCATAAAACTAACTTCTACTGCATCCATGTCCCAAAACCAAGCAAGAAAGATGGATTCAGCACGGATCACCAAAAGCTTCGCATGACAAGCAGAAACGATGATCATATCCGCAAGTGGGTAGAATCTCATGGAGAAGCGGATTATAAACTTAGAGATGACTTCTTTCGCATCCTAAGGGACATTGCGATGATCATCATGAAAGAAGTCATCGATGAGAAGGGGATGTTCCACCACGACCCTATATCGTGAGCTGACGTCCGAACTCGCATAGGTATGCAACATCATGACCTCACGTCATTCAAGAAGCTAGGGTCCATCCTTGATGATATGGAAGGATGGAACTTCTAGTGATTCTGATCTTCTTGATGATGATATGTGTCGGTTGAACTTGTATACTTTCTGTAGCGATGAAACTTTGTGATGTCAACGGTCCCTACCGAACTTGCGTAACACTACTTTGTTAGTTTGGGTGCGATGACCTGCGTACCTCTAGTTAATTAGTTTGCGTACTATATGTTGCATCGCTATATGTTGCATCTAGTTGCTAACCCTTTCTTTTTCGTGTTGCTATAGTATATTTTGTTGCATATGATCGTACATTCTCTTGATGAAGATGCATCTCTAACAGGTACCTAGATTCTTGATGGCGAAGAAGCAGAGCTATGTCGTGTACAAAGAGAAGGTTCCGGGAGTGTACGACGAGTGGCCTGAGTGTCAGGCGCAAATGAATGGGTTCGCGGGCGCCAGCCATAAAGGCTTCAAAAGAAGACAAGAATAAGAAGCTAGTTACTTGAGGTTCACGCTAGCACGAGAGAGGACTCGTAACCGCCGCCTCATGTACTGCATAGTTCCGCTCTCACTCATAGTGATAGCTCTTCTCGCATATATCATTGTTTAGGTGGATGACAATGTAGTTGCAAGTATTCAAGACTTGTATCGCTATTTTCGATATGATAGCTAGAGACCACTTTGTGTTGGATGATGATTATGATGATGACATGATTTGATGAGACAATTTGTATGTATATGCTATGATTACATTTGTATGTGTATGATATGCTAGAGATTATTGTATAAAGCCCTAAACAAAATTCAGCAGCACAAAATATGGAGCAGAAAAAAATTCAAAAACTAATAACAGTAGCGCGGGATGGCTTTAGCAGCAGCATGTTCTTAGCAGTAGTGCTCTTTGTTAAAGGGCGCTGCAGCTATTAGCAGCAGCGTGTGTTGCATACAGACACTTCTCCTATCCCTGGAGAGTAGTAGCACGGGTCAAACCGCGCTACTGATAATCATTAGCTGTAGCATCGTATCAGTACCGCGGCCACCCACGCTACTGATAAGCATTTAACCCGCACTACTACTAGGCATTTCCCTAGTAGTGCTGACAAGCCAAGAAATTGTTTCACATTTTTTATGTTCTTAAACTTTTTCAACTTTCACGCAATACAAATAGAGTATGGTGGTTGTTGTCGGTGTACAAAAGTAGGGGCTCTCCTTTTGACCCCTTTACTTGTTCACAGGCAGTCAGAGCCAGGCGTCGTGGCCACACTCATCAGGGCAAGGAAGGGAAGCCGGAGAGAAGCCGAAGCACAATACAACCAAGGCAACGCCAAGACCAAAAATACCGAAGATCAAGAGGGTGAGGTGGGCTCCCCCGGCAAGGCCCTTGCCGGGGAAACTTGCCCAACACCAACTGAGTGTGCCACCCTTGAGCCCACTGCTTCCGATATAGTCAACCACGCTGGAACAAAGGCTCGGGAGACACCTCCTTGGTGGCATGCAAATCTTCGTGAAGGCCCTACCACCCTGCCACCTCAGCTGCCTGCCTGCCTTGTCACAGCCCTAGAGCTTGCATGTAATTAGTGGCATTGCATCCATGCATCATGTTTAATTTTCATGGAATAGGAAATGGGGATTGCCTAAACCCTAGCATTAAAGGAATTCAAATAGGCTCAACCAAAAATATTTTTCAGTGATTTCAAATGGCTTTAGAAAATGTTCATCATTTCTGGAAAAATGATTTAAACCAGAACCAGAGGTGCTGCACATTTTTCATGTCATATTTGGTCACTGGATTAATTCATAAAGTATTTGCATTTGGGCATTTAATGCTAATAAAAAGTTTAAATGTTCAAATAATCATTAACTGAAATGTTTGTTGTTGGAAATATTCCAAACAGTTACATTGACCAATTTCATGATTTTTGGAAATGCCCTGGCATTTTTATTAAAGCCAAACATAATTACAGAAAATAGAAAATGGAAACAAAAGAGAAGGAAACTAACCTGGCCCAGCTTACATGCACAGCAGCCCACCTCGTGGCCACTGGCGGCCCAGTTAGCTGGCCCAGCCAGCCAGCGCTGCACTGCTTCTTCAACCTATACGCGAGAAGGAGAAGCAGTGCATGGCGGCGCACAGGCCAGCGCCCGGCTCACCTTGCATATACGCCTCCCCTCGCGTCTGGCGACGCCACGCGCCTCCCCGACCCACTCCCACTTCTCCCTCGCTCTCTGAACCTCCCTCCCCCTTGCTCCACTGCCTTCCCCCCCCCCCCATGACCGAGCATGTCGTCACCGCCGTTCGCTGCCACGCGACCACAGCCACCCCCCCCCCTTGCCCCTCTGCCGTCCCCAAGAGCTCCGCCCCGACCTCCTCTTCGTCTCCGCCCGAGCTAAGCAGCGCCCGGGCGCCCATAGCGCCTCCATCACCATTGTCTTCGCCCTCTTGCACCGGCAGTCGTAAATCGTCCGATTCGCGGCAACCCGACCGCCCCGACCTCGCCCGGCAGCGCCGCCATCGGACGTGCTGTGAGCACCCGCGTCGTCTCCCCCTTCTCCCCTGGTCGCGCCCGCCCTCTATGCCGTAGCCCTGCCGTGGCCGAGCTTCCCCTGCCGCCTGCCATGTCGCCGCCGTCCCAGCCGCCGCTTGAACTCGATTAGGAGGCGCGTCACGCGCTCGGAAGCCACCGAGCATAACGCACACGCTAACTTGCCCTCCGTGCACCACAGGCGCCAACCCGCACTCACCGACCTCGGCGCGCCATGAAACTCACTTCCGGCGAGCTCCGACCACCCGCGACCTCCCACCTGCTCCGTTTGATGCGCAGCAGTGAGGGCCTCCTCCTGTGCCCTTCTCTTGCCCGGCCGCCGCTTTATGGCGCAGCCCGGCGAACATCCGCCCGCGTTGGTCGCCGCCCGGCGAACTCCGGTGGCGGTGGCGTGTACGTCATTAGCCACTAATGACCCAGCTAAACCAACCCTAGTGCCACTGCCATGTGGGCCCTGCGCCTGATTAGTTTAATTTAATTTTCTGTTTATATTAGTTCATAACCCACACGGACCCACAAGTCAGCATTGACTTTCTTGTGTGACCGTTGGTCCCACATGTCATCCACCCAAACCAGCCCTGTTACATCGACCCGTGGGCCCCAGCCGTCGAGGTTTAACCTGGGCTGGCGCCTTTGACTTCTTGGCGTCACGACGGCCTTGATGGCATTAATAACTAGTTTCTGGATTTATTATAATTCAAAAAATTTCAGAAAATACCCCAAACTTCTAAAATTCATAGAAATTCAACCGTAACTCCAATGGAAATAAGTTATATATGAAAAATGATCAGAAAAATATGAAGAATCTGTTTATGCCATGATCATGCATGTTTGAACAAGTTAACCTCACTGAATAGGATGAATCATGATTAGGGTAATTTATGAACTAGCATTTGGAGTTGGAGTTTAACCTTGTTTGAATTCCACTTCAATTAACTTGGCTTACTGCTGCATTAGGTCAATTCAGTTCCTTAACATGATCATGCATCATATATGTGCATTGCATTGATTGTGTTCTTTCTCGATTCTTGGTACATCCCCTCTCGATAGGCGTGGTTTCGACGATGAGATCGATGACACTAATGAAGAGCTATATTATCTTGAAGTGCCGGGCAAGCAAAAGCGCCCTTGTTCATTACGATATAATCCCACTCTCTCGCTCCTGCTCTATTTTCTGCATTAGGACAACAACGATTCATGTGTTACTTGCTGCGGTAGCTGAACCCCTTTATCCTCTGCATGACTGTCATTCCACAAGAATTAGATGAAACCCACTAGCATGAGTAGGAGTTGCTTGAGCCATGTTGTGCCTACTCATTCATGCTTGTTTATCATGCACACTGCTTGCTTAGAGTTGAGTCAGGTCTGGTTCATCGGGGATGAATCGGAGGTGTGTGAACATGTCCTCTTGTGTGTGAGCTAAGTGTGTGAACACGTTTTGGTAAAGGTAGCGGTGAGAGGCCATGTAGGAGTACATGGTGGGTTGTCTCATTGCAGCCGTCCTCGGCCCGAGTTACGTGTTTGTGATCCATGAAACAGTTACTACCACGCATTGGGATCCTTAATTGACCCTCTCGGCTTCTTAACCACCCTTGTTCCCGGTCCGGGAGTTGCAAGTAGTTTACGGTGTTTGTAGCATCTTTGGGGCACGCATAATCTTGACCATAGGGGTGGGTTGCGTTGCGGTAGGCACCGTGGCCCGATGTACCGATTCGCCCGTTTGGTGTCTCGGGAACCCTGCACACATCGTTCGGGCTGTATGGGAAACCTCGGCGGACTCCTGCGGATGGAACCCGAATAGGCGATAAACCTGGACTAGGGACTTGAGTGTTTAGGTAGGTCGTGGCCGACACCCACGTTGGGCTTCCGCTTGAAGGTTGCCGAGTACATGTCGTGTATGGCAGCGGTAAGTGGTGAGCGTGTGTGAAGAAGTACACCCTGCAGGGTTAACATGATCTATTGAATAGCCGTGTCCACGGAGAAGGACTTCAGGTTGCCTATATCGGTTCATAGACAAGTGAAAGTGGATACTCTAAAATACGCAAGATAAGCGTGAGTGCTATGGATGGCGTTCTCGTGGGGAGGCGGAGGCGGGTCCACAGTGGTGTATTGATATGGAGAATATGTGGACTCGTGTGCGCCACCTCAAAGAGTTACTTGCGATCGTAGTTCGGGATAGCCACCGAGTCAAAGCTGGCTTGCTGCAGTCAAACTCCACCACCCCTTTTGATAATGATGCATATGTAGTTAGTTACGATGTAAGTCTTGCTGAGTACAATTGTACTCACATTTGCTTATTTTATGTTTTGCGAGAGGCGTCGGTCTCGCTAGTAGTTCCGCTTGGACTTGACGTTTAGCTTGTTACCTCGGCTACGATCTTGTGCCCTCGGCGGAATCTCAGTAGATAGTCGGGCTTCTCGGCCTTATTTCATTTATAGTTATGCGTACTTTCGAGACATTTTTAGCTTTCTCTTGTGCTTTGACTTGTATGCTCTGTGTGTTGGGTCATGAGACCCATGTTTGTAATATCTCGCTCCTTGGAGCCTAATGAATAAATATTTGAGTCATAGAGTTATGTTGTGATGCCATGTTGTATCTACACATATTGAGCATATTGTGTGAATGTTTGAAATGCTTGGTATGTGTGGGATCCGACAAACTAGTTGTTTATCCTTGGCAGCCTCTCATATGGGAAATGTAGTCTCGTTATACGGCGATAGTAGTCCGCTTCTGACCGGGTCCACCGGAGTCCTCGCTAGCCCAAAGACTACTGCTTGGACACTTGATTTGGCCAGCATGTGTTTCACTTCGTTCCTATGTACATCCCTTGGGAAATGTCACGCGGTGTTATTGAGTCTGCCTAGCCTTTCTGACCGGGATACCGAGTCCTGTTAGCCGATGCTACTGACCGAATTTTTACGTTGATGACCGACATGCTCGATGTGATTCATGTATACTGTCCCCCATAGGTTAAGCGCCGCTTTGGGTTCACGACTAGCCATGTCGGCCCGGGTTCTTTATCATGTGGATGCTAGCAACCTTTGTCATATCGTGAGCCAAAAGAGCATAAGCGGTCTCGGGCCATGGTAAGGCGACACCGTGGGAATACCGTGCGTGAGGCCGCAAAAGTGATATGAGGTGTTACCGGCTAGGTCGATGTGATTTGGAATTGGGGTCTGACAGCGTTGGTATTGGAGCTGTTGCTGTAGGATTACCAAGCCAAACTGGTCGAAGTTGTGTCTAGAAATGCTTTAGTTATGTAAGGGAATTGATTGTGGAAGGGAACGTAAGACTCTTTTTACTCCTTATACCTCATGGCCTTCTGATCTGAGTCATCTTCTTTTCTTCTACGGGGTTTAAGAACTAGGCTTCTCATCTATCTATCAGGATGACGTGTTACTAATCCATAGACCTTTAAGATTGTTGGTTTTAAGCCCAGCTCAGTTCCTACTATTTCTGTATGATAATTGTTGATCTGGGAACCTTGATATTGTGATGTTGAGTGGTTATGCCACCATTTTGCAGGATGTCTCAAATCATTTTGAGCATTTATAGCCGTTATGTTGTCCGAGTTATCCCAGGTCTCTAAATAGTCTGATGCATTTGCAAATCCTTTTCCTTCCGTTCCCGATGTCCTTTTTGGTCAGAATAAGCACATTAATCAGTAAGTTGAGGTACTTCGTTGCCTTGACATATATGTTGGAGTTATTATTATGACCCTAGGTGTTTAGGAAGTCACCTAGTAATTCAGCAATGCTTGTGTTCCCGGTGTGATGATTACGGCCATTATTCTTGAAAGCATCCGTGATGCTATTAGTTAGTAGGCATCCTATTCCTGGGTTCTTGAACCCGAGATTCACCCTACTTACCTAATGTTGATAGTGTTTGCTAGCTCCTTTAGGATACTAGTAACTGCGATAGTCCTCGAGGTCCGTGGTATTTCCTTCTTCCAAATACTACGAACCGCTTATGGCCGAAGTTCCTTGTTGAACCAAAACATCACAATAAGAGTGCTCTTGAGGAGTTCTCCATTCATAATTGTGAATCTGCCAATTCTACCTTTCCGCATGGGTTATCCGGAAGAAATGTTGAGCTTCACTCGACATACTAATCTATGCATCCACAACGCAGAAAACATATGTTCCTTCGAGTTGTTCTCCTTAGTTGTATTCCGACCTCATCTGTCAATTGATAGTCAGGAGTATGTGTGCATTCGTTTATCGATGCCTATTATCCTTGTGATCCGTCAAGCCATTCTATTTCGGAATGACTTGGAGAAACAAACTCCAGTGCCTCATCCATATCTAGGATTGGGTCAAAGCAGTTGTATTCCGCAGATCAAATGCCAATCCAGCTTTTGATTCGGTTCTACCACGAAGTATTGCCATCTTATGTCAAGAATGTCATGGGAATTGCACAACCTCTTAGGAATTCTTGGCCTTGATGATACTTCTCGCCATCATTATTCATTCCTCGGTTCCGTGTTGATGCAACCGGAATGCCGACAAGTGAATTTTGATGTGTGAAATCAATACTCCGAGCAACTCGTTGCTTGGTAGCTAATGGACAATACCCTCGTTCTTAGCGTGTTGGTTATTAAATCATCATCCTAAGATTGATCGTGCTACCTAGCCCTTATTTCTGGTGCACACTTCGATTGATGGGTTAGGATATTGTCAAGTCCTCACTCATTTGATTATGTCGTCTTGCCCTCAAAAGCAAGATTGATCTCGAGCTTAGTAACATACCGGTGGTTCGTGACTTTCCAAATATCTTCTTGGAAGTGTTACCGGGTTGTTTCCTGACTGTTATGTTGAGCTCCCGATCAAGTTGTTTTCTTTTGAACCACCCTTTCTCCAAGAATGCATGTTGGATACCCCTGAACTAGTTGGTTGAGCTAGACAACAACTTGGAGAGTTGGAGGATAAAAGCTTGCTGACTTAGTTCGTTCAAAGGGATATTCTTGTGTAGTGTGTGTTGAAGAAAGATGATATCTTCATCGATTGGTCCCTGTGATCAGTTGTTGGACCTATTGTCTTATCAATCTTTTGACTTGAGTATGGGCTATTATTAAGTCAAATCAGTACCATCGATGTTCGTAATGTTGCCTTACTCGTGGTTGACCCCTCGAGCATACACCATTACATCTTTTGGTCTGACCAATGCTATCACCATGTTCACATGATGGTGGAAGTCCAGTGATATGGAAATTCCGATGAGTTGCTGTTGAGCCCATCAGTAGCATTTTGTCTCCCCCATGAGTCATGTTGAACATCAACCTAGTGTTGGAACCTTGTGTAAGCATTTCTTCGTGTTTCGTTCATGAAGCATATGCTTGGATGATAGTAGTGACTTCCTCTAATTCATGTGCATCTGATGCAAGTTGCCGCCGTGAATTTGAGAAAGGTTTGTTTTGTTTCCTATGGTACCATCCCAAGTCAGTCATGCACGTGCGAAGTGCTCTATGGTTTGATAGGTTGGCCGCCTCCACTCCATATGTGTTTCCTAGCACACCAAGCCCTTTGGCTGATTTGTTCAAGGAGAAGGAGTTCCTTCATAAGAGCTAATCCGGACTTATGTAGGGACTTGATATCCTCGATTGATGGTTCCCCACAGAACTTCGGTAGTGTTTTATGATAAGACTACTATGTGGTCATCCTTGTCTTGGACAACATGTTCACATGTTAGTAGCAGAACCGCTCATGTTTTGGAACTTGCTATCGTAGTTCATTCCGAGAATCTCGCAACATCTTCTCGTCGATTTGTGTTGCAAACTTTCATTTTCTTCTAGACTCGATGAGTGCGGAATATCCTAACACCAACCAGATCTGAATCTCAGGCAGATATGATGGTTGGAACCTTCCCAATAATTGCATTTTGTTCCCAGCTTGCATCCCATCGTGCCAATTTTCCATGGGCTGCCCTTCTTAGTAATTGATGTCTAGGATCATCCTCAAAAGTGGACTTACCATGGGTCCCCTCCACCTCCAGTGATAAGCAAAAATCATCCATTGTGTTGTCTTCAACAAGGTAGTCCACATCATCCATTCTAGTCCGGGTGTACCATTCCTTCGCACCCCACCAAACGATCGTTTGTGATTGCCTTAGGCTGGTATAAAGAGTTTCAATGATCTTTATATCAAAAGTAATTCTTTTTGCCACTTAAGGGAATAGTTCTTTGCGTCACTTTCTCCAAGGTGCCCCGTTACGGGATCTTGGTAAATATTTCCTCGCCACCTTGACACCATCCACCATTCCACCATCTTTCGAAGTGTGGAATTGTTGCCCACCAAATCACACACCGTTGTTTGTTCTTCCATCCCTCTCGATTTGTTTTGTGTCTCAACTCGAGATGTTTCTACATCTCATTCCGTGAGTCGATCATGTTTACTTGATCTTCGTGAAGATCGAATCATGTAGAACCTCCCTCTCTTTCCATTGTCGTGTCGAGTGAAGATCTCGAAAGCAAGACGTCAAGACCAAGATGATGGAATGGATCAACATCTTGAGAAGGACAAACGGATCATGAAGATTGTGATAGTTTTGTGACTTTCCTTTTCCTCTTACCTCACGTCTTGAATCTCGGGGCGAGATTCTTGTTTAGTGGGGGTGAGTTGTCACAGCCCTAGAGCTTGCATGTAATTAGTGGCATTGCATCCATGCATCATGTTTAATTTTCATGAAATTGGAAATGGGGATTGCCTAAACCCTAGCATTAAAGGAATTCAAATAGGCTCAACCAAAAATATTTTTCAGTGATTTCAAATGGCTTTAGAAAATGTTCATCATTTACGGAAAAATGCTTTAAACCAGAACCGGAGGTGCTGCACATTTTCATGTCATATTTGGTCACTTTGGATTAATTCATAAAGTATTTGCATTTGGGCATTTAATGCTAATAAATAGTTTAAATGTTCAAATAATCATTAACTGAAATGTTTGTTGTTGGAAATATTCCAAGCGATGGCATTGACGATTTCATGATTTTGGAAATGCTACAACATTTTATTAAAGCCAAACATAATTACAGAAAATAGAAAATGGAAACAAAAGAGAAGGAAACTAACCTGGCCCAGCTTACCTGTACCTGGCAGCCCACCTCGACTGGCCACCTGGCGGCCCAGTTGGCTGGCCCAGCCCAGCCAGCTGCACTGCTTCTTCAACCTATACGCGAAGGAGAAGCGAGGTGCATGGCGGCCTGCAGCCAAGCTGCGCCCGGCTCACCTTGCATATGCCTCCCCCTCCCGTCTGGCGACGCCACGCGCCTCCCCGACCCACTCCCACTTCTCCCTCGCTCTCTGAACCTCCCTTCCCCTCGCTCCTCTGCCTTCCCCCCCCCCCCATGACCGAGCATGCCGTCGCTGCCGTTCGCTGCCATGCGACCACAGCCACCCCCCCCCCCCCTTGCCCCTCTGCCGTCCCCAAGAGCTCCGCCCCGACCTCCTCTTCGTCTCCTTGAGCTAAACAACGCCCGGGCGCCCAGCGCCGCCATCGCCATTGTCTTCGCCCTCTGCACCGGCGATAAATAAATCGTCGATTCAACAACCCGACCGCCCCGACCTCGCCCGGCAGCGCCATCGGACCTTGTTGTGAGCACCAGCGTCGTCTCCCCTTCTCCCCAGTCGCGCCCGCCCTCTAGGCCGTAGCCCTGCCGTGGCCGAGCTTCCCCTGCCGCTTGCCATGTCGCCGCCGTCCCTGCCGCCGCTTGAACTCGATTAGGAGCGCGTCACCGCGCTCGGGAAGCCACCAGGAGCATAACGCACACGCTAACTTGCCCTCCCATGCACCACAGCGCCAACCCCGCACTCACCCGACCTCCGGCGCCGCCGCGAGCTCACTTCCGGCGAGCTCCGACCACCACGCGACCTCCCACCTGCTCCGTTCGATGCGGCAGTGAGGCCTCCTCCCTGTGCCCTTCTCTTGCCCAGCTACCGCGTATAGCGCAGCCCCGGCGAACATCCGCCGCGTTTCGGGTCGCCACCGGCCGAACTCCGGTGGCCGGTGACATGGCACGTCATTAGCCACTAATGACCCAGCTAAACCAACCCTAGTGCCACTGCCATGTGGGCCCTGCGCCTGATTAGTTTAATTTAATTTTCTATTTAGATTAGTTCATAACCCACTGGGACCCACACGTCAGCATTGACTTTGCTGACGCGGCCGTTGACTGGTCCCACATGTCATCCACCCAAACCAGCCCTGTTACACTGACCCGTTGGCCCGAGCCGTCAGGTTTGACCTGGGCTGGCGCCTTTGACTTGCTGACGTCACCCTGACGCACTGATGACGCAATAACTAGTTTCTGGATTTATTATAATTCAGGAAATTTCAGAAAATACCCCAAACTTCTAAAATTCATAGAAATTCAACCGTAACTCCAATGGAAATAAGTTATATATGAAAAATGATCAGAAAAATATGAAGAATCTGTTTCTGACATGATCATGCATGTTTGAACAAGTTAACCTCACTGAATAGGATGAATCATGATTAGGGTAATTTATGAACTAGCATTTGGAGTTGGAGTTTAACCTTGTTTGAATTCCACTTCAATTAACTTGGCTTACTGCTGCATTAGGTCAATTCAGTTCCTTAACATGATCATGCATCATATATGTGCATTGCATTGATTGTGTTCTTTCTCAGTTGCCGGTGTCTGTCCCCTCTCGATAGACGTGGTTTCGACGATGAGATCGATGACACTAATGAAGAGCTATATTATCTTCAGAAGTGCCAGGCAAGCAAAACCCCCTTGTTCATTCCGATATAATCTCACTCTCTCGCTCCTGCTCTATTTTACTGCATTAGGACAACAACGATTCATGTGTTACTTGCTGCGGTAGCTGAACCCCTTTATCCTCTCGCATGACCTGTCATTCCACGATAATTAGATGAAACCCACTAGCATGAGTAGGAGTTGCTTGAGCCATGTTGTGCCTACTCATTCATGCTTGTTTATCATGCACGCTCTTGATTAGAGTTGAGTCAGGTCCGGTTCATCGGGGATGAATCGGAGGTGTGTGAACATGTCCTCTTGTGTGTGAGCTAAGTGTGTGAACACGTTTTGGTAAAGGTAGCGGTGAGAGGCCATGTAGGAGTACATGGTGGGTTGTCTCATTGCAGCCGTCCTCGAGAACTGAGTTACGTGTTTGTGATCCATGAAAGCGATTACTACCACGCATTGGGATCCTTAATTGACCCTCTTGGCTTCTTAACCACCCTTGTTCCCGGTCAGGAGTTGCAAGTAGTTTACGGTGTTTGTAGCATCTTTGGGGGCCGCATAGCTGACCATAGGGGTGGGTTGCGTTGCGGTAGGCTGCCAAATGTTGATGTACCCGGTCGCTTGGTTTGGTGTCTCGGGAACCCTGCACACATCGTTTGGGGTTGTATGGGAAACCTCGGCCGGACTCCCTGCGGATGGAACCCGAATAGGCGATAAACCTGGACTAGGGACTTGAGGGTTTAGGTAGGTCATGGCCGACACCCACGTTGGGCTTCCGCTTGAAGGTTGCCGAGTACATGTCGTGTAAACTGCGGTAAGTGGTGAGAGCGTGTGTGAAGAAGTACACCCCTGCAGGGTTAACATGATCTATTCGAATAGCCGTGTCCACGGAGAAGGACTTCTGGGTTGCCTATATCAGTTCATAGACAACTGAAAGTGGATACTCTAAAATACGCAAGATAAGCGTGAGTGCTATGGATGGCGTTCTCGTAGGGAGACGGGAGCGGGTCCACAGTGGTGTATTGATATGGAGAATATGTGGACTCGTGTGCGCCACCTCAAAGAGTTACTTGCAGTCGTAGTTCAGGATAGCCACCGAGTCAAAGCTGGCTTGCTGTAGTCAAACTCCACCACCCCCTTTTGATAATGATGCATATGTAGTTAGTTCTGATGTAAGTCTTGCTGAGTACAATTGTACTCACGTTTGCCTATTTTATGTTTTGCGAGAGGCGTCGGTCTCGCTAGTAGTTCCGCTTGGACTTGACGTTTAGCTTGTTACCTCAGCTACGATCTTGTGCCCTCGGCGAGATCTCGGTAGATAGTCGGGCTTCTCAGCCTTATTTCATCTATAGTTATACGTACTTTCGAGACATGTTTAGCTTCCGCTTGTGCTTTGACTTGTATGCTCACGAGTGTTGGGTCATGAGACCCATGTTTGTAATATCTCGCTCCTCGGGCCTAATGAATAAATATTTGAGTCATAGAGTTATGTTGTGATGCCATGTTGTATCTACACATATTGAGCATATTGTGTGAATGTTTGAAATGCTTGGTATGTGTGGGATCCGACAAACTAGTTGTTTATCCTTGGCAGCCTCTCATATGGGGAAATGTAGTCTCGTGCTACGAGCGATAGTAGTCCGCTTCTGACCCGGTCCACCGGAGTCCTGCTAGCCCAAAGACTACTGCTTGGACACTTGACTGGCGGCATGTGTTTCACGCCGTTCCTATGTCCGTCCCTTCGGGAAATGTCACGCTTGGTGTTATTCGAGTCTGCCTTAGCCTGCTACAGCCCGGGATACCGGAGTCCTGTTAGCCAGTGCTACAGCCCGAATTTTTACGTTGATGACCGACATGCTCGATGTGATTCATGTATACTGTCCCCATAGGTTAAGCGCCGCTTTGGGTTCCACGACTAGCCATGTCGGCCCGGGTTCTTTATCATGTGGATGCTAGCGACACTGTCATATACGTGAGCCAAAAGACGCAAACGGTCCCGGGCCATGGTAAGGCGACACCCGTGGGAATACCGTGCGTGAGGCCGCAAAGTGATATGAGGTGTTACCGGCTAGGTCGATGTGATTTGGGCGGCTGTGCGAGCAGCGCGCTTCCAGCAAGCCTTGCGCTGCTACCATAGCTGCAAGGTTCATGCCCGAAGCTTTGAGGAAGGCGACCTTGTTCTTTGGCACGTTCAGTCGGCCAAGAATTCCAACAAGTTGACGCCGAAGTGGGAAGGCCCTTAACAGGTAATACGAGTCACCAAGCCCGGCGCAGTCTGCCTAGAGACCGAAGATGGTATTCCAATGAGCAACTCCTGGAACATCGAACATGTTCGCAAGTTTTGCCCGTAAGGCGCGGTTGCCGGGCCTCCCGGCAAGCCACCCTTTTGTACAAGCCTTGCCGACAAGGCATGTAACCCTTTGTACAAAGCCAGGCGCAGACCCTGAGCATAAATAAATGAAGCGTCGGCGCCCTAAGTTTTAGCATGCATGCTAGGTCAAGTCTCTCCCTCGGTTAGGGTTGATAGTGCTTAGCGGCGGCTAACCCATAGCATAGAGGTCGAGTGTGTGTCTTTCTATTCCTTTCCGTCCTCTTTGGTTCGCAGGATACATGGACACTTCTGCTGAGCTGTTTGGAAGAAAGAAAATGAGCTGACGCTCCGGCCCCGGCAAGCCAAGGTTACCGGGGGTTGAAGACACAAGGATCCAACCACGGCAAGCCAAGGACGCCGGGGGTTTCGGATTCAAATAAGTCCGTCATCCCGTGCTATGCATTCCCGTATGAAATTGGGATGTATGAAACCTCGTTTCTTTCCAGAATACCATGCTCCCTTGTTCCCGCACCGAAGAATAAACCCCTGGGCCGGAACTTGGTTGTAGTTGCGGTAGGAAGGAAACGAACGAGGAGCCTAACTCTACTTCGCCCCTACCTCCGCCAAGAGCGTGAGAATGGTCGACTGAAGTGAGAGGACGGCAAGGCCTGTTGCCAGGCAACGATGTTTATCTTAAAAATAACAAGGATTCGTTCCTTGGCATGGGCCTCGCTCACGCACAAAGAACCCGGCAAACACCCTTTTTCACTAAAAACATCCCATACAAGTATAGTTCATATAGAATGAAAAACATGAGCAAGGGGGTTACAAGCTTTAAATTCTACTAAGGCCCGAAGGCTTCAAACTAAAAAGAGATAAGATGCCCGTAATCAATTTCTTGTCCCTCTCCTCAGGGGATAGAGCAAGATGGCGGAAGGGGAAAAGGGGCGCCTAGGCGAGGTACGAGCAGCAGAAGACACCAAGAGAACATCTCCGTGACCACCCCGAAGAGAGGCTGGTGGTGATGATGACGGGAGAAAAGTTGGAAGACGAGGCGGCAGTACCGGCAATACGCGATGAAGGCATCGGCGCCCGCGTACTCCGAGTTGATGGCCCGCCACCCGCCTTCTTCGTCTTCTCCAGGCCTCCCAACGCTAGCCGCCCAAGGAGACGACCCTGAGAAGTTCAAGGAGCTGGCCCCGCCCCTAGCAAATTGCCTTGCTGGGGAGAAGGGCCAGGTGCAGAAGATGGTGCTGCCACAATCGCCCGAGGACCCCGCTTCCGACACCTAGACGGACCCGTCATCCTCCCTCCTACTACCCTCGTCATCGTTGTCGCTGTCCTCCTCATCACTCTTGCTCGAGGAGGAATCTTCATCATCGGAGGAGCTCTCCACGCAGCACTTCAGGCGAGTTCCAAGATCTCCAAAGACCTTGACGGAAAGGAGGCCGCCCTCCATTAACTTGAAGTAGAGGACGAGCCCCACCGTCAGGCTGTGGATGCGAGCGAACGTCTTCCACCCGCACCGGAGGTACATGACCCGAGGAGCGGGGAAGTCAACGTCGACCCATGTGCCGTTGTTCCCGCAGCCCCTCATGTGCAATCTGAGGGCCTGGGGCGGATCACGCTCCATCTCACGAGACAACGGAGTCGGGAGACGAAGACGACAACGCGGCGGCCGGCGTAGCCTGATGAAAAATTCACAAGGTTGGTCCCCGACGTGGCCCTCCATCAGAGGAGGCATCGCTGGCGGAGGCAGGGCTGTTGTGCCGCCCCGTCTACCTCTTCCCTGAGCGCCATGACGACGAAGGCCTCGCCCCCTCCCCCTTCCTCTCATAGCCGGCTCCACCGCCGCGAGCTCTTGGGAAGGAGGGACGCGCTGTCGAGCAGCGACCCTCGCTGCCACCGTTGAAGGGCCAGCACTCCCTCTCGCCATGGCAGCTGAAAGAAAGAAGCGGAAGAATAAGAAGATGGATGGTGGGAGAATGTGGAATGTCGCTCGCCTCCCCTTCTTATAAAGAGGGGGAGTCGGGGGCTCGGCCGCCCCGTTCAACCAATCCAGTCACCAGGGGCGAAGGGAATCCGGACCGACCCGCTGCCCCAATCAGCGACGGCCCGGTTTCCCGCCTCCACCGCCTGCCACCTGCATGGGTAACATGTGGCAAGCAAGCAGAACCGAGGAGACGGGTGAGGTGACCGTTCCCCACCCCGTGATCGTGGGGCACGGATGCCCTGCAGCCCACGACCCGAGTCGTCTCAATAAATGAACCGCGCCTCCATGCCCCCTTTTTTTATGGGGAACGCGCGAGCCGCCTCTTTACTACGATATGACGCATGCATGCGGGAACCGCCCCATGCATGCCTCCCACGTCACGCACGATCCTCCACTGACGCGCGTTCAATGCGGGTCATGGGGAAGCGTAGCGAATGAACAGTTACTGCGGTAAAATCCGCTCTGCCTGCCCGCACACCATTCTGGGCCTAGCCCAACAATGCGTCGCGCTTATGTGTGGCCCAGGCCCGGGGGCTCCTGTCGGTGTACAAAAGTAGGGGCTCTCCATTTGACCCCTTTACTTGTGCACGGGCAGTCAGAGCCACGCGCCGCGGCCACACTCAGCAGGGCAAGGAAGAGAAGCCGGAGAGAAGCCGAAGCACAAGACAACCAAGGCAACGCCAAGACAAGAAACACCGAAGATCAAGAGGGCGAGGTGGGCTCCCCCGACAAGGCCCTTGCCGGGGCAGCCTCCACGGCCCCGGCAAGAGCCTTACCGGGGCAACTTGCCCAACACCAACGGAGTGTGCCACCCTTGAGCCCACTGCTTCTGACATAGTCAACCACGCTGGAACAAAGGCTCGGGAGACACCTCCTTGGTGGCATGCAGATCTTCGTGAAGGCCCTACCACCGCGCCACCTTAGCTGCCTGCCTGCCTACATGGCACTACATGCATCGCTGGCCTGGGCGCGTGTCGAAGCCAGGCGAGGCGGCAACGGACGGGACGGGCTCCATTCCCGTTCCTGATAAAGCGAGAGGACACCTAAGCGATGCATTAAATGTGTCTTGTCCTGTAATACAGGCGATAAGCTCGTAGCACTGTTTACCTTTCCACCTCGTGTGTGCCACTGTGGCAGCCCCTTTTGCCTATGAAAGGAGGCCCAAGGCGACCAGGAGAGGGATTCGGCTTTTTTGGGCACGTTACACCCCGTAGCTAGCTCAAGAACACAAGAACACTCAATACATCCACCAAAGTATGACTAGGGTTTTATGCATCCTCGCGGCCCAAACCTGGGTAAACGAACCGCGTGCTTCCTGTTAAACCTGTTCTTCACTCAACCCCGCGCCCCGCCAACCGTAGTAGGGATTCTTGTGATCCCATAGGTGTCGTTTTCCCCGACATCATTGGCGCGCCAGGTAGGGGGCGTAGTTGTGAGAATCGGCTCTAGCAGCTAGCCCAGTGGTTCTTCATCGCCATGGCTCCCAAGAAGAAGTCGACGATGGTGATCGGTTCGTCCGGAGCTGGACGGCCCGTACCAGTGCGGGCGAGTAGCGGACCGGTCACGAACAGAACCCAAGGCGCGGCCCGCGAGCACTAACACCACTCTGGCAGTCGGAGCCTGGCGAGTGGCGTCGTTCACGCACAGAATGATGAGCCGCACGCCACCAAGTCTAAAGACGGAGTCGAGCCCTCCGTAGGCGGCGCGGGGCCCTCCAAAGAAGTCGTCGTGTCGCCTGCAGGCGGCGCGGCGACTTCCAAGACGCCCACACCGGCGCCCACAGTGCGCTCTTCTCAGGCCGTGCGCGACGAACGGTGTCACCACGCCAGTGACCCCGGGCGCTGCCGCAGGAAGAGCCCTGTGCAGCACTCGAGGGATGTAGAAGGCCAACATGCACACCGAGG
Source organism: Aegilops bicornis (assembly GCA_021605145.1). NCBI lineage: Eukaryota > Viridiplantae > Streptophyta > Magnoliopsida > Poales > Poaceae > Aegilops > Aegilops bicornis. Next base: position 158,318,704 of record CM038670.1, on the reverse strand, counting down.
CGCTAGCGAAGAAGGTGTGCAGCCGCAGGGCCGTGATAAATCTCCTTCTAACGTGGTTAGAAGTTGAAGCGCGTCATAGTCCATGCAGGTTTCGCTGCCACCCACGCTGTTAGAGGCCTTAGCGCGCCCAATTACTCCTCGACTTCCCTCCAGCTGCTGAAAAGCTCGATGAATGGAGGGCCATCATCCGGAGCCTCGTTAGCATCACCAACAAAGACGAGCCACGACCCATGGGGCCGTCTGGCCGGCGCTCTGTCGAGCCACCACACGCTGGCGCTGGAAGGACCAGAGGTGTTGCGCCCACTGTGCTCTCCCCTCCTCCACGCCAACCGTCGCGAGCGCCGGCCTGTCGAGACGATGCTTGTGATACTATATCCATAGCTTAGTCCGATCCACGGACCTGCCGCGATCAACGCCAAGTTCTCCAAGAGCGAGCCCGCGAAGACACTCGGACCACCATCGAGCGCCGGCGCGATACGCGCCACCAGTTAGATAGGCGGGCGGGGCCCGCTATGGACCACCCAGCTCCGGGGGGCTCCGGTGGCCTACCTTACGAGATACGTTGCCCAGCCTTTACCCGTGAGCTGCGGCAGTTCCCGTGGCCCAGCCACTCCACTTTCAAACCTGAAGTCGGCGAGAAGTATAACGGCAAGACCCACCCGTCAGAGTTCCTCAGCATCTACACCATCGTGATGCAGGCTGCTGGAGCTAGCAATGACAAGGTTTTCGCCAATTATTTCCTGTTGGCACTCAAACCCAACGTTATGTCATGGTTGGTCCACTTCCCAGTAGATTCAATTTCTTCCTGGTCAGATTTGTGCCATTAGTTTGTTGGTGCCTTCACGGGAGGCCACCAAGCTCATGGCCAAGCAAGCGACTTGCATGTCATCCCCCAGAAAGAAGGCGAAAACCTGCGCAAGTACATACAGAGGTTCAGCCGAGTGCAGTACAACATCCCAGATGTCCATCCCGCTGCTGTCATCAGCGCGTTCCATCAGAACGTGCGGAACCACAAGATGCGCGAAGAGCTGGCACTGAATAAGGTCAGGGATGTGGCAGAACTCTATGTTTTAGCCGGCCGCTATGCTTGAGCTGAAGAAGGAAGGAAGTACCCCGGTGAAGATGCCGACATGGAAACCGACTCCTCAGACGAAGACACTGCCGCCCCGGCAAAGAAAGGCCGATGCCGCAATAGGAAGCGCAAGGGTAAAGCTGTGCTTGTCGTCGAGGGATCCGACGACGCCGGCGCCGCCAAGAAGACCAAGGCAGACGACCCCGGCAAGGAGATTGCTGGGTGTGCCGCCAGCCGGGCCTTGGCGGTCGCCGACAAGCCAGGGGGCTCCGACAAGCAGTACTGCAAGATCCACCGCACCAAAGGCCACGACCTCCAAAACTGCCGACAAGTCGAGCTGCTTGCTGAAAATCAAAAGGCTGAGTACGAGAGGCGGGACAAGGAGAAGGGTCAAGATGGTGCCGAAGGATCTGGCAAGAAACGTGGCGGCCAAGCGGGCCGCCGCAACAAGGATAACCAACAAGAGAGGCCCGCTCCGGGCCGAGACAAGAAGCACGAGGATGATAATCATGACGAGGACGATGAGTCCGGCGAGCAAGAGTTTCAAAAGGCTACGGAGGCCATGTGCGTCGATGGTGGCGCCTCGTTGCACACTTCTCACCGCCAGCTCAAATAGTGGCGCGTGAGATCACAGCAGTGGAGCCCTCGTTCGACACTCAGAAGCCGCTGAAGTGGTCCAGCACGCCCCTCATCTTTGACGCCGAGGACCACCCTAACCGCACCACTGCGGTCGGGTGTTTGCCGTTGTTGGTCTCACCAACGATACGCAACCTCAAGGTGAACAAGATGATGGTTGACGGCGGGGCCGGTCTGAACTTGTTCTCGCCCGTTGTGATCAAAAGGCTGCAAATTCTTGATGGAGACCTCAAGGAAATGGGCACGTTTCAAGGGGTCAACCTGGGGAGGAGCCAGCCAAAGGGAAAGGTCACGTTGCCCGTGACATTCAGAAGCGAGTTGAATTACAGGACGGAGAGGATTGTCTTCGATGTAGCCAAGATCCCCTTGCCCTACAACGGGATCCTCGGCCGCTCCGCACTAGCCAAGTTCATGGTGGCGTCGCACTACGCCTACAACACGCTGAAGATGCCTGGGCCGATGAACATCATCACCGTCCCCTCCGACAAGAAGGACGTGCTGATCTGCGCTGACCTACTCTACCGGGAAGCAGTTGTAGCAGCTGCCGCCACGGCACTTTCTCCTGCCGCTGGAGCCCCGGGAGGGAAGAAGAAGACTGGCGAGACCTCTCACACCCACTCCGGTAAGCGCACCTCTTCGGAGTGTAGTGCTCCCGTCGAGGACGTGCCAGAGAGCTCCACCGGCAAGAGCAAGAAGTCTAGAGCTGCACCGCCAGAGACCAAGAAGGTGTCCGTCAAGGAGGATGGCACGGGTGGAGTTTTCACCATAAGCTCCACCCTCGATGGCAAATAGGAAAGCGCACTCGTCGCCTTCCTGCAGGCGAATGTCGATGTGTTTGCATGGCAAGCATCCGACATCCCCGGCGTTCCCAGGGAAGTGATTGAGCACCATCTTGTTGTCTGTCCTCATGCACAGCCCGTCAAGCAGAAGGTCAGGAAGCAAGCTCTGGAACGGCAAGAGTTCATCACAGAGGAGATCAGAAAGTTAGAGGCAGCAGGACTGGTAAGAGGAGTGCTCCATCCGACGTGGTTGGCCAATTCAGTACTGGTGCGGAAGGAGAATGGGAAGTGGGGGCTGTGTATTAATTACACAGATATCAATAAGGCTTGTCCCAAGGACCCTTTCCCATTGCCGCGCATCGACCAGATTGTTGACTCCACGTCCAGGTGTGATCTGTTGTCATTCCTTGACGCCTACTCAGGATACCACCAGATCTTTATGACAAAAGAAGACGAAGAGAAGACAGCGTTCATCACCCCATGTGGTACGTATTGTTTTATACGGATGCCTTTCGGATTGAAGAGTGCTGGCTCGACGTTTGCAAGAGCAGTCCAGATTGGTTTTGAGCCCCAGCTACATAGAAATATGGAAGCTTATATGGATGACATAGCGGTCAAAACCAAGGAGAGGGCAACTCTTGTACAAGATTTGGAAGAGACGTTTGCAAACCTACGCAAGATCAATCTCAAGCTGAACCCTGAGAAGTGCGTCTTCGGCGTTCCGTCCGGCAAGCTTCTCGGGTTCTTTGTGTCGCAGCGTGGGATTGAGGCAAACCCAGACAAGATCAAGGCCATCGAGCAGATTGAGGCGCCTAAGCGGATCAAGGATGTGAATCGGCTCGCTGGCTGCGTTGCCGCCAATGAGCCGATTCATCTCCAAGTCTGCCGAGCGCGGCCTCTCTTTTTTCAAGATCTTGAAGAAGGCGGGCCCGATGGAATGGACCCCAGAGGCCGAGGCAGCATTGCAAGACCTAAAGAGATACCTTTCTTCTACACCGATACTAGTTGCACCTAAACCACAAGAGTCGTTGCTGCTGTATCTAGCGGCGACGAATCAAGTGGTTAGTGTTGTGCAAGTCGCGCAAAGGGAGGTCGACGAAGAGGCAATGGCAACGGAAGGACTGGCGGACGGCAAGTCAGAGATTTCCCCAGCAGGGCCTGATACCGGCAAGGCAAAGCCCCCGGCAGAGTCTGGCGCCATCGGGACGGAGCCCGCGCGGCCAGATGAAGTGGTGCGGAAGAAGAAGATGATGGAGCACCCGATTTACTTTGTCAGCTCCCTCTTGCAGGGACCTAGATCGAGGTACTCCGGTGTGCAGAAATTGCTCTTCGGCCTCCTTATGGCCTCGAGGAAGCTGCGTCATTACTTCAAGCCCACGAGATCACCGTCGTCACCTGCCTCCCATTGCAACGGATACTGCATAAGCCAGACGCAACCGGAAGGATTGTGGAGTGGGCCTTGGACTTGTCAAGCTTTGGTTTGAAGTTTGAGAGTACTTCGACGATCCAGAGCAGAGTCTTGGCGGAATTCATTGCAGAATGGACCGCGACACCTGACGAAGAATTCCAAGAGACTGCTCTCCCTGGCAACGAGGCAAGTTGCGACTGGATCATGTACTTTGATGGGGCTTTCTCACTGCAAGGCACAAACGCTGGTGTACTGCTTGTCGCACCCACCGGAGAGCACCTCAAGTACGTAGTCCAGATGCGCTTCCCCGGGGAGATGTCGACAAACAACACTGCCGAGTACGAGGGGTTGCTTGCCGGTCTCAGGATTGCGGCAGACCTCGGAATCAAGAAGCTCATCGTCAGAGGTGACTCACAGCTCGTCATCAAGCAAGTTAACAAGGATTACCATAGCCCGTTGATGGTGGCATACGTAGATTAAGTGAGGAAGCTGGAGGAGCGTTTTGATGGTATACAAGCGGAGCATGTTCCCCGGGTGGAGAACAGCATCACTGACTACCTGTCGAAACACACTGCCCTCAAACTACCTGTGGAACCAGGTACTTTTGTGCTTCAATTAACTCAGCCATCCGTCGAACCGTCAACAGAGTAGAACAAGCGAAGAAAATCAGGACATGGCAAGTACTTTCCCATCGCGCTCCCCGGAGCCGCCGACAAGGATGTTGCCGGAGACCCTGAGCCTGCCACGGGGCAGCAGGCTCCAGCGGAGCGCCAAGCTCTGGCCGTAGAGGCGACCGCCCCCATGGCATAAGAGATGCCTTTAGTCCTTGTCGTCGAGCCTCAGGCTCCGGCATGGGCGCAGCATACCGTTCGATTTCTCCAAATAGGGGAGCTTCCTGAGGGGCAGGAAGAGGCGGAGAAAGTAGCCCGTCGGTCTGCCATGTATCAGTTCGTTGACGACGTTCTGTACAGAAGAAGGCCGAATGGTGTGAAATTGAAGTGCGTCCCCAGGGAGGAAGGACTGGAGCTGTTGGCGAAGATACACAGAGGCATATGTGGCTCCCACATAGGGTCGAGGGCCCTTACCGGCAAGGCATTCCGGCAAGGTTTCTTCTGGCCCACAGCCCTCCAGGATGTGACGGCACTAGTAACCAAGTGTGAAGCATGCCAGTTCCATTCAAAGAAACTTCATCAACCAGCTCAAGCTCTCCAAACAATCCCTCTCTCATGGCCATTCTCTGTCTGGGGGCTCAACATTTTGGGCCCCTTTCCCCACGCTGTCGGGGGCTTTGAGTACTTGTATGTTGCTATCGACAAGTTCACAAAGTGGCCAGAGGTGGAGGCAGTGAAAAAGGTGACAGCCCATTCTGTCGTCAAGTTCTTCAAGGGACTGGTTTGCCGTTTCGGTGTACCTAATAGGGTCATCACCGACAACGGCACGCAGTTCACGAGCCGCAACTTCATGCAGTACATCCAAGACCGCGGCAGCAAGGTCTGTTTTGCCTCCATTGCACATCCACGGGGCAATGGCCAAGCTGAGAGGGAAAATGCTGAAGTGCTGCGAGGCTTGAGAACGGAGACTTTTGACAGGCTGCACAAGAGCGGAAGGTGCTGGATTGATGAGTTGACAGTGGTTCTTTGGTCGATTAGAATGACGCCAAATCGAGCCACTGGCCAGACACCCTTTGCCCTGGTATACGGGGCAGAAGCAGTTCTCCCCACGGAACTCATATACGGGACACCCCGAGTGCTCGCTTATGATGAGCTTGAGCAAGAGCAACTGCGACACGATGATGCAACGCTTCTCGAGGAAGATCGTCTTCGGGCGGCTGTGTGAGCAGCGCGCTTCCAGCAAGCCTTGTGCCGCTACCATAGCCGCAAGGTTCATGCCCGAAGCTTTGAGGAAGGCGACCTTGTTCTTTGGCACGTTCAGTCGGCCAAGAATTCCAACAAGTTGACGCCAAAGTGGGAAGGCCCTTATCGGGTAATACGAGTCACCAGACCCGGCGCAGTCCGCCTGGAGATCGAAGATGGTATTCCAGTGAGCAACTCCTGGAACATTGAACATCTTCCCAAGTTTTACCCGTAAGGCGCGGTTGCCGGGCCTCCCGGCAAGCCACCCTTTTGTACAAGCCTTGCCAACAAGGCATGTAACCCTTTGTACAAAGCCAGGCGCAGACCCTGAGCATAAATAAATGAAGCGCTGGCGCCCTAAGTTTTAGCATGCATGCTAGGTCAAGTCTCTCCCTCGGTTAGGGTTGATAGTGGTTAGCGGCAGCTAACCCATAGCATAGAGGTCGATGCTACCTCTTGAGCACTGCGTTGGATTTCCCCGAAGAGGAGAGGATGATGCAGCAAAGTAGCGTAAGTATTTCCCTCAGTTTTTTAGAACCAAGGTAGCAATCCAGTAGGAGGCCACACACAAGTCCCTCGCGTTGGATTTCCCCGAAGAGGAGAGGATGATGCAGCAAAGTAGCGTAAGTATTTCCCTCAGTTTTTGAGAACCAAGGTAGCAATCCAAGAGGAGGCCACACACAAGTCCCTCGTACTGCACAAAACAATAGCTCCTCGCAACCAACGCGATTAGGGGTTGTCAATCCCTTCACGGTCACTTACGAGAGTGAGATTTGATAGAGATGATAAATAATATTTTTGGTATTTTTGGTATAGAGATGCAAAGTGAAAAGTAAAAGGCAAAGTAAAAACAAAACAAGTATTAAAGTGATGGAGATTGATATGATGAGAATAGACCCGGGGCCATAGGTTTCACTAGTGGCTTCTCTCAACAAAGATAAGTATTCTACGGTGGGTGAACAAATTATCACGAGCAATTGACAGAATTGAGCATAGTTATGAGTATATCTAGGTATGATCATGTATATAGGCATCACATCCAAGACAAGTAGACCGACTCCTGCCTGCATCTACTACTATTACTCCACTCATCGACCGCTATCCACCATGCATCTAGAGTATCAAGTTAAAAACAGAGTAACGATTTAAGCAAGATGACATGGTGTAGAGGGATAAATTCATGCAGTATGATAAAAACCCCATCTTGTTATCCTCGATGGCAACAATACAATACGTGACTTGCTGCCTCTTACATCCTTTGGGAAAGGACACCGCAAGATTGAACCCAAAGCTCGCACTTCTCCCATTGCAAGAACTACCAATCTAGTTGGCCAAACCAAACGGATAATTCAAGAGACTTGCAAAGATAACCAATCATACATAAAAGAATTCAGAGAAGATTCAAATATTATTCATAGATAATCTGGATCATAAACCCACAATTCATTGGTCTCAACAAACACACAAAAAAACAAGATTACATCGAATAGATCTCCACGAGAGAGGGGAGAACATTGTATTGAGATCCAAAAGAGAGAATAAGCCATCTAGCTACTAGCTATGGACCCTAAGGTGCAAGTAAACTACTCACACTTCATCGGAGGGGCTATGGTGATTAGAAGCCCTCCGTGGTGGATGCCCTCCCGTGGAGCTCGAACAGGCCCCAAGATGGGATCTCGTGGATACAGGAAGTTGCGGCGGTGGAATTAGGTTTTTGGCTCCTGTTTTGATCGTTTGGGGGTACGTAGGTATATATAGGTGGAAGAAGTACGTCGGTGGAGCAACAGGGGGCCCACGAGGCAAGGGGCGCGCCCTAGGGGGGCGCCCTCCACCCTCGTGACCGCCTCTTTTGTTCCTTGGAGTAGGGTCCAAGTCTCCTGGATCACGTTCGGTGAGAAAATCATGTTCCCGAAAGTTTCATTCCGTTTGGACTCCGTTTGATATTTCGTTTCTTTGAAACACTGAAATTGGCAAAAAAACGGCAATTCTGGGCGGGGCCTTCCGTTAATAGGTTAGTCCCAAAAATAATATAAAAGTGGAAAATAAAGCCCAATATAGTCCAAAACAGTAGATAAAGTAGCATGGACCAATAAAAATTATAGATACGTTGGAGACGTATCAGGCATCCCCAAGCTTAATTCCTGCTCGTCCTCGAGTAGGTAAATGATAAAAATAGATTTTTTGATGCGGAGTGATGCTTTGGCATAATTTCAATGTAAATCTTCTTAATTGTGGTATGAATATTCAGATCCGAAAGATTCAAGACAAAAGTTCATATTGACATAAAAAATAATAATACTTCAAGCATACTAACTAAGCAATTATGTCTTCTCAAAATAACATGGCCAAAGAAAGTTATCCCTACAAAATCATATAGTCTGGCTATGCTCCATCTTCCCCACATAAAATATTTAAATCATGCACAACCCCGATGACAAGCCAAGCAATTGTTTCATACTTTAACATTTTCAAAACATTTTCAATCTTCACGCAATACATGAGCGTGAGACATGGATATAGCACTATATGCGGAATAGAATGGTGGTTGTGGAGAAGACAAAAGGAGGGAAGATAGTCTCACATCAACTAGGCGTATCAACGGGCTATGGAGATGTCCATCAATAGATATGAATGTGAGTGAGTAGGGATTGCCATGCAACGGATGCACTAGAGCTATAAGTATATGAAAGCTAAACAAAAGAAACTAAGTGGGTGTGCATCCATCTCGCTTGCTCACGAAGACCTAGGGCATTTGAGGAAGCCCATCATTGGAATATACAAGCCAAGTTCTATAATGAAAAATTCCCACTAGTATATGAAAGTGACAAAATGAGAGACCCTCTATCATGAAGATCTTGGTGCTACTTTGAAGCACAAGTGTGGTAAAAGGATAGTAACATTGTCCCTCCTCTCTTTTTCTCTCATTTTTTTATTTGGGCCTTTTCTCTTTTTTTTATGGCCTCTTTTCTTTTTCATTTTTCTCCTTTTTTTTATTTTGTGGAGTCTCATCCCGACTTGTGGGGGAATCATGGTCTCCATCATCCTTTCTTCACTTGGGACAATGCTCTAAAGAATGATGATCATCTCACTTTTATTTTTCTTACAACTCAACAATTACAACTCGATTCTTAGAACAAAGTATGACTCTATATGAATGCCTCCGGCGGTGTACCGAGATATGCAATGAAACAAGAGTGACATGTATGAAAGAATTATGAACGTTGGCTTTGCCACAAATACGATGTCAACTACATGATCATGCTAGCAATATGAAAATAATGGAGCGTGTCATAATAAACGGAACGGTGGAAAGTTGCATGGCAATATATCTCGGAATGGCTATGGAAATGCCATGATAGGTAGGTATGGTGGCTGTTTTGAGGAAGATATATGGTGGGTGTATGATACCTCCGAAAATTGCGCGGTATTAGAGAGGCTAGCAATGATGGAAGGATGGGAAAAAGTGCGTATAATCCATGGACTCAACATTAGTCATAAAGAACTCATATACTTATTGCCAAAATCTAGAAGTTATCAAAGCAAAGTATTACGCATGCTCCTAGGGAGATAGATTGGTAGGAAAAGACCATCGCTCGTCCCCGACCGCCACTCATAAGGAAGACAATCAATAAATAAATCATGCTCCGAGTTCATCACATAACGGTTCACCATATGTGCATGCTACGGGAATCACAAACTTCAACACAAGTATTCTTTAAATTCACAACTACTCAACTAGCATGACTCTAATATCACCATCTTCATATCTCAAAACAATTATCAAGCATCAAACTTTTCTTAGTATTCAACGCACTCAAAAGAAAGTTTCACATATCTTGAATACCAAGTATATTAATATTAAGCAAATTACCATGCTATTAACGACTCTCAAAATAATCTAAGTGAAGCATGAGAGATCAATAGTTTCTTTAAAACAAATCCACCACCGTGCTCTAAAAGATCTAAGTGAAGCACTAGAGCAAAAATTATCACGCTCAAAAGATATAAGTGAAGCACTATGAGCAAAAACTATCAAGCTCAAAAGATATAAGTGAAGCACATAGAGTATTCTATCAAATTCCAATTTATGTACGGCTCTCTAAAAAGGTGTGTACATCAAGGATGATTGTGGTAAACTAACAAGCAAAGATGCAAATAATACAAGACGCTCCATGCAAAACACATATCATGTGGTGAATAAAAATATAGCTCCAAGTAAATTATCGATGGAAGTAGACGAAAGAGGGGATGCCTTCCGGGGCATCCCCAAGCTTTGACTTTTGGTGTCCTTGGATTATCTTGGGGGTGCCATGGGCATCCCCAAGCTTAGGCTCTTTCCACTCCTTGTTCCATAATCCATCAAAAGAATTTACCCAAAACTTGAAAACTTCACAACACAAAACTCAATAGAAATCTCGTGAGCTCCGTTAGAGAAAGAAAACAAAAGACTACTTTAAGGTACTTTAATGAACTCATTATTTATTTATATTGGTGTTAAACCTACTGTATTCCAACTTCTCTATGTATTATAAACTATTTTACTAGCCATAGATTCATGAAAATAAGCAAACAACACACGAAAAACAGAATCTGTAAAAACAGAACAGTCTGTAGTAATCTGTAACTAACGCAAACTTCTGGAACTCCAAAAAAATCTACCAAAATTAGAAGACCTATAATTTTTTTTTATTGATCAGCAGCAATTGTAATCATTATTTTATCACGTTCTGGTGATTTTTAATAATTTGGGCACTGAGCGCAAAGTTTCTGGAAATTACAGCAAGATCAAATAACTATCATCCAAGAAGATCCAATAGGTCTAGCTTGGCACAAACACTAACTAAAACATAAAACCACATCTAAAAAAAGGCTAGATGGATTATTTATTACTAAGCAGCAAGGAAAAATATTGGGTTATCTCCCAACAAGCGCTTTTCTTTAAAGCCTTTTTAGCTAGGCATTGAGATTTCAATGATGCTCACAAGAAAGACAAGAATTGAGGAACAAAGAGAGCATCATAAAACATGTAAAAAACACTCTTAAGTCTAACATACTTCCTATGCATAGGAATATTATAGGCAAACAAATTTGCAAGGCAAGCAAAAACTAGCATATGCAAGGAAGAAGAAAGTGACGATAGCAATCTCAACATGAAGAGAGGTAATTTAGTAACATGAAAACTTCTACAACCATATTTTCCTCTCTCATAATAATTACATGTGGGATCATAAGCAAATTCAACAAAATAGCTATCACATAAAATATTCTTAACAAGATCCACATGCATGCAAAGTTGACACTCTTCCAAAATAGTGGGATTAACATTAAATAAAGTCATGACCTCTCCAAACCCACTTTTATCAAAAATTTCGTAAGATTGAATATTCTCCAAATATGTGGGATCTAAAGTTGACACTCTTCCAAACCCACTTTCAATATTATTGCAAACAATATTATCAATCTCATATTCATCATGGGGATTAAATAAATTTTCAAGATCATAAGAAGAATCACCCCAATCATGATCATTGAAACAAGTAGTAGACATAGCAAAACTAGCATCCCCAAGCTTAGGGTTTTGCATATTGTTAACACAATTGACATCAAAAGAATTTATAGTAAAATCATATCATGCTTTTCATCGAAGGAACTATCAAGTATGGGTACAATAGCAACAATCTCATTTTTAACATAAGGAACTATAGCAAATTCGTCTTCATAATTATTGGCATCATGGCCACAAGAATAGCAAGCATCATGTTCATCAAGGGATATTTCAACCAAATCATCGGAATCATCATTATCTATAGATTCATGCATATCATTATTTTCTTCCAAAGCAACGGTCATTCTTTCAATAAATTCTTGGACATAGTCATAGTGAGCAAGGTTTTCATTGCAATATTTAAGTATGACGGAATTTTCAGATTTGTTGAGAGTAAAATCATACTTTTCAATCAAAGAAGCAACTTCATGAGCACCCTTAAAAACGACAAATTCTTCAATTTGTTCGATATCATAGTAACTATAAACAACCCTTGCATAAGAAGATAAGATTTCATTATCATTGAACTCACATAGGTAGGGAAGGTGTTTTTTAGGGTTCTTAGAGCAACAAGTAAAATCACACATTTCATAAAGATTCCAAGCATAGCATAGCAAACTATTTATATGATACCGTAAGAGTCTCCCCTTTTCAGACAAACGATGACGCACAAAATGAGCATGCTCATCTAAAGATTTCCCATCAACTAGGCTAGTTGGGGTTTCAAAGACGAGCAAATAAGGATCGAAGATGATCCAAGTAGAACACTTTAAGTGGATCCATATCAATAGATTTTCAGCAAGCGAAGATGCAAGCATATAGAAGGCACAAGGAAACACAAACAAAGATACATACGGGAAGAAGAAGAACGAAAAAGAGAGGGCGAATAAAACGGCAAGGGTGAAGTGGGGGAGAGGAAAACGAGAGGCAAATGGCTAATAATGTAATGCAGGAGATAGGGATTGTTATGGGTACTTGGTATGGTGCTTGACTTGCTCTTGCGCGAGCCTCCCCGGCAACGGCGCCAGAAATTCTTCTTGCTACCTCTTGAGCACTGAGTTGGATTTCCCCGAAGAGGAAAGGATGATGCAGCAAAGTAGCGTAAGTATTTCCCTAAGTTTTTTAGAACCAAGGTATCAATCCAGTAGGAGGCCACGCACAATTCCCTCGTACCTGCACAAAACAATAGCTCCTCGCAACCAATGCGATTAGGGGTTGTCAATCCCTTCACGGTCACTTACGAGAGTGAGATCTGATAGAGATGATAAATAATATTTTTGGTATTTTTGGTATAGATATGCAAAGTGAAAAGTAAAAGGCAAAAGTAAAAACAAAGCAAGTATTAAAGTGATGGAGATTGATATGATGAGAATAGACCCGGGGGCCATAGGTTTCACTAGTGGCTTCTCTCAAGAGCATAAGTATTCTACGGTGGGTGAACAAATTACTGTTGAGAAATTGACAGAATTGAGCATAGTTATGAGTATATCTAGGTATGATCATGTATATAGGCATCACGTCCAAGACAAGTAGACCGACTCCTGCCTGCATCTACTACTATTACTCCACTCATCGACCGCTATCCAGCATGCATCTAGAGTATTAAGTTAAAAACAGAGTAGCGCCTTAAGCAAGATGACATGATGTAGAGGGATAAATTCATGCAATATGATAAAACCCCATCTTGTTATCCTCGATGACAATAATACAATACGTGCCTTGCTGCCCCTTCTTTCACTGGGAAAGGACACCGCAAGATTGAACCCAAAGCTAAGCACTTCTCTCATTGCAAGAACTACCAATCTAGTTGGCCAAACCAAACGGATAATTCGAAGAGACTTGCAAAGATAACCAATCATACATAAAAGAATTCAGAGAAGATTCAAATATTATTCATAGATAATCTGGATCATAAACACACAATTCATCGGTCTCAACAAACACACCGCAAAAAGAAGATTACATCGAATAGATCTCCACGAGAGGGGAGAACATTGTATTGAGATCCAAAAAGAGAGAAGAAGTCATCTAGCTACTAGCTATGGACCCGAAGGTCTGAAGTAAACTACTCACACTTCATCGGAGGGGCTATGGTGATGATGTAGAAGCCCTCCGTGGTGGATGCCCCCTCGTGGAGCTCGAACAGGCCCCAAGATGGGATCTCGTGGATACAGGAAGTTGCGGCGGTGGAATTAGGTTTTGGCTCTGTTACGATCGTTTGAAGTGCGTAAGTATATATAGGAGGAAGGAGTACGCCGGCGGAGCAACATGGGGCCCACGAGGCAGGGGCGTGCCCTAGGGGGGAGCGCCCCCCACCCTCGTGACCGGCTCTTTTGGTCCAAGTCTCCTGGATCACGTTCGGTGAGAAAATCACGTTCCCGAAGGTTTCATTCCGTTTGGACTCCGTTTGATATTACGTTTCTTCGAAACACTGAAATAGGCAAAAAAAACAGCAATTCTGGGCTGGGCCTTCGGTTAATAGGTTAGTCCCAAAAATAATATAAAAGTGGAAAATAAAGTCCAATATAGTCCAAAACAGTAGATAAAGTAGCATGGAGCAATCAAAAATTATTGATACGTTGGAGACATATCAGTCGAGTGTGCGTCTTTCTGTTCCTTTTCGTCCTCTTTAGTTCACAGGATACATGGACACTTCTGCTGAGCTGTTTGGAAGAAAGAAAATGAGCCGGCGCTCCGGCCCCGGCAAGCTAAGGTTACCGAGGGCTGAAGACACAAGGATCCAACCACGGCAAGCCAAGGACGCCGGGGGCTGCGGATTCAGATAAGTCCTGCATCCCCTGCTATGCATTCCCATATGAAATTGGGATGTATGAAACCTCGTTTCTTTCCAGAATACCATGCTCCCTTGTTCCCGCGCCCAAGAATAAACCCCTGGGCCGGAACTTGGTTGTAGTTGCGGTAGGAAGGAAATGAACGAGGGGCCTAACTCTACTTCGCCCCTACCTCCACCAAGTGCGTGAGAATGGTCGACTGAAGTGAGAGGACGGCCTGTTGCGGGGCAACGATGTTTATCTTTAAAATAACAAGGATTCGTTCCTTGGCATGGGCCTCGCTCACGCACAAAGAACCTGGCAAACACCCTTTTTCACTAAAAACATCCCATACAGGTACAGTTCATACAGAATGAAAAACATGAGCAAGGGGGTTACAAGCTTTAAATTCTACTAAGGCCCGAAGGCTTACAAACTAAAATGAGATAAGATTCCCGTAATCCCTTTCTTGTCCCTCTCCTCAGGGGACAGAGCAAGATGGCGGAAGAGAAAAAGGGGCGCCTAGGCGAGGTACGAGCAGCAGAAGACACCAAGAGAACATCTCCGTGACCACCCCGAGGAGAGGCTGTTGGTGATGATGACAGGAGAAAAGCTGGAAGATGAGGCGGCAGGACCGGCAATACGCGATGAAGGCATCGGCGCCCGCGTACCCTGAGTTGACGGCCCACCACCCGCCTTCTTCGTCTTCTCCAGGCCTCCCAATGCCAGCCACCAAAGGACACGACCCCGAGAAGTTCGAGGAGCTGGCGCCGCCCCTAGCAAACTGCCTTGCCGGGAAGAAGGGCCAGGTGCAGATGATGGTGCTGCCATCATCGCCTGAGGACGGCGCGTCCGACACCTAGTCGGACCCGTCATCCTCCCGCCTACTACCCTCATCGTCGTTGTCGCTGTCCTCCTCGTCACTCTCGCTCGAGGAGGATTCTTCATCGTCGGAGGAGCTCTCCACACTGCACTTCAGGCGAGTTCCAAGATCTCCAAAGACCTTGATGGAAAGAAGGCCGCCCTCCATTAACTTGAAGTAGAGGACGAGCCCCACCGTCAGGCTGTGGATGCGAGCGAACGTCTTCCACTCACGCCGGAGGTACATGACCCGAGGAGCGGGGAAGTCGACATCGACCCACGTGCCGCTGTTCCCGCAGCCCCTCATGTGCAATCTGAGGGCCTGGGGCGGATTACGCTCCATCTCATGAGAGAACGTAGTCGGGAGACGAAGACGACGACGCGGTGGCCGGCGTAGCTTGATGAAAAATTTACACAAGGTTGGTCCCCGACGTGGCCCTCCATCAGAGGAGGCATCGCTGGCGGAGGCAGGGCCGTTGCGCCGCCCCGTCCACCTCTTCCCCGAGCGCCACGATGACCTCGGCCTCGCCCCCTCCCCTTCCTCTCATAGCCGGCTCCACCGCCATGAGCTCTTGGGAAGGAGGGACACGCTATCGAGCAGCGACCCTTGCTGCCACCGTTGAAGGGCCAGCACTCCTCTCGCCATGGTAGATGAAAGAAAGAAGCGGAAGAAGAAGAAGATGGATGGTGGGAGAATGTGGAATGCCGCTCGCCTCCCCTTCTTATAAAGAGGCGGAGTCGGGGGCTCGGCCGCCCCGTTCAACCAATCCAGTCACCAGGGGCGCAGGGAATCCGGACCGACCCGCTGCCCCAATCAGCGACGGCCCGGTTTCCCGCCTCCACCACCTGCCACCTGCATGGGCAACATGTGGCAAGCAAGCAGAACCGAGGAGACGGGTGAGGCGACCGTTCCCCACCCCGTGATCGTGAGGCACGGACGCCCTGAAGCCCGTGACCCAAGTCGTCTCAGTAAATGAACCGCGCCTCCACGCCCCCCTCTTTTTATGGGGAAGGCGCGAGCCGCCTCTTTACTGCGATGTGACGCATGCATGTGGGAACCGCCCCACGCATGCCTCCCACGTCACGCACGATCCTCCACTGACGCGCGTTCAACGCGGGTCTTGGGGAAGCGCAGCGGACGAATAGTTGCTGTGGTAAAATCCGCCCCGCCTGCCCGCGCACCGTTCTGGGCCTAGCCCAACAACGCGTCGCGCTTATGTGTGGCCCAGGCCCGGGGGCTCCTGTCGGTGTACAAAAGTACGGACTCTCCTTTTGACCCCTTTACTTGTGCACGGGCAGTCAGAGCCACGCGCCGCGGCCACACTCAGCAGGGCAAGGAAGGGAAGCCGGAGAGAAGCCGAAGCACAAGACAACCAAGGCAACGCCAAGACCAGAAACACCGAAGATCAAGAGGGCGAGGTGGGCTCCCCCGACAAGCCCCTTGCCGGGGCAGCCTCCACGGCCCCGGCAAGAGCCTTGCCGGGGCAACTTGCCCAACACAAACGGAATGCGCCACCCTTGAGCCCACTGCTTCCGACGTAGTCAACCACGCTGGAACAAAGGCTCAGGAGACACCTCCTTGGTGGCGTGCAGATCTTCGTGAAGGTCCTACCACCGCGCCACCTCAGCTTCCTACCTGCCTACATCGCTGGCCTGGGCGCGTGTCGAAGCCAGGCGAGGCGGCAACGGACGGGACGGGCTCCGTTCCCGTCCCCGATAAAGCGAGGGGACACCTAAGCGACGCATTAGATGTGTCTTGTCCTGTAATACGGGCAATAAGCTCGCAGCACTGTTTACCTTTCCACCTCGTGTGTGCCACTGTGGCAGCCCCTTTTGCCTATAAAAGGAGGCCCAAGGCGACCAGGAGATGGATTCGGCTTTTTTGGGCATGTTACACCCCATAGCTAGCTCAAGAACACAAGAACACCCAATACATCCACCAAAGCAGGACTAGGGTTTTATGCATCCTCGCGGCCCGAACCTGGGTAAACGAACCGCGTGCTTCCTGTTAAACCCGCTCTTCGCTCAACCCCGTGCCCCGCCAACCGTAGTAGGAATTCTTGTGATCCCATAGGTGTCGTTTTCCCCGACAATTGTGGAGAAGACAAAAAGAAGGAGAAAGTCTCACATCAACAAGGCGTATCTACGGGCTATGGAGATGCCCATCAATAGATATCAATGTGAGTGAGTAAGGATTGCCATGCAACGGATGCATTAGAGCTATAAGTTTGTGAAAGCTCAAAAAGAAACTAAGTGGGTGTGAATCCAACTTGCTTGCTCACGAAGACCTAGGGCAATTTGAGGAAGTCCATCATTGGAATGTACAAGCCAAGTTCTTATAATGAAAAATTCCCACTAGTATATGAAAGTGATAACACAGGAGACTCTCTATCATGAAGATCATGGTGCTACTTTGAAGCACAAGTGTGGAAAAAGGATAGTAACATTGCCCCTTCTCTCTTTTCTCTCTCTTTTTTTGGTGGGCTTCTTTGGCCTCTTTTTTTATTTGGGCTTCTTTGGCCTCTTTTATTATTTGGGCTTCTTAGGCCTCTTCTATTTTGATAACATCACATGGGACAATGCTCTAATAATGATGATCGTCACACTTTTATTTACTTATTACAACTAAAAATTACAACTCGATGCTAGAACAAAGATATGACTCTATATGAATGCCTCCGACAGTGTACCGGGATGTGCAATGATCTATCATAGCAAATGACATCAAAAAATGGACCAATGATGAAGCGTGTCATAATAAGAGGAACGGTGGAAGTTGCATGGCAATATATCTCGGAATGGCTATGGAAATGCCATAATAGGTAGGTATGGTGGCTGTTTTGAGGAAAGTATAAGGTGGGTGTAGTGCACCGACGAAAGTTGCGCAGTGCTAGAGAGGCTAGCAATGGTGGAAGGGTGAGAGTGCGTATAATCCATGGACTCAACATTAGTCATAAAGAACTCACATACTTATTGCAAAAGTCTATTAGCTATCGAAATAAAGTACAACGTGCATGCTTCTAGGGGGATAGATTGATAGGAAAAGACCATCGCTCATCCCCGACCGCCACTCATAAGGAAGACAATCAATAAATACCTCATGCTCCAACTTTGTTACATAACGGTTCACCATACGTGCATGCTACGGGAATCACAAATTTTAACACAAGTATTCTTACCAATCCACAAATACTCGCTAGCATAACTCTAAAATCACCATCTCTATATCTCAAAACAATCACAAGGAATCAAACTTCTCATAGTATTCAATGCACTTTATATGAAAGCTTTTATTATAGCCCTCTTGGATGCCTATCATATTAGGACTAAATTCATAACCCAAGAAAATTACCATGCTATTTAGAGAGACTCTCAAAATAATATAAGTGAAGCAAGAGAGTTCAATAATTTCTATAAAATAAAACCACTGACGTGCTCTAAAAAGATATAAGTGAAGCACTCGAGCAAAATTGCCTAGCTCAAAAGATATAAGTGAAGCACATAGAGTATTCTAATAAATCACGATTCATGTGTGTCCGTCTCAAAAGGTTTGTACAGCAAGGATGATTGTGGCAAACTAAAAAGCAAAGACTCATATCATACAAGACACTCCAAGACGAACACATATCATGTGGTGAATAAAAATATTGTTGGAAATATGCCCTAGAGGCAATAATAAAAGGATTATTATTATATTTCCTTGTTCATGATAATTGTCTTTTATTCATGCTATAATTGTATTATCCGGAAATCGTAATACACATGTGAATACATAGACCACAATATGTCCCTAGTGAGCCTCTAGTTGACTAGCTCGTTGATCAATACATAGTCATGGTTTCACGACTATGGACATTGGATGTCGTTGATAACGGGATCACATCATTAGGAGAATGATGTGATGGACAAGACCCAATCCTAAGCATAGCACAAGATCGTGTAGTTCGTTTTGCTAGAGCTTTTCCAATGTCAAGTATCTCTTCCTTAGACCATGAGATCGTGTAACTCCCGGATACCGTAGGAGTGCTATGGGTGTACCAAAGCGTCACAACGTAATCGGGTGACTATAAAGGTACACTACAGGTATCTCCGAAAGTGTACATTGGGTTGACACGGATCGAGACTGGATTTGTCACTCAGTATAACGGAGAGGTATCCTTTGGGCCCACTTTCGGTAGTGCATCATCATAATGAGCTCCACGGTGACCAAGTGTCCGGTCACGGGATCATGCATTACTGATGCGAGTAAAGTGACTTGCCGGTACTTGAGACTGAACGAGGTATTGGGATACCGACGATCGAGTCTCGGGCAAGTAACATACCGTCTGACAAAGGGAATAGTATACGGGGTTGCTTGAATCCTCGACATCGTGGTTCATCCTATGAGATCATCGAGGAGTATGTGGGAGCCAACATGGGTATCCAGATCCTGCTGTTGGTTATTGACCGGAGAGCCGTCTCGGTCATGTCTACATGTCTCCCGAACCCGTAGGGTCTACACACTTAAGGTTCGGTGACGCTAGGGTTATTAAGAAGACTTGTATGTGATTACCGAATGTTGTTCGGAGTCCCGGATGAGACCCCGGACGTCACGAGGAGTTCCGTAATAGTCCGGAGGTAAAGATTTATATATGGTAAGTCATCATACGGTCACCGGATAGGTTCGGGGGCATATCGGTATTGTACCGGGGCCACCGGAGGGGTTCCGGGGGTCCACCGGGAGGGGCCACCTCTCCCGGAGGGCCTTATGGGCTGTATGAGGAAGGGATCCAGCCCAAAGTGGGCTGGGGCGCCACTCCCCTAGGGCCCATGCGCCTAGGGTTGGGGAAAACCCCAAGGGCGCCTTGCTTGGGGGCAAGCCCCTCCCTTGCCCCCTCTAGATCCCATCTAGAGGGGCCGGCCCCCCCTTCTCCCTTCCCCTATAAATAGAGGGGTGAGGGGAGGGCTGCAACACACTTCAAGGCACAACCCCTCCCCTCCCCAACACCTCTCCTCCTCCGTTGAGTGCTTGGCGAAGCCTCGCCGAGATCTTGCCTCTCCACCATCATCACGCCGTCGTCTTGCTGCTGGAGCCATCTTCCTCAACCTCTCCTTCCCCCTTGCTGGATCAAGAAGGAGGAGACGTCATCTGCTCCGTACGTGTGTTGGACGCGGAGGTGCCGTCCGTTCGGCGCTAGGATCTCCGGTGATAGGATCACGACGAGAACGACTAGTTCAACCCCGTTCTTTTGAACGCTTCCGCTCGCGATCTAAAAAGTGGTATGTAGATGCAATCTCTCTCCCATGACTCGTTGCTTAGATGAACTCATAGATGGATCTTGGTGAAACCGTAGGAAAATTTTTATTTTCTGCAACGTTCCCAACAAAGTGGCATCATGAGCTAGGTCTATGCGTAGTTCTCTATTGCACGAGTAGAACACAATTTTGTTGTGGGCGTAGATCTTGTCAACTTGCTTGCCGCTACTAGTCTTATCTTGCTTCAGCGGTATTGTGGGATGAAGCGGCCCGGACCAACCTTACACGTACGCTTACGTGAGACCGGTTCCACCGACTGACATGCACTAGTCGCATAAGGTGGCTGGCGGGTGTCTGTCTCTCCCACTTTAGTTGGAGCGGATTCGATGAAAAGGGTCCTTATGAAGGGTAATTAGAAGTTGACAAAATAACGTTGTGGTTATTCGTAGGTAAGAAAACGTTCTTGCTAGAACCCAATTGCAGCCACGTAAAAGATGCAACAACAATTAGAGGACGTCTAACTTGTTTTTGCAGCAATTGTCATGTGATGTGATATGGCCGAAGTTGTGATGAATGATGAATGATATATTGTGATGTATGAAATCATGTTCTTGTAATAGGAATCACGGTGGCATGTCGATGAGTATGACAACCGGCAGGAGCCATAGGAGTTGTCTTATTTTTGTATGACATGCGTGTCATTGAAGAACGCCATGTAAATTACTTTACTTTATTGCTAAACGCGTTAGCCATAGTAGTAGAAGTAATAGTTGGCGAGCAACTTCATGGAGACACGATGATGGAGATCATGATGATGGAGATCATGGTGTCATGCGGTGACAAGATGATCATGGAGCCCCGAAGATGAAGATCAAAGGAGTTATATGATATTGGCCATATCATGTCACTACTTTATATAATTGCATGTGATGTTTATTATGTTTTATGCATCTTGTTTACTTGGAACGGCGGTAGTAAATAAGATGATCCATTAGAATAATTTCAAGAAAGTGTTCCCCCTAACTGTGCATCGTTGCTAAAGTTCGTCGTTTCGAAGCACCACGTGATGATCGGGTGTGATAGATCCTTACGTTCACATACAATGGGTGTAAGACAGATTTACACATGCAGAACACTTAGGGTTAACTTGACGAGCCTAGCATGTACAGACATGGCCTCGGAACACAAGAGACCGAAAGGTCGAACACGAGTCGTATGGAAGATACGATCAACATGGAGATGTTCACCGACGATGACTAGTCCGTCTCACGTGATGATCGGACACGGCCTAGTCGACTCGGATCGTGTAACACTTAGATGACTAGAGGGATGTCAGATCTGAGTGGGAGTTCATTAAATAATTTGATTAGATGAACTTAATTATCATGAACTTAGTCTAAAACTTTTGCAAAATATGTCATGTAGATCAAATGGCTAACGCTCATGTCAACATGAACTTCAACGCGTTCCTAGAGAAAACCAAGCTGAAAGATGATGGTAGCAACTATTTGGACTGGGTCCGGAACCTGAGCATCATCCTCATAGCAGCCAAGAAACAATATGTCCTAGAAGCACCGCTAGGTGATGCACCCATCCCAGAGAACCAAGACATTATGAATGCTTGGCAGTCTCGTGCTGATGATTACTCCCTCGTTCAGTGCGGCATGCTTTATAGCTTAGAACCGGGGCTCCAAAAGCGTTTTGAGCAACACGGAGCATATGAGATGTTCGAGGAGCTGAAAATGGTTTTCCAAGCTCATGCCCGGTCGAGAGATATGAAGTCTCCGACAAGTTCTATAGTTGTAAGATGGAGGAAAACAGTTACATCGGTGAGCACATACTCAAAATGTCTGGGTTGCACAACCGCCTGTCCCAGCTGGACATAAACCTCCCGGACAAGGCGGTCATTGAAAGAATCCTTCAATCGCTCCCACCAAGCTACAAGAGCTTTGTGATGAACTACAATATGCAAGGGATGGTGAAGACCATTCCCGGAGTATTCTCAATCTTTGAAGTCGTGAGAGGTTGAAATCAAGAAAGAACATCAAGTGTTGATGGTCAATAAAACCACTAAGTTCAAAAGGGCAAGGGTAAGAAGAACTTCAAGAAGGACGGCAAAGATGTTGCCGCGCGATAAGCCAGTTGCCGGGAAGAAGTCAAAGAATGGACCCAAGCCTGAGATAGAGTGCTTTTATTGCAAAGGGAAGGGCCACTGGAAGCGGAACTGCCCCAAATACTTAGCAGACAAGAAGGCCGGCAACACTAAAGGTATATTTGATACACATGTAATTGATGTGTACCTTACCAGTACTCGTGGTAACTCTTGGGTATTTGATACCGGTGCCGTTGCTCATATATGTAACTCACAGCAGGAGCTGCGGAATAAACGGAGACTGGCGAAGGACGAGGTGACGATCTTGGCGTCGGGAATGGTTCCAAGGTCGATGTGATCACCGTCGGCACGCTACCTCTACATTTACCTACGGGATTAGTTTTAAACCTCAATAATTGTTATTTAGTACCAAGTTTGAGCATGAACATTGTATCAGGATCTCGTTTAATCTGAGATGGCTACTCATTTAAATCCGAGAATAATGGTTGTTCTATTTATATGAGAGAAATGTTTTATGGTCATGCTCCGATGGTCAATGGTTTATTCTTAATGAATCTCGAGCGTAATGTTACACATGTTCATAGTGTGAATACCAAAAGATGTAAAGTTGGTAACGATAGTCCCACATACTTGTGCACTGCCGCCTTTGGTCACATTGGTGTCAAGCGCATGAAGAAGCTCCATGCTGATGGACTTTTAGAGTCTCTCGATTATGAATCATTTGACACATGCGAACCATGCATCATGGGCAAGATGACCAAGACTCCGTTCTCAGAACAATGGAGCGAGCAACCAACTTATTGGAAATCATACATATCGATGTATGCGGTCCAATGAGTGTTGAGGCTCATGGAGGATATCGTTATGTTCTCACTCTCACTGATGACTTGAGTAGATATGGGTATGTCTACTTGATGAAACACAAGTCTGAGACCTTTGAAAGGTTCAAGGAATTTCAGAATGAAGTAGAGAATCAATGTGACCGATAGATAAAATTCTTGCGATCAGATCGTGGAGGAGAATATTTAAGTCGCGAATTTGGTACACACTTAAGGAAATGTGGAATCGTTTCACAACTCACGCCGCCTGGAACACCTCAGCGTAACGGTGTTTCCGAACGTCGTAATCGCACTCTATTGGATATGGTGCGATCTATGATGTCTCTTCTTGATTTCCGCTATCATTTTGGGGATACGCTCTAGAGACAGCTACATTCACTTTAAATAGGGCACCGTCTAAATCCATTGAGACGACACCGTATGAATTATGGTTTGGGAAGAAACCTAAGCTGTCGTTTCTAAAAGTTTGGGGATGCGATGCTTATGTCAAGAAACTTCAACCTGAAAAGCTCGAACCCAAGTCGGAAAAATGCGTCTTCATAGGATACCCTAAGGAAACCATTGGGTATACCTTCTACCTTAGATCCGAAGGCAATATCTTTGTTGCCAAGAACGGATCCTTTCTTGAAAAAGAGTTTCTCTCGAAAGGAGTAAGTGGGAGGAAACTAGAACTCGATGAAGTACTATCTCTTGAACCGGAAAGTAGTGCAGCTCAGGAAAATGTTCCTGTGGTGCCTACCCCTACTGGAGAGGAAATTAATGATGATGATCAAGGTACTTCGGATCAAGTTGCTACTGAACTTCGTAAGTCCACAAGGACACGTTCCACACCAGAGTGGTATGGCAACCCTGTCCTGGAAATCATGTTGTTAGACAACGGTGAACCTTCGAACTATGAAGAAGCGATGGCGGGCCCGGATTCCAAAAAATGGCTTGAAGCCATGCAATCCGAGATAGGATCCATGTATGAAAACAAAGTATGGACTTTGACAGACTTGCCCGATGATCGGCGCAGCGATAGAAAACAAATGGATCTTTAAGAAGAAGACGGACGCAGATGGTAATGTCACCATCTATAAAGCTCGACTTGTCGCTAAGGGTTATCGGCAAGTTCAAGGAATTGACTACGATGAGACTTTCTCTCCGTAGCGAAGCTTAAGTCCGTCCGAATCATGTTAGCAATTGCCGCATACTATGATTATGAGATATGGCAGATGGACGTCAAACGGCATTCCTTAACGGTTATCTTAAGGAAGAGCTGTATATGATGCAGCCGGAAGGTTTTGTCGACCCTAAGAATGCTAACAAGGTATGCAAGCTCGAGCGATCCATTTATGGGCTGGTGCAAGCATCTCGGAGTTGGAACATTCGCTTTGATGAGATGATCAAAGCGTTTGGGTTTATGCAGACTTATGGAGAAGCCTGCGTTTACAAGAAAGTGAGTGGGAGCTATGTAGCATTTCTCATATTATATGTAGATGACATACTTTTGATGGGAAATGATATAGAACTCTTGGACAGCATTAAGGCCTACTTGAATAAAAGTTTTTCAATGAAGGACCTTGGAGAAGCTGCTTATATATTAGGCATCAAGATCTATAGAGATAGATCGAGACGCCTCATAGGTCTTTCACAAAGCACATACCTTGATAAGATTTTGAAGAAGTTCAAAATGGATCAGTCCAAGAAAGGGTTCTTGCCTGCATCGCAAGGTGTGAGATTGAGCTCGGCTCAATGCCCGACCACGGCAAAAGATAAAGAAGAGATCAGCATCATCCCCTATGCCTCGGCCATAGGATCTATTATGTATGCCATCTTTGTGTACCGGACTGATGTAAACCTTGCCGTAAGTTTGGTAGGAAGGTACCAAAGTAATCCCGCAAGGAACACCGGACAGCGGTCAAGAATATCTGAAGTACGAAAAGGACAAAGGACATGTTTCTCGTTTATGGAGGTGACGAAGAGCTTGTCGTAAAGGGTTACGTCGACGCTAGCCGACACAGATCTGGATGACTCTAAGTCACAAACCGGATACGTGTATATGTTGAATGGTGGAGCGAGAAGCTGGGTGCAGCTGCAAGCGAAGCGTCGTGGCGGGATCTACATGTGAAGCGGAGTACATGGCAGCCTCGGAGGCAGCACATGAAGCAATATGGGTGAAGGAGTTCATCACCGACCTAGGAGTCATACCCAATGCGTCGGGGCCGATCAAACTCTTCTGTGACAACACCGGAGCTATTGCACTTGCCAAGGAGCCCAGGTTTCACAAGAAGACCCGAGCACATCAAGCGTCGCTTCAACTCCATCCGTGAAAATGTTCAAGATGGAGACATAGAAATTTGCAAAGTGCATACGGATCTGAATGTCGCAGATCCGTTGACTAAACCTCTTCCATGAAAGCAAAACATGATCAACACCGTAACTCTATGGGTGTTAGGTTCATCACAATGTAACTAGATTATTGACTCTAGTGCAAGTGGGAGACTGTTGGAAATATGCCCTAGAGGCAATAATAAAAGGATTATTATTATATTGCCTTGTTCATGATAATTGTCTTTTATTCATGCTATAATTGTATTATCCGGAAATCGTAATACACGTGTGAATACATAGACCACAATATGTCCCTAGTGAGCCTCTAGTTGACTAGCTCGTTGATCAATAGATAGTCATGGTTTCACGACTATGGACATTGGATGTCGTTGATAACGGGATCACATCATTAGGAGAATGATGTGATGGACAAGACCCAATCCTAAGCATAGCACAAGATCGTGTAGTTCGTTTTGCTAGAGCTTTTCCAATGTCAAGTATCTCTTCCTTAGACCATGAGATCGTGTAACTCCCGGATACCGTAGGAGTGCTTTGGGTGTACCAAACGTCACAACACAAGCGGGTGACTATAAAGGTACACTACGGTATCTCCGAAAGTGTCTGTTGGGTTGACACGGATCGAGGCTGGATTTGTCACTCCGTATAACGGAGAGGTATCACTGGGCCCACTTTCGGTAGTGCATCATCATAATGAGCTCAAAGTGACCAAGTGTTTGGTCACGGGATCATGCATTCTGATGCGAGTAAAGTGACTTGCCGTAACGAGACTGAACGAGGTATTGGGATACCAACGATCGAAGTCTCGCAAGTAACATATCGTCGACAAAGGGAATAGTATACGGGGTTGCTTGAATCCTCGACATCGTGGTTCATCCGATGAGATCATCAAGGAGTATGTGGGATCCAACATGGGTATCTAGATCCCGCTGTTGGTTATTGACCGGAGAGCCGTCTCGGTCATGTCTGCATATCTCCCGAACCCGTAGGGACTACACACTTAAGGTTCGGTGACGCTAGGGTTATTAGGAAGACTTGTATGTGATTACCGAATGTTGTTCGGAGTCCCGGATGAGATCCCGGACGTCACGAGGAGTTCCGAAATAGTCCGGAGGTAAAGATTTATATATGGGAAGTCATCATACGGTCACCGGAAAGGTTCGGGGGCATATCGGTATTGTACCGGGGCCACCGGAGGGGTTCCGGGGGTCCACCGGGAGGGGCCACCTCTCCCGGAGGGCCTTATGGGCTGTATGAGGAAGGGATCCAGCCCAAAGTGTGCTGGGCGCCACTCCCCTAGGGCCCATGCGCCTAGGGTTGGGGAAACTCTGAAGGGGCGCCCCCCTTGGGGGCAAGCCTCCCTTGCCCCTCGCCCCTCTAGATCCCATCTAGAGGGGCCCCTTCTCCCTTACCCTATAAATAGAGGGCGAGGGGAGGGCTGCAACACACTTCAAGGCGCAGCCCCTCCCCTCCCCAACACCTCTCCTCCTCCGTTGAGTGCTTGGCGAAGCCCTGTCGGAGTACTGCCTCTCCACCATGATCACGCCTTCGTGCTGCTGCTGGAGCCATCTTCCCCAACCTCTCCTTCCCCCTTGCTGGATCAAGAAGGAGGAGACGTCGTCCGCTCCGTACGTGTGTTGAACGCGGAGGTGCCGTCCGTTCGGCGCTAGGATCTCCGGTGATAGGATCACGACGAGAACGACTACTTCAACCCCGTTCTTTTGAACGCTTCCGCTCGCGATCTACAAAGTGGTATGTAGATGCAACCTCTCTCCCATTACTCGTTGCTTAGATGAACTCATCGATGGATCTTGGTGAAACCGTAGGAAAATTTTTATTTTCTGCAACGTTCCCCAACAAATATAGCCTCAAGTAAATTTACCGATAGACGAAGACGAAAGAGGATGCCATCCGGGGCATCCCCAAGCTTAGACTCTTGGTTGACCTTGAATATTACCTTGGGGTGCTTTGGGCATCCCCAAGCTTAGGCTCTTTCCACTCCTTATTCCATAGTCCGTCAAATCTTTACCCAAAACTTGAGAACTTCACAATACAAAACTCAACAGAAAACTCATGAGATCCGTTAGTATAAGAAAATAAATCACCACTTTTGTTATTGTTATGAACTCATTCTTTATTTACTTTGGGCTAATAT
Source organism: Aegilops bicornis (assembly GCA_021605145.1). Classification (NCBI taxonomy): domain Eukaryota; kingdom Viridiplantae; phylum Streptophyta; class Magnoliopsida; order Poales; family Poaceae; genus Aegilops; species Aegilops bicornis. Next base: position 158,291,106 of record CM038670.1, on the reverse strand, counting down.
CTATTGTATTCCAACTTTTCAATGGTTCATACCCCCAGATACTAGCCATAGATTCATCAAAATAAGCAAATAACACTTAGAAAACCGAATCTGTCAAAAACAGAACAATATTTAGCAATATGTAAACTTCGAATACTTCTGTAACTCTAAACATTCTGAAAAATTAGGACAACAGAGGCAATTTGTATATCAATCTTGTGTAAAGAATTTAGAGCAAAAGCACACTTCTGTGAATAATGAAAATTATTTTACTGGGCACAAAAGTTTATGTTTTTCATCAAGATCAAATCAACTATCACCGTAAGCCATCCCAAAGGTCTTACTTGGCACAAACACTAACTAAAACACCAAAACACAATTACTACAGTAGAATAATTGTGTGAATTCATAAAAATAGAAGAAAAAAAATATTGGATTGTCTCCCAACAAGCACTCTTCTTTAAAGCCTTTTAGCTAGGCATTGATAATTTCAATGATGCTCACATGAAAGGTAAAAATTGAAACACAAAGAGAGCATCATGAAGCATGTGAAAAACACATCTAAGTCTAACATACTTCCTATGCATAGGCATTTTATCGGGATTAGATTTATCAAGACAAGCAAAAACTAGCATATGCAAGGAAGAAGAAAGAAACAATAGTAATCTCAACATAACGAGAGGTAATTTAGTAATATGAAAATTTCTCAAACCATATTTTTCTCTCTCATAATAATTGCATGTAGGATCATAATCAAATTCAACAATATAGCTATCACATAAAATACTCTCTTCATTATCCACATACATGCAAAGTTGACACTCTTCCAAAATAGTGGGATTAACATTAACTAAAGTCATGCTTTTCATTCAAGGAGCTATCATGAACCACTTCATAATTTTCATCTTTTTTAGCACTTCATCAGCATTCCCAGATTCAGAATCTCAAGCAAAACTTCATAAAGATAATTTAGTGCACTCAACTCACTAGCAATAGGTTCATCATAATTGGATCTCTTAAAAATATTAGCAAGTGGATGAGGATCTATAAACTCTTTGCTTCCTGATTTCCAATAAATACACAATTATGCCAAGCAAACAAACCAACAAACCAAGTAAGACATAAAGGCAGACGAAAAGAAGACAAATAAAAAGGCAAATATTTTTGTGTTTTTCTAAAAACGCTTTAGAAGAGGGGGAGAGGAAAAAGAAGATCAAATGGTAAATAATGTAATGCAAGAGATGGGAGTTTTATGATGGGTACTTGGTAGGCTTGACGTAGATCTCCCCGGCTACGTCGCCAGAAATTCTTCCTTCTACTTTTTGAGCTTGCATTGGTTTCCCCTTGAAGAGGAAAGGGTGATGCAGCACAGTAGAGATAAGTATTCCCCTCAGTTAAAAACCAAGGTATCAATCCAGTAGGAGAAACACGCAAGTCCCCAATAGATGCACCTAAACAAACAATCAAACACTTGCACCCAACGCGATAAAGGGGTTGCCAATCCCTTCACAGTCACTTGCAAAGGTGAGATCTGATAGAGATAGATATAGAAGATTTCTAAAACGTAAATTAAAGTAAATATAAATAAAGTGCAGCAATGTATTTTTGGTATTTTTAATATATAGATCTGAAAATATAATGAGGAAAATAGACCCGGGGGCCATAGGTTTCACTATAGGCTTCTCTCTTGAAGGCAAATAATATGGTGGGTGAACAAACTACTGTCGAGCAATTGATAGAAAAGTGCAAATTTATAACGATATCCAAGGCAATGATTATGAAATATAGTCATCATGCCCGTATCAAGTAGACCGACTCCTGCCTGCATCTACTACTATTACTCCACACATCGACCGACTCCTGTCTGCATCTAGAGTATTAAGTTCATAAGAACAGAGCAACGCATTAAGTAAGATGACATGATGTAGCAGGATAAACTCAAGCAATATGATGAAAACCCCATCTTGTTATCCCCGATGGCAGCAAAGCAACACGTGTATCGCTACCCCTACTATGTCACTGGGTGAAATCACGCAAGTCTGAACCCAAAGCTAAGCACTTCTCCCATTGCAATAAAAACTAATCTAGTTGGCCAAACCAAACCGATAATTCAAAGAGAAATACAAAGATATCAAATCATGCATATAAGAATTCAGATAAGTTCAAATAATATTCATAGATAAGCTCATCATAAATCCACAATTCATCGGATCTCGACAAACACACCGCAAAAGAAGATTACATCGGATAGATCTCCAAGAACATCGAGGAGAACATGGTATTGAGAATCAAAGAGAGAGAAGAAGCCATCTAGCTACTAGCTATGGACCCGTAGGTCTGTGGTAAACTACTCGCGCTTCATCGGAAGGGCAATAGAGTTGATGTAGATGCCCTCCATGATCGAATACCCCTCCGGCAGGGTGCTGGAAAATGTCCCAAGATGGGATCTCACGGGTACAGAAGGTTGTGGCGGCGGAAAAGTGTTTTCATGGATGCTTCTGGTGGTTCTGGAATATATGTGAATATATAGGAGGAAGACCTAAGTGAGGGAGTCACCGAGGGGCCCACAAGGTAGGCCCCCCCTAGGGCGCGCCCTCTTCCGTTGCGCCGCCTTGTGGCTCTTCTCACTTGCACTCCAAGTCTCCTATGTGTCTTTTGATCCAAGAAAAATCATCGTGAAGTTTCATTCCGTTTGGACTCTGTTTAGTATTCCTTTTCTACGAAGCTAGAAAACAAGGAAAAACAGAAACTGGCACTGGGCTCTAGGTTAATAAGTTAGTCCCAAAAATAATATAAAATAGCATATTAATTCACATAAAACATCCAAAACAGATAATATAATAGCATGGAACAATCAAAAATTATAGACGCTTTGGAGACGTATCAGCCTCCAAGTGTAGAGTTTTGTAGGACAGAAGAAAATTTCCCTCAAGTGGATGACCTAAGGTTTATCAATCTGTTGGTGGTTTAGGATGAAGATGGTCTCTCTCAAGCAACTTTGCAATCAAATACAAGAATTCTCATGTGTCCCCAACACACCCAATACAATGGCAAATTGTATAGGTGCACTAGTTCGACGAAGAGATGGTGATACAAGTGTAGTATGGATAGTAGATATAAGTTTTTGTAGCAGCAAGGTAGCATGTAGTAAAAGTGAGCAGAAATGGTATTGCAACGCTTGGAAACAAGTCCTAGGGTTCATACTTTCACTAGTGCATTCTCTGAAAAGTGCTAACATAATTGGAGCATATAACAATCCCTCACGTGCGACAAAGAATCACTCCAAAGTTTTTATAGGAGAAAGTAGGACCGAAACGTGTATCAACCTATGTGCCTAGATTACCCCAATGTCACCACTGGAATCCGGAAGTTAATTACCAAAACATACATCAAGTGATTCAATAGAATAGCCAATTGTCACCACGGGAACCCACATGCAAGACATACATCGATTGTTACCAAATCCAAAATATTCAATCCAACATAACAAAACCTCAAAGAGCAAGACTCAATTCATCACGACAAATATCGAGGGCGAAACACCATATGACCCAACTATATTAACAAAGCTTGTGGTACATCAAGATCTTGCCAAATCTAGAACACGAGAGAGAGAGAGAGAGAGAGAGAGAGAGAGAGAGAGAGAGAGAGAGAGAGAGAGTGAGTGAGTGAGAGAGATCAAACACATAGCTACTAGTACATACCCTCAGCCCCGAGGGTGAACTACTTCCTCCTCATCATGGAGACCGCTGGGAAGTTGAGGATGACCATCGGTGCTGATTTCCCCCTCCGGCAGGGTGCCAGAGAAGGCCTCTAGACGATATTGCTCCGGAACAGAGGCTTGAAGCGGCAGCATGGGAGTTCTAGGTTTCTGTATTTATAGGAATTTTTTGTGTTGGTTTCGCGTCAGGGGGGCCCACGAGAGACCAACAAGCTCAAGGGGCGAGCTCTAGGGAGGCCCCCCCCCCCCAGGCTTGTGGCTTCCTCGTGAGTCGTCCGGTCCTTCCTCTAAGCTTCGGGGGTCTCTTTTGGTCCATTAAAAATCACCGTAAATTTTAGCCTAATTCGAGAACTTTTATTTCTGCACAAAGATAACACCATGATAGTTATGCTGAAAACAGTGTCAGTTTGGACTAGTTACATTCAAATCCTATAAAAATGCACCAAAGACCATATAAAATTATTATAAACATGGCATGCATACTTCAAAAATTATAGATACATTGAATACATATCACTTGCCCACCCACGTGCGCGCGCCAGCCCTCCCCGATCGCTAGTGCCAGGCCTCCGTTACCTAGCGCTAGGTCCCTCCTGATCACTGCACCCCTGCTGCCAACACTCCAACCGACTACCGATTGTTGACTAGCGCCTACTGATTGCTGCTGCTGCTAACTAGCGGTCGCTGCGCTACCTACATCCTCCTGACTGCAGCGACACCACCAGATCGTGCCATAATTTTCTCTCCCTACACCGAACTCTAGCCCCATCCGTCCTCTACTTCAGCTCCCATGGATTTCTCTCTCAACTCCTCTCTCTCTCGGGTGGCCATAGCAACCACTTTGCCTCCTCCTGTTCCAGGAGTAGCAACCCCTTTGACGGTCCCTCGGTTGTGGTCATCCACGAGGTTTTGATTTTCGAGCGTGTCCCCTCCCACTCCGAGGATAACTTCTACTTGTGGAAGATGTACTTTTGCTTTCTCTTATGCGAGTATGATCTCCACGACCACATTGACAGGCAGACCGATCTCTTGGCCTTACCTCATGACGCAAGTGGATATCCATCAACGCCACCATCATCCGAAGATTCTTCCTCACCATCTCCGAGGATATTTTTCACACATCGTTCATGATGATGACACCACGCATACGGTGTGGACCAAAATCACCGGCCTCTTCACCGACAACAGGCTGCAACTCATCGTCTTCCTTCAATAGGAGTTCTTTGATTTACACTAGAACAACTTCTCCATTGATGAGTCATGCACGCGTCTCAAAAATCTTGTTGATGAGTTGCGAGATTTGGAGTCTGAGGTCTCCGATGAGCTCCTCCTATCAACGTCGATGACCGGTCTCATTGAGGACCTCAGCAACGCCGCCTACAACCTCACGTTGTTGACCACGCCGTCCTTCGAGAACGTTGTGGCATACCTTCATCTCGAGGAGCGCCGACTGAAGTAGTTTCTCTCTCGCGTGGTCCACACCGCCTTCGTCGTCGGTCTCCCCCATGGCGCGCCTGCTCCACCATCTTTGGCGCCGCAGTCGCGGCCTCCGATCCCCCCGACACACTACCCGCCTCAACCAGCTCCCGATGGCAAGGTGCCTCCAGACTGCAACCGCCAACGCAGGCACGACCACGTCGGCAATAGCAGTCAGCGCAATGGCGGCAACGGTGGGCAACCACGCACCACCCTGCATCACTAGCCGACTCCACCATGGACCACATGGGTCACAACCCATGGACAGGGGTTCTGCATGCGTACGGCATGCCAGTGTTGCGCCTTCTATCCCAAGTCTTGACGGGCCACGCACCAGGCAATTCTTGTGACGCCTCAGTCCGGTGCATTGCTCGCCTATCCCGTCGCCCGCCTACTCTGGCGTGCCGCCACCGATGGCACCCCCGGCCACTTCACGCCGCTGCCAACGACACCACCACCATGGGACTCTGTGATGTTGACTGCTCTATCATGCACTCCCACTCCTGCTTCCTATGGCGGCGATGGTGTCTGGTACATGGATACTGGTGCATCCTCTCATATGGCCTCCAACCCCAGTAATCTCTTTGTTTTTTCCCACCGCTACCACCTCTCACATCATCATTGGTAATAGTTTCGCCCTTCCCATTACTCATACCGGTTCCACTAGTTTTCCGTCTAACTCCATGCCACTATCTCTTCATAATGTCATTATTTCTCCACACTTAATTCAGAACTTAGTGTTTGTTCATTCTCTTTCTCGTGATAATTCTTTAACTGTGGAATTTGACAAATTCGATTTTTTTTGTTAACGATGCTCATACCCGGATATTCCTCCATCGATGTGACAGCCCCGGAGAATTGTACCCAATCCAGCCATCTTCATCATCATCTTCCGCTAGACCTATTGCTCTCTTTGCCGGCATTGACCTCTGGCACGCACACCTCGGTCACCCTAGCTCCACTGTTTTTCATCGCATATTAAGACTCACGGGACCTTACAAACACACCCATATATAAAAATAAAATTACAATCATGGTGGTGCCGAAGTCTTCTTCCTCACGTATTCATCGATGACGCATCGTGAGCGTCCCTCGATGCTGCCGCTTGGTCTCCGTCTTGGCGGAACAAACTTTCGGAACCCAGGAGCTTGTGGAAACAACAGCCGAGAAGTCGTTGATGCTGACCAGATGACGCCGATGGGTAGATCGCCGCCCGAAGAAAGAACACCGATAAGGGCCATAGAAACTCAGAAAACCATGAAAGCCGGTCGAATCCAGACAGATCCTCCGAAAATCCAAACCGACCGGATCCCGGAAGACCCCTAGTGACACAAAACCAAACAACCTCCGCCACTGGTAAGCACACCAACGAAGCGGGGAAAGGGCAGCAAAACAATAATTCTAAAACTGGAAAAGTGCCACCGCCGTCGTGCCATCCCAAACCAAACATGAAGATCCCTGAAAGAAAACCTGAGATAAATTACCCACGCCGATGTATGCCAAATCCGGGTTTGAGACCGAACTTGCCGCCATCTGGAGCCACTTGTTGATCCTGATCCTAGAAAGGACGAACTATCGTAGAAGCCCACCGCGTTGGATTCGGCCGTCTTCCACCAGCTTCACCAACGCCACCGTCGAGCAGCGGCTTATGAAGACCTTCACTCGAACCTCTCCGACCGCAGAAGCCCTCCAAGACTTCCCTAGCAAACCGCCTCTGAACCGGTCCACCCTGCTGGGCGAGAGACTGCGACAGGCAGCTAGGGATTTGAATATCACGCCCTCTTTCTCTCACCAAGCGTTACCTTTTAAATTATAATTGATTTCGAGAAGTGTAATTTCACGCGTATAACTTGTTTTTCGTTTCAGTTTGGCTTCTCAGTCGATGCTATAGTCCTCAATTTTGCATGGAGATTCATGCAAAAATTTTATTTTCAGATTTTTTTTCTTTTTTTTCCTATACTTTATCACACCCTTTTTGTTTATCCTGTTACAGGCTGGATTTTCGTAAAAATAAAGTTACACTTTTCTTAATCAATGAGATTAAAAAAAACCTTCGGGACCACTTAGAATTTGTAGAACTGTTCTAATAAATCAGGAAAGGTAAGAATGGAAGGCTGGTCGTAACGGGAGTATCATAGATAGTATCATGCATGCCAACTAAGCAATTTTGATGAGGTGTTATAGAATTAAATGAAGAAAGAGAGGCTTGAGTATCATATTATGATACCGTATCATATTAAATGATGTATTACTCTGTGTCATGTATGACAATAAATATAGTACTATATAATACCAACATATGATACTATGCATTACGGATATAGTATCATACACTAGTATTATATATATGATACTAGTATATGATATTCCCTATTACAACCAGTCCTAAGTCACTATTCGCTATCGGTAGTTTACTATTTTATAATGCAGCTACTAGTTGGCCAGACCAATATCAATTGTGAGATATCAGGCAACTTTTCGGTTGACCATACACACTCCAGGCTGAGTATCGTGTCTTTGCATGAAGGGATAACGCATACCTAAGGATTTTACAGCAGAGAAGATATATATTGCCATTGATAAATAATGATTAACAGAAAGAAAAAAGTTAATTCCTCAATCTCAGTGAAAAGTATTGCCGTTACGTAGTTGGCTAGTGGCACAACAAGGACTATAGCACAAATGAAGAAAATGAACCAAGAAACAAACAACCTTAGTGAAAAGTAAACTACTCCCTTCGTCCCAAAATATAAAAACATTTTTAACACTAGCATAGTAGCAAAAACGTTTTTATATTCTGAAACAGAGGGAGTAGAAATTAAGGAAGACGGAATGGCACACCCAAAAAGCATGACTGAATAGATAGTCTCCACCCTGGAGAGATGATCAACCCGTGTAGGGCTCGTTGACGAACCCGCACTTCTTCCTGATCTGGCCGTTGGTGCTGTTCTTCACCTCGATATTGCCCATCTTCACCATGGCATTCCCGAAATGTCTGTACCACAAGAAATCTCCGATCAACCACCAAGTGTACTTCTCCACCAATTCCTTGGTCTTTGGTGACGTCATGAGCGCTGCGTCGGAGGTGAAGAGCACTTTGCGATCCTTCACGTTCCTGTAGTACTGGCTGTCCAGCACGTCAGGGGTCTTGTAGTCCTGCGGCACCGTGGGATCACTGCCGGCAGGACAGTCCTGGGTCAGCTTCCCAGCGTACGTGGCGTCCATCGACGTGGTGGAGTTGTCGTTGGCCGGCGGCTGGAGACGGTCACGGAAGGAGGAGCACTGCGAGCGGCCGATGCTGTGCGCGCCGGAAAGCGCAACCATGTCGGTTTGGCTGAGTCCCTTCTTGGCGAACATTTGTGTGAGGGTATTGAGGTTGGCGAAGGGTGGTGGAAGGTTGGGGAGGGTCTCATCTTTGAGGGACACGGACCCGTCGTAGCGGCCGGCTGGCATGCTGAAGTTTATTTTGTTGCCGCTTAGTATCTTGCTGGCGTCACGGCCTGCGAAGGCGACGATGTCAGCGCAGGAGACGACACCCGGACATTTTTCCTCGATCTTCTTCTTGGCCGCGTCTATCACTTCGAAACCACGCAGGCTCAAGTTTGGGATACCGAGCATCTCCGGATCCGGCTTGCCAGCGACCTTGTTCAGCAGGACAGAGGCATCGCAACCCTGAAAGCCACGCCCAAATTGTTAGCTTCTCAATCCTGCAGTGCACAACTAGGCCTATATATCAATCCAACTTCACTTGCGTATGTATGTATGTGTACCTGGACAAAGCAGTCATGGAAGAAGAGGCGGATGAGCCCGGCCTTGATGCCGGCGGTGGCGTTGCGCACGGCGTCCAGCACGATCTTCTCGGCGTCAGGGCACTTGTCATAGTAGTAGCCGACCTTGAGCCCAGTGGCAGGTGGAGGCGGGGCAGGGGTGGAAGCCGGTGGGGGCGCCGGCGTGGTGGGAGTGGGGGTGGGATACCCCGGGGTAGGAGTAGGGCTCAGTGGGAGAGTAGCCGGTGGAGGCGGGGTAGGGCTCGTCGGAGAAGAAACCGGTGGGGGCGTGGTGGGAGTTGGGCTAGGATAGCCCGGTGTAGGGCCAGGGGTAGGGCTGGGCGGAGGAGTAGCCGGTGGGGGCGGTGGTATGATGGGAGTGTTGGGATAGCTGTAGCCGTAGCCGGATGCTTGGCAGGCCACGGAACCGAGCACGACCAGCACGGCGAGAAGGGCAAGCTTGGCCATCTTCCTCTGCTCGGGGTAGCTACTCTTGCTCGATCGAGGGACGATGGGATGAAGAAAACTTGCTGTTCCGCATGCGTATTTATAGTCTCGATCACGGGGGAAACCGCATGCATGTGTACTCCGGCCGTTTGGAGCGCACGTTTGTGATGAGTCAACCAGCTGCCGCCCGGCCGGGAACGTGGTGACCACACAGCAAGTCCATGATACGCGGCACTAAGCTTGATAGCGACTCCGTGGCCATGATCGATTGCATATACGAAAGTGCCATGCGTACGATGCTTTTCTGTTCGATTTCGTACGACAAGACACAGGCACGTTTCCCAATATTTAGGCCCACGTATCAGATGAGTCTGGTCATACAAAAACCGTATGAATTTCTGTCGTACGTATAGCAACTCTCTTGCATATATGCGTCGGCAGGTAAGGAAATCAATCCGGCTGTTACTAAGAACGAGTGGTGCAAGTGGAATTTTTTATCATTATATATTCTACTCTTGTACCCCGAAAAAGTAGTATCCTACTTGTGTAAAACTACAGTAGAAGTTGGGATATCCCCTTTTTTGTTTACCACAAACAGAACCCTGCTTTCATTTGCAAGCTAGTAGGATAACATATCATAAAGGCTGCCATGCAACAGGTGGGCATATATACTCAAATTCAGTAACTCTGTCGGTGCGTCTATGTGTGGACCGTGTTGACTGCGAAGAATATATTAAAGCTAGCTTTGTGCATAATCAGATATGGCACGCTACATGATACTCCCGCCGTCCATAATGCGTGGGCATATAGATTTTTTGAAAAATCAATCCTCATAAACTTTGATTAACTTTGTGGAGAAAAATATTTACATCTAAAATTCCAAATATATATCATTAAACTCATCATAAGATATAGTTTCGTTTTTTATATATTTATTACTGTAGACATAAATATATTTTTCTAAAAACTTGGTCAAAGTTTCAAAAGATTGACTTGTCAATAAAATCTACGCATCAGATTATGGAATACTCTTTTTGCACGTTAACAATAGCTACCGGTAACGACTCCACCATTCCTATGGTGCTTTAAGATCCGGCCCATAGACAGCTATTATTTTTTCTTTTGGGCTATACAATACCGGGTCTAATACAACTATGGTCCCCCACTACTGTCCTTACATAGTTACATGGACATGGATGTGACTGCCCAATCTCTCTCTCACACACGCATAGGTCTACTCTTCTTACACACGCATACTCCTTCCGTCCGGTGAAAAGAGTGTACATCTATCTTCTCAATGCACTTTAAAGTAGAAAAAGAACGTTTTCTCTCTCATCACATGGTAATCAAGACCAATTACGTTTTACACATAGTCTTCTTAATTTCTACATGCACTTAGCTCATTGGGGGTTGGTAATTAAAGGCAAGAGATGGTGGCTTGCATCTTTCCAATGCATTTTTTACTCCACTCCATAATTTGTCCTAAAATTTCTATATGTACACTTTTCATCGGACGGAGGGAGTAGGCCTACTCTTCTCTTTTCCGTGCAATCAAATCCATGGACTTTATTTCATCTTAGCTAATTAAAAACATTTATATATTTTAAAACATAACCTTGTTTTTGAAATAATTTATATATTTGAACTCCTGGCACCAAGACCTTTAGAAATAAACCAATATAGGGTACATTTCAAACACGTTTAAAATTCAATGTTTCACATTTTCTATGTGGAACAAACCTATTTCACATGAAAAATGTATTTTTTTGTGAAACAAGACAGTGGAAAGTGAAATATATGTTAGGAAAGTGAAAAAAAATGATATGGAAATGTCAACTTGTGAAACCGATTATTCGAAAATGTGAGACAATTTATTTCAAAAGAGTCAAATTGGTTATTTGTGAAATGTGCAATTGAAATAGATGTTTTTTTTTGTTAAATAAGTCGGTGAAAAGTGAAATACATGTTTTTAGTTGTGAAATAGCAACCACAGAAAATGAAATTGTAATGTATCATTATGAAATTGATTATTTGAAAAATTGTAACAGTTTATTTCAAAAGAGTGGCATATGTTATTTTAAATAGTCAGTCTCACAATCGTATATTACAATTTCATTTGCAAGCTAGCTAGTAGGATAATACACAGGCTGACATACAACAGCTTGCCAGATATATATACTCAAATTCAGTTCCTCTGTCGGTGCGTCTGTGTGTGGACCGTGTTGACTCCAAAGAATACATTAAAGCTATCTTTGTGGGTAATGAGATATGGCACGCTACATGATTATACACTGATATACCTTTGTTAGATGATTTCCTCGAGCCTCAATGTCATTAGCACTTTATGATGTTGCTGCTGTTACAGCTACATATTAATTTCAGCTATTTTATTATTTTCTCCAAACAAACAAGCTGGACCTACACCCTGTTAAGCGAAACAATTTTCTTCACACGTTTGATACAGAGCATTCTTCAGAGGCACGGCGTGCCATCGATTCTATTTGATCTCACGGCCAAGATATGCTCGAAAATTGTTGTGCCGAATTTTCAAAGTAACCGACCCACGCTCCCATAATCACTCTCTATCCCGAAATAATTGCCCCAAGCCAACTCATCTCACCTCAATCCCCATCTCTCGCGCATTTGTCCCTCCTCAGCTCCATCCTCGACGTTCTCCTCGATGTCCTGGCTCTCTCCCCCGCCAGACTGCCTCTACTACACATCGCGCCCAGAGGCCTCGTGGGGACTAGCCCATGAGCTGCTCGCGGAGGACCTCGCAAACTTCATATATAGTCGTTGTGTTCATCTCTAACCGGATGTGACCCTGCTTCACATGCAATCGTGGCCTGATGTCAACCTCGTCGAATCGTCATCTCTATTCGAGAAGGAACCGGCCAAGAGTGGAGTACGACAGCTTTCACCCACCCGATCTTAACCTGGCCTAATGTTTGAATCATCTCCTCATAATACTGTACAACCTCTGCGTAATTAGTTGATTTCCAACGTAATTGTTCTCTATAATTTTTGTGAGCTATCTATGTCAAATATCTTAGTCTATCCCATGTTTGTGGGTGTGATTTTGTGTCGTTCATTTTGTATTTGATCAGTAAATCGCCGCCCTTTTTGTCTCTTTGGTGTGTTTGAAGATGAAGACACCACGGGTGGCTGGTTGTATGAATCAGTCCCCATCTGATCTCGGTTCTGGTTATCCTCACAAATATCATGTTTAAAATTTTCGTGCTTCATATATATTGTATTTTTGCATCATTAGTTCATATAGTTTGATCCGTATTTGCCATGCTAACTCTTCTTCAGTACAGTTTGCTTCATACATTTCAGACTTGTGCTTCTACACTATGGTTAGTTTACTTCGTCTGCATGCTTCATGAGTGCCTGTAGACATCATGTTTTAACTTAATCAACAACTAACTCATGCTTCCTAAATTTCACATATATTATGCACAAGGTACTTGTCATCCCTTTCTGATCATAATTTGAATGACTACGTATAAACATTTTGTATTCCCATTTCAGAAAATGTGCTTCCACTATGTAGAAATTACGTTATGATTGTATAAATCTGAAACATCCAAATTTTCATGCTTTATATGAATCATACATGTGATTATTCATGGTGCACAGTTTGCTTAGCTATGCTTTTTCACCGTCTACAGCTTCATATCTTTCACTCTTTGCTTCTACATTTTGTTTGGTTTGCTTCACTTCCATGCTTAATTTGTATTGTATCGTAAGCATCGTGTTTGTATCCAAAGCAAACAACTCATACTTCTAAATTTCTGCAGCGTTGACAGGAACGGAAACACATGCACTGCGATGGTGACCGATGATGGGCATGGTGTGTGTGGCGTGTGATTGAGCATCTCAGTGTCGAGTATGTATTGGATGTCCGTTTAATCTACGTAATGTTTGGATGTTTAGCTTGTTGTACGTTTAAACTTTGCATTTTAAGTTTGAATCGGAGTATGCGATGTGAGATTGAAATAGTTTGCATATTTGTTTTGAAAATAAGGAGTTTTGATGTTTTTTAACATAGTACACACATAGACGCTCATCCTTACGCACATACACTCACCCATATGAATGCACGCATCCACACCCTACCCCTATCAGCACATCCGAGAGACTGAGCCAGCACATCATCTTGAGATTGAAGAAGTCGTCACAGACGCCTCCGTAGTCGACAGGAACGTCTCTTCCCACTGAACACACATCGCCGAAAGGCCTGAAATAAATCTAGGAGAATGTGAGCAACAGTGTCAACTCTAGGACTTGCTCTGTTGGCCTGGGGACACCACTATCGTCCTAACCATCCAACCACAGATTGATTCGCGAATATGGATGTTTTTGTGCCCAATTTTAAGGCAGCTGTTGGAGACGCTCAATTTGTCATGCCTTAAGAATTAACTTTTTGTGCTATATATTGTACGTCAAGCACTTTTTGCTTCCCTAAAATAGGGCAGCCATTGGACCTGTCTGCCTTTCTATGTGTGGGTTCTTTGTTGTGTTGCTCTTAAAACCTTTGTCGCATTTTTTTTCTTCTATGGTAAACACATGCAGCTCTCCTACATGGTTGAAAAAATGTTTTTTTTAGAAACGATTGCTAAAACCGAGTATTTCAAAGATACATTGAGGTGAACATGGTTTCATTTGTGCCCATGTGAATAGTAAAATCTAGAAAAATCCATATATATTTTTTGGATTTTGTGGTATCAAACTAGGCTGACCATTCTACTCACTTGTGAAGTTTGATTAAGGAATGACACCCGTTGTATTTTTAGTGAAGAAAATACAATTGAGATCTTACTATTCATTTAAACAGTGTTTGTTTAACATCAGTTTTGTCATTTTTGCGCAGAATATCATGATGGCATTTATTCATAAAACTTCATACAGGAGTATACCGGTCGACTATATATGGTAAAAAATAAATCGGATTTATTTTATTTTTCATGATATTTTTAGAATTTACTACTCATGACTGGGGTTTTGGTGAAACCATTTTCCAAAAGTCGGCGTCCAAGTTTCAGTCTTTACCTAAGTATTCAAAATGATACTCCATATTCACAAAGACAAACAAGGTTGGAATATTATGGTTTGCTTTGCCGCTAGAACCAATATACTTTTTTTGCGGGAATAGAACCAAATATACTTCGTGTAAAATATTTTGTAGTTCCAAGTTTCTCACTCCATATATACGCCAAAAGAATTCCAAACAGAAGTACTATATTTTGCATGTCCTAGTCTGAAAAAAATAAACCAGAAAAAAAAATCATCACCAACGGCATGCATGTGCCGAATGTGGCATCGATCAATTCATGAGACCGTCTTACGATGAACCACCTGATCGATCGACACGTCACACTTTGTTGATGATCCAGCATTTCTTCCTGATCTCGCCGTCGGCGCTGGTCTTGACCCCGACGCCGCCCATCTTTACCATCGCCGCCGCGAACTTCTTCTCCCACAGCCCACTGGCATGCGCGTTATCGAGCACCATCCTCGCCGTCTCGTTCGACGCCATGAGCGCCGCATCGGAGGTGAACAGCACCTTGTGGTCCACGGCGTTCTGGTAGTACTGCCGGTCCAGGTCGTCGGGGGTCTTGAAGTCCTGCATCGCTGTGGGGTCGCTGCTGCTGCTTCGCTGGCAGGAGCTCGCGAACTCGGGGTCCATGTCGGAGGAGTTGGCCGGGAGGCGGTCGTGGAAGGACGAGCAGCTGGAGCGGCCGACGGAGTGCGCGCCGGAAAGGGTGACCATGTCCTCGAGGCTCAGCCCCTTGGCGTGGAAGCTGTCCTTGAGCTTCTGGAGGCCGGAGGTGGGCGACGGCAGGTTGAGGGTGGTCTCGTTGGCGAAAGACACGCGCCCGTCGTAGCGGCCGGCCGGCATGGGGAAGTAGGCGGCCGTGCGGTTGGTGAGGAAGAAGGTGGCGTCGCGGCCGGCGAAGGCGAGGACGTCCGCAAGACGACACAACGCCGGGCAGAGCCTCCTCGAGCGCCGCCTTTGCCGCGTCGATGACCTCGAAGCCCCGGAGGGTCTTGTTCGGCGGGCCCTTCAACTCTGTGGGTTCGCCGGAGCCGGTCGTGTTGAGGAGAACGGAAGCATCGCACCCCTGAACGATCACGTCACGCACAGCACGTAAGAATGGCGGAATGCTAATTAAGAGTATTGATCAGACTAATTAGAAGCGATGTGAGCGTCTGGATTATTTACCCGGACGAAGCAGTCGTGGAAGAAGAGGCGGATGAGCCCCGCGCCGGTGCCGCGATTCTTGTCCGTGGCGTTCTTCACGGCCTCCCTGACGATAGCCTCCGCATTTGGGCAGGAGTAGCTGTAGTGACCGACACTGAGCCCAGGGCTGGGTGAGTTTGAGATAGGAGGATAAGGGGCTGGAGCAGGGCTATCCGGGCTTGGGCTAGGGCTAGGGCTTGAAATATAAGGTGCTGGACTAGGGCTGGGGCTGGGTGGATTGGGTTGTCTTGGATTGATCGGGCTTGCGCTAGGAGGATATGTGGGTTGGCTAGGGCTTGGGCTCGGTGGATAAGCAATAGTAGTGCTCGGGCTCAATGGGCTTGGACTAATGGTAGGAGGATTAGTAGGTGGACTTAGGTCAGGTGAATATGTGGGTGGTGTTTGACTAGACAGGTTTGGACTAGGGCTAGGAAGGTACTCCGGTGAGCTTGCGCTCGGGGCACTGGAAGAACCAGACGGAGGAAGAGCGGGTTGGCTGACGCTCGGTGGATATACCGGCGGGCTTTGGCTCGGTGCGCCTAGGTCGACGCTAGGACTAGGAGGCTGAGCGAGCGGGCTCGGGCTCGGGCTCAACACAATTGGGCTCGGCATGGGCTGGCTGGGGCTCGCAGCCGGAGGGTAACTGATTGTCTTCAAGCTCGCCGGGGCCGAGCTTGGAGAATACGCCGGTGACTCCGCTGGCGAACCATTGTCACCTTGGCACGCCACGGACCCCAGCAACGCGAGCAAGGCGAGGGCGGCGAGCTTGACCATCTCTGCTACTGCTATCTCTACTGCTGCTTGTAACTGTATTCGCTATCTGAAACAACTTGTGTGCTTGGAGTAATGACGAAGAGCTACGACCGTCCTATATATTGCTCAGGAGCGCCGGAGGAGACGAGGAATGTACGCGGAATGTCTCCGCGCAATCCGGGGGAGCCTCACGTGGCGAAGGTTGTGAAGTCAAGGGCCGGAACATGGCAGCGGCACCGAGTAGTTCCCAGCTCAATCAATTGACGCTGACACGTCTAATTGCCTAATTGCTCCGCTATGCCGACTGGCACGCAATCATCTGCGGAGAAAACTAGATGGGGAATAATCATCGCTCTGTTCTGCAGCTGTAACGCGGGACGCATGTACAAAATTAGGATGGTACAAGTGTGTAGTACACGCCGCGTACAAAATTGGTTGATGACAACCGGCCAAGGTTGCTTCCTCATTGATTCAAGTAGTAAAATAGATACTAAAATGGATGCATTGATCGGTGTCGGTGTCGGTGTGTAAACAAGTGCATTGCACAGCCAGCAAGCTGCTGTTGTTGTTTTTGCTGTTTTTGCGTGGGGGGTAAGATTGCTGACTTGTAGCAGCTCCAAATGTCATAGTGTTGGTTTTTGCCTATGCTATATCAGCAAGTTGCTTAGCTTGGCGTAGTTTTGGCCTGAGGTGGTGACGGTGCTGGTGGTGCAGCCCGCCTTCGTCTCTGTTTGAGTAAATTGTACAAAACCATCGCTTTAAAGGCAAGGTTTATGAAAACCATTATAATATTTTTTTTTAGAAAACACCATATCTTCGGTAATCTTTTTGCAGAAAACACTGATCGGCGGATCGGGTTCAGATAAGTGAGATTATGACAGACGGGACCCGCCAGACAGGCTGACGTGGCACCAACCTCTCACACCGTTACATCGAACCGTTTTGCTTGACAGGGGACCCGCTTGTCAGTGAAATACTCTCTTCTCTGTGTCAGACCACTTAGTCATTTTATCGAGCAGGTGCAGCTCACCGCGGCCGTGCAGGTGTTGCAGGGCGCAGGAGGTTCGCCGAGGCGGTCTCCGGCGCACCACCACGCGCCGACGCCGTATTGCGCAACCCCGCCGATCTGACAAGGGGAGGGAGCAACGGTCCGGCCGCCGGCGTTGTCGCTTCGTCCCGAACCAGAGCCGCCGTGGTGCTCGAGCAGGGAGTCGCCGCCTCCTCCATCAGCCATGGCGAGCACCCTGCTCACCAGCTGCTGCAGCTCCTACGTCGATGGCGGCTCAAGCGCGGAGGCAGAGGCACCAGCTGGATTGGAGCGTGGAGCGTGGATCCGAGGTGCAGAAGGCGCTGGCGGCTCAGTTCTTGCCGGATCTGGGTGAGGGCGAGCTAATGGCGGCTCCATCCTAATCTGATGATGCTGCTGCTCGGGCAGAGGAGGAATCGTGGCTGCAACACCTCCCCTCGGTGGATCCCGTCGCAAACGGGCTCAACGGCGACATATCCGACCGGGGAAAGAGGAGGCCATCCGCGGGAATGAGCTCGGCAGCCAGATCCTGTCTCGGAGATGGGGATGCAGACGGTGCTCCCGACGTTGAGAAGGTGCGGCGGCCCGCGGTCGGCAAGCTCCAGCGTCAGTGGATGGTCGCGGGAGGGGGGGGGAGCACTGTTTCCGTCGCTGAGCTCGAGCACGCCGGTGCCCAAGGGGATGCAGACCTTGGTGTGCACCAGTGCCGAGGGGGATGCAGACCACGGCGACGCTCCAGCCTAGTGGGATGCAGACCACGGCGGAGGCTGGCCTGGGCGAGGCAACGGCGGCGGGGGGCCTTGGCGAGGCAACTGCAGGGCGAGCCCGATGGTGGACCGCGGCTGTGCGAAGTCTGCGTGAAGATAAGATGAACCTGTTTTTTTTCTTTGTTCTTCCAATGACAGGTGGACCCACATAGGGGTGATAACGTTATCAGGCGTTGCCGTTACATGTGAATTTTAAGCGGTGCCACATCAGCCTGACTGACGGGTCCCTTCTGTCATAAACTCACTTATCTGAGCCCGATCCGTCAATCAATGTTTTATGCAAAAAGATTACCGAAGACATGGTGTTTTCTGTAAAAAAAAATGTATTGTAGTGGTTTTTGCAAACCTTGCCTTCAAAGTGATGGTTTTGTGCAATTTACTCTCTCTGTTTCTTGCCCCTGTTTTTATCTTCTTGTACTGCCACACCCGTGTACGCGTCCAGGCGTACTGCCCAAAGACGAGTAAGATATGTATGCCGTGACACCTATTGTGATGCCAGACACAAAGGAAGGGAGAAATGAAACCTGCACTGCATCATAAAGGCAGGGATCCACTTTGTCGTCCCCGTCGTCCTCGGCAAACTAAAATGAAAATGTTATGGATTAGCAATGTGACCTTAAATGAATTTGCCATATGACCAAATTATTTTGCCATGTTACGAATGGAAAACTAATAGAAAATGGAAAATGTTAAGAATGTGGCATGTGACAATAATAGAATTTGCCATGTGACAATAATGAAATTTGTCATGTAAACAGAAAAACGAATTTAACATGTTATGAATACAAATAAGAAGAATTTACCATTATAAATGGAAAAACCTGTATACAGTGGATCGGGAGGCCCTGGACGGAGTTTACATTCTCCATGCCGAAGGAAGCCATGTAATTATTTCAGGCGGCAACAACAGCTGTCGTTGGGGATGGACGCGACGCACTGTTTTAGGAAGATAGATGGCTCGACGGTTATCGGATACAGGAGCTGGCACCACGGGTGTACAGTACGGTCCTGGCACAAACGAGGGAAGCAAGGACAGTATTTGAGGCCATTGCGCAAGGTAGATGGGCCACGGTCATCGGGCCAGTCGACATGGCCGGAATCGCGGAATATATGAGCATCTGGCCCAGGATAGCTTCCATCTCGTGGTCACGGGAGAATGTATTTCTTGTACAACAAGCTCTCCTTTTTCTTTGTATAATTGACGACGTGGCTCTCCTATGTATTTATATATACATGTATATTGCACCCGATCAATAAATCGTGAGTTGTATCAGCCTATCTTCGATCCTCCTACCCTAGTCGCGCCGCCGTTGCTCCCAGCCGCCGCCGCTAGCCTCGCTACGCCCGCGCCGCCGAATCTCTCGCCGCCGCCGTAGCTTTCCTCCCACGCGCTGCTGGCCCCTTGCCGCCGCCAACCCTCGCGATCGCACCGCCCACCCGCCGCTCGCCTCTCTTCTACCCGCCAACCCGCCGCTAGCCTCCCTACCACTAGTCGCCCGACGCCACCCCCTCTGCCGCTCGCCAAACCCGCCGCTAGTCGCCGCTTCCTAACCCTAAAACCCGCCGAAACCCTAACCTCACCCCGGCTGCTCCTAAACCCTAGCCATCACTGAACCCGCCGTCATGTCTGGCTCCGACCTCTCCCACCGTTCGGCCGCCTCTACCCCTCCGGTAGTGTGCCCGCCGAACCCCTTCGACTGCTCCGCCGGCTCCTCCGCCGCTGCCCTCCCCGATCCCGCCTACATCTGCGATGTTCCCATCGAACGTCGCGTCCCGGTCATCCTCTCCCACAAAGAGACGAACTTTTATGCCTGGAAAACATACTTCAATCTCCTCTTTCGTGAATATAACCTGCAGGATCACATTGACGGCACCGCCAACCTCTTCGTCCTGAACCGCGACGCCGACTGGCTGGCGATAGACGCCACCATCAGCAGGTGGCTCTTCCTCACCGTGTCCAAGGACATCTTCCACACCGTCGTTCGCGACAAGGATGATGCCTGCACGGTGTGGAACAAGATCGTTGGCCTCTTCACCGACAACAAGTTCCAACGGATTGTGTTTCTGCAGAAGGAGTTCTTCGGGTGTCACCAAAATGACCCCTCCGTCGACGAATACTGCATGCGCCTCAAGACCCTCTCCGACGAGCTCAATGACATCGGCTTCAAGGTGGATGACGAGTTACTCCTCTCCACCCTCACTGCTGGCCTCAATGAGGATCTCGGCAACGCCGCCTCCAACTTCACCCTCATGGAGAACCCTACCTACGAGCGGGCGGTGGCTTATCTCCGTCTTGAGGAACGCCGGTTGAAGCATCTTCGCTCCCGTGCCGTTCATACCGCCTTCGCCGCCGGCTACTCGCGCGGCGGTCCTGCACACGCGGGCGCGCCCCCGGCTTTCCAGCGCTGTTCCAGGCGCCCCGCTCCACGGCCCCTCCTGCGTCGCACGGTGCCTACGGTGCCCCGTACCATCCGCAACCTGCGGCTCCCTCGGCTCCTGCGGCTCTTCCTCAACATCCGCCGCGCAAGAGTCAGCAGCAACATCAAGCCTTAACTTGGCCAAGAAGGCCAAGAAGAAGCATGCAACAAGGCGCCTACTCAAAGCAGCCGACGCCGCCTTGGGGGCGGCCACAACCCCTGGACAGGGTTTGTGCACGCCTACACCATGCCCATGCCCCCCCCCCTCTCCGAGTCTTCTCGGGCCCGGTCCTTCCGGTCAGCAGGCTTTCTTTGCCGGTCAGCAACCCGGTCCGGTCGGCCCACAGCCCTACTACTCCCCCGCTCTGGTTGGCTATGGCGGGCGAAACCCTACCGCCGGAGTGACCGGCTATTCAGGCGACCCTGCGCTGGTCTCTTATGATCCGGCCCTGATACGTCGCCAACGTATCTATAATTTTTGATTGCTCCATGCTACTTTATCTACTGTTTTGGACTATATTGGGCTTTATTTTCTACTTTTATATTGTTTTTGGGACTAACATATTAACCGAAGGCCCAGCCCAGAATTGCAGCTTTTTGCCTATTTCAGTGTTTCGAAGAAACGGAATATCAAACGGAGTCCAAACGGAATTAAACCTTCGGGAACGTGATTTTCTCACCGAACGTGATCCAGGAGACTTGGACCCTACTCCAAGGAACAAAAGAGGCGGTCACGAGGGTCGGGGGCGCCCCCCTGATACGTCCATTTTGCATCATGCTTTTATATCGATATTTATCGCATTATAGGTTGTTATTTCACGTTATGTCACAATACTTATGGTTATTCTCTCTTATTTAACAAGGTTTACATGAAGAGGGAGAATGCCGGCAGCTGGAATTCTGGGCTGGAAAAGGAGCAAATATTGGAGACCTATTCCGTGCAACTCCAAAAGTCCTGAAACTCCACGGAATATCTTAAAATAAATAAAGAAAAATCGTCGCCAAAGATGAAGGCCAGGGGGCCCACACCCTGCTCATGAGGGTGGGGGGCGCGCCCCTACCTCATGGCCCCCCTGGTGGCTCTCCGATGCCCATCTTCTCCTATATGAAGTCTTCCGATGATAAAAAAATCAGAAGCAACCTTACGGGACGAAACTCCGTCGCCACGAGGCGGAACCTTGGCGGAACCAATCTAGGGCTCCGGCGGAGCTATTCTACCGGGGACACTTCCCTCCGGGAGGGGGAAATCATCGTCGTCATCATCACCAACGCTTCTCTCATCGGGAGAGGGCAATCTCCATCAACATCTTCACCAGCACCATCTCATCTCCAAACTGTAGTTCATCTCTTGTATCCAATTCTTGTCTCCAAGTCCGGGATTGGTGCTAGTAGGTTGCTAGTAGTGTTGATTACTCCTTGTAGTTGATGCTAGTTGGTTTATTTGGTGGAAGATCATATGTTCAGATCCTTTATGCATATTATTACCCTCCGATTATGAACATGAATATGCTTTGTGAGTAGTTACGTTTGTTCACGAGGACAAGGGAGAAGTCTCGCTATTAATAGTCATGTGAATTTGGTATTCGCTCGATATTTTGATGAGATGTATGTTGTCTAGCCTCTAGTGGTGTTATGTGAACGTCGACTACATAAAACTTCACCATTATTTGGGCCTAGAGGAAGGCATTGGGAAGTAATAAGTAGATGATGGGTTGCTAGAGTGTGTAAGCTTAAACCCTAGTTTATGCGTTGTTTCGTAAGGGGCTGATTTGGATCCAATTGTATCATGCTATGGTTAGTATTACCTAAATACTATAGTTGTATTTTCGGATGCTAGAAATAGAGGTTAATCATAAGTGGGATGTTTGTTCAAGTAAGAACAGCGCCCAAGCACCAGTCCACCCACATATCAAATTATCAAAGTACCGAACGCGAATCATATGAACGTGATGAAAACTAGCTTGACGATATTCCCATGTGTCCTCGGGAGCGTTTTTCCTATTATAAGAGTTTGTTCCAGCTTGTCCTTTGTTACAAAAAGGATTGGGCCACCTTGCTGCACCTTATTTACTTTTGTTACTTGTTGCTCGTTACAATTTACCTTATCACAAAACTATCTGTTACCACTTATTTCAGCACTTGGAGAGAATACCTTGTTGAAAACCGCTTATCATTTTCTTCTGCTCCTCGTTGGGTTCGACACTCTTACTTATCGAAAGGACTACGATAGATCCCCTATACTTGTGGGTCATCAAGACTCTTTTCTGGCGCCGGTGCCGGGGAGTGTAGCGCCTTTGGTAAGTGGAATTTGGTAAGGAAAAATTTATATAGTGTGCTGAAATTTTCTGTCACTTGTTACTATGGAAAGTAATTCTCTGAGGGGCTTGTTCGGGGTATCTTCACCCCGTCCAAAGAGAGCAAAGAGTTGCTCCTCAACCTACTGAACCTATTGAAAATGAAACTCCTTTTGAAGTTCCTTTGGGTATGATGGAAAAATTGCTGGCTAATACTTTTACAGGAGATGGAACAAAGCATCCTGATGAACTTCTACTCTATGTGGATGAAGTTTGTGGATTATTTAAGCTTGCAGGTATACCCGATGATGTTGTTAAGAAGGTGGTCTTTCCTTTATCTTTGAAGGAAGACGCATTGATATGGTATAGGCTATGTGATGATACGAGATCATGGAACTATAAAAGATTGAAATTGGAATTTCATCAAAAGTATTACCCTATGCATCTTGTTCATCGTGATCGCAATTATATATATAATTTTGGCCTCATGAAGGAGAAAGCATCGCTCAAGCTTGGGGAGGCTTAAATCAATGTTATATTCATGCCCCAATCATGAGCTCTCAAGAGAAATAATTATTCAAAGTTTTTATGCTCGGCTTTCTGATAATAATCGCACCATGCTCGATACTTCTTGTGCTTTGGCTCTTTTATGATGAAGACTATTGAATTTAAATGGAATTTATTGGATAGAATTAAACGCAACTCTGAAGATTGGGACCTCGACGAAGGTAAAGAGTCAAGTATGACGCCTAAGTTTGATTGTGTTAAATATTTTATGGATACCGATATTTTCCGTAAGTTTAGCACTAAATATGGACTTGACTCTCAGATAGTAGCTTCTTTCTGTGAATCTTTTGCTACTTATGTTGATCTCCCTAAGGAGAAGTGGTTTAAATATCATCCTCCCATAGAAGTAAAAGTAGTTGCACCTATTAAAGTTGAAGAAAATATCATCACTTATAATGATCCTATTGTTCCTACCGCTTATGTTGAGAAACCACCTTCCCTGTTAGAATAAAGGATCATGCTAAAGCTTCAACTGTTGTTCGTAAAAGCAATATTAGAACTTATACACCTCCTGAGCAAGTTAAAGTAGAACCCAATATTGCTATTGATAAAGATCTCTTGTCTGATAATATTGATGGGCATGTTATTCAATTCTGTGATGAAACTGCTAGAATTGCTAAACCGTGTGCTAAAGATAAACATAGACCTGTGGTAGGCGTGCCTGTTATTTACATTAAAATAGGAGATCATTGTTATCATGGCTTATGTGATATGGGTGCTAGTGCTAGTGCAATACCCATTGAGTTATATAAAGAAATTATGCCTGACATTGCACCTATTGAGTTAGAAGAAATTGATGTCACAATTAAGCTTGCCAATAGAGATACTATTTCACCAAAGGGGAATTGTTAGAGATGTTGAAGTCTTGTGTGAGAAAACTAAATATCCTGCTGATTTTCTTGTTCTTGGTTCTCCACAAGATAGCTTTTGTCCCATTATATTTGGTAGACCCTTCTTGAATACTGTTAATGCTAGGATAGATTGCAAAAAGAATGTTGTTACTATTGGCTTGGATGATATGGTTCATGAGTTTATTTTCTCTAAATTTAGTAAACAACATCGTGAGGAAGAATTGCCTAGTAAGGATGAAATTATTGGTCTTGCTTCTATTGTTGTGCCTCCTAGTGATCCTTTAGAACACTATTTGCTAGACCATGAAAATGAGATGTTCATGAATGAAAGAAGGGAAATAGATGAAGTATTCTTTAAACAGGAACCTATTCTCGCAACACAATTTGCTGTTGAAATCCTAGGGGATCCTCCTCCACCCAAGGGTGATCCCGTGTTTGAGCTTAAACCGTTGCCTGATAATCTTAAATATGCTTATCTTGATGAAAAGAAAATATATCATGTTATTATTAGTGCTAACCTTTCAGAGCATGAAGAAGAAAGATTATTGAAAACACTGAAGAAGCACCGTGCCACTATTGGATATACTATTGATGATCTTAAGGGCATTAGTCCCACTCTATGTCAACATAAAATAAATTCGGAAGCGGATGCCAAACCTGTTCGTGATCCTCAACGACGTTTGAATCCTAAAATGAAAGAAGTGGTAAGAAAAGAAATACTCAAGCTTCTGGAGGCAGGTATAATTTACCCCGTTGCTGATAGTCAGTGGGTAAGTCCTGTCCATTGTGTCCCTAAGAAGGGAGGTATTACTGTTGTCCCTAATGATAAAGATGAATTGATTCCACAAAGAATTATCACAGGTTATAGGATGGTAATTGATTTCCGCAAATTAAATAAAGCTACTAAGAAATATCATTACCCCTTGCCTTTTATTGATCAAATGCTAGAAAGATTATGCAAACATACACATTATTGCTTTCTAGATGGTTATTCTGGTTTATCTCAAATACCTGTGTCGGCTAAAGATCAATCAAAGACTACTTTTACATGCCCTTTTGGTACTTTTGCTTATAGACGTATGCCTTTTGGTTTATGTAATGCACCTGCTACCTTTCAAAGATGCATGATGGCTATATTCTCTGACTTTTGTGAGGTTTTCATGGACGATTTTTCCGTCTATGGTTCGTCTTTTGATGATTGCTTGAGCAATCTTGAACGAGTTTTGCAGAGATGTGAAGAAACTAATCTTGCCTTGAATTGGGAAAAGTGCCACTTTATGGTTAATGAAGGTATTGTCTTGGGGCACAAAGTTTACGAAGAGGTATTGAAGTTGATAAAGCCAAGGTTGATGCTATTGAAAAGATGCCATGTCCCAAGGACATCAAAGGTATAAGAAGTTTCCTTGGTCATGCCGGATTTTATAGGAGGTTCATTAAGGACTTCTCAAAAATTTATCGTCCTTTGACTAATTTATTACAAAAAGATGTACCATTTGTCTTTGATGATGATTGTGTAGAAGCATTTGAAATACTTAAGAAAGCATTAATCATCGCACTTTTGTTGTTCAGCCACCGATTGGAATTTACCCTTTGAAATTATGTGTGATGCTAGTGATTATGTCAGTAGGTGCTGTTCTAGGGCAAAGAGTTGATAAGAAATTAAATGTTATCCATTATGCTAGTAAGACTCTAGACAATGCTCAAAGAAATTATGCTACTACCGAAAAGGAACTTTTAGCAGCTTGTATTTGCTTGTGATAAATTCAGACCATATATTGTTGATTCTAAAGTAACTATTCACATCGATCATTCTCGCTATTAAATATCTTATGGAAAAGAAAGATGCTAAACCTAGACTTATTAGATGGGTTCTCTTGCTGCAAGAATTTGATTTGCATATTGTTGATAGAAAAGGAGCAGAGAACCCTGCTGCGCATAAACTTATCTAGGTTAGAGAATGTTCTTGATGACCCACTACCTATTGATGATAGCTTTCACGATGAACAATTAAATGTCATAAGCACTTCTCGTAGCACTCCATGGTATGCTGATTATGCTAATTATATTGTTGCTAAATTTATACCACCTAGCTTCACATACCAACAAAAGAAAAAGTTCTTTTATGATTTGCGGCATTACTTTTGGGATGACCCACATCTTTATAAAGAAGGAGTAGATGGTGTTATTAGACGTTGTGTGCCTGAGCATGAACAGGAACAGATCCTACGCAAGTGTCACTCCAAAGCTTATGGAGGACACCACGCTGGAGATAGAACCGCACATAAGGTATTGCAATCCGGATTTTATTGGCCCACTGAGGGAGTCCTGGATTAGGGGGTGTCCGGATAGCCGAACTATCACCGTTGGCCGGACTCCTGGACTATGAAGATGCAAGATTGAAGACTTCGTCCCGTGTCCGGATGGGACTTTCCTTGGCGTGGAAGGCAAGCTTGGCGATACAGATATGTAGATCTCCTACCATTGTAACCGACTCTGCATAACCCTAACCCTATTCGGTGTCTATATAAACCGGAGGGTTTTAGTCCATAGGACGAACAACAATCATACCATAGGCTAGCTTCTAGGGTTTAGCCTCTCTGATCTCGTGGTAGACCCACTCTTGTACTACCCATATCATCAATATTAATCAAGCAGGAGTAGAGTTTTACCTCCATCGAGAGGGTCCGAACACAGGTAAAAACATCGTGTCCCTTGTCTCCTGTTACCATCCGCCTAGACGCACAGTTCGGGACCCCCTACCCGAGATCCGCCGGTTTTGACACCGACATTGGTGCTTTCACTGAGAGTTCCTCTGTGTCGTCATCCTTAGGCTCGATGGCTCCTTCGATCATCAACGACGAAGCGGTCCCGGGTGAGACTTTTCTCCCCGGATAGATCGTCGTATTCGGCGGCTTCGCACTGTGGGCCAACTCACTTGGCCATCTGGAGCAGATCGAAAGCTACGCCCCTGGCCATCAGGTCAGATTTGGGAGTTTGAACTACACGGCCGACATCCGCGGAGACTTGATGTTCGACGGATTCGAGCCACAGCCAAGCGCCAAGACCGCCTCTCGATGGGCAGGATCTAGCTCTCTTGCGGTCAAAGTGCCTCGAGGTCGCGATCAGCGTCCGCTCCGACCCTTAGCTCGGAGCCGACTCCCCCTATCGAGGACGAGTGGTTGGACACCGCCTCGGGGGCTACGATTTCTACGGCGATTGAGCCGAACTCCATCCCTGTCCTTTGCGAAGACTGTGACTCCAAGGTGACGGACTCCTCTCTGGACTCCGAACCCTCCGCGCCCCTGCCAATTGAATCCAATTGGGCACCGGTTATGGAGTTCACTGCCACAGACATCTTTCAGCACTCGCCCTTTGGCGACATCCTGAATTCACCGAAGTCTCTCTCTTTATCAGGAGAGCCCTGGCCGGACTATGGTCAGGAAGGTTGGGATGCGGACGATGAAGATTCGCTGAAGTCTCTCTCTTTATCAGGAGAGCCCTGGCCGGACTATGGTCAGGAAGGTTGGGATGCGGACGACGAAGAAATTCAACGCCCACCCACCGCCCACTTTGTAGCCACTGTCGAAAGCTTAAACGACGTGCTCGAGTTCGACTCCGAAGACATCGACGGTATGGACGACGATGTAGGAGACTGAACCAGCACCTATAGGATACTGGACAGCCACGTCATCCCACGATGTATACATGGTGGACACACCTAAAGGAAACGACGACGAGGAACAACGGGACACTACGAAGGATAAATCCCTTGAAAAGCAGTCAAAACGGCAACGTAAACGCCGCACCAAGTCCCGCCTCGACAAAGACCCAGCCATAGAGCAGGGCGAGCCGGTGGACGACGAAAATGCTATCGAGCAACCGTCCGAACAGGACAACTTGGATAAACAACCCGTCCCCGGCAAAGATAACAGTCCGGACGATCTCACACCGGACAAATTGTTGGAACAGAACCTCCACAAAAGGCTCATCGCCACTGCGCGTAGCCTGAAAAAGCAGAAGCGGAAGCTCAAAACAGCGGAAGACGCACTCAGAATCAGAAGGAGCAAAGTACTCAACACCGCAGAGAAATACGGCGGCAGTCGCCAAACAAAGAGCTACCCGAAGCGTAAATTACTGCCCGAGTTCGATGAGGAGGCCTTAAAGCCCCTGCAATCAAAGAACAAAGAGGCCTCCCGGTCGAATAGACGACCACATGGCAAACACAGAGCGGCAAGCGGCGCCGCACACAAGCATGCACGCGATCCGCATAAGGATTCACATCAAAAGGATGGCCCAGTTAGGTCCATCTATGGGCCGAGAAAGCAAGCTCTTCTAAGCAATGCAACACGCCAAATATCCGAACACCACGGCACACCCAAATATAGGGGCGCCGCACACCCCCTGTGTTTCACCGATGAGGTGCTGGATCACGAATTCCTAGCGGGATTCAAACCCGTAACACATAGAGGCATACGACGGAACCACAGATCCCGAAGTCTACATTGAGGATTACATCCTCCACATACACATGGCTAGAGGAGATGATCTCCATGCCATAAAATACTTACCCCTCAAGCTCAAAGGGCCAGCTCAGCATTGGCTCAAAACCTCCCTGAAAATACCATTGGTAGTTGGGAAGAGCTCGAGGATGCTTTTCGGGAAAATTTTCAAGGGACTTATGTCCGTCCTCCGGATGCACGCGATTTAAGTCATATAACTCAACAACCCGGAGAGTCAGCCCGCAAATTCTGGAACAGGTTCCTTACCAAAAAGAACCAAATAGTCGACTGCCCGGACGCCGAAGCCTTAGCAGCTTTCAAACACAACGTCGCCAGACACCTCGGCCAGGAGAAGCCGAGAACTATGGATGCATTAACAAGCCTCATGACCCGCTTTTGCGCGGGAGAGGATAGTTGGCTGGCAAGATGCAGTCCCAGCGACCCAAGTACATCCAAGTCAGGGATGGAAATGGAAAACCACGACGCAGCAAGGACCAAATACGGACAAAGGGAAACAACCCAAGAGCACGATACCAATGCCGGATTCAAGCTCCGGCAGAATCATAAAAATTGCCCCTCAAGGACAGCAAAGGACGAGCTATCCAACTTAAACAAAATCTTGGACAAAATATGCCAAATCCACAGTACTCCCGGGAAGCCTGCAAACCATACCCACAGATATTGTTGGGTCTTCAAGCAGTCCGGCAAACTCAATGCCGAAGACAAGGGGCTCGACACACCAAGCGAGGACGATGATGAACCCCACAAGCAGAGCATCGGAAAACAAAAGAATTTCCCACAAAAAAATCAAAACAGTGAACTCACTTCAAGTGACAAAAGGGAAAAACAGAGCGGCGCCCATAGAAACACGTGCCGCACGGTCTATCCCAGTAGAGTCCCAACGATGGTTGTCAAAACCAATCACCTTCGATAATCAGGACTATTCAGGATGTATCCTGAACGCAGGATGGACTGCCTTGATATTAGATCCTATAATCGACGGACTCCAATTTACACAAGTCCTAATGGACGGAGGTAGCGATCTAAACCTGCTATATCAGGACACAATTCGCAAAATGGGGATAGACCCAACCAAAATTCTCCATAGCGACACCTCCTTCAAAGGGGTAATGCCAGGCCTATATGCCCATTATACGGGCTCCCTACTGCTAGAAGTTGTGTTCGGCTCACCCGACAACTTCCGCCGCAAAAAGTTAACCTTCCACATCGCCCCATTCGAAAGTAGCTATCAAGCACTCTTTGGGCGTGAAGCTTTCGCCCGCTTTAACGCAATACCGCATTATGCATCTCTTACACTTAAAATGCCCGGTCCACGCGGCATCATCTCATTAAAAGGGAGTATTAAGTGTCACTCGAGCACGGAAGAACATGAGACTGCCTTGATAGCCCCACACCAATCCGGCTCTGCTAATCAAAGCACCTGAATAGGTCATTCGAACCCCGGACATGGCTAGACGAGTCCGGCGCCTACTAGCGGCATACCCCCGCACTAGGGGCTGCACGCATGTACAACAAGAGACAATAAAGCTCAATTTTATTCACTTTTCGAACCGTACTCTATTTATTTAATATAAAGTACATTTTTCGCACGATCTTTTTTTTCTTTTCAACTAAGTTCTTCTCTTTTACAGATGAACAACGTGCTACGCCCGTCCAGGATACGACACAACGGAGACACAGGCGCAGACGTGCAGTAGGGACCCGTTGCAAGGATTCTTTTCAGATTAAGACCCTGCGTAAACCTTTTTCTTGTCTCTTGTTGATACACATCCCCGGTTTCTTGCTATAACCGAGGAGGAGGCTGGTGTTTTGGCATCGGCCGCACGAGAATCTTTTATGCCGCACTGGACACGGGGGCTTAGGGCATTATTCTGCCCGTTTTCATAAAGATCGAATACCTTAGGGAGTGTTCGGCGTCTCGAGTTAGGCCTTATATGCATCAGCTCTGAATCATGTCTTTGGTCAAATGTTGGGTTTGCCCGGCTCCCATGTTTTGGTACCTTACGTTCCGTTATATCGGCTAAGGTAGCGCCGGGAGAACCAACGCGATTGTGCCCGGTTGAGCTGGGTTGAGCACCTCGATGGAGAAAGCTAAAACTGACTGTCATGATATAGCGTGAGACTGGTCACCACTCGATGACCCAAATGGAATGTTTAGAATTCCCGCATTGACGAAGGGCTGTTTCCGGTCAGCACATACGCGCCTCAATTGGGAGAGCGCTTGGTGCCCCTAGGGGCTATATAGTAGCCCCACCATCGAGCTCATATGGCTAAGTGAAAGTGATAAAGCATTATAGTCTGGTTGCCTAGTTTGCTACGCTATCACCTCCTTTACAGGACCAAGACTTTGGATTAAGTGTGAAAATGCGCCTTTTTGCAAACACCCCCGCACTATGTGCGTGGGGGCTGAAGTCAAGACTACCATCTTTCAGTTATATACACATATACATCAACGGCCGCACATGAGGTGTTTTAATACTTGAACGCACAAGTATAAAAAGCTCTTATATTATATTGAAACATTGTTTTCACAAATCATACATGTCATTTAAACATAATATCCTTCGAGCACTGCGTCTCTATTAAACGAGCGCCCTGCAGACTTCCTCAAAATAGTTCTCGGCGGTACTCGGCTTCGTCACGAATCTTGGGATGCAACGTCGGTGGCCTTCATCTCCGCCCAGTATGTCTTGACACGGGCAAGAGCCATCCGCGCACCCTCTATGCATGCTGACCGCTTCATTGCATCTATATGCGGCACCGCACCAAGGAACTATTGCACCAAGCCAAAATAACTCTTCGGCTTGGGGATTTTCGGCCACAAATGAGTCACGACAGCCTTCATGGCAAGTCCGGACAACCTATTCAGCTCAGCCCATTCGGCCAAATGATCGGTCAACGAAAGTGGACGCTCCGGACTATGGAACTGTGACCAAAAAAGCTCTTCCATTCCGTGATCCTTTTGACCTGGAAGTGTTCGGTCGCGTCTGCGGCACTCACCGCCAAATCCAGACAAGCATCCTACGCACCCCACAGCCGGTCCATTTGAGCGTACTTAGGATCCGTGAATTTCCTCCGCAGCAGAAAGGGCTTTCCAGCCGCAATATCTTCGGCCTGACGTAGCTCCTCCTTCATAGCTCTCATCGCAGAACGAGCATCCTTGGCCTCGGTGGTGGCCTTTTTCAGGTCCTCTTGTTTCACTCGATCTTGTTTTTCAAGAAGCTCGCAACGGTCAGTAGCATTCTTCAATTTCACGGCCATCTCGGCCACTTCTTTCTTGCTTCGGCAGTGAGCAGCCTGTTCGGCTTTTAGTTCTTCGGCCGCCTTTAAGGCCGCCGCATCACTTTTTCTGGCTTGCTCCTTGGCTCGGGCGAGCTCTGCCCGAAGGTTCTCCATAGCAGCGGCACCATCTGCATTAAGCATACATGTTGTAAGGCATGGGCGTCAAGCTCCCTTACCAGGTGTCCGCGGAGAAGTTGCATACCTTGTGACTCGTCAAGCCGCTTATTAACAAGCGTGATGTCTGCATCCGCCGCGTCAAGTTGCCGCTTCAGTTTGGCAAATTCATCAGTCCGGCTAGCCACCGGACGCTTCGCCACCTACATAGGAAGAGCGCATATTACACATGGGGTTATGATCCTCGGTGCGCCGTCATTTTTGACACCGCACCAAGTCTCAGGGGCTACTATCTATACAGGGCACATTTTATATGCAGAATCGCCGAAGGTACATCATTTTGCGTACCTCAAAACCCGTCGATAAACTTAAGACGGCTTCATGCAATCCGCTCTCAGCGGATGAAATCCTTTCAATCACCGTACCCATTAACGTACGGTGATCTTCCGAGATAGACGCTCGCCCAAGCAGATCCTTCAGCTCCTCCGACCGTACACCCGTTGGTGCCGGACTCGTCCGGTGGCCTTTTTCGAAGGCCGGACACGGAGGACTTTGAGGGGACATACGACTGCCTTTACGCTCCGCCGGATTCAGAGAAGCCCTCGCGACGACACCTCAGCGTCGCCCACCTCGCATAACGGTCTTGATGCAGCGGAGGCGTTCGCTCTCCATCATCTCCGGATCAAGATCCTCAAGACGAGCTCATTGTGAAGGGCTGAGATCCGAACTACAAGGTAAATTTCGGTTAACCTTAAGAAATAAAACAGGGATGTCTCTCTTTTAAGAAAAAACGCCCCCCTTTACTTACGGCTTGCTAGAGGGCTGATCTCCTTGGGGAAACAGTGCGGACGGGGCATCTCCCGCGGCAGGACCCTCTGGTGAAGATTTCTTCCCCCGCTTCGAGGCTTTGGCCTCCGGATCTTCAGAAGCGGTCCTATTCTCCCCTTGGAGGGAGGGATTCTCGATCACCCCTTTCTCGATAGCCTCCTTCAGGGAGGTAGTAGTTCCCTTGTTCCCCCCTTCGCCTTCTTCAAAAGGCACGGCCTCTAGCATCCTGGTTAATACAGGATCCGGCGTGGTCTCAGGGAGGGGGGCCGGACACCTGATCAGTTTTGCTTTCGCTATCCACTCCTGCTTAAAGGATAGCTCTTTTAAGGGCAAGTTTATGATAAATATGTGGATATCATGTCCTGGTGCAGGACTACTTACTTGAGTATCTGGGTGATTGCAGCTCAGACCTGCGTCCTCGGTCAAGTCCGGACACATTGCTTGTGATCCGAAGAACAGTTGATACATCTCCACGGGCGTTACGCCCATAAAATGTTGGAGAGCTCGTGGTCCCTCCGGATTAAACTCCCACAGGCGGAGGGGGCGACGTTTGCAGGGCAAGGTGCGACGAATCAACATGACCTGCGCTACTATGACCAGATTGATCTCTCTCTCTAGGAGGTCTCGAATACGGCCCTGCAACAGAGGTATGTCCTTGGACGGTCCCCAGTCGAGCCCTTTATTAACCCATGACGCCAGCCGCGGTGGAGGACCCAAGCGGAAGGCAGGTGGCGCCGCCCATTTGGATCCCCTGGGAGCGGTGATATAAAACCACTCCTGCTGCCATAAATTAAGCTCCTCTTGAAAAGAGCCCTCGGGCCATGGAGCATCAGCATTCGTGCTTATAACAGCCCCTCCGCACTCTGCCTGATGCCCCTTGATCATCTTCGGATCCACTTTGAAGGTCTTGAGCACAATCCGAAGTGAGGGGTAATGCGTAAGAAGGCTTCACATACAACAATGAATGACGAGATGTGGAGGATGGACTCCAGATCAAAGTCATGGAATTCCAGCCCATAATAAAACATGAGCCCCCTCACGAAAGGGTCCGTCGGGAAGCCTAAACCCTGAAGGAAGTGAGACACGAATACCACGCTCTCACCAGGCTCGGGAGTGGGAATAACCTGCCCTTGGGGAGGCAGCCTATCTGAAATTTCACGGTGAGATACTGGCGTCTCTCAACTTTAGCACGTCTTCTTCCGTGACGGAGGAAGACATCCACCGGCCGTGCAGGTCGGAGCCGGACATCATCGAAGGTCCGAAGCGCCTAAATCTGGAGCTTTGGGTGTTGGAACTCGAGGTGAGGGGCGGATTTGATTGAGATTGAAAAAGAAGGGCGGGCCTTGGTCTCATTATAAAGAGGTTGAATACCAAGAGCCCTCCCCGTGACCGTTCGGGACTCGCCTTCGATGGAGGAGGCGTGCCAACGGGCACGGTTGGTTACCCACGTCCGTATTGATGAGGATCCCGGAATAAGGGGGCACGATCTCCACTTTGATAAGATGTGCCAAGGAAACCGCCTCGCTAAATGCGCTGAGGTGGAACAAAAAAACGGTTCGAATAAAGGCTTGGCCGTGGTGTGATGTCACGCCGCGGGATACGTCAGCAGATCTGTGCAAAAGTTATTCTCTCTATGGTAGTACGTGGAACTTGTTTCGCAGAGCCGGACACTATCTTTGTGTTCAAAATCTTCTATTAAGTATTCGGAGGAGGAACCTGCCTTGCAATACCGAAGACAATATACGCGCCGGACTCGTCGTCATTGAAGCCTGGTTCAGGGGCTACTGAGGGAGTCCTGGATTAGGGGGTGTCCGGATAGCCGAACTATCACCGTTGGCCGGACTCCTGGACTTTGAAGATGCAAGATTGAAGACTTCGTCCCGTGTCCGGATGGGACTTTCCTTGGCGTGGAAGGCAAGCTTGGCGATACGGATATGTAGATCTCCTACCATTGTAACTGACTCTGTGTAACCCTAACCTATCCAGTGTCTATATAAACCGGAGGGTTTTAGTCCATAGGACGAACAACAATCATACCATAGGCTAGCTTCTAGGGTTTAGCCTCTACGATCTCGTGGTAGATCCACTCTTGTACTACCCATATCATCAATATTAATCAAGCAGGAGTAGGGTTTTACCTCCATCGAGAGGGCCC
The DNA here is from genome assembly GCA_021605145.1 of Aegilops bicornis. NCBI lineage: Eukaryota > Viridiplantae > Streptophyta > Magnoliopsida > Poales > Poaceae > Aegilops > Aegilops bicornis. Next base: position 158,255,894 of record CM038670.1, on the reverse strand, counting down.
GAACCTGGGTAAAAACATCGTGTCCCTTGTCTCCTGTTACCATCCGCCTAGATGCACAGTTCGGGACCCCCTACCCGAGATCCGCCGGTTTTGACACCGACACCCACTCTCTTCAAAGATGCCCGTAAGTTTGTTTTGTCTTGCGATGAATGTCAAAGAATTGGTAATATTAGTAGACGTCAAGAAATGCCTATGAATTATTCACTTGTTATTGAACCATTTGATGTTTGGGGCTTTGATTATATGAGACCTTTTCCTGCCTCTAATGGATATACACATATTTTAGTTGTTGTCGATTACGTTATTAAGTGGGTAGAATCTATTCCAACTAGTAGTGTTGATCATAACACTTCTATTAAAATGCTTAAAGAAGTTATTTTTCCGAGGTTTGGAGTCCCTAAATATTTAATGACTGATGGTGGTTCACACTTTATTCATGGTGCTTTCCATAAAATGCTTGCTAAATATGACGTTAATCATAGAATTGCATCTCCATATCACCCATGATCTAGTGGTCAAGTAGAATTGAGTAATAGAGAGATCAAATTAATTTTACAAAAGACTGTTAATAGGTCTAGAAAGAATTGGTCCAAGAAATTTGATGATGCATTATGGGCCTATAGAACTGCATATAAGAATCCTATGGGTATGTCTCCGTATAAAATGGTTAATGGAAAAGCATATCACTTACCTCTCGAACTAGAACATAAGGCATATTGGGCTATTAAAGAGCTCAACTATGATTTCAAACTTGCCTATGAGAAGAGGTTATTTGATATTAGCTCACTGGATGAATGGAGAACCCAAGCTTATGAAAATGCCAAGTTATTTAAAGAAAAAGTTAAAATATGGCATGACAAAAGGATACAAAAGCGTGAGTTTAACGTAGGCGATTATGTATTGCTATACAACTCTCGTTTAAGATTTTTTGCAGGAAAACTTCTCTCTAAATGGGAAGGACCCTACGTTATCGAGGAGGTCTATCGTTCCGGTGCCATAAAAATCAACAACTTCGAAGGCACAAATCCGAAGGTGGTAAACGGGCAGAGGATCAAACATTATATTTCAGGTAATCCAATAAATGTTGAAACCAATATTATTGAAACCGTAACCCCGGAGGAATACATAAGGGACACTTTCCAGACCGTTTCAGACTCCGAAAATGAATAGGTATGTGGTACGGTAAGTAAACCGACTCCAAAATAATTTGAAGGTAATATTTCTCCGTTTTGGAATATTTAGAAAAATAGAAAAATAAGTGGCAGTCCGGGAAGGACACGAGGCCTTCACGAGGGTGGAGGGCGCGCCCTACCCCCTGGGCGCGCCCCCTACCTCGTGAGCACCTCGTGTGCCCTCCGGACTCCGTATTCTTGCACGATACGTATTTTGGTCGGTAAAAATTCATTATATATTCTCCCGAAGGTTTTGACCTCTGTATCACGCAAATATCCTCTGTTCTTGTTTCAAGCTTTTGTTGCTGCAGATTTGGTCAACATGTCGTCCCAGGATTCAGAAGGAGAAAGCTATGTGGATGATTACCTAGCAAATCCGAAGGCCTATGGGGACGGGGAGCACGACGGTTGGACTACGGAGGAAGAAGAGGACTATGAACCCAAGGGGAAGGAGGAGACGAGCTCAGATGATGAAGCCCCATTACCTCAACCTGGGGACATGCATGTGGAGTTCAAAAAGTCAAGTCTCCCTGATAGGATAAAGAAACCAAAGTTCGAGTTTACCCCTTTTCGTCTCTTGCAGGAAAATAAGCAGAATGTATGCAAGAAGATATTAACCCTGGAGTGGGAGATTGATGATCTGAGGGATCAAAATGCCGTCCTCAAGCGCAAATTAAGGGAGAAGTCTATGCCATCAACTAAGTCATCATCTCCACTTCCTTCATCAGCAAAGAAGATATAATCACATGGGTATGGGCACTCCCCTTGGCAACTGCCAAGCTTGGGGGAGGTGCCCTGGTATCGTATCACCATCACAACTCCTATCTTTACCGCTTTTCTTAGTTCGATCCTATTAGTAGTATCTTGATTTAGTAGAATAAAGTCATGGCATGATCTAGTTTTGAAGTTTTGCTTTATGATCCCTCTATGTAATCGAGTCCGTGAGCTATATATAATAAAGATTAGTGTTGAGTCAAGGGCTTGATTTTTTTGCCATGATCTTGGGTGAATAAAAGAAAAAGAATAAAAAGAAACAAAGAGTTCATATTGATCTTATTGAGAGTAATGGCTTCACATAGAAAGAGTATGATGATTAAAAGTTGTTGGGAGTTGGCAAATATAGTTTTGGTCATCGTTGCAATTAATAGGAAGTAATAAGGAAAGAGAGATTTCACATATAGATATATTATCATTGACATCTTTTATGATTGGGAGCACTCATTAAAATATGACATGCTAAAGAGTTGATGTTGGACAAGGAAGACAACGTGATGAGTTATGTTTTCTTATATCTGAGATAAAGTATGTTGTCATGGATCTTTTAACATGTTGAGCTTGCCTTTCCCCCTCATGCTAGCCAAATTCTCAGCACCAAGTAGAGATACTACTTGTGCTTCCAAATACCCTTAAACCAGTTTAGCCATGAGAGTCCACCATATCTACCTATGGATTGAGTAAGATCCTTCAAGTAAGTTGTCATCGGTGCAAGCAATAAAACTTGCTCTCTAAATATGCATGACTTATTGGTGCAGAGAAATAAGCTTTGTACGAACTTGTTGTGGAAGTAATAAAAGCGACGGACTGCATAATAAAGTTCCACATACAAGGGGCAATATAAAGTGACGTTCTTTTGCATTAAGATTTTGTGCATCCAACCATAAAAGCGCATGGCAACCTCTGCTTCCCTCTGCGAAGGGCCTATCTTTTATTATTATCTTCTACCTTATGCAAGAGTCAAGGTGATCTTCACCTTTCCTTTTTCATTTTATCCTTTGGCAATCCCAGCATGTTGGAAAGAACATGATATATATATATATATATATATATATATATATATATATATATATATAATTGGATGTAGGGGAGCATGAATTGTTATTGTTGACATTACCCTTGAGGTAAAAGGTTGTGGGGCAGAACTACAAGCCCCTATCTTTCTCTTTGTCCGATTAAAACTCCGTAACAAGTATTGCGTGAGTGCTAGCAATTATGAACGACTAAGTGATAGTTGAGTATGTGGACTTGCTTTTAAGCTCTAACATAGACTCTTTTCAATGTTATGATAAATTGCAATTGCTTCAATGACTGAGATTATAATTTGTTGGTGCCCAATAAGGTTTCTGATTCATACTTTTGCATTGTGAAAAGATCATCACTTGAACATAAGTAATCATATGAAAAAATCTATATATGTTGTTGTTATGAGATTTATCATGATGCCTTCATGTCCGTATTTTATTTTTTATCGACACCTCTACCTCTAAACATGAGGACATATTTATTGTTATCGGCTTTTCGCTTGAGGACAAGCGAGGTCTAAGCTTGGGGGAGTTGATACGTCCATTTTTCATCATGCTTTTATATCGATATTTATCACATTATGGGCTGTTATTTCACGTTATGTCACAATACTTATGGCTATTTTCTCTTATTTTACAAGGTTTACATGAAGAGGGAGAATGCCTAATTTGGAATTCGGGAATTTGGAAAAGGAGCAAATATTGGAGACCTATTATGTGCAACTCCAAAAGTCCTGAAACTCCACGGAATATCTTAAAATAAATAAAGAAAAATCATCGCCAAAGATGAAGGCCGGGGGCCCACACTGCTCACGAGGTGGGCCCCCACAAGCGTGCCCCCTACCTCGTGGACCCCCTGGTGGCTCTCCGATGACCATCTTCTCCTATATGAAGTCTTTCGATGAGAAAAAAACCAGAGGCAACCTTTCGGGACGAGACTCCGCCGCCACGATACGGAACCTTGGTGGAACCAATCTAGGGCTCCGTGAGGCTTCTGCCGGGGACACTTCCCTCGGGAGGAAATCATCACCGTCATCATCACCAACGCTCCTCTCTCATCGGGAGAGGGCAATCTCCATCAACATCTTCACCAGCACCATCTCATCTCCAAACCGTAGTTCATCTCTTGTATCCAATTCTTGTCTCCAAGTCCGGATTGGTGCTAGTAGGTTGCTAGTAGTGTTGATTACTCCTTGTAGTTGATGCTAGTTGGTTTATTTGGTGGAAGATCATATGTTCAGATCCTTTATGCATATTATTACCCTCTGATTATGAACATGAATATGCTTTGTGAGTAGTTACGTTTGTTCCGAGGACAAGGGAGAAGTCACGCTATTAGTAGTCATGTGAATTTGGTATTCGCTCGATATTTTGATGAGATGTATGTTGTCTAGCCTCTAGTGGTGTTATGTGAACGTCGACTACATAACACTTCACCATTATTTGGGCCTAGAGGAAGGCATTGGGAAGTAATAAGTAGATGATGGGTTGCTAGAGTGACAGAAGGTTAAACCCTAGTTTATGCGTTGCTTCGTAAGGGGCTGATTTGGATCCACTTGTTTCATGCTATGGTTAGGTTTACCTTAATACTTTTGTTGTAGTTGCGGATGCTTGCAATAGTGGTTAATCATAAGTGGGATGTTTGTTCAAGTAAGAATAGCACCCAAGCACCGATCCACCCACATATCAAATTATCAAAGTACCGAACGCGAATCATATGAACGTGATGAAAACTAGCTTGACGATATTCCCATGTGTCCTCGGGAGCGCTTTTCCTATTATAAGAGTTTGTTCTGGCTTGTCCTTTGTTACAAAAAGGATTGGGCCACCTTGCTGCACCTTATTTACTTTTGTTACTTGTTTCTCGATACAATTTACCTTATCACAAAACTATCTGTTACCACTTATTTCAGTACTTGCAGAGAATACCTTGCTGAAAACCGCTTATCATTTCCTTCTGCTCCTCGTTGGGTTCGACACTCTTACTTATCGAAAGGACTACGATAGATCCCCTATACTTGTGGGTCATCACCCCCTGCCTCGTGGGCCCCCTGTTGCTCCACCGACGTACTCCTTCCTCCTATATATACCTACGTACCCCCAAACGATCAGTACAGGAGCCAAAAGCCTAATTCCACCGCCGCAACTTCCTGTATCCACGAGATCCCATCTTGGGGCTTGTTAGGAGCTCATGGGGGGCATCCACCACGGAGGGCTTCTACATCATCATCATAGCCTCTCCGATGAAGTATGAGTAGTTTACTTCAGACCTTGGGTCCATAGCTAGTAGCTAGTTGGCTTCTTCTCTCTTTTGGATCTCAATACAATGTTCTCCCCTCTCTCGTGGAGATCTATTCGATGTAATCTTCTTTTTTGCGGTGTGTTTGTTGAGACCGATGAATTGTGGGTTTATGATCAAGTTTATCTATGAACAATATTTGAATCTTCTGAATTATTTTATGTATGATTGGTTATCTTTGCAAGTCTCTTCTATTTATCCGTTTGGTTTGTCCAACTAGATTGGTAGTTCTTGCAATGGGAGAAGTGCTTAGCTTTGGGTTCGATCTTGCGGTGTCCTTACCCAAAGGATGTAAAGGGTTGCAAGGCACGTATTGTATTGTTGCCATCGAGGATAAAAAGATGGGGTTTTTATCATATTGCATGAATTTATCCCTACATCATGTCATCTTGCTTAAGGTGTTACTCTGTTTTAACTTAATACTCTAGATGCATCTGGATAGCGGTCGATGAGTGGAGTAATAGTAGTAGATGCAGTGTGAGTCGGTCTACTTGTCTCGGACGTGATGCCTATATACATGATCATACCTAGATATTCTCATAACCATGCTCAATTCTGTCAATTGCTCAATAGTAATTTGTTCATCCACCGTAGAATACTTATGCTCTTGAGAGAAGCCACTAGTGAAACCTATGGCCCCCGGGTCTATTCAATCTCCATTACTTTAATACTTGCTTTGTTTTTAGTTTGCCTTTTACTTTACACTTTGCATCTCTATATCAAAATACCAAAAATATTATTTATCATCTCTATCAAATCTCACTCTCGTAAGTGACCGTGAAGGGATTGATAACCCCTAATCGCGTTGGTTGCGAGGAGCTATTGTTTTGTGCAGGTACGAGGGACTCGTGCGTAGCCTCCTACTGGATTGATACCTTGGTTCTCAAAAACTGAGGGAAATACTTACGCTACTTTGCTGCATCATCCTCTCCTCTTCGAGGAAATCCAACGCGATGCTCAAGAGGTAGCAAGAAGGATTTACGCGCCGTTGTCGGGAGGTCTTCCTCAAGTCAAGACATACCAAGTACCCATCACAATCCCTATCTCCCGCATTACATTATTTGCCATTTGCCTCTCGTTTTTCTCTCCCCCACTTCACCCTTGCCGTTTTATTCGCCCTCTCTTTCCCAAACTCCTCCGCTTTTTCCCGTTTGCCTTTTTCTCGCTTGCCGTTTGTTTGCTCGTGTGTTAGTTAGCTTGCTTGTTTGTCGCGATGGCTCAAGATACTACCAAATTGTGTGACTTCACCAATACCAATAATAATGATTTCCTTAGCACTCCGATTGCTCCTCTTGCCAATACTGAATCTTGTGAAATCAATACTGCTTTGTTGAATCTTGTTAGGAAAGATCAATTCGCTGGCCTTCCTAGTGAAGATGCCGCTACTCATCTGAATAGCTTCGTTGATTTATGTGATATGCAAAAGAAAAAAGATGTCGATAATGATGTCATTAAGTTGAAGCTATTTCCTTTTTCGCTTAGAGATCGTGCTAAAGCGTGGTTTTCATCTTTGCCTAAAAATAGTATAGATTCTTGGAACAAGTGAAACGATGCTTTTATCTCTAAGTATTTTCCTCCCGCTAAGATCATCTCTCTTAGGAACTATATTATGAATTTGAAGCAACTTGATCATTAACATGTTGCACAAGCTTGGGAGATAATGAAATTAATGATACGTAATTGTCCTACTCATGGTTTGAACTTGTGGATGATTATACAAAACTGTTATGCCAGATTGAATTTTGCTTCTAGAAATCTTTTTGATTCGGCCACGGGAGGCACTTTTATGGAAATCACTTTAGGAAATGCTACTAAACTCCTTGATAATATCATGGTTAATTACTCTCAATGGCATACCGAAAGATCTACTAATAAAAAAGTGCATGCGGTAGAAGAAATTAATGTTTTGAGTGGAAAGATGGATGAACTTATGAAATTATTTGCCGCTAAGAGTGTTTCTTCTGATGCTAATGATATGCCTTTGTCCACTTTGATTGAGAATAATAATAAATCTATGGATGTGAATTTTGTTGGTAGGAATAATTTTGGTAACAATGCGTATAGAGGAATTTTAATCCTAGGCCTTATCCTAGTAATCCTTCTAATAATTATGGAAATTCCTACAACAATTCTTATGGAAATTTTAATAAGATGCCCTCTGAATTTGAGACTAGTGTTAAAGAATTTATGAGTTCGCAAAAGAATTTTAATGCTTTGCTTGAGGAGAAATTGCTTAAAGTTGATGATTTGGCTAGGAACGTTGATATAATTTCTCTTGAAATTGATTCTTTAAAGCTTAGATCTATTCCTCCTAAGCATGATATCAATGAGTCTCTCAAAGCTATGAGAATTTCCATTGATGAGTGCAAAGAAAGAATCGCTAGGATGCGTTCTTCCAAAGATGCCTTTATTAAAGCGTGTTCTTCCAATTCCTATGAAAATCAAGATGAAGATCTAAAAGTTATTGATGTGTCCCCCATTAAATCTTTGTTTTGCAATATGAATCTTGATGAAACTGAATATGATCTTCCTTTACCTAGAAGGCGTTCAAAAATTCGGAGTATTTAGATCTTGATGATGAAATTGATAAATGTGGGATTGAAAGAAATAAAAACCTAGATGTCGCTAAACCAACTATATTGGATTTCAAGGAATTTAATTATGAAAGTTGCTCTTTAATTGATTGTATTTCCTTGTTGCAATCCGTGCTAAATTCTCCTCATGCTTATAGTCAAAACAAAGCCTTTACTGAACATATTGTTGATGCCTTGATGCAATCATATGAAGAAAAACTTGAGTTGAAAGTTTCTATCCCTAGAAAACTTTATGATGAGTGGGAACCAACTATTAAAACAAAAATTAAAGATCATGAGTGTTATGCTTTGTGTGATTTGGGTGCTAGTGTCTCCACTATCCCCAAAACTTTGTGTGATTTGCTAGATTTCCGTGACTTTGATGATTGCTCTCTAAACTTGCATCTTGCGGATTCCACTATTAAAAAGCCTACGGGAAGAATTAATGATGTTCTTATTGTTGCAAATAGGAATTATGTGCCCGTAGATTTTACCGTTCTTGATATAGATTGCAATCATTCATGCCCTATTATTCTTGGTAGACCTTTCCTTAGAACGATTGGTGCAATTATTGATATGAAGGAAGGGAATATTAGATTCCAATTTCCATTAAAGAAACGCATGGAACACTTTCCTAGAAAGAAAATAAAATTACCATATGAATCTATCATGAGAGCCACTTATGGATTGCCTACCAAAGACGGCAATACTTAGATCTATCCTTGCTTTTATGCCTAGCTAGGGGCGTTAAACGATAGCGCTTTTTGGGAGGCAACCCAATTTTAGTTTTAGTTTTTTTGTTTTTTGCTTCTGTTTATTAATAATAATCCATCTAGCCTCTGTTTAGATGTGGTTTTATGTTTTAATTAGTGTTTGTGCCAAGCTAGACCTATTGGATCTTCTTGGATGATAGTTATTTGATCTTGCTGTAATTTCCAGAAACTTTGCGCTCAGTGCCCGAATTATTAAAAATCACCAGAACGTGATAAAATACTGATTCCAATTGCTTAAGATCAATAAACAAATTGTCTAGGTCGTATAATTTTGGTTGATGTTTTGGAGTTCCAGAAGTTTGCATTAGTTACAGATTACTACAGACTGTTCTGTTTTTGACAGATTCTGTTTTTCGTGTGTTGTTTGCTTATTTTGATGAATCTATGGCTAGTAAAATAGTTTATAATCCATAGAGAAGTTTTAATACAGTAGGTTTAACACCAATATAAATAAAGAATGAGTTCATTACAGTACCTTAAAGTAGTATTTTGTTTTCTTTCTCTAACGGAGCTCACGAGATTTCTATTGAGTTTTGTGTTGTGAAGTTTTTAAGTTTTGGGTAAATTCTTTTGATGGATTATGGAAAAAGGAGATGCAAGAGCCTAAGCTTGGGGATGCATATGGCACCCCCAAGATAATCCAAGGACACCAAAAAGTCAAAGCTTGGGGATGCCCCGGAAGGCATCCCCTCTTTCGTCTACTTCCATCGGTAATTTACTTGGAGCTATATTTTTATTCACCACATAATATGTGTTTTGCTTGGAGCGTCTTGTATTATTTGTGTATTTGCTTGTTAGTTTACCACAATAATCCTTGCTGTACACACCTTTTGAGAGAGCCATACATAAATTGGAATTTGATAGAATACTCTTTGTGCTTCACTTATATCTTTTGAGCTTGATAGTTTTGCTCATAGTGCTTCACTTATATCTTTTGAGCATGATAATTTTTGCTCTAGTGCTTCACTTAGATCTTTTAGAGCACGGTGGTGGATTTTTTTAAAAGAAACTATTGATCTCTCATGCTTCACTTAGATTATTTTGAGAGTCGTTAATAGCATGGTAATTTGCTTAATATTAATACACTTGGTATTCAAGATATGTGAAACTTTCTTTTGAGTGCGTTGAATACTAAGAAAAGTTTGATGGTTGATAATTGTTTTGAGATATGAAGATGGTGATATTAGAGTCATGCTAGTTGAGTAGTTGTGAATTTAAAGAATACTTCTGTTGAAGTTTGTGATTCCTGTAGCATGCACGTATGGTGAACCGTTATGTGATGAACTCGGAGCATGACTTATTTATTGATTGTCTTCCTTATGAGTGGCGGTCGGGGATGAGCGATGGACTTTTCCTACCAATCTATCCCCCTAGGAGCATGCGCGTAATACTTTGCTTTGATAACTTCTAGATTTTTGCAATAAGTATATGAGTTCTTTATGACTAATGTTGAGTCCATGGATTATACGCACTTTTTCTCATCCTTCCACCATTGCTAGCCTCTCTTATACCGCACACTTTTCGTCGGTATCATACACCCACCATATATCTTCCTCAAAACAGCTACCATACCTACCTATCATGGCATTTGCATAGCTATTTAGTGATATATTGCCATGCAACTTTCCACCGTTCCGTTTGTTATGACACGCTCCATTATTGTCATATTGCTAGCATGATATTGTAGTTGACATCGTATTTGTGGCAAAGCCACCATTCATAATTCTTTCATACATGTCACTCTTGATTCATTGCATATCCCGGTACACCGCCGGAGGCATTCATATAGAGTCATACTTTGTTCTAAGAATCGAGTTGTAATTGTTGAGTTGTAAGTAAATAAAAGTGTGATGATCATCATTATTAGAGCGTTGTCCCAAGTGAGGAAAGGATGATGGAGACCATGATTCCCCCATAAGTCGGGATGAGACTCCGGACAAAAAATAAAAAAAATAAAAAAAGAGGCCATAAAAAAAGAGAAAAGGCCCAAATAAAAAAAATGAGAGAAAAAGGGAGAAGGGACAATGCTACTATCCTTTTACCACACTTGTGCTTCAAAGTAGCACTAAGATCTTCATGATAGAGAGTCTCTCACTTTTTCACTTTCATATACTAGTGGGAATTTTTCATTTTAGAACTTGGCTTGTATATTCCAATGATGGGCTTCCTCAAATGCCCTAGGTCTTCGTGAGCAAGCGAGTTGGATGCACACCCACTTAGTTTCTTTTGTTGAGCTTTCATATACTTATAGCTCTAGTGCATCCGTTGCATGGCAATCCCTACTCACTCACATTAATATCTATTGATGGGCATCTCCATAGCCCGTTGATACGCCTAGTTGATGTGAGACTATCTTCTCCTTTGTGTCTTCTCCACAACCACCATTCTATTCCACATATAGTGCTATATCCATGGCTCACGCTCATGTCTCGCGTGAAGATTGAAAAAGTTTTGAAAATGTTAAAGTATGAAACAATTGCTTGGCTTGTCATCGGGGTTGTGCATGATTTAAATATTTTGTGTGGGGAAGATGGAGCATAGCCAGATTATATGATTTTGTAGGGATAACTTTCTTTGGCCATGTTATTTTGAGAAGACATAATTGCTTAGTTAGTATGCTTGAAGTATTATTATTTTTATGTCAATATGAACTTTTGTCTTGAATCTTTCGGATCTGAATATTCATACCACAATTAAGAAGATTTACATTGAAATTATGCCAAAGTATCACTCCGCATCAAAAATTCTCTTTTATCATTTACCTACTCGAGGACGAGCAGGAATTAAGCTTGGGGATGCCTGATAAGTCTCCAACGTATCTATAATTTTTGATTGCCCCATGCTACTTTATCTACTGTTTTGGACTATATTGGGCTTTATTTTCCACTTTTATATTATTTTTGGGACTAACCTATTAACCGGAGGCCTAGCCCAGAATTGCTGTTTTTTGCCTATTCCAGTGTTTCGAAGAAACGAAATATCAAACGGGGTCCAAACGGAATGAAACCTTTGGGAACGTGATTTTCTCACTGAACGTGATCCAGGAGACTTGGACCCTACTCCAAGGAACAAAAGAGGCGGTCACAAGGGTGGGGGGCGCCCCCCCCCCTAGGACGCGCTCCACCGACGTACTCCTTCCTCCTATATATACCTACGTACCCCCAAACGATCAGAACAGGAGCCAAAAACCTAATTCCACCGCCGCAACTTCCTGTATCCACGAGATCCCATCTTGGGGCCTGTTCCGGAGCTCCGCCGGAGGGGGCATCCACCATGGAGGGCTTCTACATCATCATAGCCTCTCCGATGAAGTGTGAGTAGTTTACTTCAGACCTTCGTGTCCATAGCTAGTAGCTAGATGGCTTCTTCTCTCTTTTTGGATCTCAATACAATGTTCTCCCCCTCTCTCGTGGAGATCTATTCGATGTAATCTTCTTTTTGCGGTGTGTTTGTTGAGACCGATGAATTGTGGGTTTATGATCAAGTTTATCTATGAACAATATTTGAATCTTCTTTGAATTCTTTTATGTATGATTGGTTATCTTTGCAAGTCTCTTCGAATTATCCGTTTGTTTTGGCCAACTAGATTGGTAGTTCTTGCAATGGGATAAGTGCTTAGCTTTGGGTTCGATCTTGCGGTGTCCTTACCCGATGATGTAAAGGGTTGCAAGGCACATATTGTATTGTTGCCATCGAGGATAACAAGATGGGGTTTTTTTATCATATTGCATGAATTTATCCCTCTATATCATGTCATCTTGCTTAAGGCGTTACTCTGTTTTTAACTTAATACTCTAGATGCATGCTGGATAGCGGTCGATGAGTGGAGTAATACTAGTAGATGCAGGCAGGAGTCGGTCTACTTGTCTCGGACGTGATGCCTATATACATGATCATACCTAGATATTCTCATAACTATGCTCAATTCTATCAATTGCTCAACAGTAATTTGTTGACCCACCGTAGAATACTTATGCTCTTGAGAGAAGACACTAGTGAAACCTATGGCCCCCGGGTCTATTAAATCTCCATTACTTTAATACTTGCTTTGTTTTTACTTTGCCTTTTACTTTACACTTTGCATCTCTATATCAAAAATACCAAAAATATTATTTATCATCTCTATCAGATCTCACTCTCGTAAGTGACCGTGAAGGGATTGACAACCCCTAATCGCGTTGGTTGCGAGGAGCTATTGTTTTGTGCAGGTACGAGGGACTCGTGCGTAGTGTCCTACTGGATTGATACCTTGGTTCTCAAAAACTGAGGGAAATACTTACGCTACTTTGCTGCATCATCCTCTCCTCTTCGGGGAAATCCAACGCAGTGCTCAAGAGGTAGCAGGCCCTGCTTGCTGCTCTTCATCAACAGCCTCCGACAGGGGCTTATTCCGGCGGTGGCGACTGGTTTATGGACACCAGTGCATCTTCTCATATGGCCGCTTATCCGGGTAACCTCTCTTTCGCGTCTCCCATCCACACTTCCTCTCATATCATTGTCGGTAATGGTGCTGGTCTTCCTATCACTCACATTGGTTCCACTAGTTTTCCCTTGAACTCTCGACCACTTTATCTTAATAATGTTCTTGTGTCTCCTGAACTTATTCAGAATTTAGTCTGTGTTCGTAAATTTTGTCGTGATAACTCTGTAACTGTGGAATTTGACGAAGTTGGTTTTTCTGTTAAGGACGCCCTCACCCGGATGGTTCTTCACCGCTGTGACAACCCCGTCGATACATACTCCGTCCAGCCTCCATCATCCACACATGTTGGGCCAGTTGCTCTTTCTGCCGGCATCGATCTTTGGCACGCCAGTCTTGGTCATCCTAGCTCCACCGCTCTTCGTCAAATTATTAGGAATTTTTCTTTTACATGTAATAAAATGGATGCGCACTCTTGTCACGCATGCCGTCTGGGCAAACGTGTTCGTCTTCCCTTTAGTGCTTCATCCACAGTGCATCGTTACCTTTTGAGTTAATCCATAGTGATGTCTAGACCTCTCCTGTTGCTAGTAATACTGATCTTTCATATTATCTTGTTATCTTGGATGACTACTCTCACTTTGTGTGGACCTTTCCATTGCGTAAGAATTTTGAAGTTGCTGCCACTCTTACCGCCTTCTACTCTTACGTGTCTACGCAATTCGGTCGTCCCATCCTCGCTTTTCAAACTGATAACGGGAAAGAGTTTGACAACACCACCACCCGCAATCTTCTCTCCGCACATGGCACAATTTTCCGGCTTACATGTCCTTACACCTCACAGCAGAACGGTCGGGCTGAACGCATTCTTCGCACTCTTAATGATTGCGTCCGTACCCTCCTATTCCACGCATACATGCCTCCTCGTTTTTGGCCCGATGCTCTCGCTACCGCCACTCTTCTTATTAACCTTCGTCCCTGTCGCACCCGCTGGAACTTTACGCCACACCACCTTCTCTTTGGGTCCTCTCCCTCACGGTGTGGTCAGTACTCCATACTGTCGGGCAGCAAATCTATGACGGTCTTCGTATTTTGAGTTGTCTTTGTTACCCTAGTATAGCTGCCACTTCTCCTCATAAACTTGCTCCTCGTTCCCTTCCGTGTGTCTTCCTCGGTTACCCGGCTAACACCAAGGGCTATAGATGCCATGATCCGGTTTCCCACCGTGTCATCACATCTTGGCACGTTTATTTCGACGAGTTTTGTTTCCCGTTTAAACATGAACAATAGGTGGCATCTTCCTCGGCACCCGGTCCCTCTCTGGCCGACTCTGTCCGCCCTGGCTCCTTGCCACGGCGTGGGGCGCCCCCCGGTCGCGCGGCACTCCGGCTCCTACCCGCTGCTTTGTCGGGCTTGCCGGCCTCCCCGTCCTCTTCACCACCGGGCTCCGAGCGAGCCTCCCCGGCCTCTCCATCGCCGGGCTCAACGTCGGCCTTGCCGGTCCATGCACCGGCCTCGCCGGCCTCGCTGGCGTCTGCACCGGCTTCCTCGCCGGTCCCTGCATCGGCGTCATTGTTGGCTTCGTCGCCGTCTTCTGCCCTGGGCTCTACAATGATCGTCTCGCCGGCTACTTCACAGCCGGCCCCGTCCCCGGCTCCTCCATCACCAGCCGCTCCATCGCCGGTTGCTGCTGTGGTGCCCCCACCCGCCGGCCCCGTCACTCGGTCGCGCATGGGGGTCCACCAGCCGAGAACCCGCTACTCTCCGGAAGAGTACACCTGTGTGGCCTCGACCACTTCTCCATCGCCGTCGCCATTGCCGACCTCCGCCCGTGCTGCGCTTCGCGGCCCCATGTGGTTCACCACGATGAAGGAGGAATTTGATGCCTTGCAGCGAAATCACACTTGGTAGCTTGTCCCACGTCCCCCTCGGGCCAACATCATCACCGGGAAGTGGGTATTCAAGAACAAGTTTCATTCTAATGGTACTCTGCGCGTTGGGTCGTACGTTGCTTTCGTCAGCGAGCAGGTGTTGACTTCACCGACACCTTTGCCCCGGTTGTCAAACCCGAGACGATTCGGACTGTTCTTCAGCTAGCGGTGTCCCGCTCCTGGCCCGTGTATCAGATGGATATTCCGAACGCTTTTCTCCATGGTCATCTTGAGGAACAAGTGTTCTGTCAGCAGCCGACGGGATTCATGGATGAGTCTTCTCCGGATCATGTGTGCTTACTCTCTCGATCTTTGTATGGGCTCAAGCAGGCTCCTCGCGCCTGGTACCAGCGCATTGATAACCCACAAGCATAGGGGATCGCAACAGTTTTCGAGGGTAGAGTATTCAACCCAAATTTATTGATTCGACACAAGGGGAGCGAAAGAATATTCTCAAGTATTAGCAACTGATTTGTCAATTCAGCCACACCTGGATAACTTAGTATCTGCAGCAAAGTATTTACTAGCAAAGTAATATGGAAGTAACGGTAACGGTACCAAAAGTAATATTTTTGGGTTTTGTAGTGATTGTAACAGTAGCAACGGAAAAGTAAATAAGCGAAGAACAATATGTGAAAAGCTCGTAGGCATTGGATCGGCGATGGAGAATTATGACGGATGTTGTTCATCATGTAACAGTCATAACATAGGGTGACATAGAACTAGCTCCAATTCATCAATGTAATGTAGGCATGTATTCCGAATATAGTCAGACGTGCTTATGGAAAAGAACTTGCATGACATATTTTGTCCTACCCTCCCGTGGCAGCGGGGTCCTAATGGAAACTAAGGGATATTAAGGCCTCCTTTTAATAGAGTACCGGACCAAATCATTAACACATAGTGAATACATGAACTCCTCAAACTACGGTCATCACCGGGAGTGGTCCCGATTATTGTCACTTCGGGTTGCCGAATCATAACACATAGTAGGTGACTATAGACTTGCAAGATAGGATCAAGAACTCACATATATTCGTGAAAACATAATAGGTTCAGATCTGAAATCATGGCACTCGGGCCCTAGTGACAAGCATTAAGCATAACAAAGTCATAGCAACATCAATCTCAGAACATAGTGGATACTAGGGACCAAACCCTAACAAAACTAACTCGATTACATGATAGATCTCATCCAACCCATCACCGTCCAGCAAGCCTACGATGGAATTACTCACGCATGGCGGTGAGCATCATGAAATTGGTGATGGAGGAAGGTTGATGATGACGACGATGAATCCCCCTCTCCGGAGCCCCGAACGGACTCCAGATCAGCCCTCTCGAGAGGTTTTTGGGGCTTGGCGCGGCTCCGTATCGTAAAACGCGATGAATCCTTCTCCCTGGCTTCTTTTCTCCCCGAACACAAATATATGGAGTTGGAGTTGAGGTTGGTGGAGCGTCGGGGGCCACGAGGCAGGCGCGCCCCACCCTCTTGGACAGGTGTGGGCCCCTTATGTGGATTTTTCTTCCAAAGATTTTTCTTATTTTCCAAATAGATGTACCGTGGAGTTTCAGGTCATTCCGAGAACTTTTGTTTCTGCACATAAATAACACCATGGAAAGTCTGCTGAAAACAGCGTCAGTCCGGGTTAGTTCCATTCAAATCCTGAAATGTTAGAGTCCAAAACAAGGGCAAAAGTGTTTGGAAAAGTAGATACGACGGAGACGTATCAACTCCCCAAGCTTAAACCTTTGCTTGTCCTCATGCAATTCAGTTGATAAACTGAAAGTGATAAAGAAAAACTTTTACAAACTCTGTTTGCTCTTGTTGTTGTAAATATGTAAAGCCAGCATTCAAGTTTTCAGCAAAGATTATGACTAACCACATTTGCAATAACTCTCAGGTCTCATGTTTACGCATATCAATGGCATAATCAACTAGCGAGCCATAATAATAAACTCGGATGACAACACTTTCTCAAAACAATCATGATATGATATAACATGATGGTATCTCGCTAGCCCTTTCTGAGACCGCAAAACATAAATGCAGAGCACCTTTAAAGATCAAGGACTGACTAGACATTGTAATTCATGGTAAAAGAGATCCAATCATAGTACCCAATATAAAGTAATAGTAATGGATGCAAATGACAGCTGTGCTCTCCAACTAGTGCTCTTTAATAAGAGGGTGATGACTCAACATGAAAGTAAATAGATAGGCCCTTCGTAGAGGGAAGCAGGGATTTGTAGACGTTCCAGAGCTCGGTTTTGAAATAGAGATAAATAATATTTTGAGCGGCATACTTTCATTGTCAACATAACAACCAAGAGATGGCGATATCTTCCATGCTACACACATTATAGGCGGTTCCCAAACAGAATGGTAAAGAATATACTCAACCTCCACAAACTAGCATCAATCCATGACTTGCTCGAAACAACGAGCGTCTCCAACTAGCAACAGTCCCAGGGGGAGTTTTGTTTGCAATTATTTTGATTTAGTTTGCATAAAGCATGGGACTGGGCATCCCGGAGACCAGCCATTTTCTCGTGAGTGAGGAGCGGAGTCCACTCCTCTTGAGAATAACCCGCCTAGCATGGAAGATACGGACAGCCCTAGTTGATACATGAGCTATTGGAGCATACAAAACAGAATTTCATTTGAAGGTTTAGAGTTTGGCACATACAAATTTACTTGGAACGGCGGGTAGATACCGAATATAGGAAGGTATAGTGGACTCATATGGCATAACTTTGGGGTTTAAGGAATTGGATGCACAAGCAGTATTCCCGCTTAGTACAAGTGAAGGCTAGCAAAAGACTGGAAGCGACCAACTAGAGAGCGACAACAGTCATGAACATGCATTAAAATTAATAAACATTGAGTGCAAGCATGAGTAGGATATAATCCACCATGAACATAAATATCGTGAAGGCTGTGTTGATTTGTTTCAACTACATGTGTGAACATGTGCCAAGTCGAGTCACTTAAATCATTCAAAGGAGGATACCACCCCACTATACCACATCACAACCACTTTAATAGCATGTTGGCACGCAAGGTAAACCATTATAACTCATAGCTAATCAAGCATGGCACAAGCAACTATAATCTCTAATTGTCATTGCAAACATGTTTATTCATAATAAGCTGAATCAGGAACGATGAACTAATCATATTTACAAAAACAAGAGAGTTCGAGTTCATACCAGCTTCTCTCATCTCAGTCAGTCCATCATATATCGTCATAATTTCCTTTCACTTGCACGACCGAACGATGTGAATAATAATAAGAGTGCACGTGCATTGGACTAAGCTGGAATCTGCGAGCATTCAATAAACAGGAGAAGACAAGGCAATATGGGCTCTTGGTTAAATCAACAATAATGCATATAAGAGCCACTTCAACAATTCCATTATGGTCTTCTCCTATCGATCCCCAAAGAAAAGAAAAGAAGTAAAAACTATTTACACGGGAAAGCTCCCAAGGTTTTCTTTTTAATTATTACTACTACAGCAAGAAAGTAAACTAGCTAAAAGCTACAACTATTTTTTTTGCTTTTCTTAAGGTTTTTTAAACACACAAGAAGAAAGCAAGAAAAAGAAAATAAACTAGCATGGATATTACAGTGAAAGAGTATGATCACCGACATCTAGCAATGAGTGTGTGAACATAAATGTAATCAATGGGAAATACATACTCCCCCAAGCTTAGGCTTTTGGCCTAAGTTGGTTTATTGCCACGGATGGCCTGGCGGATATCCAAAGTTGTAGCCGGGGTCGTACTGCGATGAAGAAGACTCTGATTGCCACTGGTTGGAAATCATCTCTGGATCCAACTGGTAGTTAGACTGTCGTGGAGGCTCAAATTGTGGTTCCGGTTCTATTGCTGGTGTATGGTTCCGGTAGGCGTGAATGGCCGCCAACGGAACGAGGTACGGACCTTCAGATAAATCAAACAAGGAAGGAGCAGGCAAGGTAATAGTCTCAGGGTGATGTTTATCAAAGAACAATTTGTATTTAAGCGCCCCTTCCCTATTATTAACAATAAAGTCATGCACTACCATACTCTTATAATCTAAATAAGCATTGGGCAGCAATTTTTCTTCTTTTTCATAATGCCTAATAGGTATGTTATAATGTGCAGCAAGGCGTGAAGCATAAATACCTCCAAAGATGGGGCCCTTTGTATGGTTCAAACATAACTGTTTAGCAATAATACCGCCCATACTAACAGTGTTATCGCAGAATAAACCATGGAACAAAATGATAATATCAGGAACACTAAGGTTTCCACAGTTTGTGTGACCAATCAAGCAACGACTAGCAAATAAGGCAAAGTAGCGTAAAACAGGAAAATGTATGCTAGTGATTCTTGCATCGGAAACCTTCCTAGTTTCCCCTACAGTAATAGTGTCAACAAACCCATCCACATCTTCACAATGTGGTTCATCTAAACTACCCTCAAAAGGTATTTTGCAAACCTTGCAAAATTCATCTAGTGGCATCTTCTTAACAACATCATATAAATGAAACTCTACTGAAGGAGGTGATTCCTTAGGATAATAGTAGAAGTTTTGCACAAAAGTATTGGTGAGTAAGAGATACTGATTGCGTTGGTCGCGGAGGAAGTCGGCGAGGTCTGCATTCTCAGCCAATGCATAAAAATCATCATAAATCCCGGCTGCTCTCAAGAAGTCATTAGAAGGCCATTCACACGGCCGAACCTCCGCTATGCGAGGCAAATTATATTTGGGCCTCTGTGCTTCTTCACTTTTCTTTTCCTTCGAGCTCCGGCTCGATGAGCCCCTCATAAACCTCTTCATTATTTTCTGAAAAATTCTGAAATTTTTAGTAACTTCAAATAAAAGTGAACCAAGCTCAACAAAATTGATAGCAACTACTCCTACAAGTGCCTAGAGACTATATCATGCATTAGAACCACTTGGAACCATATGAATTTGACATGCAAGCTCAAGAACATGGTAACCTAGGCAGCACAAATTTGCAATGAATAAAACACTAGAACAAAAACTAATTGGACCAATGGAGGAGTCACATACCAAGGAACTATTCCCCCAAGCAGTTTTGTGAGAGGTGCTTTGAGCAAGGAGATCGAAAATCGCAGCAAAATGAGCCAGAACTCGTGCTTGAGCTGGATAGTGATTTTTTGGGAGGAAGAAGAAGTGTGTGGGTGCGGGAATAAGTTGAGGGGAGCCACCATGGGTCCACGAGGTAGGGGGCGCTCCCAGGGGGGTAGGGCGCGCCCTCCACCCTCGTGGCCAGGTGCCAGCCCCTCCTGCTGTGTTCTCAGTGCCAGATATTCTCAAATATTCCAGAAAAAATCATATTTCATTTTCAGGGCATTTGGAGAACTTTTATTTTCGGGGTATTTATATATTGCACAGATAAATCAGAAAACAGACAATAAAATACTATTTTTACTTTATTTTTAACTAAATAACAGAAAGTAGAAAGAGGGTACAGAGGGTTGTGCCTTCTAGTTTCATCCATCTCATGCTCATCAAAAAGAATCCACTAACAAGGTTGATCAAGTCTTGTTAACAAACTCATTCGAATAACATGGAACCGGAGAAATTTGAATAATACTATGTTACCTCAACGGGGATATGCACATCCCCAATAATAAGAATATCATATTTCTTTTTGACAGTAGGAAGAGGAAATTCAAAACCTCCAAAGATAATCGATGGAATTTTTCCAATAGAGTTGATACTATGAACTTGAGGTTGTTTCCTCGGAAAATGTACCGTATGCTCATTGCCATTAACATGAAAAGTTACATTACCTTTGTTGAATCAATAACAGCCCCTGCAGTATTCAAAAAGGGTCTTCCAAGAATAATAGACATACTATCGTCCTCGGGAATATCAAGAATAACAAAGTCCGTTAAAATAGTAACGTTTGCAACCACAACATGCACATCCTCACAAATACCGGCAGTATAGCAGTTGATTTATCAGCCATTTGCGCAGATATTTCAAGAGGGTGTCAACTTATTCAAGTCAAGTCTATGATATAAAGAGAGAGGCATAACACTAACACCGGCTCCAAGATCACATAAAGCAGTTTTAACATAATTTCTTTTAATGGAGCATGGTATAGTAGGTACTCCTGGATCTCCAAGTTTCTTAGGTATTCCACTGTCAAAAGTATAATTAGCAAGCATGATGGAAATTTCAGCTTCCGGTATCTTTCTTTTATTTGTAACAATATCCTTCATATACTTAGCATAAGGATTCATTTTGAGCATATCAGTTAATCGTGACACGCAAAAAGATAGGTCTAATCATTTCAGCAAAGCGCTCAAAATCCTCATCATCCTTTTTCTTGGATGGTTTGGGAGGGAAAGGCATGGGTTTCTGAACCCATGGTTCTCTTTCTTTACCATATTTCCTAGCAACAAAGTCTTTCTTATCATAACGTTGATTCTTTGATTGTGGGTTATCAAGATCAACAAAGAGTTCAATTTCTATATCATTATCATTACTAGGTTGAGCATCGTCATGAACATCATCATTAACATTTTCACTAGGTTCATGTTCATTACAGCATTGTGTTTCAAAGATCGTAAATAGAGATATCATTTGGATTATCAGGTGGTTCAGCAATAGGTTCACTAGAAGCATGCAAAGTCCTATCATTTTTCTTTTTCTTCTTTTTAGAAGGACTAGGTGCATCAATATTATTTCTATGAGAATCTTGCTCAATTCTCTTAGGGTGGCCTTCATGATACAAAGGTTCCTGAGTCATTTTACCAGTTCTAGTAGCCACTCTAACAGCATAGTCATTTTTCTTATTATTCAACTCATTGAGCAAATCATTTTGAGCTTTAAGTACTTGTTCTACTTGAGTGGTAACCATAGAAGCATGTTTACTAATGAGTTTAAGTTCACCTTTAACATTAGCCATGTACTTACTCAAGTGTTCAAGCGTATCAGAATTGTATTTCAATTGTCTACCAAAATAAGCATTGAAGTTTTCTTGCTTGACAATAAAATTATCAAACTCTTCTAAGCATTGTTTAGCAGACTTATAGTGAGGAATATCACCTTCATCAAATCTATAGAGAGAATTTACCTTTACTACCTGTGTCGGGTTCTCAAGACCATGAGTTTCTTCAATAGGTGATGGATTGAGATCATATGTTTCTTCAACAGGCGATAAATTAAGACCATGTATTTCTTCAATAGGAGGTAAATTCTTAACATCTTCGGCTCTAATACCTTTTTCTTTCATAGATTTCTTTGCCTCTTGCATATCTTCAGGACTGAGAAATAGAACACCTCTCTTCTTCGGAGTTGGCTTAGGAGTTGGTTCAGGATTTGGCTCAGGAAGTGTCCAATTATTTTGATTTGTCAACATATTATTCAATAGAATTTCAGCTTCATCCGATGTTCTTTCCTCGAAATGAACCAAAGACAACTATCCGTGTAATCTCTGGAAGCATCGGTTAGTCCATTATAAAAGATATCAAGTATTTCATTTTTCTTAAGAGGATGATCAGCAAAGCATTAAGTAATTGGAGAAGCCTCCCCCAAGCTTGTGGGAGACTCTCTTCTTCAATTTGCACAAAGTTGTATATTTCCCTTAAAGCAGCTTGTTTCTTATGAGCAGGGAAATATTTAGCAGAGAAGTAATAAATAATACCCTGGGGACTACGCACACAACCAGGATCAAGAGAATTAAACCATATCTTAGCATCACCCTTTAATGAGAACGGAAATATTTGAAGGATATAAAGATAGCGAGATTTCTCATCATTAGTGCACAGGGTGGCTATATCATTTAATTTAGTAAGATATGCCACAACAATTTCAGATTCATAGCCATGAAAAGGATCAGATTCAACCAAAGTAATTATATCAGGATCAATAGAGAATTCATAATCCTTATCAGTAACACAGATAGGTGAAGTAGCAAAAGGTGGTCAGGTTTCATTCTAGCATTAAGAGATTGCTACTTCCATTTAGCTAATAACCTCTTGAGCTCATATCTATCTTTGCAAGCTAAAATAGATAAAGAAGCTTCTTTTTCAAAAACATAACCCTCAGGAATAACAGGAAAGTCTTCATCATCACTTTCATCAATGTTATCAGTTTCAATAATTTCTTTCTCCCTAGCCCTAGCAATTTGTTCATCAAGAAATTCAACAAGCGGCACAGTAGTATCAAGCATAGAAGTAGTTTCATCATAAGTACCATGCATAGCAGAAGTGGCATCATCAATAACATGCAACATATTAGAATTAATAGCAGAAGCAGGTTTAGGTGTCGCAAGCTTACTCAAAACAGAAGGTGGATCAAGTGCAGAGCTAGAGGGCAGTTCCTTACCTACCCTCGTAGTTGAGGGATAGATTTTTGTTTTCTCGTCTTTCAAGTTCTTCATAGTGACCAGCAGATATAAATCCCAAGTGACTCAAAGAATAGAGCTATGCTCCCCGGCAACGGCGCCAGAAAATAGTCTTGATAACCCACAAGTATAGGGGATCGCAATAGTTTTCGAGGGTAGAGTATTCAACCCACATTTATTGATTCGACACAAGGGGAGCCAAAGAATATTCTCAAGTATTAGCAATCGAGTTGTCAATTCAGCCACACTGGATAACTTAGTATTTGCAAAGAAAGTATTTAGTAGCAAAGTAATATGGAAGTAACGGTAACGGTAGCAAAAGTAATATTTTTGGGTTTTGTAGTGATTGTAATAAAGAGTAATGGAAAAGTAAATAAGCGAAGAACAATATGTGAAAAGCTCGTAGGCATTGGATCGGTGATGGAGAATTATGCGGATGCGGTTCATCATGTAACGATCATAACATAGGGTGACACAGAACTAGCTCCAATTCATCAATGTAATGTAGGCATGTATTCCGAATATAGTCATACGTGCTTATGGAAAAGAACTTGCATGGCATCTTTTGTCCTACCCTCCCGTGGCAGCGGGGTCCTAATGGAAACTAAGGGATATTAAGGCCTCCTTTAATAGAGTACCGGACCAAAGCATTAACATATAGTGAATACATGAATTCCTCAAACTACGGTCATCATCGGGAGTGGTCCCGATTATTGTCACTTCGAGGTTGCCGGATCATAACACATAGTAGGTGACTATAGACTTGCAAGATAGGATCAAGAACTCACATATATTCGTGAAAACATAATAGGTTCAGATCTGAAATCATGGCACTCGGGCCCTAGTGAAAAGCATTAAGCATAGCAAAGTCATAGCAACATCAATCTCAGAACATAGTGGATACTAGGGACCAAACCCTAACAAAACTAACTCGACTACATGATAGATCTCATCCAACCCATCACCGTCCAGCAAGCCTATGATGGAATTACTCACGCACGGCGGTGAGCATCATGAAATTGGTGATGGAGGATGGTTGATGATGACGACGACGACGAGTCCCCCTCTCCGAAGCCCCGAACAGACTCCATATCAGCCCTCCCGAGAGGTTTTAGGGCTTGGCGGCGGCTCCGTATCATAAAACGCGATGAATCCTTCTCTCTGATTTTTTTCTCCCCGAAAGTGAATATATGGAGTTGGAGTTGAGGTCAGTGGAGCGTCAGGGGCCCACGAGGCAGGGGCGCCCCACCCTCGTGGATGTGGTGTGGGCCCCCGACCGGATTTTCTTCGATTTTTCTTATTTTCCAAATAGATGTTCCGTGGAGTTTGGTCATTCCAAGAACTTTTGTTTACGCTATAAATAACACCATTGATAGTCTGTTGAAAACAGCGTCAGTCCAGGTTAGTTCCATTCAAATCATGCAAGTTAGAGTCCAAGACAAGGGCAAAAGTGTTTGGAAAAGTAGATAAGACGGAGACGTATCACGCATCGCAGCGTTTCTTCATCAGCTTGGCTTCCGCTCCACTCGCTCTGATGCTTCGCTGTTTGTTTACCACCAGGGTGATGGTACTGCTTTCGTGCTGCTCTATGTCGACGACATCATCTTGACAGCATGCTCGACTGCTCTTCTTTGACAACTCACTGACTGTCTTCGTGCTGAGTTTGCCATTAAGGACTTGGTTCCTCTGCACTATTTTGCCGGCATCGAGGTGATTCGCCGGGCAGACGGCTTCTTTCTTCATCAGGGGAAGTATGCTCATGAGCTTCTGGACTGTGCCGGGATGCTTAATTGCAAACCGGCTGCCACGCCTGTCGGCATGAAGGCTAAGCTCTCTGCTACTGATGGTTCTCCCGCTTCCGATGCTCCGTTCTACCGGTTGATTGTTGGTGCTCTTCAGTACCTCACTCTTACTCGTCCGGAGCTTCAGTATGCCGTACAGCAGGTGTGCCTTCATATGCATGCTCCTCGAGATGCTCACTGGACCGCGGTCAAACGCATTCTTCGATACATCCGGGGCACTTTGGACCTCGGGTTGACCCTGTACGCTTCGACCTCTCTAGACTTGACCGCTTATTCTGATGCCGACTGGGCCTGCTGTCCCGACACGCGCCGCTCGACGTCTGGATATTGTGTTTTTGTTGAACCATCCCTCATCTCCTGGTCGTCCAAGAGACAGCCCATTGTCTCCCGCTCCAGTGCTGAAGCGGAGTACCGTGCTGTCGCCAACGTCGTTGCAGAGTGTTCTTGGCTCCGACAGCTTCTACATGAGCTTTTGTCTCCGGTTGACAAAGCCACGATTGTCTACTGTGACAATGTTTCCGCGGTCTACCTCTCGCCAACCCGGTTCATCATCGACGCACCAAGCACATTGAGATTGATATCCATTTTTTTCGTGAGCAGGTGGCTCTTGGTCATGTACACGTGCTACATGTCCCTACTTCCCAACAGTTTGCTGACATCATGACCAAGGGTTTGCGTACTACATCTTTTGAAGAGTTTCGCTCCAGTCTTTGCGTCAACTATGGTGCCGCTTCGACTAGGGGGGGGGTGTTGAGATGTAGATATTGCATGTGTATTTCTTGTACGACAAGCCCTCCTCTTTCCTTGTATAGTTGAGGACGTGGCTCTCCTATGTACTTATATATACGTGCATATTGCACCCGATCAATACATCGTGAGTTGCATAATCCTCTACAGAGAAGAACGGTGAGTTCTCGGCCAGGTCGGCCTACGCGGCAAAGTTTGCCGGACGGCAGGTATCACCCACTGCACGCGGCATTCACGTGGCGTTCGAGGACTACGCTCCGGTGCCGATTCTTCGCATGGCTAGCGATCATGAACCGGTGTTGGACCTCCGACGGATTGGCGCGGCATGGCCTACCACACTAGGACGCCTGTCCTTTTTGCGACCAGCACAATGAGACGATCGACCATCTACTCGTGGAGTGCTTGCTGGCATGGGAAGTTTGGACCTGTGTCTTCACAGCCTTAGGCATTCTGAGCGGCGCGCCGCTGGCGGGTGAGACATTGCAGGATTGGTGCACAAGGCAGAGCGCGCACGGGCATCACGCGAAGACGCAGTGGCGCAAAGGAACGCTATAGTCTTTGATGGGGTGGCAGTATGCCTTATGCGACTTATGGAACAAATCGCAAACGAGAGTAGGGTTTGGATGCAGGCGGGCAACTTGCGAGGAGACTTAGCGACGACCTTCATAGCGACACCATAGTGGGCCCATGGCGAGTAGTCAGCTTAGTGCATAGGCGGATGGCGAGGAAACACGTGTAAATTCATGATGTAGTGTAACCGCCGAGGGCTCTCCCCGTTTCTTCTTTAATATATGATACGCACACTCATGCGTATTCGAGAAATCATCATATGCAAATCATGGCAAAAATGCCATAGGTGGAAAAAACTAAAGTGGAGCACAAATTTGCCATGGTAAAAATCATCATTAGTTGATGTTGTCTCGTTACTAAATTTTTCTAGAATTGCCATTGCAACAACATTATGTTTGGAAAATATCATGGCAAAGAAATACAATGAAAAGAATGAACAATACAAAAAAATTAAGGACCATAATTGCCATGGCAGATGTATATTAAAATTGCTTTTAATGAAAATTGACATTGCATCAGAAATTTGTCATGTATGAAAAAAAATAACAATAAGTATGACCAAAATTGCCATGCTTGTATAAGAAATTTTGCCATGAGTAATAATTTTGTTCTTCACTCAAATGGAAAAAAAACTGTTTCTTCCGCTGGTGGTGCCATTGGCGGAAATTGCCATGGAAAATGCATATTAAATTTGCCATGTTATTTAAAAAATAAAATTGATGGCAAAAATTTAGTGCATTACACCATAGTATGATAGCGATTTCAAATAATAATAATAATAATAATAATAATAATAATAATAATAATAATAATAATAATAATAATAATAATAATAATAATAACAATAATAATAATAATAATAATAATAATAATAATAATGCCTCCTAGCAAGGCGGAATGAGGCTGGGTTTAGCGAGGAGTGGGGTATCTCTTTTAGGCGGTTGGTGGTGTGGGTGTTTCTTCATCTAGGTGATCAAGAGGATTTTCTATTTCATCTGAAAAATATGTAATTTAAACTACCTTTCTCCCTCAATGAAAATGATAGGCAACTTTGCATTGCTTGTTTTGAAAAAGAAAATCGTAGGTGCAACCTGTGCAACTGCAAAAGGCCCCCAAAATCATGGCCCCCTATTTTTTACTAACTACAACCATTATTAAAGACTAATGGGTTAGTAAGCATAGACGCAAAAATGGACTAACCAGCTGGCTGCTAGAGGAGACCTCCTATTCGGTGCCTCTGACGCCAGTTCCTTGAGTTAGCGCATGAAGACACCATAGTGGGCCAGCCCCTTTAGCTCTTCCCTTTGTTTCCCTCGCTTATGCTCAGTTTTTTCTCTTCTCTAGGTATAGATCACTCGTTCCCCAACGAAGTTGACCTTTGACCGCTAGATAGTTGACTTTGAAGAAGATTTACAAAATTTTAAAAAACTTCATAGACGTGGAAAAAGTTTAGGGAAAAAAATTGTGCATTTGACAAAGTCCAGAATTTTTTTAATTAGTTCATAAATTTGAAAAACAAATCACAAAAATGAAAAGGTTGATGAATTAGAAAAAAGTTTACAATTGAAAAGGTTTGTCAATTCGAAAAAAAATCATAATTTTGGGAAAATGTTCGTAAATTTGAAGAAAGTTCATCAATTTTTAAAAAAGTTCAAATTGTAGTTCACACGTTTAAAAAGCATAAAAAATAAAAATTAAATGGAAATAAAAAAGAACAGAAAAAAGAAAATGAAAACAAAAAATGGAAATTAAATGAAAAAACGTATTAAAAATAGTGAAAAAACAAGCAAATGCCAGCCCAGAAATCAGGCATGAACCTTCTACAAGGTTCCCAAAACCGGTGGAGTGCTGATAATAGGTCGGCGGCAGAAATCAGGCATGAACCTAACGAGTGGGAGTGTGCGCCCCCATACAATTTGGACTCTATTTGGTGCCTCAAGCGCGAAATAGTATTCGGGCTTTCCTAGGCGAGCTTCCCGCCACGTGGGGGTGGACCAGCCCTGGGGCACATTCGGTCGCTAGCAACAGGTAGGCTAAGCACGCCACTGTAGCCTAGATACATAGTACCATTTGTTGGTGGCTTTTAGCCTTTTATTCTCTTTTTCTTTTTTTCTTTTTCTCTTCCAGATTTGGTTTCTCTTCTGCTTTTTATAGTTTAGTACTATAAACACTGTTTTGATACATGGTGAACATTTTCAAACAACACACTGACCATTTTTTAGTATACAATCAACACACTGAAGATTTCTTTAAATATATGGTGATCATTTTCTAATATAGGGTGAATTTTTGGAAATTCACACTGAACAAATTTGTAATATATAATGAGCAACTTTTATATGTTGTGCACATTATTCAACGTGCGGTGAATTGTTCTTTTAAATATACAGTGAACTTTTTTCTCATACACACCGAACATTTTCTGAAATGCACGCTAATTTTTTTAAGATGAAAGAGAAAAATAGAAAAAACGAGCAAAGAAGCAAAGATAAGAAACATTTGCTACTTTGAAAAAAGTTCGTGAATTCAAAAAAGGTTCACACATTCACAAAATGTTCACGAATTAGATTTATGCGAATTCAAAGAAAATTCAAGAATTTTTTAAAATCTCATGAATTAAGAAAATTTTCTTATTAAAAAACTCATTAATTCAAAAACTTCACAAATTTTGAAAAGTTCGTGAATTAGAAAAAAAAATCATGAATTCAAAAACTGTTCAAGCATTTCAAAATTTGTGCATGAACTAAATATTTTTCATGAATTAAAAATGTTCAAGAATTTGAAAATGTTTCAGGGATTCAAAAAAAAGATCATGATGCCTCCTACTATATTGCATAAACACCTAGCACAACATGGATGCAAAGATGCATGTATTCACACAATGCCTATTGAATATTGGAGTTGTGGGGCTTCAAGGATGATGGAGTCACCGTAAGCGCCTTGTGATCGATGGGCACATTGCCTCTTGCAGAAAGAATAGTTCATCTTGATAAGACACAGAGGAAGTTAAACTGAGGATTTGATCGCTGGTGGGTTGTGAGTACTACCATTGTCCTAACCATCCAACCACATCTTATAATCACATTCCAAAATTAGGGATTCGTGTTTCTAAAAAATGATGCCAAATTTGTAGATACATGTGTGAGCTAGTGTTGAATGACTATTCATTTGTGTATCAGCGCATTCATGAGCAACATCACCAGGATCTTGAGCCCCGAAGAAGATGTCTTGTATTCGCTCCCCAAACTCGGGCTCGTTGCGCATGGTGAGCCCCCTCCCGGCCCCACACCCACCACCGCAGTCCACGATGGTCACCCTCCTCTCCCTCATGTGCGGTAGCGCGAGTTCCATCTTAGAGAATAGAACCGTGCCGAGAACGAGATTTTCACTGCCCGATGACGCTGATGGGGGTGCTGTCAGTGGTCCCATTCAAGCGGTTGCCGTCGTTGTTTAGCAGGTCGAACGACGCAGACTCGTGGATGTCGTCGTCCGCTGTGCGGCAGTACATGAGCGGTGCGGCGGAGACGAATGGTGCTGGCTGCCATGGCTCTGATCGGTGCGGATGAGGAGAGGGGAGGAGTTGCAGGGCGGCCACTCAGATGCTGATAACGATAGCCATCAGCAACCATGACGCGTCATGCGGTACGCTAGAGACAACTGCCGGAGTTGGGAAGGACATGGGGCAGCAGAGTGGGCTCGGCGGCTAGGGGGGAGACAACATGGGGTAGTAAGCTTCGCGTGTGCAGCGGGCTACATGCTGTACATCCCATAGTAAGGAGGGTGGGGATGGCGCGAGGAACACAAGCGGAGGCTCACCGGCGGCTGCAAGACCGGGTAGGAGTGACAGCCAGGTCGTGGTGAGGGAGGGATTTAGTGAGTGGGCTAATGGGGGGTGGGGGAAGACAGAGAGAATATGGTGAGGGGATCGTTCTCCCCAACGTGAGGCTGGAATGAACAGTTATGTCAACCAGATTTGTTTCAAGATTGTGCACTCTATCCGACCCTCAGTAAGGCTAGCCATAATGAGGGTAACATAACCGATAACTTGCACTTGGGACTAGCAAACATGCTTATGTGGCACATAATTAAATAAGAGAGAGGTTCCGCTTGCGTCATGCATGACACGGTTAGGATTTAATTAATCCTATTAATCCCTGCTTTTCTAACCGAGGCGGTTGCCTCATATCTCTTCGGTCGCACCTCTTCAGGGGCTATATATATGTGTAATCCCATCATCAATGAGAACAAGAGTTTACTTTTACCTGGTTTCTCTCTCGATCTCAATTCTAAACACGTTATCACGCACTCTGCTCTCGATTGGAGAAATAGGCCACAGCGGAAGAACGGCGGCCGATGCGGCACAAAGGCGCCGCGAGACTGCCGGCCCTCCGGCCTACGCGTGGTGCACGGCACCCCTCGGCCGCCGACGCGGCGAGCCAGGATACGATGTTCCGCTCCTGCGCCTACACACACATCCGTGGCTCCCGGCGGTCGGCGAAGACGGTGGCGGCCAGCACCCACCCAGGCGCGGGAAGTCTCTCGATCTGGTAAGGAACCAGATGCAAATGAGAAGAAAAGCACTAAATCCAGAGAGAAAGGTGATTCAATTCCAATTTCGTTCATGCACGAAGTAAGCACTAACCTCCAGGGCGTCGTTTGAATGCCGTCCAAGGCAAACTTCAGCGGCGACCCATGGCCCGGAGAGCGCTCCTCGGCCAGCCTCCTAGCGGAGCGGCAGCATCCTTTGGCCCGGCTGCTCCTAGCGCTGCACCTGGAGGCGGTCGCAGCGGCCAACGGCCGGTGCCCGGCATGGCGATGCCCTCAGGCGCGCGGCAGCGCGGTCCACAGCCCGGGCAGAGGCGACACCTTCTGCGCCAGACACACCCCAGCGGCGCCCTCCATCGGCCTGAATCTCGGCGCACAGCGACGAGCGCCCCACATGGCCATCATCCGAGGCCCTCGGCCTCAGGGCGGCTCCACGGAGCGACCAACCGCGACGCAGCGCGGAAGACCGAGGCGAGGCCGCAGCTCTTGGCTTGCACTCATGCAGGCGGCGCCCGAGGCAACGGCCCTCGGCTGGCCTTCCGGCCACGGAGGCGGCTGCTCCCTCTGGCGTGGCTCCCCGCGGTGGAGACGACGGCGGGCTCATAGTCGTGGCCCTGGCCGTCGAGCCAAAACGGCGACGAGGCGGTTACACGATTTCTCCTGGTGGAAATCGCTCGGGAGGAAAGAGATAGAACCTTATCTCTTCGCTACTTTTGCAATTTAGCCCTTGCGGCTTACCTATTTACGGAATAGCCCAAAACTTGTGTCTGTCATCATTTTGTGGCTAATTCCGGGATGTTTCAGGATATTGCAGCTTGGTCCAACTACTTGCTATTTATTAGCACTGGTAATGTTGAGGCCATATACCGATCATCATTTAGCCCGTTTTCTGTTGAGTTTAACATTCCAGAAAATATGTGGTTATTATATGTGGCATGTTCAATGTATTTGCTTTTTAGCAATTCCTATAACTTGTCCTATTAGTACAATATAGTTTTGCGATTGAGATTAAGTTTTTTCGCACAACATTTGCGATTGAGAAAATTTCTTTTCTGTAAAACAATCTCATTGCGGTTGAGAGCAATTTTCTCTCGCAAAATATTAATTCACTCCGCTGAATTATCTTGCAATTTGATATAAGATCTCATTTAATTTGAGATCTACACAATTCAAGTTCTCACTTGAACATCAAGTTTGCAACATCATTACTATTCATTATAATAATGGTGTATTTCTGTTGAGTACGATGTATTCCGGAATGTATGTATCTCCATGTCCGCTACATGTTGAGATTAATATGTCTATTTGCAATTGAGATTTTTAATTTCTTACAAATAAGAATGCAAAATTCAAAGTGATTTCTTCAAATTGATGTATTGGGATCACAAGGTAGTCATTTAGATCTACTGCCTTCGCAGATTATCAAGGACTACTGTTAAAGCCTATATTTTGTCATTTTGACATTATAATTGCTTTACAAAGTGCTCTCCCACGCATTTTACTAAGTCATGACATAAGGCATTACGAGTGAGTATCTACTGATTCTATCGATTATACTCTCTAGTGTCATGAGATCTACTCCATTTTGGAGATTATCTTCAAGGTGTCATATTTAGCAATTTGAGATTCACACTAATGGTTTCAAGATAACTTCTTGAAATACCCATTGATTTTGCTAAGTTCATTATAACATCAACCATGATGGTCTTTAATTTCTTGGTTGTAAATTAATTATCTCCGGTTTACCCATAGAGGTAACATATGGCTATAGAGTTTGGGGCATTCGCCCTCAATGGCCACCACTGCCCTATCTCGGGCCATGGACATCATGATCGCTCTTGTGTCTCGTGGGATAATGTGTGCAATCCAGGATTCACTTACGGTCGATCACACCGCTAATGTAAAAATGTTGTCTTATACATTATAAGGCATTAGATTGAGATCTCAAAGATCTGGTTATTCTCGCATCAGCGATTTCGGGATACAATGAACCTCAAGGGCAAAGGTTTGAATCTTACTTCAACCTTCAATCGACAACACCAGCTGTGACGGGACCCTATGAGCACGGAGAACGTGATGGTTGAATATGCCTCAACCGACATGTTTGGAGACTTCTTCTAGTCTCTCAATCTCCTGAGTGGTCAACATAATTTATGTCAATTTACGATGTTCTAATAAGAACATAAGTATTGTTGTCATCATATATTATATATCATAATATATTGTATCAGCACTTTGATACACATACATTTGTATGCATTCTATATATCGATGCTGATTTTCATATTGAGAATCTTCATGTCTATATATAGATTTCTACGGGAGTCAATCCGATGAAAAATGATATGTGCCTTGTGGACATATGCACCACACTCACTCTATACTCAGGGAAGTCCAATGTTTTCACTCTCATTGAGAGAAAGGAGACATTTAAATCGCTAGACGCGATGAGGTATTTGTTAGTTCAACTCGAGTCATATTTACTATCCCTGTGGGTACTCGAGTAACGTTGGGATGCTTTATTGCTTCCTGTGTTTAACTCGCACCCTTACTAAACTATGGAGGTATCCGTCAAAATAGTTTTCATAGCGAAACTTATGATGACAATAAAGAGAAATAACTTTTCTTTACCATATGCAACGGATATGGCAAGCACATTCTATGTGTATCATCTGGATTGTACTACACATACGACACAACCCGTAGCACATGTTGTGTACGATATAGTTTTCCAGAGTGTCTTGTACATGACAAAATTCGCATACTCGTCTTGGTCATCGAGACATTGGGTTGAAACAGAAACTATCAGCAATTCCAATAGTTTATGATTATTATGATGCTAAATTCTAATAACATTTGGATTTTATGTGCACTACAAGTGACACGGGGAAGCTAATTTTAAGGCTTGCACACCTTAAATTCTACGATGAACCACTCAAACTCCTTGAATGCATCAAGTCGAGGTAAGTGGCTCTTCCCAGCCATTGAGTAAACTATTCAGGTATTCCATGGTTCTAAAAGACATATCTACATGATGGTCTTAAGTGTGTGCTTTATTCACACGAAACCATTGGCTCATTATCCTGACATCGGTTTCAAGCAAATTGAATGTATAACATTGCAGAATTCTCCTTGAAGGCATTCTCTATGGCCTTTGGATAGAAGTTTAGCAATTTGTCCTAATGTCTAGACTCAAAATGGTTTGGTAGAATCATATCCAAAGAGTTAAGCTCATTGCATTATCTTTATTTTGGAATTGCAACTTACCAACTTTACGTTGGAGTCATGTAGTTTTACACGCTCATGACCAAACCGCATAATATTATTCCCCTCTGTCTTTGATACGTGGGAATCTACCAAGCATTTCCTATCTGCGGTAATTCGGTTGCATACCGATATCACCACCCGGCATACATCATTGGCCCCTCAACATATAGTTGGGATCTATGTGAGGAATAACTGTATTTCCGTCAATACCTCAAGCCCCTCACATGGGGAGTTATTCAAGGCCAGTATGCTGATTCAATGAGGAACATTTCCAGGCATTAGAGGGAGATTTCAAGTACCATAAAAATGCCAGGAATTTAGTGGAATGTTCAACACATTTCTGCCTCAAATCCACGTACTCAAAGATCTGAACCATGTGTTCGTAAGATTTGCAACACATTGCAAATAATCTGCGGATTCATTTATCGACTATAAAGGTGTCACACAATCCTACAATCCCGCAAAATCGCTGAAAGAGTGGAGGTACCAGCAAAATCCACTCCACTCCTCATTCAAAGCAACAGGGGGAGATGTATGGCGAAGTACATCAGATTCAGCTTCTCACAAGCAAGGATACCAAGGCACGTGAATCAGTAAATGCAAATCAACTTCACGTTGGCGAGACACCTAATGGGTAGTATACACCCGGTGGGACGGAAACCTCCACCAACCCAGGTCATAGTGCACACAATGACCGGGACATCGAATACCCGACTCAATCGCATTGGGAAATCGCGAGAAGTCACTACGGGTAACGATATTTTCATCAACTATATATTGATATATAGATTCTGGAGAATCATATAACCGGAAGTCTACAATTGTCGACATACATTTCTCAACTAGATTGCAAAACCTTATAAATGATTTAGATCCAAAGACCATGGCCATGGCAAAGTGTGATCAACACTCGGACTGAACTCAAGCAAAGGGTATAATCTAGGTAGAAATGATCTTGCTCAATAATGGGAAGGTATTCATAAGCAATATCTACACCAGTTTTCTTCTGGAAACAGAATTGAGAACAACGAGGTGGTGAGACAAAGAGCAAGTATTGTAGCACAAGGGTTCTCGCAGATACCCAACTATTCTCCAGAGGTGGAATCTCATTCCGATAACTTATATCATTGGCAGTTCAAAATCATCTATCTTTGCGGTTGATAGATGTAGTGATCACATGTCCATGTGAATCACTAGATTCAGACATACATGATTGATTTCCAATGGAATCCCAATTCTGAATCGAAATACAAAATGCAACATACATTGTGTAAAATCAAGAAGCCACCATACGGCTTATTGTTGTCGGTACATATGGTACAACCGACGTAGTGAGATCCTTGTACACAAGGATTACTCCTACAATGATGATTATCCATGTGTTGTGTGTCTGCAATGACGACACATGTAATCATCTAAGTGACGGACTTCAAAATGAAGGATTTGGGTAAACCAAAATACCGCTCGTTACATTACAACTTGAGCACCTTCGTTCATACATTATGGTATACTATGTTGTCTATATCCAAAATATATTGGAGAAATTCATTTGGACAAATCTTATCCATCCATAACTCTCATGCTAGTTCATTCTCTAGACATAGAGAAAGATCTATTTTAGATCAAGAGATGATGGAAATGAGATATTGGGACTCAACGTTCCATATGCCATTGGATCGACCAAACATAATTGGTTGGTACTCAAGAATATCTTTCGATATCTCCAAGGCGTGAAACATCTTGTCCTGGTTTTTCAGTTTTGGAGAAATCTGAACACCAATATCACTGGATACATCGATCAGATCCCCACTATGTCAGATCATAGACAAGTTTAGTGTTCCTACTAGGTGTGGTAGCCCTCTCATGAAGAGTCTTGAATAGACCTCATGGCTACATTCACCAACCATTATCTCAACGATAATGTTTCTTGTGTTGCCGGATGCAAACAGGTTACATAATAAGCAATATCACTATATTGCATATCTTACAAGTCAAATCATGCGACTGATTTGTTCAGCGGGTCTCTACCAACTTCTATGTTTTGGTATGTGACAGCTTTGAATTTTTGCAAGAATCAGGGGGAGTATCTTCCTAAATTATTCCTGTTCAATGCATCATATTATACTCTTTTTCCCTTCATGAAGGTTTTTAATGAGGTAATATCAACATGAGATCATATGTCATACTTTCTGTTTTCCCCACCGGGGTTTTTAGGAAAGTATATACGACATATTTATTGTCCTCTAAACTCTATGGGTTTTC
Source organism: Aegilops bicornis (assembly GCA_021605145.1). Classification (NCBI taxonomy): domain Eukaryota; kingdom Viridiplantae; phylum Streptophyta; class Magnoliopsida; order Poales; family Poaceae; genus Aegilops; species Aegilops bicornis. The sequence goes on along the minus strand of CM038670.1, from coordinate 158,219,357 downwards.
TCGTATTGAGTTAAAAGAGACAATAACCATTATATGTTGCATCATTTTCTCATTATTTTCCCACTGGGTTTGAAGGAGATTTATAAACAAATAGAACACCTATCTCCTCATATTTTTCCCACAGGGTTTTTGGAGGAGCTTCTCAAGATGATGATACTTACACTAACAAGCATGAATTAGGGGGAGTGTTAGGATTTAATTAATCCTATTAATCCCTGCTTTTCTAACCGAGGCGGTTGCCTCACATCCCTTCGGTCGCACCCCTTCAGGGGCTATATATATGTGTAATCCCATCATCAATGAGAACAAGAGTTTACTTTTACATCATGGTGTTTGTCTCTGGTTTCTCTCTCGATCTCAATTCTAAACACGTTATCACGCACTCTGCTCTCGATTGGAGAAATAGGCCACAATGGAAGAACGGCGGCCGATGCGGCACAAAGGCGCCGCGAGACTGCCGGCCCTCCGGCCTACGCGTGGTGCACGGCACCCCTCGGCCGCCGACGCGGCGAGCCAGGATACGATGTTCCGCTCCTGCGCCTACACACACATCCGTGGCTCCCGGCATGTTAAATGATATGCTACTTTGTGTCATGCATGGCAATAAATATGATAATCTATGATACTACTTTATGATACTATGCACTATGAAGGTAGTATCATATGCATGCGTTCGTTTTCGAGTGCTAAAAATCTAAAGTCGGATTTTTAGGCTTTTCATTTAACAACCTCTTTGACCAAGTACAATTTAGCCAACTATTTAATTTAACCAAAAAATGGAACAATAGCATGCTTCTACTTAACTAACCAAGGAACCAAAATGCATGGAATCAACAAGGGCGGATGCTCCAAAATAAACTGGTGGGAAAACCTAAAACAGTGTGCATGCTTGGTTGTTAACTACTTCCTTCGTTCCAAAATAGATGACTCAACTTTGTACAGAAGGGAGGGAGTACAATTGGTCGGCAATCCTAGTCGTTGACCACCCTGCACATCCTCCTGATCTCCCCTTTGGCAGCGGTCTTGAGCTTGATGTCCGCCACCTTTACCATCGCCCTGGCGAACTTCCTCTCCCACCTCCTAGGGATAAACGCGTTCTCCACCACCTTTCTCGCTGTCCGCCTGGAAGATAACGGTGCTGCGTCCGAGGTGAAGAGCATGTTGAGCACATTGGTGTAGTACCGGGTGTCCAACCGGTTGGGTGTCACAATGTCCTGCACCACTGGTGGGTTGTTCGTGAGGTTGGGGCTCACCGGACACTTTCTCTGCAGCAGGGTAGTGAATGTCGTGTTCATGTTGGCGGGGTTCAGCGGCAGGCAGTCGGTGAAGGACGAGCAGTGGGACACGCCGATGGTGAGCATGCCGGAGAGGACCATGAGGTCATCCTCGTCGAGGTTCTTGGCCCTGAAATTGTCGACGAGCTGCGAGAGGTTGAAGAAGGGCGCGGGGAGGAAATCAAGTGCCTCACCGGCGACGGACACCAGACATGCGCCCATCCAGGCGCCCTGCCGGCATCCCGAAGTTGATCCTGGCAGTGGCACGGCTGAGGAAGTAAGACGAGTCTCTGGCGGTGAAGGCGATGATGTCAGCGCAGGAGACCATGCCGGGGAAAATCTTCTCGAGCGGCTCCTTGGCTGCGTCGATCACTTCGAAGCCACGCAGGCTTGGGAAGTTGGGTGGGCTGAGCTTCTCCGGCTGAGCGTTGGCCACTGTCAGGTCGAGGAGGACGGAAGTATCGCAACCCTGTAAGAAAACGTCGTGCACGCATACACATGTTAATGAATACGTACCTGGCATCACACCGACACAATGCTAGAAACATGTTTGTACATACCAGAAAAAATAAAATATAGTATCTGACATCTGAATTAATCGGATCATGCTTACCACTAGCAGTATTGTATCCACTAGTACGATTTTAGCGATCACATTCTTGAGGTTTTATGCCTTGTCTAATCACGTGCACATGACAGAATGCTTAAAAAAACGTGCACATGACAGATATTGTGGAACAAAGATAGCTACTCCCTCCGTTCACTTTTGTAAGACGTTTTAGACATTTAAGACAACACCTAAAACAGTTCAATTTCAGCTGTCTAAAACGTCTTACAAAAGTGAACAGAGGGAGTAGTTGATATCAAGCACCGAAAGATTTTCTCTTTCTTACTACATGAATGGATTTTCATAATTATACTGTACCTGGACGAAGCAGTCGTGGAAGTGCATCCGAGTTATCCAGCACCGAGGCAGGGGTTCTTGGACGTGGCGTTCCTCACGGCCTCCCTGACGATCTTTTCTACCCGTGGGCACTAGCGCCTGTAGAAGCCGACTCTCAGCCTCCGTCGTCCCGCAGAAGGAGAAGGTGCAGCCATGCTGCGCGGGCTTGGTGCCGGAACGGCAGCAGGGAAGGTGTAGCTCGGGCTAGCAGCTGGGGAGCTAATGTAATGTACAGTAGCTTGGATAGCAACCTTGGTAGGCTGGCATTTCCGCTGCCGGCGCGGCGGCTTTTTGAGCAGTAGCCACGGCGCCGAGCGATGCAAGCAAGATGGCAACGGCAAGGTTTGCCATGTCTGAAAGTTTGGTGATATGCATGTGTACAGCTTCTTTAAGTAGTGCATCTTGTAGATCAATGTCAACTGGGAACACATGGATGGACATGAACAACTCATCGATCCGCTCGGGGCACTTGAATAAAACTGCAACAACTCCACTAAAATAATGTGGATTGGCTCCGGTGAAAAATGAACGAAGACTTTTTGGAACAATAATTCAATATGTGTTCAGCCAGGATTCCAACTGTGATGTGCATCATGCTGCGACGTCGTATACGATGAACATGCTCTTAACATGCATGTTACGATGGGAGATGGTTTTTTTTTTCCAGTGGGAGAACGGACAACAACCGGTCGTTGGTTAGAATTTGTTAGGACATGTAGTACAATAGTGCTATCTTAGCAGTGTCACGTAGGATAAATGCAGAGAAGAAGAAAAGAGAAAGCAAAGAAAAGATTATCGTTGAAAAAATCGTTAACTGGTAGCTGCTTGGTTGGCTAACCAGTAGGGGATTAATAGGCTAGTTGGCAAGTTAATTGAACAATTAATCAATTAATTTAGATGATTTGTATGTTTATCGGCTACTCGATGACTAAGAATAGGGATTAATCGGCTAGTTAGCTTCTTAATCGGACGAACTCTTGAACAGTGGAAAAGACTATGTCCTCTCTTAATTAAGAGATGATCTCTTAGCAACAAATCTTTAATCGTTTAAGGAACTAGAGATAAGATGAAGATACCACCCATTGCACATCATTTTTTATTGTCGTCTCTAGATTACATGACGCGATTAAGAAAAAATTATCTTATCAACCACTGTGCATGACCTTATGAAAACTAGTCAGTTAATAGATTGCCGTGTATTAAGTTTTAAACTCCAAGTGATTAATATGACACAACAAGATAGGAGAATGGCCTTTTATTGGCATAAACTAATACATACTCCCTCCGTCCTAAAATAAGTGTAGTAGATTTAGTACAAAACGAGTATAAAGTTGTCCTACTAAACTAGCGCCATTTATTTTGGGACAAAGGGAGTATATATATGTTAGGAATGCCATGTAAATTGATTATTTTATCCAAAAACATGGTTTACGTTGATCTCTCTATGTGATGATGCACATGACTATATATTATCAAGCAATGATTATGGTCTCCCGTCGGCAACACCGCCGATTTGCCTCCAATTCCACCGCATGACACACCTTAATTTCTTATCGAGAAAATTGCACTCGAACTCTTCACAGTATTTTCACTATTTCTCACTTGGTTCTCTCAATTTGTTTTCGTTTTATCGTTTCTCATATGGCTATTGTTCACCGTTGGACTAACCAAAATGGGTAATGTGGCTTCCATTCGTGTTGCCACGTTAGAGCCACCTACTATAATCTATTAGTATAGAAATGAAAGAGGAGATATATGAGAACAACATTCAGAGAAGCCAAAAGCATAGACCTAAGTTCAGGTAAGCAAATGAGAAATCAATGATAGTTTAGGGGTTGCATTGCAAATTAATTTTGATAATGTTGATCATTACATACAACCTGTGATGTTGCTCTCTGAATTTAGGAGTCTGATCCCAGACTTTGATCTGCTTATGGGACGGGGCGTGTCAAAGACTGAGTCGTGGCTGGAAGGTTCACCTCCAAAAGGAGCAAATCTTTGCTTATTGACTTGTCTAACCTCCCCATTTATACGATGGGGTTGTATATTTTTTTCAAAAGGTGTGCATAGACACTAGTAGAACTAGAAGAACGCCCGTGCGTTGCAACGGGGCCACGTTAACTTAAAGAATTCAATATTACGACATTGGCGACCTTTTTTACCATCAAATCCTCACCGCACACACTCCCTCCCTCTTCCTCACTCTCTCTCCCCCTCTCCCTCTCTCTAACACACACGCATATCCATCTTATTGGGTACGGGACCAAAATCCATCTATTTCACACACACACACGCTTAGTGCATAACAATATGGATTATGTGTATTATATTTGCCACCGTAATCGAGGGAATTAATTTCATGTAAATCGGCCAGCCACAGCTCCAAAAATACGCGGAGGAGGTGGCCGGGTCAGCGTCGGCGCCCGGCGCGGGCCACGGGCCCGCTTCAAGTGCACGCGTAATGCACGTCTTCACAAATATTACAACCAGATGTGAGAAATCACATACTAACACGATGTTGCAATCAATTTGTAATTAAAGAAGCCAAATGCCTTTTTTTCTTAAACCAGAATTCCTTATGCTGGAGTTTAAACAAACCCCACAATAGCCCTACTTATCACCTAATTAAGCAGATGCATGACTTATGAAGCGGATAAGAAATCATGTTAACTTGGAACTAAAATTCCAACAAAAGAGTGAGGAATAAACATTTTTATCATTGCTCTGAAGTCTGAACCTCCCCCTATTTGTTAGTGAAATGTGAGTATGCTTGGAAGATAATAATTTCTTATGCAACATATGCTTTTACATCCGAAAGAGCTACAAAATATGTTGACCTACCTATGTGCACTTCCTAAATCAAGCGGATAAAATTATTTCTATCGGCAATATAAAATATTAAACATTAGAAAGAAAGGGACAACGTCCACTAACCATGCAAATATTCTGACCATGGGATATTTAGGCTGGCGTATATGGGAAATCAAAGCTAAAAATGACTCGATGAATAAGGGATACATCAATAAATATTGTAAAAAGTGATAAAAACAAATCTGCAGCAACTCGCGACCCCACGAACTCGTATTCACAATGAGCAAGTTAGTGAGGCCACCACGGTAGGCTAGCACCAAGGGACAAGGGCAACAACCGCCTTCCCATCCAACCTACTGATTCTGCTGGCGCTACTTTCATCCTAAGCCCATGAGTACCGTTAGTGTGTTGCCACGTACGGAGAAACTATGAACTGAAATTTTCATCCAAACCATGAAAAATGTTAATGTTCCTCTCCTCTCCCATCCCTCATGTGAACATGCCCAATTCGTGGTTGGCTCGCTACATTCAGCGTAGCTCTGATGTGCACTGCCCTCGCTCTTGATTAGTTGCCGCAGTGCCACACATCTGTGCCAACAAGCTGGAGAAACAAATGCAAATGTTACACCGAGTCAAAATCAACCATCCCACAATCGTAACAATAGAAAAGATAATAACCAAAATTTAACAGAAGAACTACTGCTTGGCTCCCAGATCCATCTCGATAGCCCTTGATCTGGCTGCTAAGCTTCTCCTAGCCGCCTCAACATCACGTCATTACCAAACATGTAGTGGATGCCTAGTGGGACAAGGATTAAGAAATAACATGAGGTGAAAAATGCGATGGATGTCAATTCCATAAGACGATCCAAGTAATTTGACAAAAGCAGATCGAGAGCATCTTGTATAATCTCAAAAGGCAACTAAAAATATGAGAAATGAAGTGATGAAAATCAGCCCTGCTCTCATTTATGCTCGCTTTTGTAATGGGAGGCAAGGAATGGGGATACCGGGAGAAGAAAGGATCACATGGACGGCAAGCCTCCACCACCGGCAAGTGGGGTTGCTTCACATCCAATCTCCACGGCCGCCGCCTCCATGGGGACGAACTCCCATGTTCACAACCGGGCTCCCAATCGGCCGCTGCCTCGCCGACCTTGACGACGAAGTAGTCCCTCCCTTCGATCCCATTCGCAACGGAGGCAATACCCATCCCAGTGACGGGTCCGCGTGAGATCCCTATTGGATTGTGGTCGCGCCTCCCCAAACCTCACCAAGGACACATGAGAGGCGCCGTTGCCATGGTCGAGGCTTGGATGGGGAAAGGAGGCGACATAGCAGCAACGACGCCTTGACGGGATTCGTGGCGACAATGGCGGCGAAAGCGGGGAGGACGGCGGCGAGAGAGTAGGAGGGTGGTGGCGGCAGTCCATCGGCCGCCGTGACGTGAGAGGAGGATGGGGATGGGGCCGCGATCTGGACGTATGGAGCGGTCGAGAGGAGGGGAAGTAGGCGGCTGGGTTTTTCCATCATGCGGGGTTTGGGGGAGGTCAAATGAGAGGGTTTTTTTCATGCGGGAGGCAGAGCAACGAGGGCGGATGTAGGGAGACGGGACGCGGTCGGTTGGCATGAAAAGGAAAGCTACGCAAAATCACATCAATATAAGAAAATATCCCATCAATATTTGATTGATTGTGATTTATTTTTTATATGGTAACTAATCTGATCATCAATACTTGATTGACTGCGATTTATTTTTTATATGGTAACTAATCTGATGGGTTTATGTGGGTGGTGAAGCGAAAAGGAAAGCTACGCATTTTTTAGGCAGTAGAGATGATTGATGATAAGAAAGGAAAATCACATCAATATAAGGAAATATCCCATCAATACTTGATTGATTGCGATTTATTTTTTATACGGTAACTAATCTGATCATCAATACTTGATCGATTGCGATTTATTTTTTATATGGTAACTAATCTGATGGGTGTATGTGGGTGGTGAAGCGAAAAGGAAAGCTACGCATTTTTTAGGCAGTAGAGACGATTGATGATAAAAAAGGGGAAATCACATCAATATAAGGAAATATCCCATCAATACTTAATTGCTTGCAATTTATTTTTTATATGGTAACTAATCTGATCATCAATACTTGATTGATTGCGATTTTTTTATGGTAACTAATCTGATGGGTTTATGTGGGTGGTGAAGCGAAAAGACAGGTGGGAGGGAGACGAAATAAAACCAGCAAAATAAAACCAACGAAAGTGGTGAGGCGAAATAAAAACCAGCGAAAAATAACCGGCGGACTATTCGTAGATTTTTTTGGTTCGTCTCTCTTGGTGCGACGGGATGTTAGGGCCTGGAGTGCGTCGGGGCGGGCGGGGGACTCGGCTTGAGGTTTTTTTTTGTTCTATGCGGCTTAGCGTGAGACGGGAGGTTGGGCGTGTGTGGGACTCGATCGCGGGGTTTTCCTTGGTTTTTCGCGGCTGAGAGGGAGGTGGGAGGAAGTACCAAAGAAGTACCAAAAAAGACCGGGTGAGGTGGGACGAAAATAAAACCCGGAACGCGACCTACCAACTGAGACATTAGGAGTAGAGAAACAGGGCTTTGGTCCAGGCCTGGCCAGCCCATTAGTCCCAGTTCAGTCACGAACCGGGACCCATGGGGGCAGTGGCGGACCCAGGATTGGCGGACGCCCCAGACGAGAAACTAAGGGCTAAAAACTACCCAAAAAAACTCCAGTTTCAAGGCATACAAAAGTCAATCTGTGTTGCATAACTAATAAGAAATCAAACATAATATTCAATGACAACATTTGTTTCATGATGGCTTAACTAATAAAGCAAGACAAATCAGAAGACAATATATACCATATATATAGATGATACAAAGATTGATAACAAACATACCATCCAAAGCTACCTTCAGTGAATTGCTCTCATGTCGGGAACATGCTCAACTGCCATGAATCTCTCAATCACCTCCCCTCGTTTGCTAAGATACCTACATAAGAAAAATGAGCATGATTAATATATAAAAACTATGGTGGTACATAAGACAAATGAGCAAGATACCTACAGACAATACGAGCAAAGATACTAACCTCAAACACATGGCCATTTGTTCCTTTCATAGAAGTATCTCTCGACTCATCAACAAGTAGTGCAAATTTACAATCGCCAATCTCGTCAATAATAACCTTGGTGGTCTCTTGTGCACAAGCCTTGCATAAATCCAATTGTATCTTATGTGAAGTCAGTTTATGGTTATCTCCTGCATCCCCAAATAATTCTTCTACCTTTGGGTCTTTCTTTATGAACAAATCTAACAACTCTTTAAAGTTACCCTTATTCACTGAGATAGTAGACTCATCATGACCAGGAAAAGCAAGAGCTTGTAGTACCAATAATTTGAAAATACACAATATAATCAAGAGACAAGCTTTGTATTCTTCTTCTTGCTTCCAAGAACCCCTATCAAACACATGTCACAGACTTTTGTCTTTGATTTTTGAAATCTTGATATTGTTGCCTAGATTTATTATGAGCACTATCATGCTGATCTTGCCTTTCTGTAAAATTTATAGAAACAAAAGTTACTCAATGTTTAAATCGGTTTCCACATCTAACAAAATGTGGCATCAAGCAATAACAAGGGCATCTAGCAACTAAAATCGTCATCAAACAGTGGCAATGTGGCATCTAGAAACAAAAATAGTGGCATCACATGGGCACCAAGCCATCAAATATCAAACCACTACCTTTTCGCAGGGCAGCATGGCTAATTTTTGAGGACCACCTCACCGGACACCGGGCAGGGTAGCAGCCGGCAGCGGCGCAACCTAGATGGAAGGCTGGAAAGGGGGGAGCTGGGGGCGCTACCGCACAAAGAAGGCGGGAAAGGGGAGAGACGTGGGGCGCTGCCAGACGGAGGAAGTGGGGAGCCAGGTGGCGGCGGCCAGCGGCCGGCGCCGATGGCATGCGCCTAGGGTTCGTCCAGACTCGAGACGGTTGAGTCGGGGAATGAGGGAAGAACGGGCGGCTACGGCTGGGGTTGCGCCTTGCGCTTCTTCTGTCGTGCGAGGGACTCGACCTGGGCGGTTGGGCCAGTTGGCCTGGGCTGCCTGGGCTTGGAACCGGGCTGCGCCCCAGGCCGAACTAATTTTTTTTAGAATATAGGCCGAGGAAATTCCCCACGCCCCAGGCAATGGCCTGGGCTGCCTGTGGCCCAAATCCGCCCATGCATGGGGGTATAGGTCCCGGTTCGTGAGCCCAGGGGGCCGGCCGGGCCTCGTGGGGCATTGGTCCCGGTTCATCTGTCCCCTTTGGTCCCGGTTCCAGACACGAACCGGGACCAATGGGCCTCGCTCCTGGCCCACAACCATTGGTCCCGGTTCGTGGCTGGAACCGGGACCAAAGGGGGGCCTTTAGTCCCGGTTCCAGCCACGAACCGGGACCAATGAGGTGCCTATATATACCCCCTCGCCCGCGAGCAGAGCACTCCACTGCTCTATTTTTTCTGGCCGGCGAAGGGAGAGGTTTGTGGTGCTCTAGCTCACCTCCTATGCACATGAGGTGTTCGATGAAATGCCCAAGCCACACTACTTAAGCTTTCTCCTCTCCAAGCTCGACCTCCAAGCTCAATTTTCCTCAAGATTTGTCTAGGTTTAGCGGTCCGTCACGTCCCGTCCCCGTCTTCACCGCCGTCGATCGCACGCGCCGATCTCGTCGCCGGCACCACCGTGGTGAGCCTCTTGTTCTTATCTTCTTTCTATAGAAAAAAAATCTTACTTGTATTATTAAGATAGATACTAGTATAATTTTCTTACTTTTATTATTGTTTGTTATTATATAGTGCGCTGGTTTTGGTATCTGCCCCCGTCGGCCCTTGTCCTGTCTATGATTCGGATATGGTATATATTATATTTTATAACTATTTGGTTCATTTATTGTTTATGACAATTATGCCGACCAACGTGACATAGATTTTTTATCTAGGAGGTATGTGAACCGGAAATTCCAAATGACCCTATTATCGACAGGTTAAATTTAGTTGAAGAAGAAAACAATTACTTGAAGGAAAAATTAAAAAAATTGAGGAGCAGAAGATGATATTGGAGTTTGCATGTTGCGGATGTCGTCGATGGTCACAAGATCAAGATGGATGCAATGCGCTTGAAGATTAGAAAGATTACAAAATATGCCATTCATACCGAGGCTTGGTATCATTATGCCATTGGATCAATTGTTACCTTGGTTGCGACTTTGATTGCATTTGTTGTTGCATTGAAATATTTTACATAGTTTCAATGTATAGTTTAATTAGATGCTCTGGAGAGCTATATGTTGTTCAATGGGAACTATGTATGTACTTTGGTTTTAATGTGATGATGAACTTCTATTAATTTGGTAACTTATCTATTCATGATGTTCTGTAATGTTTTTTGACACATTTAATTATATATAATGCACGCAGATGAACCGGCAATGGATGTACGGTAACAGACGCACCTCCGAGTACATTGAGGGCCTGCATAATTTTCTCGCAGTGGCTGAGGCAAACAAGCAGAATGGTTTTATATGTTGTCCATGCCCTAGCTGTGGGAATACGAGGTCTTACTCTGACTCGAAAACCCTTCACACCCACCTGCTTTATAAGGGTTTCATGCCACACTATAATGTTTGGACCAATCACAGTGAAATAGGGGTTATGATGGAATACATCGAAGAAGAAGAGGAGGATGACAGCTATGTGCCCCCTGAATACGGTGATGCTGCAATGGGGGAAGCTGAAGATCAAGAGGAACCAGACGATGTGCCCGATGATGTTCTCGGCCGAGTCATTGTTGATGCAAAGAGACAATGAAAATGTGAAAAGGAAAAGCTGAAGTTCGATCTCATGTTAGAGGATCACAAAAAAGAGTTGTACCCCAATTGCGAAGATGGCAACACAAAGCTCGGTACCGTACTGGAATTGCTACAGTGGAAGGCAAAGAAAGGTGTACCTGATAAAGGATTTGAGAAGCTACTAAAAATATTGAATAAGAAGCTTCCAAAGGATAATGAATTGCCCGACAGTACATACGCATCAAAGAAGGTTGTATGTCCTCTAGGATTGGAGGTGCAAAAGATACATGCATGCCCTAATGACTGCATCCTCTACCGCGGTGTGCACGAGGATTTGAACGCATGCCCAGTATGCGGTGCATTGTGGTATAAGATCAGACGAGATGACCACAGTGATGTTGACGGCAGCGCCTGTGAAGAGGGTTCCTGCCAAGGTGATGTGGTATGCTCCTATAATACCACGGTTGAAACGTCTACTCAGAAACAAAGAGCATACCAAGTTGATGCGATGGCACAGAGAGGACCGTAAGAAAGACGGGAAGTTGAGAGCACCCGCTGACGGGTCGCAGTGGAGAAAAATCAAGAGAAAGTACTGGGGGGAGTTTGCAGGTGACGCAAGGAACGCATGGTTTGGTTTAAGCGCGGATGGCATTAATCCTTTTGGGGAGCAGAGAAGCAATCACAGCACCTGGCCCGTGACTCTATGTATCTATAATCTTCGTCCTTGGTTGTGCATGAAGCGAAGGTTCATTATGATGCCAGTTCTCATCCAAGGCCCTAAGCAACCCGGCAATGACATTCATGTGTACCTAAGGCCATTAGTTGAAGAAATTTTACAACTGTGGAATGGAAACAGTGTACGTGTGTGGGATGAGCACAAACAGGAGGAATTTGACCTGCATGCGTTGCCGTTTGTAACCATCAATGATTGGCCTGCTCTCCGTAACCTTTCAGGGCAGATAAACAAGGGATACCATGCATGCACGCATTGTTTAGATGACACTAAAATAATGTGTACCTGGGGCATCGTCGATTTCTTCAGACCAACCATCAATGTCGAAAGGAAGGCAAGCATTTCAAAGGCGAGGCAGATCACCGGAAGAAGCCCGCCATGCGTACCGGTGATCACGTACTTGCTATGGTCAATGATTTAAAAGTAATCTTTGGAAAGGGTCCCGACGGACTATCTGTTCCGAATGACGCTGAGGGACGCACACCCGTGTGGAAGAAGAAATCTATATTTTGGGACCTACCCTACTGGAAAGACCTAGAGGTCTGCTCTTCAATCGACGTGATGCATGTGACGAAAAACGTTTGCGTGAACCTGCTAGGCTTCTTGGGCGTGTATGGGAAGACAAAAGATACACTAGAGGCACGAGAGGACCTGCAACGTTTGCACAAAAAGGACGGCATGCCTCCAAAGCAGTATGAAGGTCCTGCCAGCTATGCTCTTACCAAAGAAGAGAGGGAAATCTTCTTTGGATGCCTGCTCAGTATGAAGGTCCCGTCTGGCTTCTCGTCGAATATAAAGGGAATAATAAATATGGCAGAGAAAAAGTTCCAGAACCTAAAGTCTCATGACTGCCACGTGATTATGACGCAACTGATTCCGCTTGCATTGAGGGGCTTCTACCAAAAAACGTTTGATTAGCCATTGTGAAGCTATGTGCATTCCTCAATGCAATCTCTCAGAAGGTGATTGATCCAGAAATCCTACCAAGGTGAAGGAGTGATGTGGCGCAATGTCTTGTCAGTTTCAAGCTGGTGTTCTCACCATCCTTATTCAATATCATGACGCACTTCCTAGTTCATCTAGTCGACGAGATTGTTGTTCTGGGCCCTGTATTTCTACACAATATGTTCTCCTTTGAGAGGTTCATGGGAGTCCTAAAGAAATATGTCCGTAACCGCGCTAGGCCACAAGGAAGCATCTCCATGAGCCATCAAACAAAGGATGTCATTGGATTTTGTGTTGACTTCATTCCGGACCTTAAGAAGATTGGTCTTCCTCAATCGCGGTATGAGGGAAGACTGACTGGAAAAGGCACGCTAGGAGGGACTCAATAATATTTAGGGGCCGGGCATTCTTGGTCCAAGCACACTACAGTTCTCTGAGAACTCTACCTTGGCGACAGCGTATGTCAATGAACATAAGAACATTGTGCGCTCCAAACACCCGGAGCAGTGTGATGACTGGATTACATGTGAACACATCAGGACTTTCGGCAGTTGGTTGGAAACACGTCTCAGAGGTGACAACACTGTTTCTAATGAGTTGTACTCGTTGGCTAGGGGACCATCTTCGACTGTATTGACTTACAAAGGATACGGGATAAATGGGAATACATTTTACACGATCGCCCAAGATCAAAAGAGCACCAACCAAAACAACGGTGTTCGCTTTGATGCAGCAACCAAGAGGGGAGAGGACACATATTATGGTTACATAGTGGACATATGGGAACTTGACTACGGACATGATTTTAAGGTCCCTTTGTTTCATTGCAAATGGATATATCTGTCAGGAGGTGGGGTACAGGTAGACCCACAGTACGTAATGACAACAGTGGATCTAAATAATCTTGGGTACACAAACGAGCGATTCGTCCTAGCCAATGATGTGACGCATGTTTTCTATGTGAATGACATGTGTACCAAACCGAGAAAAAGAAAAGATAAGGAAGCGAATACATCATATGATGAGCCAAAGCGCCACCTAGTTCTTTCAGGAAAAAGAGACATCGTGGGATTGGAGGGCAAGACATACATGTGTGAAGATTATGAAAAGTTTCACGAAATCCCTCCCTTCAAAGTCAAGGCTGGCCCAAGCACCCTGTTAAACGATGAAGGTTATCCATGGTTACGGCACAATAAGCAAAGGACACAAATGAAGAAAAGGTGAAGAATTTCTCTCCACAACTATTATGATGATGCCTTTGATCTAGAATATCACTGCAGTTACATGTGAAGAAATGAAATGCCTTTTGTAACATATGAGTTTTCGTCCGAAACCCTGATACTTCGAAAGAGATTGTCCATTTTGCACACGAAGTGCATCCAGTTTTTGCTGTAACCCTCTCAATAGCACATGATATGTGGGTGAAATGATGATACCATGCCAACTTTCAACCTTTTCAGAGTTCATTTGTAGTGCTTTTCAATTTCAGGGTCATATAGCTCACAAAAATCAATAAATGCATGAAAAATAACAAACAAAGTCAGAAAGGGTTGAAAACTGATGATGTGGCTTTGAATGCTGCATTTTGAACACACAAAAAGTCTGGAGTTCAAATAAGTTCAAAAAAATGAAATCCCTTTGTAACAGATGAGTTTTCGTCTGAAACCCTGATACTTCGAAAGAGATTCTCCATTTTGTACACAAAGTGCATCCAATTTTTGTCGTAACCCTCTCAACTTTTTAGAACATGCTATGTGGATGAAATGATGATACCATGCCAATTTTCAACCTCTTAAGAGTTCATTTGAAGTGCTTTTCAATTTCAGGGTCATTTAGCTCAAAGAATGAACTAATATAAAAAAGAATGAACTAGAAAACTTCTATGAAACTCTAATAGCAAAAATAATGAACTAGAAAACTTTAATGAAACTCTAGTTGCAAAAAGAATGAACTTGAAAACTTTAATGAAACTCTAATAGCAAAAGGAATCAACTAAAAAGATTTTATAAACCTCTAGTATTTTTGAAACTAAAATTATATAAAATTTATGCAACTAAAATTATCAAAGTATTTTTTGTTCAAAGTATTAATAGCAAAAAGAATTTTCATAAAGAAAATTTTTGTTTGAAACTTTAATAGCAAACTAAACTAACAATAAAAAATAATATAAAAGTGTAAAATAAAGCCCATAAACATCCAAGATAGATAATATAATAGCATGAAACAATCAAAAATTATAGATACGTTGGAGACGTATCAGCTGTCGGCTCTGTTGCACCTCCTGAACCCGATGCAACTTTTCACTACCGTCCGATTCCACAAGGCTATGCTGTTGTGATGGTGGATGAAATAACAGAGGGATTTGAGGAGCTCGAGCTTGACCACCCTACAGGTGAAGGGGAGACTCAGCTGGGTCTTGCTCTGAAGACTCCATGTCTATGGCAGAATGAGAACATCAAGCTTCCGAACTGGACGCCTCCGCCTCCTCCTCCTCCGGCGAGTTAGGGCACTCCGCCTCCTCCTCCGCCTCCTCCTCCGGCAAGTGATCAGGGCACTCCGCCTCCTTCTCCGGCGGATGAGGGCAACACTCCGCCTCCTTCTCCGCCTGCCCCGGAGCGTCCGAGCAGCCCTCCGCCTTGTCAGCAACGGTGGAAGACATACGCCGCCGCTCCGGCTGATCCGGCGCGTCAGAGCACTCCGCCTCCTTCTACTACTCGTCAGTAGCAACGGAGAGAGACGCCGCCGCTCCAGCGTCTAGCAGTACAGCCATAGGCGGGAGGCAATACAGATTCGGTCCATCTCTCAAGCCTCTAGCGAAGTTAACATACGAGATGGCCATGGAGGAAAACGCGAAGATCTGTGTAGCCCAAGTAAAGTACTTCTTTGAAACGCGAAGAGCTATGAAACATCCACCTCCGGAGGAGAAGATAGATCCGGTGAAAGTGAAGCGCACTATCAATGCCCTGAAGCGACCACCACCGCCTTCGCCGGATGACAACCATGTCCACTATCTTAAAAAGACATTGCAAGAAGTGTGCCGGTCGGGAACTACTTCAAGTGACAAAAGATTAGCAGAACGAAAAATGGGAAAAAAATTCCCCAGCTCGGAGAACAAGAGAACCAATCGTGCCCCCCGCTCAAGGTGTCTAGCGATATCGTCGCAAATCTGTCGCGGATGCTTCCTGGTACCAATCCTGGTGATTACCTGCCTAACAATGTACATTTTGATACAATGGAGGTGGAAGAATTCAGATACCAGTATGGGAAGCCTCTCGTCAAATATGGAACTCTTTCTCTAACAACGATGATGCGAAGATTCCATGAATGGTACATGAAAACCTGCAGCAAGTCTGGGAAGGATGCTTTATCGATGCGAATTAATGAGGACCACGACTTCATTGGACAGGAACTGTTAACTGTTGATTTTGATGAGTTTTTCCAGTTCTACAATCTAAAGGCCCTCGACAAATCACTCGTGGCTTGCTACTGTCTGTAAGTACTACTTTCTGTAATTAAGTCTCTATATATATAGCTCAGCTCTTTCATTGCATGTATATATAATTATCCTTACTATATTATGCAGATTGAAGATCGTCGAATGCAGAAAAGCACAAATCTATGACATTGGGTTCATTAACCCAAATATCATACATGAATGGATGGTTAAAAGGAATGTCTCAGAAACCGGGGACAACTTGCTCAAATCGTTGCTAAAAAGTCAAAGCAAAGATAAAATACTCTTTCCTTACAACTTCAAGTGAGTGCTACTGTCTTGTGCATATTCGGTTTCCCTTATTACTCGAGGTTATAGTAATGTAACTGATGAGTTATTCATGCGTGCGTAGCTACCACTTTATTCTCATAGAGATTAAGCTTGAGCAGGGACTAGTAACCGTCTTAGACTCGAGACGAAAAGATCCCCAGGAGTATGCGAACATGACTGAAATGCTCTAGAAGAAAGTTCAATCGATCATTATCGCACCATATCAGCAACTTTGGTCATTTCCTGATATCAAGTAATTATTTTCTTTGTCTGGCAGGGTTTGGAAAGATTTCACCGCAATTTTTCCGGGACTGCCGACCGAGCTGAAATTTAAACGCCCGAAAGTAAGTACTACTACCTAGTTCCGCGCATCTCCCATTGATTCTAGCTAGTTTCACCAATACCATTTAGCATGCTTGCTTATTAGTTTGATTGACCTCTATTTCTCGTAAAGTGCTTGTGGCAGGAAGCTGGTAATGATTTCTGTGGATACTACATTTGTGAGTTCATCTACAACGAGACGGCGAAGAATAAGCAGGGCTACTCTGAAAAACAGTATGAAGTGTGTAAGCAAAAATATTCACAATTTTATTTTATTACCATCATTTGTGTTGAGTTTCATTCATACACATGTATTGACCCTCTTCTTCAATTTAGATCTGGCAGATGCGGGATGATCTCCTACCACAAGATCGCATAAAAGCAATTCAAGAGGAATTGGCGGGATTCTTTCTTGACCACGTCAGCAATAAAGCCGGAGAATACCATGTGGAACTTGACTTCAGATGTTAGGGATTGTAAGAGATCTTATATTGTATATATGTAGCTAGTAGCGTCGGATAGATATACGAAAACTTGTTGTTCGACCAGTCTCTCGGAGAAGGAGAGTTCGATCATTTCTCTCTGTATATGTTCATGACGATCTTCTGTACTTAATGGTTTCCTTCATTTTCTTACTAGCTAGCGTGTCAAGTCCTCTCTATACGTATAGTACGTAGCGTCGACCAAGCGCGGAGATAAGAGAGGTCCCTTCTCTCTAGCTATTAGCTAGCTAACACAATATATGAAACCCCCAAATTAACCCTCCAAAACCCCCAACTCCTCCCCCCTTTAAAAAACACAAAAACCCCAGCTCCTGAGCTGCTGACGTGTGGATTCTCTTTGGTCCCGGTTGGTGTTACCAACCGGGACTAAAGGCCCTCCTGCCTGGGCTCACCGCAGCAGCCACGTGGAGCCACATATGTCCCGGTTCGTAAGTGAACCGGGACTAAAGGTATTGGGCTTTAGTCCCGACCCTTTTGTCCCGGTTCCAGAACCGGGACAAATGGGCCTGTGGAACCGAGACAAATGGGCCTTTTTCTACTAGCACTAGTAGAAAACAGGGCTTTGGTTGGGGCCTGGCCAGCCCATTAGTCCCGGTTCTGTCATGAACCGGGACCCATGGGGGGGCATACATCCCAGTTCGTGCGTCCAGGGGGCCGACCGAGCCTCGGGAGGCATTTGTCCCAATTCGTGTGGACCCATTTGTCCCGGTTCTAGGCACGAAGCTGGACCAATGGTCCTCGACCCTGGCCCACAGCCATTGGTTCCGGTTCGTTCCTAGAACCAGGCCAGAAGGGGGGCCTTTAGTCCCGGTTCCAGCCATGAACCGGGACCAATGAGGTGGCTATAAATACCCCATCGCCGCAGCAGAGCACTCCACAGTGCTATGCTTTTTCTGTCCGACGAGGGGAGAGCTTTGTGGTGCTCTAGCTCACCTCCTATGCACGTGAGGTGTTCGATGAAATGCCCGAGCCACACTAGTTAAGATTTCTCCTCTCGAAGCTCGACCCCATGAAGGAAATATGCCCTAGAGGCAATAATAAAGTTATTATTTATTTCCTTATATCATGATAAATGTTTATTATTCATGCTAGAATTGTATTAACCGGAAACATAATACATGTGTGAATACATAGACAAGCAGTGTCACTAGTATGCCTCTACTAGACTAGCTCATTAATCAAAGATGGTTATGTTTCCTAACCATAGACATGAGTTGTCATTTGATTAACGGGATCACATCATTAGTTGAATGATCTGATTGACATGACCCATTCCGTTAGCCTAGCACTTGATCGTTTAGTATGTTGCTATTGCTTTCTTCATGACTTATACATGTTCACGTAACTATGAGATTATGCAACTCCGTTTACGGAGGAACACTTTGGTGCTACCAAACGTCACAACGAATCGGGTGATTATAAAGGAGTACTACAGGTGTCTCCAAAGGTACATGTTGGGTTGGCGTATTTCGAGATTAGGTTTTGTCACTCCGATTGTCACGAAGTATCTACGGGCCCTCTCGGTAATGCACATCACTATAAGCCTTGCAAGCAATGTAGCTAATGAGTTAGTTACGGAATGATGCATTACGTAACGAGTAAAGAGACTTGCCGGTAACGAGATTGAACTAGGTATTGGATACCGACGATTGAATCTCGGGCAAGTAACATACCGATGACAAAGGGAACAACGTATGTCGTTATGCGGTTTGACCGATAAAGATCTTCGTAGAATATGTAGGAGCCAATATGGGCATCCAGGTCCCGCTATTAGTTATTGACCGAGAATAGTTCTCGGTCATGTCTACATAGTTCTTGAACCCGTAGGGTCCGCACGCTTAAGGTTTCGATGACAGTTATATTATGAGTTTACATGTTTTGATGTACCGAAGGAGTTCGGAGTCCCGGATGAGATCGGGGACATGACGAGGGGTCTCGAAATGGTCGAGATGTAAAGATTCATATATTGGATGATATGTTTAGGCCAAGGGGTCAAGCCCATGAGGCTTTAGGTCGGTGCAAAAGGAGTTTTGCGGAGGCCGGGGCCAAACGCCGGAGACCTGGCGTCGGCCTGGGCCGACGCCGAGGCCCATGGCGTCTGGGCAGACGCCAAGGTTTGTGGCGTTTGGTCCTGGAGTCCGAGTGGGACTCTTGCCTTTCGCAAAACCGACTTTGAGGAGGCTTTTGCTCCAAGTTTCGACCGGGGCTCAACATATAAATAGAGGGGCAGGGCTAGCACCAAAGACACAACAATTGATCTCTTGGATCTCTTAGCCGTGTGCGGTGCCCCCTCCACCATATTCCACCTCGGTCATATCGTAGCGGTGCTTAGGCGAAGCCCTGCGTCGGTAGAACATCAAGATCGTCCACCACGCCGTCGTCTTGTGGAACTCTCTCTCCGGAGCTTTCTTTGGATCGAACTGAGGAGCGTCACCGAGCTGAACGTGTGCCCAGAACTCGGAGGTGCCGTACGTTCGGTCCTTGGATCGGTCGGATCGTGAAGACGTACGACTACATCAACCGCGTTGTTATAACGCTTCCGCTTCTGATCTCACGAGTGCGTGGACATACACTCTCCCCTCTCGTTGCTATGCATCACCATGATCTTGCGTGTGCGTAGGAAATTTTTTGAAATTACTACGTTCCCCAACAGTGGCATCCGAGCCCAGGTTTTATGCGTTGATGTTATATGCACGAGTAGAACACAAGTGAGTTGTGGACGGTATAAGTCATACTACCTACCAGCATGTCATACTTTGGTTCAGCGGTATTGTTGGATGAAGCGGCCCGGACCGACATTACGCCAGACGCTTACGCGAGACTGGTTCTACCGACGTGCTTTGCACACAGGTGGCTGGCGGGTGTCAGTTTCTCCAACTTTAGTTGAACCGAGTGTGACTACGCCCGGTCCTTGCGAAGGTTAAAACGGAGTCTATTTGACAAACTATCGTTGTGGTTTTGATGCGTAGGTAAGAACGGTTCTTGCTCAGCCCGTAGCAGCCACGTAAAATTTGCAAGAACAAAGTAGAGGACGTCTAACTTGTTTTTGCAGGGCATGTTGTGATGTGATATGGTCAAGACGTGATGAGATATAAGTTGGTGTATGAGATGATCATGTTTTGTTGAAGTTATCGGCAATGGCGGAAGCCTTATGGTTGTCTCTTTATTGCATAAGATGCAAGTGCCAAATAATTGCTTTACTTTATCGCTATGCGATAGCAATAGTTGCAAGAGCAATAGTTGGCGAGACGACCATGTGACGACACATTGATATAGATCAAGATGATGAAGATCATGGTGTCGTGCCGGTAACGATAAAGATCATGACAGTACTTTGGAGATGGAGATCAAAGGCGCAAGATGATCATGGCCATATCATGTCACATATTTTGATTGCATATGATGTTTATCTGTTATACATCTTATCTTGCTTTGATTGACGGTAGCA
This sequence comes from Aegilops bicornis, assembly GCA_021605145.1. Lineage (NCBI taxonomy): Eukaryota > Viridiplantae > Streptophyta > Magnoliopsida > Poales > Poaceae > Aegilops > Aegilops bicornis. The sequence goes on along the minus strand of CM038670.1, from coordinate 158,198,764 downwards.
TTTTAAGATGATCTCTCACTAAAATTATCAAGTAGTGTTCTCCCTGAGTATGCACCGTTGCCAAAGTTAAATCGTGCCGAGACACCACGTGATGATCGGGTGTGATAAGCTCTCGTCCATCTACAACGGGTGCAAGCCAGTTTTGCACACGCAGAATACTCAGGTTATACTTGACGAGCCTAGCATATGCGAGATATGGCCTCGGAACACGGAGACCGAAAGGTCGGCGTGAATCATATAGTAGATATGATCAACATAAGATGTTCACCATTGAAAACTACTCCATCTCACGTGATGATCGGTTATGGTTTAGTTGATTTGGATCACGTGATCACTTAGATGACTAGAGAGATGTCTGTCTAAGTGGGAGTTCTTAAGTAATATGATTAATTGAACTTTAATTTATCATGAACTTAGTCCTGGTAGAATTTTTCAAATTATGTTGTAGATCAATAGCTCGCGTTGTTGCTTCCCTATGCCTTTATATGTTTGTTTTGATATGTTCCTAGAGAAAATTGTATTGAAAAATATTAGTAGCAATGATGCGGATTGGATCCGTGATCTGAGGTTTATCCTCATTGCTGCCTGGAAGAATTATGTCCTTAATGCACCGCTAGGTGACAGACTATTGCAGGAGCAAATGCGGGCGTTATGAGCGTTTGGCTGGCTCAATATGATGACTACTTGATAGTTTAGTGAACCATACTTAACGGCTTAGAATCGGGACTTCAAAGGCGTTTTGAGCGTCATGGACCATATGAGATGTTCCAGGAGTTGAAGTTAATATTTCAAGCAAATACCCGAGTTGAGAGATATGAAGTCTCCAACAAGTTCTATAGCTAAAAGATGGAGGAGAATCGCTCAACTAGTGAGCATGTTCTCAGATTGTGCAGGTACTTCAATCGCTTGAAATCAAGTGGGAGTTAATCTTCGAGATAAGATAGTGATTGACAGAATTCTCTAGTCACCATCACCAAGTTAGTAGAACTTCGTGATGAACTATAATATGCAAGGGATAACAAAAGTAAATCCCAAGCTCTTCGTGATCTGAAATCGACGAAGGTAGAAATCAAGAAAAAGGCGTCAAGTGTTGATGATTGACAAGACCACTAGTTTCAAGAAAAGGGCAAAGGAAAAGAAGGGGAACTTCAAGAAGAACGGCAAGCAAGTTGCTGCTCGAGTGAATAAGCCCAATTCTGGACCTAAGCAAGAGACTAAATTCTTTTGCTGAAATGGAACTGGTCACTAGAAGCGGAACTACCCCAAGTATTTGGCGGATAAGAAGGATGGCAAAGTGAACAAAGGTATATTTGATATACAGATTATTGATGTGTATTTTACTAGTGTTCGCAGCAACCCCTGAGTATTTGATACTTGTTCGGTTGCTAAGATTAGTAACTCGAAACAGGAGTTACAGAATAAACAGAGACTAGTTGAAGGGGAAGTGACGATGAGTGTTGGAAGTAGTTCCAAGATTGATATGATCATCATCGCACACTCCCTATACTTTCGGGATTAGTGTGGAACCTAAATAAGTGTTATTTGGTGTTGAGCATAAATATGATTTGATCATGTTTATTGCAATATGGTTATTCATTTAAGTAAGAGAATAAATTGTTGTTACATTTACATGAATAAAACCTTATATGGTTACACACCCAATGAAAATGGTTCATTGGATCTCGATCATAGTGATACACATATTCATAATATTGAAACCAAAAGATGCAAAGTTAATAATGATAGTGCAACTTATTTGTGGTACTTGCCGTTTAGGTCATATTGGTGTAAAGCGCTTGAAGAAAACTCCATGTCGATGGACTTTTGGAATCACTTGATTATGAATCATTTGATGCTTGCGAACCGTGCCTTTTGGGCAACATCACTAAAACTCCATTCTCGGAACAATGGAACAAGCTCTTGACTTATTGGAAATAATACATACCGATGTATGCGATTCAATGAGTGTTGATGTCGTGGCAAGTATCGTTATTTTCGACCTTCACAAGATGATTTGAGCAGATATGGGTATATCTACTTGATGAAACATAAGTCTGAAACATTTGAAAAGTTCAAAGAATTTCAGAGTGAAGTTGAAAATCATCGTAATAAGAAAATAAAGTTTCTACGATCTGATCGTGGAGGCGAATATTTGAGTTACGAGTTTGGTCTACATTTGAAACAATGCGGAATAGTTTAGCAACTCACGCCACCGGAACACCACAGCGCAATGGTGTGTCCGAACGTCGTGTCGCACTTTACTAGATATGGTGCGATCTATGATGTCTCTTACAGATTTACCGTTATAGTTTTGGGGCTATGCATTAGAGACAGCTGCATTCACGTTAAAAGGGCACCATCTAAATCCGTTGAGGCGACACCGTATGAACTGTGGTTTGGCAAGAAACCAAAGTTGTTGTTTCTTGAAGTTTGGAGTTGCGATGCTTATGTGAAAAAGTTTCATCACGATAAGCTCGAACCCAAATCGGAGAAATGCGTCTTCATAGGATACCCAAAATGTTGGGTACACCTTCTATCACAGATCCGAAAGGCAAGACATTCGTTGCCAAGAATGGATCCTTTCTAGAAGGAGTTTCTCCCGAAAGAAGTGAGTGGGAGGAAAGTAGAACTTAATGAGGTAATTGTACCTTCTCCCTTATTGGAAAGTAGTTTATCACAGAAATCAGTTCCTGTGACTACTACACCAATTAGTGAGGAAGCTAATGATGATGATCATGTAACTTCGGATCAAGTTACTACCGAACCTCGTGGAGTCAACCAGAGTGAGATCCGCACTGAGTGGTACGGTAATCCCATTACGGAGGTCAGGTTACTTGACCATGACGAACCTCTGAACTATGAGGAAGCGATGATGAGCCCAGATTCCATAAAATGGTTTGAGGACATGAAATCTGAGATATGATCCATGTATGAGAACAAAGTATGGACTTTGATTGACTTGCTCGATGATCGGCAAACCATAGAAAATAAATGGATCTTCAAGAGGAAGACGGACGCTGATAGTAGTGTTACTGTCTACAAAGCTCGACTTGTCGCAAAGGGTTTTCGACAAGTTCAAGATGTTGACTACGATGAGAGTTTCTCACTCGTATCTATGCTTAAGTCTGTCCGAATCATGTTAGCAATTGCCGCATTTTATGAAATCTGGCAAATGGATAAACAAAACTGCATTCCTTAATGGATTTATTAAAGAAGAGTTGTATATGATGCAACGAGAAGGTTTTGTAAATCCTAAAGGTGCTAACAAAATATGCAAGCTCCAAATGATCCATCTATGGACTGGTGCAAGCATCTCAGAGTTGGAATACATGCTTTGATAAGTTGATCATAGCATATAGTTTTATCTGAGACTTGCGGTGAAGCACGTAATTACTAGAAAGTGAGTGGGAGCACTACAGCATTTCGATAAGTATATGTGAATGACATATTGTAGATCGGAAATAATGTAGAATTATTACGCAAAGCATAAAGGAGTGTTTGAAAGGAGTTTTTCAAAGAAAGACCTCGGTGAAGCTGCTTACATATTGAGCATCAAGATCTATAGAGATAGATCAAGGCGCTTGATAAGTTTTTCAATGAGTACATACCTTGACAAGATTTTGAAGTAGTTCAAAATGGAACAGTCAAAGAAAGAGTTCTTGCCTGTGTTACAAGGTGTGAAATCGAGTAAGACTCAAAACCCGACCACGGCAGAAGATAGAAAGAGAATGAAAGTCATTCCCTATGCCTTGGCCATAGGTTCTATAAAGTATGCCATGCTGTGTACCAGATCTAATGTATACCCTACCTTGAGTTTGGCAAGGAGTACAATAGTGATCTAGGAGTAGATCCTGGACAATGGTCAAAATTATCCTTAGTGGAATAAGGATATGTTTCTCGATTATGGAAGTGGCAAAAGGTTCGTCGTAAAGGGTTACGTCGATGCAAGTTTTGACACCGATCTGGATGACTCTAAGTCTCGATCTAGATACATATTGAAAGTGGGAGCAATTAGCTAGAGTAGCTCCGTGCAGAGTATTGCAGACATAGAAAATTGCAAAATACTTACGGCTCTGAATGTGACAGACCCGTTGACTAAAATTATCTCACAAGCAAAACATGATCACACCTTAGTACTCTTTGGGTGTTAATCACATAGCGATGTGAACTAGATTACTGAATCTAGTAAACCCTTTGGGTGTTGGTCACATATCGATGTGAACTATGGGTGTTAATCACATGATGATGTGAACTATCGATGTTAATCACATGGTGATGTGATCTAGATTATTGACTCTAGTGCAAGTGGGAGACTGAAGGAAATATGCCCTAGAGGCAATAATAAAGTTATTATTTATTTCCTTATATCATGATAAATGTTTATTATTCATGCTAGAATTGTATTAACCGGAAACATAATACATGTGTGAATACATAGACAAACAGAGTGTCACTAGTATGCCTCTACTTGACTAGCTCGTTAATCAAAGATGGTTATGTTTCCTAACCATAGACATGAGTTGTCATTTGATTAACGGGATCACATCATTAGTTGAATGATCTGATTGACATGACCCATTCCGTTAGCCTAGCACTTGATCGTTTAGTATGTTGCTATTGCTTTCTTCATGACTTATACATGTTCTGTAACTATGAGATTATGCAACTCCCGTTTAGCGGAGGAACACTTTGGTGCTACCAAACGTCACAACGTAATCGGGTGATTATAAAGGAGTACTACAGGTGTCTCCAAAGGTACATGTTGGGTTGGCGTATTTCGAGATTAGGTTTTGTCACTCCGATTGTCGGAGAAGTATCTCTGGGCCCTCTCGGTAATGCACATCACTATAAGCCTTGCAAGCAATGTAGCTAATGAGTTAGTTACGGAATGATGCATTACGTAACGAGTAAAGAGACTTGCCGGTAACGAGATTGAACTAGGTATTGGATACAAGCGATTGAATCTCGGGCAAGTAACATACCGATGACAAAGGGAACAACGTATGTCGTTATGCGGTTTGACCGATAAAGATCTTCGTAGAATATGTAGGAGCCAATATGGGCATCCAGGTCCGCTATTGGTTATTGACCGAGAATAGTTCTCGGTCATGTCTACATAGTTCTCGAACCCGTAGGGTCCGCACGCAAGGTTTCGATGGCAGGTTATATTATGAGTTTACATGTTTTGATGTACCGAAGGAGTCGAGTCCGGATGAGATCGGGGACATGACGAGGGTCTCGAAATGGTCGAGATGTAAAGATTCATATATTGGATGATATGTTTAGGCCAAGGGGTCAAGCCCATGAGGCTTTAGGTCGGTGCAAAAGGAGTTTTATGCGGAGGCCGGGGGCCAAACGCCGGAGACCTGGCGTCGGCCCTGGGCAGACGCCGAGGCCCATGGCGTCTGGGCAGACGCCAAGGTTTGTGGCGTTTGGTCCTGGAGTCCAGTGGGACTCTTGCCTTCGGGCAAAACCGACTTTGAGGAGGCTTTTGCTCCAAGTTTCGACCGGGGCTCAACATATAAATAGAGGGCAGGGCTAGCACCAAAGACACAACAATTGATCTCTTGGATCTCTTAGCCGTGTGCAGTGCCCCCTCCACCATATTCCACCTCGGTCATATCGTGGCGGTGCTTAGGCGAAGCCTGCGTCGGTAGAACATCAAGATCGTTACCTGCGCCGTCGTCGACGGAACTCTCTCTCCCGAGCTTTGCTGGATCGAACTGAGGAGGCGTCACCGAGGCTGAGCGTGTGCCCGAACTCGGAGGTGCCGTGACGTTCGGTACTTGGATCGGTCGGATCGTGAAGACGACGACTACATCAACAGCGTTGTTATAACGCTTGGCTTACGGTCTACGAGGGTACGTGGACATACACTCTCCCCTCTCGTTGCTATGCATCACCATGATCTTGCGTGTGCGTAGGAATTTTTTTGAAATTACTACGTTCCCCAACACTCCAAGCTCCATTTTCCCCGAGATTTGTCTAGGTTTAGTGATCCGTCACGTCCCGTCCCCGTCTTCACCTCCGTCGATCGTCCGCACTGATTTCGTCGCCGGCACCACCGTGGTGAGCCTCTTGTTCTTATCTTCTTTCCGAAAGAAAAAAATTCTTACTTTAGATAGATACTTGTCTATTTTTCTTACTTTTATTATTGCTTGTTATTATATAGTGCGATGGTTTTGGTATCCGCCCCCGTCGTCCCTCGTCTTGTCTATGATTCGGATGTGGTATATATTATCTTTTATAAATATTTGGTTCATTTATTGTTTATGACAATTATGCCGACCAACGACATAGATTTTATTTATCTAGGAGGTATGTGAACCGGAAATTCCAACCGACCCTATTGTCGAGAGGTTAAATTTAGTTGCAGAAGAAAATAATTACTTGAAGCAATAAATTAAAAAAATTGAGGACGAGAAGATGATATTGGAGTTGCATGTTGCGGATGTAGTCGATGATCACAAGATTAAGATGGACGCAATGCGTTTGAAGATTAGAAAGATTAGAAAATATGTCATTCATACCGAGGCTTGGTATCATTATACCATCGGATCAATTGTTACCTTGGTTGCGATTATGATCGCATTTGTTGTTGCATTGAAATGTTTTACATAGTTTCAATGTATGGTTTAATTAGATGCTCTGGAGAGCTATATGTTGTTCAATGAGAACTATGTATGTACTTTGGTTTTAATGTGATGATGAACTTCTATTAATTTGGTCACTTATCTATCAATGATGTTCTGTAATGGTTTCTGACACACTTAATTATATATAATGCACGCAGATGAACCAGCAATGGATGTACGGTGATAGACACACCTGCGAGTACGTTAAGGGCGTGCATAATTTTCTCGAAGTGGCTGAGGCAAGCAAGCAGAATGGTTTTATGTGCTGTCCATGCCCTATATGTGGGAATACAAAGTCTTACTCTGACCGGAAAATCCTTCACACCCACCTGCTTTATAAGGGTTTCATGCCACACTATAATGTTTCGACCAAGCACGGAGAAATAGGAGTTATGATGGAAGACTGCGAAGTAGAAGAGGACGATGACAACTATGTGCCCCCGGAATATGGTGATGCTGCAACGGGGGAAGCTCCTGAAGATCAAGAGGAACCAGACGATATTGTGCCCGATGATGATCTCCGCCGGGTCATTGTTGATGCAAGGAGACAGTCACGAAGTCAAAAGGAGAAGCTGAAGTTCGATCACATGTTAGAGGATGACAAAAAAGGGTTGTACCCCAATTGCGAAGATGGCAACACGAAGCTCGGTACCGTACTGGAATTGCTGTAGTGGAAGGCAGAGAATGTTGTGCCTGACAAAGGATTTGAGAAGCTACTGAAAATATTGAAGAAGAAGCTTCCAAAGGATAACGAATTGCCCGACAATATGTACGCAACAAAGAAGGTCATATGCCCTCTAGGATTGGAGGTGCAGAAGATACATGCATGCCCTAATGACTGCATCCTCTACATGGTGCGTCTGAGGATTTGAATGCATGCTCGGTATGCGGTGCATTGCAGTATAAGATCAGACAAGATGACCCTGGTGATGTTGACGGCGAACCCCCCAGGAAGAGGGTTCCTGCCATGGTGATGTGGTGTGCTCCTATAATACCACGGTTGAAACGTCTGTCCAGAAACGAAGAGCATGCCAAGTTAATGCGATGGCACAAAGAGGACCGTAAGAAAGACGGGAAGTTGAGAGCACCCGCTGACGGGTCGCAATGGAGAAAAATTGAGAGATAGTACGGGGCTGAGTTTGCAGGTGACCCAAGGAACGTATGATTTGGTTTAAGCGTGGATGGCATTAATCCTTTCGAGGAGCAGAGCAGCAATCACAACACCCCGTGATGTAGGGTGGAACCCTATGGGCCGATATTTCACATTTGGAGAGGATCGCTACGAGGAACACGAAGAACGCTGAAGAACATGAGGGAAAATCACGGGGTAAAACAAAAGAAACACTCAACAAACACGAATATGATCACACATGCGCTAGATCCAAGAACACAAAAGAGAGATACATGATCCAAAGTCAACAAAGGACGATACAAGAGGTAACTGATTCTTCTCCGAGAGGAGGTCTTGATGGGGCCACCAAGAGGGGGTCTTGAATCCGCTTGGAAGGATCTTCTCCGAGGAGGTGCGATCTTCGAGGAGAAGGAAACCAAGTGGATGAGCAAAGCTCTCACACAAACATGAGCTATCTCATTGCTAACCCTAAAACGTAGGTAGGAGAAGAGTATATATAGTCTAAGTGACGAAAGGGTACACGTGCCTCAGCCCAAGTCGCTGCACGCAGGCAGGGCCGGAAGTTCCGGGTGAGGCTAGAAGTTCCGGGTGAGGCCGGAAGTTCCAGGCGCCGGAGGTTCCGGGGAGGGTCCGGCCTAACCAGAGAGTTGGCGCGGGTGGAGCTGGGTTTGCGTCCGGGGGTCGGACGGTCCGGGACGGGTTCCGGGCTAACCAGAGAGTTGGCACGCCCGGGCTGGTCGAAGACGTCGGAGGCCGGAAGCTCCGGGTCGGCCGGAGGGTCCGGGGTCGGAAGTTCCGGGCTCTAGCTGGAGGTTCCGGGCTGTCCAGAGTGTTGACGCCTGTCTCTTCTTCTTCAGCCCTCGGCTCCATGTCTTGAGCGTTGTACCTGATCACACATAGCATATCGGACTTAGGCAGTAGCCATGTCTCACTTGAGGAGGAGGGAAACTCAAGTAGGAGTGATGTCACCTCGGATTGAATAGCACGCGCCCTAGCTCTTGTCATGGGTCCACTTGGAGCTTGGATAGTTGGGGTGGTGTCCATGGGGATGATCGTGGGATGCTCCGCATCATCTCCCCTCCCTTGTGGAAGATCCGACCTCGGATCGAAATCCTCATCACCATGGTATGGCGAAAGGTCCTTGATGTTGAAGATATCGCTCACGGTGTACTTGTCGCGCGGGAGGTCGATCTTGTAAGCGTTGTTGTTGTAGTGTGCTAGTACCTTGAAGGGTCCATTGGCGCGAGGTAGGAGTTTGGACTTGCGTTCGTTGGTGAATCATTCCTTGCGAAGGTGTAGCCACACAAGATCTCCAATGTTGAATATCATGGGTTGCTTGTTGACGTTGAGCTTGGTCGCGAGTCGTTGTACTTGGCGCTCGATGGTGTGCCTTGTATCTTCATGCATCTTCTTGAGGTGGTTGACTCGGGCACTCGCGTCCATGTTGGTGCGCTCTTGAAGAGGAAGTGGAAGAATTTCCAATGGAGACAACGAGTTGAAACCGTAGACGACCTCGAAAGGGGACTTGCCGGTAGTTGAATGTCTTGCACGATTATAGGCGTACTCGGTGATGGGTAGGCACTCCTCCCACTCCTTGATGTTATTCTTGATTAGCACGCGTATAAGAGTGGATAGCGTGCGGTTTGTCACCTCCGTTTGGCCGTTGGTTTGTGGGTGGTATGCCGTGGAGAAGAGTAGCTTGATTCCGAGCTTGGCGCATAAGGTCTTCCAAAAGTAACTCAAGAACTTGACGTCGCGGTCCGAGACAATCGTCTTTGGCACTCCATGAAGTCGCAAGATTTCCCTACAAAAGAGATTGGCAACATGTGAAGCATCATCTATCTTGTTGCAAGGAATGAAATGTGCCATTTTTGAAAATCGGTCCACAACAACAAAAACGGAATCCTTGCCATTTCTAGTTCTAGGAAAACCAAGCACAAAATCCATGCTAATATCTTCCCAAGGGTGATATGGAATGGGAAGTGGCATGTAAAGGCCATGAGATTGAGCTTTAGACTTAGCTTTGTGACATGTAGAGCATCGGTTGGTGAAGCGGTTGACGTCGTGAAACATCTTTGGCCAAAAATAGTTCTTGGAGAGCGTCACAAGTGTCTTGTCGCGTCCAAAGTATCCCATTAGTCCTCCTCCATGAGATTCTTGCAAAAGCAACAAACGAAGAGAAAACTCGGGGATACAAAGTTTGTTAGCTCTCGTAAGGTAACCATCTTTGATGTAATAGCGATCCCAAGATGGATGTGTCAAACACTTTGCATAAGGAATAGCAAAAGTAGGATCATGCTCATACAATTCTTTTATATGTTCAAAGCCAATGACATTCAATTCAAGTTGAGTAACAAGCATGCATATACGGGAAAGCGCATCCGCCACAATGTTTTCCTTGCCCTTTATCTACTTGATGACATGGGGGAAAGACTCTATAAGCTCACTCCATTTAGCATGACGCTTGTTCAACTTAGTTTGACCCTTAAGACACTTAAGCGTTTCATGGTCGGTATGGATGATAAATTCATGAGGACTGAGGTAATGTTCCCATTCACGCAAAACTCGCACTAAAGCATATAGCTCTTTGTCATAGATGGGATAATTGAGTTGCATGCCGGAAAGTTTCTCACTAAAGTATGCGATGGGGCGCTTCTCTTGCGTTAACACACCTCCTATGCCATTACCACTAGCATCACAATGGATTTCAAAAGGTTTGTCAAAGTTTGGTAAAGCAAGCACGGGAGCATGAGTAAGCAAATTCTTAAGCTCATTGAAAGCGATATCTTGGGATGTTCCCCAAACAAACGGTGCATTTTTCTTACTCAAAGCATGCAAAGGTGAAGCAATGGTGCTAAAATCCTTCACAAATTTACGGTAGAAACCGGCTAAACCAAGAAAACTACGCACTTGTTGCAAATTGGTTGGTTGGGGCCAAGTTTTAATAGCATTGATCTTGGATTCATCAACATGAACACCCTTAGAATAAACTACAAAACCCAAGAAAACAAGCTTATCAACACCAAAGAGGCATTTTTCCATATTAGCATAAAGTTGCTCTTTGTGAAGAGTTTGTAGCACGGTGCGAAGGTGGGTGACATGCTCTTTGAGAGATTTGCTAAACACAATGATATTATCAAAGTAGACAACAACAAATTCACCAATGTAAGGGCGAAACACATAATGCATAAGACGCATGAAAGTACCGGGCGCTTCCGATAAGCCCATAGGCATGACTAACCACTCATAGAGACCAAACTTTGTTTTCAAAGCGGTTTTCCATTCATCACCCTCTTGTATGCGGATTTGATAGTAACCACTTTTAAGATCAATTTTAGAGAAAATAGTGGCACCGCTAAGCTCATCAAGCATATTATCAAGGCGTGGAATGGGGTACCTATAGCGAACGGTGATAGCATTGATAGGTCTACAATCGGAACACATGCGAAAGCTACCGTCTCTTTTAGGCACAAGAATGACCGGTACGGCACAAGGACTCAAACTTTAATGCACATGTCCATGATCTATGAGATGCTTTACTTGCCTTTGTATTTCTTTGGTTTCTTCGGGGTTGACTCGGTAGGGAGCTTTGTTTGGAAGTGGCGCTCCGGGGATGAGGTCGATGCGGTGCTCGATGCCGCGTAGTGGAGGTAGACCCGAAGGTAACTCGTCGGGGAAAACATCTTGGAATTCCTGCAATAAAGAAGATAACACCAAGGGTAGATTGTGAGAGTTGTTAGTTTTTGGTGCCTCGTCCTTGCACAAGAGGACATAGTGTAGGACACTTGATGGGTTCTCACACACTTCTCTCATCTCACGTTTGGTGGCAAATAGAACTAAGTTTTTCTTGTCGCTCATCATGGAGGCACTCAATTTTGGCTTGTGGCGCTCACTCTCTTTATGGTGGTTCGCTCTCTCACTATTCTCTCCACGATGGTTGGCTTGCTTGTCGGCGAGCACTTGGCTTGGAGACATAGGTCGTAGCACAAACTCCTTCCCTTTCATCTTGAAACTATAATGGTTCGTACGCCCGTTGTGGATGACACCTCGGTCAAATTGCCATGGCCGTCCAAGAAGAAGGTGGCAAACGGTCATCGGAAGGACATCACACTCCAAAGTGTCCTCATAAGCGCTGATCTTGAAAGAGACTTGTACCCTATGCTCGACTTGGATGGTGCTGTTGTCGCTTAGCCATTGAACCTTGTAGGGGTGCGGGTGCTTCATCTTGACCAAGTTGAGTTTGGAGCATAGTTCTTCACTTGCTAAGTTATGGCAACTCCCTCCATCGATGATGACCTTGACGGACCTTCCATTGATTCCGGCCTTTGTGTGGAAGATATGGCATCTTTGGTCTTCTTCTTGTTTATGTTGAAGAGTCAAGACCTTGGAGACAACAAGAGCGGGACTTGAATCTTCATCACAAAAGGCTTGATGTTCTTCGTCTTCGTTGTTCACTTGGCGGTGCATGGCCACTTGCTCAAGGGCTTCCATTTCTCCTTCACTCATTGAGTCATAGGTTCCGTCTTCATTGAGGATCATGTTGCGCTTGTTGGTGCACTCGAAAGACTTGTGGCCTCGGTCGCCGCATGTGAAGCATTTGAACGAACTTGTCTTGATGGTCTCATCGGTTGGGGTAGATGATGATGAAGCTTTCTTGAAGTTGCTTGTAGTAGGAGTACGACTTGAGCTTGTCGGAGTTTTCTTGTAACTTGACTTGTCACCGTTGCTTTTAGCTGGCTTGGTTGAGGTAGAAGGTGTTGGAGTCATCGAAGCTTGATTGTTGGAGAGGCCATAGGACTTGGATGAGAACTTGGCATACTTGAAGTCGTCTTGCACTTGGCATTCTGCTTTGGTTGCTTGGTGCACTAGCTCGATGAGGTTTGAGTATGGTTGGAAGTCGGCAATCTTCTTGATAGGGTGATTGAGTCCATTCAAGAAATGTGCCATAGTTTTCTCATCATCTTCTTTGGCATTGGTTCGTATCATGGCAATCTCCATTTCCTTGTAGTACTCTTCAACGCTCTTGGTTCCTTGCTTGAGTTGTTGGAGTTTCTTGAAGAGGTCACGGTTGTAGTAGTTTGGCACGAATCGTGCTCTCATGACATCCTTCATTTGTGCCCAAGTGGTGATGGGTGGTTCACCTCTTGCCGCTCGGCGCTCAATGACTTGTTCCCACCAAATGAGGACTTCTTGGAATTCAAGGGATGCCATTGCGATCTTCTTCTCTTCTTCGTAGGTGTGCAAGCGGAAGATTTTGTCGACCTTCAATGCCCATGAGATGTACTCTTCGGGGTCATTGCTTCCGGTGAACTTTAGCTTGCCATGGCATTGTTCTTCATTGTGTTGGGGTCGGGTATGATGACGACCATGTCGTTGCGGATTGACAATCTCAGGTTGCTCTTGGCGAGGAAGGTTGTCTTCCTCATGTTTCTCTTGGCGAGGAGGGTTGTCGACCTCATGTTGCTCTTGGCGAGGAGGGGGTCCATTGTCTTCTTGCTCTCGATGGACTTGACGTTCTTGTCTCGCTTGAGGAGGAGCTTGTCGATCTTGAGGAGGAGCTTGTCGATGCAAACGTTCTTGGTAAATCCTTTCTTGAGCTTCGTCGCGAAGTGCTTCTTGATGTAGACGAGCTTGTCGGCCTCGATTGGATACGGTACGACTTGAATCTTGAAGGGCACGTTGCGCCTCAAGTGCTTGAGCTTCACGTAATTGTTGTTCTTGATGTTGCGCCTCGGCATCTTGTGCATCTTGATGTTGTCGCGCTCGCTCCTCTTGTTCTTGTTGTCGTTGGCGTTGCCGTTCTTATGCTTGCGCAAATGTAGCTTGGTTTTGACGATGTCGATGCTCTTGAGAGTCGGTGTCATGTAGAGGATTGCGGTTTGCTTGACGGTCTTGATGCGCGGCACGACGAAGAGTGTTTGATGTAGGTGTACTTGAACCGGAGATAGTGTCATCGGAGTGTCGACTTGAGCGGCTCCGTCTTGAAGAGGACGAAGTTGTAGAAGAGCAGACCATCATGGTTCGAATATCTTCTTTGAGGGAACTCATTGATGTGTCGAAGTAGTCTCTTGTACGTTGCTCGGAGTGTCGTAGATCGGTGGCGAGGTTGTCGATGCGATCGCCCAAAGCAAGTTGTTCTTGATGCAAAGCTCGGTGTGCACCAAATAGTTGAGTCTTGGTGACGTAGGATGACATGTCATTGTCTTGCTCCAAGAAGAGTGGATTGATGGAAGTACTTGGCCTATCCATCATTCCAAACAAATATATGTGAGTGGGAGAAAAAGAAGAACCAATACCAAATGTACCTTGACCGATGTTGAAAATGGATCAAAGATCACTCCAATGTGTAACAAGGAAATATCACAATTGGTACCAATTCTTGTCAGTTTCTCACACCTACACAAGTAAAAGCTTATGGTGGAGCTTGGTTAGGATGGTAGCACAAAATTTGATGCAATCGTAAGTGAGACTCAATAATGTTGGAAAAGATTCGCAACTTTACAAATGCAACAAGTAGACCAATAGCAAGATAAGGTACACGGAAACACACACGCAAATAGATAAGTGGGGTCATGCAACCAAGGGTGAGCCAAAATGTGGAATCCACGAAAATGCTCTTGTTGCACAACACTAGAGAGACGCTAGCACGATTGCACAATAGGCGGATATGAAACTTGTGCACAACCTAATAAGCAAAATTGCAACGACTTCTATCCAAGTATGCTATATGTATGATGTTTCTATGCTTTGATCCAAGATGATCGAGTATGACAATCTTAATGTTGTATGATGCTATGGTTCTTGCTTATAAGCTCTTTGCTTATCTTTCCCTTTTGCTTAAAAGCTTGTTTGGCTCTTTGTTGTTTGAGCTCTTTTCTCATGCAATGCTTTACGAACCAAGATAGCAATTGAGTATATGCGATGACAACTTTGTGACACAAGATATGATACTAAGATATGCACCACGATGATTTGGTATGTATGCTATGGGAGAGTATTATCACTAAATGTGCACAAGTCACGTTGCCGGCAATACTCAAAGGCTAGTCTCGATGGGTAAGGTACGCAAAGATGGGCTATGTGGTTATCAAAGCAATGACAAGGATTAGACAAAGATGGCGTCGAGATTACCGTCCTTGCTTACGGTTGAAGGTTTCAAAAGGATGAGATTGTAGTCGTTGTCATAGTGCATGGTCTTCAGTACGTTGGCGAAGATGTCGCTGCACCGTGGACGGAGTTGTTGAAGTAGCGGAAGTCGTCGAAGACGTGCGAACTTTGTCTAAGCCGGAAGGTCCGGGCAAGACGGAAGGTCCGGGGTCCGGAGGTTCTGGGATGGCCGGAAGTTCCGGTGGTCGCGAAATTGGCAAGAATAGAGAATTGGGGATCGTGGATTTGGGTGGAAAAACTTGAGGAAAAACCCAAATCCGAAGGGGAAAAGAAAAAATTGGTGGAAAAGAAGGGTGAGGAAGCTAGATCTACGAGCCACACACAAAATTCATGGATCAAATCCAACAAAACTTCATCACACCAACAAATCACAAAAAAAATTGGAGGCTATTTTTTGGTGGGGATTTTCGGATTTAGGACGAAATCGACAAAATCAAGCTAGAAAACAAAGGGTAGGGGCTCCAAAAACGTGATCAACGTGGCTCATGATACCAAGATGATGTAGGGTGGAACCCTAGGGGCCGATCTTTCACGTTTGGAGAGGATCCCTACGAGGAACACGAAGAACGCGCGGAAGAACACGAGGGAAAATCACGGGGGAAAACAAGAGAAACACTCAACCAACACGAATATGATCACACATGCGCTAGATCCAAGAACACAAAAGAGAGATACATGATCCAAAGTCAACAAAGGACGATACAAGAGGTAACCGATTCTTCTCCGAGAGGAGGTCTTGATGGGGCCACCCAAGAGGGGGTCTTGAATCCGCTTGGAAGGATCTTCTCCGAGGAGGTGCGATCTTCGAGGAGAAGGAAACCAAGTGGATGAGCAAAGCTCTCACACAAACATGAGCTATCTCATTGCTAACCCTAAAACGTAGGTAGGAGAAGAGTATATATAGTCTAAGTGATGAAAGGGTACAAGGGCCTCGGCCCAAGTCGCTGCACGCAGGCAGGGCCGGAAGTTCCGGGTGAGGCTGGAAGTTCCGGGTGAGGCCGGAAGTTCCGGGTGCCGGAGGTTCAGGGGAGGGTCCGGCCTAACCAGAGAGTTGGCGCGGGTGGAGCCGGGTTGGCGTTCGGGGGCCGGACGGTCCGGGATGGGTTCCGGGCTAACCAAAGAGTTGGCACGCCCGGGCTGGTCGAAGATGTCGAAGGCCGGAAGCTCCGGGTCGGCCGGAGGGTCCGGGGGCCGGAAGTTCCGCAGCAAGGGACATTCGTTCCCGACAGAGCGAATGACAAGCTCACAATGGCCCTCGGGAATCCTGAGCACCCTGGACGGACACGAGGCACGCCAGGCTCAGTTTCGTGGAAGACTGGGTTTCCGAACACATGCGGTTACAAACGCCGGGAGAGCAGGAGGAAAATGGAGCAGACCCAACTGCAGGCGCTGCAGGCAAGGGTACAAGCACTAGAGGAACGAGAAGCAGTTCACAGCAAGAGACCTGCCGAAGCTACCCCGCCATCTCAGCGGAGAAGCAGCGTGGCTTCCACCGAGCTGCTTCAGGAGCGTGTCTTCACGGCTCCTGCTAGCTACCCCGTGGATGCTATCACGGAGTCTCAACATTGCCACCTTATGACGTAATGGCAGAACTTCAAAGTCAAGGCGGCTGTCGGCTCTGTTGCACCTCCTGAACCCGGCGTAACTTTTCACTGCCGGACGATTCCAGAAGGATATGCTAGGGTGCTGGTGGATGAAATAATGGAGGGATTTGAGGAGCTCGAGCTTGACCACCCTACCGGTGAAGGGGAGACTCGGTTGGGTTCTACTCTGAAGACTCCATGCCTATGGCGGAAGGAGCTCATCAACCTTCCTAACTGGACGCCTCCGCCTCCACCTCCTCCTCCGGCGAGTCAGGGAACTCCGCCTCCTCCTCCGCCTCCTCCTCCGGCGAGTGATCAGGGCACTCCGCCTCCTTCTCCGGCGCGTGGCGGCACTCCGCCTCCTTCTCAGCCGACACCGGCGTGTCCGAGTAGCCCGCCTCCTCCTCTGCCTCGTCAGCAAGGGCGAAAGAGAACTGCCGCCGCTCCGGCTGCTCCGGTGCGTCATAGTCCTTCTTCTCCGCCTCGTAAGCAAGGAAAGAAGACAGCCACAGCCGCTTCGTCTGCTCCGGCGTCTAGCAGTACAGCTAGAGCTGGGAGTCAATACAGATTTGGTCCATCTCTCAAGACTATAGAGAAGTTACCATGCGAGATGACCACGGAGGAAAATGAGGAGATCTGTCAAGCCTATGTGAAGGACTTCTTTGAAACGCAAAGAGCTAAGAAACATCCACCTCCGGAGGAGAAGATAGATGCAGTGAAAGCAAAGCGCACTATCAATGCCTTGAAGAAATCACCACCGTCTCCGCCGAAAACCAACTATGAGCGCATTATTGAAAGGTCATATATCGAAGCGGAGCGGTCGGGAAGTACTTGCAGTGATCGAAGGTTAGCAGAACGACAAGCTGGGAAAAAAATGCGCATCTCGGCGAATAAGCGAACCAATCGTGCCCCCCGCTCAAGGTGTCTAACGATATTGTCGCTAATCATCCGGGGGTTTTGCCCGGTACCAATCTTGGAGATTACCTGCCCGACGATGCACATTATGATACAATGGAGGTGGACGAACACAAATACGAGTACGGGAAGCCTCTCACGGAAGATGAAAGTCCTCCTCTAACAACGATGATGCGAAGATTCCATGATTGGTACATGCAAACCTGCAGAGAGTCTGGGGGGAAGGATACTTTGACGCTGAGAGTTAAAGAGGAGCACGACCTCGTTGGAATTGATCTGTTGTCTGTTCCATTTGAGCAGTTCTTCCAGTTTTTCAATCAAAAGGCCCTCGATAAATTAACGGTCACTTGCTACTGTCTGTAAGTACTACTTCTGTCATTAAGTCTCTATAAATAGCTCAGCTCTTTCATTGCATGTATATATAATTATACTCACTATATTATGCAGATTGAAGATCGTTGAATGCAGAAAAGCAGAAATCTATGATATTGGGTTCATTAACACAAATCTCATAGATGAATTTACGGTTAAATTTCATGCCAAAGAAACCAAGGCCAACTTGCACAAATCGTTGCTTCGAAATCAAAACAAAGATAAAATACTCTTTCCTTACAACTTCAAGTGAGTGTTACTGTCTTGTGCATATTTGGTTTCCCTTATTACTCAAGGTTATAGTAATGTAATTGATGAGTTATGCATGCGTGCTCAGCTTCCACTATATTCTCCTAGAGATTAAGCTTGAGCAGGGACTAGTAACCGTCTTAGACTCGAGACGAAAAGTCCCGAGGACTATGCGGACATGACTAAAATGCTCAAGAAGTAAGTTCAATCGATCATTATCGCACCATATTTGCAACTTTGTTCATTTCCTGAGATCAACTAATTGTTTTCTTTGTCTCGCAAGGTTTGGAAAGTATTCACCGCACAAGCTCCGGGACTGCCGGGGGAGCTGCGATTTAAGTACCCGAAAGTAAGTACTACTAGCTAGCTAGTACCGTGCATCTCCCGTTGATTCTAGCTATTTTCATGAATGCCATTTATAATGCTCCATTATCAATTTGATTGACCTCTATTTCCCGTAAAGTGCTTGTGCAGGAACCCAGGAATAATTACTGTGGATACTACGTTTGTGAGTTCATCTACAACGCGACGGCCAAGAATAAGCGGGGCTACTCTAAAAGACACTATGAAGTGCGTAAGCAATAATATTCTCAATTTCATTTTATTACCATCATTTGTGTTGAGTATCATTCATATATATGTATTAACCCCCTTCTTCAAACTAGACGTGGCAGATGCGGGATGAACTCTTCCACAAGATCGCATGAAAGCAATTCAAGAGGAATTGGCGGGATTCTTTCTTGATCACATCATCAATAAAGCCGGAGAATACCATGTGGAAGTTGAGTACAGATATTTGGGGATTGTAAGAGATCTTATATTGTATATATGTAGCCAGTAGCGTCGGATAGATATACGAAAACTTGTTGTTCGACCAATCTCTCGGAGAAGGAGAGGTCGATATCACTTCTCTCTGTATGCATATGTTCATGACGATCTTCTGTACTTAATGGTTTCATCTATATACTTACTAGCTAGCGCGTCGAGTCCTCTCTATACGTATAGTACGTAGCATCGACCAAGCATGGAGATTAGAGAGGACACTTCTCTCTATTATCTAGCTAACACAATATATGAAACACCTAAATTAACCCTACAAAACCCCCAAAACCCCAACCCCCCCACTTGAAAAAAACAAAACCCCAGCCCCTGGACTGCTGACGCGTGGATGCTTATTGGTCTCGGTTGGTGCTACCAACCGGGACAAAAGGCCCCCCTGCCAGGGCAAGCCGCATCGGCCACATGGAGCCCCATCTGTCCCGGTTGGTATAAGAACCGGGACTAAAGGTGTAGGGCATTAGTACCGACCCTTTAGTGCCGGTGCCCGAACCGGGACAAATGGACCTTATGAATCGGGACAAATGGCCCTTTTTCTACTAGTGTAGTGAGATCCTTTGACAAGGATCTATAACGTTTCTTAGGCGGCCAATGGGCGTGAGAAATACCATATGGTGAAATGGCGATATATACTTCCCTAAGGATCTACAGGGTTTATGTATTCTGGCATCCCAACACATGAATGTGGACCTTATGCTGAGGTGGGTGTGGCGGATCCTCAGGGGCCAGGGGAGCTTTTGGTTGCAGCTTATTAAAGCCAAATATCTGCAAGGTGGGCTCTCCTAGCTTGCGATTGTAGGGAGAGGCTCCTAGTTCTGGAAGTCTCTCCAGTTGATAAAATATTAGATTCTCCTGGGTACCAGCAAGTCCATAGGCAATTGAAAAGGGACCCAATTCTAGCTAGAATCATGGCTTGGCAGGTTCCGATATACGTCGAATACCCAGGCATGTTTGCGATACGCATGGACCTGATGCTTTTAGTTACCTTGGTCGCCCACAATGAAAGTTGGAACATCTCGTTCCGATGAACATTTGGCCTTGAAGAGACATTAGCTTTCCAACGCTAATGACGAGCGCACCAGATGATGTATCTTGGCGCCTAGCCCCGTCAGGTTTATTCTGTGTTGGCTTGACATATCGTGCCCTACATCGTGTGCTGACTCTTGCGTGGATCACTCTCTTCTGAAAAGCGTCGCTTCAATAGAAGATCAAGATTTTTATGTGGCAGCTATTGCGGGACCCTTCCCCACGGGACCGACATAGCAAAGCGGCATGAGCCTATAGATGGTATATGTGTCAGACTTGTTAGGCCTCGAGTCTGTCGTCCATATTTTTTCACATGTGACGCGGCCCCACTGTCTATAAAAGTTTGTTCGCGAGGCTCTCGGGCCTAAGTGTCAAGCCATGGGCCTGGGCGAGTTCTTAGAAGCTTAGGATAGCCATACCGGTAGGAGAGACGCCTCTTCTAGTTAGGATTTGCAATGATGACCCGGACCTTGTGGACCACTGTAACAGGATGGTTATCGAGCAGGTTTTTTGCGGCATGCCTCTAACTATGTGCTTCTAGCCTTCTAGCAGGATTGACACCCACTCTTTGGACAATGGGACAAGGATTAGCTAGGCGGCATGATTGATGATCTGATTGCGGCAGGCCGCAGTCTAACTTCACCTCCTAGAGCATCTTTCCTCGAGCTATGGCATCTTCTGATCCAATCTGCCCTTCAGGGTTTCTTGATTTCCCTCAAGTATATGATGAGATAGAGAAGGCACGGTAATATGAGATATGCTCGGAAGATGATTTGTATGCACTAACGGGCACATCCGCACATGTGCACTCGTGCACTAGGTCCTTATTCCACCAATCAGGAAGCCATCAAAAAGTTCTAAACAATTTGACAACATTAACACAATATGCATGTGCCATGCATAAAATTTCAAGCCGGTAAGTCAAACTTGGACCCCTAAATAAGGAACTTGAAAAAAAGAGACTAAATCAGAAAACATTGCTCACTTCGTATTTAGAGTATTTCACAACTGCATTTGTATTTTAACAGCTGAATTTTTCTTTTAAATGCACGGAATCATATTTGGATGACTCTATTAAACCTTTTGAACGTGCACGTACTGAAAGTAGATGACTGGATAAGCCGGAAATGGAAATTTTATTCAGGCATCTATCACCTACTGCGAATACAACCCTGTTAATCGAATTACGACTGATCAGCTGAATGCAGCAAAAGAAACGAAAGAAACAGGCTTCCAAGTAAACTAACAAAATGAATGCAGCAAAAGAACAAAATACATGCACGTTCGAATGTTAAATATACTACAAATAGCCAGCAACCCTATTTGTTGACGACCCTGCAGTTCCTCCTGATCTCGCCGTTGGCAGCGGTCTTGAGCTCGATGGCAGCCATCTTGACCATCGCCTTGGCAAACTTCTTCTCCCAGCTCCCGGGTTTGAAAGCGTTCTCCATCACCTTCAGCGCCGTCTTCCCCGACGTCAGCAAAGCCGCGTCGGAGGTGAAGAGCACGTTGCGCTTGAGCAGGTTGGTGTAGTACTTGTTGTCCATCCGGTTGGGGGTGACGATGTCCTGCACCACCGTGGGGTCGTTGGTGAAGTTGGGGCTGACGGGGCACTTGCTCTGCAGCAGCCTGGTGAGGCCGGGGTTCATGTCGGAGGGGTTCGGGGGCAGGCGGTCGGTGAAGGAGGAGCAGTGTGACACGCCGATGGTGTGCGCGCCGGAGAGCACCACCAGGTCGTCCTCGTTCATGTTCTTGGCCTTGAAGCTGTCGACGAGCTGCGTGAGGTTGAAGAAGGGCGGGGGGAGGAACTGGAGCGACTCGCTCTCGAGCGACACGCTCCCGTCGAACCGCCCCGCCGGCATCTTGTAGTCGATCTTGTAGCCGCTGAGGAAGTAGGCGGAGTCGCGTGCTGCAAAGGCTATGACGTCGGCGCAGGAGACGACTCCAGGGCAGACCCTCTCGAGGACCGCCTTGGCCGCGTCGATCACCTCGAAGCCGCGCAGGCTGGGGAAGTTGGGCGGGCCGAGCTTCTCCGGCCGCGGGTTCGCCGGCGTCGGGTCCAGCAGCACCGACGCGTCACAGCCCTGCACAAGCCAAATGTTAATCACGTGATCGTCGCATTACGTGCATGAAAAAGCAAGCAGTTAACAGTACGCGGCCATGTACCTGGACGAAGCAGTCGTGGAAGGCCATGCGGATGATGCCGGCGCCGAGGCCGGGGTTCCGGGAGACGGCCTTGCCGACGACGGCCCTGACGACGATCTCTGCCGCGGGGCACTTCCGGTTGTAGTAGCCGACCCTCACCCTATGCCCCGGCGCCCCCTTACCCTGGCATGTCGCCGCCAGGAGCAGCACGCACGCGATCCAGATCGCAACCCTACCCATCCTTGAACGACGTGTGTGTGTGGGTGGCAGGAGACTGGAAGTGGAAGCTGCAGTGTGTGTGGTTGAGGTGGAGTCGCTGCTCCTCGGCACGTCCATTTATACGCGCGGGAGTGGAGGAGAATTGGCAGGGGTTGGTCTGTCTGC
This sequence comes from Aegilops bicornis, assembly GCA_021605145.1. NCBI lineage: Eukaryota > Viridiplantae > Streptophyta > Magnoliopsida > Poales > Poaceae > Aegilops > Aegilops bicornis. The sequence goes on along the minus strand of CM038670.1, from coordinate 158,176,319 downwards.
GTTTCTTAATCGGGCAGAGCATGTTCCATAGACGCCGCAGGGAACATGCGAGCACAACTCAGCAGATTTTTTGTCAAAAGAGACCACCCGCCGAATTGAAATGACAAAAAAAACCACCTCTGAATCAGATTGACAAAAAAGACCCCCTCGTCGTGGCGGCAGACGCGGCAGGCGACACGTGGCGCATGCCGCCACGACGTGAGGCGGCCGGCCCCGCCGCCACGCTGCCAGGCGGCCAGTCGTGGGCAACAGAAATTCAGGCCAGCGACGGAACGGAGCTAGGTATGGTGGGCCACGCCGCCACTGTATGAGGCGGCCGGTACTGTAGCCCTGGGAGCGGCACTGTAGCGTGCACTGCTGCTGCTGGGCCATGCCGCCACCAGTTGAGGCGGCTGGCACTGTTACTGGTGCAAAGCGGGACGAGCTGCACTGCTACTGTTGCACGCGGCCTGCCGTGGGCTGGCACTATATTGCTAATTAACTAATTTGTGTCGCATATATGCTGCATAGATTGCAGCGTTTAACCTTTGATGCAATTTATTTTTAATATTAGCATTGCGTGTTCATCATGTCCACTAGAATATATGGATTTTGATAAATAGAAATGAAGAGGAAACAACCTGCGGTTCGGTTGACTTGATAAAGTTACAGAGAAGACCCATTGATTCATCATAAGTGAGAGTATTGTTAGAACAATTTTAAAGGTAATATATATGCACAAATTATTTTAAAGGTAATATATATGTGCAGCAGCAGCAGTGCAGCTCGTCCCGCTACAGTGCAGCGCGCAACAGCTACAGTGCCGGCCGCCTCAATGGGTGGTGGCATGGCCCTGCAGCAGCAGTGCCGCTCCCAGGGCTACAGTGCTGGCCGCCTCATCAGGTGGCGGCATGGCCCACCATACCCAGCTCCGTTCTGTCGCTGGCCTGGATTTCAGTTGCCAAGGACTAGCCGCCTGGCAGCATGGCAGCGGGACCGGCCGCTTCACGTCGTGGCGGCAGGTGCCACATGTCGCTTGGCGCGCCTGCCGCCACGGCAAGGGGGTCTCTTTTGCCAATTTGATTCAGAGATGGTCCTTTTTACCATTTCGATCCGGCAGGCGGTCTCCTTTAACAAAAAATCCAACTCAGCATACATCCGATCGAGCTCCGGAGCGCTGACTTCAAGGAAACCGGGTTGGTAATCTAGTCTTGAATGGCGATGTAGGCATGTGCAGATCTGGCTAGGACGACTGGACGAGTGGGTTTGCAGCTCCAAGGCAGCGTGGATGGAATGGATATGCTTTTCTTTCCCTACTGAGCTTACATTAGCACATTCAGTCTGAGCAATAATTCATGTCGCTCCAGAAACTAACTTCTTTTACGTGGTAACTCCCGTACTTCAACTTGTCTCCAGTACATGTTTACTCTTCGCTGGCTAGGTGTTTATTAAAAAAAAATCAAGAAGACTTTTGATCTAGCGAAAACTACAAGCACTGAAGCGAGTCGAAGACACGCCATTGTCATTGCTCCTCCCTTGCTGGAGCCAGGTAAAACTTGACAGCTGGGAATTCGTCGTGCTAAAACCTCACAGGACCAACACAGCAGAACAGTAACCGCCGTCGATGATGAATAGTTTAGATTGAAAGATTTCAATCTAAAGAAATACAAATGTAGACGAACTACGACTAGATCTGAATAAACCCACCAAAGACAGATCCGTCGAGACACACCTCCACATGCCTACCGATGATGCTAGACACATCACTGAGACGGGGACTAGATATGAAGAATTTTATTCCATCTTCAGAGAGCCGCCACCATATCTTCTTCCTGAATAGGATACAGACTCCAACAAGACTCGAAGGAACATCCAAAAATAAAGCTCTACCTCTGGCAAGGACCAAGATCCACCGTGCCGCAGTGGCCCTAAGGCTATCGAAGACGAGACGGACCAACGGTTGCGCCGGCAGGAGACGGAGGACCCCTAAGCCTTTGTTGGGGAGAAGGCGGCTAGTGAGGTGTTTATTTACACCACAGCACATGGTAAAGACATCTCGATCATTTCAAGAGGGCTTGTCGGCCACTGGCGGATTTGCTGGACGTTGGACGGTGGTGTACGCAGTGACAAAAATACTCCTTATACATATATTCCCTCCCTTCGAAAATATTTGTCATCAAAATGCATAAAAAATATATCTAAAACTAAAATATATTTATATACATTTCCTTTTATCTATTTTAATGACATGTATTTTCAGACGAAAGGAATACTACATATATACCGCTGGAGCTCAAAACTCCACACTGAAGAAGCATAACTCGTCTGACAAAACAAATCATCGATCGGAGAGCGCGCAACTCTTCTTGCATGCCATATGATCGCGCAAACTGACGCCTCATAGTTTGTTCAGGAAATAATAGAAGGAATTTGATCATGTGTAGTCAACTGAATCTTATATAGTCAGGAATATGCATTTTTTTAACAAATACAAGCGCTTGTATATACATGCATACACTAATTAATATGAATGTGAATAAATGTGAGCATCAAGATTTAAACCCTGATGGATTGAAGATACCACCGTCCACCTAACTATCCAACCACAGGTTAATTCGCGTGAGAAGTATGTATTTGTATGGTTTTTTTTCCGCCGATGTATATTTGTTGTTGGACTTTTTTTTTTTTGTAAAATGATGTGTAGTCAATGGATTGCACAACTCATTTGTGGCTCCGTCACATCCATACATGTATGGATGATGGATTGATCGTGCACCAGCTCGAATGATATAATGCTCAAATTGTCGATGGGCTAGATCTGGGTGCTACATCTCGCAGCATGGCGCGTACCAACCGTTAGTTTGATCACTGCTTCACCAGTTACAGACGTCATGGAAGCGATTAAAATAAGTGGCAGCGCTATTTGAGGTTTTTTTTATAACACAGTACAAGCATAAACACTCATACATGCGTACATAACCCATAGGTCGTATCTGTTTATAAGCGTCTCCGAAAAACTGAGCCGACACATCATTTCGAGATTGATAAAGTTGCCACACACGCCTTTATATAGTCAATAGAAACGCCTTCTCCCATCAAATGCACATCGTCGAAAGGACTAGAATAATTCAGGAAATTCGACCATCAATACCAAGTTTAGAACTTGAACCCTAATGAATTACAAAGAATCTACCCAGCCGATCATTGCTCGCTATTCAGGATCTTTTCTTTTCAGAATCGATAAAAATAATACATTGGACATTTATGATTTGGGGGCTAACATCTCCTGTGCCATTGATTCCAAGTGTGAATCTTAGAGGAAGGGACGTTAGCCACACCAGATTTTATTTTGTTCAGTAAAAAGGAACAACGCTGCGAACGCCTCTTCCCTCCCCTCACTCTCTGTCTTCCCTTCCTTGTTCCCCCATTCTTCCCCACACGGTCACTCCATCGCCGATTCCTTCCTTCTCCCCTTTTGTTTTCTCGGACGACGGTAATGACTGTTCCCAGCGGTGGCGCAGGGGTGCGCCACGGATGCAGAGGCTCGCACGCATCATGCAGCAGGCAGATCTTGGGCCGCGACCATGTCGATGAAGGCGGAGGAGAGGGACTCACACGTGTGGTGATGTCGTGATTCCAGCGGGCCTGAGTTGCTGAGGAGAGGGAAGGGAGGCGGCGGCGCTGCTCGAGGAGACTGGGCACTGATGGGGGAGTGGAGCCGTCTTTGACGCAATGCTGCTTGAGGATGCGGGGAGCGAAGCGGGAGAGCAGCGGCGGAGCCGGCGACGTGATGTCCCCCTACCATGAAAAATAATATAAATTGCTATACATTGACAGAGATGACACAAATTGGAGTGTTTTCTTTAGTGTGCAGTTTGTTTTTTAGCAGCTTAGAGATGGCAATTTTTTTTAGAGAAAATTATACTTTTCTTTCCTCAACTTTGGACGGAGTCTAGATTTAGTCCATCAACTTTAAAACCGGACAACTTACAACCTCAACTATTAAAACCGGACAAGGCTCATCCCTGGTCTCGGCTTTGAACGGTTTTGGTGCTGACTCACCCCGGTTTTGACTAGTGCTGACTTAAATACTCATATATATTTCCAACCGTGAATCTTTTGAAATTCCTGTACTTTATTTAAATCTGTGTACTTTTTCACGTTCGCGTAAAAATTTCAAATTCACATACCTTTTTGAAATCCATGTACTATTTTCAAATGGACGTAATTTTTCCAAATTCACATACTTTTTCAAGTGTCAAAACCGGGGAATGTCAACACCAAAACCGGTTAAAACCATGTCCAGGGATGAACCTTGTTTGGTTTTAGTAGTTTGAGGTGCAAGTTGTCCGGTTTCGGAGTTGACTGACCAAATCTAGACTCTGCCAAAAGCCGAGGGATGAAAAATATACTTTCTCATTTTTTTGTTACCTTTGTGTCATCATTTCATCAATGAGGTGATCACAATGTATGTGTCAAACTTTTTTTCCTCCTTTTCTGTAATATACATGAATTTTTAGATCTGCTGCATTTTCATAATATATATAATGGACATGTCAACCTTTGTATTTTCGTAGGTGGTAGTTTTAAATTTTGAAAATCTTAGTAATATTGTGTGGTCATGAATTTTGTTTCATCATATATGCATGTTTTTTTGTTGCGGTGGTATCATATATGAATATTCCGCCATTTAGTTTGCTTAATGTTTGACATGCAAACTTAGTATGTATTGCCACGAAAATAATATAAATTGCAACAAAAGTCCACAATTATTAGGAAACACCTTATAGATAGATGCTTAGCAATAGCGAGGGGTATAAACCCTGCGCTACTACTAATTAGTAGTAGTGGCACCCACGCTACTAGTACCAGCTAGCTGTAGCGCCCTAGTAGTAGCGCGCACCCGCACTACTACTAGTACTTTAACCCGCGTTGCTATTAGACTTTTTTCTAGTAGTGCATAAAAGTGATATTATGATAGTATGAAACAATTAAGAATTATAACTACGTTTGAGAGGTATCAGCCACCTTGTTGACCCAAACCAAACTCAAAAACTCTAAAAAAGACCTAAATAAACATCCATACACTGCACGACTGGCCCTGGTTGGATTTCAAGCTCGCCGCCGTCCAGGGCCACGCACCGATTGCCACTTCTCCGGTGACCTAGCCAGGATGAGTCGTTGTTTAAGATCACCGCACTAGATTACCAACACCGCCGTCGAGCACCGCATGACGAATACCGCTACTGGAACACACATATCCTTCACCAACCTGCGGCAGCCCTCCAACTCCTCCACAAGCAGCCCGCCACCGATCAGGACATTCCTGCTGGCGGCGGCTAGGGGGGGTGTAAGCAGTGTGACGGCTAGGGTTTCGGTCCACCGGCTGGTCCTCTGTCGTATTTGCCAAAAAAATTAACATACTAAAAATGCATGTAAGTTCAACTGTAGAATTATTGGTAGAAAAACTCCATTTTAATCGCTAGCATCACGACCGTGACTAGTGAAGGAGGGATCGAACTACCGGTTGGTACGCGATGCAGCGAGATGTTGAACCCAGATCTAGCCCATCGACAATTATAAGGCATTATCCATCAAACTGGTGCACGGTGGATCCATGCATGCATAGATCACACATTGGCTTTGTTCTTTCCTTTCCTTTTCACATGAACAAACCATGAGGCGTCGGTTTGCACGATACAGGGCATGGCAGAAGGGTCGCGCGCTACCCGACGATCTATCTATCTACGATCATCCTTCTTTTTTTTTGCGAATTATCTACGATCATCCTTCTGTGTGGACTTTTGAGCTCACTGGTTATATGCAGTACTTTTGTCATTGCGTGCCCCATCGTCCAATGTCCAGCAAATTCGCCGTGACCGACAGGCCCTCATGAAACGATCGAATGTCGTTTACCATGTGCTGTGTGGAGTAAACAAACATGTCGCCAGCGAAGAATACACACTGGAGACATCAAATTCAGACTGAATGTGCTAATTTAACCTCAGCTAGCCGGGAAAGAAAAACCTATCCATCCACGCTGCCTTGCAAGCATTTGAACTGCAAACCATTCACGATTCACGGATCTGCACATGCCTACATCAACATTCACGACTAGATTATTTATCAACCCGGCGGCCCGGGTTTCCTTGAAGTCAGCGCTCCGGAGCTCGATCGATTGGATGTATGCTGAGTTGTGCTCGCATGTTCGCTGCGGCGTCTAGGGAGGGACATGCTCTGCCCGATTAAGAAACGCAGACAGGACCAATCCCCTTCAGTCCCGCGCGTATAAATGGACGTGCGGAGGAGCAGCGATTCCACACCTCAACCACACGACTGTAGCTTCCACTTCCAGTCTCCTGCCACCCAACATACACTCGGCTCTAGTGGGTCGATCGAGATCAACGATGGGTAGGGTTGCCATCTGGATCTCGTGCGTGCTGCTCCTGGCGGCGACATGCCAGGGCAAGGGGGCGCCGGGGCACAGGGTGAGGGTCGGCTACTACAACCGTAAGTGCCCCGCGGCGGAGATCATCGTCAGGTCCGTCGTCGGCAAGGCCGTCTCCCGGAACCCCGGCCTCGGCGCCGGCATCATCCGCATGGCCTTCCACGACTGCTTCGTCCAGGTACGTGGCGTACTGTCAACTGTTTTCTATATGCATGTAAAGCAACGTACGAACACGTGGTTAACATTCGGCTTGTGCAGGGCTGTGACGCGTCGGTGCTGCTGGACCCGACGCCGGCTAACCCGCGGCCGGAGAAGCTCGGCCCGCCCAACTTCCCCATCCTGCGCGGCTTCGAGGTGATCGACGCGGCCAAGGCAGTCCTCGAGAGGGTCTGCCCTGGACAGTGGCGGACCCAGGATTTGTTGACGCCCCAGGCGAGAAACTAAGGGCTAAAAACTATCAAAAAAACTCTTGGTTGCTTAAACAGCAAACAATAAAAGTAAAAGGCTGATTTATTTTCATTGCTATATTTCAATCAGCCGTGATGATTATTGAACCAATAGTCATGAAAGTTTATATCATTTATCCGTTCATATGCATGATTAGGGCTCCTTTGATTCACAGGGTTTGGGAAGCGCAGGAATAGGATGTACTGTCCGCTGAAATCCTACGTCAGGTAGCAAAACAGAGGATTTTTTCCAAGAAGTCCAAGCTCATGCTTGTTTTCCTGTGAAAATGAACTAAGAAGTTCCTGTAGGATTGGTTCCTGAGGAATGCAATTCTGCGAATCAAACAACATGTAAAGGAAAAATTCCATAGGGTGGCAATCCTGTAAAATTTCTATGCAAACCCTGTAAATCAAAGGAGGCCTTAGTTGGTTGGCATGGAGCCATACTAATGTACTCCCTTCTAGCAAGATTTCTAATGTTTGCATCTAAATTCTCAATTGGTATTCTCTTACCGGGGTCAGATTCAACATCACCGAGTTTGAGTTCAGCTCTAACATTAGGGGTATTATCAGTCGTTTGAGTTGAAGGACCTGTTTCCACGGTTTCGGTGTTTCAAACTTGAAAAAAGAATGCAATGTCTTGTTTCTTTTAATGTAAAAAGTTAGAGAAACAAAATTTTCCTGATGTCAAAATCAGTTTCTACATCTAACAAACAGACAACCACTGGCATCTAGCAACTAAAATCATCATCAAATAGTGACAATGTGACATCTACAAACAAAAACAGGGCATCAAGCCATCAAGTCATGGGTTTCTACAATTAACATCATCTACAAATAGTGACAATTTGGCAGGAAGTTAGGACCGAGGAAGTGAGGAATGAGAACTACCTCGCCGGACGCCGGGCAGCCTGCAGACTGCAGCCTCGCGCCTAGCCGAGGTCTCCGCGTCGTGCCCTCGCCGGACACGACGGGCGGACAGGGCAGGAGCCGCAGCGGCCCAACCAGGGGGCGCCGGAAGGAAGAGTGGAAGGGGGAGCCTGGGAGCGCTGCGGGACGGCGCTGACCGGCGACGACAGTCGGTCTCGGTGGCGGTGGGCGGCGGGCGGCGACCGGCGACGGCTTAGGGTTCGTCAGGTTGGAGGAAGAGGGCGGCTGCGTCTGGTTCGAGTGGTTCGTGCGGCGAGAGGGTGAGTTGGCCTGGGTGGCTGGGCTAGTCGGCCTGGGCTGCCTGGGCTGCCTGGGCTTGGAACTGGGCTACGCCCCAGGCCGAAGTATTTTTTTCTTAAATATAGGCTGAGAAATTTTCCCACGCCCCAGGCAATGGCCTGGGCTGCCTGGGGCCCAAATCCGCCCATGGCCCTGGAGTCGTCTCCTGCGCCGACGTCGTCGCCTTCGCCGCACGCGACTCCGCCTTCTTCCTCAGCAGCAGCAGGATCGACTACAAGATGCCGGCGGGGCGGTTCGACGGGCGCGTGTCGCTCGAGAGCGAGTCGCTGCAGTTCCTCCCGCCGCCCTTCTTCAACCTCACGCAGCTCGTCGACAGCTTCAAGGCCAAGAACATGAACGAGGACGACCTCGTGGTGCTCTCCGGCGCGCACACCATCGGCGTGTCGCACTGCTCCTCCTTCACGGACCGACTGCCCCCGAACCCCTCCGACATGAACCAGGCCTCACCAGGTTGCTGCAGAGCAAGTGCCCCATCAGCCCCAACTTCACCGACGACCCCACGGTGGTGCAGGACATCGTCACGCCACACAGGATGGACAACAAGTACTACACCAACCTGCTCAAGCGCAACGTGCTCTTCACCTCCGACGCGGCGTTGCTGATGTCGGGGAAGACGGCGACGAAGGTGATGGAGAACGCGTTCATCCCCGGGAGCTGGGAGAAGAAGTTTGCCAAGGCGATGGTCAAGATGGCTGCCATCGAGCTCAAGACCGCTGCCAACGGGGAGATCAGGAGGAACTGCAGGGTCGTCAACAAGACTACGCTGACGACATCTACGCCGACGGGGATATGCCGACGGCTGCCGTAGGCATAGATCTATGCCGACGGCTTAGGGGCCTATGCCGACGGCCCGTGGCCGTAGGCATATACCGCGAGTCCGGTAGTGATGTATTTTCTTCTTTTGCTGCATTCATTGCATTTTGTTTCTTTTGTTGCATCCAGCTGACCAGATTGTAATTCGACTAACAGGGTTTTATTCACGATAGGTGATAAATGCCTGAATAAAATTTTCATTTCCGCCTAATTATCCAGTCATCTACTGTCTTTGCAAATGCATTTATGTGGGCGACTTGCAGCGAAGGTTTTAGGTGCACTATTGCATTAGATCTCCGGTTCATCATTCAAAAGGTTTAAAAAGAGCCAAACTAATATAAGAGTGTTTAAATCACTAAAGCACATATTAATTTACAGAGGGAGTATATATTAGTGTACAGAGGTAGTAACAAATACAATTGGTCTTCTTTCCCCAACTCTCTCGAGAGTATAGAAATGACCCCTCAACTGCAAAATCAGCAAATCTAGGTCTCTCAACTTCTCAAACCAGATAAGTTTAGTCCCTCATACCGCCTTTTGTGGTTTTCATCCCGGCTGGACATGATTTTGACTAAAACTTGACAAATCATTGGGGTTTGAATGCCATGTTACGGAGCGAGGACCAAGGTTTGCCGGTTTTGTAATTTAGGGATCATTTCTATACTTTGGCAAGAGTCGAAGGACAAAAAATATATTTACGCCAAACCGGTGAGAGATCCAACAAATGACACAAAGTATCAGGCAAGTAACCGTCACACAAGACAAGTGCAAACCATGACGATCGGGCAAACAGCCATGCACGCCACCCAAAGGAACAACAAAATCATGATGAAGCTACGTCCTTGGAGGAGCAAGCGCTGGACAAAGGTCAGTATTAGAGGCACGGATCTTAGCGATGATCATAGAGATGGTGTCAGTGTCTATGGCCTTAGCTAGAGGCTTCCATTGTTGTAACAGGTCAACCATTTTAAAAAGACAGTCAGCCGAACGTTTAAGAGAAACATGTTTGGTAATAAACTTGTTCTGAGTCATCCAGAAGGACCAAACAAATGCAGCGAAAGCAAGCCAAAATACACAACAGACTGGCCTGGAAAATTCAAGAGATAAGTAAAGAGATCATCAAAACATTTCGGGTTCCAGTTAAAGTTCAACCATGATCGGACACAGCTCCAGTACATGTCAGCAAGATCACAATTAAACAGAATGTGTTCTGTGTTTTCGTTCTCTCGACAAAGAGAACGGCCAGCAGCTGCAGATGCACTTCTTTTCATGATTTGATCAGCCAGCAAACGAAGTCTCACCGCCTGCCAAAGAAAGATTTTGATTTTAAGAGGAATATGTGCCTGCCATATCGCGTTGAAGCGATGGTCACGCCATCCTTGAACAAGTTCCAGATAGAGAGAATTAACCGAGAATCCGTCCAAGGACAAATGCGGCCAAACGAGCTGATCTGGAGTCTCCAGGAGCACGGGAAAAAGGGCAGTGAGCTCCTGCCAGTTCTCCAACTCTATAGGGGACAAAGACCGACGCAGCCCCAGGTCCCAAATATTGGCAGCAAGCTCTGAACTGGAGCTGAACTAGTTGGAAATGTACGAAGAAAAAACAGGAAATGAGTGGCAGACGGGGGAACTTGTTGTAGGCAACGGAAAAACTACATTGTTTTGGAAAGATACCTGCCTTGATGATTCCCCATTGCACGTACAATGCCTAAACCCGTACAACATCGTGCAACGAAAAAATGTGTATGTTGAATCGGTTCGTGGGGTGATCCTGTTGAATATTCAATTTTTATGAACGCTAGTTGGAATAAATGGACGGATTAGATTTGGTTGGTTCTGAGGTTGATGTTGGTCAACCTAACTGATGAGGATGGCTCATTTTGATGGAAGCTTAAAAATTCAAGTGAATTTTCTTTTAAATCCATGATGCAGATGTTATTAACAACTAGATGATACCCCGCACATTGTTGCACGAATGTTTTGCAATGTTTCAATGAGGTTTTGGTTACATGAAACATGATTATTTCAAATAATAATTTTTGAAATAATATAAGAATTAAATGTAAATAGCATAATATGATGGAATTTTCGATGCATGCATGTTTGCATGTTGAGATGGATTTTTATTATGCATAGTTGTATGTTGAGGTGGGCCTTTTTCCATGCATATTAAATTATGAGGTGACATCCTTGCATGTTGAGAGAAATATGTTGGTGGGAGATAGCTATTTAGACGTAGAAGATTATCAGGTCTTTCGAAACAAATACATATGGAAATTAAAGGTTCCGTTGAAGATAAAGATTTTTATGTGGTAATTACACAAAGGTGTAATTCTAGACAAAAAATAACATGGTCAAGTGTCGTTGGAAGGAATGCAAAAGGTGTGGTATTGATATCTTACTTGTTTGCTACATTGTTCCGACGGATTGTGCATGTAAAGTTTAATCTACCACCCTCAGCTACCATGGTGAATATGTTCAATAATTGGTTGAGGGAAGTTCTCTCCTCTCTTAAGGCGCAAATATGAGTTGACATTTGTGCTTTAGTTTGAGCATTCTGAAAATGTCGTAATGGCCTCTTTTTATCAAATCTAAATTTCCAAACATTTTGCAGGTTATCTACATAGCCCCCAGCTTAATCCAACTTGGAATACCCTAAACAGAGTGTAAACTTGTGGAATGGTTTCCTTGATTGTCGAGAGTTACACGAAGGAGTACATATATAGGTTGGCTAGTACAACCATCGCCAGAACATGGGACAGATCGTGCAACGATTGTGGGCCAAGTAAGCAGGCCCATAGCTACTGACTAACACCCCCCCGCAGTGTCAGCGGCGGGCTCGACGACGTTGAGACTGGCACGAATATCAAAGAATGGCGTCGCCAGCAGGCCTTTGGTGAAGATGTCAGCAAACTGGGCACTTGTAAGGACGTGAAGAACTCGAACATCGCCCAAGGCCACCTTCTCGCGAACGAAGTGTATGTCGATCTCGATGTGCTTGGTTCGTCGATGCTGAACTGGGTTGCAGGACATGTAGACGGCAGAGATGTTGTCACAATACACAATAGTGGCCTGATGAAGAGGATGATGAAGCTCACTGAGGAGTTTGCGCAACCACACCGTTTCCGTGACAGCATGAGCAACGGAGCGATATTCAGCCTCCGCAGACGACCTGGAAACAGTAACCTGCCGCTTCGAAGACCATGAAATCAGATTATCACCCAAGTACACACAGTAACCCGAAGTGGACCGACGAGTGTCCGGGCATCCTGCCCAGTCTGCATCTGAGTACACTGTGAGAGTGGTTGGAGAGGAAGGGGTGATGGAGAGGCCATGATCAAGAGTGCCTTTGAGGTAACGCAGAATACGTTTGACATGATTCATATGCGGAAGACGTGGGTCGTGCATGTACAGACAGGCTTGCTGGACAACATAGGTTATATCAGGACGTGTGAGGGTGATGTATTGCAAAGCGCCAGTGATGCTGCGGTGAAGACTGGGATCGTCAGTGGGGTCACCGTCAGCGGAGAGCTTAGAACCGGTTTCAGCAGGTGTGCGAGCAGGGTGACAGTCAATCATGCCGGCTTTGGAGAGGATATCAAGAGCATATTGACACTGCGAGAGGAAAAGGCCGGTGGGAGAGCGAGAGATGGCGATACCGAGAAAATGATGGAGAGGTCCAAGATCCTTCATGGAGAACTCGGAGCGAAGAGAAGAAATAATATGAGAGAGGAATGAGTCGGAAGAAGCGATAAGCACTATATCGTCAACATAAAGAAGAAGATAGGCAATGTGATCGTTGGAGTGAAAAATAAAGAGAGAAGAATCAGAGCGAGAAGGAGAGAAACCAACGCGCTGAATGAAAGAGGCGAATCGTTGAAACCACGCACGGGGGCCTGTTTGAGCCCGTACAGAGACTTCTGGAGGTGAAAAACGTGGTCGGGGAGTGTGGGGTGAGAGAAACCGAGAGGTTGTCTACAATATACGGTTTCGGTCAGAGAGCCATTGAGAAAAGCGTTTTTAACATCAAGCTGACGAATGGGCCATGAAGAGGAGACAGCTAAGCTAAGAACAACGCGGATGGTGCTCGGTTTAACGACCGGAGAAAACATTTCGTCAAACTCGATGCCAGGTTGCTGAGAGTCACCACGATGCACTCCAACGAGCTTTGAAGCGAGAAAGAGAGCCCCGTCAGAATGGAACTTATGACGAAACACCCATTTACCGGACACTACATTGACGCCAGAGGGGCGAGGGACGAGAGACCACGTGTTGTTGAGAAGGAGAGCGTCATGTTCTTCTTTCATGGCTGCGTACCAGTTTGGGTCCAGGAGAGTGGCTTTGTAGGACTTAGGAATGGGAGAGATGGGTGTGGTGGTGGCGGAGAGGTTGAGACGATCCACAGGAAGACGAAAGCCCGCCTTAGCACGAGGACGCACCTGATGATCGTTGTTTGGGATAGGTGCAGGAGAGAGTAGCGACCAAGATGGATCTCAAACAGGTGGCACCAATGGTAGTAATTGTGGCTGTGGAGGTCGAGGACGATAGGGATGAATGGAGTGATGTCCGTGATGGTGTCGCTGAACGACAAAGAAGGGACGACGGTGGTAATGACAGCGGTGAGGGGTGGAGGCGGGGGAGGTGCGTGGAGAGGTGGGTGGCCGCCGGGAAGAGGAGGAGGATTTCGCGGGCCGCTGGGGAGAGGAGGAGTCGTCTGGCCGCGGGGGAGAGGGGCAGTTGGCAGGCCGACGGTAGTGGGAAGGGTGGGTTGCCCTCCCGGATTGGTCATGGTGATCGTGGTGGAAGAGGATAGAACCGGGTGTCTGATACCATGTAAACTTGTGGAATGGTTTCCTTGATTATCGAGAGTTACAGGAAGGAGTACATATATAGGTTGACTAGTACAACCATCGCCAGAACATGGGACAGATCATGCAACAATCGTGGGCCAAGTAAGCAGGCCCATAGTTACTCACTAACACAGAGGATCCACAAACTTTGAGTGCGACTGACTTGAGATGGTCGCACGATGTTTCTTCAACTAGACCGGATGATGATCCAATGATAGCATATGCGACAGAGTCATATATCTTGTTGGCACCTGGTTGTTTCAAGATTTGAGCTTTTTCATTTTAATTTTTATACGACAGTTGGATGTTCAATACTTAATACTTAATGATATATGGTTGTGTGCATCCTCTGATGCCGAGGCTCGGTAGCAACGGCGGAGCTATGTACATGTCTGAGGGGGGAACCAGGGTGAGCCTGAGACGGCCGTTTTAGTCTCCTCGCCACTGGCTGATGGTCGCCGATGTCCGTCTGCCGGCAGGCCATGGCTCATCGCTGGCCGCCCCCCATACAAATTTGGCTACTGGATTCTGTAAGTACAATCTACCTAGCTCAAATTACAACCTGAAACCACTGGATTCCCATTTGTAGCGTTGCATTGCCTGTACGAATAAATTAGGGGCAGCACGCCTCCTCTACGATTCTGATTAGTAATTTAGTATGTCTATTCATTTGATCTAATTGCGGATATCTTGTTGCTTGCACAATGCATCACATATTTGTTCTTCTCATTAATTACTACGGGTTGCTTGACTTGGGAGTTGGGAATCGAAAGGCTAGACTAATCAACATATCAAGTGACCATGGTTAAAGGCAGCAGCGGCAACATTCAGTCGTACTTCAAAAGATAAAAAACAGAGACAACAACAGAAGATCCTCCAGCTGCATAATCTTTACCTCTGGTTCTTAAACGCACTACCAGAATAACGGCCGCTGCCGACGGCTTTTTCTACGCCGACGGCCCCCGTCAGCATAGATGGTGGTATGCCGACGGCCTTGGAAAAGGCCGTAGGCGTACTAAAGCCATCGACAAACCTCCATCTCTGCCGACGGGGGCCGTCGGCGTAGGAGGGCCGTCGGCGTATCTTCCATGATGCCGTCGGCATGCACGTGGGTCCGCCGACCCTGGTACAGACGGAGGATTGACGCCGTCACCACTATGCCGACGGCCCTAACGGAGGCCGTCGGCATAGCTTGTACACTTTTTTTATTTAGTAAAAAACCACGTGGGCTCTCTATGCCGACGACCATCCGTCGGCGTATATATTATATGTTTCTCGTTTGCATTTTTTCAACTTTAGATTTTGATAACTTAAATATACTTTATATAAACTTAAACATACACAAATTATATATGAATTATATATATGCTATTTATTTGAATTGAAATGCAACACAAAAAATAAAAAATAAAAATAGTGCATACCTATGCCGACGGTTATGCCGTCGACATAGCTTTTATACCTATGTCGACGGCCTAACCGTCGGCGTAGTTATGCGCCAGGCCAGATTATATGCTTTTACATATATTATATGTTTTTTATTTCTCATTTTACATTTTTTGAACTTTAGATTTGATTAATTTAAATCTAATTTATATAAACTTAAACATACATAAATTATATATGGATTTGGGGCAGAATTTTCCATAGATTATGAATATCTGCTTTGTTTTTACTTTTGAGTATGTAAAATTTAACCTCATGTACTTTTGCACATAGGTCCTTGTACTTAGTAAAAACACAAGTAATTCATACTACACTAGATTTGGACAACTTTTAAATAATTTTCTTATCATAATCTCGCACCGGGTCCTGATGCGTGTGTGAATGTGTTGTGACATGCGTAGACGCCCTTCCTGCGCTCATAGGTGTGCCCTCCTCTATGGACGGTAGTGCCGCCGTCACTTGGAGGGAGGAATCGTACGCGTCGGGTAGAACCAGAGGGAATCTAGTGGTTGGTTTGGTCCAGACCATGTTCGGGGTTGTTCCTATGGGTTGACCTATAGCAACCAGGTGGAAGATTCCACTGGTCAAAGCCCGTCCAGTGAAAGTCAAAGGCCTAGATCTCCTGGTCAACAGGGCTAGGGTTAGTCCGGTCTGTGGCGCTTCAGGGTGTAGCTATGCCACCGAAACACTGTACCGGGTCCTGATGCATGTATGAAAGTGATGTGGCATGCATAGACGCCCGTCTTGGGTCTCCTGGGTGTTGCCCCCCTCCACGGACGGGAGTGCCGCCGTCACTTGGAGGGGGGAATCGTGCGCGTCGGGTATAACCGGAGGGAATCTAGTGGTGGGTTGGGTCCAGACCATGTTCGGGATGTTACTATGGGCTGACCTATCACAACCAGTTGGAAGAGTCCACTGGTCAAAGCCCGTCCAGGGAAAGTCAAAGGTCTAGATCTCCAGGTCAACGGGGCTTCATGGTGGCCTTCCGGGTGTAGCAATGCCACCGAAACAGCGAACGGGTCCTCATGCATGTGTGAAAGTGATGTGGCATGTGTATACGCCCGTCTTGGGTCTTCGGGGTGTTACCCCCCTCCATGAAAGGCAATGCCGCCGTCACTTGGAGGGGGGAATCATGCCCGCCAGGTAGAACCGGAGGGAATCTAGTGGTTGGTTGGGTCCAGACCTTGTTTGGGGATGTTCCTATGGGCTGACCTATCGCAACCAGGTGGAAGAGTCCACTCATCAAAGCCCGTCCGGTGAAAGTCAAAGGCCTAGATCTCAAGGTTAACAGGGCTAGAATTAGTCCGGTCGGTGGGGCTTCGGGGTGTAGCTATGCCACCGAAACACCGTACCAGGTCCTGGTGCGTGTGTGAAAGTGATGTGACATGTGTAGACGCCCATCTTGGGTCTTCGGGGTGTTGCCCCCTCCACGGACGGCAGTGCTGCCGTCACTTAGAGGGGGGAATCGTGCATGTTGGGTATAACAGGAAGGAATCTAGTGGTGGGTTGGGTCCAGACCATGTTCGGGAATGTTCTTATGGGCTGACCTATCACAACCAGGTGGAAGAGTCCACTGGTCAAAGCCCGTCCGGTGAAAATCAAAGGCCTAGATCTCCTGGTCAATGGGGCTTCGTGGTGGCCTTCTGGGTGTAGCAATGCCAATGAAATAGCGCACGAGTCCTGATGCATGTGTGAAAGTGATGTGGCATGCGTAGACGCCCGTCTTGGTTCTCCGAGGTGTTGCCCCCTCCACGGATGGCGCTGCTGCTGTCACTTGGAGGGGGGAATTGTGCACGCTGGGTAGAACCAGAGGGAATCTAATGGTGGGTTGGGTCCTGACCGTGTCCGGGGATGTTCCTATGAGATGGTCTATCGCAACCAGGTGGAAGAGTCCATTGGTCAAAGCCCATCTGGCGATAGTCAAAGGGCTAGATCTCCGGGTAAACGGGGCTTCGTGGGGCCTTCCGGGGTAGCAATGCCACCGTAACTGAAGGAAATATTCTCGGAGGCAATAATAAAGATGTTATTTATATTTCCTTATATCATGATAAATGTTTATTATTCTTGCTAGAATTGTATTAACTAGAAACTTGATACATGTGTGAATACATAGACAAAACAAAGTGTCCCTTGTATGCCTCTACTTGACTAGCTCGTTAACCAAAGATGGTTAAGTTTCCTGACCATAGACATGTGTTATCATTTGATGAACGGGATCACGTCATTTGGAGAATGATGTGATGGACAAGACCCATCCGTTAGCTTAGCATGTTGATCGTTCAGCTTTATTGCACGGGTCTTCATGCATGTTTGAAAGTGATCTGGCATGCGTAGACACCCGTCTTGGGGCTCCGAGGTGTGGCCCCCCTGCACGGACGGCAGTGCCACCATCACATCAAGGGGGGGGGGGGGGTGTGCGCGTCGGGTAGAACCAGAGGGAATCTAGCGGCGGGTTGGGCCCGGACCATGTCCAGGGATGTTTCTATGGGCTGACCTATCGCAACTGGGTAGAACCAGAGGGAATCTAGTCCACTGGTCAAAGTCTGTCCGGTGAAAGTCAAAGGGCTAGATTATCGGGTCAATGGCGGCTAGGGTTTAGTCCGGTCGGGTGGCCTTGGGGTGTAGCTATGCCAGCCAAACATCGCACGGGTCCTCATGCATGTCTGAAAGTGAAGTGGCATGCGTAGACGGTCGTCGGGCTACTACCTCAGAGACAACACACTTCCTTCACAAACCGGACACGCTCTCTCTCGATAGTCAGATACTACCTTGGAGATGGTGCAATTTAAAAGCGACCTCCGGTCAGGCTTCTACAAAACGCGCTCAAACTTTTACCACACCTTACAGGGACCATGTGTGGTAGCAGTCGGGCGGATTCACATGGTCCTAGATGAAGGTCCTGTTCAGACTCATCGTCTTCATACCAAACACCGCCCTCTTCTCCTCCTCATCTCACCATATCCTCCTCGCCACCCTCTTGTCCCCTCACAGATCACCGGCGAATGGATCCGCTGCACCTCGCGCTGCCGCATGCATCCATCCATCAGGATCTGCTCCTCCCTTTGACCCACAACCCTACCTTGTGGCTCGGGTTTCGGTGGCCTCCACCTAAAGTGTTGCTCCAATGGCGGCAAGGCCAGAGGCCGCCGGATCCCTCACCGGCTGATGCGTTTAGTACTTTCCCTCCTTCGTCGGTCCAAGAGGGTAGAAAAAATTAGAAGAAAAACACAAGGGAGAGCACAACTGTATCAGCTTGATTCCTATTGGTTGAAACATTTGTGCCACGGATCGATGACGTGGCGCATATCCATCCATCTATCCATCTAGCTCTCCACCCCACATCCATCCATGGGAAAAAAAGAAAAAAATGAGCCCAGGAGGGAGCGAGCCCACCCAACTCCACCGAACGCCTCATCCCTTTGTCTCGCGACCTCGCTCCTCTCTCCCCCACGAACTCCTCTCCCTCGCCGCTGCCACCACCCACGCCGGCCTATTCCGGCGAGCTCCGGCGACGGGAAGCACTCCCCCGAGCTCCCCAAGCTCCACACCTCCTTCCCCTCCGTCCAGAATCAGCGCTCCCGCCATCCATCGTCCCCCGTGCTAGCTAGGGTTTCGGCCGCCACCTTACCTCCGAAGACGGCGAAGTGAGCGGGCGGCGGGTCAGGCACGGGCGAGCTCCCGAGCCCCTCTCTCTCGATCCTGAGCCCCTCTCTCTTGATCCCGAGCCCCTATCTCTTGATCCCCTTTCTCTTTCATCACCTCACATCACCGGCTCAATCGCCGGCCGATTCCAGCCTACTCCGGCGAGCTCTGTCACAAAGCTAGCTACCCAGGGCTCCCCGTTGAGCCGCTCTACCTCCTCCACTCATTTGATTCGCTTCTCCCTGCCGCCCGTGGTCGCCCCCATCGGTTCTTCCTCTCTAGGGTTTCGGTGGTGGGGAGAGGTTTGTCGTCGGTGTTCTCTTGCTCGTGGACGTGGAGCCAGTCGCCTGCGCCACCTCTCGCACCTCCTTGTGCACCAGCACCTCGTGGGCTTTGCCTGTGGTGCTACTGCCCCAGATCCTTCGGCCTCGACTACCTTATCGCCTGCCACCATGCGACGGCAGTGATTTGGCCACACCACAACCATGGTGGTGGCGTTGCTTATGGTAAGCTCCCCAGTCCCTCTGCTCCTTGCTCGTACTGCTCTCTTCGGGCATGTCATGGTCGATTTGATGTTGCTCCGCTTGTCCTGTTAGTGCTTGGTGAAGGTTGGCTCACCTATTATTAGCTAAATTGATTACTGTGCTATCTTTATGGATTTGGCAATGTGGACTTTGGTCTACTTCTGCTCCTGCTGCTTTACATGTTCATATTCTAGTTCGAGTTCATGTCTATGGACTGATTATAGGAAATTCTATGCTATTGTTGGTCTATCATTGCAATTATCTTGGTCTTATAGATGTTATTGTTCCTGTCATATAGCACATGCTAGTTTCTTTATTAGTTGGCTGCTGGTTCTATTTTTTCATATGTACAAGTGCTACTGTTTCTTTGTTATCTTATAAAGGATATAGTCCTTCATTTGTATATAGCTGTAACTTTCTTATTGATCAACATATACTGATTCATCTCTTTACTGCTATTACTCTGTTTAGTTCATGATTTGCTCCTGTAGTGGTATAAAATCATAGTTTCTCTTTCAAGTTGTTATCTCTGTTTGATATATACTAGTCTTTATCTAGATACCATGTATTCGTATTTCTTGTATGGTTTAGTACATCATCTACTGGTGGTTTATTTGTATATTATACATGATATAGTCCTGATGGTTGCATGTAGTGTTAACTCTTTCTTTGCTTTAGCTATTTCAGATGTTTCAGATGATTTAGATGCATGCTTATACTCCTATCTATACCAGGTGCATGTGTTGTGCTTGTGTACCTATATACAAAATAGTACCCATGTGTAAGTGGGTGTATGTGTTTTGCTTACGGCAAATGTTTAGTATATGTGCTATTAATGGCCTATTTCTTCTTGCAGGTTATGGACTGTATCTTTCCTTGCCAATTCCCTCTCTCTTAAATCTGATTTGAACATATGCTACACTGGTCTCTTCACTTTCTTTCTCTCTCTCATACTCTCACTGATAAGAACAGGTGCTCCTTAATCTTGCCATGCCAATGATGGTGTCCTGAGGCTCTCACCGTTACTTAACAACAGATGCTGCACTACTTGATCCAATGATGCAATAGTCCTAGCACTACTAGGCTGCCTGAAGACAATCCCTACTTCAAACCCTACCTCTGGGTTAGTTAATTAGTAGTGCGTTAGTTGGATTTCATCTGAAAACTAACCCAAGCTTAATTGAGTGATCCCCTAATCATGGAGTTAATGCTAATTTGAGCTGATCTTTGGGTTTGGCTTAGATCTATGCTTTGCTGTCTCTACTTCTGTCTTGGGTTATTCCTTACTACCAATTGAACATGTTCCTTTTGGTCTTGCTGGTTACTGTTCCATTGGCTCCATTTACGCAGTGTTGGCTCTCTTCTATTGCTTCTTTAATCAACTTAATCTGATTGGGGTTTGACTAATGTTTCCAAACTCCTAAGTGCTAGCTCCTACAGAATGCTACATTTTAACCTTAATCAAGTTTTTCCTATTTGTTGTTTCTTGTTTTACAGGTTGATGAACTGGAAGAAAGAAGCAGAAGATGAAGAACCAGATAGTTTAGTATAGGTTTAGTTTAGGACTTTTCATTTCTTCTTTTATTTCTTTTTCCTCCAAATGTAATTCCTGAATACTTGTAATTGACATTTATATTAATAAAATCTATTGTTTATTATTCAGACCAAATAATTGAAATGTTCCATTTATTATGAATATAGTTCTTTTATTCAATTTTTGCAATATCATTTGTATTATTTACTCATGAA
Organism: Aegilops bicornis; assembly: GCA_021605145.1. Lineage (NCBI taxonomy): Eukaryota > Viridiplantae > Streptophyta > Magnoliopsida > Poales > Poaceae > Aegilops > Aegilops bicornis. The sequence continues at coordinate 158,155,193 of CM038670.1, read as the reverse complement.
TATAGGTTTGCATCTATGCCTACGGTTAGGCCGTCGTCATAGTGCCTTTGTGATACCAGCAGCTGACACGTGGCAGAACCCGGGAAGCCCTGGTGCGCAGATACGCCGACGGTTAGGCTTTCGGCATAGTTTTTGGCCTATGCCGACGGCCTAACCGTCGACGTATCTGACACGTGGCAGCACCTGGGCAGCCGTGGCACGGAGCTACGCCGACGGCTGGGCTGTCGGCATAAGCCCAAACCTATGCCGACGGCCTAACCGTCGGCGTAGCTCCGTGCCACGGCTGCCTAGGTGCTGCCACGTGTCAACTTATGATTGGCACAATTTTAACAGCGGCGCCCTCGACCGCCGTCAGGTGGAGAATGTTGCCGACGATGCATGTAAGCCGTCGGTGGTACGTACACCGTCGGCTTAGCTACATATGCTGACAATTTTTGTATGCTGACGGCCGCTCTGGGATATGCCGACGTACGAGTTGCCAACGGGGCTATGCCGATGGTGGCCGTCGGCATAGGCCTATGCCGACAGTTTTTGGGCCTATGCCGACGACCCTGGGCCGTCGGCAACATAGCTTATTCTGGTAGTGATGGGAACAACAACGAGAAAATCAAGATGAAGAGCCTCAAAAAAATAATTCAGTTCCTCTTCTTGTTGTATTCCGAGGTTAGGAATTCTTGGAGAGAGACCCCACACTGCGACCACAAATTTGGCAATAGCCACCAAGTCAGACAGATAGTGTGCAGAGAGCATATTCGTCGTTTGGCCCCATGCAACCAAAACTAAAACAACATAGAGCTTCTGGTAAAAAGGGCCATCGGTGTCGCTGCCAATATAAGTGGTTTGATAGTTTCCCATCATGGCTAGAGTACTCAGAGGACAATCATCATGCATACTGTTTACTTTGCTTTGTTTCCAGCATAAATATCTTAGCAAAAGGATGTATTCATAGTACATGGATTTGATAACTAGATGAAGGTGAATGATGGAAAATATTGTGCACTCTTAGGCCATGGAGGTTCTACACCATGCTCACTACACAACAATGCAGTCATAGAACATCAAGCATTGTCGAACCAGGCTGGCCATTTACAAAATATTGTAGCAGCAAAGGATGATGAAAAGGTAGAAAGAAATTGTTTAAGGCTAAAAGCATCTGTTGCGGTTGTTAGGTGGCTCACATTTCAGTCTTGCGCTTTTAGAGGACATAATGAGAAAGATGAGTCAAAGAATAAAGGAATTTTTCTCGAATTGTTAGGGCTTCTCGCAGAGTTCAATCCGGAATCTTGCCAAAGTCAATTTGGGGAATTCTCCATACAACTCAAAGTACACATCTCCAGATATTCAAAAGGAAATCGAGTCCATATATGCATCTAAAGTTAGGAGACATATCCGCGAAGAAATTGGGTATTCCATATTCTCCATTCTGGTGGATGAGACATGTGATGTGGCTAAGAGAGAACAAATGGCATTGGTTTTCAAATTTGTTGATAAAGTTGGCTTTTCACACGAGTCGTTCTTTGATTTGATACATATGGCCAACACAAAGGCCATGACACTGAAAGATAAATTGTGCTCTGCATTATCATTTAATGGTTTTGATATTCAGAATCTTCGTGGACAAGGATACAATGGGGCTAGAAACATTAGAGGAGAGATGAATGGGTTGCAGTCTCTTTTTCTCAAGGTATGCCCATATGCATACCATGTTCATTGTTATGCTCATAGATTGCAACTAGCACTAGTAGATGCATCCAAAGAGGTCGCTCATGTTGCCCATTTTTTTTCAAAAATTGGTCTTCATTATAAATATTGTTGACTCTTCATCAAAATGCCATGATGAGTTCCATGATGCCAAGCTGGTAGAACTACCATGTATGATAGAAAATGAAAGCATTCAGACTAGTCAAGGGGCTAATCAGATTCGATCACTTAAAAGACTTGGGGACACTATGGGGGTTCTCACTTTGGTTCTATGCATAGCCTTATGAAGTTGTTTAATGCAATAAATTTTTTTATCCAATATATGGCTTCAGATAGATCAATAGTGGGATCAATATGTGTTGATGCTGACACTTCTTTCTTCCATTTGTCCACGTTCGAGTTTGTCTTTATCTTATGTATGATGCATGAGATATTACGATATCTGAAGGACTTAGTCAGGCTTTACAAAAGAGGTCACGAGACATTGTAAATGTTGTTCGTCTAGCGTTCGCAACAAAAGAGTGTCTTCGTCAGTTGAGATCGGACAATGGCTAGGAGGAATTCTTTTGCTTAGTTGTTGAATTTTGTGTGAATCATGGCACTAAAATTACAAACATGTAGGAGAGTTATATCATGCGTGGTGCCCGTGCACGACATCAGCCTGATCATTTCACTAAGGAGCAATATTTTTGAGTGGAGATATTCCATGCAACTCTTGACAACCAACTACATGAATTGGATCGCAGGTTCGATGAGAAGACGATGGATCTTCTATCCACCAGTGCCACATTAATTCCTAGAAATAAATATAAATTGTTTAAAGATAGTGATATATGTGAGTTGGTGAAGAAGTATTACTCAACATATTTTAGTCAACGATACGTGTATGGCTTGGAAAATTAACTAAACTTTTTGTTCCTGGTGCTTCCAGTGACATAGAGTTGAAAAATATATCAACATTGACTGACCTTTACCAACTCCTTATTGAGAGTCGAAGAGACAGAATCTACCAGTCTACTTGTTACTCTTCCAGTTTCTACAGCTAGTGCTGAACGTGCATTTTCCAGTTTGAAGATCATCAAAATAAGGTTGCGTAATAAGATGGAAGATGAGAATCTTGCCAATAACTTGGTTGTTCACATAGAGCGTGAAATCATAGAGAAGTACAACTTTGAGGACATTTTAGCAGAATTCAAGAGCATAAGTGATCGAAAAGCTGATCTATAGTACCACTCCTTTTGTAGTTCTTAGTTGGCTCACAGAATGTCTTTGAAGTTTCAAGGCTGAGCGTACAAGTAGACAAGTCTTATATTTTGGTGTAATTATTTCTCTTATGGAGTATATATTGCTAATCATACATGTATTCTGTGAGCAATATGGGTAATATAAGTATAATTTTTCCTGGAGGCTTGAAAGTGCAACTATCCCTAGGTGGTTTTGGTAATTCATAACAACATATAGCTCATTGAGCTAATGCTATTCCAAGACAAATATTTCAAGAAAGCTCAATGAATGGCATGGCATGGATGATGAAAGTGGATCCCTCAAAATATTAAGGACAAATGATTGGCTCAAGCTCAAAAGCTCAAGACTCTACATTTTACATTTTAGTGATCCAAGATCACATTGAGTCTATAGGAAAAGCCAATACTATCAAGGAGGGATGAGGTGTTTCTTAATGAGCCTCTTGCTTCATGCGCTTAGTGATATGCTCCAAAACCCTCCACTACTTTCTCACATCCACATATGACCTAAACCTAAAGTCAAACTCGGCCCTACCAATTCTTTCTATCCGGCGCCACCGAGTTCAAATGTCATAGCCACTGCCACAAACCCTAGGCAAATCGGTCTCACCAATAGGGATCTTGGTCTCACTGAGATGGGATTGTAATCTCTCTGATTCCCTTCGTAACGTTTCGGTCTAACCAAAGTGAGCGATCGGTCCCACCGAGATTGCAATGTAAACTCTCTGTTTCCCTTTCGTAACATTTCGGTCCCACCGAAAAGAGCTTAATCGGTCCCACCGAAGTTTACTGACCAACTCTCTGGTTAGCTAATTACCAAAATCGGTCTCACCGAGTTTGTGTATGTCGGTCTCACCGAGATTACGTTATGCCCTAACCCTAACCATATCGGTCCTACCGAGTTGCATGTCGATCCTTGAAAACCCTAACGGTCACTAGGTTTACTAAATCGGTCCCACCGAGTTTGGTAAATTGTGTGTAACGGTTAGATTTTGTGTGAAGGCTATATATACCCCTCCACCTCCTCTTCATTCGTGGAGAGAGCCATCAGAACAAACCTACACTTCCAACTTACCAGTTCTGAGAGAGAACCACCTACTCATGTGTTGAGGCCAAGATATTCCATTCCAACCATATGAATCTTGATCTCTAGCGTTCCCCAAGTTGCTTTCCACTCAAATCTTCTTTCCACCAAATCCAAATCCTGTGAGAGAGAGTTGAGTGTTGGGGAGACTATAATTTGAAGCACAAGAGCAAGGAGTTCATCATCAACACACCATTTGTTACTTCTTGGAGAGTGGTGTCTCCTAGATTGGCTAGGTGTCACTTGGGAGCCTCCGACAAGATTGTGGAGTTGAACCAAGGAGTTTGTAAGGGCAAGGAGATCGTCTACTTCATGAAGATCTACCACTAGTGAGGCAAGTCCTTCGTGGGCGACAACCATGGTGGGACAGAAAAGGTTGCTTCTTCATGGACCCTTCATGGGTGGAGCCCTCCGTGGACTCGCGCAACCGTTACCCTACGTGGGTTGAAGTCTCCATCAACGTGGATGTACGATAGCACCACCTATCGGAACCACGACAAAAACATCCATGCCTCCAATTGCGTTTGAATCCTCCAAACCCTTCCCTTTACATTCTTCCAAGTTGCATGCTTTATTTTCTGCTGCCTATATACTCTTTGCATGCTTGCTTGAATTGTGTGATGATTGCTTGACTTGCTTAAAGATAGTTAAAATCTGCCAAAGTCTAAAATTGGGAAAAGGTTAAGTTTTTAATTGGTCAAGTAGTCTAATAACCCCCCTCTAGACATACTTCAAGGTCCTACAAGGCTCCAAGTTCTTGTTTGTTGCCGTTAGCTAATTTTTTTCGTCGTTGCCCCCCCCCCCCCGGGATATTCTTGGCAAGCTTGACCGCTTTCGGTGGACCCTTTTTTAGAGAAAATTACGTAAATACAAGCCCTATATAAAAATGTAAGATGTTTTTTTTCATTTTGTATAAAGGCGGAAAAGAACGTCTTACATTTTGTTTAGGGGGAGTATGTCTTAGTTTATGCCCACAAGTGGTCATTATCCTATTCTTATGTGTCCTATATGCCTATTAATCACTTGAAGTTTAAAGCTTAATACATGTCAAGGAAAAGAACTGAGACAGAAAAAAGATCCAGACACTCATACAATCATTCTTATGAGTGCATGCACGCGCACTTTACCCATACGAGCACCTTCGAGAGACTAAGCCTGCACATCATCTTGAGATTGATGAAGTTGTCACATATGCCTTCGTAGTCGACGAGAACATCTCGCTAAATGCACATCGCTGGAAGTGCTGAAACAAATCCAAAAAAATACGAGCACCATTTTCAAATCTAGGACTACATGTCAAGCTATTAGACCAACTCCAACCGGGCGACCCAAACGGACGCGCGCTTTGTCCCTCTTTTGTTCGTTTGGGTCAGCCAGGCGGACGTGCGCATCCGCTTTTTGTTTTGGGTCGGCAGCTGCGTCCAACGGGAGGCATACCCATTTTGGCCCATGTGGACGAACACAATAAATTTAGGAAAATATAATTAAACATAAGTGGCCGGTCAGTGCCAGCCAAAACTCCTCTTAGACATTAATTAAACATAAAAAAGAACCCACCCGCACGTTTCCCTAGTCGTCCGCCTTGCCCTTGCCGTCGTCGCCACCGATGAGGTTGAGGGAGTCCTGGATTAGGGGGTCTCCGGACAGCCGGATTATATCCTTTGGCCGGACTGTTGGACTATGAAGATACAAGATTGAAGACTTTGTCTCGTGTCCGGATGGGACTTTCCTTGGCATGGAAGGCAAGCTTGGGAATACGGATATGTAGATCTCCTCCCTTGTAACCGACTCTGTGTAACCCTAGCTCCCTCCGGTGTCTATATAAACCGGAGGGTTTAGTCCGTAGGACAACAACAATAATACCATAGGCTAGCTTCTAGGGTTTAGCCTCTACGATCTCGTGGTAGATCAACTCTTGTAATACTCATATCATCAAGATCAATCAAGCAGGAAGTAGGGTATTACCTCCATCGAGAGGGCCCGAACACAGGTAAACATCGTGTCCCCGCCTCCTATTACCATCCGCCTTAGATGCACAGTTCGGGACCCCCTACCCGAGATCCGCCGGTTTTGACACTGACATTGGTGCTTTCATTGAGAGTTCCACTCTGCCGTCACCCTAAGGCATGATGGCCCCTTCGATCATCGGTAATGATGCGGTCCAGGGTGAGGTTTTCCTCCCCGGATAGATCTTCGTATTCGGCGGCTTCGCACTACGGGCAAACTCGCTTGGCCATCTGGAGCAGATCGAGAGCTACGCCCCTGGCCATCAGGTCAGGTTCGGAAACTTGAACTACACTGCCGACATCCGCGGAGAGTTGATCTTCAACGGTCTCGAGCCCATGCCAGGTGCACCGCACGATCACGACGAGCATGATTTAGCTCTGTTGTCGGACAGTGTTCGGGAGATCACATCACACCTGCAACTACTCCGGCCCTCAATCCGAAGCAAATCGCGCCATCCGAGGACGGGTGGATAGACCCCGCCATGGAGGCCGCACTCTCAGTGGTGATAGAGCCGGATACTGACTTCACCCCTTACGAGAGCCGTGTTGCCAAACCACTGGATTCATCTCCGGCCACGGACTCCGAGCCGCCTGCGTCCGTGCCTATCGAATCCGATTGGGCGCCGTTCATAGAGTTTACCTCCGCGGATAACTTTCAGCACTCGCCTTTCGGCGGCGTGCTTAATTCATTAAGGACCCTCTCCTTGTCAGGAGAACCTTGGCCGAACTATGTCCGGCTAGAATGGGATGCGGATGACGAAGAAATTCGCTCCCCACCCACCACCCACTTAGTAGCCACTGTTGATGATTTAACCTACATGCTTGACTTCGACTCCGAAGACATCAACGGTATGAACGACGATGCAGGAGACAAATTGGAACCACCGCCCACAGGGCGCTAGACCGCCACCTTATCATATGATATATACATGGTGGATACCCCCAAAGAAAACAATGACGAGGACCGGAAGGAAGCAGCAAAGGACAGCTCCATCGAGAAGCAAACAAAGCGTCGGCGTAGGCGCCGCTCCAAACCCGCCTCGGCAAAAACAGCAATAACAACGAAAGAGAAAATAACACCCCAGTCGACTCCAGAGGAAACGACGACCACATTGACCCAGCGGCAGAGCAGGATGAACCAACAAACAGTGAACATAGTACGGATCCGCTGTCCGAACACGGCGACGCCGAGGATAAAGCTCATCAACCTCCCTCCAGAGAGGAAAACAGTCCGGACGAAGATGCTTACATCATCCTGGAAAGGCACTTGGAACAAGAGAACCTCCGCAGAAGGTTTATTGCCATCGCGAGGAGTCTGAAGAAGCAAAAGCAAAGGCAGGCCGCGCAGAATACGCTCAACAGTAGATGGAACAAAGTGCTCGACAATGAAGAAAAGTATGGTGGAAGTTACCACAAAAAGAGCTATCGAAAGCGCAAGCTATTGCCTGAATTTGACGATGAGGCCATAAAGCCCACATAGCCGAAAAATAAAACGGCCAACCAGTCAGATCATCCACCTTTTGGCCGCGATAGAGCGGCTAACAAGGCCACATATAAGTCAACACACGATCTACGTGTGGACTTGCGTCAAAAATCCAGTATGACCAAATCCATCTATGGATCTAGGAAGCGCGCTCCGGCACAAAATCAAAACCGAATACTACAACCGCCCGAATGCCATGATACATCCAAATACAGGGGTGCCGCACACCCCCTATGTTTCACCGATGAGGTGCTTTGGACCACAATTTCGGAAGGATTCAAACCAGTGAACATAGAGGCGTACGACGGGACCACAGACCCTGGGGTCTGGATTGAGGACTTTATCCTCCATATCCATATGGCTTGCGGAGATCTCCACGCCATCAAGTACTTGCCCCTCAAGCTCAAAGGACCAGCTCGGCACTGGCTGAAAATCCTCCCCAAAAACTCAATTGGAAGTTGGGAGGAGCTCGAGGATGCTTTTCGGGCTAATTTTCAAGGGACTTACATCCGACCTCCGGATGCAGACGACATAAGTCATATAATTCAACAACCCGGAGAGTCAGCCCGAAAGCTTTGGAACAGGTTTCTCACTAAGAAGAACCAAATCGTCGACTGCCCGGACGCCGAAGCCTTAGCAGCTTTCAAGCACAGCGTCCGAGACGAATGGCTCGCCAGACACCTCGGCCAAGAAAAACCGAGAACAATGGCAGCCCTGACAAGCCTCATGACCCGCTTTTGCGCGGGCGAAGATAGCTGGTTAGCCCGCAGTAGCACCAGCGACCCAAGCACATCCGAAGTCAAGGATGGCGATGGAAAACCACGACGCAGTAAAAGCAAGCGTCGAAATAAGGAAGATAGCCCAGATAATACGGCGGTGGCAGCGGATTCAGGGGCTCTCAACCGGGTCAGCGGAAAAAGCCTTTCAAAGGCAGCAGAGATGGACTGTCCAGCCTAAACAAGATTCTAGACAAATTATGTCAGATTCATGGCACCCCTGATAAACCTGCAAATCATACCCACAGAGAATGCTGGGTCTTCAAGCAGGCCGGTAAGCTAAACGCCGAACACAAGGGGAGGGAGACACCAAGCAAAGACGAGGACGAACCTCGCCAGCAAAGTACTGAAGACAGAAAAAATTCCCACCAGAGGTTAAAACAGTAAACATGATCCATGTGACGAAGAGGATAAGCAAACATGCACTCCGAGACACACGCGCTGTAGAGCCCGTCACCCCTAAGTTCAACCCCTGGTTGGCCTGCCCGATCACCTTTGATCGCAGGGATCATCCGACAAAAATCAGCCACAATAATACTAGCTTCAAGGGAGTAATACCAGGCCCAGAGGCCCGCTGCACGGGCTCTCTATTACTAGAGGTTGTATTCGGTTCTCCCGACAACTTCCGAAGCAAAAAAATTAACCTTCGACATCGCTCCATTCCGAAATGGCTATCATGCACTATTCGGAAGAGCGGCTTTCACTCGTTTTAATGCAGTACCACATTACACTTCTCTCAAGCTTAAGATGCCCGGTCCACGTGGCATCATCACCATTAGCGGAAACATTGAACATTCCTTACAAGCGGAATAATGTGCGACGGCTTTAATATCCAAACACTAAATGGCCCCTCCAACCAGAATAAAGGATCGGTCGTCAAGACCGTGGACACGGCTAGACGAGTCCGGCGCATTCCTAGCTATAATAGCTTAGGTAAACCCGAGATTGGTTTGATGGTTATACCCCCATAGACGGCACCAGGGGCTTCACGCGTGTAATCAGGGCCAGTTTGGCTGAACTTGACTTATCTTGAATTTTAATGGTTTATTGAGAATAACCAATTTTTTAGCACAACAACTTTCACCTAAGTTTTTTTTCTTTTACAGATGACACTCATGCCACACCCGTCCAGGATACGACACAACGGAGACACAGGCGCAAACGTACAGTAGTTACCCGCTCAAAGGTTTCTTTTTAGATTAAGACCCTACGTAAACCTTTTTTATTGTCTCTTGTTGTTCACATCCTCCGGATACTTAGTATAACCGAGAAGGATGCCGACGTTATTAGCATTTCGCCACGTCAGAGCATCGCACGTACCTGGACACTCGGGGTTCATTATCAAGGGCATTGCTAAGCCCGGCATATGTTATAAAGACCGAATACCTTAGGGAGTGTTCGGCGTCACGAGTTTGGCCTTATATGCATCAGCTCCGAATCATGTCTTTGGTCAAATGTTGGGTTTGCCCGGCTCCCGTGTTTTGCTACCTTACGTTCCGCTCTATCGGCTAAGGCGGCACCGGGAGAACTACTGTGATTGTGCCCTGGTTCATCCGGATGAGCACCTTAGTAGAGAAAGCCGAAAACTGACTGTCATGATAAAGCGTGAGACTGGTCAACCACTCGATGACTTAGTGGAATCTTCGGGATTCCTCCGCATTAACGAAGGGCCATTTCCCGGCCATGTACGTACGCGCCCCGTATTCGGACGAGCGCGGAGGTACCAGGGGCTATATAGTAGACCCACCGTCAAACTCCTATGGCTAAGTGAAAGTGTTAAAGCAATATAGTCCGGTTGCCTCGTTCGCTGCACTACCACCTCCTTAATGGGCCAAGACGTTGGATCAAGTGTGAATACAGGTTTTTTGCGAACACCCCCGCATTATATGCGTGGGGGCTGAAGTCGACGACTGCAAACTTTCAGGTTATATACATATATACATAAACGGCCGCACATGAGGCATCATAATACTTTCAGGCAAAAGTATAAACACAACCTTTATAATTCAATAAAACATTGTTTTTACAATGGGAATTCATGTCACTAGAACATAATATTCTTCGAGCACTGAGCCTCTATTGAACGAGCGCCTTCAAGGACTTCTTCAAAGTAGTGCTCGGCAGATACTCGGCCCACGACCGAAATCTGGGTTGCAATAGCGGTGGCCTCCATCTCTGCCTAGTATGTTTTAACACGGGCAAGTGCCATCCGCGCACCCTCTATGCACGCTGACCTCTTCATAGCGTCGATGCGCGGCACAACACCAAGGAACTGTTGCACTAAATTAAAATAATTGTTCGGCCTTGGCCCTTCTGGCCACAAATGATCCACAACAGACCTCATGGCAAGTCCGGACAACCTATGGAGCTCGGCCCACTCGGCCATCCGCTCATTCAACAGAAGCGGACGCACTGGAACATTGAATTGTGACCAGAACAACTTTTCCACTTCAGATCTTTTTGATCTTTGAAGTATTCGGCCGCATCAGCAGCAGTTGCTGCCAAGTCCACATATGCGTCTGCAGAACTCGATAGTTGATCAAGAGGAGCGTACTTAGGATCTCCTAACTTCATCCGCAGCATAAAGGGCTTCCCAGCCGCAATATCCCCGGCTTGACGCAGCTCCTCCTTCATCGCTCTGATTGTAGACCGGGCGTCCTTGGCCGCCACCGTGGCCTTTTCCAGGTCCGTCATCTTCGCTCAATTTTAATTTTCAAGAAGCTCGTAACGGTCGGCGGCATCTTCAGTTCCACAGCCATCTTGGCTATCTCATCCTTGCGTCGACAATGCGCAGCTTGTTCGGCTCTCAGCTCTTCGACCGCCTTTAGAGCGGCCGCATCACTTTTCCTGGCTTGTTACTTGGCTCGGGCAAGTTCCGCCCGAAGGGTCTCCACGGTGGCAGCCCCATCTGCAGTAACGACATATTAACGACGTTAGCATCATGCTCCTCTTAACATGTGTTGATCACCGGAGAAATCAAATACCCTGTGCCTCGTTGAGCCGTTTGTTTACAAGCACGATGTCGGCATCTGCCGCATCAAGTTGCCGCTTTAGCTCGGCAAACTCACCAGTCCGGCTAGCCACCGGACCTTCCGCCACCTGCACATGAAGGCGGCCTGATTATTACCTGGGACCATGATCCTCTGTTTGCTGCCGTTCTCGACAGCAACACGAGTCTCAGGGGCTACTATCTGCATAGGGCACACCTAACGTGTGCGGTACTGTCAAAAACATACACTATTTCACGTACCTCAAAAGCCTTTCAGCAGACTCATAAACGCTTCATGCAGCCTGCTTTCGGTGGATGAAATCCTCTCAACCACCGTACCCATTTAGTGTACGATGCGCTTCTGAGATAGCCGCCTGCTCCAGAAGATCCTTCAGTGCGTTCGACCGCATACCGGATGGTTCCGGACTCTTTCTGTTGCTCTCTTTAGGAGCTGAATACTGGGGACTTCAGGTGGCCGAAGGATTACCCTCTGGCCTTAGCGGATCAGGAGAAACCCACCGCGACGACACTTCAGGGTCGCCCGCCTCATGAGGCGGGGTAGTATGGGGAGGTGTTTCGCTCTCCATCATCTCTGGAAGAAGATCCCCCAAAGACGAACTCTGTCGAGAAGGGCTACGATCCGAACTACAAGATATACGCTTCGGTTATTGTCTCCAGAAGCAAAGTAGGATATTTTTACTATTAAGTACTTTTTGTTTACTTACAACTCTGTAGAGGGCTGATACCCTTGCAGGCACTATGCGGCAAGGATACCCTCCGAGGCAGGACCCTCTGGCGAAAACTTCTTTCCCCGTTTGGAAACCATTGTTTCCGGGTCTTCAGAGGTGGTCCTCTTCCTTCCTCGGGGCAAGGAATATCAGATCCTTCTCCCCGGTTAGCCTCCTTCGCGGAGGCGCTAACTCCCCTGGTGTGCACGAATAATGAGTGAGGCCTGCTTTTAGCCTCTTTATTCCCCTCTTTATCTTCCCCTGAGGGTGCCTGATAAGGCGCCGGCTCGAGCATTCTGGCTAGTACTGGATCTGCTGAGCCTTCGGGAAGGGGGGCCGAACACCTGATCATCTTCGCCTTTGTTACCCAGTCCTGGTCAAAGAGCGGCTTTTCAGAATGATGTTGTGACAAATAAAAAGACAACGTATTCGGCCACGGGGTTACTTACTTGGGTATCTGGACGATTGCAGCTCAGAACCGCATCCTCGGTGATGTCCGGACACCTTATTTGTGGTCCGAAGAACAATTTGTACATCTCTTCGAGCGTCATGCCGAGGAAGTGCTGAATAGCTCGCGGTCCTTCCGGGTTGAACTCCCACATACGGAGGGGTCGACGTTTGCAAGGCAGGACCCGACGAACTAGCATGACTTGCAGTACCGTGACCAGGCCGACATCTCTCTCGAGGAGATCTCGGATGCGACTCTGCAACATCGGCACATCATTTGCTGGCCCCCAGTCCAGCCCCTTGTGATCCATGGCGTCAGTTGTAGTGGGGGGCCCGAGCGAAAGGCAGGGGCGGCCACCCACTTGGTACCCCGGGGAGCTGTGATATAAAACCACTCCCGTTGCCATAAACTGGACACCTCCGGGAAGGAACCTTTTGGCCATGGAACATCGGCGCCTTTGCTTATTACGGCACCTCCGCACTCTGCGTGTCGCCCCTCAATCATCTTCGGCTTCACACTGAAAGTTTTGAGCCACAGGCCGAAGTGTGGGGTAATGTGGAGGAAGGCCTCACACACGACGATGAACGAAGAGATGTGAAGGATGGAATCCGGGGCCAGGTCATGGAAATACAGCCCATAATAGAACATGAGCCCTCTAACAAAGGGATCCAGAGCAAGGCCTAGCCCCCGGAGGAAGTGAGAGATGAATACAACGCTCTCGCCGGGTTTGGGAGTGGGAATGACCTGCCCTCGAGCAGGCAGCCTGTGCGAGATTTTGCCATTCAAATACCTAGCCTCTCTTAGCTTCTTGATGTCTTCCTCTGTGACAGAGGAGGGCATCCACCGACCTTGAAGGTTGGATCCAGACATGGTTGAAGGTCCGAAGCGCCTAACCTGAGCCTTGGGTGTTGGAACTCGAGGTGGGGGAGGGATTCGATTGAGTGCGAGAAGAAAAAGGACATGCCTTGGCCTCTTTATAAAGAAGGTGAATATCAAGCGTCCTCCTCGTGGCCGTTTGGGACTTGCCTAAAATTGAGGAGTCATACCAACAGGAACGATTGGGTTACCCACATCCGTGTTAATGAGAACCCCGTAATAAGGGGGACACGATCTCTGTTTCGACAAGACGTGCCAACAGAATCGCAGGCTGATTGAGAAAAACGGTTCGAATAATGATTAGGCCGTGGTGTGATTTCACGTTATGAAAGTCGTCAGCAGATTAGATTGGTGGAATTATTCCCTCTACGGTGGTATGTGGAACTTGTTTTGCAGAGCCGGACACTATCCTTGTGTTCAAGATCCTCTATGGAGTATTCGGAGGAAGAACCCACCTTGCAATGCCGAAGACAAATCTTCGCGCCAGACTCATCATCATTGAAGCCTGGTTCAGGGGCTACTGAGGGAGTCCTGGATTAGGGGGTCTCCGGACAGCCGGATTATATCCTTTTGCCAGACTGTTGGACTATAAAGATACAAGATTGAAGACTTCGTCCCGTGTCCGGATGGGACTTTCCTTGGCGTGGAAGGCAAGCTTGGCAATACGGATATGTAGATCTCCTCCCTCGTAACCGACTCTGTGTAACCCTAGCCCCCTCCGGTGTCTATATAAACCGGAGAGTTTAGTCCATAGGACAACAACAATCATACCATAGGCTAGCTTCTAGGGTTTAGCCTCTACGATCTCGTGGTAGATCAACTCTTGTAATACTCATATCATCAAGATCAATCAAGCAGGAAGTAGGGTATTACCTCCATCGAGACGGCCCGAACCTGGGTAAACATCATGTCCCCCGCCTCCTGTTACCATCCGCCTTAGATGCACAGTTCGGGACCCCATACTAGAGATCCGCCGGTTTTGACACCGACAGAGGTCGATGAAGACGGAAGATGGCCAGCCCAGCTAAACTTGGCTTGATAGGCTGCTAGGGCTTCCTCGCTCCTCCGTCATCTGCTATGGCAGCGGCAATGCGGCAAGGTGGGTGCGCTCCTCCTCCTTCTCGCGCTCCCTCTGCATGTTTCGCCCGCCATCGGTGTGCTGCTATTGAGGAACGTAGTAATAATTCAAAATTTTCCTACGTGTCACCAAGATCAATCTAGGAGATGCTAGCAACAAGAGATAGAGGGAGTGCATCTTCATACCCTTGAAGGTTGTTAAGCGGAAGCGTTACAAGAACGCGGTTGACGAAGTCATACTCGCGGCGATTCAAATCGCGGAAGATCCGATCAAGCGCCGAACGGACGGCGCCTCCGTGTTCAACACGCGTACAGCCCGGAGACGCATCCTCCTTCTTGATCCAGCAAGGGGAGAGGAGAAGTTGAGGGAGAACTCCGGCAGCACGACGGCGTGGTGGCGGTGGAGCTCGTGGTTCTCTGGCAGAGCTTCGCTAAGCACTATGGAGGAGGAGGAGGTGTAGGAGGAGGGAGGGGCTGTGCCAGGGAAGGGGTGCGGCTGCCCTCTTTCTCCCTCACAATATATAGAGGGAAGGGGGGAGGAGGAGGCGCCCTAGGGTTTCCCTAGGGGAGGGGCGGTGGCCACAGGGGAAACCCTGGATAGGTTTGGGCGCCCCCACCCCTAGGAAACTTGCCCCCAAAGCCGGGAGGGGCGGCTGCCCTAAGGGAGGCGCCCCCACCTGTCCAGGTTACGTGAGATGGGGTGGGAGGGGCGCATAGCCCCTTAGTGGGCTGGTGTGCCCCTCCCCTTGGCCATAAGGCCCACCAACGCTTGCCGGGGCCTCTGAAACTCCTTTCGGTCACACTGGTCGTCATCCGGTACTCCCAGAACAATTTCGGACTCCAATACCCTTCGTCCAATATATCGATCTTTACCTCCGGACCATTCCGGAGTTCCTCGTCACGTCCAGGATCTCATCCAGGACTCCGAACAACCTTTGGTAACCACATACTATCCCCATTACAACTCTAGCGTCACTGAACCTTAAGTGTGTAGACCCTACGGGTTCGGGGACCATGCAGACATGACCGAGACACCTCTCCGGCTAATAACCAATGGAAGGATCTGGATACCCATATTGGCTCCCACATGTTCCACGATGATCTCTTCGGATGAACCACAATGTCGGGGATTCAATCAATCCCGTATACAATTCCCTTTGTCCATCGGTATGTAACTTGCCCGAGATTTGGTCGTCGGTATTCCCATACCTTGTTCAATCTCGTTACCGGCAAGTCTCTTTACTCGTTCCGTAACACATGATCCCGTGACTAACTCCTTAGTCACATTGAGCTCATTATGATGATGCGTTACCGAGTGGGCCCAGAGATACCTCTCCATCACACGGAGTGACAAATCCCAGTCTCGATTCATGCCAACCCAACAGACACTTTCGGAGATACTTGTAGTGCACCTTTATAGCCACCCAGTTACGTTGTGACGTTTGATACACCCAAAGCATTCCTACGGTATCCGGGAGTTGCACAATCTCACGGTCTAAGGAAATGGTACTAGGCATTAGAAAAGCTCTAGCAAACGAATTACACGATCTTGTGCTATGCTTAGGATTGGGTCTTGTCCAGCACATCATTCTCCTAATGATGTGATCCCGTTATCAACAACATCCAATGTCCATGGTTAGGAAACCATAAACATCTATTGATCAACGAGCTAGTCAACTAGAGTCTTACTAGGGGCATGTTGTGGTCTATGTATTCACACATGTATTACAGTTTCCGGTTAATACACTTATAGCATGAACAATAGACAATTATCATGAGCAAGGAAATATAATAATAACCATTTTATTATTACCTCTAGGGCATATTTCCAATAGTCTCCCACTTGCACTAGAGTCAATAATCTAGTTCACATTGCCATGTGATTAACACTCATAGTTCACATCGCCATGTGACTAACACCCAAAGAGTTTACTAGAGTCAATAATCTAGTTCACATCGATCGCCATGTGATTAACACCCAAGAGTTTACTAGAGTCAATAATCTAGTTCACATCACCATGTGATTAACACTTAATGAGTTCTAGGGTTTGATCATGTTATGCTTACGAGAGAGGTTTTAGTTAGCGGGTCTGTAACATTCAGATCCGTGTGTTCTTCGCAAATATCTATTTCATATTATAGATGCTGCTACTATGCTCCACTTGGAGCTATTCCGAATGGTTGCTCTACTATACGTATCCGGTTTGCTACTTAGAGTCATCCGGATAGGTGTTAAAGCTTGCATCGATGTAACCCTTTACGCCGAACTCTTCATCACCTCCATAATCGAGAAACATTTCCTTATTCCCAAGGACAATTTTGACCGCTGTCCAATGATCCACTCCTGGATCACTCTTATACCCCCTTGCCAGACACGTGGCAAGGCACATCGCGGCACACAACATGGAATATCGTATAGAGCCTATGGCTAAGGCATAGGGGACGACTTTTGTCCTTTCTCTTTCTTCTGCTGTGGTCGAGCTTCAAGTCTTAACTTCACACCTTACAACTCAGTCAAGAACTCCTTCTTTGACTGATCCATCTTGAACTGCACAAGATCATGTCAAGGTATGTGCTTTGTGAAAGTCTTATCACGCGTCTTGATCTATCTCTATGGATCTTGATACCCAACATGTAAGCAGTTTTACACAAGTCTTCCTTTGAAAAACTCCATTCAAACAACCTTGTATGCTTTCCATAAATTCTACATCATTTCTAATCAACAATATGTCATCCACATATACCTATCAGAAAAGTTGTAGTGCTCCCACTCACTTTCTTGTAAATACAAGTTTCTTGCAAACTTTGTATAAACCCAAAAAGCTTTGATCACCTCATCAGAGTGTATGATCCATCCAACTCCGAGATGCTTGCTCCAGTCCATAGAAGGGTCATTTGGAGTTTGCATACCTTTAGCATCCTTAGGATTGACAAAACCTTACGGTTGTATCACATACAACCTTTCCTCCTGAAACCGTCAAGGAAACTTTGTTTTGACATCCATCTGCCTGATTTCGTAAATGAAAATGCAGCAACTACTAACATAATTCTAACAGACTTTAGCATCGCTATGATTGAGAGAGTCTGATCACAGTCAACTCCTTGAACTTGTCAGAAACTTCTTTGAGACAAGTCGAGCTTCACAAATGGTGATATTACCATCAGCGTCTGTCTTCTTCTTAAAGATCCATTTATTCTCATTGGCTTGCCGATCATCGGGCAAGTCCACCAAAGACCATATTTTGTTCTCATACATGGATCCTATCTTGGATTTCATGGCTCCTAGCCATTTGTTGCAAGCCGGGCCCACCATCACTTCTTCATAGCTCATAGTTTCATCATTGTCCAACAACATGACCTTTAAGACAGGGTTACCACTCAGAAGTTGTACACACCCTTGTCGACCTACGAGGTTCGATAGTAATTTGATCTAAAGCTTCATGATCATCATCATTAGCTTTCTCTTCAACTGACGTAGTTGCCACAGAAACATATTTCTGTGCTGCGCTACTCTCTAGTTGAAGTGAAGGTTCAACAACCTCATTAAGTTCTATATTCCTCCCATTCAATTCTTTCGAGAGAAACTCTTTCTCGAGAAAGGACCTGTTCCTAGCGACAAACACTTTTACCTCAGATATGAGATAGAAGGTATACCCAATCATCTTGTTTGGGTATTCTATGAAGACACAATTTTCCGCTTTGGGTTCGAGCTTTTACGGCGAAGCCTATCGACAGAAGCATCATAGCCCCAAACCTTAAGAAACAACAACTTAGGTTTCTTGCCAAACCATAGTTCATACGGTGTCGTCTCCAAGGACTTAGATGGTGCCCTATTTAAAGTGAATGTAATTATCTCTAATGCATAACCCCAAAATGATAGTGGTAGATCGGTAAGAGACATCATAGATCGCACCATATCCAATAGGGTGCGATTACGATGTTCGAACATACCATTACGCTATGGTGTTCCAGGTGACATCAACTGTGAAACGATTCTATCTTGTCTTTAGTGATAGCCAAACTCATAACTCAGATACTCTCCCCTTGATCAGATCATAGGAACTTGATCTTCTTGTTATGATGATTCTCAACTTCACTCTGGAATTGCTTGAACTTTTCAAACGTTTCAGACTTATGCTTCATTAAGTAAATATACCCATATCTACTCAATTCATCGGTGATGGTGAGAAAATATCGATATCCACCGCGTGCATCAACACTCATCGGACCACACACATCAGCATGGTTCGCATGTGTCAGGTGATTCAAAATCAAGTGACTCCAAAAGTCCATTAGCATGGAGGTTCTTCATGCGCTTTACACCAATATGACCTAAGTGGTAGTTCCACAAGAAAGTGGTACTATCATTATCAACTCTACATCTTTTGGCATCAATGTTATGAACATGTGTATCACTACGACCATGATTCAATAAACCATTCAGATTGGGTGCATCACCATAGAAGGTATTATTCATGTAAACAGAATAACCATTATTCTCTGACTTAAATGAATAACCGTATTGCAATAAACATGATCTAATAATGTTCATGCTCAACGCAGACACCAATGCAAACAACATTTATCTAGGTTCAACACTAATCCCGAAGGTAGAGGGAGCGTGTGATGGTGATCATATCATCCTTGGAAACACTTCTGTCGGTGTCAAAACCGGCGGATCTCGGGTAGGGGGTCCCGAACTGTGCATCTAGGCGGATGGTAACAGGAGACAAGGGACACGATGTTTTTACCCAGGTTCGGGCCCTCTCGATGGAGGTAATACCCTACTCTGCTTGATTAATATTGATGATATGGGTAGTACAAGAGTAGATCTACCACGAGATCGAGAGACGCTAAACCCTAGAAGCTAGCCTATGGTATGATTGTTTGTTGTATATGTAATGACTAGCCTGGCCCTGGTTTATATAATGCACCGGAGGCCTAGGATAACAAGAGTCCTAGCCGAATCGCCCGGTGGGGAGGAGTCCTTGTCTTGATCGCCAAGTCTTGTGGAATCTTCCTTGTATGCGGCAACCGTCGGGGTGGCCCATGAGTGTCACGGCCCTGGGGTCCTCGGCCCAATCTAACCGATTGGGGACGGCGTGGTGAGTACCCCTAGTCCAGGACACCGTCCAGAGCCCCTGAACCGGTCTTCAAGTTAGGGGCGCTCCTCGATTCTTCCGAACTGTTCTTCATCTTCGGTTGCGGTCTTGAAAACTGGTTCAACAAATCTTCTCATCTTCGATCTTGAGGATCGCGAAATGCATTCGGCGAGTTTATACGTCGGGTATCCGAGGCCCCTTTAAGTTCCGGCCTTTATCAATGCCTTGTTATTTTTATGCCACACCTCGGGTTTGAAGTTGTTCCCGGGCGGCAGCGTCCTCTTGCGTCCGAGCTCCAACGCCGGACTGCATTCGAGGTATCTTTTGCAGCCGAGCACCAATGCCGGACTGCTTCCCAGCTCTAACGTCGGACTATGTATCCGAGCTCCAACACCGGACTATATCCGAGGTGTCGTAAATCACCTTGGTTCAAAGAAGTTTGAAGGAGTTTAGCCGAGCTTAATGCCGGAAATGCCCTCTATGGAGCCAGCCACTAGCGCCCGAACTTTATGCCGGACTGCTTCCGAGGTGGTGCACCACCCTGAATGTGGGCTGATTTTTGGTCAATATTTTTTATTGATGCAATTTATTCTCTGATGAGATATATAGCCAGTAGCCCTCAAGGTGTGTATCGGTCTAAAACCCGAGATGCACCTGAAGGATGACATAAGACCGGCGATCCCGATGGCACGAGACTCAGGTTGATTTGCAAAATCAGCACGAGGATCAAGTCCTAGCTTCGGCGAGAATACTTGGGACACAAAAGCGGCGTGCTCGAGACCTCGAGACTCGGGTTGGGTGCTGCCTACCAACACGAGGATCAAAATCTCCTCGAAAACTGTATTGCACTTAAATTTTACGCATAGAACAAGCAATGCAGTAGCCCGAGACATCGGTCGGGTGGCAACACCGGATCGGGGATTGATGTGCCCCTTTAATATTTGTAAATAATAAGCCCGAAGCCCAGTAGCCCCCGAGCCTTAATGCAGGCACGGGTGGCCGAATTAAGGATTGATATCCATAGTAAAGTCACAAACTATGTGTAATGACTCAATGTATCCAAGTATTTTATGTCATTAATGCTCGGGTCCGCATTGTACAAAACTTTGTTGACCGACCATCGGCTTGAACCTCCTCGGCCAGTAGCCGAGGAGTGTTTGTCCTACTTTATAAAGCCTTTATGAGGGCAAGGATTTACGACAAACAAGGCAATCTGGCCATACGGTTTTATAAACAAAGGTACGCAGAGAGATATATTATATTACTGTTTAACAGAAGAAATGTCTTCCAAAGAAAATAGTCCCGCTATCGGTTCCTTTCTTTGGGTTGTCATGCTAAGCATGATCATGAAACCTCAGCTCAATGTCGAGCAAAATATTGAGGATTTAGTTTGGGAGGCGCCATTACTAGCTCCGGTAGTGTTCGACGATCGAGGTCAAGCCGGAAACACTTCGCCAATGTAATGAATGGCCCGTCATTTAATATAGTCGGCGGATCTTGAACAGTTTACACCTATTGTGACAGTCAGTTTTGGCTTTCTCCATCGAGGTGCTTGACCATGCGAGCTGGAAGCACAATCGCGATGGTTCTCCTTTGCACACCTAGCCGAACAAAGCGGGCGTAGGAGGCAAGCGCGAGCCGGGCAACCCAATATTGACCAAGACACAATTGAAACTGATGCAAATATAGCAATATCCGAGAATGTTTTTGCCGAATCTCTAAAGGTGTCCGGCATTGCACTGCGAGACTTGTGCTGAAAACACACAAATAGTTTAAAAGTGCCAAAAGCTTGGAAAACCAAAAAAGCGTCAGTAAAAACATGACGTCCGAACAAGATCAAGTGTTCGATGCCAATCCGAAAATTGGACTTAGAAAAAAAAGTGCTTACATGGGTGCTTTAACATGACACATCCTATCTCAAGACTTCGAGCGGGTCAGCCCTACGGCTCAGTCTCCCATCCCGAAGGCGGAGTACTTCCCATTAGGCCAGTTTAGAAAACTAAACTCTAGCGGTTTTAGAGAGAAATTAGGCTCCCGGCTAGTGACCGCACTTTTCGTGTCGGAAAAAAAAAGGAGTGATAAATAATAAAAACTTTGCAACGACTAAGAAGAAAAACACTTAGTATGAAACGGCTCAAATAAACATAAGAGCCCCCAAGTGACTTGGGTAAAAGTTGACTATATAATGTAAGGTAATATGTAGAATGCCTTCTAGCCGGATTGTAGATCGTTTATTGTAGCGGACCTTTTCGCTTCAACCTCTGGACCCAATAGTCCGGAGTGTGTCCGAATACCCTCGCGGTTATAAAAACCAGGGCATGCGCGGAGACCAGGCGTAGGGGTCATTAGTGCTTTATCAGAAAAGTGCCCAACTAGTTATGTTATATTACATGGTTAGTAAGAAACATCTTCCAGGGAGAATAGTTCCGTTAGGGGTTCCTTTCCTTGGGAGGCATGCCCTAAAGTGCATGTCCGGACTGCGAAAAGAGCAGAAAAACATCTGGGGGCAGGTAAATAAATAGGTAAGAAATCATCTTTTAGTTCACCGACCGAGTATTCCCTTAAGAACGCTAGCTTTCGGCTTCACCCAGTCTGAGGTACACATCCGGCTGATCCGGCAGTAACAATCGTAGAGGTGCTCCTTTACCACCTAGCCGAACAATCGGGAGCGAGGGGTAAGCACAGTGAGCCGTGCAACCCAGCTTGGCCAAAACTTAAGTCATATCGATGCATATATGGTGAATAAAAGGTACATGCGGAAGTGTGACACATGTGTTGGGCATAAAGCCCGTATTAATAAGCTTACATTAAAGAAGCCCCAGATATAATGAGCGTGGTAGCGCGTCAAGTATCTTGAACAAAGTTTCGACAAGGAAAATTTTTACAAGCAACTTTTTTCCCAAAAAGTATAATGCTTGGTCGAACCGAACACAAGTTAGAAATTTAAAACTTTGAGCATGAAGGCAACTTAGCTGGTTAATGTGTTCGGTATTGACGATGCGGTCCGAGCTTGATGTGGGACAAGGTTCCATCCCCCAAGCCGGTCCCGAGGTGGCGGAGCAAAGAGCTCGGCACTATGAAGTGGTGACATAGCACGGTCAATGCAGGACGGCAGAGTGATGCCGAAGTCCCCTGCATGGGGTCATGAAGTGTTGACGAAGCCCCGTCCGGCCGAGGTGACGCTAAAGGATATAGTCCGACTGGATCATTTTACTGTGCACAAAAAATAGTGCAAACCAGAGATAATAGTAATAAAAAAAATCGTTGCATAATAAATAATTTATGCAAAGTGAGTAATAAAAGAAATATGGCCTGGCGTCGAAGTCAATGTCGATGCAGGGCGGCGGCGTGATGCGGTAAAGGCATGGTAAGGCCTGAATTCACAGGTCGGTCTGAGTTCCGGATGCGGCATTCGCCGGACTATGTACGGAAACTGACCAAACCACCATGCAACCGTCGTTAATGCGGCCACCATTTGATAGACCTGCATACATATGATGGAAAAACCAGAGTAATAATTCGTTGGAAAAAATGGATCCAAACAAGCAAAAAGTACTAGGATTAATATCACCTGGTTTATTTGTTGTAGCAATCTGAAGAAAGGTGATTCCCAGAATTGGGACTCGATCCGCGCACCCATTGCCTGGTCGGCTAGTGACGCCGAAGTGTCCGGAGTAGGTTGATGAAGAGATGGCGAAGCCCCGGTCCAGCCGAGATGTCGAAGTAGGTCGGCGTGATGGACACCAGCTTGAAGAAGCAATAGTGCGGCCCTGCCGATGCAGGTCGTGACGTAGTCGATGCCGGCTTGATGAAGCGACCGTGCGGCGATGCCGGCATGCCCGCTCCGTGTAATCCATGGGGCGGCGATGTTGGTGATGATTTATCCTTCGCGATGCCGGACTCTTGTTCGGCTTGCCGAGATGATGATCCGAAGAAGTTGAGCTAGGCTCAACAAAGTGGCAACGTGTCTAAGCGCGGTCGGCGGTAGTGGAGCAATATTGCGGACTAGTTTGACACCGCATGATGTTGAAGATCATGTTCAAAAGATCTTAAAGTTAGTGGGATGTGTTTGGAAACAAAACACAATACCCCATACAAAACTTCCTTCAAAAAGGATGTCCAAATCCCGTTCATAAAAAAGGCGAACTCGGGTCGGATTCGTTTTCATGAAAACAGTGCGAAAAGTGATGCACTAATCGGAAGGTTCCCGGAGTTTGGACGGTCGGATCGAGCTGAAATTTTGAGGGGTGGTAGATATAGGGATTCCGCAGCCAATCAATGGTTGGATTTTACAAAGGAAGTCCGAGCTAGAAGCTGGACACCACGCCCTAAACTCGTCCAGATTCTCGTCCAGATTTAATGCGGCTCCGGTATATCGGAGATTGCGAGAGATTCCTCAATCGGAACTCGACGAAATTTTCTAGGGTTGTTGTAGACTCAATTCCGCACAATTCCACCGAAGCAATCGTCAAAACGACGCTTGAGGAGGCGGTGGCAGCGGACACAAGTCCGCTGTCCAGAAAAACAGTACGGTCGCCCTAGGGCAATGTTGACGTTGAGCCCCCGGGCTCACTGGATGACTCCTCCATGATCTTGATAGAGATCGGAGCTGATGTTGACGAAGGCCCTCATCCGAACATGACGATCGGAGATAGAGCGCAGTCCTTGGTCAAACCAAGGTGACCAGTCGAGCTGGTGACGAATATGCCGAAGTCGCAGTTGACCTGCGGGCGAGCCATCGACGTTTTGCCGAACACACAGAGGAACTCTCAATGAAATCACCAATGTCGGTGTCAAAACCGGCGGATCTCGGGTAGGGGTTCCCGAACTGTGCGTCTAGGAGGATGGTAACAGGAGAAAAGGGACACGATGTTTTTACCCAGGTTCGGGCCCTCTCGATGGAGGTAATACCCTACTCCTGCTTGATTAATATTGATGATATGGGTAGTACAAGAGTAGATCTACCACGAGATCAGAGAGGCTAAACCCTTGAAGCTAGCCTATGGTATGATTGTTTGTTGTATATGTGTCGACTAGCCTGGCCCTGGTTTATATAATGCACCAGAGGCCTAGGATAACAAGAGTCCTAGCCGAATACGCCGGTGGGGGAGGAGTCCTTGTCTTGATCGCCAAGTCTTGTGGAATCTTCCTTGTATGCAGCAACTGTCCGGACTGGCCCATGAGTATGCGGCCCTGGGGGTCCTCGGCCCAATCTAACCGATTGGGGGACGACGTGGTGAGTACCCCCTAGTCCAGGACACCGTCAACTTCCAACACATATTGTCACCTCGCCCTTAGCTAGTCTCCGTTTATTCCGTAGCTTTTGTTTCGAGTTACCAATATTAGCAACTGAACCGGTATATAATACACATGTGCTACTAGGAGTACTAGTAAGGTACACATCAATATCACACACATCAAATATACTTTTGTTGAAGTTGCCAGCCTTGTTATCTACCAAGTATTTCAGGCAGTTTCCGCTACCAGTGATTGTTCCCCTAAAAGAAGCACTTTGTCTCGGGTTTGGGTTCTTGGGTTTCTTCACTAGAGAGGCAACTGGCTTGCCATTCATGAAGTTTCCCTTCTTGCCCTTGCCCTTCTTTGAAACCAGTGGTCTTGTTAACCATCAACACTTGATGCTCCATTTATTTCTACCTTTACGGCTTTAAGCATGATGAATAGCTCCGGGATCATCTTCCCTTGCATGTTATAGTTCATCACGAAACTCTAGCAGCTTGGTGATAATGACTGGAGAACTTTTGTCACTCACTCTCTTATCTGGAAGATTAACTCCCACTTGATTCAAGTGATTGAAGTACCCAAATATTATGAGCACATGCTCACTGGCTGAGCTATTCTCCTCCATCTTGTAGGCAAAGGTCTTGTCAGAGGTCTCAAACCTCTCAACACGGGCATGAGCCTGAAATACCAATTTCAGCTCTTGGAACATCTCATTTGTTCCATGGTGTTCAAAATGCTTTTGGAGCCCCGACTCTAAGCCGTAAAGCATGGCTCACTAAACTATCAGTAAGTCATTAGAACGTGTCTGCCAGATGTTCACAACATCCACAGACAACGCCAGAGGGGTTAGCACACCGAGCGGTGCATCAAGGATAGAAGCCTTCTGTGTAACAGTGAGGACAATCCTCAGACTACGCCCTAGTCCGCACAATTGCTTACAATATCTTCCAAATTAGTCTTTCTCTAGGAATGTATTAAAACAAGGAGCTAAAGCGCAAGCTATTAATCCACAACATAATTTGCAAAGCCAATTTAGACTATGTTCATGATAATTAAGTTCATCTAATCAAATTATTTAATGAACTCCCACTCAGATAGACATCCCTCTAGTCATCTAACTGATACATGATCCGAATCGATTAGGCCGTGTCCGATCATCATTTGAGACGGACTAGTCATCAACGGTGAACATCTCCATGTTGATCGCATCTACTATACGACTCATGTTCGACCTTTCGGTCTCTTGTGTTCTGATGCCATGTCTGTCCATGCTAGGCTCGTCAAGTCAACCTAAGTGTTTGGCATGTGTAAATCTGTCTTACACCCATTGTATGCGAACATTAGAATTTATCACACCCGATCATCATGTGGTGTTTCGAAACAACGAACCTTCGCAACGGTGCACAGTTAGGGGGAACACATCTCTTGAAATTTTAGTGAGGGATCATCTTATTTATGCTACCGTTGTTCTAAGAAAATAAGATGTAAACATGACAAACATCACATGCAAATCATAAAGTGACATGATATGTCCAATATCATCTTGCGCCTTTGATCTCCATCTTCGAGGCGCGGCATGATCACCTTCTTCACTAACATGATACCATGATCTCCATCATCGTGTCTTCATGAAGTCGTCTCTCCAACTATTACTTCTACTACTATGGCTGACGGTTAGCAGTAAAGCAAAGTAATTACATGGCGTTTTTCATTGACACGCAGGTCATACAATAAATTAAGACAACTCCTATGGCTCCTGCCGGTTGTCATACTCATCGACATGCAAGTCGTGATTCCTATTACAAGAACATGATCAATCTCATACATCACATATATATGATTCATCACATCCTTTTGGCCATATCACATCACATAGCATACCCTGCAAAAACAAGTTAGACTTCCTCTAATTGTTGTTGCATGTCTAACGTGGCTGCTATGGGTTTCTAGTAGGAACGTTTCTTACCTACGCAAAAGCCACAACGGTGATATGCAAATTGCTATTTAACCTTCATAAGGACCCTCTTCATCGAATCCGATCCGACTAAAGTGGGAGAGACAGACACCCGCTAGCCACTTTATGCATCAAGTGCATGTCTATCGGTGGAACCAGTCTCACGTAAGCGTATGTGTAAGGTCGGTCCGGGCCGCTTCATCCCACAATGCCGCCGAATAAAGATAAGACTAGTAACACTACAAAAAAAATACACTTCCGTGATGATACGTGTTTTTCACAGTAGGTCGCGTTTTTTGTCATGCATGTACATCCATGACGATTTTATGACAAAATCAAGATAGTCATACCTGTGTCGAGAAGTGTTCCATGACATTACCAAAATTATCATCACGGAAGTGTCCACTTCCATGACGATAAATCGCGCATCACAGAAGTGCTTTCGTCAAGGGTGACCGACACGTGGCGTCCACCGTAATGAAACACCGTTAAGCCATCGGGTCCGGTTTTGGATCCAATAACCCGTTAACAGCCAGGACCAATGGGGATTTTCCACGTGTAAAATCATCATTGGCCGGAGGAAACATGTGTTGCCTCACCGTTGGGACAGATGTCATCCACTCACTGGACAGGAGGCGCCTATGATAGGTCGACACATGGCACGGCCCAACAGTGGCCCATTCCGGTGAAAAAGGCCGGCCCAGTAAAAATTAGCAAGCCATCCCATATAAGGCCTACTTGTGTCAGGTCCATTTAAGCCCACGGCCCATACGAGATGTGCCAATTCGGCCCGTCAACGGCCCATTAAAGATTTGACACCATTGCAGCCCATCGTCAGTTTGAGCTCGTTAACAGCCCGCTATATATTTGAGCTCAATATCGGCCCGTTGAGATTTCGCCTGTTAACGGCCCATTCAGTGGATGGGCCAATTTTCACGATGTACATCTTTCGGCCTTTTAGCGACGCATTTAAATGTTGTGCTAATTTTCGGCTTGGTGTGTCTTTCAGCCTGTTGACGGGCCCATAAATCAGTTGGGCCATTTGTAGTCGGACCTGAGTTTCGGCCTTTTAGCGGCCCATTTAAGTGTTGGGCCAATTTCCGGCCCGGTGTGTCTTTCAGCCTGGTGACAGCCCATATATCCGTTGGGCCATTTGTAGTCGGACCTGAGTTTTGGCCTTTTAGCGACCCATTTATGTGTTGGGCCAATTCCCGGCCCTGTGTGCCTTTCAACCTGTTAACGGACCATAAATGAGTTGGGCCATTTGTAGTCGGACCTGAGTTTTGGCCTTTTAACGGCCCATGCCCTTCATGGCCCAATATCAGCCCGGTTTCTCTTTCGGCCTGCTAAAGGCCCACAACACGGTCGGGCCATTTACAATACGACCTGACTTTCGGCCTCTTAGCAACCCATGCTTTTCATGTCCAGTACAAGCCCGCTGTCTCTTTCGGCCTGCTAAAGAGCCACAGTATAGTTGGGCCATATGTAGCCCGAACTTAGTAACGGCCTGTTAACGGCCCGTGAAATCAATTGGGCCCACCCGTTGCCCGCTTTGATGTCGGTCTGTTAACGACCTAGGAGTTAAGTGGGCCGACCATTAATTTTCGGCTTGGTAATGGCCCATTAACTTAATGGGCCCACTAAAGTTCGTACATGTCTTTAGGCCAAATTAGATAATTTGAGCCCATTACGACAAGCAATTATGCACAGGACCAAAACCAATCAAGCAAAGGTACGGCATACAGGAAAAAATGTTGCACATCCAGCATATATTACAGGAAATTACATCCACTGGGCAATCAAAGATCGATGCCAGTGCAAATAAATGAATAGAACCTAACGATCTACAACGTCACAATCTGCAACCTCAGCACAGATGACGCCCATAAGCATGTGGGCATGTTCTTGCTGCTTTGCTACACTGTCTCTGAAAACATTGATCAGTTGTTTTGTCGCACGACTCTGCACCTCTGATTCCTCCACCATTTCCATCATTCCTTCAACCATTAATTGGTTCACAAACATACATTTTTTCCGTTGCATTCGAGACAGAGGATACTGAACAGATTCAGATGGCGATTTTGGCAGGCTTGTATTATTGATAGTGGAGAGTGTCTCGACCACTACGTCATAACATAAATTAGGAGGGGAACCAAACAGATTAATCATGAGTTATTGGCATATTACCTGGCCTAGATTTATTGGAAAGAAACAATGGGGTTGCCTTACTATTTTTAGAGTTTGTCTTCTTATCTTTAGCAGTCTGCACCAAATTAAGACACTAGCATTACTATCATTGGCCAAGTCAGATAATAGGAAAGCAACATTGGCACAATGAACATTTGGGCAACTAGCCAACACCAAATTAACACAATATGGCACATCTATCATCAGCCAGGTAAGGTAATACGAAAGCAATATTGACACAATGAATGAATGGGCAACCAGAGCAGCACTACAATTCAGTAATGTGCATGATATGAGATAGTACACTCATGCAGCTCAGTATGCAAAACTATCAGGCAGTTTTCTTTAAAAAAATCAACATTGGCGCCTTTAACATTTTCTACAACTAATTTTAGATCAGATAAAGGTTGGATTCATGCTGATTAACAAAATACATGCTGATGTAAAAATATAGTGATATACAACAGTACTTACATCAGCATTGGAGCACGAGAGAATTCTGCAAGATATTTTCCTCGAATACAATCCCAATGAAGGAAGTCTTCTATCATTTAACCTTATTTTCTAAAAGAGAGATGGGTAAGAAACATGTAGAAAATATGATCAGAATGCTATAAAATTTCATGATGCGAGGATACGCACACGCTTCTTAGAATGGAGTTAACATTCTTTTGCTGGACAGGAGCGGATTAGTTCTTTGGCCACTTGAATCTGCTTATTATCAATGGGAGTTGGGTTTCTCTATACTAGAGCAGTATCTATGAAAAATGGAGTTGGTTATTATCTCCTGGCGTTTGGATCTTTTGCAAATACCTGGTTTGTAACCCTTTAGATTCTAACATAGCCGTGTCTTCCACTTGCATGCCTTATATAGAAGAATGGTGCTTCAATTATAAAATGTGCTACAACAGATATGGAATAGGCACTGAAGAATCGAAAGGCATGACATATTGACATGTATTCCCTCCATACATAAATAAATGGATGGGTGATACGTCCATTTTGCATCATGCTTTTATATCAATATTTATTGCATTATGGGCTGTTATTACACGTTATGTCACAATACTTATGCCTATTCTCTCTTATTTTACAAGGTTTACATAAAGAGGGACAATGCTGGCAACTGGGATTCTGGGCTAGAAAAGGGGCAAATATTAGAGACCTATTCTGCACAGCTCCAAAAGTCCTGAAACTTCACGGAAGTTATTTTTGGAATTAATAAAAATACTGGCGGCAGAAAATACCAGAGGGGGCCCACACCCTGGCCACGACGGTGGGGGCACGCCCTACCCACCTGGGCGCGCCCCCCTGCCTCGTGGGCCCCCCGACAGGCCTCTTGTGCCCATCTTCTGCTAGATGAAGTCTTCCGTCCGAGAAAAAAAATCATAAGCAAGCTTCCGGGAAGAAACTCCGCCGCCACGAGGCGGAACCTTGGCAGAACCAATCTAGGGCTCCGGCGGAGCTGTTCTGCCGGGGAAACTCCCCTCCGGGAGGGGGAAATCATCGCCATCGTCGTCACCAATGATCCTCTCATCGGGAGAGGGTCAATCTCCATCAACATTTTCACCAGCACCATCTCCTCTCAAAACCTAGTTCATCTCTTGTATCTAATCTTTGTCCCAAAGCCTCAGATTGGTACCTGTGGGTTGCTAGTAGTGTTGATTACTCCTTGTAGTTGATGCTAGTTGGTTTATTTGGTGGAAGATCATATGTTCAGATCCATTATGCATATTAATACCCCTCTGATTATGAACATAAATATGATTTGTGAGTAGTTATGTTTGTTCCTGAGGACATGTGAGAAGTCTTGCTATTAGTAGTCATGTAAATTTGGTATTCGTTCGATATTTTGATGAGATGTATGTTGTCTTTCCTCTAGTGGTGTTATGTGAACGTCGACTACATGACACTTCACCATTATTTGGGCCTAGGGAAGGCATTGGGAAGTAATAAGTAGATTATGGGTTGCTAGAGTGACAGAAGCTTAAATCCTAGTTTATGCGTTGCTTTGTAAGGGGCTGATTTGGATCCATATGTTTCATGCTATGGTTAGGTTTACCATAATACTTCTTTTGTAGTTGCGGATGCTTGCAATAGCAGTTAATCATAAGTGGGATGCTTGTCTAAGTAAGGACAGCACCCAAGCACTGGTCCACCCACATATCAAATTATCAAAGTACCGAACGCGAATCATATGAACGTGATGAAAACTAGCTTGACGGTAATTCCCATGTGTCCTCGGGAGCGCTTTTCTCTATATAAGAGTTTGTCCATGCTTGTCCTTTTCTACGAAAAGGACTGGGCCATCTTGCTGCACTTTATTTTCACTTGTTACTTGTTACCCGTTACAAATTACCTTATCGCAAAACTATCTGTTACCTATAATTTCAGTGCTTGCAGAGAATACCTTGCTGAAAACCGCTTGTCATTTCCTTCTGCTCCTCGTTTGGTTCGACACTCTTACTTATCAAAGGTCTACAATAGATCCCCTATACTTGTGGGTCATCAAGACTCTTTTCTGGCGCCATTGCCGGGGAGTGAAGCGCCTTTGGTAAGTGGAAATTTGTAAGGAAAAATTTATATAGTGTGCTGAAATTTACTGTCACTTGCTACTATGGAAAGTAATCCTTTGAGGGGCTTGTTCGGGGTATCTTCACCCCGACCAGTAGAGCAAATAGTTGCTCCTCAACGTACTGAACCCACTGATAATGTTTACATTGAAATTCCTTCAGATATGATAGAGAAACTGCTGGCTAATCCTTTTACAGGAGAGGGAACATTGCATCCCGATTTACACTTAATCTATGTGGATGAAGTTTGTGGATTATTTAAGCTTGCAGGTATGCCCGATGATGTCATCAAGAATAGGGTCTTCCCTTTATCTTTGAAGGGAGAGTCACTGACATGGTATAGGCTATGTGATGATATGGGATCATGGAACTACAAACGATTGAAATTGGAATTTCATCAGAAGTTTTATCCTATGCATTTTTTTCATCGTGATCATAATTATATATATAATTTTTGGCCTCACAAAGGACAAAGCATCGCTCAAGCTTGGGGGAGGCTTAAGTCAATGTTATATTCATGCCCCAATGAGGAGCTCTCAAGAAAAATGATTATTCAGAATTTTTATGCTCGGCTTTCTCGTAATAATCAATCCATGCTCGATACTTCTTGTACTGGCTCCTTTATGATGAAGACTATTGAATTCAAATGGGATTTATTGGAAAGAATTAAACGCAACTCTGAAGATTGGGATCTTGACGAAGGTAAGCAGTCAGGTATAACACCTAAGTTTCATTGTGTTAAATCTTTTATGGATACCGATGTTTTCCGTGAATTTAGCACTAAATATGGACTTGCTGAGATAGTAGCTTCTTTCTGTGAATCTTTTGCTACTCATGTTGATCTCCCTAAGGAGAAGTGGTTTAATTATAATCCCCCCGTTGAAGTAAAAGTAGTTGCACCTATTAAAGTTGAAGAAAATACTATCACTTATAATGATCCTATTGTTCCTACTACTTATGTTGAGAAACCACCTTTTCCTGTTAGAATAAAGGATCATGCTAAAGCTTCAGCTGTAGTCAACAAAAGTAATATTAGGACACACAATCCCATGTGTCCTCGGGAGCGCTTTTCCTATTATAAGAGTTTGTCCAGGCTTGTCCTTTGCTACAAAAAGGATTGGGCCACCTTGTTACACTTTATTTACTCTTGTTACTTGTTGCTCATTGCAATTTACCTTATCACAAAACTATCTATTACCACTTATTTCAGTACTTGCAGAGAATACCTTGCTGAAAACTGATTATCATTTCCTTCTGCTCCTCATTGGGCTCGACACTCTTGCTTATCGAAAGGACTACGATAGATCCCCTATACTTGTGGGTCATCAAGACTCTTTTCTGGCGCTGTTGCCGGGGAGTGTAGCACCTTTGGTAAGTGGAATTTGGTAAGGAAAAATTTATATAGTGTGCTGAAATTTTCTGTCACTTGTTACCATGGAAAGTAATTCTCTGAGGGGCTTGTTCGGGGTATCTTCACCCCGTCCAGTAGAGCAAAGATTTGCTCCTCAACCTACTGAACCTATTGAAAATTAAACTCCTTTTGAAGTTCCTTTGGGTATGATGGAAAAACTGCTGGCTCATACTTTTACAGGAGATGGAACAAAGCATCCTGATGAACATCTACTCTATGTGGATGAAGTTTGTGGATTATTTAAGCTTGCAGGTATACCCGATGATGTTGTTAAGAAGAAGGTCTTCCCTTCATCTTTGAAGGAAGACACATTGACATGGTATAGGCTATGTGATGATACGGGATCATGGAACTATAAAAGATTGAAATTGGAATTTCATCAAAAGTATTACCCTATGCATCTTGTTCATCGTGATTGCAATTATATATATAATTTTTGGCCTCGCAAAGGAGAAAGCATCGCTCAAGCTTGGGGAAGGCTTAAATCAATTTTATATTCATGCCCCAATCATGAGCTCTCAAAAGTGACAATTCTTCAGAATTTTTATGCTCGGCTTTCTGATAACAATCGCACCATGCTCGATACTTCTTGTGATGGCTCTTTTATGATGAAGACTATTGAATTCAGATGGAATTTATTGGATAGAATTAAACACAACTCTGAAGATTGGGACATCGACGAAGGTAAGGAGTCAGGTATGACACCTAAGTTTGATTGTGTTAAATCTTTTATGGATACCGATATTTTCCGTAAGTTTAGCACTAAATATGGACTTGACTCTGAGATAGTAGCTTCTTTCTGTGAATCTTTTGCTACTTATGTTGATCTCCTAAGGAGAAGTGGTTTAAATATCATCCTCCCATAGAAGTAAAAGTAGCTGCACCTATTACAGTTGAAGAAAAGACTGTCACTTATAATGATCCTATTGTTCCTACCTCTTATGTTGAGAAACCACCTTTCCCTGTTAGAGTAAAGGATCATGCTAAAGGTTCAACTGTTGTTCGTAAAAGCAATATTAAAACTTATACACCTCCTGAACAAGTTAAAGTTGAACCTAATATTGCTATGGTTAAAGATCTCTTGGCTGATAATATTGATGGGCATGTTATTTACTTTTGTGATGAGACTGCTAGAATTGCTAAACCTGGTGCTAAAGATAAACATAGACCTGTGGTAGGCATGCCTGTTATTTATGTTAAGATAGGAGATCATTGTTATCATGGCTTATGTGATATGGGTGCTAGTTCTAGTGCAATACCTCATTCTTTATACAAAGAAATTATGCATGATATTGCACCTGCTGAGATAGAAGAAATTGATGTTACAATTAAGCTTGCCAATAGAGATACTATTTCATCCATTGGGATTGTTAGAGATGTTGATGTCTTGTGTGGGAAGGTTAAATACCCCGCTGATTTTCTTATTCTTGGTTCCCCACAAGATAGCTTTTGTCCCATTATATTTGGTAGGCCCTTCTTGAACACTGTTAATGCTAGATAGACTGCGAAAAGGATGTCGTTACTATTGGTTTGGGTGGTATGTCTCATGACTTTAATTTTTCCAAATTTCATATACAACCCCGTGATGAGGAATTTCCTAATAAAGACGAAATTATTGGTCTTGCTTCTATTGTCGTGCCTCCTAGTGATCCTTTAGAACAATATTGGCTAGACCATGAAAATGATATGTTTATGAATGAAAGAAGGGAAATAGATGAAGTATTCTTTAAACAGGGACCTATTCTGAAACACAACTTGCCTGTTGAAATCCTAGGGGATCCTCCTCCACCCAAGGGTGATCCTGTGTTTGAGCTTAAACCATTACCCGATACTCTTAAATATGCTTATCTTTATGAAAAGAAGATATATCCTGTTATTATTAGTGCTAACCTTTTAGAGCATGAAGAAGAGAAATTATTGAAAACTCTGAAGAAGCATCGTGCTGCTATTGGATATACTTTGGATGATCTTAAGGGCATTACTCCCAGGTCTGTGTCAACACAAAATAAATCTGGAGAAAGACGCTAAACCAGTTATTGATCACCAACGACGGTTAAATCCTAAGATGAAAGAAGTGGTAAGAAAGGAAATATTAAAGCTCCTTTAAGCAGGTATAATTTATCCCGTTGCTGATAGCCAGTGGGTAAGTCCTGTCCATTGTTTCCCTAAGAAGGGAGGTATTACTGTTGTTCCTGATGATAAAGATGAATTGATTCCACAAAGAATTATTACAGGTTATAGGATGGTAATTGATTTCCGCAAATTAAATAAAGCTACTAAAAAATATCATTACCCTTTGCCTTTCATTGATCAAATGCTAGAAAGATTATCCAAACACACACATTTTTGCTTTCTAGATGGTTACTCTGGTTTCTCTCAAATACCTGCGTCAGCTGATGATCAAGAAAAGACCACTTTTAATTGCCCTTTCGGTACTTTTGCTTATAGACGTATACCTTTTGGTTTATGTAATGCACCTGCTACCTTTCAAAGATGCATGATGGATATATTCTCTGACTTTTGTGAAAAAATTTGTGAGGTTTTCATCGAAGATTTCTCCATTTATGGATCCTCTTTTGATGATTGCTTGAGCAACCTTGGTCTAGTTTTGTAGAGATGTGAAGAAACTAATCTTGTCTTGAACTGGGAAAAGTGCCACTTTATGGTTAATGAAGGTATTGTCTTGGGGCATAAAATTTCTGAAAGAGGTATTGAAATTGGTAAAGCTAAAGTTGATGCTATTGAAAAGATGTTGTGTCCCAAGGAGATCAAAGGTATAAGAAGTTCCCTTGGTCATGCCGGTTTTTATAGGAGCTTCATTAAGGACTTGTCGAAAATTTCTCGGCCTCTGACTAATCTATTACAAAAAGATATACCTTTTGTCTTTGATGATGATTGTGTAGAAGCATTTGAAATACTTAAGAAAGCTTTAATTTCTGCACCTATTGTTCAGACACCTGATTGGAATTTACCCTTTGAAATTATGTGTGATGCTAGTGATTATGCTGTAGGTGCTGTTCTAGGATAAAGAGTTGATAAGAAATTAAATGTTATTCAATATGCTAGTAAAACTCTAGACAGTGCCCAGAGAAACTATGGTACTATTGAAAAAGAATTCTTAGCAGTTGTATTTTCTTGTGATAAGTTCAGACCTTATATTGTTGATTCTAAATTAACTATTCACACTGATCATGCTGCTATTAAATATCTTATGGAAAAGAAAGATGCTAAACCTAGACTTATTAGATGGGTTCTCTTGCTACAAGAATTTGATTTGCATATTATTGATAGAAAGGGAGCTGAGAACCCTGCTATGGAACAATTTGTCTAGGTTAGAGAATGTTCTTGATGACCCACTACCTATTGATGATAGCTTTCCTGATGAACAATTAGGTGTCATAAATTCTTCTCGTAATTCTCCATGGTATGCTGATTATGCTAATTACATTGTTGCTAAATTTATACCACCTAGTTTCACATACAGCAAAAGAAAAAGTATTTCTATGATTTGAGGCATTACTTTTGGGATGACCCACACCTTTGTAAAGAAGGAGTATATGGTGTTATTAGACGTTGTATACCTGAGTATGAACAGGAACATATCCTACGCAAGTGTCACTCTGAGGCTTACAGAGGACACCACGCTGGAGATAGAACTGCACATAAGGTATTGCAATCCGGTTTTTATTGGCCTACTCTCTTCAAAGATGCCCGTAAGTTTGTCTTATCTTGTGATGAATGCCAAAGAATTGGTAATATTAGTAGATGTCAAGAAATGCCTATGAATTATTCACTTGTTATTGAACCATTTGATGTTTGGGGCTTTGATTATATGGGACTGTTTCCTTCCTCTAATGGGTATACACATATTTTAGTTGCTGTTGATTACGTTACTAAGTGGGTAGAAGCTATTCCAACTAGTAGTGCTAATCATAACACCGCTATTAAGATGCTTAAAGAAGTTATTTTTCCGAGGTTTGGAGTCCCTAGATACTTAATGACTGATGGTGGTTCACATTTTATTCATGGTGCCTTTCGTAAGATGCTTGCTAAGTATGATGTTAATCACAGAAACGCATCCCCTTATCACCCACAGTCTAGTGGTCAAGTAGAATTGAGTAATAGAGAGATCAAATTAATTTTGCAAAAGATTGTTAATAGATCTAGAAAGAATTGGTCCAAGAAACTTGATGATGCATTATGGGCCTATAGAACCGCGTATAAAAATCCTATGGGTATGTCTCCGAATAAAATGGTTTATGGGAAAGCATGTCACTTACCTCTCGAACTAGAACATAAGGCATATTGGGCCATTAAAGAGCTCAACTATGATTTCAAACTTGCCGGTGAGAAGAGGTTATTTTACATAAGCTCACTTGATGAATGGAGGACCCAGGCTTATGAGAATGCCAAACTGTTTAAAGAAAAAGTTAAAAGATGGCATGACAAGAGGATACAAAAGCGTGAGTTTAATGTAGGTGATTATGTGTTGCTATACAACTCTCGTTTAAGATTGTTTGCAGGAAAACTTCTCTCTAAATGGGAAGGTCCTTACGTTATCGAGGAGGTCTACCGTTCCGGTGCCATAAAAATCAACAACTTCGAAGGCACAAATCCGAAGGTGGTGAACGGTCAAAGAATCAAACATTATATCTCAGGTAATCCTATAAATGTTGAAACTAATGTTATTGAAACCGTAACCCCGGAGGAATACATAAGAGACACTTACCATAAGTTTCAGACTCCAAAAAGGAATAGGTAAGTGGCACGGTAAGTAAACCGACTCCAAAACAGTTCTAATGGCAATTTTTCTCCGTTTTGGAATATTTAAGAAAATAGTAAAATAAGAGGTAGTCCGGGAAGAACACGAGGCTTCCACGAGGGTGGGAGGCGCGCCCTACCCCCCTGGGCGCGCCCCCCTGCCTCATGGGCACCCCCTGCGCTCTCCGGACTCCGTTTTCTTGCACAATGCTTCTTTTGGTCGGTAAAAATTCATTATATAATTCCCCGAAGGTTTTGACTCCCGTACCACGCAATTATCCTCTGTTCTCGTTTCGAGCTGTTTCTGCCGTAGATTAGAGCAAGATGTCTTCTCAAGAGTCAGTCGGGGAGAGCCGGGTGTCTCATCCGACACAGGGTCCAGGGGCAAACAGCGATCCCTATCACTTTGGGCCATCAACGGAGGAAGAGATGGAAGCCGACTTGAAAAGGATAGATGCGATGGAGGAGGATCAAGAAGTTACTTCTCGTTTCCGAGCAGGATTCACGATGGGGGAACTACAGAGCTCAACTATCCCAAACTCGTTCATCCCCCCGAATGTTAAATTTCTC
Organism: Aegilops bicornis; assembly: GCA_021605145.1. Classification (NCBI taxonomy): domain Eukaryota; kingdom Viridiplantae; phylum Streptophyta; class Magnoliopsida; order Poales; family Poaceae; genus Aegilops; species Aegilops bicornis. The sequence goes on along the minus strand of CM038670.1, from coordinate 158,116,982 downwards.
TCTTATGAAAATATGAAAAAGAGTGTTACTTGTTCTCCCGCAGCTATGCAGCATCCATGGGTGCAAGGAGCTTTAACCATCATGGGTAAGCTCCGTAAGGAAGTAATGGATCTCAAGCAACAAGTCAATAAGCTCGAGTAAGAGTATCGTATCTTGAAGGGCATCATCGCCAAGAATATCACATCACCACCTCCGAAGAAAGAGATATAATTACATGGGTATGGGCATTCCCCTTGGCAACTGCCAAGCTTGGGGGAGGTGCGCTGGTATCGTATCACCATCACACTCCTATCTTTATCGTTTTTCTTAGTTCGATCCTTTTGGTAATATCTTGACCTAGTAGAATAAAGTTTTAGTATGATTTAGTTTTGAGTTTTTCTTTATGATCCCTTCTATTTAATCAAGTCTGTGAGTTATATATAATAAAGGTTAGTGTTGAGTCAAGGGCTTGATTATCTTGTTATGATCTTGAGTGAATAAAAGAAAGAGAAAGAATAAGAAGAATAAAAAGGGATCTTATTGATCTTATGAAGAGTAATGACTTCACATATAAAGAGTATGATGATTAAAAGTTGTTGAGAGTTGACAAACATAGTTTTGGTCATCGTTGCAATTAATAGGAAGTAATAAAGAAAGAGAGGTTTTCACATATAAATATACTATCTTAGACATCTTTTATGATTATGAGCACTCATTAAAGTATGACATGCTAAAGAGTTGATGTTGGACAAGGAAGACAACGTAATGGGTTATGTTTTCTTATATCCGAAATAAAGTATATTGTCATGGATCATCCATTATGTTGAGCTTGCCTTTCCCCCTCATGCTAGCCAAATTATTTGCACCAAATAGAGATACTACTTGTGCTTCCAATATCCTTAAACCCAGTTTTGCCATGCGAGTACACCATATCTACCTATGGATTGAGTAAGATCCTTCAAGTAGGTTGTCATTGTTGCATGCAATAAAAATTTCTCTCCAAATATGTATGACTTATTAGTGTGGAGAAAATAAGCTTTATACGATCTTGTGATGTGGAAGAAATAAAAGCGACGGACTGCATAGTAAAGGTCCACATCACAAGTGGCAATATAAAGTGACGTTCTTTTGCATTAAGATTTCGTGCATCCAACCATGAAAGCACATGGCAACCTCTGCTTCCCTCTGCGAAGCGCCTATATTTTACTTTTACCTTATGCAAGAGCATTGTTGAGGAAATCGTTAACTGGTAGCTGCTCGGTTGGCTAGCGAGTAGGGAATTAATCGGCTAATCGGCAAGTTAATCGGCCATTTAATCAATTAATCGCATGATTTTTCGTTCATCAGCTACTCGGTGACCCGATGAGTAGGGATTAATCGGCAAGTTAACTGGTTAATTGGATGAATTCTTGAACAGGGTGCAAGAGTCATAGTGATCTTCACCTTCCCTTTTTACATTTTATCCTTTGGCAAGCACATTGTGTTGGAGAGATCCTGATATATATATATATATATATATATATATATATATATATATATATATATATATATATAATTGGATGTAAGTTAGCATGAATTATTATTGTTGACATTACCCTTGAGGTAAAAGGTTGGGAGGCAACACTATAAGCCCCTATCTTTCTTTGTGTCCGATTAAAACTCCATTACTATAAGTATTGAGTGAGTGTTAGCAATTGTAAAAGACTAAATGATAGTTGAGTATGTGGACTTGCTGAAAAGCTCTTATATTGACTCTTTATGATGTTATGATAAATTGCAATTGCTTCAATGATTGAGATTATAGTTTGTTGGTTCTCAATAAAGTTTCTGATTCATACTTTACATTGTGAACAGATTATTACTTGAGCATAAGAAATCATATCACAATATTCATATATGTTGCTGTTATAAGAATGGTCATGATGCCCTCATGTCCGTATTTTATTTTATCGACACCTCTATCTCTAAACATGTGGACATATTTATCATTATCGGCTTCCGCTTGAGGAGAAGCGAGGTCTAAGTTTGGGGGAGTTGATACGTCCATTTTGCATCATGCTTTTATATCGATATTTATTGCATTATGGGTTGTTATTACACGTTATGTCACAATACTTATGCCTATTCTCTCTTATTTTACAAGGTTTACATGAAGAGGAAGAATTCCGACAACTGGGATTCTGGGCTGGAAAAGGGGCAAATATTAGAGACCTATTCTACACAGCTCCGAAAGTCCTGAAACTTCACGGAAGTTATTTTTGAAATTAATAAAAAATATTGAAGGAAGAATATACCAGAGGGGGCCCACACCCTGGCCACGAGGGTGGGGGGCGCACCCTACCCCCCAGGGCGTGCCCCCCTTCCTCGTGGGCCCCCTGGCAGCCCTCCGGTGCCCATATTCTTCTATATGAAGTTTTCGTCCGAGAAAAAAAATCATAAGCAAGCTTTCGGGAAGAAACTCCGCTGCCACGAGGCGAAACCTTGGCGGAACAAATCTAGGGTTCCGGCGGAGCTGTTCTGCCGGGGAACCTTCCCTCTGGGAGGGGGAAATCATCGCCATCGTCATCACCAACGATCCTCTCATCGGGAGGGGGTCAATCTCCATCAACATCTTCACAAGAACCATCTCCTCTCAAACCCTAGTTCATCTCTTGTATCCAATCTTTGTCCCAAAGCCTCAGATTGGTACCTGTGGGTTGCTAGTAGTGTTGATTACTCCTTGTAGTTGATGCTAGTTGGTTTATTTGGTGGAAGATCATATGTTCAGATCCATTATGCATATTAATAACCCTCTGATTATGAACATGAATATGATTTGTGAGTAGTTACGTTTGTTCCGAGGACATGGGAGAAGTCTTGCTATTAGTAGTCATGTAAATTTGGTATTCGTTCGATATTTTGATGAGATGTATGTTGTCTTTCCTCTAGTGGTGTTATGTGAACGTCGACTACATGACACTTAACCATTATTTGGGCCTAGAGGAAGGCATTGGGAAGTAATAAGTAGATGATGGGTTGCTAGAGTGACAGAAGCTTAAATCCTAGTTTATGCGTTGCTTCGTAAGGGGCTGATTTGGATCCATATGTTTCATGCTATGGTTAGGTTTACCTTAATACTTCTTTTGTAGTTGCGGATGCTTGCAATAGGAGTTAATCATAAGTGGGATGCTTTTCCAAGTAAGGACAGCACCCAAGCACCGGTCCACCCACATATCAAATTATCAAAGTATCGAACGTGAATCATATGAACGTGTTCAAAACTAGCTTGACGATAATTTCCATGTGTCCTCGAGAGCGCTTTTCTCTATATAAGAGTTTGTCCAGGCTTGTCCTTTGCTACAAAAAGGATTGGGCCATCTTGCTGCACTTTATTTACACTTGTTACTTGTTACCCGTTACAAATTACATTATCGCAAAACTATATGTTATCTATAATTTCAGTGCTTGCAGAGAATACCTTGCTGAAAACCGCTTGTCATTTCCTTCTGCTCCTCGTTGGGTTCGACACTCTTACTTATCGAAAGGACTATGATAGATCCCCTATACTTGTGGGTCATCAATGGGTCTAGGCGTATTTCAGTTCTAGATACATCTAGTTTTATTCATTTCTGCGGCATGTAATCCAGACGGAGGGAGTATGATGTAAGAGCTAGGGATACGACAGGACAACACAGTAAAAAAACACTTAAAACCTACTGCAGAACCAAAGTAATCAAACCCACTGATATGAGATAGTACACTCATGCAACTTAGGATGCAAAACTACCAGGCAGTTTTCCTTACAAAAATCAACATTGTGGCCTTTAATCATACATTTTGCTACAACTAAATTTAGATCAGATAAAGGTTGGATTCATGCCGATTAAACAAAATACATGCTGATGTAAAAATATAGAGATATACAACAGGTACTTACATCTGCATTGGAGCACCGAGAATTCCTGCAAGAATCTTTCCTCAGAGACGATACAAGTGCAGAAATTCTTCTATATGTTAAGCTTATTTTCTAAAAGAGAGATGGGTAAGAAATATGTAGAAAATATGACCAGCATGCTATAAAATTTCATGATGCAAGGATACATACACGCTTCTTAGAATGGAGTTGACATATTTTTGCTGGACTTGAGCGGACTAGTTCTTTGGCCACTGGAATCTGCTTATTATCAGTAGGAGTTGGGTTTCTCTGTCTTTGGAGCAGTATCTATAAAAACTGGAGTTGGTTTATTATCTCCTGGCGTTTGGATCTTTTGCAAAGACCTGGTTTGTAACCCGCCAGATTCTAACATAGTCGTCTTCCCCTTACATCCCTTGTATAGAAGAATGGTGCTTCAATTATAAAACATGCTACAACAGAGAGATGGAATAGGAACTGAAGAATAGAAAGGCATGACATATTGACATGTATTCCCTCCATTCGGAAAAAAATGGATGGGTCTAGGCGTATTTCAGTTCTAGATACATCCTTTTTTATCCATTTGGGCAACAAGTAATCCAGACGGAGGGAGTATGGTGTAAGAGCTAGGGATACGACAGGACAACACAGTAAAAAAACACTAATTGAATGTAAAACTGTATTCTAGCGGAATACGTACAGAAAAAACTAAGGCAACATACATGTGTATGATTGGGAAACTAAGATGGCATTGCAACAGAGCACTAGTACAACACTTCAATGTAAAAAAACATGGTATGGTAGATGATGAAGCACATCTTTGGTGAATAACAATGCATAAGATATTCAAAAGCATGATGTCCAAATTAAGCAGATGGCATTGTGATAGAGTAGAATGACAGTACTTGAATTTGAAAACATGTTATCATGAATGGAATAGGTACTGAAAAACAGGAAGACATGACATATTTACATGCATGATCAGCATGCTAAGCACATGGCATTGCAACAGAGTAGATACACTCCAGGACATTATATGCATGTTGTACCCACATCATGGGCCAAGTTAGAGCAAGGACCTTGTGGGGTGAAGAGGATTCAAAATCTTTCTGCAAGTCTTCTGAAGAACTGCCTTTACATGTTCCATCATATTGGGTATCATTGACATCAAGTTTATTGGCCTTTACATTGCTCCGTGAGGTTCTTGTGGATATATCGGTGTGTGCAATTATATCGACATGCATGGAAGACAACTAGTAGTTAGATTTATGTAATGAGTGCTCAGAGGAGGCAGCGTAAATAGTAGGACTGGGGTTAACTAGCAGCAACATGTCTCAAAAACTAAAGGGAGAACACAGATGAAAGCTACAGAATATGTATCATTTGCACTCGAGATTAACTAGATGGCACACAAAAGTATTAAAGAACAACATAGGTAATACTAGAAGTGGTATAATACTATAATCACCAGCCTGTGGGATAGCATCTGCTGATGGATGATAACTATGGAACAACGTTACCTAAAGAACAAGTATCTTAGCTGAACTATGGAACAACGTTAACTCCTGAACAAGACCCGTAAGAGATCAGCATGAATATACAGTGAAATGTGATAATCTATTTTCCATGATTAGATGAATAACAAAGCCATAAATGTTGCACACAAGTAAGATGAGGGCACAACCTATCTGGCCGCCATCCATAGGAGTGAGCATCATGTGCTGACTTGTCGATGGCCCTGTAGTTGTTGTGGTTGTCCATGTTGGGTACGCGGATTCGATGTAGGGAACTGTTGAGTGGGGACTATAGCTCCCTTCTGGTGTATGCTTCCCTTGTTGGAGCAGTTGCGGTGAGTTGGAAGACGGTGTGGCTGAAGATGCAGATAACGCATAATGTTAAGAATGACACATCTCTTTGATCTGAAGAAATACACTAAGAGATCAACAACAAGGTATGGGAGTGGTCACACGTCTGTTGACTGAAGACTAAATTGGGGTCACATGATTTTATTTTATTTTGGTACTGTCCGATCTACGCCGGATGGCTTGATGGCCGTCTTGTGCCTCCCGGCTGACACTGTTCGGAATCTTCCCCGAAGAGCCAGCGACCAACGGTAGAGCAGCCTGCCTCCGCCGTCCGTGGCCCCGGCCAAAACCCCGCTCCCCGCCCCACCGCACTGCCGTGGTTGCGCCGCCCCCGGGCCAATCCACAAAGACTCCCCGTCATCCAGATCCGGCGGCGGCAGTACCTTCAACCCACGCAACTCTAAAATAGCCATCTAAGCGCTTCTTCCACGGCAAACTTGCGGCCCCACACCCTTACGTTAGACACCATCCAACCGGCAGCCTAGGAGATCCGCCGCCTCGAGGGGTGCTACTTCCCATTGGGAATCGATTGGCCTAGAATAAAAAGTTAGACAACTGACACCTAAATAAAAGTTATTTGAGATGAGGGTGCGGCCTATCTAGCGGCATGGTGAAGTAGGCAGGTCTAGCTGCCGAGTCGGTGTCGGCGATCTGGGAACGGGGGCCCCCAGACTTGCCTGCGCGCGGCCTGCGGCGTGGCTCAAAGGAGGCCCAGGACAGCCCATCTTCATCAACACAAGCTCAAGACCCTCGCGAGGGGCCAAGCCTCGCAGGGCGGACGACCAAGAGCTTCCTCGAGCACGGCCTCGTTAGGGCTGGCTCATGAGGAGGCGGAGAGTTCAAGGCAGGGTACCTCGCGAGGTGCCCGTGACGCAAGCCATGACGACCAAGGGCGCCAGTCGGGCGCCAGCCGCGCAGCGTCCTTCTTTCCTCTTTGGTGCAAAGCAAGCAAGCGCAGGCAGGAGCATCGGGCAAAGGCATCCGTTTCGGTGCAACAAGACCAAGACCAGCCCCAACGGCTGGAATGCAGTCATCGTGGAGCCCAAGCAGGCGTCATCACCAGAGCCTTTGGCAGGCGAGGACCAACTTTAGTCAGGATAAGTGTACCCGTTGTTCCCCTTCAAAATGGCCAATTGTTGGTGCCCTTCCCGCTCAATATTTGGGAAGAGGCCCAGGGCCTTCGTCTATATAAGTAGGGCTAGCCACCATAGTAGAGGACCCCAATTCGATCCTCTCCCCCCAGGCGGGCATTTTGGGATCAGAGAGAGAGAGAGAGAAACCCGCTCCTCAGGCTAGAGCGACGGGATACCACTTAGCAGTTCATCACACCACCAAGAACAGACCCTCGCGAGGCTGTTCTTCCTGCATCGCTCTTCATCAGCCCTGAGGCAATCCACACACCACAAACTAGAGTAGGGTATTACACCACAACGGTGGCCCGAACTAGTATAAATCTTGCGTCTCTTGTGTTGTTCTTGTTAGTAGTTTAGGTCCCTGCGATTCAGCGAGGTACAAGACGGTGGAGGGTTGGATCTCCGCGCGCACCCCAGAGTTTAAACCTTAAGGGTCTGTCGGAACCCGTAATCCGACATTTGGCGCGCCAGGTAGGGGTGCACCGGAATCCACCTTCTGCCACCTCGTGTCCCGCCGCATCGTCATCGCCATGACCGGCGACTGCTGGCAACCCGACCCTTAGGCGGCGTGGCCCGCCCGCAGAGCCGCTTCGCCTCGGGTGACCCGTGCCCCAGCAGCTCGCGGCCCATGAGCGCTGCGGAGCATGGCGACGCAGACAGGCCTCGACGGCTCTCACACCACGACAGGAGCGGTCGGCAGCAAGAGCCTCCAACCACGCCGCGACCACATCACCGTACACCCGCCGGGAGCAGGCGAACTCGAAGGCCGCGCTCACAGTGGCCCTAGAGCTGCTGCAGTGCAGGCTGCTGGAGAGCGGCCGCGACGTGCTGCTCGAGCGAGTGGCGGAGCTCCTGGGCTTCGCCGCCTCGGGGGCTCACCCATTCTGCACCCAACTCCCACCTCAGGCCGAGGGCGGCCCACACGGGGGCTCCACGCGCGCCCGCGGGCTCCAAAGCTACTTCAACACCGGCGAAGCTGTCAACACCGGGCCGGCGGCGGGGTTGCCCCCGCCCCCGGCCCGCGGAGAAGGACTCGACGCAACTCACGGCCCTGGTGGACCGCCGCGCCACCACCCCACGGCGGGCGCATCGAGCAGAGCAGCAAGGTACGCTCAGCACTACAGCGTGGCCTTCGGGATGACGGCGCCGGAGGAATACGTGCCCCACATGATGGACCAGGGGCACCCGCATGAGGGAGAACAAGAGTCGCTCCTCAGCCCAATCTGGGGGGATGAGGCGCCAGAAGCCGCACTCTTCCAGGATCTCGAGATGGTCCCACTGGTCACGCCGGGGGCGACGATTATCGGGTACCGCTACTTCCTCAAGAGCAAACATACGCTAACCATAGGTCGCAGGAGGTACAGGTCACCACGACGAGCGGCTGCCCCGCTCCCGCAGTCTCCTACCCCTCGGGAGGGGGGCGCAGGGGGCTGCCGGAGAGGGGCAGAGATCCGGCATCACCACCGCGGTCGGAGCAAGGCGTTCTCAGGAGGTAGGCCCTCTGCTGGGGAGGTGCCTCAGGGCCTGCCCCTGGCGGAGGACCCGTGGTCGTCGGGGGAACCGCTGGCGACCGCTCTACCGTTGGCGGCGTCCGGTTTCCGGTCGTCGTTGGTGGCACTAGAGTGTGGTGCAAGGCGGGGCCCTCGTCTGGCGATATGAAGCAAGGCCGGTACCTGTGAAGAAGGCCCAGTGCCTGTGAAGCTCGCCGCCCTGTGACACTCTCACGTAATAATGAGTGGGGATGTACACGCCCCGGAGTCTCAGGAGTGCCGGCCTCAGGCCCTGGGGCTCCCTCCTACGCCCAAGAGGCAGCACTTAGCTCCGCGCTGGTGAGAAGACGTCCAAGACTAGACTAGGTGCCGGACGCGGCCTTTTTCTGCTTTCATTTGGTTTTCCCTTTGGCTATCGTTTTCCCCTGTTGGATTTAAGTTGAATTTGAGCTTGAAGATTTGCGTGTATTCGGGGAAGGGGTGCTTAGTCTCGTTCGAGCAAATCTCTCGCGTTTTGGTTACAACTCCGCCTTAGCTGCCTCCCCTCGCGAGCCCCTCGCGAGTCGGGCCAGGCCAAGCTCGCGCACAGCCCAGCCTGTCGCAGTCGCGTCCTCTCCGGAGGGTTTTTGCTGCAGGTCCTACGGGTTCAATCGATGGACACTCAGATCGCCGCAGCCACCCACAGGCTATCTCGAGGCTCGTACGAAACAAAGGTAAACCATCGAACTAGCGCGCCGCTTAGCCAACCACTTGGCACGGGCGTACTGGCGATGTAACACCAGCTAATACGTAGAACACAAGTCTTACATGAGGGGCTCCCCCTCCCAAAATGCTCTCACCTCCATCAGGCCAAAACCTGAGTTCTATTCATGTAGGGTAATGGAACAAGGACAATACATAATCAGTCGGACAAATCCCCCAATGCATCCTCAGGAGCACCTCCCGAGCCGTTGCTGGCGTCGCTGGCCTCGCCGTCGCTGTCTGCGTGATCGTCGGCGGCGTCCGGGCCGTTCACCACGCCGCCTCATCGGCGGCCACGACCACGCCCGTCATCGTCTCAAGCGAAGGCCGGACGAGGGCATCCACGTTGTCTTCCACCCGGTCGCCAGTCGCCCCGGACGGCCTGGGGAACTGGGGCGATGGCTGCATCAAAATCGAAGTGAAGGTCCATGTCCCAGAGATGGCTGAAGACGCGAGAGAAGGCGCGCCCGAGCAGCGCGCGGCTCCTCTCCTCCATCAACCTGTCGGCCTGACCGACCGCGCCTCCAGCCGCGCCACCACGTCAGTGAAGAACTGAAGGTTGCCGGCATAGTTAACCGCGTGCGGCTGGCCTACTGCCGCCTCGCAGATATTATCCAAGGCTACATTAGCTCTTTCCCGGAGCGTGGCGAGCATGGGATGGTGCTCGTGCTCCAAGATTCGCCGCTGACGCATCTCGTCTGCATTCTCGGCGCTGCAGCCTCGGCCTCCTCCACCCGGTGAAGAAGGAGCGCCTCGGCACGAGAGGTGGTGGACTCCCTCTGCGCAACCTTGAGGGCGGCCGGAAGAGCATCGGCCCGCCGCGTCGCCTCCTCCAGTTTCGCCCTCAAGGCAGCAGTCCTGCCCTCAGCCTCGGCCTTGATCAACCTCAACCGCTCAAAAACCTCGCGCTCGTGTTTCGCGGGCGCCGCCGCCACTCGGCGTGCGACCTCCTCCATGACGCGGGCTTCCCGTGCTGCAACCTCATCCTCCGCCCGCGTCGCCAACCGCTCCCTCGTCTCCGCAGCGCTGTACTTTGCGCGTTCGGCGGCTTCAAGCGTCAGCGCCTCTTCACGCTTCTGGAGCTCCGTCGAGTCGCCAGAGGCCACCTTTATCGACGCAAGGGCTGCCTCGCGCAGCTCCGCTTGCTCCTCCAACAAGTGGCGCCGGGCCAGGGCTTCCCGTGACCGCTCCTCCGCCGCCTCTCGCCGCCTGTCAGCTGCCCGGGCCTCCTCGATGGCCCGAGAACAGGCCTCCCGAGAGGCTGCCAGCGACGCCTTGGCCTCTTCATCATCAAGCTCGCGGCGGCTGAGCAAGGCGGCAACTCCCTCCATTCGCGCCTCTCGCAACAAGCGCAGGCCCTCGGCCTCAAGGCGCGCGTCTTCGTCAGCAAGCTCTTCACCAAGAAGGCTCACCGCGTCGGCCGCCCTTCGAAGAAATCCTTGGCGAAGGGCGCGACGCTCCCGGGCGCGCTCGCGCACGTCCTCCACACCATCGACCGCCCCAGACGGGCGTCGGGAGCCGCGAATCAACGCTCCCTCTCCGAGCAGGGGGCTGGGGGCTTGCACCCTCGCGACGGCTGGACGCGCCGCGCCAGAAGCCCGGCCTGGAGCCAGCCCATCCCCAGACGAGGGGCGCAGGAAGCGCCTCAGCCAATCGCCGTCCATGACCAGGCGAGAAGCCCATGGCAGGCTAGCTATGCCTCGGGAAGGCTCGCGAGGCGCGCGGGGTCACGACGCGCCTCGGGATGGCTCACCTCCCCAATCGCCCTTACCGCGAGAGCTCCACTGCTTGGAGCACCCGAGGGCTGGGGAGGGGACGAAGCAGAGGGGGACGGCTCCTCACCCGTCTCCGTGAACTCGGCAGGAAGGGGCCTGCAGGGCAAGGATCAGTACGAGCAGCAGAAGAATCAGGAGCTGGGGAAGGAGAATGCTTACTCATCAGTGGCGAAGTACTTCCTGCGCTTCAGCAGGCGACAAGGGTAATCATCGCCCAGGGCCTCCCTTCTCTTCCGGAGGGCCTCGAAGTTCACGCGGAAACGACCCAAGATTTGAGCGCAGGGATCGACTGCGGCAAGGGAGAAGCATCAAGGCAGCTTGCGTCGGGCGTCCTGGCCGCTGCTAATCGCCTCACCGGGAGAAGCAGAGGGCCTCGGGGCTCCGGCCATGGCGCTGGCGGCTGCCTGCCGCCCTCAGCCGCAGCGGCATGAGCCTCAGGAGCTGCCCCTTCACGAGCATCGCCAGGCGTTGTCACCCCGGCGGGGGTCCCTTCGGCCTCTGGCGGCTCGTGCCTCCCTGCTCCGCCACTTGAGGAGGAGCCGCCTTGGCCGACTGGAAGGGCTGTCACCACCACTGGATTCTCGCGAGGCCCCTGGAGACCAGCGGGGCGCATCCCCCATTCATCGAAGATAGGCATCCGGTTCACGGATCACCCTATTCCGGCAGAGGTACAATGAGGGCCCTTCGTGCGGGATGCCACCGGGTTAGGATCGTGATCGGGATCAGGAGCACTTTCCTTAGCGCTTCAGGCGCCAGGTCTTCTTCCTTGAGCCTCATACGATCACCAGGCCCGCCGAAGGCCCACATCCGGTGGGAATGGCGTTGAAGAGGAGCAATGCAGCACATCAGGAACTCCTTCACCACCTTGGGCGCCGTCCACAGCGACCTCGAGAACGTGAAGCGGCGCCCGGAACAAAAGGCGACCGAGGGCTCGAAGCGTCTCGGCCCGGCTTGAATTGGGGACAAGAAAGTAGGTCGGTTCAGATAGCAGGGGCCGGGCACCCCACATCCACGCATACAACCACCTCTCGCGGAACTCAGCCGCGGGCGGAGGCAGACTGAAGTCAATCCCTGAGGCTGATGTCTCGGGCGCGGCGACGAAGCTCACGCACGCCGAGCATTGAGTGGGGTCGACAAGGCACAGAGAGAAGAAGTGGCGCAACAAGGCAACCGAGGGAAGCATGCCCATCATTGCCTCACAAACGAAGGCGAAGACCGAGAGGAGAGTAATGGACTCAGGACCCAGATGCATCATATGGATCTGATAATGGGAAAGCACGACATTGAAGAAATCAGAGAAGGGGGGAACCAGTCCCGCCCACAGGGCGTCAGCGAAATACCGGACCTCGGTGACTATCCTGTCGATGGCGAAGTGGGACGCGGGCCAGGCCGTCGTCCTCCCGCATTCGTTGAAGGAGGTGGCCTTGCCCAAGCCCTCCAGATTGAGTATGATCGACGGGTCGACAACGGAGGCCGCCGGTGGCGGCGAGCAAGGCAGAGGCACAGGTTTCTTCCATTTCCCCTTCTTCATCGGAGCCATGGCGATCGAAAGGGGGAAGGGGGGATTTGAGATCGGATTGGAAATGGAAGCTGGAGTTCGAGAGAGGGAAGAACTGGAGCGCACAAGCAGCAGAGAGGGGAACAGATGTGTGCAGCAGCGTGTCCGCCTAGCAAGACACGAAATAAGGAGACGTGGGGGAACAGTGCCGCCCACGTCCAATCAACCGCCATGCGTCGCCCGAGGCTGCAGGCTGTTAGGCCCGCGACGCTTCGCACTTGCCCTTTCGCCTCTCTGCTCGGCCAAGTTCGGGCGCGCCATGGGCCCGGGGCTCTTTGTCGGCGTTCGGGAGCAGGGGTCCCAGAGACTTGCTGCCTGCGGCCTGCGGCGTGGCTCAAAGGAGGCCCAGGACAGCCCATCTTCATCAACACAAGCTCAAGACCCTCGCGAGGGGCCAAGCCTCGCGGGGCAGACGACCAAGATCTTCCTCAGGCATGGCCTCGTTAGGCTGGCTCATGAGGAGGCGGAGAGTTCAAGGCAGGGTACCTCGCGAGGTGCCCGTGACGCAAGCCATGACGACCAAGGGCGCCAGTCGGGCGCCAGCCGTGCAGCGTCCTTCTTTCCTCTTTGGTGCAAAGGGAGCAAGCGCAGGCAGGAGCATCGGGCAAAGGCATCCGTTTCGGTGCAACAAGACCAAGACCAGCCCCAACGGCTGGAATGCGGTCATCGTGGAGCCCAAGCAGGCGTCATCACCAGAGCCTTTGGCAGGCGAGGACCAACTTTAGTCAGGATAAGTGTACCCGCTGTTCCCCTTCAAAATGGCCAATTGTTGGCGCCCTTCCCGCTCAATATTTGGGAAGAGGCCCAGGGCCTTCGTCTATATAAGTAGGGCTAGCCACCATAGTAGAGGACCCCGATTCGATCCTCTCCCCCCAAGTGGGCATTTTGGGATCAGAGAGAGAGAGAGAGAGAGAGAGAGAGAGAGATAGATAGAGAGAGAGAAACCCGCTCCTCAGGCTAGAGCGACGGGATACCACTTAGCAGTTCATCACACCCACCAAGAACAGACCCTCGCGAGGCTGTTCTTCCACATCTTGCTCTTCATCAGCCCAGAGGAAATCCATACACCACAAACTAGAGTAGGGTATTACACCACAGCGGTGGCCCGAACCAGTATAAATCTTGCGTCTCGTGTGTTGTTCTTGTTAGTAGTTTAGGTCCCTGCGATTCGGCGCGGTACGAGACGGTGGAGGGTTGGATCTCCGCGCGCACCCCAGAGTACGAACCTTAAGGGTCTGCCGGAACCCGTAATCCGACAGTCGGTGAGGCCGGCGCGGTTGCGGTGGCGACCGGCGGCAGGGAAACAAAGATGTCGTGACGGTCGACGGCTACGGGCAAGCAGCGCCGGGACTCTGGACGGATCTGAAGTTGGAGCCACTCTGGCGCCATGAACAACGGTGGGGGTGAATCGGCTCCGGTACGGTTCACGCGGCTGTCGTCGAGGCAGCTCCAGCAGCACGGAGTAAGAGGCACACGGCCCAGTGCACAACGTCAAATGGACAGTGTCTCCGGCATTAGGAAGGAGGGCGGGTGTGAAATTGGTGCGGTGGGGGGCGCCATGGAGGAGGGGCTGATGTTTCGCGGCTCGGGAGAAGGGAGCTTCCGGCGAGAAGGTGATTTGGCGCCCGCGAGGTATGAATGGGGGGGAATTGGGAGGGGAGTGGAACCATGTTTTACAGACGCATTTGTCTAAAATGTGAGGGGGAGTTACAGTTCTACCCCTGCCTTTAGGCTTCTCGGCTTGGGTCTGTGTATTGAGAGTCGGGGATAGTAGAGTAACTTTGCTTCTCCCCAAATAGTGGGCGGGAGCGATTTCGGGCAAGGAGGGCGTGTTTTGAAATACAGTGGACGCGAGCGATTTCGGGCGAGGAGAGCGTGTTTTGAAATAGTGGGGGCGAGCTATTTCAGGCAAGGAGAGCGTGTGTTGCCAACCATGGTTTATGAATTATTCGGCACATGTCATTTCGGCCGAAGAGAAGGCACGGTTGGATGAAGTTATGAACCTACCCTCGATGTACAACGGGCCAATTAATGCGTGTCCCACATAGGACGGTAATTTCGTGTCTCCCATTTATTTGCTCGGGCAATTCCACCGAGCAGAGGATGTTTAACGGTACGTTCAAAATTTGGGAGAATGAGCATCCACGTCTACCTTACTGAGACGTCTCCAACGTATCTATAATTTTTGATTGCTCCATGCTATATTATCTATTGTTTTGGACCATATTGGGCTTTATTTTCCACTTTTATATTACTTTGGGGATTAACCTATTAACCAGAGGCCCAGCCCAGAATTGCTATTTTTTTGCCTATTTCAGTGTTTCGAAGAAACGGAATATCAAACGGAGTCCAAACGGAATGAAATCTTCGGGAACGTGATTTTCTCATCAGCTAAGATCCAGGAGACTTCGACCCTTGGTCAAGAAAGGAGGGAGGCGGCCACGAGGTTGGAGGGCGCACCCCCCCTAGGGCGCGCCCCCTGCCTCGTGGGCCCCCCGAAGGTCCACCGACGTACTCCTTCCTCCTATATATACGTACGTACCCCCAACAGATCAGATACGGAGCCAAAAACCTAATTCCACCGCCGCAACTTTACGTATCCACGAGATCCCATCTTGGGGCCTGTTAGGAGCTCTGCCGGAAGGAATCCACCATGGAGGGCTTCTACATCATCATCATAGCCTCTCCGATGAATTGTGAGCAGTTTACTTCAGACCTTCGGGTCCATAGTTAGTAGCTAGATGGCTTCTTCTCTCTTTTGGATCTCAATACAATGTTCTCCCCTCTCTCGTGGAGATCTATTCGATGTAATCTTCTTTTTGTGATGTGTTTGTTGAGACCGATGAATTGTGGGTTTATGATCAAGATTATCTATGAGCAATATTTGAATCTTCTCTGAATTCTTTTATGTATAATTGGTTATCTTTGCAAGTCTCTTCGAATTATCCGTTTGGTTTGGCCAACTAGATTGGTAGTTCTTGCAATGGGAGAAGTGCTTAGCTTTGGGTTCAATCTTGCGGTGTCCTTTCCACGGTGTGATGAGGGGCAGCAAAGGCACGTATTGTATTGTTGCCATCGAGGATAACAAGATGGGGTTTATATCATATTGCATGAATTTATCCCTCTACATCATGTCATCTTGCTTAAGGCGTTACTCTGTTCTCATTAACTTAATACTCTAGATGCACGCTGGATAGCGTCGATGAGTGGAGTAATAGTAGTAGATGCAGGCAGGAGTCGGTCTACTTGTCTCGGACGTGATGCCTATATACATGATCAAACCTAGATACTCTCATAACTATGCTCTATTATGTCAATTGCTCAACAATAATTTGGTCACCCACCGTAAAATACTTATGCTCTTGAGAGAAGCCACTAGTGAAATCTATTGCCCCCGGGTCTATTCTCGTCATATTAATCTTCCTACGCTTTATTATTGCTTTGCTTTTTTACTTTGCCTTTTATTTTACTTTGCATCTTTATACCAAAAATACCAAAAATATTATCTATCGTCTCTATCAGATCTCACTCTCGTAAGTGACCGTGAAGGGATTGACAACCCCTATTCGCGTTGGTTGCGAGGAGTTATTTGCTTTGTGTAGGTACGAGGGACTTGCACGTGGCCTCCTACTAGAGTTATACCTTGGTTCTCAAAAACTAAGGGAAATACTTACGCTACTCTGCTGCATCATCCTCTCCTCTTCGGGGAAAACCAACGCAAGCTCAAGACGTAGCAAGAAGGATTTCTGGCGCCGTTGCCGGGGAGTCTACGCAAAAGTCAACATATCAAGTACCCATCAAAATCCCTTATCTCTCGCATTACATTATTTGCCATTTGCCTCTCGTTTTCCTCTCCCCCACTTCACCCTTGCCGTTTTATTCGCCCTCTCTTTTCCGTTTGCCTTTCTTTGCACTTGCTTTTTGTTCACTTGTGTGTTGGATTGCTTGCTTATCACTATGGCTCTACCTAGATTTTGTGATCTTCACATTAAAAACTTGGAAGAGATCGAAAGCAATGTCAGAAGTTTTATGGTTTTGCAATTTGAGCATAATAATTTCTTCAGAAACGAGCTTAAGGAACAATTTTTTTATGAATTATTTGAATAAAGAGCTCGATGATATGTCCAAAGAATTTGAAGGTTTAAGATCCCAATTTTCTCGTCTTGAGAAGTTGACTACTGAAATATCTGATAAGCAAGCTACCTTGGTCAATAAGATGGCTGCTAAACCTGATTTCCATGAAAATAAAGATGAAGATCTAAAAGTTATTGATGTGTCCCCTATCAAATCCTTGTTTTGCAATATGAATCTTGATAATGATGAGATTGAATATGAGTCACCTTTACCTAGAAGGCGTTCCAAGAATTCAGAGTTTTTAGATTATGATGCTAAAATTGATAAAAGTGGGATTGAAGAAAGTAGAACCCTAGATGTTGCTAAGCCCACTATTTTGGATTTCAAGGAATTTAATTATGAAAGTTTCTCTTTAATTTATTTTATTTCCTTGTTGCAATCCGTGCTAAATTCTCCGCATGCTTATAGTCAAAATAAAGCGTTTACCAAACATATCGTTGATGCCTTGATGCAATCTTATGAGGAAAAACTTGAGTTTGAAGTCTCCATCCCTAGAAAACTTTATGTAGAGTGGGAACCAACTATTAAAATTAAGATTAAGGATCATGAATTTTATGCTTTATGTGATTTGGGTGCTAGTGTTTCCACTATTACCAAAACTTTGTGTGATTTGCTAGATTTCCGTGATTTTGATGATTGCTCTGTAAACTTGCACCTTGCGGATTCCACTATTAAGAAACCTATGGGAAGAATTAATGATGTTCTTATTGTTGCAAATAGGAATTATGTGCCCGTATATTTTATCTTTCTTGATATAGATTGCAATCCTTCATGTCCTATTATTCTTGGTAGACCTTTCCTTAGAACGATTGGTGCAGTTATTGATATGAAGGAAGGGAATATTATATTCCAATTCCCATTAAATAAAGGCATGAAACACTTCCCTAGGAATAAGATAAAATTACCTATGAATCTATTATGAGAGCCACTTATGGATTGCCTACCAAAGATGGCAATACCTAGATCTATCCTTGCTTTTATGCCTGGCTAGGGGCGTTAAACAATAGCGCTTGTTGGGAGGCAACCCAATTTTATTTTAGTTTTTTGTTTTTGTTTATGTTTAGGAATAAATAATCCATCTAACTTCTGTTTAGATGTGGTTTTATGTTTTAATTAGTGTTTGTGCCAAGTTAAACCTATAGGATCTTCTTGGATGATAGTTATTTGATCTTGCTGTAATTTCCAAAAACTTTCTGTTCACTAAAACAATTGTTAAAAATCACCAGAATGTGATAAAATAGTTATTCCAATTTCTGCTGATCAATAAACAAATTGCCTAGGTCGTCCTATTTTGGCTGAAGTTTTTGAGTTCCAGAAGTTTGCGTTAGTTACAGATTACTACAGACTGTTCTGTTTTTGACAGATTCTGTTTTTCGTGTGTTGTTTGCTTATTTTGATGAACCTATTGCTAGTAAAATAGTTTATAATCCATAGATAAGTTTGAATACAGTAGGTTTAACACCAATATAAATAAAGAATGAGTTCATTACAGTACCTTGAAGTGGTCTTTTGATTTCTTTCGCTAATGGAGCTTACGAGATTTCTGTTGAGTTTTGTGTTGTGAAGTTTTCAAGTTTTGGGTGAAATCTTTTGATGGATTATGGAACAAGGAGTGGCAAGAGCCTATGCTTGGGGATTCCCATGGCACCCCAAAGATAATCCAAGGACACCAAAAATTCAAAGCTTGGGGATGCCCCGGAAGGCATCCCCTCTTTCCTCCACTTCCATCGGTAACTTTATTTGGAGCTATATTTTTATTCACTACATGATATGTGTTTTGCTTGGAGCGTCTTGTATTATTTGCGTCTTTGCTTGTTAGTTTACCACAATCATCCTTGCTGTACATACCTTTTGAGAGAGCCATGCATGAATTGGAATTTGTTAGAATACTCTATGTGCTTCACTTATATCTTTTGAGCTATATAGTTTTGCTCTAGTGCTTCACTTATATCTTTTAGAAACGCAGTGGCGGATTTGTTTTTAGAAACTATTGATCTCTCATGCTTCACTTAGATTATTTTGAGAGTCTTAAATAGCATGGTAATTTGCTTAAAATAATAATAAGCTTGGATTCAAGATTTGTAAAACTTTCTTTTGAGTGCGTTGAATTCTAAGGAAAGTTTGATGCTTGATAATTGTTTTGAGATATGAAGGTAGTAATATTGGAGTCATGCTAGTTGAGTAGTTGTGAATTTGAGAAATACTTGTGTTAAAGTTTGTGATTCCCGTAGCATGCACGTATGGTGAACCGTTATGTGATGAAGTCGGAGCATGATTTATTTATTTATTGTCTTCCTTAAGAGTGGCGGTCGGGGACGGCGATGGTCTTTCCTACCAATCTATCCCCCTAGGAGCATGCGCGTAATACTTTGCTTTGATAACTTGTAGATTTTTGCAATAAGTATATGAGTTCTTTATGACTAATGTTGAGTCCATGGATTATCGCACTTTTCTCACCCTTCCACCATTGCTAGCCTCTCTAATACCGCACTTTTCGCCGGTATCATACACCCACCATAAACCTTCCTCAAAACAGCCACCATACCTACCTATCATGGCATTTCCATAGCCATTCCGAGATATATTGCCATGCAACTTTCCACCGTTCTGTTTATTATGACACGCTCCATCATTGTCATATTGCTTAGCATGATCATTTAGTTGACATCGTATTTGTGGCAAAGCCACCGTTCATAATTCTTTCATACATGTCACTTATGAATCATTGCATATCCCGGTACACCACTGGAGGCATTCACATAGAGTCATATTTTGTTCTAAGTATCGAGTTGTAATTCTTGAGTTGTAAGAAAAATAAAAGTGTGATGATCGTCATTTTTAGAACATTGTCCCAAGTGGGGAAAGGATGATGGAGACTATGATTCCCCCATAAGTCGGGATGAGACTCCGGACGAAAAATAAAAAAAAGAGAAAAGAAAAGAGGCCATAAAAAAGAGAAAAGGCCCAAATAAAAAAATGAGAGAAAAAGAGAGAAGGGACAATGTTACTATCCTTTTACCACACTTGTGCTTCAAAGTAGCACCATGATCTTCATAATAGAGAGTCTCTCTGTTGGGGAGGCTGATCTGGCCCACGAACACCTATGGGACCGGCGGACCGAGCCCTTTCGGTTCGGCGGGGGGCGGAGGTCGCACGAAGAGCAGATCGAGGCGAAGCACACGAGCGGTTTACCCAGCTTCGGAGCTCTCCGGAGAGATAACACTCCTCTTGCTGCATGTGCAGGTGTATTGAGTTCTTGCTCAGGAGCGCTGAGTGCTATAGTACACACAAGCTGCTAACAAGACCGAGCGTGAGTGTTCTCTGGCTTCGAACCTCTCGAACCCTCCCTCCTCCCCCCTCTACGTTGCGCATGGGCTTCCTTTTATATGCTAAAGGGGTCTCCGACAGGTGGCAACGTAGACAAGGGTAAAAATGGAAAAGGAGTGGTTGGTACAGCTACTTGTATAGTGTATCATACCTAACCCTGACGGCAGGGGACAAAGGCATTAAATGCCTGTTCACGTCGCCCTAACAAGGCAGAAGGGACCGCCAGGGCGCCACCGCTTGCCACGATGGCAATCTTGTCGGCGCCGCTTGCCACCCGCAGCGCTGGCTGCGGCCCTCTTGCCACGCTTGGCCGCTGGAAAGGTCCTGGCGACACGTTAGTGGATGTCTTTGGAGCGCAGTCTGAGTGGTGGTCTGCCGCGGCAAGCGCCTTGCCGCGGTTGTTGTCTTGTCGCGTCCGGAAGCTTGTCACTCACCGGGCCTTCCCGGCAAGCTCCTCTTGCCGGGGCCTTGTCTCCTAGGCTTGAATACTTTGTTCTTGAATGGCTCCAAGGGAACCACGGAGGACCTTGGCGGTCACCCGGTAAGCCTTGCCGCGGAGGGCTGCAACTGCCCGTGCACAAGTTCGGGATACTAGAGTACCCCTACTCTAGTACACTAACAGGAGCCCCCGGGCCTGGGCCACACACGGTGCCGAGCGCTGTTGAGCCAGGCCCAAAACAGGGCACGGGCACGCGCAGCCCCCAACGCAGCCCCCAGCGTAAGTATATGGTTTACTTCCTGCTGTTAGGCGTGCATGGGTGCCCTTTCTTTACTGATATCGACTCTCGATTTGTGTAGGAGCAGAGCAGCCTTACCAGGAGTGCCCTGAAGCCGCTCCTGACATGCCTTCTGCTTCGACTACATCGCCAAGGGAGGATTCCCCGGCAAGGGAGCGTTCTCCGGCAAGGGAGTCTTCTCCGGCAAGGGGCAGTTCTCCGGCAAGGGAGTCTTCTCCGGCAAGGGGCAGTTCACCGGCAAGGGACAACTCTCCGGCAAGGGACATCACCAGCGATCCCCTGGTGGCGGAGACCATGACTGCAGACCCTAGCACAGGTAATCCTCCTGCTTGAAAACTTTCCTTGTGTTCTTCTTCTTCTGATTTCTTTTTGAATATTTGCTTGACTTTTCTTCATTTTCCGGCCGTCAGATCCATCCGCCACAGAGCCAATGCAGACCGAGACCGCCGGCGAGGAGGACGCGCGCGGCAATACTGGCGACGCCGCTGCCATCGGAGAAGAAGCTGGCGCTGACGAGCCCGCCGGCGAAGAGGCCGCCAAAGCTGCTCGCCCAGAAGGAAGGAGCGCCAGGCGCTACGCCGACCGCCGATCCCTTCGCCGCTGCGGCAGCGTCGGGCTCCGAAGAGCCCCCAGCCCGGCGCCTAATTGAAGGCCGGCGATGGCGTCGATTAGGCCGCCCGCTTTCTCTTTTTCTTGCCGCTGCTGGTCATGTTATGAGAACAATCTATTAGAGCTGCGACAAGCTATCTTGTAATATAACTCTATTTCTGGTAGCAATTGCTATGTTATTTCCTTTACTTGGTTCCTTCCTTTGTATGTTTTTGCCCTATGCTTTTAGGGAACTTGTCGGCGCAGGCACCTGGGTCATGAAGGCCGAAAAGTGGACGTCAAGACCTTCTTTGGCGGGGCCGCTACCGACAAGAAACCTTGTCGCAACTAGTCGCAGCTCACTTAAGTTGTTGAGCGGACTCGAAACAAAGTAAGGGCGCAATCGCAGCTCGCTTAAGTTGTTGAGCGGACTCGAAACAAAGTAAGGGCGCAATCGCAGCTCACTTAAGTTGTTGAGCGGACTCGAAACAAAGTAAGGGCGCAACTAGCTACGAGTTGGTTCCTCCGTGCACAGGTTTTCCATACAAAGTACGATTCGTTCGAGGAAGATAACTTAAAAATTTTAAAACTGATTGCTCAAACTTTAGCAACTTAGCTTTTCTGTCGTTTGCTTCCTGGTAAGGCTAGACTTCCTTGAGCGACGCTGGGTCCACACCATTATCTTCTCCTTTCCCCTCGGCAAACTTGTGGGCGAGGGAACCTTTCTTCCTTTGAGAAAGAGAAAGAAGAGAAAATAAAGATATGGAGCCTTATGGCTCGTTATTGCTTACCGGGGGTAGGTGCTGCACAAAGTGTCAGATAATGCATGCAAATAGAAGTGGAAAGCATGAAATTGACAAGATGTGCGAAGCACATGAGCTTCACTTATGCACGGCGTCTGCGCCCGGCTTTGTACAAAGGATTACATGCAACATCAGCAAGACTTGTACAAAAGGTGGTTGCCGGAACAGGTTCCGCAACAGCGCCTCTATGGGTAAAACTTACGAAGATGCTCAATGTTCCAGGAGTTGCTCACCGAATGCCATCTTCGGTCTCAAAGCGGACAGCGCCGAGGCCTAGTGACTTCGTTTCACCCGGTAAGGGCCTTCCCACTTCAAGGCGTCAACTTGTTGGAATTCTTGGCGAACTAAGCGCTACCAAGAACAAGGTCGCCTTCCTCGAGACTTCGGCATTAACTTTATGCGGTTATGGTAGCGGCGCAAAGCTTGCTTTGGTATCGAGCAACTCGTGACATCAGCTGAAGGCGATCCTCCTCAAGGAGCAGCGCGTCTTGTTGTCGCAATCGCTCTTGCTCAAGCTCATCATAAGCGAGCACTCGAGGTGATCCGTATCACGAGTTCCGTGGGGAGAACTGCCTCTGCTCCATAGACTAGAGCGAAAGGTGTGCGCCGCTGGCTCGATTTGGCGTCGTCCTGATCGACCAAAGAACCACCGGCACATCTGCTGCTGCGGGAACATCTGCTTCCACGGCGAGAACCTGCGGCTCAGCCGGAGCTTGATGTTCCCCGGCAAGCTTGCCGGAGCAAAACTTGTCGGGAGCGTCTGCCTCAACGGAACAAATCATAGGGCTTGCCGGAGCAGACTGCTCCTCAGCACTTGCCGGTGGAGCTCGATGGTGCGTCCTCGACGGTAACGCAGCACTCCGAAGAGGTGCGCTTGCCGGAGTGGGCATCAGAGCTCTTGTCGGACTTGGAGCGTCTACTTCAACGGAACAAACCCTAGGGCTTGAAGAAGCAGACTGCTCCTCAGCACTTGCCGGTGGAGCTCGATGGTGCGTCCTCGATGGTAGCGCAGCACTCCGAAGAGGTGCGCTTGCCGGAGTGGGCATCAGAGCTCTTGCCGGACTTGTAGCGAATGATTCAACGGAACAAACCCTAGGGAATCAAGGAGCAGACTGCTCCTCAGCACTTGACGGTGGAGCTCGATGGTGCGTCCTCGACGGTAGCGCAGCACTCCGAAGAGGTGCGCTTGCCGGAGTGGGCATCAGAGCTCTTGCCGGACTTGGTCTTCTTCTTCACCGCCGGGGAGTCTCCTCCCTTCCTCAGCACGTGCACACTTGTCGGCCAAGGCATATAGCTCACTGACGTCTCTGATCTTGCACATCACCATCTCCTCCCGCATCCTGCGGTTTCGCGACGCTCGATGGAACACGCTGATTACCGCGGCGGGGTGGACATCTGGGATGTTGTGCTTGTCTGTGGCTGAATCTCTGAATGTACTTGCTAGGGGCTCTCCTTCCTTACGGGCGGCGAGATGAAGGTCGCTTTCTTGGCCATGGGGCTTGTGGTCGCTGTAAAAGGCGCCGACAAACTGATGGCATAGATCTTCCCAAGAGGATATGGAGTTGTCCGGCAAGTGCATGAGCCAGGATCGACATTGGGCTTGAGCACCAACGGGAAGTAGTTGGCCAGATCTTGTCGTCTCGCCCCGGCAGCTTGCACCGCGATGGTGTAGATGCGAGAGGAACTCCGACGGATGCATCTTGCCGTCGTACTTCTCCAATACGTCTGGCTTGAAATTCTTCTTCTTTGGGCCCTTTGGACTTGCCGCAGCTCACGAGTGAACGCAGGGCAACCTACCGCGTACGGCAAGTCGCCTGGTTCCCCTGGCGCATGCATGTCGACAGAGGGCCCAGCGCGCTGGTCGGATTGACGTCGCGCTTCTCTTCGGCGCTCGATGCGAGTTCGAGCGTCTTCTTGCTGTCGTTCGCGAAGAACTTGGCACTGATCGCGACGAGCTCATGGATCCGATGATGCGGTGGAGTCGCTGTCGAGGTGGATCCGGCGAGTCGGCGATCTTGGCCTTCGGGGCGGAGAGTGCATGGTGGTTGCACCCCACGGTTTGCCGCCACCGGCTCGTGTTTGGCAGTCCTGCCGCGACAGCGATGCAGTCGGTTGCCGCGGAGCGTCGCCGTTGGCGAAGCCGATGAGACTCTGAATGGTGGCCCTCCATTCATCGACCTTGTCGGCCGTTGGAGGGTAATCCAGGAGCAGTTGAGCTCTCGCCAAAGCTTCTGCTGGAGTGGTGGGTGGCGATGGCGAACGGCGCGAGGAGCGGATATGCTCGGACTTCTAACTATGTTAGAAGGAGCGATATCCCGCCCAGCGACCGTGCCTTTCGCTTCGCGCTTAGCATGTTGGCGTCGCGTGCTGGTCTTGAGCATCCCGAGATCCACCAGCTCGATCTTGGTCCAACGAGCGTATGGCGTTGTGAATACCATGACGCTGTCGGTCCCGCGCCTCCTGAGACGGGCATGGTGCATGTACGGACGCCGAGGTCTGCGCAGCCTTGTCCTTGGACTTGGCAGCACCATGGGCTCCCCCGTCGACGTCCATTCTTCCGCCGGCGTCTACCCCACCACCCGTTTGCTCCGGTGGTGGTGGGTTCGACGCAGACGGAACATCTGCCGCCGAAGCCTTCTTCTTCGGTGGCATGTCGATGAAGATGATGAAGATCTAGCTCGTGTGGACGCCGGATCAGGTTCACACAATCTCGGCGCTTCTACCGGGCGCGCCAAAGATGTCGGGAAGGCTGATCGGCCCACGAACACCTATGGGACGGCGGACCGAGCCCCTTCGGTTCGGCGGGGCGGAGGTCGACTGAAGAGCAGATCGAGGCGAAGCACACGAGCGGTTTACCCAGCTTCAAGCTCTCCGGAGAGATAACACTCCTGCTGCGCATATGCAGGTGTATTGAGTTCTTGCTCAGGAGCGCTGAGTGCTACAGTACACACAAGCTGCTAACGAGACCGAGCGTGAGTGTTCTCTGGCTTCGAACCTCTCGAACCCTCCCTCCTCCCCCCCTCTACGTTGCGCATGGGCCTCCTTTTATATGCTAAAGGGGTCTCCGACAGGTGGCAACGTAGACAAAGGTAAAAATGGAAAAGGAGTGGTTGGTACATCTACTTGTACAGTGTATCATACCTAACCCAGACGGCAGGGGACAAAGGCATTAAATGCCTGTCTACGTCACCCTAACAGTGCAGAAAGGGACCGCCAGGGGCGCCACCACTTGCCACGATGGCAATCTTGTCAGCGCCGCTTGCCACCGCGCTCCGCTGGCCGCACGGCCTCTTGCCTGTGGCGCTGGAAAGGTCGAGGCGACACATTAGTGGATGTGCTGGAGCGCAGTGCAGTGGTGATGCCGCATGCAAGCGCCTTTGCGGTTGTTGTCTTGTCGCGTCCGGAAGCTTGTCGCTCATCGGGCCTTCCCGGCAAGCTCCTCTTGCCGGGGCCTTGTCTCCTAGGCTTGAATACTTTTTTCTTAAATGGCTCCAAGGGAACCACGGAGGACCTTGGCGTTCACCCGGTAAGCCTTGCCGCGGAGGGCTGCAACTGCCCGTGCACAAGTTCGGGATACTAGGGTACCCCAACTCTAGTACACCGACACTCTCGTTTTGTCACTTTCATATACTAGTGGGAATTTTTCATTATAGAACTTGGCTTGTATATTCCGATGGTGGGCTTCCTCAAATTTCCCTAGGTCTTCGTGAGCAAGCGAGTTGGATGCACACCCACTTAGTTTCTTTTGTTGAGCTTTCATATACTTGCTCTAGTGCATCTGTTGCATGGCAATCCCTACTCACTCACATTGGTATCTATTGATGGGCATCTCCATAGCCCGTTGATACGCCTAGTTGATGTGAGAAAATTTTATCCCTTTTTGTCTTCTCCACAACCACCATTCTATTCCACATATAGTGCTATATCCATGGCTCACGCTCATGTATTGCGTGAAGATTGAAAAAGTTTTGAGAATGTAAAAAGTATGAAACAATTGCTTGGTTTGTCATCGGGGTTGTGCATGGTTTAAATATTTTGTGTGGTGAAGATAGAGCATAGCCAGACTATATGATTTTATAGGGATAACTTTCTTTGGCCATGTTATTTTGAGAAG
This sequence comes from Aegilops bicornis, assembly GCA_021605145.1. Taxonomy (NCBI): domain Eukaryota; kingdom Viridiplantae; phylum Streptophyta; class Magnoliopsida; order Poales; family Poaceae; genus Aegilops; species Aegilops bicornis. Next base: position 158,090,846 of record CM038670.1, on the reverse strand, counting down.
ACATAATTTCTTTGATAGTATGCTTGAACTATTATTATTTTTTATGTCAATAGTAAACCTTTGTCTTGAATCTTTCGAATCTGAATATTCATACCACAATTAAGAAGAATTACATTGAAATTATGCCAAGTAGCACTCCGCATCAAAAATTCTCTTTTTATCATTTACCTACTCGAGGACGAGCAGGAATTAAGCTTGGGGATGCATGATACGTCTCCAACGTATCTATAATTTTTGATTGCTCCATGCTATATTATCTATTGTTTTGGACCATATTGGGCTTTATTTTCCACTTTTATATTACTTTTGGGACTAACCTATTAACCGGAGGCCCAGCCCAGAATTGATGTTTTTGCCTATTTCAGTGTTTCGAAGAAACGGAATATCAAACGGAGTCCAAACGGAATGAAATCTCAGGTAACGTGATTTTCTCATCAGATAAGATCCAGGAGACTTGGACCCTCGGTCAAGAAAGGAGGGAGGCGGCCACAAGGGTGGAGGGCGCCCCCCCTAGGGCGCGCCCCCCTGCCTCGTGGGCCCCCCGAAGCTCCACCGACGTACTACTTCCTCCTATATATACCTAGGTACCCCCAACAGATCAGATACGGAGCCAAAAACCTAATTCCACCGCCGCAACTTTCTGTATCCACGAGATCCCATCTTGGGGCCTGTTCGAGCTCATGGAAGGGGAATCCACCATGGAGGGCTTCTATATCATCATCATAGCCTCTCCGATGAATTGTGAGTAGTTTACTTCAGACCTTGGGTCCATAGTTAGTAGCTAGATGGCTTCTTCTCTCTTTTGGATCTCAATACAATGTTCTCCCCTCTCTCGTGGAGATCTATTCGATGTAATCTTCTTTTTGCGGTGTGTTTGTTGAGACCGATGAATTGTGGGTTTATGATCAAGATTATCTATGAGCAATATTTGAATCTTCTCTGAATTCTTTTATGTATGATTGGTTATCTTTGCAAGTCTCTTCGAATTATCCGTTTGGTTTAGCCAACTAGATTGGTAGTTCTTGCAATGGGATAAGTGCTTAGCTTTGGTTTCAATCTTGCGGTGTCCTTTCCCAGTGACAGTAGGGGCAGCAAGGCACGTATTGTATTGTTGCCATCGAGGATAACAAGATGGGGTTTTTATCATATTGCATGAATTTATCCCTCTACATCATGTCATCTTGCTTAAGGCGTTACTCTGTTTTCATTAACTTAATACTCTAGATGCATGCTGGATAGCGGTCGATGAGTGGAGTAATAGTAGTAGATGCAGGCAAGAGTCGGTCTACTTGTCTCGGACGTGATGCCTATATACATGAGCATACCTAGATACTCTCATGACTATGCTCAATTCTTTCAATTTCTCAACAGTAATTCGTTCACCCACCGTAAAATACTTATGCTCTTGAGAGAAGCCACTAGTGAAATCTATGGCCCCCTGGGTCTATTCTCATCATATTAATCTTCCTATGCTTTATTATTGCTTTGCTTTTTTACTTTGCCTTTTATTTTACTTTGCATCTTTATACCAAAAATACCAAAAATATTATCTATCATCTCTATCAGATCTCACTCTAGTAAGTGACCGTGAAGGGATTGACAACCCCTATTCGCGTTGGTTGCGAGGAGTTATTTGCTTTGTGTAGGTACAAGGGACTTGCACGTGGCCTCCTACTGGATTGATACCTTGGTTCTCAAAAACTGAGGGAAATACTTACGCTACTTTGCTGCATCATACTCTCCTCTTCGGGGAAAACCAACGCAAGCTCAGGACGTAGCACTTACCAAGTTGATTCGAATCAAATTTTGAAATATTAGCTTGCCACTTCTTTTTTAGATGGAGAGATGATGCTCGGGAGTAATGTGTTTTTACATGCTCGTTGCTAGCGATTTACTATATGGCAAATAGTTGACCCACTCAAAAACGGGAATCAAACCCAAAACGAAATATCTCGATTCATTGAAATAGCTCGTTCACTAGGTCAAAATAGTGAACTAAATCCAAAATTGAACACCTCAATCGAGTAGCATGTTGTACAGTATTATAGTACTCCATGAATATGTTGAAAATCAAATTAATGAACTTGTTTGATATACGCATATATCCGTTCATGTGTGGATTGCAGACAACATGTTCTCCAATATAAATATTTGAATGCAACTTTATATCGAAACATGGTTTCTTTCAGTATTTGATGCATAAAACGCGACCTCCCCCTCTCCTGGACTCCTGCTCTCTCTCTCTCGCCGACAATCTTCAATTCTGGCGCACGCATCCAACACACAAACCTTGTTGGTCCCTCTCGCTTTCTCTCCATCTCTCTCTCTCTCTCTCTCTCTCTCTTTGTGTGTGTGGGGGGGGGGGGTCTTTCTAGTTCGCATGCATATATACTCCATCTGTAGGTCTCTCTACACACTATGTATGATTCTATAGTCCAAGCTAGATATCTTGAGTGCACTCATCGTACGCACACAAATTCCTTGGCTCGTTTTCCGTAACTCTCTCATGCACCACTCTGTCAGCTCAGAGCTCTTCCCCCTCTCTCTCAAACTCTCCATCTACCTGGATCACACATACACATGCATATCTCACTCGCACTTGATAGGCCCATCTAAAACTCTATCTCTCCCCCTCGTTCTCTCTCCATCTCACACGCACACACACACACAATCCCATGCCTAGCTAGCCAAGTATGATGGTCTCTCACTCAATTGTAGGCACACGCAGTCCCCCCTATATGTATATAACTAGCTAATCTTAGTCTCCATCACAAACATGTGCATGGTCTAGCTATCTCGATTTCTCTTGGGGCATCTTTCTATCGCGCATGCATCTCCATCGATATCCCACCCATATAGTTCCCTCACGATCTCGAGGGGATCTCTCTATCACAAACACACCCTCTCGCCCTCCCCATGCGTCCATGTTCTCCATGTGTCCCAAGTGTCCCTCTCGACCTTTGTTCCTTGTTGGCCAGACCTCTATTGGACATTTTCTATAGGGGTGTCTCTCTTCGTTGCAAACAATCACACACTAGCTATCTTCGTGTATCTCCTAGCCTCACTTTTCTATCTCGGAGATGCATGCGTGTTATGTTCCCCTAAGAAACGAAAAAACACACTCTCTCTCTCTCTAATTTATCGTTTGATGTCACTTTCTCTTTCACACACATACTCTTTTTGCACACTTACTCATTCTCCTTCACACGCACTTGATCTCTCTCGACTTAGGCACTCTCCTCGGTCCATAGCATATTGATTTATTGAAAAGTCAAACATCACAGAGTTTGACAATGTACGTGGAGAAAAACAATTACATCTAGAACGGCAAACATATACCATTAGATTCACCATGAGATGTAGTTTCGTATGATGTATCTTTGGTATTGAAGATATAAATAACATTTGTGTAAACCTGATCAAAGTTTCCAAAGTTCCACTTCTAAAAAATTTGCATGCACTACATTATCGAGCGGATGGAATATCTCTTTCCCCCTCTCAGCTATCTGACGCACCACTCAGCCTTATCGGGGCTCCTCAATCTCTCTCAAACTTTATATCTCCCTGGTTCGCACATACACATGTCTCGCTCGCGCTATACATATAGACCCATCCAACACTCTCCGCCCTTGTTCTCTCTCTATGTGACACACACCCCCCTAATAAGTACCATAATCCCTCACTCCATCATAGGCGCAAGCACTCCCCCCCTAAGTATGATTATCTCTCACTAGCCATCAGGAACACACGTATTGTCTCCTTCCATCCATACGTCTATCTCTATATCTCTCGGGGTATCTTCTATCGAGCACACACCTTGTCACTCGATCTCCCATCCATGTAGTCCCATCACGATCTCCAGGGGATCTCTGTATGACAAACATACACTCTCTCCTCCCCATGTATGCATTTTCTCCATACGTCTCTCTCGACCTCTCTCCCTTGTTTGTCAGACCCCTCTTGGCCACGTGCTAGGAGTCTTGCTCTCTCGGTTACAAACAACCCCAGACTATCTCCTCACCTTGCTTCAGTTGTTGAAGATGCATGTGTCATATGTTTGCATAAGACACACACGTTTTTTCTTGACTTTTATCGAGTGTTGTCCATGTCTCTTTCACACACGCACACACACTTTTTCACTCACTCTTTCTATTTCTCTCTCTCTCTCTCTCTCTCTCTAGTTAGGGACTCTCTCACGTCCATAAGCATATGGATGTTTTGAAAAGTCAAACCTCAGAAAAGTTTGACCAGGTATATGTGGAGAAAAACATTTACATCTGGAACGATCATTAGATTCATCACAACATGTACTTACTTCATACTATCAGTTATTTTTGGTATTGTGATATAAGTAATTTCTTTATAAACTTGGTCAAACTTTCAAAAGTTTGACTTTAAATTTTTTTTGGAACTACACTATCGAACGGAGGGAGTAGCTCTTTCTCTCTCTCTGCTATCTCTCACGGGCCTCCCCTCTCACTCCAACACTCTATACCGACGGATTATATGCTCACTGTGTCAGCGTATAGCTCTCTATATTGTTTAGTTGAACGGTCAACCAGTCCACATGCTGCCTTGTCAGCTCGTGTTCTGTATCTTCGTGTGCTGGCCCATGTGGCAGTGGGTGAAAATAAGTAAACTAGAGGCCCATCTGACACGCGGTGAAGCAAACAAAGTTGAAACCACTCGGGGAAGCACCCCGCACGCTAGTAAATTGAGGGCGCATTGAGGACACACTTCTTCCGCGTGAAGGACGCACTCGCGCACAATTCACCACTGCGCGGCGGCATGCACAGAAGGACGCACTCGCGCACACCCAGCACACAACACACACCAGCACACGTGTACACCGGCGTCGCCGCCGGTTGAGATGGATGGCGAGGCAGCCAACAAGCGGAAGCGGCTCGAGCCAAAACTGCATCCGGTGAGCCTGGACTTCATCAGCAGCCTCCCCGACGACATGCTGCTCGTCATCATCGGCCTCCTCCCCACCAAATCTGCCGTGCGGACCGCCCTGCTCTACCGACGGTGGCGCCCCTTTGGCGCCGCGTCCCCCTCAACCTCACCGTCGACAGCTGCCTCTGCAACGGGGATTACAACGCATGGCCGCAGTCTCCAAGATCCTTTCATCGCACCCTGGGCCAGCCAGACGCCTTGACATTCACATGTTCAGTACCAACTGCAAGGTCCAACCCAAGTTCGACAAGTGGTTCTTATCCGTCGCCCTAGATCAACTTGAGGAGCTCAGATTTGAAGCTGGACAATGTCGCTCTCTGCCGCCGTCCGCGCTCCGCCTCGCGCCAACGCTGTGTCGCGCCAGCTTCAGCTCCTGCTATCTTCCCCAGATTAATGTCGCGCCCGCCCTTCTTCTCCCTCAACTCAAGCAGCTCGACCTCTTCGACATTGTCATCTCGAAGAAGGCTATGAAGCACCTGCTCCGCAGCTGTACTGCGCTCGAGTACCTTCATCTTGAGCAGATGCACGGGTTCATTAGCCTCCACATCGCCTCGACGAATCTCCGGTGGATTTATGTGTCTTGCTGGCCCCGCAACAAGACATCATTTGGGAGGAGATCACTCCAGCTATTCCATGTTATGGTCATTGAGAATGCGCCTTTCCTTGAGATATTGCTTGTATCAGATCTAGAAGGTCCAACAAAAATCAGGGTCATTGATGCGCCGAAATTGACAGCGTTGGTGCACTCATCTGCCAAATTCTCCGAACTCTTTATTGGTTCCGTAATCGTTCAAGTACAACACTCATATTCTTCTCCGTCTTCTTGAAATTCATATTTTTAAATTTCTTCTTGATGTATTTACGGCCGTCTTCCAGAAAATGATTCCCACAAGCTTGACCCAGTCTATGCGCACAGTGAAGATCTTGGCAATAAAATCTATCGGCCCCAATCTGGATCAAGTTGTTGGATTCCATACATGCTTTCCGTGCACGGAGAAGCTACTCATCGAGGTGAAACTTCTTTCCTATTAGTAAATGGTAATCACAACGTAGCTCAATTTTTTTCGTAATTTTCCCAAATTACGATGACAAGTGTAGTGTTCAAAACTGCATCTACGCACAACACTGAAAGAAATGTTTTTAGTATTTTTTATCACGTGATCACCTGCATCGTATTTTTGTTGTACTACTATAGTAGCCTAGGCTAGTCATAGTGGAAAGTAACTTAGACTACTCCAGTAACTCTATGGTTACCCTAAGAGCAAGTACTACCTCCGTCCTGGTTTACTCTTCCTATTTTGTAGCATCAAAATTTGACCATAGATTTAACTGACAAAATGTTAATGCATGTCACTAAGAACTATATCGTTGGATTCGTATTTGAACATAATTTCAAATGGTGTAATTTTTAGTGACATTCATTGGCATTTTCTTACTTAAATCTATGGTCAAAATATTATACTAAATAAGAGGTAGTACAAAATTGGGCTATAATGGCCCTCCACTATGTAGGCCAAAACACGTGCCAAATTCACTTGTGATGCATTCGGCATTGATGCCCCTCCATTGCTCACCTGGTGCCCCAATCTGGATCACCTACTTTGCTCCGTAGCCAAATTAACTCACGCAATGAAAAAACACTTGCGTGGGAGAGAGAGAGAGAGGACCGAGGCAATAAAAAAACACTTGTTTGGGAGAGTGAGAGGCTGGTGTAGTTGGTTTGATGATTTGTTTATACATGTGGGTCTGTGTGCACAGCAGTGCCAACTCTCTCACATCGCGAGAGCGGTGCCAAAATCTTTTGATTTGACATCGATGCGTATTATGTGGCATAGTTTTGCGAAATATGGCATCGGCCACATAGTGGAAGGCAACAAATGCCCAAGCTCTTCATTTACTCCTAGGTAAATGAGAGGAAAGAGAAAGAGAGAGAGAGAGAGTGAAAAAATATCACTAGCCAGCCAACCCTATCGTATGAGCGAATGATCTTGGTACCTCTTGATGACACGACAATCTTATAGAACTAGCTGCTCTAATATGTTCTCTTCTTTTGCAGATAAAAGAAGACCTGAAAGTGGAAAATGTGCTGCGCTATAACAATCTCATCGAATGCCTTGATCTCCATCTTACAGAAATTGATTTGATCGACCACCGAGGCAGCACATCTGAGATTAAATTGGCCAGGTTCTTTGTTCTGGAGGCAAGTGTGCTCAAGGTAATGAGGTTTGGCATTCTCTGGCACAACAATGAATGGCGTGCTGATCACCGCAAGCGTCTAAGCCTAAATGACAAAGTCTTCGCAGAAGCTGAATTTGTTTTTGAAACATCAAGTGGACAGAGACTCGAAAACTTATTTGCCAATTAGTGACTTGTCAGGGTGGTGGATTTTAGTTTGTACGATAATGCTGCATCCACCTAAAGTAACAAAAGTTCTTACGTAAACTTCCTTGTAATTCCCTCTTCGTATGTGCATCATTACTCCTAACATTTGTAATATCAGTTCGAAACTTGTAATATTACCGTGTCCTATTCCTGCGTTTTCAAAATCATGCGAATCAAACAGGTCCTGAGTTGGTGATGATGTTGTGCCGACCAACTTTCACCAATAGCCGTCGGATCTAGATCTGACGCATACAAACCAAACTTCTCCAGTTTTGTAAAAAGATGCCCGCACTTATTCCCTATTTACAAACAACTCTTTCTCTCTCACAATCAGCCTTATCTCCTCCCCACCAAATATAGAAGGCCATGGAAAATCTGGCATGATGGCCGCTGCCGGCGCCGTTGTAACACCCCGGATGTAACTTTCCATATTTGTAACTCCAACTCTTGCCATTTTCGGCATTGTGATATGATATTCCCTCCGTGGTTGGGTTTTTCTTCATTTTTTCTTTTTGTCCATGTCATGCCTTTCATATCATGTCATCATGTGCATCTCATTTGCATACGTGTTCGTCTCATGATTCCGAGCATTTTCCCCGTTGTCCGTTTTGCAATCCGGCACTCCTATGTCCCCCGTCGTCCCCTTTTACATTTTTCCATGAGCGGGTACTAAACTTTCTCGAAATGGACCGAGCCTTGCCAAGTGGCCTTGGTACACCACCGGTAGACCACCTGTCAAGTTTCGGGTCATTTGGAGCTCGTTTGGTACTCCAACGGTTAACCGCACTCTCGCAAAGGCCTCTTTTAAGTTGCAGCCCAACACCCCTCCAAAACAGCCAAATAACCCATGTAAGTCACTTCCATGCTCTCCGTCGTCGGATCACGATCGTGTGGGCGAAAACTACACTCCATTTGGAGCTTCCTAGCTCCTTCTACCTATAAATATAGCCTCCCCCTTCGAAAATTTCCGGATCCCGAAACCCTAGCCCCGCTCCCTCCGCGCCGGACACGTCCAGTCAGCCGACGAAAGCTCCGCCGCCCGGACCAATCAAGCGGCGCCACGTGGCGCGCCCGCCCGCCGCCGCCCAGGGCGCGGAGGCCCTCCGCCCAGTCGCCGCCGCCTCCGGGCGCGTCCCGTCCACGCCGCCGCCGGGAGCTGCAGCGCGCCGCGCCGGCGCCGCTCCGCCAGCCGCGCGCGCCATCCCGGCGTCCGCCGGCCGAGCCGCCGCCCTCGGCCAGATCCGGTGGCCTCGCGACCGGATCCGGCGCCCCATCTCCGCCCCGGCCTCTCCTTCCTCCTCTCCGGCGTCTCTCCGGCGAGCCCGACCTCGCCTCGGTTCGCGCGCAGCCCTCGGTTGACTTTCCCCCGAGCCCGTTTTCCTCTAAGTTTTTATTCTGTCAGTAATTTGTTGCATTTTCATCATGCCATAACTTTGCACCCGTAGCTCCGTTTCGGGCGTGTAGCATACCAAATTGTTCGCCTCGAAGAGTAGATCATCTCATTCCATTGCATAATTTTCATTTGAGCTCATCTTGATGCCGTAAATGCTGTTAGAAGAGGGCTAGGTGATGTTAGTTTCCGATTCTTATCAGAAGATGCACTTTTGTCATTTTTGCCATGATTGATGTGTGCATCCTATGATCTTGAGTCCTACATGTGTTTTTAATATGCCATGCCATCTTTACAGGGGTGTATGTCATGTATTTTTTTGATCTCTGTGGTGACTAGCACAAGCATGCAAACTAGGCTTCATGATGTTGCTGATTTCAGCCCCTGTTTTGCTGATATTTTTATGCCATGTTTACTTGATGCTACAGAGAGATCCATGCATATTTTGAGATACTTCAGTAAGGATGCTTGGAACATATGGTTATGATCTATCCATCCATGCCTTTTTTTGCAATTATGGAGTGCCATAGATTGAGTCAATCGAGCTCTACGTTTGCTATAAAATGTTTCCTGGCAGATTGTTTACATGTTATTCAATTTTGCCAAGGTTGTTGTAGTTGATCCGTGTATGCTATGATGTTGTTCTTGCCATGTATATCTTCTATGCCATATCTGCTTGATGGATGTATGCTTAGTTTATCATGAAATGCTCTGTAGTGAGTGCATCAAGCTCGCGAAGATGCCTACTTAATTCTGTCAATGTCATGCCCTGTTTGCTGAATCTGTTAACGAGACTTGCTATTTTGACATGGGTGCTATTGTATTTTATGATCCCTTTTGGCTCATGGTCAGTAAGGGACTTTTGTTCTATGTTTTTATTAGATTAATGACATGCCTTGTTTTGCTATTATAAGTTCCTGTAGCATGTTGTTTGCTTGCTCTGAACATTGCTTCCTGATGTTGTTTCTGCCATGTTCAGTATTTTCCCTAAGTCTGTGAAGCTGATATGTTTTACACTTTTGCCATTCTTGTTTTAACCTGTTATGATGAGATATAGCCGTAGCTCATTGTTCATCTTTTGTCAAGCATCTTGTGTAGATCACTGCCATATGCTTTGCTGGTATGTTTGGGTGCAGTAGCTTAATTTCTTGTTGCTTGCTAAGTGGCATCATGCTGTTAATGGCAGATTTGTGTCATTCTTGTTTTGCTTGTCATTTGCAAACCGTGCATCCGTTTCCGGTGATCTTTATATCGATTTCAACCGAAATCATCTCACCTTTCCAGCGGCATACTTGGTTTGCCAAGTTGATGCCTGGTTCATCATTTTCCTTCCGGAGCACGCATACGCATTGCATCTCACATCTCGTATATCATGCCATTATTGTGGTTCCTTTGTTTGTGTTCTTGCTTTGGGTAGAGCCGGGAGACGAGTACGTGAACGAGGAACCTGTTGAGAACGCTTACGAGGATCAAGCTTTCGACAACTCTGAGAACTTTGCAGGCAAGATGACCATACCCTCGAAATCACTTCTATCTTTGCTATGCTAGATGCTCGCTCTTTTGCTATGCCTATGCTACGATGCCTATCACTTGCTTTATCATGCCTCCCATATTGCCATGTCCAGCCCCTAACCATCCTTTCCTAGCAAACCGTTGATTGGCTATGTTACCGCTATGCTCAGCCCCTCTTATAGCGTTGCTAGTTGCAGGTGAAGTTGAAGTTTGTTCCTTGTTGGAACATGGAGACGTTGTTACTTGTTGGAACATGTTTACTTGTTGGGGATATCATAATATATCTGCTATAATTAATGCATCTATATACTTGGTAAAGGGTGGAAGGCTCGGCCTTATGCCTGGTGTTTTGTTCCACTCTTGCCACCCTAGTTTCCGTCATACCGGTGTTATGTTCCTTGATTTCGCATTCCTTACACGGTTGGGTGATTTATGGGACCCCATTGACGATTCGCTTTGAATAAGACTCCTCCAAAGAAGGCCCAACATTGGTTTTACCATTTGCCACCTAAGCCTTTTTCCCCGGTTTTCGCGAGCCCGAGGGTCATCTTTATTTTAACCCCCCGCACTTTTGAGTGCTCCTTCGAGTCTTGGCCCGAACCGAGCAGCTGCGGGGCCACCACGGGAAACTCGAGGCTTGGTTTTACTCGTAGCTTGACTTATCCGGATGTGCCACGAGAACGAGATATGTGCAGCTCCTATCGGGATTTGTCGGCACAATCGGGCGGCTTTGCTGGTCTTGTTTTATTGCCGTCGAAATGTCTTGTAGTCCGGGATTCGAGATCGATCGGGTCTTCGGTAGAAGGAATATCCTTCGTTGACCGTGAGAGCTTATAATGGGCTAAGTTGGGACACCCCTGCAGGGTATTATCTTTCGAAAGCCGTGCCCGCAGTTATGAGGCAGATGGGAATTTGTTAATGTCCGGTTGTAGAAAACCCGAAGTTGACCTTAATTAAAATACATCAACCGCGTGTGTAACCGTGATGGTCTCTTCTCGGCGGAGTCCGGGAAGTGAACACGATGTTGGAGTTATGTTTGACGTAAGTAGTTCAGGATCACTTCTTGATCGCTACTAGCTTCACGACCGCGCCTTGCTTCTCTTCTCGCTCTCTTTTGCGAATGTAGCCACCATATCTGCTAGCCGCTTGCTGCAGCTCCACCTCACAACTCTGTCCTTCCTATAAGCTTAAATAGTCTTGCTCTCGCGGGTGTGAGATTGCTGAGTCCCCGTGACTCACAGATTCTACCAAAACAGTTGCAGGTGCCGACGATGCCAGTGCAGGTGATGCAACCGAGTTCAAGTGGGAGCTCGACGAGGAACGTGGTCGTTACTATGTGTCTTTTCCTGTTGATCAGTAGTGGAGCCCAGTTGGGACGATCGGGGATCTGTGTAGCATTTGGGGTATCTTCTTTATTTTGGTTCCGTAGTCGGACCTTGAGTGTAATCTGAATGATGGATGTTTAATTATGTATTGTGTGAAGTGGCATTGTAAGCCAACTATGTATCTCTTTCCCTTATGTATTACATGGGTTGTGTGAAGATTACCTCACTTGCGACATTGCTTTCAATGCGGTTATGCCTCTAAGTCGTGCTTCGACACGTGGGAGATATAGCCGCATCGAGGGCGTTACAGCCGTCCACCCCCAATCTTGGTGTTTCGTGCAATGCACGGGCATCTACGCACGGGAAATTATGTCGAACACGACTAGTTGTAAGCAGGCTAGGTCTACAACCATGATGATAGTGACTGCAGACGGTGAGGCTGACTATGGTATGCCGAACACGGCGCCTATACTCAGGTGTCATCTCCGGCGTAGGGTCTTGTCACTTCACTGTGAGGAGCAGCACGTAATAATTTGACCAACGGGTAGTACAGTGCTACTACATTGGTAGTACTACTACTAGTACTAGCACCACCGTCTGGATTTAGTAGTACTACCACGTCCATCTGGATTTAGTATTTGACTAGCAATATCTAGTAGTGCATGTCACAAAAAATGTACTACTCCCTCTGTAAATAAATACATGGTGTATTTTTTTATTCCTATCGGCGAGATAACTTAATGTCTTTTTGCTACTTAATGGGATAACATGCAATGAACTAACCATTGCATGTGATGTTTGGTAGTCTCAAGTCATTGAAAGCATGCATGGCCCACATCTCTCATTGGTTGATATGTCACGAAATAAGAAACAAGGAGGGAGTTAATGTACCGTGCCTAAGTGTTTTGGGATTATTTGGTTTTCGTAAGGTGACTTACACAACATTTTTGGTTACATGCATTAACATTTTATTAGTTAAATCAAAGGTCAAAACTTGGCGCAAAATGCAAAGGGGACCAATAAACCATTAAACATCAAAGTTCTCTCATTTGGCCCCCAACTAGAGGTCCGGTGAAATGACTATACTGCACCGGCATGGAGGGGGACGCGGCTTCATTGACTTACTGCACCTGACTTTGGGTGTATGGCACGTGGGCCCAACGGGTGGCTGGCCAACCTGTCATATAGCCAAAGGCAGGTGCAGTAGAGGGGTGAGGAGTAGATGGTCAACACGCACGTGAAGTCAACGCAGTCTGTACTTCTCATATAAAGGCTCCCGCCAGTCCAATCTACGAAATCCTATGCACCTACGCACCAAAGGGCAAGAGTGATCACTCCAATCGCAAGATCAGTTGACTAGAAGCTAGACCCATGGAGGCGATGAGCGCGAGCTTCAGCCGGCTGTGCCAGATGGTCCATGACACCGGCCTGCAGCCCGGCACCGAGGAATGTCTCCAGGTAGTGCTTGAGGCCGCCAGGGCGAGGGGCCGCTTGGATGACAGCTTCTTCTCCTTGTTTGATGAGGTCCTCGTCGGCTTCCTCGACAAGTTCACCGTCGTCAAGAAGCTCGCGGACGACCTTGATGTACGCCTCCAGCCCACGCGCCCAGGCTCTGTGATGCCTGCCAACCTGAACGGCCTCTATGGTGACAACCTCTTCAATGCACTGGTGCCCTGCGACTGCCCGCTGTCGCGCCGGAGAATGTCCATCTCAAGGTCGCGCTCGCTGCACAGCACCTGGCGCTGCAAGATACCATCGACATAATCACCCACGTCTATGCGCAAATCGTCCACAAGGACTACTACATGCAAGAGGAGGACGATAGGACGCTGGCCTTCTTGGACCGCAAGGCAACCTTGGACGGCATTGTTCAGAAGCACGTTGAGCTTGCCACCAACGCCACTGCTCCTCACACATCGGTTGGTGACCCGGTACACTAGGGCGTGAGGATGTCGTTGATGGATCCGTATGTATCTTTATCTTTCCGTCAAATCCATGTAGTAGTATATGGTACTACTAGTAATTATCTTACCTTTCGCGTCAACTTCATAATTTTCATACGTACTCCATGCATGAACCACGCCAGAACCAAACTTCTCATTACTCTAGGGAAAATTGTTATTTATATCTATTGGTTGCACCATGGACCAGAACCAAATTTTACAAGTTACAATTTCAAAAGGAAAAGCCTGCCGTGTTCGCGTCGCACTCCCACACAGTTGGTACGGCACGCCGCTCAAGGGGGAATGCGTGTTGTGTTGCATTTTCACTTAAAGTGGGACCGCAGTTGAGCAAACCGACTATCGGCAAACCCCCACCCCGCCCACCGCACAATGGCTGAGAAAACAGGAGGGAGAAGAGATGGCTGTAGCACGGACTCAAAGAAAATTGGTGTCGGGTGGGACTCGTGTGGGTGGCGTGTGCTAGACTGCTAGACATGAATGCTAGTTATGGCTCATGCCACCACACTATATCGAGGTGCTGGTTACGTAGAACAAATTTCCTGGAGTCCGTGCTCAACCCTCCTCTATCTCTCTTCTCAGCCAGCCAGCAGACGCGCGGAGCCCATCGTCTGTTTGCTCATATGCGGTCCCACATGTCAGTGAAAACGCAAGAGGACCCACTGAACCTGCACATCTTTCACCTTGACGTGCTGGTGATGAAAAACAAATCCAATAAAGATCTTCGGTGGCCGCTTTTGGAGTTACTCAAGAGTAGTAAGATTCTATTTACAGTTTAACCCAAGATGCACATCACGTGGCTTCAACTACCACTCTATTTTCCTGCATGACATGACATGGATGCTGGATTTCCCACGCGTCGGCAAAAGGAGGAAGAACTCGACCAATTCTTCGGTTGTGCTCTCGGATTAGACTAGTTGCGCTAACTTAAAATTTTATTGTGTAGAATGGATGCAAGTTTTGGTATTGGGCAGAAGAGTACAACTATATATTGATAGAGCACAATTTAGTAGATGTTCTAGCACTTTTAGCTAGCATAGAGGCTAGAGATGAGACTAGTGCACTTGTTGATAGAATAGAGGCTAGACATGTCTACTTCTTTACACTCGAAGAAGAAAGAAGCACGCAAGATCTAGCCTCCGCAGATCAACAATGAATGCATCAAGAAGACACTAATCCAACTTACAGGAGCAGTTATGGAAGTTGGATATCTTCTGAAATGTATTCTTGTGGTTCTTGTTTTCTTTAGTCTTGCTTTTCTAGTCAAAATTTTGGTGATGTATTTCCATGTACCAAAAAATCAATGATGAAAAAAAGATATGTGTTTTCAAAGAAAAATGTACGCGGCCGGGATGCATGGCCACCGCATCCGAGAAATGGCCCGGACACAACCCCATTGCCTACCCAAACAGACAGAATCCAGGAAAAATGGAGGTCCGTTTGGGGTCGTGCGTTGGAGTTGGCCTTACAAGTGGGACAGCAGTTGAGGAAACCGACTGTCGGCAAACCCCCAGCTCGCCCGCCGCGCGATGGCTGAGTTAGAGAAACGACGAGGTTGAAGAGATTGATGTAGCATGGACTCCAAGAAATATGGTGTCATATGGAAGTTGTGCTGGTGGCGTGTGCCGTACTCCTAGACGTGAATGCTTGTTCTGGCCCATGCCACCCTACTACTCCTAGTACTTATAGTAGTAGTATCAAGGATTCGAGGTGCTGGTTATGTAAAGTGAACACATTAGCATATGGCCCACCTCACACTGTGGCCAAATTTCCTGGAGTCTGTGCTAGGTTAAAAAGTGTTCTTTGTGAGGATGGGTGGCTGGTCTCAAGTTTAAAAGTTGTTGTATTACATACGTAGATGTAGAGATAGTGCAGCATGTGAAGCTAGTACAAATAGTGTACTATTGTTGATTGGCCTCATCCGGTAACCTGTTGCAATGCACGTACAATTATGTATTCGGAAAATATTTTTTTGCCTCGTCGCAGCACCCACTCAGATAAGCGACTCGAAAGCCATTCATAAATTTCGTAAGTTTATCACAGGCATATCATTTTATTACATACAACAGGTCATCAACCCAAAACGACAACGAGGATACATTATAAATACTAAAGTTTTCATCACACAACAAATAACAACCAATGAAATGAACTTCAACTCAACCAATCCTCGGCGTTGGAAATGCTTGCTTTGAACCTGGCGATTCTCTAGGAAGAGCCAACTACTGTCAATCTCGAGACCAACGCATGACTGATCATCCAGGCTGAAGCGGCCTACTATATCACGACCAGGGTAGGGAACCACCACAATGACCGACGTATAGATACAGTTGCTTCTCATAAATTGTAGTAACATTGTGTCAACAGCAGTTGGATCGCCTTTCACCATCATTAGATAGTGTTTTCCAAGGAAGCGCGAGTTTTCTCCAAGACTATCAATACTGTACCAGGGAAAAGGTGTTGGCGCCAGCACACTAGTATCCATCTCGAATACCATGCAACGGGTGTTGGAATAGGTCCGGAGAGTGTGACCATGTGAGACAACACCTGCTCCCTCAGTAGTAACATCAGCAGTGGGCTGTATACAGACAAGAAGGGGTGAAACATCGAAATTAGTTGCCAGCCGGCAGTGAGCATATGGGCCCTGCTCGTCCTCATGCTCGTGATCATCACCATCGTCATCTCCCCCTTGGTTATAAAAATTTTCAAGTATAGGTGGTCGAATGTTCACGGGACCTTGGAAACACAAGAAGAAGGTTAATTAGTAGAGAAGGGAAACTTGCTAACTCGCATGCATGTGGATGAAACAATTATAATTACGGTGGACAAACGAGGATCCCATGCAAAAACAGTGCCACGAGTGGTGGCAGCAAACACAAGACCCTCGTATTGAATTGCATCACAGTACATATCCGTGTATAGAAACTGATTTTTGAGCAATATCCATCCAGTCCAACCATGAAGGACGACAACAAGCTTGTCGAAGATAGCAACAACTTGATAGTCCTTGTAATTCCAAGAGCGGTTGGGAAATTGACAAATTGCTATCTTCCGTAGACGACAGTCACCATGATCGTATTTGAACGTACGTAGATCATCTGTGTGCTCAACCTCAGGGCACTCGGAGTTTTTGGAAGTTGAATCCGCGAGTGTACACATTCACAAGTTCCCACTCGCAATTGTACACAATATAAACAACCCAATATCCATTTGTGCCAGCCCATGCCTTAGCATGAAGCAATGGCATCTTGACATCACACGTATCATTATCAAGTGGCATCAACTTGCACAAGGCGAGGCCTCCATCGTCCGCGCCCATGCGAACAGGCTTATAGCGAAGAAGATAAGGGAGATCAAACCGCTCTTGGACCCTTGGGTTCCTTGTAATGATGTTATTAGTTGAGTCAAGAATGGTCTTGAATGAACCTGCCATGCTAGCAGAGGTGATGACGTCACACCGATCAATGAGTTCCCCCACCACGTCATCTTTCAGATCGAGGCAATAATAACGGGGTCGTTTCGGGCTTGTTCCCTCCATGGAGAAGACGATCGAACAATGGTAGAAGGAAGGGTGAAGGAAAATGGACGAGGGAGGAAGAGCGTGCGACAACAGTTCCAAATCGAGAGGGAAAGGCGAAGAGTCGGTGGACGGTTGCCAGTTTGCCATGGTACATGAATAGGCGCCCGGCCTAAACGTCCTTTCGGAAATTGTACAAAAGGACTCGCCGTCGTCTCACTGACATGTTGGAACAGGACCACATGTCAACGAAACATGGTGTGTAATTTCTCGTGCAAAATGCGATCTGGCCGCGTTGGCCCGAGGTGCCGCATTAGTTATCGACCTTTATTTTTTAACATACAATCTGAGTTGATAGCTCTTGTGGTCATCACACGTGAGCGGATATATTGGTGGGCTAGGTGGGCAGGCGGCAACAATCTAAGTGCTAAAAGAGTTGATCCCGAAAAAAGAGTTGATCCAATGCTTGGATTTGTTTGGATTTTCCAACTATGACCATTGGATAGAGTGAATCAATGGCTTACATTTAAAGTTATTCTCATACTATAGAATGGTATAGGAACGTGGAGAGATTTGGTTGATTTTATATCGTTGAATAATATAAAATATTATGAGTGCAGACGCTCCACCCGAGGTTTGTTGCTCCTTCTCGGTCGTCGGGAATATATGTTCTTCCACTCTTTCGTTTAAGACATGAGCTTTGTTCATCCTGTTGCCGACACGCGGGACATCTATATGCCTCCATTTTACAAAATAATATTCTATGCCTCCATGACACGCGGAACATCTAGCATCTAGGTGGCGTGTCACGCAAGAAAATGGAGATATGCAGTGCGTAAGTGAGTCGTGCACTTCGATGGCACCTAGTACTACGCAATATTTTTTCTCCTCGATGGCACGTGAATAGTGCATGTACTCAATGACAGAGCACGGGATGGTAGCCATGGACATGGTCGGCCCTTTTTGAAGAGAGTACTTATAAATACGTAACTTTGATGTGCCCCATCAACTCACAGAACGACAAGAAGCTTGCTTACTACGCCTTCTCCCTCGCCAACGCGGGCGCGGTGGCTCGCAGCATGAGGATAAACTTTTGCATACAAGCGGAGGACGTGCAGCAGTTCATTTGGTGTCAGATTGCCAGAAGTAGTACCATCATTATTGTTCGACTTCCGAAAGAGGAGAAGAGCTAAGTGCAAGGTCACCTACTAACCTAGTACAGTACAACTATAGCCAAAGTTGGTCCACCTTTTTAGAGCATGGTTAATTAATATAGGCGGCTCTTGCAGCGGCACATCATTTAGAGCAAGTACTCTCTTCGTAGGATCAAAGGAAGTGAAACAAAAGTTGGAGTGGAAGCTAGATTGCCAATTAAAACATGACTACATAGGAAAAAATCCAATAGCATTCTATCCTATGAATCAAACGACCAATGTAGGAAAATTATGAGGGGGGTCTCTCCAACAGTGTTCCTCGGCTCACACCTAGCATCACGGTGGTCAAACTTGCAGTCATTCATCTGGTACACATGGCATCTCAGATCTGGTACTCCAATATTAGGTTGGATCTATGTGATGTAAAACTTCATATACTAACCGGATGCTGGCTATACTACTACGGTACTCACACTCCAAGAAATGACTTGAAAACCATTCATAAATTGAGTCTATGGCACGCATTTGCAAATGTACCATTTATTACATACAAAGTCATGAACACACAATGACAACGATGATACATGTTGGATTATAGATTATTTCCAACAAAACATTCTAGTAAATACTGAAGTTTTCATCACACACCAAATAACAAGCAATGAAATGAACTTCAACTCAATCAATCCTTGGCGTTGGAAACGCTTGCTTTGAACCATAGGTGCTCTGGGAAGGGCCAGCTATTGTCAATATCGAGAGCAATGCAGGACTGATCATCCAGGCTGAAGCAGCATATATCAGGAGCATGGTAGGGAACCACCGCAATGTCCGCGGTATATATACAGTTTCTTCTCATAAATGGTAGTAACGTTGTGTCAACAACAGCTGGATCGCCTTTAACCATCCTTGGATAGTTTGGTCCAAGGAAGAGCGAGTTTGCTCGAAGACTACCAATACTGTACCAGGGAGAAGGTGTTGGCGCTAGCACACTAGTATCCATCCCGAATACCCTGCAACGGGTGTTGGAATAGGTCCGGAGAGGGCGACCATAGGAGACAACACCTGCTACCTCAGTAGTAACAATCACAGTGCACTGTATACAGACAAGAAAAGGTGATCCATCGGAATTAGATGCCAGGCGCCACTGATTATATAAGTTCTGCTCGTCCTCATGCTCGTGATCATCACCATCATCATCTCCCCCTTGGTTATAAAATGTTTCAAGTATAGGTGGTGGAATGTTCACATGACCTTGGAAACATAAGAAGAAGGCTAATTAGTAAAGGGAAACTTGCTAACCCTCATGCATGTGGATGAAACAATTATAATTACGGTGGAAGACAAACATACCGAAACTATGGGGATCCCATGCAAAAACAGTTCCACGAGTGTTGGCACCAAACACAAGACCCTCGTATTCAATTGCATCACAGTACTCATCCGTGTACAGAAACTGATTTTTGAGCAATATCCATCCAGTCGAACCACGAAGGACGGCAACAAGCTTGTCGAAGATAGAAACAACTTGATAGTTCTTGTAATTCCAAGAGAAGTTGGGAACTCGAGAAATTGCTATCTTCCGTAGACGACAGTCACCATGATCGTATTTGAACGTACGTAGATCATCTGTGTGCTCAACCTCAGGGCACTCGGAGATTTTTGGAAGTGGAATCCGTTGACGAGTGTACACATTCACAAGTTTCCACTCGCAATTGTACCCAATATAAACAGCCCAATCTCCATTTGCGCCAGCCCAGGCCTTACCCTGAAGCGATGGCATCTTGACATCACACGTATCATTATCAAGCGGCATCAACTTGCACAAGGCAAGGCCTCCGTCGTCCGCGCCCATGCGAACAGGCTTATAGCGAAGAAGATAAGGGAGATCAAACCGCTCCTGGACCCTTGGGTTCCTTGTAATGATGTTATTAGTTGAGTCGAGAAAGGTCTTGAACGAACCTGCCATGCTTGCCGAGGTGATGACGTTGCACCGATCAGTGAGTTCCCCCACCACGTCATCTTTCTGATCGGGCCAGTTTGCCACGGTACACGAAGAGGCGTCCCGGCCTACACGTCCTTTCAGAAATTGTACAAAAGGACTTGTCGTCGTCTCACTGACATGCTGGAACGGGACCACTTGTCAACGAAACATGGTGTGTAATTTCTCGTGCAAAATGTGATCTGGCCGCGTTGGCCCGAGGTGACGCATTAGTTATCGACCTTTATTTTTTAACATACAATCTGAGTGGATAGCTCCTGTGGTCATCACATGTGAGCGGATATATAGGTGGGCAGGCGACAACAATCTAAGTGCTAAAAGATTTGATCTCGATAAAATAGTTGATCCAATGCTTGGTTTTGTTTGGATTTTCCAACTATGACCATTGGATAGAGTGAATCAATGGCTTACGTTCAAAGTTATTCTCATACTATAGAATGGTATAGGGATGTGGAGAGATTTGGTTGATTTTATATCGCTGAATAATATAAGAAAAAAGTGGCTAAACAGAACAAAAATGGGACTTAATCCACATATGCTGCCTGGATATTTGTTGCTCTAGGCAACCATACCTCCCTCACCACTCTATGCGTCCGTGGAGGTACATCGTACTGGTGTGCCCACTGTGCGAATGGGTCTCCCATGCTCTTATTGCCACTTTTTTGCTGTTAGTATAACGTCAGTGGTAAAGTCAACCAATGCTACTGCTAAAGTGAAGCCACATTTAACTAATGCCGCACTCAGTCTAATGCCACCGATAAATTTAAGCAATGCCATTTAATGTCTCTGGATTATTTTAGGGTTAGCTGTTGATTGTGGATGTATTAAAGATTTTTTAGCTAAGGCATTCTAATGTTGTTGCACAACCAGTATACCAACGATGAAACTTGTTACTACCTTCAGATTTTTGCCTTTATTAATGCTTATAGATTACATACCTCACTTTCATGAGATAAGTCAATTTTTTTGTATGGTGTCACCCAAATGCCAAGGCGCTGATGTCATTTTATTTTGGTTAAACTGCACAAAAAATTATGAAGACAAGAGGAAAGGTCAAGAGTGCGCACCTCCTCCTTTGGCTATTGTATTGATTTGTTCGATCAAGTTTTTATGTTTGATCGATTATCAAGATTGGGATAGCAATTTTTCATGTCCACTCGAGTTCGAAATGATATTTACCTTGAAGGTACATGGTTTGCAATTTTTTAATACTGTCATTAGTTAATAATGCTAGTTACCTTCAGACTTTTGTATTTGGTTTAATGCTCTTGCACAACTAGTATACCAATCTTGAAACTTGTTACCTTTACATTTGGTATTGTTAGTTCTTATAGAAATCTTCCAGTGCTAGAACAGGGATGCTCGATTTTAGTGAAAATGCACAAAAAGTCCAACCGGTTCAACATTAGGAGCATTTTTTCTTCCAAACCTTTATATCCAATTGGTGGCACTATGAGTTGTTCATTACGAAGGTACATGGTTTGCTACTATCATGCTACTATTTTTGTACTGTCATTAGATAGTAATACTAGTGGTTTGCATGTGAATTTATTGGCAGGCTAGTTTTCATGTGAATTTATTGGCAGGGTGGACCTACATTGGAGGTGCAGGACAGGATTCAATGATTGGATGCTCAATTTCGGTTGTATCGATTTCACCTCTGTCATCACTGCGAACATGGATATCCTTGGTCTAATGAAGAATAGGCACTATATTTCTTCTCTGAACCAGCAAATCAATTCAATATGAAATTGTCCAGGGCAAGACATGACTGTTTCAAATTGTCCAGTGATGACAGATGCTATGTGGAAGAGACATGTTTAAACCGAAAATACAAGGTGGGGTATATGTTTATTAGCTGCTTGATATTTGTGCAGACAGAGATGTCTACCCGTTGCTATTTGGCAAACACACAAAGTGACCCCAATTTTGGTTGAACTGCACAAGAGAATAGTATAGTCAGTGCATGCAGTGCCATTTGAAAATAGACACAGAAAGATTGGATAGTCACTTCACGGACTGCAGAAAAGTAGTAATGTACTATTTATTGGCCAACACTAGGTGCTTCATTGCTTTGGTCTGATTATACAATGGGCATCATTTTACCTAAGTTAAAGTTTGTACTCCAAAAATAGTCTCGTCATGTGATCAAGAGAAGACCAAATCATATTGCAGTGGATGTTCCTCCATCATGTGTGGTTCATTCTCATGGTTCCAGCTGTTGGTGAAACCACTTACGTTTGCAAGAGGAATTGTAGACTTCACAAACCAATTTTTCTTTCAGTCTGTACTGAATGTTGGCCAAGAGAAGCATCCATGTTAGTAGGCAGAACAGATGTTTTTTCTAGATCTTTTATTTTGGAACTACATATTTGTATATGATCTGTGAATCATTGAGATGCATTAACATGTTGATCTTATGTATGGGAATCGTACTAGTTGGTTTTAGTTGCGACGCAAAGATCCAAGTGGCTGATCTTTGCTTTTGGAGCTACATATTTGTATATGATCTATGAATCATTCAGATGCATTAACAGTTCCTTATTTCTGTTCGCTCAGTGTTTACAAGTTACCGATCGATCACTAGCTAGCCTACGAATGTGCTCCTGGCAGTTTTAGTTGCGACGAAAGATCTGAAGTGGCAGTTTTTTGAATAAAAATGCCTACCTCTGAAGAAACTGACAAGCTGCTCTGAAGAAAATGCCATGCGAAGCTGAAGAACCTGCCAGCGAAAATATTCGCAAATGCCTTATCTCCCAGCTAAAGTTCATCAACTAATGCCCTTGGCTGAGACTCGTTGCATGCTGCTCCACATACTGGCTGCGAGCGATTTTGAGTGCCTGCATGCAGTCGGCCGTAATTAAGGCAGCTAACTGATGCGAAAAAAGATGTGCCTTAATTGTTGCGGGCCTTTTAAATCCATGGAATCATTATTGACAAGGAGGGAGATGATTCGAGTGCACTCGTTTGACCGTCATGCCGGCGTGCGACCCAGCACGGAGGAGACGGGACGGCACAGTCATAATTTCAGTTTCTCTAGTTTTCCACGGCAAGCCGGCGAGCTAAGCCATGCCTGCTTAATTATGCATTGAATTCCGATGACCGTCGCGCTACCTTCCGCCAATAAGTATTGTTTCCCGGGCTTCTCCAGTGGCACCGTGACCCAACTCGCCCTATCCTCATAAGCCCCCACTGGTCCGACGTCGCTCGCCACTTATCCTCGCTCTCGCCACATCCGCCATGCCCCCACCCGTCCGCGATAGGCGAGGCCGGAGGCGGTCACCGCCGGAACTAGTGTTCGGTTTTTCACCGGAAGGCAGACGGAGGGAGGAGGCATTCTATCGGTCTTTAGATGGCAATGCGGAGTTCGAGGACTTGTTGGAGCGCGACCGCCTGGCGGAGGAGCGGAAGTTGTTGGAGCACGACCGCTTGGCGGAGGAGCAGCGTATCACCGATTTGTGCCGCCAGTGGGACATGGAGTAGCAGCGCACCGACGCTCTGAGTCGCCAGCAGAGCGCCCGCAACTAGGCCGACTATGCGGAGGCCGGCGCCCGGCAAATAGCCCTGGAGGCTGTCGGGCACGCACGCGTTCGCGACGCCGATTTTTACTACCAACTCGTCAAGTGGGTTTCCCGCTTAGAAGCCGAAGCTTCGGTGGACCACGCCTGCATGGAAAGGGCCAACGCGCCCTATCGGACCTCTGGCAAGTCCAAGGCGAGGCGGAGGACGCCGGTGCCGGCGTTTAGCGTGTGCCGCAGATGGCGGCCGACATCGTCTAGTTAGCTAAGAGTAAGTTACGCTACTAGAGTATTAGTGGGAGTAGATAGTTAACTTGGCTATGATGGTTGTCAACGTGGAAGTTCAGTACTCTATATGTGGATCTGACCTGTTACTTTGCTCTGAATGTTGAACTTTCCGTTTGAACGTACGGAATGGGCTATTATTTTTTAAATGGGTTGTATTTGTCCTCCACGAGTTTAGAGGCTGACTTGTGGGCCTACCAAGTTGACGCGTACACAATCAGGAGATGATTGTACGTGGAGAGGATGACAACAGGGACCCACCAAGGTCACGGCAGTACACAAGCAAGTGCCTCCTTATTTCAAGCCAATAAAAACTGGCTCCTCCTAATGGATCTCTGATATCTGGGTCCCATGCCATTGTCAACATAGTCAATAGACGAGAGAATTGCACAATTAGTGGCTGACACCATGGACCCAGCAGCTCGCCCAGTTATTTTTGTTTTGGCTTAATTTGTTAAATGCCACTCCAAATCTGGTGTTTCCGAGAAATGCCACTGCAATTTCCAAACATTGAAAAATGCCATTTCATGCCATTTCCAGTGGCATTTTTCGAAGTCTGGAGTGACCTTTTTCAAAGTTTGCAAATTGTAGTGGCGTTTTCCAAAGTTTGCAAAAATTGCAGTGGCATTTTCCAAAGTATGTAAATTGCATTGGCATTTTTATGAATCGCCATAATTGGAGTGGCATTTATCTAATTTGTTTTTGAGACGGAAGTAGGGTGTCAATTGGGCTATGCGGGGCACTCTGGCCTGTCTAGACAGCCTTCTCTTTTATGTTTACCACGGACCAGCCCAGTAGTTTTTTTCTTTCTTAAAATGGCTAGCCCAGTTTTTTTGTGATTTGCCAAGTAAGTCGCTTTGTCAGGCCTGTTGGGCTGCAAATCTTTCAAGACGAGGAGAGCTTCATTCGGCTGGCCGAGAAAATGGCCTATGAGTAATGAGAAATGGGCTGTACATTTTTAAAACACATCAAACCGGCAATTAGTTTCAAATTTCTTTTTTTTATTTCGAGATTTTAAATTGCATTGATTTGTATGCATGGACAATTTGTTGGATTTTATATTGATATACATTTATTTTTAAAATCAGTTTGAATGTGACTCAAAATTTTGGGATTAAAAACAGTTCGGGCCGCACCAAAATATGCAAAATTTCGTATAATTTTTTAACCGTGGCCACAATATGGGCTGTAATGCTAACAAAAAGAACATGGGCTCCAAAAAAACCTTAAGAATTAGAAAATGGGCTGTAAATTATTAGAAATAATGGCAGATGGGATGTATGCTGTTTTCCACAGATTTGAGGCTTTCCTAGAAAAAGGTTGACGCCCAAGGAGTAACTGTTGGATGTCCATCCAACGGCCGTCGTGCTTCTTCAATCTCTGCTCTTCCTGCTCCAGTTGCTCAAACAAGCGCCGGCAAGACTGCCTGCTCCCTCCTCCCCACGGTCGGCTGTGCTATAGCGCAGGCCTCACCGCCCCACCATACTCCCATCGCTGGCCTAGCCATCCCTCTACTCACCCACACCAGCTGTTATTCTCCGGCGACGGCAGACGAACCAAGAACCTCAGACAACAGATTCCTCCGCATGGGAAACAACCATCGAAGTCTTCCACGGCTTCGTGTCATTCCCTTCCTAGGCCTCGCCGTCGTCCACCGCCTGGTGCTCTCGGTGCCTGGTCAACATGGTCAACGACCGACATGCATCTGAAGTGGACAGTACGTGGAGAGGCTGACAGCTGGGTCCACGGCCGCATGCATGGAAATGCCTCCTTATTATGCGCAAAATAATGATTCCTCAACCTGACATCTGGGTCCCACCAAAGAGGCCTCTGTATTTCGCGAAAAAACGTTACCGCCGCTGACAGCTCGGACCCACCAGCTCTATCTTTGCATGCAAGGAAGTCCCTCCTTATTACAGAAAAAAATGAATACTCCCCCTGCTAGCTGGGACCCAGTATAGTGGGAGGCTGACTTGTGGGCCTTCTAAGTTGACGGGGATGGGGGGCTTTGTCAACTTAGTCAATATGCATGATTCTAGCTCCAGTGACCGTATGATGTCCATCCAACAGTCGTAGTGCTTCTTCAACCTCTGGTCATCTTGCTCCAGCCGCCCAAACCAGCATCGGTCGTGCCTCGTGCTCCTGCCTCCCGTGGCCAGGACATCCCTCTACTCACCCACACCCCCTGTTATTTTGCGGCGACGGCAGCCGCACGCCGCAGCGAACCAGTGAACCCTCATACTCCTCTATGTGTGGGCATCCACTGCCGCGTCTTCCTCGGCTCCACGTCGTCCCCTTCCTAGGCCTCGCCGTCGTCTACCGCCCTAGAGATCTCGGCGCGGTGTGGTCAACGTGGTCAAGGAACGGCTTCCATCGAACGTGGACTGTACTTGGAGAGGCTGACAGCTGGGTCCACGGCCACAGCAAGGAAGTGCCTCCTTATTACGCGAAAAATAATGATTCCTCCACCTGACAGCAGGGACCCAACGGACAGGATACCGTATTTCGTGAAAAAAAACGTTTCCCCCTGACTGCTGGGACCAACCAGCTACATTTTCGCACGCAAGGAAGTGCGTCCGGGCAAAAAAAAACGATTCACCTCCCTGACTGCTGGGACCCACTAGCTACATCTTCGCACGGAAGGAAGTGCTTGACAGTCGGGATCCACCTGGTCGAAGCGTACGTAGCATTGTCATTCTGGTCGCGAACGTGTACGTACATACTGGTCGATGTAGAGGCGCGCACGTGTCGTAGTAGAGGCGCGCACGTAGCATGTACACGACAGATAGCGGTGATACGTCTCCAACGTATCTATAATTTTTTATTGTTCCATGCTATATTATATTCTGATTTGGATGATTAATGGGCTTTAATATATACTTTTATATTATTTTTTGGACTAACCAATTAACCGGAGGCCCAGCCCAAATTGTTGTTTTTTTTGCCTATTTCAGTGTTTCGCAGAAAAAGAATATCAAACGGAGTCCAAACTGAATGAAACCTTCGGGGACGTGATTTTTTGGAACAAACGCGATCCAGAGGACTTGGAGTGGATGTCAAGCAATAGACGAGGAGGCCACGGGGTGGGACGCGCCTACCCCCCCTTGGCGCGCCCTCCACCCTCGTAGGCCCCACGTGGCTCCACCGAGCTACTTCTTCCTACGTACCCCCAAACCATCAGAGGCATCCACGAAAACCTAATTCCACCGCGGCGACCTTCTGTACCCATTAGATCCCATCTTGGGGCCTTTTCCAGCGTCCTGCCGGAGGGGGCATTGATCATGGAGGGCTTGTACATCAACACCATAGCCTCTCCGATGATGTGTGAGTAGTTTACCTCCGACCTTCAGGTCCATAGTTATTAGCTAGATGGTTTCTTCTCTCTCTTTGGATCTCAATACAAAGTTCTCCTCGATTCTCTTGGAGATCTATTTGATGTAACTCTTCTTTTGCGGTGTGTTTGTCGAGACCGATGAATTGTGGGTTTATGATCAAGATTATCTATGAACAATATTTGAATCTCCTCTGAATTCTTTTATGTATTATTGGTTATCTTTGCAAGTCTCTTCGAATTATTAGTTTGGTTTGGCTTACTAGATTGATCTTTCTTGCCATGGGAGAAGTGCTTAGCTTTGGGTTCAATCTTGCGGTGTCCTTTCCCAAAGGATGTTAGGGCAGCAAGGCACGTATTGTATTGCTGCCATCGAGGATAAAAAGATGGGGTTTATATCATATTGCATGAGTTTATCCCTCTACATCATGTCATCTTGCTTAAAGCATTACTCTGTTCTTATGAACTTAACACTCTAGATGCATGTTGGATAGCTGTCGACGTGTGGAGTAATAGTAGTAGATGCAGAATCGTTTCGGTCTACTTGTCACGAGCGTGATGCCTACATACATGATCATACCTAGATATTCTCATAACTATGCTCAATCTATCAGTTGCTCGACAATAATTCGTTCACCCACTGTAATACTTATGCTATCTTGAGAGAAGCCACTAGTGAAACCTATGGCCCCCGGGTCTATTTTCGATCATATTAATGTTCCATCACTTAGCTATTTTTATTGCCGTTTATTTTACTTTGCATCTTTATCATAAAAATACCAAAAATATTATATTATCATATCTATCAGATCTCACTCTCGTAAAGTGACCGTGAAGGGATTGATAACCCCTTTATCGTGTTGGTTGCGAGGTTCTTATTTGTTTGTGTAGGTGCGTCGGACTCGAGCGTAGTCTCCTACTGTATTGATACCTTGGTTCTCAAAAACTAAGGGAAATACTTACGCTACTTTAATGCATCACCCTTTCCACTTCAAGGGAAAACCAACACAGTGCTCAAGAGGTAGCAAGAAGGATTTCTGGCGCCGTTGCCGAGGAGTCTACGCAAAAGTCAACATACCAAGTACCCATCACAAACTCTTATCCCTCGCATTACATTATTTTCCATTTGCCTCTCGTTTTCCTCTACCCCACTTCACCCTTGCCGTTTAATTCGCCCTCTTTTTCCGTTCGCCTCTTTTTCGCTTGCCTCTTGTTTGCTCGTGTGTTGGATTGCTTGCTTGTCACTATAGCTCAAGACAATACTAAATTGTGTGACTTTACAATACCAACAACAATGATTTTCTTAGCACTCCGATTTCTCCCCTTAACGATGCCGAATCTTGTGAAATTAATGCTGCTTTGCTGAATCTTGTCATGAAAGATCAATTTCGCCAGCCTTCCTAGTGAAGATGTCGCTACCCATCTAAATAGCTTTGTTGATTTGTGTGATATGCAAAATAAGAAAGATGTGTACAATGATATTGTTAAGTTGAAACTATTTCCTTTTTCTCTTAGAGATCGTGCTAAAGCTTGGTTTTCGTCTTTGCCTAAAAATTATATTGATTCTTGGAATAAGTGCAAAGATGCTTTTATCTCTAAGTATTTTCCTCCCTCTAAGATCATCTCTCTTAGAAACGATATTATGAATTTTAAGCAACTTGATCATGAAATTAATGATACATAATTGCCCTACTCATGGTTTGAATTTGTCGATGATTATACAAATTTTTTATGCCGGATTACATTTTGCTTCTAGAAATCTTTTAGATTCGGCCGCGGGATGCACTTTTATGGAAATCACTTTAGGAGAAGCTAGCAAACTCCTAGATAATATTATGGTTAATTATTCTCAATGGCACACTGAAAGATCTACTAGTAAAAAAGTGCATGCGATAGAAGAAATTAATGTTTTGAGTGGAAAGATGGATGAACTTATGAAATAGTTTGCTAATAAGAATGTTTCTTCTGATCCCAATGATATGCCTTTGTCTACTTTGATTGAGAATAACAATGAACCTATGGATGTGAATTTTGTTGGTAGGAATAATTTTGGTAACAACGCTTATAGAGGAAACTTTAATCCTATGTCGTATCCTAGTAATCCCTCTAATAATTATGGTAATTATTACAACAACTCTTATGGAAATTTTAATAATATTCCCTATGAATTTGAGACTAGTGTTAAAGAATTTATGATTTCTCAAAAGAATTTCAATGCTTTGCTTGAAAGAAAAATTGCCTAAGATTGATGAATTGGCTAGGAACATGGATATAATTTCTCTTGATGTTGATTCTTTGAAACTTAGATCTATTCCACCTAAGCATGATATCAATGAGTCTCTCAAAGCCATGATAATTTCCATTGATGAGTGCAAAGAAAGAACCGTTAGGATGCGTGCTAAGAAAGATTTGCTTTGTGAAAGCGTGTTCTTCTAAGTTTTATGAGAATAAAGATGAAGATCTAAAAGTTATTGATGTGTCCCCTATTAAATCTTTGTTTTGAAATATGAATCTTGATAATTATGGGACTGGAGATGAGCCACCTTTACCTAGAAGGCGTTCCAAAAATTCAGAGTTTTTAGATGTTGATGCAAAAATTGGTAAAAGTGGGATTGAAGAGGTCAAAACTTTAGATATCAATGAACCCACTATCTTGGATTTCAAGGAATTTAATTATGATAATTGCTCTTTGATAGATTGTATTTCCTTTGTTGCAATCCGTGCTAAATTCTCCTCGTGCTTATAGTCAAAATAAAGCTTTTACTAAACATATCGTTGATGCTTTAATGCAATCTTATAAAGAAAAACTTGAGTTGGAAGTTTCTATCCCTAGAAAACTTTATGATGAGTGGGAGCCTACTATTAAAATTAAAATTAAAGATCATGAATGCTATACTTGTGTGATTTGGGTGCTAGTGTTTCCACGATTCCAAAAACCTTGTGTGATTTGTTAGGTTTCCGCGAATTTGATGATTGCTCTTTAAACTTACACCTTGCGGATTCCACTATTAAGAAACCTATGGGAAGAACTAATGATGTTCTTATTGTTGCAAATAGGAACTATGTGCCCGTAGATTTTATTCTTCTCGATATAGATTGCAATCCTTCATGTTCTATTATTCTTGGTAGACCTTTCCTTAGAATGATTGGTGCAATTATTGATATGAAAGAAGGGAATATTAGATTCCAATTTCCGTTAAAGAAAGGCATGGAACACTTCCCTAAAAATAAAATAAAATTACCATATGAATCTATTATGAGAGCCACTTATGGATTGCCTTCCAAAGATGGCAATACATAGATCTATCCGTGTTTTTATGCCTAGCTAGGGGCATTAAACGATAGCGCTTGTTGGGAGGCAACCCAATTTTATGTTTAGTTTTTTTTTATTTTTGCTTATGTTTAGGAATAAATCTTTGATCTAGCCTCTGGTTAGATTTTTTTATGTTTTAATTAGTGTGTGTGCCAAGTTAAACCTATAGGATCTTCTTGGATGGTAGTTATTTGATCTTGCTATAAATTCCAGAAACATTCTGTTCACGAAAACAATTGTTAAAAATCACCAGAACGTGATAACATATTGATTCCAATTGAATAATATCATTAAGGAAATTTCTAGGTCTTACTATTTTGGTAGAATTTTTTGAGTTCCAGCAGTTTGCGTTAGTTATAGATTACTACAGGCGTTCTGTTTTTGACAGATTCTATTTTTTGTTTGTTGTTTGCTTATTTTGACGAATCTATGGCTAGTAAAATAGTTTATAAACCATAGAGAAGTTGGAATACAGTAGGTTTAACACCAATATAAATAAAGAATGAGTTCAATACAGTACCTTGATGTGGTGTTTTGTTTTCTTTCGCTAACGGAGCTCACGAGATTTTCTGTTAAGTTTTGTGTTGTGAAGTTTTCAAGTTTTGGGTAAAGATTTGATGGAGTATGGAACAAGTAGAAGCAAGATCCTAAGCTTGGGGATTACCATGGCACCCCAAGGTAATCTAAGGAAACCAAAAAGGCAAAGCTTGGGGATGCCCCGGAAGGCATCCCCTCTTTCGTCCTCATCCATCGGTAAATTTACTTGGAGCTATATTTTTATTCACCACATGATAAGTGTTTTGCTTGGAGAGTCTTGTATGATTTGAGTCTTTTATTTTTAGTTTACCACAATCATCCTTGCTGTACACACCTTTTGAGAGAGACACACATGATTCGGAATTTATTAGAATACTCTATGTGATTCACTTATATCTTTTGAGCTATATAGTTTTTGCTCTAGTGCTTCACTTATATCTTTTAGAGCACGGCGGTGGTTTGTTTTATAGAAACTATTGTTCTCTCATGCTTCACTTATATTATTTTGAGAGTCGTACAAAACAACATGGTAATTTTCTTAAATTGATAAATTAATCCTAAAGTGATAGGCATCCAAGATTAGTAAAAACTTTCTTATAAGTGCGTTGAATACTATGAGAAGTTTGATGCTTGATAATTGTTTTGAGATGTGAAGATGGTGATATTAGAGTCATGCTAGTTGAGTAGTTGTGAATTTGAGAAATACTTGTGTTAAAGTTTGTGATTCCCGTAGCATACACGTATGGTGAACCGTTATGTGATGAAGTCGGAGCATGATTTATTTATTGATTGTCTTCCTTATGAGTGGCGGTCGGGGACGAGCGATTGTCTTTTCCTACCAATCTATCCCCCTAGGAGCATGCGCGTAATACTTTGTTTCGATAACTAATAGATTTTTGCAACAAGTATATGAGTTCTTTATGACTAATGTTGAGTCCAAGGATTATACGCACTCTCACCCTTCCACCATTGCTAGCCTCTCTAATACCGCGCACTTTTCACCGGTATCATACACCCACCATATACCTTCCTCGAAACAGCCACCATACCTACCTATTATGGCATTTCCATAGCCATTTCGAGATATATTGCCATGCAACTTACCACCGTTCCGTTTGCTATGACACGCTTCATCATTGTCACATTGCTTTGCATGATCATGTAGTTCACATCATACTTGTGGCAAAGCCACCATTCATAATTTTTATACATGTCACTCTTGATTCATTGCATATCCCAGTACCCCACCGGAGGCATTCACATAGATTCATATTTTTGTTCTAAGTATCGAGTTGTAATTCTTGAGTTGTAAGTAAATAAAAGTGTGATGATCATCATTATTAGAGCATTGTCCCAAGTGAGGAAAGGATGATAGAGACTATGATTCCCCCACAAGTCAGGATGAGACTCCGGACGAAAAAAAGAGGCCATAAAAAAAGAGAAAAGTCCCAAATAAAAAATGAGAGAAAAAGAGAGAAGGGACAATGCTACTATCCTTTTTCCACACTTGTTGTCAGTGGGAAATGACACCTATGGGATCACAAGAATCCCTACTACGGTTGCCGGGGCCCAGGGTTGCGAGAAGAGCAGGATTAGTAATCAGCACGAGGATCGTTTACCTAGGTTCGGGCCGCGAGGATGCGTAAAACCTTAGTCCTGCTTTGGTGGATGTATTGAGTGTTCTTGAGCCCTCGAACTAGCTACGGTGGCTGAGTAGTTCAAAAGAGTCGAATCCTTCTCCAGTACGCCATGGGCCTCCTTTTATAGATGAAAGGGGCTGCCACAATGGCACAGAGGAGGTGGAAAGGCATACAGTACTATGAGCTTATCGCCCATATTACAGGACAAGACGCATTTAATGCATTGCTGAGGTGTCCCTACGCTTTATCGGGGATGGGAATGGAGCCCGTCCCATCCGTCGCTGCTTCTCCTCGTTCTGACACGTGCCCTGGCCAGCGGTGCGTGCAGCGCCATGTAGGCAGGCAAGCAGCTGAGGTGGCGCGGCGGTAGGGTCTTCACGAAGATCCGCCACGCATGTGCTTGTTGATCTGGTCTGGGAGCAGCATGTTGCCACGCAGGTGCCAGCCCAGCTGGTTGGGCTGGCAGCTGCATGCGAACGGCGGTGGAAGCTCGGCTGGTGCGGCCCTGGCGGTGGCCCTGCTGGCGTTCTCTGCAAGGGTCTTGCCGGGTGCCGCGATGCGCAGTCATCCCTGGCAAGGATATTGCCGGGGGTCTTGTGGCTTTCCTCGGCAAGGATCCTGCTGAGGGTTGCCGTCTTCTGGTCCTCATCTTGATCTCATATATCTATGGTCTTGACAAAGATCTGCATGCCACCACAGAGGTGCGTCCCAAGCCCTGGCCCAATCGTAGCCGGTTGGGTTGGAAACTGTGGCTCAAGGGCGGCTCTCTCTGTTGGTGTTTGGGCGTGCTCCCCTGGCAAGGGTCTTGCTGGGGCTCCTGAGGCTGCCCCCGGCAAGGGTCTTGCCAGGGGAAACTGCTCCGTCCCTCTGCTTCTTTGTGTTATTGGCCTTGGCGTTGCCTTGATTGTCTTGTGTTGGGCGTCGGCTTCTCTCCAGCTTCCCTCCTTTGTCCTGCTACGTGTGGCCATGGCGCATGGCTCTAACTGCCCGTGCACAAGTAAAGGGGTACAAAGGTGCGCCCCTACTTTTGTACACCGATAGGAGCCCCCGGACCTGGGCCACACATAAGCGCGACACGTTGTTGATCCAGGCCCAGAATGGTGCGCGGGCAGGAGGGGCGGATTTTACCACGGTAATCCTTCGTCTGGCGCGCTTCCCCACGACCCACGTTGAATGCGCGACGTGGAGGGGTGCGCGTGACGTGAGCGGCATGCATGGGGTGGTTTCCACATGCATGCGTCACATTGTGGTAAAGACGCGGCTCGCGCTTTCCCTATAAAAAGAGCGAGGCATGGAGGCGCGGCTCATTTACTGGATGGACTCGGGTCGCAGTCTTTAAGGCGCCCACGCCCCCCTAATCACGGGGCGGGGAACGGTCGCCTCACCCGTCCTTTCGACCGTGCACGCTCGCCACGCGTCCTTCATGCAGATGGCAAGCTGTGGAGGCGGGAAACCGGGCCGTCGCTGGTTGGGGCAGCGGGTCGGTCCCAATTCCCTGCACCCCAGGTGGCTGGATTGGCTGAGCGGGGCGGCCAAGCTCCGACCCCGCCCCTTTATAAGGAGAGGGAAGGGGGGGATGGCACTCCGCACTCTTCTATCTTCTATCTCCTCCTGCTTCTGCTTCTTCCTCTCACCCTCCATGGAGAAGGGGAACCCCGGTCCCTCGACGGTGGCGACGAGGGTCGCCGCTCGACAGCGCATCCCTCCTCCTCCTGAGCCCGCGGTGGTGGAGCCGGCCGCGAGGGGAAGGGGGAGGGGCGAGGCCATGACAGAGGACGTGGTGCCCGGGGAAGAGGAGGATGGGGCAGAGCGCCGGCCTTGCCCCTGCCAATGATTCCTTTCCCGACGGAGGGCCACGTTGGAGACCGGCCTCATGAGTTCTTCTTCGGGCTGCGCCGGCCTCCGCGTCGTCGTTTTCGTCTTCCCGCCCCGTTTTCTCGGGAGATGGAGCGTGACCCACCCCAGACCCTCAGATTGCACATGAGGTGCTGCGGGAATGGGGGCACGCGGGTTGACGTCAACTTCCCGACTCCTCGGGTCATGTACCTCCACCGTGGATGGAAGACGTTCGCTCGCAACCACAGCATGACGGCGGGGCTCGTCCTCTACTTCAAATTAATGGAGGACGGCCTGCTCACCGTCAAGGTCTTCGGAGATCTTGGAACTCGCCTGAAGTGCTGCGTGGAGAGCTCCTCCGATGGAGATTCCAACGATGGAAGCTCTTCCTCGAGCAAAAGTGATGAGGAGGAGAGCGGGGCAGATGATGGGGACGAGTCCGACTAGGCGTCGGACACCCCGCGCCTGGGCGGGTGCGGCAGCAGCAGCATCTGCACCTGGCCGCTCCTCCGGCGGAGTTTTGCCGGGGGAGGGGACAGCTCCTTGAACTTCTCAGGGCCGTCTCCTTGGGCGGCTGGCATCGGGGGGCTACGGAAGAGGAAGAGGGTGGGAAGCAAGGCCGTCAACTCGGAGTACGCGGACACCGACGCCTTCGTCGCGTGTTTGGCGACCTGCCGCCTTGTCTTCCAGCTCCTTTCCCGGTACCGTCATCACCGGCCCACCTGTGGGCAGCCACCGAGGTGTTCTCTTGGTGCTTTCTGCTGCTCGTAGTTCGCCCAGGCGCCCCTTTTTCCCTTTCGCCTCCTTGACCTGCCTCCTGAGGAGAGGGACAAGAAAGGGATTACGGGCATCTCATCTATTTTTAGTTTGTAAGCTTTCGGGCCTTGTTAGATTTAAAGCTTGTAATCCCCCTTGTTCATGTTTTTCTTTCCGTACGAACTGTACCTGAATGGGACATTTTTTTATGAAAAAGGGTGCTTGTCGGGTTCTTCGTGCATGAGCGAGGCCCATGCCAAGGATGAATCCTTGTTATTTTTATAATAAACGTCATCGCCCGGCAACAGGCCTTGTCGTTTCTCTTCTTCAGCCGACCGTTCTCGCGCTTTTGGCAGAGGCAGGGGCGAAGTAGAGTTAGGCTCCTCGTTCATCTCTTCGCCACCGCAACTACTACCAAATTCCAACCCAGGAAGTAACTCTCGGGTACAGGAAAAAGGGAGCACGGTGGTTTTAAGACATAAACGAGGCTTCACATGTCCCAGTTCCATACGGAAACGCATAGCAGGGGGATGAAAGACTTATCTGAATCCGCAGCCCCCGGCAACCTTGGCTCGCCGTGGTTGGACCCTTACATCTTCAGCCCCCGGCAGCCTTGCCTTGCCGGGGGACGGAGCGCCAGTTCGTTCTCCTTTCCCCAAGTGGCTCAACAGAAGTGCCCTGCGAACCAAAGAAAACAGAAAAGACGCACACTCGACCTCTAGGCTAGGGTTTAGTCGCCGCTAAGCACTATCAACCCTAACCGAGGAAGAGACTCACCCTAGCATGCATGCTATAACTTAGGGCGCCAACGCTTTGTTTATTTATGCTCAGGGTCTGCGCCTGGCTTTGTACAGAGGTTTACATGCCTTGCCGGCAAAGCTTGTACAAAAGGTGGCTTGTCGGGGGGCCCGGCAAGCCCCGTCTTATGGGTAAACCTTGCGAAGATGCTCGATGTTCCAGGAATTGCTCACTAGGACAGCATCTTCGGTCTCCAGGCGGACTGCGCCGGGCCTGGTGACTCGTATTACCCGATAAGGGCCTTCCCACTTTGGCGTCAACTTGTTGGTATTCTTGGCCGACTGAACGCGCCGAAGAACAAGGTCGCCTTCCTCAAAGCTTCAGGCATGAACCTTGCGGCTATGGTAGCGGCGCAAGGCTTGCTGGTAGCGTGCTGCTCTCACAGCCGCCCGAAGACGATCTTCCTCAAGGAGCATTGCGTCATCTTGCCGCAACTGCTCTTGCTCAAGCTCATCATAAGCGAGCACTCGAGGTGACCCGTATATGAGTTCCGTGGGGAGAACTGCCTCCGCCCCATATACTAGGGCAAAGGGTGTCTGACCGGTGGCTCGATTTGGCGTTTAGGAATGACAGCAGATCACACCCGGCTATGGAGTCGACAATCTGGTCTATGCACGGCAATGGGAAGGGATCCTTAGGACAAGCCTTATTGATATCTATGTAGTCAATACACATCCTCCACTTCCCATTTGCCTTGCGCACCACTACCGGATTGGCCAACCATGTCGGATGGAGCACTCCTCTCACCAAACCTGCCGCTTCCAACTTCCTGATCTCCTCTGTGATGAACTCCTGCCTCTCCAGAGCATGCTTTCTAACCTTCTGCTTGACGGGCCGCGCATGAGGACAGACGGCTAGATGGTGCTCAATCACCTCCCTGGGAACACCGGGGATGTCGGATGCTTGCCACGCAAACACGTTGACATTCGCCCATGGGAAGGTGACGAGCACGCATTCCTATTTGCTGTCGAGGGTGGAGCCTATGGTGAAGGCCCCTCCCGTGCCATCCTCCCTGACGGACACCTTCTTGGTCTGCGGTGGCTCAGCTCTGCATTTCTTGCTCTTGCCGGTAGAGCTCTCTGGCACGTCCTCGACGATAGCACAACACTCCGAGGAGGTGCGCTTCCCGGAGTGGCTGTGAGAGGTCTTGCCGGGCTTCTTCTTTCCTCCCGGGCCTTCAGCGGCAGGAGCAAGTGCCTTGACGGCAGCTGCCGCAACTGCTTCCCG
This sequence comes from Aegilops bicornis, assembly GCA_021605145.1. Classification (NCBI taxonomy): domain Eukaryota; kingdom Viridiplantae; phylum Streptophyta; class Magnoliopsida; order Poales; family Poaceae; genus Aegilops; species Aegilops bicornis. Next base: position 158,053,409 of record CM038670.1, on the reverse strand, counting down.
GTAGAGTTGGTCGGCGCAAATCAGCACGTCCTTGGCGGAGGAAACGGAGATGATGGTCAACGGCCCGGGCATCTTTAGCATGTTGTAGGCGTAGTCTGACGCCGCCATGAACTTGGCTAGTGCCGGGCGGCCGAGGATCCTGTTGTAGGGTAAGGGGATCTCGGCCACGTTGAAGATGATCCTTTCCGTCCTGTAGTTCAACTCTCCTCCAAACGTCACGGGCAGTGTGACCTTCCCCTTCGGCTGGCTCCGCCCCGGATTGACCCCTTGAAACGTGCTTGTTTCCTCGAGGTCTCCATCAGGAATTTGCAGCCTTTTGATCACGACGGGCGAGATCAAGTTCTGGACGGCCCCGCCGTCGACCAACATCTTGTTCACCTTGAGGTTGCGTATCGTTGGTGAGACCAACAACGGCAAACACCCGACCGCGGTTGTGCGGTCAGGGTGGTCCTCAGCGTCAAAGATGAGGGGCGTGCTGGACCACTTCAGCGGCTTCTGAGCGTCGAACGACGGCTCCGCTGCTGTAATCTCACGCGCCCACTGCTTGAGCTGGCTGTGAGAAGTATGCAGCAAGGCGCCACCATCGATGCACATGGCCTCCGTAGCTTTCTGGAACTCTTGCTCACTGGACTCGTCGTCCTCGTCATGATCATCGTCTTCTTTCTTCTTGTCACGGCCCCGTGCGGGCATCTCTTGCTGGTTGTCCTTGCCGCGGCGGCCTCCTTGGTCGCCACGCTTATTGCCGGATCCCTCGGCACCGTCCTGACCTTTCTCCTTGTCCCGCCTCTCATACTCGGCCTTTTGCTTTTCAGCAAGCAGCTCGACTTGCCGGCAGTTTTGGAGGTCGTGGCCCTTGGTGCGGTGGATCTTGCAGTACTGCTTGCCGGAGCCCCCTGGCCTGTCGGCAGCTGCTAAGGCCTGGCAGGCGGCGCACCCGGCAATCTCCTTGCCTGGGTTGTCTGCCTTGAACTTCTTGGTAGCGCCGGTGTCGTCAGATCCTTCAACGGCAAGCACGGCCTTGCCCTTGCGTTTCCTGTTGTGACGCCGACCCTTCTTCATCGGGGCGACGACATCTTCGTCAGTCGAGTCGGTTTCCGCACCGGCGTCCTCGCCGGGGTACTTCCTTCCCTCTTCAGCCCGGGCGCACCTATCAGCCAGAACATAGAGTTCGGCCACATCCTTAACCTTGGTCATCGCGAGCTCTTCGTGCATCTTGCGGTTACGCATCACAACGGCGGGATGAACGTCGGGGATGTTGTACTACACCCGGCTGAATCTCTGGATGTACTTGCGCAGGGTTTCCACTTCCTTCCGGGGGATGATATGCAGATCACTGGCCTTGCCATGAGCTTGGTGGCCTCCTGTGAAGGCGCCAACGAACTCATGGCACAGATCCGACCAAGAAGAAATGGAATCCGCCGGCAAGTGCATCAAGCTAGACATAACATTGGGCTTCAGTGCCAGCAGGAAATAATTGGCAAGCACCTTGTCGTCGCGAGCTCCGGCAGCCTGCATCACGATGGTGTAGATGCTGAGGAACTCGGACGGATGGGTCTTGCCAGTGTACTTCTCGCCGATGTCAGGCTTGAACGTGCGGTGGGACGGCCACTGGAACTGCCGCAGCTTGCGGGTAAAGGCCGGGAGCCCACCTCGTAAGGTAGGCCGCCGGAGCCATCCGGTGCTGGGTGGTCCATAGCGGGTCCCGCCCGCTTGTCCGACTGGTGGCGTGTATCACGCCGGCGCTCGATAGTGGTTCGAGCATCTTCGTGAGCTCGTTCTCGAAGAACTTGGCGCTGGTCGCGGTGCGTCCGCAGGTCAGGCGATGCTATAGAGATGTTATCACAAGCATCGTCACGACGGGCCGACACCCGCGGCAGCTGGCGAGGAGGAGGATAGTGCACCATGACCGCAGCACCCCCCGTACTCCCAGTGCTGGCATGTGGTGGCTTGGTGGACCGCCGACCCGAGGGTCCCGCCAGTAGCAGATCATCTTTGTTGGCGATGGTGACGAGGCTCCGGATGGTGGCCCTCCACTCGTCGAGCTTCTCCGCAGCAGGAGGGAAGTCGAGGAGCAGTTGTGCGCGAGCCAAAGCTTCTGCTAGCGTGGATGGCGGCGACAGCTGTGTGGACTATGGCACGCCTCGACTTCTAACCACGTTAGAAGGAGCTCTATCACGACCCAGCGGCTGTGCGCTATTTTTGCCAGCACTTCGGCAGGCATGCTGAACTCCTTCGTCCCGCGGACGACTCACAGGGCTCTTCCCACGGCGGTGTCCAGGGTCACCAGCGTGGTGACGCTGCTCGTCGTGCACACCATGGGAAGAGCGCACAGTGGTCGCCGGTGTGGGCGTCTTGGAGGTTGTTGCGCCGCCCGTGGGTGGCACAACAACACTCATGGAGGGCCCTGCACCGCCTGCTGGGGGCCCAGCCCCGTCTTTGGATTTGGTGGCGTGCGGCCCGTCGCCTGGCGCACGAACGGCGCTGCTCGCCAAGCTCTGACTACCAGGGCGATGCTGGTGCTCACGGACCGCGGCCCGGGTCCTGTCCACGACCGGGCCGGTGCTCGCCCGTACTGGCATGGGCCGTTCGGCCCCCGACGAGCCGATCGCCGTGCCCGTCTTCTTCTTGGGAGCCATGGCGATGAAGAACCGCTAGGCTAACTACTAGACCAGATTCTCACAATTGCGCCCCCTACCTGGCGCGCCAAAGGCGTCGGTGGGAAACGACACCTATGGGATCACAAGAATCCCTACTACGGTTGCCGGGGCGCAGGGTTGCGAGAAGAGCAGGATTAGTAATCAGCACGAGGGTCGTTTACCCAGGTTTGATCCACGAGGATGCGAAAAACCCTAGTCCTACTTTGGTGGATCTATTGAGTGTTCTTGAGCCCTCGAACTAGCTACGGTGGCTGAGTAGTTCCAAAGAGCCGAATCCTTCTCCAGTACGCCATGGGCCCCCTTTTATAGTCGAAAGGGGTCGCCACAGTGGCACACGGGAGGTGGAAAGGCATACAGTACTATGAGCTTATCCCCCATATTACAGGACAAGATGCATTTAATGCATTGCTGAGGTGTCCCTATGCTTTATCGGGGATGGGAACGGAGCCTGTCCCGTCTGTCGCCGCTTGTCCTCGTTCTGACACGCGCCCTGGGCAGCGGTGCATGCGGCGCCATGTAGGCAGGCAAGCAGCTGAGGTGGTGCGGCGGTAGTGTCTTCATGAAGATCTGCATGCCGCCACGCATGTGCTTGCTGATCTGGTCTGGGAGCTGCATGTTGCCATGCAGGTGCTGATGTCTACTACGTAACCTTCTTCTTATAGACGTTATTGGGCCTCCAAGTGCAGAGGTTTGTAGGACAGTAGCAAATTTCCCTCAAGTGGATGACCTACGGTTTATCAATCTGTGGGAGGTGTAGGATCAAGATGGTCTCTCTCAAACAACCCTGCAACCAAATAACAAAGAGTCTCTTGTGTCCCCAACACACCCAATACAATGGTAAATTGTATAGGTGCACTAGTTCGGCGAAGAGATGGTGATACAAGTGCAATATGGATGGTAGATATAGGTTTTTGTAATCTGAAAATATAAAAACAGCAAGGTAGAAAGTGATAAAAGTGAGTGTAAACGGTATTGCAATGCTAGGAAACAAGGCCTAGGGTTCATACTTTCACTAGTACAAGTTCTCTCAACAATAATAACATAGTTGGATCATATAACTATCCCTCAACATGCAACAAAGAGTCACTCCAAAGTCACTAATAGCGGAGAACAAACAAAGAGATTATGGTAGGGTACGAAACCACCTCAAAGTTATTCTTTCCAATCAATCCGTTGGTCTATTCCTATAAGTGTCACAAACAGCCCTAGAGTTCGTACTAACATAACACCATAAGACACAAATCAACCAAAACCCTAATGTCACCTAGATACTCCAATGTCACCTCAAGTATCCATGGGTATGATTATACGATATGCATCACACAATCTCAGATTCATCTATTCAATCAACACATAGAACCTCAAAGAGTGCCCCAAAGTTTCTACCGGAGAATCAAGACGAAAACGTGTGCCAACCCCTATGCATAGGTTCATGGCGGAACCCGCAAGTTGATCACCAAAACATAAATCAAGTGAATCACGTGATATCCCATTGTCACCACAGATACGCACGGCAAGACATACATCAAGTGTTCCCAAATCATTAAAGACTCAATCCGATAAGATAACTTCAAAGGGAAAACTCAATCCATTACAAGAGAGTAGAGGGGGAGAAGAAACATAAGATCCAACTATAATAGCAAAGCTCGCGATACATCAAGATCGTGCCAAATCAAGAACACGAGAGAGAGAGAGAGAGAGAGAGAGAGAGAGAGAGAGGGAGAGATCAAACACATAGCTACTGGTACATACCCTCAGCCCCGAGGGTGAACTACTCCCTCCTCGTCATGGAGAGCGCCGGGATGATGAAGATGGCCACCGGTGAGGGATCCCCCCTCCTGCAGGGTGCCGGAACAGGGTCCCAATTGGTTTTTGGTGTCTACAGAGGCTCGCTGTGGCGGAACTCCCGATCTATTCTATTCCCTAAAGTTTTTAGGGTATATGGATATATATAGGCGGAACAAGTACGTCGGTGGACCTCCGGGCTGTCCATGAGGCAGGGGCGCGCCTAGGGGGTGGGCGCGCCCACCCTCGTGGGCAGCCCGGGACTCCGCTGGTGATCTTCTGGTACTCCATGGGCTTCTTCTGGTCCAAAAATAAGTTCCATGGAGTTTCAGGTCAATTGCACTCCGTTTGATATTCCTTTTGTTCGAAACACTGAAATAGGCAAAAAAAACCAGCAATTCTAGGCTGGGCCTCCGGTTAATAGGTTAGTCCCAAAAATAATATAAAAGTGAATAATAAATCCCAATATTACCCAAAACAGTAGATAATATAGCATGGAGCAATAAAAAATTATAGATACGTTGGAGACGTATCAAGCATCCCCAAGCTTAATTCCTGCTCGTCCTTGAGTAGGTAAATGATAAAAAAGATAAGTTTTGATGTGGAATGCTAGTTGGCATAATTTCATTGTAATTCTTCTTAATTGTGGTATGAATATTCAGATCCAAAAGATTCAAGACAAAAGTTCATATTGACATAAAAATAATAATACTTCAAGCATACTAACTAAGCAATTACGTCTTCTCAAAATAACATGGCCAAAGAAAGTTCATCCCTACAAAATCATATAGTTTATTCTTGCTCCATTTTTGTCACACAAGAATGCTCTCATCATGCACAACCCCGATGACAAGCCAAGCAATTGTTTCATACTTTAGTAATCTCAAACTTTATAAACCTTCATGCAATACATGAGCGTGAGCCATGGATATAGCACTATGGGTGGAATAGAATATGATGATGGGGGTTATGTGGAGAACAAAAAAAAGGAGAAACTCTCACATCAACGAGGCTAATCAATGGGCTACGGAGATGCCCATCGATTGATGTTAATGTTAATGTAAGGAGTAGGGATTGCCATGCAACGGATGCACTAGAGCTATAAATGAATGAAAGCTCAACAAAAGAAACTAAGTGGGTGTGCATCCAACTTGCTTGCTCACGAAGACCTAGGGCACTTGAGGAGGCCCATCGTTGGAATATACAAGCCAAGTTCTATAATGAAAATTCCCACTAGTATATGACAGTGACAAAACAAGAGACTCTCTATATGAAGAACATGGTGTTAATTTGAAGCACAAGTGTGGAAAAAAAGGATAGTAGCATTGCCCATTTTATTTTATTTTTTATTTTTATATTTTCTGGGCCTTCTCTTTTTTTTGGCCTTTCTTTTTTTTGTTGGGACAATGCTCTATTAAATGATGATCATCCCACTTCTATTTATTTAGAACTCAATTATTACAACTTGATACTAGAACAAAGTATGACTATATGAATGCCTCTGGCGGTGTACCGGGATATGCATTGAATCAAGAGTGACATGTATGAAAGAATTATGGATGGTGGCTTTGCCACAAATACTATGTCAACTACATGATCGTGCTAAGCAATATGACAATGATGAATGTGTCATGATGAACGGAATGGTGGAAAGTTACATGACAATATATCTCAGAATGGCTATGGAAATGCCATAATAGGTAGGTATGGTGGCTATTTTGAGGAAGATATAAGGAGGTTTATGTGTGAAAGAGCGTATCATATCACGGGGTTTGGATGCACCGGTGAAGTTTGCACCAACTCTCAATGTGAGAAAGGGCAATGCACGCAATCAAGAGGCTAGCAATGATGGAAGGGTGAGAGTGCGTATAATCCATGGACTCAACATTAGTCATAAAGAACTCACATAGTTATTGCAAAAATCTACAAGTCATCAAAAACCAAAGCACTACGTGGATGCTCCTAGGGGGATAGATTGGTAGGAAAAGACCATCGCTCGTCCCCGACCGCCACTCATAAGGAGGGCAATCAAATAACACCTCATGTTTCAAATTTGTTACATAACATTTACCAAACGTGCATGCTACGGGACTTGCAAACTTCAACACAAGCATTTCTCAAATTCAGAACTACTCAACTAGCACAACTTTGATATTATCACCTCCATATCTCAAAACAATTATCAAGCATCAAACTTTTCTTAGTATTCAACGCACTCAAAAGAAAGTTTTACAAATCTTGATTACCAAGCATATTAAGATTTTTAAGCAAATTACCATGCTATTTAATACTCTCAAAATAATCTAAGTGAAGTATGAGAGATCAATAGTTTCTATAAAACAAATCCACCATCGTGCTCTAAAAAATATAAGTGAAGCACTAGAGCAAAACTATATAGCTCAAAAGATATAAGTGAAGCACAAAGAGTATTCTATCAAATTCCAATTCATGAATGGCTCTCTCAAAAGGTGTGTACAGCAAGGATGATTGTGGCAAACTAAAAATCAAAGACTCAAATCATACAAGACGCTCCAAGGAAAACACATATCATGTGGTGAATAAAAATATAGCTCCAAGTAAAGTTACCGATGGAAGTGGACGAAAGAGGGATGCCTTCCGGGGCATCCCCAAGCTTTGAGTTTTTAGTGTCCTTGGATTGGGGGTGCCATGGGCATCCCCAAGATTAGGCTATTGCCACTCCTTGTTCCATAATCCATCAAAATATTTCACCCAAAACTTGAAATCTTGACAACACAAAACTTAACAGAAAATTTCATGAGCTCCGTTAGCGAAAGAAAACAAAACACCACTTCAAGGTACTGTAATGAACTCATTCTTTATTTATATTGGTGTTAAAACTACTGTATTCCAACTGCTATATGGTTTCTAAACTATTTTACTAGCCATAGATTCATCAAAATAAGCAAGCAACACAATGAAAACAGAATCTGTCAAAAACAGAACAGTCTGTAGTAATCTGTAACTAACACAAACTTCCGGAACTCCAAAAATTCTAAAATAAATTGGTGGACCTGAGGATTTTTTCTAGTAATCATCTGCAAAAATAATCAACTAAATAGCACTCTCCAGTAAAAGTTTGAAGCTAATCTCATGAGCGCTAAAGTTTCTGTTTTTTACAGCATGATCATAAAGAATTCACCCAAGTCTTCCCAAAGGTTCTACTTGGCACAAACATTAATTAAAACATAAAACCACATATAAACAGAAGCTATAAGGATTATTTATTCCTAAACAGAATAAAAAAGCAAGAAACTAAAATAAAATTCGGTTGCCTCCCAACAAGCGCTAACGTTTGACACCCCTAGCTAGGCATGATGATTTCAATGATACTCACATAAAAGATAAGAATTGAAACATAAAGAGAGCATCATGAAGAATATGACTAACACATTTAAGTGTAACCCACTTCCTATGCATAGGTATTTTGTGATCAAACAACTTATGGGAACAATAATCAACTAGCATAGGAAGGCCAAACAAGCATAACTTCAAGACTTTAAGCACACAGAGAGGAAACTTGATATTATTGCAATTCCTACAAGCATATATTCCTCCCTCATAATAATTTTCAGTAGCATGATGAATGAATTCAACAATATAACCAGAACCTAAAGCATTCTTTTCATGATCTACTAGCATAAAAAATTTACTACTCTCCACACAAGGAAAATTCTTCTCATTCGGAATAGTGGGAGTATCATAAGAGACTTCAATACTATAAATTGTTTCCATATTAAAAGAGTAATGTTCAAAAAAAGGGGAATCATAATCATGAAAAGTTTTATAAATATAATCATCACTACTTTTTATAGCATAAGTTTCATCACAATAATCATCATAAGTAGCAACTTTGTTCTCATCATAATCGATTGAAACCTCTTCCAAGATAGTGTATACATCACTAAATAAAGTCATGACCTCTCCAAATCCACTTTCATAAATATTAGAAGATTCAACACCCTCCAAAATAGTGGGATCATTACTTCCTAAAGTTGACACTCTTCCAAACCCACTTTCATCAATATAATCATCATAAGTAGGAGGCATGCTATCATCATAACAAATTTGCATATCAAAACTTGGGAGACTAAAAATATCATCTTCATTAAGCATAGCATCCCCAAGCTTGGGACAAACATTAATTGCAGCAAATATATTCTCAAAAATATCATCTTAATTAAACATAGCATCCCCAAGCTTGGGACTTTTCATATCATAAGCATAATCACTCTCATCATTAATAGTATGGATAGCACCAATAGTATAGCAATTATCATATTCTTCCAAGCAAGTTCCAAAAAGATTTTCAAGATCATAAGAAGTATCATTATCTTCCCAATCATAATCATCACAACAAGCAATAGGCATAACGAGATCATCATCAAGTGCATCATCTTCATTTTCATGAGGCACAACAATAATAGGATCAACATTATTTGGGAGAGATACCTTTTTAACTCTCTTCCTTTTTCTTTTATTCTTCTTCACCACATCATGTGTGGGTTCATTCCTCTTTTTGGAGCTCCTTATTGATGAGATTGGTTGAATAGAAAGCTCCTCCTCGTTACCTGACTCATCATAAGAAATAATAGGAGAATATTGGGAGGTCTCTTCCCTTTCGTTAGCATTCTCTTCATCTTCTACTTGTTTTCTTTTCTTTATGTAATTGGCAATATAAGGATTTTGAATGCAATTGACCGCACAACACATATAAATTTCTTCTAGATCAATATCGAGGAATTTCTCAAGGTTATATTCTGGAATATGCTTAGTTTGACGTTTCATTTCTTCATAACCCAAAAGCAAACTAAGTTCATTATGATGTGCAAGGTAAATCAAATCATCACAATTTTTGGACACGATTCGATCATGAAGCAATTTGCATTTGATATTTAAATGACCATGTTCATTGCAAAGTTCGCAAGTACGGTAAAGATATTTTAAATTTTCAGCACTCACATCCAGCCTTTCTTGCAACCATTTAGTTTCCAAGTACTTATGCCTCTTGCAATATCTATCTTCCCTATTTGGTGTGTACTTGCAAACCCAGTGCACTCCACCAAAATTGACATGTTTATAGGAGGCATTTTCATCATAACTAGTGCAATCATCATTAGTACTATGGATATTCAAGGAGTTCATATTAACAACATTGCAATCATGTTCATCATTCAAAGATTTAGTGACAAACAATTTAATGCATTCTTCTTCTAACACTTTTGCACAATTTTCCTTTCCATCATACTCACGAAAGATATTAAAAAGATGAAGCGTATGTGGCAAACTTAATTCCATTTTTTTGAGTTTTCTTTTATAGACTAAACTAGTGATAAAACAATAAACAAAAAGATTCGATTGCAAGATCTAAAGATATACCTTCAAGCACTCACCTCCCCGGCAACGGCGCCAGAAACTGATTGATGTCTACTACGTAACCATCTTCTTGTAGACGTTGTTGGGCCTCCAAGTGCAGAGGTTTGTAGGACAGTAGCAAATTTCCCTCAAGTGGATGACCTAAGGTTTATCAATCTGTGGAGGCGAGGGATGAAGATGGTCTCTCTAGACAACCCTGCAACCAAATAACAAAGAGTCTCTTGTGTCCCCAACACACCCAATACAATGGTAAATTGTATAGGTGCACTAGTTCGGCGAAGAGATGGTGATACAAGTGCAATATGGATGGTAGATATAGGTTTTTGTAATCTAAAAATAAAAAACAGCAAGGTACCAAGTGATAAAAGTGAGCGTAAACGGTATTGCAATGCTAGGAAACAAGGCCTAGTGTTCATACTTTCAGTAGTGTAAGTTCTCTCAACAATAATAACATAGTTGGATCATATAACTATCCGTCAACATGCAACAAAGAGTCACTCAAAAGTCACTAATAGCGGAGAACATACAAAGAGATTATGGTAGGGTACGAAACCACCTCAAAGTTATTCTTTCCAACCAATCCGTTCGGCTATTCCTATAAGTGTCACAAACAGCCCTAGAGTTCGTACTAGAATAACACCTTAAGACACAAATCAACCAAAACCCTAATGTCACCTAGATACTCCACTGTCGCCTCAAGTATCCATGGGTATGATTATACGATATGCATCACACAATCTCAGATTCATTTATTGAACCAACACATAGAACCTCAAAGAGTGCCCCAAAGTTTCTATTGGAGAATCAAGACGAAAACGTGTGCCAACCCCTATGCATAGGTTCATGGGCGGAACCTGCAAGTTCATCACCAAAACATACATCAAGTGAAGCACGTGATATCCCATTGTGACCATAGATACGCACGGCAAGGCATACATCAAGTGTTCTCAAATCTTTAAAGACTCAATCCGATAAGATTACTTCAAAGGGAAAACTCAATCCATTACAAGAGAGTAGAGGGGGAGAAGAAACATAAGATCCAACTATAAAAGCAAAGCTCGCGATACATCAAGATCGTGCCAAATCAAGAACACGAGAGAGAGAGAGAGAGAGTGAGAGAGAGAGAGATCAAACACATAGCTGCTGGTACATACCCTCAGCCCGAGGGTGAACTACTCCTCCTCGTCATGGAGAGTGCCGAGATGATGAAGATGGCCACGGTGAGGGATCCCTCCGGCAGGAGTCTTAACAGGGTCCCAGTTGGTTTTTGGTGGATATAGAGGCTTGAGGCGGCGGAACTCCCGGTCTATTCTGTTCCCCGAAGTTTTTAGGGTATATGGATATATATAGGCGGAAGAAGTACGTCGGTGGACCTCAGGGTTGTCCACGAGGTAGGGGGCGCGCCCCTAGGGCGCTGGGCGTGCCCCCACCCTCATGGGCAGCCCGGGACTCCCCTAGTGAGCTTCCGGTACTCCATGGGCTTCTTATGGTCCAAAAATAAGTTCTGTGGAGTTTCAGGTCAATTGGACTCCGTTTGATATTCCTTTTACTTCGAAACACTAAAATAGGCAAAAAACAGCAATTCTGGGCTGGGCCTCCGGTTAATAGGTTGGTCCCAAAAATAATATAAAAGTGAATAATAATGCCCAATATTGCCCAAAATAGTAGATAATATAGCATGGAGCAATCAAAAATTATAGATACGTTGGAGACGTATCAGGTGCCAGCCCAGCTGGTTGGGCTGGCAGCTGCATGCGAACGGCAGTGGAATCTCGGCTGGTGCGGCCCTGGCGGTGGCCCTGCTGGTGTTCTCGGCAAGGGTCTTGCCGGGTTGCCCGGCAAGGGTCTTGCCGTGATGCACAGTCGTCCCTGGCAAGAATCTTGCCGGGGGCTTGTGGCTTTCCGCGGCAAGGATCCTGCCGAGGGTTGCCGTCTTCTGGCCCTCATCTTGATCTCATATATCAATGGTCTTGACAAAGATCTGCATGCCACCACAGAGGTGCCTCCTGAGCCCTGGCCCAATCGTAGCCGGTTGGGTTGGAACCTGTGGCTCAAGGGCGGCTCGCTCTGTTGGTGATTGGGCGTGCTCTGATACGTCTCCAACGTATCTATAATTTTTTATGGCTCCATGCTATATTATCTACTGTTTTGGGCAATATTGGGCTTTATTATCCACTTTTATATTATTTTTGGGACTGACCTATTAACCGGAGGCCCATCCCAGATTTGATGTTTTATGCCTATTTCAGTGTTTCGAGGAAAAGGAATATCAAACGGTGTCGAAACGTAACGAAATCAACTGGAGAAGTTATTTTTGGAAGGAAACCCACCTGATGGACATGGACCCCACGTCAGAAGATACGGGAGGTGATCACAAGGGTGGGGGGCGCCCAGCCCCCTAGGGTGCACCCCCCTGCCTCGTGGGGCCCCCGTAGCTGCCTCATGGGCCCCCCGTAGCTCCACCGATGTACCCCCTGCACCCATATATACCTACGTATCAAAAAACTTCCAAGACAGAAAATAGATCTGGAGTTCCGTCGCCGCAAGCCTCTGTAGCCACCAAAACCAATCGGGACCTGTTCAAGCACTCACGGAGGGTGGAACCTCACCTATGGCCATCTTCATCATCCCGGCGCTATCCATGACGAGGAGGGAGTAGTTCACCCTCGGGCTGAGGGTATGTACCAAAGAGCTATGTGTTTTGATCTCTCTCTCTCTCTCTCTCTCTCTCTCTCGTGTTCTCTCTCGTGTTCCTCTATGGCACGATCTTGATGTATCCCGAGCTTTGCTATTGTAGTTGGATCTTATGTTTCTTCTCCCCCTCTACTCTCTTGTAATGGATTGAGTTTTCCCTTTGAAGTTATCTTATCGGATTGAGTCTTTAATGATTTGAGAACACTTAATGTATGTCTTGCCGTGCATATCTGTGGTGACAATGGGATATCACGTGATTCACTTGATGTATGTTTTGGTGATCAACTTGCGGATTCTGCCCATGAACCTATGCATAGGGGTTGGCACACGTTGGCCGTGATTCTCCCAGTAGAAACTTTGGGGCACTCTTTGAAGTACTTTGTGTTGGTTGGATGAATCTGAGATTGTGTGATGCATATCGTATAATCATGCCCATGGATACTTGAGGTGACAATGGAGTATCTAGGTGACATTAGGGTTTTGGTTGATTTGTGTCTTAAGGTGTTATTCTAGTACGAACTCTTTTATAGGTTGATCCGAAAGAATAGCTATGAGGTGGTTTCGTACCCTACCATAATCTCTACATTTGTTCTCCGCTATTAGTGGCTTTGGAGTGACTCTTTCTTGCATGCTGAGGTCTTGTTATATGATCTATCTATGTTATTATTGTTGAGAGAACTTGCACTAGTGAAAGTGTGAACCCTAGGCCATGTTTCCTACCATTGCAATACCGTTTATGCTCACTTTTACCACTTGTTACCTCGCTGTTTTTATTATTTCAGATTACAAAAACCTATATCTACCATCCATATTGCACTTATTTCACCATCTCTTCGCCGAACTAGTGCACCTATACAATTTACCATTGTATTGGGTGTGTTGGGGACACAAGAGACTCTTTGTTATTTGGTTGCAGGGTTGTTTGAGAGAGACCATCTTCATCCTACACCTCCTACGGACTGATAAACCTTAGGTCATCCACTTGAGGGATATTTGCTACTATCCTACAAACTTGTGCACTTGCAGGCCCAACAACGTCTACAAGAAGAAGGTTGTGTAGTAGACATCAAGCTCTTTTCTCCGCGCTGTCGGGAGGTGAGTGCTTGAAGGTATATCTTTAGATCTTGCAATAGAATCCTTTTGTTTCTTGTTTTATCACTAGTTTAGTCTATAAAAGAAAACTACCAAAAAATGGAATTGAGTTTATCTCATACGCTTCATCTTTTTAATATCTTTCGCGAGTATGATGGAAAGGAAAATTGTGCCAAAGTGTTAGAAGAAGAATGAATTAAAATGTTTGGCACTAAATCTTTGATTGATGAGCATGATTTCAGTGTTGTTAGTATTAATTCCTTGAATATCCATGATCCTAGTGATATGCAAAGCCACAAGCTTGGGGAAGCTATGTTTGATGAATATGATATATTTTGTCCCCCAAGCTTTGATGAGCAAATTTATTTTGATGATAGCATGCCTCCTATTTATGATGATTATATTGATGAAAGTGGGTTTGGAAGAGTGTCAACTTTATAAAGTAGTGATCCCACTATTTTGGAGGATGTTGAATCTTATTGTGATGAACATGAAAGTGGATTTGGAAGAGTGTCAACTTTATTTAGTGATGATTCCACTATTTCGGAAGAGGTTCCAATTGATTATGAGAACAAAGTTGCTATCTATGATGATTATTGTGATGACTTGTATGCTGTTAATAATAATGATAACCATGAAACTTGTCATCATGATTTTAGTTTTCAATTGGATTATGCCTCACATGATAGTTATTTTGTTGAGTTTGCTCCCACTATTATTCATGAGAAGAATTTTGCTTATGTGGAGAGTAGTAAATTTTCTATGCAAGTAGATCATGAAAATAATGCTTTAGGTGCTGGTTATATTGTTGAATTCATTCATGATGCTACTGAAAATTATTATGAGGGAGGAACATATGCTTGTAGGAATTGCAATAATATCAAGTTTCCTCTCTATGTGCTTAAAATCTTGAAGTTATGCTTGTTTTACCTTCCTATGCAAGTTGATTATTGTTCCCATAAGTTGTTTGCTCACAAGATCCCCATGCATAGGAAGTGGGTTATACTTAAATGTGCTAGTCCTATTCCTCATGATGCTCTCTTTATGTTTCAATTCTTATCTTTTATGTGAGCATCATTGAAATCATCATGCCTAGCTAGGGGCTTTAAACGTTAGCGCTTGTTGGGAGGCAACCCAATTTTATTTCAGTTTCTTGCTTTTTGGTTCTGTTTAGGAATAAATAATATATATAGCTTCTGTTTATATGTGTTTTCATGTTTTAATTAGTGCTTGTGCCAAGTAGAACCTTTGGGAAGACTTGGGTGAAGTCTTTATGATCATGCTGTAAAAAAACAGAAACTTTAGCGCTCACGAGATTAGCAAGAACGTTTTACTGGAGATTTCTATTTAGTTGATTCTTTTTGCAGACGATTACTAGACAAATTACTCAGGCCCACCCATTTATTTTAGAATTTTTGGAGTTCTAGAAGTTTGCGTTAGTTACAGATTACTACAGACTGTTCTGTTTTTGACAGATTCTGTTTTTCGTGTGTTATTTGCTTATTTTGATGAATCTATGGCTAGTAAAATAGTTTATAAACCATAGAGAAGTTGGAATACAGTAGTTTTAACACCAATATAAATAAAGAATGAGTTCATTACAGTACCTTGAAGTGGTTTTTTGTTTTCTTTCGCTAACGGAGCTCACGAGTTTTCTGTTAAGTTTTGTGTTGTGAAGTTTTCAAGTTTTGGGTAAAGATTCGATGGACTATGGAATAAGCAGTGGAAAGAGCCTAAGCTTGGGGATGCCCAAGGCACCCCAAGGTAATATTCAAGGACAACCAAGAGCCTAAGCTTGGGGATGCCCTGGATGGCATCCCCTCTTTCGTCTTTGTTCATCGGTAACTTTACATGGAGCAATATTTTATTCACCACATGATATGTGTTTTGCTTGGAGCGTCATTTTCTCTTGTTTGTATTTTCTTGCTGTTATTTAGAATAATGTTTTGCATCTTTAGTTTCAATAAAAAAAGTCAAGGATAGCCTTTGCCATGCTTATTTTGCTAGTATACATGTTGCTGTTTGAAAACAGAAAGTTTACCGCTGTTGCAAAAATTCCCTAGAAGAGTCAGAGAGTGGTATAATGTTGAATCTTTTTGCATATTGATCTCTGATAAATTTATTACAGTGGGAATTTTAGTTCATAATTTTTGGAGTCAGGGAAGTATTGATACTCTTGCATTCTTTACAGACTGTACTGTTTTGGCAGATTGCTGTTATCTTTGCATTGTTTGCATATGTTTGCTTGTTTAGTGATTCTATTTAAGGATATGAGTGTTAAATATGCAGAGGCATTTAGTATGCAATGTTGAAAAATAACGTTAGTGATTTGTTACAGTAGAAAATGATAAGGTTTTGCATTGGTTTATACTAACCTATCTCACGAGTTCTTGTTGAGTTTGTTGTGAATGAAGCTTTTTGATAAAAAGAGAAACCATGATATGAGAGGAATTAAGGAGACACAAAAGTTCAAGCTTGGGGATGCCCAAGGCACCCCCAGATAATATTTCAAGAAGTCTCAAGCATCTAAGATTGGGGATGCCGCGGTAGGCATCCCACCTTTCTTCTTCATCAACTATCGGTTAGTATCGGTTGAGCCTAAGTTTTTGCTTCTTCACATGAGTTGTGCTATCCTTGCAATGTCATTTTCTTTAGCTTTGCTTGCTGTTTGAATAAAATACCAAGATCTGAAAGTATTAAATGAGAGAGTCTTCGCATAGTTACATAATTATTTAGCTACTCATTGATCTTCACTTATATCTTTCGGAATAGTTTGTCATTTGCTCTAGCACTTCACTTATATCTTTTGGAGCACGGTGGTGGATTTATTTTGTAGAAATTAATGAACTCTCATGCTTCACTTATATTATTTTGAGAGTCTTAAACAGCATGGTAATTTGAATGAAAACTATCATAGGAAGTGAATTGGATGCTATGATCAATTTGATACTTGATAATTGTTTTGAGATATGGAGGTAGTGATATTAAAGTCATGCTATTTGGGTGATTATGAATTTAAAGAATGCTTGTGTTGAAGTTAGCAAGTTCCGTAGCATGCACGTATGGTTAAAGTTGTGTAACAAATTTGAAACATTAAGTGTACCTGGCTTCTGCATCCTTATGAGTGGCGGTCGGGGACGAGCGATGGTCTTTTCCTACCAATCTATCCCCCTAGGAGCATGCGCGTAGTACTTGATTTTTGATGACTTCTAAATTTTTGCAATAAGTATATGAGTTCTGTTGACTAATGTTGAGTCCATGGATTATACGCACTTTTACCTTTCCGCCATTGCTAGCCTCTTGATGCCGTGCATTGCCCTTTCTCACCTTGAGAGTTGGTTCAAACTTCACTGGTGCATCCAAACCCCGTGATATGATACGCTCTATCACACATATGCCTCATTATATCTTCCTCAAAACAGCCACCATACCTACCTATTTATGGCATTTCCATAACCATTCCCGAGATATATTGCCATGCAACTTTCCACCGTTCCCTTTATCATCATTATGACATACATTACTTTTGTCATATTGCCATCGCATGATCATGTAGTTGACATGGTATTTGTGGCAAAGCCACCATGCATTATTTTTCATACATGTCTCTCTTGATTCATTGCACCATCCCGGTACACCGCCGGAGGCATTCATATAGAGTCATATCTTGTTCTAGTTTCGAGTTGTAATCCTTATGTTGTAATCAATAGAAGTGTGATGATCATCATTATTAGAGCATTGCCCAAAAAAAAGAGAAAGGCCAAAAAAAAGAAAGGCCAAAAAAAACAAAGGCCCAAAAAAATAAAAAAATAAAAAGGGCAATGTTACTATCTCTTTTTCCACACTTGTGCTTCAAAGTAGCACCTTGTTTTTCATGTAGTGAGTCTCATATATTGTGCTTCAAAGTAGCACCATGTTTTTCATATAGTGAGTCTCATAAGTTGTCTTTTTCATACTAGTGGGAATTTTTCATTATAGAACTTGGCTTTTATATTCCTACGATGGGCTTCCTCAAATGCTCTAGGTCTTAGTGAGCAAGCAAGTTGGATGCACACCCACTAGTTTTCTTTTGTTGAGCATTCATTTATAGCTCTAGTGCATCCGTTGCATGGCAATCCCTACTCCTCATGTTGACATCAATTGACGAGCATCTCCATAGCCCGTTGATTATCCTCGTCAATGTGAGACTTTCTCCTTTTTTGTCTTCTCCACACAATCCCCATCATCATATTCTATTCCACCCATAGTGATATATCCATGGCTCACGCTCATGTAACAATTGCTTGGCTTGTCATCGGGAGTATAGAAGTTGGGAACATCTTTGTGTGACGAAAATGAAGCATAGCCTAACTATATGATTTTGTAGGGATGAACTTTCTTTTGCCATGCTATTTTGAGAAGACATGATTACTTTGATTAGTATGCTTGAAGTATTACTATTTCTTTTATCAATATGAACTTTTATTTTGTATTCATTCGGATCTGAATATTCATACCACAATTAAGAAGATTTACATTGAAATTATGCCAAGTAGCAGTCAGAATCAAAAATTCTTTTTTATCATTTACCTACTCGAGGACGAGCAGGAATTAAGCTTGGGGATGCTTGATACGTCTCCAATGTATCTATAATTTTTGATTGCTCCATGCTATATTATCTACTGTTTTGGGCAATATAGGGCTTTATTATCCACTTTTATATTATTTTTGGGACTAACCTATTAACCGGAGGCCCAGCCCAGATTTGCTGCTTTATGCCTATTTCAGTGTTTTGAGGAAAAGGAATATCAAACGGAGTCGACACGGAACGAAATCAACTGGAGAAGTTATTTTTGGAAGGAAACCCACCTGATGGACTTGGACCCCATGTCAGAAGATACAGGAGGTGCTCACGAGGGTGGGGGCGCGCCCTCCCCCTGGGCGCCCCCCTGGGCGCGCCCCTCTGCCTCGTGGGGCCCCCGTAGCTCCACCGACGTACCCTGCACTCCATATATACCTACGTATCAAAAACTTCCAACAGAAAATAGATCTGGAGTTCCGCCGCCACAAGCCTCATGCCACCAAAAACCAATCGGGACCTGTTCCAAAGACCACGGAGGGTGGAACCCTCACCTGTGGCCATCTTCATCATCCCGGCGCTATCCATGACGAGGAGGGAGTAGTTCACCCTCGGGGCTGAGGGTATGTACCAGTAGCTATGTGTTTTGATCTCTCTCTCTCTCTCTCTCTCTCTCTCTCTCTCTCGTGTTCTCTCTCGTGTTCCCTCTATGGCACGATCTTGATGTATCCCGAGCTTTGCTATTGTAGTTGGATCTTATGTTTCTTCTCCCCCTCTACTCTCTTGTAATGGATTGAGTTTTCCCTTTGAAGTTATCTTATCGGATTGAGTCTAATGATTTGAGAAAACTTAATGTATGTCTTGCCGTGCATATCTGTGGTGACAATGGGATATCACGTGATTCACTTGATGTATGTTTTGGTGATCAACTTGCGGATTCCGCCCATGAACCTATGCATAGGGGTGGGCACACGTTTTCGTCGTGATTCTCCGGTAGAAACTTTGGGGCACTCTTTGAAGTACTTTGTGTTGGTTGGATAAATCTGAGATTGTGTGATGCATATCATATAATCATTCCCACGGATACTTGAGGTGACAATGGAGTATCTAGATGACATTAGGGTTTTGGTTGATTCGTGTCTTAAGGTGTTATTCTAGTACGAACTCTTTTATAGATTGATCCAAAAGAATAGCTTTGAGGTGGTTTCGTACCCTACCATAATCTCTACGTTTGTTCTCCGCTATTAGTGGCTTTGGAGTGACTCTTTGTTGCATGTTGAGGGCTTGTTATATGATCTATCTATGTTATTATTGTTGAGAGAACTTGCACTAGCGAAAGTATGAACCCTAGGCCTTGTTTCCTACCATTGCAATACCGTTTATGCTCACTTTTACCACTTGTTACCTTGCTGTTTTTATTATTTCAGATTACAAAAACCTATATCTACCATCCATATTGCACTTGTTTCACCATCTCTTCGCCGAACTAGTGCACCTATACAATTTACCATTGTATTGGGTGTGTTGGGGACACAAGAGACTCTTAGTTATTTGGTTGCAGGGTTGTTTGAGAGATACCATCTTCGTCCTACGCCTCCTACAAATTGATAAACCTTAGGTCATCCACTTGAGGGAAATTTGCTACTGTCCTACAAACTTGTGCACTTCCAGGCCCAACAACGTCTACAAGAAGAAGGTTGTGTACTAGACATCATGCTCCCCTGACAAGGGTCTTGCTGGGGCTGCTGAGGCTGCCCCCGGCAAGGGTCTTGCCAGGGGAAACTGCTTCGTCCCTCTACTTCTTTGTGTTCTTGGACTTGGCGTTTCCTTGATCGTCTTGTGTTGGGCTTCGGCTTCCCTCCTTTGTCCTGCTACGTGTGGCCGTGGCGCGTGGCTCTGACTGCCCGTGCACAAGTAAAGGGGTACAAAGGTGCGCCCCTACTTTTGTACATCGACACTTGTGCTTCAAAGTAGCACCTTCATCTTTATGATAGAGAGTCTCTTGCTTTGTCACTTTCATATACTAGTGGGAATTTTACATTATAGAACTTGGCTTGTATATTCCAATGATGGGCTTCCTCAAAATGCCCTAGGTCTTTGTGAGCAAGCGAGTTGGATGCACACCCACTTTGTTTCTTTTGTTGAGCTTTCATATACTTATAGCTCTAGTGCAACCGTTGCATGGCAATCCCTACTCACTCACATTGATATCTATTGATGGGCATCTTCATAGCCCGTTGATATGCATAGTTAATGTGAGACTATCTTCTCCTTTTTTGTCTTCTCCACAACCACCATTCTATTCCACATATAGTGCTATGTCCATGGCTCACGCTCATGTATTGCGTGAAGATTGAAGAAGTTTGAGAACGTCAAAAGTATGAAACAATTTCTTGGCTTGTCATCGGGGTTGTGCATGATTAAATACTTTGTGTGATGAAGATAGAGCATAGCCAGACTATATGATTTTGTAGGGATAACTTTCTTTGGCCATGTTATTTTGAGAAGACATGATTGCTTAGTTAGTATGCTTGAAGTATTATTATTTTTATGTCAATACTATACTTTTATCTTGAATCTTTCTGATCTGAATATTCATACCACAAATAAGAGGTTACATTGAAAATTATGCTAAGTATCATTCCACATCAAAGATTCTGTTTTTCTCATTTACCTACTCGAGGACGAGCAGGAATTAAGCTTGGGGATGCTTGATACGTCTCCAACGTATCTATAATTTTTGATTGTTCCATGCTATATTATATTCTGTTTTGGATGATTAATGGGCTTTATTATACACTTTTATATTATTTTTGGGACTAACCTATTAACCAGAGGCCCAGCCCAAATTGCTGTTTTTTTGCCTATTTCAGTGTCTCACAGAAAAAGAATATCAAACGGAGTCCAAACGGAATGAAACCTTCATGAACATGGTTTTTGGAACAAACGTGATCCAGAGGACTTGGAGTGGACGTCAAGCAACAGACGAGAAGGCCATGAGGTATGGGGGCGCGCCTACCCCCCCCCCCAGGTGCGCCCTCCACCCTCATGGCCCCCTCGTGGCTCCACCGACCTACTTCTTCCTCCTATATATACCTACGTACCCCCAAACCATCAGAGGCATCCATGAAAACCTAATTCCACCGCCGCAACCTTTTGTACCCGTGAGATCCCATCTTGGGGCGTTTTCCAGCGTCTTGCTGGAGGGGGCATTGATCACAGAGGGCTTCTACATCAACACCATAGCCTCGCCGATGATGCGTGAGTAGTTTACCTCAGACCTTCGGGTCCATAGTTATTAGCTAGATGGCTTCTTCTCTCTCTTTGGATATCAATACAAAGTTCTCCTCGATTCTCTTGGAGATCTATTTGATCTAACTCTTCTTTTGCGGTGTGTTTGTTGAGACCGATGAATTGTGGGTTTATGAGCAAGATTATCTATGAACAATATTTGAATCTCCTCTGAATTCTTTTATTTACGATTGGTTATCTTTGCAAGTCTCTCGAATTATCAGTTTGGTTTGGCTTACTAGATTGATCTTTCTTGCAATAGGAGAAGTGCTTAGCTTTGGGTTCAATCTTGTGGTGTCCTTTCCTAGTGACAGCAGGGGCAGCAAGGCACGTCTTGTATTGTTGCCATCGAGGATAAAAATATGGGGTTTATATCATATTGCATGAGTTTCTCCCTCTACATCATGTCATCTTGCTTAAAGCATTACTCTGTTCTTATGAACTTAATACTCTAGATGCATGCTGGATAGCGATCGATGTGTGGAGTAATAGTAGTAGATGCAGAATCCTTTCGGTCTACTTGTGTGACGCCCCCGATTCAATCATACACTAATCATGCACGCAAATGTGTACGATCAAGATCAGGGACTCATGGGAAGATATCACAACACAACTCTAAAACATAAATAAGGCATACAAGCATCATAATACAAGCCAGGGGCCTCGAGGGCTCGAATACAAGTATTCGATCATAGACGAGTCAGCGGAAGCAACAATAACTGAGTACAGACATAAGTAAAACAAGTTTGCCTTAAGAAGGCTAGCACCAACTGGGATACATATCGAAAGAGGCGCAGGCCTCCTGCCTGGGATCCTCCTAACTACTCCTGGTCATCGTCCGCGGGCTGCACGTAGTAGTAGGCGCCTCCAATGTAGTAGTCGTCATCGACGGTGGCGTCGCTCTCGGCTCCATCGATGCAGTTGCAGCAATCGGGTAAGAAAGGGGAAAAGGGGAACAAGGCAACCGTGAGTACTCATCCAAAGTACTACTTAAAGCAAGGAGCTACACTACATATGCATGGATATATGTGTAAAAGGCCATATCGGTGGACTGAACTTGAATGCCGAGAATAAGAGGGGATATCTAATCACAGCCGTCAAGACTACGCTACAGCAGCCTCCGTCTTGCAACATGTAGAAGGGAGTAGACTGAAGTCCTCCAAGTAGCATCACATAGCAATAATCCTACCCGGCGATCCCCTCCTCGTAACCCTGAGAGAGAGCGACCACCGGGTTGTATCTGGCACTTGGAAGGGTGTGTTTTATTAAGTATCCTGTTCTAGTTGTCATAAGGTCAAGGTACAACTCCAAGTCGTCATGTTACCGAAGATCACGGCTATTCGAATAGATTAACTTCCCTGCAGGGGTGCACAACAAAACCCAACACGCTTGATCCCATTTGGCGGACACACTTTCTGGGTCATGCCCGGCGGAAGATCAACACGCCGCAGCCCCACCTAGGCACAACAGAGAGGCCAAAGACGCCGATCTAAACCTAAGTGCTGCAGTGCGGGCCCATCGCCCTTAGCACACCAAGACGCTATGAGGGCGGCCGAAAGCGTAACTAGCCCCTTAATACAAGAGCAGGCTTACGTTCCAATCCGTGGCGCCTTTCGTTATTGGCGTCATGAAGGCTTCGGTGATACCACGACGGGATACCCATAACTACTCCCGTGTAGATGGTTAGTGTGTATAGACCAAATGGCGGACTCGGATCAAATACCGGATCTCGTTAAGCGTGTTAAGTATCCGCGAGCACCGACCAGGGCGAGCCCACCTCTCACCCGGGTAGTCTCAACCTGCCTGCCGCTCCGCCATACAAGTAGTGATCGGGGCCGTGGGAACCCAGGCCCACCTCTGGGGATGGAGCCACCGTCCTTTCAGCCCCCATCTCCTAACAGTATCACGGGTAATCTAACAAAGGTAAAGTATATAGTATATGCCCGTGATCACCTCCAAGTGATCACAGCCCAAAGAGTATAGCATGGCAGACGGACAAGAGTGTAGGGCCACCGATGGAACACTAGCATCCTATACTAAGCGGTAGGATAGCGGTAAAGGTAACAACTTGAGTAGCAAGGACAAAGCTATGCAAGAAAGATATAGGATTAATCGAAAGCAGTAACATGCTACACTACTCTAATGCAAGCAGTATAGAGAAGAGTAGGCGATATCTGGTGATCGGAGGGGGCTTGCCTGGTTGCTCTGGCGAGGAGAGAGAGAGGGTCGCCAACTCCGTAGTCGTCTTGGGTAGCAGCGGCGTCGGTCTCGGTGTCTAGCAGAAGAAGAGGGGGGAAGAAACAATGAATACAATGCAAACAGATGCATAACGATGCATGACAAGTCAAGTAACGGTCTAGGGGTGCCCTAACGCGGTATGAGGTGATACCGGCGAATGGGGAAAACATCCGGGAAAGTATTCCCGGTGTTTCGCGTTCAGACGAGATGAACCGGAGGGGGAAAGTTGCGTGTTTGCTATGCTAGGGATGTGTGGCGGACGAACGGGCTGCGTATCCGGATTCATCTCGTCGTTCTGAGCAACTTTCATGTACAAAGTTTTTCCATCCGAGCTACGGTTTATTTTATATTAATTTTAAAAGATTTAAATCATTTTAGGATTAATTTAAATACTTTAATTCAACATTATCCAGAACAGTGTCGACATCAAGATGACGTCGGCCGATCAACAGGTGTTGATTTGGTCAACTGACGTGTGGGTCCTACTATCATTGACTAAGGCTAGATAAACAGGTCAACTAGTTTAATTAGTTGTTCAGTTTAATTAATCAAAATTAATTAAGATAATTAATTCTTCAATTAATTAATTAATTAATTAATTATTTTTATTTTTATTATATATTTTTTCCCTTTTTTTATAAAACGTTCTCAGGGGGTGGGGCCCCCATTTCATTGGCCCTAGGGGCCAAGCAGTATGTGAGTAGCGGGAAGCGGACGCAGGCGTGGGCACCCGTCGAGGCTGACCCGGGTGCGGCGGATGGAACCCAGGGGGGCCAAACCCGGGCGCCGACTGACCGGGGCCGTAGTCATGGGCGACGGCGTTAGGGGACGGCAAGACGCTGGCGCGTGCTCGAGGCCACCAGGGGAGGCAGGCTCGGTGAGCCGTGGAGCAGCGGGCGAGGGGGCAGGCGCTGTGAAGCAGCGCAGCCCGGGCGGTTCGAGGCTGCAGCAAAGAGGGGAGGATGCTAAGGGCGCGAGGCACCGTGGCTGGGCGGGCGGAGCGGCGCCGCTGCAAAGACGCAATCGAGGGGCGAGGGGAGGCATGGCTATCCATGGGCACGGGACGGAGGCGAGGCCGCCGCGGGCGTGCGTTGGACGAGGCCGCAGCCATGAGCGCGCGGGTGGACGGAGCCGGCGACAGAGATCGAGGGGAGAGGAGACCGGTGGCCTCACCAGCGTTGCAGGGACGAGGGGCGGCGAGGCTTGGTGAAGTGGCTCGGGGGGGAGATGAGGATGACGGCTGCGACGGTTGACGACTCCGGCGAATGGCGCTCGACGACGGAGAAGGTGCGGGGCGGAGGCGGCAGCCCTCGGGCGTGGGCGTGCTCGCCGGGGCCGTGGGGAGCCGCGGTGGACACGGCCAAAGGGCAATGACGCGGCTCGGCGATGGTGGCGGAGGCGGGAGCTGGTCGAGGCCAGACAGGGAGGTGAGGATCGACGACGGGGCGCACCGTGTCGGGCAGGCGGCGCCGATCCGCATCGCACGGGAGGGAGAAGGGGATCGTGGCGCGACTGGGTAGTGGTTGGAACCTAGGGTTCTGTCGGTGGGGGTTAAGGAGAGTGCGGGTTGGGCCGGTTGGGGGCAGTAGGGCTAGCCAACTAGGCCGTTTGGCCCAGTAGGCCGGGGGTATGTGGCTTTGTTTTGCCCTTTCCTATTATTTATTTTCTGTTTTTATTTTACTTTAGTTTTGCAAACTATAAGCCTAGCCCCTAAATTAGTGCTAATACTAATAACACTGTCGCAATTAACTTGGCACCCTAAACAATTATTTTATATTTGTTTAGTATTTAAAGGCATTTAAATATTAGTCTTACTGTTGTTTTAATTAATTTAGTGCAGTCAACTATTTTATAAAAAGATGTTTTCTCGACCATAATTACCTATGCAATATCTGGTTCGTCTAGAGCATTTTAGTTTTAATGTTTGGAAACTTTTATTGTTTGACTTTATTTTAAAAATTTGAACTGGGTTTCGAACTAACGCGAGATTAGCAACAATAATCATGATGACGTGGCATCATTAGCAGAGGCTACTGTAGCTTGATTATCCGGGCGTCACAATTCTCCTCCACTACAAGAAATCTCGTCCCGAGATTTAGGAGGGGAGTAAGGGGGAAAGGTCTTGTTACGAAATTTCTGAATCTTCTCAGTCTTGGTTGCTCTTCCCGAAGAGGTCAATCCATTACATTGGTGTCTTCAGTCTTCTGCTTCAACGCATCATGATGAAATTGTCGTCCTTTCTTCAGGATCTCCATCGTTCTTACGAAAGAATAAAGGGTGGTTATTCCGAAAGAGCAGACCTCTACAAGGTTGACTACCTGGTCGATAACATCGGGGAAGGTGGAAGAAAGTAACTCTCGAATTGAAACTAAAGAAAATATCGAGATCAAGGTAAGAAGGTGCAATAAGAAGTTTCGAGCGAAAGGTGTAACTGCTCGATGCCCCAAACAGTATGCGTGAAAGGGCTCAAAGCAATCGGGAATAAGTATTGTGTCCGGTAACAGATTTGGTAATCCTCGGAAGATGGCTCGTGAATTACATACGAGGCCACACGTGAGGAACAACCTTGGGAACAGGGGGTGCGGGAGAGTCAGGTTTCGATCCTGTGGAACTGTGGGTTATGGGCCCACCATGTGGTCCAAAAGTAGGAAGGACGCCGACATATTGCACGGTCATGGTAGCAAGGCATGGCAGAGGATAGCATGTCAGTTATGTTGGCAACAACGTTGGTACCAAGGGCGAGGGACGAAGAGAACCATTTTCCTGCTCGTTGAACGAGGCGGACCAATAGGCAAAGTTCTCATCCATCGGGGGTTACCGAAATGTCATCAATTATAGTAACAAGGTCTTGCTGACAGAATTCTACACCGAGGTGTTTACACAAGCAGAAGAATACTACTGCTTATATAATAAAGATCACAAGTAGGGTTAAGCAATCCAATGGAAAGGAAATGTGATTACCAGATTTAATCAGAACAATGGAAAGAAAAATGTGTTTAAACACATATTTCAAAGGTATATCCTTCGAAAGGACGAGCAGAGCATGATATCCATGACAGGATATAATGTAGTAAACTCTTTAGGTAGGGGAGAGAATTTTCATGACATTACCCATACAGCGGTGTTTGGATAATCGAGCAGAAACATTTAGCATTGGGCTTCAAATGTTTTTGTTGAACATCGGAGTACCATGGACATGCTTTAGGATAGCATTGACATGGTCTTCAAGCAAAAGGTCAGACTCTGGATACACGAAGGATTCATCAGGAACAACTTATAGAATACGTCTTACCATTCCCTCATGGAAGAATAGATAACCTTGCTAAAAGGAAACTATAACAATAGGTCCTCCGGCCAGGTGTACTAGGATGACATCACCTTATTGGGTTAAAGACCAATGTTATAATCCTTGAAAATATGTTCAAACCATCACATCAGACCGAGATTCAGTTCTGATAGGTGGCAGGATACCCCAGACTCAGGATGCCTGAGAAGAAAGGTGCAACACAAATTGTCGAGATGACATTGCAAGGTTCTCAAGGAAAAGAATTGTGGAACCGAGTTCTAAATCAAGAGCTCATCATTAAACCAATGAAGGGATAAGGAGGTAGCTGATGAACTCAGCGACAATCCTCGAGATTTCCAAAAAGGTGGATTTCCACAATTAGGCGAACAAGGAGATAGCATTTGTCAGATCAAACGGTATAATGATGTATGCTCGAGGAAAACATACACAATTAAACATTGGTTGAAATGTGCATCCGAAATATGGGCTGGGTTGCACGGCCAACATTGGAATGGTGATTCAATAATCAATAGTCTAAGAATGAACGGCCGACCATTAACTTCAAGGCAATAGGGTTGCTAGAAGGGTGGAGTCCAAACAGCACCGCTCACTTGTTGGTACCCCGGTTGGAATCAACACGAGGACCAAGAAAGAATGGTGATGGTGAGAAGTATCACTATACCAAGAATTCATAAGAGGTGGAGTAATCCTCACGACATTCTTGACATAACAGATGATAATACTTCAAGGTAGAACATCATACAAGCTGGATAGCAAGTACCATCCATAACATGAACAAGTTTGGGTTGGGGGAAGGCAAGAATGCTGTCGATGATAACACAATCATCGAGGGGCAAGGATGGTATTTCCCATCATGAATTTGATTGATATCCTGGAAGAACACATAATGTTGATGATGATCGTCACAAATTTTATCGAGGTACTATGAAGAGGCCAACGAACAGTATTTACATCAAGCAAAAGGAATGATGAAGCAAAAGGTTATTGGAACCACGAATGCGACACAAGCTCGAAATCAAGCTCGTTGTTTGAGGTGAAATGATAAGATGAGGAATATCGACGTAAGCTTAGCTCATCGTCAAAATTTGTGCTCGGTAAAAGACTAGGTAGCAGAGTTAAAATTTAGCATGATAATGATATAGCCGATCAGGTTAGGAATGACTGGAAGGATTAATAAACTCATAAGCAACGAAATTACTTAGAGTTATTGAATCGGAGTGCGGACTCGATTCACTGTTCGGTGTTCTTGAGTGACTAATAACTCAGAACCCGAGGAAAATTGAAATCGGCGAGAATGTAGTACTTGATGAAGAACTCATAAGAAGTTATGCAGTTCTGTGATAATCTCGAGATACCAGGGGGTAATACTCGATGACGAATCAAAGTAGAGGTTGGACTGGGGGTATTGCTCTATAGAAGACAAGTCATTAAACTTGCCCGAGAAATGGGATCAAGGAGAAAATATGGTCGGAACCACGATTGCATAGGATAAATTCACAGATACCAGATGATATTGTATCAACGAAATATTTATTATCACTAGAAGCTTCTATGGTAGGATCTACATCGTGTCCATGGGCATGAACACAAAGTTCAAGGTCGACTCCCACTTCTTCAATGTATAACCTTCCATTCACCTCTCACTTTTGAAGAAGTCGTAGTGTTGAAATTTTATCTAGCAAAATACCGTAAGAGTATGACTCGTGAAAATTTCCGAGTTCACACATATTAAGGAAGGCATAGGTTCAACCTGGCCGTGGTATCGTGGAAACATATACCACAAGCTTCAGAGTACTAACACAAGCTCGAAAATAGAGCATGGTTGACAAAAGGAGAGGATACAATTTACCAAAGGCATTATGTATCGGAGAAATAACTCACAAGGTGATTAATTATGAAGGACACTGTCGGATAATAATCTAACAATGGATCGGGCGATCCACAACGAAGCTGTTGTGAGTATCGGTACTCAACCAGAGGAAGAAAGAATGCACGGGCATCATATTATAGAACATCTGAATAATTAGATGCTTAGATAACAAAGGAATTATGATTTCCAAAACAAAGGATCAGAAGCAGACGCTCTGATCAAGGATGGATAAGTTCAATACTTAGGGGCACAATCGACGACAATTAGTTTGGTCGAGAACCAGCTCATGTTCAAAATGACGTCTGAGCCGGAAAGATAATTTAGAAGGGTTGATAGATGATTGTGTGCATTTGCACACATGTTGAATCAATAGGATCAAAATGACGGTGTCAAAAGATACTAGCGAATATTGCCAGATATATGGGAAGCATCCATAACGCAAGTAGACAAGTATTTGCAGAGCAATAAAGCTGCTAAGGATTTTCAGTGGATTGAATAGTATTTCAAAGACTTTTGTGAAACACCTGAACAACTGGGGATGAGCGGATACTCGGAAAGTGCGAGAAATTACTCTTAGGGGTATTCAGGTGGCACGGAACTGCAGGCAGTAGGCACAAAATATTCTCGGGGTATCTTGTAATAACAAGATCGACTAGGTAAAAAGTAAGAACGACAGGTGTAAGTATTTATCCATAGGGAATTGCAGAAGCAATGGGCACAAGGTCTCGAGAGAATATCAGAAGGTATCTTCAGGATCCTTCGATGCACCAAGTAATCATCGGGACTGAAGAGGCTCTCCGGGAGAAAGTATTATCGAGAACCTAGAGTCAGAGTTAGTAAAAATCGTTTAACCCGAGTAGAAGAGAGTTCAGAGTCCCAGAGTAAAGATCGAGGAGTAAAAGATCTGAATACCACCCAATGGCGACGTGGGCCCATGGGCCGCACAGCCATGTTAGTAAAAGTTTTGTAAAGTCTAGACTCGACTTCGGCCAAGGAGTTGGAAGGGGGATTCCTACAGGCAGTCGGCTCTGATACCAACTTGTGACGCCCCCGATTCAATCGTACACTAATCATGCACGCAAATGTGTACGATCAAGATCAGGGACTCACATGAAGATATCACAACACAACTCTAAAACATAAATAAGTCATACAAGCATCATAATACAAGCCAGGGCCTCGAGGGCTCGAATACAAGTGCTCGATCATAGACGAAGTCAGCAGAAGCAACAATATCTGAGTACGAGACATAAGTAAAACAAGTTTGCCTTAAGAAGGCTAGCACCAATCGGGATACAGATCGAAGAGGCGCAGGACTCCTGCAGGGATCCTCCTAACTACTCCTCGGTCGCCGTCTGCTGGCTGCACGTAGTAGTAGGCGCCTCCGGTGTAGTAGTCGTCATCAACAAGTATGGCGTCGGCTCCTGGCTCCATTGTCAGTTGCAACAATCGGGTAAAGAAAGGGGGAAAAGGGGGAACAAGGCAACCGTGAGTACTCATCCAAAGTACTCGCAAGCAAGGAGCTACACTACATATGCATGGATATATGTGTAAAAGGCCATATCAGTGGACTGAACTGCAGAATGCCCGAATAAGAGGGGGATATCTACTCTTGTCGAAGACTACGCTTCCGCAGCCTCCGTCTTGCAACATGTAGAAGGGAGTAGATGAAGTCCTCCAAGTAGCATCACATAGCAATAATCCTACCCGCGATCCCTCCTCGTAACCACGAGAGAGAGCGACCACCGGGTTGTATCTCGCACTTTGGGAAGGGTGTGTTTTATTAAGTATCCGGTTCTAGTTGTCATAAGGTCAAGGTACAACTCCAAGTCGCCCTGCTATCAAGATCACGACTATTCGAATAGATTAACTTCCTGCAGGGGTGCACCACATAACCCAACACGCTTGATCCCATTTGGCGGACACACTTTCTGGGTCATGCCCGCCGCGGAAGATCAACACGCCGCAGCCCCACCTAGGCACAACAGAGAGGCCAGCACGCCGGTCTAAACCTAAGCGCACAGTGGGTCCGGGCCCATCGCCTTAGCACACCAAGACGCTATGCGAGGGCGGCCAAAGCGTAACTAGCCCCTTAATACAAGAACAGGCTTATGTTCCAATCCGCACGCAGCCGCTCGGGCCGGCGTCCACGAAGGCTTGGCTGATACCACGACGCCGGGATACCCATAACTACTCAGCGTAGATGGTTAGTGCGTATAGACCAAATGGCGGACTCGGATCAAATACCGGATCTCGTTAAACATGTTAAGTATCCATGAACGCCGACAGGGCCAGGCCCACCTCTCACCTGTAGTCTCAACCTGCCCCGCGCCCGCCACAAGTAACAATGGGGCCGTGGGAACCCAGCCCACCTCTACCGGATGGACCCACCTGTCCTTTCAGCCCCCATCTCCTAACGATTATCACGGGTAATGTAACAGCGTAAAGTATATAGTATATGCCCGTGATCACCTCCGAAGTGATCACAGCCAAGAGTATAGCATGGCGACGGACAAGAGTGTAGGGCCACCGATGGAACACTAGCATCCTATACTAAGCAAGAGGGATAAAGGTGTAAAGGTAACAAAGATTAGTAGCAAGGACAAAGCTATGCAAAGAAAGATAGGATTAACTAAAAGCAGTAACATGCTACACTAATCTAATGCAAGCAGTATAGAGAAGAGTAGGCGATATCTGGTGATCTAAGGGGGGGCCTACCTGGTTGCTCTGGCAGGAGAGAGGGGTCGTCAACTCCGTAGTCGTACTGGGTAGCAGCGGCGTCGGTCTCGGTGTCTAGCGAAGAAGAGGGGGGAAGAAACAATGAATACAATGCAAACAGATGCATAACGATGCATGACAAGTCAAGTAACGGTGCTAGGGGTGCCCTAACGCGGTATGAGGTGATACCGGCGAATGGGGAAAACATCCGGGAAAGTATTCCCGGTGTTTCGCGTTTTCGGACAGATGAACCGGAGGGGAAAAGTTGCGTGTTTGCTATGCTAGGGATGTGTGGCGGACGAACGGGCTGCGTATCCGGATTCGTCTCGTCGTTCTGAGCAACTTTCATGTACAAAGTTTTCCCATCCGAGCTACGGTTTATTTTATATTAATTTTAAAAGATTTAAATCATTTTAGGATTAATTTAAATACTTTAATTCAACATTATCCAGAACAGTGTTTGCTGACATCAGCATGACGTCAGCAGTCAACAGAGGTGTTGACTGGTCAACTGACGTGTGGGTCCTACTATCATTGACTAAGACTAGATAAACAGGTTAACTAGTTTAATTAGTTGTTTAGTTTAATTAATCAAAATTAATTAAGCTAATTAATTCTTCAATTAATTAATTAAATTATTTTTATTTTTATTATATATTTTTTCCCTTTTTTTATAAAACGTTCTCAGGGGGTGGGGCCCCCATAACATTGGCCCTAGGGGCCAAACGGGCATGCGGGTAACGGGAAACGGGCACGGGCGGCACCTGCCGAGGCTGAATGCGGCGGACGGAACCTGTGGGGCTAAACCCGGCGCCGACGACCGGGCCGCAGTCATGGGCGACGGCGAAGGCAGGGACGGCAAGGCATGGGCGCTGCCCGAGGCCACCAGGGGAGGCAGTTCGGTGAGCCGTGGAGCAGCAAGTGAGGGGGGCCGGGCGCGCGGCTGGAAGGTGCGTGGCCCGGCGGTTCGAGGCTGCAGCAACAGGGGAGGAGGCTAAGGGCGCGAGGGGCCGGTGGCCAGGGGCGGGGCGGAGCGGCGCCTCCTGCAGCACGCAGCTGAGGGGCGAGGGGAGGCATGGCGAGCCGTGGGCACGGGACGGAGGCGAGGCCGCCGCGGGCGTGCGTTGGACGAGGCCGCGGCCATGAGCGCGCGGGTGGACGGGGCCGGCGACAGAGATTGAGGGGAGAGGAGACCGGTGGCCTCACCAGCGTTGCAGGGACGAGGGGCGGCGAGGCTTGGTGAAGTGGCTCGGGGGGGAGATGAGGATGATGGCTGTGACAGTTGACGGCTCCGGCGAATGGCACTCGACGTCGGAGAAGCTGCGGGGCGGAGGCGGCAGCCCTCGGGCGTGGGCGTGCTCGCCGGGGCCGTGGGGAGCCGCGGTGGACACGACCGAGACGGCGAAGCGCCGGCTCGACAGTGGTGGCGGAGGCGGGCGCCGGTCGAGGCCAGACAGGGAGGTGATGATCGATGACGGGGGCGACCGCGTCGGGGGCAGGGCGTGCGCCCGATCCAGATCGCGCGGGGAGGGGAGAAGGGGATCGTGGGGGGCGACTGGGTAGTGGTTGGAACCTAGGGTTCTGTCGGTGGGGGTTAAGGAGAGTGCGGGTTGGGCCGGTTGGGGCCAGTAGGGCTAGCCAACTAGGCCGTTTGGCCCAGTAGGCCGGGGGTATGTGGCTTTGTTTTGCCCTTTCCTTTTATTTATTTTCTGTTTTTATTTTACTTTAGTTTTGCAAACTATAAGCCTAGCCCCTAAATTAGTGCTAATACTAATAACACTGTCGCAATTAACTTGGCACCTTAAACAATTATTTTATATTTGTTTAGTATTTAAAGGCATTTAAATATTAGTCTTACTGTTGTTTTAATTAATTTAGTGCAGTCAACTATTTTATAAAAAGATGTTTTCTCGACCATAATTACCTATGCAATATCTGGTTCGTCTAGAGCATTTTAGTTTTAATGTTTGGAAACTTTTATTGTTTGACTTTATTTTAAAAATTTGAACTGGGTTTCGAACTGACGCAAGATTAGCAACAATAATCATGATGACGTGGCATCATTAGCAGAGGCTACTGTAGCTTGATTATCCGGGCGTCACAACTTGTCACAGGCGTGATGCCTATATACATGATCATACCTAGATATTCTCATGACTGTGCTCAATTCTATCAATTGCTCGACAGTAATTCGTTCACCCACCGTAATACTTATGCTATCTTGGGAGAAGCCACTAGTGAAACCTATGGCCCCCATGTCTATTTTCCATCATATTAATCTTCCATCACTTAGCTATTTTTATTGCCGTTTATTTTACTTTGCATCTTTATCATAAAAATACCAAAAATATTATCTTATCATATCTATCAGATCTCACTCTCGTAAGTAACCGTGAAGGGATTTACAACCCCTTTTATCGCGTTGGTTGCGAGGTTCTTATTTGTTTGTGTAGGTGCGTGGGACTCGAGCGTAGTCCCCAACTGGATTGATACCTTGGTTCTCAAAAACTAAGGGAAATACTTATGCTACTTTACCGCATCACCCTTTCCTCTTCAAGGGAAAACCAACACAGTGCTCAAGAAGTAGCAAGCGGCAGTGTGCAAGAAAGAAAATACGGCCACGTACGTACATACGGGCTGGGTCTCGAACGCCTACTCGCGCATATGTACGGCCAGAGATAGTGTACATGGCTGGGTCGGAACAGAGAAACTGCGTCATCGTCGTGTTCATGGGGAGGCAACGGAATGCGTCGTGTTCATCGGGAGGCAACGGAACGCGTGGGAGCCAACTGGCTTGGACGGAACAGCTGATGGAAACGAGGCCTGGCGTACCGCAGAACGGAGGAAACGGCCTTGTATTCGACCGGCCACATTCAAAATGGGATCTTGTTCATCGGGAGGGGTCTGGCGTATCGCAAAACGGAGGAAATGGACCTCCTACGGTCGAAACGGGGGTCCTGTTGATCGGGAGGGGTGTGGTGATAACCCACAAGTATAGGGGATCGCAACAGTTTTTGATAAGTAAGAGTGTCGAACCCAACTAGGAGCTAAAGGTAGAACAAATATTCCCTCAAGTTCTATCGACCACCGATACAACTCTACGCACGCTTGACGTTCGCTTTACCTAGAACAAGTATGAACCTAGAAGTACATTGTAGGTGTCGTTGGATAGGTTTGCAAGAATATAAAGAGCACAAAAGTAAAAGCTAGGGGCTGTTTATATATAGACACAATAAAGTAAATACATCGAGTGTGGTAAAGTGGTGGTAGGAGTTGCGAAATTGTCCCTGAGCAATTGACTACTTTACTAGACCGGTAGCAAGTTTTATGTGAGAGTGGCCACTGCTAGCATGTCATTCCTTACTTGGAATTCTATGCACTTATGATTGGAACTATTAGCAAGCGTCCGCAACTACTAACGTTCATTAAGGTAATATTGGTCCCCCTTCAATCCCGTATGCATCAATTTCTATGCTAGGTTGAAGCTTCTGTCACTCTTGCCCTCCAATACATGGTCCTATCAACATACAACTAACCCTATGGTGTGATCCACGCGCGCGCTCATATGATGGGCACCAAAGGACATCAACATAACCACAAGCAAATTAAATCAATCATAGCAGTTCATCAACCACCGATAGGACAACGAAAATCTACTCAGACATCATAGGATGGCAACACATCATTGGATTATAATATGAAGCATAAAGCACCATGTTCAAGTAGAGGGTACATCGGGTTGCGGGAGAGTGGACCACTGTAGATAGAGGGGGGAAGGTGATGGAGATGTTCATGAAGATGGCGGAGGTGTTGGTGTAGATCGCGGTGATGATGATGGCCCCCGGCGGAGTTCCAGCGCCACCGGAAGCGAGGGGGAAAGAGCCCCCCTCCTTCTTATTCTTCCTTGATCTTCTCCCTAGATGGGAGAAGGGTTTCCCCTCTGGTCCATGGTCTCCATGGCGTGGGAGGGGCGAGAGCCCCTCCGAGATTGGATCTGTCTCTCTGTCTCTCTCTGTTTCTGTGTTCTCCTCTACTGCCCTTTCACCATTTTGTATATATATGGAGATGCGTAACTCCGATTGGACTAAAACCTTCGCCGTGATTTTTTACCAAAAATTAGCTTTCTTGCGGCCGAAGAAGGGCATCAACCGCCTTACAGGTGGCCCACGAGGGTCAGGGGCGCGCCCAGGGGGGCAGGCGCGCCCCCTGCCTCGTGGCCACCTCGGACACCGTTTCGTGTTGATCTTTCTCCCAGGTTTTCCAAATATTCCAAAAATAAGCTCCGTCCGTTTTAATCCCGTTTGGATTCCGTTTGATATGGATATTCTGCGAAACCAAAAACATGCAACAAACAGGAACTGGCACTGGGCACTGGATCAATATGTTAGTCCCCAAAAATAGTATAAAAATTTGCCAAAAAGTATATGGAAGTTGTAGAATATTGGCATGGAACAATCAAAAATTATAGATACGACAGAGATGTATCAGCATCCCCAAGCTTAATTCCTACTCGTCCTCGAGTAGGTAAAAGATAAAAAAGATAATTTTTGATGTGGAATGCTACCTAGCATAATCTTGATCATGTATCTAATCATGGCATGAATATTAAGATACGAGTGATTCAAAGCAATAGTCTATCATTTGACATAAAAAATAATACTTCAAGCCTACTAATAAAGCAATCATGTCTTTTCAAAATAACAAGGCCAAAGAAAGCTCATCCCTACAAAATCATATAGTCTGGCTATGCTCCATCTTCACCACACAAAATATTCAAATCATGCACAACCCTGATGACAAGCCAAGCAATTGATTCATACTTTTGATGTTCTCAAACCTTTTCAACTTTCACGCAATACATGAGCGTGAGCCATAGACATAGCACTATGGGTGGAATAGAATATGATGATGGGGGTTATGTGGAGAAGACAAAAAAGGAGAAAGTCTCACATCAACTAGGCGTATCAACGGGCTATGGAGATGCCCATTAATAGATATCAATGTGAGTGAGTAGGGATTTCCATGCAACGGATGCGCTAAGAGCTATAAGTGTATGAAAGCTCAAACTGAAACTAAGTGGGTGTGCATCCAACTTGCTTGCTCATGAAGACCTAGGGCATTTGAGGAAGCCCATCGTTGGAATATACAAGCCAAGTTCTATAATGAAAATTCCCACTAGTATATGAAAGTGATAACTCAAGAGACTCTCTATATGTAGAACATGGTGCTACTCTGAAGCACAAGTGCGGTAAAAGGATAGTAACATTGTCCCTTCTCTCTTTTCTCTCATTTTTGTGTTTTTTTGTTTTTTCTCTTTTTTGGCCTTCTCTTTTTGGCCTTTCTCTTTTTTATCTTTTTATTTTTTCGTCCGAGTCTCATCCTCGACTTGTGGGGAATCATAGTCTCCATCATCCTTTCCTCACTAGGGCAATGCTCTAATAATGATGATCATCACACTTTCATTTACTTACAACTCAATATTACAACTCGATACTAGAACAAAGATATGACTCTATATGAATGCCTCGGGCGGTGTATCGGGATGTGCAATGATCTAGCGTAGCAATGACATCAAAAAATGGACAAGCCATGAAAACATCATGCAAGCTATCTTACGATCATGCAAAGAAATATGACAATAAATGCTCAATTCATGAATATGATGATGATGGAAGTTGCATGTCAATATATCTCGGAATGGCTATGGAAATGCCATGATAGGTAGGTATGGTGGCTGTTTTGAGGAAGATATAATGAGGCTTATGTGTGATAGAGTGTATCGTATCACGGGGTTTGGATGCACCGGCGAAGTTTGCACCAACTCTGGAGGTGAGAAAGGGCAATGCACGGTACAGAAGAGGCTAGCAATGATGGAAGGGTGAGAGTGCGTATAATCCATGGACTCAACATTAGTCATAAAGAACTCATATACTTATTGCAAAAATCTATTAGTCATTGAAACAAACTACTACGCGCATGCTCCTAGGGGGATAGATTGGTAGGAAAAGACCATCGCTCGTCCCCGACCGCCACTCATAAGGAAGACAATCAATAAATACCTCATGCTCCAACTTCGTTACATAACGGTTCACCATACGTGCATGCTACGGGAATCACAAACCTCAACACAAGTATTTCTACAATCCACAACTACCCACTAGCATGACTCTAAAATCACCATCTTTATATCGCAAAACTATTGCAAGGAATCAAACATATCATATTCAGTGATCTACAAGTTTTATGTAGGATTTTATGACTAACCATGTGAATGACCAATTCCCGTCGTCTCTCTAAATAGATATAAGTGAAGCAAGAGAGTTTAATTCTTTCTACAAAATATATGCCCATGCTCTAACAAATATAAGTGAATTAAAATAGCATTCTACAAATGGCGGTTTTCTATGTGAAGAGAAATAGGCAATCCAAACTTCAAATGATATAAGTGAAGCACATGAAGCATTCTATAAAGCCATACTCAAAAGATATAAGTGAAGTGCAAAGAGCATTCTGTAAATCAACCAAGGACTATCTCATACCAGCATGGTGCATAAAAGAAAAATGAAAACTAAATGCGAAAGACGCTCCAAGATTTCACATATCGCATGAACGAAACGAATCCGAAAACATATCG
Source organism: Aegilops bicornis (assembly GCA_021605145.1). Taxonomy (NCBI): domain Eukaryota; kingdom Viridiplantae; phylum Streptophyta; class Magnoliopsida; order Poales; family Poaceae; genus Aegilops; species Aegilops bicornis. The sequence continues at coordinate 158,015,171 of CM038670.1, read as the reverse complement.
ATACTTGTTGAATAAGAGGGGATGCCTTTCGGGGCATCCCCAAGCTTAGACGCTTGAGTCTCCTTGAATATTTACTTGGGGCGCCTCGGGCATCCCCAAGCTTGAGCTCTTTCCTTTCTTCCTTCTTCTCACATCGAGACCTTCTCGATCATCGAACACTTCATCCACACAAAACTTCAACAGACTCGGTAAGATCCGTTAGTATAATAAAGCAAATCACTACTCTAAGTACTATTGCAAACCAATTCATATTTTTTTTTGCATTGTGTCTACTGTAATAGAGCTTTTTCATGGCTTAATCCACTGATATAAATTGAGAGTTTCATCAAAACAATCAAACTATGCATCAAAAACAGAATTTGTCTAGAACAGAACAGTCTGTAATAATCAGAACATTCACCATACTTATGATACTTTAAAAATTCTGCCAAAATTAGGAAAATTAAACAATTTGTATAGAAAGACAGTGCAAAAAGAATCAGAACCATTTTACGTTCCAGTACCGTACAAACCAACAAGCATTGCAAACATCCTAAAGGCAAACCCTGGCACATTATTTTATTTCTAACTTTATAAAAGCACACAACAGAAGTAAATGACTGTCTAAAACTTCCGGGTTGTCTCCCTCGCAGCGCTCTCTTTAAAGCCATTAAGCTAGCCATATAGTGCTCAACTAGTGAATCCACCCGGATCGCAAGGTATATCAAAGCCAATTTTAATTAGCAATGATTTGTAATTTAGTAGTGAGCACAAAGCAACATATATCATGTAATGATGAAGTCTAACTCTCTTCCTATGCATCGGCATGTCATAAAAGAACAATTCATGCACACACAGTAAAGGCCAATGCATAGTATAAACAGTTTCTTGCAATTTTATCGTGTTGGAAACATAGAGAGGTGGAGATATAGTTCCTCTCTCATAATAATTGCAAGTAGGAGCAGCAAGCACATGCATATTATATTCTTCAAAATCATCATGTGCAATGGTAAAAGGAAACCCATCAATATAATCCTTAATAAGTGCAAACTTCTCCGATATAGTGTAGTCGGGAGAATTCAAAAAGATAATAGGACTATCATGCGTGGATGCAATAGCAACAATTTCATGTTTAACATAAGGAACTATAGCAAGTTCATCTCCATAAGCATCATTCATATTGGCATCTTGGCCACAAGCATCATCAAAAAGGGATATTTCAAGAGAATCAACGGGATCATAATAGTCATCATAGCAATCATCCTTGGTAAGCACGAAGGGGAATTAAACAATGTATGAGTTGAAGAGTTACTCTCATTAGAAGGTGGGCACGGGTAGCTAATCCGCTCTTCCTCCTTTTTTTCTTCGTTCTCCTCATCATCTTTTTCATCCAATGAGCTCACAGTGTCTTCAATTTCTTCTTCCATAGACTCCTGCAAAATATTAGTCTCTTCTTGGACAGCGGAGTAGTCCTCAATATATGGTTCAACATAGGTATTAGAAGCATAATTATCATAGCAATATTTAAGTATGGCAAAATTTTCAGATTTGTAAAGAGTAGCACCATACTTTTCAATCAAAGAAGCAATTTCATAAGCACCCTTTAAAGCAACAAATTCTTCAATTTATTGAACATCATAGTACTTATAAACACCCTTAGCATACGAAGATACGATTCCATTATCACTAAACTCACATTGGTAGGGAAGGTGTTTCTTAGGGTTTTCAGAACAACAAGTAAAATCATATATTTCACATAAATTCCAAGCATAGCATTGCAAACGATGAATTTAACCCAATAAAAGTTTCCCTTTGTCAGATATACGGTGTCGCACACAACAAGCATGTTCATCTAAAGATTTGCCCTCAACTAAGCTAGTTGGGGTTTCAGCACGAGCACAAAGGGATCGAAGATGATCCAAGTAAAAAGCTTCAGGAGTGTGATAGATTTTGAGTGGTTCTTCAACCATTGGTTCAGTAGGTACAACTATTTTTTTTGGTATTTTTCGTTTCCTAGCCATAACTAAAGATAGAAAACAACTAAGAACAGCAAATAAAAATTACTTAGTGATAAAGCAAACAAGCACACACGAGAATATTCACCCCACGCTATTGCTCCCCGGCAACGGCGCCAGAAAAAGGTCTTGATAACCCACAAGTATAGGGGATCGCAACAGTTTTCGATAAGTAAGAGTGTCGAACCCAACGAGGAGCTAAAGGTAGAAAAATATTCCCTCAAGTTCTATCGACCACCGATACAACTCTCACGCACGCTTGACGTTCGCTTTACCTAGAACAAGTATGAAACTAGAAGTACTTTGTAGGTGTTGTTGGATAGGTTTGCAAGAATATAAAGAGCACGAAAGTAAAAGCTAGGGGCTGTTTAGATATAGACACAATAAAGTAAATATAGCGACTGAGGAGTTGCAAAATTGTCCCTAAGCAATTGACTACTTTACTAAACCGATAGCAAGTTTTATGTGGGAGAGGTCACTGCTAGCATGTAATTCCTTACTTGGAATTCTATGCACTTATGATTGGAACTATTAGAAAGCATCCGCAACTACTAACGTTCATTAAGGTAAAACCCAACCATAGCATTAAGTTATATTGGTCCCCCTTCAATCCCGTATGCATCAATTTCTATGCTAGGTTGAAGCTTCTGTCACTCTTGCCCTCCAATACATTGTCCGATCAACATACAACTAACCCTAAGGTGTGTTCCATGCGCACGCTCATATGATGGGCACCAAAGGACATCAACATAACCACAAGCAAATTAAATCAATCATAGCAATTCATCAACCACCGATAGGACAATGCAAATCTACTCAGACATCATAGGATGGCAACACATCATTGGATAATAATATGAAGAAAAAAGTACCATGTTCAAGTAGAGGGTACAGCGGGTTGCGGGAGAGTGGACCGCTGTAGATAGAGGGGTGAAGGTGATGGAGATGTTGATGAAGATGGCGGAGGTGTTGGTGTAGATCGCGGTGATGATGATGGCCCCCGGCGGCATTCCGGCGCCACCGGAAGCGAGGAGGAGAGAGCCCCCCTCCTTCTGCTTCTTCCTTGACCTTCTCCCTAGATGGGAGAAGGGTTTCCCCTCTGGTCCATGGTCTCCATGGCATGGGAGGGGCGAGAGCCCCTCCGAGATTGGATCTGTCTCTCAGTCTCTCTCTGTTTCTGCGTTCTCCTCTGCTGCCCTTTCACCGTTTTGTATATATATGGAGATCCGTAACTCCGATTGGACTGAAACCTTCGCCGTGATTTTTTACCAAAAATTAGCTTTCTTGCGGCCGAAGAATGGCAGCAACTGCCTTACGGGTGGCCCACGAGGGTCAGGGGCGCGCCCCCCTGCCTCGTGGCCACCTCGGACACCGTTTCGCGTTGATCTTTCTCCCAGATTTTCCAAATATTCCAAAAATAAGCTCCATCCGTTTTTATCCCGTTTGGATTGCGTTTGATATAGATATTCTGCGAAACCTAAAACATGCAACAAACAAGAACTGGCACTGGGCACTGGATCAATATGTTAGTCCACAAAAATAGTATAAAAAGTTGCCAAAAAGTATATGAAAGTTGTAGAATATTGGCATGGAACAATCAAAAATTATATATACAGCGGAGAGTATCATGTGGCGTACCACAAAACGGAGGAAACGACTTGTGTTGGAGTGCTACGTTCGAAACGGGGGTCCTGTTCATCGGGAGGGGTATGGCATACCGCAAAACGGGACTCCACGGGATACTGTTCATCTCCACCGTCGACCCCTCCGGCCTCCACAGACTCTTTGTTCATCCACCGTCGACCTCCTCCGGCCTCCACTGCATTTGTTCATCCACGGGCTCCTGTTCATCCAGCCTCCACCACGCGCTACTCTACCGGCTACTGTTCAACCAGCCCTCTCCATGGGCTCCTGTTTAACCACCCCTCCACGAGATACTGTTCATCCAGCCCTCCACGGGGTGGTCCTATTCATCCAGCCCTCCACGGGGTCCTGTTCGTCCAGCCCCAACTGGCTCAATCGATTGGGGTCCTGTTCATCCAGAGGCAACACCACGAGGTCCTGTTCATCCACCCCCACCGGGAACTGTTCATCCGAACCCCCCAGCAACGCTCACTGTTCATCCAGAGGCAGCATTGATCGGCTTCAGTTAGCAGCAGTAGCGAAGGAATCGGTCGATCGGGTTCAGTTAACAGCCATCGATCGATCGCTCGGGTTCAGTAACGTGTAGCCTGCAGTGCAATCGCTCGGGTTCAGTTAGAGCCCAACGCCTCGCTCGGGTTCAGTTAGAGTCCAACGCCTCGCACCCACGCGCGTGCGTGTACGAGAGAAACGCGCATCGCTTGGCCCTGACCACCCACCGTAACCGGGAACACCCCGATATTTTCCTCGCCGTCGCTTCTACCATGGTTTTTTCTGTCATGGATGGCCCAAAGAATGTCATGCAGCTGCGTCTCCGGCCCGCCCATGATGAAAAGCCCATTTTCTGTCATGATGTTTTATCATAGAAGTAGGAGCCCACCACATCTACGATGATACCAGGTTTTGTCACAATTATCGTCATAGAAGTGTTATAAGTATGACAGAAAAAATTCGTTCGGCCCAAAATGTCACAGATGTGTCTTTTCTTTGTAGTGTAACGGTAAGGAAATTGAACAAGTCATCACCCACAACTACTTTGTGTTCTACTCATGCATAGAATCTATGCATAGACCTAGCTCTGATACCACTGTTGGAGAACGTAGTAATAATTCAAAAATTTCCTACGTGTCACCAAGATCAATCTAGGAGATACTAGCAACAAGAGAGAGAGGGAGCGCATCTTCATACCCTTGAAGATCGCTAAGTGGAAGCGTTACAAGAACATGGTTGATGGAGTCATACTCGCGGCGATTCAAATCGCGGAAGATCCGATCAAGCGTCGAACGGACGATGCCTCCGTGTTCAACACACGTACAGCCCGATCACGAGCTCCAGCAAAGGGAGAGGAGAAGTTGAGGGAGAACTACGACAACACAACAGCGTGGTGGCGGTGGAGCTCGTGATTCTCATCCACAGCTTCGCTCAGCACTACGGAGGAGGAGGAGGTGTAGGAGGAGGAACGGGCTGCGCCAGGGAAGGGTTGTGGCTGCCCTCTCTCTCCCTCACTATATATAGGGGGAAGGGGGGAGGAGGAGGCGCCCTAGGGTTTCCCTAGGGGAGGGGCGGCGGCCACAGGGGAAACCCTAGATGGGTTTGGGCGCCCCCACCCCTAGGAAACTTGCCCCCAAAGCTGGGAGGGGCGGCTGCCCTAAGGGAGGCGCCCCCACCTCTCCAGGTTACGCGAGATGGGGTGGGAGGGGCACACAGCCCCTTAGTAAGCTGGTGTGCCCCTTCCCCTTGGCCCGTAAGGCCCCCCAACGCTTGCCGGGGCCTCTGAAACTCCTTTCGGTCACGCTGGTCGTCACCCGGTACTCCCAGAACAATTCCAGACTCCAATACCCTTCGTCCAATATATCGATCTTCACCTCCGGACCATTCCGGAGTTCCTCGTCATGTCCAGGATCTCATCCGGGACTCCGAACAACCTTCGGTAACCACATACTATTCCCATTACAACTCTAGCGTCACCAAACCTTAAGTGTGTAGACCCTACGGGTTCGGGAACCATGCAGACATGACCGAGACACCCCTTCGGCCAATAGCCAATAGCGGGATGTGGATACCCATATTGTCTCCCACATGTTCCATGATGATCTCATCGGATGAACCACGATGTCGCGGATTCAATCAATCCCGTATACAATTCCCTTTGTCCATCGGTATGTTACTTGCCCGAGATTCGATCGTCGGTATTCCTATACCTTGTTCAATCTCGTTACCGGCAAGTCTCTTTACTCGTTCCGTAACACATGATCCTGTGACTAACTCCTTAGTCACATTGAGCTCATTATGATGATGCATTACCGAGTGGGCCCAGAGATACCTCTCCGTCACATGGAGTGAAAAATCCCAGTCTCGATTCGTGCCAACCCAAGAGACATTTCGGAGATACCTGTAGCGCACCTTTATAGCCACCCAGTTATGTTGTGATGTTTGATACACCCAAAGCATTCCTACGGTATCCGGGAGTTGCACAATCTCACGGTCTAAGGAAATGATACTTGACATTAGAAAATCTCTAGCAAACGAATTACACGATCTTGTGCTATGCTTAGGATTGGGTCCTGTCCATCACATCATTCTCCAAATGATGTGATCCCATTATCAACGACATCCAATGTCCATGGTCAGGAAATCATAACTATCTATTGATCAACGAGCTAGTCAACTAGAGGCTTACTAGGGACATGTTATGGTCTATGTATTCACACTTGTATTACGGTTTTCGGTTAATACAATTATAGCATTAACAATAGACAATTATCATGAAAAAGGAAATATAATAATAAACATTTTATTATTGCCTCTAGGGCATATTTCCAACAGTTGCCTCCAATGTTCGAGGTAGGCAGCCTCCTGCGTCGGCATCGCACCGAGCCAAACGAGGGCGGGGGGCTGAGGCACACCCGCAGCTCACTACTGCAGGAATGCCTAGTAGTGGTGGGCCTAAAAGGCCATCAGTGGCGGGCAAGCCTCCTAGGGGCACCCGCCACTGCTAGTACACCATCAATGGCGGGCGCCCGCCCGCCACTGGTATAGCTCCTCCAGTTGTGGGCATATCCTCCCGCCCGCTGCAGCTAGATGTTGTAGTTGCGGCGATCGACATTCCCTCGCCCGCCACAGCTGGATGCTAGAGTTGGGACCATATAACCAGCAATAATTTACATATTCGATCACATGCATTACGATGTATCATAGTTTAGTACCACATTTTATCATAGTTAAGTAAACATGCTAACAACAAGTTGCCCAACCGCATATAGATGCTAGAGTTGGGACCATATAACCAGCAATAATTTACATATTCGATCACATGCATTACGATGTATCATAGTTTAGTACCACATTTTATCATAGTTAAGTAAACAAGCTAACAACAAGTTGCCCAACTGCATATAGCAAAGCTTGTAGAAAATTTGATAGAAACTAATATGAGAGTATCAATCATAGAGACCACATTATGGCACTGCAGAAATAGTTGACAAAAAAGCTCAACTCCATCATAGCAACTTGCAATTAATATCAACTTTGTGAAGAATTGTCCTCGTCTCCAATCATCTTCTTCACCTCGGTTAGGGCGGATGAGGGAGTCCTGGATTAAGGGGTCCTTGGGCGTCCGGCTTGATGGCCCGCCTTGTCATCAAAGACGGTATCACCTTCGAAGGAGCCCTGGCCTTAGGCTAAACCCTCCGGCTGGGCAGCTTTACCATGACCGCCCGTTCGGCCGTCAAGCCGATGATGACTGACTTCTCAGGTCATCGAAAATCGTCTCTGTGTTGTCTCCGAATACTCCAAACGGATGGATCCAGCGGAGTTGTCGTCTTCAAACGAACTCCTGGATCGCATCGCCGCCGTGGGGGTCGCTATAGACTACGATCAGATTGGGCTTAAACCCGATCAGAGAGAAATCAAATCTCTGCCGATCACCCATCAGATAGCGGTCATAGAGGAGAAAAACAACAACTCTTCCCCTATGTTGAGGACAAGCTACGTTCGGATTTCCGATCTCGAAGAGCCGGATACCTGTCTGCGGGATGACACTCCCGGTCCTCCGAACCTAGAATCGGGTGTCGAGCATGGAAAATCATTTAACATCCCAGAGCCCGAACTAATAAGCTCGGAAGTGTTTCAAACTTCGGACTCCAAATTGGGCCAGGGATCGGATTTAAAGCCACCCACCCACCACAAGAAATATTCGCCAAGGAATTCTGGCCCTCCGGATATATGCGACCTCATGTACGTATGACAGCAGTCTCAGAAACAGTCCATCACTTTTGGGCCAGATTCCTCCATGTCAAAGACTAGATTAAAGATTGCCGCGACGAGGACGCGATTTCAGTATTCTGCAATAATATCACGGACGAAGGAATTCTCAACGCCATCAACCACTGTCGCGTATTACACTTTGCTGACTTGGCAACCATAGTACAGAAGTACTACGCAATGGAAAGCGCCTAGAAAACCCAGACACCTCGCTGGGAACCACCGGTCTCCACTCAATCCATCGGGCGAGCAAAAATGATGCACTCTTGCGGGGCCCCTGACCCCATTGTGAAGAAACCTAAGCCCATTACGGGACGCGGAACCGTTCTGGAGGGATGGCTCGATAGGCGATGCAAAATACACACGACACCGGATACCGTACCAACCCACAGCCTTAGAGCATGTTGGATGCTCCGTCAAGTGGCCAAGAGCGGCGAGGATATCCTCACCAAAAACACCTCAGAGCAACACCCCATGGAAGACAACGACCTGATAACCCACAAGTATAGGGGATCGCAACAGTTTTCGAGGGTAGAGTATTCAACCCAAATTTATTGATTCGACAGAAGGGGAGCCAAAGAATATTCTCAAGTATTAGCAGTTGAGTTGTCAATTCAACCACACCTGGATAACTTAGTATCTGCAGCAAAGTATTTAGTAGCAAAGTAATATGGGAGTAACACTAACGATAGCAAAAGTAATATTTTTGGGTTTTGCAATAATTGTAACAGTAGCAACGGAAAAGTAAATAAGCGGAGAACAATATGTGAAAATCTCGTAGGCATTGGATCGGTGATGGAGAATTATGCCGGATGCGGTTCATCATGTAACAGTCATAACCTAGGGCGGCACAGAACTAGCTCCAATTCATCAATGTAATGTAGGCATGTATTCTGAATATAGTCATACATGCTTATGGAAAAGAACTTGCATGACATCTTTTGTCCTACCCTCCCGTGGCAGCGAGGTCCTAATGGAAACTAAGGGATATTAAGGCCCCCTTTTAATAGAGTACCGGACCAAAGCATTAACACATAGTGAATACATGAACTCCTCAAACTAAGGTCATCACCGGGAGTGGTCCCGATTATTGTCAGTTCGGGGTTGCCGGATCATAACACATAGTAGGTGACTATATACTTGCAAGATAGGATCAAGAACTCACATATATTCATGAAAACATAATAGGTTCAGATCTGAAATCATGGCACTCAGGCCCTAGTGACAAGCATTAAGCATAGCAAATTCATAGCAACATCGATCTCAGAACATAGTGGATACTAGGGATCAAACCCTAACAAAACTAACTCGATTACATGATAGATCTCATCCAACCCATCACCGTCCAGCAACCTACGATGGAATTACTCACGCACGGTGGTGAGCATCATGAAATTGGTGATGTAGGATGGTTGATGATGATGACGGCGACAGATTCCCCTCTCTGGAGCCCCGAACGGACTCGAGATCCGCCCTCCCGACAGGTTTTAGGGCTTGGCGGCGGCTCCGCATCGTAAGACGCAATGAATCCTTCTCTCTAATTTTTTTCTCCCCGAAAGTGAATATATGGAGTTTGAGTTGAGGTCGGTGGAGCGTCAGGGGCCCCACGAGGTAGGGGGGCACGCCTAGGGGGGCAGGCGCGCCCCCACCCTCGTGGACAGGGTGTGGGCCCCCTGACGTGGATTTTTCTTCCAGTATTTTTAATATTCCAAAAAGATGTTTCGTGGAGTTTCAGGTCATTCCGAGAACTTTTTTTTCTGCACATAAATAACACCATGGAAAGTCTGCTAAAAACAGCGTCAGTCCGGATTAGTTCCATTCAAATCATGCAAGTTAGAGTCCAAAACAAGGGCAAAATTGTTTGGAAAAGTAGATACGACGGAGACGTATCAACTCCCCCAAGCTTAAACCTTTGCTTGTCCTCAAGCAATTCAGTCGATAAACTGAAATTGATAAAGAAAAACTTTTACAAACTCTGTTTGCTCTTGTTGTTGTAAATATGTAAAGCCAGCATTCAAGTTTTCAGCAAATATTATGACTAACCATATTCACAATAACACTTAGGTCTCATGTTTACTCATGTCAATGGCATAATCAACTAGCGAGCAATAACAATAAATCTCGGATGACAACACTTTCTCAAAACAATCATAATATGATATAACAAGATGGTATCTCGCTAGCCCTTTCTGAGACCGCAAGACATAAATGCAGAGCACCTTTAAAGATCAAGGGCTGACTAGACATTGCAATTCATGGTAAAAGAGATCCAATCATAGTCAATACCCAATATAAATTAATAGTAATGGATGCAAATGACAGCTGTGCTCTCCAGCTAGTGCTTTTTAATAAGAGGGTGATGACTCAACATGAAAGTAAATAGATAGGCCCTTCACAGATTGAAGCAGGGATTTGTAGAGGTGCCAGAGCTCGATTTTAAAGTAGAGATAAATAATATTTTGAGCGGCATACTTTCATTGTCAACATAACAACCAAGAGACGGCGATATCTTCCATGCTACACACATTATAGGCGGTTCCCAAACATAATGGTAAAGTTTATACTCCCCCTCCACCAACAAGCATCAATCCATTGCTTGCTCGAAAAACGAGTGCCTCCAACTAGCAACAGCCCCGGGGGAGTTTTGTTTGCAATTAATTTGATTTAGTTTGCATAAAGCATGGGACTGGCCATCCTGGTGACCAGCCATTTTCTCGTGAGTGAGGAGCGGAGTCCACTCCTCTTGAGAATAACCCACCTAGCATGGAAGATACGAACATCCCTAGTTGATACATGAGCTATTCGAGCATACAAAACAGAATTTCATGTGAAGGTTTAGAGTTTGGCACATAAAAATTTACTTGGAACGGCAGGTAGATACCGCATATAGGAAGGTATAGTGGACCCATATGGAATAACTTTGGGGTTTAAGGGACTAGATGCACAAGCAGTATTGCCGCTTAGTACAAGTGAAGGCTAGCAAAAGACTGGGAAGCGACCAACTAGAGAGCGACAACAGTCATGAACATGCATTAAAATTAATAGACATTGAGTACGAGCATGAGTAGGATATAATCCACCATGAACATAAATATCGTGAAGGCTATGTTGATTTGTTTCAACTACATGTGTGAACATGTGCCAAGTCGAGTCACTTAAATCATTGAAAGGAGGATACCACCCCACTATACCACATCACAACCATTTTAATAGCATGTTGTACATAAGGTAAACCATTATAACTCATAGCTAATCAAGCATGGCACGAGCAACTATGATCTCTAATTGTCATTCCAAACATGTTTATTCATAATAAGCTGAATCAGGAGCGATGAACTAATCATATTTACAAAAACAAGAAATTCGAGTTCATACCAGCTTTTCTCATCTCAGTCAGTCCATCATATATCGTCATAATTGCCTTTCACTTGCACGACTAATGATGTGAATAATATTAAGAGTGCACGTGCATTGGACTAAGCTGGAATCTGCGAGCATTCAATAAACAGGATAAGACAAGGCAATATGGGCTCCTGGTTAAATCAACAATAATGCATATAAGAGCCACTTCAACAGTTTAATCATGGTCGTCTCCTATCGACCCCCAAAGAAAAGAAAAGAAATAAAACTATTTACACGGGAAAGCTCCCAACAAGCAAAAGAACAACGGGAAATATTTTTGGGTTTTCTTTTTAATTATTACTACTACAGCAAGAAAGTAAACTAGCTAAAGATACAACTATTTTTTTTCTTAAGGTTTATCAAACACACAAGAAGAAAGCAAGAAAAAAATAAACTAGCATGGATATTACAGTGAAAAAGTATGAGCACCGACATCTAGCAATGAGTGTGTGAACATGAATGTAATGTCGGTGAGAATTACGTACTCCCCCAAGCTTAGGCTTTTGGCCTAAGTTGGTTTATTGCCACGGATGGCCTGTCGGATATCCGTAGTTGTAGCCGGGGTCGTATTGATGCAGCGGCTATCGCCTCCTGAGCTGCAGCGTGGTGGCGAGCTGCCTCCGCCCTCCTCTCGTACTCATCTGCCTCCTCTCTGGTAATGACATATCTTCCTTTTGCCTGATAATCAAAGAAGGCAGGAGCGAGGAAATGTCTGGACAACACGCGCCGTCTATCAACGATTAGTCGATCTTTGGAGAGGTGATTCATTCCTCTCGACAAACTGGTGGTGAACCATAGCATTAAAGTCTAGGTAAGCAGGAGGCAATTCAATATCATCATTACATATGGTTACACCAAGAAAATCAGCTAAGCGGGTTGCATAAATTCCTCCAAAGAAATCTCCAATAAATCTATTATGATGCAACCTACGTGCAATAATGGCTCCCAAATTATAAGATTTGTCTCCTAACACAGCACTCCTAAGAATACTGAGGTCAGGGACACACATATGACATGCTTCATCTTTACCATTTATGCACCTACCTATGAAGAGAGCAAAATAATGTATAGCAGGAAGATGAATGCTCCCTATGGTAGCTTGTGCTATATCTCTAGATTCCCCCACAATTAAACTAGTAAGAAAATTTCTAAATTCAGATTTGCGAGGTTCACTAGCACTACCCCATTGTGGAAGTTTGCAAGTAGTGGTAAAATCCTCTAAGTCTATAGTATAAGATTTTTCATAAAGATCAAATAGGACAGTTGGAGAATTGCGTGAAGATGAAAATTCAAACCTCCTCACAAAGGAACTAGTGAGATAGTGGTACTGGTGGCAGTTTTCTTCCTCAAAGCTCACAAGATCAGCGTTACGCAAATATGCGTTAAATTCTTCCTTGATTCCCGCTCGATCCATAAAGTTTTCTAAAGGCCATTCACAAGGCCGCACTGGAGCGTCCCTTGGTGGCTCATCGTCAGCATCACGCATTGCAAGCCTAGGTCCTTGCTTCCTTCAAGAACCACCTTGGTACAATTTCCTAAACATATTTATTCGTCTGGATTTTTTTTGAAATTTTTTAGTAACTTCTAATAAGAGTGAACCAAGCTCAATAAAATTGATAGCAACTACTCCTACAAGTGCCTAGAGCCTATATCATGCATTAGAACTACTTGGAACCATATAAATTTGACATGCAAGCTCAAGAACATGGTCACCGAGGCAGCACAAATTTGCAATGAATAGAGCACTAGAACAAAAACTAATTGGACCAATGGAGGAGTCACATACCAAGGAACAATCTGCCCAAGCAGTTTTGTGAGAGGTGCTTTGAGCAAGGAGATCGAAAATCGCAGCAAAATGAGCTAGAACTCGTGCTTGAGCTGGATGGTGATTTTTTTGGGAGGAATAAGAAGTGTGTGGGTGCAGGAATAAGTGGAGGGGGCCACCATGGGCCCATGAGGCAGGGTGCGCGCCCAGGGGGTGGGCGCGCCCTCCACCCTCGTGGCCAGGTGCTTGCTCCCCCTGCTGTGTTCTCAGTGCCAGATATTCTCAAATATTCTAGAAAAGATCATATTTCAGTTTCAGGGCATTTGGAGAACTTTTATTTTCGGGATATTTTTATATTGCATGGATAAATCTGAAAACAGATAGGAAAATACTATTTTTACTTTATTTCAACTAAATAGCAGAAAGTAAAGAGAGGGTACAGAAAGTTGTGCCTCCTAGTTTCATCCATCTCATGCTCATCAAAAGGAATACACTCACAAGGTTGATCAAGTCTTGTTAACAAACTTATTCCGAATAACATGGAACCGGAGAAATTTCGAATAACACTATGTTACCTCAATGGGGATATGCACATCCCCAATAATAAGAATATCATATTTCTTCTTGACAGTAGGTAGAGGAAATTCAAAACCTCCAAAGATAATCGATGGAATTTTTCCAATAGAATTGATACTATGAACTTGAGGTTGTTTCCTCGGAAAGTGTACCATATGCTCATTACCATTAACATGAAAAGTGACATTGCCTTTGTTGCAATCAATAACAGCCCCTGCAGTATTCAAAAAGGGTCTTCCAAGAATAATAGACATACTATCGTCCTCGGGAATATCAAGAATAACAAAGTCCGTTAAAATAGTAACGTTTGCAACCACAACAGGCACATCCTCACAAATACCGACAGGTATAGCAGTTGATTTATCAGCCATTTGCAAAGATATTTCGGTAGGGGTCAACTTATTCAAATCAAGTATACGATATAAAGAGAGAGGCAAAACACTAACACCGGCTCCAAGATCACATAAAGCAGTTTTAACATAATTTCTTTTAATGGAGCATGGTATAGTTGGTACTCCTGGATCTCCAAGTTTCTTTGGTATTCCACCCATAAAAGTATAATTAGCAAGCATGGTGGAAATTTCAGCTTCCGGTATCTTTGTTTTATTAGTAACAATATCTTTCATATACTTAGCATAAGGATTCATTTTGAGCATATCGATTGACGCATACATAAAAGATAGGTCTAATCATTTCAGCAAAGCGCTCAAAATCCTCATCATCCTTTTTCTTGGATGGTTTGGGAGGAAAAGGCATGGGTTTCTGAACCCATGGTTCTCTTTCTTTACCATATTTCCTAGCAACAAAGTCTCTTATCATAACTTTGATTCTTTGATTGTGGGTTATCAAGATCAACAGCAGGTTCAACTTCTATATCATTATCATTGCTAGGTTGAGCATCGTCATGAACATCATCATTAACATTTTCATTAGGTTCATGTTCATTACCAGATTGTGTTTTAGCCTCAGAAATAGAGATATCATTTGGATTCTCATGTGGTTCAGCAATAGGTTCACTAAAAGCATGCAAAGTCCTATCATTTTTCTTTTTCTTCTTTTTAGAAGGACTAGGTGCAACCAAATTATTTCTCTGAGAATCTTGCTCAATTCTCTTAGGATGGCCTTCAGGATACAAAGGTTCCTGAGTCATTCTACCAGTTCTAGTAGCCACTCTAACAGCATAGTCATTTTTCTTACTATTCAATTCATTGAGCAAATCATTTTGAGTGGTAACCATAGAAGCATGTTTGCTAATGAGTTTAAGTTCACCTTTAACTCTAGACATATTATCACCCAAGTGTTCAAGCATATTTGAATTGTATTTCAATTGTCTACCAAAATAAGCATTAAAATCTTCTTGCTTCACCATAAAAATTATCAAACTCATCTAAACATTGGCTAGCAAACTTAGTAAGAGGGATTTCAGCTTTATCATATCTATAGAGAGAATTTACCTTTACTACCTGTGTCGGGTTATCAAGACCATGAGTTTCTTCAATAGGTGATGGATTAAGATCATATGTTTCTTCAACAGGTGGTAAATTAAGGCCATGTATTTCTTCAATAGGAGGTAAATTCTTAACATCTTCAGCTTTTATACCTTTTTCTTTCATAGATTTCTTTGCCTCTTGCATATCTTCAGGACTGAGAAATAGAACACCTCTTTTCTTCGGAGTTGGTTCAGGAATAGGCTCAGGAATTGGCTCAGGAGCTGGCTCAGGAAGTGTCCAATTATTTTCATTTTTAAACATATTATTCAATAAAATCTCAGCTTCATCCGGTGTTCTTTCCTTGAAAACAGAACCAGCACAACTATCCAAGTAATCTCCGGAAGCATCGGTTAGTCCATTATAAAAGATATCAAGTATTTAATTTTTGTTGAGAGGATGATCAGGCAAAGCATTAAGTAATTGGAGAAGCCTCCCCCAAGCTTGTGGGAGACTCTCTTCCTCAATTTGCACAAAATTATATGTTTCCCTTAAAGCACCTTGTTTCTTATGAGCAGGGAAATATTTAGCAAAGAAGTAATAAATCATATCCTGGGGACTACACACACAATCAGGATCAAGAGAATTAAACCCTATCTTAGCATCACCCTTTAATGAGAACGGAAATATTTTAAGGATATAAAGGTAGCGAGATTTCTCATCATTAGTGAACAGAATTGGCTATATCATTTAATTTAGTAAGATGTGCCACAACAGTTTCAGATTCATAGCCATAAAAAGGATCAGATTCAACCGAAGTAATTATATCAGGATCAACAAAGAATTCATAATCCTTATCAGTAACACAAATAGGCGAAGTAGCAAAAGCAGGGTCAGGTTTCATTCTAGCATTAAGAGATTGCTGCTTCCATCTATCATTGCAAGCTAAAATAGCTCTAGCAGCTTCTTTTTCCAGAACATAATCCTCAGGAACAACAGGCAATTCACATTTATTATGGGAAGAGTCTTCATCATCACTTTCTTCAATATTATCAATAATTTCATTCTCTCTAGCCCTACCAAGTTGTTCATCAAGAAATTCACCAAGTGGCACAGTAGTATCAAGCATAGAAGTAGTTTCATCATAAGTATCATGCATAGCAGAAGTGGCATCATCAATAACATGCAACATATCAGAACGAATAGCAGAAGCAGGTTTAGGTGTCGCAAGATTACTCAAAACAGAAGGTGAGTCAAGTGCAGAGCTAGATGGAAATTCCTTACCTTCCCTCGTAGTTGAGGGATAAATTGTTGTTTTCGCGTCTTTCAAGTTCTTCATAGTGACCAGCAGGTATAAATCCCAAGTGACTCAAAGAATAGAGCTATGCTCCCCAACAGGCGCCTTGAAAATAGTCTTGATAACCCACAAGTATAGGGGATCACAACAGTTTTGAGGGTAGAGTATTCAACCCAAATTTATTGATTCGACACAAGGGGAGCCAAAGAATATTCTCAAGTATTAGTAGTTGAGTTGTCAATTCAACCACACTTGGATAACTTAGTATCTGCAGCAAAGTATTTAGTAGCAAAGTAATATGGGAGTACCAGAAATGATAGCAGAAGTAATATTTTTGGGTTTTGCAATAATTGTAACAGTAGCAACGGAAAAGTAAATAAGCGGAGAACAATATGTGAAAAGCTCGTAGGCATTGGATCGGTGATGGAGAATTATGCCTGATGCGGTTCATCATGTAACATTCATAACCTAGGGTGACACAGAACTAGCTCCAATTCATCAATGTAATGTAGGCATGTATTCCGAATATAGTAATACGTTCTTATGGAAAAGAACTTGCATGCCATCTTTTGTCCTACCCTCCCGTGGCAGCGGGGTACTAATGGAAACTAAGGGATATTAAGGCCTCCTTTTAATAGAGTACTGGACCAAACCATTAACACATAGTGAATACATGAACTCCTCAAACTAAGGTCTCTCTCGAGAGTGGTCCCGATTATTGTCACTTCGGGGTTGCCGGATCATAACACATAGTAGGTGACTATAGACTTGCAAGATAGGATCAAGAACTCACATATATTCATGAAAACATAATAGGTTCAGATCTGAAATCATGGCACTCGGGCCCTAGTGACAAGCATTAAGCATAGCAAATTCATAGCGACATCAATCTTAGAACATAGTGGATACTAGGGATCAAACCCTAACAAAACTAACTCGATTACATGATAGATCTCATCCAACCCATCACCGTCCAGCAACCTACGATGGAATTACTCATGCACGGCGGTGAGCATCATGAAATTGGTGATGGAGGATGGTTGATGATGATGATGGCGACGAATTCCCCTCTCCGGAGCCCCGAACAAACTCCAGATCAGCCCTCCCGAGAGGTTTTAGGGCTTGGCGGCGGCTCCGTATCGTAAAATGCGATGAATCCTTCTCTTTGATTTTTCTCTCCCCGAAAGTGAATATATGGAGTTGCAGTTGAGGTCGGTGGAGCGTCAGGGGGCCCAAGAGGTAGGGGGCACGCCCAGGGGGGCAGGCGTGCCCCCACCCTGAAGGACAGGGTGTGGGCCCCCTGACGTGGATTTTTCTTCCAGTATTTTTAATATTTTCCAAAAAGATGTTCCGTGGAGTTTCAGGTCATTCCGAGAACTTTTGTTTCTGCACATAAATAACACCATGGAAAGTCTGCTGAAAATAGCATCAGTCCGGGTTGTTCCATTCAAATCATGCAAGTTAGAGTCCAAAACAAGGGCAAAAGTGTTTTGAAAAGTAGATACGACGGAGACGTATCACGACCTCAGAGTATTGACGGTCTTCGAGACTTTTACTTCAAACAATCGGCGCAAGAGCGCACTCCGCGACCTCGTCGAAGTCTGCCAAGTCGCAACAATAAACCCCTGAAACGACATGGCCATAACTTTCAATGCCAGTGACGAACCAAAATTCCGGTCAGTCCGGGCACCAGACGCCTTGGTCCTCGATCCAATTGTGGACGGATTTTGGCTCACTAAAGTGCTCATGGACGGCGGCGGCGGACTAAACCTCATCTACAAGGACACAATCAATAAAATGGAAATAGACAGGAGCCGCATCGAGAAAAGTAATACGAGTTTCCGAGGAATCATTCCCAGCCGGGATGCGCGATGCGCGGGGAAAATTACACTCGACGTGGTATTCGGCACGCCGGATAACTATCGGTCTGAAGAGATAACCTTCCAAGTGGCCCCTTTCGACAGTGGATATCACGCCATGTCGGGGCGAGATGCATTCACATGCTTTCAAGCTATACCTCATTACGGGTATATGAAGCTCAAGATGCCCGAGCCCAACGGTATTGTCACTCTCGCTAGTGATCCGGACATAGCCCTCCGTGCCGAAAACAAAACCGCATCCCTGGCCCTCGAGGCACTGTCCGAGGCCCTCGCGGCCGAAGAGTTAACCACACTACACTCCACGGTGGATAGGGATGATGTAATCCTTGATAAGATTCCCAACTCCACCTCTTTCAAGCCAGCAGACGAAATAGTCAAACTTCAAGTCCACCCAACGGACCCCAAGAAGACAGCTTCCATTGGGGCACAGCTGGACCCAACGGTTGATGCCGCACTAGGAGCTTCCTCCACGAGGACTAGGACATATTCGCCTAGCACCCTTCTGATATGCCAGGAATCCCACGCAGGTTGGCCGAACACGACCTCAATATATTGAAGGGATTTAAGCCATTCAAGCAAACACGACGCTTTTCTGATCCCAAACGACAAGCTATGAGGGAGGAGCTAGCCAAGTTAATCGAGGCCGGATTCATCAGAGAAATAAGACATCGGACTGGCTAGCAAACCTGGTGATGGTGCCAAAGAAGGATAAATCCTGGCGCCTGTGCGTCAATTTCAAAGACCTCAACAAGGCCTGCCGTAAGGATCCCTTCCCCCTCCCCCGCATCGATCAGATTATTGATGCTACTGCAGGACACGACTCACTATGTTTCCTCGACACATACTCCGGATACCATCAAATCAAAATGAAGTAGTCCGATCAAGCCGCATAAGCATTCATTACCCCATACGGGCCTTTCTGCTTCAACACTATGCCCTTTGGGCTTAAAAACGCCGGTGCCACCTACCAATGCATGATTCAAACATGCCTGGAGAAACAAATCGGAAAGACAGTTGAAGCATATGTGGATGACGTCGTCATCAAGAATAGTCACCTCGAGTCATTAATAGACGACTTGCGTCTCACATTCAACAACCTCCGTACATATATGACATCAAGCTCAATCCGGAAAAGTGTGTTTTCGGCGTTCCCGCTAGAAAATTGTTGGGCTTCATCATTTCCAATAGATGAATTGAGGCAAATCCAGCCAAAATCTGAGCTTTGTCACAATTGGCTACAATAACAGACCTTCAACAGGTCCAAAAACTAGCCGGGTGCATGGTAGCTTTAAGTCGCTTTATCTCCAGACTAGGAGAAAAAGCATTGCCACTTACTGGCTTCTCCGATGCACCGTCCACTTCGAGTGGAGGGATGCGGCAACGGTCGGACTGGAAGAAATAAAGGCTGTTTTAGGGAGCAACCCAATCCTGGCCACGCCGAACGTCGGCAAACCGATGTTATTATACATCTCTACAACACAACAGGTGGCAAGCGCGGTGCTCGTCGTTGAGCGAGAGGAGGACGGACACAAATTCCCACTTCAGAAACCAACATACTACGTATCCACTGTCCTCACACCATGCAAATCCCGGTACCCTCATTACCAAAAGATAGCATATGCGGTCTTCATGGCATCCCAGAAGCTACGACACTACTTCCAAGAGTGCTCGATCACGATGGCTTTGGAAGTACCACTCAATGACATAATAAACAATCGCAACGCTATGGGCCGGATTGCCAAGTGGGGCATTGAGCTCCTGCCATTCGACATAACATACAAACCATGTCGAGCTATTAAATCCCAAGTATTGGCCGACTTCATGGCCGAATGGACAAAGGCCGAACTCCCTAAAGAGTACGCACTACTAGGAAAAAGCCTAGTAGTAGCGCGGGTTAAAAGCTAGTAGTAGCGCGATTGTCTTCGCTACTACTATGGCGCTGCAGCTAACTAGTAGTAGTAGTTGCGGTGCTTCCCGCGGTACTAGTACGTGTGTTAGTAGTGGCGCGGGTTCGACACGTGCTAGTACTATGTAGCGCGTGTCTGTGACCCGCGCTACTACTATTAATTTCATAAACCAAAAAAAATTCCCGACCCCGTGCGTGCTGTCAATGGTTCGTTCCAGCGACGACAAGGGTCGCCGGAGGTGCGAACGGGCAGCGGAGACCAGATCCCGCGACGGTTGTTGTAGAGGGACCGGATCTAGTGTAGAGCAAGATGACGGTGTGAGGATCCTCTTCGCTGTCAAGGCGGAGAACTCCTGGTTGGCCATGTCGACGACCTGTGTAGGCATGGGCATGGGAGGTGAGTAGAACCAAAGGGAGAGGGAGAGGGAGAAGGAGAAAAAGAGAAACAAGGGAGAAAGGAAGGAGATGGAGGGCGCATCGGGGCTACTCACCGGCGGTGAGGTGCTCCGCCGTGGTGGCATGGAGGCGAGGGGGAAGACGGGCGAGCTCCTGGACGCCAACGATGCGATGAGGAACACGTTGGGTGCCATGGAAGATGAGATGTTCTTGTGCAGGAGAACCATGGAGAGAGGGGGAAAGTGAGGGAGAGAGGAGGAAAGTGAGAGAGGGGGAAAGTGAGCGAGAGAGGAGGGATTCGGCCGAGGATATGGGGATTTCACCTACCTCGTACTTAGTAGTAGCGAGGGGTATAAAACCGCGCTACTACTATCAAATTAGTAGTAGAGCGGGTTTGTACCCCTCGCCACTACTATGGCATATCCTGGGAGGGCACGGTAGAGACAGCTTAGTAGTAGCGCGGGTTATAAACCCGCGCTACTAGTATCAACTTAGTAGTAGCGAGGGGTAAAAACCCGCGCTACTAGTAAGTAGCAGTAGCGAGGGTTATAAACCCGCGCTATTAGTAAGCGTCTGCCTATAAGCTTTTCCCTAGTAGTGACGGTACATATTCCAACTGGGTCATGCACTCCGATGGCTCTAAAATGCTGGCCTGCGTAGGGGCAGGCGTCGTCTTAACGTCCCCTAATGGAGACACAGTCCAGTACGTACTCCAAATATTATACACGGACTCCAACAATGCAGCCGAATACGAGGCCTTACTGCACGGTCTTCGGATGCCTGCCTCCATGGGCATACAACGCCTAGAGGTGCGCGGGGATTCAAATCTCGCAATATCCCAAATAAATGGAGACTTTGGCGCCAAAGATCTGAAGATGGTGGCCTATCGTAACGCCATACTCAAAATATCAGCCCGGTTCGAGGGACTGGAGTTTCATCATGTGGCTCGAGAAAGTAATCAAGCGACGGATGTCCTTGCTCGCATGGGCGCCAAGCGTGACCCCGTCCCGCCTAAGATCTTTCTGGAAAGGCTCTTCAAGCCATCCGTGGTGTCGCAGGGTGAGAGCAGCAACACCAGTCCGGATCCGATTACACCCCCAGATTCCGAACACAATACCGATATCATCGGGGGCTCAGCCACCGAAATAACACCATCGGCCCATCTAATATTGGCAATAATTGCCCCGTGGACCAAACCCTTCTTGGCCTACCTTAATAGGCGAGAGCTCCCTGAGGACCAGAATGAGGCTCGCTGCATTCTTCGGCGCTCGAAATCCTACAAGGTCCATGATGGAGAGCTCTACAAGAAAAGCGCTACCGGAGTCCTTCAAAGATGTATCTCTGAAGAAGAGGGACGGCAACTCCTGGCCGAAATCCATGCTGGTCTTAGCGGTCACCACGCCACGGCTCGGGCCCGCGTAATTAATGCCTTCCGTATAGGTTTCTTTTGGCCGACGGCCCAAGCAGATGCACAGGACCTTGTCCAACGTTGTGTCGGATGCCATCTTTTCGCCAATCAAAGCCATATGACGCCTACCGCTCTACAAACAATCCCCATTACTTGGCCTTTCGTGGTCTGTGGGCTTGATATGGTCGGACCCCTTAAAGGAGGAAGCCATAAGAAAAAATATATGCTGGTTATGGTAGATAAATTAACCAAGTGGATAGAGGCCAAACCAGTTAAAATGGCTGAAGCCGAACCAGTGATAAACTTTATATCCGGTGTCGTGCACCGTTATGGTGTCCCTCACAGCATCATCACCGATAACGGCTCCAATTTTACAGCCAATTAAGTGAAAACCTAGTGTGCTAACCTGGGCATTAAGCTCGATTACTCCTCCGTCTATCACCCACAAACAAACGGTCAAGTCGAACGAGCTAACAGTCTTATCATGAGCGGCATTAATCCTAGACTAGTGCGGTCTTTGAAAGAATCAGACAAGCACTGGGTCGAGGAGCTTGACTCCATACTCTGTGGGCTGCGGACCACGCCCAATCACACTACCGGATACACACCATTCTTCATGGTGTACGGCGCAGAGGCCGTTTTGCCCTGCGACATCATTCATGACTCACCTCGAGTGCGCATGTATGAAGAGAGAGAGGCCGAGCTTGATCGGCAGGACTGTTTAGATGCCCTGGAGGAGGAGCGCGACATTGCAAAAGCCCGTTCTGCATTCTATCAACGACAGACTCACAGATACCAAAGCAGACAAGTGCGGGCCAAGACTTATAATGTTGGTGAACTCGTTCTACGATTGCCAGAAAAGAAAAAGGACAAACTCAAGCTCAAGTGGGAGGGTCCCTTCATCATAGATGAAGTTCTCATTGGAGGAGCGTACGGCCTGCGTGGTGCATCGGACAATCACTCAGAGCCGAACCCGTGGAATGCCGCCATACTCCAAAGATTCTAAGCCTAGAGTCGTACTCTTTGTTCATATTCTTCTCCCTTTGTTTCCATTTTTTCTCTCTTTAACTTTTTCTCTAGCTCTATAGCTCTTGTGCAGCCAAACCGCACACCTATGACGTACACATCCTTAAATGTATACGCGCATAATACCTGGGGGCTTCTTTTACAGAAGCTTATTTTTATTTTCCGAGCATCAAGCTCACCACATATGTGTCCTTTCTTCATATGTACCTTTTCGTCGCCATTATATGCACCGTTATGACTTAAGTTTTTGCCAAGCTGGGTTGCCTGGCTCATGTGCTTATGCCCTACGTTCCCGTTTGTTCGGCTAGGGCATAAAGGGAGCACCTCTGCGATTGTTACAGCCGGGTCATCCGGACTTGTAGCTCAGACTGGGTGAAGCCAAAAGCTAGCATTCTTAAGGGAATATTCGGTCGGCGGACTAAAGACGTTTTACCCTCATTACACTATAAACCCCCAGATGTTACGCATACTGTGTTTTTTCAATCACAGTTCGGGCATGCATACTAACGCATGCCAACCCAGGCAAAGGAACCCTTAACAGAACTATTCTCCCTGGAAGATGTTTCTTACAATCAACAAGTAATATAACATAGCTAGCCAGATACAACTTGTCTGTTCAAGCAACTATGACCCCTACGCCTAGTTTCCACGCATACCCCTGTCTATATTGCCGCTCCGGTATTCGGAAACACTCCGCACCTTCGGGTCCAAAGGTCGAAGCGAAAAGGTCTGCCATGAAAATCGTTTTACAATCCGGCTAGGGACAAATTTGTCAATTGAAGTACATAGTCACTTGGACTAAAAAACTTCTTCCTCTATGCCATCTAACAGGCTGTCTAGCTTACAATCCTGTTGGCAAAACTTGGCGGCTATCTTTACTTGGTCATATACCAAACTCACTGGAATTTCTTGTCCATCTGACCCCCGGGGTCTGACCCGGGCCATATGATTCGGATCAGGCTTGGTGTACCGTGTTTTCACCATGGCCCGTGCCTCTCGCAAGACCTTCTCGTGAGCAGATATGTTCCATAATCGAAAGCGCCACCGAGCTCCTTGGAATAGCTTCACAAGCTCCTCCATACTTCCTGGGGGGAGGCGGAAGGCCACAAAGCCTTGGCAACACTCCGCATTGCTTGTCGAGCTCGCTCGTGCACTTGGGACAGCTCTTACAGCAAATCGCCTTGAGATCCGGACAGTTCCTCTTCGGGATGGCCAGTCAGCATACCTACACACATAAATCTGTCAGCTCATTTCTTTGCTAAATTACACAGAGGTAAGATCAAATGCATACTGAATATGCCGCCTCGTAACCTCCTATTTTCATTTATGGCGTCCGCTAGCTGAGCTCGTACATCTTTTAGCTCTTCACCCAGCAGGGTGTTGGAATCCTGCAGCTTGTTCTTATCATCCCTGACCTATGTCAACACACGTTCGCCTGCGGGCAGTTGCCTTTCGGCCTATTGTTTACCCGCCCGTGCGACTTTCACTTCCTCTTTCAGTTGATCTACTGATCCTGTCATCGGAAACGCAACAGTGTTAACATTATTGGTACATGATTATACTTTTCCTGGATGGAGGGGAACATTACCAGGCGGTGCCTCCTTGGACTTCTCCAGTTCGGTGGTAACAACAGCTAGCTGAGTCTAGCACTTTTCCAGCTTATGAGACAACACATTGTTCTTCTCTATGAGTACCTGATTATACAATGATCCTTAAATCAGTTGTTTCAATTGTTTCAAGTCTCGGGGGCTACTGGTACATGATTACCAGATCTGTACAATGCGTACTTACCCGCATATCTTTCAAATACTGGTCAGTGGCCTCGGTAAGCCCATCCTGAGCAGCTCGGATATACGGATGAGCTGAGTTGAAGGCGTTGAATGCCTCTTTAGCAAATCCGGGGTCACGAAGAGCGGCCCTCCGGCGCCGATGATTCATCGCACTCTCTACTTCAGAATTTGTGACGGATACATTATCTGAATCTTCTGAAGGAGGACAATCCGGCATCACTCCCGTGTCTGTCCCCGCCCTAGAAGCAGGGTCTGGAACCTGATTGGTGGGGCCGCGATCGACAGGCTCCTCGGACACGATCCGGCGAACGCTCTTCCTGATAAAACGCAGCGGACAATGTCATGGTTTGCCATGACTGCCATAGGGCATATTTAAAGCCATACCTCCTTGAGGAAGGTTCGGTCGTGTTGTCATTTGCCTTTCTCTTCGGAGACCCGCCCGGCGCAGGTGCCGCTCTCTTCTGAGACGCCTTTGCTGCAATATGACACGTCGAGCGTCTCCCCTTTGGAACACAAGATAGTGCGGGGGTGAGGCATAATGAGGAAGCTCCTTCGGAGGAAATGTCTCCTGGCTACTTACATATGAGGCAAGGAGGAGGCCGGGATAATCGGCCGTGATGGCCACTTCTGTGTCGTCATAGCTCGCCTGGTAGAAGACTCCCTCCTTGAGCTCTACGAATATGTCTGGATCTTCTTCGAATCCGGGATCGAGGTCCCGATTATGGTCCTCCGGTTGTGGAGCGGGGCTATGGATCCCCGCGGCGACCCTCCGCCATTACTATTTGATGGACGGGTTAATATCCGTTAAACATGACTCAGGGAGAGGATTGAATAAAGTGGTGGGATTAAAATTCACCCAGCTTGGAGGATTCTACATGGAAAATCCCTCTCGGCACGTAAGACGAGTGAAATCCTCTTTCTCCCCTTTATACAGATCGGCCAATATTGCGGCCAGGGCGGTGAGGGAATTCGGACCATTTTGTCCGCAGCATGAGGTGTCATCTTCCCCATTGTAGTGCCACATAGGGAGCCCCCTGAATTGGAGTGGCTGAACACCTCGCACTATGGAAGTTGCCATTACCTCGATTATTGATAATCCAGACTGGGCAAGTGTCCTTAGCTTGCCCATTAATTGTTGGACTTCTGCGCTGTCTTCCTCGTCGAGCCTCCGAGGACGCCAGCTGTGGCGTTTCTTCAATGGAGCACTGGAAAATTCGAGAAGGCCCATTCGGACCGGGTCGGGAAGAGCGACATCTTCAATATAAAACCACTCTGAGGGTCACTCTTCGGATGCCTTCTTTGGCGTGCTGGATAAGTATCCGGTCCCGGCTATGCGCCATATCTCGGTGCCGCCCACCTCGAACACGGATCCCTTTTGGGTATGAGGGACGAGGTAGAAAAGTTTCCTCCACAAATCAAAGTGGGCCTCACAGCCTAGGAATAGCTCGCAAAGAGCGACAAAACCCACGATATGCGGGATGGAGGCCGGAGTGAGGTTGTGCAGTTGGAGGCCATAGTAATCCAGGAGACCCCAGAGGAAAGGGTGGATTGGAAACCCGACGCCTCTTATTAAGAAGGATATGATGGTTGGATTAGGGAAATTTTCCGCCAGGGCTTCGCTTGTAGGTTACTTCTTCCCGGACGGGGACTAGATCCACGGGGGGAAGGAATCCCTGCGTTTGAAGATTACTCAGCTGACACCGAACATTTCTCCCAATCTCCCTTTTCGGAGCCTTGCACTACAAAAAAATACACTTCCGTGATGATACGTGTTTGTCACAGTAGGTCACGTTTTCTGTCATGCATGTACATCCATGACGATTTTATGACAGAATCAAGATAGTCATACTTGTGCTGTCGTAGAAGTGTTCCATGACATTACTTAAATTATCATCACGGAAGTGTCCACTTCCATGACGATAAATCGCGCGTCACAAAAGTGCTTTCGTCAATGGTGACCGACACGTGGATCCACCGTAACGGAACGCCATTAAGCTATCGGGTTCGGTTTTGGATCCGATAACCCGTTAATAGCCCCGACCAATGGGGATTTTCCACGTGTAAAATCATCATTGGCTGCAGGAAACACGTGTCGGCTCACCGTTGGGACAGATGTCATCCACTCATTGGACCCAAAGCGCCTATGATACGTCGACACATGGCACGGCCCAACAGAGGCCCATTCCTATGAAAAGGCTGGCCCGTTTGACTGTGTCAAAAGGAGGCGGGCCAGCCCACGGCAAGCCTGCTAACGGCATGTTCGCATATAGCCCATTTACAGCCTGCTAACCCAGGGCTTGTTTACGGCTTATCCGAATTAGGCCCAGTAGCGTCATCTGGGCCGTCCAGTATAATTCCAGCCCATTTTAACTTCTGGACCATGTATGGCCCATGATGTCTTTTGGCCCATATGAGGCCCTTAATAACTCTCGGCCCATTAACGGCCCATGGTAAAACTGGCCCGTAATCAACAGTGTATCACTTTATACCCATTAACGGCACGAGGTGAAACTGGCTCGTAATGAGCAGTGTATCACTTTATACCCATTAACAGCCCATTAGTCCGTTGGGCCATTTCTAGCCCATGTTATCTTTCGGCCTTCTCAGGGCCCATTTATTCTTGGGCTCATTTCTAGCATTCGATTACTTACAGTCCGTTACTGTCATTTTCTGCTTGTGGGCCAAATTCAGCCCGTGGTTACAGTCGGCCCGTTTGTGGCTCGTTAATACGTTGGGCTGTTTTCATAGTGTCATCAAATACGGCCGATTAACGACGGCCCGTTATGGTCGGCCCATGAGCGGACGATTTCAACTCTAGCCCATTTACGGCCATAATGTGGTCTGTTATTGGCCCATGTTTGGCCAACCGATCATACGGCCCGTAGAAGGCCCATTGATGATACGGCCCATAGAGGGCCCATTGTGTCTACGGCCCATAAGGCCCATTGTTTCTATGCCCCGTAGAAGGCCCATTGTTTCTACGGCCCTTAGAAGGCCCATTGTTTCTACGGCCCGTAGGAGGGCCATGTTAACTATAGCTGGTGGGCATCAAAGTTCGCCACCCATGCAAATATAGGGAACAACCTACACTATACCAAAATGGCTTGCTATTTTCTTCAGCCGGTGGCTGCACGTTAAGTACAAATT
Organism: Aegilops bicornis; assembly: GCA_021605145.1. Lineage (NCBI taxonomy): Eukaryota > Viridiplantae > Streptophyta > Magnoliopsida > Poales > Poaceae > Aegilops > Aegilops bicornis. The sequence goes on along the minus strand of CM038670.1, from coordinate 157,987,253 downwards.
TTGTATCGCACCAAAACAAATTACAACTATAAAACAAAAGAAAGGTTGGCATAAAAGTTAACAGTCTAGCAGATAAATGCACCACTAGAAGTTCAGAACCTCAGTTCATTTGACCTGATGTTACGTTTTCATGTTGTATTGTCCGATGGAGCACCATAACCTTCACCTCCAGTTCTCCAAGGCTCCTGAACAACATAGCAAATGTCTGATAGTCTGGATTCAAAACCATGCATATCTTGACAACATCGAACAATGTCTCTCCTTGTTTCACAAAGGGTCTCTGTTAGGGAATGGACTTGTGTCTGGAGCGTAGATACAACATTGTTTTGAGCTTGCATATCTTGATCATGAGGCAGTTTGGATGAGATTGCCTTAACAATCAACCTAGTATTACGCAGGAACGTACTTTTGGAACTGTTAGTGGAGAGGTACTGACCCACTGCAGCAAGAGCTGGCATTGCGGTTATAGTTGCCTCGCCACCTTCAGAAGGTGGCGGTTCCACCATTTTTTCCATAGCTCGCTGAAAAGTTGAGATTTTACATTAGTAGTACCAGAACAGAAGATATTAAGGAGGCAGCAAAACCAAACAAAATAGCTTTGGTCTATATACAGAACTTATTCTGGTGAACCCATCACTACTAGATCAGCTTATTTGTCGTCCGCCATGGCGGACGGCAAAGGCACAGATCCGAATGACAAAGTCCTTTGCCGTCAGCCAGCGGATGGCAAACAGTCCAGCAGAACAAGCTACGGAAAAGGGCACTTCGCCGTCTGCTTGCGGACGGCAAAGATGCAAAGGTCTTTGTCATTCTCTAGCCGACGACAAAGGGCATGGCTCTTTGCCATCTGTTGGCAGACGGTAAAGACTGCAGGATCTTTGCCATTTGCTGGCAGATGGCAAAGAGACCAAATAGGCATTAATTATGTTTCTTCTTATATCCATTCATTTTCACAGAAAATCAAACACACACACATGTTACCAATAGGATATCCAACACATGTTACCAATAGTAGCAAGTTTCATCCATACATATACATAGTTTCATCAATATTACACAGTTTCATCCATAGGTAGCAAGTTTCACAAAGTAAAAACAAAAAATAAAGACAAGCACTCCACATCTGAAATTACAAGAAATGACCTAAAACTAAATAACTATTTTCCTAGGCAGCACAATCTTGACCACCATAGCGACTTGCTTGGACCGTTGTATCTGTGGAGCACAAAAGCAATGATCGAGCCTTATTAGAAATTTTAAGGAGAGCAGTGCCAGTTTAAGAGTTATGAATAGATAGAAATGGTGCATAAATTCCTATTATTCAACAAACATAAGTTATTTCCAAGTGAAACACGGGGCAATGTTATCCACTTCAAAACAGAACAGAACACACAGGTACATACATCGTCAAGTTTTTTCCACAAATGAGTTATTGATTGAGTTCAAGAAATTACCAAGGGCCTAATTGGTTCATAGGACCTAAAAACTCATAAATAGGAAAATCATTGGGTTGCAATGTCATGCCCTCTCTTGATACAATATGATCGACATGATGTTTTAGTGCATCATAGAAAACAATAGGAGTTTTTCAAGGCCGCGTATTACAATCATATGGAATAATTTGAAGCACAGAGGCCCCAAAAGGGGAAATCATGTTGTGTGGGAAAAGAGAATACCATTCACCGTAATGAAAAATATAGCATGCCAGAATCACTATTCTAGAGCACATATCCGTACCAAAACATTTATAGTGTTTCCAACTCTTCTAAGCATGTGAGAACACTATGAGGACAATCAAATTGAGTTATCTAAGCAATTTGACAATCTAATGGAGTTAACACGGGCCCCAGCGTTAGGGATTTAGTGACGGCAATACCGCTAGCCGGCTTCCTCAATAGAAGGGACAGACCCAGTGCTAGAAGCAGAACAAGAACGTTGATACACAAGATAAGCACAAGCCCTTGAGAGAAGTCTGCTTGGTAGAACAATTAATTAACCTCTAGAAGCAGAAGAAGCACGTTGATAGACAAGTTATTATGAAGAACCAACCTTGAGAGCTGTCTGCTTGCGCAAGATATCATTGGACTTGAACATGATTGCGGCAATCCAGATCATGACGAAGAAACCTACACAATATAAACTCAATTGGAATGAGGAACTCGTCGTCATCTTCTGACCAAGAGGCATCAAGTACCTAGACAAAAAAGTAAGTGCACAATAAGATACAATGTATGCCGGTGGACATGTTTAACAGCAAGAAAACTACCCTATGAATAGCATAGTTAAATGTGATTCCTCCTAGTAGTATGTGTTCTATAATTCAGAGTGATGAGAGCCCGAGACTATGCCAATAATGTCCAAAAATAAAAGGCCTCCAAAATGTAGCATTATTTCAGTAGCAAGATTTTCTTTTCGGAAATAGGTTTATCCGAGGAGCGTTGACCTTTGTCACATACTGTAATACAGGCACTTCATTTGTTTTTAAGAAACTTGAGATTACTGCTAGTGCTTAAACAAAGCCCACCAAAATCCTCTTTCAGCTAAAATCCAATTCACGTACTAGCTAGCATCACTAGTTAAGCAAACAGATTTATCACTTGTAGCAGCGCTGACTAAATTTCCACGGCAGCAGAACCCCAGCCATATGAGTACCCTGTCTTAAATCTAGACTGTACCAATTATGCAACTGACATTAAGATTCCAGAGGGCGGGCGCAACAGAACGCAAGTGCTATACCTTCACATTGGGGTCCCTGAGGTTGGCGTGCAGCCACTCGGCGGACACAACAGGCTCGTTCCGCGACACCACGTGGACGACACCCGACGAGGCGTCGGTGGCGGCGGCCTCCGAGACGGCCGACGACATGGCGTTGAAGCGCGCGGCGATCCCGAGCCGCGTCATCGACGACGACAGTGACGCCCCGCACCCGACCTCCGCCGCGCGTGCCCATCCGACCCTGCCCTACACGTTTCCAAGAAAATTATGACAGCCTCAACAAGTACTGAACGAAAAGAAGATTTGACAACTACTCCCTGTGTCTCATAATATACAGAAACATCAGAAACTTGTGTACAAATGGACCAATCACTTTGTTGATCGCTTGGAGAAAATATATGCTTTGAGGAAGAAGAATTGTTGTCGCGCTGCCTATGTAAGAAGGTTGCCGCATAAGTAATCAGGTTGATCATGAGCTTAACACTAAGCAGTTACAGAAAGTAGTAGAGATGAAGCAAGCAACAATATTTACTACCGGGATATTATCAGCGGATCCATGAGATGGAAGATAAAGATACTCCGATCATATTTGAACTAGGAACGAAGAAGCGTGGTGTCGGGGAGGCTGATCGTACCCACTGACACCTATGGGGCCGGCGGACCAGGCCCCTTGTGGTTCGGAGGGGGGGCGGAGATCGCACGAAGAGCGGATCGAGGCGTGGCACACGAGCAGTTTACCCAGCTTCGGAGCTCTCCGGAGAGATAAAACTCCTACTGCTGCGTGTTTGATGTATTGTGTTCTTGCTAGGGAGCGATGCAAGCTACAAAACCTAGCATGAGTGTCTACGGTTTCAAGTAGTCCAAGGAACCGAACCAGCCGAACCCTTTCTACGTTGCACATGGGCCTCCTTTTATATGCTCAAGGGGTCTCCGACAGGTGGCAACATAGGCGGGGGTACAATTGTAAAAAATGGAGTTGGTAGACCTACTCGAACAGTGTACAGTGCAAAATACCTAACTCTGACGGCAAGGGACAAAAGCAATAAATGCTCATCGATGTCGCCCAAACAAAGGCAACAGAGACCGTCAGGTGTGCCTCCGCTCGCCACGATGGCAAGCTTGTCAACGCCGCTTATCGCTGCTCTCCGCTGGCTGCACAGCCTCCCGACACGCGCCCATGGAACAGCCCCATGGCGACACATCGCTGGATGAGCTGGAGCGGAGACGGAGAGAGGTTGCATGCCGCGGCTGAATCCTTGTCGCGCCCGGAGGCTTGTCGCGCTCCGAGCCTTCCCGGCAAGCTCCTCTTGCCGGGGCCTTGTCTTCTGCATGCCTCGAGTGGCCTTCCCGACAAGCTCCTCTTGCCGGGGCCTTGTTTTCTTAATCTAATACTTTGTTCTTGAATGGCTCCAATGGAGCCACGGAGGATCTTGGCGGTGACGAGGCAAACCCCGCCGCTGGTGTTACAATCGTTCAGGCTGCAGTACGGGATACTAGGGTACCCCTACTCTAGTACACCGACACGTGGGGCGTAATTAAGCACCTCAGTAGATGGTCAGGCCTTGAACCCTCTGCTGCCCACAAGTATCAATATCAAAATGACCTTGCCCAGGTAGTGTACCAGCCACATATTAGCATGAGCTCATCCAAATACAAGACACGGTGGGGACTGAAGAACAACGAGACAACAAACAGAATTAGCATTGTAGGAACCACGGAGTACAGGCAACACAATCGACAGTACTGAGCCATAGATAGAGCAAGCAAGCAGGCACAGAAAAAACAGGGCGGAGGAGCGGGACTCACGCGCGCTCGAGCTCGTCAGGATCGGGATCTTCGGCATGTCATGGCGAAGCGAGCAGCGCCACCAGCAGATCCTCGGGCCCACCAGCGCCCCATCCCCGCCTCTGGCCGCCTCAGATCCCCATGGTGGGCGGCCTTGAGAGGATCTCGGTGCTCAGCTCCCATGGCGGCGGCGGATCTCGAGGTCGGGCGACTGCAACGAGGCTTCCATGGGCGGGGCAGCGAGCCAGGGGGAGGAGGCGGTGCTTGTGACGTGGCGCAGCGGGCAGAAGGCGAGGTCATGGGCTCCTGGGTCCGGTGAGGTGGCAGCGCACACCGCGGGCGGAGGCGAGGCAGGCGCGCTGGGTCGAGGGAGGCGGGGTCGGCAGGCTCTCGGCTGTGGGGCGGGCGTCGCCGAATCCCGCCGGAGCTCGCCAGAATCGGCCGACGTAGCTTCTCGCCGGAGGGAAAGGAGAGACGAGCGGGAGAGAGAGGGGTGGGGCAGAGAGAGAGGGGCGGAGAGAGAGGGGATAGAGATAGAGGAGGTAGGGCAACGGTTTTTTTTACCCGCAAAAAAAAGATAGCCCCCTTTTTGCCAAGTGCGAGAAGACGGCAAAGAGTGGGTTGGACCTTTGAAGTATACTAGCATCCGGTGGCACCTCTTTGCCGTCCGCTGATAGATGGCAAAGATTATTTGCCATCTGCCAGCACACGGCAAAGAAATGACAGATGGCAAATACCTTGTTTGCCGTCTGCCTGTTCTTTGCCGTCTGTTGTTTGGTAGCTGATGGCAAAGACCTACTTTGCCGTCCGCAAGCAGACGACAAAGAACTAGCAGACGACAAAATCCCTGACTCCAGTAGTGCATGTAAAATATTAGTTGTATTTTATTGCAAAGTACATAATAAAACCAGGTTCCAACCATATGACCATGTACCATCGCTAATGTATTGTATATTTCTTCACATTGTATTGAGGGCTAAGGATAAAGAGACGAAGTTTATAATACGGTAAGCATAGTATGACATCATTCATATCACAAAACAACTGAGAACAGACAAACAGGTAATTGTAACATTGTGTGGGCAAGTCTAGCACGAAACTAGATTACAGGTCAAGATCAAAGGAACATCACTCCTATCTTTTAAACTTTGTAAGGTGCAATGATACGCTAAGACAATTGTGTATAAAATTGAAAAGAGTAATAGACATTGGCAGCAAACCATGCAGTTCAAGGCACAAGTCAGAGTAAGTGGTAGTTTAAAGGCATGAGGATTAAGGACTTACAACAGCGGCTTTGACTGGTGTAGTCATGCCCTTCTTCTTGCTGGTGTGACAGTCCTTGAAGATTTCCACAACATTTGGTTCAGGTACTTTTTGGTCCTTGTGGGCTTTCCTCTGCATTTGGAACAAGTCCATATAGATCTAATAATATGGTACAACGAATAGAGTGAAACAACAGCTAATTACAAGAGCCTCGCAGTGTGCAATATAGCTACAAGATCCTGTCGTCTGTTGGAATTTCACTTTCGTACGGTTGGCCTTGTTCTTTGGACAGTTCACCTACAAGAAGATAGATTTGTGTGGCACATGCGTAAATAGGACTTCTACATGTGATCTGATCACATATATATAATGTACCAAATACTTCTGATCAGACAAGTGTTTAACGAGGCCCCTCCAGTCTTCATCCGATATATTTTCCGCTGGAGATGTTTGGGAAAGTTCACTGTTAGCCTTGCCTTCAAAGTGAGATTTCCTCAAGTTATACCGATACTGTCGCAGAGCAGACTTGAAAACATGGGTGCAAGCTTGTCTGGTTGCATCATCTTGGCTATCCAACTTGAACCTCCTCTGTTGAAAATTATGGGAGTCTCATTATCAGCAACCTAGAAAGTATGGGATGAGCAAGACGATATTACTAGTTTCCATACATAACCATACTTACAGATAAATGGTCGAGGAAGGTGTTGAACTGGGTTTTGTCTTTGTCAGTCCTGTACTGAATCCATGTTGGGAGGATACGTACATGACACCTAACGGCAACCACTACGTCTGATACTAACTTGGCTGACTCTGTAGCATCATGTGGCCTTTTTAAACCTGCCTCAAAACCGATCTCCATTCTTCCTCCTCCAGATTTAGTTAACCTATCGAGCATTATCCCTGATGATTGTTTCCTCTTGCGCCTAGGTGCTAGTCCAACAACGAACATAGGAAGTGTTAGTGTACATCAAACTGTGAGACTACATATAAAGAAGCATGCAATTGTAACTTGACTCCAGCAACTACCTTCTTGCTGTTGAAGCTCACAAGGTTCATCTGATCTTGCCAACTCATCTTGTGTCAAGAGTGCTTGGGAAGTAGTGTCAGGTTGCAAGGGAGCTTGGGAACATGCTGCTAGCTCAGTTGACGCATGAGTAAGTCGTGCAGCTGGTAGTACTGTGGAAGGTGTTGCAAGAACTAGGGTTGTCTCTGCTTGTTTGGTGGCAGCTATTTGTTTCTGTTTGGCTTTTCTGCAGCTCGTGTAGCATGGGATACCCTGTTTGTAGAATTTTCCGCTGGACTTTGACCTTCTATTGCACCATCAGTACCAGCAGAATCTGCAGGATTCTTCCGGTTCCCATTCCCTGCCATTTTGTGTTTCTTCCTCTTTCTCTGTGCCATGTTAAGTCAAGCCGACAAGAAAAACGAATAACAATTTAGTTCTTCAGAAATTGATGCGTGATACGCATTTAACCGAACTTTGATGTTAGACAACCACATGATAGGAGGATGTAATATGTACGAAAAAATAGGACGGAAGAGATAACCGTAACTATGATGTGTAAACTAAGGTAAGACATTTCACTAAATTAGAAGCAATGCAATGGAAGGTAGACACCATATGGAAGATGCTACAAATATCGCTCTGCCAAGTTAACAGTGTCTCATCATAAATGGCGTTTTAACAAATGTGAAGCAGTACAAGAAATAAATCATATGCAAGATGCAAACAACATCACACTACCAAGTTAGAGGTCTCTCATCATTAGTGCCATTGCATATTCACAGCTTATGATGTGTAAACAAAGGATAAGGCATTTCAACAAATTAGAAGCAATGAAAGCTAGACACCATATGAAAGATGCAATGAATATCACTCTCCCAAGTTAAAATTGTCTCGTCATAAGTGCCACTTCAACAAATTAGTAGTACAAGCTTGAAAAGAATGCGAGATGTAACCTATATCACACTCCGAAGTCAAATGTGTCTTATGATAAGTGATTGTTGCCGGTTACACAACAGTAGTAATTTGATGTAAGAACATGGTGTGATAGAAAGATATTGTATGTTCTAGAAACAAGAACACGTGTCTTATTCAAGTATAATGTGTAAAGTAGTCAGATGGAATTCAATAAAATTAGAAGCAATACAAGCTAGACATCACACATAACATGCAACCACATATAACAGTGCCAAGTTAGAGGGAGCACCGGTGATGGTGCACTAGGGGAGACGTGCTCATCATAAACACAGCTACGTTGAGTGTCTATGCATGTGTTTTCTTGGAAATCATCTTGGGGGGATGGAGGAGTAGAGACTGTAGAGGCCCTCCGTTTGGAAGAAGCACCTTTATCCGCTGCCTTGCTAACTTCCTTCCACTTTTTTGATTTTGAATTGTCAAGTAAAACCGACAAGAAAAAGCAATAAAATTCTCTCTTCAAAACTCATTCATGCATAATACTGACGATCACTACTTTGATGTAAGGCAAACACATGATACCAGGATGGAATATGTATGAAAAACAGGACAGCATGGCATGTTCACAACTTGGATGCCCTCTTGGCGATGTCGTCGGCTTCCTTATTGGTTCCACGGGCACGTGCTTTAATTCCAGGCCCAGGAACTGCTTCTCCATCTTGCGCACTTCTACGAGGTATGCCTCCATGTGCTCGTCCTTCGGCTCGTACACTTTGTTGGACAAGTTGACGAGAAACTATGAGTCACCCTTGACGGTGAGACGCTTCACCCCCAGGGCTGCCGCAGCCTTCAGACCAGCTATCAGGCCTTCGTATTCTGCAATGTTGTTGGAGACCTTCTCACCCTGCTGAAAGCAGAGCTATACAGCGTAGTAGAGCTTGTCTCGAGTGGGTGAGACAAGTACTGCTCCAGCTCCTGCGCCCTGGTGTGCGAAGGCACCAACAAAATACATGACCCAGCCGTCGGGCGCCTCACTTCCCGACGAGGTGGACCGGTCCTCGCCTATTTCCTGTGCCGGGGCATCCATCCATTCTGCCACAAAATCAGCAAGTGCAGCTCCCTTGATGACCCTGGTAGTGCTGAACTCCAACTGGAATGCCTGCAGCTCGATGTTCCACTCAGCGACCCTTCCAGCAGAGTTGGGGCTCCTGAGCACTCTTTCCAATGGGTAGGCTGAGACGACCTTGATGGGGTGGCCCTGCAAGTAGCTGCAACTTGCGCGAGGCCACCAAGAGCGCGAGAAGGAGCTTTTGGGGCATGGGGTACCATGCCCTTGCGTCCCGCAACACCGTGCTGACGAAATACACCGGGTGCTTGACGAGGGCTGGTGCTTTGGTGGGGCTCGTGTCTTGCGGAAGTTGGGATATCTCCTGAGGCGATGGAACCTCCGGCGCCTGATCGCCGGTATGGATCTCGGCGGCATCGTCCCACTGAGCTTGGTTCCGAGTTGATGCCGCTGCGGCTCTTGCTGCGCCTTCTTGACCTTGCGTCACCTCGGCTGTAGCTTGGCGTGGTGCGCCCTTGGCTTGGTGCTCTTCCCAAACCTCCACCAGTGCTGCGCTAGCGGAGTACGGGGTGGGGGCGAGATAAAGCACCAGGGGCTCGAGAGGCCGCGGTGCCACCATCACCGGAGGGCTGGTCAGGTATCCCTTGAGGTCTTGAAAGGCGCGGTCGGCCTCCGAGGTCCACTCAAACGGGCCCTTCTTCTTCATCAGCTTGAAGAAGGGTAGGGCGTGCTCCCCCAGCTTGGAGATGAAGCACACCAATGCAGTCACTCATCTAGCCAGCTTCTACATTTCTTCAAGGTTTGAGGTGGGCTCATGTCTTCGATAGCCTTGATCTTTTCTTGGTTTTCCTTGATCCCTCTGTGTGATATGAGGAAACCCAGCAGCTTGCCGGAAGGGACACCAAATATGCACTTCTCTGTGTTAAGTCGCAAGTTCACCTGGCGCAGGCTCGCAAAGGTCTCCTCCAGATCCTGGATCAAGGTTCTTGCCTCCCGGGTCTTCACCACAATGTCATCAATGTAGGCCTCCGCGTTTCTCCCGAGCTGCTGCCCCAAGGCAATGTGCATCAACCGCTGAAAGGTTGCGCCCGCGTTGCGCAGTCTAAAGGGCATGCAGGTGTAGCAGTACACCCCACACGGGGTCAGGAAGGCTGTCTTCTCTACATCTTCTACCGCCATCTTGATCTAGTGATACCCTGAGAATGCATCCAGGAAGCATAGCAGGTCGCACTTGGCGGTGGAGTCAACGATCTGGTCGATACGTGGGAGTGGGAACGGGTCTTGGGGGCAGGCCTTGTTGAGGTTGGTGAAGTCGACGCACATTCGCTCCTTCCCGCCTTTCTTTGGCACTACGACGGGGTTCGCAAGCCATTCAGGGTACCGAACCTCGCGAATGGTACCCGCCGCCTCCAACTTGCGAGTCTCTTGGACGATGAAGGCGTGCTTCTCCGTGGACTGCCATCTCGCCCGCTGCTTCACCGGGCGCACGTTGGGGCACACCCTCAGGTGATGTTGAATCACTTCTCTAGGGACCCCCACCAGCTGCTTGGGCTCCCACGCGAATATCTCCTTGTTTGCGTGCAAGAACTTCACCAACACTTCCTCTTGGCCTGGGTCGAGGTCGGCACCTATGTTAAAGGCGGCTCCCGAGGATCCATCTTCATCGACCGGCACCTGCTTGGTTTCCTCCTTGTCTTGGGTGAACAACTGCTTCTTCTTGGTTGGTGCGGCCTCCTTGGCTTCGGGGGCACCGGTGCCGACGGGCTGCGCTGCCGCAACGGTCTTGAAGGAAAGTTTGAGCACCGCCACGGCCTCCTTGGTGTCCCCCTTGATAGTGAGGACACCCTTGCTTCCAGACATCTTCATGAGGTTGTATGCCGGGTGGGTTGCTGCCATGAACTGGGCCAAAGCCGGGTACCTGAGGATGGCGTTGTACGGGAGCCGATGCGGGGCGATGTGAAAGTCTACTAGCTCGGTGCGGTATTTGCCGCGCGTGCTGAAGGTGACGGGGAGGCGGATCTGCCCCAGGGAATGGGCGGCGCCGCCGTCAACTCCTGAGAAAGGCTTGCTGAGGCTGAGCCACTCGAGCGGTACGTGAAGAAGGCTGAAGGCCTCCACGGAGAGCACATTGAGGCCGGCGTCGCCGTCGGTGAGGGTCTTGGTGACGGCCACATTGCATATGGTGGGCGTGCAGAGCATCGGGAGCATACCTGAGCCGATAGTGGTGGCGGGGTGGTGTTCTGAGTCGAAGGTGAGGTCAGCCTCGGGTGCAGCCCAGCCCGGTGGAGCCCCCGAGCGCTTGGAAGCGGCACCGATCTGGCGAAGGAACAGCTTGACATGGCGATCTGAAGGCGGTGCTTGAGAGCCGCCTAGCAGGGCCACGACCGCGTGGTGCGCCGGTGTCATGTAGCGTGCAGTGAAGAGGTCGTGCAGCTCCTACCAAGACACCACCGTGGATCCGGGGAGGTTGAGCAGCCAGGCGCGCGGTGCGCCGGTGAGGGCCATGGGAAACCAGTTGGCCATGACCTTGTCGTCGCCTCCGGCTTCGAGGACGGCCTCCTCGTATGCCATCAGGAAAGCTGCTAGGTCCGCCGTGCCATCGTAGCGCGGCGGCATCTCCGGCTTGAACTTGGGTGGCCACTGCACCTGCCGCAAGGCGGGAGTCAGGGCACGGAGCCCCCTGGACCCGTCATCAGCGCCGGCCGTCAGAGCCGGTAGCAGGGCGCCTGTCATGAGGGTGGGGCGCAGTGGTGGAGGAGCGTAGATTGGCGAGGGGAAGGCTACGGCTCACCCCTACCTGGCGCGCCAATTGTCAGATCACGGGTTCTGGAAAAACCCTCAAGGTTCGAACACTGGGGTGCGCGCAAAGATTTCCTCCCTACCGATCCACGTCCTAACTGGCTAAGATCTCAAGAACGAACTCGACGAACTCACAACACAAGGAACACGAGATTTATACTGGTTCAGGCCACTGTTGTGGTGTAATACTCCAGTGTGGTGGTGGTGGATTGCCTCTTGGGCTGATGATGAACAGTACATGGGGCAGGACAGCCTCCTGACGATGAGGTGTTCTTGAGCTTGGCGAACTTGTGTGTGTGTGTGGGTTCGATCAGCTCAGGCTTGCTTGCCTTCTACTGTGGTGGCTAGTCCTATTTATAGAGGCCCTGGTCCTCTCCCCAAATATTGAGCGGGATGGGAGCCAACAACGGCCAATTCGAAAGGGGACAGCTAGTACAGCTTATCCTGACAAAAGTAGTCTTCGCCTGCAAGAAAGCTCTGGTGGTGACGCCGCCTTGGGCTCCATGGTGACCTCCGTATTGCCGTCCTTATGGTCTTGGTCTCGTTGCACCGATATGGAAGCCGTTGCTTGATGCCTCGGTACTCCGCGCCTGCGCTTGCCTCCTTAGCACCAAAGAGGAAACAAGGACGTTGCACGTGCTGGCGCCCGCCTGGTGTCGATCTTCATGGCTCACGTCACAAGAGCCTCGTGAGGTTTGCCTTGCCTTGATGACTCCGCCCCTTGCGAGACTGCCTGGCGGGGTCGCTCCTGAGGAGGTCTTGCGTCGTCCGCCTCGCGAGGCTTGGCCCCTCGCGAGGGTCTTGGGTGCCTTGTTGATGAAGATGGGTCATACAGGCCTGCTAGCACAGCCACGCCGTGGGCCGCAGGCAGGCAAGACTGGGGACCCCTGTTCCCAGAATGCTGACAAGACCACTCTCATTTCTCGTGCTATCTCTCCCATGCCCCCATGGCCCCTCTATCCATGCCTCTCTCGAATACGTAATACACACACATACCTCTCTAGGCCCTGCCAAATGCATCAAATACACATTCACACATGTTACATCACGTACCCCATTGATCTAAAAAGCTCTCTCTTCACGTTTATTTCGCATACAACATTCCTTTTGAATAAAGTGTGGCCAAAAAATTATTTTAGAATTTCTACATATATACAACATTACCAAGTTATATGGAGGAGTATGAACACTAATTTGCATTGCATGGTGCCCACAATGATATTTATTCTGCACTATGAATTTGTATATTTTTAGACTATATATTAAGTTAGTCATAATAAACAGAAACGAAGAGCATCTCTCTCCATCGCATACCCCACCCCCCCTCTACGCCCCTTTCACGTACGCACACAAACTATCTCCAGGTCCTCTAAAAGTAAGCCCCCAGCACATTCACGCATGTTTCATCTTTCTCTCGCGATATATACAGTGACGATCATTGTATTTGAAGCAAAAGCACGATACATACATTGGACTTCCGAATCCACTCATTACGGTCACCATTTATGTTTTGTGGTTATTATACAGTCACAGGCTCACTGTACAACTCTGTATTTGCTCTAGACACGACTAGTTGACCACTTAAACGCTCCACGTGGCACCTCTAGTGTTGCATCACATTATGTAACTACCATCGGGCCCACCTGTCGGCTTGTATCTACTCTACATCTACACTCTTATAAAATACACTCTTATAAAAAAACAGAGTTGGTAATGATGGTGTGTCTGCCATCCTGCAATATAGGCCGTCCGATTTATATCTGACGGATAGGAAAGAAACTAAGGCAATTTTGCAAAAAGGTACCCACACACCTCTCCACATTTGCAAATAAGGCCTTCCCTCGCTCATTCTTTTCTCTCACAAGATAAACTAGTCATACAAATGCATCTTGATGTTACGTGCAACGCACGGGCATCTTGCTAGTAAGAATGAAAACAAATGACAAAAAAATATTGGACGGTGGTTCGAAGTCATGACCGCAGGCACAGCGGACAAGGTGGCCTTGTATTGGTATGCTGAGCCGTCTGTTTTAACACAAAGGAGCTGGTGTGGTGATTATACACACACGCACGCATGCACACGAACTGCACGCACGCAACACTCACACGAACACATGCACCCACGCAAGCACGCAACACTCACACGTACACACGCAGCCACGCACGCACGCAACACTCACACGCACACACGCACGCATGCATGCACACACCAGTACACCACACGACCAACACACACTCTCATGCTCAAGTGCTCAACCTACACGTGCATGCGCACACATCAGGCCCTAACAGACACATACACAACCAGGTGATTCGCGCGCACAGGTTGGAGTCTTGTCGCGCATGCGTAAATTTGTGTTTATCTGACCTTTTCCCTATGCGAACTGACAGGTGGGACCCACAAGGAACATGGTCAATTTAACTAGTCAACATGGTGCCACGCAGACTATTTGGCCGGTCAACAGAGTGCAATCCGATGCTGAACCGTGAGCAAGTGACTGTATAATCACCGCAAAACGTATATAGTGACCGTAATCAGCTTATTCTGAAGTTCGCTGACCATATTACGCTTTTCTCTCTGTAGGCCCTCCAAAACTACATCTCTACAAGTTTTCGCATGTTACATCTAACAACTATGCAATACAGCACTACTACTACACTCTAACACAATAAATCATATGTGTTTTTAGTTTTACTAGATATCATATTGTTACTTAATTATTCAGTTTGCATACATTAAAATTGCCTTTAAAATGTATGGCCAGTATCATATACCGGGCGGGAAAAATCCCACCCTTTCCTGTTTAATTGGGATTGTATCGATGGATCGTGCGAAACAGCAAACTATAGTACTATACAGTACAACTGACAGTTCACTGGGCCATCGTGTCGTGTACTCCTCCGTAGTAAGAGTGGAGTGCTCGCTTTCATAAATCTTCTAGTCCCTTTTGCCGACATGTGGGATATCAAGCTACTGGGTCCACGTGCCATCATCGAATACAAAGGCAGAGCAGCTGTGGTGAAGCACCCTACCATGGCGCCGGCGTAGTAATGAGCAATGAGGCGTCAAATCACAAAGCTACACCTTTCCGCAGTTAATTGGAGGGACGAAGTAATAATGCTAAAAAAGAAGTTGGAGGGACGAAGCAACCATGATTTCACTCGTTGCTGAATCCGCTTCTCCCACATCTTCTTCAAGTTAACCACGTGTTGCTTCTGCCGTTGTTCTGCCTCATGTGGGACGCGGATCGGCTTGGTAAAGCACTGACACGTGGGACCTCATGTTAGCAAACCGCCAGGACAACGTCCTCTAAAAATAAGAAACCTCTCCGCCATCCGCGCGGCAAAATCACCTCCTTTTTACTAATATTGATTCTATATTTTTTTAGATCAATATAATTGAGATTTGTATAGATAGCACATAGGAGCAAAAACAAGTGGTACGTTTAAGGGCATCCACAATGTGTATCCAAATGTGAAAATAGCTTTTGGCATCGTCGGAACCATTGTGGACGGTGTTGCCAAAGCCAAAAGGATGGAACCGAAGCTCCATGAAAATAACAACATAAAGAAAAACTATCACTGCTCGCGGAACGAGACGACCTCGTCTTCTTTGGCTGCCGGCGTGAACCAGTCGTAGCTACCGACGTGTGTCTCCGCACCGTGGTTGTCCTCGGCCTCCAGCTACTCGTTTCACGTGGAGCGTGCGGGCCCTCTGCACGGACGAGAGCACCGCCCGGTTCAAGTCAAGAACGTCCGGTTCCGCCTGCAGGAGGGCCTCGATGGCAGCGGCATCCGCGCGCTCCGCGTCGAGTCGAGCCTCCGCCGCCCGGTTCAAGTCCAGGACGTCCGGTTCTGGCTGCAGGAGGGCCTCGATGAGAGCAGCATTCGCGCGCTCCATGTCGAGTTGAGCCTCTGCCACCCGGTTCAAGTCCAGGACGTCCGGTTCCGCCTGCAGGAGGGCCTCGATGGCAGCGGCATCCGCGTGCTCCGCCTCAAGTTGAGCCTCCGCCGCCCGGTTCACATCCACGACATCCGATTCCACCTGCAAGAGAGCCTCGATGGCAGCAGCATGCGTGCGCTCCGCGTCGAGTTGAGCCTCTGCCTCCCGGTCCTCCTTTAGTATCGCCAGGTTGAACCGCTGGTCTGCCTGCACCAGGGGGGACTCGAACGCCGGCACGAAGTCGACGTCCATCGTCTCATACCAATCAGGGGCCTTCTGTGCCGCGATCTCCGCCATGAACATTGGATCGGCTTGCTCCTCCTCGTAGCTTGGCTCCAGAGTACTCGGGGATTGGCCCGCCGCAAAGCGAGCTTGGGAACGGAGGTCTGTGAAGCCGACCGCCGCTGCGATTTCTGTGCGGCGCTCCGGCGTCAGCATCTTGTAGTACATGATCTTACGGCGCACCATGGCTTTCCGGCGAACTAGGGGACGCTTGATGCGGGCTAGGGGATCGAAAGGTGGGGGAAGGGGCCGGAGATAATGTGTGGTTTTAGGGTAGTGGCTGGCGTAGGCCGAGCAAAAGGTTACGTGTGAATAGTGGTTCTGGTGACGACCGGTCAATCGGTTTTGACTGTACATCGCTCTTGTCGCGTTCGCGTTGCAGCCCGGCAAGCTGGACCCTCCACGTTGCTCACCGACTGGAACGCGCTTCGTCTTGCGTTTTCGCTCGCTTGTGGGACCGCTGTTGAGAGAAAACCGACGTCCCTCCCCCTCCCCCGCCCGCATCGTTTATACAAACACTCCCTCCGTTTTATGCGGAGTAAATAAAAACAGAGGGAGTATACTACGGATGAGGATCCCCTGACGTGGCCGAACCCATTGAGTAACTGACATGCGGGGCCTAGCAAGCATGGGGTCCGCCAGTAAGTGACCGAAAGGGAGGGTAAGGCAGGAATACTGTCGGTGTACAAAAATAGGGGCAAATTTTTGTACCCCTTTACCTATGCACGGGCAGTGAGAGCCGCGCCCACGACCATACCAAGCAAAACAGGGAAGGTGAGCCGAGGTAAGGCCGAAGCCCAAGACAATCAAGGCAACGCCAAGGCCAAGACCACAAAGAGCAGAGGGACGAAGCAGGTTTCCCTGACAAGACCCTTGCCGGGCGGCTGACCTGGGCCAAGAAGACCCTTGCCGGGGCAGCTCGCCCCACACCAACAGAGAGAGCCACCCTTGAGCCCACGGTCCCCTACGCCACCATCCACGTGGGGCCAGGGCTCGGGAAGGCACCTCTGTGGTGGCATGCAGATCTCTGTGGAGACATATTCAAGATCATATGAGGATTAGAAGACGATCCTCGGTAAGATCCTTGCCGAGGAAGGCTACCGGACCCCCGGCAAGGCCCTTGCCGGGGACGACAGCACCCACCCGGCAAGACCCTTGCCTGGCCACCCGGCAAGGCCCTCGCCAAGGACGCCAGCAAGGCCACCGCCAGGTCCACGCCAATCAAGCTTCCACAGCCATTCAACATGCAGCTGCCAGCCCAACCAGTTGGGCAGGCACCTGCGTGGCAACATGCAGCTCCCAGGCCAACTCATTGAGCGCCTGCGTGGCGGCATGCAGATCTTCGTGAAGGCTCCACCTCCACGCCACCTCATCTGCCTGCCTGCCCACATGGCGCCGCACGCATCGCTGGCCAAGGCGTGTGTCAAAGCGAGCAGGAGCGGCGACGGATGCGACGGGCCTCGCCCCAGTCCCCCAATAAAGCAAGGGGACACCTAAGCTACGCATTAAATGCGTCTTGTCCTATAATACGATCGATAAGCTCAGGGCACTGTACGCCTTTCCACCTCCTGTGTGTCACTGTGGCAGCCCCTTTCAGCTATAAAAGGAGGCCCATGGCATACTGGAGACGGATTCGGCTCTTTCGGACCCCGCACTGACCACAGCTAGTTCGAGAGCTCAAGAACCCACCAAAGCAGGACTATGGTTTTACGCATCCTCACGGCCCAAACCTGGGTAAACGATCCTTGTGCTGTCTACTAGCCCTGCTCTCCTCGCAACCCAGCGCCCCGGCAACCGTAGTAGGGATTCCTGTGATCCCATAGGTGTCATTCCACACCGACATCTTTGGCGCGCCAGGCAGGGGGTGCAATTGTGAGAATCCGGTCTGGTAGTTATCCTAGCAGATCTTCGTCGCCCTTGGCTCCTGAGAAGAAGGCGGACGGAGGAACGACGCCAGCTCGGCAACAGAAAAGCTAAGTCATTCAGAGCCTTGGATTATTTCCTTTTTACACTTAAGGTTATTGTCCTCGGAGATCTCCCCTATGTATGAGAAACCTGCACGCAAAGGGGCCCTCCCGCAATTGGCAACGCCCTTGTTCTGTTTCGAGTCCGCTCAACAGCTCAAAGTGGCTGCGTCGAAAGTGGCGGGGTAGCCTTTCGCACCTGGCAACGCTCCCAACTCTGACTCGAGTCAAGCTCGAAAGTTTGGGCGTCCGCGCTGAGGGCGGCAAGGTGGTTCGCCCAGCAGCAAGCACACCCGGGAGGCCAATGGGGATCCATCCCCAAGACGCCGCCTTGGGTTTACGCGCCGGCAAGCCTACCCAGTAACGTAGGGTGGACATACAAAGGAAAATAGAACAGGAAAATAACATGCATAGTACTGAAAGTGCTCCAGAGTTATATTACATCAGATTGTTGCTGCGGTTCTAACTAGAGATAGCGATTGTCTTGGTTGTGGACCTGCAGCGGCGATAAAGAATGGGATGCGTAATCCCGGCGCTGGCCCTCCACCCACAGAATTCCGCTGACACGGCTGATGATGGGCTTGATACACTCCCTGAGCGGCGCGAGGTCAGTACCCTCCGGCAAGCTCTCTAGCACGGCGTCGAAGTCGAGGTCGGGGTACCAGTGCGCCACCTTTGTGAGAACCTTGGTCACGGCACCTTGGCAAAGCCTCCGGGACTCGTCGGCCAGTGAGGCTGCCCGGTTGGCGTGGAGCCACTCGAGAGCATCGACGACCTTCTCAAAGAACATGGTCAGGCTGCAATTGGCGCTCACGCTCTGCTCCGGGACGTACCTCACATCCGGCATCCCCATGATGGCCAGCTGCTTGGGCGGCTTGGCGGACGGTGGCGAGGCGATCGAGCCAACGGCTCTCGCCCGCCACGTGATCCATGAAGT
The DNA here is from genome assembly GCA_021605145.1 of Aegilops bicornis. Classification (NCBI taxonomy): domain Eukaryota; kingdom Viridiplantae; phylum Streptophyta; class Magnoliopsida; order Poales; family Poaceae; genus Aegilops; species Aegilops bicornis. Next base: position 157,968,581 of record CM038670.1, on the reverse strand, counting down.
TGAGGCCCTCGCTCGTCAAGAATCGCTTCTCGGCCTCCAGCTCCTTGGCCAGGATCCCCTCCCGGGTTTTGGCCTCCGACAGCACCTTCTCAAGACTCTCCAGCTTTAGCTTGAGGTCTTTGATGGAGTTGTTGGCCTCGGAGAGATCCCCGGCCTTGCTGATGACCGCGCCCTGCGCCTCTGTCAGGGCACTGTTAAGTGTGTCCATCTCCTGGGACAGCTTCAGGGCCTGCTCCTTTAGCCCGTCGCGCTCCGCATCTAGATCCTCCACCTTGTCGGCGTAGACCTGGGCCTGGGCATTGAGTGCATCCTTGTGCCTCTGCTCCAGCTCACTAATCCGCTGCAAGACAGGCTTCTCCACCTCTGCATCCTTGCCGCGAAGCATGGCGGAAGCTTCTCCTCGCGTGCAGCGAGGTCCTCCTCCTGGGAGTTCAGTGCGGCCTCGTGCTGGGTCCGAGTGGCTTCGGCGGCCGCGGCTAAGTTCTTCCCCGCCTCCTGAGCTTTCTCGACGTCGGCGAGCTTCATGGTGAGCTCCACGTCGTGCTTGGCCTGCTCACCTTGGGCCTCCTTGAGCTCCTTGTGGGCCTCGCAGAAGCAGTCCTACGCCTCGGCAACGCGCTCCTGGAGGTCCGCCTCCGCCTTCTCCACCACCGCCGTCCTAGACTTAACTTTGTCCAGGCGGGCGCAGTGGAGCGCCTGGAGATTCCGGAAGCTGGCGTCCATGGCATGGAGGAGCCGCTCCTCCTGCGAGCCGTCGCCCACAACAATTGGCTCGTCGACGACTTCAAGCTCGGCAGCAGCAAGCACTTCATCGTCGAACACCTCTCCCTCAACGTGTGTCCTGGTGCTTGACGTGCCTGGAAGGTGGACGAACAAGTCGTCACTCACCCTCAAGTACTTGCCGGAGCCGGAATCAGCGGAGGAGGAAGGCTGGTCGCCAGCCTCCTCCTCCTCCTCCTCGGCAGCAGCCCCGCCGGCCTCCCCGGCAGGCCCCTTGCCGGTCTCCTTAGCGGCGGCTTTGCCGGCCTCCCTGGCGGGCCCCCTGGCAGCGTCCTCAGCAGCATCCTTGGCGGCCTCCTCCGCGGCGATCTTCTCGGCGTCCGCCTCGGCGGCCTTGGTGACGTCCTCAATGACTGCGTCCACGTCCTCTGGGTTCACCAAGGAGGGATCTGGACACCAAGGAAGGGGGTGGGGCAAGGCCATGACCAAGAATCAGAAACAAAAAGGAACAGGGACGATCGGCGAACGGCTTACCAGTGCCGGTACCGGGCTGGGAAACAGAAGCCCCCTCCCCGCCAACATTTGCCTTCAAGGCAAAGCCGTCGGCACCCAAGTTCTCCTCCTCCTCCTCCATGTGCGCAGGCTCGGTACTTGGCGCCCTTGCCGGGAACGCCCCTCGGGGCGGCGTGGTCGATGGGGGCGGCGTGTTGGGAGTAGCCCTCTGTGGCTCCTCCTGCTGCTGCTCTCCTCCTGCATACCCGGAAATGTCAGCACCAAAGTTTCATGCCCCTGACACATGTCGACGAGGGAAGAGTGACGAACATACGCTGGGGGCTATGCGGGGGGGCTGCTGTCCGGGCTGCTCAGCACCACCAACGGCGCCCTCGAAGTACCAGCCGGGGGCTGGCCACCCGTCGAGACCTTGGCCCTCTTCACTCTCTGGGCCAGCGTCTCCACGTCCCTGCAAACATAACGACAAGTCAAGACAAGCAACACAGAGTGAGGAGGCAGAGATAACGAAAAGGAACCAGATGCTTACTCGTCGTCCGCCTCCTCCTCTGTCGTCTTCCTCTTCCTCCTCGGGCTGAGGGATCCATAATCGAAGGTGACCTCCATGTCAACATCCGCCGGAGGAGGGGAAGGAGGTGGTGTCTGGGCACGCTTGGATGAAGAAGGGGCGACTGTCTTCTTCTTCACCGCGGCCTTAGCCGGCTTCTTCACCGTTGCGGCCCTCGTATGGCGCCGGGACCGCTCCACGGTCAGTTGCGGCTGCGCAGCCCTACCGGGTCGGACCGGCTCGCCGGAACTGGCCCGCCACAAGACTCGCCCTCTTCCCATAGCCGGCGTCAGGCCTGCGGTCTCGGCCTCCTCTGATGACGACTCGCCGGTCACATCTTCAACCAGAGGAGCCTCGGTGCCGGCGCTGCTGGATCCCCCGGTGGCCGCCGCCCACCGGGCGAGCTCCTCCTCCTCTGCGGCCTTCGTGGCCTTGTCCTCCACACCGCCGGTGCTGTCGGCCTCCTCGGCAAGCTGTGCCTCCCTTGCCCTGGTGGCAATGTAGTCCAGCTCTGCCTGGGTGGTGTCCTGGACAAGCAACCGCTCAGCGTCAGCGTTAGCGTACCGTGCGAGGGTGTCGAAGAACTGCTGCACCTCAGGGTCCTCCGGCTCCTTCCAGCTCGGGTCAGGGCCATGCGCATTGCAGTCCGGCATCATGGCAATGATTTTGGACCGGCCCGAGTTATTGCACAACGGGACCACCCCCGTCGGCAGCTTGAACAGAGGCCCCTTGAGGACCTTGCCGGCCTTCACGGCGGCCCTCGCGACCTTGCCGGGAGCTCAACCTCGCCGTCACGGCCCACGTTGTGGCACCCCGGCTCAGAGCGACCGGTTTACCATGCATTGCCAGCCCAGAGACCATGTCTTCTGGCAACACATAACATCTTGGTACAAAAAACAACCGCTTTATTGATGCTAGTGGAACAGGGTTTATATTACAACAGTTGTCAAGTCCAAGCGGCACGCCCGGTGCGGCTGAACAATATGTACATTATTTAGTGAACATAAAGGGGCCTCGATCTGAACAACTATGTGGCAGCGGAATAACGTCGTAGCGGAAGCTCCATATCACAGGTACACCGATGTGGACACGATCTAGACTCAAACAGCGCTCCTTTCCAACGAGATTTTCCTGAAATCTGGCATGACACGCCAGGTCAATACATTGAATGTACTTGCAAGCTCACAACAAGCATAATCATAATGGCAAACAATATCATGATACTTAACCAATTATTAAGAATGCAACACTATATGTCAAACATGATGTGATCATGCTCGAGCGTCCCTCGGGACAACTTACCAACCGTGATCATCCTCAGATCACAAACACACCACCAACATGGTCTTTAACAAAATGACTCGTGATCCTTACGGCGATCTCAACCACGACCGATATCCGGTCCCAATTTCCTCGATGGCCTTTCTTCCACCCTCAACAATGCAAAGTTTACAGCTTAGTGTGCAATTTTTATTAATCGTTGACTCATGGTGGGACCTACTACGAGGTGTCCGTGACCGTGGACTAGGCTATCGATAGATTATACACTCTGCAGAGGTAGCACACTGTACCGACACCACGGAACCCATGGCCTCGCACTCCCATTCGGGTGGACCAACGGCATTCCGACAAAACCCTTCCATTGCCACAGCACTCTCCGGCCACTCAGAACAAATCCCCAGCGGCTAGTCTGGGTGGCCCCGTGTCTACGAAAGACACCCCGACCACCGTCGTGGTCAAATACTCCCACTCGGGGACTCGGTACCATAATCTCATCAACGAGCACACAAGATTATGCCTGCTTACCGGGCCAGGGCAAGCACGACATAACCTTCCCTAGTTGGAGGCACCGACCAGAGGCCATGTCAATGGACCGAATCAAGGCCTTCCCGCAAAGGAAAATGTGGTTGCACTGGAAAGAAACTCGATTCAGCGGCACCATGACCCAGTCACCGGTATACTCAAGTTGAGTTATTTTCAGGTTCAACTTAAAAATAAAAATGACCGGTGTCATAGCATACCATGAAATGCGAATGTCGGAGTAAATGACCACGGGTAGCCTAGCCGGCTCCCCTGGGGCTTCTGAAAAAATTACAAGCCAATCAAGTCATCCAACATCCAAGACGTTGGGCCGCCTTCCCGCCGGTGTCATCCGGACGGCATTTGTCGAGGGCGGCCTGGCCCCTAAGATCCATAGAAGAAAGCCACAAGATGGCGGCTTCCAAGGAGCCGACTCTTAGGAGGCCGACTCATGTGCCAGCCGACGACCAGGCCGACTCTGTGAACTGCCACCCGCAGTGCCAAGGCCGCACCCTCAGAATCTGCACCCACATAACGGTGATGAGACGGGGCGTGGCTACAGTGAAGCCTACCACCCCCGCATCCCAGAGTGCGCGTGGCTATAGTGCGTCGTACGGGGCAGCCATCACCCGTCCGGCACGGCACTGTTTCCATGTTGACTGTGACGTCACCCACAACAGGTTGTCTGTACTACCCGCAGGCAGCGGGTCCCTCAAGTCAGAGAGATGCCCGAAGGCGGCTCGGCCTCCCCCAGTCGGCCTGAGACATGGCCGGCTCCCCATAGCCGGCTTGTTCCCTCCCTCGAAGGAAGCGCCTCATTAAGGAGACAAGACGATGTGAGGCTACAGTGATCGCCGCCAAGGCGGCAACCGCTCAGCCATGCTTACCCGACAAAGCCCTCGTCGTCGAGGATTGAGCCATGATAACCAGCCTGACAAGGCCCTCAACGGTGGGGGCCAGCTTTGTCGACCAGAAGCCGCAGTGGCGGGACCCACCAAGTCGGCGGGCCCTAGCGGCCGGCAGAGAAGCCGGTGGACGAACACACTGACGGCTAGGGCCCACACCTAGCAGGATTACCATTGTACCCCTGGGGGGTAGGCCTATATAAACCCCCCAGGGCACCCATGCAAAGGGTTGGACTCTGATAGTTTTAGACACCACGTAGAGGGAAGAGGAGAGCTAGCCGTGCCCTTCTTCTTCCTCACACCGAACAGCCTCTTGTAGCCAATTGTTCATCTAGTGATCATGCGGAGACCCCGCAGAGCAGCAGTAGGGGTGTTATCTCCACGGAGAGCCCTGAAGCTGGGTAAGATTCGCCGGCGTGCATGTCTTCGCCTTATCCCGCTTCTGTGCATCGACGACGTCTTATTGGCTCCCACTATGATTAGCCATCCTTTGGCATATGTCGCACCTACCACCCGACATTTGGCGCCCACCATGCGGCCAGGTGCACTGTCGTCCCGAGAGACCTGTTCGAAGGAACCCTCTTCCTCCCTCATGGCGTAGCCAGCCGAAGCACGTCATTGGGCGCTTGCCCGACGGCGCTACAAGGCGCTGTCGACGGCAAGACGCGGCGAGCTGCCTCGCCGACCTACTTGGCGAGGCTCGCATCTCCGACGAGCCCGCATCCGACGCGGGCACCGGCTGCCCCGAGAGCCACCTCGTCAGCCTCCTCGACCAACTCCACGTCTCCAGCGAGCCCGCAGTGGACTTGGAGTCGGTTGGCTCCACCGATCCGATGCTTGTCGACTCCGACACGGCATCACCCAACCCCTTCCCCACCAACGTCGTCATCTTCGACAACCCGCTCCCCCAAGCCGACAGCTATGGCAGCGCTCTCACCGAGGTGCTGGTCATCAGTCACGGCGGCCCCTCGGGTGAGAACGCCCACGACACTTCGCAAGCGGCGCCGCGACGCACTGGCGCCCCTCTCCCGGCCGACACCGACGCTGAGGCGCTGGAAGCGCGCCGCCTTGCCCTCCACCGAGGGCGGAGGATAGCCTCCCTGAGACGCCTCACCGAGGCCCACCAGCGCGAAGTCAACCGCGCCGCCTTCGGCATGCCGCCTCCCGAAGGGCTGAGCCGACTCGGCATTGTCAACAAACACGGCGCAGCCATCGCCGACATGCTGGGCATGGACCGCCCCGTCTACGCCACGCCCCTCGAGAACTTGCGCACCGCCCAGGCGGCCGTAGAAGAGCTGAACGGGCTAGGGCCCGACGAGCTTCCCTACATGGCAAGACGCATCCAAGAATCGGCGTGGCGCGGCGCAGAGCAAGAAGACAGCGCCCGCGCCGAAGCCCTCCTCGCAGCGAGCACGGCGCAGCGTCCTGCGACGCCGACCGCGGGCAACGCGCCAGACGGCAAGAAAAGGAGCCGGCTGCCAGCCGCAGCCGGACCCGGATCTCCATCGAGCTCGACGCAGAAGGTCGCCCTCGAGCCGTGGAACGGCGAGGCAACCCGCCCCCTCCTCCACCTCGCGGGGAAAGATATCCCACCCCGCCGCCTGTCACGCGTCCAACTCTCAGTGGCCAGCTAGGCCGCCGCGAAGGAGTCGGCGAGAACGACGCCCGCCACCGGATCGACCGCCTGGCGCGATCCCTGGCGTTGGAAGAAGAAGACGATGTCGGGCCGCCTTTGAAGCCCTCGCATCATGACGAGCCCTTCCCCAAAGGGTTCTCGCTCCCAAGAGATATGCCCAAGTACAACGGATCCGTGAAGCCGGAGGATTAGCTGATCGACTACTCAACCGCAGTCAACATAGCGAACGGGAACAGGCGTTTTGCCGTGAAATATGTGCCCCTCATGCTCCAGGGCACGACGCGAACCTGGCTCAACAGCCTCAAGCCGTATAGCATCATCAGCTGGCTAGACTTCACCGAAGCCTTCATCCGCAACTTCACCAAAGATCGCATAAGCGGGCTCCCAAGCCCAGCAACTCTCCTTGTGCGACAAGAACCCACCAAGTCGACTCATGATTACCTCGCAGCGTTGGGCGAGCTCCGAACTCCTGCGTAGGGGTGCACGAGGTTCAAGCCATAGAGTACTTCACCGCTGGTGCCGAGAAGGCACCCTCCTCAAGCACAAGCTTCTCTGCGACGAGCCGGCTACCCTCGACGAGCTACTTGTCATAGCTGACAAGTACGCCACCGCCGACTCCTCAATGAAGACCGAGCTCCGGGTAGACGCCGCCGGGAAGGAACTCAACCCGGCTCCCAAAATGCCGGCTGGCGACTCTAGCCGATGTCCGTACCAGCACGACAACAAGCGCAAGGGCCCAATGCCGCCTCCAGCCAGTCGGCATGTGGCCAGCGTCGAAGACGAGCAACCTGAAGGGCGTCCCATGCCCAAGAAGCCGAAGGGCGGCAAGCCGGCTTGGCAGCCACCTTTCTCCTACGAGCAAGCCCTTGACGCCCCATGCAAGTTCCACAGCGGCGCGAAGCCGTCCAACCATACAACCCGGAAGTACCACTGGCTCACACGAATCACCAAAGACGAAGGGCTGGTGCCGCCTCCACCTGCTGGACAGCCGCCTCCGGCTCCCCAACAGCCGGCCGCTCGGCCAGCAGTCGGAACCATCCAAGACGAGTTCCCCAATGAGCACGCCGCCTACGTCGTCTTCACGAGCCAGCCCGAAGACCGGCGCAGCCGCGCCAGCCAACACCAAGAAGTCAACGCAGTCGCCTCCAACATTCCCGAATACATGCACTGTTGTGAGAGGCGTATCAGCTGGCGCCGGGCCGACCACCCAGAGGTGATGCCGTCCCCGGGCTCCTATGCATTGGTTTTGGAGGCAACCCTAGCAACGGACAGGCTTGCTGCCCGATTCTCCCGCGTACTGATAGACCGCGGGAGCAGCATCAACATCCTGTACCGAGATACCATGGAGAAGTTGAACATCAAGGCCAAGCACCTCATGCCAAGCCGGACCGTGTTTCGTGGCATTGTACCCGGCCTGTCCTGTTCACCCACCGGCAAGATCAAGATAGATGTTCTCTTTGGAGACAAGGATCACTTCCGCCGAGAAGCAATCTAGTTTGAAGTGGTGGACCTCGAGAGCCCTTACCATGTGCTTCTTGGCCGGTCTGCTCTGGCCAAGTTCATGGCTGTACCCCACTATGCTTACCTCAAGATGAAGATGCCGAGTACCAAGGGCATCATCACCATAGCTGGCGACTACAAGAAGTCCTCCGAGTGGTTTGCAGCCAGCAGCCGGCTGGCCGAGTCCCTCGTAGTCGCCGGAGAGAAGAAGATGTTGGACTGGTCGTGGGCCATGGCGACAAGCAGCCTGCCCTGTCCCCCGACCCCAAAGAGTTTGATGCCCAAGGTTCCTTCCAGCCGGCCAAGGAAACAAAGAAGATACCTCTGGACCCAGAGCACCCTGAAAGGTTTGCTGTCATCGGGGCAAACCTGGACAGTAAATAGGAAAGCGAGCTCGTCGATTTCCTCCGTGAGAATTGGGACATCTTCGCATGGTCCCCCAAAGACATGCCGGGTGTTCCGAACAAATTCGCCGAGAACAAGCTACACGTCCGAGCAGACGCCAAGCCAGTCAAGCTGCCCCTCCGCCGACTGTCAGAGGAAAAGAGAAGGATCCTGGGAGAAGAGATAGCCCGGTCCTGGCAGCCGGCTTCATCATGGAGGTCTTCTTTCCAGAGTGGCTCGCCAACCCGGTCCTCGTGCTGAAGAAGAATAACAAGTGGCACATGTGTATACATTACATGAGCCTCAACAAAGCCTGCCCCAAAGATCCCTTTGCCTTACCCAGGATTGATCAAGTAATAGACTCCACAGCCGGATGCGAGCTGTTGAGTTTCTTGGATGCCTACTCAGGCTACCACCAGATAAAGTTGGACCCGGCCGACCGCCTGAAGACCGCCTTCATCACGCCATTCGGAGCTTTCTGCTACCTGACGATCACATTCGGCTTGAGAAACGCTGGTGCCACCTTTCAGCGTTGCATGCAGAAATGCCTCCTCAAGCAACTCGGTAGAAATGCCCACGTCTATGTAGACGATATCGTGGTGAAGACGGAGAAGCGCAACACCTTGTTCGAGGACCTCAAGGAAACATTTGAGAACCTGCGCCGGTTTCAGATCAAGCTCAACCCCGAGAAATGCGTGTTCGGAGTGCCAGCCGGCCAGCTCCTAGGCTTCCTGGTCTCCGAACGCGGCATCGAATGCAACCCGGTGAAGATCAAAGCCATTGAGAGAATGGAGATTCCCACCAAGCTGCGAGACGTCCAGAAGTTTACCGGGTGCCTGGCCTCCCTGAACCGCTTCATCAGCCGGCTGGGAGAAAAGGCACTTACCCTCTACCGACTCATGAAGAAAAGCACTCACTTTGAGTGGAACGACCAAGCCGACCAAGCCTTTCACGAGCTGAAGAAGATGCTTGCCACGCCGCCTGTCTTGGCGGCGCCGACTGAGAAAGAGCCCATGCTCCTTTATATCGCCGCCACCAGCCGGGTGGTCAGCACCGTCATCGTGGTCCGGCGCCCAGAAGAAGGCCGAGCTCAGCCGGTCCAGAGGCCGGTCTACTACTTAAGCGAAGTACTATCTGCCTCAAAGCAGAACTACCCGCACTACCAGAAGATGTGCTATGGCGTGTACATCTCCCGCCAAGAAGTTGAAGCCCTACTTTCAAGAGCGCCCCATCACGGTCGTATGCACCGCCCCGCTCGCCGAGATCATAGGCAGCCGGGACGCATCCGGCCGGGTGGCAAAATGGGCCATTGAGCTGGCTCCCTACACGATCTTCTACCAGCCTCACACCGCCATCAAGTCGCAAGCATTGGCCGATTTCCTCTTCGACTGGGCCAAGACCCAGTACCTGCCGCCGGCTCCCGACTCCACTCATTGACGGATGCACTTCGACGGATCCAAGATGGGCACCGGCTTGGGAGCCGGCATCATCCTCACCTCTCCCAAAGGCGAAAAACTCAGATACACGCTGCAGATCCACTTTGCCGCCTCCAACAACGTGGCCGAGTACGAGGCGCTCATACACGGACTCCGGCTAGCCAAACAGCTCGGCATCCGCCGGATCCTATGCTATGGCGACTCAGATTTGGTGGTCCAGCAGTCATCTGGGCGATCGACGCCAAGGACGCAAACATGGCAAGCTACCGCTTCCTCGTTCAGCAAATCAGCGGGTACTTTGAAGGATGTGAGTTCCTCCACGTGCCATGGGCCGACAACGAGCAAGAAGATGCCCTGGCGCGGATAGGCTCAACCCAACAAGCTATACCAACCGGCGTCTCTCTCCAACGCCTCCTCAAGCCGTCTATCAAGCCGTCTCCAGAATCCAACTCCATCTTCGTGCCGCCTAACCCCGACGCGGCCGGATTCGGCCTGGGGAGCCAAGCAGGCGGCCCGGGGACTTCAATAGGCGGCTCGGGGACTGCCAAAGTCGCACCCTTCCCGGGGACTTCAGAACCCGGCCCGGGGACTACGGTAGTCGGCCTGGGGACTGCTTCAACACCACAGGCGGTGGCCAGCTACAGCTCTTCACCACCCAGCCCACCCGCTGGTTGCGATGGCCGTGTTGGCTATAGAAGAAGTCGCAGTTCCATCATGGGCTCAGCCCATCCTCAACTTCCTGATAAGCGAGAGAGCTGCCCGGTGGCGAGATCGCGGCAAGACAAGTCCAACGCCGAGCAGCATATACAATAATAGCCAGCAGAGAGCTCGTCGGTAGTGTCACTTTGGAGTCTTCCTGCGCTGCGTCGAGCCAGAGAAGGGCATAGCAATCCTCAAAGAAATTCACCAAGGCGAATGCGACCACCACGCAGCCTCAAGATCCCTCGTTGCCAAAGCTTTCCGCCATGGATTCTTTTGGCCAACTGCCTTGGACGATGCCAAGGAGTTAGTCAAGCACTGCAAAGGCTGCCAAGTCTTCAGCTCCAACCAACACCAGCCGGCTTCAGCACTCAAGACCATTCCCCTCACCTGGCCTTTTGCCGTCTGGGGATTGGAAATGGTGGGCCCATTCAAGACGGCGCGCAGCGGCATGACACACTTGCTTGTCGCCGTGGATAAATTTACCAAGTGGATCGAAGCAAAGCCGATTAAGAAGCTGAACGGGCCGACTGCCGTGACATTCATTGCAGACATCACAACTAGGTACGGCGTGCCACACAGCATCATCACTGACAACGGCATGAATTTTGCCAAAGGAGCATTGGCACGTTTTTGTGCGACGCGGGACATCCGACTGGACCTAGCGTCCGTTGCCCACCCGCAGTCAAACGGCCAAGTTGAGCGAGCCAATGGCCTCATCCTTTCCGGCATCAAGCCCCGACTGGTCGTGCCGCTGGAGCGCTCGGCCGGCTGTTGGCTCGACGAGCTGCCGGCCGTCCTCTGGAGTCTGCGCACTACCCCAAACAAGTCAACTGGTTTCACCCCTTTCTTCCTTGTATATGGCGCCGAGGCTGTCATCCCAACCGACACCGAGTTCGACTCGCCTCGGGTGACCATGTACACGAAAGCCGAGGCCAAAGAAGCACGAGAATACGGTGTTGACCTGCTGGAAGAAAGCCGGCTGTTAGCCCTCAGCCGGTCTGCCATCTACCAGCAGGGTTTGCGCCGCTACCATAGCCGGAAGGTCAAGCCAAGATCCTTTCAAGAGGGTGACCTTGTGCTCTGACTGATCCAAATAACAACCGGCCGGCACAAGCTCGGCCCCTTGGGAAGGTCCTTCGTCATCGCTAGAGCATTGGGAAACGACTCCTACTACCTAATCGACGCACAGAAGCCGAAGGCACGGAAGAGAGATGATTCCGGCAAGGAGTCGGAACAACCATGGAATGCCAACCTCCTCTGAAGATTTTACAGTTAAAATGCAGTATGTATCACGCTACCTTTTGTACTAAGTATGAGACAATGGGCCCCCCGAGGAACACTCGGGGACTGCCACCTTTTATCTATGAATGACGAGTATCATGCCTATGATTTTGTCATTTCACCCTTTTTCGTCCGGCACCGGGTCCGACTAGTCGGCCGGGGACCGCCCATATAAGTTATATTTAAAGTTCCACCTGCAGTCAGACAAGTAGTGTGCCGGCACCCAAGCCCTCTGTTGTCAAAAGTCGCAGCTCGAAGAACCGACTGTCCGGCTGGCAAGAGTCAAAGGCAGGAAAGGATGCCCACATGAAAAACGGCTAAGGACTAACGAACTTATATAACAAAAGCCGGCTTCCTCCCATTGCCGACCGATAACCAAAGTAGCCGGCCAGCCGGCTTCCCATTCAACCCTGCCACAATCCAACAAAGCTCAAGTACTTGCCTTCCCACAAATAGCCAAGTCCCTCCCCAGCCACGCATCGCAGAGCAAATTGCTTTGGGAAGGCGGCTAATCAAGGGAAGGCGGCAAAGGAAACAACCCTAAGGATAAAAGCAAACTCGAATGGAAGCCAAACACATGCATAATTATATTTACACAAAAGCCTTCGAAAGGCCGGCATTCAACGTAGTCTGAATACACCCCCAGTGGGTGGAACTGCGCAAAGTTAATATAATTTGTTCAAAGAGCAATAGCAGAAAAGTAAGAGCGGCAGATCAAGCCAGCGGAGCAACAGGCGAGTCGGGCAGGTCGGCGAAGGCGGCAGTGCGGGCTGGAGGAGTGGCCGGCTGGCGAGTCTCGGCCTGATCTTCACCCCTAGAAGGCGGCGCGCTCGCGCGTGCCTCATTGCTAGAGGCACGATCAGGCTGAAGCTGGCTGGTCGCTTCGCCGTCTGGCACGGCGTCTTCGCCGCCCTCCTCCTCGTCGTCTTCGGCTTCATCGCTGGAAGCAATCTCCTGCGCCGAGTCCTCGCCTTCCGCCGAGTTCAGCCCGAACCATTCCTCCGGCTGGGCGACTCCGCTGTCGTTCACTTCAGGAGCGAAGACGCTGGTGTCGGTGTACTCGGCGATAGCCGAGACACGTTGGATGATAGCCGGCCGCACCGCCACCAGCTCCTCGTCAGCATCCTGCCTCCAAGTGCTCAGCTGGCGCAGGCTCAACCCAGGATACCAGGCCCAGACGAACTCCAACGCCCACCCGGCGCCGGACCGAGCAGCGGAAGCCTTCCAGGCCTCGAAGCGGCCAACCGCAACCTCCAATACCGGCAGTCCGACCGGGGTGCGAGGATCACCGCCGCCGGGCAGAGCGGCCAACACTTGCGCCCGCACTGAAGCCGGGCGTGAGCATGCGGTGAGCCGGCTGCAGTCGGGCCTGGATCGCCAAGAGCTGCTCCTCGAGCGTCCAGCTGGCGTCTGGCGCGATTGCAACCCATGTTTGCCGGCGCGTCTCGTGGTGGGCCTCGATGGCTTGGCGGGCGGCGACGGAGTAGCCGAGGAAGTAATCTGCGTGAAAAACAAGAGAACGGCAAAAAAATCAGAAGATGAACAAGAGGGCAATGAGCAAGCAAAGGAGTGAGAAGAGGAAGGCGGCCTACCGTTGATCAGATCCTCCACCCGCCCATAACCCTCGCTCAGCGCTTGCTTTGCTTCAGCCCAGCCCGCCGCCTCGGTCTCGAACTCGGCCTTAAGGGCGGCCTCGTTGTCCTGCGCCTTCTTTAGTGCCGCCTTGTGGCTCTCCTCCTGGTCGGCCAGCCTCTTGGCCAGGCGGTCGCGTTCCTGGGCCAAGGCGACGGTCTCGGCTTCCTTGGTGCGAAGAGCGGTCTGGGCCTCGCCTAGCTGCCCCCTCAAGTCGGCATTAGCTCCTGCAAGCATGGAGAAAAAGGAAAAGGCAGTAAGGGAAAAGTCGTCAGGGAAGATCCGACCCGGCTGCTCAGCAGCCGGCCCGAATCTCGGGGACTACACCCAGTGGGTGCGCTGACGCGCCCCCACTTGAGATAGAAGGAACCAAGTACTTACTCCGGCTATTCGTCAGATCGACGGACTTCTGGCTCAGCTCCTGGGCCTGGGAGTTGAAGGCGGCCGCGCGAAGATTGTGATACTCCTAAAAATCAGATGGAGTGTGTATAAGAAGAAGATTGCTATCAAGGCCTGCTAAGAAGTTTCAAGCCGCCTGCTCAGCAGCCGACTCGAAACTCGGGGACTACACCCAGTGGGTACTGACGCCAGCCTCTACGGAAGAAATCAAAAAAGAAATCAATCAAGGCCAGAAAACTCACCCGGACGACCGCGCGTGTAGCAAGGAACTCCTGGGTGTACCGATGCAGCAAGCCGGCCTGAGCCTGAAGTCGGCGTCGGACCTCCTGTGCCGCCACGTTTAGCTCGACCGTCCCGCCGCTGGGCGTCCACTCGAACATGCTGGCACTGGCCGCCTCCAGGTCCTATGTCGTCGAGCTGGCACCCGCAACCCTTTGCGGCTCCGGCGTCGAGGACGCCTCCCCCACGCGTTGGCGAGGCGCTGACTGCACCAAGAGATCCGCCCCCGCCGCCGACTCGCCCCCGGCCGCTCTCAGCGCCATGATGGGTCGGCCACCTTGGCCCGCTCCAGTCGGCGCCGACTGTGGCGCCTCCCTCAGGATTGTCACGTCGTCCTCCCTCCTCTCCATCACCGGCTGGTTGCGGTCGGCCTCCTCCGATGGAGGCACGGGGATATCAGGAGCCACGGCACGAAGGGGAATGACGAGCTGTGGAGGCTGATTACGCAAAACCTCTGCCTCCCTCTCTGCGGCCGCGGCCTCCGCCTAGGCCTTGGCCGCCGCGTCGGCTTGCACCTCGGCCGACCTCTCCGCCGCCTCCTGGATGCCCTCCGCTCCGCTGCTTCCCGCTCCTCCCGAGCCTCCCGCGTGTTCCGCTCTGTTGCCTCCATGACGTTGGCGCGGGGGTCCACTCGGCGGGAAATCGAAGACCCTCCCGTCAGCCCGACTATGGAGGCGGCGTCAACCCGCTCAAGGGAAAGCGGCGCCCTGTTCAACAAACTAAGAAGACGGTCAGATGAGCCCCAGCCAAATAAGACAACAGAAGTACAAGACACACAACACTTATGCCGAAACCGCTTGTGGCTGCTACACCACCTTGCGGAAGCGGGCCGCTTTCGCAGCCGCCTCGTCTCGCTTGGTCGCCGCTGCGGAGCTCTTGGGTTTCTTCCGCCGGCTGCTGAAGAGACCCGGCGCGGCCCGACGCTTCTGCGCGCCACCCCGAGCAGTTGGCACGGCGGAAGGCCCCGCACCTTGGCGATCGGCCACCGGCTGGCGGTGCGGGATGGCCTCGGCTTTGTCATCCTCCTGCCAGTCCTCGAAGCCGGCCGTAAGGTCGGGGCCGCCTGCTTCTCCGCCGGTTGCGACTATGGCGTCATCCATGGCGGCCGCCCCCAGATCCGGGTCGTCGAGGTCATCCATGGCGCGGTCGGCCGTAAACTGGCGCTCCGGCCCTGCGGCCCCGGGCGCAGGTCGAAGAAGAGGGCTCTGCTCAAAGACGAAGCCGATTAGTCAAGATCGGTTATTGCGAACCCGGCAACAAAAGAAGAAGAGAATAAGCAAAAACTCACCACAGGTGGCGGGTTGGCCCGAGAATATGGCGCCTTGCGATACTGCCACTCCACGGTGAGTTTGCAGTTGGAGATATAATTTACCATGTAAGTTACCTCGTCGCGAGGCATCTCTCTGGTGCTCAGCTGGCACGGGTCGAAGCGGCCGCTCATTTGGCAGATCATGTGCGGCCGGCTTTGGAGCGGAAGCACCCGGCGCTCCACGAAGGCGGCCACCAAGTCGGCCCCCACCAAGCCCTCCGATTGGACCATCACCCGGAGCCGGGTGACGGCGGCGTTCCCGGCCAAGGTGAGCGACCGGGCTCGGAAGGACCAAGACGCCGGCCTCGTAGGCGGCGGGCCGGCTACGTAAGCCGGCAGATTGAGGTAGTCGCCTTGCGCGGCGACGTTCTTCATCTAGAAGTATGACTGCTGCCAAAGCTTCACCGACTGCATTAGCGGGATAGGCGGAAAAGGGTTGTTGTCGGTCGTCCTCTGCTTGGCGATGAAGGTGCCGCAGGGGGCGGGCACGCCCGCGGAGACAGTGCCGAGCTTGCACTGAAAGAACTCCCCCCATAGCTCGAGGGTGGGGAGGACGCCAAGAAAGCCTTCGCACAGAGTGACGAAGGCCGATAGCGGCATCACCGTGTTGGGGGTGAGGTGATGCGGCTGGAGATGGTAGAAGTCGAGGAAGGAGCGGAAGAACCCGCTCGCCGGCAGGCCGAGGCCGCCTGAGCAGTCTGGCGGAAGATGACCCGCTCGCCCTCCTCCGGCGTCGGCGAAATCTCCGCCTCCAGCGCGAGGCGGGTCTTCACGAGGTCCTCGCACGGCAACCGCCACGTCCGGCGGAGCCAATCGATGTGATCTTTGTGGACGTTTGAGCCGTCCCATGGGAACGAGTGGAAGGAAAGAGCCGCGGCGGCGGAGAGCACGGCCATAGCGAAGGAACCGCGGCGAGCCAAGATAGCTTCAGCGGAACGGCTGTGGTGAGAGCTCAAGGCGGCGGAAGAGTGAGGAAGAAAGTAGAGGAAGGAGAGGAGGCGAGGCGGCGTGCGAGCCTCGCCGCCTCCTCCCCCTACTTATAGGCGCGGGTGGTGGAGCCGAGGAGGCGAGGCGTGGGGGAACGTGGGATTAAATGCGCACTCCCCCCACATCCCGCGATTAAGGCGCCCTAAAGGCGTGCTGAAACCAGAGCGAGAAGACGAGCAGTCCACTTGGGCCGCAGAGAATCCACACGTGGGCCGAGGCGTAGGCTTGGTAGGCCCTGGCCTGCGGCGATGTCTCGTCACACGCGTGGGCTGGTAGGATTTTCTGGCCACGTGGCGTGCAAGGTGACGCGCAGTCAACGCGCAAGCCGGCTCGCGTTCCCTCCTTCTAACTACGGAGCTTCCCGAAGACGGCGCACCCGTTTAAGGACGGCTCCTAGCTGCCGGCTTCCCAGGATAGGAAGATGATCGAGCTTCTCGTCCTCCTTTCGACCTCGAAGCCCAATCAGCTTCGGGGACTACTGTCGGAGTAAATGACCACGGGTAGCCTAGCCGGTTCCCCCTGGGGCTTCTGAAAAAATTACAAGCCAATCAAGTCATCCAACATCCAAGATGTTGGGCCGCCTTCCCCCGGCCGACTGTCAGGAGGCGGCCTGGCCCCAAGATCCATAGAATAAAGCCACAAGATGGCCGGCTTCCAAGGAGCCGGCTACCGGAGGGCCGACTCCGCGCAGCCGGCCACGACCAGACCGACTCCCAGGAGTCGGCCACCCCGCAGGCGGCCAAGGCCGCACCCTCAGAATATGCACCCACATAACGGTGATGAGACGGGGCGTGAATACAGTGAAGCCTGCCACCCCCGCATCCCGGAGCGTGCGTGGCTACAGTGCATCGTACGGGGCAGCCATCACCCGTCTGGCACGGCACTTTTCCATGTTGACTGTGACATCACCCACGACAGGCTGTATGTACTACCCGCAGGCGGCGGGTCCCTCCAGTCAGAGAGATGCCCGAAGGCGGCTCGGCCTCCCCCAGTCGGCCTGAGACATGGCTGGCTCCCCATAGCCAGCTTGTCACCTCCCTCGAAGGAAGCGCCTCATTAAGGAGACAAGACGACGTGAGGCTACAGTGATCGCCGCCAAGGCGGCGGCACTGTAGCCATGCTTACCCCGACAAATCCCTCGTCATCAGGATTGAGGCAACAGTAACCAGCCCCCGACGAGGCCCTCAGCGGTGGGGCAAGCTTGTCGACCAAGAAGCCGGCAGTCGGCGGGACCCACCAGTCGGCGGGTTTCCGGCCACAAGAAGCCTACAGACAAAGACACCGACGGCTAGGGCCCACACCTAGCCGGATTACCATTGTACTCGGGGTAGGCCTATATAAACCCCCCAGGGCACCCATGCAAAGGGTTGGACTCTGATAGTATTAGACACCACGTAGAGGGAAGAGGAGAGCTAGCCGTGCCCTTCTTCTTCCTCACGCCGAACAGCTCAAGGAGCCTCTTGTAGCCACTTGTTCATCTAGTGATCATGCGGAGACCCCACAGAGCAGCAGTAGGGGTGTTATCTCCACGGAGAGCCCTGAAGCTGGGTAAGATTCGTCGGCATGCATGTCTTCGCCTTATCCCGTTTCTAGGCACCGGCGACGTCTTATTGGCTCCCACTATGATTAGCCACCCGTTGGCATATGTCACACCTACCACCCGACAATGAAACTACACATGCATCACATAATAATAAAAATGAATGATGTCATCCATATACACACCAAGCATAAACATCAACCACTCATGTCACTTTGCTGCTCAAAATGGCTCATAGCTTAACCAAAATATTTTGCAGCAAGTTTTATTAATTTCTCACACAAGAACGTAACTCTGATAAATTTCTCATATGCTTAACAAAAGATTTCACTATCAACAACTCTTAATCTCTTTATCAACTAAGTGAGGTTCAAACATTATGTAAGTCAAGTAAAATGATCTAACAAGTATTTAACAGAATATTTTCTAGCAAATTTTTATCAATTTATTTATGCAAGAACATAACTTTAAATATTTACTATCATGCATAGCAAAAAATATTTCTATCATCACCATGAACAAATCCTAGCTTTGCTTCACCAACTAAATTAGTTTCCACAATCTCTAAATCAAGCATATTAACTAGCAAACACTTGATAGAATATAAATAACAAAATAATTATTTAAATGCATGAATTAATCATTTCATTCAAGTAAGAAAAATCACAAATATTGAAATGACACCATTAAAATGTTGTTGTGGCTTGCCTTAGTGCATATGAGGTTCACAATCCCTCTGGTGATCCTCAAGACAAGCCTCACCTTCTGAAAATAAATTTAAACACAAAAGGCAAATATCAAGAACACTTCTGAAAATAACCAGAAATTCTAAACAGCTCAAAAAAAAATCTCATCTTTGCTGAGCTGCTAGATTTCTTTTCAAAGAACACAATGCAAAAAGAATCAATTCATTTGGACTTATGGTTAAAAAGTTATAACTGTTTGAAGTGTTCTGTAAATTCAAATGAATTTGAATAAAAATAAACAATTGAGGGGGGGTGACATCGAAGGCGTAAAGCCCAGGCGCGTCACCACGCGTACCGCATCGCGCGCGTACAGAGTGGCAGACTAGCAGGCCACGCTAGTCAGGTGGGGGAAGGGGGAGAGAGAAACAGAGAAGGCCGCGGCTTCACCGGAGCTCTCGCCGGCGATGAGGGCTTCTTGGCTCAAACGAGAGGGAGGGATTGAGAGAGGGGACGATGGCGCACCTGCCCGTTCCCGTAACATGGCTAGGGGTGGTCGGACGGCGTCAAAAATAAGCTCGCAAGCGGAGGCAGAACGCGGAGGTCGCCGGAGTCGAGGAAGACGGCGAACAGAGGCCACTCCAGGGGCTCCAATCTCTCGAGACGGCCTCACCGGAGAGAGGCGGAAGCCCTGGAGGGGTTGCCCAGGCCTGGGAGGGGCTACAGCTTCCGCCGCGACCAGAGGGGATCTCCGGTGAGCTCAACCTCGGGGACGGCGGCCCGAGGCCTGGCAGGGCCGGGCTACGGCTTCCTACTCGATCGTGGGGTGTGTGTGTGAGTGCTGGATGGTGCTCGAGGAGGCTGGGGTGGCTCTATTTATAGGCGAGCGGTGAGGGTGCTCCGGGCTCCGCCGGTGGACACCTGTCCACGGTGCCCGGCGACGAGCGGCGTCAGTGAGAGGGGAGAAGGTGACGGAGGTCACGCGGCCACTGTGGGTGGACGGGGACGAGCACAGGATCAAGAGGATGGCGACGAGCATAGTGCTCCGCACTGTTGGGCTGGCCGGACCTTGCCCGTGGTCGCTATAGCGAGCTCTGGCATCGGCGAGTGCCAGGGAGGAGCTAAGAACGTTGAGACGGAGATGGTGGCGCGGTTTGGCACGCTCGGGCGGGCGAGGGAAACGAGCACGCTCGAACAGAGCGCTCGGCGAAGTTCAGAGCACGCCGACACGCATGCCAACACCCCTGGACGAATGCGGTCACCGCGTGAACTATGACATCAGGTCGATCTAAGCATAAACTCGATGTCTGGCATGTTGTCCGTGGTAGTTTTGAGTGTTACCACGATTTGGTTTGGATCGAGGTGCAGTAGAGAAGTTTTCACGCCAAGTTAGTTTCTGGTCAGTAACTTTGTGATGTTACTATGGTCAAATGGATGGGAGTTTGAAGCTGTGCTTTGGAGGCTAGCCTAGAGTTATTAAGGTAAATATGCACAAGAAAGTTCAGGTCAAATGGATTAAGTAAAATGGTTGTTGCTGTAGAAATCACCATTTCTAACTAGAACATAAAATATTTTCTTTAGCAAAAATATTCCAAAAAGTGATGAAATATTTTTGCTTAGGAAGGTGCCCTAGGGTTCACAGAATATTTGTGAATTATCACAGAATTTTCTGAGCCATAAAAATTAGGGTTGCTTTGGAACAAACAGATTTGGCTAGGGTTTCTGAGAGAAAATGAATATTTTTCATTTAAGAAAAATATTCCAAAGATTATATTAGGGTGGATCAGAAGTGAAATGATGATTTAGGAGGGAAGTGAAGCACTTGGGTGAAAGCCAAGGATGCCCAAGTGTTAAGTCCATATGAAAAGATTCAAGAACTCCAAGTTTTTAAAAAAATTCAAATGAAAATCAAGCAAATAAGAGAGGGCAAAAACCAGGCTGTCACAAACCTCCCCCACTTAGAATGAATCTCGTCCTCGAGATTCGGTTGCTTGGGAAAACCACTCTAGATACTGATCCTGAAGGAATTCCTCCTACTCCCAAGTTGCTTCTGATTCTGTGTGATGCTCCCACTGAACCTTGTAAAATCTTCTGACTTTACTGCGGGTGACCCTTTCCATCTGATCCAAAATTTTAAATGGTCTCTCCTCATAAGTTAAATCTGTTGCCAACTCTATTTCAGTCATTGCAGTCCTTTTCTCATGAGGGGATATGCATCGTCTCAATTGCGAAACATGGAACACGTTGTGCACGTCTGCCAATTCAGAGGGTAGTTCCAGTTGATATGCAACAGTACCAACTCGAGATATAATCGGGAATGGACCAATAAATCTGGGTGCTAGCTTCCCGCGAGTCTGAAATCTCTTAACTCCTTTCATAGGAGTGACTCGGAGGTATACGTGTTCTCCGGGTTCTAAACTGACCTGCCGATGCTTTGCGTCATAATAACTCTTCTGTCGAGATTTGGCCAATTGAAGTCTGTCTCTGATTTCCCTAACTTGTTTCTCAGCTTCCATCATGAGATCCGTTCTGAAGATATGGCTATCTCCAGTTTGAGACCAGTTTAAAGGAGTGCGACACTTACGGCCATATAGAGCTTCATATGGTGACATCTTTAGACTGGTTTGAAAACTGTTGTTATAAGAGAACTCGGCATATGGCAAGCAATCTTCCCATTTAGCTCCGTTGGCTAGCACACAGGCTCGCAACATATCTTCGAGTATTTGATTTACCCGCTCTGTCCATCCGTCATGCGAGGGTGATAAGCAGTACTATATTTCAGTTGATGTCCCCAAGGCTTGATGGAGACGGGACCGTAAAGCGGAGGTAAACAAAGAACCTCGGTCGGAAGTGATAGTTCGGGGTACTCCATGCATCGACGATTCTGGATACATCTTGTTGTGCAAGTTCATCCGCTTTCGCATCTGGTGCTGATCGGGATGAAGTGAGCAACCTTGGTGAGGGTGTCTACTATGACCCAGATTGCATCCTTGCCTCGGCTGAGTCTTAGGCAATCTGTAATGAAATCCATACAAACGTCATCCCACTTCCACTTGTGAAACGGGCAGCGGTTGGAGGAGTCCGGCCGCTTCGATGCTCTGCCTTCACCTTGTTGCATATGTCGCAACAGGCTACAAAATAGGCAATGTCTTTCTTCATTCCATCCCACCAGAATATTTGTCTAAGGTCCTCATACATTTTCGTTCCTCCCGGGTGGATGGAATACGAGGATTCGTGTGCTTCTGACAAGATTTTCTTCTTCAAGTCCGGTTGATCGGGTACACAAATCCGTCCACGGAATCGGAGGGTACCGAATTTATCCTTGAAGAGATCTGGGGTCTGCCTTGCCATCTGGCCCTTGGCACGTTTTTGTAGCTTGGCGTTATATGGCTGGGCCTTACGAATTTCCATCTCAAGTGTGTTGGTAACTTCCAATATATTAGCGAGACCAGCATCCACGATGACCAGGTTGAGCTGAGCGATCTCCTCTTGGAGTTTGGTGGGCAATGATTCCAATATGGCATTTAAGCTGAGAGGCTTTCGACGGAGGGCATCGGCAACGACGTTGGCCTTGCCTGGATGGTAATTTATTCCAAGGTCATAATCCTTGACTAACTCTAGCCATCTTCGCTGACATAGATTTAAATCTGGCTGACTGAAAATGCACTGGAGACTTTTGTGGTCGGTAAAAATTTGGCACCTTTTTCCAATGAAATTTTTAATGCATGAACCACTGCAGCCAATTCCAAATAATGAGTAGGATAATTTCCTTCATGGGGTCATAGCTGTCGCGATGCATATGCTACTACCTTGTTGTCTTGCATAAGCATGCAACCAATACCTTGTCTGGAGGCATCGCAGTACACATCAAAGCTGCGATAAATGTCTGGAAGAGTCAATACAGGTGCGGTTGTCAGACGTATCTTCAGCTCATTAAAACTCTTCTCACAATCCTCTATCCACTTAAACTTCGTATCCTTTTTGAGCAGTTCTGTCATGGGTTTAGTGATTTTGGAAAACCCTTCAATAAAACGATGATAGTATCCAACTAATCTGAGGAAACTCCGAATCTGTGTTACAGTCGTGGGCGGTACCCAATCGAGCACATCCTTTACTTTGCTTGGGTCCACGGCTATACCTTCGGCGGATAGTACATGTCCGAGAAACCCAACTTGCTTGAGCTAAAATTTGCACTTACTGAACTTGGCGTATAACTGATGGTCGCGGAGCCGTTGTAGCACTGCTCGGAGGTGATCCTGGTGATCTTCTTCACCCTTGGAGTAAATGAGGATGTCGTCGATGAAGACTACCATGAATTTGTCGAGGAAGTCCATGAACACTTTGTTCATCATATGCATAAAGAAAGCAGGGGCATTGGTGAGACCAAAGGACATCACGGTATATCCATAAAGACCGTACCGTGTAGTGAATGCGGTATTAGGAATATCCTACTTTTTAATCTTGAGCTGATGATATCCGGTCCGTAAATCGATTTTTGAGAATACTTTAGCCCCACTGAGCTGATCAAACAGATCATCAATCCTTGGCAGCGGATATTTATTTTTGATGGTGACCTCATTCAGCTGGCGGTAATCTATGCACATACGGAGACTACCATCCTTTTTGCCCACGAAAATAGCAGGTGATCCCCACGGTGAAGAGCTGGGACGAATATAACCTTTCTAGAGTAATTCGTCAAGTTGTTTCTTTAGCTCCACTAATTCTGATGAGGGCATCCGGTAATACTTCTTGTATAGCGGTGCGGTTCCGGGCACAAGATCTATTGCAAACTCCAGTTCCCGATCTGGTGGCATGCCTGGCAGTTCTTCTGGAAACACATTAGGGTACTCACTGACCACAGGAATAAATTCCAATTCGACCACAGCGGTGGAAACTAATTCTGGCTTGGGTATATTCTTGCGAGCATAGAATTTGGTGAGCTGCCCATTCAGACTGGTCAAATTGACTTCTCGGGTTCTTGTGATTTATGCAAACTTGATATTTGGTCAACCAATTCACACCCAATATAATATCCAACTGTTCAGACTCAATGATTATCAGAGATGTTGGAAAGTAGAATCCGTTGATATTGATCTCCAGATCACGGCAGACCAGATTGCTCTTGATTATAGATCCTGGGGTTTGTACCAGCATATTTTTGCCCAAAATCATGCAAGGAAAATTGTTGTGGCAGCAAAACTCCGAGAAATAAAAGAATGGGAAGCCCCAGAGTCAAATAAAATTGTTGCAGGTATGTCATTAACAGAAAACATACCAATGACGACTTCTGGCTTCTCTTGGGCTTCATCGGCGGAGATATGATGCACGTGCCCAGTGAAGTTTTGCTGGGTTGGCCATGACTCCATAAAGTTGACTTGTGGCCTGCTTAGGGCATTCATCTTGTTGTTCTTGGGGCACTCTTTGGCATAATGTCCGTGCTGCCCGCAAATGAAACAAGAATTATTGTGTTGACGCTCCTCATGTGTTGGATTGGTCACAATATTCTTGACTTGAGTGGTGGTCCTATTAACATTTTGCTGCCAATTTGGTCTGTATTCCACCTGAGTCTGTTGCCAGGTACGAGCCTTTTGCACAGGTTTCCCATCCTTCCTTGGCTCAAACTTGCGCTTGTTGTCGTTGTTAGCAGGCCTATTATAGTATATAAGCTTGTGCTCCCGTTCAGCAATGAACGCCTTGTCTACCAGAGTTTGGAAATCTTAGAAATCAAACATACTAAGAGCACACCGAAGTTGCGGATTTAAACCTCCAAGAAATCTGTCAATCTTCCTTTCTTCGGTGGCCACGTCATACAGAGAGTAATGGGCCAAATGACTGAATTTTTGCAGATATTCAGCCACAGACTGATTTCCTTGGACGAGCGCGAGAAATTCACGCTGCTTGGCCTTCATAACTCCAGTAGGGATATGATATTTTTGGAACTTATCCTTAAATTTTTCCCAGGTGATTTCCTCATCAATCGGCAACATGGCCTTTGTATTTTCCCACCATATGGTAGTTGCGCCTTCAAGGTAATGAGTTGCAAATGGAACTTTATCATTTCCTTCAGTACGGGCAATCTCAAGCTTTTTCTCCATGGTGCGCAACCAATCATCTGCATCCAATGGGTCAACAATCTGACTGAGACTGGGTGGATTGGTCCTCTGAAAATCTGACAGCTTTGAGTGATGACCATTCTGATTTCCATTCTGTCCAACCATAGCTTGCACACTTCTCAATATTTTAATCAGATCATTGTTCCTTTTCTCTTCAAACATACGCAGAATTTGCTCGGTGGAGGGAGGATTAGGTGGTGGAGGTGGTGGCGGAACGTACGGCTCGGGAGAATATCCTGCCTGTCATGCGGAACGACAAACAGGAGTTCCCTCACGAACGTTGCTATTGCTGCGTCCCCACGTCATCCTATTGAGGATTTTTCCCAAGACAACGCAATCGAGATGAGAGACATCCAAGAATAAAATTGGGGAAAAGCCAGCAACAAATCTCGAAAAAGACAAAAGAGCAAAGAAAATACGGTGATTAAAGTCCCAACATAATTATACATAGACTCATACATGAAAGATAAGCAACATGACTGGTTCCACTACTCTCATACATGCAATGAAGCATCATGACTCGTACGACTACATCCGTACATCATCCAGACGACTGCGAATACTCAAAGACACTACTGCTCTGCTGGTGCTGCGGTGTCCTCCCCTGAAGCGGTCTCGGATCCCGAACTGACATGGTTAACGGAAACCTCCGGGTTAAAGGTAACACGACGGCGCTGCCTCGAGGGCTCTCCCTCAGGGGCAGGGGTAGGATGAAGCATCTGGGCTACAGGAGTAGCGAGAAGTGAGACCCACTCGGCAGGAGCACTAAGAGGGTTCACGGCCGAGACGCCCGTGCTACTCGGGGGAGTAACCGGTGAAATAGGGGAGCTAGAGCTAACTGGGACATAAGGGGTAAATCAAAGAAGTGGCAGATCTACAAGTGACCAAAGTAGCGGCTAAAGCAGTACGGGCACGAGTCAGCTCTCGAGCCAGCTCGTGGATCATTAGATAGCTAGCAGTGATATAGCGAGCAAGGTGGCTAGCAACACTATCAGACTCCGGATCAATGAGAGGGAAACGGATACGACCGTTGTCGTGCAGAGATGGGTAGTAATAGAAACCTGGGTGGTGCTGCATTTGGACCTCGGTATAGCGAAGCTCGACAAGGACCTCAAATGCGGCAAACTGGACAGCCTGAGAAGCGGTGGAGGCGTAACCGCTCCGAGAAGTACGAGTGTAAGAGACGGAATCGGAACTGGTGCGTAGAGTAACCACTGTGTGATACCCATACACTGAGTCTGCTAGATGCTCCCGGTACACACGGTAGACTGGGTCGTCCCCGTGAGGGTTCAGCCGACGCCACAGGTTGCGAAGAAGGTGCGGTGATGTGTATGGCATGAGCTGCAACTGACACGGATACGGCACCGGAGCCATCTACACTCACAACCATCAGCAGGTTAGCATAGAATAATAATCGAATGACTACAATGCAACAACCAGCTATAACTGCTACCGGCACTCAAATTTACTCGGGTCTAGCGTCCAGTTAACACGTCGTAGTCTAGCATGGCCTACAGTCAGCTTGGCTCTGATACCAATCGTTGTGGCACCCCGGCTCAGAGCGACCGGTTTACCATGCATTGCCAGCCCAGAGACCATGTCTTTTGGCAACACACAACATCTTGCTACAGAAAACAACCGCTTTATTGATGCTAGCGGAACAGGGTTTATATTACAACAGTTGTCGAGGCCAAGCGGCACGCCCGGTGCGGCTGAACAATCTGTACATTATTTAGTGAACATAAAGGGGCCTCGATCTGAACAACTACGTGGCAGCGGAATAACATCGTAGCGGAAGCTCCATATCATAGGGACACCAATGTGGACACGATCTAGACTCGAACAGCGCTCCTTTCCAACAAGATTTTCCTGAAATCTGGCATGACACGCCAGGTCAGTACATTAAATGTACTTGCAAGCTCACAACAGGCATAATCATAATGGCAAACAATATCATGATACTTAACCAATTATTAAGAATGCAACACTATATGTCAAACATGATGTGATCATGCTCGAGCGTCCCTCGAGACAACTTACCAACCGTTATCATCCTCAGATCACAAACACACCACCAACGTGGTCTTTAACAAACTGACTCGTGATCCTTACGGCAATCACAACCACGACCGATATCCGGTCCCAATTTCCTCGATGGCCTTTCTGACATCCTCAACAATGCAAAGTTTACAACTTAGTGTGCAATTTTTATTAATAGTTGACTCATGGTGGGACCTACTACGAGGTGTCCGTGACCGTGGACTCGGCTATTGATAGATTATACACTCTGCAGAGGTAGCACATTGTACCCACACCACGAAACGCATGGCCTCGCACTCCCATTCGGGTGGACCAACGGCATTCCAACAAAACCCTTCCATTGCCACAACACTCTCCTGGCCACTCCGACCAAATCCCCAACGAGCTAGTCTTGGGTGGCCCCGTGTCTACCAAAGACACCCCGACCACCGTCGTGGTCAAACACTCCCACTCGGGGACACGGTACCATAATCTCATCAACGAGCACACAAGATTATGCCTGCTTACCGGGCCATGGCAAGCACAGCATAACCTTCCCTAGTTGGAGGCACCGACCAGAGGGCATGTCAATGGACCGAATCAAGGCCTTCCCACAAAGGCAAATGTGGTTGCACTGGAAAGAAACTTGATTCAGCGGCACCATGACCCAGTCAACGGTATATTCAAGTTGAGTTATTTTCAGGTTCAACTTATAAAAAAATGACCTGTGTCATAGCATGCCATGAAATGCTAAACTACACATGCATCACATAATAATAAAAATGACCGGTGTCATCCATATACACACCAAGCATAAACATCAACCACTCATGTTACTTTGCTGCTCAAAATGGCTCATAGCTTAACCAAAATATTTTGCAACAAGTTTTATTAATTTCTCACACAAGAACGTAACTCTGATAAATTTGTCATATGCTTAACAAAAGATTTCACTATCAACAACTCTTAATCTCTTTATCAATTAAGTGAGGTTCAAACATTCTGGTAAGTCAAGTAAAATGATCTAACAAGTATTTAACATAATATTTTCTAGCAAATTTTTATCAATTTATTTATGAAAGAACATAACATTAAATATTTACTATCATGCATAGCAAGAATTATTTCTATCATCACCATGAATAAATCCTAGCTTTGCTTCCCCAACTAAACTAGTTTCCACAATCTCTAAATCAAGCATATTAACTAGCAAACACTTGACAGAATATAAATAACAAAATAATTATTTAAATGCATGGATTAATCATTTCATTCAAGTAATAAAAATCACAAATATTGAAATGACACCATGAAAATGTTGTTGTGGCTTGCCTTAGTGAAGATGAGGTTCACAGGCCCTCTGGTGATCCTCAAGACAAGCCTCACCTTCTGAAAATAAATTTAAACACAAAAGGAAAATATCAAGAACACTTCTGAAAATAACCAGAAATTCTAAACAGCTCAGAAAAATATCATCTTTGGTGAGCTGCTAGATTTCTTTTCAAAGAACACAATGCAAAAAGAATCAATTCATTTGAACTTATGGTTAAAAAGTTATAACTGTTTGAAGTGTTCTGTAAATTCAAATGAATTTGAATAAAAATAAACTGCTGAGGGGGGTGACGTCGAAGGCGTAAAGCCCAGGGGCGTCACCACTCGTACCGCTTCGCGTGCGTACAGAGTGGCTGACTAGTGGGCCCCGCTAGTCAGGTGGGGAAGGGGGAGAGAGAAACAGAGAAGGCCACGGCTTCGCCGGAGCTCTCGCCGGCGACGAGGGCTTCCTGGCTCAATCGAGAGGGAGGGATTGAGAGTGGGGACGATGGCGCACCTGCCCGTACCCGTAGCGTGGCTAGGGGTGGTCGGACAGCGTCGGAAACAAGCTCGCAAGCGAAGGCAGAACGCGGAGGTCGCCGGAGTCGAGGAAGACGGCGAACGGAGGCCACTCCAGGGGCTCCAATCGCTCGAGACGGCCTCATCGGAGAGAGGCGGAAGCCCTGGAGGGGTTTCCCAGGCCTAGGAGGGGCTAGAGCTTCCGCGGCGACCAGAGGGGATCGCCGGCGAGCTCGAGCTCGGGGATGGCAGCCTGAGGCCTGCCTGGCTGGCCTACAGCTTCCTACTCGATCATGGGGTGTGTGTGAGTGATGGATGGTGCTCGAGGAGGCTGGGGGTGGCTCTATTTATAGGCGAGCGGTGAGGGTGATTCAGGCTCCGCTGGTAGACACTTGTCCACGGCGCCCGGCGACGAGCGGCGTCAGTGAGAGGGGGAGAAGGCGACGGAGGTCACGCGGACACTGTGGGCGGACGGGGACGAGCACAGGATCAAGAGGACGGCGGCGAGCACAAAGGCGCTCAGATCTGCTGGGCTGGCCGGACCTTGCCCGTGCTTTTCACGGCGGCGAAACTCCAAGGCCGACGAAAGTGCCGTGGAGGAGTTAAGAACGTTGAGTCGGAGATGGTGGCGCGGTTTGGCACGCCCGGGCAGGCGAGGGAAGCGAGCACGCGCAAACAAAGCGCTCGGCAATGTTCAGAGCGCGCCGACACGCATGCCAACACCCCTGGACGAACGCGGTCACCGCGTGAACTATGACATCAGGTCGATCTAAGCATAAACTCGATGTCTGGCATGTTGTTCGTGGTAGTTTTGAGTGTTACCACGATTTGGTTTGGATCCAGTTACAGTAGAGAAGTTTTCATACACCAAGTAAGTTTTTGGTCAGTAACTTTGTGATGTTATTATGGTCAAATGGCTGGGAGTTTGAAGTTGTGCTTTGGAGGCTAGCTTAGAGTTACTAAGGTAAATATGCACAAGAAAGTTCAGGTCAAATGGAGCAAGTAAAATGGTAGTTGCTGTAGAAATCACCATTTCTGTCCAGAACAGAAAATACTTTCTATAGCAAAAATATTCCAAATAGTGATGAAATATTTTTGCTCAGGAAGGTGCCCTAGGGTTCACGAAATATTTGTGAATTATCTCAGAATTTTCTGAGCCATAAAAATTAGGGTTGCTTTGGAACAAACAGATTTGGCTAGGGTATCTGAGAGAAAATGAATATTTTTCATTTAAGAAAAATATTCCAAAGATTATATTGGGGTGAATCAGAAGTCAAATGATGATTTAGGAGGGAAGTGAAGCACTTGGGTGAAAGCCAAGGATGCCCAAGTGTTAAGTCCATATGAAAAGATTCAAGAACTCCAAGTTTTTAAAAAAATTCAAATGAAAATCAAGCAAATAAGAGAGGGCAAAAACCAGGCTGTCACACACATCAAGCTGGAAGAGCCGCTGGCAGAAATGGGCGTGCCCCATCACGGTGAAGTTGTGGTTGAGGCCAGGGCGAAGCCGCATGATGTCGGCGGGGTTCGTGAACAGCCAGGCTGGCCTCCCCTTGTTATGCAGCGGAGCGAGCCGGCGACGGATGAAGTTAGCCCCGATCATCTCAAGGGTGAGGCCAGTCTCGGTGAGCCGGAGGATCCTGGTGGTGGCGACTGTGAGCTTCTCATGGTCAGCATCGACGTCGCTCCAATCATTTCAGCGGACCGGCGGCGCCCGGCGAACTATGCAGAACGCTGGCGGGTCCTCCTCCTCGATCCAGCACCACCGGCCCCGCCATTCTTCCCACCTCTCCTCCATGGCGCCCTCCGGATATGCTCCCTTGGATCTTGAGACCCAGGCGATGCAACTGGAGATGGCGCCCCCTGGTTGGATCCGAGGAGAGAAGTAATGGCCGAAGAGCACCGTGTTGGGGTGCACTCCGGCGAAGCCCTCTCAGAGATGCGCAAAAAGAGCCATGCACGCCACCGCATTCGGAGTAAAATCCAGGAGGCGGAAGCCAAAGGTGTGCATGACATCGCTAAAGAAATCGGAGAAGGGAGGACAGAGCCCGCAGGAAAAATAATCAACAAAGAAGGGGTACCAATTTGGGGCAGCCTCGGCGCAGTCGGCGGGGATGACACGCATGGCCGGATGCCCCGAATCCCCCCCCCCCCCCCGTCTTCACTCCCCACAGGGGCCTGAAGTAGTCCCGAAGCTCGAACACGTCGACCATCGAGGGGAAGAAGGTGGACTGCGTCCGCTGCCCCGCCAGCGCACTCTCCGGCGGCTCCGCAGCTCCGGGGTCCTTGGCCACTCCCTTGCCCTTGGTGGATTTTGGCGCCATGGCGGCTGAGGGAGGAGGGTGGGACAAAGGGTAGCGGAAGCGCAACTGCGGCGAGCAGGAACGAAGCTTGGGGAAGAAGAGGAAGGCGGGCGGAGGTTTCTGAGATTGGGGGTGCGCGAAGGGTAAAAGGAACAGTGCGCCCGCGGTTATCCCTTTTTATGGGGAAGCCGTAGGGCGCGCTGCCCATTTACTACGATGTGACGTATGCATGTGGAAACCGCCCCACGCATGCTGCCCACGTCACGAACACCCCTCCACGCCATGCCACGCGCACGGGTCGTGGGAGGTGAAGCGCGTGAATAATCTTACCACGGTAAAAACCGCCCCGTCTGCCCGCGCACCGTTTTGGGCCTAGCCCAACAACGTGTCGCGCTTATGTGTGGCCCAGGCCAGGGGGCTCCTGTCGGTGTACAAAATAGGGGCACATTTTTGTACCCCTTTACCTGTGCACGGGCAGTCAGAGCCGCGCCCACGACCACACCAAGCAGAACAGGGGAGGTGAGCCGAGGTAAGGCCGAAGCCCAAGACAATCAAGGCAACGCCCAGGCAAGACCACAAAGAGCAGAGGGAAGAAGCAGGTTCCCCCGGCAAGACCCTTGCCAGGCGGCCTCAGCGGCCCCG
Source organism: Aegilops bicornis (assembly GCA_021605145.1). NCBI lineage: Eukaryota > Viridiplantae > Streptophyta > Magnoliopsida > Poales > Poaceae > Aegilops > Aegilops bicornis. The sequence continues at coordinate 157,937,424 of CM038670.1, read as the reverse complement.
GTAAGACCCTTGCCGGGGCAGCTCGCCCCACACCAACAGAGCGAGCCACCCTTGAGCCCACGGTCCCCAACGCCACCATCCATGTGGGGCCAGGGCTCGGGAAGGCACCTCTATGGTGGCATGCAGATATTTGTGAAGACATATTCAAGATCAGATGAGGATTAGAAGACGATGATCCTCGGAAAGATCCTTGCCGAGGAAGGCTACCGGACCCCCAGCAAGTCCCTTGCCGGGGACGACAGCACGCCACGGCAAGACCCTTGCCGGGCCACCCGGCAAGGCCCTCGCCAAGGACGCCAGCAAGGCCACCGCCAGGTCCACGCCAACCAAGCTTCCACCGCCGTTCAACATGCAACTGCCAGCCCAACCAGTTGGGTGGGCACCTGCGTGGCAACATGCAGCTCGCAGGACAACTCATCGAGCGCCTGTGTGGCGGCATGCAGATCTTCGTGAAGGCTCCACCACCGCGCTACCTCAGCTGCCTGCCTTCCTACATGGTGTCGCATGCATCGCTGGCCAGGGCGCGTGTCAAAGCGAGGAGGAGCGGCGACGGACGGGACAGGCCTCGTCCCCGTCCCCCAATAAAGCAAGGGGACACCTAAGCTACGCATTAAATGCGTCTTGTCCTGTAATACGAGCGATAAGCTCAGGGCACTGTATGCCTTTCCACCTCCTGTGTGTCACTGTGGCAGCCCCTTCAGCTATAAAAGAAGGCACATGGCATACTGGAGAAGGATTCGGCTCTTTCGAACCCCGCGCTGACCACAGCTAGTTCGAGAGCTCAAGAACTCTCAGAAATACACCCACCAAAGCAGGACTAGGGTTTTACGCATCCTCGTGGCCCGAACCTGGGTAAATGATCCTTGTGCTGTCTACTAGCCCTGCTCTCCTTGCAACCCTGCGCCCCGGCAACCGTAGTAGGGATTCTTGTGATCCCATAGGTGTCGTTCCACACCGACAGATACCTACGTTAGAGGATCCACTTCCACTACTACTCCCTCCTTCCGTTTACTATACGGGACCTAATGCGCTTTTCGAGGCTAACTTTGACCAAATGTTAGAGTAATAATATATTACATGCAACTTACACAAAGCATATGGTCAAATTCGTATGTGAAAGGAGCTTCCAATGATATAATTTTTACATTATACATCTCATGTACTATTAATATTGTCAATAGTCAAATGCGGTTTTGAAAAAAGCATTAGAGCATGGTTAATAATATAGCCAGTCGATGGCTATAAGGAACTGCCATGTCATCTATAGCCATCATCTATTATATGCACTCATACAGTAGTGTGGGCTATAAGGTTGGCTATTTCCCGCAAAAAAAAATTTAAGGTTGGCAATAGTATTAGTACTTTTTTCCATCTCCTCTCTATCTCTTTCTTCATATTTATTGTATTTAACTAGGAATGCGTATATAGCTAGGCTCTTGCATGAGAGCTCACTCCCCTTACTTTTTCTCATCTCTCTCCTCCACATAGGCCCTATATAAATGGTAGGATGGAGTACTACTATGAGCATTGCATACTCTAGTACAAATGTTGTCAGTACTCCCACTACTAGGAAAAAGGCTACTAGCAGCGCAGGTAAAATGGCTACTAGTAGCGTGTGTACCCACGCTACTAGTATCGCGCTACAGCTAATAGTTAGTAGTAGCGCGGGGTAAACCCGCGCTACTACTAACATTTTACTAGTAGCGCGGATGTCACCCACGCTACTACTAACAGAATAGTAGTAGCGTGTCTATAGTACCACATGCTACTAGTATCCTAAATACTAGTAGCGCTCCATTTCACCCCACGCTACTACTAACTAATTAGGAATTAAAAAATAAAATCCATCAATTCCATTTTATGCATACAATTCTAACAACTAAAACAAGCCCAGATTTGTAATAACCCAAAGAAAGATTACATATCATTCCAAATCGAAGATTTATAGTAAACCAGGAGCATTATAACATATCCATACATCTACACTTATTGCCTAATCACTTATTCCCAGCTAGTGCAAACACAGTTGAAAGCTAACAAAAATGCATAAAAACACCAAACAGTGGCATTCTATCCCTCCGAATGATTTGCTCCCTCTCCATCCTTGCAATCATCTTCTTCTCCCTTATGTGGTTCTCCCATTTATGAATCCAAGATTTCTGTAAGGAGCAAAGAACAAATAAAATTAAATTTCAGCAGACATAAATTTCCTTGCATGTTGTGATGTACAGTAGCTATGGGAATAAATATACGAAAACAAAAAAGTGAGTGATTTCTATTAACAAGAGATCGCCTATGTAATAGCTACAAACAAATGAAATTAATGTCTAGATAATATATATTGTCAACCAAGCCTAGATGACCTATATATTGCCAGGTAATAGGACATATCTAATTTTCACATTAATTGCCTTTAGTTTTCTTCAAAACTAAATACACTTAAACTTAGATCATTTCATATAGATGTTCAAAGGATAATAGGCTAAAAGAATCCAATTTCTTTGTTTTTTGAAGTCGGTGGCGCCCGCTAGATCTGGGGGCTGGCGCGACGTACGGACGCGAGTTTTCGAATTCACGCGGATCTCCTGAACGTCTCTGCTGTCGGGTGGCGCGCCCGCTTTTCCCCCTACTCTGTTTGGCTGTTGTTAGGATCATCTACAAGGTAGGATGCAGAGTAATTACATAGAGAAGGTCAGAGTAAATTGATCAAACAAGTCACAATAATTTGATTTCAGTATATAGTTTCTTTGGTAGTGTCAAGTAGTGTCAGTACTTAACCTGATTGTCCTCGGTCCTTTTTGTGATCATTTTACTTTCACTGTTAATTTTCATGGCAGATTAGTCATTGTGAACTAGTATCAGATCATAGTAATTTGAACTATAACTTTGTACAGTGCCATAGTTTCGAAAATATAGTCATGTATTCACATCTTTATACTGAAATCTAATCTGCCATGTCTAAAATACAGTTATAGATTCACAGATACAAGTGTCTAGACATGATCAAAAGTATCTGAACAATGTACAGTTTCTCAGCACCAACGTTTCTGAAGTTACAGCAGTACTAATCTTTTTGTTTGAACAAGTTTTTCCTAAATGGTTTTCATAGCTTCCTGAACATGCCCCCTCTCATCCCCAAACTTTTATTTGGCCCAGTGTTGTGGCTATAGCTGCGAATTTCAGAGCACTAATTTTGAAACTAGTTTTCAGAATGTAGTGTTCCAAAGTGTTATTCCTGTGACCATAGACTAGTAGTTTGTGTGTTCATAGTCTAGTTGTTCCTATGGTTTCTCTGCTTCATGCTATCTTTTACACTGTGTTCTAATCTTTGTTCTGTTAAGTTGTGATCTTCAACATATGTGAATGATCCTCACAGGGAGCTTGTTTTTCTTTCAGATGTCATGAGGTAGGAGAGAGATCTTGGAGGAGTGAATGCATAATAGTTGGGTGTTTACCTGTGTTTTTTCTGCATCTCCATCCAGATTTGTGTCCCAGATCATGGAGGAATTACCCTCTCTGCTGGTGCGTTTACAGTGCATTATTTTAGTGGATTTTACATTGTAATTCTTAGTGGACATAAAGATTTTACAGTGCATTTTTCAGTGGATATTAAACTGAAACTCTTTATTGGAATTATTAGTGTAATATTAGTTCTTTTCCAGTGTGTATTTTTTCATTTCATTTTGGTCTTTTCCTCCCTTTGTTAGCTTTAGCTTAGTGGACATAGGAAAGCTTGGCTCCAAAGTTGGGTGTTTTTCTTTTTTTCCTGCTTTATGTTGGGGCTGAAAATGCTGGGGTGTGGACCCGTTAAGAACATGTTGCTGGACTGGGTAAAAGTGGGACAAATAAGAACAAACAGGGGACACAGGACAGGGGGACACTTGTCATCTTGTAACTGGTGGAAAAATATGGCTGAAAGTGAATTGGTTTTCATCCGAATGTAAAATAGACAGTCCCTAAATTTATATTGCTTTAATAATGTTCAAGCTTGGAAAATGATGCTTAGTTCTAGACAATGGAAAGAAGTTGTCATTATTTTGGAACTTATCCGTGCACCGAGACTTGCTACTTTGATTCTGTTGTTTGCTAGAGAGAATAGCTATGTAACCTGGCCGACCTCTCTAACCTCATTTATGAATTTGGTTTCTTAGAGTTCAACCATGTCTTTCAAAAATCAAACTAAAACATATTCCATTTATTTATCCCACTGTTTATAGGCAATCTGGTCATACCTTTGTAGTTCTATTTGGAAGAGAGTTAGAGACCCCGAGAGGCTGCTGCGAGCTTCCATTCCCCTCCTCGAGCTGGCGGACTGATGATGGAGGACCCGCCCTCTTCGCTGCACCGGCGCCGCCGCTGTCACTTCTGCTTCTGCTGCCCGTTGGCCCAGGGCGGCGCATGTCCTCTGCTTCTAAGGCTTCTTCTGCTGATGGTCTTCAAGGTGTTGCTGCTGCTCCCAAGTTGTGGCGGGCTTCGCTGCTGCAGCACCATGCCGTCTTCAGCAACTCACCAACGACGGCAGCTCCTCCGCTTCAGGGCTACTGCGGCATGTGTGTCTCCCTCCTCCAGGTGCACTCATCGGCCTCATTCTTCTGGCCCAAGTGCTCTCCAAGTCTATTATGAGTAGTTCAAGTCTGAATGAGTAGTTCTTCCCTGTTTCTTGGGGGTAATGTGCAGTAATGAGCAGTTCTTCGTTGTTTCTCCAAATCTTGTGAGCTGAAAATCTAGGTTTAGTCATTTTCAATTGTCTAAGTGGATAACATGCTTTTTTAGTTAAGCCGGACAGTTGATCAGTTAGAAATCTATGCTTTCATATTCAGTTAACAAGCCGTGAGGTGAGCTAGTGCTGAACATTCTTGCTATAGATGCATCATGCTGTACTAGATGAACTTGTGACTATCCTGTTGTTGATGAAGTTGTGAGTATCTTGCTGTAGATGCATTAGTTTTTTATTCATCCTGCTGTAGCTTGAAACTTGTGAGTATAGACAACATTTAGATGAACATTTTTTGGTCATCTACCACAAAAATTGAAACTTCCAAATATTTGTAAAAGTTTGGGGCAACAGAGGGAATATGTTTGCAACTCAATTCTGCAGACATTTTACACTGAAACTTGAGGGAGTTTTGCAAAGTTCTACAGCATGATGACATTCTGCAAACATTTTTTTTACTGAAAACCATTAATATATCAAGTGGTGTCACACTACACTGCTACACCCTGCTACTGACTGAACTGGTTTTGAGCTCACTAATTGATGCCATTCGCTCACTCACTTTGCTCTCGGGGAGGTTGTGCGGCACCGGCGGGTGTCTGGCGAGGTCTTCGTAATGGCGTCAAGTCACCCTTGCCATATGGATCATATGTAAGCTCTTCCTGCTCCTACAGGAGTATATTTTCATGCTTCAAATATGAACCTATGTCAGGGGAAAGCAGCAGACCATAAGCAGCATGTCCATCTTTTTAATTTATGCAAATTTAGTAAATTATTTTCTTGATCTTTTTGGAACCATTTGTCTCTGAAGCAAAATAATGTGCAGTAAGATTATGCCATTATGTTAACATTATGTGTAGTAAGATTCTGCCATTTTGTGTCTCTGCATTTCAATTGTCAACACATATTGATCTGTGTATTGAACAAAACATATAGGCTGTTCTTCGAAAGTTTGAGTATTGATTTCAGAAAGAAAAAGTGTCCTTTATTAATGTATTGATAGTAATGCGATCTTGATGTTAATTTGGACGCCTCGAAGCATTTATTTATCCTTTTTTGTTGAAATGGAGTCTGTACAAATGGAGTATGGAAATGCATAAATCTGAACTGACCAAATGGTACGATGCTCAGTGTGTAAGATTGATCAATTGATCAAGATTACAAAAGAATGCACACAGGGAGCATTAAAAGGCATAAAAGGAGATTTAATTTCAGGTTGATTGTTTAGTCCATCACCATAGCAATTTTTTCCTAACACTTTCGACAACCATAGCACTTTACTGAACCCGTACTGCACTCCTACTAGAGTACTCCTTCAGTACATGTTCAATTGTCCAGTGTAATGTAGGAGGAGGGTCAACAACAATTCAATTGTCTAGTGTAATGTAGGAGGAGGGTCAACATCAAACTACTACAGCTGAATAATTTAGTCAACTTCTTAATCTAATCCAATAATTTAGCAAGAAGCTTTTAATCCAACAAAAGTCTGAACCTTCAGGAGCTGCGAGCTAACAAAAGTTTAAAGACATTGAAGTAAAGCAAGCAGTAGAGATATTATCCTCAGATATAAGTTGCATCATAATAATCTTCACATTTTAGGTGCATCATAATAATCTTCTTCTTCTAGTCTTCTTCTAACTTTCTTCTTTCCCATTTTGTAGATTTGCTTCAGATCACGGAAGCTTGGGTTGATGGAGTGCTTGTCTTTAGTTTTTGTTTTGACTTTGTGAAACTTGCTACCTATGATGAAACTGTGTAATATTGATGAAACTATGTATATGTATGGATGAAACTTGCTACTAATGGTTTCCGGTAGGGTTTGCCGGTAGGGTTTCAGACAAACTGTTTGCCATCTTCTGGCAGCCTTTGCCATCTGCCGACCATGCCTTTGCCATCTGCCATGGCAGATGGCAAAGTGCCAGATTCCAGTAGTGTCTGAATTCTGATATATATCCTATGGCCAAACTATTATTACGAGTACTATATATGAGCTGCTCATCTTGGGTTGATAAATCTATAAAGCGCTCAAGCTCATTTGTCTATCAGAGTATACAGGTTACTTTACCTGTGAACTTAAGAACTCCATAATGCTGACATCAGAGTACATATATCCTACCAGAGTGAAATTGCATCTTTGGTGGCATCGGGCGAGGAACTGCTCCTAGTTGCTTGCGCCATATGATTTGGTAAGAAACTCTTTCCGGTGAGACCAGCATAATGCATGGCAAAAAACATAGTGCATATCAAATTCATTCATGCAGAGAACAACAACATAATATGCATATGCGTTTTATGTGAAATTGCGATTAGACGAACCAGAGAGACTAGAGAGCTATCTTGACAATTGAGTACTAAAAGCGTAAAATAAGACGAACACTACCAAATTCGATCTGTTGCGCCCACCCACATCCCACAAAAAACTTGTCTTGGCACACTAAGCATTCCCCAAAAAGGTTTTTTAGCTGTTGTCGTCCTTACCACAACACAAAGTCTAGCTACGTAGTGGTCTTGTACAAAGCTACTACAAAGTAACTTACAGGGATCATCGTCACCTAAAAACTAATCATATCAGAAATTCAGAAATTCTGCTTTGTAGTAGTACTTGAGGTCAAAAGGGTCAGCAAACCCAAAATCATAGTCACCTAAAAACTAATTCAATCAGAAATTCAGAAATTACCATAGTGCTAAATCCGCTAAGCCTTAGAAACATGACAATCAATCAAATGGTGGCTGCCCTATCCCCATGAGCTCGACGTGACGGCCTCTCCTCTCTCTGTGGTCCGGCGACCTGCACCAGAACACCAACGCTGACCGTGCCTCCCCAACCTTGTACATGTATTATCTGATTATGTGGCTACTACTGCGTTGACATCAAACTCCTGTGGGTTTGAGTACATGTTGTTAACCACGATATTTCATCAAGGAAAGCCTAGTATGCAAAGACACAAGTGAAGAGTAATCATCTACACTCCATCTACTCACTACCCTTTACATATTTGCTTGATCCATGATTTCCATTTGAGAACTTCATAGTATACCAACTAACGTCCTCTACTCAAAGAGGAAAGTTACATGTCTGCTCAATGCCAATTGCCAACTCGAATTGCTTTCTAAGTAACGCCTCACAGCCAGATAAGAGCGAGATGCTTACCACAATGGCGACGGAGTAGTCGCGGATGCACTCGTAGTTGTCGACGATCCCCATCCGCTGCAGCGCCATGAGCATGTTGTAGGGGTTGCTGTCCACAACCTCCGCGCATGTCCTGCGCCACGCAACCCCAATCCGCAAGCCACAGTCAATTCCACAAACACACAAATCCAATTCACCACCTAGAAGGACTGTCAAGCGCCATCGGATCGTACCTTGATCTTCGATCGGGTGGTGGCAGCGGCGCCGGATGGGCCCATCATCTTCACCACGCGATCTCGCATCTGGCAACAAGGGAGAGGAAGATGTGGGGGCTGTGACCGGAGGAAGGGATCGAGATCTGGGGAGGGAGGGAGCAGACGACGGCTTACCCGGTCGATGGAGGCCGGGTCGGGGAGCTGCTTGAGCGCGTCGAGGTCGCGGAGCAGCGTGCGCAGCTCCTCCTCCATGGTCGCCGCTTCGCCTCCGCCGGCCGGCCGGGCGGATCTGTTGGAGTGCTAGCAGCGGCTGTCCGGATCGGAGTGTGTCGAGTGGAGCGCGGGGGCGACTTGCCGACGGCATAGGCGGGCAACAGCGCGAGACGGGAGCGGCGGAAATGGCCGCGGCGTGGCGCACGCGGCGGGGGGCATGGGGGCGGACGGACAGAGGAGAGGAGGTGGAAGGGAGGCCGGCGACGAGTGGGTTGGGAGAGGAGAGGAGGTTGGCTGCGTGCTTTTTTTTTAGACAGACAGGGGATAGTGGGTGGTGTGGGACGGTTGGTGGGAGGTGGTGGTGGGGTGGGATGGAGCGTGGATCGGGCCGGGAGGACACGCATAGTAGTAGCGTGGGGGTAGTAGTAGCGCCGGTTTCATACCCCTCACTACTACTATGGCCTATCCCGGGGACATTGTTGGAGACCATTTAGTAGTAGCGCGGGTTTATACCCCTCGCTACTACTATCAACTTAGTAATAGCGCGGTTTTTATACCCCTCGCTACTACTAATTAGCAGCAGCGCCCGTTTTTAAACCGCGCTGCTGATAAACTTCTGTGTATAAGGTTTTCCCTAGTAGTGTCCACTAGTACTATTGGACATGGAGTTTAAAAAAGTTACTATTGGACTGGCTATACGTGGCGAAATCCTAGTAGGAAGAGCATGTGCAAGAACAAGCACATTCACGTGGTTGAAAACAAATTGGAAACCATCTCGAGTACAAATCTAGGAGTACGTACGGATCTAAAAATATTGATTGGGTGTTGTTGAATGTTGATACTTTTTTATCAAACTAGAGATACTTTGACTACACATAAAACTTATATGTAAACTAGAAAGGATAGGAGGGAGTATATTGTACGTTCAAAAAAGAAACGAACATTGAATACCCTTTATATATGATTTGCGGATGCTATGATCACCGGTTCAAAATTTTGAATCTGCATTAGGTATCACACATGCCCCCACTCGTTCTCTCTCGATTTCATCTCGGGGTCCAGAGATCGATTGAAATAGGACTAGGGTGGGTACAATATGTTCGTTTCGCTTAGGAATGTACAATATACTCCCTCTGATCCGCACAGAGCCCCCCCCCCCCCGCGCGGGTCATTTCTATCATAGAAACAGACCAAACCTTTATCTCCTTGCACGACACGCAATTGATCTCTGAACATCAATCGATCTCGTCAACATGTGTCGGGGCATGAACCGAATGGGATGTCAAAACTAAGACGAGAAGCGACACGTAGTGGAGACAAAGTGAAACTTTAAACGAACCATTTGTTTGTATGCATGTCGGACAAATTACAAAACATTGGAAATACAAGCATGGTCTAGGCCCACATGTGAATGATACTTGGCGGAATGTTAAAATGAGGCATGCGAGAGGATGGACTCGACTGGAGGGCGACATGATCGATGGAGAAGAGGGTTGGAGAGGAATGAGAAATAAGCAAACACCACAGGATTATACTTGAACGGCTCAAATAAAAAATAAGTTGTCTCGCTTGGCCTACATAGTGAAAGGCCTAATGCGCAATGCGGAGCACTGACGCTCGAATATGGCTGGGAAAACAGGGAAATAGACATGCGGGGCACACCTGTCAGGACAACGTAGCGCAGACTAGTCCAATGGCCCACGACCTCCTCGCCACCGGCAACCGTTCATGTGGGTCGTGGGGGCCAACAACGTGGTGCAGCTCCAGCACCGCCTCTGGACACGGTGAGCGACACGCTCATCGTTGTTAGACATGGTCGGTTTTAGTGTGCCGAGGGTGGCGTTAGTGTTGTGGCACGACCAAAAGTATGTTTAGTTTGTGCCCAAGGTTGCCCCATCAAAGCATTGGGTAGCCAAAATTTTGGTTGAGGTTTTGGTTGCCCGTAATTTGGCCGACATTGGCAAGAAAAATGAACTAGAGTTGGCTAGAGTTCATTGGCATGCCAAAAAAATGGCAACCATCCAAACAAAGACCAATCTTTGGGTCATGACCAAAATTTGGGTAAGGTGCACTTTGGCCACAATCCAAACACACCACAACACCCAGCTCGTCGAGGATGCACGGGGCGCCGGGACGCGTCCACGGAGTGGTGTAGCGCGGCCAACTGCATCCTAAGGACCTGAGACCATGCCGGGTCATCTTGCTTTTTCAATGAGCAGTTGACTACCCTCGCACAACAAAAACCCTCGTCCCTCGTGTCGTCGCGCGGTGCGTTCCCAGCTGGCACCAGCTGCCCGCATTCATGTCGTCCATTCGTATGCCGTCGTTAAGAGGCTTGGTGCCCGAGGAACCAACTCCGGTGACTTAATGACACACCAAGACGCTTGGCCTCACCGGAATGAGCAACTTAAAGCGGCAACGCCCAGCTAACCTCCACACCATAGCGCATCCTCCTCCTACCTAACGCCACATATCCCATGACCGCAAGCGCGAATGATCTGCGGGAGAGCTTGTCTTCGGGGATGAAGCTCGAGGTCGCCGCCCTCGCTCAAGTCGCCTCTCGCGACGCAATAGCGGCGTAGTGAAAGCACAAGTGCTCCCTGGGTGATTTTGGTAATTAATGTTAACATATCTCTTGTTGGACTAACACTTTTATCTAGTATGTTTCAGACAAGTTCAACAATGGAGTGGCATGGACTAGAGGATGTGGAACCCCTTCAAGATGCTAAGGACAAAGGATTGGCTCAAGCTTCAAGATCAAGACTCTACATTTTCTATTTTAGTGATCCAAGATCACATTGAGTCTATAGGAAAAGCCAATACTATCAAGAGGGGATGAGGTGTTGCTTGATGGCTTGCTTGCTCAAAGTGCTTAGTGATATGCTCCAAAGCCCTCAACTACTTTCCCACATCCACATATGTCCTAAACCCAAAGTCTAACTCGGCCCCACCGACTCTTTCTATCCGGCGCCACCGAGTTCAGATGTCATAGCCACTTCCACAAACCCTAGGCAAATCAGTCTCACCGATAGGGATCTTGGTCTCACCGAGATGGGATTTTAATCTCTCTGTGTATGTCCATTACCAAAATCGTTCTCACCGAGTTTAAGTAGTCGGCACTACCGAGATTACAATACGAACTCTCTGGTTAGCTTATTACCAAAATCGGTCCAACCGAGTTTGTGTAATCGGTCTCACCGAGTTTGCCTGACCAACTCTCTTGTTAGCTTATTACCAAAATCGGTCCCACTGAGTTTGTGTAATCGGTTTCACCGAGATAACGTTATGCCCTAACCCTAACCATATCGGTCCTACCGAGTTGCATGTCGGTCCCACCGAAAATCCTACGGTCACTAGATTGCTGAATCGGTCCGACCGAGTTTCTCAATTCGGTCCCACCGAGATTGGTAAATTGTGTGTAACGTTTAGTTTTTGTGTGGAGGCTATATACCCCTCCACCCACTCTTCATTCATGGAGAGAGCCATCAGAAAAAACCTACACTTCCAATACACATTTTCTGAGAGAGAACCACCTACCCTTGTGTTAAGGCCAAGATATTCCACTCCTATCATATGAATCTTGATCTCTAGCCTTCCCCAAGTTGCTTTCCACTCAAATCTTCTTTCCACCAAATCCAAATCCTGTGAGAGAAAGTTGAGTGTTGGGGAGACTATCATTTGAAGCACAAGAGCAAGGAGTTCATCATCAACACACCATTTGTTACTTCTTGGAGAGTGGTGTCTCTGGATTGGCTAGGTGTCACTTGGGAGCCTCCGACAAGATTGTGGAGTTAAACCAAGGAGTTTGTAAGGGCAAGGAGATCGCCTACTTCATGAAGATCTACCGCTAGTGAGGCAAGTCCTTCGTGGGCGACGGCCATGGTGGGATAGACAAGGTTGCTTCTTCATGGACCCTTCGTGGGTGGTGCCCTCCGTGGACTCGCGCAACCATTACCCTTTGTGGGTTGAAGTCTCCATCAACGTGGATGTACGATAGCACCACCTATCGGAACCACGACAAAAACATCCGTGTCTCCAATTGCGTTTGAATCCTCCAAAACCCTTCCCTTTAAATTCTCGCAAGTTGCATGCTTTACTTTCCGCTCCTCATATACTCTTTGCATGCTTGCTTGAATTATGTATTGTGATTGATAAACTTGTGCCAAAACTCCACTTGAACTTAAAGAGTTAAAAACTGCAACTTTACGTACTTAGTGTCTAATCACCCCCCTCTAGACACCTCTTCTCGATCCTTTCAATTGGTATCGAGCTTTGTTCTCCATTGCCTTGGTTTAAACACCTTTGGAGGAAGATGGATGTGTCTACTTTAGGGAGTCTTAGACATAGAGTGCCTATTCTTGATGGAGAATATTTTCATGAGTGGAAAAATGAGATGCTTGTGATTTTCAGTCAATATCATTTGAACAAGTACATTGCTAGTCCTTGTGCACCTCATATTGATCCCTTACATCCCACACCCGAAGAGGATCTTGACATGATACGCAATCTTAGAACCATCAATCTTATCATAAGAGGATTGCCCAAAAACTTGATTGCTAGTTTGCCTACTCTTGAATGTGCCTATACTATATGGAAATTTCTTGAGGAACGTTTTCCAGATTATTCCTTCAAAAATTTAGATGAAATTCTCCATAAGTCTATTGCCTTGAGTAAGATGAATTCTAGTGATCCTAGCTTTGGTGATTCTCTATTTGAGCTTACAAATCTCATGCGTGCAATAGGAGATGTTGGAATCATTAGCGATATCATATCCGAAGCTATTAGAATTCATAAAGATGACCATTGTGATGATCATTTGTCTAATGAATTACCCTCTCTAGGATTTGATCCACCACTTGACGATGTTGAACATGGATACTATGATGAGGATGATGATAGTGAATATGATCTCGATGATGCAATGAGACACCTTGGTATTATGGCAAATCTTCACGGCTACGTGGCTGGAGGAAAGGAATGGGTCCTTGATAGTGGATGTACCGATCACATGACCGGAGATAGAGACATGTTCCGTGAGCTTGCTGAAAACAACGGCCCTCGAAAATATGTCACTTTTGGTGATAATTCAAAGGGTAAGGTGGTTGGCCTCGGTAAGGTGGCCATCTCACATGATAGCTCCATACAAAATGTCATGCTCGTTGAATCTCTTGGCTGCAACTTACTTTCAGTATCTAGAGTTGCTGATTTCGGTTTCAATGTCCTATTTACTGAAGTAGATTGCCAAGTGTTTAGTAGAGATTATCTTATATTGGTCTTTTCCGTTGTTCGTAGAGGTGATATATACATTGTTGATTTCACTAAAAAGGCTCAACCTCGAACTTGCTTTATTGCTAAATCTTCTAAAGGCTCGTTGTGGCATAGAAGACTAGGTCATGTTGTGTCGGGGAGGCTGATCGTACCCACGAGCACCTATGGGGCCGGCGGACCAGGCCCCTTTGTGGTTTGGAGGGGGGCGGAGATCGCACGAAGAGCGGATCGAGGCGAGACACACGAGCAGTTTACCCAGCTTCGGAGCTCTCCGGAGAGATAAAACTCCTACTGCTGCTTGTTTGGTGTATTGTGTTCTTGCTAGGGAGCGATGCGAGCTACAAAACCTAGCGTGAGCGTATCTGGTCTCTAGTGAGTCGAATGAACCAAACTTCGAACCCCTCTACGCTATGCATGGGCCTCCTTTTATATGCTCAAGGGTCTCCGACGGTGGCAACACATGAGGGTACAAATGTAAAACAGGAGTTGGTACACCTACTCGAGTGTCAGGTGCAAAATACCTAACTCGGCGGCAAGGGACAAAAGCAATAAATGCCCGTCGGTGTCGCCCAAACATTAACAGAGACCGTCAGTGCGCCTCCGCTTCGCCACGATGGCAAGCTTGTCGTGCCGCTTATCGCTGCTCTCCGCTGGCTGCACAGCCTCTCTCGACGCAGCGCATGGAACGGTCCCATGGCGACACGTCGCTGGATGAGCTGGAGCGGAGATGGAGAGAGGTTGCTTGCGCGGCAAGCGCCTTTGCTGCGGACGAATCTTTGTCGCGTCCGAGGCTTGTCGCGCTCGAGCCTTCCGGCAAGCTCCTCTTGCCGGGGCCTTGTCTTCTGCATGCCTTGAGTGGCCTTCCCGACAAGCTCCTCTTGCCGGGCCTTGTCTTCTTAATCAAATACTTTGTTCTTGAATGGCTCCAAAGGAACCACGGAGGATCTTGGCGGTGACGAGGCAAACCCTGTCGCGGGGTGCTGCAACTGTCCGTGCACGAGTACGGGATACTAGGGTACCCCTACTCTAGTACACCGACAGGAGCCCCCGGGCCTGGGCCGTACACGGTGCCGAGCGCTGTCGGGCCAGGCCCAAAACAGTGCACGGGCACACGTGGCCTCGACCACGTCGCAACTCGCCCCGGACCCACCACGATCCCCACTAACGGCACGCACTGGACGTGGCGTCGTGCGAGAGATCGTGGGCGTGGTCGTGGGGATTCTTTATTAGGAAAAGCGGGCGTCCCCCCTCCCCTCTTTATAAGCGGAGGAAACAGGGGCAGGCCGTCCACTCTGCCATCGCTGTCTTGTCAAGAAAACCACCGCCGCTCCCCTCTTCTTCTCCGGTGCGAAGAGAGCAGCGCCCCGCCCCCTTTCGCCACAAGCGCGCTCACCGCCGTCGGCCTCCTCCGCCGCCCTCGCCATGGCTCCGAAAGCCGACAAGGAGAAGGGCGTCAAGTCGGCCGAAGCGCAGCGGCTCGCGGCGCTGCGCAAGGAGCGGGCCATATTCTCCCCACAGCTCGGCGCAAGGGAGCTGCGGGACGTCTTCTACCTCTTTTGGTCGACGGAGACGCGTGCGCATCCGCGCACGAAGGTACTCCCCGCCTCTGCTTCCGATTTGGCCCCAACTGGGTACCCCTTTTTCGCTCTTTTCTTCTATTGCGGGCTTTGCCCGCCCTTTTCTGAGTTCTTCTGCGACATCATGAACACCTTTGGCCTCCGCCTCCTTGATTTCACCCCCAACACCGTCTTGACCATGGCAGTTTTCGCGCATCTTTGCGAAAACTTTGTCGAAGTCCACCCAAATGTGGCACTCTTCCGCCATTTCTTCGTGCCGCGCGTCGAGAGAGGAGAGCCACTTGCCGGAGGGATAGCTTGGGTCTCCAGGATCGGCAAGAAAGAAGCCTACCTGGAAGGAGAGTTCCGCAACAAGTGGGAGGAGTGGAGAGCCAACTGGTGTTGGCTCGTAGAGGAGAACTCGCAGCCCTTCACTGCCGTGCGCCAAACCCCAATAGTGCGCGGCAGAGATATGAGTAACTTGGCGCGGGAGGATGCGAAGCTGAAGATAGCTGTGACCCAGATTTTGCGCCTCAGGCTTGCCGGGTTAACCGTAGGCGCAGTTGGCGCAGATTTCCTTCGCCGCCCGACGCATCTCCCTTGCGAGAGAGGAGGAGGCCTGCTTGGGAGTTCCAAAATGCGGCAGACATTATGAGGTTGCGCCCGGGCCTGAACTGGAACTTCACCGTCTTGGAGCTGGATGCGATGTTGCTCGAGCTGTTCAAGAACGACCCGACCACCTGAGTGGTTTAGGTTGCCGAGGGGTCGTCCCTTTGTGCAACAACTCGGCGCTCGACCGCATCCGCGCCATGATGCCGTTGTGCGACTCCCATGGGATCGTTCCAACCTGGTAGGAGCCCCCCGACGAGGTCGTGCAGCAGTTCTTCGACGACTTGGAAGAAGTGCCGATCCGCTCCGACGAGCAGAAAAGGCTCACCCGCGACACCACCGACGAGGAGATGGCGCGGATTGCCACCATGGTGGAGGAGGCGGCAGCAGCCGCTGCCGCTGGAGCCTTCGAGTATACCGTGGAGGAGGCGGACACTGTGAAGGCGGCAAGCCTTGCCGAGCGAGGGGAGGTCGTCGGCGAGGACGAGCTTGTCGAGCCCGAGGCCGGGTCGAGTGGACCCGCCGAGGGCGCTTCTTCTCCACCACCCAGCGACTTGCCGCCAGTGAGCCCGGCTCCGCTGAAGAGGCGTCTCCGCAAGGCCGGAGACGAGTCGGGCGGCAGATCGCCCACAAGAAGCAGCGCGACGCGCTTCTACCGCTGGAAAGCGAGGTTGCCGTGGGGCGCCTCGGCTGCGGGCGACAATCGGGCGGGATCTTCTCGAGCCACCGCCGACGCCTCCGCCAAGCGGCCACGAGCCCACTCCCGCCTCGTCACACCGGAGGCGAGCCGGAGTTTGACTTCTCCGCACTCAGCTCCGAGGAGGAAGGCGAAGAGTAAGCTCTTGAGATTGTGCTTGTATTTCTTCAATTTTATTGCTTCATCTTGAATCTGATTTGCTTCGCTCCAGACTCTTTCCTTCTCACGACGCTGGCCCAGAGAGCGTCGAAGAGGGCCAAGATTCCGACGGTCGTCGTTGAGGACGATTCCCTGTGGCAACAGGGACGCGTCGAGACCCCTTGCCGGACCGGCAACCCTTCCTCGAGCAGCCCGACAGCCCCCAGGAGTAAGTGTGCAGTTTCTCCTTACTATTAGGTGTGCAAGGGTGCCCTTTCTCCGTTGATACCTGACTGTTTGCTTGTGTAGGAGAAGAGCAGCCTCATCAGGAGGGCTCGGAAGCCGCCCCCGAGATCCTGTCTGCTGCCACTACGCCGCCAAGGGAGGATTCTCCGGCAAGGGAGCGCCCTCCGACAAGGGAGGCCACTCCGGCAAGGGAGGCTACCCGGCAAGGGACGGCGCCAGTGACCCTCCAGTGGTCGAGGCCATGGCTGCGGATCCCGTTGCAGGTAATTTCCTTACACGAAAATCTCCCTTGGGCTTGCTTTCTTTTGTTTCTCTTTTTGAACATTTGCTTGACTGCTCTTTCTTCGTCTAACGCAGAGCCGATGGAGGTCGAGGCTGCCGGGCGAGAGGAGGCAAGGCAACACCGACGAGGACGCCGTCGAGGAAGAAGAGGTCGTCGCTGTGGAAGAAGAGGCCGTCGCCAACGAGCCTGTTGGCGAGAAGGCCACCGAGGCCGCCGACGCAGAAGCTGGCGAGGGGTCGGGCGATCAGACCGACGGCCCCGAGGCCGCAGGGAGCGCCAGGCGCTACACCGACAACCGACTCCCAGCTGTTGTTCGTCGGGCCAGTTCGAGGAGCCCCAGCCCAGCGCCTACCAAGGCCGGCGAGGGTGTCTTCATCAAGCTCCCACAGTAACCGAGCTCAGGCGCCGGTCGAGGAGAGACCTTGACGGCGAAGCTACTCGCCTCTGGGCTGATCTTTGGTGGACGCGCCAAGCAGCAGCGCGTAGTCTGAGGAGGAGCAGCTTTGTCGCTCTACCGCGCCCGGCCAAGTTGGAGTCCCGGGAAGCACTTGTCGCGAGGGCAGGAGCGGACATGGAGAAGCGCCAGAAGAGCTCCGAGCGCCAACCAAGAAGCTCTCCATGACGTAGCAGAAGTGCGGGGCAACTTGAGAAGAGCGCACGGCCTTTATCCTTGAGAAGGCCGCGGCTGAGGAGGAGCAGCGGCTGGTTGCCGAGAAGCTCTCCGCGCAGGAAAGCGAGCTGGCGCAGCGGAAGGTCAATCTGGACAGCCACGAAGAAGACCTTGCCGCGCGCGAGGAGTCACTTACGGGCGCCAGAAGCGAAGGATGTTGCCGCAGCCGCCGAGGCCGCCAAGGAAGAGCTGAAGGCGAGGGTGGCACACCGAGGCCAGCCTCAAGAAGAGCGGCGAAGAGCTTGCCGCGCTTAAGCATGAGCTTGAAGGATGCCTACACTCTTGGCGAGCTGCGAGTCGTCTCGCTGATAGGGGCAAGGAGCTCGGCGCCGCCAAGGATTCCAAGGCGGATCTTGAGCTGAATGACCACTCACGCAGACGTTGGACGGCGCCAGAGAGCGGGAGGTGGGTTTGTTGGAGGCGATCAAGGCCAAGGAGGAGCTGCTAGCGAATGCTGCCTCCATCCGAGCACCTTGAGGGAGAGCGTGGAGCACCGGGTGAAGGTCTTGTGGACACCGCCGCCGACATCCACAACGAGCTGATGGAGCTGGGGATGACGGACCTTGCATACTCCTCCGACGAGCATCTCCAACCCAGCGCCAAACTCAGCTTATTCTTCAAAGGCGTGGCGACGGGTCTCCAGCGACTCCGGGAAGAGGTCCCAAAGCAGCTGGCCGAGGAATCACGCCAGATATGTGCAGGAGCCCTCGAGAAGGTGTTGATAAAGGTGGCCTTCCACAATCCGGGCCTCAACCTTAACGGCGTCCTCGAGATCCTTGCCGCCAGATGCCAACGTGGAGGAGCTCAAAGCCCTTGTCGCACCCATTGTGGACAAGGTGAACAAGATCAAGCGGATTGAGGCGACCCGGCGTGAACTAGGCCGCCAACTTTATCTTTCCCTTGTCGCTGCGATCATGTTTAGAACACTTTGTTAGATCAGCGACAAGTTATTTTGTAATATACTCTATCGTGGCGATCAATGCAACGTTATTTCCTCTACTTGATTCCTTCCTTTATGCGTTTACGCCTTACGCATTTGGGGGACTTGTCGGTGCGGGCACTTTTGTCATGGCCGAGTCTTGAACGTCGGCAACGCCTTTGGCGGTGCCGCCTCCAACAAGCAACCTTGTCGCGACTAGCTGCAGCTCACTTAAGTTGTTGAGCGGACTCGAAACAAAGTAAGGGCGCGACTAGCCGCGAGTTGGTTCCTCTGCGCACAGGTTTTCCATACAAAGTACTATCGTTTGAGGAAGATAACTTAAAAATTTAAGAACTGATTGCTCAAACTTTGGCAACTTAGCTTTTACATCTCTTGTTTCCCGATGAGGCGAAACTTCTTGACGGTGCCTGGTCCATAGTATTATCATCCTCTCCTTCCCCTGGTTAACTTGTGCGTGAGGAGCCTTCCTTTCTTTGAGAAAAGAGAAAGAAGAGGAAATAAAGTTATGGAGCCTAGCGGCTCGATTTTGCTTACGGTGTGGTTGCTGCACAAAGTGTTAGTCAAAACATGCAATAAAATGATGAAAGCATGAATTTGACAATTTGTGCGCAACACATGAGCTTCTTGATGCACGGGTCTGCGCCCGGCTTTGTACAAAGGATTACATGCAACAGCGGCAAGACTTGTACAAAAGGTGGTTGCAGGCAGGTTACAGCAACCGCGCCCTATGGGTAAAACTTACGAAGATGCTCAATGTTCCAGAGTTGCTCACCGGAATGCCATCTTCGGTCTCAAAGCGGACAGCGCCAGCCTAGTGACTTCGTTTCACCCGATAAGGGCCCTCCCACTTGGCGCTTGACTTGTTTGAATTCTTGGCGGACTGAACGGCGCCCGAAGAACAAGGTCGCCTTCCTCGAGACTTCGGCACTAACTCTGCGGCTATGGTAGCGACGCAAAGCTTGTCGGTAGCGGCGGCTCGCCTGACGGCTGAAGACGATCCTCCTCAAGGAGCAGCGTCATCTTGTCGCAGCTGCTCTTGCTCAAGCTCATCATAAGCGAGCCCTCGAGGCGATCCGTTATCTGAGTTCCGTGGGGAGAACTGCCTCTGCTCCATAGACTAGAGCAAAGGTGTGCGGCGGTGGCTCGATTTGGCATCGTCTGATCGACCAAAGAACCACCGGCAGCTCCTCGATCCAGTTTCTTCCGCACTTGTGCAGCCTGTCAAAAGTTCTGGTCTTGAGCCCCGCAGCACTTCAGCATTTGCCCCCTCTGCTTGACCGTTGCTTCTCGGGTGAGCAACGGAAGCAAAGCAGACCTTGGCGCCAAGATCTTGGGCGTCTTGCATGAAGGTGCGACTTCGTAAATTGTGTGCCGTTGTCGGTGATGATCCTGTTAGGGATTCGAAGCGGCAAACAATCGACTGAAGAACTTGATCGCCGATCTTGTCACCTTCCTCATCGCTTCCACTTCCGGCCACTTTGTGAACTTGTCGATGGCGACGTACAAGTACTCAAAGCCCCCAACAGCTCGGGGGAAGGGGCCGAGGATGTCGAGTCCCCAGACCGAAAATGGCCAGGATAAAGGGGTCGTCTGGAGAGCTTGAGCTGGCTTGTGTATCTGTTTGGAATGGAACTGGCACGCTTCACACTTGGTTACTTGTGCAGTTGCATCACGGAGGGCTGTCGGCCGGAAGAAACCTTCTTGGGAAAGCTTTGCGGCAAGTGCTCTTGCACCAATGTGGTGACCACATATGCCTCCGTGTATCTCTCGCCAACAGCTTACATCCATCTTCCCGGGAATACATTTCAATTTCACACCGTTGAGTCTTCTTACATGCAGTATGCTGTCGACAAACTGGTACATACTTGACTGCCGAGCTACTCTTTCCGCTTCTTCTTGCTCTTCGGGAAGTTCTCATGTCTGAAGGAAATGGACAATCTGCTGCGCCCATGCTGGAGCTTGTGGCTCGACAACAAGGACCAAAGGCACATCTGCTGCTGCGGGAACATCAGCTTCCACGGCAAGAACCTGCGGCCCTGCCGGAGCTTGATGCTCCCCGGCAAGCTTGCCGGAGCAAGACTTGTCGGGAGCGTCTGCTTCAACGAAACAAACCCTGGGGCCTGTCGGAGCAGACTGCCCCTCAGCACTGTTGGTGTTGATCTTGGGGACCTTTGCAACGACGGCTTCGGGAAGCTCTGTCGGAAAGTAGTCACCAGAGGTCAACTTCCTCTTCTTGCTTTGTCCAGTTGATGGTGTTACGGTTGGTTGAGTCAGCTTGAGCACGAAAATCCCTGGTTCCACAGGCAACTTAAGTGCGGCGCACTTTGACAGGCCGTCAGCAATATCATTATGAGCTCTTGGAACATGTTCCATTTGCAGGCCGTCAAAGTGCTCTTCTAGCTTCCTCACTTCATCAACGTAGGCTTCCATCAACGGACTCTGGTAGTCTTTGTTCACTTGGCGGACGACAAGCTGCGAGTCACCCTTGACAATAAGCTTTTTGATCCCAAGGTCCACTGCGATCTGAGACCGGCAAGCAAACCTTCATACTCTACGATATTGTTTGTCGCTTGCTCCTTGGGAAAGTGCATCTGGACTACGTACTTGAGGTGCTCTCCGGTGGGTGCGATAAGCAGCACGCCGGCACCGGCGCCTTGCAGCGAGAAGGCACCATCAAAGTACATCAGCCACTCTTTACTTGCTTCCTTGACGGGAATGCTCGTCTCCGGAATCTCTTCATCTGGTGTTGGCGTCCATTCTGCTATGAATTCTGCCAACGCTCTGCTTTGGATAGTTGATGTGCTTTCAAACTTGAGACCAAAGCTTGGCGGCTCAATGCCCACTCGACAATCCTGCCCGTTGCTTACGGATTACGCAGTATCCTCTTCAGCCGGAAAGCGAGTGACAAGCTGTGATCTCATGTGCTTGGAAGTAATGGCGCAGCTTTCTCGAGGCCATGAGGAGGCGAAAAGCAATTTTTGCACACCGTAGTACCTTGACCTAGCCCCTGCTGTGAGGGAACGACAAAGTAGACTGGGCGCCGCACCATCCTTTTACGCATCTGGTCATGTGTCTGCGCGGATTCGTCCTTGTCGGGACCAGAGCTTGTCGTGAAGCCCCCGCTTGTCATTTGGATGTGCTTGCCGTGGTTCTGGCTCGTCATCCGCCTCCCTCTCCGCTACTAACGCAGCACTAACCACTTGATTGGTTGCTGCTATATTTAGCGCCCACTTCTCTTGTGGCTTAGGTGCGACAAGTGTTGGAGTGGAGGACAGGTATCTCTTCAAGTCCTGCAGCGCAGCCTCCGCCGAGTCCATTTTACTGGACCTGCCTTTTTCAAAATCTTGAAAAATGGCAGGGCGCGCTCAGCAGACCTAGAAATAAACCTGCTAAGAGCAGCTACGCAACCGGCAAGTCTTCGTACATCCTTGATGTGCTTTGGTGCTTCAATCTGCTCAATGGCCTTGATCTTGTCGGGTTTAGCTTCAATCCCTCGTTGAGACACGAAGAACCCGAGAAGCTTGCCGGAAGGGACTCCAAACACGCACTTCTCGGGGTTGAGCTTAAGGTTGATCTTGCGCAGATTTGCAAAGGTCTCGTCCAAATCTTGAACCAGAGTTGCTTTGTCCTTGCTTTTGACCACCATGTCATCCATGTAGGCTTCTACATTTCTGTGCATTTGCAGCTCAAAAGCATCATGGACTACCCTCGCAAATGTTGAACCAGTATTCTTCAAACCGAAAGGCATCCGTATGAAACAGTATGTGCCACATGGTGTGATGAATGCGGTTTTCTCCTCATCTTCTTCAGCCATGAAGATCTGATGGTATCCTGAGTATGCATCAAGAAACGAAAGCAAATCACATCCAGCCGTGGAGTCAACAATCTGGTCAATGCGCCGCAAGGGAAATGGATCTTTGGGACAAGCTTTATTAACATCCGTGAAGTCAATACAAAGTCTCCATTTTCCATTTGCTTTGGCGCATACGACTACAGGATTAGCCAACCACGTGGGATGGAGCACTCCTCGACAAGGCCTGCTGCTTCCGGTTTCTTGATCTCTTACGCTCACAATTCTTCGCGCTCCACCGCTTGCTTCACGACTTTTTGCTTGACGGGCCGTGCATGAGGACAAACGGCGGCGGTGCTCAATCACTTTCACAGGAACACCAGGGATGTCGACGGTTGCCATGCAAACACGTCGACATTCGCCCGCAGGAAAGCAACGAGCGCGCCTTCCTATTTAGGGTCGGCGAGGCAATCGATGGTAAAGGTACCACCGGTGCCGTCCTCCTTGGCGGGCACCTTCTTGGTCTTTGGCGGAGCCACCATCTTCTTGCACTTGCCGGTGGAGCTCGATGGTGCGTCCTCGTGAGTGGCGCAGCCTTCGCGAAGAGGTGCGCTTGCGGAGTGAGAATCGAGCCCTTCCGGACTTGGACTTCGTCTTCTTCCCCCCGGGAGCTTCAGCGGCAAGTGTTTGGCAATCTGTCGCGGCTGCTGCATCCCGGTAGATCTTGTCGGCACAGATAAGGGCATCCTTCTTGTCGCCATGGACCGAGATGACGCTTATCGGGCCTGGCATCTTGAGTAAGTTGTAGGCGTAGTGAGAGGCTGCCATGAACTTGGCGAGTGCCGGATGGCCAAGTATCCCATTGTAAGGCAACGGGAAATCGGCAACGTCGAATGTGACCCTCTCAGTCCTAAAGTTCAGCTCGCTGCCAAATGTTACCGGCAACGTAATCTTCCCCTTTGGCTCGCTCCTTCCCGGATTGATTCCTTGGAAAGTGTCGGTCTCTTCGAGCTCGCTGTCAGGATTTGAAGCTTGGAGCACCGCGGAGGAGATCAGATTCAAGCCGCCCGCCGTCAACCAGCATTTTGGTGACCTTGAGGTTGCGGATGGTTGGTGATACCAACATCGGCAGGCACCCGACCGCATGATTATGCGATCAGGGTGGTCCTCAATATCAAAAATGATAGGCGTCTTGGACCACTTCGAGGCTTGCGTGACTCTACGGATGGTTCCGCTGCATTGACCTCCGCATCCATTGCTTGAGTTGGCGGTGGGAGGTATGCGGGAAGCACCTCCGTCAACGCAGAAGGACCTCTGTGGCTTTACGAAACTCCTGCTCATCGGGCGTCGTCGTCTTCCATATCTTCGTCGTCGTCATCATCTTCATCCTTGTCGCCGCCGGGAGGTCTGCATCTCCTTACGCTGCTTGGCCTTGCCTTGGCGTCCTCCCCGGCCGGGCGTTTTTGCTTGCTCCCCGGCACCTTCCTGGGCCTTCTCCTTGTCGCGCGCTCGTACTCAGCTCTCGATGTTCGACAAGCTGCTCGACCTTCTTGCAGCTCACGGAGGTTGTGGCCCTTAGTGCGGTGGATCTTGCGATGCGCTTGCGGAGCTGTCACCGCTTGTCGGCGGCCGCCACCGACCGGTGGTGGTTGGCGTCGGCAACCTCCTTGCCGGAGCCACCAGCCTTGGCCTTCTTGTCGCCACCTCCGTTGCGGACTGCTCAACAGCTAGCACTTCTCTACCTTTCTTCTTCCTGTTGCCTCGCCGCGGCCCTTCTTTGCCGGCGGTGTCCTCCTTGTCGAGATCTTGCTTCCGCATTCTCTCTGGAGTCTCCTCCCTTCCTCGGTAGCGTGCACACTTGTCGACCAAGGCGTACAGCTCATCGGCGTCCTTGACTTTGCACATCGCCATCTCCTCCCTCATCCTGCGGTTCCACACATTACGATGAAATGCACCGATCACCTTGGCAGGGTGGACGTCACGGGATGTTGTGCTTGTACACGGCTGAATCTCTGAATGAACTTGCTGAGGGACTCTCCTTCCTTCCGGGCGAGCACATGAAGGTCACTCTCTTAGCCATGAGGCTTGTGGCCACCTGTGAAGGCGCCAACAAACTGATGGCACAGATCTGCCCAAGAGGATATGGAGCTGTCCGGCAAGTGCATGAGCCAAGATCTGACGTTGGGCTTGAGCACGAGCGGGAAGTAGTTGGTGAGGATCTTGTCGTCCCGGCCCCCCGCAACCTGCACCGCGATGGTGTAGATGCTGAGGAACTCCGACGGATGCTTCCTGCCATCATACTTCTCCGGCACATCTGGTTTGAAGTTTTTCTGGCTGGGCCACTGGACTTGCCGCAGCTCACGAGTGAACGCAGGGCAACCTACCGCGTACGGCAAGTCGCCTGGCTCCTCCGGCACGCACACGTCAACAGAAGGCCCAGCGCGCTTGTCGGACTGACGTCGCGCTTCTCTCCGGCGCTCGATGCGAGTTCGAGCGTCCTCTTGTTGTCGCTCATGAAGAACTTGGCGCTGATCGCTGCGAGCTCGCGGATCCGACGGCAGCGGTGGAGTCATTGCCGAGGTGGATCCGGTGAGTCGGCGATCTTGGCCTTCGTGGCGAAGAGTGCACGGTGGTTGCACCTCCGACGATCTTCCGCCACCGGCTCGTGCCTTGTCGTCTCGCCGTGGCAACGATGGCGTTGGTTGCCGCGGAGCGTCGCCGTTGGCAAAGCCGATGAGGCTCTGGATAGTGTCCCTCCACTCGTCGACCTTGTCGGCCGTTGGAGGGTAGTCGAGGAGCTTCTGCTGGAGTAGTGGGTGGCATTGGCGAACGGTGCGAGGAGCGGGATATGCTCGGACTTCTAACTACGTTAGAAGGAGCAGCACCCCGTCCGGGCGACCATATCTCACTCATGCCCGGCATGTTGGCGCGCATGCTGGTCTTGAGGGTCTCGATCCAACGAGCGTATGGCATTATGGACGCCATGGCGTTGTTGGTCCCGTCTCTGAGATGGGCGCGGGGATGGGCGACGCCGAGGTTTGCGGGGCCTTGTCCTTGGACTTGGCAACGTCGCGAACACCTGCCGTCGGCGCCCGTTCCTCCGCCAGCGTCTGCCCCACCACCCGTTTGCTGCGGCGAGGGTGGGTACGACGCGGACGGCTCTGCTGCCGCCGAAGCCTTCTTCTTCGGTGGCATGTTGAGGAAGATGTTGAGGACGCTGCTCATGTGAATGTCGGATCGGATTCACACGGCCTCGACGCCCCCTACCTGGCGCGCCAAAGATGTCGGGGAGGCTGATCGTACCCACGAGCACCTATGGGGCCGGCGGACCAGGCCCCTTTGTGGTTCGGAGGGGGCGGAGATCGCACGAAGAGCGGATCGAGGCGAGACACACGAGCAGTTTACCCAGCTACGGAGCTCTCCGGCGAGATAAAAATCCTACTGCTGAGTGTTTGGTGTATTGTGTTCTTGCTCGGGCGCGATGAGGGCTACAAAACCTAAGCGTGGCGTATCTGGTCTCTAGTGAGTCGAATGAACCAAACTTCGAACCCCTCTACTTTGCGCATGGGCCTCCTTTTATATGCTCAAGGGGTCTCCGGCGGTGGCAACACAAAGTAGGGTACAAATGTAAAACAGGAGTTGGTACACCTACTCGAGCGATTACAGTGCAAAATACCTAACTCTGACGGCAAGGGACAAAAGCAATAAATGCCCATCAGTGTCGCCCAAACAGTGCAATAGAGACCGTCAGGTGCGCCTCCGCTCGCCACGATGGCAAGCTTGTCAACGCCGCTTATCGCTGCTCTCCGCTGGCTGCACAGCCTCTCGACACGCGCGCATGGAACGGTCCCATGGCGACACGTCGTTGGATGAGCTGGAGCGGAGATGGAGAGAGGTTGCTTGCCGCGGCAAGCGCCTTGCCTTGACGAATCTTTGTCGCGTCCGGAGGCTTGTCGCGCTCCGAGCCTTCCCGGCAAGCTCCTCTTGCGGGGCCTTGTCTTCTGCATGCCTTGAGTGGCCTTCCCGACAAGCTCCTCTTGTCGGGGCCTTGTCTTCTTAATCAAATACTTTGTTCTTGAATGGCTCCAAAGGAACCACGGAGGATCTTGGCGGTGACGAGGCAAACCCTGCCGCGGGGTGCTGCAACTGTCCGTGCACGAGTACGGGATACTAGGGTACCCCTACTCTAGTACACCGACATGTTGGTATGCGAAACCTTGACAAGCTTATTAAAGGAAATCATATCCTTGGTGATACGTCTCCAACGTATCTATAATTTTTGATTGCTCCATGCTACTTTATCTACTGTTTTGGACTATATTGGGCTTTATTTTCCACTTTTATATTATTTTTGGGACTAACCTCTTAACCGGAGGCCCAGCCCAGAATTGATGTTTTTTGCCTATTTCAGTGTTTCGAAGAAACGGAATATCAAACGGAATGAAACCTTTGGAAACGTGATTTTCTCACCGAACGTGATTCAGGGGACTTGGACCCTACTCCAAGGAATAAAAGAGGCGGTCACGAGGGTGGGGGCGCGTCCCCCTGCCTAGTGGGCCCCATGTTGCTCCACCGACGTACTCCTTCCTCCTATATATACCTACGTACCCCCAAACGATCAGGACAGGAGCCAAAAACCTAATTCCACCGCCGCAACTTCCTGTATCCACGAGATCCCATCTTGGGGCCTGTTCCGGAGCTCCGCTGGAGGGGGCATCCACCATGGAGGGCTTCTACATCATCACCATAGCCTCTCCATGAAGTGTGGGTAGTTTACTTCAGACCTACGGGTCCATAGTTAGTAGCTAGATGGCTTCTTCTCTCATTTTGGATCTCAATACAATGTTCTCCCCCTCTCTCATGGAGATCTATTCGATGTAATCTTCTTTTTGCGGTGTGTTTGTTGAGACCCATGAATTGTGGGTTTATGATCCAGCTTATCTATGAATAATATTTGAATCTTCTCCGAATTATTTTATGTATGATTGAGTTATCTTTGCAAGTCTCTTCGAATTATCCGTTTGGTTTGGCCAACTAGATTGGTAGTTCTTGCAATGGGAGAATTGCTTAGCTTTGGGTTCAATCTTGCGGTGTCCTTACCAAAGGATGTGAAAGGGTTGCAAGGCACGTATTGTATTGTTGCCATCGAGGATAACAAGATGGGGTTTTTATCATATTGCATGAATTTATTCCTCTACATCATGTCATCTTGCTTAAGGCGTTACTCTGTTTTAACTTAATACTCTAGATGCATGCTGGATAGCGGTCGATGAGTGGAGTAATAGTAGTAGATGCAGAATCGTTTCGGTCTACTTGTCTACGGCGTGATGCCTATATACATGATCATACCTAGATATACTCATAACTATGCTCAATTACATCAATTGCTCAACAGTAATTTGTTCACCCAATCAGTAGAATACTTATGCTCTTGAGAGAAGCCACTAGTGAAACCTATGGCCCCGGGTCTATTCTCATCATATCAATCTCCATCACTTTTATACTTGCTTTGTTTTTACTTTGCCTTTTACTTTTCACTTTGCATCTCTATACCAAAAATACCAAAAATATTATTTATCATCTCTATCAGATCTCACTCTCGTAAGTGATCGTGAAGGGATTGAAAACCCCTAATCACGGTTGGTTGCGAGGAGCTATCGTTTTGTGTAGGTACGAGGGACTTGTGTGTGGCCTCCTACTGGATTGATACCTTGGTTCTCAAAAACTGAGGGAAATACTTACGCTACTTTGCTGCATCATCCTCTCCTCTTCGGGGAAATCCAACGCAGTGCTCAAGAGGTAGCAAGAAGAATTTCTGGCGCCGTTGCCAGGGAGGCTCACGCAAGAGAAAATCAACCATACCAAGTACCCATCACAATCCCTGTCTCTCGCATTACATTATTTGCCATTTGCCTCTCGTTTTCCTCTCCCCCACTTCACCCTTGTCGTTTTATTCGCCCTCTCTTTCCCAATCTCCTCCTCTTTTTCCCGTTGCCTTTTCTTCGTCCGCTTGTTTGCTCGTGTGTTGGATTGCTTGTTTGTCGCGATGGCTCAAGATGCTACCAAATTGTGTGACTTCACCCATACCAACAATAATGATTTCCTTAGCACTCCAATTGCTCCTCTTGCCAATACTGAATCTTGTGAAATCAATACTGCTTTGTTGAATCTTGTTATGAATGATCAATTCGCCGGCCTTCCTAGTGAAGATGCCGCTACTCATCTGAATAGCTTCGTTGATTTATGTGATATGCAAAAGAAAAAAGATGTCGATAATGATGTCGTTAAGTCAAAGCTATTTTCTTTTTCCCTTAGAGATCGTGCTAAAGCGTGGTTTTCATCTCTGTCTAAAAATAGTATTGATTCTTGGAACAAGTGCAAAGATGCTTTTATCTCTAAGTATTTTCCTCCCGCTAAGATTATCTCTCTTAGGAACGATATTATGAATTTTAAGCAACTTGATCATGAACATGTTGCACAAGCTTGGGAGAGAATGAAATTAATGATACGTAATTGCCCTACTCATGGTTTGAACTTGTGGATGATTATACAAAAAATTTATGCGGATTGAATTTTGCTTCTAGAAATCTTTTAGATTCGGCATGGGAGGCACTTTCATGGAAATCACTCTAGGAGATGCTACTAAACTTCTAGACAATATTATGGTTAATTATTCTCAATGGCACCTTTGAAAGATCTACTAATAAAAAGTGCATGCGATAGAAGAAATTAATGTTTTGAGTGGAAAGATGGATGAACTTATGAAATTATTTGCTACTAAGAGTGTTTCTTCTGTTCCTAATGATATGCCTTTGTCTACTTTGATTGAGAATAATAATGAATCTATGGATGTGAATTTTGTTGGTAGGAATAATTTTGGTAACAACGCAGCATTATAGAGGGAATTTTAATCCTAGGACTTATCCTAGTAATCCTTCTAATAATTATGGAAATTCCTACAACAACTCTTATGGAAATTTTAATAAGATGCCCTCTGAATTTGAGAATAGTGTTAAAGAGTTTATGAATTCACAAAAGAATTGTAATGCTTTGCTTGAAGAGAAATTGCTTAAAGTTGATCATTTGGCTAGGAACATTGATAGAATTTCTCTTGAGGTTGATTATTTAAAGCTTAGATCTATTCCTCCTAACCATAATATCAATGAGTCTCTCAAAGCTATGAGAATTTCCATTGATGAGTGCAAAGAAAGAATCGCTAGGATGCGTGCTTCCAAAGATACCTTTATTAAAGTGTGTTCTTGTAATTCCGATGAAAATCAAGATGAAGATCTAAAAGTTATTGATGTGTCCCCCATTAAATCTTTGTTTTGCAATATGAATCTTGATGAAACTGAATATGATCTTCCTTTACCTAGAAGGCGTTCTAAGAATTTGGAGTTTTAGATCTTGATGATGAAATTGATAAGTGTGGGATTGAAAGAAATAAAAACCTAGATGTTGCTAAACCCACTATTTTGGATCCCAAGGAATTTAATTATGAAAATTTCTCTTTAATTGATTGTATTTCCTTGTTGCAATCTGTGCTAAATTCTCCTCATGCTTATAGTCAAAATAAGGCCTTTACCGAACACATTGTTGATGCCTTGATGCAATCTTATGAAGAAAAACTTGAGTTGAAAGTCTCTATCCCTAGAAAGCTATATGATGAGAGGGAACCTACTATTGAAATTAAAATTAAAAATTATGAGTTTCATGCTTTGTGTGATTTGGGTGCTAGTGTCTCTACTATCCCCAAAACTTTGTGTGATTTGCTAGATTTCCGTGACTTTGATGATTGCTCTCTGAACTTGCATCTTCCGGATTCCACTATTAAAAAGCCTATGGGAATAATTAATGATGTTCTTATTGTTTCAAATAGGAATTATGTGCCCGTAGATTTTATCGTTCTTGATATAGATTGCAATCATTCATGTCCTATTATTCTTGGTAGACCTTTCCTTAGAACGATTGGTGCAATTATTGATGTGAAGGAAGGGAATATTAGATTCCAATTTCCCTTAAAGAAGGGCATGGAACACTTCCCTAGAAAGAAAATAAAATTACCATATGAATCTATCATGAGAGCCACTAATGGATTGCCTACCAAAGATGGCAATACCTAGATATATCCTTGCTTTTATGCCTAGCTAGGGGCGTTAAACGATAGCGCTTGTTGGGAGGCAACCCAATTTTATTTTAGTTTTTTTGCTTTTGTTTCTGTTTAGGAATAAATAATCCATCTAGCCTATGTTTAGATGTGGTTTATGTTTTAATTAGTGTTTGTGCCAAGCTAGACCTATTGGATCTTCTTGGATGATAGTTATTTGATCTTGTTGTAGTTTCCAGAAACTTTGCGCTCAGTGCCCGAATTATTAAAAATCACCAGAACGTGATAAAATACTGATTCCAATTGCTGCTGATCAATAAACAAATTTTCTAGGTCGTCTAATTTTGGTATATGTTTTGAGTTCCAGAAGTTTGCGTTAGTTACAGATTACTACAGAATGTCCTGTTTTTGACAGATTCTGTTTTTCGTGTGTTGTTTGCTTATTTTGATGAATCTATGGCTAGTAAAATAGTTTATAATCCATAGATAAGTTGGAATACAGCAGGTTTAACACCGATATAAATAAAGAATGAGTTCATTACAGTACCTTAGAGTAGTCTTTTGTTTTCTTTCTCTAATGGAGCTCACGAGATTTCTATTGAGTTTTGTGTTGTGAAGTTTTCAAGTTTTGGGTAAATTCTTTTGATGGATTATGGAACAAGGAGTGGCAAGAGCCTATGGAACCCCCAAGATGATCCAAGGACACCAAAAAGTCAAAGCTTGGGGATGCCCCGGAAGGCATCCCCTCTTTCGTCTACTTCCATCGTTAATTTACTTGGAGCTATATTTTTATTCACCACATGATAAGTGTTTTGCTTGGAGCGTCTTGTATTATTTGCGTCTTTGCTTGTTAGTTTACCACAATCATCCTCGCTGTACACACCATTTGAGAGAGCCATACATGAATTGGAATTTGATAGAATGCACACAGTGCTTCACTTATATCTTTTGAGCTTGATAGTTTTGCTCATAGTGCTTCACTTATATCTTTTGAGCTTGATAGTTTTGCTCATAGTGCTTCACTTATATATTTTGAGCGTGATAATTTCTGGTCTAGTGCTTCACTTAAATCTTTTAGAGCACGGTGGTGGATATGTTTTAAAGAAACTATTGGTCTCTCATGCTTCGCTTAGATTATTTTGAGAGTCGTTAATAGCATGGTAATTTGCTTAAAATTAATATAGTTGGTATTCAAGATATGTGAAACTTTCTTTTGAGTGCGTTGAATACTAAGAAAAGTTTGATACTTGACAACTGTTTTGAGATATGGAGGTGGTAATATTAAAGTCGTGCTAGTTGGGTGATTATGAATTTAAAGAATGCTTGTGTCGAAGTTAGCAAATCCCGTAGCATGCACGTATGGTTAAAGTTGTGTAACAAATTTGAAACATGAAGAGTACCTGGCTTATGCATCCTTATGAGTGGCAGTCGGGGGACGGCGATGGTCTTTTTCCTACCAATGTATCCCCTAGGATCATGCGCGTAGTACTTGATTTTTGATGACTTCTAAATTTTTGCAATAAGTATATGAGTTCTTTTGACTAATGTTGAGTCCATGGATTATCGCACTTTTACCTTTCCGCCATTGCTAGCCTCTTGACACCGTGCATTGCCCTTTCTCACCTTGAGAGTTGGTGCAAACTTCGCGGTGCATCCAAA
The DNA here is from genome assembly GCA_021605145.1 of Aegilops bicornis. Classification (NCBI taxonomy): domain Eukaryota; kingdom Viridiplantae; phylum Streptophyta; class Magnoliopsida; order Poales; family Poaceae; genus Aegilops; species Aegilops bicornis. The sequence goes on along the minus strand of CM038670.1, from coordinate 157,905,189 downwards.
CCCCGTGATATGATACGCTCTATCACACATAAACCTCCTTATATCTTCCTCAAAACAGCCACCATACCTACCTATTATGGCATTGCCATAGCCATTCCGAGATATATTGCCATGCAACTTTCCACCGTTCTGTTCATCATCATGATGACATACTTTACTTTTGTCATATTGCCATTGCATGATCATGTAGATGACATCATATTTGTGGCAAAGCCACCATGCATTATTTTTCATACATGTCACTCTTGATTCATTGCACCATCCCGGTACATCACGGGAGGCATTCATATAGAGTCATATCTTGTTCTAGTTTGAGTTGTAATCCTTATGTTGTAATCAATAGAAGTGTGATGATCATCATTATTAGAGCATTGCCCAAAAAAAAGAGAGAGAGAAAGGCCAAAAAAATAAAGGCCCAAAAAAAAGAAAATAAATAAAGGGCAATGCTACTATCTCTTTTTCCACACTTGTGCTTCAAAGTAGCACTTTGTTCTTCATGCAGGGAGTCTCATATATTGTGCTTCAAAGTAGCACCTTGATCTTCATGTAGTGAGTCTCATATGTTGTGCTTCAAAGTAGCACCATGTTTTTCATATAGTGAGTCTCATAAGTTGTCTTTTTATACTAGTGCAAATTTTTCATTATAGAACTTGGCTTGTATATTCCTACGATGGGCTTACTTAAATGCCCTAGGTCTTCATGAGCAAGCAAGTTGGATGCACACCCACTAGTTTTCTTTTGTTGAGCATTCATTTATAGCTCTAGTGCATCCGTTGCATGGCAATCCCTACTTCTCATGTTGACATCAATTGATGGGCATCTCCACAGCCCGTTGATTATCCACGTCAATGTGAGACTTTCTCCTTTTTTGTCTTCTCCACAGAATCCCCATCGTTATATTCTATTCCACCCATAGTGCTATATCCATGGCTCACGCTCATGTATTGCGTGAAGGTTGAAAAAGTTTGAGATTATTGAAGTATGAAACAATTGCTTGGCTTGTCATCGGGGGTATAGAAGTTGGGAACATCTTTGTGTGACGAAAATGAAGCATAGCCTAACTATATGATTTTGTAGGGATGAACTTTCTTTTGCCATGCTATTTTGAGAAGACGTGATTACTTTGATTAGTATGCTTGAAGTATTACTATTTCTTTTATCAATATGAACTTTTTTTGTATTCATTCGGATCTGAATATTCATACCACAATTAAGAAAGATTTACATTGAAATTATGCCAAAGTATCACTCTGCATCAAAAATTCTCTTTTTATCATTTACCTACTCGAGGACGAGCAGGAATTAAGCTTGGGGATGCGATATGTCTCCAACGTATCTATAATTTTTATTGCTCCATGCTACTTTATCTACTGTTTTGGACTATATTGGGCTTTATTTTCCACTTTTATATTATTTTTGGGACTAACCTATTAACCGGAGGCCCAGCCCAGAATTGTTGTTTTTTGCCTATTTCAGTGTTTCGAAGAAAAGAAATATCAAACGGAGTCCAAAAGGAATGAAACCTTCGGAACCGTGATTTTCTCACCGAACGTGATTCAGGGGACTTGGACCCTACTCAAAGGAACAAAAGAGGCGGTCACGAGGGTGGGGCGCCCCCTAGGCGCGCCGCCTCGTGGGCCCCTGTTGCTCCACCGACGTACTCCTTCCTCCTATATATACCTATGTACCCCCAAGCGATCGGGACAGGAGCCAAAACCTAATTCCACCGCCGCAACTTCCTGTATCCACGAGATCCCATCTTGGGGCCTGTTAGGAGCTCCACGGAGGGCATCCACCACGGAGGGCTTCTACATCATCACCATAGCCTCTCCGATGAAGTGTGAGTAGTTTACTTCAGACCTACGGGTCCATAGTTAGTAGCTAGATGGCTTCTTCTCTCTTTTTGGATCTCAATACAATGTTCTCCCCCTCTCTTGTGGAGATCTATTCGATGTAATCTTCTTTTTGCGGTGTGTTTGTTGAGACCGATGAATTGTGGGTTTATGATCCAGCTTATCTTTGGATAATATTTGAATCTTCTCTGAATTCTTTTATGTATGATTGAGTTATCTTTGCAAGTCTCTTCGAATTATCCATTTGGTTTGGCCAAATAGATTGGTAGTTCTTGCAATGGAAGAAGTACTTAGCTTTGGGTTCAATCTTGCGGTGTCCTTACCCAGTGACAGAAAGGGTTGCAAGGCATGTATTGTATTGTTTCCATCAAGGATAACAAGATGGGGTTTTTATCATATTACATGAATTTATCCCTCTACATCATGTCATCTTGCTTAAGGCGTTACTCTGTTTTTAACTTAATACTCTAGATGCATGCTGGATAGCGGTCGATGAGTGGAGTAATAGTAGTAGATGCAGAATCGTTTCGGTCTACTTTTCTCGGACGTGATGCCTATATACATGATCATACCTAGATATACTCATAACTATGCTCAATTCTGTCAATTGCTCAACAGTAATTTGTTCACCCACTATAGAATACTTATGCTCTTGAGAGAAGCCACTAGTGAAACCTATGGCCCCCGGGTCTATTCTCATCATATCAATCTCCATCACTTTTATACTTGCTTTGTTTTTACTTTGCCTTTTACTTTTCACTTTGCATCTCTATACCAAAAATACCAAAAATATTATTCATCATCTCTATCAGATCTCACTCTCATAAGTGATCGTGAAGGGATTGACAACCCCTAATCGCGTTGGTTGCGAGGAGCTATCGTTTTGTGTAGGTACGAGGAACTTGTGCGTGGCCTCCTACTGGATTGAGACCTTGGTTCTCAAAAACTGAGGGAAATACTTACGCTACTTTGCTGCATCATCCTCTCCTCGTCGGGGAAATCCGACGCAGTGCTCAATAGGTAGCACTTGGCGTTAAGGATGTCATATTTGATAAGGATAGACTTTGCAGCGCTTGTCAAGCAGGTAAACAGGTTGGAGGGAGGCATCCCGTGAAGAACATCATGACCACAAGGAGGCCACTCGAGCTACTTCACATGGACCTCTTTGGTCCCAACGCCTACAAAAGTCTCGGTGGAAATTCTTTTGGTCTAGTTATAGTTGATGATTTTTCAAGATTTACGTGGATGTTCTTTCTCGATGATAAATCGCTGGTTCAAAATATCTTCAAAAACTTCGCTAGGAAGGCCCAAAATCAATTTGAAGTGAAGATCAAGAAGGTTCGCAGCGACAACGGAACGGAGTTCAAGAACGCAAATGTGGACACCTTTCTTGATGAAGAAGGGATTTCACATGAGTTCTCGGCTACGTACACACCTCAACAAAATGGAGTTGTTGAGAGGAACAACCGGACGCTCATTGAAATGGCGAGAACGATGCTTGATGAGTACAAGACGCCGAAGCACTTTTGGGCGGAAGCGGTTGAGACAGCTTGTCATGCAACAAATCGCTTGTATCTTCACAAGCTACTCGGCAAGACGGCATACGAGCTTCTCACCGGTAACAAACCCCAAGTTGGATACTTTCAAGTATTCGGCTCAAAGTGCTACATTTTTTATAAGCATCGTCGTTCTAAATTTGCTCCTAAGTCTCATGAAGGTTTCCTACTTGGCTATGGCTCAAACTCTCACACATACCGTGTCTACAACAATTTCACCCGAAAGGTTGAAGAAACGGTAGATGTGAAGTTTGATGAATCTAACGGCTCGCAAGTAGATAAACCGCCAATTGATGTAGGAGACAAAGACCCCTCGGAAGCAATTCAAGACTTGTCTATTGGCAAGATTCGACCAACGGAGGTGAAGGAGAGTACCTCGTCCGTCCAAGTGGAAGCTTCTACCTCAGGACAAGGTGAACCAAGAGTTGATATGGAAGCATCCACAAGCGGGACACACCAAGATGAAGAAAACGAGGAAGTGCACCAAGACGAACGTCAACAACCTCCTTATCCACCACGACAAGAGAACGACAACGCCAACAATGAAGAAGGCCAAGAAGAATAACAAGATGAAGAAGATGTTCAACCAAGACCCAAGCAAAAGCTTTCATGAGTTCGAGCAAGAATTGCTAAAGATCATCCCGTCGAGCAAATCTACAAAGATATCCAAACCGGGAAATCACTCGCTCTAAAACTCATTTAGCTAACTTTTGTGAACACTATTTATTCATCTCTAGCATTGAACCTATGAAGGTTGAAGAAGCATTGGAAGATCCGGACTGGATAAACGCTATGCATGAAGAGCTACACAACTTTGAGAGAAATCAAGTGTGGACATTGGTTGAGAAGCCCGACAACAACCAAAACATCATCGGTACTAAATGGGTGTTTCACAACAAGCAAGATGAAGATGGACAAGTAGTTCACAACAAAGCACGTCTCGTCACCCAAGGCTACACACAAGTCGAAGGTATGGACTATGGTGAGACTTATGCTCCCGTTGCTAGACTTGAGTCCATTCGCATCTTACTTGCCTATGCTAATCACCATTATATCACCTTGTACCAAATGGACATTAAAAGTGCTTTTCTAAATGGTGAAATTGAGGAGGAAGTTTATGTAAAGCAACCTCCCGGCTTTGTCAATCCTAAGAAACCTGATCATGTCTACAAACTTCACAAAGCTCTTTATGGTCTTAAACAAGCTCCTAGAGCATGGTATAAATGCTTGACCAAGTTCCTTATTGAAAAAGGCTTTGAAATTGGTAAAATTGATTCTACTCTTTTTACAAAAAGGGTTAATGGGAAACTATTTGTATGTCAAATTTATGTTGATGATATTATATTTGGTTCTACTAACCCTCATTTTAGTGAAAAGTTTGGGAAGCTAATGTTGGAGAAGTTTGAGATGTCTATGATGAGTGAACTCAAATTCTTTCTTGGTTTGCAGATCAAGCAAACTAAGGAAGGTACCTTTGTCTCTCAAACGAAGTACACCAAGGACTTATTCAAGAAGTTCAATATGCAAGAATGCAAAGGTATGACTACACCCATGCCTACTAGTGGACATCTTGATTTGACCAAAGATGGTGAACCGGTTGATCAAAAAGTTTATCGCTCTATGATTGGTTCATTGTTATATCTATGTGCTTCACATCTCGATATAATGCTAAGTGTGTGCATGTGTGCACGATATCAAGCTGCTCCTAAGGAATGTCATCTTAAGGCCGTGAAAAGGATAGTGAGATACTTAATCCATACACCAAATTTTGACATTTGGTATCCTAAGAGGTCCTCTTTCGATCTTGCTGGCTACTCCGACTCGGACTATTCCGGTGACAAGGTTGATAGAAAGTCCACTTCGGGTACTTGTCAATTTCTTGGTAGATCTCTTGTATCTTGGTCTTCCAAGAAACAAAACTCGGTATCCTTATCCACCACCAAAGCGGAATACATTGTCAGCTGGTTCATGTTGTGCTCAATTACTTTGTATGACCCAAACTCTTAAAGATTATGGGATATATGTGAAACATGTTCCATTACTTTGTGACAATGAAAGTGCTATCAAGATTGCTCACAATCCCGTGCAACACTCTCGAACTAAGCATATTGAAGTTCGTCATCATTTTATTCGAGATCATGTTTCTAAGGGTGACATTAATCTCAAGCATGTTCGCACCGACAAGAAATTAGTGGATATATTCACTAAACCACTTGATGAGAAAGTGTTTTGCAGGTTAAGAGGAGAATTGAACATCATTGATGCTTCAAACTTGGAGTAGGAACTCCATGGGATACATGCAAGACCTGAGCTTATGACTAATCCTTGATATTTCTCTTATGATGATTATCTTATGTCTTGGATATATTTGCATCTTGCATGTTATCTAACCCCTGTAGGTACTTGGATGAACGTAAGTCTGTGAGATTGCAACTCACTCACATCTTGAGCAATCTCTACATCACCAAGTCTCTACACAATGGTGGTTGAAGACAAGGAAGCACGAAACCATTCAAACATATCCTTTGACAAAATCTATGTTGAGTTTCATGATTGTCATTTTGGATACACAAGTGATCTTCCTTGCAAGAACTAATCCATGTAGGTAGATGAACTCAAATTCCAAGTGGTGCTCCCAACTCTTGATGAGCGACATCAACCTTGAGCAACCCACACAAGTTCAGCTACATGATCATGATCAACACCACCACCCAAGGTATGTTATTCCATCTTAGAGAAGCTTTACTCCAAGTCATGAGTCAAAGCAACTTGACAAGATGTGAATACATCAAGATGCTTAAACGAAAAATGGCAACCCCATTTTGAGCTAAAACGATGATTATGACCCATGATCAAGTGATCTCACTTGACTCCTAAGTCAATATACTCTAACATAGGTGACTTTGTCACCGCCCAATTCTAGATGAAGTTCTCTTGTGTTTCCTTTTGCATTTGTCTCATGCATATTTGTTTCCCCTTTCAAAAAAAACTTCATCTAGATTTTCTTTTTTCTTTTCTTTTCTTTTGTTCTGCATTCCCTGCATCCAATTCATTGCAAATCTTTCAGTTAATTCCTTGCAAATCCTTGTGAGATCTTACATGTCCAGTGAGCTGAGGTGACAAGTGTTTTTCTCTGTGATGAACTCGGTTCCACCGGTTTCCTGTTTTCGGTCTAACCGAAGTTGTTTGGTGCAACCGAAGCATACCACTCGGTGCCACCGATTTCGCAACAAGAAAAACATTTTGCCACTTATTCCTGCACTACTCTTGATCCAGCTCCACTTAATAAATCTTGTCCTCTACAAGCGTCGCATCTTTATCAGTGCTTTGTGCTGTGACTCAAGGACCAATCCCATCCATGACAAATTCTAGAAGGCCCTTCTTGGAAATTGATGTCAAAGGGGGAGAGAGAGATCACATCAAAGTTTATCACTTCAACAGGGAGAGAGAGATATCTCTAGGGGGAGAGAATACTCAAGGAGAGAGTAATCTTCAAGGATCCCAGATGCTTGGTGTTCAAAGAGGAGAGATTCCACATGTCTTCTTGAGGGGAAAGACATGTTCATATGTGCTTATTTGCATTAGCTCTGTTCATTTGTTTCCTTGAGCTCCGATTTTGCATTTTGCTCTGATTTTCTGTTCCCTATCTTCTCCCAGTATCCCATGCTAGATTCAGGGGGAGCAAGACATCTAAGGGAAGAAATTCTTTAAATTCATTGCACATCTTTACCTTAGGGGACATGTCTATGTTAAATGTGGTACTTAGTACTCACTCTCTACATGTCATCCCAGTCTTGGTACTCTTGTGGTTTCTTTTTGTTTGCTCTGGCCAACAGGTGTATCTGTGTTATCTAACCTTGTTTACGCAGGTTCATTTCCATCCTAAGCCAACTCAAGACCACAAGGTAAGTATATGCATCACAATCAAGTGTATGAGAAATTCTTGCTGATGTATATATTGTTTGCAAGGACTCATGAGCATGAAGGTACATTTCCCATACTCACATCATTTGCTTTGATGCATATAGCCAAGATACATGTAACACATTGCCTACTCATCATGGTTATGCTCTCACATGCTTCTAATTTCCATATTCACATGATTGCATACATGTAGGGGGAGCCTATGCTTGTTACATGTCTTTCCAAAGCTTTACTCGCTATTCTTTATATCTTTATCTAAAGCTTTGATGTATGTTGTCATTAATTACCAAAAAGGGGGAGATTGAATGCACAAGTGCTCCACAGGTGATTTTGGTAATTAATGTCAACATATCTCTTGTTGGACTAACACTTTTATCTAGTATGTTTCAGACAAGTTCAACAATGGAGTGGCATGGACTAGAGGATGTGGAACCCCTTCAAGATGCTAAGGACAAAGGATTGGCTCAAGCTTCAAGATCAAGACTCTACATTTTCTATTTTAGTGATCCAAGATCACATTGAGTCTATAGGAAAAGCCAATACTATCAAGAGGGGATGAGGTGTTGCTTGATGGCTTGCTTGCTCAAAGTGCTTAGTGATATGCTCCAAAGCCCTCAACTACTTTCCCACATCCACATATGTCCTAAACCCAAAGTCTAACTCGGCCCCACCGACTCTTTCTATCCAGCGCCACCGAGTTCAGATGTCATAGCCACTTCCACAAACCCTAGGCAAATCAGTCTCACCGATAGGGATCTCGATCTCACCGAGATGGGATTGTAATCTCTTTGTGTATGTCCATTACCAAAATCGGTCTCACCGAGTTTAAGTAGTCGGCACTACTGAGATTACAATGCAAACTCTCTGGTTAGCTTATTACCAAAATCGGTCCAACCGAGTTTGTGTAATCGGTCTCACCGAGTTTGCCTGACCAACTCTCTGGTTAGCTTATTGCCAAAATCGGTCCCACTGAGTTTGTGTAATTGGTCTCACCGAGATTAATTTATTCCCTAACCCTAACCATATCGGTCCTACCGAGTTGCATGTCGGTCCCACCGAAAATCCTAACAGTCACTAGATTTGCTGAATCGGTCCGACCGAGTTTCTCAATTCGGTCCCACCGAGATTGGTAAATTGTGTGTAACAGTTAGTTTTTGTGTGGAGGCTATATATACCCCTCCACCCACTCTTCATTCGTGGAGAGAGCCATCAGAACGAACCTACACTTCCAATACACATTTTCTGAGAGAGAACAACCTACCCTTGTGTTGAGGCCAAGATATTCCACTCCTACCATATGAATCTTGATCTCTAGCCTTCACCAAGTTGCTTTCCACTCAAATCTTGTTTCCACCAAATCCAAATCCGGTGAGAGAGAGTTGAGTGTTGGGGAGACTATCATTTGAAGCACAAGAGCAAGGAGTTCATCATCAACACACCATTTTTTACTTCTTGGAGAGTGGTGTGTCCTAGATTGGCTAGGTGTCACTTGGGAGCCTCCGACAAGATTGTGGAGTTTAACCAAGGAGTTTGTAAGGGCAAGGAGATCGCCTACTTCGTGAAGATCTACCGCTAGTGCGGCAAGTCCTTCGTGGGCGACGGCCATGGTGGGATAGACAAGGTTGCTTCTTCGTGGACCCTTCGTGGGTGGAGCCCTCCGTGGACTCGCGCAACCGTTACCCTTCGTGGGTTGAAGTCTCCGTCAACATGGATGTACGATAGCACCACCTATCGGAACCACGACAAAAACATTTGTGTCTCCAATTGCGTTTGAATCCTCCAAACCCTTCCCTTTACATTCTCGCAAGTTGCATGCTTTACTTTCTTCTGCTCATATACTCTTTGCATGCTTGCTTGAATTATGTATTGTGATTGATAAACTTGTGCCAAAACTCCACTTGAACTTAAAGAGTTAAAAACTGTAACTTTATGTACTTAGTGTCTAATCACCCCCCTCTAGACACCTCTTCTCGATCCTTTCACGTAGCCGGACGCGGACGCGACCGCACAAGCGGTGGCCACACTGGCGGCCGACGACGGGAGCACCATCAGCCACGCGTCCTACTTGTCGCCGTCCAACATCCGGCACCGCCGAGGTCGGGGACTCCTGCGAGGATGAGTAGGGCATGGGAGGCTGCAGGACATGGTGTGCCAACTGGCCGGTCCGTATCCCGTGTTCTACTCTTCCTCGCCGGACACCACACCTTCACTTCACGGGTCTTGAACCCCGCCCCCGTACATAGAGATCACAGATGGTGGACGTCGGTCGCTGCCGTAGAATAGATTTAGGGTGGGGTTTCTTTTATTTGTCTGTCCTGTAAAAGTTTGAAATGTAATGAAAATCTGTCGTGTTTGCATTAATCTCGGCCGGTGTATATGAACTTTCACAATAATATAGTATATTGTAGGAGTACTAGCAAGATGCCCGTGCGTTGCACGGAAGATCAAGATCTTGTGGGAGAAAAGGATGAACGAGGGAAGGCCTTATCTGCAAATGCACATTCACGCATTTCACATCTTTCTACATCTACGGGAACCTACGAAAGGGTTAACGTAAATTGCCTCTCTCTCTCCTCCCCTGATTTTCATGGTGGTGGGCCCCTCCCTCCCCCCAATCTACAAACAACAGCTCACACGTTTCACATTATGTTAATTACGTGATGAATGAGGGAACGAGGGAAGGCCTTATCTACAAATGTGGAGAGGAGTGCGGGTAAATTGTCATAGTTTCCTTCCTATCCATTAGATATAGATCGGCGGCCTATATTGCAGGATGACAGGCACACCATCATCACCAACTCTGCTTTTTATTGAAACGAGACAAAGCTAACATGCGAAGTAAAATAAACACATAGGGTCTATACATACACAATTTATCTTAGGCACTCCAATAGTACGTCCACTACACATTCACGCATTTCACATCTTTCTACATCTACGGGAACCTATGAAAGGGTTCACGTAAATTGCCTCTCTCTCTCCTCCCCTAATTTTCATGGTGGTGGGCCCCTCCCTCCCCCCAATCTACAATCAACAGCTCACACGTTTCACATTACGTTAATTACGTAACTGGGATTACGTAGGTGTAGCATTACTCGTCCTAAAAAACCCAACTAAGCAGACCTCCCATCATATTGCGCGGGAAAAGACCCGGCCGCGCCGTTTTAGTCGGGATTACCGGATTACTAGTAGTAGTATCGATGGATCACGCGAAGCAACACGTTTTTTAGGGGGCGAAGCACCTAGTTTAAAAGGAAAAAAGGTGGTACACTCACAGCACCCCTGTCGCGGTCGCATTGCACCCCACACACATTCGGTCCTGCACACGGCTCATGCAAACTAAATGCGCTTCGGCTTGCCTCTTCACTGACACGTGGGACTCCACTTGGAGAAACCACCATGCGCCATACTCCCCCCGCCCACCGCCGAAAATCCTCCCCCAAAAAAATTCCCCCAAATCCTAGATTCAACCGCCCTTCGCCAACTAGCCAATAATATTCCCCAAACCCCCCCGCCCCCTCCCCCGTCCCCTCCACTCCATTCGCTCCGCCAAATCCACCCTCCCCGCCGTGCCGATATGTCTGCGCCGCGGTTCGACGAGGGGACGCACGGCGATCCTCTCTCTCCCACAGTACGGTCTCGTAGACTACCGTCCTCTAGCCGCGCCACCACCGCTGGCGACGTTCTTGTGGAGGCGCACGGCGGTCAGCGTCGCCACCGTTGACGATGTTCTTCTGGAGGCGCACGGCGGTCAGCGCCGCCACCGCTAGCGACGTTCGTGTGGAGACGCACGGCGGTCAGCTTCTCCCATAGTACGCGCATTCTAGACTGAGGCCCCGTGCATGTCGGTGTAGCACTGAACGTTAGCTGATAGACGTTGTTAATCTCACTGTTTGCCGAAGTAGTTTACAGTCAATATACTCTGCTTAAGAAGCTTCCTTGCCCTGTTGTGCACTCAATCTGCTTAGCTGAGATGGCATGCCAAGGCCGATTAGTTGCTAAAATATCCTGCCATATATTTATTGTGACGTAGATTGCCATGGTCTAGTAGCCAATCTGTTAGGTGAAATAGCTCTACACCGTTTTATACTCGATCTTTGTTGCTGCAATGGCCTTCGATAGTACGATGGTTGTTTGCTCGGCCTCATTGACTATTGAAACAGCCTGCCATAATTTAGCACTCAAATCTGTTTGCTGAATTAGCTTTACATATATTCCGTTACTTAGATCTGCTCATCCAAAATATCTTGCCATAGCTTTAGACATCGACCTAGGTATTTTTTTTCTAGACTTCATCAAAAAGCATATATGCTTTTCCTGTAATATCTAGTAGAAGAACTAATTTGTATGTCTAACAAATGGACAGGACTTGGATAACTTCTGCTCGAAGATTCTTCGCTGCATATGTTGAGGGGGTTGAAAACTTTATGAACTTTATCAGAGCTGACTACGGTGGTTCGAAATCAGATGTGCTCTGCCCATGTAGCAGTTGTATGAATTCAGTTACAAGACCCCAGTAAACTATGCAAAATCATCTACACTTGTATGGGATGTCGGTCAAATATACTAGGTGGGTTCATCATGGTGAAGCTATGAACGTCAATGTTATTGACTACATGGAAGCAGCAGATCACCATCTTGATCTGCCTGATGCTCAGACGAAAGAGGAGGAGGAGCAGGAGGAGGTGGTGGTGGAGCCAGTGAGTTTGACCAGCATTGAAACAATGCTACGAAATGCTTGTGCATTTCGTGAACTTTCACCTGTAGAAGAAAAACGGTGGGCCTGCATGTTGGAACAATGCAACATGGCAGTCACCCCAGGAAATAAGCTATCAGTATTCTCAGCTATGGTCACCTTTCTTAAGGTGAAGACATCTGAGCGAATGACCAACAAATCATTCGATGCGATGTTGGCTGCTTTCTACAAAGCGTTCCCAGATGCGTCTGAGATGCCACACACCTACAGTAAAATGAAGAATTTCCTTCATGCAGTTGGAATTGGATATGATATGATCCATGTTTGTAAGAATAATTGTGTTCTGTTTCGAAAGGATTATGCCAACTTAAGTGAATGCCCGAAATGCAAATCATCAAGATGGAAAGATGGCGATGTTGTGAAGAGGACTCCTCATAATGTTCTGAGACATTTTCCAATTACACCAAGATTGCAGAGGTTGTTTCATGATGCTGAAACAAGAGAGTATGTACTGTGGCATTCTAGGAACTAGGAGTACAGAGATCAGAATGTAATGAGCCATCCATCACATGGTAGTGAGTGGAAAAGCTTCAATCAGAAACACAAAAAGTTTGTCTTCGAGAAACATTAGACTTGGCTTAGCTTTAGATGGATTTAACCCATTTGGCCACCAGAGCGCCACATATATCATGTGGCTAGTGCTTGTTATCCCTTATAACATGCCTCCAAATGTCTGCACCAAAGAATCAAACTACATGATGGCCTTGCTCATCCCAGGTCCAAAAAGTCCTGGAAAGGATTTTGATTTGTTCATGGAGCCTCTTGTGGAGGAACTTCAACAACTATGGAGGTGTTCTCACTCAAGACCTATATAGCAGCCCACCAGCTGATTTCTTTCTGCGTCTTTGTTATAATTTGGTGCATCCATGATTTTCCGGCTTTGGGCACTATGTCGGGCGAGCGACACATGGTTACAATGCATGTGTTCATTTGTGACAGGAATCATTGTCATACACAATACTTAGCAAGATACATTACATTGGACACCGCCGTTTCCTTGCCAAGGACAAGCCGCATCCTAGAAAATACCGAAGACATATGTTCAATGCAAAGCATGAAAACTATGATGCGCCAAAGAGGCTCACCGCCGATGAGTTGCAAGTGGAATTAGAGAAGGTCAGGCATATTACACTAGGAAACCATCCTGGTAATGGTAGCGGGAAAAGGAAGCATGGCAGTGAAGAAGAGAGATTATTGTTTACCCGCAGGTCCACTTTGTGGGACTTGCATTGGAAAGATTTGGATCTACGGCATAATCTTGATGTCATGCACATCGAGAAAAATATGTGTGACAGCATTATCGGCACACTTCTTAATATAGAAGGCAGGATGAAAGATACCTTAAAATCTAGGATTGATTTGACACACCGGTATCGAAGGTGATTTGCGGTGCAAGATGAAGTTAAACCACGGGATATGGCACCAGCTGTGTACGTCTTGGACAAGGTAAAAAGAACAGAATTATGCGAGGTCCTGAAACATGTGAGATTCCCTCATGGATTTGCTTCCAACCCTGAAAGGAGAGTCGGTGCAGATGGAAACAAGGTACAAGGGTTGAAAACTCATGACTGCCACGTCCTACTTCAAAGGGTTTTACATGTTATCCTTAGAGGATTGGGCCGCCCTGACTTATACAGAGCAGTTGCATAGTTGGGACAATTCCTCAGGGAACTCTGCAGTAGAAATATCAGGATAGATGCTTTGGAGTGTCTTAGAGACAAGATACCAACTATCCTATGCGACCTTGAGAAGATATATCCTCCAGCCTTCTTTGATGTGATGGTGCATTTGGTTGTTCATCTACCTGATGAGGCACTACTTAGAGGTCCATTACAGTATGGCTGGATGTATCCTATTGAAAGGCGGCTAGGCACTTTGAAGGGCTATGTTAGGAACAGAGCTAGACCCGAGGGTTCCATTGCAGAGGCCTACATTGCTATAGAAGCGTTGACGTTCTGCTCAAAATACATTGAAATAGCTGATCAGCTTAGCAAAGAGGTGGGTGAAGACAATCCTGGGCTCAATGTTTTTGATTATTCTATTCGAGTTACAGGGAAGAGTCGACAAGAGGACAAACCTAAAGATTTGGACAAAATGGTTTGGTATGTGTTGAATAACTGTCCTGAGATACTACCTTATATCAAGCAAGTGCTAAATCTTTGCAGCTTATACATCATAATCTACTAAACTTGCAGCACATTCTTATATATTTAGATGTTTGACACGATCACTATGTTGTGCAGCATCTACAAAAAGGAGTTACTGCTGCAAAATCCAAGAAACATTGACAAACTGGTAATCCTAGGATTTGTGAAATGGTTCAAGAGCCATGTAAGCTTTTGAATTGCACAGTCAGGTTTTTTAATATATTGAGTACATAAGATGATCAGCTTGTCTATTTTCTAACCATAGGTTAAGAAGATGTGGGAGGATGGGCAGGCGATTGATGATGCCCTTTACTCACTAGCAATGGGTCCCGATACTCGGGTAAGACATTATGAATCTTGCATTGTTGGAGATGTGCGCTACAACACCCTTTGCACGAGACGAAGGCAGGAAGACACAAAGCAGTGCCATCATGAGCACGGATACACGTATGACAAAGAGACAACTGAAATGTATGCTAACATAATGAGACATTGTTCGATTGCAGATATCTCTAGTTTCGAGGATCATCGGTGTGTGGTTACATTGTGTTGTCGTTGGTATAACCTATTTTCCGTGATCGCAAAACCCGAGCTGATGATTATTTCAAATCCATCAATGTCAAGGCGGCGTACCAGACCAACGAGCCTTTTATTTTGGCAAATTAAGCAACACAGATATTTTTCTTGGAAGACACATTTGCACGTAGCGATGACTGGAGAGTATTGCAAAGGTTTGAGCAGAGGAATTTGTTTAATGAAGTTGCACAACAATATGATGCTTACACTGCTCCTGATGTACAAGATAACACAGACTTTGAGAACCATCACGTCAATGACGCCGGCGAAAAGATTGCCTGTCGTGCTGTGGACATACAAGAGTTCATCAAGAAGAAGCCAACGTTCGAGGACGTTGAGGACGAAGAAGAAGATGACACCGTGGGGAATTATGATTCAGACTGATACACATGGCGAAGATGTTGACGTTTCTGCTGTGGATGATGGTTACATTGCTTTTGTCGTATTTGCCTGTCAGAAGACGTTTTTTCATCTACTATGTGAAATTGTGTTTGCTATGACAACTGAAACCTGATGAACATGTTGTTTAATATTTTCCTGTGAGAACATCACTTGTTATGTATGCTGATTTGTGTTTGGTGATTGTATGACGACTAAAACATGATGACATTGTTGTTTAGTTGTACTCATATTTGGTTGTGAAACTTGAATTTGATGACATAGTTTGCTGTTGGACTGCAATTTGCTCGACGTCTTCGAATGAGAACAAAGCTGACCCGACAGACCTCTGTTAATTTATTTATTTATTACCAAAAGGGCCTTTGCTATTTATTTATTTATGAGCAAAAGGGGATACCCCCTGATTTCCATTAATAGAAATCATTAGATGTTCATAAACTATGCCCAGCCTGCTACACAGGTTTCATTCATTACTAGTTTCAGCAAAGTGCTCATGTCATAGCCACTGAATACATCACGAGTGCTACATACACTTCAAATAAAGAGACAATCATCCTATAGAGCACATCGATTTTGCCCATTATCTTCACAAGCTCTTTCATCTCCTCATTGTTGTCAAGGCCGTTCAGCAGCTGTTATTTGGCCATGATCAGAGAAACTGCATCTTTAACCTTTTGCTCTGCATCTTCCTCTTCTGTCGTTCCTTCAGTTACTTGTCCAACACCCCAACCTGCTAGTATTAGGATTCCTCGGCTAACTAAATAATCAGTGTAGTTGCACTCCCTGTCACGCCCAAGATGCGACCCTATCCTAAAGGAACTCGATGGTCCCACCAAGGATAGAAGCGCATCTTGAAGACGCTTTTGCAAGGTGGATATCATTACATCAACATTACATAATGCATAGGGATACATACATAAGGCACAAATGCCACAAGAATACATCAACATCATATACAAGAGATCAACATCCGACTACGGATGGAACATAAACAGAAACTCAAACAGTATCCACCACCTTTAGCCCAGCTGCCGACCTAGAACCTATCCCCGATCGAAGAAGCGGAAAGGCGAACTCCAAAACAAGCAAACATCGCTCTCGCGTCATGATCATCGCATAAAACCTGTGCACACCTGGTGGTGGTGTAATCTGTGAGCCACGAGGACTCACAATCCCATTACCATGGGTATCAAGACTAGCAAAGCTTAATGGGAAAGGAAGGGGTAAAGTGGTGAGGTTGCAGCAGCGACTAAGCATATATGGTGGCTAACCAACGCAAATAAGAGCGAGAAGAGAGCAAGCGGAACGGTCGTCAACTAGTAATGATCAAGAAGTGATCCTGCACTCCTACTTACGTCAGACATAACCCAAGAACCGTGTTCTCCTCTCGATCAACCCCGAAAAGAGACACTCACGGTTACGCACACGGTTGGTGTATTTTACTTCAAGTTTACTACAACCGGATATTAACAAATTCCCATCTGCCACATAACCGCGGGCACGGCTTTCGAAAGTTTATACCCTGCAGGGGTGCCCCAACTTAGCCCATGATAAGCTCTCGCGATCAACGAAGCATATTCCTTCTCCCCGGGAAGACCCGATCAGTCTCGGAATCCCGGCTACAAGACATCTCGACAGTAATAAAACAAGACCAGCAAAGCCGCCCGGATGTGCCGACAAATCCTGATAGGAGCTGCACATATCTCGGTCTTAGGGCACACCGGATTGTCCAAACTTCCGATAGGCGAACCCAGAGTTGCCCCTGGTGGCCACCGGCGGCTGACGGTTTGGACCAGCACTCACGACGAGCACTGGCCGGGGGTAAAATAAAGATGACCCTTGAGAGCGCGACTCCCAAGGGAAAAAGGGCTAGGTGAGGCAAATGTAAAACCAAGGTTGGGCCTTCTTTGGAGGAGTTTTATTCAAAGCGAAATGTCAAGGGGTCCCATAAATCACCCAACCGCGTTAGGGACGCAAAATCCGGGAACATAATACCGATATGACGGAAACTAGGGCGGCAAGAGTGGAACAAAACACCAGGCATAAGGCCGAGCCTTCCACCCTTTACCAAGTATATAGATGCATTAATAATATAAGAGATATTGTGATATCCCAACATAAACATAATCCAACATGGAGCAATCTTCATCTTCACCTACAACTAACAACGCTATAAGAGGGGCTGAGCAAAGCGGTAACATAGCCAAACAACGGTTTGCTAGGAAGGGTGACAAAAGTCAGGGGTTCATGGCAATTTGGGAGGCTTGAGCAGCAAGTGGTAGAACGAAGCAACTAGCATAGCAATGATAGTAATGAGATCCAAGGTGACGGTCATCTTGCCTGAAAACCCGCAAGGAAGAAGAACGAGTCCATGAAGAAGATGAAGCCACGAAGACGAACCAAGCGTAGACGAACGAATCCTCACGATCGCAACGAAACGGGAAGTAACAAGAAGAAGCACACAACATGGTAAACACACCACACATATACAAGACATGATGCACAACAAGCATGATGCATGACAAAGCTAGATGAGGCTACTCATGCCAAGAGATGATGCAAACAAGAGCAACACATCAAGGCAAGTTTAAACGAGGCCGGAAACAACATATAACAATTCCGGTAAGTCCTCATATGCAAATTTCGAAATTGGTCCAGATCTGAATAAACCTTATGTTCTCGTTGTTAAACAGCAAGTTAAGATGCACCACGATGATCTACAAGAAAATCTAGTCAAGTTACATATAAAGTTCATTAGATTCGGAGCTACGGTCTAGAAGATATGAGCAAAACAAGTTAAACATGGCATTGATGCAAAATGCATACAAACATCAAGCAAACACCTCAAAACAAGGATGCAACATGATAAAATGAAACTACATGCAAAATCAAGCAAGTTTCATATAGAGCACACTCAAAACGGAGCAACGGTTCAACACATACACACAATACAAGTTTAAAGGACAAGCTGTCCAAAACAGCAACTAGGCTTATGGCAAGCACCAAAACACTATGCTACAGCATCTCAACGTAATAACAAAAGGCATGGACATGATATACAGGTAAAGCATAACAAAACATGAACACTGAGCTATCTCCATAAATCGCTAGAACATGCTCAAAATGACATGGCAAGATTGCAAATAATAACAGTTTCAGACTTATCAGGAAATAACATCAGGTTCCAATGTTTAGAGCTATCGAACAACATGTTACAGGAACTTATAATGGCAAACAAAGGCATGTAATGATACTACTAAATGCATAGAATAAAAGTCCCTTACTGACCATGAGCCAAAAAGGATCACAAGATAAGATGGCACCCATGTAAACATGGCAAGTTATATGACAGATTCATACATGGCAGGAACAACAATAAGTAGGCATGTTGGTGAGCTTGAACCACTCACCACAGAGAAATACATGGTATGGAAAGGCAACCAACAGTAAGATGACATGTTTATGAAGCTAAGAATGGCAATAGCAAGTACATAGGGTGCATGGATCACTAACAACAATCATGGCAACATTGAACTTAATGTTAACAGGCTGACAGCAACATTATTTAGCAACTTCGAAAGCATGATTACAACAAGCTACAGCAAGCTATAAATGCAACCAGGGGCATGGATGGATAGATCATGACATGTATAACAAATCATCCTTAGCGAATATCTCCAGATTATGCACAGAATGACTTGTAGCAGCATGTTAACATAGCATCATGATATAGCAGATTCAGACATGCAAAACAGCAACAGCAAGTACCCTACTTAACAAGCTCGATGCACTCACCACACAACTCACAAAAATACATGGATGGCACCACTGTGAAGATGGCATTACATATCACAAAACACATGTAGACATCAAGCTCATAGGATGCACACATCAATCATGGCAAAAATGACAAATGAGCATGTTATAACAGTTTCAGCAGATTAACATCATATAGCACTCTTGCATTGATGATTAGGGCATCAAGATGGACCCGAATGGACATGACGCAATGGAACAAAATGAAGAGCATCTCATGACAAACATTTTGACATATTACACGCACGAAACTAAGCAGTATGCATGGAGTTATGGCATGTTGAACATAGACACATAATGATAGAATTTCGGGACTTAGCAGAAAACGAGGGAGGAGAGAAGTCAACCTCTCCGAGATCTGGATCGGGCGCGGAAATCGAGGCAGGGCCGGGCTCGCCTGAGACGGCGCCGGAGAGGGCGAGGGAGGGGTCACCGGAGTCGAGGCCGGGGCGCCGGATGGATCCGGCCGGATCCGCCGGATCCGGCCGTGAGGCGAGGGCAGGGGCGGGTCCGCTGTGGGCGCGGAGGCCGGGCGGCGCGGCGGCAGGCGGCCGGGCGGCGGCAGCATGGCGGCGGCGGCGGCGGGCCGACGCTGGAGGCGGCGGGCGCGCACCGGCGGCGCTGGCCGCTGGGATGAGCTGGCCGCATGGGTCGGCGGCGACACCGACCGGGCCGGGAGGAGAGAGAAGGCGCGAAGGCGACGTGGCGGCGGTGGATTCGTCGGGGGGCGGCGGCTGGACATGTCCGGCTCCGGGCGGACGTGTCCGGCGTGCGGAGGAAGAAGAAGACTAGGGTTAGGGTGGATTTGATCCGAAATTTCGGGGAAGAGGGAGTTTATATAGGTAGAGAGAGCTAGGAAGCTCCAAATGAGGAGCGGTTTTCGCCCACACGATCGTGATCGAACGACCGACAGCATGGAGGGTGTTAGGATGGGTTTTTGGGCCACTTTGAAGGGGTGTTGGGCTGCAAAGAGAAGGAGGCTTTACGGTTACCCGGTTAACCGTTGGAGTATCAAACGACCTCCAAATGGCACGAAACTTGACAGGCGGTCTACCGGTGCTATACCAAGGCCGCTTGACAAACCTCGGTCCATTCCGAGAATGTTTAACACCCGCTCACGAAAAGAGGCAAAAGGGGGCGCCGGGAGACATAGGAGTGCCGGATTGCAAAACGGACAACGGGGAAAATGCTCGGATGCATGAGACGAACATGTATGCAAATGCGATGCACATGACAACATGATATGAAAAACAGATGATGACATGGCAAAATGCAACACACAAGCAAACGACATGGCAATGAAGGCGAATAACTGAAGGACACATGGCGCATCGAATCCGGGGCGTTACACTCCCCCACATCAGCAACTTCCCAGAAATATAAATCACACGAATCTTCCCTTTTCTGCACGAATCAAATTGGAAGATCATTAACCGAACAATTAAAAAAATCAGAAACTGAAAGCAGCAGAACAACACTTAAACATATTATTACCCCATGATTCGAGCATTTGTAGAAGACTCGGCCAGGGTTGAGGATTGTGGTTGAGATGCGATGGATGACTCTGCGTGATTTGCAGCAGTGGCACCACACCAACGGCAGCGGGTTGCGATGAGCAACCGGCTGTGGTGCGCGTGCCGGCGGGGGTGTGATGAGACCCACAGGCGATGGTACGGGTGGCGACTTGGCGCATATATGGTTGTTGCCTGCTGAAGAGCAGGTGGACGAGCAGCTAGCGGACATGGTTGCTGCGGCCAGAGCTTCTGATGCTAGGCAGAGTAAGTAGAGAAGAGGAGAAGCGAACGTTGGATATGTCAGTTTCATTACTTGCAGAGTAGCATAGCACCATATATAGTCATAGTCTAGGTTTGAAGTTGAACCAGCTACAGGAGCACGTCTCCCTTTTTTTCTAAAACCCAGCAACGTCTCTTTACTGGTACACTAGCTTGTTCTGTACGCCTTCTCAAGTCTTTGATTTTCTTTCCCTTTTTTGCGAGCAAGGAAGGAGGACAAAATTGAGAGTTACAAGGACTCGAACCCAAGACCTCTCGGTTGAAAACCAAGGGTGCTAGTCACTTATGTGAGGAACGTTCCCTGGGAGGAGGACGGCAAACGAACGCATTTTCCTCGCAGTTTTAGTTGCAACACAAGATCGAACGGTCACAGTTTCGGGAATGTTATCAGGTGAACGAGCCCAGTTTTTCTTTTCTTCCTATATATAAAAAAGTATGCTACTTGGTGTCGGCTTAGTCAACAAACGATTGTGCCAACCTTGACCGTTGGATTGACATTCAACGTCTGTCGTGTTTCTTCAGTCTCTTCTTCCTCCAGCCGCCAAAGCCAAACCAGCGCCGGTGGGACCGCCTGCTCCCGCCTCCCACGGCTGGTTGTGCTGCCGCGCACGCATCATGGCCACATCGCACCCTAAAACTCTGTGCATCTTCCCCGGCTCCTGTTCGTTCCCGTCCGAGGCCTCACCATCGTCCTCCGCCTTGGTTCGCTCGCCACGGCCGCCGCCCTCCGGTGTTGTCAACATGGTAACCAACCGAGAGGAATAAGGAGATGACTGTACATGGTGAGGATGACAGTAGGGACCCAGCAACGCGCGTATTAATTTTGTTTTTTCAGGACAGAGAAGGGTATCAACTGGGTTGTGCGGGAGTTGTGGCCCATCTAGCCCAGGCTTTTATTTCACATATTTAGCACATGACCAGCCCAGTTTGTTTTTTTCCTTTCTGAAAATGCCTAGCCAGCTATTTTGCTTTTTGCAAACAGGCAATTAGTTCCAAAATAATTTTTTCTTTCAGATTTTGATATTTTAAATTTTTTTTTTTGCGGGTAAAATTTCATTGAATTGAAATTAAGGTATATTTAGTTTTAAAATTAATTTGAATCTGGCTAGAAATTTCGGGTTGTATGCTGTTTGGGACAGATTTGGAGGCTGACTTGTGGGTCTACTAGGTTGACGTGTACGAAAGGCTTTGTCAACTTAGTCCACAAACGATTCTAGCAGCAGTGACCGTTGGATGTTAATCCAACGGCCGTGCTGCTTCTTCAATATCTGATCTTCTTGCTTCAATTTGCCCAAACCGGCACCGTGGGACTGCTCGATCCGCCTCCGTGCGGATCGGGTTGCCGCCCGACAGCCAGCACCGCCCCACCCTACTTCATTGCGGGCCAGGCCATTCCTCTACTCACCCACACCTCCTTTTATTTTTCGACGACGGCAGACGGACCAGTAAACCCTCGTACTCCCCACCGCGTGGGCAACCATTGCTGAGTCTTCCCTGGCTCCGTGTTGTTCCCTTCCTAGGCATCGCCGCGTCCACCGTCATGGTGCTCTCGGCGCGGCCTGGTCAACGTGGTCAACGAACGACATCCATCGGACGTGGACTGTACGTGGAGAGGCTGACAGCTGGGTCCACGGCCGCACACAAGGAAATGCCTCCTTATTAAGCGCAAAATAATGATTCCTCCACCTGACATATGGGACCCACCGGAAGGGCCTCTGTATTTCGCGAAATAAACGTGCCCCCCACTGACAGGTCGGAGCCACCAGCTATCTTCGCACGCAAGGAAGTGCCTCCTTATTATGCATAAAAAAATGAATACTCCCCCTGCCAGCTGGAACCCAGCATAGTGGGAGGCTGACTTGTGGGCCTACCAAGTTAACGGGGACGGAGGGCTTTGTCAACTTAGTCAATATGAACGATTCTAGCTCCAGTTACCGTACGATGTTCATCCAACGGCCGTAGTGCTTCTTCAACCTCTCGTCTTCTTGCTCCAGCCGCCCAAACCAGTGTCGGTCATGTCGCGTGCTCCTGCCTCCCGTGGCCGACTGTGATGCCGCGGAGGCCTCATCGCCCCTACTACTCCCACCGCTGGCCAGGCCATCCCTCTACTCACCCACACCCCATGTTATTCTGCGGCGACGGCAGCCTCACACCGCAGCCGAACCAGTGAACCCTCGTACTCCTCTCCGCATGGGCATCCACTATCGCGTCTTCCCCGGCTCCGTGTCGTCCCCTTCCTAGGCCTCGCCATCGTCCACCGCCTTGGTGCTCTCGGCGCGGGGTGGTCAATGTGGTCAGGGTGCAAGAAAATGCATCTGACCCGTCACGCATTACATCTGGGCGGGGTCTCGAACGCCTACTCGCGCGTACGTACGGCTAGGGCTCATGTACATGGATGGGTCGGAACGGAGAAACTGCGTCGTCGTCACGTTCATGGGAGGGGAAACGGACTTGTAGTGGACCTCCTACGATCGAAACGGGGTCCTGTTGATCGGGAGGGGTGTGGCGTACCGCAAAAGCAGAGAAGCGGACTTGTGTTGGAGCGCCACGGTCAAAAACAGGGTCCTGTTCATCGGGAGGGTGTGGCGTGCCGCAAAAGCAGGACTCCACGGGATCTGTTCATCTCCACCGTCGACCCCTCCAGCCTCCACGGGCTATTGTTCATCCACCGTCGACCTCCTCCGGCCTCCACCGCGGATCGTTCATCCACGGGCTCCTGTTCATCCAGCCTCCACCGCGCACTACTCCAATCGCATCGCTCAACCAGCCCTCTCCACGGGCTCCTGTTCAACCACCCCTCCACGGGCTACTGTTAATCCAGCCCTCCACTGTCTATTGTTCATCCAGCCCTCCATGGGGTCGTCCTGTTCATCCAGCCCTCCACGGGGTCCTATTCATCCAGCCCCAACCGGCTCGATCAATCGGGGTCCTGTTCATCCAGAGGCAACACCACGGGGTCCTGTTCATCCAACCACCCCCCCCCCCCCCAGCAATGCTCACTGTTCATCCAGAGGCAGCACCGATCGGCTTGATTAGCAGATGGCGAAGAATCGCTTCGATCGGGTTCGATTAACAGCCATCGATCGATCGCTCGGAGTTCGATAGCGTAACCTGCGGTGCAATTGCTTTCTGCAGTTCGATGAGGCAAACGCCTCGCTCGAGTTCGATTAAAGCTCAACGCCTCACACCCACGCACGCGTGCGTGTATGAGAAAGCGATGCAAACCTCCGTGCATCGCTCGGCCCGACCACCCACCGTGGCAGAACACCACGATATTTTCCTCGCCCTCGCATCTACCACGGTTTTTTCCGTCATGGACGGCCCAAAGAATGTCATGCAACTGCGTCTCCGGCCCGCCCAAGACAAAAAGCCCATTTTCTGTCATGATTTTTTGTCATAGAAGTAGGAGTCCACCACATCTATGATGATACCAGGTTTTGTCACAATTATCGTCATAGAAGTGTCATAAGTATGACAGAAAAAAAATCGTTCGGCCCAAAATGTCACGGATATGTCTTTTTTTGTAGTGTTGGGGGCGGGAGGAAGAACTGGGAACGCTAGCCATGTTGGAATGGTTTCTCCTAGCAAGCTCTAAGGATTTTCCGCCTGGTGTGAGATGGCATCTGAGATCCAATCTACTTAAATATACGCCTTTCTTACATGGCTAGGGTGTTATGTGCAAAAATACTCTGACCTTTCATGTTCGCTCGACACACGTGGAAGCCAAAGCAATGGAGGCGCAGAAGCCAATGGGTACGACATTAAATGGAAAGCCGAGTATAACTCTTCGGATCAGACGCTTTGAAGTATTCAGAGGAAGAACCCGTCTTGCAATGCCGAAGACTATCAGCGCGCTGGACACATCGTCATTGAAGCCTGGTTCGGGGGCTACAGAGGGAGTCCTGGATTAAGGGGTCCTCGGGCGTCCGGCCTATATGACATGGGCCGGACTGACGGGCCATGAAGATAGAAGACAGAAGACTTCCTCCCGTGTCCGGATGGGACTCTCCTTTGCGTGGATGGCAAGCTTGGCGTTCGGATATGGAGATTCCTACCTCTGTAAACCGACTCTGTACAACCCTAAACACCAGTGTCTATATAAACCAGAGGGTTTAGTCCGTAGGGGGAATAACAATCATACAGGCTAGATATCTAGGGTTTAGTCATTACGATCTCGTGGTAGATCAACTCTTGTAATCCTCATATTCATCAAGATCAATCAAGCAGGAAGTAGGGTATTGCCTCCATCAAGAGGGCCCGAACCTGGGTAAACATCGTGTCCCCCGTCTCATGTTGCCATCGACCTTAGACGCACAGTTCGGGACCCCCTACCCGAGATCCACCGGTTTTGACACCGACAGCGGACTTGGCAGTTTCAAAAACTGTCTCGATAGCCTCGACGGCTCCTTGCGCACTTTGTGCAGCACTTTGCTGCTTCTAGCTGCCCTCGCAAGATCAGGAGATCCTTCAGCGCCCTTGGCGTATTGTAGAGCCTTCTATATGTCTACTAGGGTCCTCTCCGTATAGCTGAGTGCGAACACCGAGTACCCAACCATTCTCGAGACAGCGTCCAGAGTTGCAGGAGTCATAACGAGGCATGTCGGCTCCTTCATCTAAATCGCAAAAGTTGACAGTTTGATAAACCACATTTATACGAAAGCAATTTGCATGGAAACCCTCGATGTCTTTCTTCGGCTGGTACTTCGACTGTCGGTGATGGTCGTTCTTCACCTTCTCCTCCTCCTATATCAATATATCGTTGGAAGAGGAGGAGGCCAGAACGACCCTCTACGACAACAGTCGGTTCATCTCTCAAGTGGTTGCATATATGATGTACACTCAATGTTATTTTGACTGATGGTGAAGGTCGTCCTTCACATTCTCCTCATGCTTTACCAAGTTCTCAGAGGAGGAGAAGAGGAAGGATGACCCCTACGACAACAGTAGGTATCCTCCTTTCAAAACAACTCTCATCTCAGTATGTGGATTTTGAGTGAGAATTGCCCCCTGAACAAAGAATGTAGCTAACAATATCAACAGACTAATTAAGTATTACCTGTAAAAACACTAGATAGCTAAATAATAATATCAACATCACTACATTAAAATGTGGGCAAGAACTATGCTTTAAAATGGACATATTAAGTGCTAGAAATTTGGCGAAATGGAAATAAATCAACATTTCGCCAAAACATTAGCTCTTATTATGAATCCCTGTAAAGAAAGTCCCTATAACCTACGGTCTATGGTCTACGAATATGAATAAGAAAGTTCCTATACTCTACAAACAAAGAGTGTAACTAAAAATATCAACATCACTACATAGAATTTGGGCATGAACTATGCTTTAAAATGGACATATTAAGTGCTAGAAATTTGGCGAAACAGAAATAAATTAACGTTTCGCCAAAACATTAGCTCTTATTATGAATCCATGTAAAGAAGTTCATATAACCTACGGTCTACGGTCTACGAATGTGAATAAGAAAGTTCCTATACTCTACAAACAAAGAGTGTAACTAACAATATCAACATCACTACATAGAAATTTGGGCATGAACTATGCTTTCAAGTTCATATAATCTACGGTGTACGATCTATGAATATGAATAAGAAAATTCCTACAATCTACGAACGAAGAATGTAACTACAATCTACGATCTACAAACCCTAGCCGTAACCCGGCCCCTAAGCCACGTACTCTAACTCTAACCCCTAGCTCCGCTACCAATGTGGGCAGCGGCCACGGCCGCGGCAATTGGTGTGGGTGACGGCGACGGCGGGGGCAACGGATCATACTGGATCCCTTGGCGACGGCGACGGCGGGACCGACGGGGGCGGCAAACACGATGGCGGGGCCGATGTGGAAGGTGAACACGACGGCGGGGGGTGGCTAAGAGGATGGCAAGTCCGACGGGGCTGGAGAAGAGGACGGCGAGGCAAAGGCGACGACACCGTCCAGAGCGAGATCCATGGGACAGTTAGGGCGAGTGAAGTGAGGGGGACGACGGGGTGCGCGTGGGGAAAAAACGTGTTCGTGTTGCGATAGGCGGCAACTAACGACCGCCACAGCTATGTTCTGACAAAACGGGACTGCTGGCAAGGATGACTAGTGGCGGTTGCTAGGAGTTGCCCGCCACTGCTAGGGCATCTTCCTATGGCGGGCGCTAGGTACTGCGCATCATAGCTGAGTTACGCAGAC
Source organism: Aegilops bicornis (assembly GCA_021605145.1). NCBI lineage: Eukaryota > Viridiplantae > Streptophyta > Magnoliopsida > Poales > Poaceae > Aegilops > Aegilops bicornis. The sequence continues at coordinate 157,878,167 of CM038670.1, read as the reverse complement.
GAGTCCCGCCCAGATGAACATACGTCTGTGGTGGGTAGTCCTCTACGCCCGCCACAGTTAGTCAGTTTAATGTGGCGGGCAGGTCTTGTTAACCGCAACTGCTAGTTTTCAAAAATAGTTGTGGCGGTGCACCATCTCGCCCGTCACTCATTGGGGTTCACCTATAAGCCCTTTCCCAGTAGTGGCTGGCCGGTCCAGACGTATCGGTCGTCCGGCTCGGGTTGTGTCGCAGGGGTGAGCGGCGGCGGCGACGGCGTCACCACGTAGTCGCTGGCCGCAGAGAGGGCGATGGCCTCCGCCAGCCTCACCTGGTAGTCCGCCTCCTCTGCCTCCGCCTTCAGCCGCTCCTCCTCGATGGAGGTCTCCAAGGCCGCCGTCTGCTAGGTATCCTCCTCCTCCTGTTCCTCCGGCTTGACGACTGGGGAGGCGGGGGGTTGGCGTGGTGGTGCCACACGCTGAGTCGCCATTGTTCCTCGTGCTCGAGGGCAAACCAAGCCTCCCAATGGGGAGAGTATGCCGCGTACTCTCGCATCCCTCGCCGCTCCGGCGTCAACAACGTCTGGCGCCTGCGCACCTCCTCGGTGTGCGCCCGCTGTGACCGCGGCATCACCGGCACCGGGATCCGCTGCGGATCGAGGTGCCAATGGTGCAGCAGCGTCATGTCGGGGTACTGCGGCGGCTGCCTGAACTCCCAGTGCCATCACGCTTGGTGCACTGGGATGTACAGATGCTGCCTCGCGGGGTGGGCAGGCGCCAACGGCGGCGGAGGAGGAAGAGCGGGGTAGGAGGAAGTGCCCAGGGGTGAACTTCCCCTTGTTCTTGCTGGAGCAACTGCCACTGAAGAACCCCATGGCTAGGGTGTTGGTTGTTGCCGGCGAGGAAGCACGCGCGGGGGAGGGGGGCAGATGTGGACAGTAGTGGAAGTGGATGATGCCCCCCTCCCACCCATGGGTGGATTTAGAAAGGACGGCCTCCCGACGGTTCCACTGGCTGACGTGTGGGTCCAGTGTCGGTGGCCGCTATTAATATGACCGTGTTCGGTCATTTGCCGGCCGCCATGTGGGACCACGATGGACACCGAGGGGATGCTCGGTGTGTCCTTTTCGTGTCCGCGCCGACGTATTTCAGGCCCAAATTTGAGTTTGAAATAGATCGGCGCGAACATGAAGCGAACGTGTTTTAAGTTTGGGTCCGTGTGTTGGACCAACGTTTTGGTACGCGGCGACTCAAACAGTCATGGGCGGACGAAGTGGTTCGCCCGGTTGGAGTTGCTCTTAACGGACTTGTTTCCATAACAAATTCTAACCAACAACCGGTTGTTGTCTGTTCGCCCGCTGAAAAAAAAAGCTATCCCCCAGTGGGCATCGTAACATGTTAAGAACTTGTTCATCGTACACCACGCCGCAGCATGTTGTACAGCACAGTTGGAATCCTGGTTGAACACATGCATGAAACTATTGTCCCAAAAAAGTCTTCGCCTTCCACTGGAACCAATCGACATTATAGTGTGTTGATATAAACTTGTCTTTCTACGCTACCTACCCTCCCATGAATCACTCCTGAGCAACTCAGAAGCTCCGTCGGCGCAGAAGCGATAGACAGGAACCAATCGATGAGTTGTTCATGTTCATCCATGTTCCCAGTTGACATTGATCTACAACATATACTAATTAAAGAAGCTGTACATATGTTTTTTTTTAAAAGGGGGTCTTCCCGGTCTCTGCATCAGCATGATGCATACGGCCAGAAGCTGTACACATGTATAGCGGCCGAAGCAACAATTCGTTCCTGGCACATTCCTCGAACTACCTCACAGAGCCGATCTATAAGTAGACAAGCGCAACAGCGTCAGGAGGCACAGTGGCTCTTTCGAGCACCAAACCTGCAGAGATGGCAAACCTTGCCGTTGTCATCTTGCTTGCATCGCTCGGCGCCGTGGCTACTGCTCAAAAAACCTCCGCGCCGGCGGCAATGCCAGCCTACCAAGGCTCCTACCCAAGCTACGCTAGTCCGCCGGTAGCCGAAATGCCAGCCTATCAAGGTTCCTATCCAAGCCACATTAGCTCCCCAGCTGCTAGCCCGAGCTACACCTTCCCGGCACCAAGCCCGCCAAGCATGGCCGCACCTACTGCTAGTCCACCGAGCCCAACCCCTTCTCCGTCTGCAGGACGACGGAGGCTGAGAGTCGGCTTCTACAGGCGCTCGTGCCCACGGGCAGAAAATATCGTCAGGGAGGCCGTGAGGAACGCCACGTCCAAGAACCCTGGCCTCGGCGCAGGGATAATTCGGATGCACTTCCACGACTGCTTCGTCCAGGTACAGTTATTAAAATGATGAAAATCCATTCATGCATGTAGTAATACTCCACGATATCTGTCATGTGCATGTGATTGGTACGCAAGGCATAAAACCTCGTGGATGTTTTCATAAAGAAATATTCATGGTGATTGCTACAATCGTACTGCTAGATAAAATACTGCTAGTGCTAAACATGATCCGATTAATTCAGATGTCAGATAATTTTTTTACTTCTTCTTGGTCTGTACAGACATGTTTCTAGCATTGTGTCGGTGTGATGCCAGGTGTTCATTAACATGTGTGTGCGCGCGCGCGATGTTTTGTTACAGGGTTGCGATGCTTCCGTCCTGCTCGACCCGACAGCGGCCAACCCACAGCCGGAGAAGCTCAGCCCACCCAACTTCCCAAGCCTGCGTGGCTTTGAAGTGATCGACGCAGCCAAGGAGGCGCTCGAGAAGGTTTGCCCCGGGAGGGTCTCCTGCGCTGACATCATCGCCTTCGCCGCCAGAGACGCGTCCTTCTTCCTCAGCCGTGCCAGGATCAACTTCAGGATGCCGGCAGGGCGCTTAGACGGACGCGTGTCCCTCTCCAGTGAGGCGCTCGATTTCCTTCCGCCGCCGTTCTTCAACCTCTCGCAGCTCGTCGACAATTTCAAGGCCAAGAACCTCGACGAGGATGACCTCGTGGTGCTCTCCGGCGCGCACACCATCGGCGTGTCCCACTGCTCGTCCTTCACCGACCGACTCCCGCCGAACCCCTCCGACATGAACCCGGCCTTCGCCACCCTGCTGCAAAGCAAGTGCCCGGTGAGCCCCAACTTCACGAACGACCCAACAGTGGCGCAGGACATTGTGACGCCTAACGGTTGGACACCGGTACTACACCAATGTGCTCAAGCGCAACGTGCTCTTCACCTCCGACGGCACTCTTGTCGTCGGCGGACAGCCAGGAAGGTGGTGGAGAACGCACTTATCCCAAGGAGGTGGGAGAGCAAGTTCGCCAGGGCGATGGTGAAGATGGCGGCCATCGAGCTCAAGACCGCCGCAAATGGGGAGATCAGGAAGATGTGCAGGGTCATCAACAACTAGGATATCCGGCCACTTGTAGTTAAAACCAAGCGTGTCCTTGTTGATTCCCTGCATTTTGGTTCCTTGGTTAAGTTATGAGTAGAAGCATGTTATTGTTCCATTCTTTGGTTAAATTAAATAGCTGGCTCAATTGTACTTGATCATATTACTTCTCAAATGAAGTTTGTTTTATAGCTCATCATGTTACCGATTTTGCTCCGTGTTTTCATGGTCACTCATGAATCTTGGCCATGCGAATTTCACTCCACGCCGAGACCTATACTTCTTTCCACACAATCTCTCTTGTCTCCCACACACAAACCAATACGCTCTACACTCATTGCACAATCCGGCCGTAAACTATTCGCATATGTATCACGTTGATGCGACGTCTTGAAAGTTGTCATAAAAAACTTTCTATTTGCCATGAGCAAAATTCGAAAATTTGGGACTTATCAGGGTCGTTTCTTTATTACTTCTGCATATTTTTTATTTTTAATAGTTCGGCAATACACTGTGATCTTTTCTTCAATATATAGTGAACAGTTTTCAAATACACATTGAACTTTTTTAGTATGCGGTGAACATGTTTGAAACACAAACTGAGCATTTTATTGATATATGATGAACATTTTTGATAAATTGAAAAATTATTAATATAGGATGAAATTTTTTAATAATATGATTAATATCTTTTAATACACATTGAATATTTTTCATATACACTGAACTTTTTGTAATATATACTAAAATTTTCATAAAACAAATACTAAACAATTTTCTATTAGTTTTAATAGGGTTTTAAAATATCTACTCCCTCCGTTTCAAAATAGATGACTCAACTTTATACTAAATAGTATAAAGTTGAGTCATCTATTTTGGAACGGAGGGAGTAGCTCCTAAAAGACAACAACCTTGTTTGGTGAAAACCCGAATAAAAAACCAAAGAGAAAAATATATATAACTGCTCACAGGGCAAAGTGGGCTTCAGCGAGGCCACCCCTCTATCAAAAACCAGAGACCAAAGCAGCGCTCGACAAAAACCGAAAGTGTCATGGTAGTTGACGCACGCAGGCGAGAGCTCCTATTTGCCGCCCGTGGCAGGAAATTGTCGAGCCTTTGCTGAAGGCATATGTAAATGGCCCCGCCCATTTGGAGCTAACAAAACCGAGCCATGCAAAAAAAAAAATTAAAACAAAGTACTTTGCACGTGAGAGCTCGAACTCGTGACTCTCGTGCTAGTTATTACATGATCCTTATCAGTAGACCCGATGAGTTCTAATGCTTGACCCAGAGCCCCAGACTTTAAAAACCATTGCAGATGCAGAACCGAGTTTCTTTTGAATTTTTCCAAATAATTCATGCAATTTTTCACAAAAATTTCACATATACAAGAAATAATGTTTGAAAATTGTGAATTTTTTAATTTGAACAAATTTTAAAATGTGAACAGTCTTTGTAAAAGTGAACAAAAATTTGGAAAATATGAACAAAAAATTTAAATTCTGAACATTTATTTAAATTTTTTATATACGGTGAACAATTTTAAAGTATATATTGAACAATTTGGTAATATATGCTGAACATTTTTTAAAATACACGAATAAAGAACGAAAAATCAAACAGAAAATAAATAGAAAATAAATAGAAACAGAAACAAAAAATGGAACAAAAAGAAAAGAAAATAGCTGGCACACGGTCGCGAGCTGATTCTTCTATTTTCTTTTCTTTTCTTTCTGTTCCTTTTTTCTTTTTTTTTGTTTCAGCTCGCGACCGTGTGCCGGCCCAACATGCAGGGTATCGGTGCCTGCATGTTGTTCGGCGGCCACAGCCCCATACAATCCACCACTGTGGGTGCAAAAGGCCCAACAAAGAAATTTCTTGGCTTTCCTCTTAAGAAACGTATAAGCTTGGAGCAAAATGTTTCATTTGGATTTGAACAATGGCACTCCCAATTGGATATGTGAAACATCTAGCACTACAATGCTATGGCAAATCTCACATAAGTACAAATCAAACATCAGAGATGTATTGATACATTTTCTGAGAAAGGCAGTGCATGCCAGACAACAGATATACAGCAGACAGGAGAAAAATAATCAAGAAATAAAGCCTTCAAAAAGGCAACCCGGCCGAGCAAAGAAAAACCCGCAGACGGGAAGGAATTCTTTACAACCAATCGAAAATGGGACCAAATAGTAGGAGTAGTAGCTTTTGCGTATGTGCATTGCCAGCTACTAGTTGACGAAGCGGCAGTTCTTCCTGACCTCGCCGAGGCCGCTGCCCTTGATTTCGATGTTGGCCATCTTCACCATCGCTTTGGCGAACTTCTTCTCCCACGACGCCGGGAACCTGGCGTTGGCGCGCACCATCCTCCCCGTGTCATGCGAGGACAGCAGCGCGGCGTCGGACGTGAAGAGCACCCTGCGGGCCAGCACGTTCCTGTAGAACTGGTTGTCGAGCTTCCTGGGCGTCACGAAGTCCTGCACCACCGTCGGGTCGTTGGCGGTGGTCGGGCTGGCCGGGCACCGGCGGCGCAGGAGGCTAGCGAGCGGCGCGCCGATGTCGGACTGGGTGGCGAGGCGGTCAGGGACGAATGAGGAGCAGTGGGAGCGGCCGATGGAGTGCGCCCCGGAGAGCACGACCATGTCCTCGGCGGAGAGGCCCTTGGCGGCGAAGCCGGAGACGAGGGTGCTGAGGTTCGAGGTCGGGCCGGGCAGGAAGAGGAGCGTGTCGTTGGCGAGGGACCTGCGGCCGTCCAGGCGGCCGGCGGGGACGTGGAAGCTGACCCTGGCGTGGCTGAGGAGGTAGGACGCGTCCCGGGCCGCGAAGGCGACGATGTCGGCGCAGGAGACGACGCCCGGGCAGGCGCGCTCGAGGGCGCCCTTGGCGGCGTCGATGACCTCGAAGCCCCGGAGGCTGGGGTTGTTGGGCGCCCCCAGCTTCTCGGGCTGCGGGTTGGCCGGCGTCGGGTCCAGCAGCACGGAGCCGTCGCAGCCCTCGACGAAGCAGTCGTGGAAGAGCATGCGGATGATGCCGGCGCCAGAGCCGGCGTCGGCGCGCACGGCCTTCTTCACCTCGGCGCGCACGAGCGCCTCGGCCTTCGGGCACGTGCTTCGGTAGTAGCCCACCTCCAGGCCATGGCACGCCGCGGCTAGGAGCATGGCGCATGAGATCAGAATGGCAAGCTTAGCCATGGCTCCCTCCTAGTTATCTCCTGGTGGACGTGTCACTGTAGGGAGATGGATCTCAAGAAGTGGCTGTGTGGACTGCTCATATGTGCAGATCCTATGTATAGGTGGGAAAAGTGGGCAGAAAGAGATATTCCATACGTAGAACATGGTTCCATGCCACCTCATAGATAAACCACTTGAGAGTGATCAAATCATTTTGTTAGTTGAGGGATTAAGTTGTTCGGTTTAAGTGATTTTGCTTGTTTAATTTTCTTTCATGCATTGCCCTAGGAAAGCCAATAGGGCTGCTCGTGAACTTGGTAAAGAAGGCTGTGGGAAACCAGCGAACCATGATGTTATCTGGCGGCATGATCCCCCAACCTTCTTAATTGCTACGAAAATCCTACATCTACGAAGAGGTACGTACCAGTTTACGTAAAATACATGACAACTAAACTCCCCCGTGAATCAACCTATAGTTGAATGGCTAGAGAGACTGGTATCTCTGGCCCATCAGGGTTCAAGTCCTGGTGCTCGCATTTATTCCGGCTCAATCTTTCAGAGGTGCTTATAAAGGTAGGATGTGTGTGTGTGCGCGCGTTCATAGGGGTGAGTGATGCACGTGATGAGCGCTTGCGTCTGTACTATGTTCAAAAAACTAAACCTCCTCCTCCCCCCCCCCTCCCCGGTTTTTCAGGGGGTGGGCCCGTCCTCCCCTTACCTCCAAACATATTCATTCACCTGGTTCGTTACGTTAATTAGGTAGAACTTTTTACGTAGCTCTAGCATTGCTCTAATTGCTACCCTTGTGGATAACTATTTTTACCGATCAATACACACCGACATTATGGCTTTCCCCAAGAAAAGGTTGTTCGGTTTTAGAACTGAGTGACCAAAAATGATCAGCGGGTAAATTAAGGGAGAGAAATGTTTAATTTCCCTTAAATTAAAGGCCAAACATACTACCAGCTAACTCATGTGATAATCAGTAAATAGATGAATGGTCTATCCTTGATTGCAAAAATGCAAAAGATGCAAAACCTGTTCTATTCTAATTACTTTTACCTAGAGTTGGTTCGCTACGTTAATTACGTAGAACTTTTTACGTAGCTCTAGCATTGCTCTAATTGCTACCCTTGTGGATAACTATTTTTACCGATTAATACAACGTAGAACTTTTTACGTAGCTCTAGCATTGCTCTAATTGCTACCCTTGTGGATAACTATTTTTACCGATTAATACACACCGACATTATGGCTTTCCCAAGAAAAGGTTGTTTGGTTTTAGAGCTGAGTGACCAAAAATGATCAGTGGGTAAATTAAGGGAGAGAAATGTTTAATTTCCCTTAAATTAAAGGCCGAACATACTACCAACTAACTCATGTGATAATCAGTAAATAGATGAATGGTCTATCCTTGATTGCAAAAATGCAAAAGATGCAAAGCATGTTCTGTTTTAATTACTTTTACCTAGAGTTGTATTTACTTAATCGCAATATCTACATGTAAGTCGCATGAATTTACAATTTGGGTCAGTCGATTTTCGAGTGAAGAAGCAGCAGCTGTTGGAGGGAAAGAAGGAGCAGCCACCGGCGATCTATCTTAGAGGTGCATCGGGAGGGGGGTGTCGGGGAACGTTGCAGAAAATTAAAAATTTTCCTACGGTTTCACCAAGATCCATCTATGAGTTCATCTAGCAACGAGTCATGGAAGAGTGATTGCATCTACATACCACTTGTAGATCGCGTGCGGAAGCGTTCAATGGAGCAGGGATGATGGAGTCGTACTACCGTGATTCAGATCACCGATGACCTAGTGCCGAAACGGACAGCACCTCCGCGTTCAACACACGTGACGGAGGCGGATGGCGTCTCCTCCTTCTTGATCCAGCAAGGGGAAGGAGAGGTTGATGAAAATCCAGCAGCACGGCAGGCGTGGTGGTGGATGCAGCAGAACTCCGGCAGGCTTCGCTAAGCAACTACGGGAGGAGGAGGAGGTGTAGCGGAGGGAGGTGCCAAGGGCTTCAGGTGCGGCCACCTCCCTCCCTCCCTTTATATAGGTGCAAAAGAGGGGGAGGCGCAGCCTTGCCCCTTCCTCCAAGGAAGGGGTGCGGCCAAGAGGGGAGGAGTCCATCCTCCCAAGGCACCTCGGAGGTGCCTTCCCTTTAGGACTCTTCCTCCCAAGTCTCCTTAGCGCATGGGCCCTTTTGGGGCTGGTGCCCTTGGCCCATATAGGCCAAGGCGCACCCCTACAGCCCATGTGGCCCCGAGCAGGTGGACCCCTTGGTGGATCCCGGACCCCTTCGGCACTCCGGTATAATACCGATAATGCCCGAAACTTTTGGCGACCAAAATAAGACTTCCTATATATAAATCTTTACCTCCGGACCATTCCGGAACTCCTCGTGACGTCCGGGATCTCATCGGGACTCGAACAACATTCGGTTTGCTGCATACTCATATTCATACAACCCTAAGCGTCACCGAACCTTAAGTGCGTAGACCCTACGGGTTCGGGAGACATGCAGACATGACCGAGATGGCTCTCGGGCAATAACCAACAGCGGATCTGGATACCCATGTTGGCTCCCATGCTCCTCGATGATATCATCGGATGAACCACGATGTCGAGGATTCACTCAACCCCGTATACAATTCCCTTTGCCAATCGGTATTTTACTTGCCCGAGATTCGATCGTCGGTATCCCAAATACCTCGCTCAATCTCATTGCCGGCAAGTCACTTTACTCGTACCGTAATGCATGATCCCGTGACCAAACACTTGGTCACTTTGAGCTCATTATGATGATGCACTACCGAGTGGGCCCAGTGATACCTCTCCGTCATACGGAGTGACAAATCCGATCTCGATCCATGTCAACCCAATGACACTTTCGGAGATACCGTAGTGCACCTTTATAGTCACCCGATTACGTTGTGACGTTTGGTACACCCAAAGCACTCCTACGGTGTCCGGGAGTTACACGATCTCATGGTCTAAGGAAGAGATACTTGACATTGGAAAAGCTCTAGCAAAAGCGAACTACACGATCTTGTGCTATGCTTAGGATTGGGTCTTGTCCATCACATCATTCTCCTAATGATGTGATCACGTTATCAACGACATCCAAAGTCCATAGTCGAAACCATGACTATCTGTTGATCAACGAGCTAGTCAACTAGAGGCTCACTAGGGACATATTGTGGTCTATGTATTCACACGTGTATTACGATTTCCGGATAATACAATTATAGCATGAATAAAAGACAATTATCATGAACAAGGAAATATAATATTACTTTTATTATTGCCTCTAGGGCATATTTCCAACAGTCTCCCACTTGCACTAGAGTCAATAATCTAGTTACATTGTGATGAATCGAACACCCATAGAGTTACGGTGTTGATCATGTTTTGCTCATGGAAGAGGTTTAGTCAACGGATCTGCGACATTCAGATCCGTATGCACTTTGCAAATTTCTATGTCTCCATCTTGAACATTTTCACGAATGGAGTTGAAGCGACGCTTGATGTGCCTGGTCTTCTTGTGAAACCTGGGCTCCTTGGCAAGTGCAATAGCTCCAGTGTTGTCACAGAAGAGTTTGTTCGGCTCCGACGCATTGGGTATGACTCCTAGGTCGGTGATGAACTCCTTCACCCAAATTGCTTCATGTGCTGCCTCCGAGGCTGCCATGTACTCCGCTTCACATGTAGATCCCGCCACGACGCTCTGCTTGCAGCTGCACCAGCTTATTGCTCCACCATTCAACATATACACGTATCCGGTTTGTGACTTTGAGTCATCGGATCTGTGTCGAAGCTAGCATCGACGTAACCCTTCTGACGAGCTCTTCGTCACCTCCATAAACGAAACATGTCCTTTGTCCTTTTCGGTACTTAAGGATATTCTTGACCGCTGTCCGGTGTTCCTTGCCGGGATTACTTTGGTATCTTCCTACCAAACTCACGGCAAGGTTTACATCAGTCTGGTCCACAGCATGGCATACATAATAGACCCTATGGCTGAGGCATAGGGGATGACACTCATCTCTTCTTTATCTTTTTCCGTGGTCGGGCATTGAGCCGAGCTCAATTTCACACCTTGCAAAACAGGCAAGAACCCTTTCTTGGACTGATCCATTTTGAACTTCTTCAAAATTTTATCAAGGTATGTGCTTTGTGAAAGATCTATGAGGCGTCTCGATCTATCCCTATAGATTTTGATGCCTAATATGTAAGCAGCTTCTCCAAGGTCCTTCATTGAAAAACTCTTATTCAAGTAGGCCTTAATGCTGTCCAAGAGTTCTATATCATTTCCCATCAGAAGTATGTCATCTACATATAACATGAGAAATGCTACAGAGCTCCCACTCACTTTCTTGTAAACGCAGGCTTCTCCATAAGTCTCAAGATAAACCCAAACGCTTTGATCATCTCATCAAAGCGAATGTTCCAACTCCGAGATGCTTGCACCAGCCCATAAATGGATCGCTGGAGCTTGCATACCTTGTTAGCATTCTTAGGGTCGACAAAACCTTCCGGCTGCATCATATACAGTTCTTCCTTAAGATAACCGTTAAGGAACACTGCTTTTGACGTCCATCTGCCATATCTCATAATCATAGTATGCGGCAATTGCTAACATGATTCGGACGGACTTAAGCTTCGCTACGGGAGAGAAAGTCTCATCGTAGTCAATCCCTTGAACTTGCCGATAACCCTTAGCGACAAGTCGAGCTTTATAGATGGTGACATTACCATCCGCGTCCGTCTTCTTCTTAAAGATCCATTTATTTTCTATCGCCCGCCGATCATCGGGCAAGTCTGTCAAAGTCCATACTTTGTTTTCATACATGGATCCTATCTCGGATTGCATGGCTTCAAGCCATTTGTTGGAATCCGGGCCCGCCATCGCTTCTTCATAGTTCGAAGGTTCACCGTTGTCTAACAACATGATTTCCAGGACAGGGTTGCCGTACCACTGCAGTGCGGGCGTGTCCTAGTGGACCTCTGAAGTTCAAGAGCAACTTGATCCAAGTACCTTGATCATCATCATTAATTTCCTCTCCAATTGGTGTAGGCACCACAGGAACATTTTCCTGAGCTTCACTACTTTCCGGTTCAAGAGGTAGTACTTCATCGAGTTCTACTTTCCTCCCACTTACTCCTTTCGAGAGAAACTCTTTTTCCAGAAAGGATCCGTTCTTGGCAACAAAGATCTTGCCTTCGGATCTAAGGTAGAAGGTATACCCAATGGTTTCCTTAGGGTATCCTATGAAGACGCATTTTTCCGATTTGGGTTCGAGCTTTTCAAGTTGAAGTTTCTTGACATAAGCATCGCATCCCCAAACTTTTAGAAACGACAGCTTAGGTTTCTTCCCAAACCATAATTCATACGGTGTCGTCTCAACGGATTTAGACGGTGCCCTATTTAAAGTGAATGTAGCTGTCTCTAGAGCGTATCCCCAAAATGATAGCGGTAAATCTGTAAGAGACATCATAGATCGCACCATATCCAATAGAGTGTGATTACGACGTTCGGACACAATTGCTATTACCGAGATGTTCGGTAGCGTGAGTTGTGAAATGATTCCACATTTCCTTAAGTGTGTACCAAATTCGTGACTTAAATATTCTCCTCCACAATTTAATCGTAAGAACTTTATTTTTCGGTCACGTTGATTCTCTACCTCATTCTGAAATTCCTTGAACTTTTCAAAGGTCTCAGACTTGTGTTTCATCAAGTAGACATACCTATATCTACTCAAGTCATCGGTGAGTGAGAACATAACGATATCCTCCATGAGCCTCAACGCTCATTGGACCGCTTTTACATCGGTATGTATGATTTCCAATAAGTTGGTTGCTCGCCCCATTGTCCCGGAGAACGGAGTCTTGGTCATCTTGCCCATGAGGCATGGTTCGCATGTGTCAAATGATTCATAATCGAGAGACTCCAAAAGTCCATCGGCATGGAGCTTCTTCATGCGCTTGACACCAATGTGACCAAAGGCGGCAGTGCCACAAGTATGTGGGACTATCGTTATCAACTTTACATCTTTTGGTATTCACACTATGAATATGTGTAATATTACGTTCGAGATTCATTAAGAATAAACCATTGACCATCGGAGCATGACCATAAAACATATCTCTCATATAAATAGAACAACCATTATTCTCGGATTTAAATGAGTAGCCATCTCGCATTAAACGAGATCCAGATACAATGTTCATGCTCAAACTTGGCACTAAATAACAATTATTGAGGTTCATAACTAATCCCGTGGATAAATGTAGAGGTAGCGTGCCGACGGCGATCACATCGGCCTTGGAACCATTCCCGACGCGCATCGTCACCTCGTCCTTTGCCGGTCCTCCGCTTATTCCGCAGCTCCTGCTGTGAGTTACAAATATGAGCAACGGCACCGTATCAAATACCCAGGAGTTACTATGAGTCTTGGTAAGGTACACATCAATTACATTTATATCAAATATACCTTTAGTGTTGCGGCCTTCTTATCCGCTAAGTATTTGGGGCAGTTCCGCTTCGGTGACCCTTCCCTTGCAATAAAAGCACTCAGTCTCAGGCTTGGGTCCATTCCTTGACTTCTTCCCGGCAACTTGCTTACCGGGCGCGGCAATATCCTTGCCGTCCTTCTTGAAGTTCTTCTTACCCTTTCCCTTTTTGAACTTAGTGGTTTTATTGATCATCAACACTTGATGTTCTTTCTTGATTTCAACCTCTGCTGATTTTAGCATTCAAAATACTTGAGGAATGGTCTTCACCATCCCACGCATATTGTAGTTCATCACAAAGCTCTTGTAGCTTGGTGGGAGCGTGAAGGATTCTGTCAATGACCGCCTCGTCCAGGAGGTTAATGTCCAGGGACAAAGGCGGTTCTCGCAACCCGTACATTTTGAGTATGTGCTCACCGATGTAACTGTTTTCCTCCATCTTACAACTATAGAACTTGTCGGAGACTTCATATCTCTCGACCGGGCATGAGCTTGGAAAACCATTTTCAGCTCCTCGAACATCTCATATGCTCCGTGTTGCTCAAAACGCTTTTGGAGCCCGGTTCTAAGCTGTAAAGCATGCCGCCTTGAACGAGGGAGTAATCATCAAGACGAGACTGCCAAGCATTCATAATGTCTTGGTTCTGCAGGATGGGTGCTTCACCTAGCGGTGCTTCTAGGACATATTGTTTCTTGGCTGCTATGAGGATGATCCTCAGGTTCCGGACCCAGTCCGAATAGTTGCTGCCATCATCTTTCAGCTTGGTTTTCTCTAGGAACGCTTTGAAGTTCATGGTGACATTAGCGTTGGCCATTTGATCTACAAGACATTATGGCTTTCCCCAAGAAAAGGTTGTTCGGTTTTAGAACTGAGTGACCAAAAATGATCAGCGGGTAAATTAAGGGAGAGAAATGTTTAATTTCCCTTAAATTAAAGGCCAAACATACTACCAGCTAACTCATGTGATAATCGGTAAATAGATGTATGGTCTATCATTGTTTGCAAAATTGCATAAGATGCTAATCATGTTCTATTCTAATTAATTTTACCTAGAGTTGGTTCGCTACGTTAATTACGTAGAACTTTTTACGTAGCTCTAGCATTGCTCTAATTGCTACCCTTGTGGATAACTATTTTTACCGATTAATACAACGTAGAACTTTTTACGTAGCTCTAGCATTGCTCTAATTGCTACCCTTGTGGATAACTATTTTTACCGATTAATACACACCGACATTATGGCTTTCCCCAAGAAAAGGTTGTTTGGTTTTAGAGCTGAGTGACCAAAAATGATCAGTGGGTAAATTAAGGGAGAGAAATGTTTAATTTCCCTTAAATTAAAGGCCGAACATACTACCAACTAACTCATGTGATAATCAGTAAATAGATGAATGGTCTATCCTTGATTGCAAAATGCAAAAGATGCAAAGCATGTTCTGTTTTAATTACTTTTACCTAGAGTTGTATTTACTTAATCGCAATATCTACATGTAAGTCGCATGAATTTACAATTTGGGTCAGTCGATTTTCGAGTGAAGAAGCAGCAGCTGTTGGAGGGAAAGAAGGAGCAGCCACCGGCGATCTATCTTAGAGGTGCATCGGGAGGGGGGTGTCGGGGAACGTTGCAGAAAATTAAAAATTTTCCTACGGTTTCACCAAGATCCATCTATGAGTTCATCTAGCAACGAGTCATGGAAGAGTGATTGCATCTACATACCACTTGTAGATCGCGTGCGGAAGCGTTCAATGGAGCAGGGATGATGGAGTCGTACTGCCGTGATTCAGATCACCGATGACCTAGTGCCGAACGGACAGCACCTCCGCGTTCAACACACGTGCGGAGCGGATGGCGTCTCCTCCTTCTTGATCCAGCAAGGGGAAGGAGAGGTTGATGAAAATCCAGCAGCACGACAGGCGTGGTGGTGGATGCGGCAGAACTCGGCGAGGCTTCGCTAAGCAACTACGGGAGGAGGAGGAGGTGTAGCGGAGAGGGAGGTGCCAAGGGCTTGAGGTGCGGCCACCTCCCTCCCTCCCTTTATATAGGTGCAAAAGAGGGGAGGCGCGGCCTTGCCCCTTCCTCCAAGGAAGGGGTGCGGCCAAGAGGGGGGAGGAGTCCATCCTCCCCAAGGCACCTCGGAGGTGCCTTCCCCTTTTAGGACTCTTCCCTCCCAAGTCTCCTTAGCGCATGGGCCCTTTTGGGGCTGGTGCCCTTGGCCCATATAGGCCAAGGCGCACCCCCTACAGCCCATGTGGCCCCCCGGAGCAGGTGGTCCCCCTTGGTGGATCCCGGACCCCTTCGGCACTCCGGTATAATACCGATAATGCCCAAACTTTTGGCGACCAAAATAAGACTTCCTATATATAAATCTTTACCTCCGGACCATTCCGGAACTCCTCGTGACGTCCAGGATCTCATCCGGACTCGAACAACATTCGGTTTGCTGCATACTCATATTCATACAACCCTAGCGCCACCGAACCTTAAATGTAGACCCTACGGGTTCGGGAGACATCTTGAACATGACCGAGATGGCTCTCGGGCAATAACCAACAGCGGGATCTGGATACCCATGTTGGCTCCCACATGCTCCTCGATGATATCATCGGATGAACCACGATGTCGAGGATTCACTCAACCCCGTATACAATTCCCTTTGCCAATCGGTATTTTACTTGCCCGAGATTCGATCGTCGGTATCCCAAATACCTCGCTCAATCTCATTGCCGGCAAGTCACTTTACTCGTACCGTAATGCATGATCCCGTGACCAAACACTTGGTCACTTTGAGCTCATTATGATGATGCACTACCGAGTGGGCCCAGTGATACCTCTCCGTCATACGGAGTGACAAATCGATCTCGATCCATGTCAACCCAACAGACACTTTCGGAGATACCTGTAGTGCACCTTTATAGTCACCCAGTTACGTTGTGACGTTTGGTACACCCAAAGCACTCCTACGGTGTCCGGGAGTTACACGATCTCATGGTCTAAGGAAGAGATACTTGACATTGGAAAAGCTCTAGCAAAACGAACTACACGATCTTGTGCTATGCTTAGGATTGGGTCTTGTCCATCACATCATTCTCCTAATGATGTGATCACGTTATCAACGACATCCAAAGTCCATAGTCAAGAAACCATGACTATCTGTTGATCAACGAGCTAGTCAACTAGAGGCTCACTAGGGACATATTGTGGTCTATGTATTCACACGTGTATTACGATTTCCGGATAATACAATTATAGCATGAATAAAAGACAATTATCATGAACAAGGAAATATAATATTACTTTTATTATTGCCTCTAGGGCATATTTCCAACAGTCTCCCACTTGCACTAGAGTCAATAATCTAGTTACATTGTGATGAATCGAACACCCATAGAGTTACGGTGTTGATCATGTTTTGCTTTCATGGAAGAGGTTTAGTCAGCGGATCTGCGACATTCAGATCCGTATGCACTTTGCAAATTTCTATGTCCCCATCTTGAACATTTTCACGAATGGAGTTGAAGCGACGCTTAATGTGCCTGGTCTTCTTGTGAAACCTGGGCTCCTTGGCAAGTGCAATAGCTCCATGTTGTCACAGAAGAGTTTGATCGGCCCGACGCATTGGGTATGACTCCTAGGTCGGTGATGAACTCCTTCACCCAAATTGCTTCATGTGCTGCCTCCGAGGCTGCCATGTACTCCGCTTCACATGTAGATCCCGCCACGACGCTCGCTTGCATTTGCACCAGCCATCGCTTCCACCATTCAACATATACACGTATCCGGTTTGTGACTTTGAGTCATCAGATGCGTGTCGAAGCTAGCATCGACGTAACCCTTTACTGACGAGCTCTTCGTCACCTCCATAAACGAGAAACATGTCCTTTGTCCTTTTCGTGTACTTAAGGATATTCTTGACCGCTGTCCAGTGTTCCTTGCCGGGATTACTTTGGTATCTTCCTACCAAACTCACGGCAAGGTTTACATCAGTCTGGTCCACAAAGATGGCATACATAATAGACCCTATGGCTGAGGCATAGGGGATGACACTCATCTCTTCTTTATCTTTTTCCGTGGTCGGGCATTGAGCCGAGCTCAATTTCACACCTTGCAAAACAGGCAAGAACCCTTTCTTGGACTGATCCATTTTGAACTTCTTCAAAATTTTATCAAGGTATGTGCTTTGTGAAAGATCTATGAGGCGTCTCGATCTATCCCTATAGATTTTGATGCCTAATATGTAAGCAGCTTCTCCAAGGTCCTTCATTGAAAAACTCTTATTCAAGTAGGCCTTAATGCTGTCCAAGAGTTCTATATCATTTCCCATCAAGTATGTCATCTACATATAACATGAGAAATGCTCTGAGCTCCCACTCACTTTCTTGTAAACGCAGGCTTCTCCATAAGTCTGCATAAACTAACCCAAACGCTTTGATCATCTCATCAAAGCGAATGTTCCAACTCCGAGATGCTTGCACCAGCCCATAAATGGATCGCTGGAGCTTGCATACCTTGTTAGCATTCTTAGGGTCGACAAAACCTTCCGGCTGCATCATATACAGTTCTTCCTTAAGATAACCGTTAAGGAACACTGTTTTGACGTCCATCTGCCATATCTCATAATCATAGTATGCGGCAATTGCTAACATGATTCGGACGGACTTAAGCTTCGCTACGGGAGAAAGTCTCATCGTAGTCAATCCCTTGAACTTGCCGATAACCCTTAGCGACAAGTCGAGCTTTATAGATGGTGACATTACCATCCGCGTCCGTCTTCTTCTTAAAGATCCATTTATTTTCTATCGCTCGCCGATCATCGGGCAAGTCTGTCAAAGTCCATACTTTGTTTTCATACATGGATCCTATCTCGGATTGCATGGCTTCAAGCCATTTGTTGGAATCCGGGCCCGCCATCGCTTCTTCATAGTTCAAGGTTCACCGTTGTCTAACAACATGATTTCCGGAGACAGGGTTGCCGTACCACTGCAGTGCGGGCGTGTCCTAGTGGACCCACTGAAGTTCAGTAGCAACTTGATCCGAAGTACCTTGATCATCATCATTAATTTCCTCTCCAATTGGTGTAGGCACCACAGGAACATTTTCCTGAGCTTCACTACTTTCCGGTTCAAGAGGTAGTACTTCATCGAGTTCTACTTTCCTCCCACTTACTCCTTTCGAGAGAAACTCTTTTCCAGAAAGGATCCGTTCTTGGCAGCAAAGATCTTGCCTTCGGATCTAAGGTAGAAGGTATACCCAATGGTTTCCTTAGGGTATCCTATGAAGACGCATTTTCCGATTTGGGTTCGAGCTTTTCAAGTTGAAGTTTCTTGACATAAGCATCGCATCCCCAAACTTTTAGAAACGACAGCTTAGGTTTCTTCCCAAACCATAATTCATACGGTGTCGTCTCAACGGATTTAGACGGTGCCCTATTTAAAGTGAATGTAGCTGTCTCTAGAGCGTATCCCCAAAATGATAGCGGTAAATCTGTAAGAGACATCATAGATCGCACCATATCCAATAGAGTGTGATTACGACGTTCGGACACACCGTTCTGTTACCGAGATGTTCCAGGCGGCGTGAGTTGTGAAATGATTCCACATTTCCTTAAGTGTGTACCAAATTCGTGACTTAAATATTCTCCTCCACAATTTAATCGTAAGAACTTTATTTTTCGGTCACGTTGATTCTCTACCTCATTCTGAAATTCCTTGAACTTTTCAAAGGTCTCAGACTTGTGTTTCATCAAGTAGACATACCTATATCTACTCAAGTCATCAGTGAGAGTGAGAACATAACGATATCCTCCGCGAGCCTCAACGCTCATTGGACCGCACACATCGGTATGTATGATTTCCAATAAGTTGGTTGCTCGCCCCATTGTCCCGGAGAACGGAGTCTTGGTCATCTTGCCCATGAGGCATGGTTCGCATGTGTCAAATGATTCATAATCGAGAGACTCCAAAAGTCCATCAGCATGGAGCTTCTTCATGCGCTTGACACCAATGTGACCAAGGCGGCAGTGCCACAAGTATGTGGGACTATCGTTATCAACTTTACATCTTTTGGTATTCACACTATGAATATGTGTAATATTACGCTCGAGATTCATTAAGAATAAACCATTGACCATCGGAGCATGACCATAAAACATATCTCTCATATAAATAGAACAACCATTATTCTCGGATTTAAATGAGTAGCCATCTCGCATTAAACGAGATCCAGATACAATGTTCATGCTCAAACTTGGCACTAAATAACAATTATTGAGGTTCATAACTAATCCCGTGGATAAATGTAGAGGTAGCGTGCCGACGGCGATCACATCGGCCTTGGAACCATTCCCGACGCGCATCGTCACCTCGTCCTTTGCCAGTCTCCGCTTATTCCGCAGCTCCTGCTGTGAGTTACAAATATGAGCAACGGCACCGGTATCAAATACCCAGGAGTTACTATGAGTACTGGTAAGGTACACATCAATTACATTTATATCAAATATACCTTTAGTGTTGCCGGCCTTCTTATCCGCTAAGTATTTGGGGCAGTTCCGCTTCCAGTGACCCTTCCCCTTGCAATAAAAGCACTCAGTCTCAGGCTTGGGTCCATTCCTTGACTTCTTCCCGGCAACTTGCTTACCGGGCGCGGCAATATCCTTGCCGTCCTTCTTGAAGTTCTTCTTACCCTTTCCCTTTTTGAACTTAGTGGTTTTATTGATCATCAACACTTGATGTTCTTTCTTGATTTCAACCTCTGCTGATTTTAGCATTCAAAATACTTCGGGAATGGTCTTCACCATCCCCTGCATATTGTAGTTCATCACAAAGCTCTTGTAGCTTGGTGGGAGCGACTGAAGGATTCTGTCAATGACCGCCTCGTCCGGGAGGTTAATGTCCAGCTGGGAAAGGCGGTTCTGCAACCTGGACATTTTGAGTATGTGCTCACCGATGTAACTGTTTTCCTCCATCTTACAACTATAGAACTTGTCGGAGACTTCATATCTCTCGACCCGGGCATGAGCTTGGAAAACCATTTTCAGCTCCTCGAACATCTCATATGCCCCGTGTTGCTCAAAACACTTTTGGAGCCCCGGTTCTAAGCTGTAAAGCATGCCGCACTGAACGAGGGAGTAATCATCAGCACGAGACTGCCAAACATTCATAATGTCTTGGTTCTCTTGGATGGGTGCTTCACCTAGCGGTGCTTCTAGGACATATTGTTTCTTGGCTGCTATGAGGATGATCCTCGTGTTAGGACCCAGTCCGAATAGTTGCTGCCATCATCTTTCAGCTTGGTTTTCTCTAGGAACGCTTTGAAGTTCATGGTGACATTAGCGTTGGCCATTTGATCTACAAGACATTTTGCAAAGATTTTAGACTATTGTTCATGATAATAAAGTTCATCTAATCAAATTATTTAATGAACTCCCACTCAGATTAGACATCCCTCTAGTCATCTAAGTGTTACACGATCGAGTCGACTAGGCCGTGTCCGATCATCACGTGAGACGGACTAGTCATCGTCGGTGAACATTCTCATGTTGATCGTATCTTCCATACGACTCGTGTTCGACCTTTCGGTCTCCGTGTTCCGAGGCCATGTCTGTACATGCTAGGCTCGTCAAGTTAACCCTAAGTGTTTTGCATGTGTAAAATTGTCTTACACCCGTTGTATGTGAACGTAAGGATCTATCACACCCGATCATCACGTGGTGCTTGAAGCAGCGAACTTTAGCAACGGTGCACAGTTAGGGGAGAACACTTCTTGAAATTGTTGTAAGGGATCATCTTATTTACTACCGTCGTTCTAAGTAAACAAGATGCATAAACATAATAAACATCACATGCAATTATATAGTAGTGACATGATATGGCCAATATCATATAGCTCCATTGATCTCCATCTTCGGGACTCCATGATCATCTTGTCACCGGCATGACACCATGATCTCCATCATCATGATCTCCATCATCGTGTCTTCATGAAGTTGTCACGCCAACGACTACTTCTACTTCTATGGCTAACGCGTTTAGCAATAAAGTAAAGTAATTTACATGGCGTTCTTCAATGAGACGCGGGTCATACAAAAATAAAGACAACTCCTATGGCTCCTGCCGGTTGTCATACTCATCGACATGCAAGTCGTGATTCCTATTACAAGAACATGATCTCATACATCACAATATATCATTCATCATTCATCACAACTTCCGCCATATCACATCACATGACAATTGCTGCAAAAACAAGTTAGACGTCCTCTAATTGTTGTTGCATCTTTTACGTGGCTGCAATTGGGTTCTAGCAAGAACGTTTTCTTACCTACGAATAACCACAACGTGATTTTGTCAACTTCTATTTACCCTTCATAAGGACCCTTTTCATCGAATCCGCTCCAACTAAAGTGGGAGAGACAGACACCTTGACCACCTTATGCAACTAGTGCATGTCGGCCGGTGGAACCGGGTAAGCGTACGTGTAAGGTTGGTCCGGGCCGCTTCATCCCACAATACCGCTGAAGCAAGATAAGACTAGTAGCGGCAAGCAAGTTGACAAGATCTACTCCCACAACAAAATTGTGTTCTACTCGTGCAATAGAGAACTACGCATAGACCTAGCTCATGATGCCACTGTTGGGGAACGTTGCAGAAAATTAAAATTTTTCCTACGGTTTCACCAAGATCCATCTATGAGTTCATCTAGCAACGAGTCATGGAAGAGTGATTGCATCTACATACCACTTGTAGATCGCGTGCGGAAGCGTTCAATGGAACAGGGATGATGGAGTCGTACTCGCCGTGATTCAGATCACCGATGACCTAGTGCCGAACGGACAGCACCTCCGCGTTCAACACACGTACGGAGCGGATGGCGTCTCCTCCTTCTTGATCCAGCAAGGGGGAAGGAGAGGTTGATGAAAATCCAGCAGCACGACGGCGTGGTGGTGGATGCAGCAGAACTCCGGCAGGGCTTCGCTAAGCAACTACGGGAGGAGGAGGAGGTGTAGCGGAGAGGGGAGGTGCCAAGGGCTTGTGGTGCGGCCACCCCTCCTCCCTCCCTTTATATAGGTGCAAAGAGGGGAGGGCGCAGCCTTGCCCCTTCCTCCAAGGAAGGGTGCGGCCAAGAGGGAGGAGTCCATCCTCCCAAGGCACCTCGGAGGTGCCTTCCCTTTAGGACTCTTCCCTCCCAAGTCTCCTTGGCGCATGGGCCCTTTGGGGCTGGTGCCCTTGGCCCATATAGGCCAAGGCGCACCCCCTACAGCCCATGTGGCCCCGGAGCAGGTGGACCCCTTGGTGGATCCTCGGACCCCTTTCGGCACTCCGGTATAATACCGATAATGCCCAAACTTTTCCGGTGACCAAAATAAGACTTCCTATATATAAATCTTTACCTCCGGACCATTCCGGAACTCCTCGTGACGTCCGGGATCTCATCCGGGACTCCGAACAACATTCGGTTTGCTGCATACTCATATTCATACAACCCTAGCGTCACCGAACCTTAAGTGCGTAGACCCTACGGGTTCGGGAGACATGCAGACATGACCGAGATGGCTCTCGGGCAATAACCAACAGCGGGATCTAGATACCCATGTTGGCTCTACATGCTCCTCGATGATATCATCGGATGAACCACGATGTCGAGGATTCAATCAACCCGTATACAATTCCCTTTGTCAATCGGTATTTTACTTGCCCGAGATATGATCGTCGGTATCCCAATACCTCGTTCAATCTCGTTACCGGAAAGTCACTTTACTCGTACTGTAATGCATGATCCGTGACCAAACACTTGGTCACTTTGAGCTCATTATGATGATGCACTACCGAGTGGGCCCAGTGATACCTCTCCGTCATACGGAGTGACAAATCCCAGTCTCGATCCATGTCAACCCAACAGACACTTTCGGAGATACCTGTAGTGCACCTTTATAGTCACCCAGTTACGTTGTGACGTTTGGTACACCCAAAGCACTCCTACGGTGTCCGGGAGTTACACGATCTCATGGTCTAAGGAAGAGATACTTGACATTGGAAAAGCTCTAGCAAAACGAACTACACGATCTTGTGCTATGCTTAGGATTGGGTCTTGTCCATCACATCATTCTCCTAATGATGTGATCACGTTATCAACGACATCCAAAGTACATAGTCAGGAAACCATGACTATCTGTTGATCAACGAGCTAGTCAACTAGAGGCTCACTAGGGACATATTGTGGTCTATGTATTCACACGTGTATTACGATTTCCGGATAATACAATTATAGCATGAATAAAAGACAATTATCATGAACAAGGAAATATAATAATACTTTTATTATTGCCTCTAGGGCATATTTCCAACAGTCTCCCACTTGCACTAGAGTCAATAATCTAGTTACATTGTGATGAATCGAACACCCATAGAGTTACGGTGTTGATCATGTTTTGCTTTCATGGAAGAGGTTTAGTCAACGGATCTGCGACATTCAGATCCGTATGCACTTTGCAAATTTCTATGTCTCCATCTTGAACATTTTCACGAATGGAGTTGAAGCGACGCTTGATGTGCCTGGTCTTCTTGTGAAACCTGGGCTCCTTGGCAAGTGCAATAGCTCGGTGTTGTCACAGAAGAGTTTGTTCGGCTCCGACGCATTGGGTATGACTCCTAGGTCGGTGATGAACTCCTTCACCCAAATTGCTTCACGTGCTGCCTCCGAGGCTGCCATGTACTCCGCTTCACATGTAGATCCCGCCACGACGCTTTGCTTGCAGCTGCACCAGCCATCGCTCCACCATTCAACATATACACGTATCCGGTTTGTGACTTTGAGTCATCGGATGCGTGTCGAAGCTAGCATCGACGTAACCCTTTACGACGAGCTCTTCGTCACCTCCATAAACGAGAAACATGTCCTTTGTCCTTTTCAGGTACTTAAGGATATTCTTGACCGCTGTCCAGTGTTCCTTGCCGGGATTACTTTGGTATCTTCCTACCAAACTCACGGCAAGGTTTACATCAGGTCTGGTCCACAGCATGGCATACATAATAGACCCTATGGCTGAGGCATAGGGGATGACACTCATCTCTTCTTTATCTTTTTCCGTGGTCGGGCATTGAGCCGAGCTCAATTTCACACCTTGCAAAACAGGCAAGAACCCTTTCTTGGACTGATCCATTTTGAACTTCTTCAAAATTTTATCAAGGTATGTGCTTTGTGAAAGATCTATGAGGCGCCTCGATCTATCCCTATAGATTTTGATGCCTAATATGTAAGCAGCTTCTCCAAGGTCCTTCATTGAAAAACTCTTATTCAAGTAGGCCTTAATGTTGTCCAAGAGTTCTATATCATTTCCCATCGAAGTATGTCATCTACATATAACATGAGAAATGCTACAGAGCTCCCACTCACTTTCTTGTAAACGCAGGCTTCTCCATAAGTCTCAAGATAAACCCAAACGCTTTGATCATCTCATCAAAGCGAATGTTCCAACTCCGAGATGCTTGCACCAGCCCATAAATGGATCGCTGGAGCTTGCATACCTTGTTAGCATTCTTAGGGTCGACAAAACCTTCCGGCTGCATCATATACAGTTCTTCCTTAAGATAACCGTTAAGGAACACTGTTTTGACGTCCATCCGCCATATCTCATAATCATAGTATGCGGCAATTGCTAACATGATTCGGACGGACTTAAGCTTCGCTACGGAGAGAAAGTCTCATCGTAGTCAATCCCTTGAACTTGCCGATAACCCTTAGCGACAAGTCGAGCTTTATAGATGGTGACATTACCATCCGCGTCCGCCTTCTTCTTAAAGATCCATTTATTTTCTATCGTCGCCGATCATCGGGCAAGTCTGTCAAAGTCCATACTTTGTTTTCATACATGGATCCTATCTCGGATTGCATGGCTTCAAGCCATTTGTTGGAATCCGGGCCCGCCATCGCTTCTTCATAGTTCGAAGGTTCACCGTTGTCTAACAACATGATTTCCGTGACAGGGTTGCCGTACCACTGCAGTGCGGGCGTGTCCTAGTGGACCCACGAAGTTCGGTAGCAACTTGATCCGAAGTACCTTGATCATCATCATTAATTTCCTCTCCAATTGGTGTAGGCACCACAGAACATTTTCTGAGCTGCACTACTTTCCGGTTCAAGAGGTAGTACTTCATCGAGTTCTACTTTCCTCCCACTTACTCCTTTCGAGAGAAACTCTTTTCCGAAAGGATCCGTTCTTGGCAACAAAGATCTTGCCTTCGGATCTAAGGTAGAAGGTATACCCAATGGTTTCCTTAGGGTATCCTATGAAGACGCATTTTTCCGATTTGGGTTCGAGCTTTTCAAGTTGAAGTTTCTTGACATAAGCATCGCATCCCCAAACTTTTAGAAACGACAGCTTAGGTTTCTTCCCAAACCATAATTCATACGGTGTCGTCTCAACGGATTTAGACGGTGCCCTATTTAAAGTGAATGTAGCTGTCTCTAGAGCGTATCCCCAAAATGATAGCGGTAAATCTGTAAGAGACATCATAGATCGCACCATATCCAATAGAGTGTGATTACGACGTTCGGACACACCGTTACGCTGAGATGTTCCAGGCGGCGTGAGTTGTGAAATGATTCCACATTTCCTTAAGTGTGTACCAAATTCGTGACTTAAATATTCTCCTCCACAATTTAATCGTAAGAACTTTATTTTTCGGTCACGTTGATTCTCTACCTCATTCTGAAATTCCTTGAACTTTTCAAAGGTCTCAGACTTGTGTTTCATCAAGTAGACATACCTATATCTACTCAAGTCATCAGTGAGAGTGAGAACATAACGATATCCTCCATGAGCCTCAACGCTCATTGGACCGCATACATCGGTATGTATGATTTCCAATAAGTTGGTTGCTCGCTCCATTGTCCCGAGAACGGAGTCTTGGTCATCTTGCCCATGAGGCATGGTTCGCATGTGTCAAATGATTCATAATCGAGAGACTCCAAAAGTCCATCAGCATGGAGCTTCTTCATGCGCTTGACACCAATGTGACCAAGGCGGCGATTGCCACAAGTATGTGGGACTATCGTTATCAACTTTACATCTTTTGGTATTCACACTATGAATATGTGTAATATTACGCTCGAGATTCATTAAGAATAAACCATTGACCATCGGAGCATGACCATAAAACATATCTCTCATATAAATAGAACAACCATTATTCTCGGATTTAAATGAGTAGCCATCTCGCATTAAACGAGATCCAGATACAATGTTCATGCTCAAACTTGGCACTAAATAACAATTATTGAGGTTCATAACTAATCCCGTGGATAAATGTAGAGGTAGCGTGCCGACGGCGATCACATCGGCCTTGGAACCATTCCCGACGCGCATCGTCACCTCGTCCTTTGCCAGTCTCCGCTTATTCCGCAGCTCCTGTTGTGAGTTACAAATATGAGCAACGGCACCGGTATCAAATACCCAGGAGTTACTATGAGTACTGGTAAGGTACACATCAATTACATTTATATCAAATATACCTTTAGTGTTGCCAGCCTTCTTATCCGCTAAGTATTTGGGGCAGTTCCGCTTCAGTGACCCTTCCCTTGCAATAAAAGCACTTTCGGTCTCAGGCTTGGGTCCATTCCTTGACTTCTTCCGGCAACTTGCTTGCAGGCGCTGCAATATCCTTGCCGTCCTTCTTGAAGTTCGTCTTACCCTGCCCCTTTTTGAACTGAGTGGGTTTATTGATCATCCACACTTGATGTTCGTTCATGATTTCAACCTCTGCTGATTTTAGCATTGAAAATACTTCGGGAATGGTCTTCACCATCCCACGCATATTGTAGTTCATCACAAAGCTCTTGTAGCTTGGTGGGAGCGATTGAAGGATTCTGTCAATGACCGCCTCGTCCAGGGAGGTTAATGTCCAAATGGGACAAAGCGGTTACGCAACCTGACATTTTGAGTATGTGCTCACCGATGTAACTGTTTTCCTCCATCTTACAACTATAGAACTTGTCGGAGACTTCATATCTCGACCGGGCATGAGCTTGGAAAACCATTTTCAGCTCCTCGAACATCTCATATGCTCCGTGTTGCTCAAAACGCTTTTGGAGCCCCGGTTCTAAGCTGTAAAGCATGCCGCCTTGAACGAGGGAGTAATCATCAAGACGAGACTGCCAAGCATTCATAATGTCTTGGTTCTGCAGGATGGTGCTTCACCTAGCGGTGCTTCTAGGACATATTGTTTCTTGGCTGCTATGAGGATGATCCTCAGGTTCCGGACCCAGTCCGAATAGTTGTTGCCATCATCTTTCAGCTTGGTTTTCTCTAGGAACGCTTTGAAGTTCATGGTGACATTAGCGTTGGCCATTTGATCTACAAGACATTTTGCAAAGATTTTAGACTATTGTTCATGATAATAAAGTTCATCTAATCAAATTATTTAATGAACTCCCACTCAGATTAGACATCCCTCTAGTCATCTAAGTGTTACACGGTCCGAGTCGACTAGGCCGTGTCCGATCATCACGTGAGACGGACTAGTCATCGTCGGTGAACATTCTCATGTTGATCGTATCTTCCACACGACTCGTGTTCGACCTTTCGGTCTCCGTGTTCCGAGGCCATGTCTGTACATGCTAGGCTCGTCAAGTTAACCCTAAGTGTTTTGCATGTGTAAAATTGTCTTACACCCGTTGTATGTGAACGTAAGGATCTATCACACCCGATCATCACGTGGTGCTTCGAAACGACGAACTTTAGCAACGGTGCACAGTTAGGGGAGAACACTTCTTGAAATTGTTGTAAGGGATCATCTTATTTACTACCGTCGTTCTAAGTAAACAAGATGCATAAACATAATAAACATCACATGCAATTATATAGTAGTGACATGATATGGCCAATATCATATAGCTCCATTGATCTCCATCTTCGGACTCCATGATCATCTTGTCACCGCATGACACCATGATCTCCATCATCATGATCTCCATCATCGTGTCTTCATGAAGTTGTCACGCCAACGACTACTTCTACTTCTATGGCTAACGCGTTTAGCAATAAAGTAAAGTAATTTACATGGCGTTCTTCAATGAGACGCGGGTCATACAAAAATAAAGACAACTCCTATGGCTCTGCCGGGTTGTCATACTCATCGACATGCAAGTCGTGATTCCTATTACAAGAACATGATCTCATACATCACAATATATCATTCATCATTCATCACAACTTCTGGCCATATCACATCACATGACAATTGCTGCAAAAACAAGTTAGACGTCCTCTAATTGTTGTTGCATCTTTTACGATGGCTGCCATTGGGTTCTAGCAAGAACGTTTTCTTACCAACGAATAACCACAACGTGATTTTGTCAACTTCTATTTACCCTTCATAAGGACCCTTTTCATCGAATCCGCTCCAACTAAAGTGGGAGAGACAGACACCCGCCAGCCACCTTATGCAACTAGTGCATGTCAGTCGGTGGAACCGGGTAAGCGTACGTGTAAGGTTGGTCCGGGCCGCTTCATCCCACAATACCGCTGAAGCAAGATAAGACTAGTAGTGGCAAGCAAGTTGACAAGATCTACTCCCACAACAAAATTGTGTTCTACTCGTGCAATAGAGAACTACGCATAGACCAAGCTCATGATGCCACTTTGTTGGGGAACGCGTTGCAGAAAATTAAAATTTTTCCCTACGGTTTCACCAAGATCCATCTATGAGTTCATCTAGCAACGAGTCATGGAAGAGTGATTGCATCTACATACCACTTGTAGATCGCGTGCGGAAGCGTTCAATGGAGCAGGGGATGATGGAGTCGTACTCGCCGTGATTCAGATCACCGATGACCTAGTGCCGAACGGACAGCACCTCCGCGTTCAACACACGTACGGAGCGGATGGCGTCTCCTCCTTCTTGATCCAGCAAGGGGGAAGGAGAGGTTGATGAAAATCCAGCAGCATGACGGCGTGGTGGTGGATGCAGCAGAACTCGGCAGGGCTTCGCTAAGCAACTACGGGAGGAGGAGGAGGTGTAGCGGAGAGGGAGGTGCCAAGGGCTTGAGGTGCGGCCACCCCTCCCTCCCTCCCTTTATATAGGTGCAAAATAGGGGAGGGCGCAGCCTTGCCCCTTCCTCCAAGGAAGGGTGCGGCCAAGAGGGGAGGAGTCCATCCTCCCAAGGCACCCTGAGGTGCCTTCCCTTTAGGACTCTTCCTCCCAAGTCTCCTTGGCGCATGGGCCCTTTGGGGCTGGTGCCCTTGGCCCATATAGGCCAAGGCGCACCCCTACAGCCCATGTGGCCCCGAGCAGGTGGACCCCTTGGTGGATCCCGGACCCCTTTCGGCACTCGGTATAATACCGATAATGCCCAAACTTTTCCGCGACCAAAATAAGACTTCCTATATATAAATCTTTACCTCCGGACCATTCCGGAACTCCTCGTGACGTCCGGGATCTCATACGGGACTCGAACAACATTCGGTTTGCTGCATACTCATATTCATACAACCCTAAGCGTCACCGAACCTTAAGTGTGTTGACCCTCCGGGTTCGGGTGACTTGCTGACATGACCGAGACGGCTCTCGGGCAATAACCAACAGCGGGATCTGTATACCCTTGTTTGCTACCACATGCTCCTCGTTGATATCATCGGATGAACAACGATGTCGAGGATTCAATCAACCCGTATACAATTCCCTTTGCCAATCGGTATTTTACTTGCCCGAGATTCGATCGTCGGTATCCCAATACCTCGTTCAATCTCGTTGCCGGCAAGTCACTTTACTCGTACCTTAATGCATGATCCTGTGACCAAACACTTGGTCACTTTGAGCTCATTATGATGATGCACTACCGAGTGGGCCGGTGATACCTCTCCGTCATACGGAGTGACAAATCCGATCTCGATCCGTGTCAACCCAACAGACACTTTCGGAGATACCGTAATGCACCTTTATAGTCACCCGATTACGTTGTGACGCTTTGGTACACCCAAAGCACTCCTACGGTATTCGGGAGTTACACGATCTCATGGTCTAAGGAAGAGATACTTGACATTGGAAAAGCTCTAGCAAAACGAACTACACGATCTTGTGCTATGCTTAGGATTGGGTCTTCTCCATCACATCATTCTCCTAATGATGTGATCACGTTATCAACGACATCCAAAGTCCATAGTCAGGAAACCATGACTATCTGTTGATCAACGAGCTAATCAACTAGAGGCTTACTAGGGACATATTGTGGTCTATGTATTCACACGTGTATTACGATTTCCGGATAATACAATTATAGCATGAATAAAAGACAATTATCATGAACAAGGAAATATAATAATACTTTAATTATTGCCTCTAGGGCATATTTCCAACAGGGGGGGGTCTGCTCATTGTCGAGGTTAGAGGGGCGGTCGGGGGCGGGGGCAGCACGGCGGTGGGCGGTGGTTGAGGGGAGGGTAAGGATGGCGCAGGAGGTTGGGCCGGTGGTGTCTGGGCGGTTCAAGGTGGAAGACGTGTGGCCTGGAGGTTGAAGAAGGCACCCGGTTATTTTCCATCGGACGGACGAAAACCAATCGACTGACCCAAGTAAAATTTTCAGTCGACTGGTCTCTAGCCAGTCCCTTGCTTTTTTTTATTGTTTTTGAGATAGCTCACCATCCACGCCAAATGGCAGTCCCTTACTTAATAGTTCACCCCTCAATACCATTGATGAATGTGAATATTTGGTGCGGCACAATATTTCTAGCATCCGTAGTATTTCCAGATTACATGCCCGTTTCAACACGATGGGGGTTCTTCAGTAATGCTACACTTTTACGGTTTGGATGTTAGAGATCGATGTGGCATAAATTGGTTGAAAATCAATGGGGCACACCGTGAAATTAGGGGTATTAGTGGGTTGTTAGTGAAAATAATGCATGTAAGTTTTATTCCGTAAGCCATGGTCGTAGGTTTAACATTTTTGGTGGTTCTCCTGCCCTTTCAAGGTTTGGTGACGAACTAATTAATATAAATCAATAGGCACATGAAAACCTATTGTAGCACATATATATGCATCTAATTCGTTACACATGGAGAAACATGTCATCAATGTGTTTGCTCCAATGGGAAATGACAAGATAATTCAAATGTGCATCTCGGTTATCTTCTATATTAACTAAAAATATATCTTTATAAAAGTACATATGTTTAGTTTGAATGATAGCATGCTATGTTTAGTTTGAATGATACGCATGCTTGATGATATTGTGGGCTCCCAAAATTGTTTTCTTAACATCTTTTATATGAAATCTTCTATCTTATTCTGCATTCTTTACACATGGAGAAACTTGTCATCAATGTTTTTCTTCAATGGGTAATGACAAGTTATTTTCTTTCACTAATTTGGGTATGTATAAGAAAATGGGTTCTGTGAATGTGATCTATCTTTCTTTTTTTGCCAGGAAGGGGCCAATCTTTTATATTATAACTACTAATATATCATCTCCTTTTCATAAACTGTAAATATTTTCTAGATTATATCGTGGCCTCAGTAAACAGTTCTTTTCTAGATCTTGTATCTGCAACTTCGATCTTACTCTGAAGAGAGGTACCTAAATAAGCACTCCAGTAGTCATCGACACTTGGTAGCTAGCAGTACCAAACATTAATTATGGCTGCTTTCGCATAATGACAATGCTTCCCATGCATCCTCTTAACAAAGCATTTCTTTTTCGCATCAAAACAACAACAATATACTACTGGTACTCAGCTTTATCCATGCCAGGGCGGCTAATGAGCAACACGACGGTCCAGCACAGCTGCATCCATGCACATGTAGGCCTGTATAAGAACTCTGTACTTTTGGTTTATTTAAGCAGTTTTTCACTCTCTTTTCGCCGCTCATGAAGTATGTTGTGGTTGCGCTCTCGCGGGAAGGCGAATAAAAGGCCTACGCTTTCGTATTTTTTGTGGTTGCCGCGTGATGGGAAGGATTAGAGATCTCGAGTAGTAGGTTGGCTTGAACATGTGCACAATGCTCCAACTCTGAGAAAGCAAGCCAGGGTTGTTGGGTGCATAATTTTATCCTCTGGAGAGAGGCGGAGGGGAGATGACCGCCACCTACTCTCTCCCACGTCTCAGATCTTGTCGATTTTGTTCGAAATTTGCTGAATATTGGCAAAGCGTGGATGGCTTGCTTGTAATATATTCTGGGTGCGGCGCTTGTGTTGCGATAAAAGTGATGTATATGACTATGGTCCTCCGTCTGGTACAGCTCATGATGACTTACTTTTCCTTTGAGGGGAGCTCATGAGATGACTAATATTAGATTTTCGGTGGAAGCACACGTGAAGCTGATGGCTCGAGGCAAATGCCTAGCTCACTGCTGCAGAAAATACATCACTAAGAGCATCTCTAACCCTTTTTTTAGAGGATGATA
This sequence comes from Aegilops bicornis, assembly GCA_021605145.1. Classification (NCBI taxonomy): domain Eukaryota; kingdom Viridiplantae; phylum Streptophyta; class Magnoliopsida; order Poales; family Poaceae; genus Aegilops; species Aegilops bicornis. Next base: position 157,845,712 of record CM038670.1, on the reverse strand, counting down.
TGGCCGGATATCCTTTAGCAAAGGATATTTGCTCCACTGTAAAAGTGTCATTTGTAGCCGATCCCCTTACTTAACTCCCTAATTTTTTCTGCCAAATTCCTTTAATTTGGGGTCACCGAGTTAAACTACACTACTCAATCATTGTGTTAAACGACACTTAATCACATACTTCATCAGTTCTTCGCTAAGAGAACCTATCCAAAGAAAACTACAAGAAAAAAATGCATACTTTAATAGAAACACCACTTCCCTAACTGCTCCAACTAGTATGATCAAAGCTTTCTCTATCTCTTCATTGTCTACATTATTGCGTTTCTCGATTGGCTTCTCGAGCTTTTACACTTTTTTTAATCCGTCTCCTCAAACTTGACACTGTGCCCTATCTAGGCTTAGACTTCGACACTGCGTCCTATTTAGTCTCAAACTTCGATATTGTGTCCTCTCTAGTCTTATCTTTAGCAACTAGTGCACCAACATATAGCAATTTTTTTGCTTGATCAATGTACTCTTCTTTTCAATACCAAAACTTGCAGCCTTCCTACATACAATTTTGAAGAAACAACAAGTTTCAAATTGTGACGAATCAGAAGGACAACATTACAAAATGGCACCCACTCCATCCTTTTCACACTTGTAGAAAATCCATCCGGGATTTTCGGCGTGCTCGAAATGAGGTGCAGCACTAGCCGCCAGCAGTAACCACACTTGATGACCGGTAGAGGCACGAGAACGAGCTGTTGTGCGAGGGTTGAGCCCGGCTGATGAGGGGATGAGGCAGTGCCGGTGGTCAGTTGACGGTTGAGATGCGAGCGCCGAGAGGAGGGGGACATACGCGGAGCGGTCGAAGTGGCCTCGGAGTAAAAAAGATCCTCCACTAACAAGGATAGGTATACGGTTAGGTGTTGGTTAGAGAAGGAAAACCAAATTTATCATCCTCTAATGCCTTATTGGGGATCAGTTAGAGATGCTTTAATGTTCACAAAATGATTTAGACCTCCTTCCCAGGGCTCGAGGAGTCCCCACTCCCCGGTGCCAGCACTGATGTGAACGGGCTACGTGACCCAATAGCACTCTCCTCGGTGGTTTCGTGATTCCCTGGTGCTTGGTTGCTAGGTAGCCACATAAACACCATGGGTTCAGGAAAATAATACATTATATTTTTTCTATAGATAAAAAAATGCATTCAAAAATGTTCAAGAATTTTTTTAAACTGTGAATTTGAGAAAAGTTCATGATTTTTTTAAATGCTTGCAAATTCAAAAAATGTTTATGTATTTTAAAAACATCGCTAATTTGTTTAAAAAGGCATCTATTTTGAAATCAGGGAAATTCTGGGTCATCACGCTCCAGCCCAGAAGATTTACTTTCATATTAGTCCTTATAATAAGGGAAATCTAGTCCAGCCCAGAAGCTCGCCCCTAGCCCATTGCCTCTCCTAAAGTTGTGGCCTAAACTCCGCCACCGCATTGACCGATCAGAAAATATAATGTAATTTTGAGGCAAAAAATTGGTGCTTTAAGTTGGATGATTCGCTCTCAAGTGGTGACTATGTAAAGCTCATGGTGACGTTATGGGAAATTTGGAAGGAGCGCAGGGATGTGATTTATGAGCATATATTTCAATCACCGTTTGCTACTAGTAAGTTCATCGTGATCTTTATCGGTCAACATGGCAATGGGTACCCGCTACTCGCAAACCCGGCGGGTAAAAACCCTATTAGTGTAAGGGTATGGAAAATAAAAATACCCATGAGTTTCTAAATGGGAAAAAGTTATACCCATTGGGTAAGGCGGGTACGGGTACAAGAAGGCAATACCCATACCCACGAACCCGCAAACCCGTATACTAGTACACCATGTCAAGTAGGTCCCATGTGTCATTGACTAGATTCAGAAAAAAAAACTAAGTCACCAGGCGCTAGGTACAATTTGTCAAGTAGATTTGTTCTCGTCTCCCTCCTCGCGCCTCCAGCCACCTTCAAAAGGGAAAAATGTCCGGGTGTCATGACGACTACAAGGTAGGACATGGTCGTGGTCGCGGCTGCACTATGCAACATCTGGCTACTCCTACGAGAACACATATGCTCTTGCCAATGACAAGGGCAGAGCATGACAAGCGTCCAATTTGGTGATGCTCCACACTTAGCACTTTTTTTGAATATCTATGTTGCATGAATGTGTTGATGATTGGTTTATTGATGAATGTGTATGATGTATGAATGGATTATTTGAATGCCTTCATAATTGTTTAGTCAACTTTGAACATGCTGAAATATAAATATTGAGATGGGTATTTTTACCCGCGGGTATTACCCGTACCCAGCCGGGTATGGGTATGGGAACAATTTAAAACCCGAGGTGCCGGTACGGGTACGGGTTTGGGCGGAAAATATTAAAACGGGTACGGGTTTGTACACGTATTACCCATACCCATACCCTGCGGGTGCCATGTTGATTTATCAGGGAGTGTGAGGCGGACATTGTAAGGATCGGTCACTAAACAGTTCGGCCGTCAACTCAAGGTGGTGCGTGGATCCCTCCGACAACGGGTGATGTAAAAGGAAATGTTGATGGAGCTCTATCGGTGGGACTAGGGAGCAGCTCGGCTGCAGCAATATTTCGCAAGGAAGACGGGAAGTTTTTGGGAGCATCAATTTTGGTCATGGCTGAGCATTCGTTCCCTCAATTGTTGAAGCGATAGAATGCCAAGAGGCCTTGACAGAATGCCAAGAGGCCTTGTGTCTTGCTCAAGATGAAGGTTTCAGACTCGTGACAATTGTGTTGGATTAAATGGGGGGTCGTCTGAGGCATACAAGAAGGGGAGTGCCTAGAACTCATCTAGATGAGATTTAATTTGGTCTCATTCACCTGAAAAACAAAAACAGATACAAAGGAGTATCAACTCACGTTAGCACACACACATCTTATAGCATCACATTCAATGACTATAAAAGTGAATGAGACATAACTAGAACTCAGCTAGATGAGTTCTAGCAAAACTGTACAAGAAGGCTCTCTGGGAGAGAATGCGATGATTATCAGAGAGATTCAGGACATCAAATCATACATGGACAGGTTCTGTTCAAGCATGAAAGTGGAATGTTTAATGGGGATGCCCATAACATTGCTGGGAATTCTCTTTCTCTGCTGCCAGCGCGCTATCTTTAGCTCCTGGAGCCAACGGGCTATGTAAAAGAAACTCTAGTTGATTAATAAAGCTCAGTGGTATTTCATAAAAAAAATGTAATTTTGAGGCAAATCCTACAGCCAAACATGCCATGTCATTGGCAGAAGCGCTATTTGTAGCTGCTTGAGCCTCATGGTCCCGTAACTACCCATGTAAACTTGCATTTTGAGCAATAAAGTTGAGCATGCCTTAAAAAACACTATTTTAAGTGGTATCCCTTGCAAAGATCGGACACACCTCCTTTGGTGGTGATAAATGGGGCATCCCATGTGCGCCACTTGTTGCAGTTAGGGAGTTTGGTGAAATTTCTTCACGCGCAAGGAGAGATGAGTGGTTTTATTTGTACTTTTTCCGTAGATTCGCTTTTTCAAAATGATTTAACTATTTATCTGTGCATCCAGATCAGGAATGTTTTCGCCATTGCATTCGTCACGTCAAGATTTTCAAAACTGTATCCCATATTCATAGGTTCGATGAACTTTTTTTGGGACGAAATCTATGCTCCAAAACTGTGCAAACCCATGCTTCAAAACTATACTAACATGTACTTTAAAACATGTACTAACTGTACTTCACTTTTTTGGTGAAGTATAATTGTGCTTTCACGTGACAAGCATTGTGCTTCACTTTTGGAGAAGCACAAAAACAGAAATTTGTTTCACGCGGAAGCACGCCTGGTTCAATTTTGAGGAGGCACAGAAGCACAACCGTGCTTCACGCGGAAGCGCGTCTATGCTTCCCTTTTGGAGAAGCGCAAAAGCACAACTGTGCTTATTCTTTTGGGGAAGCACAAGTGTGCTTCACATAGAAGCATACATGTGTTTCACTTTTTTGGGAAGCATGACGCTAGAAGCACAACTATACTTAGCACAAGCTCCTACGGGAATTAACCCACAAAAATCAATGAAATAGAAGAAAGAACCAAAAAAATCATGACCAAGAAAACACTAGGGAACCCCAAAAAAGGAAAGCACCCCACACGCAACACGTGGCGGCACTGGAGCACGCTAAATGGTGTGTTTGGGGTGCTCCTGTGCTAGGAAAATTGCCCTCGCGGGGCACCTGGCCTCCACTAGTTGCTCCCGATAGGTTTTGAATTTATTAGAGCAACTCTAGCGGTGTCTCCATATCGCTCCCATCGGTTTAGGGGCCGCGACATGGAGCGTGCACCATCAACCAACCGCTCGAGTGGGAGGGAAGTTTGAGCTCCCTACTCTCCTTCCGCCATGTTTTTTCGTCGCCATATGCTCATGCTATATTTACATCAATTATACATTTTTGGGTATAATTTTATATCATTATTATTGGACTAACACATTAACCCAGTGCCAAGGTTAGTTCCTGGTTTTTTTAGTGTTTTTGTTATTTGCTGAAAAGGGTTTTTTTAAGTCGGAAAATATCAAGAAAAAAACGATGATTATTGTTTGACCAAAAGGAACCCAGTGAACCTGTACCCACCTGGATGGGGTCCCTGGGGCCTCCACGCAGCCACACCATGTAGGCACTGCCTAGGGATATTTTTATTCAACATTGGTGACTGATACGTCTCCAATGTATCTATAATTTTTGATTGCTCCATGATATATTATCTACTGTTTTGGACAGTATTGGGCTTTATTTTCCACTTTTATATTATTTTTGGGACTAACCTATTAACCGGAGGCCCAGCCCAGAATTGCTTTTTTTGCCTATTTCAGAGTTTTTGCAGAAACGGAATATCAAACGGAGTCCAAACGGAATGAAACCTTCGGGAACGTGATTTTCTCACCGAACGTGATCCAGGAGACTTGGACCCTAAGTCAAGGAAGCTTCGAGGAGGGCACGAGGTAGGGGGGCGCACCCACCCCCCCAGGGCGCGCCCTCCATCCTCGTGGGCCCCATGTTGCTCCATCGACGTACTCCTTCCTCCTATATATACCTACGCACTTCAAACGATCGACACGGAGCTAAAAACCTAATTCCACAGCCGCAACCTTCTGTACCCACGAGATCCCATCTTGGGGCCTGTTCTGGAGCTCCGTCGGAGGGGGCATCCACCACGGAGGGCTTCTACATCATCACCATAGCCCCTCCGATGAAGTGTGAGTAGTTTACCTCAGACCTTCGGGTCCATAGTTAGTAGCTAGATGGCTTCTTCTCTCTTTTTGGATCTCAATACAATGTTCTCCCCTCTCTTGTGGAGATCTATTCGATGTAATCTTCTTTTTGCGGTGTGTTTGTTGAGACCGATGAATTGTGGGTTTATGATCAAGATTATCTATGAACAATATTTAAATCTTCTCTGAATTCTTTTATGTGTGATTGGTTATCTTCGCAAGTCTCTTCGAATTATCAGTTTGGTTTGGCCTACTAGATTGGTTTGTCTTGCAATGGGAGAAGTGCTTAGCTTTGGGTTCAATCTTGCGGTGTCCTTTCCGGTGTTAGGGGCAGCAAGGCACGTATTGTATTGTTGCCATCGAGGATAACAAGGTGGGGTTTTTATCATATTGCATGAATTTATCCTCTACATCATGTCATCTTGCTTAAGGCGTTACTCTGTTTTCTTGAACTTAATACTCTAGATGCATCTGGATAGCGGTCGATGAGTGGAGTAATAGTAGTAGATGCAGCAGGAGTCGGTCTACTTGTCTCGGACGTGATGCCTATATACATTATCATACCTAGATATTCTCATAACTATGCTCGGCCTCATCAATTGCTCAATAGTAATTCGTTCACCCACCGTCTTATGCTCTTGAGAGAAGCCACTAGTGAAACCTATGGCCCCCGGGTCTATCTCCATCATATTAATCTTCCATCACTTTATTTATTGCCTTTGCTATTTACTTTTCTTTTATTTTACTTTGCATCTTTACCATAAAAATACCAAAAATGTTATCTATCAGATCTCACTCTCGTAAGTGACCGTGAAGGGATTGACAACCCCTAATCGCGTTGGTTGCGAGGAGTTATTTGCTTTATGTAGGTACGAGGGACTCGCGCGTAGCCTCCTACTGGATTGATACCTTGGTTCTCAAAAACTGAGGGAAATACTTACGCTACTTTGTTGCATCATCCTTTCCTCTTCAAGGAAATCCAACGCAGTGCTCAAGAGGTAGCAAGAAGAATTTCTGGCGGCGTTGCCGGGGAGGCTTACGCAAAAGTCAAGTCAAGATTTGGACTCCCGAGAACGAGCCATTTCTGGCGCCATTGCCGGGGACATCTACACAAAAGTCAACATACCAAGTACCCATCACAATCCCTTATCTCCCGCATTACATTATTTGCCATTTGCCTCTCGTTTTCCTCTCCCCCACTTCACCCTTGCCATTTTATTCGCCCTCTCTTTTCCATTTGCCTCTTTTTCGCTTGCTTTTTGTTTGCTCGTGTGTTGGATTGCTAGTTTGTCACGATGGCTCAAGATAACACCAAATTATGTGACTTTACCAATACCAACAATAATGATTTCCTTAGCATTCCGATTGCTCCTATTACCAATACTGAATCTTGTGAAATCAATGCTGCTTTGTTGAATCTTGTCATGAAAGATCAATTCGCCGGCCTTCCTAGTGAAGATGCCGCTACTCATCTAAATAGCTTCGTTGATTTGTGCAAAAGAAGAAAGATGTTGATAATGATATTATTAAATTTAAGCTATTTCCTTTTTCGCTTAGGGATCGTGCTAAAGCTTGGTTTTCGCCGTTGCCTAAAAATAGTATTGATTCATGGAATAAGTGCAAAGATGCTTTTATCTCTAAATATTTTCATCCCGCTAAGATCATCTCTCTTAGAAATGATATTATGAATTTTAAGCAACTTGATCACGAACATGTTGCGCAAGCTTGGGAGAGGATGAAATTAATGATACGTAATTGCCCTACTCATGGTTTGAATTTGTGGATGATTATACAAAAAATTATGCGGATTGAATTTTGCTTCTAGAAATCTTTTAGATTCGGCATGGAGGCACTTTTATGGAAATCACTTTGGGATAAGCTACTAAACTCCTAGATAATATTATGGTTAATTATTCTCAATGGCACACTCAAAGATCTACTAATAAAAAAGTGCATCCGATAGAAGAAATTAATGTTTTGAGTGGAAAGATGGATGAACTTATGAAATTATTTGCTACCAAGAGTGTTTCTTCTGATCCTAATGATATGCCTTTGTCTACTTTGATTTAGAATAATAATGAATCCATGGATGTGAATTTTGTTGGTAGGAATAATTTTGGTAACAACGCGTATAGAGGAAACTTTAATCCTAGGCCTTATCCTAGTAATCCCTTTAATAATTATGGAAATTCCTACAACAACTCTTATGAAAATTTTAATAAGATGTCCTCTGAATTTGAGACTAGTGTTAAATAGTTTATGAATTCGCAAAAGAATTTTAATGCTTTGCTTGAAGAAAAATTGCTTAAAGTTGATGAATTGGCTAGGAACGTTGATAGAATTTCTCTTGATGTTGATTCTTTAAAGCTTAGATCTATTCCGCCTAAGCATGATATCAATGAGTCTCTCAAAACCATGAGAATTTCCATTGATGAGTGCAAAGAAAGAACCGCTAGGATGCGTACTCTGAAAGATGCCTTTATTAAAGCGTGTTCTTCTAGTTCCTATGAAAATAAAGATGAAGATCTAAAAGTTATTGATGTGTCCCCTATTAAATCTTTGTTTTTCAATATGAATCTTGATAATGATGGGACTGAATATGATCCACCTTTACCTAGAAGGCGTTCCAAAAACTCGGAGTTTTTAGATCTTGATGCTAAAATGATAAAAGTGGGATTGAAGAAATCAAAACCCTAGATGTTGCTAAACCCACTATTTTGGATTTCAAGGAATTTAATTATGAAATTTGCTCTTTGATTGATTGTATTTCCTTGCTACAATCCGTGCTAAATTCTCCTCACGCTTATAATCAAAATAAAGTGTTTACTAAACATATCGTTGATGCCTTAATGCAATCTTATGAAGAAAAACTTGAGTTGGAAATTTCTATCCCTAGAAAACTTTATGATGAGTGGGAACCAACTATTAAAATTAAGATTAAGGATCATAAATTTTATGCCTTATGTGATTTGGGTGCTAGTGTTTCCACTATTCCCAAAACTTTGTGCGATTTGCTAGATTTCCGTGATTTTGATGATTGCTCTCTAAACTTGCACCTTGCGGATTCCACTATTAAGAAACCTATGGGAAGAATTAATGATGTTCTTATTGTTGCAAATAGGAATTATGTGCCCGTAGATTTTATGGTTCTTGATATAGATTGCAATCATTCATGTCCTATTATTCTTGGTAGACCTTTCCTTAGAACGATTGGGGCAATTATTGATATGAAGGAAGGGAATATTAGATTCAAATTTCCATTAAAGAAAGGCATGGAACACTTCCCTAGGAAGAAAATAAAATTACCATATGAATCTATCATGAGAGCCACTTATGGATTGCCTACCAAAGATGGCAATACCTAGAACTATCCTTGCTATTATGCCTAGCTAGGGGCGTTAAACGATAGCGCTTGTTGGGAGGTAACCTAATTTTATTTTTAGTTTTTTGTGTGTTTGCTTCTGTTTAGGAATAAATATTAGATCTAGCCTCTGGTTAGATGTGTTTTTATGTTTTAATTAGTGTTTGTGCCAAGTTAAACCTATAGTATCTTCTTGGATGATAGTTATTTGATCTTGTTGTAATTTTCAGAAACTTTCTGTTCACGAAAACAATTGTTAAAAATCACCAGAACGAGATAAAATAGTGATTCCAATTGCTGTTGATCAAGAAACAAATTGCCTAGGTCGTCCTATTTTGTATTAATATTTGGAGTTCCATAAGTTTGCGTTAGTTACAGATTACTACAGACTGTTCTGTTTTTGACAGATTCTGTTTTTCGCGTGTTGTTTGCTTATTTTGATGAATCTATGGCTAGTAAAATAGTTTATAAACCATAGATAAGTTGGAATAAAGTAGGTTTAACACCAATAAAAATAAATAATGAGTTCATTACAGTACCTTGAAGTGGTCTTTTGTTTTCTTTTCACGACGGAGCTCACGAGATTTCTGTTGAGTTTTGTGTTGTGAAGTTTTCAAGTTTTGGGTGAAAGATTTTTGATGGATTATGGAACAAGGAGTGGCAAGAGCCAAGCCTTGGGGATGCCCATGTCACCCCCAAGATAATCTAATGACACCAAAAATTCAAAGCTTGGGGATGCCCCGGAAGGCATCCCCTCTTTCGTCTACTTCCATCGGTAACTTTACTTGGAGCTATATTTTTATTCACCACATGATATGTGTTTTGCTTGGAGCGTCTTGTATGATTTGAGTCTTTGATTTTTAGTTTACCATAATCATCCTTGCTGTACACACCTTTTGAGAGAGCCATACATGATTTGGAAATTATTAGAATACTCTTTGTGCTTCACTTATATCTTTTGAGTTATATAGTTTTGCTCTAGTACTTCACTTATATCTTTTAGAGCACGGTGGTGGATTTGTTTTAAAGAAACTATTGATCTCTCATGCTTCGCTTAGATTATTTTGAGAGTCTTAAATAGCATGGTGATTTGTTTAAATAATCCTAATATGCTAGGTATACAAAAATAGTAAAAACTTTCTTATGAGTGTGTTGAATGCTAAGAGAAGTTTGATGCTTGATGATTGTTTTGAGATATGGAGGCAATAATATTAAAGTCGTGCTAGTTGAGTAGTTGTGAATTTGAGAAATGCTTGTGTTGAAGTTTGCAAGTCTCGTAGCATGCACGTATGGTAAACGTTATGTAACAAATTTGAAACATGAGGTGTTCTTTGATTGTCCTCCTTATGAGTGGCGGTCGGGGACGAGCGATGGTATTTTCCTACCAATCTATCCCTCTAGGAGCATGCGTGTAGTGCTTTGGTTTTTGATGGCTTGTAGATTTTTGCAATAATTATGTTAGTTATTTATGACTAATGTTGAGTCCATGGATTATACGCACTCTCACCCTTCCATCATTGCTAGCCTCTTCGGTACCGTGCATTGCCCTTTCTCACATTGAGAGTTGGTGCAAACTCCGCCGGTGCATCCAAACCCCATGATATGATACGCTCTTTCACACATAAACCTCCTTATATCTTCCTCAAAACAGCCACCATACCTACCTATTATGGCATTTCCATAGCCATTCCGAGATATATTGCCATGCAACTTTCCACCATTCCGTTTATCATGACACATTCATCATTGTCATACTGCTTAGCATGATCATGTAGTTGACATAGTATTTGTGGCAAAGCCACCGTTCATAATTCTTTCATACATGTCATTCTTGGTTCATTGCATATCCCGGTACACCGCCGAAGGCATTCATATAGAGTCATTCTTTGTTCTAGTATCGAGTTGTAATGATTGAGTTGTAAATAAATAGAAGTGTGATGATCATCATTCTCTAGAGCATTGTCCCAAGTAAAAAAAGGCCATAAAAAAGAGAAGGCCCAAAAAAAGGAAAGGAAAAAAAGGGGACAATGTTACTATCCTTTGCCACACTTGTGCTTCAAAGTAGCACCATAATCTTCATAATAGAGAGTCTCTTATTTTGTCACTTTCATATACTAGTGGGAATTTTTCATTATAGAACTTGGCTTGTATATTCCAACAATGGGCCTCCTCAAGTGCCCTAGGTCTTCGTGAGCAAGCAAGTTGGATGCACACCTACTTAGTTTTCTTTTGTTGAGCTTTCATACATTTATAGCTCTAGTGCATCCGTTGCATGGCAATCCCTACTCCTTGCATTAACATCAATCGATGGGCATCTCCATAGCCCGTTGATTAGCCTCGTTGATGTGAGAACTTCTTTTTTTGTCTTCTCCACATAACCCCGATCATCATATTCTATTCCACCCATAGTGCTATGTCCATGGCTCGCACTCATATATTGCGTGAAAGTTTATAGGTTTGAGATTACTAAAGTATGAAACAATTGGTTGGCTTGTCATCGGGGTTGTGCATGATGAGAGCATTCTTGTGTGACGAAAATGGAGCATGACTAAACTATATGATTTTGTAGGGATGAACTTTCTTTGGCCATGTTATTTTGAAAAGACATAATTGCTTAGTTAGTATGCTTGAAGTATTATTATTTTTATGTCAATATGAACTTTTGTCTTGAATCTTTCGGATCTGAATATTCATACCACAATTAAGAAGAATTACATTGAAATTATGCCAAGTAGCACTCCGCATCAAAAATTCTGTTTTTATCATTTACTTACTCGAGGACGAGCAGGAATTAAGCTTGGGGATGCCTGATACGTCTCCAATGTATCTATAATTTTTGATTGCTCCATGCTATATCATCTACTGTTTTGGACAATATTGGGCTTTATTTTCCACTTTTATATTATTTTTGGGACTAACCTATTAACCGGAGGCCCAGCCCAGAATTGTTGTTTTTTGCCTATTTCAGAGTTTTGCAGAAACGGAATATCAAACGGAGTCCAAACGGAATGAAACCTTCGGGAACGTGATTTTCTCACCGAACGTGATCCAGGAGACTTGGACCCTAAGTCAAGGAAGCTTCGAGGAGGGCATGAGGTAGGGGGCGCCTCTGTATGCCGCCTCCAACCTCGTGGGCCCCATGTTGCTCCACCGACGTACTCCTTCCTCCTATATATCGCATTCCCCAAACGATCGACACGGAGCCAAAAACCTAATTCCACCGCCAAGCAACCTTCTCAGACCCACGAGATCCCATCTTGGGGCCTGTTAGGAGCTCACGGAGGGGCATCCACCATGGAGGGCTTCTACATCATCACCATAGCCCCTCCGATGAAGTGTGAGTAGTTTACCTCGGACCTTGGGTCCATAGTTAGTAGCTAGATGGCTTCTTCTCTTTTTGGATCTCAATACAATGTTCTCCCCTCTCTTGTGGAGATCTATTCGGTGTAATCTTCTTTTTGCGGTGTGTTTGTTGAGATCGATGAATTGAGGGTTTATGATCAAGATTATCTATGAACAATATTTGAATCTTCTCTGAATTCTTTTATGTATGATTGGTTATCTTTGCAAGTCTCTTCGAATTATCCATTTGGTTTGGTCAACTAGATTGGTAGTCCTTTCCCAGTGACAGTAGGGGCAGCAAGGCACGTATTGTATTGTTGCCATCGAGGATAACAAGATGGGGTTTTTATCATATTGCATGAATTTATCCCTCTACATCATGTCATCTTGCTTAAGGCGTTACTCTGTTTTCTTGAACTTAATACTCTAGATGCATGCTGGATAGCTGTCAATGAGTGGAGTAATAGTAGTAGATGCAGGCAGGAGTCGGTCTACTTGTCTCGGACGTGATGCCTATATACATGATCATACCTAGATATTCTCATAACTATGCTCAATTCTATCAATTTCTCAATAGTAATTCGTTCATCCACCGTAGAATACTTATGCTCTTGAGAGAAGCCACTAGTGAAACCTATGGCCCCCGGGTCTATCTCCATCATATTAATCTTCCATCACTTTATTTATTGCATTTGCTATTTACTTTTCTTTTATTTTACTTTGCATCTTTACCATAAAAATACCAAAAATATTATCTATCATCTCTATCAGATATCACTCTCGTAAGTGACCGTGAAGGGATTGACAACCCCTAATCGCGTTGGTTGCGAGTTGTTATTTCCTTTGTGTAGGTACGAGGGACTCACGCGTGTAGCCTCCTACTGGATTGATACCTTGGTTCTCAAAAACTGTGGGAAATACTTACGCTACTTTGCTGCATCATCCTTTCCTCTTCAAGGAAATCCAACGCGGTGCTCAAGAGGTAGCAGTGACAGCCAAAAATCTGGATCGGTCCATCATCTCCTTGGACATAGGCATACTATCTGTTGGATAATGGGCAACTAACTTTACTGAGGGACAAAGGCCAGAACATATACATGTGCGGTAAAATGCAGAAAGACGTCTTATACAATGAGGATGTACAAGAAGAAACTATACACATCTAACACCCCCCTCAAACTCATGGTGGATCAACAACACTGAGTTTGGAGAGAAGAAAACTATGCTGCGCTCGAGTTTGTGCCTTCGTGAAGAAGTCCGCCAACTGTAACTCATAGGGCACATAGTGGAGAGCAAGAGTCTGATCCTGCACAGCAGCCCGCACAAAGTGGGCATCCACACCGATGTGCTTGGTGAGCTCATGCTTCACCGGGTCACGAGCAATACTGATAGCACCGGTACTGTCTGACGGTAAGGGGGTCGAGGTAGTAGTAGACACACCAAAATCCTCAAGTAACCACCGTAACCAGATCACCTCAGCCGTCAAGTCTGATAGTAAGGGGGTCGAGGTAGTAGTAGACACACCAAAATCCTCAAGTAACCACCGTAACAAGATCACCTCAGCCGTCAACATAGCCAGGGCTTGCAACTCAGCCTCTGTACTCTAGCGAGAAACTACAGTCTGTTTCTTTGTCTTCCAGGCAATAAGAGAGCCACCAAGAAAGACACGGTAAGAAGACAGCGAGCATCGATCAGAGGGACCACTAGCCCAGGTAGCATCAGAGTAGGCCTGGAGCTCAAGAGAGCTGGAGCAGGGAAAGAAAAGGCGCTGAGAGATCGTGCCACGAAGATATCGTAGAACACGGAGGAGGTGACTATAGTGGACAGAGGTGGGGGCTGAAACAAACTAACTCGGGATGTGGAAAGGATTGGAGATGCCAGGACGCGTAACAACAAGATAGACAAGGCTGCCGACAAGGTGACGATAGCGAGTGGGATTAGGAAGAGGGTCACCATCAGAGGCACGAAGCTGAATGTTGAGCTCCATAGGAGTCACAACTGTGTGTTCATCACCAAGAGCAGCACGAGCAAGAAGATCCTGGATATATTTTTCTTGGGAGATGTAGAAGCCATCAGAGGTCGAGGAGATCTCAATCCCAAGAAAATAGCAAAGTGGACCAAGATCAGTCATGAGGAACTGGTTGCAAAGGCGAGCCTTAACAAAGGCAATATTGTCAGAGTCGTCACTAGTGATGATCATGTCATCAACATAGAGAAGGAGAAGAGTCCGACCACGAGGAGACGTGTGAACAAACAATGCGGGATCATGATCACTGGGCAAGAAACCAGCGGCAGTCACCACAGAGGCAAAGCGCTCAAACCAGGCTCGAGGGGCCTGTTTAAGACCATAGAGGGAGCGGCGAAGTCGATAGACTGTACCATCAGGAGCATAGTACCCCGGTGGTGGCTGCATATAAACTTCCTCACGCAACTCGCCATTGAGAAAGGCATTCTGGACATCAAGTTGAGAGATAGACCAATGACGAACAAAAGCCGCAGCAAAAGAAGAGTGCGAACAATGGTCATGTGGGCCACAGGAGCGAATGTCTCATCATAATCGCGTCCCTGCTCCTGCTGAAAACCACAAGCCACAAGAGGAGCTTTGTAGCGCTCAAGAGAACCATCGGATCGAGTCTTAATCTTGTAGACCCACTTGCAGATGATGGGACGAACACGGGAAGGGAGGGAAACCAGATCCCATGTGCCAGAGCGCTCAAGGGCAGCAAGCTCTTCGGCCATCGCAAGCTGCCATTCAGGCTGAGTCATGGCAGTCTGATAGGAAGTGGGCTCAGCAATAGCAGAGAGATCGTACCAATCAGGAGAATAGCGATCAGGAGGAGGGCGTGGCCGAGCACGGAGGTTATGAACCGGGGGAGGTGCACCATAGGTGGAAGGCGCGTCAGGGGAAGCATCCTCAGCACGAGGGCGGCGAGTATAGTGGAGAGGAAACAGTGAGAGAGGACGACGGACTGGAGATGATGGCGGAGAGGTGGAGGAGGAGGATGGGGAAGATGGTGTCGATGGTGAATGAGACTGAATGAGAGGTGCAGGAGGAAGAGGTGAAACATGAGGCACATAGCAGGGTGTATCGAGAAGGAGAAGAAAAGAAATATCCTCCACAGAGAAGCACGAGGAAGAAGGACGTGGGTAGTAAGAACGGGACTCGTCAAAAGTCACATCACGCGAGATGCGCAAGCGACGACCAACAGGATCCCAACAGCTATAGCCCTTGTGCTTGTTGGGGAACGTTGCAGAAAATTAAAATTTTTCCTACGGTTTCACCAAGATCCATCTATGAGTTCATCTAGCAACGATTCATGGAAGAGTGATTGCATCTACATACCACTTGTAGATCGCGTGCGGAAGCATTCAATGGAACGGGGATGATGGAGTCGTACTCGCCGTGATTCAGATCACCGATGACCTAGTGCCGAACGGACAGCACCTCCGCGTTCAACACACGTATGGAGCAGATGGCGTCTCCTCCTTCTTGATCCAGCAAGGGGAAGGAGAGGTTGATGAAGATCCAGCAGCACGACGGCGTGGTGGTGGATGCAGTAGAACTCCGGCAGGGCTTCGCTAAGCAACTACGGGAGGAGGAGGAGGTGTAGCGAAGAGGGGAGGTGCCAAGGGCTTCAGGGTGCGGCCACCCCTCCCTCCCCTCCCTTTATATAGGTGCAAAAGAGGGGGGGAGGGCGCAGCCTTGCCCAATCCTCCAAGGAAGGGGTGCGGCCAAGAGGGGAGGAGTCCATCCTCCCAAGGCACCTCGGAGGTGCCTTCCCCTTTAGGACTCTTCCTCCCAAGTCTCCTTGGCGCATGGGCCCTTTGGGGCTGGTTCCTTGGCCCATATAGGCCAAGGCGCACCCCTACAGCCCATGTGGCCCCGGCAGGTGGACCCCCGGTGGACCCCGGACCCCTTTCGCACTCCGTACAATACCGATAATGCCCAAACTTTTCGTGACCAAAATAAGACTTCCTATATATAAATCTTTACCTCCGGACCATTCCGGAACTCCTCGTGACGTTCGGGATCTCATCTGGACTCCGAACAACATTCGGTTTGCTGCATACTCATATTCATACAACCCTAGCGCCACCGAACCTTATGTGTAGACCCTACGGGTTCGGGAGACATGCTGACATGACCGAGACGGCTCTCGGGCAATAACCAACAGCGGGATCTGGATACCCATGTTGGCTCCCACATGCTCCTCGATGATATCATCGGATGAACCACGATGTCGAGGATTCAATCAACCTCAGATACAATTCCCTTTGCCAATCGGTATTTTACTTGCCCGAGATTCAATCGTCGGTATCCCAATACCTCGTTCAATCTCGTTGCCGGCAAGTCACTTTACTCGTACCGTAATTCATGATCCCGTGACCAAACACTTGGTCACTTTGAGCTCATTATGATGATGCACTACCGAGTGGGCCCAGTGATACCTCTCCGTCATACGGAGTGACACATCGAGCCTCGATCCGTGTCAACCCAATGCAGACACTTTCGGAGATACTGTAGTGCACCTTTATAGTCACCCGATTACGTTGTGACGTTTGGTACACCCAAAGCACTCCTACGGTATCCGGGAGTTACACGATCTCATGGTCTAAGGAAAAGATACTTGACATTGGAAAAGCTCTAGCAAAGCGAACTACACGATCTTGTGCTATGCTTAGGATTGGGTCTTGTCCATCACATCATTCTCCTAATGATGTGATCCCGTTATCAATGACATCCAATGTCCATAGTCAGGAAACCATGACTATCTGTTGATCAACGAGCTAGTCAACTAGAGGCTCACTAGGGACATTTTGTGGTCTATGTATTCACACGTGTATTACGATTTCCGGATAATACAATTATAGCATGAATAAAAGACAATTATCATGAACAAGGAAATATAATAATAATAATTTTATTATTGCCTCTAGGGCATATTTCCAACAGTCTCCCACTTGCACTAGAGTCAATAATCTAGTTACATTGTGATGAACCGAACACCCATAGAGTTCTGGTGTTGATCATGTTTTGCTCGCGGAAGAGGTTTAGTCAGCGGATCTGCGACATTCAGATCCGTATGCACTTTGCAAATTTCTATGTCTCCATCTTGAACATTTTCACGGATGGAGTTGAAGCGACGCTTGATGTGCCTGGTCTTCTTGTGAAACCTGGGCTCCTTGGCAATTGCAATAGCTCCAGTGTTGTCACAGAAGAGTTTGATCGGCCCCGACGCATTGGGTATGACTCCTAGGTCGGTGATGAACTCCTTCACCCAAATTGCTTCATGTGCTGCCTCCGAGGCTGCCATGTACTCCGCTTCACATGTAGATCCCGCCACGATGCTCTGCTTGCGGCTGCACCACCATCTTGCTCCACCATTCAACACATACACGTATCCGGTTTGTGACTTTGAGTCATCCAGATCTGTGTCGAAGCTAGCATCGACATAACACTTTACGACGAGCTCTTTGTCACCTCCATAAACGAGAAACATGTCCATTGTCCTTTTCTGTACTTCAGGATATTCTTGACCATTGTCCGGTGTTCCTTGCCGAGATTACTTTGGTGTCTTCCTACCAAACTCACGGCAAGGTTTACATCAGTCCGGTACACAAAGATGGCATACATAATAGATCCTATGGCTGAGGCATAGGGGATGACACTCATCTCTTCTTTATCTTTTGCCGTGGTCGGGCATTGAGCCGAGCTCAATTTCACACCTTGCAAAACAGGCAAGAACCCTTTCTTGAACTGATCCATTTTGAACTTCTTCAAAATTTTATCAAGGTATGTGCTTTGTGAAAGACCTATGAGGCGTCTCGATCTATCCCTATAGATTTTGATGCCTAATATGTAAGCAGCTTCTCCAAGGTCCTTCATTGAAAAACTCTTATTCAAGTAGGCCTTAATGTTGTCCAAGAGTTCTATATCACTTCCCATCAGAAGTATGCCATCTACATATAATATGAGAAATGCTCTGAGCTCCCACTCACTTTCTTGTAAATGCAGGCTTCTCCATAAGTCTCAAGATAAACCCAAACGCTTTGATCATCTCATCAAAGCGAATGTTCCAACTCGAGATGCTTGCACCAGCCCATAAATGGATCGCTGGAGCTTGCATACCTTGTTAGCATTCTTAGGGTCAACAAAACCTTCCGGCTGCATCATATACAGTTCTTCCTTAAGATAACCGTTAAGGAACGCTGTTTTGATGTCCATCTGCCATATCTCATAATCATAGTATGCGGCAATTGCTAACATGATTCGGACGGACTTAAGCTTCGCTACGGGAGAGAAAGTCTCATCGTAGTCAATCCCTTGAACTTGTCGATAACCCTTAGCGACAAGTCGAGCTTTATAGATGGTGACATTACCATCCGCGTCCGTCTTCTTCTTAAAGATCCATTTATTTTCTATTGCTCGCCGATCATCGGGCAAGTCTGTCGAAGTCCATACTTTGTTTTCATACATGGATCCTATCTCGGATTGCATGGCTTCAAGCCATTTGTTGGAATCCGGGCCCGCCATCGCTTCTTCATTGTTCGAAGGTTCACCGTTGTCTAACAACATGATTTCCAAGACAGGGTTGCCGTACCACTCACAGTGCGGAACGTGTCCTAGTGGACCCTCTGAAGTTCAAGAGCAACTTGATCCGAAGTACCTTGATCATCATCATTAATTTCCTCTCCAATTGGTGTAGGCACCACAGAACATTTTCCGAGCTGCACTACTTTCCGGTTCAAGAGGTAGTACTTCATCGAGTTCTACTTTCCTCCCACTTACTCCTTTCGAGAGAAACTCTTTTCCGAGAAAGGATCCGTTCTTGGCAACAAAGATCTTGCCTTCGGATCTAAGGTAGAAGGTATACCCAATGGTTTCCTTAGGGTATCCTATGAAGACGCATTTTTCCGATTTGGGTTCGAGCTTTTCAAGTTGAAGTTTCTTGACATAAGCATCGCATCCCCAAACTTTTAGAAACGACAGCGTAGGTTTCTTCCCAAACCATAATTCATACGGTGTCGTCTCAACGGATTTAGACGGTGCTCTATTTAAAGTGAATGTAGTTGTCTCTAGAGCGTATCCCCAAAATGATAGCGGTAAATCTGTAAGAGACATCATAGATCGCACCATATCCAATAGAGTGCGATTACGACGTTCGGACACACCGTTCTGTTGAGGTGTTCCAGCGGCGTGAGTTGTGAAATGATTCCACATTTCCTTAAGTGTGTACCAAATTCGTGACTTAAATATTCTCCTCCACGATCTGATCGTAAGAACTTTATTTTTCGGTCACGTTGATTCTCTACCTCATTCTGAAATTCCTTGAACTTTTCAAAGGTCTCAGACTTGTGTTTCATCAAGTAGACATACCCATATCTACTCAAGTCATCGGTGAGAGTGAGAACATAACGATATCCTCCATGAGCCTCAAAGCTCATTGGACCGCATACATCGGTATGTATGATTTCCAATAAGTTGGTTGCTCGCTCCATTGTCCCGAGAACGGAGTCTTGGTCATCTTGCCCATGAGGCATGGTTCGCATGTGTCAAATGATTCATAACCGAGAGACTCCAAAAGTCCATCGACATGGAGCTTCTTCATGCGCTTGACACCAATGTGACCAAGGCAGCGATGCCACAAGTATGTGGGAATATAGTTATCAACTTTTCATCTTTTTGTATTCACACTATGAATATGTGTAACATTACGCTGGTGATTCATGAAGAATAAACCATTGACCATCGGAGCATGACCACAAAACATATCTCTCATATAAATAGAACAACCATTATTCTCGGATTTAAATGAGTAGCCATCTCGCATTAAACGAGATCCAGATACAATGTTCATGCTCAAACTTGGCACTAAATAACAATTATTGAGGTTCATAACTAATCCCGTGGGTAAATGTAGAGGTAGCGTGCCGATGGCGATCACATCGACCTTGGAACCATTCCCGACGCGCATCGTCACCTCGTCCTTTGCCAGTCTCCGCTTATTCCGCAGCTCCTTTAGTGTTGCCGGCCTTCTTATCCGCTAAGTATTTGGGGCAGTTCCGCTTCCGGTGACCCTTCCCCTTGCAATAAAAGCACTCAGTCTCAGGCTTGGGTCCATTCCTGGACTTCTTCCGGCAACTTGCTTATCGGGCGGCAATATCCTTGCCGTCCTTCTTGAAGTTCTTCTTACCCTTGCCCTTTTTGAACTTAGTGGTTTTATTGATCATCAACACTTGATGTTCTTTCTTGATTTCAACCTCTGCTGATTTCAGCATTGAAAATACCGGAATGGTCTTCACCGTCCCTGCATATTGTAGTTCATCACAAAGCTCTTGTAGCTTGGTGGGAGCGATCAAGGATTCTTTCAATGACCGCCTCGTCCGGGAGCTTAATGTCCAGTGGGACATGCGGTTGTGCAACCTGACATTTTGAGTATGTGCTCACCGATGTAACTGTTTTCCTCCATCTTACAACTATAGAACTTGTCGGAGACTTCATATCTCTCGACCGGGCATGAGCTTGGAAAACCATTTTCAGCTCCTCGAACATCTCATATGCTCCGTGTTGCTCAAAAGCGCTTTTGGAGCCCCGGTTCTAAGTTGTAAAGCATGCTGCATCGAACGAGGGAGTAATCATCAAGACGAGACTGCCAAGCATTCATAATGTCTTGGTTCTTCGATGGGTGCTTCACCTAGCGGTGCTTCTAGGACATATTGTTTCTTGGCTGCTATGAGGATGATCCTCAGGTTCCGGACCCAGTCCGAATAGTTGCTGCCATCATCTTTCAGCTTGGTTTTCTCTAGGAACGTGTTGAAGTTCATGGTGACATTAGCGTTGGCCATTTGATCTACAAGACATTTTGCAAAGATTTTAGACTATTGTTCATGATAATAAAGTTCATCTAATCAAATTATTTAATGAACTCCCACTCAGATTAGACATCCCTCTAGTCATCTAAGTGTTACGATCCGAGTCGACTAGGCCGTGTCCGATCATCACGTGAGACGGACTAGTCATCGTCGGTGAACATTCTCATGTTGATCGTATCTTCCATACGACTCATGTGCGACCTTTCGGTCTCCGTGTTCCGAGGCCATGTCTGTACATGCTAGGCTCGTCAAGTTAACCCTAAGTGTTTTGCATGTGTAAAACTGTCTTTACACCCGTTGTATGTGAACGTAAGGATCTATCACACCCGATCATCACGTGGTGCTTCAAACGCATTTAACTTTAGCAACGGTGCACAGTTAGGGAGAACACTTCTTGAAATTGTTGTAAGGGATCATCTTATTTACTACCGTCGTTCTAAGTAAACAAGATGCATAAACATAATAAACATCACATGCAATTATATAGTAGTGACATGATATGGCCAATATCATATAGCTCCATTGATCTCCATCTTGGGACTCCATGATCATCTTGTCACCGGCATGACACCATGATCTCCATCATCATGATCTCCATCATCGTGTCTTCATGAAGTTGTCACGCCAACGACTACTTCTACTTCTATGGCTAACGTTTAGTAATAAAGTAAAGTAATTTACATGGCGTTCTTCAATGACACGTAGGTCATACAAAAATAAAGACAACTCCTATGGCTCCTGCCGGTTGTCATACTCATCGACATGCAAGTCGTGATTCCTATTACAAGAACATGATCTCATACATCACAATATATCATTCATCATTCATCACAACTTCTAGCCATATCACATCACATGACAATTGCTGCAAAAACAAGTTAGACGTCCTCTAATTGTTGTTGCATCTTTTACGTGGCTGCAATTGGGTTCTAGCAAGAACATTTTCTTACCTACGAATAACCACAACGTGATTTTGTCAACTTCTATTTACCCTTCATAAGGACCCTTTTCATCGAATCCGCTCCAACTAAAGTGGGAGAGACAGACACCCGCCACCACCTTATGCAACTAGTGCATGTCATTCTGTGGAACCGGTCTCACGTAAGCGTACGTGTAAGGTTGGTCCGGGCCGCTTCATCCCACAATACCGCTGAAGCAAGATAAGACTAGTAGCGTCAAGCAAGTTGACAAGATCTACGCCCACAACAAAATTGTGTTCTACTCGTGCAATAGAGAACTACGCATAGACCTAGCTCATGATGCCACTGTTGGGGAACGTTGCAGAATATAAAAATTTTTCCTACGGTTTCACCAAGATCCATCTATGAGTTCATCTAGCAACGAGTCATGGGAGAGTGATTGCATCTACATACCACTTGTAGATCGCGTGCGGAAGCGTTCAATGGAACGAGGATGATGGAGTCGTACTCGCCGTGATTCAGATCACCGATGACCTAGTGCCGAACGGACAGCACCTCCGCGTTCAACACACGTACGGAGCGGATGACGTCTCCTCCTTCTTGATCCAGCAAGGGGGAAGGAGAGGTTGATGAAGATCCAGCACGACGACGGCGTGGTGGTGGATGCAGCAGAACTCCGGCAGGCTTCGCTAAGCAACTACGGGAGGAGGAGGAGGTGTAGCGGAGAGGGAGGTGCCAAGGGCTTCAGGATGCGCCACCCCTCCCTCCCTCCCTTTATATAGGTGAAAAAGAGGGGAGGGCGCAGCCTGCCCCTTCCTCCAAGGAAGGGGTGCGGCCAAGAGGGAGGAGTCCATCCTCCCAAGGCACCTCGGAGGTGCCTTCCCTTTAGGACTCTTCCTCCCAAGTCTCCTTGGCGCATGGGCCCTTTTGGGGCTGGTGCCCTTGGCCCATATAGGCCAAGGCGCACCCCTACAGCCCATGTGGCCCCAGGGCAGGTGGACCCTCGGTGGACCCCGGACCCCTTTCGGCACTCCGCACAATACCGATAATGCCCAAACTTTTCCGCGACCAAAATAAGACTTCCTATATATAAATCTTTACCTCCGGACCATTCCGGAAATCCTCGTGACGTCCGGGATCTCATCCGGACTCAACAACATTAGGTTTGCTGCATACTCATATTCATACAACCCTAGCGCCACCGAACCTTATGTGTAGACCCTACGGGTTCGGGAGACATGCTGAGACATGACCGAGACGGCTCTCGGGCAATAACCAACAGCGGGATCTGGATACCCATGTTGGCTCCCACATGCTCCTCAATGATATCATCGAATGAACCACGATGTCGAGGATTCAATCAACCCCGTATACAATTCCCTTTGCCAATCGGTATTTTACTTGCCCGAGATTCGATCGTCGGTATCCCAATACCTCGTTCAATCTCGTTGCCGGCAAGTCACTTTACTCGTACCTTAATGCATGATCCCGTGACCAAACACTTGGTCACTTTGAGCTCATTATGATGATGCACTACCGAGTGGGCGGTGATACCTCTCCGTCATACGGAGTGACAAATCCGATCTCGATCCGTGTCAACCCAATGACACTTTCGGAGATACCGTAGTGCACCTTTATAGTCACCCGATTACGTTGTGGACGTTTGGTACACCCAAAGCACTCCTACGGTATCCGGGAGTTACACGATCTCATGGTCTAAGGAAAAGATACTTGACATTGGAAAAGCTCTAGCAAAAGCGAACTACACGATCTTGTGCTATGCTTAGGATTGGGTCTTGTCCATCACATCATTCTCCTAATGATGTGATCCCGTTATCAATGACATCCAATGTCCATAGTCAGAAACCATGACTATCTGTTGATCAACGAGCTAGTCAACTAGAGGCTCACTAGGGACATTTTGTGGTCTATGTATTCACACGTGTATTACGATTTCCGGATAATACAATTATAGCATGAATAAAAGACAATTATCATGAACAAGGAAATATAATAATAATACTTTTATTATTGCCTCTAGGGCATATTTCCAACAGTGCTCATCACTGTAGCCAAGGAAAACACACTCAACCGACTGAGCAGTCAGTTTGGTGCGTTTTCGGGGGGCAAGAAGGACATAGCACACACATCCAAACATACGATGAGCTGAGTAGTCAGGAGAACGACCAGTGAGACACTCTATAGGAATACCACCCTGCAGGGCATTTGATGGCTGAATGTTGATGAGATAGGTGGATGCAGAAACAGCCTCAACCCAAAAATGGGGTGGAAGAGAAGCAGCAATCATCAGCGCATGAGCCGTCTCAAGCAGATGACGATGCTTACGTTCTGCAACGCCATTCTGAGCATGAGCACCAGGACATGAGAACTGGGCAAGAGTACCCTATTCCGCGAGAAAACCACGCAACAGCTGGGAGATATACTCTCCAGCGGAGTCAGCACGAAAAGTACGAACAGGCGTGGAAAACTAGGTGTGAACCATGGCAGCAAAACGTTTGTATATAGCGAGAACCTCGCTACGAGATTTCATGAAGTAGAGCCAAGTGTAGCGAGAGAAATCATCAATAAACAAAACATAGTAGCGATGACCACCTTTCGAATCAAAGGAAGCAGGACCCCAGACATCAGAATGAACCAAGTCAAATGGATGCTGAGATACGGACTCACTGGTAGGATAGGGTAACTGGGTCTGTTTGCCAAGTCTACAACCATTACAATGTAAAGAAACATCTCCAGATACAGACCCTAAGAGGCCCTGACTCACTAATGATGACAAGCGAGAGCCACAGAGGTGACCAAGGCGATTATGCCACTGCTGGAAGGACGCAGACGAAGAGGCGGCAAGAGCATGAGAGCTGGCAGAAGTGATGGCAGCAGAAGGAACACAAAGCCAGTCAACCTCCCAAAGGCTCTCTGACTCATGGCGCCGGGGGCCAGCACCAACCCAAACCTTGGTGCGTCGATCCTGAATGGAGCAAGAGTCGGTATCAAGAATGACACGACAACCAGAATCAGTAAGTTGGGCAGCGGAAAAAAGATTCACGGTAAGGCGAGGAACGTGAGAAACACTAGGAACCGAAAAGGACGGGGTGAAAAGAATACCACGACTAGCAAGAGGAAGAGATGTGCCATCGGCAGTAAGAACATTAATGGAAGAATCAAGAGGACAAAGAGAAGACAACACTGAGGAATCAGAGGACATATGAAAAGAAGCTCCAGAGTCCAGAACCCATGAAGATGTACCTGACGGTGTAGATGCCTGCGGTGATGAAGTGCTGAAAGCAGTCACAGCAGCAGCAGAGCCCGTCGATGAAGAGCCGGAGGAAGCCAAAAGGCGCTTGAGCCGCACAATATCCTGGTCAGTGAGTGACGGAGTCGATGATGACACAGGAGTCCCACTGGAAGAGGAGCGCCTCTGGTTTCGCTATTTTTGGCGACAATCAGACTCTGGGTGACCTGGCCTGGAGCAGTAGTCACAGAAGGTGTCACGGCGCGACCGACCCTTCTCAATATAAGGAGGGCGACTCACCCCCCTGAAGGTGTGGGCATGAGCGGTGGAGCAATGGGACGAGCAGACGACACAGGAGCTCGGGCAGCCAACACAGAAGGAACCGCAACCAACCCAGCAGAACGAAGGCGGGTCTCCTCAGCACGAAGCTCAACAAGTACCTCCGAGATAGGAACGCGACCATGAGCAAGCAAGTGAGCACGTCGAGGCTCAAACTCGGAGCGGAGGCGAGATAAGAACTCATGGACACGCTAAAACTCCAAGTCGGACCGCATAGTCTGACAGCAGCGGCAAGATCAACAAACAATTGCCCGAAAAGAGTCAAGCTGGCGCCAGATGGTAGAACTCTGTGTGTAGAACTCATCAACAGATAAGTCACCCTGCTGAAGAGCATGCTCCTGACGCACCACAGATAAGTAAAGAGCATCACCAGAGGGCTGATAGCGCTGACAGAGATAAGACCACATCGATGCAACTGTGCCGAGGCCCATGAACTCCGAAGCAAACTGAGGGAGGACACTCGCAGTAAGAACAGCAGCAGGTCGGGCATCATCATTGCACCACTGGGTGTAAGCAGACAGATCATCCCGGTAGACAGAAAAAGCATCTGAATAGGCGGATACCTGCTGATCATAAACATCAACCGCGACATCATCAAGCGCCTTGGCTGCATCTCGATCAACCTGAGAAGCATCAGCAGAAGTATCGGCGGCACCGGCGGGGTAGGAGCCACAGGAGCAACAGGGCATGGCGGACCGGGGACCTCGCTAGAGAGAACGCCCCATAGAAGAAGCCTGCGCATATGAATACGCATGAACCCCGCAAACTCTGTGTAGTTGGTGCTATCAAAGATCACCGAGCACCGAGGAACAGCGACATAACCCGAAGAAGACATGAGGGGCTATCTTTGCTTCCTCTCTCTCTCTCTCTCTCTCTCTCTCTCTCTCTCTCTCTCTTTTCGGTCAACAGATACAGGACTCGATCTGGATCGAGCAAGAACCAGACAGATCAACCTCGAGCGGACCAGGCAGCCACGGTCTGAACCAGCCACGGGCGGAGCGATGGCTGGGCGGAGAGGGGCGCCTGCAGGCCGCCGTGGCTTGCAGCAGAGCGGGAACGGGAAGCAGGCGACGACAGCTGGGCGGGAGCAGGGCGCCCGCGACGGCAACTAGGCCCTGTTGGGGACGGAGCGACGACGGACGAGATGACGAGGGCTGGCCCGGAGTTCGACAACAGGGGTTGCGGATCTGGGCAGGGCCAAGCACGGCCGGCGGCGGGAGCTGGAGGGGGGTCCGAGCACGGCCGGCAGCGGGAGCTGGACGGGGCCGAGCTGGGGGCAGCCGGAGTTGAAGAACAGGACTAGGACGGGCAGCAGGTGAAGAAGAAGGCTAGGAACGGAGCCTAGCAACGGCGGCGACGAGGATGGAGCACGCGCCGAGTTGCATCGTGCGGGAGAGAGGCTAACCATCTGATACCATGTTGGATAATGGGCAACTAACTTTACTGAGGGCCAAAGGCCAGAACATATACATATATGATAAAATGCAGAAAAGCCCATTATACAATGAGGATGTACAAGAAGAAACTATACACATCTAACACTATCGATCTCATATGACTTTATGGTTGCTAATATGTCGTTTTCTTTACTTGCTCATTCTATTAGACCGTTCGTTTTGAATGTGTACATTTTAGCTATGCAAAGGCCGTGTATCACTGATTTTTTGTTGTATCCTCTTGATTCTATATTTTGAGTTAATAAAAGCATCATTTATACTTAAAATAAATGGGACATAATTAAAAAAATGTATGAATGTGTGTCCCATCTTAAACCTGGCCATATGGGTAGTGTCGCGCGGGCTGGTCCGTCGGCATGGAGTTTCAGCCCAGCACAAATATGTGATCAAAAGGGTCAGGACGGCCTTTGGGCCGCCACAGGATAAGGTTGATCCTAGAAGCCAAGCCTTAAGGTCCGGGCCTTTTAATTGCCGGGCGACACTGCACGGCCCGGTGTGGTATGCGGTCCGTCAGACTTGTAACTAAGTTTTTTTCTATATTTTTCTATACTTTGTATTTTTTTCTTAAAATTATATATATATATATATATATTCCCTTTTTAGATATTAATGTACCTTTTCTCTTATTTTTATTTTTATGAATTAAAAAAAACAAAAGGCCAGGAAGACTGAAAAGCAATGCGGGCCGGCACGTGTGTGCCTTTTACAGGCAGGCCCTTTTACAGACGGGCACATGCCGGCCATTTTACAGCCGGGCCGGCCCATGTGGCCAGGTTTGCCCCGTCTCTCTTCTTCGCCTCTTCTTCCTCCTGCTCTTGCTCCTAGGGTTTTCCCCATAGATCAGCTGGCGCAGCGGCTGGGAAAGAAGGGTAGAGCGGACGTACGGTTGTTGCTCCATAGCCGGCGAACTTGGCCTCGATCTGGCCTCCGGCGAACTCGGCCTTGATCGTGGCTCCAATCCCCGGCGACATTAATCGTGCTCGGTTGAGGGAGCACGCCTGCCCGCGCGCGAGCCCGGTGTCACTACCGTAATGTGTCCATCCACGAGGTTTCTTGCTGATGAAACAACCCATCCAGCGGCGTATTTGCCTGCTTACTCTGTGTAACTAGCGTGATCCATACATCTGTATGCAGTTGATATTTACCCTGTTTATTCAAGCAAATGGTTGTTACAGCCTTACATGATTGCCGAAACTAATTACTCTAAATGGAGGCTTGTAGCTGAAAGGCCGTGTTGTATTTTTGCAAGTTCAACTCTTTCATTGTGCTTCAACTTGAATTGAGTAACTAGATGCCTGATGGAAACGTTAGGTTTAAGCCTAACTTAACGAAGCTATTGGATGTTCAACTTCCACGATTGCTATGCCTGCCTGCCTTGTATTGCCTAACACAAACACAAATTCACTACAAAATATGGAATTTACAAGATATGAACTGTCACCTGGGTTGCAATTAAATTTACTTGTTTCAGCCAGGAAGAAGAACAAACAGGGGAACTGACATATCAGGCCAATTCTGCACCAATGGAGACGGTGCATACAAAGGAGGCTATGGGAATCACTTGTCCTGAGGATAACGGTAACGGTAAAGATGGATCAACCACAGATGAACAATACAATCCACAGGGACCTCCTTTCCCACCAAGCGATCTCAAATCACTCAAGGAGGTGCAGTAAGTAGCTACATTTAGCATATTTGTCTACAACCTTGATTACTTTCCGTCGTCACAGCTCTTGATGGTGACACATTCTCTCTCACAGTGGCTGAAGAAAGCAAGTGCCATACCTGCTAATTCCGCAGAAACATCCACAATCATCCCAGACGGTACTCCTCAGGTTTGTAGCAATTGACCTGCATTTTTTTAGTTCTTAACTTGTCTGTTGCAGCATTTGTGTCTTTTACTGTATTTCCTATGATACATTTGCAGAAAGATTTATTTGTTCCATTTTGCTTTCTTAATCGTATAACTGATACCCTTTCATCCTTTCTGTTTGTGATTGGGTCAATCTAGTGGGTACCTGACGTCTTCTTCGACATATTACCCCACTTGCGGCCAATCCTGAAAAAGGATAGTGTCAGGTCTTTCCTCCGCTTCTTAAATCAGAATGGAAGGGACATGACATTGGGTTACATAATCAAACCAGAAGCTTTAAACGAGCTAGTCATCGCTAATGCACTGCGATGTGCCAAAGTTGTCTTGGTGGGAAAGAATCCTGAGCTGCATGGGTTCCGGGCCGATCCCAACTGCATGACTCAATTTGGGTTCTTCCCTCTGCACCGAGCTGCTGAGATGTTCTCTGTTGATATGATTGAGTTGCTCTTGCACCATGGCGCGTCAGCCAATTTGCGCACATCCGGTGATTTAGTCATTGACAACCTACTCCCGGTCCATGTAGCTGTTGAGAACACTTGCCTGCATAAGTACCTGGAGGACAGTCTACATCCTAATCGAGAAAATATGGATTACAGTGATGCAGATGTCAACTATATCCTGAAGCTCATCCATATCCTCTGCCTACCGGAAATGGTTTGTTTCGCATCCTTCCTTACACAAATTACTTGTGTTGCAGCATAACTAAAAAAGTTTCATCTATCTCAAACCACTGAGGTAGCAATACCTGAGGGTATTACATTCTTACATCTGCACTTTTCAAAGACTACAGTTTCCTGTGTTGCTTTGTGTATGACATTATTTGGTTACTGATAAGCAACTTATGTTGCCATTAACTTTTCAAAATTAGCTTTCCTTTCAAATTGAGGTAACAATCACTGAGTCTTTCTTCCATGTTCGTTTTTTTCAGAAGCTCTTCTTGGATACAACTAGGCTGCTAGCCAAGCATACAGATAATTTGTTAGATGAAGTCTGCAAATACATAATTGATGGGAAGCTTATCCAGGCAGCTGTTTTGCTCCTAGCAGCTCAAGAGCAGATCCGTGGTGTATCTTCCAGCAAGAAAGACTGCAATAGTAAGCCAGATGGGTTTGCTATTGTCACTAACTGTGTTGTGGGCAAAATTACCGCCATACAATTGGAGATGTGTCAAAAAGTACTGGAACTGGAGCCATTAGAGGCGAAAAAAAGGATTTTCGATATGACACTGACACTTGTTCATATAATTTCCCAAGCTGGCGAAGCTCTTGATTCTTACATTCGGGCTCATCCCAAGGTATCAAACTGTTTGTACCAGTTAAAAGACCACCATTTCCTACTTTCTACTAAATATGTACATATCACTGCATTCATCTGATCGATATAAAAATGCTAGAAATTGCCGATATCAGACCTATTTATGAGGACCTAACTGTTATCTAGCATTGTGGGATATGAAATGAGAACATTTGCTAGTTTGTTGCTCCTGATACTTTTATGATACTAGATAGCTGGATAAACTACGGTCACTCCCTAAAAGAAGATATCATGCAGAGAGTAGATGTTCTTAAGCATAAATTCGAGGCAGTATGTCTCACCCTTTTGAGCCTGCATGTGGTCTGCTGTCTTCAGTTCAAAAGCATTAAATCAACAGATTGCAATTTTTAGAAAAAAAGTAGGAAATTATATACATTCATATTTATATGCTACTAGTTGCAAAATCAAGTAAATTTTATATTTGTAAACATTTCTTTGCTTTTTTTGCTTTTCTTAATCACCACATTCGTTAATAGAGATTATGTTCTAGACATTGATCTTCACTTTTTATGACCATATCTTAGTAAAACAAATATTAGAGTTAGGAATTTTTATGACAAATCCAATGGTACCATTTTCACCTTCGTGATACTCAAGTATTTACGAATGGAGGTAGTAATTGATTACTACGTGCTCCATTGCAGCTAATACTTTTTATCATCTCTCGGTATTATTGGTTAAATCATGGTGCTCATTACAGAGCCCTCCAGCTATGTTGTTACCCGTATTCATACATACAGGAGTACTACCATGGTGAACTATGCTAGAAAATTGTTCCATGCAGAATTGCTTAAAAGGAGAAATCCAAATAGTATCCCAATTCAGAAAGTTCGAGAAAGGTCCTATCCCAATTCAGGAAGACGGAAATTGCCAGTTGCTTCTTTTGTATGAGCTTCTTTGTAAAATTATTGGATTTTCAGTAAGAAATAGAAGTTCTGGAAGATCAATCACAGTGAAACTTGCCTTCTATGTATGTTTCTTTCGTGTTCTTTTTAATTTTGTATAGGAAGCAACAGTCAACTAATTTTCTGTAATAGGATCATGTTGGTTCCTTTAATGGATCCCTAACATTATCATTGTTCAAGCTCATATAATTTGCTTGATGTGCAGCTGGCTGCGTCATTCTATCAGGACCGGGCTCTAACATGGAAGGTGAGGAGAGTTCTGTTTTATCTTTTCACACTGTTTCGGTTTGTTCTATTTTTCTGACAGGAAAGAGCATGCAATTCTATTTCATTCATGATCTGATTTCCATTTCTTCAACCTGCTATAACTAGTATTTTCTTTAGACTGAAGGGATTTCCAGCCTATTCTCCTCTTCAATTTATTAAAGCAATTTGTGAAGGATTGTCTTTTTGTCTTGTTAGTACGTATCTAAGTTTTCCTCGTGTTATATACCAGTTGTACGTTTATTGTGTACCTGCCTGCTAATTCTCGTGCTTTTGGTAATTTATTATATGCAAGTGCTACGAAGTGCACTGAAAGTGTGTAGTAGCCATGGAGTGGTCCGGCTAAAACTTAAACCAAAGTTCTCCTGAATATTTAATATGACAATATCATCGCATGTTTTCTGTTCTTCGAAAGATGTTCAACACGTGCGCTAAATTTGATTATAGCTTTTTCTAAATATCATATGCTATGTTGAATGTTAATAGAATGAGCTACAATTGTGAATGCAGGTGCCCTATATCATTCCAGTGTCCCATGTGGAGGTCCTTGAACGTGTCTCGTTGATATTGAAGGATTATGGTCTTTGTTCTGGAGGAGGCATAGATATTGGAAATCTGTACTGTTCATCACACCTTTTCATTTCTTAGTTGACCATAATTTTGCACATGTATGATGTTCTTCTGACTATTTCTATTTCTTGAAGCTGCCCCTATGAGAACGTGGTGTCGTCTGAAGAGCTTCCACGCAAACTTGGTATGTGAGCATCAGAGCATCTGTGCGCGTGCTGTGTGTTGATTGAAGTGTTTATTTCAAAATTTGAGAATATAAAGCCTAATTTATTCTGTGATGGGAAGCAGGTCCAATGGCCAGGATCAAAGCAAGCACAGATATGCCTTGTTTGGAAAATGTAAAGGTATACTCAAATAATGATGAAAAATCTCCTCCCCCTGCAACATTGCCTTTTTTGGCCATGATTTATTCCCAAACCCTTGTGTGAGCGTAATAACGTTCTTATTTGTTACTGTAGAATGTTGGTTCAAGCGTACACAAAATTGGCATTTTTTGCTAGCTCAACTGATATGTCCTGCCGTCCTGGGGACAGTTCTTATTTGCACTTGCTATTTCCCAACATGCATGCTCTTCTTACTGCCACTAAATATTTTGTTTCCACCATTCAGTGTTGCGTCTCCAAGCTTATTATCAGTAACCTAAATTATTTCTCATTTTCCATAGTAGTCCAACTTAACTTAAGTGGCTGCTGCAGCTGGCTGGTTTTGGGATTTCTAACATCTTGATTGACTTATGAGCCAGGCTAAAAGGAAGAAAAGACCTGGAGGATGGGAGCTCAAATTGGCAAGGAGAAGCTTCTTCCCATACTGGAGATCAGTGTTAACACCCCAGTTTCATGTGAAGGAGGACATCAATAGCTTGTTTAAATCAACTAGCCACGCATCGACAGTCATGAGCAGAACTCCGCAACTAAAAGTTAATTATCAACCCAAAAGGCTGTTTTGTACAGCGGCATTGACGCTCTTGAAAGTGTTAAGGAATGCATGAGGAGCAAGGTATGCCATGAGTTACGTTTTTCTAGTTCAAGTTTGTTAACGTGTGCAGTGCATCTTATACAGCATGCCTAGATGGGAAGATGTTTCTTGATGCACCTTAGGACTGAACATATGCTTGTAGGTTTAGTTCTGTCACTTGAACTTATCAAAGGTTTGTGGGACTGTTGGGTGTTTTTGTTTCGCCGGGGATTTGTAAGTTTTGTGTTCGCCTTTTTGCTCACCTGACATTTCAAGGCAAAATATGTTGGTGAAAATCCTTGGTTAACCTTTCCGCTATGTGCACATGGCGTAATCATATTCGCAGTGGCGGAGGGTAGTGGGGCCGAACCGGGCCATGGCTTGTCCTTGTCTTTAAATTTCTTCTTATGAGTTTATAGGGATCTGGCCCAAGAACCATAAGCTTTGGCCAATTTGGCAAAGAAATGACTAGTTGGATAAAGAACAAAATCAAAACATATACACGTTAAACTAAGTATATATTACGTAACAAGAATGTGCATTCCTGTAGCCTGTAGGGATTTTGATTAAGTATTTTTTCTAAGGGAAAAAGGAAAAGGCAGATTCAAAATCTTTTTTCTTCGGACTTCCCCAAACACAAAATACCTCCCTATATTTGCACTCTCAGTGCTATCAGTTTAGAACATCAGCTGTCTGCAATTCAGATCCCCCTGGATGTATTTCATCACAACTTTTAAATGCTATCATAATCATATGATGAATAAATTCATATTCCCGTCAAAAAAAATCTGAATTGCCTCTGTCACTTTCAGCGGTTATCACACATGAGGTGTCCTTTCGCGACAACTGGAGCAGCGCCCTGCCGGGGAGACGCAAGCAGAGCACGCAAGTATTCTTTGTTTTCCGTTGCCAATGAGCGAGCGTCAGAATTCAGAAGTCAAAAAAAACACCAGACAATAGATTTTATTAATTTTTTGCGTGGACAAATCAACGAATCACCAAACGAGACGGCAAGCTCGCAAGAACGAAACCAAAAAAATAAAGAACTGAACATAATGCTGCACACGGTGACGGGAACGGGACAAATCATGGAACGGTGGACGCTTGCACAGCACAACGACCCCGGCCCATACGTTCATGGCTATCAGTAGTTGACGACCCTGCAGTTCGTCCTGATCTCGGCGTGCCGGCCGGCCTTCTGCACGCCGATGCCGGCCATCTTCACCATGGCCTTGGCGAACTTCTTCTCCCACCGCCCGCCGGCGCTCGCGCTGTCCCGCACCATCCGCGCCGCCTCCGGGGTCTCCAGCAGCGCCGCGTCGGAGGCGAGCAGCACCCTGCGCTTCAGCACGTTGCGGTAGTACTGGCTGTCCAGCTGCGTCGGGGTCACCAAGTCCTGGCTCACCGTCGGCTCGTCCTGCTCCTTTTCGCCGGTGCCGTTCCCCGCCCGGGCGCACCTCCTCCGCAGCGATCGCGCGAACGACGGGTCGATGTCGGCGTCGGCGTCGACGGCCGTGCGGTCCGCGGCGAAGGTCGAGCAGCGGGCATGGCCGACGGAGTGCGCGCCGGAGAGCACGACCATGTCCTCCGCGTCGAGGCCCTTGCTGGCGAAGTTGTCGACGAGCTCGGCGAAGCTGGCGGACGCCGGGGGCAGGGACGGGACCGTGTCGGAGGCGTTCGAGCGGCGGCCGTCGAGGCGGCCCGCCGGCATCGTGAAGTCGACGCGGTAGCCGCTCAGGAGGTAGGACGCGTCGCGCGCGGCGAAGGCGACGATGTCGGCGCAGGAGACGGTGCCGGGGCACGCCTCCTCCACGGCGGCCTTGGCCGCGTCGATCGCCTCGAAGCCCCGCAGGCTGTGGAAGTTGGGCGCGCCGAGCTTCTCCGGCCGCGGGTTCAGCGCCGTCGGGTCCAGCAGCACCGACGCGTCGCAGCCCTGCGCACCATCACTCGCCCGTGCGTACGTCTCAGCGACTCACGGAGCAATGCGAGTATTTGCTAGTGCGCGTGCATGTGCATGCATGAGTGTGTGGGTGTACCTGGACGAAGCAGTCGTGGAAGAGGAGGCGGATGAGGCCGGCGCCGACGCCGGCGTCCTCGGCGACGGCCTCGCTCACGGCGGACCTCACGATAGCCTCCGCCTCAGGGCACGTCTCCTCGTAGTACCCAACCTCGAGCTCGGGGACGTCGTCGGGGGCGCCTCCGCACGCCGCAGCCAACAGCAGCGCGCATGCCACCAAAACCGCAAGCTCGGAACTGGCAGCCATGGCTCTTGATCTCCCGAGCTAAGCTGAGCTTACCACCTAGAGATCGACGGATCAAGCGTGCGTGAGTGAGATGAAGTGTTCTTGGTAAGGAGAGCCAATTTATAGGAAGGGGTAAACATTTCGCATTGTGCGCAGTGACGATGGCTACAACGACTCTTCATTTCTATACGATTTCGTTACCGAGCTGTGGGTACGAATGGCGCCATTGACGAGCGAGACGTCGAGCTCGGACCTACTGGCAACTTCAACGCATGGAGGTCTCCCCTAATTCCAAGCGCATGCCTCCAAATGGCCGGGAGAGATGGCCTCCAGGCTTCCAGATTAGGAATTCTTTATGTCAACTGAGCTAAACACAGTGCGTGGCTAGAACATTCCGAGCAACTGAATCGAGCAGAGCGGTGTGTCCATCATGATTGGGACCGGCTGTTGGCGCCTTGTGAACGGAGAACAAAATTAGCGCGTCCTCCGGCGGCGTCTTTGTCAGGTCAGACGTGGAATCCGACGAGCGGCGACGCCACGGCGGCGGCTGCGGTGGAAGCGGAAGACGGCGGCAGGGGCAAACCCGACAGGAACACACGACCGAACAAAACAGGCGTGACACCCCGTGGAGCAGCTAATGCCTTGCTCAGTGGTTGGGCATATGCGGTTGTGCAGCCTAACGACGAAAGTTCAATTCCTAAAATTGATAGATGATGCACAGGGGTTTTTCCTCATTTATTGAGGATCAAGTTTGGTATGTGGCAGAATTACTCATCAAAAAATATCTTAATACTAATTTAAACAAAATTATGAGGACCATGTTTATCTTGGTACTCATACTAAAATGGTCGTATGCATCCCTAGTTGGTGCAGAGGCCGGGGAAGTGAAATTCTCCCTCATTTTTAATGCAAAGAGAGCCTTGGCTCAGTGGTTGGGCATGGGGTTATGCAGTCTAACAACCCGAGTTCAATTCCTAGAATTGACAGGTGATGCACAGGGGTTTTCCCCCATTTATTGAGGATCAAGTTTGGTATGTGGTGGAATCACTCATCAAAAACTATCTTGATACTCAACTAAAAAAAGTTCTGAGGACCATGTTTATCTTGGTACTCATACTACAATGGCCGTATGCATCCCTAGTTGGTGCAGAGGCTGCGGAAGTGAAATTCTCCCCCATTTTTATTGCAAAGAGAGCCTTGGCTCAGTGGTTGGGCATGCGGTTATGCAGCCTAACGACCCGAGTTCAATTCCTAAAATTGACAGGTGGTGCAAGGGTTTTCCCCTATTTATTGAGGATCGAGTTTTGTGTGTGGTGGAACTAAACCCGGGCATGGGCAGCCCGGCCCGACGACCCGGCCTGAGCCCGGCCCGACGACCCGGCCCGAAAAACCCGGGCCGGGCCGGGCGGGGCTTGACATTCGGGTCAGACTCGGGCTTTGTTTTGTAGCCCGAAAGATAGTTCGGGCGGGGCTCGGGCTTCAGTTTTTTCGTATTTCAGGCCGGGCTTTCGGGCTTCAGGCCGGGCTTGCACGTGAGTGTACTAAAAAAAACAGCATTCGGGCCGGGCTTTCGGGCTTCGGGCTTGATTTCGGGCCGGGCTCGGGCTTGAAAATATGGAGTATTTCGGGCTTCGGGCCGGGCTCGGGCTTGAGAAATGAAGGTCGGGCTTTTACAAGCCCGGCCCGAAACCCGGCCCGGCCCGATGTTTGCCCGGGTTTAGATGGAACCACTCATCAAAAAATATCTTGATACTCATTTAAAAAATTCCGAGGATCATGTTTATGTTGGTACTCATACTAAAAATGGTCGTATGCATCCCTAGTTGGTGCAGAGGCCGGGGAAGTGAAATTCTCCCTCATTTTTAGAAAAAGATTCCCGTCCCCCGTGCCGCTCCCGCGAGCGGCCCGGGCGGAACCCTAGATCGCCGCCGCCGCTCCCCTTTCTCGCCTTCCTTCTCCCTCGCCGCGGGAAAGCCCTTAGCAGCTGGCGGCGAGGCTCCTCCCTCCTCATGAGGCTCTGGGCGGAGCAGGGGCGGCCGACCCTGTGGCGGCCTCGGCTTCAGGCGGTCAGACCTCGGCGGATCTGAGGCTCCCCTTTGGTGGCGCTGCGGCCGTGTGGCGTGGTCTGCGAGGCGGCGCGAGCTCCTCCTCCTACCGTCTGATAAGCGCGGCGATAAGCGCCGGTGCTCGAAGCGTCTGGCGGGGTCGCGAGGTGGTCGGCGCGCAAAGTCTTCCTCCCCGATCCGATGGCTCCACGGTAGCGCCAGTGCTCGGGCGGCGGTTGGCTTCAGCAAGCGGTGGCGGGCGGTGGGCTCTCGGCGGCGCTCCGACGTGTGCAGGCGGCGGCGGTCCCTGTGCATGGTCGGGCGTTTCGGGCCTCGACCCGGACGACGCGGGGATGGCGGCGTGTGGCCGGCCGATCAGATGAAGTGGTGCCGGCGGTCCGATGTGCCGCAGATCTGTGGTCCGCCTGGTGGTGACGGGCGGCCCATGCACGAGTTGATCCTTCGAATCGATCTGGGTGAAAACTTGCCTTCAGCTTCTGCTAAGGCCGGCGGTGGCGGCGCTATCTACGTCGTTCCCTTCTTGAAGGCATCGCCGTGGAGAAGTTCAAGGCCACTCTCTGCTACCTTTGGTGGAAACCCTAGATCGGATGATCGGATGACGGCGGCGCTTTGGTGTTGTTCCTCCCTTGGGGGCGTCATTCTTGGAGGTACACACGTGATCGAGGGACCAGAGGACGGATTCTTTGGTGGAGCGGTGCTTCATCCTACACACTGATGGCGACGGATCTTGTGGCGTGGCGCGGTCTGATTTGGAGTTCGATGTGGGAGGATGGACTCACAGGGAGGACGACGCCGTCGGCGTCGTGGTGGCGTCGATGGCGAAGAAACACGGCACGGTACATGCAACGACAGACTCACGAAGATGGATTGGTGGCGGTGGCTGCGGCTGACCTCATACCCGGCAGTGTCTGGTTGAGGAGTGCGCCGGACTGTTAAGTGCCCCATACCCGGCAGGCGTCCTGGTTGGGACCTCAGGTCTTAGATGTTTAGGTTTGGCTGCGATGTCTGTTTGGTATTAGGCCCAGACTATCTGTGCCCCTTCATCAATTGGATAGGTGTAGCAACAGTTGTTGCTTAGACGGTGGCTTTAGCCTTGCTGTTGTATGGCTTTGTAAGGTCTTGTGATAATAATTAATAAAGTAGCCGTATGCATCACCCAGATGCAGAGGCCGGGGGTCATCCTCCTTTTCTAAAAAAAAGCTAGTGCTCTGAAGGTTCTGATATCTGAATTCTGAACTCCATGTATGAGTAGGGAGAGCATCTTCAGAACTATTTTTCTTTAAACGGAGGCAAAAGATTTGCCTCATTCATTAATTAAAAAAAGCGTAGAGTTTGTTACAAACCACCCAAACACAACATGAATTATTATTCTCGCGACACGATTCACCCTAACCTCTTCGCTCCAGCGGTGACCCAAAGTTTTTTTTAGAACGAAGGCTCGCAGAGAGCCCGACTTTGAATTAACAAAGCCATCAACTGGCCAGGATTACGAACTCTGGATTACAACCTCGACATAAACCAGAAAAAGAAAACACGGCAAGATACAAAGGTGTCGGGAGCAGCTCACAAGCCAGACATACAACAAACTAAGAAAAAGATCTACATGAAGCACCAAGCTTGAAGATGACAAGGCCTCTTGCACGCACGAAGCCTAGGAGAAGGGAGATGTCGGCGAAGGAGAGGAAGATCCGATGACCGAGAGAGGCAGCCGTTGCCACAAACCTGGGACCAGACGGGAAACACCACCATCCAGATCCATCGTCGAAGAAGGCCCCTGCCTCCTCACCTGGCTCGAAAGGCGTCGAACCGTCGACAATGAACACGTTCACCCTAGAACCTGGATGAGTGGCACCGATGGCATCCACATTGTTGGGACCAGGCCGACCCGACCTGCGGTCGACTTCTCACCTAGAGCAGAACATCACCGAGAAACCAAGGACCCGGGCATTCAAGAGGAGAGCTGCCAGAATGAACTAAGGAGCAGCAGCCAGGGCCAATATCAAAATGAGAAGCTTCTGCACAACCGGCTCGCTGGAGTGACACTACCGAGGGGGGGAATCCCTATCCCCTCCTCTCCAGTGGATGCAGTGACCCAAAGATTTGCCTCAGTCATGATGTTGTTTAGCAAAATTGTTGGCGGCGCGCTCTTGTTGCAGATGCGTTCCTCTCGTTCCATATAGTCCATGATACAAGCATGGTAAGCGATGCCAGTTCTACTTGGTGCTGGTGTCGGTTCTACTAGTTTGCCCAACAATCCTTTACGGAGCCCTCCAAATGCCAAGAGGCCACTCCCAAATCCTTGAGCCCTATCTTTTCCATGACCAAACCCCAAAGCCTCAAGGTGTAACGACATTTAAAAAAGAGGTGTGTGTCGCACTCTTGTACTCTCTTGCAGAAAGGGCAAAGCCCACAATTTTTCTATCCCCGCTTTTCCAATATATCGGCGGTCCAAAATCAGTCTTTGAATAGCCAACCATGCAAACAACTTGACCTTTGACGGAGCCCAAGCCTTCCAAATCATTTGGTCCAAAGGACAAGGGGTCATGCCAAGGAATTGTGCCTTGTAGGTGGAGGCCGCCGAATAGTGCCACTAGTCATATGCTTCCACACAGTGTCGTCCTCGGCAGACTCATTAAGTTGCGCCCAGAAGTCAAGGAGAGTCCCAAAATGGAGTCCTCGAATATTAGCACCATCCAATTCTTTATCGAGGAGGCATCGAATATGAGCGGAGTAATTTCCTTACGCTTACGCCCAAGAAGTCAAGGAGAGTCACAAAATGGAGTCCTCACTCCATTTCCAATGGTAATGGTTGTAGAAGCATAGAATAAAATTAGATCCTCCTCATCACACGGATTCCCAACCCCCACACACATCTTGCTTGGTTCCTTTTATTCATACCTATTACACTTTCAGGTTTCGAAACTTGTTTTTCGTAAAGGTCGCAAAATAACTAAATAAATTGATGAACCCATCACAATTTCAGGTTTTGCAACTAGTTTTTATAAATGTCACAAAATAACTAAATAAATATAATCTGAGCATTTGCGATCTATGTGGAAATTACAAAATGACTTTCAACACATAAATTACAATATAAAACTTAAAGAACTCTTTATGTAGGACTTTATTTTGTGCTCACATATACGGGTGGAAACAGATTGGATGTGGATCGGATAATGGTCTTAAAATGACTCTACGGTTATATGTGATTTATAGGTCGTTTTATGTTGTTTTATTCCCCTTTTTCATTATTTCTTTTACATTTTTTACCTAAACTTCATGAAACATTATTACATTTGGAAACATTTTTTGGAATTCATGAACATTTTTAAGATACATGAACTTTTTAATTCAATAACATTATAGTTCTGGAATTTTTTAAAAAAATTATGAGCATTTGTAAAATTTGTGGACATTTTAAAGTCATGAATATTTTGAACATTATCTAAATTCTTAAAAAAATGTAACTTTGAAATACTTTCTTCTGCAATCTTTGAAAACAAAACTAATAGAGATTTTTTCAAAGAAACCCAACTGGAAAATCAAAGAGGGATGAGCTTGGTCGACCAATTTGACGGGCTGCGCCTATTCCTCGCGTTACACGAGACGAGGGCGAACCCTCACGTCGGGGGAGCCCCAGATGGGCTGGCCCAGCCGCGCTATATATATATAGGACAACACTATTCTGATCCCAGGATCAGAATAGTTTTTTGGATCACGGCGCGCCCTATATAGACACGATTAGTTGTTTCCGAACTTCCTAATCACCCACACCCCTTCCTAAAAAATCACCCACGCCCCCACCGGTCCACCACTTCCCCCGATCCCACGATCCACGCCAGCGCCCCCTGATTCCTCCCACGATCCCCCACCTACGCCCTGGCAACCTCCCGATCCATCGCCTGCTGCCGCCTCCCTGGCTCCGGTGCGGCTCCCGCCGCTAGCCCCACGGCCCCGGCGTGCTTCCCGCCGATGCCTCCCTCGGCCCCGGTGCGCCCCCGCCGCCGCCCACCACGCCACGACGCCTTCGCGTTGCTCCACCACCCTGTCCCGATGAGCCTCCATCCGCCGCCCCCGCGCCTCCTGCCGGCCTCCCTCGACACCTTGACAGCGGCCGACCACCTCCACCTTCTTCCACCGCTGCACCAACCACCGCTACCTTCTTCCACCACGGCGCCGGCCACCCCTCTTTCTTCCACCATGGCGCCGGCCTCCCCCTCCTTCCACAGCGCCGCCGACCACCTCTGTCGTCGCTCTCCACCCCGACCACCTCCGCCAGTCCGGCCAGACCTCGCCCCTTTCCGGCTCGACCTTCCCTCCCTTCCTACACGACCTGCCACGCGCCACTGCCTGCATCTCGTCGTTGTTATGCGCCTTGGAGATCCCACCTGCGGTCTGCACCCTCCGCCTCCCCGAGGATGCCGCCGGCAAAGCTCAGGCACCGCTCTCCCGGTGGGGATTCGCCCATGTCGCGTCTAGGCAGACGCGAACCACCTCGCATGCCACGCTGGCCACATCCATCTCGCGGCGACCAACGCGAGGCCGAGGCGACCGTGGCAAACACAGTTCGAATCACATCTCCTTCATCTTAAACCGTCAACATCGAACCCATTTTTGGTTCCTCTTCCAGCAGCAGCCGCCGCCCAACTTCAGAATTCTGGATGGCGACCGCGCCTCCTCGGTATCCTCTCTGAACCTATTTTATATCTAATAGCTACTTGTGATGGACTGAATCACCTCTATATTTTCTTGTTCTTCTTCAAAAGTTCAGAAGTCCAGGTTGTTCAAGCGGCGCGGGCCAACGTGCACACTCAACTCTGTAGTGCCTGAGAAGCCACGTGAGTCTCTGGCCTAGGAAGAGATGGAGAAGGGGCTCAAAAGGCTGCTTTCCAGGGATGCGCTGAAGTTCTTTAACCAGGCCATGGTTGAGTAGCTCCTGCTCCCGTTCCCTCATCCCGCTTGGCCTGTTCCATACATGCATTGTTCTTGGTGGAATTGGTCAACACACGAAGGAGCTAATACTACAAAGCGTTTCACTTAACTAGTCACTTCAACTTGTAGTCGTTCATGTACACAAGCTGTTTGTGTATATGTCTCAAACAAAAAAGTGTGTTTTTTGTAACATTTTACCCTGTCTCGTTGCACCTCTCTCTTTGGTTACAGGAGAAAGTTCATATATAGCGACAACAGAAAAGTTCATGTCAGAAAAATTGAAGTCCATCTATATGGAAGTTGATAATTGTTGTGTGTATGCAGGGGAGCACAAAAAAACTTGTAGCTGATAAATTTTCCTTTTGTTTAGCCGCAGCAATCTTTCTTGATGCCTGCTCTTTTTGAAGTGATTAAATAATTCTTGTTTATGGTTCATGTTGGTGTTTGATGTTGGAAATATATTACAGTGCGTGAATGTGAAGTTCAGTTTGAAATAACCGAGCAGTCCGATGATTATAAAAACCTTGTATTTCCCTGTTTCTCAAAAGTGATTATAAAAACCTTGTATTTTG
Organism: Aegilops bicornis; assembly: GCA_021605145.1. Classification (NCBI taxonomy): domain Eukaryota; kingdom Viridiplantae; phylum Streptophyta; class Magnoliopsida; order Poales; family Poaceae; genus Aegilops; species Aegilops bicornis. Next base: position 157,803,194 of record CM038670.1, on the reverse strand, counting down.
TTGTGGCATATTGTGTGTTAGAAAACAAAAACCAACAGCTCAGATTTCAGTGAAAAAGGAAACTATAAAAGTTCATATATTGATCCTGAGAGAGTTCAAACTATGTATGTGTGTGCAAACTTTGACACCCTCCATCTGTTTAATGAAAAATTCCAATAAAAGAGCTCGAAAGAATTTCTCATTTTAAAAAAACAAGGCTAAGCTAAGGCACTACTTTCTCGTATGTGAATGAGATGTCATCTAAAATAGGATATACAAGAAATTGCTCGTCTTTCTTTTTTTTTAATTTGGATTTTTCTTGTTCATAAAAAAATTAACCAATTTTTTTTAAAGTTGGATTTTCCTTGTTTCTAACAAATAAGAGAGAAGGCCAACTCAAAATAAGAGAGCAGTTCAAAAAAAGTATATAAAAATGGATTTTCAAAAAAACTAGAAATTTTGAAATAACCGAGAAGGTCAAAAAACATAGAAGTTCAAATTTGAAATCCCTGGAAGTTCAATTTGAAATAACCGAGAAGGTCAACCTAGAAGTTCAAATTTAAAAACCTAGAAAATTGTTTGCTTATTTAAAACCATATTTTTCTAAGAAGTTCAAAGTAAAAAAAAAAGAGAAGTTCGAAGGTTAAAAAAACTTAGATGTTTTCTCATTACTAAATAATAAAATGAAGAAGTTAAATTAAAAAATAAGGAAAAACTAAAAAAGTTTTAAAAGACTTAGTAGTTCAAAAAATTATTTAAAGAAAGCATTTTCCATGTTTCCAAAAAAATTAGAGGTTCAAATTTAACAAACATAGAGGTTCACTGTTTATTACATAACCAAGAAAGTCAAATTGAAAATACAAAGAAGTTCAACTTTTTAATAATAAAGGGGTTATATAAAAACCTAGAGGTTCGAATTTAAATAACCGAGAAGTTCAATTTTTAGTGCAAAACCAAGATGCAAGTTAAAAAATCTAAAATAAGAAGTTCAAATTAAAAAGACGAAGAAGTTCAATGCTTGTTACAAACCCAAAAGAAGGTCATTAAAAAAAGCATGTCAAACAATTTTATAAAAAAAGATTTTCTCTGTTAAAATAAACCTAGAAGCTCAAATTTTAAAACGGGGCGGCTCGAGGTCTATCAAGAAGTAGGATTTTTCCGTCACTAAAAGAAATAAAACCAGGAAGTCCAAATTAAAAAGATGGAGAAGTTCGATGATTATAGAAAACTCAGATTTCCTCGTTATTAAAGAATGAAAACAAGAAGTTCAACTTTTAAAAATAAAGCGCTTCAAAATTTCATAAAAAAGATTAGGAAATTCGGATTAATATTCATAAAATACTCAGATATTTTCATGTAACCGAGAGAAGTTCAGCTTGATAACTGCCAGAAATTCACGTACTACATGGTGTGCATTTTGTATTAAAAAGAATAAAAAAAGCAAATACTAAAAGTTTGTTGATATAAGTTCAAGTCCTCCATCGAAGAAAGTTAAAAAAATATTGTGAGAGAGGTTTATACAAAAGAAATACCATTTGTGTAACACTTGACGAATGGATGAGAAAAATTACAAATAAAAAATATGTCACAAAAGTTCAACGTGAAAACAGCAGGAAGTTCACCTACTACACTGAATGAATATCAGATGAAAAACTTTTAAAATCATCGCGAGTATGAAAAAATGATCAACACGGGAAAGTTGCGTGTTTATAACAGCTTTCCATCGGTATATCACTTGCTCAATTCGGTGAGTGGATGAAGAGCTACGAGCAGTGGATGAAGATCTACGAGCAAATAACGGCTAGGAGTCTGTTTCACATGGTGCATTTTCGAAGAATCTGTTTCGCGATAAAGGCAGAACGAATGATCTCGCCATTTTCGAAATTACTTGAAAACGGCTAGGAGTCACAGAAAACCATCAACACGAGAAAGTTTCGCATTTTCCTTAGCTTTTCAACGGTATATTATTGCCCCATTCCGATAAAGTTTGTAGAAATTACACTGAAAATACGTTCTTAACCATTTTCAAAATTGACTTAAAACAGTAAGGAATTGGGAGAAACAATATATACCAAAAAGTTTCGCATTTCCTCAAGCTTTCCAATTCCGTATCATTTGCTGCATTCGGACACACGGTTAAAAAAATAGATTGAAAATACAAACTCGGTGGAACTTGTACCGTTTTCCAAATTACTCTTAAACCGTTCAAAATTAGAAAACACTTTCTACATGAAAAGGTAGTGCATTTTCATAAGCTTTCCAACACCATATCATTTGCCTCAATTGGATTATCCGTTTAGAAATGACATCGAAAATACGAACTCGGCTGTTCGGTTTGTGAAATTTTATGATTTTCCAAATTACTCTTTAACCGTAGGGAATTAAAGAAAAGTTTCAACATGTGGAAGGAGCGGTTTTGCAGCAGCTTTCCAACGCCATATTATTTGCCTCATTCCGATAAACGGTTTAGAAACGTGGTAAAAAATACGATTCACGTTTTTTGTATGAACAAAAAAACAGTTTTCAAAACTGCTCTTAAACCGCTTATATTTTGCCAAAAATTTAACTTGGGTCATGATATTGGTGTCCATTGCTTTCCAATGGTATATCGCAAGCCCCATTTGGGCAATGTTGGAGGAAGTTTAACCTAGCACTGAGAGAAGTTCAGGTCGAACAACTCAGGTAGTAAAATTGAAAAAAAACGTAATTTCATCATGACCCGAGAGCAAAATCCGCCGACGAGCGAGATTCCTATTTAAAACCGGTATTTAGTTGCTAAAAACGTTTTTAGATTACAGTAACATCATATAGAACACGACTAATAAGAATAATTAGCGAGGGAAGCCACGGTTGCGAAGATAGCCCGAAGGTCGAGTTTGTACAGAGTGAAGTTCAGGCGCATTACTCAGGCAGTTCAGGTTGTGATCAGAATATTATTCTGATCCCGTGATCATTTGTACGAATATATATAGTGATGCTATTCATCACACAGGGTACAAAATAAGTTATTCTTCACCCGAGGTAATCTTACGGTCACTTCATAACTAAATTACATTTGGAATTCAAATAATTACAATCCTATTGATTCACTACGTAAAATTTGGCATAAGAAATAAAAATATAGGTCATAAGATAAGAAAATTTGCAGTTTATGTATATTTTACACTATGTTTTTACGTTTGTATTTTTGTAATATAAAGTATTTTTTACATTAATTATATATTTTCTTACGGTCTCTTTTTACGTCGTAAATAAGACAACACCGACGAAACGTAAAATTATGGTGCATTTGATGATAAAATAAAGAGGGCTGAACAATAACTATTCCTCACCTTGGATAACGAATAGTCAATCCCTATATATATATATATATAACTTTTTAAAACTGATTTAAAAAATGTTAAATAATTATTAAAAATGTTGAACGAGTATTTAAAAAATATTGAACAAGTATTTAAAAATATTGAATAAGTATTAAAAATATTAAAAAAGTATTTAAAAATGTTGAATAAGTATTAAAAATGTTTTAAAAAATGTTGAATAATCGTTTGGACAATGTTGAACGTGCATACAAAAATTGTTGATCACTTATTAAAGAAAAATATTTTTTGACACATACGAAAATGTAGAGTATAAATTAAAACAAACATAAAAAACAAAAGAAAAGCAAAAAACGGAGAAGAAAAATGAAAACTAAACAAAAAATGGAGAATAAACAAAATGCAAGAAAAAAAAGGAAGAAACAAAATGCAAGAAAGAATGAAAAATGGGGAAGAAAAATAATAAAGAAAACAGAAGAGAAAAACGGCTCGAATAGCCTCAAGTAGGACATGCCCTACAACTTACCACAAGAGGGACCTGGGCGTAGTGGCTAGCAACACCCGAGATCTGCCTGGAGAACCAAGGTATTTTTAATACCTACACACGCGCCAGTGAGCCGGCCTGAAACTACGCAGGTGGAGGGACTCCTTCAGTGAGAGTTCCCCTCTCGTCTCGCTTAAAGCGACAAATAGTCGCCGTGAATTTGTCATGCAAACAGTTGGTTTAGCTTATTATTTCTAAAAAAAATAAAATTATTTGTAGATGGTCACTCACTTTCAAGGTCCATGGTTCAATCAGAAATAGTTGAAAACAAAGTGACGAACGTTCGCATAACACGTTGGAATCTGTGGAATATTAGAGGCCAAATCCCAAACCCGAAAACTGTTGTTTGATGAGCCTACATAGTACTCCATATTAAGCATCAGAAAAAGACTGACCATGCCAATGATACCTTAGCTGGTATTTTTGGATGACCAGCCCCAGTGAAACTCAGACATGACCGGACCCCAGGGCCAGCGTGGTTGGTTCGGACTTTGGACCCTGGTCAACCACGCCTGATGAACTTACGCAGAAGAAACTGTATCATAGACAAACCGCCCCAGTCCCCCCGCCCCCCCCCCCCCCAGCTTTGAAGCCCATGCCTCAGCCCACCACGGAAACAAAGAGCTGAGTCGCGTTTTAGCCCTTTTGGAAGTTGAGGAGGTCACGAGGGGACCTGACTCCATCGTTTCGGCGCACGACTAGCCGCCTGGGGCAGTTCGGCGAAGGGCTCGTACAAGGCACATCGGATCAGCGCCGGCGCGGACGACCGAACCTACGAGTCTGCGGCCAGCCAAAAGCAACGGCAACTAGCAAGGAAATTCTCCGGTGAGTCTCATTTGATTGACTAATTGGTACCATGAAATTGTACGGGCGAACTAATTCGTATTACAGTGCAACCGCGGAAAGCCTTGGCCTCCTTCCTCCATCTTGTTAGCTGGGAGATTTAGAAGGAGCGAAATGCACGCATGTTCAGGACCAAGGCGGCACCGATGGCAGTGATCGTGCAGACTATTAAGAAGGTGGCATCTATCTGGGCTCTTGCAGGAGCCAGGCATTTGCATAATTTGATGCCGCAAAAATAGACCTTTGCCCCTTTCCCGCTTTTTGCGGGGTTGTGATGTAACAAACTCTTCTCCTTATTCAATGAAAATGGCAAATCTTTTGCCTCGTTTAAAAAAAATCATATTATTAGGCTGCAGAAATTCTTGATTTAAATGGAATTCCATTCCTGTTGTTTTTAGTATCTGAATCTTTCTGAATTCAAATAGAGAATATCAGGGCTTTCTCTTTTTTTTTCCTTGGGGCAGAGGATAAAAAAACATGGATTTCCGACATAGCACCTGCAGCATTAGGATTCTAAGATTTAAGAGGGGAAGGCTGAAGAGAGGGATCACATGCATTGAAGCAATCTCAAGATTCAAAAACGATCAAAATAATGATACAGGAAGAAGAAAGAGAGGAGAGCCACGAAAATAGGATAAACGCAAAGAGACAATGAAAAGCAATCAGAGAGGAGAGGGAAGAATGACAAATTAGGGGCAACCATTTCATGTTTATCCCACAAATATGTACTGTAATAAATTACTAAACTAGGCATGACCTACCGATTCTCTTGTGGATTTAATTCGTCACCGATCTTGTGGATTTTACTGGGCAAATCCCCACCCGCCCACTCCTTGATTTTGATCTTCTTGGTAGTCCCAGAGACAATTTTAAACTAATACAAATGTAATTTTCTTGCATTGTTGATTGACCATATTGTCCGTTGTTCTGTACTGAACCATCATTTTTTTTTCTTTATCGTATTGGCAATGCAATGCTAGAAGTTTTGTGCCTGTTGTGCCTTGCCGCCATGCTCAAATCCTGGCTCCGCCCCTGATTGTACAAACGCTCGGACACCTTGCGCCAAAGAGCTCATCTAACAGCGCATTTGCAGGATACACTGTACTGATCATATGCAAAACACAAAGGAAAGAAGAAAGAAGAAGAACATAGGGGAAAAAGCGAAGACTCTGCCTGTCAAAGGAGATGACAGTGGTACACAGATACAGCATCCAAAGAACAAGAGGTGAAAATATGGCTCTGGAATCAGAAATGCGAATGACCACCATTTACCAAAGCATCGGAAACGCAAGAACGGAAAAAAACACGGCATCAACAAATTGCATCGCACGCGCTGCATCCACTCCGACGATCTGTCAATTTTATTGGAACCAGGTTTTCATGCAGGTTAAGGACATGTAACTGATGGCATGCAAGCCGGCATTTCACACACACTCTAAGCATCGTTTTTCTTTTTTCTCTCCCCTTAAATACACCCTTCTTTGGAGCAAGATCTGACCAATAGGCGCCAATCACCACACAATCTTATTCAGTCTGCGTCCAACTTTACATTTTCCAGGTCAACCCGCTGACCTACAGGCAAGAAACCAGTTTAACAGGTCAAGGACTTTAGTTACCTCTACAAAAAAAATGGGATCGAAGGACCAAGTAAAACCCACCTTTAAGTTGTCCTTCCTAGTTCAAGCTAGCAAGAGCTTCGACGAGGGAAGCGACGAAATGGATCTGGACCTCCTCGTCGACCGTCGAGAAGAGGGGCACATGCACAAACAGAGACTTGATGCCGTGCTGCTCTGCGAACCGGAGCGAGTGGTAGTACACATAGTTGCACACGAATCGCCCGGCATCATCCGAAGGCATCACATCGTAGCCTGTCTTTCGGAGTGACTTGGTTAACTCCTTCACTGGCAGTGTAGTCTGTGTCGGCCATGGAAATTTCACAGAAGCATGGTTAATCATAAGAAGATCAGCACAGCAGGATTGCAGTTTCTAGCTATAATTCAGCAAGCACAGATCGTATATGAACAATCTGGCATTTACCTCTCTTGTTCGTGAGATGCTTCCATCAGATGGCACAATCGGGACTCTCTGCGTGGGAACAACAAAGCTGGTAAAATGAAATGCAACTAGAAGATCTATTCATATGCAGAGCAAATGAAGGGTTTGTAATCTGACAACAACGCAACCTGAGGTTTCCACCCAAGCTCATCTGGGCAGCGGAAGGTGGCTTCATTCACAGCTTGATTCTCAAGAGCAAACCGTGATGCGCCACTATTGACCCCAAAGTGGACCTGAAAAATGATCCGTACAAAGAAAAAATATCTTCAGCGACAATCAAAGCACACTAAAGTAAACTTTTCGTATCTTTCAGAAAAAAATTACAACCACAGGATGGCGGGTATATGGCAAGTTGGCAACACTTTGTAATTCATGAACGAATAATACATGATCCAATGAAACTCAAGCAATATTATTCCCCATTCTCATTTTCTGGAATGCATGTTTTTCACATATCTTGAAAGATGCAAGGTGTAGGCATGGCAGAGCATCATTGCATGACCACATCATATCAGCTACGAATCGTTACTACAATCAGCTGTGGCTTGCATACAGAAGTGGACCTCCAACTCCAACACTAGGTACTCACCAATTATATGCAATCCTAAATTACTGACCAATGACAGGCACAAGCGTAAAAGGTCCAAGTGAAGCAAATAACTTCTATATCCAAGAAATCTGATAGAATTCAGAGTTTTGATTGGCAATGCAAGAAGAAGCTTTCAGTTGAACTATAGATAGCATTAGTTTTAAACTCCAGGCTGAGAGTATAGAACACATCAAACAATACAAATGCACATTTTAGCTCAAAATTTGGAGGAAGATTGAGTCATCTAGCATGATCCTTGAAACAAAATTACCACTCAAGAATAAGGCAAGCACTGACCCAAATTATTTGCCCCTGAGCTGATGACCCGTTCTCTCTATCTGCAATGGCAGATTCCAAAACTTTATATAGTGTTCCAAGCGCCCCCTGCCCGGCTGTTTCGAGAATTTCGCAGCTTCCAAGTACAAGATTTTTTGGCAACCCTCTCTTTTCAATGAACGATTTAATGTTGGTCACAAGTTTCTCTGTCGGGTTCTCAGCAACACCATGGAACTTCTTAAATCCGGTAACATGGACAGTCACGATTGAAGGCCCTTCTGATCCCATTTACCCTTCTGAGAAACACAAAACAACAAGGCTTCTTAATCCAAAAGTTCAAAGGACCAACAAATGCATAAATTTTAGGAAGGCGCACACTTTACCGGACACAACAATGTGTCAACACCATCAGTGTGAACTTACTAAATCATAATACAATGAAATGGAATCTATTGCAGGCAGTTCCAACAGCCCCCACAAGAACTACTCATGCATAAAACATGCAAGGAAGTTAAAATGTCCGTGGGAGAGCGACTAAATGCAGTAAACAGTAAAAAAATAGACACTCCTGAAATAATCGACAGGTAAACTTTAAACAACAACCAGATGAGTAATATTTGCAACCGCCGTCTCCTAGATAGAAAACAAACACGGCCGGAATCTTCTGAAATGATAAAGCAATCATTGTTCACACTTCTCAATATTTTATTGAGAAGCGAACAACCTTGCGGAACAAACAACAGCACCTCACGGAAAGCAAGAGATAAGCAGGAACTACTAGTAAGTAGGACCTAGCTCCTGATTGAAGTGATGAGATGAGAACCTCATCCAGATTCCAAAGCGGCTCCAGACAAACGCAAGATGCAACCCAGACCAGACCACCGGACCAAGGACGGGAACAATACCCCCACCCTGTGCGCATCCGAGTTCAAGCTCGGATGTGCCAGACAGAGCATCGGCTAAGCATCAGCAGCCGTTAGCTCACGCAGGACAGACAGCACATCGGCTGAGCATCAGCATCAGCGGCCGCTGCACAACTGCATCCATCCATGGACGAGGAAATTACTCGCACGGGCATAATCAAGCACGGTGAAATCCATGCGCACCCACAGAAAACACACAAACAGGGAAAAGGAACAGCATAAAGGGGCTTCTTTTCCCGAGCCTACTGTGGTGCGTGAATATTAGTCAACTCTAGCGTGCAGCATAAACGTCAAAATCACCCGGGACGAGGAGCCCGGGGAGCCACACAGAGCAACAAACCCCAATTCTCCACTCCCCGGCGCCAATCGAACGCCAGCCATGAGCACAGAGACCGGCCGGAGCTGGAGCACCGGCGGCAAACGAATCCGACGGAAACCCACCACCTTTGCACCCGATCGCCTCGAATTCCCCCTCTCGAACCCCCCGGAACGAAATCCAGCAAAGCGAGCCCCAATTTCGCGAGCGAGCAAGAGGCGCTCGCTCTCGCCTGCGGGGTGAAGCTGCGGGCGCGCCGGGCCTATCTACCCATCCACGGGCACCATCGGCACGCACGCACACACACAGGGAACACGGAGCAGACCGGAATTAGCAGAGCGGAGCGTGGGGAAGGCTCACCTCGGGGGGCGGTGGCGAGGGGGGGGGGGAACCGGCGGCCCTGGGGAAGGCGAGGGGGCGGATTGGTTCGTCGTGGCAGTGGTGGTGGTGGGATTCTTCTTCGGGGAGGGAGGGGCGAGGAAATTTTTTGGGCTGGGGAGGGAGAGGGTGGGGGGAGTCGCCTGCCCGTCCCTTTTAAAGCGCATCGCACCGCACCACGGGGAAGAACACTTGTTGAACTGCGCAAGGGATCAGGGTGGGGGTGGGGCGGGGCCCGCGTGGCGGCGACGGGTGGTGCCGGCTTCGGTGGGACCCACCCCGCCCGCTCGGTGGTTTGGCGTCGCTCGGTGCAAGCTGGGCTGGGTGTCACGGATCAGGCGCCAAATCTGCCCGACGTACCGTGGCCGAAACTGTCACGACAGATTAAGCTCGCTTTCCAGATTGTACCACAGATGCGGTGGTATCACACAGGTGATGCACACTTGACTCTCTCTCTTTTTTTTCCAAAAAAAACTCTTTCTTGTAAAAAAAACTTCTGATTTATTCATAATCTGTTTTGAGAGCAAGAAGAACCATCAAAAGTAATAAAAAAATCAACCAAATTCCTTGATCACCGACTTGTAAGAATGAATTTCAAGTATTCAGTTTCACCAATAAGATATGGAGACTTGCTTCACATTTGGAATTACACAAAAAAGATTTTTCATCGGAAAGAGGTCTACGAAGACTTTTGGGAAAACGTCGACGTTTTCTGGCTTATTTTGCAAAGAAAAATAGAGTACGTTATAAGAAATTAATCGGTCAGTTGAATATTCGGGAGCAGTAATTTAATCGTTCAAATTTTTCCTTGTTTTATTATTTTTTTAGTAGTCTTATAGTAGTCTTAGATTTTTCATTTTGATGAGCCTCGCTTTGAGGAATTCATGGAATAATCCATTTTCATGGAATAATGAATTAAGGAAGAAAGGATATGAGTCTACCGCTTGCAAGAAAAGATCTCATGATAGTCAATATGGGCCCTCAACACCCATCAATGCATGGTGTTCTTCGACTGATCGAATACCTGCCATACTCCCGTCAAGCATTGGCCTCCGCCATCGACAGGATGGGTGGCACTTTCTGTGGATGGATCCTTCTCGGTTCACGATAGGTGCGCGTCCGCTGGGATGGTACTTCGGAGTGAGAATGGTAAGTTGATCTTCGCTGCCTACAGATACATCTTCAACTGTAATGACGCCTTAAAAGCAGAGATCCATGCATTGATGCAGGTATGGTCTTGGCTATTCAAAGACTTTCGGACAAGCCTGTCATCGTCCAATCGATTCTATAAATGCCACGCCACTCTTGGAGGAAACACTTTGGTCAGATCGGCCTACGGTCACTTAGATGCTGAGATTAAAGCTCTTATGGTTGATCGAGAGTTTGTTCCACTTAAGATTACTAGAGATCAAAATAGGGTAGTACATAAACTCACTTTTTATAGCCGTACCAAGGCTTGTACTGCGTATGGTTGAATTTGAGTCCTCCGTGTTGTGAGGACTTGGTGGCTCGAGATTGTAACCCTATCATTACGGAATGAAACTCTCCTTTACCCCGCAATAATAAATTCCCGGATCACCAAACGGCGACTACACTTACCGGAGTGAGTCTAAGATGCGCCTCCGTCATTCTCTCCGTACCCCCCCCCCCCACCCACCTGAGCCGGACAAATCTTGTTGTAGTAGATAGTTAAGAAGTCGTAGTGCTAAGAGCATCTACAACCGGACTTGACAAATCCGGCCCCTCAAACGCCCGCAGACGCCCCTCAAATAATGTAACCACATCCGGAGACCTTTGTTATCATATCTCAAATCCATACAAACTCATGCAACTACGTCGATGCACACGCATCGTCCGGCTACTCCATCACACTACAATAAACATTGCCATCGGACTGCCAACATTTGTCATGTTTGGCTATAGTGGAGTTCCTCCACGACTGCCCTTGCCTTTCCCGACGCCCTTGCCATCCTTCTTGCGGAAGTACCGGTCGAAGACGCAGTACGGATCGAGCCGGATCTGCTCGTCGCCAGAGCTGTCCTTGTCGTCGCTGAACTCCTTCTCCTTTGGTGGCAGTCCGGCCATGGCATGGGTCGTCCGATTCTGCTCTCGGGCGAGGGCGCGTGTGTTCCTCCGCTGCCGTTTCTTCACAATGTGGGCGCAAATGGCTTCCTCCTCTGCGGTCGCTCGCTCAGCTGCATCAGCCGCCTCTGCCGCCGCCATTTCCGTTGCAATACGGGCCTCGGCGACCCTTATCCTCTCCTTCCCACGGCGGGGCGCCCGTTCCCGGCGGGACTCATAGTCTGCCCAACCGGTAGGGGTGGACCAACGAGCAGCTCGACTCATCTGAAACTCGTTAAGCTCGTGAGCGCTCGCGAGCACTCGTTAACAGATTATAATATGTTACGATATACATGCTGAATGTGTAGGTGTGGTTTTCAAGATGAAATATGGTGACTACAAAAAAATTGCAGTAGTTTGTTGCCTCATATGTCGATTAGATTGAATAGATGCGCTGAGGTGCTATAAAAAGTTTGCCACGTAAGATGAAAATATGTGTTGTGTTGTTACTAACAAGCTTAACGAGCTACTCATGAAACTCGTTAGCTCGCTCGTTAAGCTTAACGAGCTAAAATCAATGATTGGCTCTGTTCATTAAGAAGCAAGATACGAGCTTAACGAGCCAAACTATCGAGCGTTTATTAAGCTTGCGAGATACACTACTAGGAAAAGGCATGCCAGTGGCGCACCAGTTTTGCCTTCTAATGGCGCACTACTGGTGTGCCACTAGCATCACGCCATTAGAATTAAATTCTAATGGTGCACCACTGGTGCGCCATTAGTATCTGGCGTTCTAATGACGCACCACGCAGTGCGCCATTAGTATTGCCCACAGTGCGTCACTATTATCTGCTATACTAATAGCGCACCACATGGTAGTGCGCTATTAGTAACAATTTTTTAATTTTTTTTGTTTTTTCTTAATCTCAGGTCACTATTTCACATATGAGATATTCGACACATATATATACAACAAGCATCCATATAACAATCATATCCAACACACAAGTTTCATCATATATATATATATACATAGCCAACACATAGTTCCATCGTTATATATTACAAAAGTTTCACATTGTTCATCCAACACCGTTATCCATCAATTCACAAAAGTTTCACATTGATACAAAATAAAAACACAAATGGAAAAGAAGCACTCCATCCATGCAAGCTTCCGTGAATTAAATCAAATCTGCAAAATGATAAACAAAAAGTTAGAAGAAGAAGAAGAAGAGAAGAAGAAGAAGAAGACTAGAAGAATACTAGAAGAAGAATAAGAATAAGAATAAGAAGAATGAGAAGAAGACTATAAGCTTATTATTTAAACTTGATCATTTTGTGCTAACATAAGTAATTTTGGAGCTAACCTATAGGAAACTAAGCATATAAGCTCTAAGTTAGCATATTAGAGCCAACTTAGGTAAAATGAAGCTAACCTATGTCATTTTGGAAAAGAAGAAGAATAAGAAGAAGACTATAAGCTTATTATGTAAACTTGATCATTTTGTGCTAACATAAGTTATTTTGGAGCTAACCTATAGGAAACTAAGCATATAAGCTCTAAGTTAGCATATTAGAGCCAACTTAGGTAAAATGAAGCTAACCTATGTCATTTTGGAAAAGAAGAAGAATAAGAAGAAGACTATAAGCTGATAACCCACAAGTATAGGGGATCGCAACAGTTTTCGAGGGTAGAGTATTCAACCCAAATTTATTGATTCGACACAAGGGGAGCCAAAGAATATTCTCAAGTATTAGCAGCTGAGTTGTCAATTCAACCACACCTAGAAACTTAGTATCTGCAGCAAAGTGTTTAATAGCAAAGTAATATGATAGTGGTGGTAACGGTAACAAAAGTAAAGACAAAAAGTAATGTTTTTGGTATTTTGTAGTGATTGTAACAAGAGTAACGGAAAAGTAAATAAGCGTAAACCGATTATATGGAAAACTTCGTGAGGCACCGGATCGATGATGGATAATTATGCGGATGTGGTTCATCATGTAACAGTCATAACATAGGGTGACATGAGAACTAGCTCCAGTTCATCAATGTAATGTAGGCATGTATTCAGTAAATAGTCATACATGCTTATGGAAAAGAACTTGCATGACATCTTTTGTCCTACCCTCCCGTGGCAGCGGGTCCTATTGGAAACTAAGGGATATTAAGGCCTCCTTTTAATAGAGAACCGGAACAAAGCATTAGCACATAGTGAATACATGAACTCCTCAAACTATGGTCATTACGGAGTGGTCCCGATTATTGTCACTGGGGTTGCGGATCATAACACATAGTAGGTGACTATAGACTTGCAAGATAGGATCAAGAACACACATATATTCATGAAAACATAATAGGTTCAGATCTGAAATCATGGTACTCGGGCCCTAGTGACAAGCATTAAGCATAGCAAAGTCATAGCAACATCAATCTCAGAACATAATGGATAATAGCGATCAAACCCTGACAAAACTAACTCGATTACATGATAAATCTCACCCAACCCATCACCGTCCAGCAAGCCTACGATGGAATTACTCACACACGGCGGTGAGCATCATGAAATTGGTGGTGGAGGATGGTTGATGATGACGACGGCGACGAATCCCCCTCTCTGGAGCCCCGAACGGACTCCAGATCAGCCCTTCCAAGAGAGATTAGGGCTTGGCGGCGGCTCCGTATCGTAAAACGCGATGAAACTTTCTCCCTCATTTTTTTCTCCCCGAAAGCCAATATATGGAGTTGGAGTTGGCGTCGGAGGGCATCCAGGGGGCCCACGAGGTAGGGGGGGCGCGCCCAGGGGGAGGGGCGCGCTCCCCACCCTCGTGGATAGGGTGTGGGCCTCCTGGTCTTCATCTTTGGCGAGGATTTTTTATTATTTATTCTAAGATATTCTGTGGAGTTTCAAGTCATTCCGAGAACTTTTGTTTTCTGCACATAAAACAACATCATGGCAATTCTGCTGAAAACAGCGTCAGTCTGGGTTAGTTCCACTCAAATCATACAAGTTAGAGTCCAAAACAAGGGCAAAAGTTTTTGGAAAAGTAGATGCGACGGAGACGTATCATAAGCTTATTATGTAAACTTGATCATTTTGTGCTAACATAAGTTATTTTGGAGCTAACCTATAGGAAACTAAGCATATAAGCTCTAAGTTAGCATATTAGAGCCAACTTAGGTAAAATGAAGCTAACCTATAGGAAACTAAGCATATTAGAGATAACATAGGTAACTAAGTATATATATATCATTTTGGAGATCGACATACCGACAAAGTTCAGTTCTCATGCATTGTTCTTCTCCTTCTCCTTCCTCAACTTTGATGCGCCAAGAGCGACGAGGCGGTGGAGGCGGTGGAGGCGGTGGGATGTAGTCTTCTACCACAATTGGCGTGGTCATGTCGCCCGGTGTGGGATCGCTGGCGCCACCATCGGTGCGTGGTCATTGTCGAGCACCACCACCATCGCGAGGCCACCTTGAGGCGGGGCGAGCACGACCATCGCTAGGTCATCCTCACCACCTCCATCTCTTGCCCATGGTCACCACCACCATCTCTTGCCCATGGTCAGCCACCACCATCTCTTGCCCTTAGTCACCACCACCACCGCTTAGGTCACCCTCACCGATGCCCATCGTCATCCTGCAGCTCCTCATCCCCACTCTACTCCTCTTCTCCCGCACTCCAGTCGGATCATCCTTCTTGTTGTCTATCTGCTTTGCCGCAGAATCGCTTTGCTTCGCTAAAGAGAATCGTTGTTGCTTTTACTTGACCATAGTCATTCTTTGCTTTGGTAGCCGGTCATGTCGCACTCGCTCCCATTGCCTGTCCAAATGCAACAATGATCGTTAACAATCGATGTGAGACAAAGCCAAATGTAGAGGAATAAGAAGAGGCAGAACGTACTGGCATCATCATCGTCAGCGTACCGCATGCGACACATAGTCGCGTTGAACACCTTCACGATGAGCATGGTGGCGTCGCCGTCGTACCTGAAGAGAAGGAAGTACCCCAGCCGCAGGTCGTAGGCACGGTAGAACTTCTCCCACCCACGATACAAGTACATGTGGCCCTCCTTGGTCACCAACTCCACATCCCACAACCTGTGTAACCCGCTGCCGGCCTATCGCAGCTTCACATTATTTGGCGGATCTTCACCCAGCATGTTCATAAAACTGCCAGGCAGCCTCTGTAGTTTGGGACAATGAGTGATGTAGCAAACAACAGATATCATAATGAGATGGGTGAAGGGGAGATCTCTCGTTTTATATACCTGCGTCATGTATGATACTGAAGTCCCAAGTATGATACTGAAGAACTCGGAAGCATCCAACTCAGATTTGCGGTGTGGCAGAGCGGCGGTGGCTGCTTCCCCCCATCTCTGATAAGCAGCAGAAGAGACCAATTAGTACCCTTACAAACAGATCATAAAACATGCATGATAACAGGCTATACTGAAAGGCTAATTGTACTAGACTATAAATTAGGGTAACAATGACACAGAAGATGGGAGCACCTAGTACACATTAGCAAAACAAAAAGGTACCACGCTTAAAAGGAAAGACCATTTGGCTCTATTGCCACCTATGGTTTAATGCAGCAAGAATAAAGGGGCAGTTGATCCTACTTAACTAAGTACTAAGATACCGGCCCATGCATTAGTCTCAAGTACCCCATATGTCCTATTTTAGCAAAGTCATGCTAAAATTCACGGAAAATTTCAGCATGACCTTTGCTGAAAATAGGACATATGGAGTACCCGAATTTGCCGGAACGGAAGTTAATCGACATTCCGACAAACTCAAGGGCCTCTCGGGGTACCTGCAAAATCATTATCCCACCCCCGCCCCGCTGCAACCCCACTACACCCCAAAATATCATCACGACACGATGGTCGGAGACAAAACCCCCCAATATCATCACGACACGATGGTCGGAGACAAAACCCAAAGAATATATCTTCTAGCCATGAAACCCTACCCCGATTCTCCTTTCTTCCTCTTTTTCACTTAAACCCGCAAACATGTAGGGAAAGCAATTAATACAAGGCACAAAAATGGCATGCTATGTAGCCTTAATGCTACTGAGAACATATGAAATACATGCCAAAGCAATATATATGATATAAACTCCAATAATTTTTGAATAAAGCAGTAGCTAAAAACAGTAGCAAGCAAGCAATTCATTTGACTAACTATTTAAAACAGTAGCAAGCAAGCTATTTTCATGGTTGTGCATGGCTCACTTGATACCATGCATGGTTTATTAATTCATGGGAAACTAGAAGAGACACGGTCTCTGTCTCTACCATTTGGTGGCATGAATTAGTTAACACCGTAAACAAAGCTCTGCATTTACGCTAGCAAGCAAGCAAGTATATAAACAGCTCAAGCAAGCTTCACGAAGAATATTAACAAATTTATACTGTACCAATGAACTAAATCTATCTCATTACCACCTCTCGGCCTCTTGCCAAAGAAGATCAGAGGAAGCATATCAATGAACTAAATCTATCGGTTTCTTTGAAATAATAAAGCTCTAACAAAAGTGATTTTAGCACCCAGATACAAGCATATGAAGCAAATTTTATGACAAGATATACAACAACTTATCCTCTTAAGCCAAAACAACTTTGTAAAAGCCGATGCAACTTCTTGAGCTAATTTTGAGCAGAACTCATTGTGGAACTAGGAGCATTGAGTGGCTTGAACTGCAAACTGTGGCTAGAACTGCATATTTACACATTAAAGGACACAAACTCAAGCAAGCTTCACGAACAATACCCTGACAGAAAACATAGGACAAGCAATGAATTTCTATAACTAGCAGAGATCATGTGCAACTACATGACTATCATTTGTATTCTTGTTGCTAAAACTTGCCAAGTTTATGTCTAGGTAAGGAGCAGAAAGAAGAGGAGCCAAGCAATTTCTAGCACTGGTTTTACTGATCTCATAAGTAGATAAGTAGATGGTACAATTTTTATCTTTGAAAAAATGCAGTTGTAAGATCACCCATTTGTTGGGGAACGTTGCAGAAAATTAAAATTTTTCCTACGGTTTCACCAAGATCCATCTATGAGTTCATCTAAGCAACGAGTCAAGGGAGTGAGTTTGCATCTACATACCACTTGTAGATCGAGTGCGGAAGCGTTCAAGGGATGGTGATGATGGAGTCGTACTACGCCGTGATTCGGATCACCGATGACCAAGTGTCGAACGGACGGCACCTCCGCGTTCAACACACGTGCAGTGCAGACGACGTCTCCTCCTTCTTAATCCAGCAAGGGGAAGGAGAGGTTGAGGAAGATGGCTCCAGCGGCACGACGGCGTGATGATGGTGGAGTGACAGTTCTCGGCAGGCTTCGCCAAGCACACGCGGAGGAGGAGAGGTGTTGGGGAGGGAGGGCTGCGCCTTCAAGTGTGTTGCAGCCCTCCCTCACCCCTCTATTTATAGGGGAAGGGACAGAGGCGGCCCCTCTAGATGGCATCTAGAGGGGCGGCCAAGGGAGGGGAACTTGCCCCCCAAGCAGGGGCGCCTCTAGGGTTCCCCCCAACCCTAGGCGCATGGGCCCAAGGGGCGCCCAGCCACCAGGGCTGGCTCCTGCCCCACGCAGCCCATGTGGCCCCGGGAGGTGGCCCCTCCGGTGGACCTCGGAACCCTTCCGGTGGCCCCAGACAATACCGATATGCCCCCGAAACTTTCCGGTGTCCGTTTGACAACTTCCCATATATAAATCTTTACCTCCGGACCCTTCCGGAACTCCTCGTGACATCTGGGATCTCTCATCCGGGACTCCGAACAACATTCGATAATCACATACAAGTCTTCCTAATAACCCTAGCGTCACCGAACCTTAAGTGTGTAGACCCTACGGGTTCGAGAGACACGCAGACATGACCGAGACGGCTCTCAGGTCAATAACCAACAATGGATCTGGATACCCATGTTGGCTCCTACATGCTCCTCGATGATGTCATTAGATGAACCACGATGTCGAGGATTCAAGCAACCGTATACTATTCCCTTTGTCAATCGGACGTTACATGCCCGAGACTCGATCACGGTATCCCAATACCTCGCTCAATCTCGCACGGCAAGTCACTTTACTTGTACCGTAATGCATGATCCCGTGACCAAACACTTGGTCACTTTGAGCTCATTATGATGATGCACTACCGAGTGGGCCCAGAGATACCTCTCCGTCATACGGAGTGACAAATCCAGCCTCGATCCGTGTCAACCCAATGACACTTTCGGAGATACCGTAGTGCACCTTTATAGTCACCCGATTACGTTGTGACGCTTTGGTACACCCAAAGCACTCCTACGGTATCCGGGAGTTACACGATCTCATGGTCTAAGGAAGAGATACTTGACATTGAAAAAGCTCTAGCAAAACGAACTACACGATCTTGTGCTATGCTTAGGATTGGGTCTTGTCCATCACGTCATTCTCCTAATGACGTGATCCCGTTGTCAATGACATCTAATGTCCATAGTCAGGAAACCATGACTATCTGTTGACCAACGAGCTAGTAAACTAGAGGCTTACTAGGGACGTATTGTGGTCTATGTATTCACACGTGTATTACGATTTCCGGATAATACAATTATAGCATGAATAAAAGACAATTATCACGAACAAGGAAATATAATAATAATGCTTTTATTATTGCCTCTAGGGCATATTTCCAACGATCTCCCACTTGCACTAGAGTCAATAATCTAGTTACATTGTGATGAATCGAACACCCATAGAGTTACGGTGTTGATCATGTTTTGCATGAAGAGAAGAGGTTTAGTCAACGGATCTGCGACATTCAGATCCGTATGCACTTTGCAAATTTCTATGTCTCCATCTTGAACATTTTCACGGATGGAGTTGAAGCGACGCTTGATGTGCTCGGTCTTCTTGTGAAACCCGGGCTCCTTGGCAAGTGCAATAGCTCGGTGTTGTCACAGAAGAGTTTGATCGGCCCCGACGCATTGGGTATGACTCCTAGGTCGGTGATGAACTCCTTCACCCAAATTGCTTCATGCGCGCGCCTCCCGAGGCTGCCATGTACTCCGCTTTACATGTAGATCCCGCCACGACGCTCTGCTTGCACCGCATCTACCATCGCTTCCACCATTCAACATATACACGTATCCGGTTTGTGACTTTGAGTCATTCAGATACGTGTCGAAGCTAGCGTCGACGTAACCCTTTATGACGAGCTCTTCGTCACCTCCATAAACGAGAAACATGTCCTTTGTCCTTTTCATGTACTTTAGGATATTCTTGACCGCTGTCCAGTGTTCCTTGCCGGGATTACTTTGGTACCTTCCTACCAAACTTACGGCAAGGTTTACATCAGGTCCGGTACACAAAGATGGCATACATAATAGATCCTATGGTCGAGGCATAGGGGATGACGCTCATCTCTTATTTATCTTTTGCCGTGGTCGGGCATTGAGCTGAGCTCAATCTCACACCTTGCACATGTGCAAGAACCCTTTCTTGACTGATCCATTTTGAACTTCTTCAAAATCTTATCAAGGTATGTGCTTTGTGAAAGACCTATGAGGCGTCTCGATCTATCTCTATAGATCTTGATGCCTAATATATAAGCAGCTTCTCCAAGGTCCTTCATTGAAAAACACATATTCAAGTAGGCCTTAATGCTGTCCAAGAATTCTATATCATTTCCCATCAAAAGTATGTCATCTACATATAATATGAGAAATGTTACAGAGCTCCCACTCACTTTCTTGTAAACGCAGCTTCTCCATAAGTCGCATAAACCCAAACGCTTTGATCATCTCATCAAAGCGAATGTTCCAACTCCGAGATGCTTGCACCAGCCAATAAATGGATCATTTGGAGCTTGCATACTTTGTTAGCATTCTTAGGATCGACAAAACCTTCCGGCTGCATCATATCTGACTCTTCCTTAAGATAACCGTTAAGGAACGCTGTTTTGACGTCCATCTGCCATATCTCATAATCATAGTATGCGGCAATTGCTAACATGATTCGGACGGACTTAAGCTTTGCTACCTTCCGGCTGCATCATATACAGCTCTTCCTTAAGATAACCGTTAAGGAACGCTGTTTTGACGTCCATCTGCCATATCTCATAATCATAGTATGCGGCAATTGCTAACATGATTCGGACGGACTTAAGCTTCGCCACGGGAGAGAAAGTCTCATCGTAGTCAATCCCTTGAACTTGCCGATAACCCTTAGCGACAAGTCTAGATTTATAGATGGTGACATTACCATCCGTGTCCGTCTTCTTCTTAAAGATACATTTGTTTTCTATAGCTCGCGATCATCGGTCAAGTCAGTCACCAAAGTCCATACTTTGTTTTCATACATGGATTCTATCTCGGATTTTATGGCTTCTAGCCATTTGTTGGAATCTGGGCCCGCCATCGCTTCTTCATAGTTCAAGGTTCACCGTTGTCTAACAACATGATTTCCGTGACAGGGGTTGCCGTACCACTGCAGTGCGGAACGTGTCCTTGTGGACCCACGAAGTTCAAGAGCTACTTGATCCAAAGTACCTTGATCATCATCATTATTTTCCTCTTCGGTTGGTGTAGGCATCACAGGAACATTTTCCGAGCTGCACTACTTTCCCTGCTCAAGAGGTAGTACTTCATCGAAGTTCTACTTTCCTCCCACTTACTTCTTTCGAGAGAAACTCTTTTTCCAGATAGGATCCGTTCTTGGCAACAAAGATCTTGCCCTCGGATCTTAAGTAGAAGGTATACCCAATGGTTTCTTAAGGGTATCCTATGAAGACGCATTTTTCCGATTTGGGTTCGAGCTTTTCAGGTTGAAGTTTCTTGACATAAGCATCGCATCCCCAAACTTTTAGAAACGACAGCCTTAGGTTTCTTCCCAAACCATAATTCATACGGTGTCGTCTCAACGGATTTAGACGGTGCCCTATTTAAAGTGAATGTAGCTGTCTCTAGAGCGTATCCCCAAAATGATAGCGGTAAATCTGTAAGAGACATCATAGATCACACCATATCCAATAGAGTGCGACACGACGTTCGGACACACCATTACGCTGAGGTGTTCCAGGCGGCGTGAGTTGTGAAATGATTCCACATTTCCTTAAGTGTGTACCAAATTCGTGACTTAAATATTATCCTCCACGATCTGATCGTAAGAATTTTATTTTTCGGTCACGTTGATTCTCTACCTCATTCTGAAATTCCTTGAACTTTTCAAAGGTCTCAGACTTGTGTTTCATCAAGTAGACATACCCATATCTACTCAAGTCATCTGTGAGAGTGAGAACATAACGATATCCTCCGCGAGCCTCAACACTCATTGGACCGCACACATCGGTATGTATGATTTCCAATAGGTTGGTTGCTCACTCCATTGTTCCGGAGAACGGAGTCTTGGTCATTTTGCCCATAAGGCATGGTTCGCATGTGTCAAATGATTCATAATCGAGAGACTCTAAAAGTCCATCAAGATGGAGCTTCTTCATGCGCTTGACACCAATATGACCAAGGCGGCGATTACCACAAGTATGTGGGACTATCGTTATCAACTTTACATCTTTTGGTATTCACGCTATGAATATGTGTAACATTACGTTCGAGATTCATTAAGAATAAACCATTGACCATCGGAGCATGACCATAAAACATATCTCTCTTATAAATAGAACAACCATTATTCTCAGATTTAAATGAGTAGCCATCTCGTATCAAACGAGATCCAGATACAATGTTCATGCTCAAACTTAGCACCAAATAACAATTATTAAGGTTCAAAACTAATCCCGTGGGTAAATGTAGAGGCAGCGTCGACGGCGATCACATCGACTCTGGAACCATTCCCGACGCCAAGATCGTCACCTCGCCCTCCGCCAGCCTCCGCTTATTCCGCAGCTCCCGCTGTGAGTTACAAATATGAGCAACGGCACGGTATCAAATACCTGTGAGTTATCATGAGTAATCGGTAAGGTACACATCAATTACATGTATATCAAATATACCTTTGGTGTTGCCGGCCTTCTTATCCGCTAAGTATTTGGGGCAGTTCCGCTTCCAGTGACCCTTCCCTTTGCAATAAAAGCACTCAGTCTCAGGCTTGGGTCCATTCTTTGACTTCTTCCCGGCAACTTGCTTACCGGGCGCGGCAACCTCCTTGCCGTCCTTATAGAAGTTCTTCTTGCCCTTGCCCTTCTTGAACTTAGTGGTTTTATTGACCATCAACACTTGATGTTCTTTCTTGATCTCAACCTCTCACGACTTCAAAGATTGAAAATACTTCAGGAATGGTCTTCACCATCCTCGCATATTGTAGTTCATCACAAAGCTCTTGTAGCTTGGTGGGAGCGATCAAGAATTCTCACAATGACCGCCTCGTCTGGGAGGTTTATGTCCAGTGACAAAGCGGTTGTGCAACCTGCATTTTGAGTATGTGCTCACCGATGTAACTGTTTTCCTCCATCTTACAACTATAGAACTTGTCGGAGACTTCATATCTCTCGACCGGGCATGAGCTTGGAAAACTAGTTTCAGCTCTTGAACATCTCATATGCTCCGTGTTGCTCAAAACGCTTTTGGAGCCCGGTTCTAAGTCAGAAAGCATGCCGCCGAACGAGGGAGTAATCATCAAGACGAGTCTGCCAAGCATTCATAATGTCTTGGTTCTTCGGGACGAGAGCGTCACCTAGCGGTCCTTCTAGGACATATTGTTTCCTGGCAGCTATGAGGATGATCTCGTGTTCCGGACCAGTCCGTATAGTTGCTGCCATCATCTTTCAGCTTGGTTTTCTCTAGGAACGCGTTGAAGTTCAAGTTGACCTGAGCGTTGGCCATTTGATCTACAAGACATATTTGCAAAGGTTTTAGACTAAGTTCATGGTAATTAAGTTCATCTAATCAAATTATTTCAATGAACTCCCACTCAGATTAGACATCCCTCTAGTCATCTAAGTGATACACGATCCGAGTCGACTAGGCCGTGTCCGATCATCACGTGAGACGGACTAGTCATCGTCGGTGAACATTCTCATGTTGATCGTATCTTCCATACGACTCATGTTCGACCTTTCGGTCTCCGTGTTCCGAGGCCATGTCTCGTACATGCTAGGCTCGTCAAGTTAACCCTAAGTGTTTTGCATGTGTAAAACTGTCTTACACCCGTTGTATGTGAACGTAAGGATCTATCACACCGATCATCACGTGGTGCTTCAAACGCATTTAACTTTAGCAATGGTGCTCTGTTAGGGGGAACACTTTCTTGAAATTATCATAAGGGATCATCTTATTTACTACCGTCGTTCTAAGTAAACAAGATGCATAAACATAATAAACATCACATGCAATTATATAAAGTAGTGACATGATATGGCCAATATCATATAGCTCCTTTGATCTTCATCTTCGGGCTCCATGATCATCTTGTCACCGCATGACACCATGATCTCCATCATCATGATCTCCATCATTGTGTCTTCATGAAGTTGTCACGCCAACGACTACTTCTACTTCTATGGCTAACGCGTTTTAGCAATAAAGTAAAGTAATTTACATGGCGTTCTTCAATGACACGTAGGTCATACAAAAATAAAGACAAATCCTATGGCTCCTGCCGATTGTCATACTCATCGACATGCAAGTCGTGATTCCTATTACAAGAACATGATCTCATACATCACAATATATCATTCATCATTCATCACAACTTACGGCCATATCACATCACATGACAATTGCTGCAAAAACAAGTTAGACGCCCTCTAATTGTTGTTGCATCTTTTACGTGGCTGCAATTGGGTTCTAGCAAGAACGTTTTCTTACCTACGAATAACCACAACGTGATTTTGTCAACTTCTATTTACCCTTCATAAGGACCCTTTTCATCGAATCCGCTCCAACTAAAGTGGGAGAGATAGACACCCGCCACCACCTTATGCAACTAGTGCATGTCCGGTGGAACCGGTCTCACGTAAGCGTACGTGTAAGGTTGGTCCGGGCCGCTTCATCCCACAATACAGCTGAAGCAAGATAAGACTAGTAGCGGCAAGCAAGTTGACAAGATCTACGCCCACAACCAAATTGTGTTCTACTCGTGCAATAGAGAACTACGCATAGACCTAGCTCTGATACCATTGTTGGGGAACGTTGCAGAAAATTAAAATTTTTCCTACGGTTTCACCAAGATCCATCTATGAGTTCATCTAAGCAACGAGTCAAGGGAGTGAGTTTGCATCTACATACCACTTGTAGATCGAAAAGGAAGTTGCTCAAGGGATGGTGATGATGGAGTCGTACTTCGCCGTGATTCGGATCACCGATGACCAAGTGTCGAAACGGACAGCACCTCCACGCTCAACACACGCATGCAGACGGACGACGCCTCCTCCTTCTTGATCCAGCAAGGGGAAGGAGAGGTTGAGGAAGATGGCTCCAAGCAAAGACGACAAATAAGTGATGATGGTGGAGTGATAGTTCTCCCACAGGCTTCGCCAAGCACACGCGGAGGAGGAGAGGTGTTGGGGAGGGAGGGTTGCGCCTTCAAGTGTGTTGCAGCCTCCCTCACCCCTCTATTTATAGGGGAAGGGACAAGGGGCGGCCCCTCTAGATGGCATCTAGAGGGGGCGGCGGCCAAGGGAGGGGAACTTGCCTCAAGGCAAGGGCGCCTCTAGGGTCCCCCCAACCCTAGGCGCATGGTCCCAAGGGGGGGGCGCACCCAGCCCACCCGGGGCTGGCGCCTGCCCCCCGCAGCCCATGTGGCCCCGGAGGTGGCCCCTCCGGTGGACCTCGAACCCTTCCGTGGCCCAAGACAATACCGATATGCCCCGAAACTTTCCGGTGTCCGTTTGACAACTTCCCATATATAAATCTTTACCTCCGGACCCTTCCGAACTCCTCGTGACGTCCGGGATCTCATCCGGACTCAACAACATTCGTAATCACATACAAGTCTTCCTAATAACCCTAGTGTCACCGAACCTTATGTGTAGACCCTACGGGTTCGGAGACACGCAGACATGACCGAGACGGCTCGTGTCAATAACCAACAGCGGATCTGGATACCCATGTTGGCTCCTACATGCTCCTCGATGATGTCATCGGATGAACCACGATGTCGAGGATTCAAGCAACCCCGTATACTATTCCCTTTGTCAATCGGTACGTTACATGCCCGAGACTCGATCATCGGTATCCCAATACCTCGTTCAATCTCGTTACCGGCAAGTCACTTTAATCGTACCGTAATGCATGATCCCGTGACCAAACACTTGGTCACCTTGAGCTGATTATGATGATGCACTACCGAGTGGGCCCAGAGATACCTCTCCGTCATACGGAGTGACAAATCCCAGTCTCGATCCGTGTCAACCCAACAGACACTTTCGGAGATACCTGTAGTGCACCTTTATAGTCACCCGCCATTGCCAGGACGTTTGGTACACCCAAAGCACTCCTACGGTATCCGGAGTTACACGATCTCATGGTCTAAGGAAGAGATACTTGACATTGAAAAAGCTCTAGCAAAGCGAACTACACGATCTTGTGCTATGCTTAGGATTGTCTTGTCCATCACGTCATTCTCCTAATGACGTGATCCCGCTGTCAATGACATCGATGTCCATAGTCGGAAACCATGACTATCCGTTGACCAACGAGCTAGTCAACTAGAGGCTTACTAGGGACGACATTGTGGTCTATGTATTCACACGTGTATTATGATTTCCGGATAATACAATTATAGCATGAATAAAAGACAATTATCACGAACAAGGAAATATAATAATAATGCTTTTATTATTGCCTCTAGGGCATATTTCCAACACCATTGTGTCGCCTAAAAAAGTCTAAAACCGCAGGTATTTGCTCCTAGATGACACCAATTCAACGTAAAGATTGTATTTAGCAACTTTGGATTTAACATGATTAGGAGGCCCATCTGACCAATGTTTGGTTCCTAAATTAAGCCCCATTCTAAACAAAATCATCGCCATGCCTACACAGGAAGATGGACACTTGCTACAGAGCAAGAAGATGGACACTTGCTAATTTGACCAAAATTAGCAATTTTTTGAACCTAATTTGACCTAAATTCGAGAGGGATTTGACCTAAACCTAGCAAAAGAGAGAAGAAGAGGGTGTTGGGGAACGTAGTAATTTCAAAAAATTTCCTACGATTACGCAAGACCATGGTGATGGCATAGCAACGAGAGGGAAGAGTGTCCGTCCACGTACCCTCGTAGACCGAAAGCGGAAGCGTTATAACAACGCGGTTGATGTAGTCGTACGTCTTCACGATCCGACCAATCCAAGCACCGAACATACGGCACCTCCGAGTTATGCACACGTTCAGCTCGATGACGATCCCCGGACTCCGATCCAAAGAAAGTGTCGGGATGAGTTCCACAAGACGACGGCGTGGTAGACGATGTTGATGCTCCACCGACGCAGGGCTTCGCTTAAGCTCATGACGATATGACTTCTCCGGCAAGCAGGCTTACTTAAGCTCCGCGACGATATGACCAAAGTGGAATATGGTGGAAGGGGCACCGCACACGGCTAAGGAAAGATCCGTAGATCAACTTGTGTGTCATGGGGTGCCCCTGCCTCGTGATATAAAGGAGCCAAGGGGAGGTGGCGGCCCAAGGGAGGAGGCGCAAGACTAAGGGAGTCCTACTCCTCCGGGAGTAGGACTCCCTCCAATCCTAGTTGGATTAGGATTCCCGGAGGAAAGAGAGAGAGGGGCCGGCCCACCTTTCCTAGTCCTAATAGGACTAGGGAAGGGGGGCGCGCCACCTAGGGCTGCCCTTCTCCTTTCCTCCAAGGCCCACTATGGGCCCATGTAGTTCCTGGGGTTCCGGTAACCTCCGTGCATCTGCAGAATTCCGATTTCACTCGGAACCTTTCCGATGTCAAAATGTAGTCTTCCTATATATCAATCTTTATGTCTCGACCATTTCGAGACTCTTCGTCTTGTCCGTGATCTCATCCGGGACTCCGAACGAACTTCGGTGCATCAATACTTATAAACTCATAATGAACTGTCATCGAAACGTTAAGCGTGCGGACCCTACGGGTTCGAGAACTATGTAGACATGACCTAGAACCATTCTCGGTCAATAACCAATAGCGGAACCTGGATGCCCATATTGGTTCCTACATATTCTACGAAGATCTTTATCGGTCAAACCGCATAACGACATACGTTGTTCCCTTTGTCATCGGTATGTTACTTACCCGAGATTTGATCGTCGGTATCCAATACCTAGTTCAATATCGTTACCGGTAAGTCTCTTTACTCGTTCCGTAATACATCATCTCACAACTAACTCATTAGTTGTAATGCTTGCAAGGCTTAAGTGATGTGTATTACCGAGAAGGCCTAGAGATACCTCTCCGACAATCGGAGTGACAAAACCTAATCTCGAAATACGCCAACCCAACAAGTACCTTTGGAGACACCTGTAGTACTCCTTTATAATCACCCGATTACGTTGCCAGACGTTTGGTAGTACCCAAAGTGTTCCTCCCAGAACGGGAGTTGCATAATCTCATAGTTATAGGAACATGTATGGGTCATGAAGAAAGCATTAACATACTAAACGATCAAGTGTTAAGCTAACGGAATGGGTCATGTCAATCAGATCATTCAACTAATGATGTGACCTTGTTAATCAAATAACAACTCCTTGTTCATGGTTAGGAAACATAACCATCTTTGATTAACAAGCTAGTCAAGTAGAGGCATACTAGTGACATCTTTGTTTGTCTATATATTCACACATGTATTATGTTTCCGGTTAATACAATTCTAGCATGAATAATAAACCTTTATCATGATATAAGGAAATAAATAATAACTTTATTATTGCCTCTAGGGCATATTTCCTTCAGAGGGCATGGCCGGGAGGGAGGAGAGGAGGAAGAGAGGAGAAGAGAGGCAGAGGGAGGAGGGCAATGAAGATTACCTGACCACGATGAGGTGGTGGCCGGAGCGGAGACGACGGAGGGCGGAGACGGCGAGCTTGGGGAGGCGGGATAGACGGCGGGAGGTCGCGGGCCTCCTCTCCTGGTGGACGTGGGGCCTCCTCTCTGGTGGACGTGGGCGGCGCCGAGGCTCCAAGTCTCCGGCTCCGAGGGTTAGGGAGGAAGGCGAGGAGGCGGCGTCATGTGAGGCGGGCCTGGGCGGGGGGGGAGGCGGCGCCGAGGGGGAGGAAGGGAGAGGGAGGCGGCGGGCGGGCGTCAAGGACAGACGGAGGGGCGGGCGCCGAGGGGAGGAAGGGAGAGGAGGCGGCGCGTGGCGGCTGGGCAAGTGACGGAGGCGGCGGGCACGATTTATTGGGCCGGGAATCTGAGCAGGAGGAGGGAGGCCACAGGTGAGGTGAGTAGGTGGTGTGGGAGGGTTCTAATGGCGCACCTAAACCTAGTGCGCCATAAAATCTGACCGGGTCGGGTTATATACAACCTAACCCATATCTAAATCGAGCAGGCCCACTAGCCCGACCGGTCAAGACGCATAACACACACACTAGGAGGTCTTGGGTTTGATTCCCAGGCTCCCCAATTTTTGTTTTTATGCATTTAAAATGATGTTCGATATTTATTTGTGTATAAATATGTTCAAACTTGTTTAAATCATAACAGTAATATTTTTTAAAAAAATATCATTAAATTTGTTATTTGAAAATATTTATGAATATGAAAAAATATCATCAAATTTTTTATTTGAAAATATAATCAATTTTTTTGCAATTTTAGTTGCATTCATTTGTGACGGTGGAGCGGGCCGGCCAGGGAGGGTGCGCGGGTCGTCGGCGGCGGTGGAGTGGGGGAGGATGCGGGCCGTGGGTCGGCGGCGGCGGCCTGTGGAGCGGGTGAGGGTGCGGTGGGTCGTCGACGACGGTGGAGTGGGGGACCGGATCTGGCGAGGTGGGATAGCGATCGAGATGGAGGGGGATCGAGATCGAGTGTCCATGAAATTTAAAAACATTCATGAGTTCAAAAAGTGCCCATGAAATACAATCGAGAAATGAAGACTACGATTTAAATACAATCGATCTTAGCTAGCTATCTGCTCACAATCTTCTTGCCCTTCTTTTTGCAAATGGAGTTCTTCCGTGGAACGGACGTCCTTTAGGTAGGGTGGTCCTGCTTCTTCTTGTGGTGTATGCTGCTACTTCATCGTCGTCGTCATGTTCGATCTTGGTCGCCAGACTTGTCGAAGTCTTGCTCATTGGCTACTCCATCCATTCCGATGATCTTCCTTTTGCCTCTCCTCACGACAACACGACCGGGCTTTGACGGGTCGGTAATGAAGAAGCATTGGTCTACCCGGGAAGCCGTACCCATGGCTCATTTTTGCGGTGACGTTATGCTCATGGGTCTTGGATTTGGCTTCGGGTATAACCATGGTGGTGAAATACCGGTCTTCTTTAGTACGCTCTTGGCCCATCTCGACACGGAACATCGGGACCTTCTCTCCAGCGTAGCTCAGCTCCAGATCTCCTCGATCCTTCCGTAGTATCTGTCCTTGTCGTTACCGTGTAGGATTCCATCGTTACCCGGAGTTCGATAACCATCGCTCTTCATGTCCTTGTCCTCGGTGTAGAATGTGTAGCCGTTGATATCGTGACGCCTCATAGGTCATCGAGTTGTGCTCGGCGCCCGTGACAAGGCGAATATGAGTTGTTCTTCCGGAAGAATCCTCATGTAAAGGGTACGGCGAAGCTTACGCTTGAACCAACGCGTGAAACATGAGTTGTGCTCTTTGATTATATCTCCGTCCGTCCTCTGTTGGCCTCGGTCATTGTACGTCTTCTCAATAAAGGTTTTGTGCTCTACCACCCAAGGACCGACCACGTCTATGTGTTGTAGCGCGACTAGGTTTGCTCTTTCAAAGTCGGCGAGTCGACCCTCGAAGTCGACATGCATTTCAAGGGCGACCCTCACGGTGACCCCATCCAGCAAGCCCGCCGAGGTGCTCGCTGACGGGCAGACCAACGGGTCCTCGATGCCTAGATAATTCGCGGCGAGGAGATGCACTCTTCATCGAAAGCCCCGGCTATGCTTCCTCCTCGACGTGACATGTTGCGAACGTATCCTTTGATGACACCATTCATCCTTTCGAACGGCATCATGCAGTGCAGAACGTCGGCCCGAGTTGGATGATATCCTCCACGATATGGACCAGCAGATGCACCATAACGTCGAAGAATGCGGGCGGAAGTACATCTCAAGCTCGCATAGTATCACCACGATCTCTTCCTCGTAGCCTTCGAGTTGCCTCACGCCAACCGACTTCCGAGATGATGTCGAAAAAGTTGCATAGGCCAAATAGCGCTTTCACGGACGTGCGCTGGCCCATGATCCCACGGATTGCAATCGGAAGTATTTGCATCATCGACGTGGCGATCGTGAGACTTCATCCCGCTGAACTTCTACTTCGTTGGGTCTAGGTATACGCTTATCTTCCCACAGAATCGTAAGGAAGTTTTACTCCTACGAGGCGGTGAAAACTGCTCGATCTCCTCGACTTAGAGTGAAGCACACGGGAGGGTAGTCATTTCCGGTCTTCTTGGCCTTTTTGCCTTTGGCGACGACTTTCCGTGGTCCCGCTTCGCCTCATCATCATCATCATCATCATCATTAGCGTGAAGCTCCTCCCCGATGCCCATTGATTTCAAGTCCGCCCTTGATTTAGGCCCATCTTTGGTCCTCTCCGGCATGTTGAGCAGGGTACCAGCAGACTCTACACGTTCTTCGTGATATGCATGACATCAAGGCTGTGAGGCACACGGTGGATCTTCCAATACGGCAAGTCCCGTAAAACAGACCTCGCTTTTCCATACCTTCAAGAGCGGCTCTGGCGCCTTTTCGCTTCTTTCCGGCTCTGGCGCCTTTTGCTTCTTTCCAGCAAAGGGCAATCTTTCCAATTTTTCAACAGTTGGTCTATTTCCTCGCCGCTCCTCAGACGCTGCAGGCGTCTTCGGGTTCGGTTTCACCATCGAACAGATCCTTGTGTTTCCTCCACGGGTCATCGTCAAAGCCACCTTCAATGTCCCATGAACACGGTTTTCAAGACCCGGATCTCTATCTAGTCAAGCGATACGTTGTGTCATCCATGCACCGACGATCCAGAAAATCCGTGGACCACCTGCCTCATGAGATATTCAGAATCGAGATAGTCGTGCACCGTCGTGAGCGGTCACGGCTCTCATAGGGAAATATTCTTTCTCTGCGGCGTCTCACGTATTGGCTGGGGTTTTCCTGGCGTGTCTAGCTCCTCTTTCAAAGAGCCCCAGATACTGATTGATGTCGTTCCTGGTTGTTTCGCCCTTCGATTAGCATACTCATGTGAATGTACTTCCTCTTCATGCACAACCAGGGGGAAGGTTGTACATCCACACAAACATGTGCCAGGTGCTATGTGTGCTTCTTCCGCTGCCAAACGGATTGACTCCATCGGTGCTCGCGCCCAAAGACGATGTTCCTTGGATCCTTCCCAAATTGCAGGTGTTCAAGTTCAATGCTTGCCACCGGCTCGCATCCTTTGGGTGACTCAAAGATCTTGTCTTTTTATTTATCTCCGGATCATTTGCGTCATCTTCTCGCTTCTTCTCCTCCATATCCGCGTGCCAACGTAGGGAGCTTTGCTACCTTAGGGTCCGCGAAATACCGCCGCAGACGAGGAGTGATCGGAAAGTACCACACCACTTTTCGAGGAGCTTTCTTCCTCTTCTTGTATCGAGTGACGCCAAGACACCGGACATATGGTAGACTCAGCGTGCTCGTCCCGATAAATGATGCAATTGTTCATGCACACATGGTATTTCACGTGCGGTAAATCCAGAGGACACACGATTTTGTTCGCCTCCTCGAAACTGGTCGGGCACTTGTTCCCTTGGGAAGACGTTCGTGCTGAATGACATGTTCTCGTTGAAGCATGCGTCGGTCATTTTGTGTTTTACCTTCTTCTCGAGCCATGAGCGTTACTTTCAAAGCGGTATCCTCGGGCTGCATCCTTCATACAATGGAGTAACCGCGTCTATCTCCAGTTGATCCAGCTTGGCTTTCTCTCGGCGGCAGCTCTTGCGTTATCATGCGCTTGAGAATTAGCTCTTGAACATGAGGGTCCTGCACCCAGCCCATCGATGGTCCATCGTCGCTCGCCCGCCGCATCTTCATCTTCATGATCATGCCCTTCGTTACGCTCCGGCATCTTCCTCATCATCATGTCCTGCATCTTCTACATGATGATCGTGTACCGATCACCGTCGTGATCATGTCCTCGAGATTCTTCGCCTTCTCGCCTACCGAAGTCTTGCTCATTTCTTGCCGCCGCCCCCATGGACGACTTCATAGTCATCTTCATCACCTTGCCACCGATAACCATCCATGAAACCACGCAAGAGCAGGTGGTCCCGCACCTGCCCGGAATCCGGTCCGCAATAAGGCTCTTCACTTGCATCTTCGACCACGGACATCTTATCTCCGCCTCGTTCTTTTGAAGCATCTCGGCCTTCGCGAAGCTCAAAACTATTCATGATGCCTTCGGTCATCGTATGCGGACCATATGGTCGTCATGGGTAGAGCAAAACGATATTTTAGAACCAAGAAAAAATTTGGCATGACTTTCCCTAAAAATAGGACCAAAAAAAATGCATAGTGCCAAAATTCTCACAGAAACGGAAATGAATCAACTTTCCGGCAAAATATTGGCAACTATCGCATTTTAAATACCGGTACCTGCAAACACAAACATATATGCAACACCACGAACATACATAGATCTAGCTAGGCCACAAAAAGTGCATGTGCACGTTGTTGGAGAGGGAGAACAACATAAAGATAGCTTCCCCCTTACTTACCTATCAAAAAAAGGTAATTTAACCACTTAATTTGGATGAATCTATGTTGCAAATGAGGTGAGGAGGAGTAGGCATCCGAGACAAGCTTGGAGGAGGAGGTGGAGAGAATGAAGTGGGGAAAGTGAGTGGGTAGGTGGGCTGTCCAAAATATCTTGTTGGTCCCAGCTTACTAATGGCGCACCAGATGCAAATGCGCCATTAGTAACCCTGGTTACTAATGGCGCACCTGCTTCTGGTGTGCCATTAGAAGTTTTGCAAAAAAATAAAAAAAGTATATATTCTAATGGCGCACTGTGCCATGTTGCGCCATTAGAATGTTTGGAAAAATTAAAAAGAAATGTTACTAGTGGCGCACCTTGTGCCTGGTGCGCCATTAGTGTCTTCCACACAAATGGCGCACCAGAACATGGTGTGCCATTAGTATATACTAATGGCGCACCACCTGACAGGTGCACCATTAGTGTCCATCCCATCTTAGCCCTTTTCCTAGTAGTGCTACAAGCTTTTGGTCCAGCCCTACCAACCGGTGATGGGTAAGGAGAGGTGTTCGGGCTGCCGGAACCGCGAGGATCCAGCACCAGAGGACCCGAGCTCCCTGTGAGCCAACGCTATGGGGTCGCGGCATACGGATCTGTCCGTCGGCCAGACGATGTATTCTCCGGAGAGGCGGAGTGCAATGCGGACTGTCATTGCCTCCTCCAACCCACACAGGATGACACCCTAGTCGACGGATCCAGACTGGTCGAAGTCCGTTCCGTTGCCTGCCATGGCGGAGAAGACCGAAAACCGCTGGAGGTGAGCTCGGGTGGCAGAGGGGAGTGGAGGGGGTGAAGTGGCTAGGGTTTGCTCCGGCAAGCGGATGGGACGAATATATGTGGGGTCGGGTGGACCGTCATGGGTCGGGTCCGACGTGGCGGGCGTGCCCGGGCACCCCCGTATCCGCCCCATATTTGGGCTGGATATGAGGAGTGGCAGTTAGCTCGGGTGTTTGAGGCGCTCGTCTGGTTAAAAAAAAAACGTGATCGGTCAGTGACCGGGCGGCCGGCCCGAGCGTATGAGGCGGGTTTGAGGTGCCCGCTGTAGATGCTCTAAGGTCCTAGAGGACTATCGCATCATAACTACAATCATCGCCAATAAAAAGAAGTGTAGATAGGAAGGATCAAACTTGTAAACAAACGAACGAAGATATTCACAAGCAGAATCTATATGGATCCATCATAGACGAAGGAAGACTAGATCTAAACAAATCCACCGAAGACCAGCATCGACCGAATCCCGTGAGATCCGACAAAGATACACCTCCACATGC
Organism: Aegilops bicornis; assembly: GCA_021605145.1. Lineage (NCBI taxonomy): Eukaryota > Viridiplantae > Streptophyta > Magnoliopsida > Poales > Poaceae > Aegilops > Aegilops bicornis. The sequence goes on along the minus strand of CM038670.1, from coordinate 157,768,733 downwards.
CTTCCAATGACGCTAGACACGCCGCAGGAACGGGGGCTAGGTGTGAAAGACATTATTCCCTCTTCAGGGAGCCATCGCCGCCTTGCCTCCTTGAGCATAGCACAACCCCTAAACCGAACTCAAAACTCTAACTAAAAACAAAGCAGGATTCCTTCCTTCGGCAAGAGTCGGGTTCCACCGCACCTTCATGGCCCTAAGGACACCAAAGACGAGGTGGACAGACGACGGCGTCGACGGGAGTCGGGGAAAGCCTATTCGCCTTGTTCACGTGAGAGATCCGAGATGAAAGGGTAACTCACATAATAGTTGAGGACTTTACCAAAGAAATCTTGTCGTGTATTAATAATATGCAATATATCGATATAAAGATTCCTAGAAGTACAAAAACTATAACCAAATCCATAGGTCATCTAGCAACGACCATAAAACACTAGGCAAATTTTGTTGTAGTGGACAGTAGAAGAGTCGTTCTGCTAAGGCCAAAAAAATCAGCACGGATGGTCGAAAGAATATATCTACAAACACACCTACTAAAACGATGGCACGACGAATCCAGATGAATCCATCGAAAACGAGCGTCGATCAGATCTAAGCATATCCAATGAAGACCAAATCTAAGAAGATCAGCCGGAGAGACGCATTCACGCGTCCTTCACCAGAGCTAGGCGTATCGCCGAAGCGAGGATGGGACAAGCAGGACATTATTATCTCCTTGGGAGGCTGCTACCTCGCCCTCCCAACCCAATAAAGACACTAAAATTAGCTAAAGTAAGAACGGGATCCCTCGGCGAAATGGGGGCTGGGGTCCGCCACACCTCCAAGGCCCAAAAGAGCCCCCGGAGGCGGAACATACCGGCCTAGGCGGGAGGATGGAAACCCTAATCTCTTGTGAGCCGAGTGTCGCGGTTCTGTTGAATTACGGCCTCTTGACTGCACATTGTACTTACACAACCACAAACCCACGTTTCATCATCTTTGTTGCCCGGATTATGAGCAACCCTAGGTTGAATGAAGATAAGTTGAATTCATGTTCCGGTTACTCTATTCAAAAGTTCAAGACCATTGGGAAGAAAGATTTTGAAGCCAACAACTCCTGTAGCAAGTGGCCGCCGCTTTGTGGATCATCCCAACGAAAACAAAGGATATGGATTCAGACGCGCGCGCGTCACAGGGTGAGCTCACGGCCCTGCTCAATGATTGCATCAGACACCGGTCTGGTTGCACTGACCCAGAAGCAACCGATGGGAAGAGATTAGAGGCTGAGATCCGTCCAGGAGTCGGAAGCATGCTTGGTCTCAACATCTTCTTATTTATTGTTTTCCGGTCAGATCAGCCCCAACCACAAAACCACGGGCCGGGAACCAGAAGCAACGAGTGGTTACGAAGAATCAATCGTGTATATTGGTAAACTAATGCTGATGACAAATGATTAAACAACTCCCTGATCATGCTATAATTGAGCATCTGATGCAGCTTATCAGTTCGAATTTTTGTGAATGATGAATGATTTAACTAATCCATTTTTAGGATAAGATCGAGTGGCCATAGTACAGTACAGCAAGTGTCTGCTGATTAGTATTGTCCATGCGAATCATTACGATGATCACAACCATGCACGCTATTGGCATTTCGAGTAATATGTTGATTGTAAGTTTGTACCATAGTCCATAGCCATTCTGTGAGATCCTTTACGGAGCCATTTTTGTAAAAGAAACGAATGATAATGTTGATCGTAATCATGCACGCCACGGCGCTGCCGTTTTCCGGTAATCTGTTGATTGTACGACCTTAGAGCATGTACAGCTGGACTTAGCAAATCTCGCCCCTCAAACGCCTGCTAACGCGTCCGGTCGCGTCCGCGGGCACTGACCGGGCACCCCTTAAATATTGCATCGCACATCCACATAGCATAAATTTTGATTCTCAAATCCGTGACACGACGGAGGAGACAGCTGCTCCGCCACGTCCGAACCTCCCTGCGACGCCGACACCGCCTCCCTCTCTCGCTGCCGGCGTGGCCGCAACTTGCGGTCGACATTCTCCGCCTTGCAAGTCGCAGCCGACGAATTGACGCCGCCGATGGACGAGGCGGACTGCATCTCCATCGCGGCGGTGTGGGTCGGGCGTGACGATATCTTCGGCGGTGGATCGGGATCGGAAGAGAGGATTGGGAGCAAGGGCGGAGGATGGCGAGGGTCCGGGTGCGGGAAAGGTTGGAGGATGGCGGGAGGAGGACGAAGGGTTTGGTGGATTTGGTGCAATTTCGGGTGGGGTCGGGTTGTCGAGTCCGACGTGGCTGGCGTGCACGGGCGCGCCCGGGTGCCCCCATATTTAGGCTGGATATGGAGGGTGACGGTCAGTCCGGACGTTTGAGGCCCATTTAAGGCGCCCGTCTGGATAAAAAAATCGTGACCGAGCGGCCCGCCCAGGCGTATGAGACGAGTTTGAGAGGTTCGGCTGTAGATGCCCTTACCAAGCTTACCAAGCTTGGCCTCATACTACAACTATTCTACAACATTCTTTCCGAGACTATTTTGTAGTGAACAGAATAGCAAATGCCATCCTGCAAGACACTGTCCTGGAATGAAAATAAGGCCATCTCCAATGCTGACCCTCAAAGCGCCTGTATACGTCTGTACTGCACCGTCTAGTCATGCTTTACCATCTAATGTGGTCCTGTATAGGTCCGTCGAGCGGTTCAGACGTACTTTTTCCCGCAATTTCAAAGCAAAGTGGGTGGAGGGGGGAGGGAGGGGCTTTGCGGGAGTCCGGACACCAGCCACGTAGGACTCTGACACCCCCGACCCACTGAATCCCCCCTATCGGTCTCATTTTCTTCCAACCCCCCCCCCCCCCTGCTTTGCATCCTCAGCCTCCTCCTTCGCCGCTTCCGATGTAACTGTCAGGCCGCCACACAGACAGTGCCGGACCTCCGCAACTAGCATTGACGCGCCTGCTCGCCCTTTAGGACGACATTGTCCACCTAGGACCCGTCCATAGCCAGGTACACTCCTCCTTCTCTGTCTACGACGTTCATGGCAGACACCATGCCCTGCAGGTGTTCGATCACATGCCATTGAGCTAATTTTCGGACGCCATGCCCTTTTTTTAGAGTACAAAGGATGGCGGGGTACTCGAGGATTAAAGATGAGTCATTGTGATGTGTGGTTGGCCGTATTCGTGGTTGTGCGATGCGTACATATGTGTAGCCCGTACACGCTGTTGTGATGTACCATGGGACAGAGGGACGGTCATTTAGATACATACATTGTTGGATGAATCTGAAGGGGCAGTATGTGGGGACGACATGATCTGTTCATGAAAAACTTATTGATCTTCTGGTTAATCTCGTCGAATTTGAACTACTATTGTACTGGACTTATTGGCGTGTTATATATGAACGATTTATGCTATTTTATATCCGAAGTTTGATGAATTCCGTCGTGATTACATGAATTTCGTCCGATTAATTCAAATTCGGTTTTAATTATATGCAGGCAGGCCGGCTTCTGCATCCATGTCCGTGGACTGGTCTTCTCCATCCACGGACGAAGGCGGGAGCAAATTTACGGGTGAGGAGATGCCCTAAAGCTGCCGTGGACGGTACTAAACACCACTGAAACACGAGGCAGACGAGAGATTCTTCTCAGTTACGTGGTTCCAATCCAATCATTCACCCAAGCCTTCATGATTCATGTGCATAGGCCCCCGACCCCCGAGTCGCTCCCGCGAGCGTCCTCGGGGGAAACCCTAGCCGCCGCCCCTCGTCCCCTCATCCGTCGATCTCTCTCGCCACCGCGACAAAGACCACCGGCAAAGACCGCCGACGCGTTGGTGGCGGGATCTTCTCTTCTCGCGGTTGGCGTCCGGCATGGGACGGCGCGGCGCAGACGGCGCTGGTTGGCGGGCCTAGCGGCGTGGCGGAGGCGTCTTTGGGTGGCGGCGGTGCATGCGGCTTGAGGCCTCTCCAGCGGCGGCCGTGGGCTTCGGGCGGCGGCGCGAGTTCCCGGCGGCGGCTTGGTGGCGTGGCGCGGCGGAGCTCCGGCGATGACTCGGTGACGGGCTGGAGAGCTAGGCACCGTCCAGTGGTGCTGCCTCCGCGGAGGTTGTGGCTTGGGGCCCTGGATCCCGATCCGATCTGGATCTGGTGGTGCCGGGGTCTTGGCTATGGCGGCTGGCGAGGCATGGGATTCGTCGAGGCTTGTCGGCCTCTAGGCACCATGGGGGTGCCGGCGGCGACGCTGCCGGCGTGGTGAGAGATCGCTGGACGTGGTGGTCATCTTCTTCCCGAGATGGCCGGCCAGAGGCTTGGTGATCGGATCTCAAGATCCATCATCTTGTCCCGGCTGCGAGTAGGGGAGACATGGTTGCCGGTGAAAACCGAGCCGACGGCGGGCGATGGCGGCGTTCTCGCCGTTACCTTGATGAAGGCATCGTCGTATAACTATTGTCGACCCACTCGTGCTGCCCCGGGGGAAACCCTAGGATCTGGTGTTCCAGATCGGACGATGGCGGCGATCGCGGTGTCGTTTCTCTCTTGGGAGCATCGTCTGCGGAGCGTATTTGGATGTCGAGGCGGAGGTGGGCGGCTTCGTCTTGCACGGAGCCGGTGGTGATGTCAAGTCATGCTCGACCGGCGGGTGCTACGCTTTGTCATGCACTGGTCGGCGGGTGCTACGCAACCAGATCTTCCAAGGACTTTAAGGCGGTCGGTGATACTGGCGACATGGCGCCGAGGTGTATCGATGGCGACCGCGACGTGCTTTCGGCCGTTCTTATGAGGAGGAGGTGCCGTTTGGCGCCGAGGTGGCGTCGACGATAGCTAGACCGAGTAAGGTTGATGCATCAGTACAGTTCTGAAGATGGAGCGGTGGCAGATGGCGGCGGCGGCATCTAAGTGCACGCCGGACAGGTGAGACCCATGCCCGGCAGGCGTCCTGGATGGGTTCTCAGGTCTTAGATGTTAGGTTTGGCTGCGATGTCTATTTGGTATTAGGCCCAGGCTATCTGCGCCCCTTCATCAGCTGGATAGAGGTGCTTAGACGGCGGCTTTAATCTTACTGTTGCAGTACTTTGTAAGGTCTTGTAAGAATAATTAATAAAGTGGCCGTATGCATCGCCCAGATGCAGAGGCCGGGGGTCATCCTCCTTTTCTAAAAAAAATGTGCATAGGCGAAACTTGGTAATATTGTTAAACCGGCCGTTCGTGAAACACGAGCCGTCGGCGGAATGTTTAATCCCTGAAGGCTGCAGGTGCCCACAAGTCCTTTACTCCTTTAGGTTGCACCTGCTAAAACCATCCAATTTTATGATCAAGCTGATAGCCTGGTAGTACTTACTAGTAGTAATATAACACTTCTGCATATAGGCAGTGTGCTGGACGGCTGGCGCCTTTAGACTTTCCACCTAATGGCGCCTACACATAATAAACTGCATAGATTAGAAAAGTAACAGGTGAAACACCATTGGGGCACGGAAGTAAACTAAACCTGCTTCCATCCCCTTCCAAAGCCTCGTCACTAATGCGATTAAGCTACTCCACTGATGCAGCAGTAGTAGCCTGAATGAAAAGGCAGGTCGGATGGGACAAAGCAGTAGTAATATACTACTACAACGAGCAATAGGAAGGCAGGAAGGCAGGCGGCCGCTTGAATTAATCCATTCTTTGCACCCGAAGCAAGCAAGCAAGCAATCAGATTAAAATAGCAAAAAGAAAAGAGAGAGTGCGCGATGGATCGATCTGGACCTGGACGGCCATCTTCTTTCCTTTCAAGAACGCGGGCGTGGTCTGCTTAATTTGCGTAGAGCCGCATCACACGGCGGGGCCGGGACGGGATCGATCGCCGATCGCTGGTCGCTTTCGGGAAACGGAACCCAACGGCGGCAGCGGTGTCCGCACTCCAGATTCTAGTGCCGTTTCGTCGCTGTCTTATCCGGGCGTGCGTGCGTGCGTAATAATCTGCGGGCTGCGGCACATTTCATCCATCGACCGACCGAGACGGCGAGAAAAATTGTTGGCTCGTCGTCAGCAGCTTATCGTGAGGACTAGATAGAGGAGAACTGGCTCGGTACTCGTGTGGAGTATTTGTTCTCTTCTGCTATAGAATCTCACGTGCAGCTCCTCCTCTGCATGTTCCCGCAAAAAAAAAAAAAAAAGCTCTCCTCTGCATGGTAGTACATTACATGGCTTGTGAGGACTGACCAGCTCACAGATACTCCTAGTAGAAGTATACAGTAGAACTTACCGTGCCTGTCAAAGGTTCAGTTCAGTCATTCGCAGGCAGAGATCCAGCTCCCCGGACCGATCTCGCCGGAATATTACCAATATAATACGGATACGGACGAGCCCAGCAGATTGATTTTTCTTTTCTCTTTTCGCATCAATGCCAGCCAGATGCGGGTCATCGGTGTCCAAATCCAAACCACCGAGCTGGTCCCCTGCCTATCCTTCCTGGGTAGAAAAAGCTCACGCTGGTGTTCCACCGCCCAGCTCTCCCCTCAACACTTGCTCTGTTTTCCTTGCCGTGTCCATTGCATTGTTTCGTCGATTCCTTCGGCACCACACTTCCGCAGTCCCATGAGCCGGGAGTGAGCTACCGTGGTTCCACTGCGGTAGGCTCACGTATACGGCCTATGCTGACCGCCTGAGGCGCCGACGAGCTGTGATTGGAGGTGCCTCCCCGCGCGATCCACGAGCCAACTACGTACATGGAATGGAAGTCAACTTTGTACTCCGTCCGTCAAGTCATATATAAGATCATTTACATCATTACGGTTTCTGGGTTTTCTCTACATGGTTTTCTGCGTATGGGCCATGGGATAAAGGCATGGTTCGAAAAAGGATTCCGTTGAGACTTGAAATGGAGCCAAATAAGATTACTCGTTTTTGTATTGACGGGTAATACGAGAATTCGAATAATATAGTTCTTTTTAGCGAAAAAGCACTGGATTTTCATTAAAAAGCTTTCAACGACACAGGACATCTTAAGAAACCAAGGAAATTACAATCGGGTTCCGCAGAGAGCCACACGAACTCAATCTCCAGTCTGGGTCAAAGGTGCTGCCAATGGTCAAGGTGGACAAACGCCCCGAAGAAGAAGCCGCCATCGCAGAAGATTTGTGTAGATCGAAACATACTTGCCGGATATTTGTGAGTATTGTTCTTTCATAAAATTTACTTGTTTTGTCCTTGATGCGGAACAAGGATGTGCATTGCAGACATTAAATTTGTATACCCACAAGTATTTTTTTTCCTCCAGGAGTAAACCCACACATGTCAATCACCATATAATTTCATGTTAAACATTTTTTTTTGAGTATTTCAGATAACAAGCACATCCCAAAACAACGAGCTTTTATTTGTAGAAACATCACATGAAAACAATATACGTATGCATGCAGAACACATAAAAAGCTCAAATATCACATTTCTCGTATATACAAGATCAAATCAAAGTCGTTAAGATGCAACAAATACCAAACATACGAGTGATTAGGGAAACGTATTTCATTTTCTCACAAGATGCAATTATATAATTACAATAAAGTTTCCAAAACGTCTGAGTTATTAGAGGAAGGTATACCATTTATTCACAAACTTTGATTGATATTTACAAAATTACAGTAAATATGTTGCAACATATGAGTGACTAGAGGAAATTATAATATTTTACCACAACCTTGGAAGAATAACTATAAGAATACACTATTTTATTTCGAAAATCTCGGAGAATTACCATCTTAACTCGTGTTTTTATATTGCTATACATGAAAATTATTTGTTAAGTCAATGTGAAATTTCGTAAGTTAAAACCTCTTTAATTTAAGTTAGAAATGTCACTTCCAGTGTTATAAATTGAGGATTTCCAGAGTATGTTACGCTTTTCAAAACATTTCGCACTGAGAGAAGCCCAACAGCGATGGGTTGGCCGAACACACGAATCAGAGCCTCGGCCCATAGCATCAGCATGGGCCGGCTGCGACGTCTCGACCTAATTAGGACCAGCCCGTTCGGCCCAGGCAATCCCGCCGCCGTCTCTCCGAGCGGCCCGTGCTCATATACCACGCTGCCACGGCTCTCACCCTCGTTCCCCATTCTCTCGGAAGTCGCGCTCCCAAACCCTAGCTCCCCACCGCAGCGGCCACCGCCTCTCGACCCCCGCCCCCTCCCTCCCGGTTCGCCGCCTGCTTCCTTCTCCCGCACCAGCGATCCCCCTCCCCTGCCCGGTCGCTCGTTGAATCATCCGCGCGTTTGATCTGCAGGTGCGCGCTTGTTGCTGCAGACGAGAAGCGGCTGAGGCGAAGAAGAGGAATCGACCATGGCGACCCGTAAGCTCCCCGTCCCTCTTCCAGTGCGAGTTTTGTCCTTCGCGAATTCTGTGGCACCGGAAAGGGCGGCTGTAGTTGTGGAACCCTCTCGATTTTTTCACTGTTCGGATTGATTGACTGATTGGTCGCCACGGTTGCGGTGCGCGTTTCGGGGCCTGTCGTGAAGCGTCGATTTCGTGGCTAGATGTTGAGAGCAGTTGTTATTTAGGCAGCATATTAGAGATGTTGTAGGTTGGTCCTTTCAAAAGGATTCTCAACTGTCAGGCTCAGGATGTGATTTATTCTTCGGCATCTAGGATTTAGAGTTGACAAGCAGCTGTTTGTAACGCACTCTGATGAAAGACTGCAGTTGAGTTAACCACCATTTCGTATACAAGTGGTGGTGTTGTGCTCTGAGAATATGAAATTGTGATGTTTAATCATGTGATGCACCTCTGATGATGTCCTTGTGCCTGTGATAAGTGTTAGAAGTTCATATGTGATTTTGAGTACAAGTCATTACCCTTCTTGTCTGAGTTGCTGTACAGTCTGTGGCAAGTCTGCTCTTCGTAGCCTGTGGGTTTTGACCTTGTTCTTTTCTGTGGTTTCTGTAGGTATCCAGTTTGAGAACAACTGTGAAGTTGGTGTTTTCTCCAAGCTCACAAATGCCTACTGTCTGGTTGCAATTGGAGGATCAGAGAATTTCTACAGGTTGGCAATGGATGTTTCCTCTGGTTTAGCCTTTTGGACTTTTGGTGGAAGCAGAGGAATAACCATAACTGATTGTTCTTTTGAATATGTATGCAGTACATTTGAGTCTGAGCTTGCAGATGTCATTCCTGTGGTCAAGACCTCTATTGGTGGCACTAGAATAATTGGTCGCCTCTGCGTTGGTTAGCCTTTGAACTTATATTCAGTCATTTGAGCTATTCACTCACTTTTAGTGTGCTTACCACCTTGATGACCTCAGGAAACAAGAATGGACTTCTCTTGCCACACACAACCACTGATCAAGGTACTCTATTTCAGTACCTCAATTTACGATGCAATTGTTTGCATAATTCTGTTATGTCTTGTGTATTGTTGGCTTGTTGCGTACCACACATTGTTCTTATGGTTTAATATGCTTTTGAATACGAAGTTGCTTTCAACCAGAATGCACATTCAAGTTAATTTTAGTACTTCAGGACTGTTGATACTATTGGAATTACATAGAAGTTGCTTAGAGATTTGTTATGTCTATAGAGGCTGGTTTCTTCAGGCACTTGTAATGTCTCGGTTCTTAGATTTCTGTAGGCAAGTGATATTATGATTTTCGTGATGTTTATTATGTTTATGGGATTTCGAAATTTTCCAGAGCTTCAGCATCTGAGGAACTGCATACCTGATCAAGTGGTTGTTCAGCGCATCGATGAAAGGCTGTCTGCCCTTGGCAATTGCATATCCTGCAATGACCATGTTGCGCTCACACACCCTGACCTTGACAAGGTATGCCTATACATCCCTAGTGATGTTTGTTTGTTGACCCTGTGCCTTTCCTAGCTTACCTTCAACTAAAGTATCTCCTGTTTGGTTCCCCAGGCAACTGAGGAGCTTATTGCAGATGTGCTTGGGGTTGAGGTGTTCCGTCAGACAATTGCAGGAAATATCCTTGTTGGCAGCTACTGTGCATTCTCTAACAGGGGTGGACTGGTATGGTGTTACTGCATTTGCATCCATCTGATCTACCTGTTTCTGCAAAAAATGTTTAAATTGTGAAATGTACAATTCCTTTCTGGTACAGGTCCATCCTCACACATCCATTGAAGATCTTGATGAGCTGTCCACACTCCTCCAAGTCCCTCTTGTTGCTGGAACCGTGAACCGTGGTAGCGAGGTCATTGCTGCGGGCATGACGGTGAACGACTGGACCGCCTTCTGTGGCTCAGACACAACCGCTACCGAGCTGTCCGTCATCGAGAGCGTCTTCAAGTTGAGAGAGGGCCAGCCCACGGCGATCGTCGATGACATGAGGAAGTCGCTGATTGACAGCTATGTCTAAATGATCAAAGGGCACGCGGTGTGGTTCTTGAACGGTGCTCTTGGTTGACAGTAGCAAAAAAACGTGCCTGTCTAAGCTGTTACTTCTGTCTGTCTTCTGAATCTGGAACTACAAACTTATATGCTTTGTACTCGTAAAGCTTATGGTATCGGAAGACATGCTCTTGCTCTTTTGTGATATTAGAATCTTATGACTGCGAGTGATGTTGGTTTTATATTCGAGTATTGGCCAACTTTGGCTACATCTGCATTGACGATTGATGCATTGTTGTTTTTGCACTTGGAAGAACATCTTGCTCCGCTACATAAAAAATATGCACAGGTCCTCAGCTGTGTGATATGTAGACTGAATTAGGACGCTCCGCCGATGCGGCCCTGCTTGGCGGCGGTGACGGTTATCTTCATCTCCGTCTCATAATGTAAGACATTTTTTGACACTAGTCTAGTGTTAAAAATTATCTTACATTATAAAACGGAGGGAGTAATAACTAGGCGTGGGAGAAAAACAAAAAGTGACGCCCTGGACCCATGTATAAGTATATGTAGTAATAACTAGACTAGACCATACTCTCGCGTTGCTGCGGGATTTAGTTGCAATCTATTGTTGTGAGATTTGATGGTATGAAGTATGAATGCTTTAGATTATTAATACATTGACTAGAATTAATATTCCCTTTGTCCCAAAGTAAGTGTCTCATGGTTAGTACAACTTTGTATTAAAAATAGTATAAAGTTGAGACACTTATTCTGGAACGGAGGAAGTAATACATATTACATATTAGTATTTGATTATTTTATTGTTGGATTGTATTGAACATAAGTTGCATAATATAATGAAAAACTTTTTCACATACATGCCGTGGTGAGCTTTGATGAGGTGGGGCGTGTGCATATTGAGTCGAATAAAAGTGATGGGGGTCAACTAATAATGACCATCATTGTTGAGGTGAGCTTTTGATGAGATGGCATGTGTTTATGTTGAGATGAATAAAAAGTACTCCCTCCGTCTAGGTGTGCAAGTCATCTTATGTTATGCACCGCGACCAAGGCGGAGAGGAAAACGAGAAAACTTAATGTCTCTTTGCTAATTAATAGCATTGCATGCAATGAACTAACCACTGCATGTCATGTTTGGTAGTCTCAAGTCATTGAAAGCATGCACATTTCACATTTCTTATTGGTTGATATGTCACAAAACAAGAAACGAGGAGGAAGTTAATGTACCGTGCCTAAGTGTTTTGAGATTATTTGGTTTTCGTAAGGTGACTTACACACCTAGACGGAGGGAGTAGTGGGGATCAGCTACTTAGGCACTCCCTCCGTTTTTATTTACTTTGCATATTAGGTTGACTGAAGTCAAACATCATAAAGTTTGACCAAATTTATATAAAAAAATATAAACATTTAACATAGCAAATCTACATGTTGTGAAAGAACATTCAATAATGAATCTAATGATACTGATTGTTATTTTATATTTTAATTTTTTATAAACTTTGTTAAAGTTTACAAAGCTTGACTTTGACCAAAGCTAATACGCAGACTAAGTAAAAACGGAGAGAGTACTCCGTATAGATCACATGCAGCTACTGAGATAAATAAATGAATTATGGAACGGAAGGAGTATATATGATTCCATATAAAACATAAAAAAGCACGCCAGATTCAGTATATGGTCACGAGAACATTATATAAGCTCCATGGAAACAAAGTGCCACTTCACAGATATATTGAGCATCTGCACGCAGGTGTCGGAGTTCATAAATGGGTAAAGCAATCAGCAATGCTGAGTACTAACAGTCAATCACACACACATAAATGGGGAAAGAAGTGATGTGCCTGAATCTCATCCAGTCAATCACACACTTAAAGAGATCTAATGGAGCAACAGCCAATTACACACTTTAGAGATCTAACGAGCAACAGTCAATCACACACTAAAGAGAGATCTTGCCGATGTGACTGTGGTTTGGCATTTCATCGCGGGAACTCTACCAGGGAAGATTGGTAAGTTGCTTGTCTTGGCATTCGGAAATGCAATTCATGGCAAGTTCTCTTAGCTGTTCTTCCACGGTCTCCATGGGAAGGGAACCATCAACAACCTTCACGAAGGAAAAGGTAATGCAGTAAGCCATTGAGTTTCAACAGAGTATATCGCAGGGTTGCTCAATTATTTTCTTCTCTAAATTCTAGACATGTATATCGCTTCACTTTAAGCTCCATCTCCTTGACCTTATACCTGACACGGACTTGAGTTGTGGCCAAAAGAGGCAAAGCAAATGCAATGGCCCTATGTCAGAAATCTTTTGTTGAATAAGTTACCTTCCATGTCGAATCACGGAGCGAATGGTAATGCTCAGCAACTCTCTTTTGGAACTCAACCCTTTCGTATCTCTCACCCCCATAGCCTCCTCTTTCGGCCGCTTTCTGAAACAGTAATTTCAGATTTACCTTTATGAAATTCGGATAACCAGAGTAAACAACTGCAGAGAAGGGTACTTTTTGCTACAGGTGTGCAAAGAGTTTGCTCAACTACAGATTTTTCATTTTTCCTACCTTAAGCAGAATGACATACAATTGACGCATAACGGTACTTTTTCATGTTTCAACACTGAATATAGATGAACATCTTAGGTGCATCACCATCACTGAGTTTTATCTGTATGTTATTTGATAGGATTATGGGCCTATGGTGGCCATCATCACCCAGTATGAGGGAAGTGAACGATTCAAATGCACAAAAGCAAGAAAAAACCATTACAAGCAATGCATAACCTAAATATCAGTTGCTTTGAATCCATAGAAAGAATTAGGAGCAATGGAGTACCTCTGGTTGTACATCAAGATATATTACAAGATCTGGAGCTAGCAGTCCAACCTCAGGGGCCTGCAACAAGAAAAAAATAGGCAATACTTGTCAGCATTTCACACATAAGAAGGTGTACACCTCAAGCTTGTTAAACAGGTATGTGGCGGACCTTGCACCACCCAATGTCAAGTCCTTTAGCAGCAGAAAATGCAACTCCAGAATAAGAATAGCGGTCAACGATGAGTGTAGTTCCACCAAGTAGCTTGCTCTCCATCAAACTTCTGCACATGACAAACCCAACAAACGGCCCCATATTCAGAACCATACACACATCAGAACTATTGTATATAGTGTGCACACTACAGATCATGTACTCACTACTCAAGAATTCTTTTCGACCTGGATCACTATCAGATTGCACGCATTCAGATTTCACAAAACGAACAAACCTTTTCTCCCAGCGATTCGCGCTGAAGAGCAGATGGATGGTCCGGTCATCGAGCTGCGACTCGTTGGCGAGGTACGCGGAGATCATCTTCCCGACGCTGGTGTCTCTGTCCGGGAAGCGCCACCCTTCGGTTGCGCAGCCCTTCCCTTGCAGAAAGGACAGCAGCCGGGCGCACTGCGACGACTTGCCGCTCCGGTCCAGCCCTTCCAGGACTATGAGCGCGCCGCGGCCGCCCTTGCCGCCGCCATTCGCCATCCTCGCACCCTGGAACGCGGCCCTGCGCTGCGGGAACAAGCCGAGGCCACGCGGAGCCGCGATGCCGGCGCCCCTGCGAGGAAGATCGCGCGCACAGTGAGCTCAAGGGTTGTATGTATGCGGACTCTGGTCGAGGGGGACGTCAGTCTTGGAGTCTTGGAGCCTCACCTGCTCCAAGAAGCTGCTCTCCCGGCGAGCCGAATCAACGCAGTCATGCACGGGCGAGTATACCTACGATTCTGCCCCCTATCAGTGCCGTTCCTCACCTCCACGCTATGTTCTTACAAGCGCGACGGTGAGGAGGGGGGAGGAGAGGAGATCTTACCTGGGCCGGGTAGCGGCGGACGGCTGTCTCCGGTGGATGGCAGCGGCGGCGGCGCCGACGGAAGGGGGCGAGAAGAAGGGCGGGTTGGTGGAGACCGGAGACTCGGGTCTTCTCTACATGTTATGGGCTGGGCCCACCTTCCAGCCTCTCTCTGTCGGATATCACGGCCCGGCCCATTCACTGGCCTCATTCGTCCGGGGCTTAAGCTTCGTTTAGGGTTTAACCGAGCCGCTCGCTCCTGCTCCTCCCTCCACCAAGAAGCGATTGGCCATGGCGACCCAGGCGCGCGAGCTCCCTCCCAAGCCTGAGCTGCCCCGGGACGACGGCGACGACTACGAGGACGACGAGGATGAGGAGGAGGAGGAGGGGGAGGAGGGGTGGGACGACTGGGAGTCGGACGGCGACGACGCGGCGGGCGGCGGCGGCGGCCTCCTCTGCCTGTTCTGCAGCGCGCGGTTCGATTCCGACGGCCCCCTCTTCGCGCACTGCGGCTCCGAGCACGGGTTCGATTTCCACAAGCTCGTGAGGGAGCTCGGGCTGGATTTCTACGGTTGCATCAAGCTCATCAATTTTGTTCGGTCCAAGGTGCGCCTCCTCTCCCCCCTTGCTTCCATGACCGCGCCGAGCAGCTTCTCAGTTCGATTGTTTCACTATCGATTACGCACAGTGCGAAGTTAATTGCTGTGCTAAACTCTTGTGCCCGTATGAAGCTACTCAAGAGTGTTAGGAACCAATCCACTAATTCCATTTCATGGTTGACTTATATGACAATTTTGGTGAATTTTGTGCTTCTTTGCTGCATTCTGTGAATTATGGACCTTGTGATTGATATATGTCGACAGTAATTTTGTTGGATTTTGTGCTTGTTTGCTGCATTCCATGACTTAGGGTCCTTCGATATGTAGGTTGCAGAGAATAAGTGTTGGAGCTGCGCAGAGATTTCCCAACTTGAGGGGAAGATTCCATGGGCGGAGGACTCATACTTGAAACCATTCATGGAAGATGACTCCCTGCTGCACAGTTTGTCCATCTTTGACGATGAAGAGGACGAGGACTGTGGGATGCCAGTGGAAACAGGAGAGTGTTCAGCGGGCAATGGGAGGTCAGGTGAACTGCAGGGGAATGGTCTAAACACCATTATCGACAATTGTTCTGATATCAGTGCTAGGTTTGAGAAAGTAGTTAGTACTGAAAGTAATGGTGGAGATAACAATGGGTCTCTTTCAGAGGAACCGACTGATAGGCAGCTGAAGATTACACGTGCTAGTGTTACTGCCAAGGAAATTAAAAAAGTGGATGACAACTACTTTGGGTCCTATAGTTCATTTGGCATTCATAGAGAGATGCTGGGCGACAAAGTACGTGAACTCTTGACATATGTGACTAATAGTTTCTTATAACATATACGGGTTGGTTTGATTTCATATATGGGCTATTATGATTCACAACATCATATAACTCCCCTACTGTGCCAACCTTTTCAGGTAAGAACAGATGCTTACAGAGATGCCCTGTTGGACAACCCTAGCCTGATGAATGGAGCAACTGTACTGGATGTTGGTTGTGGTACCGGAATTCTAAGGTATGTAATGTAGGATGCGAAATGCTTTTGCAATTGTGGGTTACTTTTTCTTACCATGACGAGCTTGGTGGCAGTCTCGGGTTCAGCACAGGCACACTGCACATAAACTATCACTACTGATTCCCCGCAAAAAAAAAAACTATCACTACTGAGAAAGAAAAACACTGGTAATAATTATGATTTGTACAAGTAAAATAAAATAATCACTTCTTTTGCAATAAATAAATAATAATAATCGCTTGACTAGGTCCAGTGTGCTCAATAGCTTGTTAGTCAGAGTTCTGACTTGGTTTAAATATCTAAATGAGATATTCGATTCACACTGATTGCATGTGGTCTAGTGCTCATATCATCAAAGTGCAAGGCTGGCCTTGATATCAATATTCTTAATAGTGAATTGTCATTCTGCCCGTGCCTTTTAGGCTGTTGCTGACAGATTATTCTCATAGTCTTTTTGCAGCGAAGGCTGGTGCATCTAGAGTTGTTGCGGTTGATGGGAGTGCGAAGATGTCTTCTGTGGCTACACAAGTATGCTTTTCCCGATCATAATGCCAAACTTCTCGTCTCTTTGTACCATGATTTCTGTCTCACAATTATAGAACAAATGCAGGTGGCAAAAAATAATGGTTTATTATATGATGAGAATGCGAATACAGAGCAAAAAGGTGGTCAAGTGATAAGTGTTGTGCATACCAAGGCTGAAGAGCTAAACCATAAAATAGTAGTTCCACCGAATGGCTTTGATGTGTTAGTGAGTGAGTGGATGGGATATTGCCTGTTGTATGAATCCATGCTCAGTTCAGTTATATATGCACGCGACCATTTCCTAAAACCTGGCGGTGCTGTTCTCCCGGATACTGCAACAATTGTAAGTTTTTTAGCAATGCCTGCATGTGTTATTTGTCTTTGTTTTCTGCATTTGATAACTTATTCCCTCCGACCCATAGTTTGGTGCTGGTTTCGGGAGAGGTGGAACGAGCTTGCCATTCTGGGAAAATGTGTATGGCTTTGATATGTCATGTATTGGCAAAGAAGTAACAGGGAGTTCAGCTCGATTTCCTGTAGTTGATGTACTTGATTCCAAGGATGTTGTGACAGATACTGCTGTGCTCCATGTAAGTCTGCATACTTATTTCACTTCTCGATGATCCTCATGTTTTCTGAAGTTAATGCTATATGGAGGTAGAGTGAAGTTTATTTTAATAGACTATGGATATAAATTTGACATTTCACTGCTAAGTGTAATACATTGTATTCTCTGTAGAGTCAATGTACTCAAGGTTCCTGATAAAAATAAATGTACTCAAGAGTTGAGATTTACAATGTTTCATTTGTTGTGCTCATATGCCCTTTCCAACGTAGGTATTTTTAATCTAACATCTTACTTTTTTTCTTCTGTATGCAGCACTTCGATCTGGCAACTATGAAGGAAAGCGAAATGGATTTCACCGCGAGCTTGGAGCTAAGGCTTCCTGAAAGTGGTGCAGCTGCTGTACCAGGAGTAACCTGGTGCCATGGCATTGTCTTGTGGTTTGACACTGGCTTCACCGACAGATTCTGCAAGGACAAGCCCGTGGTTCTGTCCACCTCTCCTTTCTCCACACCAACTCACTGGTCGCAAACAATCTTCACCTTTGAAGAGCCCATAGCGATTACAAATGAGAAATCAGTCGTTGGCACATCTGCGTCAGTTGGCTCAGCGGAGTGCCCAGCTGCGACGATCAGATCCCGCATCAGCATCGTGAGGGCCTCTGAGCACCGCAGCATAGACATATCAATTGAAACCACGGGAATCAGCTCAGATGGCCGGAAGCGCTGCTGGCCAGCTCAGATCTTCAACCTTTGAGCGAGGTGCTGCCCTTGTGATGAAATTTTGCCCTTTACCCTTTCCACCGTCGGAGCTGTTCGGTCACACACAGCGATTCTTCGTATCTTTAGGTTGAGTTGAAAACTTCTGTATGGTGGTAGGAAGCACTTGGTCCAACTGAAGTTCTGGTGAAGATGAAAGCGGGCTGAAGGTAGACTTTTCAGCGTCCTGTGAGATGTGTGTACCTTTCAAATGAACCCGGGCGAATTTGAATATTATCCACCGACGCAAGATGTTCACATGATATGAGTGGAAATGTTCCATCTTCTCAGCAGCAGTACATTATCATCGTTGTTCCTTCCTTAGCTGCATAACTAACTGCAAAACGTAGGGTGTTATGTGCAACTTCTTTTGTGATTGAGCTTTTTAAAATGAATTTTCTTTTGGAATCAAAGTTTTTCAGACGAATCTTTTTACACAAAGGAAAGACTGTGCGAGTCTGAAACAAAGATTTTGATGGGGTTGGTCGATCGGGGGCCAAGCCAAACGGACATGGTGGGGTTGTTCGATCGGGGGCCAGAGGACAGAGGTGCTGCCAGCGCTACCTTCCCGGTTCCGGATAAGCATCGGCAGTGGCATCGTCATTGACGGCCCCTGACTGACCCTGCGGCCATGGCTAGTCTCCCTTTGTTTTATAATATAAAAACGTTTGTAACACTACGCTGGACGGAGTGGTAGCGAAGACCTCTTCTTGGCTTTCGACCCCACTCCTCCTGTCGGCAGGGTCTGAAACTCTGAATGGACGAAATGGAAAACTGATCTAAGGCCAGGAACGATCGAACTTGACTCGTTGGACTCCCTAGCTGGTTAGGTTGGGTAGGTCGTCGCTGCCAAATGTAGCTCCGTGCCGAATACATCGCTGCCACATAAAAACGTGCCAATGTACATGACCCCTTGCCGGTTTTAATCCCCACAATTATTTTCCGCTGATGACACGTAAACGTACATGCCCAACGTGTGAACCAGATTGTGCACGCATGTAGGAGCCGCAAAACGTGTGGGTTATATCCGTTCGCATGTGCACGATTTCACACACCCCCCCTCTCTCTCTATATCTAAGGACCCCCCTCTCTCTCTATGAGATAAGGCCAACTCCACCGCGCGACCCTATCTTGTCCGCCCCCGTCCGTTTGAGGTAAAAGGGACAAAAGAGGCGGCTTAGCGCGGGCGCAAACGGACTTTTGTCCGCTTTGTGTCCGCTTTCGATCCATCCCCGTGTAACGCCCCGGATACAACTTTCCATATTCGTAACTCTAACTCTTGCCTTTTCCGGAGATGCGATATGATATGTCCTTCGTGGTTGGGTCTTTGTATTTTGTTTTGTATTTTGTTCATGTCATGCATCTCATCTCATGGCATCATTCGCATTGCATCGACACTCGTTGCCGTCATTGTTTTTAAAACTTGCATCCGCGCGTAGTTGCCGCTCCTCGCTTCCCTCTATGTTGCGTTCGTTGACCCTTTCGAGATCAACCGTGTTTTCGGTTCCCTCTTGTCAAACCACCTAACCTCTCTCCGACCCCTCTTTCATGCGTCCAAATCTTCCCGAACCCGACCGGGCTGTCGCCATCGTTGGATCCGGATCATCCCCTAACGTCTATAAAACATCTCCGCTTTTTTATTTGGACGTCCTAACCTATATTTTTTCTCACCGTCCGATTAAAATCGAGAGACCAAATGCCCCTAAACCAAAACCCACCTGCTATATATACACGAGGTCTAACCCTAAAAATCTAGGATATTTGTCCTCACGCCGCCGCCGCATCTTCCTCGGGATCCCAACGCCCCAACCTAACGCCTCCACTCTCTCGCCTCCACCGTGACACCCATCCAGGCCGAGCCACCCGCAACCTTTCGCGCTCGATCCGATCTGGATCGAGGCAACCTTCCTCACTGCCTCGCTTCGTCTCGACCAAGCCACCGGAGCACCAGTGGTCCCCGTGCCCTTCCTCTCCAACCTCCTTCGCCCAGAGCCGAGCTCCTCGATCCATCCTCGTGACTGCGGCCTCCGACCTCGGCGCCTCGCTGCCGTCGCCTGCGGCCTCCTCTCGTCGCCCAGCGCAAGAAGCCATCTCCTCGCGAGCCCTGCTTCCTCGCGCTCCGTTGCCGTCCGCTCGTCCAAGTCTCCTCTCATTTCGCCGCTATGGATGCCGCCATCCGAGCTCCTCCGCCATAGACGCCAGTCCTGTGGCCGTGCCTCTCCTCCTCACCCCTGCTTCCCCGGTTCTCTCCTCTAATCCTCAGCGCCGTTGCTACCAGAGGAACTGCCCGCCATGGAGTTCGATCGCCTCCGCCACTGCACCGGATCCGCACCACGCCGCCTCGATCCCCTTGGCGGCAGCCCGTCGCGGCGGCCTGCTACCTCGCCGCCGGATCCGCTTCCTCCGGCCGCCTCGGCGCCACGCGATGCATCGCCCGGCCGGTATACCGCCTCGCCATTCCCGTCGCCGCTGCTTCACAGCCTGGCGACGACCGGCGCCAAGTTCCCCAGCGCTGCACCCGCTTTCGATCCGTTGACGCGCCCTGCTTTGTCCACGTGCAGGCCTCCTGTGCCCGGCCTCCGCTCTCTACGCCAGCAAGGCCCGCCCCCAATCTGGTCTCCTCTGCAAACCGGGTCATAGCCCATGGGTGAGCGCCCAAAGCCCTCCTCTCTGTTAGCCCAGCAGTTCAACCAGATTCGGCCCGTATATGTTTTTTTTGGGTTCTGCGAATTTCCTAATTATCCAGAGATTGCCAGTTTTTCAGAAAACCCCTTAATGTTCATGCATCAATAATTAATTAACCATGCATCGCATTAAAACAAATTATACATGTAAAATGCTTAGATTTCTGTCTAGTTTCATAATATGCCATTTTCATCCCATGTTTAAAATGTTTCAAATGCTGTTTGTTTAAATTTGCTCAAATGCCATGTTAAAATGCTTTATTTCATAACTAAATAACCGTAGCTCCAATCTTAATAAACTTTATATGTAAATGGGGTGGAAAAATGCCTAGTTGAACATGGTGCACTTTATTTTCCTGTTTAACAACTATAAAATATGATTTAGGGCAGAACAGTACCAAATCTAAAATATGGACATGAGGATTTTCCGGAATTGTTGTTTGTTCTTCCGGCCTTATTTAAACTTGCATAAATAGCTAGTTTAATTATGCTTCACCTCTTGCCATGTTTAACAACATTTAATATTGTTTGGTAGCTTAAACGAGAGTGAACTAAATACTTGCATGTGGTGTTTCTTCAATATGCAACTCGTTGCATATTGAGCTCCACTTAACTTGTAGTATTGTTTGTTGCACTTTGCCATGCCATGCTCATTAAACCAGACATGCATCATACTTGTTTGTGCATCATGCCATGTTTATGCTTGTGCATTTACCATGTTGTTTGTTTCTTTCCGGTGTTGCTTCTCGGCCCGTAATGTTGTGATTGTGAGGATTCGTTCGACTACTCCCGTTCATCTTCTTCATGGACTCGTTCTTCTTCCTAGCGGGATTTCAGGCAAGATGACCGTCACCTTGGATCTCATTACTATCATTGCTATGCTAGTTGCTTCGTTCTATCGCTTTGCTGCGTTACCTACCACTTGCTGCTCAAGCCTCCCAAATTGCCATGAACCTCTAACCTTTGTCACCCTTTCTAGCAAACCGTTGTTTGGCTATATTATCGCTTTTGCTCAGCCCCTCTTATAAGCGTTGCTAGTTGCAGGTGAAGATGAAGATTGCTCCATGTTGGATTATGTTTTGTTGGGATATCTCAATATCTCTTATATTATTAATGCATCTATATACTTGGTAAAGGGTGGAAGGCTCGGCCTTATGCCTGGTGTTTTGTTCCACTCTTGCCGCCCTAGTTTTCGTCATATCGGTATTATGTTCCCGGATTTTGCGTCCCTAACGCGGTTGGGTGATTTATGGGACCCCCTTGACAGTTCGCTTTGAATAAAACTCCTCCAGCAAGGCCCAACCTTGGTTTTACCATTTGCCTCACCACCACCTACTTTTCCCTTGGGAGTCGCTCTCTTGAGGGTCATCTTTATTTAGCCCCCCCCGGGCCAGTGCTTCTCTAAGTGCTGGTCCGAACCGAGCTGCCTGCGGGGCCACCTTGAGGCAACCTGAGGGCTGGTTTTACTCGTAGCTAGTCTCATCCGGTGTTGCCCTGAGAACGAGATATGTGCAGCTCCTATCGGGATTGTCGGCGCATCGGGCGGTCTTGCTGATCTTGTTTTATTGCTGTCGAAATGTCTTGTAGCCGGGATTCCGAGGCTGATCGGGTCTTCCCGGGGAGAAGGAATATCCTTCGTTGATCGCGAGAGCTTATCATGGGCTAAGTTGGGACACCCCTGCAGGGTTTGAACTTTCGAGAGCCGTGCCCGCGGTTATGTGGCAGATGTGAATTTGTTAATATCCGGTTGTAGTAAACTTGAAGTAAACTCTTTTAAAATACACCAACCGTGTGCGTAACCGTGAGTGTCTCTTTTCGGGGTTGATCGAGAGGAGAACACGGTTTCTGGGTTATGACTGACGTAAGTAGGAGTTCAGGATCACTTCTTGATCATTACTAGTTGACGACCGTTCCTTTATTTCTCTTCTCGCTCTCATTTGCGTTGGTTAGCCACCATATATGCTAGTCGCTGCTGCAACTTCACCACCTTACCCCTTCCTTTCCCATTAAGCTTTGCTAGTCTTGATACCCATGGTAATGGGATTGCTGAGTCCTCGTGGCTCACAGATTACTACACCAACAGTTGCAGGTACAGGTTATGCGATGATCATGACGCGAGAGCGATGTTTGCTTGTTTTGGAGTTCTTCTTCTGCTTCTTCTTCGTTCAAGGGATAGGTTCCAGGTCGGCAGCCTGGGCTAGCAGGGTGGATGTCGTTTGAGTTTCTATTTGTGTTTCATCCGTAGTCGGATGGTGCTCTCATGTATGATGTTGATGTATTCTTGTGGCATTTGTGCCTTATGTATGTATCTCCATCTATTATGTAATGTTGATGTAATGATATCCACCTTGCAAAAGCATCTTCAAGATGCGCTTCTATCCTTGGTGGGACCTTCGAGTTCCTTTAGGATAGGGCCGCATCTTGGGCGTGACACCCCAGCCCAAGTTTGCGCCGGTTTTTGGGGTGAAACGGACAGCGCGCGGACGGGCGGGACGCGCGCGCTTGTCCTCCCCTGGCCCGCCTGTTGGTGGGAGAAACCAAAACCCCCCCACGCTCGACATGGAGGAGGCGGCCCGGCAAAGGCAGCTCGACATCGAGGCCGACAACGTCAAGGCCAGGCAGAGGCAGCTCGACATCGAGGCCACCAATGCCGCCACCAAAGCGAAGGAGGTGGCCCTTGCGATCATGAGCGTGGACTTGTCGAAGATAAGCGACAAGACGAGGGCCTGGTTCGAGGCCAGGCAGAAGGAGATGCTTGACGCCGAAGGCCTGAACTAGGTCGTCCGATCGGCGTGGCCGTTCTTTTTGAGGCTGGCATGGGTGCCGCCCGCCCGCCCGTCGGTCACCGGTAGTGTGCCGGCGAGAAAACATTCATTTTGGAGGCCGGCTGTGTTGCCGGCCGCTGGCTGTGTTGCCGGCGAGGAAAACTATTCATTTTGGAGGCTGGCTGTATTGCCGGTGATGGACGTGTAGGCCGATGGCTCTGTTGCCGGCGTGATGAACCGGGGCCGCTGGCCTGAACTAGGACTTGGCATTTGAATTAGTTTTTTAAGTAGACACAGACAAGATGGGGCAAATGGATGCGGCCGCGCGCCGCATCGCCACCGTGATCCCAGACAGACCTAATTGACCCCAAATTCTTACCCAAACGATCAGAATCCGGACAAAACGGACGTCCGTTTGGGATCACGCGATGGAGTTGGTCTAAGCTCAGGATGGCGGGTCGTCGTCTACCTCTAAAGGTCAAAATCATACTAGTACGACGATGTAATGTGGTCGATACCGTGTGTCTTTTTCTGCCCCATACGACGAGTCCGGGCTCCTCCCTATCTGTGGTAAGCGAGCAACGAGTTCTATACTCTAATTGTGCCTGGAGAGAATTCAGCCACGTCATCAAGAACCAAGAAGGATTGTAGCAATCCTTCGATCCTAACGAAATATCTACGGAGGAATCCAGTGGACAACAACGATTACTTCAGATCAGCTCGTGAATTTGCAGCAATCTTGGTAAAAGACAGTGCAAGCTTAGCTAATCTCGAAAAGACAATGCAAGATTTGTTATGCTGAAACCTAAATGTAAATTTAGCAGCACTTTTAAATGCCACTTCTTCCCGTCCCATCTGTCTCCAGTATGATATTGTCACGGGTTTTTCACTATTCAATGAGTGAAAGATTTTATACGGGCGTGTGCTTCGAAGCTTCTACTATAGACCTAATTTGAGAAGGCTTGATAGTCTTAAAAAAGATGAGTGTGGGGTTTCTATTTAGGAATGTTGAGTATAATGTTTATTAGGAAAGACAAGATAGATTAGGATTAGTCTGATTTGTCTTGTACTTCAAGTTGGTCATTGTACTCCTAGATATATGCCCACGAGGCTCAAGCAATACAACGAACTATTCTATCAATTCCCTCTCTCCCTTCTAACATGGTATCTATCGCAAGTCGATCTTAAACCCTAGCCACCGCCGCTTCCGCACCCGCGCGCCGCTCTCGGGGCGGTCGGCCTCTATGACCGCCGCCGGGGGCCGCGCCGTCCATACCTAGGGTTTGTCCGCCGGTCGTGTTGACCGGCTGCCCTAAAGAGTCTTTTCCCCGAGCCTTGCTCCGGGGTTTTCTCTTTCCCGCCGGTCATCTTGATCGCGCGGTTTCTTTTTGGTTTCCGATCTACTCTTGATCGGTTTGCGTCGCCCACCGCCGCCGTCGACCCCGAGCGCCTCTACTCCGACCCCGGCGCGACCAGCCGGCCTCTCCTCCGCCCGTCGCCCTGTGCCGGCCGTCACCGCCCTGCTCCGACCGGGACACCTGCATCGCCTCGACCCGGTGGCCTCGCGCCATGCGACGGCCAACCATAGCCGTCGCTCATGTGCCGACCTGCCCATCAATCCACATCACCCGCCTCTGTCGTGTCTGCACGGCGGCCCGGCGGTCTACCTCACCGGCCTCGTCCTCGACTGCGTCGGGCTGACTGCGTCAGACTTGTCGGCTACCTCAGCTCGGGCCCTGCTGCTACGTTGGTCGCTCGGGCCTCGCTGCCCGGGCGCCGGCGCTGCTTTGGCAGCCCGGGTGCCGGTGCTGACAAGCTCGTCCGCACGACGTCCCACGCCGTCCGTCGTCGCCGGCCTCATCCCGGACTCCGCCGCCACCACTCCTCCACCGAGCGGCGTCCCCGACCTCGCGCGCGATCGGCTTGATCACCCGCTCGCAGCCGCGATACGCCTCCTCTACGCCGCGCAACCGACCTGGCCTGTTGGTGATGCGCGCCTCCGCAGGTCCCGTGAAGATCGTCCCGAGTACCGTGCGCCTCTCCGCCGATCGAGCATCGGGCTGCCGCTGCATCGCCCCGTTGGGCCGCAGCGCCGCCGCCTCGTGGTTCTCCTCGTGGCTGCATCGACTCGTCGGCGCTTGTCGCCGCCTTCGGTCGTAGTGCCGCGACACGCGGTCCCCGCCGCCGCCCGAGGCCGTTCCGTGGTTGCACCGACTTCGCGAACCACCGTTGTGTCGCCTCTTCGCCGTCAGACGCGGCGTCATGTCCCCGCCGCCGCCCAGAGGTCTTCCCGCCGTCGCCCCGACCCGCTTGCCGCCGCTGCGTCGCCCCTTCGGGCCGTAGCACCGCGGCCTGTGGTCCACTCCGCCGTCACCGCGCGTCGACCTCCCGTGGTATGCACCGCGCCGTCTCCCTTGGCGCGGGAACGCCACCATCCGCACCGGTCTTCGTCACGCTGTCATGGTTCTGCGCCTACTTCGAGCACCACCGCCGCACTCCTAACCTAGCCGCCGCCGTAGGAGTGGAATCACTCAGTTTTAGACCAGTTACTAAACAGGAATTGTTGAAGTTTGAGAAAGACCGAGAGGATAAGAAGTTTGTGAAGGGTGTGGATCAGGTAGCGGAGAGTAAGCATGGGGTGTGGGTTACACCTCTTTATAAGGATGAGTTGGGTCCTATACCTCGTACAGTGATTACCAAGTGCATAGAATTTTATGTACCTAATTATAACGAACTTTCGTCGTCTGAGAAACTCAGTTGGCCGCTGTCAGGCTGCTGCCGCCGCTCTTCTTTGGCCGCCGTCGCCGCCGCCCGCCCACCCCCTTTGTATTCGTCCAAGCACCAGTCTGTTGCCAGCGTCGCCGTCATCTACCCCGACCACTTCGTCTACTCCGACCACCGTTGGTGACACCGGCCCCGAGCCGATGGACGCCGCAATTGTCGTCGAGTTCTTCTCTGCTGGCCACTCCGACTTCTCCGACATGGCGTACAGCTCGTGCAGGTCCCTCGTCTATGCATGCCCGGTGCTGGCAACACCGATGCATGCCTTCATCCACGACGTGTCCCCGGGCCTGGCAAGCCTGGTTGGCGCTTCGTCAACTTCGTCTTCGTCCGTCTACGCATGCCCGGTGCTGGCAACACCGGTGCGTGCCTTCGTCCATGATGTGTCCCCGGGCTTGGCAAACCCGTTGCGATGCGTCGTCAGCAACATTTTCTTCCTGGCGCACCCCTACTTCGACACCACTGCGCCCATGCTAACTCGGCGCCCCCTTGTGCCCGCGGCTCCACGACGACTTCCTCGACACCGGCTACCCCGACTCGACATCGACCACGACATTCTTCGCACGGCTACCTCGACCATGGCTCCACCACCCACGCTCTCGGCTACATCGACAAACGGCACAAAGGGCTACCGCATGCTTGAGCAACCTCGTCGGTTTCCACTCCAGTCACGACTCCGCGATGCGTCGACCGTTACTACTGCGGGGGGTGTCCGTCGGCTTGCCTTTGGATTCTTCTTCAGTCTTACCGTCTGCGTCGCTACCGTTGTGACTGCGGGGGATGTTGAGTATAATGTTTATTAGGAAAGACGAGATAGTCTAGGATTAGTTATGGCTTGTCTTGTACTTCAAGTTGATCATTGTACTCCTATATATATGTCCACGAGGCTCAAACAATACAACGAACTATTCCACCAATTCCCTCTCTCCCTTCTAACAAGGAAGAATGAGAAGATATGGAGGCCTCCCTATTTTGGGTGCTTGATAGGGCTGTGCTAGCGTAGTTTGTTTGCCTTCAGCCCGAGTAGGGGCCTTGCTGCAGAAGTTACGTATGTGTTACCAAACAGATTCACACATCTTACTGTTAGTTTTTTTGCATATCCCCTCGATAAAAACTAAAATAATTTACTTTTTTTAATATCCAGACAACATTCATGCTTTTTCTATATCCTTAAGTATGTTAATTCAAAATAATATTAAATATGGAATTTGTGAATATTTTGAATTACTAAGCAAAATCTCTGGACTCTATCTATGCTGACATGTAATCTTTCCAATTCGAGGGAGAAAATCCAATGTAATTCTTCATTTTACCTTGTTTTTTGAATTTTGTTAATACACTAAACTTTGAGAATATTCTATAATTTTTATATTTGTAAATGTTGCAAGTACTATAATATTTAAAAAATTGTAACTTTAGTTTGAGAACAATGAAAATTTGAATCAGTATAAAATTTTCAATAGGAATTTTTACGAATAAATGTTGTGATAGTGCAATCACTTTATTTATTTTTAGTTGAGCGGTATCTCCCTACCGATGGTTATGGTTACTATTATTGCTATTGTAATTTCAACCGAAAAAGGGTTTCCCCCGCTTTGTATTACAAAGCAACCAACCGAGACAACCAACGATAGGTGCTGGGCGAAAGCAACACAGTCACGCTCAAAAGAAATGAAAGAGAAAATACAAGAGAAACAAATGCCGACAACGGCGGATCGACAAAAACGAAGAAGCCTCGCGACCGCTGCGTCCACCGGAGATCGCCCACCAAGCTCCGAGACTCCGAAGCACCGGTACCAATCAACACCTCCAAGAAGGGACGCGACGATGACGACGCTGCTACCAAGGGTTTCCCCCGGTACGCAGCGAGGAGAGAGGAAGGGTAGCCCCGACGCCCTCCAGGAAGGTCCGGCGGCACCCTCAGGCGCCACCGCGTCGGTGTCGGCCAAGCCAACAGGGGTTTCTCCCGATCCCAACCTTCACCTCAGGCACTCCGGAGCTCGACGGCAAACCGACCACCACCCTATGCCAACCCGGTCATGAAGCTTCCCACATTGTCTCACCACGGCACCATGAAGCATGGCCTGCACAATGAAGAAGAGGAGTCGGGACTAGGGCAGCAGCACCGCCGGCACGCGGGAGGGCCCCACCTCCACCGTCAACGACGGTAGCTGACCGGACGCAATAGCAGGAACATACCAAGCCCGTGGCCCCACAGGCCCGGCCGGGCTCTCAGAAGCCCGTAAAGTTACCGCCTTCGCGCTGCAGCCGGCTCACCGTCTGTGTCGCCGCCCCTGTCCAAGCCGCTCCCCTGCCTCCCCGCAAAGTGGGCGTCGAGGCCGCGCCGAAGCCGGCCCGCTAGGTCCCAGATGGGGCCCTACGGGCCTAGATCTGGGCTGGGGTCGCGACACCGGCCACCCAGCACCACCGGACCGCCCCGCCGCCAAGTGGAAGCACCACCACTGGCCGCCACCACCAGGACGCCGGACCACCACCGGCCGAACATCACCGCCCCGGGCAGGAGGAGCACGTGTGGGTACGGGAAGACCGGCCATCACCGACACCACCTGGCCAGATCCGAGGGTGACACGCGGCGGGGAGGGTGGGGAAGGAGGTGTGGACAAGGGAAGGCGCGCGCCGCCTCCCGAGGAGACGACGTAGGGGCGGGACGAGGAGGAGGGGAGAGGGGGACGAGGCGGGCCGGGGCGTATGCGCCAGACGGCCGGCGGCGGCGGGAGGGGGCTAGGGTGCCGCCGACGGCAGGGGAACCCTAGCGGGAGGGGTTGGGTCGGGAGCGGGAGGGGTTGTTTCGTTTCGTGGTCTGGCTTTACCCACATCGAACTGTTATTTCTTATTTCTCTATCTTAACGACTAGTCTTTTTTTCTTCAAAAAATGGATTACCCCTGCCTCTGCATCACATGATGCACAAAGCCAGACTAGTCTTACTTGAATATTTGATTGGTTACAATTTCTCTTTCTCCTAGGTCGCTAGAAGTCCCCTACTTAGGTTGTTTCTCATAAAGGTGGATAGAGGGCCACTCATTTTGTGTGGCACCTAACTATTTGGCGTGTCTTGCTGCTTGTCTTTTAATTTCATAAACCCTTTGGATCGAGAGAAACAAGTAACACTTCTTGGGCAATCTTTTGTCTATATATAGTTCTTCACAAGGGCGAGTGTTACATCAGGAATTAGGCAACAAAGATATATTCAATCATAGCCATGAACATGGAAAGTGACTTCCACATGGCCAAAGGGGAAGGAGAGACTAGCTACGTCAATAACTCAAGGATTCAGGTTCGTAAAAAGTATTTAAATATCAATATGCACTTGTTTCATATATTTTTTCTGAAAAAATATGCACTACGTACTTCTTTCATGAACTAGCATTTAAACTCTCCGTTGCAGGTAGGAACTTTGCTAGCCATATAGTAGGAGTAGATTGCACTGTACTTTTAATCTGGATTTCCTTTTCATTTATGCTAGCAAAAAGCTTTGCTTGAGACTGAGGTGGTACTTGAGAAGGCTGTGAGAGAAGTACTGTGCATGGATCTCCACCAGCCAGCAATGACTGCTGTTGATTTAGGGTGCTCTTCTGGTCAGAACACACTCTTCTTCGTCTCCAAGGTGATCAAAGTGGCAGGCCATGATAGTGACGAAAAATCAAGGTGCAACCCCGTGGAGCTCCAATTCTTTCTCAATGATCTACCAGGAAACAACTTCAACCATGTCTTCCGTTCACTCGAACGGTTCAAAGAATCCATAACAGCAAGACATAAAGGAAATACACTGCTACCACCTTTCTATATCGCTGGGTTACCAGGCTCCTACTACACTAGGCTTTTCCCTCGCCAGAGTTGTCACCTCTTTCACTCGTCATTTTCCCTCCATTGGCGCTCCCGGGTACCCAAATTATGCCGAGAACATTTACATTCATGTATGTCTTCTACATGGTCCTGAATTATCAATGTTTTCATTCAGGTTCCTGCTGGATTAGAGGAAGGAGGAAGAGAATACCTAAATGAGGGAAACATTTACATTGCTAAGACTACGCCAGCAGGTGTTGCGGAATTGTACCGACGGCAATTTCAGAATGACATGTTATTGTTCCTCAAGTTGCGGTATGAAGAGCTAGTGCTTGGTGGGCAAATGGTGCTGACGTTCCTTGGGAGGAAATATGAGGACATATACAACAACGGATATCTGAACCATCCATGGGGATTACTTGCACGATCTCTGCAATCTCTTGTCGAAGAAGTGCGTAAGCCTTAACTTAATTTATCACAACTATCGGAACTGAGTTTTGAAAAATGTAAGACTATAAACCATTTGTCAATATACCTAATAGGGTCTGGTGAAGAAAGAAAAGCTCGACTCCTTCAATCTCCCCGTTTACACGCCATCGATCAATGAAGTGAAGGCAGTAATCGGGCAAAGCGAGTTGTTCAATGTGAGCCACATCAAATTGTTCGACTCCAACTGGGATCCTCATGATGACTCACAAGGGGATGATGCACACAATACCATTCAGAGCGCGATTAACATTGCAAAGAGTTCGAGGGCGGTGTTCGGACCCATACTTGCAAGCCATTTCGGTGAATCCTTGCTCAATGAGATATTCAAGAAATGTGCATACTGATAAGAAAATAAGCAGTTTTTCAATTAAATTAATCCATGAATAAATCATGAGCATAACATGGACAACATTGATAACACACTGATTACGATCTAACAGAGCATGTACTACGCATATAGTACAAACATCTACGCATATCGCTAGTACTGCTACAACAGAAAGAAACATGAGAGGGATAAACGATGTATACCCTCCAATCGCCACGCTGGCGGTGGTGGCGGTGGCAGCAGCCGCATGACATCCTCGGGCGTTTTCTTGTCGGCCTCGGCCTTCTCAGCGGCGACACGGTCAGCATGGTGATGACGAAGGTGATGCGGGACGTAGATGAACAGAAGTGAACAGTCGCGTAGTCGCTACCCAAAAACCTAATCGCCCCTCTCCCGTACAGGATCCGGAGAGGCGGGGTTTCGAAGGCCTGCTCTCTCATCAACCGTGTACGCGGTGAACGGAACGGTGTCGCCGGCTGCAGTAGCAGCAGAGGAACAACGCGGGCGTGGAGGCGGAGATGCGTTTTATTTCGTAGCGGCTAGGGTTGGCAGCGCCCCACATATATCTGTGCGGCCGCGCGTGGAGAGACGTGGGCTGAACCCACGTCCAAGTCAGTAGCCCACAATTCGACGTCTCAGATCGTGGCCCTACATGTCAAAGACTCTCCGTTCCTGACCGGCAAAAAGAAGCGCATATGAGTGAGCTCGGCTCGGCTCAATCCCGCAAACCGCGGAGCGTCGTGATGAGGCGAGGCGAGGCGAGGCGAGCGGAGGAGGAGGAGTGCGCGAGGGCATCATCTCTTCTCAAGATGCAATAGCATGAGGGAGAGAATCCCTTATAAACCACTCCAACTCTCCTTCCACTTCCGGGGTGGGACTAAACTTCCCACCACCTTGTCATGCCACCTACATGGGCCCTTGGAGATTAAATCTGAAATTGTCATGTGGGCTCTAGTCCCATCTCATATTGCAACAATCCCCCACCAGATCTCAGGGCCCAGTTTGTCCTTTGTTCCAAACGCTGTTTTGATATAACAGCATCTCAGTGGAGACCGATTAAGGTTGAGCTCCACCTAGACCGAGTAGTTACACTCCTTCACAACTTAACAATGGACTATGCCTTGAATTGTCAGTTTGGCGTCAAGAAGTTTCACCACAAGTCTCACTGATACGAGGCTGCCGAAGGTCGACCCCTCGGGTGGAGCATATTAGTCACACTCCTGGCCTGTTCATGAGCTTGCTAGAGATCACCCCAATCTCATAGACTGTGACCAGTGATCGGGCTCATATAGGTGTGTTCCTCCAAAGATCGCTCAGAGGGATAGCATCTTGCTTATGCATATAAGCCTTGGAACACATTAAGACAGTAGTCATCCTTCCATACAGTTCCGAGAGTAATGCATCTCCGACGGAGTGGGTTAGTAAAGTTACTCTCCTCGGTTCACCACCGGCTTGTTTTCCTGTGTCCTACTTCACGGGATCTCCGATCACATAGGTTGGGTTACTACCATGGCAACTCATGTGGGTCTCATACCCATCTCCCTTGATGCGCTATCTATCACAACACGTGATAGCTCTTTAGTAAAGGGATCTGCCAGATTCTTAGCCGTTTGAATATAATCCAACGCTATCACTCCGGAGTTCCTCGATTTTCTAACAGCTTTCAATCTCATTCTTATGTGTTTGTTGGACTTCATGTTGTCCTTTGAACTCTTCACCTTGACAATAACTGTTTGATTGTCACAGTTCATAAGGATGGCCGGAACATGCTTCTCAACCACTGGCAAGTCCATCAACAGATCTTGAAGCCATTCTGCTTTGCCACCCGATGTGTCTAATGCTGTTAATTCTGCTTCCATTGTCGATCTTGTTAAGATCGTTTGCTTGCAAGACTTCCAGGAAACAACACCACCTCCAAGAGGAAACATATACCCAGCCAGTGGCCTTCATCTCATCAAAGATCAGAGATCCAATTCTCATCACTATACCCTTCAAGTACCGACGGGTATCCAGTATAGTGAAGTCCATAGTTCATAGTACCTTTCAGATAGCACATAACTCTCTCAAGAGCACACCAATGTACATCACCCGGTTTGGAAACAAATCGGCTCAGTTTGCTAATAGCAAATGCGATGTTAGGCCTCGTTGCGCTTGCTAGATACTGGAGTGAACCAACAATCTGAGAGTATCTCAATTGATCTATAGCTGTGCCTTCAGATTTTCGAATCAGCACACTAGAATCATATGGTGTTTGAGATGGTTTGCAGTCCGAATATCCAAAACGACTCAACACCTTCTCAACATAATGGGATTGCAGAAGTGTAATCCCACCCTCATCATCTCTGAATAGCTTGATGTTCAAGATAACGTCAGCCACTCCAAGGTCCTTCATCTCAAAGTTCTGAGATAGGAAAGACTTAACCTCCTCGATCAACTTGAGATTAGTCCCGAATATCGGTATGTCATCAACATACAAACACAAAGATAACTCCTTCACCCCCACCATAGCGATAGTATACACATTTGTCGGCCTCATTAACAACAAAGCCAACAGATGTCAACGTTTCATTAAACTTGTCATACCATTGCTTAGGCGCTTGTCTCAGGCCATACAAAGATTTCACTAACTTACACACCTTTCCTTCCTGACCATCCATCACAAAGCCGTCAGGCTGTTGCATATAGATTTCCTCCTTTAGCTCTCCGTTCAGGAAAGCCGTCTTAATATCCATCTGATGAATGAGAAGACCATGCGAGGCCGCCAACGAGAGTAATATTCGAATGGCGGTCAGTCTGGCCACAGGTGAATAAGTGTCGAAGAAATCTTCTTCTTCTTTCTGGGCGTAGCCCTTGGCCACAAGCCTAGCCTTGTACTTTTCTATCGTACCGTCGGGCCTAAGCTTCTTCTTGAACACCCACTTGCATCCCAAAGGTTTGAAATCATAAGGACGTTCAGTAAGCTCCCAAGTCCCGTTAGCCACGATGGAATCCATCTCGCTACGGACCGCATCCTTGCGAGAGTCGACCACGGAGATGCATGCGCTTCTGAAATAGAAGTGGGATTATCCTCCACGAGGTATACGAAGAAATCATCACCAAAGGTATTTACAGTCCTTTGTCTCTTGCCCCTACCAAGGTATTCCTCATTATCCTCGTCAGGATTTTCATCATGTGTTTGATTATAATATTCCATCAGAATGGCAGGTTCAGGAGTCTCCTCAGATACCTGTCTAGAAGAGCTTTGTACATCTCTCATGTGGAAAATGTCCTCAAAGAATGTAGCATCTTTAGACTCCATAATTGTACCGACCTTCATGTCAGGTACCTCAGATTTCACTACTAGAAATCTATAGCCAACACTATTCATAGCGTAGCCCAAATTAACACAGTCCACAGTCTTTGGTCCAAGCTTACACTTTTTGGGGATCGACACATTAACTTTCGCCAAGCAGCCCCAGGTACGTAAGTACGAGAGTGCTGTCCTTCTCTTGGTCCACTTCTCGTAAGGAGTGATCTCGTTATCCTTTGTCGGAACTTTATTTAGGACATGACATGACGTCATTATAGCCTCCCCCCACCATGCCTTGGATAAACCCGACGTATCTAACACGGCGTTGACCAAATCAGTTAGAGTACGTTTTTTTCGCTCGGCAACCCCATTTGACTGGGGTGAGTAGGGAGGCATCCTCTCGTGAATAATACCGTGTTCCGCACAAAAGGCATCAAACTCTTTCGAGAAGTACTCTCCACCACGATCTGACCGGACTCGTTTAATTTTCGTTTCAAGTTGATTCTCAACTTCTGCCTTATAGATTTTGAAGTAGTGTAGAGCCTCATCTTTAGTATTTAACATATATACATAGCAATATCTAGTGGAATCATCTATCAAAGTCATGAAATATTTCTTTCCACCTTTAGTCAACACACCATTCATCTCACAAAGATCAGAATGTATGAGTTCCAGCGGCGCCATGTGTCTCTCCTCTGCTGCCTTGTGAGGCTTGCGAGGTTGCTTAGATTGCACACACGAATGGCACTTAGAACCTTTGGCTAAAGTGAAACTCGGGATTAAATTCGATTTTGCTAGCCGCGTCATAACACCGAAACTAATGTGACAAAGACGTGAATGCCAGACTTCAGATTCATTAACACTCAAATGAATATTGTTCATGACTTTATTACATAGATCTGCAAGAGAAAGGCGGAACATGCCTCCGCATTCATAACCCTTTCCAACAAATAGTCCATATTTCGTAACAACTAATTTATTAGACTCGAATACCAACTTAAACCCTTCTCTACATAGAAGGGAGCCACTAACGAGGTTCTTCTTGATGGCGGGGACACGCTGCACGTTCTTCAACAGACGATCCTTCCCGAAGTAAACTTCAGATCGACCGTACCAACACCAAGAACAGAAGCACTCGCGCCATTCCCCATCAAGACGGACCCGTGACTGCGTGGCCTGGTAAGAAGAAAACAATGAAATGTCAGACAAACATGAACACTGCACTGTCGACCAACCATTCGGTGGACGGCCAAACTGAAAATACATCAAATATTTTACCGTACCATTATGATCCACTATCATTGTTGCTCACAATCATATTGACAGACTTGGAGTCCTGCCCTTGCTTCTTATACTTGTTTGGGCACTTGTTGGCCCAATGTTCAAGCGAACCACAAGTAAAGCAGCCCTCATCCTTCTTGTTCTTCTTGAAGGTCTTCTTACCCTTGTTCTTAAAGTCGGCACTGTGTTGGACACCGTTCTTTCCCTTGGGCTTGTGGGAATTGGAGTTCTTCTGAAGCACCATATTGGCCACAGAAGTTCCTTCGACCCCTTTTTCGTGCGAGTCCTTTGCCCTTGAATTCTGCTCAACACTTAGATGGCCAATGACATCCTCCACAGAGAATTCATGCCTCTGATGTTTCAGAGTGGTGGCAAAGTTCCTCCAGGAATTGGGAAGCTTAGCGATTATGCAGCCCGCGACAAACTTGCCCGGTAACTCGCACTTAAGAAGCTCAAGCTCCTTAACAATGCAGATTATCTCATGAGCCTGCTCCAATACAAGACGGTTTTCAACCATCTTGTAATCGTGGAACTGCTCTATAATATAAATCTCGCTCCATGTGTCGGCAGCCCCGAACTTAGATTTGAGCGCCTCCCACAAGTCCTTGGCAGACCACACATCCAAATATGCGTCAACCAGCTTATCTCCAATCACGCATTAACTGCCCGAGGAACACGGCGGTGGCCTCCTTGAACGCCTTCTCCTGTTCAGGAGCGATCGTTCCTGTGGAGTCACACTGGCGACCCGTAACACGTTCATGGCCGTGACCCATTAGGTGGTTTTAGTCCGCCAACGCTAAAGTACGCCCCTCGTAAGCGGTGACGGTTTCTGCATCAAGAAACCAGAATTCAAAAAACTCCTACACAGATTAGGTTTTTGGATTGATAAGAAAATAGGCAGTTTTTCGATTAAATTAATCCATGAAAACATCATGAGCATGACATGGACAGCATTGATAACACACTGATTACGATCTAACAGAGCATGTACTACGCATATAGTAGAAACATCTACGCATATCGCTAGTACTGCTACAACAGAAAGAAACATGAGAGGGATAAACGATGTATACCCTCCAATCGGCCACGCTGCGTTGGTGGCGGTGGCAGCCGCGACATCCTCGACGACCTTCTTGTCGGCCTCTCGCCTTCTCGGCTGCACGGTCGGGCGTCGGTCGACATGGTGCCGACGAAGGTGATGCGACGTAGATGAGCGAAGCGGCGATCGGCGTAGTTGCTACCCAAAACCTAATCGCCCCTCTCCCGCATGTGATTCGGAGAGGCGGGTTTCGGAGGCCTGCTCTCCTGTCCAACCGTGTACACGGTGAACGGACGGAGTCGCCGGCGGCAGAAGAACAGAGGAACAACGCAGGCGTGAGGCGGAGATGCGTTCTATTTCAGTGGCGGCTAGGGTTGGCGCGCCCACATATATATGTGCGGTCAGCGTGGAGAGACATGGGCTGAACCCACGTCCAAGTCGGTAGCCCATGATCCGACATCTCAGATCGTGGCCCTACCTGTCAAAGACTCTCCGTTCCTGACCGGCAAAAAGAAGCGCATAGGAGTGAGCTCGCCTCGGCTCAATCCCGCAAACCGCAGCGCGTCGTGACGAGGCGTGGCGTGGCAGGGCGAGGCGAGCGGAGGAGGAGGAGTGCGCGAGGGCAACATCTCTTCTCAAGATGCAATAGCATGAGGGAGAGAATCCCTTATAAACCACTCCAACTCTCCTTCCACTTCCCGGGTGGGACTAAACTTCCCACCACCTTGTCATGCCACCTACATGGGCCCTTGGAGATTAAATCTGAAATTGTCATATGGGCTCTAGGCCCATATCATATTTCAACAATCCCCCACCAGATCTCAGGGGCCCAGTTTGTCCTTTGTTCCAAACGCTGTTTTGATATACCAGCATCTCAGTGGAGACCGATTAAGGTTGAGATCCACCTAGACCGAGTAGTTACACTCCTTCACAACTGAACAATGGACTATGCCTTGAATTGTCAGTTTGGCGTCAAGAAGTTTCACCACAAGTCTCACTGATACGAGGCTGCCGAAGGCCGACCCCTCGGGTGGAGCATATTAGTCACACTCCTGGCCTGTTCATGAGCTTGCTAGAGATCACCCCAATCTCATAAAATGTGACCAGCAGTCGGGCTCATATAGGTGTGTTCCTCCAAAGATCGCTCTATAGGATAGCATCTTGCTTATGCATATAAGCCTTGGAACACATTAAGACAGTAGTCATCCTTCCATACAGTTTCCGAGAGTATTGGATCTTCGACGGAGTGGGTTAGTAAAGTTACTCTCCTCAGTTAACCACCGGGCTTGTTTTCCTGTGTCCTACTTCACGGGATCTCCGATCACATAGGTTGGGTTACTACCATGGCAACTCATGTGGGTCTCATACACATCTCCCTTGATGCGCTATCTATCAGAACACGTGATAGCCCTTTAGTAAAGGGATCTGCCAGATTCTTAGCCGTTTGAATATAATCCAACGCTATCACTCCGGAGTTCCTGAATTTTCTGACAGCTTTCAATCTCATTCTTATGTGTTTGTTGGAATTCATGTTGTCCTTTGAACTCTTCACCTTGACACTAACTGTTTGCTTGTCAAAGTTCATAAGGATGGCCGGAACAGGCTTCTCAACCACTGGCAATCCATCAACAGATCTCGAAGCCATTCTGCTTCGCCACCCGATGTGTCTAATGCTGTTAATTCTGCTTCCATTGTCGATCTTGTTAAGATTGTTTGCTTGCAAGACTTCCAGGAAACAGCACCACCTCCAAGAGTAAACATATACCCAGTTGTGGCCTTCATCTCATCAGCATCAGAGATCCAATTCTCATCACTATACCCTTCAAGTACCGACGGGTATCCAGTATAGTGAAGTCAAAAGTTCATAGTACCTTTCAGATAGCGCATAACTCTCTCAAGAGCACGCCAATGTACATCACCCGGTTTGGAAACAAATCGGCTCAGTTTGCTAATAGCAAATGCGATGTCAGGCCTCGTTGCGCTCGCTAGATACTGGAGTGAACCAGCAATCTGAGAGTATCTCAATTGATCTATAGTTGTGCTTTTAGACTTTCGAATCAGCACACTAGAATCATATGGTGTTTGAGATGGTTCGCAGTCCGAATATCCAAAACGACTCAACACCTTCTCAACATAATGGGATTGCAGAAGTGTAATCCCACCCTCATCATCTCTCAATAGCTTGATGTTCAAGATAACATCAGCTACTCCAAGGTCCTTCATCTCAAAGTTCTGAGATAGGAAAGACTTAACCTCCTCGATCAACTTGAGATTAGTCCCGAATATCAGTATTTCATCAACATACAAACACAGTATAACTCCTTCGCCCCCACCATAGCGATAGTATACACATTTGTCGGCCTCATTAACAACAAATCCAACAGATGTCAACGTTTCATTAAGCTTTTCATGCCATTGCTTAGGTGCTTGTCTCAGGCCATACAAAGATTTCACCAACTTACACACCTTTCCTTCCTGACCATCCATCACAAAGCCAGCAGGCTGTTGCATATAGATTTCCTCCTTTAGCTCTCCGTTCAGGAAAGCCGTCTTAACATCCATCTGATGAATGAGAAGACAATGCGAGGCCGCCAACAAGAGTAGTATTTGAATGGTGGTCAGTCTGGCCACAGGTGAATAAGTGTCGAAGAAATCTTCTTCTTCTTTCTGGGCGTAGCCCTTGGCCACAAGCCTAGCCTTGTACTTTTCTATCGTACCTTTGGGCCTAAGCTTCTTCTTGAACACCCACTTGCATCCCAAAGGTTTGCAACCATAAGGACGTTCAGTAAGCTCCCAAGTCCCGGTAGCCATGATGGAATCCATCTCGCTATGGACCGCATCCTTCCAAAGAGTCGACACGGAAATGCATACGCACGAAATAGAAGTGGGATTATCCTCCACGAGGTATATGAAGAAATCATCACCAAAGGTCTTTACAGTCCTTTTTCTCTTGCCCCTACCAAGGGATTCCTCATTATCCTCCTCAGGATTTTCATCATGTGTTTGATTATAATATTCCATCGAATGGCAGGTTCTGTGAGTCTCCTCGATTCCCTGTCTAGAAGTGCTTTGTACATCTCTCATGGGGAAAATGTCCTCAAAGAATGTAGCATCTTTAGACTCCATAATTGTACCGACCTTCATGTCAGGTACCTCAGATTTCACTACTAGAAATCTATAGCCAACACTATTCATAGCGTAGCTCAAATTAACACAGTCCACAGTCTTTGGTCCAAGCTTACGCTTTTTGGGGATCGGCACATTAACTTTCGCCAAGCAGCCCTAGGTACGTAAGTACGAGAGTGTTGTCCTTCTCTTGGTCCACTTCTCGTAAGGAGTGATCTCGTTATCCTTTGTCGGAACTTTATTCAGGACATGACATGACGTCATTATAGCCTCCCCCCACCATGCCTTGGATAAACTCGACGTATCTAACATGGCGTTAACCAAATCAGTTAGAGTACGGTTTTTCCGCTCGGCAACCCCATTTGACTGGGGTGAGTAGGGAGGCGTCCTCTCGTGAATAATACCGTGTTCCGCACAAAAGGCATCAAACTCTTTCGAGAAGTACTCTCCACCATGATCTGACCGGACTTCTTAATTTTCTTTTCAAGTTGATTCTCAATTTCTGCCTTATACATTTTGAAGTAGTGTAGAGCCGCATCTTTAGTATTTAACAGATACACATAGCAATATCTAGTGGAATCATCTATCAAAGTCCTGAAATATTTCTTTCCACCTTTAGTCAACACACCATTCATCTCACAAAGATCAGAATGTATGAGTTCCAGTGGCGCCAAGTGTCTCTCCTCTACTGCCTTGTGAGGCTTGTGAGGTTTCTTAGATTGCACACACGAATGACACTTAGAACCTTTGGCTAAAGTGAAACTCGGGATTAAATTCGATTTTGCTAGCCGCGTCATAACACCGAAACTAATGTGACAAAGACGTGAATGCCAGACTTCAGATTCATTAACACTCAAATGAATATTGTTCACGACTTTATTACATAGATCTGCAAGAGAAAGGCGGAACATGCCTCCGCATTCATAAACCTTTCCCACACACATGAACACCTGCACCTGTATCGACCCACCAATCGGTGGACGGCCAAACTGAAAATACAGCAAATAAATTACCGTACCCAGATGCACCACTCTCATTGTTGCTCACAATCATATTGACAGACTTGGAGTCCTGCCCTTGCTTCTTATACTTGTTTGGGCACTTGTTGTCCCAATGTTCAAGCGAACCACAAGTAAAGCAACGCTCATCCTTCTTGTTCTTCTTGAAGGTCTTCTTACCCTTCTTCTTAAAGTCGGCACTCTGTTGGATACCATTCTTTCCCTTGGTCTTGTGGGAATTCGAGTTCTTCTGATGCACCATATTGGCCACAGAAGTTCCTTCGACCCCTTTTCTGTGCGAGTCCTTTGCCCTTGAATTCTGCTCAACACTCAGATGGCCAATGACATCCTCCATAGAGAATTCACGCCTCTGATGTTTCAAAGCGGTGGCAAATTTCCTCCAGGAATTGGGAAGCTTAGCGGTTATGCAGCCCGTGACAAACTTGCCCGGTAGCTCGCACTTAAGAAGCTCAAGCTCCTTAACAATGCATATTATCTCATGAGCCTGCAACAATACAGGACGGTTTTAAACCATCTTGTAATCGTGGAACTGCTCAATAATATACATCTCGCTCCCTGCGTCGGCAGCCCCGAACTTAGATTCAAGCGCCTCCCACAAGTCCTTGGCAGACCACACATGCAAATATGCGTCAACCAGCTTATCTCCAATCACGCTCAGAACTGCCCCGAGGAACACGACAGTGGCCTCCTTGAATGCCTTCTCCGCTCAGAGCGATCGTTCCTGTGGGAGTCACACCGCGACCAGAACATGTTCATGGCCGTGAGCCATAAGGTGGTTTTAGTCTGCTAACGCTTAAAGTATGTCCTCAGAACGATGACGGTTTCAAAGGCAAAGCAACACCAAAATTCGAAAAACTCCTACACAGATTAGGTTTTTGGATTGATAAGAAAATAAGCAGTTTTTTGATTAAATTAATCCATGAATAAATCATGAGCATGACATGGACAACATTGATAACACACTGATTACGATCTAACAGAGCATGTACTACGCATATAGTAGAAACGCCTACGCATATCGCTAGTACTGCTACAACAGAAAGAAACATGAGAGTGTTAAACGATGTATACCCTCCAATCGGCCACGCGGCGGTGGTGGCGGTGGCAGCAGCCGCGGCATCCTCGGCGGCCTTCTTGTCGGCCCCTACCTTCTCAGCAGTGGCACGGTCGGCGGCGGTCGACATGGTGATGACGAAGGTGATGCAGACGTAGATGAACAGAAGCGAGCACTCGCGTAGTCGCTACCCAAAAACCTAATCGCCCCTCTCCCATACAGGATCCGGAGAGGCGGGGTTTCGGAGGCCTGCTCTCCCGTTAACCGTGTACACGGTGAACGAGACGGAGTCGCCGGCGGCAGCAGCAGCAGAGGAACAACGCGGGCGTGGAGGCGGAGATGCGTTCTATTTCGTAGCGGCTAGGGTTGGCAGCGCCCCACATATATATGTGCGGCACACAGGAGAGACGTGGGCTGAACCCACGTCCAAGTCGGTAGCCCACAATCTGACGTCTCAGAGCGTGGCCCTACCTGTCAAAGACTCTCCGTTCCTGACCGGCAAAAAGAAGCGCATAGGAGTGAGCTCGGCTCGGCTCAATCCCGCAAACCGTGGTGCATCGTGATGAGGCGTGGCGTGGCGTGGCGAGGCGAGCGGAGGAGGAGGAGGAGTGCGCGAGGGCATCATCTCTTCTCAAGCTCCAACAGCATGAGGGAGAGAATCCCTTATAAACCACTCCAACTCTCCTTCCACTTACGGGGTGGGACTAAACTTCCCACCACCTTGTCATGCCACCTACATGGGCCCTTGGAGATTAAATCTGAAATTGTCATATGGGCTCTAGGCCCATCTCATATTTCCACAATCCCCCACCAGATCTCAGGGGCCCAGTTTGTCCTTTGTTCCAAACGCTTTTTTGATACGAAGAACAAACCGACCAAAACCCACTTCTGGAGGACTGTCCGGAGAGGAAGAAGCAACAAACTCACTTCATACTAGCATCGAAAGACAAGAAGGCAGTGTACCAGCATCTCAGTGGAGACCGATTAACGTTGAGCTCCACCTAGACCGAGTAGTTACACTCCTTCACAACTGAACAATGGACTATGCCTTGAATTGTCAGTTTGGCATCAAGAAGTTTCACCAAAAGTCTCACTGATACGAGGCTGCCGAAGGCCGACCCCTCGGGTGGAGCATATTAGTCACACTCCTGGCCTGTTCATGAGCTTGCTAGAGATCACCCCAATCTCAAGACTGTGACCAGCAGTCGGGCTCATATAGGTGTGTTCCTCCAAAGATTGCTCTGCAGGATAGCATCTTGCTTATGCATATAAGCCTTGGGACACATTAAGACAGTAGTCATCCTTCCATACAGTTTCCAAGAGTATTGCATCTCCGACGGAGTGGGTTAGTAAAGTTACTCTCCTCAGTTCACCACTGGCTTGTTTTCCCAGGTCCTACTTCACGGGATCTCCGATCACATAGGTTGGGTTACTACCATGGCAACTCATGTGGGTCTCATACCCATCTCCCTTGATGCGCTATCTATCACAACACGTGATAGCCCTTTAGTAAAGGGATCTGCCAGATTCTTAGCCTTTTGAATATAATCCAACGCTATCACTCCGGAGTTCCTCTATTTTCTGACAGCTTTCAATCTCATTCTTATGTGTTTGTTGGACTTCATGTTGTCCTTTGAACTCTTCACCTTGACAATAACTGTTTGATTGTCACAGTTCATAAGGGTGGCCTGAACAGGCTTCTCAACCACTGGCAAGTCCATCAACATATCTCGAAGCCATTCTGCTTCGCCACCCGATGTGTCTAATGCTGTTAATTCTGCTTCCATTGTCGATCTTGTTAAGATCGTTTGCTTGCAAGACTTCCAAGAAACAGCAGCACCTCTAAGAGTAAACATATACCCAGTTGTGGAATTCATCTCATGAGCATCAGAGATCCAATTCGCATCACTATACCCTTGAAGTACCGACGGGTATCCAGTATAGTGAAGTCCATAGTTCATAGTACCTTTCAGATATCGCATAACTCTCTCAAGAGCACGCCAATGTACATCACCCGGTTTGGAAACAAATCGGCTCAGTTTGCTAATAGCAAATGCGATGTCAGGCCTCGTTGCGCTCGCTAGATACTGGAGTGAACCAACAATCTGAGAGTATCTCAATTGATCTATAGCTGTGCCTTTAGACTTTCAAATCAGCACACTAGAATCATATGGTGTTTGAGATGGTTTGCAGTCCGAATACCCAAAACGATTCAACACCTTCTCAACATAATGGGATTGCAGAAGTGTAATCCCACCCTCATCATCTCTCAATAGCTTGATGTTCAAGATAACATCAGCCACTCCAAGGTCCTTCATCTCAAAGTTCTGAGACAGGAAAGACTTAACCTCCTCGATCAACTTGAGAACTGCCCCGAGGAACACGACAGTGGCCTCCTTGAACGCCTTCTCCTGTTCAGGAGCGATCGTTCCTGTGGGAGTCACACCGGCGACCCAGAACACGTTCATGGCCGTGAGCCATAAGGTGGTTTTAGTCTGCCAACGGCAAAGTACGCCCCCATAAACGGTGACGGTTTCATGCAGCAAAGAAGAAACCAGAATTCGAACAACTCCTACACAGATTAGGTTTTTGGATTGATAAGAAAATAGGCAGTTTTTCGATTAAATTAATCCATGAATAAATCATGAGCATGACATGGACAGCATTGATAATGCACTGATTACGATCTAACAGAGCATGTACTACGCATATAGTATAAACATCTACGCATATCGCTAGTACTGCTACAACAGAAAGAAACATAAGAGGGATAAACGATGTATACCCTCCAATCGGCCACATGGCGGTGGTGGCGGTGGCAGCAGCCGCGACATCCTCGGCGGCCTTCTTGTCGGCCTCTGCCTTCTCAGCGGCGGCACGGTCGGCGTCGGTCGACTTGGTGATGACGAAGGTGATGCGGACGTAGATGAACGAAGCGTTAGCAACAGCGTAGTCGCTACCCAAAAACCTAATCGCCCCTCTCCCGTACAGGATCCAGAGAGGCGGGGTTTCGTAGGCCTGCTCTCCCGTCGATCGTGTACGCGGTGAACGGG
The DNA here is from genome assembly GCA_021605145.1 of Aegilops bicornis. Classification (NCBI taxonomy): domain Eukaryota; kingdom Viridiplantae; phylum Streptophyta; class Magnoliopsida; order Poales; family Poaceae; genus Aegilops; species Aegilops bicornis. Next base: position 157,724,406 of record CM038670.1, on the reverse strand, counting down.
ACGGATTCGCCGGCGGCAGCAGCAGCAGAGGAACAACGCGGGCGTGGAGGCGGAGATGCGTTCTGTTTTGTAGAGGCTAGGGTTGGCAGCACCCCACATATATATGTGCGGCCGCGCGTGGAGAGACGTGGGCTGAACCCACGTCCAAGTCGGTAGCCCATGATCCGACGTCTCAGATCGTGGCCCAACCTGTCAAAGACTCTCCGCCTCGACCGCAAAAGAAGCGCATAGGAGTGAGCTCGGCTCGGCTCAATCTCGCAAACCGTGGCGCGTCGTGACGAGGCGTGGCGTGGCGTGGCGAGGCGAGCGGAGGAGGAGGAGTGCGCGAGGGCATCATCTCTTCTCAAGCTCCAATAGCATGAGGGAGAGAATCCCTTATAAACCACTCCAACTCTCCTTCCACTTCCGGGGTGGGACTAAACTTCCCACCACCTTGCCATGCCACCTACATGGGCCCTTGGAGATTAAATCTGAAATTGTCATATGGGCTCTAGGCCCATCTCATATTTCCACAATCCCCCACCAGATCTCAGGGGCCCAGTTTGTCCTTTGTTCCAAACACTTTTTTGATATACCAGCATCTCAGTGGAGACCGATTAACGTAGAGCTCCACCTAGACCGAGTAGTTACACTCCTTCACAACTGAACAATGGACTATGCCTTGAATTGTCAGTTTGGCATCAAGAAGTTTCACCACAAGTCTCACTGATACGAGGCTGCCGAAGGCCGACCCCTCGGGTGGAGCATATTAGTCACACTCATGGCCTATTCATGAGCTTGCTAGAGATCACCCCGATCTCATAGACTGTGACCAGCAGTCGGGCTCATATAGGTGTGTTCCTCCAAAGATTAGTATGGTGGTCAGTCTGGCCACAGGTGAATAAGTGTCGAAGAAATCTTCTTCTTCTTTCTGGGCATAGCCCTTGGCCACAAGCCTAGCCTTGTACTTTTCTATCGTACCGTCGGGCCTTAGCTTCTTCTTGAACACCCACTTGCATCCCAAAGGTTTGCAACCATAAGCACGTTCAGTAAGCTCCCAAGTCCTGTTAGCCATGATGGAATCCATCTCGCTACGGACCTTGAATTCTGCTCAACACTGAGATGGCCAATGACATCCTCCATAGATAATTCACGCCTCTGATGTTATAGAGTGTTCCTCCAAAGATCGCTCAGTAGGATAGCATCTTGCTTATGCATATAAGCCTTGGAACACATTAAGACAATAGTCATCCTTCCATACAGTTTCCGAGAGTATTGCATCTCCGACAGAGTGGGTTAGTAAAGTTACTCTCCTCGGTTCACCACCGGCTTGTTTTCCTGTGTCCTACTTCACGGGATCTCCGATCACATAGGTTGGGTTACTACCATGGCAACTCATGTGGGTCTCATACCCATCTCCCTTGATGCGCTATCTATCACAACACGTGATAGCCCTTTAGTAAAGGGATCTGCCAGATTCTTAGCCGTTTGAAAATAATCCAACGCGATCACTCCGGAGTTCCTCAATTTTCTGACAGCTTCCAATCTCATTCTTATGTGTTTGTTGGACTTCATGTTGTCCTTTGAACTCTTCAACTTGACAATAACTGTTTGATTGTCACAGTTCATAAGGATGGCCGTAATGGCTTCTCAACCAATCGGCAAGTCCATCAACAGATCTCGAAGCCGTTCTGCCAGCCACCCGATGTGTCTAATGCTGTTAATTCTGCTTCCATTGTCGATCTTGTTAAGATCGTTTGCTTTGCAAGACTTCCACGAAACAACACCACCTCCAAGAGTAAACATATACCTGGGCCAGGCTTTCATCTCATCAGCATCAGAGATCCAATTCGCATCACTATACCCTTCAAGTACCGACGGGTATCCAGTATAGTGAAGTCCATAGTTCATAGTACCTTTCAGATAGCGCATAACTCTCTCAAGAGCACGCCAATGTACATCACCCGGTTTGGAAACAAATCGGCTCAGTTTGCTAATAGCAAATGCGATGTCAGGCCTCGTTGCGCTCGCTAGATACTGGAGTGAACCAACAATCTGAGAGTATCTCAATTGATCTATAGCTGTGCCTTTAGACTTTCGAATCAGCACACTAGAATCATATGGTGTTTGAGATGGTTTGTAGTCCGAATACCCAAAACGACTCAACACCTTCTCAACATAATGGGATTGCAGAAGTGTAATCCCACCCTCATCATCTCTCAATAGCTTGATGTTCAAGATAACATCAGCCACTCCAAGGTCCTTCATCTCAAAGTTCCGAGATAGGAAAGACTTAACCTCCTCGATCAACTTGAGATTAGTCCGAATATCAAGATGTCATCAACATACAAACACAGTATAACTCCTTCGCCCCCACCATAGCGATAGTATACACATTTGTCGGCTTCATTAACAACAAAGCCAACAGATGTCAACGTTTCATTAAACTTGTCATGCCATTGCTTAGGCGCTTGTGTCAGGCCATACAAAGATTTCACCAACTTACACACCTTTCCTTCCCAACCATCTGTCACAAAGCCGTCAGGCTGTTGCATATAGATTTCCTCCTTTAGCTCTCCGTTCAGGAAAGCCGTCTTAACATCCATCTGATGAATGAGAAGACCATGCGAGGCCGCCAACGAGAGTAATATTCGAATGGTGGTCATTCGCCGCGGTGAATAAGTGTCGAAGAAATCTTCTTCTTCTTTCTGGGCGTAGCCCTTGGCCACAAGCCTAGCCTTGTACTTTTCTATCGTATCGTCGGGCCTAAGCTTCTTCTTGAACACCCACTTGCATCCCAAAGGTTTGCAACCGTAAGGACGTTCAGTAAGCCCCCAAGTCCCGTTAGCCATGATGGAATCCATCTCGCTACGGCCCTTGAATTCTTCTCAACACTCAGATGACCAATGACATCCTCCACAGAGAATTCACGCCTCTGATGTTTCAGAGTGGTGACAAAGTTCCTCCAGGAATTGGGAAGCTTAGCGATTGTGCAGCCCGCGACAAACTTGCCCGGTAACTCGCACTTAAGAAGCTCAAGCTCCTTAACAATGCATATTATCTCATGAGCCTGCTCCAATACAGGACGGTTTTCAACCATCTTGTAATCATGGAACTGCTCTATAATATACATCTCGCTCCTCGCCGGCAGCCCAGTAACTTAGATTCGAGCGCCTCCCACAAGTCCTTGGCAGACCGCACATGCAAATATGCGCCAACCAGCTTATCTCCAATCACGCTCGTAACTGTCCCGAGGAACACAACGGTGGCCTCCTTGAACGCCTTTCTCCTGTTAAGGAGCGATCGTTCTGTGGGAGTCACACCGGCGACAGAACACGTTCATGGCCGTGAGCCATAAGGTGGTTTTAGTCTGCCAACGCTTAAAGTACGTCCCTCAGAACGGTGACGGTTTCGTGCAAAGAAGAAAAAACCAGAATTCAAAAACTCCTACAGATTAGGTTTTTGGATTGATAAGAAAATAGGCAGTTTTTTGATTAAATTAATCCATGAATAAATCATGAGCATGACATGGACAACATTGATAACACACTGATTATGATCTAATAGAGCATGTACTACCCATATAGTAGAAACATCTACGCATATCGCTAGTACTGCTACAACAGAAAGAAACATGAGAGGGATAAACGATGAATACCCTCCAATCGGCCACGCGGCGGTGGCAGCAGCCGCAGCATCGTCGGCGGCTTTCTTGTCGGCCTCTGCCTTCTCAGCGGCGGCACGGTCGGCGTCGGTCGACATGGTGATGACGAAGGTGATGCAGACGGAGATGAACAGAAGCGAGCAGTCGCGTAGTCACTACCCAAAAATCTAATCGCCCCTCTCCCGTATAGGATCCGGAGAGGCGGGGTTTCAGAGGCCTGCTCTCCCGTCAACCGTGTACGCGGTGAATGGAACGGAGTCGCCGGCGGCAGCTTCAGCAGAGGAACAACGTGGGCGTGGAGGCGGAGATGCGTTCTGTTTCATAGCGGCTAGGGTTGGCAGCGGCCCACATATATGTGCGTCACACAGGAGAGACGTGGGCTGAACCCACGTCCAAGTCGGTAGCCCACGATCCGACGTCTCAGATCATGGCCCTACCTGTCAAAGACTCTCCGTTCCTGACCGACAAAAATAAGCGCATAGGAGTGAGCTCGGCTCTGCTCAATCCCGCAAACCGCGGCGCGTCATGACGAGGCGTGGCGTGGCGAGGCGAGCGGAGGAGGAGGAGTGCGCGAGGGCATCATCTCTTCTCAAGCTCCAATAGCATGAGGGAGAGAATCCCTTATAAACCACTCAAACTCTCCTTCCACTTTCAGGGTGGGACTAAACTTCCCACCACCTTGTCATGCCACCTACATGGGCCCTTAGAGATCAAATCTGAAATTGTCATATGGGCTCTAGGCCCATCTCATATTTCAACAATCCCCACCAGATCTCGGGGCCCAGCTTGTCCTTTGTTCCAAACGCTGCTTTGATATACCAAAGCATCTCGGAGACTGATTAAGGTGGAGCTCCACCTAGACCGAGTAGTTACACTCCTTCACAATCGAACAATGGACTATGCCTTGAATTGTCGGGCTTACGCCAAGAAGTTTCACCACAAGTCTCACTGACACGAGGCTGTCAAGGCCGACCCCTCGGGTGGAGCATATTAGTCACACTCATGGCCTGTTCATGAGCTTGCTAGAGATCACCCCAATCTCATAGATCGTGACCAGCAATCGGGCTCATATAGGTGTGTTCCTCCAAAGATCGCTCAGAGGATAGCATCTTGCTTATGCATATAAGCCTTGGAACACATTAAGACAGAGTCATCCTTCCATACTGCTTCCGAGAGTACTGCATCTCCGACGGAGTGGGTTAGTAAAGTTACTCTCCTCAGTTCACCACCGTCTTGTTTTCCTGTGTCCTACTTCACGGGATCTCCGATCACATAGGTTGGGTTACTACCATGGCAACTCATGTGGGTCTCATACCCATCTCCCTTGATGCGCTATCTATCACAACACGTGATAGCCCTTTAGTAAAGGGATCTTGATTCTTAGCCGTTTGAATATAATCCAACGCTATCACTCCAGAGTTCCTCAATTTTCTGACAACTTTCAATCTCATTCTTATGTGTTTGTTGGACTTCATGTTGTCCTTTGAACTCTTCACCTTGAATAACTGTTTGATTGTTACAGTTCATAAGGATGGACGAAAGAGGCTTCTCAACCACTGGCAAGTCCAGCAACAGATCTCGAAGCCATTCTGCTTCGCCACCCGATGTGTCTAATGTTGTTAAGTCTGCTTCCATTGTCGATCTTGGTAAGATCGTTTGCTTGCAAGACTTCGAGGAAACAGCACCACCTCCAAGAGTAAACATATACCCAGTTGTGGCCTTCATCTCATCAGCATCATAGATCCAATTCGCATCACTATACCCTTCAAGTACCGACGGGTATTCAGTATAGTGAAGTCCATAGTTCATAGTACCTTTCAGATAGCGCATAACTCCCTCAAGAGCACGCCAATGTACATCACCCAGTTTGGAAACAAATCGGCTCAGTTTGCTAATAGCAAATGCGATGTTAGGCCTCGTTGCGCTCGCTAGATACTGTAGTGAACCAACAATCTGAGAGTATCTCAATTGATCTATAGCTGTGCCTTTAGACTTTCGAATCAGCACACTAGAATCATATGGTGTTTGAGATGGTTTGCAGTCCGAATACCCAAAACGACTCAACACCTTCTCAACATAATGGGATTGCGTATGTAATCCCACCCTCATCATCTCTCAATAGCTTGATGTTCAAGATAACATCAGCCACTCCAAGGTCCTTCATCTCAAAGTTCTGAGATAGGAAAGACTTAACCTCCTCGATCAACTTGAGATTAGTCCCGAATATCAGTATGGCATCAACATACAAACACAGTAACTCCTTCGCCCCCACCATAGCGATAGTATACACATTTGTCGGCCTCATTAACAACAAAGCCAACAGATGTCAACATTTCATTAAACTTGTCATGCCATTGCTTAGGCGCTTGTCTCAGGCCATACAAAGATTTCACCAACTTACACACCTTTCCTTTCTGACCATCCATCACAAAGCCGCCAGGCTGTTGCATTTAGATTTCCTCGTTTAGCTCTACGTTCAGGAAAGCCGTCTTAACATGCATCTGATGAATGAGAAGACCATCCGAGGACGCCAACGAGAGTAATATTCGAATGGTGGTCAGTCTGGCCACAGGTGAATAAGTGTCGAAGAAATCTTCTTCTTCTTTCTGGGCGTAGCCCTTGGCCACAAGCCTAGCCTTGTACTTTTCTATCGTACCGTCAGGCCTAAGCTTCTTCTTGAACACCCACTTGCATCCCAAAGGTTTGCAACCATAAGGACGTTCAGTAAGCTCCCAAGTCCCGTTAGCCATGATGGAATCCATCTCGCTACGGCCCTGAATTCTGCTCAACAATCAGATGGCCAATGACATCCTCCACAGAGAATTCACGCCTCTGATGTTTCAGAGTGGTGGCAAAGTTCCTCCAGGAATTGGGAAGCTTAGCGATTATCCAGCCCGCGACAAACTTGCCCGGTAACTCGCACTTAAGAAGCTCAAGCTCCTTAACAATGCATATTATCTCATGAGCCTGCTCCAATACAGGACGGTTTTCAACCATCTTGTAATTGTGGAACTGCTCTATAATATACATCTCGCTCCTTGCGTCGGCAGCCCCGAACTTAGATTCGAGCGCCTCCCACAAGTCCTTGGCAGACCGCACATGCAAATATGCATCAACCAGCTTATCTCCAATCACGCTCAGAACTGCCCCGAGGAACACGACAGTGGCCTCCTTGAACGCCTTCTCCTGTTTAGGAGCGATCGTTCTTGTGGGAGTCACACCGGCGACCCAGAACACGTTCATGGCCGTGAGCCATAAGGTGGTTTTAGTCTGCCAACGCTAAAGCACGCCCCGTAAACGGGCGACGGTTTGGGTCTGACCATAAAACTAGAATTCGAAAAACTCCTACATAGATTAGGTTTTTGGATTGATAAGAAAATAGGCAGTTTTTTGATTAAATTAATCCATGAATAAATCATGAGCATGACATGGACAACATTGATAACACTGATTACGATCTAACAGAGCATGTACTACGCATATAATAGAAACATCTACGCATATCGCTAGTACTGCTACAACAGAAAGAAACATGAGAGGGATAAACGATGTATACCCTCCAATCGGCCACGCGGCGGTGGCAGCAGCCGCGGCATCCTCGGCGGCTTTCTTGTCGGCCTCTGCCTTCTTAGCGGCGGCAAAGTCGGCGTCGGTCTACATGGTGATGACGAAGGTGATGCGGACGGAGATGAACAGAAGCGAGCAGTCGCGTAGTCGCTACCCAAAAACCTAATCGCCCCTCTCCCATACAGGATCTGGAGAGGCGGGGTTTCGGAGGCCCGCTCTCCCGTCAACCGTGTACGCGGTGAACGGGACGTTGTCGCCGGCGGCAGCAGCAGCAGAGGAACAACGCGGGCGTGGAGGCGGATATGCGTTTTTTTGGTAGCGGCTAGGGTTGGCAGCACCCCGCATATATATGTGCGGCCGCGCGTGGAGAGACGTGGGCTGAACCCACGTCCAAGTCGGCAGCCCACGATCCGACGTCTCATATCGTGGCCCTACCTGTCAAAGACTCTCCGTTCCTGACCGGCAAAAAGAAGCGCATAGGAGTGAGCTCGGCTCGGCTCAATCCCACAAACCGCGTCGGAGGAGGAGGATTGCGCGAGGGCATCATCTCTTCTCAAGCTCCAATAGCATGAGGGAGAGAATCCCTTATAAACCACTCCAACTCTCATTCCACTTCCGGGGTGGGACTAAACTTCCCACCACCTTATCATTCCACCTACATGGGCCCTTGAAGATTAAACCTGAAATTGTCATGGGCTCTAGGCCCATCTCATATTTCAACACATACTATGTCACGAAGCACCTTGTTGAGAGGGGAGAAGGCAAGTATCTTCTCATCTGTGTGTCCCTAAAAAGAACATAACAGTATACTACTCCCTCCGTTCCTAAATAATTGTCTTTCTAGAGATATCAACAAGTGACTACATACGGAGCAAAATGAGTGAATCTACACTCTAAAACATGTCTACATACATCCGTATGTTGTAGTCCATTTGAGGTGGCTAGAAAGACAATTATTTGGGAACGGAGGGAGTAGCATGCATGCATGATCTCGCATAATCGAAGGTCATGCGCTTTGCCACTGACTGGGTATATTACACACAAACATTAATTTTCTTTTCTTCGGTACACACTTTTCATCAATAAAATTATGAATTATGTAATTCACGTACTGTTTTAAAAAACAAAAATACCATGCCCCTTTGTCTTCTTTATTAATGATGTACATGATTTGTGTTGTTGTACTTACGGTTGTTACAATATAGTACTGGTTATATCACATGCCATTTGTATTTTACTATATTGGTTGTTGTCTATGTTCATATTGTTACATAAAGGCACCGGACTTCAATTATGAGACCCCCTATAAAATTCCTATTGGTACATACTATTATTAGAGTGCCCATGTGTGTGTGTTTTTGAGAACAGAGGCTGAGAACGAGGACGCTGCAGGCTGAGAACGAGGCCATAGCTTTCTTTATCCATGATTAGGCCATAATTGGGTGAGCCATCAGTTTCTTGACGATGACTTGGTTGTCCGTCTCTTAGAGCCACTTGGCCATTAAATTATCCGGCCCATGTGTTGTACAGAAACAGATTGTGACATTGATTGAAATGTTGTCCTATTTCTTTTTCTTTTGAAACAGAAATGTTGTCCTATTTCGATGTGTTGGTTGTGATGCATTGTGACAAACACTGACGTCCAACATGTGTTGCCAAGGAAAATTTCACAAGGTATCAAAGTAGCATGGTTTGCCCTATTATGTGGCTTCGGGGCAGTGTGTTTACCATAGTAAATCATTGGTTCACTCCAACAAAAGTTTCCCAGCCTTCGTGAGAAAAGAGATCGAGGAAATGCCATAAAAGCGTTGAGCATCTTTTGCGGAGAAACTTTCAATCTATTCGTCTTTAGTTATGGTAGTACAAAAAAATACCAAGGGTAATAAAAATTACAACCAGGTCCGTGGACCACCTAGCGATGACTACAAACACTAGAGCGAGCTGAAGTTGTGCCACCATCATCGCCCCTCCCTTGCTGGAGCTGGGCAAACCTTGTTGTAATAAACAGTCGGGAAATCGTCGTGCTAAGGTCTCGTAGGACCAACGCATCATAGCAGCAACCATCGCTGTTGAAGAAAGTCGTAGATTGGAAGAATCAAACCTGTAAACACCCAAATAAAGACGAATACACCGGATCCAAACAGATCCATCGAAGACCAGCACTGATCGAATCCCGCGAGATCTGGCGGAGGCACACCTCCACACGCCCTATGACGATGTTAGACGCATACTTAGGACGAGGATAGAACGTGGGAGACACTATTCCTACTGAGGGACATCGCCGTCGCCACACAACTAAAACCATGACGCTGAACCTAACAAGAATAAGAACGGGGTCCCTCTCGTCGGCGGGGGGTGATGAAGTCATGTACCTAGGGTAGGGTCATGAACTTGTCTAAGATACCCTCCCCAAGGACATCTCTTAAAGAAAACACCTTCCAGTCGACCTGGAATGATTCCACTCGACGGACCTGAAGACACTCGACCACCAGTCAACCACTCGACCGCCAGAAGATCTACGGTCGATGCGCATAAGCGGTCGGTCATTAAGTGGCTTTATGGTCATCATAGCACTTTATATGAGACGTTACCAAGAACTCCCTCTCTTAATGTACCTTAATCCCTACATAATCGAGGGCTGGAGGGTGCAGCGAACTCTATATAAGCCACCCTCCTCGGTGTAAAGGGTTCGCACTTCGTAACTCATACGCACATAATACGATCGACCGCCTCGGGCTCCGAGACGAGGGCTGTTACTTCCTTCGAGAAGGGCCTGAACTCGTAAACATCTTGCGTATACAACTACTCCATAGCTAGGATCTTGCCTCCATATCCACCCCCATTCTACCGCCGACTTAGAACCACGACGATTGGCGCCCACTGCGGGGCAGGCGTCTTAGCGACTTGTTGGAGAAGTTGCAGTTTTTCCGATCCCATTCATCATGGTTTCAGGTGGAGTTTTGGTTGAGGGCCGCGAGATCCGTCTCGGTGCGCTCACGTTCATCGCCGACGACTCCGCTTGGTTGCAGGAGGCTCCACTCGACGTCGGCGCACTCCCCGTCCGCGGGGCAACACACTTTCGCGTGTGCGTCCGTGGCGTCCTCCTGCGGCAGCCGTTGACCCAGTATCGGCCGGCTCTTGTGCCGTCCTCCTTCCCAGTCTCTCGCCGACGCAAGCGCTCCGGTCGGCCGAGGCTTCAGCGGTGGGTGAGGCATGCGGTGGCCCGCCAGTTGGCCACCCCTCAAGTCGCGGCAATCGAGCCCGACGAATCTCTCTATGACCCGTTCGATCTGTCGACTGGCTCCGCAGGGACTGCATCCGAGTGCGATAGTAGTGATCCAGCGGCGGAGGTTCTGATGGTCGACGGACCACGCAGTCCTCCTGGTTTCCCCTGCGCCGGCCGAGGCGTTGGCGTAGGCGAGCCGGCGCAGGCTCACGAAGAGTACCAACCCGAGCCCCTCACTTCGCTGCAGAGGGAGGAGCTTCGCCGCCGGAACATGGATGCGCTTCACACTCCTATCGTTGGAGAAACCCCCGAGGCCCGTGCCTTAGAAGATGCGCGTTTGGCCAATCTTATTGAGCGCACTCGACCGAAAATCTCCAAATGAGTGCTCGATTTAACGAGCGCAACAACGTGTCCCGTCGTCCAGTCGACGTCAACTCTTTCCACAACCGACTCAGGTATACCGAACTCCCATTCAGAATCTAGCAGCTGCAGCCCGTATAGCAGAGTCCATTCAGCCATCCCAGTCGGAGGCCGTCAGAGGCTTACTCCAGATCAGAGATTTGCTCCGGGCAGCAGGAGATCAAAATTTAGTCAGTATCGCAGTCGGAACAGGATTCACAAAGCAGATCTGCTGCGAATCTGATCCGATCGGCACATAGCCCAAGATCGCCCCGAGGCGTGAGGGACATGGAGGCCGGCGTGATCAAGATGAGGACCGATTCGATCGTGATGATCGACGCCGAGTGCCCACTCCTCCCTAAGGGGTGGGTCATATGCGCCTCGACAAAGAAGATGACAGACGCCAAAGACGGTGTTGGGCGAAGGATTCCATTCGACCCTGTGGAACCGTGCTTTGATGCGAGATCTGTCATCGTTCAAGGTCCGGTCGACAGAACAGAGCTAACCGAGAAGGCCATGATGTAAATGCGCCCATCGCCAGCAGAGTACACGCCTCAGACCGGAGTGTTTTAGCAGAGCCATCAGAGCCGCGGTGATTCCTCCCAACTTCAGGTTGGCGACTGGAGTCAGTAAGTTCACTGGTGAGTCCAAGCCGGATACCTGGCTTGAGGACTACCGAGTGGCTGTCCAGATTGGCGGCGGCAACGATGAAGTGACAACACCTGCCTCTTATGTTGGAGGGATCGGCCAGAGCATGGCTGAATCAGTTAGCACCCGACAACATTTACACTTGGGAAGATCTTGCCCGAGTGTTTGTCAGGACATTTGAAGGAACTTGCAAGCGGCCAGCAGGTTGATGAGAGTTGCGATCGTGTGTGCAGAATTGAATGAAACTCGAGGATTACATCCAGAGATGGATCACTTTGCACCACACAAGAGAGAATGTATCTCGATCATCAGGCGATCTGTGCCTTCAAGGAAGGCGCAGAACGAGAGTTGAGTCTGAAATTCGGTCGGACCGGAGACATGACCCCGAGTCGAATGATGGAGATTTCCACCAAGTACGCCAATGGTGAAGAAGAGGATCGGCCCGGAGTGGCAAGTACAAGTCAGCCGCTAATGAAACCGGGGAGGGAACTCCGGTCGGAAGCGAAGCGGAAAGTCGAGCTAGCTGCTCTGGAGAAGCCTTGGCCGTGACTCGGGGAAAGTTCAAGGGGAAATCGAAGGGCCTTGGAACCCCAAGAAAGTGAAAGACCAAGATGGAAATGATGTGTTGGACTTGCCATGTCACATTCACACGAAGAAAGATGAAGAGGGTAAACTCATTTACCCAAAGCATACCACTCGACAAAGGTCGGCTCTTGATTCAGCAGTTCCAGGGGAAGCAGTCCAAGGACAAGGAGAAGGAGTCGGACAAAGTTGAGGACAAGGAAGATAGTGACGGTGGATACCCCCAGGTCAATTCCACTCTGATGATTTTTGCTGATGTTGAAATCAAAAGTCGATTGAAAGTTATCAACCGAGAAGTGAATATGGTCGCTCCGGCGACACCCAGTTATCTGAAATGGTCGCAGACCGCCATCACGTTCGACCAGTATGATCACCCAACACACATAGCCACCCCTGGGAGGCAAGCGTTGGTGGTCGACCCAATCGTCGAAGGCACTCGACTAACTAAGGTTTTGATGGATGGTGGCAGTGGCCTGAACATACTATATGCAGAGACGTTGAAAGGGATGGGCATTCCGATGTCCGCACTTCGGCACCAAAGAACATGAGCTTCCATGGAGTCATTCACGGAAAGAAGGCTGAGTCACTCGGCCAAATTTCTCTCGATGTGGTTTTTGGTGACTACAAGAATTTTCAGAAGGAAAAGTTGACCTTTGAGGTCATGGATTTCGAGCGCTTATCACGCTATCCTGGGGAGGCCGGCATATGCGCGTTTCATGGCTCGACCATGTTATGTGTACCTCAAACTAAAGATGCCAGGTCCCAAAGGCGTGATCACTGTCACTGGTAATCGGAAGAAAGCAGAAGAGTGTTTTCAGAAAGGCTCTAAGATCGCTGATGCTCGATGGCGATGGTAGAGCCGCAAGAGTACCGTAAAACTGCAGACCCGAGTGATTTGTTGCGAGCCAAGAAGCCCGCCATGGAGTCAGCATTTCAGTCGTCCGGGGAGACGAAACCGATTCATATTCATCCGACTGATCCCAATGCTGCTCCGACTCACATCTCAACAACACTCAACTCCAAATAGGAAGAAGCGCTCATCCAGTTCCTCCGTGAGAACTGGGACATCTTCGCATGGAAGCCTGCTGACATGCCGGGTGTTCCCAGAGGACTGGCTGAGCATCGCCTACGAGTCGACTCAAAAGTTAAACCTGTCAAAGAACATCTTCGACGGTCCGCCGTCCAGAAGAGAAAGGCCATTGGCGAGGAGGTGGCTCGGCTCTTAGCAGCAGAGTTTATCCGAGAGATTTACCACTCCGAGTGGCTCGCCAATGTTGTCACGGTCCCTAAGAAGGACAAGTCACTTCGCATGTGCATCGACTTCAAACATATCAATCAGGCCTACCCGAAAGATCATTTTCCTCTCCCTCGCATCGACCAAATAGTCGACTCGACTGCAGGACGTGAGCGGTTGTCTTTCTTAGACGCCTATTCCGGGTACCATCAGATCCGTCTGTATGGACCCGACGAGATCAAAACAGCTTTCATCACTCCATTCGGATGCTTCTGTTATGTCACCATGCCATTCGGCCTCAAGAATACCGGAGCCACGTTCATGAGGATGATTCAGAAGTGTTTGCTCACTCAAATCAGTCGGAATGTGGAAGCATACATGGATGACATTGTGGTCAAGTCACGGAAAGGTTCCGACCTGTTGACTGACTTTGCTGAAACATTTGCCAACCTTAGGAGGTATGATATCAAGCTTAATCCATCAAAGTGCACATTCGGAGTTCCTGGCGGAAAGTTACTCGGTTTTCTCGTTTCCGAATGAGGAATCGACGCCAACCCAGAAAAAGTTGGCACTATACTCCGAATGGAACGCCCTGTGCGTGTGCACGATGTCCAGAAGCTTACTGGATGCTTGGCCGCTTTAAGTCGATTCATCCCTCGCCTCAGTGAAAAGGCATTGCCTCTTTACCGACTCATGAAGAAGTCAGACAAGTTCGAGTGGACTCCAGAAGCTGATGCAGCGTTTGCCGAGCTAAAAGCTCTGCTCTCCACCTAGCCGGTGCTTGCTACTCCAATCAGCAAGGAGCCGTTGCTGCTTACATTGCATCCATAGGACAAGTCGTCAAGACAAGATTTACTACGGTCGGCGGAAGAGGAAGGAAAGGCCTTCAAAGTTCAGCGCCCAAAGATATTATCTTTCTGAAGTATTAACCCCATCAAAGCAAAGATACCCTCATTATCAGAAGCTTGTGTACGGGATTTATATGACCGTGAAGAAGGTTGCTCATTACTTCTCTGATAATTCCATTACGGCCGTCGTGACGCCCCATTATCGTAGAGATTTTGCACAATGTAGATGCAACCGTCGAGTGGCGAAATGGGCGATTGAACTCCTTCCCTTGATATCAAGTTTGAGGCAAAGAAAGCCATCAAGTCCCAAGCAAGAGCAGATTTCATTGCCGAGTGGATCGAACAGCAATTACCGACTCAAGTTCACTTTCGAACCGGACCATGTTCTTTGACGGTTCCAAGATGCTGAATGGTTCCGTCTTTGGGGTAGTTTTGGTTTCCGAGGAGATAAGCTCAGATATGTGCTCCAGATTCACTTTGATTCTTCCAACAATGAAGCGAATCTGAAGCATTTGTTGTATGGGTTGCGATGGCCATTTCACTCGGCGTCCGTCGCCTCCTGGTCTACGGTGACTCAGATTTAGTGGTTAATCAAGTGATGAAGGAGTGGGACGTCAGAAGTCCAGCCATGATTGGTTATTGCAATGCAGTGAGGAAGCTAGAGAAGAAGTTCGAGGGGTTAGAGCTTCATCATGTACCTGATCAAAAATCAAGCTGACGATTTGGCGAAAATAGGGTCTAAGAGGGAAGCCATTCAAGTGATGTGTTTTTGGAGCACATCCACACACCTTCAGTTCAAGAGGATCCTTTCACCGAAGAAGCTCCGCAGCCAAAAAGTGCCACTGATCCGACTGAAGTTGAGGTCCCAGCTGTGGTCGACCTAGTCATGGAAGTCATGGTCATCACTCCCGACTGGACGGTGCCGTACATCACGTATATCCTAAGGAAAGAGCTCCCGGAGAACAAAGAAGAGGCTCGACAGATCGTCCGCCGATCCAAGGCCTTCTTGTGATCAAGGGACGATTATCTGAGAAAGCGCGATCGAGTCGGCCGTAAATGCATAACGCCGGAAGAAGGTCGATAATTCTTGATGATATCCACTCGGGGACCTGTGGTCACCATGCGTCCTCTCGGACCATTGTGGCTAAAGCATACCGAAAGCGGGATTTTACCGCCAAAAGCAAATGAAATGGCAAAGGAAATAGTCGACAAGTGTGAAGGATGTCAGTTCTACTCCAATATGTCACACAAACCCGCCTCACCATTGAAGACCATTCCACTCGTCTGGCCTTTCGCTGTTTGGGGGTTAGATATGATTGGACCACTGAGAACTGGCAGAAGCGGTTTCACTCATTTGCTTGTGGCAGTCGACAAGTTTACGAAGTGGATCGAAGCTAAACCTATCAAGAACCTCGATGCGTGCACTGCTATCAGTTTCATCAGAGAGTTGGTATTCAGATATGGAGTTCCGCACAACATCATCACTAACAATGGGTCAAACTTCGATTCCGACAAGTTCAAAGCCTTTTGCGCCTCTCAGGGCACGCGAGTCGACTATGCTTGATTGCTCACCCCTCAATGAATGGACAAGCGTAACGAGCAAATGGTCTAATTCTCAAAGGACTAAAACCTCGGTGATGCGCCGATCTCAAGAATGCAGACGAAGCGTGGGTCGACGAACTTCCATCAGTTCTTTGGGGATTGAGGACCACTCCTAATCGGTCATCGGGAGAACTCCATTCTTCTCGGGTCTATGGGGCTGAAGCAGTTCTTGAGTGACCTGCTTCACAATGCACCCCGAGTCGAACTCTACTCTGAAGATGAAGCGGAGCAAGCCCGGCAAGATGCAGTTGACCTCCTTGAAGAGGAGAGAGAGATGGCCCTGATCCATTCGACCATCTATCAGCAGGACTTGCGTCGATTCCATGCTAGAAATGTGAAGAGCCGAACCTTTCAAGAAGGAGACTTGGTCCTCCGAGTGGATCAACAGAAATCACACAAGCTCGCTCCCACTTGGGAAGGTCCCTTCATCGTCACCAGAGTTCTCCATAATGGAGCGTACCATCTTTACAACGTCGATCGCCAGATTGATGAGCCTCGAGCTTGGAATGCAAAGCTGCTCCGCTCCTTTTACACTTAAGTACTCACTCGGGTGAGATGTAATGAAAGTACCTCTGTAGTTTGTTTATCAAAGACAAGAATGTTATAATTTTCCCAGTGATTGTTATTACTTTTTGTTTACATAGGAAATTTCCCCCAGTGGGTGGCTTAGCCGCGAACCCGTTTCGCCTAAGTTTGTAAAAAAAATCCCTGCCAAGTGGAGAGCCAGCCTCCCACTCGGGGGCTTAGCTGCGAATCCGTTTCGCCTAAGTATCTGAAAATCCTACCGAATGGTGAGCCAGCCTCCCACTCGGGGGCTTAGCTGCAGTCCAAGTACTCGCCGAAGTTTGAAAATCCTACCGAGTGAGGAGCCAGCCTCCCACTCGGAGGCTTAGCTGCAGTCCAAGTACTCGCCTAAGTATCTGAAAATCCTACCGAGTGGTGAGCCAACCTCCCACTCGGGGGCTTAGCTGCAGTCCAAGTACTCGCCTAAGTTTGAAAATCCTACCGAGTGATGAGCCAGCCTCCCACTCGGGGGCTTAGCTGCAGTCCAAGTACTCGCCTAAGTATTTAATACAATGTGCGCTTTGCAAGGACGACGAGTGCAGGTTGACTGTTGCCTTCCCCTTGAGCTACGACACAAAAATCCTCCTCGGAGGCTTAGGCTGCAGTCCAAGACTTGCCTAAGTTTGAAAATCCCACCGAGTGGAGAGCAAACCTCCCACTGGGGGCTTAGCAAAGAGTCCAAGACTAGCCTAAGTTTGAAAAATCCTACCAAGCGGAGAGCAAACCTCCCACTCGGGGGCTTAGCAGCAGTCCAGTACTCGCCTAAGTTTGAAAAATCCTACCGAGTGGAGAGCAAACCTCCCACTCGGGGGCTTAGCGATCGATGCTACGCCTAAGTTTGAAAAATCCTACCGAGTGGAGAGCAAATCTCCCACTCGGGGGCTTAGCAACGGTCCAGTACTTGCCTAAATTTGAAAAATCCTACCGAGTGGAGAGCAAACCTCTCACTCGGGTGCTTAGCTGCAGTCCAGTACTCGCCTAAGTATCCGAAAATCCTACCGAGTGGAGAGGAACCCTCCCACTCGGAGGCTTAGTTGCAGTCCAGTACTCGCCTAAGTACGAAATCCATCCCGATCCACAAGGAAGACGAGGTGCAGGTCGACTGTTACCTTCTCCCGCGGAGCTGCGCCATAAGTACAATCCGAACTCCATCCTTGCCTGCAAGAACAACGAAGTGTAGGTCGACTGGATTTTTCCACCTCAGAGCTGCATCTCAAACACTGAAGCATAATCCAAGTGAAGAACAAAGTTCACTCGAAGGCAAACAAAAGCATATTTCGACGATAAGTAAAGTTCGGATAACATCCTATGGATGCAGAAGTACCCAGGACTCAAGCCTGTTAAAGTTTATCGGTTACAAGATCACTCGTCATTCCGAGGCAAGTTTAAGACGAATCATAGAAGTTTTTTACTCCTCGGGTGGAGGACTGGAAGGCGCGACGAACTGGTCCAGGTCGATCCCATCAGCGATCCGGGCGGCAGCACCAATGAAAGTCTCCATGAAAGATCAGAAGTCGTACTTCTTGGTATTGGCAACTTTGATGGACGCCAGCCTTTCCTCTCGCGCCTCCTTGCAGTGAACACGGACCAGAGACAGAGCAACATCGGCACCACATCTGGCAGAAGACTTTTTCCATTCCTGCACTCGACTTGGAACGTCATTCAGTCGAGTCATTAAATACTTGAGGTCATTTTGAAGTGTTTCGCCTGGCCAGAGTGTCGAGTCAATCCGCGACACCGCAACCTTCAGTCGAGCGAGGTAGTCCACCACAGCAGCGACGCGAGACTCCAGTGGGAGCACATTCATGGTGGCTTCATCCTTCATGGGGGATTTAATGGGGTCCAGGCTTGTCTCCACTCGACTAGTCTCTTCCTCAAAGTTCTGACAGAATTCTGCAAACACAACTCGAGTTAAAGCTAATGGTTCTATGATGACTCAGTGATAACAAGTCAGTCGGATAAGAGGAATTACCTTCAAGCATGAGGAATAACTTCTTGGCAAGCCCTCCCAGATAAGCCTCTAGATCATTCCTCTTCCCTTGATTCGCCACCTTGTCGCCAGAGCTATCTTGTCATTCTTCAGTCGGCTAACCTCCTTGTTGGCCGCGTCGAGAGCAGCTTTCAGATTGGCGTTCTCTTCTTCAAGTTTTCCGACTGAAGACAGCTTCTCTTCTGCGAGCTTGGTTTTGTTCAAAGCCATTTTCTGCGCCTCGGCAAGGTCATGATCCTTCTTCTTTAGAGCCTCCTCCATTTTGTCTGCAAAATGACAGTGAAATCAGAATTAGGAAGGGACAGAAAGACAAAGACAGTCGTCAAGTTCTCACCAGCCATACCTTTTGCTTCGTCTCGCCTATACGCAAGTTCTCCTGAGCAAGCTTCAAGTCAAGGTTGAGCTGGATCTGTTTGTTTTCCAATTCAGTATAGCGAGCCACAAGCTCAAAGGATTTCTGCGAAGAATCAATCGACAGACATCAAAGATAGGTTACTTCCGAGTGACTAAGAAAAATCATTGCGTTTCTAAAACTACAGCCGAATCAAAATATTCGACAGTAGTCTCGGGGACTACACCCAGTGGGTGCACTTAGCGTGCCCCCACTGGTCTTACCGACTCGGTTCGATCAGTCGACCGAAAGAGACAAAAAGGTTATGATCCTAAACCATAGCTAACTGTCAACAGTCAGCCTTGGTATCATAAAAAAGAGAGTTCTTCAGACTACGGTCGACTGCCAGCAGTCCACCATAGTCTCGGGGACTACACCTAGTGGGTGCACTCAGCGTGCCCCCACCAGTTCCAAGATTTCATTCGACATGGTCCGACCAGACCGAGTGAAGAAGTTATCAAAGAAATACAAAGTATAAAGACTACGGTCGACTACCAGCAGTCCACCATAGTCTCAGGGACTACACCCAGTGGGTGCACTCAGCGTGCCCCCACCAGTCCAAAAATTCAGTCGACACACCCAGCGGGTGTACAGATACGAAGATCTTCAGAAAGAAGAGTTTTTCAGGTAGCATATCCTAACAGAACAAGTGGTGATCAACTAACCTGGACGTTGCTCTGAAGAGCTGAGCTGGCATCATAGGCCGCCTGGCTGGCTTCCCGGACCACCTTCATTTGCTCCATCATGATCCATGCTTGGCGTATAGCCTCCTTAGCAGCACCCACTTGGTCCTCTAGGACGTGGTGCGTGGCGAAAAGGGAGGGTGGATCAGCAGTCGACGATGAAGGCCGGATACTCGTCAGCGGCACAACGAAAGACACGGAAGTCCGAGTGATGTTGCCACCATCATGAACCAGCACCTCGTAATCGATGCAACTCGATCGCCTTGCCAAGATGCGCCTTCTTAGTCCTCCTCCGCCTCAACGGCGCCTCATCATCATCATCGGGAGATCAATGACATGAGGAGGGACTACAGAAAGATTCAAAGTTAAAACAGAAATCCAATCGACCAAAAGAGAAACTACAGAGATCATACCAAGGTTAGAGGTGGCAGCATCTTCCATCTCCTCGTCTTCATTTCTAGCGAGGTCTCGGAGGTAGCAGCTGCAGGTTTCAGAAATCAGTTGATCACCAACAAGTCGACCAAAAATGTGTCCGTGCCAAACAAGAAAACACGAATTCTGCTTTGTACCAGTAAATGGTGGGAATGGCCATCCTCATCTTGGGCAAAGCCTTCTTGACTTTGATGGCGTCGCCGGGGGTTGCTTCGGTAGCGTTTTCGATCGGCGCCGGAGACATCGTCGAGGGCGTTCCGATCGCCTCGACAGGCGCGATAGCCTTGCCACGCTCGACCGCGGGGTCATGGGTGAGCTTGGATCACCTTTCCATGCGAGGAGGGTCGACTTCTTCCTCCTCTTCCTCCTCCTCCTCTTCGCCAGAGCTGTCATCATCTTCGTCCTCCGCACCATCGGATTGCCATTCCTCCTGGCTTTCACCTCCGCTTCCTTCCTCCTCGACTGGTTCTTGCGCCCCATTGGGCATCGAATACATCTCAGTGGTGGCCTGGAAGACAAAAAACAAGACAAAGTCAATCGATTGATTTGAAGCAAACAAGATGGAGAAAACAGGATAAAAATCAAAGATGCATGAATGGACCTTGTCTACTTCGTAGGACTGGTCGAGTGGAGGGATCCTTCTGGCCCCTCGAGGGTTGTCCTTGTTTCCTGTGATGCCCCCAAGACATCTTTCCAGCATGTCATCCTCGATCTCCTCCGGGTGGATCCAAGTGGTGTCCTCAGTGCCAGAGTACAACCACATCGGATGTTCTCGGGCTTGAAGCGGCTGGATGCGTCGTCGAAGGAAGACCTCCAAGAGATCCATGCCTGTTACCCCGTCTCGAATGAGCTGGACAACTCATTCGACCAACACCTTCACCTGCGCCTTCTCTTCCGGGATCACTTTCAAAGAAGATGGTTTGCTCACTCGGTCCATGGAAAAACGAGGGAGTCCAAATGACCGCTCAAGCGTTGGCTGGTCCTTGCAAGAGAACCAAGTCGACCGCCATCCACGGACCGACTTCGGGTAAGATCATGGCGGAAAAGAGATTTTCCTCTCATTTGGACCCCAAGACCCCCACACATCTGAATCACTTGAGTTCTCTCACACTCATATTGGCCTTTTCACAGTTTGGGCGACAAGCGTTTAAAATGTGCTTGAAAAGGCCCCAATGAGGCCAACAACCCAAGAAATTCCCACACAAATGACACAAAAGCAGCAAGATACACGATGGAGTTGGGAGTGAAGTGGTGAAGTTGTGCCCCAAAGAAGTTCAGAAATCCACGAAAGAAAGGGTGAGGTGGCAGAGAAAACCCGCGGTCGACATGGGTGGCCAAGAGAACGCACTCACCCTCCAGAGGTTGTGGCGTCCACTCCTTCCCCGGGAGCCGCGCCGTTCCATGGAGGATCCGTCCTTCATTGGCCATGTCGTCGAGGTCCTTCGGCTGATCGTCGAGCGGATCCAGCCGCTCGGATCCAGCCCTGCGGCAAGCCGGCCCTCGACGAGGATCCGCCCCGACTGGTCGCTCTTCCCTTCGCCTTCGCCGACACCTTCTTCGCCCGCTCCAAAGCCGCCGTCTTGTCCTTCACCATTGTCGCCGACGAGACGCGCACGGAGCAGCAACGCGGAGGAGGAATCGCACGCGGCGGATGAATCTGGAGAAGGGAGGAGGAAAGGGGAACGACTTGTTCAAAAACCCCGTCCCGAGGCCTTATATGAGGTTGCTTCCGATTGATCGACCGGTAGGCCCGGACGATCTGTCAAATCCTAGCGATCGCCGCGCGATACATGGCGAAAAAAGGTGGCGCGGAGATCGAGGCGCCCTCGCCTTATCCCGTCCGACATCGCGGCTTCGTCGCCCCCATTGCTTCGAAAATTCGAATCCCGCTAAATTCGCGCGCCGCAAAGCAAATCGTCAGACAGAAGATTTCCTCCGTCCTGTCACTCGGAGTTCGCCAAGTACAAAAAACACACTCGACAGATACAAAGAATGGATCGAGGCGACTGAAAAGGAAGTTGAAGCCGTCACCTAAGCTTATTGATCCAGGACAAGACGTGCTCATCACACAAAAAGTGGGTCGAAAGAGTTCTCAACTCCTTCCCCACTCAAACCTCGATCCATTCGGGGGCTACTGATGAAGTCATGTACCTAGGGTAGGGTCATGAACCTGTCGAAGATACCCTCCCCAAGGACATCTCTTAAAGAAAACACCTTTCAGTCGACCTGGAAGGATTCCACTCGACGGACCTGAAGACACTAACCATCAGTCAACCACTCGACCGCCAGAAGATCTACAGTCAGTCTGCACGCAAACGGTCGGTCATTAAGTGGCTTTATGGTCATCATAGCACTTTATGTGGGACGTTACCAGTAACTCCCACTCTAAATGTACCTTAATCCCTACATAATCGAGGGCTGGAGGGTCAGCGAACTCTATATAAGCCACCCCCTCCTCGGTGTAAAGGGTTCGCACCCTGTAACTCATACGCACATAATATGATCGACCGCCTCCGGGCTCCGAGACATAGGGCTGTTACTTCCCCCGAGAAGGGCCTGAACTCGTAAACATCTTGCGTATACAACTACTCCATAGCTAGGATCTTGCCTCTCCATACCTACCCCCCATTCTACTGTCAGACTTAGAACCACGACAGGGGGCTGTGGTCCTCAGCAACTCCATGGCTAAAGGTATGCTCTAACTGTCCATCCACAATCGTAGAATTCTCTGTTGTTTGATGTAATAAAATCAGGGATGTAATAAATTTTGTGATAATAAGTTTACTCAAAGGCAACATTATGCTTTAAAATAAAAAAGCTAGTTTTTAAGGGGAAAATAATAGCTGGTGAGAGTTGCTGTGTGTGAAAGGTAAATGGGCCTTTGGGGTTGTCCTGGTCGCCTTCAAGGCCCTAGTACTCACGCGGCCCATGTGCATCCCCGAAATGTCGAGGTATTCGGACGGCCCGCTATTGGCAGGAGAACATTTTGCCCGCTATTGGCCCAAAATGTCGAGGTTTTTATCTCACAGTTAAAATATGGATGCAAGTGGAAAAAAATAATGGTCTTTTATATGACGAAAATACGAAAATGGAACAAAAGCGTAGTTCTGAAGTGATGAGTGTTGTGCATACCAAGGCTGAAGAGCTAAACCATAAAATAGTAGTTCCGCCAAATGGCTTTGATGTGTTAGTGAGTGAGTGGATGGGATATTGCCTGTTGTATGAATCCATGCTCAGTTCAGTTATATATGCACGCGACTATTTCCTAAAACCTGGCGGTGCTGTTCTCCCAGATACTGCAACAATTGTAAGTTTATTTAGCAATGCCTGCATGTGTTATTTGTCTTGTTTTCTGCATTTGATAACATTTTCCCTCTGATCCATAGCTTGGTGCTGGTTTCGGGAGAGGTGGAACGAGCTTGCCATTTTGGGAAAATGTGTATGGCTTTGATATGTCATCTATTGGGAAAGAAGTAACAGAGAGTTCAGCTCGATTTCCTGTTGTTGATATACTGGCTTCACAGGATGTTGTAGCAGATACCGCTGTACTCCATGTAAGTCCTAGGAACTCAGCATACTTAGGTTATTTCACTTCTCAAGCATCTTTGTCTTTGCTAAAATTGTTTAATGGTTGTACTGAGCTGGAGAAAACTTTGTTCGAACAGTTCTATTGATATTATCTGATATTTCGCTACCATATATCCTTCCTATATGATATTCTCTGTGGAATCAGCATACCCAAGATTCCTGATTTAATAAATGCGCTTAAGATTTACAACATTCCATCCTGTGTCCTCATATATCCTTCCGATGCAGGTATCTGCACTCTGACATGTTGGTTTTATTTCTTCTTTATGCAGTCCTTTGATCTGGCAACTATGAAGGAAAGCGAAATGGATTTCACCGCGAGCTTGGAGCTAAGGCTTCCTGAAAGTTGTGCGGCTGTGCCAGGAGTAACCTGGTGCCATGGCATTGTCTTGTGGTTCGACACCGGCTTCACCAGCAGGTTCTGCAAGGACAAGCCCGTGGTCCTCTCCACCTCTCCTTTCTCCACGCCAACTCACTGGTCGCAGACAATTTTCACCTTCGAAGAGCCCATCGCGATGGTAAAGGATGGGTCAGTCGTTGGCTCATCTGCATCAGTTGGCACGGCTGAATGCCCAGCTGCGAGGATCAGATCCCGCATCAGCATTGTGAGGGCCTCTGAGCACCGCAGGATAGACATATCAATTGAAACCACGGGAATCAGCTCAGATGGCCGGAAGCGCAGCTGGCCAGCTCAGATCTTCAACCTTTGAGCGATGATCTGCCCTTGTGATGAAATTTTGCCCGTGCCCTTTTCCACCGTCAGGAGCTGTTTGGTTTCCAACATCTATGCTTGGTATCTTTTGGTGGAGTTGAAGACATTGTATGCTGAAAGGGAGCACCTGGTCCAACTGAAGTTCTGGTGAAGATGAAAGCGGACTGAAGGTAGACTTTCGAGTGGCCAGTGTGAGTTAGTGTCCTGTGAGACGTATGTGCCTGTCAAATGAACCTGGGCGAACATGAATATTATCCACCGATGTAAGATGTTCACTTGATATGAGTGGAAATGTTTCATCATCTTAGTAGCAGTTCATTATCATCGTTGTTCCTTCCTTAGCTGCATAGTGAACTCCAAAACGTAGAGTTTAACAGCGTTATGCATAACTTCTTTTGTGATCGAGCTTTTAAAAATGATTTTTCTTTTGGAATCAAAGTTTTTCAGATGATTTTTTAACACAAAGGAAAGACTATGCGAGACTGAAACAAGGAAGGGCTTTTTTTTTTAGGGTAACAAGGAAGGGCTTTGATGGGTAGTTTCGTGGAGGCAGATAAACGGTCCTCCAGTACTATCCCACGATCAGGAGGACCCATGTCTGATGACCCCTGCCCGACTGGCCCCGCGGCCATGGAAGCACCGTCTACTAGCGAAGACCTCTCGTTGGCTTTCGACCTCTCTCATCGATTAAAGATCCTGGAGTTCCTTTCACCCAGCCTGGCTCCAAACTATAATCTCATCAATCTCAGGTTGAAGGCACAGCCGACGGTATGTGGATGCCTTGTAGGAAGGTTGCAACGGTTCAGCGCCCGTTCCCCGTAAGGATGGCAATGGGTACTGCATAGGGCGGGTAGAGCAATACCATAACCATACCTGTGTAACTAATGGATACAAAATTCTACACGAAACTTTACCCATATCCATACTCATTGGGCACCCAACAGGTAGATCAAACAGTACACAAATTATTCGCAATTTTACATTCATCTATGGAACATTTGACAATAAAATATTAAGCTCAACTCAATAACAGATAGATAAATACTAGTTGCCTGGGGCACTTGTATTGAATTCATCAATAATTGCATCAGTTGAGAATCCTATTGCAATCTCTTTCTCGGTGTAGATCAACAAGCAATCTCTTAGAAACATGTCTTCCATTTTATTTCAGAGTCTTGTTTTAGCAAGTTTCATTGCCGAAAATGCACGTTTTGTTGTTGCGGTTGAGACAAGTAAAGTGAGAACAAGTCGAATTAACCAGCAAATAATACAAGAGCCGAAATATTGTACAGACGCAAGCGCTCATATCCAGCCTCCTTCTTCAGTCATATCCAAGTGTTAGATTAGGCTCCCACCCCAGCCGCTCCTCCTCCCAACCCTAGTCGCCCCTCCTCCTCAACCTCCCCCCTCCCCCCTCTTCCCTTCCTCGCCGCCGCCTGAGGCAGCCGCCGGGCAAGCCCGGGGTGCCAAGGATGGTGGCGGCGGGGCCTCGGTTGCCCTGCATCTGCGTGGGGAACCCCGGATCTGGAGCGGCGGCTCCATTGGCAAGGCACGGCCGGCTAGCAGCCGTGCGGGCGGTGGATCTGGTGTCCCGGCCGCGCGGGCGGCGGGATCCGGTGGTCGTTGGCGGCCGGCGGCGGCTTCTGCGCCTCCCCTCCTCCCCTGTTCGGCGTGCGTGCCAGTCTGGTCGGGCCGCGCTTCCTCTTGGTCGCCGGTTCTGTACAGGAGGTGCTGCTGGTAGCGAGGATCTAGTTCGGGCAAAATCCCTGGCCGATCATGACCGGCCACGCCGACGGAGACGCCTGAGGGCGCCGTTCCCCTCCTTGGAGGTGTCGGTATGGACTGATCTCCTCACTTCACCTTTCCCTAGGTCTCCCAGGCGAAAGCCCTAACTTTGTTGGGTGGCGGCGACGCTCACGGCGCCGTTCCCTTCTTGAAGGCGCCGCTTTGGGAACCTTGGGGTTGGGTAGCGCTTGTGGGTGGTGGACAACCGCGGTGGTGCGGCCCTATCCTAGCATGGATTTACGTCCGTTGCTTGAAGATGGACTCGCGTAGGTGGAGGTCGTCGGCTGGCGTCGTAGTGGAGTCAATGGCGGAGGACCTGCCAAGGCTCGCGTAGGTGGAGGTCGTTGTTTGGCGTCGTGGTGGCGTCGATGGTGGATGACTTGCCAAGGTTGTCACCTCAATCTGCTCTGAAGATGGACCAGTGGAAGATGGCGGCGACGACATATGTGAGTGCGTCGGACCGGTTTGAGCCCCGGACCTGGCAGATGGCTTGGTCGGGGCCTCCGGCTTTAGATGTTAAGTTAGGCCTAGGTGAGAGATCTGGGTATGTGGCCAAGCTTGCACCCCTTCATCATTTGGATAGGAGTAACGACAGATGTTGCCAAGATGGCGGATTCAGGTATATTATTATTTTACTTTGTAAGGTCCTCAAGAATAATCAATAAAAGGGCCGCATGCATCTCCCAGATGCAGAGGCCGGGGGTCATCCTCCTTTTAAAAAAAATACGCAAGCGCTCATACATACGCACATATACTCATCCTTATGACCACACATACGGACACCCTACCCCGATGAGCACCTTCAAGAGACTAAGCCGACATATCATCTTAAGATTTACGAAGTCATCGTAGGCGCCTCGTCGTGTCTCCTCCCACTGAAAGCACATCACCAGAAATTCTAAAATAAATCCAGCAATAATACGAGCACCAGGACTTAAACCCTAGCGGACTAGGTATACCACTATTCCTTTTACCATTCAACCATAGATTGGTTCGTAATTATTAGGGATTTTCCTCCTCTCTTGGAAGAACAGAGAAGGAGCGAGAGAGAGCGCGAAGCTTCAGGAATTGGAAAGAAACAAATGGGAATGGCTCGTGTGTGTGGCCGAGGAGTGAGAGCGACAGTCAACAAGGCAAGGCACTTTCAGTGGGATCTTCTGTGCACAACATTAAGAGCATCTACAACCGGACCTGTCAAATCCGACCCTTAAACGCCTACGTCCGCAGGCAGTGATCGGACACGCCTCAAAAAATACATTCCACATCCGGATATCTCAAATACATATTATTACATGCAACGCTGAAACCTAATCTAAACAAAGCTCGCCCGGTGCCGCTCCCCGCTCGCTCGGCTCCGCCTTGGCCATGTCCGGTGGCCGGCTGCGCTTCTCAGAATGTTGGTCCGGCTGCCGACTAGGTAGAGTAGGGCATGGGACACGAGCCGGCTCACGGGACTCAATGTGCCGCCGTCTACCATGCTCTACTCTTCCTCGTCGGAGCCCAGAACCCGTTGGGTGCCGGTGTATGTCAGATCAATGACGGATCCGTCCGGGGACGAGCCGCCGACGTCCACCACGATGCGGTTGCGTTGCCTGGACTGTTGCCCCATACGCGGCGCCGGAGAATGCGACTCCTTGCCGACGTCTGCCGCCGCCGCCTCCCGCGTCCGGTGCCTTGCATGGCGGGCACGCCGTGCCAAGGCCTCGTGGGACAATGGTGCGTCCCGAATATCGGCGCACCAAAAGAAGGGTTGCACGTCCACCAGCGCATTCTGACGCTAGACGAACTGCACGGCCTCCGGCGAGGCAGCTACGTCTGGCCTAGCACCGGGTCCATGCGCCATTTGGGCGGCCGAATGGATTCCCGACTGATGGAGTCCAAGCGTAGCCATGCATAGGCCTCCTCCCGGGCGCAACGGAGTGCAAGTCGGACGACCATCTCCTCCTCGGGGCCGCGTTGGATGAGCTCGGGGTCGACGGATCTGGAGGTGAAGGACTCGAATCCGCTACCCGTGATGCCGGAGAGGCGGAGACGGCCGGAAGGAGCCGGAAACGAGCTTGGATGGCCGAGGGGAGTGGAGGGGAGGGAGGTGAAGTGGCTAGGGTTTGGTCTAGCGAGCGGATGAGAAGAAATTTAATTATGTGGGGTTGAGTGGGCCAGCATGCGCCGGGTCCGACATGGCGGGCGTGCCTGGACGCCTCCATATCCATCCCATATTTGGGCTGGATATGGAGGTGCTAGTCAGCCCGGGCGTTTGAGGGACCTGTCTGAATAAAAAAAATCGTGACCAGGCGGCCCGTCCAAACGTATAAGATGGGTTTGAGGCATCCATATATAGATGCTCTAACCTATTTTGTCAAATGTACTTTTGGACACAGATACACAACAGACCACATAGTTCTCCGCCGTTGCAACCATCGCAGACAGGTCAGGATCCATCTCCAGCACCAGTCCTTAGCAAGGACCTTGTCTATACATGCCTGATAATCAATCGTCTTCAGTGTGCAGTCGGACAGAGGCAGGCACACCGAGATTTGACGTGAAGTTTGGCATCTATTAACGCACGGGCTCCGCCGCATCATCAATGCTATCCACTCGTATCGGTGATGAGATTCTCACCTGTTCACTGTATTTGATTAGCACCGTCTGTAGGGCCTCAATGAACGAAATGGAGAATTGATCTAGTGCCAGGAGAGGTCGAGTACGCTATAATTTGATTTGCACTCCCTGGTTCGTTAGCTAGAGGTAGCGGGCCTTATCTCTTCTCACTACCAAAAAAACTGGGGTTGCCGACGGCCAAATCTATGCCGACGGCCCCCGTCGGCATCTATGGACCTATGCCAACGGCGAAGGAAAGGCCGTAGGCGTAGAAAAGCCGTCGGCATACATTCATCTATGCTGACGGGGCCGTCGGCATAGACTAGGCCGTCGGGACCGCCGAGGTACGCCCACGGGCCCGTCGGCATAGGGCAGGCCGTCGGCATAGCCGGGCCCACCGCCTCGGCCGTCACGACCATTCGACGGCGTTGATCCCACGCCGACGGGCGGTAACGGCGTCGCCGGCATATCGATGGCGTGAGGTATGCCTACGGCGAAGCCATCGGCATAGGCCCCTCTGTCACGTCAGCGATCCGTGTGCCACGCCACGTCAACGATCCGTGGGACAACCTCCGCGTGTGCACAGATATGCCGACGGCCAAGCCGTCGGCATGCGTGTATTTTACTTTATTTTTTTATTTTTACTTTCTTCTGTTATTTTTACTTTATTTTAGTTTTTTTTTGTATAAGATAATTATGCCTTATCTAAAAAAACATACCAGATGGTATATCGATTGCCTACATTTAACGTCGCTATCACCGTGTCACGGAAAAAGCGGTCGACACGGAAGGAATTCTGGTTGGTGGGGGGATTCGGGGTGTAGCTATGTCACCGAAACATCACACGGGTCCCGATGCATATGTGAAAGTGTTCATGCATGCGTAGACGCCCGTCTTGGGGCTCCAGGGTGTGCCCCTCACGGACGGTTGCCGCCACGCAAGACCGGAGGGGGAAGCAGACGCGTCGGGTCTACGGAGGGGATCTTGCCGTGGGTCCGCCCGGATGTCGCTCCAGAGTGTTCCTATGGGCTGACCTAACACAACCGGGTGGGAGGTCCACCGGTCAAAGCCCGTCTGCGTGCAAAGTCAAAGGGCTAGATCGCGTGGTCAAACGCCTTCTGAGGTTAGGCGGGAAGGGGGCACTGGGGGTAGCAATGCCACCGGAGCGTCGTACCGGGCCCTCATACATGCGGGGTGGTGTGGTGGCATGTCTGAAGAGGCGGCACGCGTGTCCGGGGTGTGCCCCGCCTCATGGACGGCGCCACGTTGCCGCACTGGAGAAGCGGACGCGTCGGGTCTACGGAGGGATCTTGTGGTAGATGCAGCCCGGATGTTGCTCCAGAGTGTTCCTATGGGCTGACCTAACACAACCGGGTGGGGAGGTCCACTGGTCAAAGCCCGTCCGTGCAAAGTCACAGGGTTAGATCTCGTGGTCAACCGCTCTAGGGTTAGGCGGGACGGGGGCACTGGGGGTAGCAATGCCACCGGAGCGTCCGTGAGGGGGGCCACACCCCGGAGAACGTCTACTACCGTGTCATCGCCGTCTACTACCGTGCCACCGGAGCGTCCGTGAGGGGGGCACCACCCCGGACGCTCCGGTGGCATTGCTACCCCCAAGTGCCCCCGTCCCGCCTAACCCTGTAGCATTTGACCACGCGATCTAGCCCTTTGACTTCCCACGGACGGGCTTTGACCAGTGGACCTCTCCACCCGGTTGTGTCAGTTCGGCCCATAGGGACACCCGGGAGCAACATCCGGACCAAACCCACAGCTACATCCACTCCGTGTAGACCCGACGCGTCTGCTTCTCCAAAGCCGGGCGGGCGGCCGTCTGTCCGTGAGGGGGGCACACCGGAGACGCTGCGGCCGGGCATTTGCAACCGCCACAACACCTCCAGACTTGTGAGAGGCCACCTACGCAAGATTTGACGGTATGTTAGGCCCCGGAGGTCACGCCACGGTCAGAGATGCGCCAAGAGCAATCCGCGAGAGGGAAGTGTTCAGATACTTCTCCATCACGTAAAAAATTATGAAAATTACCATCGGTCCTATAGCACATGTGCCCACGCCATGTAAAAACTCATGATTTTATCGCGCCCGAGTATTTAATAATATTCACGCCGCATCGCTTCCACGTAACGCCTACTACCGTGTCATCGCCGTCCGTGAGGGGGGGCCACACCCGAGACGCTGCTCCGCCTCTTCGGACATGCCACCACACCACCCCGCATGTATGAGGGCCGATGCGACGCCTCGGTGGCATTGCTACCCCTGTGGCCCCCTGGCCCCGCCTAACCTCAGAAGGCGTTTGACCACCGAATCTAGCCCTTTGACTTTGCACGGATGGGATTTGACCAAGGCCTCTCCACCCGGTTGTGTTAGGTCAGCCCATAGGAACACTTTGGAGCAACATCCGGGCGGACTCCACAGCAAGATCCCTCCGTAGACCCGACGCGTCTGCTTCTCCAGTGCCGGCGCGGGCGTCCGTGAGGGGCCGAACCCCGAGACGCTGCCGCCTCTTTGGACATGCCACCACACCACCCTGCATGTATGAGGGCGGTGCGACGCCCGTGGCATTGTTACCCCTCAGGGCCCCGTCCACAGAACTCGAGAGGTTGACCACGAGATCTAGCCCTTTGACTTCCCACGGACCAAGCCACGGTGGACCTCTCCACCCGGCCGGGCCGCCCATAGGGACACCCGGAGCAACATCCGGGCCAAACCCACAGCCTACATCCACTCTGTGTAGACCCGACGCGTCTGCTTCTCCACGTGCTCAGAAGCGTTTGACCACCGGATCTAGCCCTTTGACTTTGCACGGACGGGATTTGACCAGTGGGCCTCTCCACCTGGTTGTGCTAGGTCAGCCCATAGGAACACTTTGGAGCAACATCCGGGCTGACCCACAGCAAGATCCCCTTCGTAGACCCGACGCGTCTGCTTCGCCCCTCCGGTGCCGGGCATGGCGCCCATCCGTGAGGGGGGGCACACCCGGACCCGCGTCGCCTTCTTCAGACATGCCACCACACCACCCCGCATGTATGAGGGCCCGTCTGACGACGCCCGTGGCATTGCTACCCCCAAGTGCCCCTGGCCCCGCCTAACCTCAGAAGCGTTTGACCACGCGATCTAGCCTTTTGACTTCCCACGGACGGGCTTTGACCAGTGGACCTCTCCACCCGGTTGTGTTAGTTCGGCCCATAGGGACACCCGAGAGCAACATCCGGGCCAAACCAACAGCTACATCCACTCCGTGTAGACCCGACGTCTGCTTCTCCAGTGCCGGGCGGGCGGCGCCGTCCGTGAGGGGGGGCACACCCCGGAGACGCATGCCGGGCATTTGCAACCGCCACAACACTTCCAGACTTGTGAGAGGCTGCCTACGCAAGATTTGACGGTATGCTAGCCCCCTGAGGCCGCCGACCACCGTCGTAGATGCGCGAAGAGCAATCCGCGTAGAGGGAAGTGTTTAGATACTTCTCCATCACGAAAAATTATGAAAAATTACCATCGGTCCTATAGCACATGTGCCCACGTCATGTAAAAAACTCATGATTTTATCGCGCTCCGAGTATTTAATAATATTCACGCCGCATCCTTTCCGCAGAACGTCTACTACAGTGTCATCGCCATCCGTGAGGGGGCCACACCGAGACGCTGCATCGCCTCTTCGGACATGCCACCACACCACCCCGCATGTATGAGGGGCCCGATGCGACGCCCGGTGGCATTGCTACCCCTGTGGCCCCGTCCCCGCCTAACCTCAGCTGCGTTTCACCACCGGATCTAGCCCTTTGACTTTGCACGGACGGAATTTGACCAAGGCCTCTCCACCCGGTTGTGTTAGGGTCAGCCCATAGGAACACTTTGGAGCAACATCCGGCCAGACCCACAAAGAAGATCCCCTCCGTGTAGACCCGGGCGCGTCTGCTTCTCCGGTGCCGGCGGCGTGGCGCCGTCTGCAGTGAGGGGCACACCCCGAGACGCGTGCCGCCTTCTTCGGACATGCCACCACACTGCACGGCATGTATGAGGTATCACTGAACGACTATCACTCAAAACCTTTAGTGCCTGGCCACCGGCCGGGCTGCCCGGCAATCGAACTTTCGTGAGTAATTGTCCGCTTTCTTCATATAAGTCTAATGAATACCAGAGCTTGTAACGTGTGGATTAGTGAACTATTTAAACAGGTCAAATTGCTTTCCCCTCGGCGAGGTGGGACTATTTAAAAAAAATTGTGGTTTGCATATATGCCGACGGCCTAGCCGCCGGGCATAGGCCTCCCACCTATGCCGACGGCCTGTCCGTCGGCATATGTGCACGTTATCCACTCCCCCGGGCTGCTGACATGTGGGGCCCAGGCCTATGCCGACGGCCATGCCGTCGGCATAGGGCCAACCTTATCCGCACCGCACTGACCGCACCCGACCTCCTCCACTCATTTCTCCCTCAACCGCACCCGACCCGACCCCTACCACCGCCGTCCACCTCCTCCGCCTGAGCACGCCACCGGTGCCGCCCAGCACGGGCTCGGCCTCCCGCTCCAACCAGCGCCATCCCCATCCCGAGCCCGCCGTCGCCCGCCTGACCCGAGCCACCCCGCCCTTGACCCCGGCCGCCCTACTCGACTCAAGAAGACCCGTGTCGGCCAGCCTCAGCCGCCCGCCCGCCTGCCCGACCTTCCCGCCCGACCGCCCGCCTCGACCCCCTTCGGCCGCCCGCCTCGACCTCCGGCCTCCCGCCCGCCTCAACCCCGTCGACCTCCCGCCCGACTCACGCCCCGCCCCAACTCCGGCCGACCCTCTCGAAGGTGAAATTTTTATGTATTTTTAGTGTTTTTTTAGTAATTTTGTAGCTAATTAGATAGGTATTTAGATAGATATTTAGATAGTTAGATACCTAGTTAGATAGATAGTTATATAGATAGTTAGATAGGTAGATAGTTAGATAGCTAGATAGATAGTGAGATAGTTAGTAGGTAGATAGTTAGATAGTTAGATAGATAGTGAGATAGGTAGTAAAAAATTTGGTTAGATGAGATGCTATATGTTGCATATCTTGCAAAAAATTTGGTTCGATGAGATGAATCAATGATTATGACGAATAGGTGATAATGATGATGATGAATATGTGATGACGATGATGAATATATTGTTAATGTTTTTAGTTTTTTGCCTACATGATGCAGAAATAAATGAATGCATGTTTAAATGTTTTAAATATGCTCTATGAGTTGTGATGTTCTAAATTTTTTGTCCCGATGGAATTTGCAGGCTTTGTGGTGTTGCATTTCATCAAAGTGACCGTCGTCCGATGCGTTGTTCCCTGAGCATCCCTCTGTTGTTCGACTCCTTCCCTACATGTACCGAGGGTGAGCTACAAGTCCATCTCCTCCATTTTTTGATGTCACTAGATTTCATTCTCAAGTCAACTGGCGTAACCTAGGCGAAAGGGTTGCATCGATAAATATGCATTCAATTGCATATTTATCACCGCAGCTGTTTCGGATTGTCCAGCATTTTCCACGGACAGCCCGAGGATGTGTAGATTGGGTATGTTCTCCATGTTCTACCCCGTTCCGAGACATGATTTCGGCGGCGCCTCCCCATTGTTCTCCGGAGCACATTCTCTCGGCTATTTGACGAGACGTGTATCTGGAGAACAGCGGGAGGTGCTGCCAAATTTTGTCTCGAACAGGGTAGAATGGAGAACGTACTCAATCTACACATCCTCGGGTGGGATTAGGACCCATCTTTACCTATTAGAGATGTAGGTGGATTCAACGCGTAGAAACTGAAAATTTGATGTGATTAATTTAAGTGAATCCTTAATTATGTTGTGTGGTTTGCAAAATAGCGAGAGGATGGCAGATAATCAGTGGATGTACGGTGGTTTTATCCGTTGGAATCGAGTAACATCGAGTGGATCACGAAAACCGATGTGTATTTGAAGGAGATATTCCGTCAGTCAATGAGAATTATCCCACCATGCCCCTGGGCGAGATGTGCCAGACGTCACCGTAGAAATCAGACGGACATGAGTGAGCACCTTCGCACGCACGGATATATGCCAAACTTTGACATGCCGCCGATAAACATAGCCGATCAGGACCGTGGTAGAGAGGAGGTGATGCGACAACGCATCGATGGATATGAGGACGACGGGGTCAGGGACATGCTAGATGATGTCATTGTTGCGTAAACGGCAAATGCGACACCTTCAGAGAATGAACCGAGGAGCCGGAGGCAACCGCAAAGGCCTTCTTGGAGGTCTTGGCCTCGTCGAAGAAACCTCTTTATGCGGGTGCGAAAATATCTCAGCTGGATGCCATCTCAAGAATCGATTGCAGCCAAGGCTGAGTACGATCGTAGCTTAAATGCTTCAAGCATTCACGGGAATATGGGCTAACAGCCTCCCCGAGGGTCATGAACTGCCGAAAAGCATGTACGATACAAAGAAAATCATGAAGGCACTCTCTATGGATTATGAGAAAATAGATGTTTGCTCAAGAATTGCCTTTTGTTTAGGCACGAGTATGCGGATGACAAGTAATCGTGAGGAAGTGCGGTTCGTCTCGGTACATTGAGGTGGTCGGTGAGGATGGTGAGAAAAGCAGCTAACCATCCCGTTAAGGTTCTTGATTATCTTGATTTTATAAAAGACTGCAGCGCCTTTTCATCACGAAGGAGTCTGCCAAAATGATGAAGTGGCACAAGGACGGTATAAGGTACAATCCAAAAAAAAATCAGACATCCATCGGGAGGAAGCATGGAAGTCATTCGATGAAGAATACCCGAGGAAGCAGCCGAGGCTGGGAATGTCGAATAGCCATATCGGTGATGGGTTGAATCCATATGGTATGTCGTCCAATCCATACAGCCGCTGGCCCGTGTTTGTAATTCCGCTCAATCTTCCTCCCGTGCCCTAATGCAACGGAAGACCATGTTCTTGTCGCTCATCATTCCGGGGCCCCGACTACCCGGGAAGCAATTGGGTGTGTTTATGCAGCCGCTTGTGGATGCTTTGCACCATTCTTGGTACTTTCCGAGGTTGACATACGACCGGGATCTGCAGAGAAATTTCTTGATGAAAGTTTGGTTGCACTATTACATGCATGACTTTCCCGGCTATGCTCTATTCTCGGATGGTGTACAAGTGGTAAGATGCCATGCCCAAGTGTGCATGCACGCTCTGCGAATGATTTGGCTGAGTAAGGGTGGCAAGTATGTAGCCTTTGACCTGCATCGACAGTTCCTCCCTCCGCACCACGTATAGGAAGACAAGAAGAACTTCACGAAAGGCCGGGTTGTTCATGAAGTAACCGAGATTCCAACATTTTCGGGGCAGATGTTCTTGCTCAGCTAAAAGCTCGAAGCCTAAAATCAAAGGCAAAGGCAAAGCCAAAGACAAAGGCTTCGAGGGATATGGTGAGACGACAACTGGACTCACATTACCCCTTCTCGCAGCTTCCCTATTTCAAGGACCTCAAACTTCCTTACAATATTGATGTGATGCACAATCGAAAAGAATGTGGCAGAGTCCCTTTTCCACACGATCCTCAACACACCGAAAAGAAGGATAACGTAAAAGCTAGAGCCGATCAACAGAGAATTTGTGATAGACCACGCCTGAACATGAAGCCTCCCACAGGCGGTCGAAAAAACTGGTTCAAGCCAGATGCTGACTTTGTCCTTAAACCGCCAGAAAAAAAAGAAGTACTTATCTGGCTGAAACAAATTTTGAAGTTCACCGATGGTTATGCATCGAATATAAGTAAGGGAGTCAATCTTTCAACGGGCAAAGTGACCGGCCTGAAGAGTCATGACTACCATGTATGGATTGAGCGGATAATGCCGGTGATGGTTCGAGGCTATGTCCCCGAGCATGTCTGGCGAAGTGCTTGCCGAAGCTTAGCCATTTCTTCCGCACGCCTGCTAAAGAAGTAAGTAAAGAGGTGATTGAAAAATTGCATAAGAAGACACCGGAGTTGATAGTCAAGCTAGAGAAGATCTTTCCGCCAGGCTTCTTTACTCCGATGACACATCTCATTCTGCACCTCACGAACGAGGTATTGTTGGGGGGCCCTGTGCAAAATCGGTGGCGACGCCCCGAGAGGCGTAACAAGCATCTCCGACGGAAATGTGGAAACAAAGCTAAGATTGAAGCTTCCATAGCCGAGGCAGTTATCCTAGAGGAGGTGTCGACCTCGTGACATCATACTATCCGCACCACGTTCCCCATCTTCATAACAAGGTGCCTTGATACAATATAGAAGAGCCCAAGTATCAACCCAGGCTCGATTTATTCAACGCGCAAGGTGGGAGGGCTGGGGCCTCGAAATCTTATGACATGCCACGACAAGAGTGGGAGGACCTCATGTTCTATATCTTGCACAACATCAAGGAAGTTGAGGAAGTGTGGATGAGGTAATACCACTACACCATTCCTTTATGTCTTCCACATCATCATGTTTCACGTTCACTTAGTCCCGGTCTAACACCGCTTATCTTTTTTTAGTGATTTCGTTCAAGAGGAATGGACGGGAGTGAATCCTCCTACTGAGGCGGAGGCACTTACTCTTCTCCATCATGGAAACCCTGGACGTAAAAATTTTGTTGCTTGGTTCATGGAGAAAGTAAATTTCCACACTCCCCTATTAAATACCTACTTCAACATTTATTAGTTAACCGAACTAATGCACGCAACAATTTCCATTATACTTGTAGGAAAAGATCCGAACATATCTATGGATGATGAATTGAGATGGGTTTCCATGGGTTTTGACCCTGCCGTCATGACATGTACAAAGTATGATGTGAATGGGTATCGCTTCCATACAGAGGAGCACCAAAACAGCCGCCCCGATCCGAAAACTATAAATCGGAGTGTACACCCCCGGTCAAAATTCGGTAGACTACTACGGAAGGGTACAAAATATATACGAGGTTAAATTCCGCCAGGGGCGTGAGACCCTAAGTCTGCCTGTGTTCAAATGCCGATGGTTCGATCCGCGAGAGGGGGTCAAACATACGCCTTCCATTGGTTTGGTCGGTTAAACCATCAACCGTCTATGCCGGAGCCGATCTCTTCATTGCGGCTACCCAAGCTACACAAGTATATTATCCGCCTTTACCCATGCCGTAAAGTGTATCTAAAGGGTTGGGAAGTTGTGTTCAAGGTGTCGCCACATGGTAAGCTACCAGACCCGAATGAAGACGATTACTACAACATTAACCCCATGACATACGAGGGAGTGTTCTATCAAGAGCAACCTGATGATGATGATGATGTGGTTAGAAACGATGACG
The DNA here is from genome assembly GCA_021605145.1 of Aegilops bicornis. NCBI lineage: Eukaryota > Viridiplantae > Streptophyta > Magnoliopsida > Poales > Poaceae > Aegilops > Aegilops bicornis. The sequence continues at coordinate 157,686,606 of CM038670.1, read as the reverse complement.
CTAGACCATTGGGTGATGATGATGTGGACCCAAACGTCGACGATGCACGGAATGATGGTGAGACTATTGTCAATGAAAATGACATACTTATGCTAGAAAAGTTAAAAGAATACGCTGACGAGGAGGAAGAGCCTCCACCTCCATCGGACAACGAAGATGATATGATTGATAGTGATGATGAGACGGACCGAGAAAGAGGTTACAACAGTGATGATTCATATGGGTTCTAGCAGATGTACGTTTCAAGTTTAGGAATATGCCTTTTTATGCATTTTTATTAATGTGTTTATTATCATGCCTTTTTCTTCATTTCATTAATTTACTAATTGCTTTTTCTCTTTTCAATGCAGGTTCGTGGAACATGGGCAAGGGGAAGGCCGACGACGTGGGTTCCCTACGCAAGGTCGTCGGCCTGCCTAGTCGGAGTGGTCGAGCACGTAATCCTCCCCCTCGGCTACTTGACGATGACTCCTCACAGGAGGTCGAGGGGAGAGGTGCCCCTAGAGGAGGAGGGGCGGGGAGGGCCTCTAGAGGGCGAGGTCTTGGGGGAGAGCCACTCTGGGGTCGTGACGTAAAGAGCGCACCTCACAGACTTAGGGGTGTTGTCTTCGAGGCCCTCCTATAGTGAGGTACCCTCCTCTAGTGAGGTACACTCTAGGGAGGAGGAGGAGGAGGAGGAGGAGGAGGAGGAGGAGGAGGAGGAGGAGGAGGAGGAGGAGGAGGAGGAGGAGGAGGAGGAGGCACGCGAGGAGGAGGAGGAGGAGGAGGAGGAGGAGGAGGTTGTGGAGGGAGAGGCAGGCTAGGAGGGGGGTGGTGGCGGGGATGATGGTGGTGACGGGAAGTGGGTTGACAACAAGGGATGGCTGCGTGGCAACGCAAAGCTACCAAAGCAGGTTCCTGCCATCGAGGAGCGTAAGTGGCTCATTGAGCCCACGGAAAAGAGTAAGCAGTTCATTATTTTGCTTGTCACATGCATATTCCGGTTGTTATTTATTTTGCTTGTCACATGCTAATAGTTCATTCTTTTGTAGCAACTGGATATATTCTAAAGGGGTCCAGATTCCCAACGGCCTCATCACCGCCTTTGAAGTTATACTGGCCGGGATTGTACTGTCCGGATCTAGTCAGGCAGCCGGACCGTCGGGTTTTGGCCACGAGCTGGGACCACTGGGAAGCGGCCCTCCACGCGGACCATGAGACCCATGCCAAGGCCGTGACCACTACTTTCTGGGTGAGTTCTCTTGTAAGCACAAGTCCATTCTAGTTTCATGAATGATTTAACTCATGGCTTCTTCCATTCTTGTTTCATGCATGATTGTAGAAATTCTATCGAAGTTCTTCAGAGCACAGGGGCTAGAGCGGACCAGATCGTGCTGCGCCAATGCAAGAAGAAGGCCCGCCAGATGCAAAGACGAGGTGCGCTTATGTATTATCTCGACATACTACCACGACGTTCTTGGTGTGAAGATGACCAAGGAAGAAGCGCGGAGGATGGGCATTACCTTGGAGAGGCACGAGTACTTGGCGGTAAGTATAAAAAGATTTTTCATTATGCTTTCATATATTATGCTTTCATTATGCTTTCATTACCATGTGGTACATTTCACCGCTTCATGTTGACATGCCATTATGCTTTTATTATGTAGGTGTGTCCAAATTGGTGTTATGGAAAAGACGAGTCTGGGCGGCATTGGTGGATCTTTGGTGTGATGGGGCTGGAGCACAGGCTATGAGAATCAAAAATAAGGCTAACCGAGGGAATGAGGGAGTACATGCTCAGGGAAACCGAAACCACTATCTCCACAAGGCGCTTAATGTATGACTAACCCCATTAAACATTCTTCTTCTTCTATTTACCATCACTTTCTTATGTATGACTAACATCTGTTTGGTGGTGCAGGAGGAGAATCAAGCGGCCGCTCTCACACATGCAAAGGCGGAGATCGCCCACACGTGGAAGGACCCCAAGCTCATGAGCCCAAGTACTACTGACAAGAAGACCGCGTGGAGGAAGGAGGCCTACTCCATGGCAGATCCGGGTTACATCTGACACACTGACCCCATTGCGGCGGATCCGACGACAGGCGGTGGTGAGCATGGGGCCCAAGGAGCACGGTCGGGAGGCGGTTCTCGATCTTGTGGTCACTCCGACTATCTCCTACACACGCCTTCGGCTTGATCGACCCGAGCCCGAGCCAACAGATGAGCCAACCAAAGGTCCAGCCTACAGTCCCTCTTTCAGGAGCAACAATCTGTAAGTATTTTCCCTCTTATCTTCATTGCTCACTTTATTTTCCGCATCTAGTAGTTTTATGATTTCCATCATGTCATACCGTAGGCCTACCTGGAGTACACACACCAGGAGACCATGGCGTGGCATCAGAGGCTTCATGAACACCAAGTGCAGAGGGATCGCCACCGAGCAGGCTTTTCAGGAAATGGCGGCCGGGTGTGTCCTCAGCCAGCCAAAGACAATGCCCTCCAAAGACAACCAAAGGTCACGACCTTTGAGGAGTTTGTGGCACGTAATCACCGGCCCCTCACGTTAGTTTATGCCCAATCTATTCACCCCAAGCATGTCATGCCTTTCAACACAGTCATATATCCCATTAATATGTCTTTTCAACATCCAGGGAACAGGTGGATCGTTGGCGGTGGTCTTCGCAGCACTCCGGAGACACGGAGCCCGACCACTCCGATCCACGGAGACGGAGGTGGAGGCGGTCTTGGCGGTAGCGCTGCCGCTAGCAGTGACAACCTGGGCTTCGGCGGTCTTGGCGGTGACGACCTCCGCGGTGCTCGACGTCCTGGCGCTTAAGCCTAGTGTGTGGTGATGATGCTTGAGATGACTTGTGTGTGGTGATGATCATTTAGAGACTTGTGTGTGGTGCTTTTCTATATGCTTATGCTTATGTTGGTTGTGATGATGATCATTTAGAGACTTGTGTGTGTGATGATGCTTATGCTTACATTCTTTGATATGTGCTGCTGATATGTGCTGTTATATATGTGCTTTTATTTGAATTGAACTGATTTGAAAACAAACAGAAAAAAATCAGAAGCAAACTATGCCGACAGCTATGCCGTCGGCATAGGACTGGCGTGAGCTCCGATTGTCGACGTGGCACCTATGCCGACGGGTAGCCGTCGGCATAACTTTCAAACTAAGCCGACGGCTAAGCCGTCGGCATATGGTGCCACGCGTTGAATCGGGAGCTCAGGAGCACTTATGCCGACGGCCCGCCGTCGGCAGACGTTGACTAAGCCGAAGCCGGGCCGTATAGGTGTGCCACGTGGCGTCTGCGGTAGCCTAATCGCCGCCATGTGGCACCCCTATGCCGACGGCCCGGCCGTCGGCGACGTTGATTGACTAAGCCGACGGCGGGCCGTCGGCATAGAAATGCCACGTGGCGAGCCGCCGTTACTTTCGGCGATTGTGGCGGCCGCCGTTAAGCGATGGCGTTGTCGACGGCGATTGCCGTCGGCATAGATGTACGGCCACCGTCGGATAGGGTCTATGCCGACGGCCGTTCTATGCCGACGGTCATCCTGGCTACGCCGACAGATATGTTGCCGACGGCCCTATGCCGACGGGGGCCGTCGGCATAGGCCTGTCCCGACGGCTAGTCAGGGCTATGCCGACGGCCCTGGCCGTCGGCATAGGGCGCGATTCCTGTAGTGTCTGAATACATCATCACCACATAAAAATGTGCTAATAGAGTATTTACAGCCGCAAGTTGCAAATCTAGACCCTCAAATGCCCGTGGACACGCCCGGGCGCGTCCGTGGGCACTGTCCGGGCGCGCCTCATTTGGCGACTTTCACACCTGCGTCCCTCATATCCGAGCCTTCAAAACCATACAAATCATGCAACAATGCGTAAACACAATCAACAACACGGAGTTCATCGGATCAACTTTGCATCACCGGACAAAAGAAGCATAGTTCATCGAAGTTCAACGACAAATTCATACTACGAACCTAAAACATAGTTAAAATATAAACATAACAGGGAAGGGCGGAGGAAATCACCATTTCCTCGCCGGCCCGTTCCCCTTCCAGCAGTCGGCGTGGCTGTGCCCCTCCTCCGTGCAGGCGTCGGCGTGCAGAGGTGCGCCGTTGTCCGAGCTGGAGGTGGAGCCGTCCGTCAGATCTGAGTCGGAGCTGCAACTCATGCCCGAAAGCATGCGAAGCAGGTGGTCCTGCTCCTTCGCATGGCGGGCCGCCTTGGTTGCCTCGCGCTCCGACACCTCGATGGCGAGTCGGAGCGCCGTTGCATTCTTCCGGCGAAGGTGCCGCGCATCCGTCTCCGCCGTTGTCAGAGAGCGGCGGAGGACCGATGCGAGGAGTGCGGCCTCGGGATCCACCGGCGCGCTCGAGGGCGAATGGCGTTCCTACATCGCTTCTTCTCGTCGCTCACGCCGCCGCCGGGCTGCACGCGGTTTCGGGCGTTCAAGGCGCTGGCTGCCCCGACGCGGGCTTGAGGACCCAACAATGGCCGGGCACCACTACCGGACCATATGATGGTGGAGGCGGGCGGCGTACCTGGCGGAGCGAAGGGGAGCTGCTGGTGCTGCGCGGCGGGCGGGAAGGGTCGGCGACGTCGCCGGCGCTGCGTCGACGGGCGACGGGCGTTGAGGAAGAAGATCCGCCGTTGCCGGGGCCGCCTTGCTTAAGCAGCGACCTCCGCAATGCGATGCAGAGGGCCACCTCCTCCATGTCGATGTTCGACCCGTCGGATTATGAACCGGATCCACCGCTGGTTTCGTCGCCGACCATCAGATCAGAGGGGAGGGGATCGAAAGTGGAGTGGACGAAGACGGGAGTGAAGTGGAGTTCGGATTGACCGGTGTCTAGGGTTTTCCGGATGTGGGGGATATTTTTGGGGTCGGGGTGGGCCGGGCTGACGTGGCGGATGCGCCTGGGCGTGATACGTCCATTTTGCGTCATGTTTTTCTACTATTATTTATAATATATTTTTAATCAATATAATACTTTGTGGTGCAATTCTAATGCCTTTCCTCTCTTAATTTGAAAGATTTACATGAAGAGGGAGATCGCCAGAAGCTGCAATTCCAAATGAGCTGAATTTCACGAAGAATTATTTTGGAATATATAAAAAATTCCGGAGAAAAAAATACCAGAGGGGCCCACCAGGTGCCCACGAGGCACCTGGGTGCGTCCAGGTGGCTCGTGGGGCCCCTGGCCATGCTTCGAGGTCCATCTTCTCCTATATGATGCCATTTGCCCTAGAAAAAAAAAATCAAGAGAGGACTTTCGGGACGAAACGCCACCGTCTCGAGGCAGAACATGGGCAGGAGCACTTTTGCTCTTCGGCGGAGCGATTTCGCTAGGGATACTTCCCTCCGGGAGGGGGAAATTAAAGCCATCGACATCACCAACAATCCTTTCATCATGGGAGGACCAATCTTCATCAACATCTTCACCAGCACCATCTCATCTCAAACCCTAGTTCATCTCTTGTATCCAATCTTTGTCTCAAAACCTCAGATTGGTACCTGTGGGTTGCTAGTAGTGTTGATTACATCTTGTTGTTGATGCTAGTTGGTTTATTTGATGGAAGATTATATGTTCATATCCTTGATGATATTCAATACCCCTATGATCTTGAACATGAATATAGATTTTTGAGTAGTTTTTTTTGTTCTTGAGGACATGGAAGAAGTCTTGTCATAAGTAATCATCTCAATTTGGTATTCATTTGATATTATTGTTATTTCTCCTTCTTAATAACTAGTCTTGCTAGTATATTTGCTTGCTTACAATTTCTCTTTCTCCTAGGTTGCCAAAAGTCCCCTAATCCTAGGTTTCTTCTCATGAGGGTGGATAGCTGGAGGGCCACTCATTTTGTGTGGCGCCTAACAGTTTGGCCCGTGTTGACGGCGGCGATGGAGTTCCGCTCGTAGCGGCAACCCGGATCTGGTGGGCACGGAGGCAGGCGGCGTGTCAGCGCGCGCTGCGACACGAGGTCCTGCGGTCGGTGGCGAGGCTCGACGGCTTGCTAGACGCAGGTGGCGGTCCTTGGCTACTGGCTCTGGTAGCGACGATGGTGGGGGCATGGATGCGTGCATGGGTTGCCGCTGGTTGGGGTGCTGCTGCAGCGCATGGACTTGTTCCAGCTGATGCACGCGTCGCGGCGCTTGGGCTGGGCTAATGGCGCCTTGCCGTTGCCGCGTGGCACCTCAGACGGTGATGGTGATCCGGATCTTGTCGGCCTAGTGGCGCTTCCTGCAGACTGTGATGGTGCAGCGACCCACTGTGGCTCCACGGCGGCAATGGACATCAAGAGATCTTCGGGGAGTTCATCTCTCCAGATCCGATAGTTGACTTCGCCGACGAGATGCAACCTATGGTTGACGGCTTGACGTAGAGGAGTAGTTCTGCAACGGCGTATCGCATGTAGCTGTTGGGATCGTGGAAAAGTGGTGTCTACAATACATTTGTGATGTCGACGGTGGTGCTTCTTTGAGTACCCAGCATCGAGCTCCGAGGCGAAAGCCCAGATCTGAAGTCTAGCAATGGCGATGGTTATGCGTCGTTACCTTGTTAAAGGCATTTCTTGGATATGTTCGGTCTGTTATTTCAGGGTGAAATCCTAGATTCTAGCCTTGACTCCGGTGACGGCGGCGATTGACCATCGCTCCCTTACTGAAGGCGCTGCTGTTGAAAAACCTCAGTGTCTTGAGATGATTGGCGCGGATATGGTCCTTCCTGTAGTTTGTGGATCACAGATCTGATAACTTTGGATTTTTTTTCTTTATTTTCTCGCTGATGCATAACTTTGGTCTTATATGACTTTGCTATTTGCAGGCGTGTTTTTTGTGTATGTTGATGTTGACTATGTGCATTCTAACTATGCAGAGGACGGGTGTGTGCTGGTCATGTTTGTATTCTCTTGATGCTTCATTTTAAGCTAATAAAATCCATCTTTTTTGAAAAAAAAAGCCCGTTCGATCGAGAGGACAAGTCACACTTCTTGGGCAATCATTTCCCTATAAATAGTTCTGCACAAGGGCGACAAGTGCTACTGCTACATCAGGAATTAGGCAACACAAGGTCTATTCGATCGTAGCTATGAACATTGAACGTGACTTGCACATGGCCAAAGGCGAAGGAGAGACTAGCTACGTGAACAACTCAAGGCTTCAGGTTGTTATCTAAACATCAAGAACATGTACTTCTGCCATATATTTTCTTTGAAAAGATATATATATATATATAGAGTAGAGTACATCTTTCATAAAAGTATCATTTAAACTCTCCGTTGCAGCTATAAACTTTGCTCGAGTAGATTGCACTATAATTTTAACCAGGATTTCACTTTCATGTGCTGATTTGTGATAGCAAAAAGCTTTGCTTCAGACTGAGGCGGTGCTTGAGAAGGCCGTGAGAGAAGTGTGCATGGATCTCCACCAGCCAGCAATGACTGCTGTTGATTTAGGGTGCTCATCTGGTCAGAACACACTCCTCTTCGTATCAAAGGTGATCAAAGTGGTAGGCCGTGATAGTGACGAAAAATCAAGGTGCAACCCCGTGGAACTCCAGTTCTTTCTCAATGATTTACCAGGAAATGACTTCAACTATGTCTTCCGTTCACTTGAACGGTTCAAAGAGTCGATAACAGCGGAACAAAATACACTGCTACCACCTTTTTATATCGCTGGGTTACCAGGCTCCTACTACACTAGGCTTTTCCCTCGCCAGAGTTGTCACCTCTTTCACTCATCATACTGCCTCCATTGGCTCTCTCGGGTACCACAATTGGGTAAAGAACATTTAAATTCATGTATGTCTTCTACATGGTCCTTAATTATCAATGTTTTAATCCAGGTACCTGCTGGATTAGAAGGAGGAAGGGAGTACTTAAAGAGCTCTTTTATAGTACCCTACGAGAAATATGGGCCGTTCATCTGTGAAATCTAATGGTGGGGAGCGATCTGTACTGCGCCAATTTTGCTAGTGGAATTGCACACGGTATGGCTTGCACCGCGTCGCTGCTGTCCTCCAGTATACGAGTCCACGCGGCGTGCGCCTAGCGACCTACGGCGGATCAGGAGGCTGCCGAGTTAGGCCCTTTTCCTCGCCATCATCGCCCCGCTTCTCACCCCTGTCCATCCCTCGTCTTCCTCTTCCTCCTGCCATGAGGCGTTCGAGGACTCGCCGCTGCTCCCATGAGACACCGTCACTCCAGCGCTCACTCGCCACTGCTACCTCCTTGTCTTCGTCTGCAGAGGTCCCTGTCGGCGCCCCACGCCGGAGTTGTGTGTCCGTCTACTCCGCCGTCCTCCCCTCTGGTAGCACGCGCCGCCTCTCGCCGGCTTGGCCGCGTCGCCGACTTCAGCCCGCCGCCTCGCCCTCCGGGCGAGTGGATCGCTGCTCGATGCATGACCTCTGAACCGACGTCTACGCCTTCTGGGCATCCAATGGCTCCAGGCGCACGCTGCTCGCCCGCGACGGCGGCTGGCCGTCCCGGCCAGATGACACCATGGCGGTTGGCTGCCCCGGCCCGCTCTGTAGGATTCCCGCCGCTGCCGGCACGAGCGACATCTTGATTTCTAGTCGCCATTATCCGCCGATGACGTCACTAAGGTTCTGGCCGTCACGGCATCGCAATAGCACCTTCACGGGGTGGCTACAACCCCTTCACAGCATGGCTACTACCTCCTCCTCTTCCTTCGCCAGCCTGGCTACCTTTTCTCCACCTTGTTTTTGGACCGGGTGGTCAGCAGTGTGGTGCAGGTCTCCCTTCACTCGCCATGAGGCGTCAACATACGCTCTCCCATGGCTGAGCACCCCGACATGGCATTGGTCGAGGCGGCTGGCCACGGGCCACGGCAGGGAGAAGGGGGCAAAACAGATCAATCGGCTGAGTCTAGTGTTGCGTAGAAAACAAGATGTCTATCCTACACTTAGAAAATCAATGGCCAGATTTGAATAGACTGCTCCCTCTCTCATCAGCAGTACAGGGTACCGTAAAAATGGTCTACTTAAACGGGGGGAACATTTGCGTTGATAAGACTACGCCAGCAGGTGTTGCGGAACTGTACCGACTACAATTTCAGAAAGACATGTTATTGTTCCTCAAGTTGCGGCACGAAGAGCTAGTGCTTTGCGGGCAAATGGTGCTGACGTTTCTTGGGAGAAAATATGAGGACATATACAACAACGGATATGTGAACCATACTTGGGGCTTACTTGCGCAATCTCTGCGATCTCTTGTTGAAGAAGTGCGTAAGCCTTAACTTAATTTACCGCAAATATTGGACTGAGTTTTAAAAAAAATGTAAGACTGTAAACCATTTGTTAATGTATCTAATAGGGTCTGGTGGAGAAGGAAAAGCTCGACTCCTTCAACCTTCCCATTTACGCGCCATCGGTCAATGAAGTAAAGGAGGTAGTCGCTCAAAACGGGTTGTTCAACATCAGCCACATCGAATTGTTTGAGTCCAACTGGGATCCTCATGATGATTCAGAAGGGGGCGAGGTACAAAATAGCGTCGAGAGCGGGATTAACATTGTACGCACTGGCTTCGTATGTGGTCTACGCTACAGCGAACGGAGTATCAATCGCTGTTTAAGGCGGTGTGTATGCGGTTGGAGCGGGTGGCCAGGGAGGTTTTTACCCAACATGGGTGGCAACATAATCTCCGGATCGGTCCACCTCCCCAGTCGACATTGGCATAGTTTTAGACTCATATGGCTTTACTGTTGCCAACTTATCGTTTTTTTAATACATATTTTGCTAGACTCTTCGTTAAGGCTGTGTGCATCTTAGCTATGCAGAGGCCGAGTGTCGCTCATTATGTTTTGTATCCACTTGATGCTACATTATGAGTTAATAAAAACGCCCTTTATCGAAAAAAGAGCGGGATTAACATCGCTAAGAGCTTGAGGGCGGTGTTTGGACCCCTACTTGCAAAACATTTTGGTGAATCCTTGCTGAACAGGTTATTCAAGAAATGTGCAAACTATGCCACACAACAACTTGAGAGGGGAGAAGGAAAGTACCTTCTCATCTGCGTGTCCCTGAAAAGAACATAAGAATATAATATCATGCATGCATGATCTCGCCGAATCGAAGATCATGCCCTTTGCCCTTGCACCTATGGGTATATAACACACATATATGCAATTTTCTGTTCTTTTGTATACACTTCTGCAGTTTCAGTAAAATTATGAATTATGTAATTCACCTACTGTTTTAACTAATAAAAACGCAAATACCATGCGCCGTTGTCTTCTTTATCTGTTTAATGATGTGCATGATTTGTGTTGTTGTACTTATGATTGTTACAATACAGTACTCATTTTGTCATAGACATGTCATTTGTTTCACTATATTGTTATTTTTCTATGTTCACACTGTTACATAAAAGGCACTTGTCAGCTCGTACTTTAATTAAGAGAGGCCCTAGAAAATTCGATTTGTCCCTCGCAAATGGATAGTTGTAGAATGAAGAATGAACGTGTTGCCGTCTTCTTCGATCCAGTCGCTGTCCAATCCTTCCGAGGGGAATGCTCTATCGCCGATGCATAATCGGTACGCCTTGTTGGATGGGTAGGTAGCAGTTGAGCTTGCTGGTAACTTTCGCAGGATTACGGGCTGACAACTCCTTGTTTCTAGTGGCACTTGACTGCAGTGCGGCAACACTCTCCTTCCAGGAATAGCAACGAGGCTGTGTAGGGAGTAGTATTTTGTCCACCTATGAGTCGGTCGTTTTGCATGAAGGTGCTCACTCCCTGGATTTCTGGATTAGCCAGAGGCTACGACGTCCGTAAAATGCTTATGTATTATATGGCCACTCAATGTTTTTGGAGTTGACTACCAAGTGCGGAATTAGGAGCATCCTTATGTATCCAGTTAACTGTATTCTGTTGTGTCTTCCACGCAAAATTAGATGCCGACTTCATTATATGCTTCACTTCACTGTTGGCTATGTAGCTCGGCATGGTTATAAAATGGGGCTCTAGTTCTGATTGGGGGAGAGGCAGTTAACTATAAATTAGACCAGTATCTTCCTATATTGATCGACATTATTGACCACTAATAGATAACGGGAACCACACAATTTGTTCATCCCTTCACAGAAAGTAGACCAACATCCAAGTTCTAGATGAGTAACATGGCTACAGCGTAAATCACGAAGTATAATTTCCCCAAAATTTCCAGCCTCTGGTCTCTACGAGCTGCCTTGTGATGTGAGGATGCTCTGATATAGAACATACCTCTAGTTATACTTATAATTTATAATAGAAGAAATCAAATGCAACAATTAAAATGAAATCATAGTGGCTTCCAAATTTAGCAGGACTTAAGTATGTAACAATAGCATTACTGTTTCCTAAAAGAAATAATCGACATATCAATTTGAATTTATACGAGTAGAGGACATGATGGAATAAGGTATACAGACTTTATCATACACAATTTTAAGACAAACAAACATAGCATTCATAACTAAACAATGTTGGTTGCAAGTTAAGCTTGAGTCTCAAGGTAGATTCATATTTTGTAGCAAGTCCAAAGTTAGTTTGGTAAAATTCACTCGAACTTAGTCAAAGCGGAAAATAACTGCATCTCTAGTTATTAGTTAGTCTCAATAAAAAAAAACAAAGTTGATTCTGCGATACATATACATGCAGTTTGTTGTAATCTTCAACATCCATCTGTCTTCTGTAAGTCTGTAAAACTTAATCCTCCCATGTAATCATATCACTGTAACTTGGAGAATCTAAAGAATTGGCTTAAAGTGTCATTCTTGAGCATATCTTCTTTAGATAGAGTTTCAATCCTAATTATTTCACTTCTGACTTGGTGCTCTACCCGGGCTCGCGGCAACTGTGGCCCTATGGACAGACAACCAAGTTGTCTGCAAGCCAAGTGTTACAGTTTCTAGATGATAGTATAATATTTTTTTGGGATAATTGATTTTATGCCCCTAGTTGGGTCACACTCGGTAGGTTTATCCCTAGTTTTAAAAAACACTTGTTCTTGCCCAAACCACTTTGCTCCTCTTATGCTTTTGCCCTTTGACTGCTTGACCATCACTTTGAAAACTTCATAAAAAAATCATACTAACTCAGAAAAATTCAAATAAGATATCAAAATGTTCAGAAAAGCATCACCTATATGTGCATGTCATTTGCATTGATGAAAAAAAGTGTTGGCCTGTCCCCATCTTAGTTTTAGCTCATATGAGCTTAGCATGAATAGTAAAATCTAAAAAAATTCTAAAAAAATTGGTGGCAAACTTTGACCAATGTTTTGAGTGCTTGCCAAGTTTCATAAGGGAATGTCATTCATGGAAGTTGTGGTAAAAAAATGAAATTTTGGAGCATTGATTTTTGTTTTTTTGCCACGACTTCTACGAATGCCATTCCCTTATGAAACTTGGCAAGCACTCAAAACATTGTTCAAATTTGCCACCAACTTGTTTTAGAATTTTTAGATTTTTTTAGATTTTACTATTCATGCTAAGATCATATGAGCTAAAACTGAGATGGGGACTGGCCAACACTTTTTTCATGAATGCAAATGACATGCACATATAGGTGATGCTTTTCTGAACATTTTGATATCTTATTTGAATTTTTCTGAGTTAGTATGAATTTTTTATGAAGTTTTCAAAGTGATGGTCAAACGGTCAAAGGGCAAAAGCATAAGAGGAGTGTCGGTGTCAAAACCGGCGGATCTCGGGTAGGGGGTCCCAAAATGTGCGTCTAGGCGGATGGTAACAGGAGACAAGGGACACGATGTTTTTACCCAGGTTCGGGCCCTCTCGATGGCGGTAATACCCTACTCCTGCTTGATTAATATTGATGATATGGGTAGTACAAGAGTAGATCTACCACGAGATCAAGGAGGCTAAACCCTAGAAGCTAGCCTATGGTATGATTGTTGTTCGTCCCCACGGACTAAAACCCTTCGGTTTATATAGACACCGAATAGGGTTAGGGTTACAGTAGTCGGTTACAATGGTAGGAGATCTACATATCCAGACGCCAAGCTTGCCTTCCACGCCAAGGAAAGTCCCATCCGGACAAGGGACGAAGTCTTCAATCTTGTATCTTCATAGTCTTGGAGTCCGCCAAAGATGATAGTTCGGCTTATCCGGACACCCCTAGTCCAGGACTCCTCAAGAGCTCTGAACTAGGCTTCAATGATGACGAGTCCGACGCGCATATTGTCTTCGCATTGCAAGGCGGGTTCCTCTTCCGAATACTTCATAGAAGGTTTTGAACACAAGGATAGTGTCCGCTCGCAAAAACAAGTTCCCCATACCACCGTAGAGAGAATAATTTTTGCATAGATCTGCTGACGTATTCCGCGGCGTGACATCACACCACCGCCAGGCCTTTATATGAATCGTTTTTACTGTTCCACCTCAGCGCGTTTAGCGAGGCGGTTTTCTTGGCACGTCTTATGAAAGCAGAGATCGTGCCCCTTTATTCCGGGATTCCCATCAATACGGACGTGGGTAACCCATCCGTGCCATTGATTACGACGCTTGGGAGATAAGCGAGTTTTACCAGGCTGGCGGGGGACGCATAGCTTCGTCCGTCCATATAAGGGGATAAGGATCCACCTTTTCGCCTACGCCTTCTTCCTCCTTTGCTCATCCATTTCCGCCAAGACTCGAGCTCCAGCGCTAAGTCCGCACACCCCACCTCAACCTTCTCCAACTATGTCCGGAGCGGAGGCAGGTGGATGGCCTCCTCCGTCCACGGAGGGGCACATCACAAAGCTGCGGAGGCCGGATACTTGTCCGGCGACATCGCTGCGTGTCGGCTCCCCAACAAGGCAGCCCGTCCCCACTCCCAGGCCCCATGAGAGGGTGGTGTTCCTCACCCATTTCCTCCGCGGACTAGGTTTTCCACTACACCCATTTGTCTGGGGGCTCATGTTCTACTACGGCTTGGATTTCCATGATCTGGCCCCAAACTTCATCCTCAATATCTCGACGTTTATCGTCGTGTGCGAGGCTTTCCTCTGCATCCAACCCCACTTCGGTTTATGGTTGAAGACCTTTAGCATCAAGCCGAAGATAGTGGGCGGCCGATAGGCGGAGTGCGGAGGCGCCATGGCGGGCAGGATGCCCAATGTTCTATGGCTTGAGGGCTCCTTCGTGGAGACAATAAAGGGGTGGCAATCAGGGTGGTTCTACATCACCGAGCCGCTGACTCCAAATGGGCGGCGGCCCCGAATTCAGATCTGGCTCCCCACACGGATCACATCTTGGAAAGAGACGGGCCTGACGTGGGGGGATTCGGACGAGCTATCCGGACTCCAAACCTGCGTCCGAAACCTGGTGGACAAGAAGCTCAAGCTTGTCAACGTTGTCCAGGTGATTCTCATCCGCCGGATTCTCCCATGCCAGCAACGGGCCTTCAATTTGTGGGAGTTTGATCCGGCGCAGCACCGGACCTTGAGCCAGCTCTTTGACACTACGTACGAAGATGCCTGTAAGGTGCTGTTCAAGGGCGCTGAAGCCCCTGCATCCGCTACGAAGATCGCGGATTCAGCTCGCAGCGTCAAGCCAGCGAGGTAAGTTATTTTACCCTTTATGGGACTCTTTTTTCATAGTTTGACTCTATGCGGGATCTAAAACTCCCTAACCTTTGACAGATCGGTTGAAGACGTCCCGGACAGATTAATCGTCTGCCCCTTTGCCGAAGACTCCAGCAGACGCCCGATCGACGGAAGGCTGGCTCCGCACCTCACGTGGTGACGGAGAAGAAGGCTAAGAAGGAGGCCACGGGAACTCGAAGGAGCTCCGGCGCCAAGAGCTGTCGATTCTGAAATGTAATCCTCTCCCGAGAACGAGGAGGAGGAAAGAAGCCTCTCCCCGGGGAAGAGAGAAAAGGAAGGCCGCCTGACCGGGAGGCTGGAGGGTCCAAGAAAGGAAGGACCCTTCCTCCGGACTTCTCCACCAACGCCGACAATGACGAGGAGGAGTGGCCTCCAAGGGCCAAGCCCCTGGCGAGATCGTAAGTGTCCGGATTCCAGAATAACTCATGGATTTTGATTTGTCGCATAGTGTCTTCTAACGCCGAATATAACCATGCAGCCTGCCCAAGGGCGAGCTTGCCGCTTCGTCGAGCGGCTCCCTGGATACGTCGGATGTGAATAGCACTTCACTTCCGACCGCCTCCTCTCCTCGTGACGCAGATGACACCGCGGTGGAGTCCCAAAAGGGGCCCAACCAAGAGGAGGTGGTCCTGGAGGCGCCGCAAGGCGATCTCCCATACTCCGGGCGCAAAGGGGGCAAAACCCCAGAGGGCTCTAAGTCTGGCCCTGTGTCGGACTCCGTACCGAAACCAGCAGTGGTTCCGAAGACCGGCAGGTGGCCCCTTCGTAAGAATGGCAAGACTGCGACACCGGTGACCTCCGGCCAACCGGAGGCACCGGATAGCTTGTTGGAGGCGCTTAACAGCGCCTCCATCAACGAGGAGCACCGCACTGTTATGAGTGTGGTGATCAGAAAGTTCAGTCCGCCAAGAGCGGGCTGACTGAAGCCTGTACCAGCCTTCTAACATGCTTTGAGGTAAGTTTAGAATATGTAAAAGTATTACCGCATAGACAAGAGTTCTCGATGCTTAGTTCGGTGTTCGGAAAGAAAAGCCGGACTGCGGATCTAAAAAAGATATACGCAGGAGTCTAACATAAGTATGTCAATATGGGAATGCAGGCTGCTTGCCGACCTCTGCCAAGACCGAAAAGCGGAGGTCAATGCATTGAAGCGAGCCTCGAGCGGTCCGAGAACGAGCTCGCCAAGCCAAGAAGCAGCTCGAGGACAAGGAAGGTAAGTAATACCTTATTAAAGAAATACCTTATAGAAAGGATTCGGTTGCAAAAAATGACAGGAATAACGTGGGTATTGTAGGGGCCACGAACGAGGTGGCGACCCTGAAGGAAGCGGTGTCCGCGGCTGAAAACAAAGCGGCCATGGAGCGCACCGAGCGAGAGAAGCAGGAGGAGCGGGTGGCGGAGGTGCGGCAAGAGCTCCAGGCTCTCGTGGAAAAACACGAGAGTTGGGAGCGTGACTCGAAGACTCGAGAGTGCGAGCTCGCCTTGCCTCTTGAGAGTGCCAAAGCCGCTAAGGACGAAGCCCAAAAAGCCCTCCAAGAGATTGAATCATTAAAGAAGATAGCGGCGGGTAAGGCATTCTTTATGCAAAGCAAGCATGTGAAAGTGAATTACCTATTACTTACCCGGATTCGGAGCTCTCCAGGAGCATTCGCAGATCTGCCCCGTAGTGTGTCTGATGCTGCTGCGTTCTACCGCGCCAAGGAGGGGAGCTCGACGGAAAAGGTGTTCTGGTCTCAGTATGCTGAGGCCGGACATCCGGTGCCCCTGAGCGACCAGCTGAAGCAGCTGGTCGAGCTCCACAAGGTCGCCGAACAGGCCATGAAGGGCCTCATAGTTCGTGGCCATTGGAAGCCATGCACAGGAGCTGCTTTGGGCTAGTGCGGCGGCCGGTGGTGGGCCGTCCATGGATTGAAGTCATCAAGCGCCCGTCTGCATTGAAGGTGCCCGTTGGCCCTTGCCCGTGCTAAAGTGCACCGGGCAAGCTGGATGCGGAGAAGCTTGTGACGGACGGGCCACCAAGGGCAAGGAGCATCGTGACGCCCGAAATGTACTATGAGGGCGTCTGAAGGGTGCCCAACAGATAGCGGATGAGTGCTCCAAAGATGTAATTTTGAATAGACTCGCATTTGTTATCCTCAGACGCTGAAAACTTGTTCATATGCGCTTAAGCAACGCTTGTTAATTTAAAATATTACCTTCAGGCGGCCGCTTATCAAATTTGAGAGATGGCAAGTCGTTATTTCGCCCCCATGCCACGAGTGCTGGGGTGTTCGGAATAAACTTGAGTGCTCTTGTTCCCATTCTTGGGTCCATCGAGGGAGGCGCTCAATGCAACGAACAAGGCAACCGGACTTATAATGCTTGAACACTCTCACTTAGCCATAGAATTCTATAATTTTAAATTTCGTGAAGCCCCTAGTATTCGGAAGACCGAGTTCGGGCGCTATCCACGCCTTTGGCCGGACAATGCCGTTCCTCGCTCTAAGCGGCATAAGTCTTTAGGGACCAAAACCTCTCGAACAGCGATCGGCTCTCGCCTCTATCATGACGGTCAGTTTTAGCTTTCTCCATCCGAGGTGCTCAACCCAGCTCAAGCGGGCACAATCGCGATGGTTCTCCCAAAGTGCTACCTTAGCCGATATAACGGAACGTAAGGTACCAAAACATAGGAGCCGGGCAAACCCAACTATTGACCCAAGACATGATTCGGAGCCGATGCATATAATGCTATAAGTTCGGGTGCCGCACTTGTGAAAGTGTTCGGACTTATGACACCATAATTTTGGGGTACTTAAGCCTGGTGAATTGGCCGTACTAAAGTGTACGGGTGCAACATGTCATGAAATGAACATATATATAGATAAAGAAAGGAGTGCAATAATAGGCAAAAGCTATGTATTGTTTATTCAAAAGGTACTGCAATGAAAGCGTAACGATACAAATAGTGCGATAAGCAAGGGATGGGACTATTTAACATGTCCCTCTCCGTGGGTAAGTCAGGGATGGTATGTAAAATGTATAATGCTCGTAGTAGAGACCACCAACACTCGACGAGGGTTTCGCTTCCCTGCTGTTGCATCGTGAGTTCGGCAATTCTAGTGCGGACAGGACTTCCGGAAAACAGAGTCCTGAAAGTAAGAAAAAGAAGAAAGAAAAAGAATGACACAATTGGGAGCCACAGTGCGGTTGAGCCGATGCAGGCGTCGTGGTCGTGCCCCTCCCCTTATGCCCATGGTATCTCCAGAGCGTAGTTATGTACGTAGTAATCGGCTTCGCAATTTCGCGAGGGCTGGGGTTGGGGCCGGATTCTGCGTGCTTGGATCGTGCTGTGCAGTCTTGTTGTAGGTTACTCCGGCGCGCTTGATGTTGTCCGGACGTTTAGTGGCCGGACTCGAGAATTGCCGTGAGAGGCTGCTTTGCACCTCCGCCGCGAAAACGCCGTGTGCTCCTCCGCTCGGAGAGAGCGTTCGGTGTTTCCATTGACCGTGATTACTCCTCGAGGGCCTGGCATCTTGAGCTTGAGGTATGCATAGTGCGGCACCGCATTGAACTTTGCAAATGTGGTTCGGCCCAAGCGGCGTGATAGCCGCTGCGAACGGGACTATGTCGAAGATTAACTCTTCGCCGGAAGTTATCCGGGATCCGAAGACCACTTCGAGTGTAATCGAGCCTCGCATAATTGGCCTCTACACCTGGTATGACGCCTTTAAAGGTCGCGTCTTTGTGGGTTTAATCCTTGAGGGTCTATGCCCATTTTGCGACCGTATCCTCGATAAAGCGTGTTCAGTGCTGCTACCGCCATCCATCGGGACTACGGTGAGGTGAAATCCGTCAATAATTGGGTCAAGAACCAATGCGGCAAAACCGCCGTGGACGGATGCTAGTGGGTGGTCCTTCGATCGAAGGTGATCGGGATGGAAGACCATGGGTTGAACTTCGGGCGATCGGCTCCATCGCATATACGTCCCTTAGTGCACGCTTCCGCTCCCTTTTGGGTATGTGGGTTGCATATATCATGTTCACCGTCCGCACTTGTGTGGGAAAGCCCTTACATCCTCTATTGTTCGGGCGGCCGGGCTCTTCCTCGCCGCCGCTATGCAGCCCCTTGTCATTGAGTTCGGCACTTAACTTGCTCGCTTGCTTGAACACCCAACAATCCCTGTTGGTGTGGCTGGCTGGTTTTTCAGGTGCCATGTATCCGCACAAGCGATCGAGTATTCGGTCCAAGTTGGACGGGCCCCGGTATTTCTTTTGAATGGCTTCTTCCACGACCGGGTTTAGAGCCTCTAAATCTGGCATTGACCGCCAGATCTTCATCATTGTCGCCGTTAATGCGGCACTTGTTCTTGTTGCGATGCGACCTGCCATTGCTGTCCTTGGTATCCGAACTACCAGGGTTTTTGGTTAAGTTGTTGTTACGAGCTAGCCAGCTGTATTCTCCCGCGCAAAAGCGGGTCATGAGTGTGGTGAGGGCTGCCATGGATTTCGGCTTTTCCTGTCCTAGGTGCCGGGCTAGCCACTCGTCACAGATGTTATGTTTGAAGGCTGCAAGGGCCTCTGCATCCGGACAGTCAACGATTTGATTTTTCTTGGTTAGGAACCGTGTCCGTAATTGTCCGCCGATTCTTCCGGCTGCTAAATTATGTGGCTGAGGTCATCGACGTCTGGTGGTCGCACATATGTGCCCCGGAAGTTATCAAGGAATGCGGCTTCGTGTCCTCCCAACAACCGATTGACTCTGCCGGCAAGCTGTTGAGCCAATGCCGAGCTGGTCCTTTAAACTTGAGTGGGAGGTATTTGATGGCGTAGATCTCGCCATGCGGGCCATGTGGATATGGAGGAGGTAGTCCTCGATCCAAACCGCAGGATCTGTTGTGTCATCGTATGATTCAATGTTTACGGGTTTGAAGCCCTCGGGGATTTGATGATCCATTACTTCATCTGTGAAGCATAGTGGGTGTGCGGCGCCTCTGTATTGGGCTATATCACGACGTAGCTCATATGAGCTTTGTCTACTGTGTTCGGCCCGGCCGGAGTTGCTGTATCCGGCGTGACGATTATCATCACGTGTCGTGGGGTGCCCACGCGATCCGTAGATCGATCTGGTATGTCTTGCCTTGTCCTCCAATATGTCTCGCAGGTCTGGCGCGTTTCCCCGTGCCTTGGTACTTTTCAAGCGACGCCGGAGTGCGGCTTGAATGGAGGGTCTAGAGGCCTCTCTGTCGCGACCACGGGGTGGCCGGTCGGCCGCTTCATGCGCTAGTGATGTAGGTTTGGGTGCTGCTTCCTCTAATTGGGGTAGCAGCCTGCGTTTGGGGTATCTCTTGGAGGGGCGCTCGAGTTCATACTCTTCGCCGCAAGGACTTCAGTCCATTTGTCAGCTAGCAAATCTTGGTCAGCTCTAAGCTGCTGCTGCTTTTTCTTGAGGCTGCTTGCCGTGGCCATAAGCCTGCGTTTGAAACGCTCCTGTTCGGCGGGATCCTCAGGAATGACAAATTCGTCGTCGTTGAGGCTTGCCTCGTCTTCGGAGGGGGGCGCATAATTATCGTCCTCTACCTCTCTTTCCGCCGCACTGTCGTGTGGACTTGCTTCTCCCTCCTCCTGTGCTGAATCCTGCTGGAGGGGTTGTCTTCAGCACTGTCCGGGGTGTTATTATCTCCCGTGCCGGAATCGCCGTTTTTATTGTGGCGGGATTTAGAACGGCGCCACTGACGTCGGTGCTTAGGTTGTTTCTTGGAGGGGCCATCCTCCGCCATTCCATCGCCATTCCCATCTTTTGGGATGTCCACCATGTATATGTCATATGACGAGGTGGCCTTCCAAAGGCCCCGTAGGCGCTGGGTCTTGGTCGCTCTCCGGCATCGCCGCCCATACCGTCGATGTCTTCGGAGTCGAAGTCGAGCATGTCGGTTAAATCATCGGCGTGGCTACAAAGTGGGTGGTGGGTGGGCGTTGAATTTCTTCGCCGTCTGCATCCCAACCTTCCCGACCGTAGTCCGCCAGGGCTCTCCGATAAAGAGAGAGACTTTAGTGAATTCAAGATGTCGCCAAAGGGCGAGTGCTGAAAGATGTCCGCGGCAGTGAACTCCATGACCGGTGCCCAATCGGATTCGATTGGTAGGGGCGCGGGGGGTTCGGAGTCCGGCACCTTGGAGTCACAGTCTTCGCAAAGGACAAGGATGGAGTTCGGCTCAATTGCCGTTGAGATTGTAGCCCCCGAGGCGGTGTCCAACCACTCGTCCTCGATCGGGGGAGTCGGCTCCGAGCTAAGGGTCGGGCGGACATCGGTGCGCCTCCGTGACACTGCTCGCTGACAGAGCTAGATCGTGCCCATCAAGACAAAGGCAGAAGCGCTGGTTGTGGCTCGAATCCGTCGAAGATCAAGTCTCCGTGGATGTCGGCCGTGTAGTTCAAATTCCCAAATCTGACCTGATGGCGGGCGTAGCTTCGATCTGCTCCAGATGGCCAAGTGAATTGCCCGCAGCAAAGCCGCCGAATCTGAAGATCTGTCCGGGAGAAAAGTCTCACCCTGGACCGCGTCGTTGTTGATGATCAAGGAGCCATCGGGCCTATAGGTGACGACACGCAGGAACTCTCAATGAAAGCACCAATGTCGGTGTCAAACCGGCGGATCTCGGTAGGGGGTCCCGAACTGCAAGGCCTAGGCGGATGGTAATAGTAGACAAGGGACACGATGTTTTTACCCAGTGTTCGGGCCCTCTCGATGGAGGTAATACCCTACTCGCTTGATTAATATTGATGATATGGGTAGTACAAGAGTAGATCTACCACGAGATCAAGGAGGCTAAACCCTAGAAGCTAGCCTATGGTATGATTGTTGTTCGTCCCTACGGACTAAAACCCTTCGGTTTATATAGACACCGAATAGGGTTAGGGTTACCGAGTCGGTTACAATGGTAGGAGATCTACATATCCAGACGCCAAGCTTGCCTTCCACGCCAAGGAAAGTCCCATCCGGACAAGGGACGAAGTCTTCAATCTTGTATCTTCATAGTCTTGGAGTCCGGCCAAAGATGATAGTTCGGCTATCCAGACACCCCCTAGTCCAGGACTCCCTCAAGGAGCAAAGTGGTTTGGGCAGGAACAAGTGTTTTCCAAAACTAGAGATAAACCTGCCGAGTGGGACAGAACTAAGGGCACCAAATTAATTATCCCTATTTTTTTTAGAAAAGGATAGTATAAAAATTTAATCAAAGTTTTTTTATTGGTTTCACTTGAAGCTACCGATCCTAGTCCATTTGGGATGTACAATACTGCGATCTTCATCAAAAGGAGATTGTTAAATGCCAACTTGCTATCAACTGTGTGCAGTTGTATGTTATGGAAATCCAGAAATCCATGGAGTTCAGTGAGAAACTTGGTGTGGTAAAGGAAGGTCTGAAAGTAAGGTCTAAGTTGATAAAAAGACCACTTCTTTCATTTGAGTCATATACATATAGCACTTCGTTGAGACCTTTGTATATAACAAGTTCCATATATTTCCGAGGCTTCTATGAACATATTAAAAAATGCACTATGCAGAACTAAGAAAATAGCCGAGACAATTTCCAAGAGTGTTGAAGATGTTATGACTGAAGTTGAGGCAACATCCAAAAAGGTAAGTCGGACACAATTGTCTTCAAAGACCATCATTAGATCTTGCCAAACATGTTCCCATTTCTTTCTCTTTTCCATGTTCAGAGTTTTGGTCTATTCTCTTGCAGGTCACTGCAAAGGTTAAAGAATAAAATGTTTGCTGCTACAGAAGAGCTAGTGTTAAGTGAATATCATTAATCCAATATGATGGTGCTTTCCATCAGAGAAGTTTTTTATTTATTTAGTGGAAATCATGACAGGTGAAGGAAAGCTTTGGACTAGGAAAGGAAGGTCAAGTTTCAAAGGAAGGTCAAGTTTCAGAGATGGTTCACATGGAACTTCAAATCACGGGAAAACTGAGGCATCCTCACATTCAGATGACAAGTCGATGCCACCAGTGCCTATATTTGTTTATATATATGCGGGAATTTTATAAAACAGTTACAGATAAGTAAAAAATGTGCTATCCAACTTTCCAGTATAGACCGTTGGTAGTGCTAGACGATACATGTGTGCGACTTGCGGAAACGTCTTAACCTCGATACGAGGGGACGTGCTACATGTTATAGGCAGGGGGCCCGATCCCTGAAGCGCATACAGTTGAGATATTACAAGAGATTACATCCTTGGAGAAGAAGGGATAGAGATAGTTACAATAGATAGATATTTAAGTAAACTACCTAGCCTATCCCTCTATGTAGAACTCCTGGTGCGGCTCAGATGACACACGGCTGCAACATTATGTGTTTGACACCCTCCCTTAATCAAAACTTCATCAATTTGTGATTATGCCTGAAATCTTCAAAACTCCTTGTGGGGAAAGGTTTTGTGAATCCATCTGCAACTTGATCTCTGGAGTGCACAAACCGGATCTCTAGTTGCTTCTTGGCAACTCTTTCTCTCACAAAATGAAAATCTATTTCAATATGCTTTGTTTTGGCATGGAAAACTGGATTAGCAGAAAAGTAGGTAGCACCCAGGTTATCACACCATAAACATGGAGCTTGAGTACTTTTGACACCAAAATCCCTTAATATGGATTGTATCCATATAATCTCAGCTGTGGAATTTGCTAACGCCTTATATTCTGCCTCTGTACTTGACCTGAAGACAGTAGGTTGTTTTCTTGCACACCATGATATGAAATTGGGACCAAAGAACACTGCAAAGCCACCAATAGACCGCCTATCTTCTAGGCAACTAGCCCAATCAGAGTATGAGAAGTCACTCACAAGTGTAGATGATGACTTACTGGAATTTATACGAACATTAAGAGTGTTCTTGAAATATCTTACAATACGTTTGGTAGCATTCCAATGAACTATAGTGGGTGCATGAAGAAACTGACAAACTTTGTTAACAACAAATGAGATATGAGGCCTGGTAAGTGTCAAATATTGAAGTGCACCTACTAGACTTCTGTACTTGTGCTATCATCTTGACTTAAAAGCTGTCCCTCTGTAAGAGACAATTTTTCTGAACTTGACAAAGGAGTGGGTGAGGGTTTACAACCTTGCAGACCAGCCTTTTTTACCAGATCTGTTGCATATTTCTCCAGAGAAAGATGAAGTCCATCCTTATGCTTCTTCACCTGAATCCCTAGGAAACAGTGCAAGTCTCCAAGATCCTTGAGAGCAAACTCTGCACTAAGATCCTTCAAAAGTCCTGTGATGGCCTCATCTGATGAACTTGTAACAATGATATCACCAACATATATGAGTACAAATATGTATGTGTTATACTTTTTGTAAATGAACAATGACACTACAAAAAAAGACACATCCGTGACATTTTAGGCCGAACGAATTTTTTTCCTGTCATGCTTATGACACTTCTATGACGATAATTGTGACAAAACCCGGTATCATCATAGATGTGGTGGGCTCCTACTTCTATGACAAAAAATCATGACATAAAATGGGCTTTTTGTCCTGGGCGGGCCGGAGATGCAGCCGCATGACATTCTTTGGGTCGTCCATGATGGAAAAAACCGTGGTAGAAGCGAGGGCGAGGAAAATATCGGGAAGTTCCCGGTTACGGTGGGTGGTCGGGGCCGAGCGATGCGCTGCTTTCTTTGTACACGACGCTGCAGGGGTACGAGGCGTTGGGCTCTAATCGAATCCGAGCGTCGTTCGCCATCGAACCCGAAAGCGATTGCACTGCAGGCTACGAGTTACTGAACCCGAGCGATCGATCGATGGCTGTTAACTAAACCCGATCGAGCGATTCCTTCGCTACTGCTCCTAACTGAAGCCGATCGAACCCTACTGCCTCCTTCCCTTGATGAACAGTGAGCGTTTTTGGGGGGTTTGGATGAACAGTTCCCGGTGGGGAGTTGAATGAACAGGACCCTGTGGTGTTGCTGCTGGATGAACAGGACCCCGATTGATCGAGCTGGTTGGGGGGGGGGGGGATGTGTATGAACAGGACCCCGTGGAGGGCTGGATGAACAGGATGACCCCGTGGAGGGCTGGTGGAACAGTAGCCAGTGGAGGGTTGGATGAACAGTAGCCCATGGACGGGTGGTTGAACAGGACCCCGTGGAGAGGGCTGGTTGAACGGTAGCCGGTGGAGGAGCGGTGGAGGCTAGATGAGCAGGAGCCCGTGGACGAACAGTCATAAGTGGAGGCTGGAGGAGGTCGATGGTGGATGAACAGTAGCCCGTGGAGGCTGGAGGAGGTCGATGGTGGAGATGAACATTATCCCATGGAGTCCCGTTTTGTGGTACGCCACACCCCTCCCGATGAACAGGACCCCCGTTTCGACCGTAGCGCTCCAACACAAGTCCGTTTTCTCCATTTTGCGGTACTCCACACCCCTCCCGATCAACAGGACCCTGTTTCGACTGTAGGAGGTCCAAGAGAAGTCCGTTTCCTCCGTTTTGCGGTACGCCATACCCCTCCCGATGAACAGGATCCTGTTTTGACGGTGGCCGGTCCCGTTTCCTCCGTTCTGCGGTATGCCAGGCCTCATTTTGATCGGCTGTTTCGTCCAAGCCGGTTGGCTCCCGATGAACACGGCGTATTCCGTTGCCTCCTGATGAACACGAGGCATTCTGTTGCCTCCTCATGAACACAACGACGTAGTTTCTCCGTTCCGACCCAGCCATGTACACGAGCCCTGGCCGTATATATGCGCGAGTAGGCATTCGAGACCCCGCCCGTATGTACGTACGTGGCCGTATTTACTTTCTTGTACCCTGGCCGCTGTACGTACGGGTACATGCTACGTGCGCGCCTCTACTACGACACGTGCGCACCTCTACTACTACACGTGCCCTTCCTTACACGGCCGCGGTTCATCGCTGCAGCCTGCAGACAGGCCGATCGACGAGTATGTACGTACATGTTCGCGACCAGAATGACAACGCTACGTACGCTTCGACCAGGTGGGTCCCGACTGTCAGGCACTTCCTTGCGTGCAAAGATGTAGCTGGTGGGTCCCAGCAGTCAGGGGGCGAATCATTTTTTTGCCCGTAATATGGACGCACTTCCTTGCGTGCGAAGATGTAGCTGGTGGGTCCCAGCAGTCAGGGGGAAATGTTTTTTTCGCGAAATAAGGTGGCCCGTCCGTAGGGTCCCTGCTGTCAGGTGGAGGAATCATTACTGTGCGCGTAATAAGGAGGCACTTCCTTGCTGCGGCCGTGGACCCAGCTGTCAGCCTCTCCATGTAAAGTACTCTTCCGATGGAATTCATTCATTGACCACATTGACCATGCCGCACCGAGTGCACCAAGGCGGTGGACGACGATGAGGGCTAGGAAGGGGACGACACGGAGCCGGGGAAGACACGGCAGTTGATGCCCACGCAAAGAGGAGTACGAGGGTTCACTGGTTTGGCTGCAGTGTGAGGCTGCCGTCGCCGCAGAATAACAGGGGGTGTGGGTGAGTGGAGGGATGGCCTGGCCAGCGTTGGGAGTATTAAGGGGCGGTGAGGCCTCCGCGGCAGCATGATAACCCACAAGTATAGGGGATCACAATAGTTTTCGAGGGTAGAGTATTCAACCCAAATTTATAGATTCGACACAAGGGGAGCCAAAGAATATTTGAAGGTATTAGCAGCTGAGTTGTCAATTCAACCACACCTAGAGATTAATTATCTGCAGCAAAGTGATCAGTAGCAAAGTAGTTTGGTAGTTTTGATAGTAGTAACAACAGCAATGGTAACAGTAACAATGACAACAGTAAATTGTAGCAAGTGTAACAGTGATGATAGAAGTAGTAACACAACAGGTTATAAATAAATTCATAGGCATTGGATCGATGACTTGTTGGATGATATTCATCATGTGACAGTTATAACGTAGGGCGATACGGCACTAGCTCCAGTTCATCGATATAATGTAGGCATGTATTTCGTAAATAGTCATACATGCTTTATTAAAAGAACTTGCATGCCATCTTTTGTCCTACCCTCCCGTGGCAGCGGGGTCCATATTGGGAACTAAGGGATATTAAGGCCTCCTTTTAATAGAGAACCGGAACAAAGCATTAACACATAGTGAATACATGAACTCCTCAAACTACGGTCATCCCCGGGAGTGGGCCCGGTTGTTGTCACTCCTGGGTTGCCGCATCATAACACGTAGTAGGTGACTATAACTTGCAAGATCGGATCTAAAACATGGATATAATGATGAATTCATAAACGGTTCAGATATGAGTTCATGGCACCCGGACCCAAAGTGACAAGCATTAAGCATAGCAAAGTCATAGGAACATCAATCTAAGAACATAGTGGATACTAGGGACCAGGCCCTAACAAAACTAACTCGATTACATGATGAATCTCATCCAACTCCTCACCGACCAGCGAGCCTACGAAGGAATTACTCACTCCCGGTGGAGAGCATCATGGAATTGGCGATGGAGATGGGCTGGTGATGACGAAGAACAAAGATCCCCCTCTCCGGAGACCAAACGGACTCCAGATCCGCCCTCCCGAGGAAGAACAGGGCTTGGCGGCGGCTCCGTCTCATGGATCGCGATAATTCTTTATCCCTGATTTTTTTCTAGAAATATGTGAATTTATAGTATCAGGGGGGTCGTCAGCGGGGCCACCAGGTGCGTACAACCCACCTGGGCGCCGAGAGGGGCGCATACCGGTGGGTAGTACCCACCCAGTTTCCCCTCTCCGGTAGGTCTTGGCTCCAAAAATTCTTATTATTGATATAAAAAATCCTCGCAAAGTTTCATTCCATTCCGAGAACTTCTATTTCTGCACAAAAACAACACCATGGTAGTTGTGCTGAAAACAACGTTAGTTCAGGGTTAGTTTCATTCAAATCATGCAAATTAGAGTCCAAAACAAGAGGAAAAGCCTGAGAAAAAGTACATACGTTGGAGACGTATCAACTCCCCCAAGCTTAAACCTTTGCTTGTCCTCAAGCAATTCAGTTGATAAACTGAAAGTGAGAAAAAAAACTTTTACGAACTCTTTTGCTCTTGTTTGCATAAATAAGCTTAAACAACACCCAGGTTTTCAGCCAACATTATAACTAACCATGTCAACAATAACATTTAAAGATTATAATGATGCATATCAATGACATAATCAGCTAGCGAGCAATAATAAGATATCTCAAACAACAACACGTTGTCAAAACAACCATGATATAATATGACAACAGTGGTATCTCGCTAGCCCTTTCTGAGACCGCAAAACATAAATGCAGAGCACCTCCAAAGTTCAAGCAACGACTAAACATCGTAATTCATGGTAGAAAAGATCCAGTCATGATGCACCCAACATTAGCTATACATAATGCATAAATCATGACAGCTGTGCTCTACTCAGTTTCTGGCGCTTGTTTCTAGAAGGTGATGACACAACATAGAAGTAAATAGAAAGTCCCTTCGCAGAGGGAAGCAGTGATTTGCAGAGGTGCCAGAGCTCAATTTTTAAAACAGAGATAAATGATTATTTTGAGACATGCACCCTTCTTTTTCACTTCACGACCATCAGTTATCAACATCTTCCATGCTAAGCACGCTAGTGGCGGTTCCCAAGCGATAAAAGTAGAGGTTTACTCCCCCTCCACCATCAATCACACTCCACGGCTTGTCCAAAACAACGGGTGCCGTCCATACCAACATCAGTCATGTGGGAGTATTGTTTAATTATTTGCATTTTTGAGTTCGGGACTGGGAATCCCTATTACTGCCCATTTTCTCATGCGATGGCGAGTGAATCAACACTCGACTTGAGAATAACCCGCTTAGCACGGAAGATATTGACCACCTCCTGTCGTTCCCTGAACGATCCATGCACACAAAACGGATATTTTTTTAGAAGTTTTTAGAGATGGCACATGAAAATTTACTTAGGACGGCAACGTAATACCGTATATAGGTAGGTATGGTGGACTCGTCTGGAATAACTTTGGGTTCAAGGTTTTTGATGTACAAGAAGAATTCCCACTTAGTACAGGTGAAGGCTAGCAATTAAGATTGGGAAGCGGCCAGCTAGAGAGCAACAACAATCATAACCAGGCATTATGCATAAGTAACATTGGACACTAGCATGAGTAGGATATGAACACCATGAACATAAATATTATAGAGGCTATCTTGGTTTTGATTCAACTACATGCATGAACATGTGCCAAGTCAAGCCACTCGAACATTCAGAGGAGGATACCATATCATCATACTATGTCACAATCATTTTAACGCTATGTTGATATCCAAAATAAATCATTATCAACTCCCAGCTACTTATGCATGGCATGAGAAACTATAATCTCTAATTGTCATTGCAAACATGTTTAATCATAATGGGCTGAAGCATGGGCACTAGGTCAAACATATTTACACAACAAGAACAAGTCGAGTTCATACCAGTTTCTCTTTGCCACGTCCAGCTCATCGAATATCGTCATTATTGCCTTTCACTTGCACGACCGAATGATATGAAAATAAAGTGCAAGAGTGCCATGGACTAAGCTGGAATCTGCAAAACATTTTATTCAACAGGAGAAGACAAGGTAAAATGTGCTCTTATTAGTTCAACAGTTATTCATTTGAGAGCCACTCAACATTTTCATCGTGGTCTTCTCCTCGGTAAGACTCGAATAAAAAGAAAAGAAATTCAGAGAAAGACACTGAAATATTTTTGGAGTTTTTGGTTTTCTAGAACAAGCAAATAAAAGGGGAAAAGCAAAAACGACAAAAACTATTTACACGGGAAAGCTCCCATCAAGCAAAAGAAGAACAAGGAAATCTTTTTGGATTTTCTTTTTAGTTCTACTACTAAGCATGCATGGAAAGTAAATTACTACAACTAATATATTTTTTTGGTTTTTCTATAGTTTTTTAAACACACAAGAAGAAAGCAAGAAATAAATCTAAGCATGGATGATACAATGAAAGAGTGTGAACACCGGCAAATAGAATGATATGCGTGAACATGAATATAATGTCGGTGAGAACACGTACTCCCCCAAGCTTAGGCTTTTGGCCTAGCTTGGTAGTCGATTAGTAGCTTGGATGATAGTTGGGATCCTGAGGAGCAGGCATCCACTCATCCCACTACTGAGGTTCCTCCTCTGCCTCTGTAGAAGCCTGAGCATTCCGGTAGGTGATGATGTCCGCAGGCATAATCCTATATCCGCCCCTGGCAGCAGGATCAAACAAAGCAGGTGCAGGCAATGGAATAACATCACGAGTTTTAACACTAATGACCAGGTCATAAGGAATGAGGATGTTAGGATAATCATGTGCAAGAAAATGATGGTGTTCCATGGCTGCATGGTCTAGGTAAACCTTGGTCAGAGGGTAATCATGATGGCATATCTCAACATTGAAGTGAGCCGCCAAACGAGTAACAAAAATCCAACCATGTATTTTACCCTAGGATTTATTAAGATGGAGGCGACAAGCCATGATAGCTCCGAAGCTATGCGTGTTGTTGCCTTCCAGAGCATGACGTAACACAACAAGGTCTGGTGAACTAAGTGTACCCACCTTCTCCCTAGCAAGCAAGCATTTGGAAATGAAAAGAGCAAAGTAACGAACAACAAGAAAATGCAAGCCAGCGGCAGTGGTAGCTGACACCCCTCTGACATCTCCCACTGTCAAAGTGCGATAAAAGGCTTCAAACTAAGCCGGCCTAGGTTCAGCTAAGCTCCCATCATATGGGATCATGCATATGTCACAAAATTGAGTAAGTGGTATTTGATGATTTTCAGCATATAAATCAAAGCTTACTTCAGGAGGATTATTTCTAGGCAAGAAAGTAAAGCTCTGAACAAAGATGTTTGTGAGGATTTGATGTTGGTCACACTCATCTGCGATGAAGTCGGTGAGGCCGGCATTTGCAATATATTGTGTGAACTCCTGAAGAATCCCAGCCTCTTCCAGGAACGGGGTGTGTGGCCATTCACACGGCCGTACTTCTGCCAACCTCCGAGGATGGAGATCACTATCAGATGACTCCCCAATAACACCCTTGGCGTTCTTCTTAGAGCCAAACTTCCTAAAGATATTCATGTCCGCGTACAATTTTCTGAAAAATTTTGAGTGACAAAAATTTGTCAACAAAACTTTATTAAATTGATAGCAACTACTCATAGGGGTACATAGAGGCCATAGCAAGCATTCAAACTACTTAGAACACTAAGAATTCAACATGCATGCTCATCTACAGCAACACCAAGAGTAGCTAATTATTCAAAATATAAACCACAAAAACAAAAACTAATTGGACAAATGGTGGAGTCATATACCAAGCAACAATCCCCCGAAACAGTTCCGGAAACGAAGCTTCGAGCAAAGAGATCGAAATCCGCGGGTTTGAGAGCAAGAACACGGGAGAGAGAGCAATGGAGATTTTTTTCTAGAGGTAAGTGATGATGTGGGATGAAGAGGTAAGTGAGGGGGCCCATGTGGGGACCACAACCCCGCAGGGTGCGCCAGGGGGTGCTGGTGTGCCCAGGTGGGTTGAGCCCACCTGGTGTACCTCCCTCTGGTATTATTTGAACCAAAAATTCTGAAAAATTCAGAAAAATTCAGAAAAAACCATATAAAATTTTCAGGGCATTTTGAGAACTTTAATTTTTGGGTCATTTTTTTATTGCATGGAAAATTCAGAAGACAGACATAACATGTCATTTTATTTTATTTAACTATTAAAAACATAAAACAAAAGGTAGGGACAGAAGGTAGTGCTTACTAAATTCATCAACTTCATACCGCTAAAAAATGATTCATTAATAAGGTTGATAAGGTCTTATTAACAACCACTTCCGATTAGCATGAACCGAAGAACTTTCGTAAATCACTAAGTTACCTCAATGGGGATTTGCATCTCCCCAACAATAAGCATTTCATATTTCTTGTTGACAGTAGGTAAAGGTATTTGAAAACTTCCAATAGTGATTGTCGGAGATTTTTCAATAACATTAATACCATTCACTTGGAATTGTTTCTTCGGAAAGTGCACCTTATGCTCATTACCATTAATATGAAATGTGACCTTGCTTTTATTGCAATCAATAACAGCCCCTGCAGTATTCAAGAAGGGTCTACCAAGGATAATCGACATGTTGTCATCCTCGGGCATCTCAAGTATAACAAAGTCAGTCAAAATAGTAAGATTAGCAACAACAACGGGCACATCCTCACAGATATCGATAGGTATGGTAGTTGATTTGTCAGCCATTTGCAAAGATATTTCAGTTTATTAAAGTCAAGTCTTTTATATAAAGAGAAAGGCATAACACTAACACCAGCTCCTAAATCACACTAAGCAGTTTTCACATAATTGTTTTTGATGGAGCAAGGTATAGTTGGTATAACCGGATCTCCAAGTTTTTTAGGTACTCCATCTTTGAAAGTATAATTATCAAGCATAGTGGAGATTTCAGCTTCCGGTATTTTTCTGTTATTAGTGATGATGTCTTTCATATAGTTTGCATAAGGAGGCATTTTCAAGATATCAGTCAAGCGAGTACGCGAAAAGACTGGTCTCAGCATTTCAGCAAAGCGTTCAAATTCTTCATCATCATTCTTTTTAGTTGAATTGGGTGGAAAAGGCATAGGTTTTTGAACCCACGGTTCTCTTTCTTTACCGTATTTTCTAGCAACAAAGTCTCTTTTGTCATACCTTTTATTCTTAGGTTGTGGGTTATCAAGATCAACAGGTGGTCCTATCTCAACATCATTATCTGGTTATTTTTCATTTGGTTGAGCATCTTCATGAACATCAAAATTATCTTTTTCATTATCAGTAGGTGGATTTGATTACCAGATTGAGTTTCAGCATCAGAGATAGAAGTTTCATTTTCATTATCAGGAGGTTTTTCTATTTCAGGTTCACTAGAAGCATGCAAAGTCCTATCATTTTTCTTTTTCTTTTTCTTCTTAGAAGGACTTGGTGCAGTGGTGTTGTTTCTTTGTGAATCTTGTATAATTCTTTTTGGGTGTCCCTCAGGATAAAGTGGTTCTTGAGTCATTTTACCTCCTCTAGTTGCAACTCTAACAGCAAAGTCATGCATATTATTATTCATTTCATCAAGTAATTCTCTTTGAGATTTAGCAACTTGTTCTAACTGGGTTTGAACCATTGAAGCATGTTTTCCAACACCTCTGACATCATTTGAGATTCTAAATAACAAGTCACTCAAGCGACCAATCATATCAGAATTGTATTTCAATTGTTTCGTAACATTGGCATTGAAGTGATCTTGTTTTCTAATGTAGTTTTCAAACTCATAAAGGCATTGACTAGGATGCATATTGTGAGGATTATCATTTTCAATGAATTTCATAAGAGAATCTACCTCTACTACCTCAGGAAGTGGTGGTGTATTAAGCCCATGTATTTCTTCAATAGGAGGTAAATTTTTAACATCCTCAGCTTTAATACCTTTTTCCTTCAAAGATTTATTTGCCTCTTGCATATCTTCAGGACTGAGATATAATATACCCCTCTTCTTCGGAGTGGGTTTAGCTGGTGGTTCAGGAAGAGTCCAATCATCATAATTTTTCAATATGTTATTCAATAATTCTTCATCTTGAGCAATAGTTCGTTCCCTGAAAACACAACCAACACAACTATCTAGGAAGTCCCTAGAAGCATCAGTTAGTCCATTATAAAAGGTATCAAGTATTTCATTTTTCTTAAGAGGATGATCAGGCAAAGCATTAAGTAAGTGGCAAAGCCTCCCCCAAGCTTGTGGGAGACTCACTTCTTTAATTTGTACAAAGTTAAATATTTCCTGTAAGGCAGCTTGTTTCTTATGAGCAGGAAAATATTTTTCAGAGAAGTAATAAATCGTATCCTGGGGACTACGCACACAACCAGGAGAAAGAGTATTGTACCAAGCTTTAGCATCATCCTTTAATGAGAAAGGAATTTTTTTTGAGAATAAAGTAATAGCGAGTTTTCTCATCATGAGTAAAAAGGGTGGCTATATCATTCAACTTAGTAAGATGTGCCACAACAGTTTCAGTTTCATAACCATGGAAAGGATCAGATTCAACCAAAGTAATTAACTCTGGGTTGACAGAGAAATCATAATCCTTACCAGCAATACAGATAGGTGAAGTAGCAAACTTAGGATCATACTTCATTCTAGCATTCAGAGATTTTTCTTTATACTTGCATAGTAATTTCTCTAGATCATCTCTATCCTTACAAGCAAGAATATCTCTAGTTTCCTCCTCACTCATAACATAACCTTCCGGTACCTTAGGCAATTCATATCTAGGAAGGCTAGTTCTAGCAGGTGTTTCAGTGAGTTTCAGGTTTCAAGCTCATCATCGATTCAACAACATCATGTTGTATTACTCTAGCAATTTGTTCATCAAGAAAATCACCAAGTGGCACATCATCATTATCAAGCAAGGTACTAGCATCATCATAAGCATTATCCATAGCGAAGTAGCATCATCAATAACTTGCGATATTAGAATTCATAGCATGTGGTGGTGTTGCAAGTTTATTCATAATGAAGGTGAATCTAAAGCGTAATCGGATGGCAGTTCCTTACCCCTCGTCTTTGAGGGAAATATCTTAGTCTTTGGATCCTTCAGATTCTTCATAGTGATAATATGATAATAATCCTAAGTGACTCAACAAATATAGCTATGCTCCCCGGCAACGGCGCCAGAAAAAGGTCTTGACAACCCACAAGTATAGGGGATCGCAACAGTTTTCGAGGGTAGAGTATTCAACCCAAATTTATAGATTCGACACAAGGGGAGCCAAAGAATATTTGAAGGTATTAGCAGCTGAGTTGTCAATTCAACCACACCTGGAGATTAATTATCTGCAGCAAAGCGATCAAGAGTAAAAGTAGTTTGATAGTTTTGATAGTAGTAACAAAGAAGAACGGTAATGAAAGGCAGTGATAGCAGTAAGTGGTAGCAAGTGTAACAGTGATGATAGAAGTAGTAACGCAATAAGATCAATATAAATAAATTCGTAGGCATTAGATCGGTGACTTGGTTGATGATATTCATCATGTGACAGTTATGACCTAGGGCAATACAACACTAGCTCCAGTTCATCGATAAAATGTAGGCATGTATTCCGTAAATAGTCATACGTGCTTTATTAAAAGAACTTGCATGACATCTTTTGTCCTACCCTCCCGTGGCAGCGGGGTCCATATTGGAAACTAAGGGATATTAAGGCCTCCTTTAATAGAGAACTGGAACAAAGCATTAACACATAGTGAATACATGAACTCCACGAAACTACGGTCATCACTGGAGTGGGCGGTTGTTATCACTCCGGGTTGCCGGATCATAACACGTAGTAGGTGACTATAACTTTCAAGATCGTATCTAAAACATTGATATAATTATGAATACATAAACGGTTCAGATCTGTGTTCATGGCACCCGGGCCCAAAGTGACAAGCATTAAGCATAGCAAAGTCATAGCAACATCAATCTAAGAACATAGTGGATACTAGGGATCAGACCCTAACAAAACTAACTCGATTACATGATGAATCTCATCCAACTCCTCACTGACCAGCGAGCCTATGAAGGAATTACTCACTCCCGGTGGGGAGCATCATGGAATTGGCGATGGAGATGGGTTGGTAATGACGAAGAACGAAGATCGCCGTCTCCGGAGCCCCGAACGGACTCCAGATCTGCCCTCCCGAGGAAGAACAGGGCTTGGCGGCGGCTCCGTCTCATGGATCGCGATAATTCTTTCTCCCTAGTTTTTTCTAGAAATATGTGAATTTATGATATCGGGGGGTTGTCAGCGAGGCCACCAGGTGGGTACAACCCACCTGGGCGCGCCAGGAGAGGGGGCGCGCCCTGGTGGGTTGTGCCCATCTAGGTGCCCCTCTTTGACATGTCTTGGCTCCAGAAATTCTTATTATTGATATAAAAAATCCTCGTGAAGTTTAGTTCAATTCCGAGAACTTTTATTTCTGCACAAAAACAACACCATGGTAGTTCTGCTGAAAACAGCGTCAGTCCAGGGTTAGTTTCATTCAAATCATGCAAATTAGAGTCCAAAACAAGAGGGAAAGCGTGAGAATAAGTAGATACGTTGGAGACGTATCACAGCACAGCCGGCCATGGGAGGCAGGAGCAGGCGGCACGACCGGTGCTGCTTTGGGCGCCTGGAGCAAGAAGACTAGAGGTTGAAGAAGCACTACGGTCGTTGGATGGACATTGTACGGTCCCTGGAGCTAGAATCGTTCATATTGACTAAGTTGACAAAGCCCTCCGTCCGCATCAACTTAGTAGGCCCATAAGTTAGCCTCCCACTATGGTGGGTCCCAGCTAGCAGGGGGAGTATTCATTTTTTGTGCGTAATAAGGAGGCACTTCCTTGCGTGCGAAGATATAGCTGGTGGGTCCGACACATCGGCCGGGGAAAGCGTGTTTTCGCGAAATACTGAGGCCCTTCCGGTGGGTCCCAAATTGCCGGTGGAGGAATCATTATTTTGCGCGTAATAAGGAGGCATTTCCTTGTGTGCGGCCGTGGACCCAGCTGTCAGCCTCTCCACGTACAGTCCACTTCTGATGGATGTCGTTCATTGACCACGTTGACCACGCCGCGCCGAGCGCATCCAAGGGGGTGGACGACGGCGAGGCCCTGGACAACGATTAGCCGGAGATGGGAAGACGCAGGAGTGGAGTCACCGACGGAGAGGTGTACAAGGGTTAACTGGTTCTGGTGCGGTGTGGTTCGGCCGTCGGTGGAGAAGAATAGGAGGTGTGGAGGGGTGGAGGGATGGCTTGGCTGGCGGTGGGATAGCGCTTCACAGCGAAGCGTGCTAAGCAGAGCTGCTAGCATCAGGAGGTGGGAGCAGATGGTCCCGGCAGCGCTGGAGGAAGAAGACGAGAGATTGAAGATGGATGCCGGTTATTGGATGTAAATCCAACGACTAACAATGTCAGAATCATTTGTTGACTAACTTGACAACGACTTGCGTCGGCTTCGACCTATTGGCCCACATTTCAACCTCCAAAATGTGGCACGTATTCAACCCATTTTTTCAGAATTTACAGTCAATTTGATCTTGTTTTTAGAATTACAGTCCATTTGTAGGGCTGGGTGAACAAATAATGTAGCGTCCATGCGGCCCATTTAGTTTTTTCCTAAAAAATTACAGGCCATTTGCACTTTCTCGAAATATACGATTTTGCTGGGCTGATTCTAATTATAATGTTGGGTTGGGCGCAACAATGTTATCAAAAAATAAATAGGGGTTGAGAATTTTCATATAACTATATTTAAATAATAAGTGATTTATTATTACATTGGTCCTTAAATCTTACCAAGCTTTTGTACACAATCACCAGGATTTTCGTTGCGAAAAAAGTCCAGGATTTTATTGTTAAGAAATTATTTTTATAAGTTAATAAGATGTGGGATATTGTTTTCTTACATATGTAAGTATCTGTTAAATATATGATGACAATAAAAATAATATATAATAACATATAAAATGATTTAAATATACATAATATAGTTAGAAGGGAAACATAAGTTGGACCAGGCGTTCCTATTCTTATATAGAAAAATAGAACAGACCTCTGCGTTTTCTTCAAAAAAATACATAAGTTGGGCTGCCGATGTTTCAGGAAAAATAAAAACCTCGGATGGGAGGTACATAGGCCGGTCAGTACATGAAGGCCCTCAAGAAAATACAAACCGGCATGTCGTGGGCTGCACATGCTAAAAAAGAAAGCCTAGACGGGGCAGCCCACAACCCAGCTGATACTTGCTGCCCCAGTGATAATAAATGATACCTGCCAGCTCCCCGACTTCATTGTGAATTTATCTCCTTTAGTAACTACGTTGAAGCACCTAAAAAAATGTAACTGTGTTGACAACCCCGTGTGCCCCAACGTCAGTATAGCATTAGGAGGAAGTATTTCTTCAATGAGGCACTTGCTTGCATACGACCATAGACCTGGTGGGTCCCGACTATCCGCCTCTCCACGTACAGTCCTCTCCAGATTCCTCTCGTTTGTTCAACATGCTCATAACGGCAGACACCGGTGCCGCGGCGAGCGCACAAAGGCGCAGGACGAGATCGGACCACCTGAGGCAGTGCCTTATTTGTAGCGAAACTACTGAACTAGCCCAGTGGCCAAGTGACACTACCCAACCGCTGTTCCGCCCGGGTTCGATTCCACCTGATGCAGGGAAAATATGTCCAAATTATTTGCCTCTGCTATTATTGACATGTGGGTCCCCATTGTCATCGACGCACACCACGTCCAACACTTGCCAAAACTTCGTCCCTCGTTTTCTCTGTTTTTCGTACACTCGACATTGTGTGGGCATTTTGAAAATAGCATATCTTTTTGACTGTGCATCATATGAAGATGTGCTATGCATGAATATTGATCAGCATGATGTTAACTAGCTGGTAGTTCCATTTTCGACCATGAATAAAACTTCCAACATGACGTTATCCCTGTTTGAAAAGGCCGTGTTAATATAAATGCTCTGCCTCTGAAAGTTGCAGTTTCTTATCTGAAACTGAACTTGCAGTTTCTTATCTGAAATTGAAACTTGCAGTTTCTTCTCTGAGAATCACATTATCTGCACTTTTACACTCCTATGAAACTACAATTTTTTAAGTGCTAAAAATAGATCTCTAGAATTCATAAAATACTTCATATGCTCAATACCGCAAATCTGAAATTCAGAAGACATTCATATCTGAAAGTACTCTCAAAATACACAACACAAAACACAATTCACAACCTGCAAATACTGACAACCCTAAGATCCTCCTGTCAATTCACAACCTGCCCGACTATTGGGCTGGGGGGCAGCCCCCTCCTATTCCTCGGCGGCAGACAGCCGCCCCATGAGACAATGTGAACGGCAAGGGAGAGGACGGCGGGGAAGCGTCATCGGGCCAACTGCTTTTCTCCTCTTGCAGTTGGGTTCGGTCGATGAAGACTCTACCGGCTCGCTCTGGTACGACACCCTCACAAACGGCACCCTGTAGATGCTCGATCCTTCAATCTCTGGTGGATGCTCCATCTGGGTTCGATACTCCCACCATCGCTCCCTCACGATCGGATTCGGTGAATCTGTTTGCTCCATGGCCCGTGAGGAGCAGCTCTATGTACTCCCACGCGACTCCTTCGGGAGTATCGCCGCTTTTCGCCTGCTGCAGATATTTGGCCATGGATGTCACCGTCGCCGCTAGTTGGTCCTTGTTATCAAACCAAGACTGTATCTCCAACATCCTAGCTAGCTTCACAGGGTCGCTGTCTGCGATCCTCACGTATCGGTTGTACTCCTCCATCGATCTAATTCTCCATAGCACCTTCACTCGCCGTGGTGGTTTTTGAATGGAAGAGGAGAGGAGAAGCACTGGTTTTGGATTAGAATGGGAGAGGAGCGATGCTGGTTTTGGATTGGAACAGGAGAGGAGTGGCGGTGGTTTAAGAGGATAGGAGCGGCGCTGGTCTTGGAAGTATTTTTTTGTTTTGTGTATTTTGGGTCAAAGTTTGACCAGGTACTGTATTTGACAAGCAAAATGTGAATGCATGTCACCAAAAATTGTATCGTTTGGTTCATATCTAAATGTACTTTCAAATTATATTATTTTTGCAACGTATAACATATATTTTATTTGCGAAAATCATGGTCAATTATGACCTAGAATAAAAGAGAGACTAGTTAATGTGGGGTCGATTTCATAATTGAAGGGTAAACTGATTTTGATTTTGATCCAGTCATAGCGCTCTGGCCCTCTCGTCCAATCCTAAATCGCTGCTGCACGCTCCTCTCCCTCTTCTCCATTGCAAAACCATCTCCTCTCCTCTCCATCATCTCCATTCCAAAACCACCGTCTCGCCTCTCCCTCTTCTCCATTGCAAAACCACCCCTCTCATCTCGATCTTCTCCATTGCAAAACCACCGTCTCGCCTATCCCTCTTCTCTATTGCAAGACCACCATCTCTCCTCCCATCTTCCAAAGCTAGCACCGGACCTCTCAAAAGGACATTGATACGTCCATTTCGCATCATGCTTTTATATTGATATTTATTGCATTATGGGCTGTTATTACATGTTATGCCACAATACTTATGCCTATTCTCTCTTATTTTACAAGGTCTACATGAAGAGGGAGAATGCCGGCAGCTGGAATTCTGGGCTGAAAAAGGAGCAAATATTAGTGACCTATTCTGCACAACTCCAAAAGTCCTGAAACTTCACGGAAGTCATTTTTGGAATTTATAAAAAATACTGAGCGAAGAAAATACCAGAGGGGGCCCACACCCTGGCCAGGCGCTACGCCGACCGCCGATCCCTCCGCCACGCCACGTCAGTTCAAGAGCCCCAGCCCGCGCCTATTTGAAGGCCGGCGATGGCGTCTTCATCAAGCTCCCATGAGCGTCGAGCTCCAGGGGCGCCGGCCGAAGGAGAAACTTTTGATGAAGAGCTGCTCGTTTTCTTTTCTTCTTGCCGCTGCTGGTTATGTTATGAGAACAGTCTATTAGAGCTGCGACAAGTTATCTTGTAATATAACTCTATTTCGGATAGTGATTGCTATGTTATTTCCTTTACTTGATTCCTTCCTCTGTATGTTTTTGCCCTACGCTTTTAGGGAACTTGTCAACAGGCACTGGGTCATGAGCGCTGAAAAGGGACGTCAACAGCCTTCAAGGCGGTGCCGCTACCGACAAGAAACCTTGTCGCAACTAGTCGCAGCTCACTTAAGTCGTTGAGCGGACTCGAAACAAAATAAGGGCGCATCGTAGCTCACTTAAGTTGTTGAGCGGACTCGAAACAAAATAAGGGCGCATCGCAGCTCACTTAAGTTGTTGAGCGGACTCGAAACAAAATAAGGGCGCAACTAGCTACGAGTTGGTTCCTCTGCGCACAGGTTTTCCATACAAAGTACGGTCGTTCGAGGAAGATAACTTAAATTTTTTAAAACTGATTGCTCAAATTTTAGCAACTTAGCTTTTCTGTCGTTTGCTTCCCGGTAAGGCTAGGCTTCCTTGAGCGACGCTTGGTCCACACCACTTCCTTGAGCGACGCTTGGTCCACACCATTATCTTCTCCTTTCCCCCCGGCAAACTTGTGGGCGAGGGAACCTTCCTTTCTTTGAGAAAGAGAAAGAAGAGAAAATAAAGATATGGAGCCTTATGGCTCGTTATTGCTTACCGGGGTAGGTGCTGCACAAAGTGTCAGATAACACATGCAAAATAGAAGTAGAAGGCATGAAATTGACAAGATGTGCGAAGCACATTAGCTTTACTTATGCACGGGGTCTGCGCCCGGCTATGCACGGGGTCTGCACCCGGCTTTGTACAAAGGATTACATGCAACATCGGCAAGACTTGTACAAAAGGTGGTTGCCGGAACAGGTTCCGGCAACCGCGCCCTACGGGTAAAACTTACGAAGATGTTCAATGTTCCAGGAGTTGCTCACCGGAATGCCATCTTCGGTCTCAAGGCGGAGAGCGCCAGGCCTAGTGACTTGTTTCACCCGGTAAGGGCCTTCCCACTTCGGCGTCAACTTGTTGGAATTCTTGGCGGACTGAACGCGCCGAAGAACAAGGTCGCCTTCCTCGAGACTTCGGCATTAACTTTGCGGTTATGGTAGCGGCGCAAAGCTTGCTGGTATCGAGCAACTCGTGACAGACCTGAAGACGATCCCCTTAAGGAGCAGCGCGTCATCTTGTCGCAATCGCTCTTGCTCAAGCTCATCATAAGCAAGCACTCGAGGTGATCCGTGATCTGAGTTCCGTGGGGAGAACTGCCTCTGCTCCATAGACTAGAGCGAAAGGTGTCTGGCCAGTGGCTCGATTTGGCGTCGTCCTGATCGACCAAAGAACCACCGGCACATCTGCTACGGCGGGAACATCTGCTTCCATGGCGAGAACCTGCGGCCCAGCCGGAGCTTGACGTTCCCCGGCAAGCTTGCCGGAGCAAAACTTGTCGGGAGCGTCTGCTTCAACGGAACAAACCCTAGGGCTTGCCGGAGCAGACCGCTTCCTCGGCACTTGCCGGTGGAGCTCGATGGTGCGTCCTCGACGGTAGCGCAGCACCAAGAGGTGCGCTTGCCGGAGTGGGCATCGAGCTCTTGCCGAGCAAAACTTGTCGGGAGCGCTCGCTTCAACGGAACAAACCCTAGGGCTTGCCGGAGCAGATCGCTCCTCAACACTTGCCGGTGGAGCTCGATGGTGCGTCCTCGACGGTAGTGCAGCACTCAAGAGGTGCGCTTGCGGAGTGGGCATCGAGCTCGTCTTGGAGCAAAACTTGTCGGGAGCGCTCGCTTCAACGGAACAAACCCTAGGGCTTGCTGGAGCAGATCGCTCCTCGGCACTTGCCGGTGGAGCTCGATGGTGCGTCCTCGACGGTAGCGCAGCACCCGAAGAGGTGCGTTTGCGGAGTGGGCATCGAGCTCTTGCCGGACTTGGTCTTCTTCTTCGCCCGGGAGTCTCCTCCTTCCTCAAAGACGTGCACACTTGTCGGCCAGGGCATATAGCACACCGACGCGTCTCGATCTTGCACATCGCCATCTCCTCCGCATCCTGCGGTTTCGCGACGCTCGATGGAACACGCTGATTACCGCGGCAGGGTGGACATCTGGGATGTTGTGTTGTACGCGGCTGAATCTCTGAGTGTACTTGCGCAGGGGCTCTCCTTCCTTCTGGGCGAGCAGATGAATGTCGCTTTCTTGGCCATGGGGCTTGTGGCCGCTTGTAAAGGCGCCGACAAACTGATGGCATAGATCTGCCCAAGAGGATATGGAGTTGTCCGGCAAGTGCATGAGCCAGATCGACATTGGGCTTGAGCACCGCCGGGAAGTAGTTGGCCAGGATCTTGTCGTCTCGCACCCCCGGCAGCTTGCACCGTGATGGTGTAGATGCAGAGGAACACCGACGGATGCGTCTTGCCGTCGAACTTCTGGTACGCCTGCTTGAAATTCTTCTTGCCGGGCCATCGGACTTGCCGCAGCTCACGCAAAGTGAACGCAGGGCAACCTATCACAGACGGCAAGTCGCTCGTTCCTTCGGCGCATGCATGTCGATAGAGGCCCATGGCGCTGGTCGGATTGACGCCGCTTCTCTTGGCGCCGATGCGAGTTCGAGCGTCTTCTTCTTGTCGCTGCTCGTGAAGAACTTGGCGTTGATCGCGACGAGCTCGTGGATCCGGCGATGCGGTGGAGTCGCTGTCGAGGTGGATCCGGCGAGTCGGCGATCTTGGCCTTCGGGCGGAGAGTGCATGGTGGTTGCACCCCCACCGGTTTCGTCGCCACCGGTTCGTGTTTGGCAGTCCTGCCGCGGCAGCGATGCACTCGGCTGCCGTGGAGCGTCGCCGTTGGCAAAGCCGATGAGACTCTGAATGGTGGCCCTCCATTCATCGACCTTTTCGGTCATTGGAGGGTAATCCAGGAGCAGTTGAGCTCTCGCCAAAGCTTTTGCTGGAGTGGTGGGCGGCAGTGGCGAACGGCGCGAGGAGCGGGATATGCTCGGACTTCTAACTATGTTAGAAGGAGCAGTATTCCGTCCAAGCGACCGTGCCTCGCTCGCACCGGCATGTTGGCGTGCATGCTGGTCTTGAGCATCCCGAGATCCACCAGCTCGATCTTGCTCCAACGAGCGTATGGCGTTGTGAATACCATGACGCTGTCGGTCCCGCGCCTCCTGAGATGGGCGCGGTGCATGTACGGGCGCGGAGGTCTGCGCTGCCTTGTCCTTGGACTTGGCAGCACCGTGGACTCCCCCGTCGATGTCCATTCTTCCGCCGGCGTCTATCCCACCACCCGTTTGCTCCGGTGGTGGTGGGTTCGACGCGGACGGAACATCTGCGGCCGAACCCTTCTTCTTCGGTGGCATGTCGATGAAGATGATGAAGATCTAGCTCGTGTGAACGCCGGATCAGGTTCACACAATCTCGACGCCCCCTACCTGGCGCGCCAAAGATGTCGGGGAGGATGATCTGACCCACGAACACCTATGGGACCGGCGGACCGAGCCCCTTTCGGTTCGGCGGGGGGCGGAGGTCGCACGAAGAGCAGATCGAGGCGAAGCACACGAGCGGTTTTACCCAGCTTTGGAGCTCTCCGGAGAGATAACACTCCATCACTGCATGTCTGAATGTATTGAGTTCTTGCTCGGGAGCGCTGAGTGCTACAGTACACACAAGCTGCTAACTAGACCGAGCGTGAGTGTTCTCTGCCTTTGAACCTCTCGAGCCCTCTGGACCCCCCCCCCTACGTTGCGCACGGGCCTCCTTTTATATGCTAAAGGGGTCTCCGATAGGTGGCAACGTAGGCAAGGGTAAAAATGGAAAAGTAGTTGTGGTTGGTACAACTACTTGTACAGTGTATCATACCTAACCCTGACGGCAGGGGACAAAGGCATTAAATGCCCGTCGACGTCGCCCTAACAAAGGCGTAAAGGGACCGTCAGGGCGCCACCGCTTTCCACGATGGCAATCTTGTCAGCCGCTTGCCAC
Source organism: Aegilops bicornis (assembly GCA_021605145.1). Classification (NCBI taxonomy): domain Eukaryota; kingdom Viridiplantae; phylum Streptophyta; class Magnoliopsida; order Poales; family Poaceae; genus Aegilops; species Aegilops bicornis. The sequence continues at coordinate 157,642,476 of CM038670.1, read as the reverse complement.
CGCGCTCCGCCGCCGTCAAGACGCCCCTCTTGCCACGCTGCACCGGAAAGGTCCTGTATTACACGTTAGTGGATGTGCTGGAGCGCAGTCTGAGTGGTGGTCTGCCATGCAAGCGCCTTGCCGCAGTTGTTGTCTTGTCGCGTTCGGAAGCTTGTCGCTCACCAGGCCTTCCCGGCAAGCTCCTCTTGCCGAGGCCTTGTCTCCTAGGTGCCTCGGCTGGCCTTCCCGGCAAGCTCCTCTTGTCGGGGCCTTGCCTCCTAGGTGCCTTGGGTGGCCTTCCTGGCAAGCTCCTCTTGCCGGGGCCTTGCCTCCTAGGCTTGAATACTTTGTTCTTGAATGGCTCCAAAGGAACCACGGAGGACCTTGGCGGTCACCCGGCAAGCCTTGTCGCGGAGGGCTGCAACTGCCCGTGCACAAGTTCGGGATACTAGGGTACCCCTACTCTAGTACACCGACACTTGTGCTTCATGAATAGGAATTTGAAAAGGAGGAAAAGTGGATATTAAAATTCCTACGGTTTTTCTTTCAAGGATACACTAAAGGAACAAATCCTACATTTTTCCTTTGCTCCATTCCTTTGAACCAAATGCATGAATACTAGTACCATAGGAAACTTTCTAGTTCCTATGTTTTTCTTTCACTTTTCCTTTCAAGCACTGGCGATTCTAGAAGGAGGGCTTGAGCAAGGAAAAGTCTACACTCAAAAAATGTTTTTGTGCTACTTCTACTACTATGGATCCAGGCCACTGCCCTACTAGCTCAACTCCCAGGCCCATCGACAAATGCACAGCTCGAATGAGCAGAGATAAATAATGATGGCGTTCAAGAGAGTCCATCATGGATAGCTAAGTTGCCTGGTACCTCACTGCTTGTTATATAGTAGGAGAAACTAATCGTATTTCACGTTACTACGTGTGCTTAGTGGACAACATATATAACATGTAGAGTAAAAAAGAGATGCAACAAGTGTACAACCTCTTTGGCGAAGCAATGTCGATCTCAGCGTGATTGGGTTGGTCGGTGAGGATGATCCAGCTGACTTGGTTGTTGAAGGATGGGAAGAAGATCTTAGGCATCTTGAGATGGAGTCCGGGGTACTGCTCCGCTGTGATGGAGGGTTTCGTCGTTGGAGCAGCTCCGGTGAGTTGTACGACGCCGAGGCTGAAGCGGGACAAGAGAGACAATGTTAACCTGAGTGGAATTCTAATAGCATCTCCAATAGATGACGTAAAATACATAACCACAAAGTGCCAGATGTAAAATACATCAGCCGCTCATCTCTGGACTTAACTGTCGAAACTGAATTTAACTGTCGAAACAGAACTTAACTGTCAAAACTGAATTTTGCTGTCGAAACTGAATTTTACTATTGAAACTGAACGCACTAGTAGCAGGAAAGCAGTAGCAGCAGTGCGTGCGAGAGCGAGGGCAGCTGGTCATGTAGTAGCATCAGTCGACTGACACCACCGACCAAATCACCGCCCCTCGCTGCCCGCGGCCGGCGGTGCGCCGCCCAGCCCGCCCCGAAACTCCCCACCACTGGTTCGCCGCCGCCTCGGACATCCCTCTAGGCCGCCCCGTGCCGAGCTTTTTCTCCGGCAATCCCCACACCACCTCCCCACCACCGCCGGCGACCACCGCCCCCACCGTGAACCCTAAGATAGATAGTGGGGTACCTCTCCGACGAGCCCCTCCCCGCTGCAGCCGGTTCTTCCTTAACTCTGGCGAGCCCCCCACCCCCTGAAAATCGACTGACCCAAAAGTTGATTCAGTCGACTGAAGTGTAGCCAAATCAGAGCAGCATCGCAAGCAAGAGCAAGAGCGAGAGTAGCAGTGCGAGCGCGAGCAAGAGCAAGAGCAATAGCAATAGCAAGAGCAGACCAGGCAGGGGACCGAGAGCAACAGCAGAGCAGCAGCGCGAGCAAGAGCTAAAGCAGCAGCAGCTCCTACTAATGTGGACGACACCACCGAGGGAGCGATGACGTGGAGGAGGTGGCCGACGACGCCGCCGTGGATGGAGCCGCGCCATGTCGGCTCGGGACCGAGTGCCGGCAGCACCGTGAGATCGAATCAAGAAGAAAATGCGGCGATTAGTGTAAAACCTCTTTGGTGGCGCTGATTAGGCCTCAGCTTTATCCGAGCAAACGGTGATGATGCTACTCTTCCGGTGGTGTGGGAATGGAGGTGGCGCGAAAGACGATGGGAACGTCGGGGCAACTCCTTGGATGTGGAGGACGGGGTGGCTGAACCGGCGGGACGACGAGATCGACGACAGATCCTCATCCGGTACGGTGGATGAGGAACATCGAGGTATTGCTGTGGACGACATCGTCGGGGAAGAGGCTCCGACTGGGTGGCGGACGGAGGAGGGTGTGGGGCTTCGCGGGTTTTCGCGGCCTCAGGGTACGAATGGGTTGGCTGATGGGATGGGAGTGGGGAATCATGGCTTCAGGACGTGCTTGTCCGAAATATGGGGTAAGTTACGAAAGTACCCCCACCAATTTGTGCTAGGCGTTTCTTTTGGTTCAGGGGTATCACGGGCATTTCACGTGTCGGGATTTTGCAGGAGGTGGGAGTTTTCGCGCGCTTTGTAATTTTGGGATAGCAAGGTGCGGGTTGAGATGGAGGGAGTTTTCGGAGCACAACGAGACAAATATATATCTTAAATATTTCGGGGTAACAAGGCGCGGGCTGAAATTTCTAGACAAGCCTAACGTGTACTGTACCAAATCAATTCGCACTTCCGTCGATGAAAAAACAAAAAGAAATCAATTTGCACCACATAAGAGAGTCTAGTCCCATGTATTGTACCAAATCAATTCGCACTACAAATTCCATTCAAAACTTTGAATTCATGTTATGTTCAATTAAAATATTTCGCTACGTGTATAATGCATGCAACCTGCTAATCAAATGAACGTTTTAGTGCATTCCAAACGTATATACTACCGCTTCCATATGAACTAAATTTGAATTCGTTTCTCTATTTGAATAAGATCTACAATAATGATTGTTGTGAAGTCAAACCATTTGAATTCGTTTCTCTATTTTAATAAGATCTACAATCATCATTATTGTCAAGTTAAACCATCGTTTGTGTATTATCTTCACAGCACACCACATGATTACTGTCGAGTTAGATATGAACTATGTGTACTATATGAACTCAAACTCGATTTTTTGAATCCACTTTATGTTGATTTCAAATCACAGTACGTTTCAAGCTCTAGCTAGATCTTCATAATCCAAACTATGTCTCATATGTATAATGTGTTTATCACATAATGTATGGCGCCCCGCCCTTACTCCTACAAGTATTTAGATGTGAGTTGCAAACGCCACACATTAAAACAAATTCAAATAAAATGTTAGATTATTTGATATATAGTATTGTTTAGATTGTTCGATATTTAGTTGTAAGCTGCAAACGCCACACATTATCACAAATTCAAATAAAATGTAAGATTGTTCGATGTATAGTATGGTTTAGATTGTTCGACAATTAGATGTGAGTTGCAAACGCCATGCATTATCACGTTATGGTATAACATGTGCAAAACCACAGCACGCGTATCACCGCTATATTCATGCATGCATATTTTTATAACACTATGATCTCCTGGACCCATACTGCTGGGACCCACCAGCTACATCTTCGCACGCAACAAAGTGCGTCCATATTACGGTCAAAAAATGATTCCCCCCTAACCGCTGGGACCCTCCCGCTGCATCTTCGCACGCAAGGAAGTGCCTAATAGTCGGGACCCACCTGGTCGAAGCATAGGTAGCGTTGTCATTCTGGTCGCGAACTTGTACGTACATACGATCGGTCTGTCTGCAGGCTGCAGCGATGAACCGTGGTCGTGTAAGGAAGGGCACGTGTCGTATTAGAGGTGGGCACGTGTCGTAGTAGAGGCGTGCACGTAGCATGTACACGTACGTACAGCGGCCAGGGGGCAAGAAAGTAAATACGGCCACATACGTACATACGGGCGGGGTCTCGAACGCCTACTCACGCATACATACGGCCAAGGCTCGTGTACATGGCTGGGTCGGAATGGAGAAACTGCGTGTCGTCGTGTTCATGGGGAGGCAACGGAATGCGTCATGTTAATGGGGAGGCAACGTAATACGTCGTGTTCATCGGGAGCCAACCGGCTTGGACAGAAAAGCCTATGGAAACGAGGCCCGGCGTACCGCAGAACGGAGGAAACGACCTTGTGTTCGATCGGCCATGGTCGAAACGGGATCCTGTTCATCGAGAAGGGTCTGGCGTACCGTAAAACGGAGGAAACATACTTCTCTTGGACCTCCTACGGTCGAAACGGGGTCCTGTTGATCGGGAGGGGTGTCGGGTACCGCAAAACAGAGGAAACGGACTTGTGTTGGAGCGCTACGGTTGAAACGGGGGTCCTGATCATCGGGAGGGGTGTGGCGTACCACAAAATGAGACTCCACGGGATACTATTCATCTCCACCTTGGACTGCCTCCACGGGCTACTGTTCATCCACCGTCGACGTCCTCCAGCCTCCACCTACGACTGTTCATCCATGGGCTCCTGTTCATCCAGCCTCCACCGAGCACTCCTCCACCGGCTACTGTTCAACCAGCCCTCTCCACGGGGTCCTGTTCAACCAGCCCTCCACGGGTGTCGGCGTCTTGGGAACGGGGGTCCCCAGACTTGCCTGCCTGAGGCCCAGGGCGTGGCTCGCCCAGCGGCCTGGTACGGCCCATCTTCATCAGCAAACACTCAAGACCTTCGCGAGGGGCCGAGCCTCGCAAGGCAGACGACACATGACCTCCTTAGGGGCAGCCTCGCTAGGCTGGCTCGCGAGGAGCAGAGAGATCAAGGCAAGGAGCACCTCGTGAGGTTCCCGTGATGTGAGCCATGACGACCAAGGCCAGGCGGGTGCAGAGTACCAGTTTCCTCTTTGGTGCTAAGGGAGCGAGCGCAGGCGAGGAGTCCCGAGGCATCAGGCAAAGGTTTCCATATCGGTGCAACGACACCAAGACCAGCAGGACGTCAGGACGAAGGTCACCATGGAGCCCACAACGGCGTCACCACCAGAGCCTTTGGCAGGCGAAGACTAATTTTGTCAGGATAGCTCGTACTGTTGTCTCCCTTCAAATCCGGCCGTTGTGGGATCCCATCCCGCCTAATATTTGGGAAGAGGACTGGGGCCCCTATAAATAGGACTAGCCACCACCGTAGAAAAGGGGGGATCTTGGATCGGAGCCATTCCATCCACATCCACCACTCAAGCTCACCGAGCTCAAGAACACCTCTCCTCAGGAGGCTGTTCTTCCCTTGTACTTGTTCATCCTCGGCCGAGAAGGAAATCCACCACACCACACTGGAGTAGGGTATTACACCACATCGGTGGTCCGAACCAGTATAAACCTCGTGTCTCTTGTTCGTCGTGTTCGTCGAGTTAGGCCTTGAGATCGTGGCGAGAGCGAGCTAGACAGAGAGAGGGAGATATTCGTGCGCACCTCTAGTGTTCGGACCTCAAGGGTTTGCCGGAACCCGAAATCCGACATTTGGCGCGCCAGGTAGGGGGTGCGCCAAAGGTCCGCTCCTCCGACGGCCTCGCCCCTCCGACCGGCTCCCATGGACGGTGCCGCTTCTTCGACTGGATCGACGAGCGCACGCAGTAGCGCCAGGGGCTCTGGGCCCTCGCCCCCGCCTCGCGGCGGGTGCGGTGGCCGCGCAAGTTCAAGGCGGAGATGCCGCCCCGCTACAACGGCGTGGCAGATCTAGCGGCCATCCTGCTGGCATACGAGGAGGCCATTCTGGAAGCCAGGGGCGACCATAAGGTCATGGCCAACTGGTTCCCCATGGCCATCGCTGGCGTACCACGCGCCTGGCTCCTCAACCTGCCAGGATCCTCCGTGGCCTCTTGGGAGGGGCTGTGCAGCCTTTTCGTCACACGCTTAGCGGCGCTGGTGCCAGTCGCCGTCGCGGACCTCCTTCGTGGCTCGTAGGCGTGGCCATCAGACCGTCACACAAAGCAGTTCTGCCGCCAGATCGGCGCCGCCTCTGTGCAGTGATAACCCGCAAGTGTAGGGGATCACAACATCTTTTGAGGGTAAAGTATTCAACCCAAAGTTATTGATTTGACACAAGGGGAGCCAAAGAATATTCTTGAGTATTAGCAATTGAGTTGTCAATTCAACCACACCTGGATAACTTAATATCTGCACCAAAGTATTTAGTATCAAAGTAGTATGATAATAAAGGTAACGGTGGCAAAAGTAACATTTTTGGGTTTTGTAGTGATTGTAACAATAGCAACAGGAAAGTAAATAAGCGAAGCACAATATGTGAAAAGCTCGTAGGCAATGGATCAGTGATGGATAATTATGTCGGATGCGATTCCTCATGTAATAGCTATAACATAGGGTGACACAGAACTAGCTCCAGTTCATCAATGTACTGTAGGCATGTATTCCGTAAATAGTCATACGTGCTTATGGAAAAGAACTCGCCTGACATCTTTTGTCCTACCCTCCCATGGCAGCGGGGTCCTAGCGGAAACTAAGGAATATTAAAACCTCCTTTTAATAGAGAACCGGAATGAAGCATTAACACATAGTGAATACATGAACTCCTCAAACTACGGTCATCACCGAGAAGTATCCCGATTATTGTCACTTCGGGGTTGTCGGATCATAACACATAATAGGTGACTATAGACTTGCAAGATAGGATCAAGAACACACATATATTCATGAAAACATAATAGGTTCAGATCTGAAATCATGGCACTCGGGCCCTAGTGACAAGCATTAAGCATAGCAAAGTCATTGCAACATCAATCTCGTAACATAGTGGATACTAGGGATCAAACCCTAACAAAACTAATTTGATTACATGGTAAATCTCATCCAACCCATCACCGCATGCAAGCCTATGATGCAATTACTCACGCACGGCGGTGAGCATCATGAAATTGGTGATGGAGGATGGTTGATGATGATGACGGCGACGAATCCCCCTCTCCAGAGCCCCGAACGGACTCCAGATCAGCCCTCCCGAGAGAGATTAGGACTTGGCGGCGGCTCCGTATCGTAAAACACGTTGAAACGTCCTCTCTATTTTTTTCTCCCCGAACGTGAATATATGGAGTTGGAGTTGAGGTCGCTGGAGGTCCAGGGGGCCCACGAGACAGGGGGCGTGCCCAAGGGGAGGGGGCGTGCCCCCACCCTCGTGGACAAGGTGTCGGCCCCCTGGTCTTGATTCTTTCGCCAGTATTTTTTATATTTTCCAAAAAGAGCCTCCGTGGATTTCCAGGACATTCCGAGAACTTTTGTTTTCTACACATAAAACAACATCATGACAGTTCTGCTAAAAACAGCGTCAGTCCGGGTTAGTTTCATTCAAATCATGCAAGTTAGAGTCCAAAACAAGGGCAAAAGTGTTTGGAAAAGTAGATACGTTGGAGACATATCAACTCCCCCAAGCTTAAACCTTTGCTTGTCCTTAAGAAATTCAGTTGATAAACTGAAAGTGATAAATAAAAACTTTTACAAACTCTGTTTGCTCTTGTTGTTGTAAACATGTAAAGCCAGCATTCAGGTTTCAGCAAATATTATGAACTAACCATACTCACAATAACACCTCGGTCTCACAATTACTCATATCAATAGCATAATCAGCTAGCGAGCCATAATAATAGAACTTGGATGACAACACTTTCTCAAAACAATCATAAATGATATAACAAAATGGTATCTCGCTAGCCCTTTCTGAGACCGCAAAACATAAATGCAGAGCACCTTTAAAGATCAAGGACTGACTAAACATTGTAATTCATGGTAAAAGAGATCCAGTCAAGTCCTACCCAATATAAACCAACAATAATGAATTCAAATGACAGTGTGCTCTCCAGCGGGTGCTTTTAATAAGAAGGGTAATGGCCCTTCGCAGAGGGAAGCAGGTATTTGTAGAGGTGCCAGAGCTCGATTTTAAAATAGAGATTGAATAACATTTTGATCGACATACTTTCGTTGTCAACACAACAACTATGAGATGGCTGTATCTTCCATACTACATGCATTATAGGCAGTTCCCAAACAGAATGGTAAAGGTTTATACTCCCCCAACCACCAACAAGCATCAATCCATGGCTTGCTCGAAACAACGAGTGCCTCCAACTAACAACAGCCCTGGGGGAGTTTTGTTTAATTATTTTGATTTTCTTGATCTTTTTGGATCATGGGACTGGGCATCCCGGTTACCGGCCCTTTCTCGTGAATGAGGAGCGGAGTCCACACCTCTTGAGAATAACCCACCTAGCATGGAAGATATAGGCAGCCCTAGTTGAAACAGGAGCTGCTCAAGCATACAAAACAGAATTTCATTTGAAGGTTTGGAGTTTGGCACATACAAATTTACTTGGAACGGCAGGTAAATACCGCATATAGGAAGGTATGGTGGACTCATATGGAGCAACTTTGGGGCTTAAGGAGTTTGGATGCACAAGCAGTATTCCCGCTTAGTACAGGTGAAGGCTAGCAAAAGACTGGGAAGCGACCAACAGAGAGAGCGACAACAGTCATAAACATGCATTAAAATTAATTTACACGAAGTACAAACATGAGTAGGATATAATCTACCATGAACAGAAATGTCATGAAGGCTATGTTGATTTGTTTCAACTACATGCGTGAACATGTGCCAAGTCGAGTCACTCAATTCATTCAAAGGAGGATACCATCCCATCATACCACATCATAATTATTTTAATAGCATGTTGGCACGCAAGGTAAACCATTATAACTCATAGCTAATCAAGCATGGCACAAGCAACTATAATCTCTAAATGTCATTGCAAATATGTTTACCTCATAATAAGCTGAATCAAAAACGATGAACTCATCATATTTACAAAAACAAGAGAGGTCGAGTTCATACCAGCTTTTCTCATCTCAATAAGTCCATCATATATCGTCATTATTGCCTTTCACTTGCACGACCGAACAATGTGTATAATAATAATAGTGCACGTGCATTGGACTAAGCTGGAATCTGCAAGCATTCAACTTCAAGAGAGAAGACAGGTAATATGGGCTCTAAGTTAAATAAACAATCATGCATATGAGAGCCACTAACTATTTTCAATATGGTCTTCTCGACCCCGAAAGGAAAGAAAAGAAAATAAAACTATTTACACGGGAAAGCTCCCAACAAGAAAGAAGAAGAACGAGAAATCTTTTTGGGTTTTCATTTTAATTCTACTACAAGCATGAAAATTAAACTAACTAATTTTTGGTTTTTCTAAAGGTTTATCAAACACACAAGAAGAAACTAGAAAAAGAAAATTAAACTAACATGGATGATACAATGAAAGAGTATGAGCACCGACGACTAGTGTGTGAACATGAATGTAAAGTCGGTGAGAAATACGTACTCCCCCAAGCTTAAGCTTTTGGCCTAAGTTGGTCTAATACCAAGGACCGTCTGGCTGATATCCATAGTTGTAGCTGGGGTCGTACTGAGACGCAGCGGCAACCGCCTCCTGATCTGCGGCATGTTGGCAAGCTGCCTCCGCTCTCTGCTCGTGTTCAGCTGCTTCCTCCCTGGTAACAACACATCTTCCTTTTGCTTGATAATCAAAAAGGAGAGGAGCAGGAAGAGTAACATGGACGACGTTGTGTCTGTCATAGATTAGTCGATATTGGAGGAATTGTTCATTCTTCCTAAGAAATTGATGATTAACCATAGCGTCATAATCTAAATAAGCAGGAGGTAAAATCATATCCCCTTCTCGTGGGGCTATACCAAGATAATTAGCCACACGGGTTGCATAAGTTCTTCCAAATAAATTCCCCTTTCTACTATTATTCTGCAACCTACGTGCAACTATTGCCCCCAAGTTATAACCTTTATAACCTAACACAGCACTCTTGAGGACACAAAGATCAGGGACACACATGTGACATGCTTCATCCTTACCGTTAATGCATCTACCAATGAAGAGAGCAAAATAATGTATAGCAGGAAAATGAATGCTCCCTATGGTGGCTTGTGCTATGTCCCTGGATTCTCCCATAGTAATACTAGCGAGGAAGTCTCTAAATTCAGATTTGTGAGGATCATTAATATTACCCCACTGCGGAAGTTTGCAAGCAGTTGTAAAATCCTCTAAGTCCATGGTATAAGATGTATCATAAATATCAAATAGGACACTAGTAGAATTACGAGTACAGTTATATTTAAACCTCCGCACAAAGGAATCAGTCAATTGATAGTACTGAGGACACTTATCTTGTAAGAAGTCCTCTAGCTCAGCATTATGCGCACATGCGTAAAATTCCTCCTTAAAGCCTGCTTTGACCATAAAATCATCGGATGGCCACTCACAAGCTCGTACATCCGCATCCCTCGGCAATTCAACATCTTGCTCACGTATAGCAATTCTGGGTCCTTTCTTTACCGAGGAACCACATTGGTACATTCTCCTAGACATAATTCTTTTTCTGAAAAATTTCTAAAATTTTAGTAACTTCAAAATAAAAGTGAATAAAACTAAACAAGATTGGTAGCAACTACTCCCACAAGTGCCTAGAGCCTATATCATGCATTAGAATTGCTTGGGACGTCATAAATTTAACATGCAAGCTCAAGAACATGGTCACCTATGCAGCAAAAATTTGCAATGAATAAAGCACTAGAACAAAAACTAATTGGACCAACGGAGGAGTCACATACCAAGCAACAATCTCCCAAAGCAGTTTTGTGAATGGAGCTTTGAGCAAGGAGATCAAAAATCGTAGCAAAATGAGCTAGAACTCGTGCTTGAGCTGGATGGGGATTTTTTGGGAAGAAGATGGAGCGTGTGGGTGCTGGCATAAGTGGACGGGGGCCACCAGGGGCCCACGAGACAGGGGGGGTGCACCCAGGTGGGGTGGGCGCGCCCTCCACTCTCGTGGCCTGGTGCTTGCCCCTCCTGCAGTGATTTCAGTGCCTAAAATCCTCAAATATTCCATAAAAAATCATACTAAATTTGCAGGGCATTTGGAGCACTTTTATTTTCCGGATATTTTTTAATGCACGGATAATTCAGAAAAAAGACAGATAATACTATTTTGCTTTATTTATTCTAAATAACAGAAAATAAGAAGTGGGTATAGAAGGTTGTGCCTTCTAGTTTCATCCATCTCATGATCATCAAAATGAATCCACTTACAAGGTTGATCAAGTCTTGTTAACAAACTCATTCCGAATAACACAGAACTGGAGAAATTTCGAATAACACTAAGTTACCTCAACAGGGATATGAAAATCCCCAACAATAAGAATATCATACTTTTTCTTGGCAGTAGAGAGAGGAAAATCAAAACTTCCAATAATAATGGTTGGAACTTTTCCAATAGAATTGATGCTATGAACTTGAGATTGTTTCCTCGTAAAGTGTACCGTATGCTCATTACCATTAACATGAAAAGTGACATTGCCTTTGTTGCAATCAATAACAGCCCCTGCAGTATTCAAAAAGGGTCTACCAAGGATAATCAACATACTATCGCCCTCGGGAATATCAAGAATAACAAAGTCTGTTAAGATAGTGACATTTGCAACCTAACAGGCACATCCTCACAAATGCCGATAGGTATAGCAGTTGATTTATCAGCCATTTGCAAAGATATTTCAGTAGGTGTCAACTTATTCAATTCAAGTCTACGATATAAAGAGAGAGGCATAACACTAACACCGGCTCCAGATCACATAAAGCAGTTCTAACATAATTTCTTTTAATGGAGCATGGTATAGTTGGTACCCCCGGATCTCCAAGTTTCTTTGGTATTCCACCTTTAAAAGTGTAATTAGCAAGCATGGTGGAAATTTCAGCTTCCGGTATTTTTCTTTTATTTGTGATGATATCCTTCATATACTTAGCATAAAGATTTACTTTGAGCATATCAGTTAAGCGCATACGTAAGAAGATAGGTCTAATCATTTCAGCAAAGCGCTCAAAATCCTCATCATCCTTTGTCTTGGATGGTTTAGGAGGAAAGGGCATGGGTTTCTTAACCCATGGTTCTCTTTCTCTACCGTGCTTCCTAGCTACAAAATCTCTCGTATCATAACGTTGATTCTTTGATTGTGGGTTATCAAGATCAACAACAGGTTCAATTTCTACATCATTGTTTTTGCTAGGTTGAGCATCAGTATGAACATTATCATTGACATTATCACTAGGTTCATGTTCGTCACCTGATTGTGTTTCAGCATCAGAGATAGAAATATCATTGGGATTTTCGGGTGTGTCTACCGTAGGTTCACTAGAAGCATGCAAAGTCCTATCGTTTTTCTTTTTCTTCTTTTTAGAAGAACTAGGTGCCTCTAAATTATTTCTCTGAGAATCTTGCTCGATTCTCTTAGGGTGGCCTTCAGGATACAAAGGTTCCTGGGTCATTCTACCAGTTCTAGTAGCCACTCTAATAGCAAAGTCATTTTTATTATTTAATTCATTAAGCAAATCATATTGATCTTTAAGTACTTGCTCAGCTTGAGTAGCAACCATAGAAGCATATTTGCTAATGAGTTTGAGTTCACCTTTAACTCTAGCCATATTATCACTCACGTGTCCTACCTCGAAAGCGTTGTTCTTTAACTCTCTACCAACATAAGCATTAAAACTTTCTTGTCTAGCCATAAAGTCATCAAATTCATCTAAGCATGGGCTATGAAATTTAGTAGAGGGGATTTCAACTTTATCATATCTATAGAGATAATTTACCTTTACTACCTGTGTCGGGTTATCAAGACAATGTGGTTCTTCAACATGCGGTATATTAAGACCATGTATTTCTTCAATACGTGGTAAATTCTTAACATCTTCAGCTTTAATACCTTTTTCTTTCATTGATTTCTTTGCCTCTTGCATATCTTCAGGACTGAGAAATAAAACACCTCTCTTCTTCGGAGTGGGTTTAGGAATAGGCTCAGGAGTTGGCTCAATTGTCTCAGGAATTGGCTCAGGAAGAGTCCAATTATTTTCATTAGTCAACATATTATTCAATAGTAAAGCTTCGTCGACTGTTCTTTCCCTGAAAACACAACCAGCACAACTATCCAAGTAATCCTTGGAAGCATTGGTTAGTCCATTATAAAAGATATCAAGTATTTCATTTTTCTTAAGAGGATGATCAGGAAAAGCATTAAGTAATCTGAGAAGCCTCCACCAAGCTTGTGGGAGACTCTCTTCTTTGATTTGCACAAAGTTATATATTTCCCGCAAGGCAGCTTGTTTCTTATGAGCAGGGAAATATTTAGCAGAGAAGTAATAAATCATATCCTGGGGATTACGCACACAACCAGGAGCAAGAGAATTATACGAAGTCTTAGCATTACCCTTTAATGAGAACGGAAATATCTTAAGGATATAATAATAGCAAGATTTATCATCATGAGTAAACAGGGTAGCTATATCATTCAACTTGGTAAGATGTGCCACAACAATTTCAAATTCAAGGCCATAAAAAGGATCAGATTCAACAAAAGTAATAATTTCAGGGTCAACAGAGAATTCATAATCTTTATCAGTAACACAGATAGGTGAAGTAGCAAAAGCAGGGTTAGGTTTCCTTCTAGCATTAAGAGACTGCTGCTTCCATTTAGCTAATAACCTTTTAAGATCATATCTATCATTGCAAGCAAAGATAGCTCTAGCAGCTTCTTCATTCATAACATAACCCTCAGGAACAACAGGCAATTGATAATCATTGGGAGAATTTTCATCATCACTATCATCAATAATAGCATCTTCAATAATTTCATTCTCTCTAGCCCTAGCAAGTTGTTCATCAAGAAGTTCACCTAATGGCAAAGTAGTATCACGCACAGAAGTAGTTTCATCATAAGTATCATGCATAGCAGAAGTGGCATCATCAATAACATGCGACATATCAGAATTCATAGCGTAGCAGGTTTAGGTGTCGCACGCTTACTCAAAACAGAAGGAGAATTAGTGCACAGCTAGATGGCAGTTCCTTACCTCCCCTCGTAGTTGAGGATAAATCTTAGTTTTTGCGTCTTTCAAGTTCTTCATAGTGATCAGCGGATATAAATCCCAAGTGACTCAGAGAATAGAGCTATGCTCCCCGGCAACGGCGCCAGAAATTAGTCTTGGTAACCCACAAGTGTAGGGGATCGCAACACCTTTGGAGGGTAAAGTATTCAACCCAAATTTATTGATTCGACACAAGGGGAGCCAAAGAATATTCTTGAGTATTAGCAGTTGAGTTGTCAATTCAACCACACCTGGATAACTTAATATCTGCAGCAAAGTATTTAGTAGCAAATTAGTATGATAATAAAGGTAACGGTGGCAAACGTAATATTTTTGGGTATTGTAGTGATTGTACAACGGGAAAGTAAATAAGCGAAGTACAATATGTGAAAAGCTCGTAGGCAATGGATCAGTGATGGATAATTATGTAGGATGTGATTCCTCATGTAATAGCTATAACATAGAGTGACACAGAACTAGCTCCAGTTCATCAATGTAATGTAGGCATGTATTCCGTAAATAGTCATACGTGCTTATGGAAAAGAACTTGCATGACATTTTTTGTCCTACCCTCCCGTGGCGGCGGGGTCCTAGCAGAAACTAAGGGATATTAAGGCCTCCTTTTAATAGAGAACCGGAACAAAGCATTAACACATAGTGAATACATGAACTCCTCAAACTACGGTCATCACCGAGAAGTATCCCGATTATTGACACTTCGGGGTTGTCGGATCATAACACATAATAGGTGACTATAGACTTGCAAGATAGGATCAAGAACACACATATATTCATGAAAACATAATAGGTTTAGATCTGAAATCATGGCGCTCGGGCCCTAGTGACAGGCATTAAGCATAGCAAAGTCATAGCAACCTCAATCTCAGAACATAGTGGATACTAGGGCTCAAACCCTAACAAAACTAACTTGATTACATGGTAAATCTCATCCAACCCATCACCGTCCAGCAAGCCTACGATGGAATTACTCACGCACGGCGGTGAGCATCATGAAATTGGTGATGGAGGATGGTTGATGATGACGACGGCGACAAATCCCCCTCTCCGGAGCCCCGAACGGACTCCAGATCAACCTGCCGAGAGAGATTAGGGCTTGGCGGTGTCTCCGTATCATAAAACGTGATGAAACTTCCTCTCTGTTTTTTTATCCCCGAACGTGAATATATGGAGTTGGAGTTGAGGTCCGTGGAGGTCCAGGGGGCCCATGAGACAGGGGGCGCGCCCAGGAGGAGGGGCGCGCCCCCCACCCTCGTGGACAGGGTATGGGCCCCCTGGTCTTGATTCTTTCGCCAGTATTTTTTATATTTTCCAAAACCGCCTCTGTGGATTTCCAAGACATTCCGAGAACTTTTGTTTTCTACACATAAAACAACATCATGGCAGTTCTGCTAAAAACAACGTCAGTCCGGGTTAGTTTCATTAGAATCATGCAAGTTATAGTCCAAAACAAGGGCAAAAGTGTTTGGAAAAGTAGATACGTTGGAGACGTATCATGCAGCAAGGAGCTCCTGCAGGATGGGTGGCGCCCAAGGCCGGCCTCACCTTCGACTCGGGGGACCACCCCACCACCACTGCCGGCTCGGGAGCGCTCGCAATGCTTTACACGCTCACCATCTGCAACGTGGCCGTCACCAAGACCCTCATCGACAGCGGGGCCGGCCTTAACGTGCTCTTCGTGGAAGCTTTTGGCTTGCACCATTTGCCAAGTGAACGGCTCCATCCCTCCAAGCCTTACTCTGTAGTCGGTAGCGGCTCCACCAGCCTCCTAGGGCAGATCCTCCTTCCTGTGACCTTCAGCACTCGCAACAACTACCGCACTGAGCTGAACGACTTCGACATCGCCCGCATCGGCCTCCCATACAACTCAATCCTCGGGTACCCGGCCCTAGCTCAGTTTATGGCGGCGACCCATCCAGCCTACAACCTTACAAAGATGCCCGGGACCAACAACGTCCTAACCACGGTGGGAGACACCAAGGAGGCTTTGACGATGCTCAAGCTTGCCTTCAAGGCCGCCGCGGCAGCGCGCCCGGCCGACGAGGCCACCCTCAGAGCTAAGGAGGACGCCCCAGCAAAGAAGAAGCAACTATTCACTCAAAGTCGGGCCGAAACGAAGCAAGTGTCGGTCGAGGAAGGTGAACCCTCGGGAGCCACCTTCACCATAGGCACCAACCTTGACCTAGATCAAGAGGACGTGTTGGTGAAGTTCTTGCGCGCGAACAAGGAGGTATTCGCCTGGGAACCCAAGCAGCTGGTAGGGGTCCCGAGGGGAGTGATCGAGCATCACTTAAGGATGTGTCCCAATGTGTGCCCTGTGAAGCAGAAGGCGCGGCGACAGTCCATGAAGAAGCATTCCTTCATCGTCCAGGAAACCCGCAAGCTAGAGGCAGCGGGTGTCATTCGCGAGGTCCGATACCCGGAGTGGCTGGCGAACCCCGTTGTCGTGCCAAAGAAGGGCGGAAAGGAGCGCATGTGTGTTGACTTCACCAACCTCAACAAGGCTTGTCCCCAAGATCCATTCCCGCTTCCGTGCATAGACCATATTTTCGACTCCACCGCCGAGTGCGATCTACTGTGTTTCCTGGACGAGTTCTCAGGCTACCACCAGATCAAGATGGCAGTGGAGGATGTGGAAAGACGACTTTCCTAACCCCGTGTGGGGTGTACTGCTACACTTGCATGCCGTTCGGGCTGCGCAATGCAGGGGCAACCTTCTAACGGCTGATGCATATCGCCCTGGGTCAGCAGCTCGGGAGAAATGCTGAAGCCTACATCAACGACACCGTAGTAAAATCTCGGGAGGCGAGAACCCTGATTCAGGACCTGGAAGAGACCTTTGCAAGCCTACGCCAGGTGGTCCTGCGGCTTAACCCAGAGAATTGTGTGTTTGGTGTTCCCTCCGGCAAGCTGTTGGGCTTCCTTGTGTCCCACAGGGGGGATCGAGGCTAACCTGGAGAAGGTCAAGGCGATAGAAGACATGAGCCCACCACAAACTCTCAAGGAAATGCAGAAGCTTGCGGGCTGCGTAACCTCGCTAGGGCGCTTCATCTCCAAGCTAGGGGAGCGCGCCTTGCCATTCTTCAAGCTGATGAAGAAGAAGGGCCTGTTCGAGTGGACCCCAGAGGCCGACCAGGCGTTTCAAGACCTCGAGAGATACTTGACCAGCCCACCGGTGATGGTAGCACCTCGCCCCCTAGAGCCCCTGGTACTCTACCTGGCTGCCATGCCCTACTCAGCAAGCGCGGCGTTGGTGGCAGTCCAGGAAGAGCGCCAGGTCAAGGGCATGATGCACCACGCCGCACCTCCGGTCGAGACAACATAGCGCCAAGATAGCACCGCCAAAGCCACGACAACACCAGCAGATGACCAAGCCCTGCAAGACGGCGCCACCGGGCCTGTGGAGGCCCTGATGGGCGACCGGGCTCCTGTAGACCGAGGAGCTCAAGGCATACCTGTCGCAAGGAGCGCTGCCGGAGAAAGAAGAGGACGCAGAGCCTGTAGCCCGGAAGGCTGCGGCGTATTGCATTCGGGACGGTGAGCTTTACAGAAAGTGGCCAAATGATGTTTCTTTGCGGTGCATCTCCAGGAAGCAGAGGAGCGAGCTACTAGCTGACATACACGCCGGGGACTGCGGGCACCACTCGTCGTTGCGCACCTTGGTTGGCAAGGCGTTGCGCAGCGGTTTCTACTAGCCCACAGCACTCAACGACGCAGCCGAGCTGGTGAGGTCCTGTGAGGCCTGCCAATTCCATGCCAAGAATATCCACCAGCCAGCTCAAGGCCTCCAGACTATCCCACTCTCCTGGCCATTCGCGGTCTAGGGGCTGGATATCCTGGGTCCCTTCCCTCGGGCGTGCGGGGGCTACCGCTACCTTTACATCGCCATCGACAAATTCACCAAATGGGCGGAGGTGGAAGCCGTCTGCACCATTCCGGCCGTGTCCGCGGTGAAGTTCATCAAGGGTCTCGTCAGTCGGTTTGGGGTCCCTAACCGCATCATCACCGACAACGGCTCGCAGTTCACTAGCAATCTCTTCAAGACATATTGTGCTAACCTTGGAAAGCAGATATGCTACGCTTCAGTGGCACACCCCAGGAGCAATGGCCAGGCTGAGCGCGCCAACACGGAGGTCTTGACGGGCCTCAAGACCAGGACCTTCAAGAAGAATCTCGAGGCTTGCAGTAGGGGCTGGCACGACGAGCTCCAGTCCGTGCTGTGGTCCATCCGCACCACCGCCACCAAGCCGACGGGCGAGAACCCATTCTTCCTCGTCTACGGAGCAGAAGTAGTCCTCCCTCACGAGGTCAAGCATCGCTCCGCGCGGGTCCTGGCGTTTGACGAAGCGCACCAGGACGCCATGCAGGGGATGGACCTCGTGCTGGGGGAGGAGCGTTGCTGCCAAGCCTCGCTCCGGGCGGCAAGGTACCAGCAGGCGCTGCGACGGTATCACTGCCGCAGCGTCCGCTCCAGGACGCTCGAGGTGGGTGATCTCGTCCTAAGGCGGGTGCTCTCCAGGGAAGGGCTGCATAAGCTCTCACCCATGTGGGAGGGCCCGTTTAGGATTGCCCACGTCTCCAGGTCTGGCGCCGTGCGCCTGGAGACGCAGGACAGGATCCCCATCCAGAACGTCTGGAACATCCAGCACCTCCATAACTTCTACCCATGAAGCAGGGCCCAGTGCCTGTGAAGCAAGGCCTAGTGCCTGTGAAGGTCTCCGCTCGTGACACTCTCACGTAATAATGAATGGGGTTGTACACGCCCCGGAGTCTCCGGAGTGCCGCCCTTGGGCCTTGGGGCCTCCCTCCCACGTCCTAGTGGCAGCACTTAGCTCCGCGCTGGTGAGAATACTAGACTAGCTGCCGGACGCGGCTGTTCATTTGCTTTATGTAGTTTGTTTGCTCCCCTCTTTTATGGAATTTGAAGTTCTGGTGTTCTCTATCGATTGCTCGGTTGGGTTTTCCCTTCTTTTGCTGTCTTTTTGCTCGTTCCATGTCTTACGCCTGGGAGAGCGGCAGTTGCCCGATGCTCTCCCTCGCGCGCCTTGCACGGGGGCTGCGCAGGTGTGTGCGCACACTGGGCTAGCCCAACTACGAACACACCTCGCCAAAGCTCTACCACTGAAAAGCTCCGGCTCCTCTAATCTTCGCAAGGCCCCCTCGGTTGAGCTCATGTTTGGCACTCTATCCTAAGTTCATGCACCACGGGTACCGTGACGTGGTGCACCAGGCCATGACTAGACCATAACTGAGGCCTCGCACAAAGAACGATAAGCACCCAACGGATGAGCTAACAAATTTTGCAGCAGCCTTACGACGACTCCCAAGGTCAACAGCTCTTGAGCCAGCGGCTGGGAAGAGTCAGTAGGCCCCAGGAGCTGCACCACCAGATGTGAAACTACCCCGGGCGCACCAAGCTAAGTTATCCCCCTGCACCTACATAAAGCACGAGTGCCACAACACGACACAGGAACAATAAACATAACATAGCGACTTCGAAACCATGGTTCGTTACACGCCCCTGCAGGGCCCCATACTTGTTTCTTTTTGAAATGCAGGAAGAAAGGAAAGGAAAAAAAACAAAAGCGTCACGTGCAGCCGCAGCGGCTTGCGACGGTAGGCCCTCGGCGCCCTCCTGGACTCAGCCAGAGCCCTCCTCGCGCTTCACTGGGGCGTGGCGCCGAGACGATCTGCCACTGCCCTCGAAGCGGGTATGGCTGATCGTAGCCGCCCGTGCTGGAGCTGCCGCCGGAAGAGGAGCTGCCGTAGCTTGGGCGAACCGCGGCCGGCGCCGAGGGCAAGTTCGTCTTCATCCTCATCACGGCCGTCACCAAGGCCGAGCACCTCATCGCCGTCGTTGTCCTCAGGGCAGCATCCGACGCGGCGACCATCTTCCCCAAATACCCTCAAGTAGAGGGTAGCGTGGCCGTCATACTTTAAGTGGAGGGTGCACCGCCTGCCCAGACCGCACGCGTGGGCGAATGTCTGCCAACCGCGGGCCAGGGCTACGTTGCCCGTGACGGAGACCTCCAGCGCAGCCCACGAAGCCTTGCTGCAGCAACCATCGCCTGCAGCCAAAGACCGCCGGGACCCGTGGCGGGCAGTTCACCAACGAAGGAGTGCGGGAGCTGAAGCCAGGTGCCGGTTGGGTTCTCCGACCACACGACGAACTCCGGAAGCACCACCACCGAGTGGAAGCGTGGTCGGGGAGGCCATGCGACCATGGCCCGCCCCCCTTCATTGACGGGGCTGCCGTGACCTGGCCGGCTCCCGTCGCACGAAGGGGTGCCGTCGAGGCCGCGAGGGGCCGCGGCGGGGGTCGCGACATGCTTGCATAGGCGACCGCGTCCCCTCTTGGGCAGCGGCGAGTTGGGGCCCTCCTGGCGGGCCTTCCCTTTCTCTGCGACCGAGAACCTTTTCGCTGGTACCATGGGTGTCGCTGCCGGGCAGTGGAGTTAAGGAAGAAGAAGCGGGCAGAATGGAGGAAGAGATGAGCAACGGGGGCTCCGCCCCTCTCCCCATTTATAGCCCGAGGGAGGCCTGTGACACTCCAAAATTTTTGTTTTGGTTTTCAGCAAAAACTTTGTTGGTTTTGAAGGAGGTCATTTAAACCCTTCCAAATATCTCTTTCTCTCAAGAATTTCCCCTTTGACAAAAGATTTTATTTTTGCACCCACCAGCACGGGAAGACCATAAAAGTTTCAGCCAAGGAAAGAAAAATATCCCGGCAACCAAGATTGAACAAGGTGGATATTTCTGAAATGAGCAAGGTTCCAGTAGTGTGTGAATTTCAGCACGTATTTCGAAGAACTACCGGGCATGCCACCAGACCGAGAGATAGAATTCAGCATTGAGCTAGCACCGAACCGCCCCATATACAAGAAACCATACACAATGGCACCATCCGAATTGGTAGAACTGAAGAAGCAAATAAAAGAATTACTGGACAAAGGTTATATACGAGCCAGCTCCTCACCCTGGGGTTCACCAATTTTATTTGCCAAAAAGAAGGATGGAACCCTGAGATTGTGCATAGACTATCGAGCGCTTAACATGGTCACAATCAAGAACAAATATCCGATGCCACGGATAAATGATTTATTTGATCAGCTCGCTCAGGCCAAGGTGTTCTCAAAAATTGATTTGAGGTCGGGATACCATCAATTAAAAGTGCGAACCGAAGATATTCCCAAGACAGCTTTCACCTCCAGATACGGATTGTATGAGTTCACCGTAATGCCATTCGGACTAACAAACGCACCTGCATATTTTGTTCACCTCATGAACAAAGTATGTATGAAGTTTATGGACAAGTTTGTTGTAGTATTTATCGACGATATTCTGGTATACTCCAAGACACCAGAAGAGCACGCTGAACATCTCCGAATTGTACTAGGGGAACTCAGGAAACATCAATTGTACGCTAAATTCAGTAAGTGTGAATTTTGGCTAAGGCAAGTAGGTTTTCCGGGCCATGTCTTGACCCAAGAAGGTATTGCCGAGACCCAGGAAAAAGTCAAGGCCGCATTTGGAAGCCACCAGCCAGTAGCAGACGCATCGAAGTTTCTTGGGAATGGCAGGATACTACCAAGATTTATTGAAGGATTCTCCACCATAGCAAAGCCAATGATGCAGCTACTTAAGAAAGACAAGAAGTTTGAATGGACGGAAGCTTGCAGAAAAGTTTCCAAGAATTAAAAAGGAAATTAACGTCAAGACCAAAGATTAATTGTGCCGGACATACACAAGAATTTTGAGGTGTATTGCGACGCATCCCGGAAAGGCCTCGGATGCGTGTTGATGCAAGAAGGCAAGGTAGTCGCAAATGTTTCCAGACAACTTCGCAAGCATGAGGAAAATTACCCTACTCATGACCTAGAGTTAGCAGCAGTTATTCATGCACTCAAAGAATGGAGGCACTTTTTACTTGGAAATCGTTGTGAGATATACACGGACCATAAGAGCCTCAAGTATATTTTCACACAACCGGAACTGAATTTACGGCAACGACGCTGGTTGGAACTAGTGAAGGATTATGACGTTGGAATCCACTACCACCCAGGTAAAGCAAATGTAGTGGCAGACGCTCTAAGTCGGAACCCTAGCCCAAACGACGACGGCCTGCCAAACCTAAGACCTGAATTTCGGCAGGAGTTTGCTAAACTCAACTTGCTGGTAGTCACCGAAGGCAGCATATCAAATTTAGAAATACAGCCTACCCTAATGGAAACAATCAAAGAGGCTCAGCATGGACACCCCAGCATTGAAGGCATTAAACGGAAAGTGAGTTTGGGCAAGGCCCCAGAATTCATTATCGATAAGCAGGGAATATTGTGGTACGGGGATTGACTTTGCGTACCCAATATCAAGGATCTTAAACAGCAGATCTTAGCTGAAGGCCACACCTCCCCGTATTCGATACATCCCGGAGGGACAAAAATGTACAAGGATATTCAGGAAAAATTTTGGTGGCACGGTCTAAAAAGGGACATAGCCACGTTCATCGCATGTTGTGACTCTTGTCAGCGCATCAAGGCCGAGCACCAGAAACCGGTCGGACTTTTACAGCCAAATAAAATACCCGAGTGGAAATGGGACGAGATTGGAATGGATTTTATTGTTGGGCTACCTCGGTCACGGCACGGAAATAATGCCATTTTGGTCATCACTGATAGACTGACTAAAGTAGCACACTTCATCCCTGTGAAGACAACCCACACCACTCAGAAACTGGCTAGGCTTTATCTTTCCCATATCGTCTGCTTACATGGAGTCCCAAAGAAAATAATCTCGGATAGAGGCACTCAATTCGTCTCCCGATTTTGGGATCACTTACAACAAGCTCTGGAACTCAACCGGCATTCAAGATCGCATACCACCCCTGCATGATGGGCAAACCGAGCGTGTAAACCAGATTCTAGAAGATATGTCGAGAGCATGTGTCCTCACCTATGGGACCAGTTGGGAAGAGAGCTTACCATACGCAGAGTTCGCATATAACAACAGTTATTAGGCCAGCCTGCAAATGGCACCATTTGAGGCTCTGTACGGGTGAAGATGTCGTACCCCGCTAAATTGGTCGGAAACCGGAGACAGCCATATGTTCGGCCCGGACATGCTCAAGGAGGCTGAAGATAAAGTCAAGGTGATTAGGGATCGACTCAAGACAGCCCAAAGTCGACAGAAGAGTTATTACGATAAAAAACATCGGGGAATCAGCTTTGAACCCGGTGAATTTGTGTACCTACGAGTATCCCCTATGAGAGGCCTGCATCGATTCAAGATTAAAGGGAAGCTAGCACCAAGATTCATCAGACCATTCTGCATAGTGGCACGGAAAGGCACGGTAGCCTACCAGCTAGACTTACCCGAAGATTTATCCGACGTCCACGACGTGTTCCACGTCTCGCAATTGAGGAAGTGCGTGAGCAAACCAGAGAAGCAAGTATCCCATGAAAACATTGACGTGCAGCCAGACCTCACATATCGAGAGCATCCAATAAAAATCTTGGAGGAGTCTAAAAGGAGAACCCGACAGAAAACCATCAAATTCTTCAAAGTTCAGTGGAGCAACCACACCGAGAGTGAAGCCACTTGGGAAAGAGAGGATTTTCTTCGGACAGAGCACCCACATTTATTTGAGGATCAGCTGAAATCTCGGGGACGAGATTTTTCCTAAGGGGGTAGGTGTTGTGACACTCCAAAAATTTTGTTTTGGTTTTCAGCAAAAACTTTGTTGGTTTTGAAGGACGTCATTTAAACCCTTCCAAAAATCTCTTTCTCTCAAGAATTTCCCCTTTGACAAAAGATTTTATTTTGGCACCTTCTTCAACTCTGGTGTTGGTTATTAGAAACCTTTCTTCTGATTTCCCCCTTCTTAATTTTTATTTTTGGGATTTATTTTCTTTTAGAAGAAAACCCTAGGAGTTTTGGGTCTTCTCTTATTTTGAAACCACCCACGGTTTTATCTTGCCTCTTGTGGTAAATCTCCCCAAAACCGCTCTTCCACTTTAGGGCAATCCAAATATTCTGTCCCAACAAGTCCAACTCATTTTGGATTTTATTTCATTTAATTCTTTCCCCAAAACAATTCTGCCCATTATTTTGAGCCTAGGTGATTTGCAAAGCAAGTACCTAATTGCCTTTGAACTTTGCTCTCAAACTAACTTCTCCGGATAGTCCCTAGCACCCACAACCTAGAACCATCAAGATCCACTCTTCTTCTTTTCAAAATTTTCAAGTTTCAGCTCGCAAGTTTGGACCAGATTTGTCAAATTTGGTGAAATTCATATCTCCTCTTCTCCAAAAATTCCACCAAAATTCAGGCAACCTCCAGCTTGCAATGAGAAGCCACTCCACCAAAAATCAGCTCAAGGAAAAATCCCCACATGCCAAGAGCATTCCGTCAACACCTAGCATGCACTTGTTACTTTGCACTTTCGTGAGAACTTTCGTAAATTCAGAGATTCTGGTCGCTTTCTTCGTCGAGAGATCAGTCACCTGTCAACAAGGCGCCTGGCGCGTTCACGCCTGACCCTCCTCCCTGGCCCGAGCGCTGCACGCCCCTTGGATGGATCTTTGGCGTCGGTGGCGGCGAGCCTCGCCCGGCGTTGGCGGTTCTGCGGTGGCTGCGCCACCGTGGCGGCCAGCCGAGGGCCTCGAGCCTCGCCACGCCACCCGGGCGCCGCCCATCGCTCCCTGGCCCTCCGCGTGGCTCATGCACGCCAAAGACACACCAGCACTGCTGCCGTGGCCGGCAAGCACAGCGCGCTCTGCCGCCGACGGGCCCGCGCTACCCGTTCCGGCCGAAACCCACTCAAAGCTCCTAATCCAAGTCCGTTTAGCGTCTGGATGGAACCAGTGGGCCTCCACGATGACACTCAACCCCCTAAACCTCCCCGACCAAGCTCTGCACCGCCGTAACCTTCGCCGGAGAACTCTGTTCACGGCCATCACCTCGGATCGCCTATAAAAAGGGGCCCCAAGCTCGCCCTCGAGCACGCACCATCCCTGCACCTCACCAACACTCCGCCAGGCCACTAGGAGGACCTCGAGGAGGTCTCCTCCCAACTCCGGCCGCCCGTTCCGCCTCGGCCTCCACCTCGATTCACTCCGGTGAGGCCGTCCCCGCGCCCTAACCTCACAAGAACCCTCTTGAGCACCCAGTAGTCTAACCCCCTCTTCAATTTGCTCTTCACAGCACTCCCCGACGAGATCCAACCCCTCCCGAACCACCGTCCGCCGGAGCAACGGCCGCCGTCGATGTAGTGCTCGGCGGCGACCACCACCACCACCCACCGACGCGGAATGACGCCCTGAGCGCAGAGGTACCACCCGATCCTCCTGCCTCGCCGTGGATCGCCGCCGGCGACCACCGCAGCTCTCGGGCGCCGACGAGCTCCGTCCCCTCGTTTGAATTTTTAAACCTGACGGGTGGGACCCGCCCGTCAGCCTCTCTGTTCTTTTTTTTGAAACGTTTTCTGAAAGCGTATTCTGACAAATGCATTTTCCAATCTGAATCGTTTTCTGAACTTTTCTGTTCTGCCCCCGAGTATTTTCTGTTTCATTATAGAAAGGTCCTTGGACCAAAACACATATAACTTTTAAACAGAAAAGGATTTTTGAGTGATTCTTTTTCTGTCCTCTTCAAAATATTGTCTAGTTTTTTTTATCAGATTTATTTGAAAAATATTTGGAATAGCTTTTGAGCACCCCTTGGTATTTACGTTAGTGCGTATATTTTTGTATACCGTAGATACCGAAGGAGGTGACGGGACCGCGAACTTCAACGAGCTAGGCCCCGACTACTCCGAACCAGGCAAGCATGTTTGAACTTTTGATATGATGAGTGTTTGGGCATGTGTGCATTAATTAGTATCATGAGCATCTCGATGAAAGTTTTATCACGTAAAAAGTTGAGGCAAGTGAGTTTCGGAAATCCATGAGTTGTTGGAAACGAGTTACATGGCCATGAGTTGGCATGAGAATGGGTAAGATGGCAGTGTTGTAGCATGCCAGTCTTATGCCAGACCGTTGACCCAATGTCAACATAAATCAGTCCAGTTCCCGTCCGTCTCCCCTTTCGTACTACCACATGTTTTCCGCAAGGGATACGGCTTAGTAAGTTGCAAACCACTTTCTGGTACACACCAAATCGAGAGGCCGGGATGAGGGTTCCATGGCCCTGGATTAAAGCCTATCATCCGGTCAGGGGGCATGGGTGTTTCCGGTTGGGACCGAGAGGGGCACCCCTTAGAGCGCGCGTATATAAATTTGATCCCATGCTATTCGAGATTGTGATCTCCCCGTCTCAAAGTTTTTCTTGAACACTGTCTAGGGTGATTCCTGGAAACGTGAGGTCGGATGGGTGTGTACTGGTTAGCTGTGTTTCCCCCGAAATACCGTAAACGGAACTAGTCCCCCATGACTACGGAAATCCGTTGGCTGTGGATAATTTGGTACAAACTCTGCAGAGTCAAAAATCCTTGAAATCATCTTATTCAGGTCCAAGTGCTGTGTTCATCTTATCTTGTCAAATGTCAGTCCCGGAGACAGAAACTCCTGAGAACCACATGAGTGTTAAAGGTTTATTTCCTGTGTATGGACTAACTCGTTTACTATCTTGTGATGAATATTTTCCGTGAAATACCATTTCTTGTAAAATGATATAAGCCCTTTCTGCGATGTCGCTCAGACGTCCGACTGTGGCATTGTTATTTACTTATCTCTGATATACGCCCTTCTCGTGGACGTCGCTCGACATCCGGTATCGCGGCACGCTTGTCTTTTCTTCCAGTATAAGCCCCTTATGAGGTGTCGCTTAGACGCCCGACTGTGGTATGCTTTACTTATTTGTTCGCCCTTCGAGGTGTCGCTTCAGACACCCAATCGTTTTTTAGTTTATTTTTTCTTTTAGGTTTTCGAGTGGACTACCGCCGATTCCCTTTTTACTTACCTTGCTATACTGATTTGATTGCGCATTGTTAAATTTCTCATGACGCATTCGTGCATACATTCGTTATATCTTTTGTCCGAACTGTCTTGCGAGTACTTTCAAAGTACGCACCTGGCTTGTTGATTTGGCCAGATGCTGACGAAGGCGATCTCATGGATGAAGAGTTCGATAGCGGGTCCGACGCCTAGAGGAATCCCAGTCAGTCTCGTGCGACCCTGGATTAGTCATCATGTTATATTCGCTTCCGCTACCCAAATAAATTCACCGAGCCTCACCTCGGCCTTTCGATGAGCCGCCAAAGGTGAGTCATATCATCCACTCCACTGTGTTATTCCACTACTTTACCTCGAGTCAGTAGTATGCCACCACTCCACTGTGTCATATCCGCCACTATGTATAATTATTGGCGTGCTTGTAATAAATGTTGAGCTAGATCAGCTCGACCCTGTAATATATTAGATGCTACTAGCTTATTGTATCAAGGTTTTGTCTACCAATGAGGAGGATTTTCCTCACGCTGGAATTAATAGATCGGTTTCTCAATAAATATTTTTATTGGAAAACCGGTCGTGACAAGGCCAACCGCCGGCCTCCACAATCGCAGGTAATGATGATCTTTTTGCATGCAGCAGAGACTCGTCAAGTCGGGCAGTTGCCGAGGCAGCATGGGGAAGTGGAGACGCCCATGTCCTGTCAATCGCCACACTTCAATCAAGGCCGTAGGCTATTGGGGCCCGTGGCGCTCCGCACTTGCCCTTTGGCTTCGCCTCGAAGCCAAGTCCGAGCGCACCTTGGGCCCGGGGGCTACTGTCGATGACCTGGGAACAGGGGTCCCCAGACTCGCCTGCCTGCGGCCCAGGGCGTGGCTCGCCCAGCGGCCTGCTATGTCCCATCTTCATCAGCAAACACTCAAGACCTCGCGAGGGGCTAAGCCTCGCGAGGCGGATGACACAAGACCTCCTCAAGGGCAGCCTCGCTAGGCTGGCTCGCGAGGAGCGGAGAGATCAAGGCAAGGAGCACCTCGTGAAGTTCCCATGACGTGAACCATGACGACCACGGCCAGGCGGGCACCAGGCGGGCGCCAACGGTCGTAGAGTACCAGTTTTCTCTTTGGTGCTAAGGGAATGAGCGCAGACGAGGAGTCCCGAGGCACCAGGCAAATGTTTCCATATCGGTGCAACGAGACCAAGAACAGCAGGACGGCAGGACGGAGGTCACCATGGAGCCCACGACGGCATCACCACCAGAACCTTTGGCAGGGGAAGACTAATTTTGTCAAGATAGCTCGTACTAGTTGTCTCCCTTCAAATCCAACCGGTGTGGGATCCCTTCCCGCCTAATATTTGGGAAGAGGACCTGGGCCCCTATAAATAGGACTAGCCACCACCATAGAAAAGGGGGGATCTCGGATTGAAGCCATTCCATCCACAGCCACCACTCAAGCTCACCGAGCTCAAGAACACCTCTCCCCAGGAGGCTGTTCTTCCCTTGTACTTGTTCATCCTCAGCCTACAAGGCATTCACCACACCACACTGGAGTAGGGTATTACACCACATCGGTGGCCCAAACCAGTATAAACCTCGTGTCTCTTGTTTGTCGAGTTCGTCGAGCTAGGCCTTGAGATCATGGCGAGAGCGAGCTAGAGAGAGAGAGAGAGAGAGAGAGAGAGAGAGAGAGGGAGATCTTCGTGCGCACCCCCAGTGTTCGAACCTCAAGGGTTTGCCGGAACCCGAAATCCGACAACGGGCTACTGTTCATCCAGCCTTCCACCGGCTACTGTTCAACCATCCCTCCACGAGGTCCTGTCCATCCAGCCCTCCACGCGGTCCTGTTCATCCAGCCCTCCACCGGCTCGATCGATCGGGGTACTGTTCATCTAGCGGCAACACCACGGGTTTCTGCTCATCCAACCCCCCATCAGGAACTGTTCATCCAACCCCCCAACAACGCTCACTGTTCATCCAGAGGCAACAGGTTCGATCGGCTTTAGTTAGCAGCAGTAGCGAAGGAATCGCTCGATCGGGTTCAGTTAACAACCATCGATCGATCGCTCAGGTTCTATAACGCATAGCTCGCAAAGGTGCAATCGCCGGGTTCGAGGGCGAACGCCTCGCCGGTTTCGATTAGAGCCCAACACCTCGCACTCCACGCAGCGCACGTGGGCTAGAGAAACGCAGCATCGCTCAGCCCCGACCACCCACCGTAACCGGGAACACCCTGATATTTTCCTCGCCCTCGCTTCTACCACGGTTTTTTCCGTCATGGACGGCCCAAAGAATGTCATGCAGCTGCGTCTCCGGCCCGCCCAGGACAAAAAGCCCATTTTTTGTCATGATTTTTTTTCATAGAAGTAGGAGCCCACCACATCTATGAAGATACCGGGATTTGTCAAAATTATCGTCATAGAAGTGTCATAAGTATGATAGAAATTTTTTTTGTTCGGCCCAAAATGTCACGGATGTGTCTTTTTTTTGTAATGTATGTAGACGATAGCCAATCCAAGAAAGTCGGCTGGAGTCTGGTCACATGCATGGACGAACTTATCTTCCGTGTCATCCAGGGATCGTCCAGGCACCAACGTTTGTACAACACTTCTCTAGTACTATCGCTCGTATCTCTCTTCAATTAACTCACCCGACTTGCGGGGCCGGGGAGTGTGCCTATGGTCGGTTCTCAATTGCGGTCCCACATGTGTGTGCAAGCGCAATATGACACGAGTTCCATTCGGAGAGCGGTGTGCTAGACCGACCAACCATCTGAGGTGCGACGCGAACACGACGGGCGTGCTATATGCTCTGTACATGGGTACCACCGTTTTCTTGAGGCTTTGCTCCATGGCGCAATCCATGGATACAAAATTAGTATGATGTACTATTTAAAAGTCGAGGGCGGGGCTTTTCCCGTGCGGCAGGCGGGGCAGTTCCTTCTAGTCGGTTCGACAGAGATGCGAGAAGATGAGGTAGTAGGCTGCTGCAAACGTAGGGCTGTGTGATGTGACAGCGAGTTACTGCTGTACAGGTGGGGCCCCGTGATTTGACTTGCCATTATCGTTTTAACTACGGTGCAACGAACGGCGTGAGTCTCCCGATTCCTGACCACCTCCATGGTATACAGGTGCCTCTCCCGATGCTCCACCATGTAGAGGCTGGCTCTTGCATGAGAGCCCACTCCTCCACTTTTTCCTTGCCTCTTTCCTCCACATATGCAAAAATGCCATGTAAGCGGGCTTATAGCCCACTATTATACTTGCTCGTATAGGTGCTAATCCAACCACATAGGCCTAAAGTCTGACGTGGCAAGTTAATTAAGAAGAGAGAGACTAGTTTGGTGACCCCAGGAAGAAATGGTGCTAAGCGCGTGTACCTAGGTGAAAAGACAATTTTGAGTCTATAGCTAATTAAATGAAGCAAACTTAGCAATAAAAACTAAGCACCTATGCATTGGGGACTTGAGTTGCTAAGCCATTTAATGCCCTTAGCACCTCATCTAAGCACCATTTCATTGGAAGAGGTCACTCCTTGGCAAATGCAATAAATACTACGAAGAAAGAGATAGATAGAAGCAAAAAAATACTCTTATAGCCAACCTTATAGCTAACCTTGTTGTATGAGTGACTAAGTGATGTCTATGTATGACATGCCAACATCAGATAGCCTAACGCACCATGTTAAATCTCCAAGGGCGCGACCGCGCGAGCGAGGCGACGGTCGTGGTAGGCGCGACCATGATACAGGCTGCTGGCAGCCCTTGGATTTGAGATCGAACGGTCGCATGCTAAGTTGCTGAAAATTTGCTGAATAACCCTCCAGGATAGGATATCACCCATAGGTCTAGATGTTGGGGAACGTAGTAATTTAAAAAAAATTCCTACGCACACACAGGACCATGGTGATGGCATAGCAACGAGAGGGGAGAGTATTGTCTACGTACCCTCGTAGACCAAAGCGGAAGCGATCACAACGTAGAGGAAGTAGTCGACGTTCTCCTCGCGATCCAGCCCGATCCCAGCGCATTCGGCGCCTCAGTTCTTGGCACACGCTCAGCTCGATGACGCCTCCTCGGGCTCCGATCTAGCAAAGCTCCGGGAGAGGGAGTTCCACAAGACGACGTGGCAGGACGATCTTGATGTTCTATCGACGCAGGGCTTCGCCTAAGCACTGCTATGATATGACCGAGGTGGAATATGATGGAGGGGGCACCGACACGGCTAAGGAACGATCTCAAGGATCAACTTGTGTGTCCTAGGGTGCCCCCTACCTCAGATATAAAGGAGGGAGGGAGGAGGTGGCCGGCCTCAAGGGGGGCGCACCATAGGGAGGGAAACCTACTCCAAGTAGGTTTCCCTCTCTTTCCTTATCTTATTTGGAGGGGAAGGAAGGAGTACTAGTATTAGGAAGTAGTACTAGTAGTAGGAATAGGAAGAGGGGAAGGAGAAAGGAAAGGGGCCGCCCCCTCCCCACCCGGATTGGGCTTGGGGCGCGCCTCCCTTGTTCCCTCTCCTTCCTCCTACATGGGCCCAATAAGGCCCATATACCTCCCGGGGTTCCGTAACCTCCTGAGCTCCAAACTTCTCCGGAACCTTTCCGTGTCCAAATATATCCGTCCAATATATTAATCTTTATGTCTCGACCATTTCGAGACTCCTCGTCATGTCTGTGATCATATCCGGGACTCAACAACCTTCGTACATCAAAATACATAAACTCATAATATAACTGTGATCGAAACCTTAAGCGTGCGGACCCTACGGTTCGAGAATAATGTAGACATGACCGAGACATGTCTCCGGTCAATAACCAATAGCGGGACCTGGATGCCCATATTGGTTCCTACATTTTCTACGAAGATCTTTATCGGTCAGACCGCATAACAACATCGTTGTTCCCTTTGTCATCGGTATGTTACTTACCCGAGATTCGATCGTCGGTATCCAATACCTAGTTCAATCTCACATTCTTGGTAAGTCTCTTTACTCGTTCCGTAATACATCATCTCACAACTAACTCATTAGTTGTAATGCTTGCAAGGCTTATGTGATGTGTATTACCGAGAAGGCCCAGAGATACCTCTCCGAGAATCGGAGTGACAAAACCTAATCTCGAAATACGCCAACCCAACAAGTACCTTTGGAGACACCGTAGTACTCCTTTATAATCACCCGATTACGTTGTGACGCTTTGGTAGTACCAAAGTGTTCCTCCGTAAACGGGAGTTGCATAATCTCATAGTTATAGGAACATGTATAAGTCATGAAGAAAGCAATAGCAATATACTAAACGATCAAGTGCTAAGCTAACGGAATGGGTCATGTCAATCACATCATTCTTCTAATGAGGTGATCCCATTAATCAAATGACAACACATGTCTATGGTTAGGAAACATAACCATCTTTGATTAATGAGCTAGTCTAGTAGAGGCTTACTAGTGACTATCTGTTTGTCTATGTATTCACACATGTATTATGTTTCCGGTTAATACAATTCTAGCATGAATAATAAACATTTATCATGATATAAGGAAATAAATAATAACTTTATTATTGCCTCTAGGGCATATTTCCTTGAGTCTCCCACTTGCACTAGAGTCAATAATCTAGATCACACAAGAATGATTCTAACACCCATGGAGTCTTGGTGCTGATCATGTTTTGCTCGTGGAAGAGGCTTAGTCAACGGGTGCGCAACATTCAGATCCGTATGTATTTTGCAAATCTCTATGTCTCCCACTTGGACTTGGTCCCGAATTGAATTGAAGCGCCTCTTGATATGCTTGGTCCTCTTGTGAAATCTGGATTCCTTTGCCAAGGCAATTGCACCAAGATTGTCACAGAAGATCTTCATTGGTCCCGATGCACTAGGTATGACACCTAGATCGGAAATGAACTCTTTCATCCAGACTCCTTCATTTGCTGCTTCCAAGCAGCTATGTACTCCGCTTCACATGTAGATCCCGCCACGACGCTTTGTTTAGAACTGCACCAACCGACAGCTCCACCGTTTAACAAAAACACGATCCGGTTTGCGATTTAGAATCATCCGGATCAGTGTCAAAGCTTGCATCGACGTAACCATTTACGACTAGTTCTTTGTCACCTCCATATACGAGAAACATATCCTTAGTCCTTTTCGTATTTCGGGATGTTCTTGACCGATGTCCAAAGGATCCACTCCTGGATTACTTTGGTACCTTCCTGCCAAGCTTACAGCTAAGCATATGTCGTGTCTGGTACACAACATTGCATACATGATAGAGCCTATGGCTGAAGCATAGGGAACATCTTTCATTTTCTCTATCTTCATTGTGGTCGGGCATTGAGTCCGACTCAATCTTACACCTTGTAATACAGGTAAAAAACCTTTCTTTGCTCGATCCATTTTGAACTTCTTCAAAACTTTATCAAGGTATGTGCTTTGTGAAAGTCCAATTAGGCGTCTTGATCTATCTCTATAGATCTTGATGCCCAATATGTAAGCAGCTTCACCGAGGTCTTTCATTGAAAAACTTTTGTTCAAGTATCCTTTTATGCCATCCAGAAATTCTATATCATTTCCAATCAATAATATGTCGTCTACATATAATATCAGAAATGCTACAGAGCTCCCACTCACTTTCTTGTAAATACAGGCTTCTCCAAAAGTCTCAGATAAGACCATATGCTTTGATCACACTATCAAAGCGCTTATTCCAACTCCGAGAGGCTTGCACTGCACCATAAATTGATCGCTGGAGCTTGCACACTTTGTTAGCGCCCTTTGGATCAACAAAACCTTCTGGTTGCATCATATACAACTCTTCTTCTAGAAATCCATTCAAGAATGCAGTTTTACATCCATTTGCCAAATTTCATAATCATAAAATGCGGCAATTGCTAACATGATTCGGACAGACTTTAAGCATCGCTACGGGTGAGAAAGTCTCATCGTAGTCAACCCCTTGAACTTGTCGAAAACCTTTTGCAACAAGTCGAGCTTTATAGACAGTTACATTACCATCGGTGTCAGTCTTCTTCTTAAAGATCCATTTATTCTCAATGGCTTGCCGATCATCGGGCAAGTCAACCAAAGTCCATACTTTGTTTTCATACATGGATCCCATCTCAGATTTCATGGCTTCCAGCCATTTCGCGGAATCTGGGCTCACCATCGCTTCTTCATAGTTTGTAGGTTCGCTATGGTCAAGTAACATGACTTCGAATAGGATTACCGTACCACTGCAGTGCGTATTTTACTCTGGTTGACCTCTGAAGTTCAGTAGCAACT
Organism: Aegilops bicornis; assembly: GCA_021605145.1. NCBI lineage: Eukaryota > Viridiplantae > Streptophyta > Magnoliopsida > Poales > Poaceae > Aegilops > Aegilops bicornis. The sequence continues at coordinate 157,608,223 of CM038670.1, read as the reverse complement.
TGATCTGAAGTTTCATGATCAATATCATTAGTTTCCTCACTAATTGGTGTAGTTGTCACAGGAACCATTTCTTGTGATGAATTACCTTCCAATAAGGGAGCAGATCTGATTATCTCATCAAGTTCTACTTTCCTCCCACTCACTTCTTTCGAGAGAAACTCCTTCTCTAGAAAGGATCCGAACTTAGCAACGAAAATCTTGCCTTCAGATCTGTGATAGAAGGTGTACCCAACAGTCTCCTTTGGGTATCCTATGAAGACACATTTTTCCGATTTGGGTTCGAGCTTATCTGGTTGAAGTTTCTTCACATAAGCATCGCAGCCCCAAATTTTAAGAAACGACAACTTTGGTTTCTAGCCAAACCATAGTTCATATGGTGTCGTCTCAACGGATTTAGATGGTGCCCTATTTAACGTGAATGCAGCCGTCTCTAAAGCATATCCCCAAAACGATAGCGGTAAATCAGTAAGAGACATCATAGATCGCACCATATCAAGTAAAGTACGACGATTCTGACGCTCGGACACACCATTTCTCTGTGGTGTTCCGGGTGGCGTGAGTTGCTAAACTATTCCACATTGTTTTAAATGTACACCAAACTCAGAACTCAAATATTCTCCTCCACGATCAGATCGTAGAAACTTTATTTTCTTGTTGCGATGATTTTCCACTTCACTCTGAAATTCTTTGAACTTTTCAAATGTTTCAGATTTGTGTTTCATTAAGTAGATATACCCATATATGCTCAAATCATCTGTGAAGGTGAGAAAATAACGATACCTGGCCAAGTGCCTCAATATTCATTGGACCACAAACATCGGTATGTATGATTTCCAACAAATCAGTTGCTCGCTCCATAGTTCCGGAGAACGGCGTTTTGGTCATCTTGCCCATGAGGCACGGTTCGCAAGTACCAAGTGATTCATAATCAAGTGATTCCAGAAGCCCATCAATATGGAGTTTCTTCATGCGTTTTACACCGATATGACCTAAACGGCAGTGCCACAAATAAGTTGCATTATCATTATCAACTCTGCATCTTTTGGTTTCAACATTATGAATATGTGTATTACTACTATCGAGATTCAATAAAAATAGACCATTCTTCAAGGGTGCGTGACCATAAAAGATATTACTCATATAAATAGAACAACCATTATTCTCTCGATTTAAATGAATAACCGTCTCGCATCAAACAAGATCCAGATATAATGTTCATGCTCAACGCTGGCACCAAATAACAATTATTTAGGTCTAAAACTAATCCCAAGGTAGATGTAGAGGTAGCGTGCCGACCGCGATCACATTGACCTTGGAACCGTTTCCCACGCGCGCATCGTCACCTCGTCCTTTGCCGGTGCTCGTTTATTACGTAGTCCCTGTTTTGAGTTGCAAATATTAGCAATGTAACCGGTATCAAATAGCCAGGTTCTACTGCGAGCTCTACTAAGGTAAACATCAATAACATGAAAATCACATATACCTTTGTTAACATAGCCATCATTATAAACCGCCAAATACTAGGGGCAGTTCCGCTTCAAAGTGTCCACCGCTTGGCAGTAAAAACACTCAGTTTCAGGCTTAGGTCCAGACTTGGGTTTCTTCTCTTGAGCAGCAACTTTCTTGCTGTTCTTTTGAAGTTTCCTTCTTCTTTCCTTTGCCCTTTTCTTGAAACTAGTGGTCTTGTTGACCATCAACACTTGATGTTCTTTCTTGATTTCTACCTCCGCTGCTTTCGGCATTGCGAAGAGCTCGGAATTGTTTTGGTCATCCCTTGCATATTATAGTTCATCACGAAGCTCTTGTAGCTTGGTGGCGGTGATTGGAGAATTACATCAATGACACTATCATCCGGACGAGTAACTCCCTGTTGAATCAAGTGATTATTATACCCAGACATTTTGAGTATATGTTCACTGACAGAACTATTCTCCTCCATCTTGCAGCTATAGAACTTATTGGAGACTTCATATCTCTCAATCCGGGCATTTGCTTGAAATATTAACTTCAACTCATGGAACATCTCATATGCTCCATGACGTTCAAAACGTCGTTGAAGACCCGGTTCTAAGCCGTAAAGCATGGCACACTGAACTATCGAGTAGTCATCAGCTTTGCTCTGCCAGACGTTCACAACTTCTGGCGCAGCTCCTGCAGCAGGCCTAGCACCCAGCGGTGCTTCCAGGACGTAATTCTTCTGTGCAGCAATGAGGATAATCCTCAAGTTACGGACCTAGTCCGTGTAATTGCTACCATCATCTTTCAACTTTGCTTTCTCAAGGAACGCATTAAAATTCAACGGAACAACAGCACGAGCCATCTATCTACAATAACATAGACAAGCAAAAAATACTATCAGGTACTAAGTTCATGATAAATTTAAGTTCAATTAATCATATTAAAAACTCCCACTTAGACAGACATCTCTCTAGTCATCCAAGTGATTACGTGATCCAAATCAACTAAACCATGTCCGATCATCACGTGAGATGGAGTAGTTTCAATGGTGAACATCACTATGTTGATCATATCTACTATATGATTCACGCCGACCTTTCGGTCTCCGTGTTCCGAGGCCATATCTGTTATATGCTAGGCTCGTCAAGTTTAACCCGAGTATTCTGCGTGTGCAACTGTTTTGCACCGTTGTAGATGGACGTAGAACTTATCACACCCGATCATCACGTGGTGTCCGGGTACTACTGAACTTTGGCAACGGTGCATACTCGTGGAGAACACTTCTTGATAATTTTAGTGAGAGATCATCTTATAATGCTACCGTCAATCAAAGCAAGATAAGATGCATAAAGGATAAACATCACATGCAATCAATATAAGTGATATGATATGGCCATCATCATCTTGTGCTTGTGATCTCCATCTAAGCACCGTCGTGATCACCATCGCCACCGCGCGACACCTTGATCTCCATCGTAGCATCGTTGTCGTTTACGCCATCTGTTGCTTCTACGACTATCGCTACCGCTTAGTGATAAAGTAAAGCAATTACAGGTATGCTTGCATTTCATACAATAAAGCGACAACCATATGGCTCTCGCCGATTGCCGATAACTCGGTTACAAAACATGATCATCTCATACAATAAAATATAGCATCACGTCTTGACCATATCACATCACAACATGCCTGCAAAAACAAGTTAGACGCCTTCTACTTTGTTGTTGCAAGTTTTACGTGGCTGCTACGGGCTGAGCAAGAACCGTTCTTACCTACGCATCAAAACCACAACGATACTTCCGTCAAATAGACTGCTTTAACCTTCTCAAGGACCGGGCGTAGCTACACTCAGTTCAACTAAAGTGAGAGAGACAGACACCCGCCAGCCACCTTTAAGCACGAGTGCTCGTAACGGTGAAACCAGTCTCGGCGTAAGCGCGTCTGGCGTAATGTCGGTCCGGGCCGCTTCACCTCACAATACCGCTGAACCAAAGTATGACATGCTGGTAGGCAGTATGACTTGTATCGCCCACAACTCACTTGTGTTCTACTCGTGCATATGACATCAACGCATAAAACCAGGCTCGGATGCCACTGTTGGGGAACGTAGTAATTTCAAAAAATTTCCTACGCACACACAGGACCATGGTGATGGCATAGCAACGAGAGGGGAGAGTATTGTCTACGTACCCTCGTAGACCAAAGCGGAAGCGATCACAACGTAGAGGAAGTAGTCGTACGTTCTCCTCGCGATCCAGCCGATTCCAGTGCCGTTACTCCGGCGCCTCCGAGTTCTTGGCACACGTTCAGCTCGATGACGCTCCTCGGGCTCCGATCCAGCAAAGCTCCGGGGAGAGGGAGTTCCATCAGCACGATGGTGTGGTGACGATCTTGATGTTCTACCGACGCAGGGCTTCGCCTAAGCACTGCTATGATATGTCCGAGGTGGAATATGGTGGAGGGGGGCACCGCACACGGCTAAGGAACGATCTCAAGGATCAACTTGTGTGTCCTAGGGTGCCCCCTACCCCGTATATAAAGGAGGGAGGGAGGAGGTGGCCGGCCTCAAGGGGGCGCACCATAGGGAGGGGAAACCTACTCCAAGTAGGTTTCCCTCTCTTCCTTATCTTATTTGGAGGGAAGGAAGGAGTACTAGTATTAGGAAGTAGTACTAGTAGTAGGAATAGGAAGAGGGGAAGGAGAAAGGAAAGGGGGCCGGCCCTCCCCAATTCGGATTGGGCTTGGGGCGCGCCTCCCTTGTTCCCTCTCCCTTCCTCCTACATGGGCCCAATAAGGCCCATATACTTCCCGGGGTTCGGTAACCTCCTGAGCTCCAAACTTCTCCTAACCTTTCCGGTGTCCAAATATATCCGTCCAATATATTAATCTTTATGTCTCGACCATTTCGAGACTCCTCGTCATGTCCGTGATCATATCCGGGACTCAACAACCTTCGTACATCAAAATACATAAACTCATAATATAAGCATCATCGAAACCTTAAGCGTGCGGACCCTACGGTTCGAGAATAATGTAGACATGACCGAGACATGTCTCCGTCAATAACCAATAGCGGGACCTGGATGCCCATATTGGTTCCTACATTTTCTACGAAGATCTTTATCGGTCGAGACCGCATAACAACATACGTTGTTCCCTTTGTCATCGGTATGTTACTTACCCGAGATTCGATCGTCGGTATCCAATACCTAGTTCAATCTCGCATCGGTAAGTCTCTTTACTCGTTCCGTAATACATCATCTCACAACTAACTCATTAGTTGTAATGCTTGCAAGGCTTATGTGATGTGTATTACCGAGAAGGCCCAGAGATACCTCTCCGACAATCGGAGTGACAAAACCTAATCTCGAAATACGCCAACCCAACAAGTACCTTTGGAGACACCTGTAGTACTCCTTTATAATCACCCGATTACGTTGTGACGCTTTGGTAGTACCAAAGTGTTCCTCCGGTAAACGGAGTTGCATAATCTCATAGTTATAGGAACATGTATAAGTCATGAAGAAAGCAATAGCAATATACTAAACGATCAAGTGCTAAGCTAACGGAATGGGTCATGTCAATCACATCATTCTTCTAATGAGGTGATCCCATTAATCAAATGACAACACATGTCTATGGTTAGGAAACATAACCATCTTTGATTAATGAGCTAGTCTAGTAGAGGCTTACTAGTGACTATCTGTTTGTCTATGTATTCACACATGTATTATGTTTCCGGTTAATACAATTCTAGCATGAATAATAAACATTTATCATGATATAAGGAAATAAATAATAACTTTATTATTGCCTCTAGGGCATATTTCCCTCACTAGAATCACGCCATGCAACCGTTCGCTCTCATATCCAAGGGCTCTCGGAAGCCCGTATCATGGGAGAATGGAAAGCTTCGTATCACCTGTAATTTTCCCGACGCTTGACATGACATCGAAAGCCATTTAATTGGGCGTCAAGTAGACATGACATCTAATAGGGCCCCCATAGTACTATGCATGAATCCATTTATCCACCAGGAAAGCAACTACCCTGCCGTTCGCACGCCCCACTCAGAATTTTTACAATCGAAAAACCGCTGGCAGCTCGCTCCTACTCGTCCCGGGACGTCCTTTAACATTACGGCAGTTCGCTCCTAGTCGTCCCGTCCTTTCACATTACGATAGTTCCACTAATCCTAACCCTCCTCCCAAATCCATGGTGTCCCAAATCTCCATGATCGGCGGTGAGTACAAGGTTAGAACCATCACCGGCGATGAGTTCGACGTCATCTACACCCGTTCTTCCGCGACGGTGAAAGGATGCCTTGCTCGCTTCAGACGCATGTTCCAAAACTCAAATGATAAGTGGGTCGCTGGGCTAGATGTTGACTACACCACAACCCTGGACAAAGAGAAGAATCTAAAGTAGGAAGATAAGATGAAGCCCGCCGTGATCCAGGTTTGCGTGCATGACTTATGCTTGGTCTACCACATATGCCATGCCGACATTGAGTGCGAGGAATTTAAGAACTTCCTCAAGGGCGGCCAAGTCAAATTCGTTACTGTAGACTATACGAATGACAGAAGAGTCATGGGTCGGATAGGCCTTTTTGTAGGCAACCCCTTCGACCTCCAGAAGAATGGGTTGGTGCCCTCCCGTGATCAGCCTTCAATGCTAACCCTGGCAGGAGCCATGGTTCATCCTTCGTACGGTATACTGAAGAAACCTCCGTACAAGTTTCATCGTGCATGGTAGTGGAATGTACTAGATATGGACCACATCCACTACGCTGCAATGGATGGCTACCTTAGTTTCAATATCTATAAGGGTTGGATGAAGAGCAAGAGCCAAGTGTGCGGTTTAAGCAAAGAAGTATCTCCCAAGAGGAAGAGGGACAAGGACGAAGTCAAGCACGTGGACAATGAGTCCGAGTAAGGTGGTAGTGTCGTTGCTCATGGTGGTTCTAATGCAGTGTCTACCGGATTAGTTGCTTAGTTTAATTTCAGGTGTGCTTAGTTTTATTTGAGGGGTGCGTTGTGCTGAGCCCCCAGCAGAACTATGTTATGTTCCTTCTCATTACTTTAACTCTTCAGTACGTATATACTAGTATTTTTTATATTTCATCTTTTAGTTGGTATAGTTCTACCACTCATTTCTTCACATTATATACGTACAATATATATGGCCAACATCATATAGCCAGCAGTTTAGTTGTTAAAGAATTTCAGGGTGCTTAGTTTTTTCAAAGAATTTCAGGGTGCTTAGTTTTATTTCAGGGGTGTGTTGTGCTGGACACCATTATTGTGACTCAAATCTCTTTTGCCATGTTATAATGACATAAATACCGATGGACCAACATGCCAGCTCTCCCTCTATCTCACTACAGTAAAATAAAGTGTGGGGCCTACTTGATCCCAACAGCGTTCTTATTTTCCTGTAAAATTATTCGCTTGGTTACTCCTGACAAGCGGGGCCACACTTATCATTGTGAGAATCGGCTTATTTTTGTCATATAACATGGTCAACGGGTTTGACGTGAAAATAACAATGTCTAATGGCATTTTTAAGCAAACATCTAACTTAACGATGGCCTTTTTAAGATATCTAATTGCATTTTTGAGCAGGCATCTCATGGATCGATGGCATTTTTTAGTAGTTGTAACTTCTAATGGCAAAATTGAGTAGTGATACACAATTAGCGGCATAAATAATAAGAACCCAAGAATTAAATAGGTATGCTAATTTCTTTAATAGAATTTAGCACCCCATTTAAGCACGTACTAGCTTTTTTAATAGTACTATATGCATAACTAGTAGTGTGCCCCGCGCATTTGCGCGGCTAGATTTTTCGCATTTATATGCATGCGTTGTTTTAGATTTTGATAGGGTCTCCAGGTCATTAGTTTTCCCATTATTTTCCTATGAATATGCTATATAAAATGTTAGTATTGTAAGTAAACAATTGATAAATTGAAACTATTTTCGTTTACAATGAAAATATCATTAATATATTAGCACGTAATTTTAGAAATTTAGGAAGCACAGATTATTGTCGCTCTTGGTCTATATTTTCATTCATCATGGGTTGGCAATGACTATAGAGAAGGCATAAGTCTATATGATATTTCAAAACGATATATAAACCTCAACCAAGAGCAAAATCTAAATATGACTTCTTCCTTCCAAACTTGTTTTTTCTTCCTTTGTACGCCTTATCATTACCTGTGTGACAGCTCGTGCATTCATGCCCCCAGATTTCTTACATATTGTCGTGAGTTTATCCTGCAACAATATTTCTTATTGGTGGATTATATGCATGTATACATTGACCTTTTCATATGTACATATATATTTAAATGTTATAAAAAATTAATTCCATGGAAACATATTAATTAGCTCGATAGAATCATTTATGGTCTTTCTTTGAAGCAGTACTATTTTAGTGTCCTTATCAAAATTGTATTTATACTTCTATTCCAGTCAATGCTTCTCCTATTACTACCACATCTATCTTTTTACTGATAGTGTCCCTTTCTTTTTCAAAAAAAATCACAAGGTGTAATCAATGTGGATTATTTAATAGATTTTTGACAATAAGTTTGTTCATGACATATAGTAACATTTTTTGAGTACTTATTCTCCATGAAAATCATCTTCGATGTTGTTTTATGGTTATTTAATATGATTGATTCTCATAATTTATATAAAATAGATCTTACTGGTTAGTTGGTTAATTGGTGCCATCAGTAATGATGGTATTGCATGCACTTCATGCGGTATATTTGCTACAGATTGATTCATCAAAACCGATTTAGCTACTACTACACGTATACCTTTTAATATAAGTTTTAAATCTCAAGTATCATAAATAGGATTCTTCGTATAATCCACATTGTGGATAATTTATCCCATGTTGAAAAATCTCATGTCTAGTCTTTTCTCTGTTTCTTGGTCATTGGCCCCATTAACTCCTTAATATCATATGTTCTTGAAGTCACCACTCGACGTCAACATTATATACTTGGATTCCATGGGTACGCCCCATGACCTGTCTTTATGGCAATAGAATTTCCATTTTTCTTCTGCATGTACATGCAAATATAAACATATGTCTCATTCCGTCATATTTACACATTCATATTGACCATTTTACCGCTCCATCTTTCACCGCATTCTATTATCACCCTCCTTTTCCCCAGGAATAAAATCTAACTCAAATTTTTTGCTCATCGATCCATTGGTCTTCCTCAATTCATTTACTATTACCAACCAAATTGCTTAAACATACATAATGGAGATATTATAAAGGAACTCTAGAGCCGTCCAACTTTTCCGTGATGGTTATGGTTCTCATATCGTGCATATGGTATCTTGCATTGCTATGTCATTTGCTTAGTTTAGACATGCTTTGTGTGAATGCCACATGTTTAGTGTCTAATTACCATATATGTGAAGTATGCAATGCCATCTTGTTGCAAGACATTATATATGTGAATTATGCAATGCCAAGCGTCATATATGTGAATTATATCATGCCTTCCTTTTTTTTGTATGTCTCGTTGCATTTGTCGACAATGTTTGTATATTCAACTGCTCTTCCTGTGCATCAGCCATTTGAATTGGTGATGGGGAAATCTCGAGTGAAAACACGGTCTTCAGAGCAGACAATGCTACCTGCTGAAGCAGATATCTTGCTGGTTACAGATAGCCCTTCAGAGGAGGATTCAGAGGCAGATGACCAGTCCCATTATCCCTCTGAGGTGTATGCTCAAACTTGGCAGGGTTATATTACTCATATCATACATATGTTGTATTGTAATGCTTAGTTTTTACATCATATACACAATATTGAATGCCATCTCCTTAGTTGACACATCATATATGCGATTGCCCTCTGCTCACTTGCTTAGTATATAAATCATATATTTGAATTATATCATGCCATGATGTTTACATAGACATCATGTATCTAAATTATGGCATGCCAACCCATTTTCTAAAGACATAATATAGTTATATCATCTCATCCTATTTACATAGTCATCATATTTTGAATTATGTCATTCTATCCGTGAATTATATCATGCCATCATGTTTCCATCGACGGCATGTTTGTGATTTATGGCATGCTAGCCACTTTAATAGACAAATCGTATAGTTATATCATGTCATCCTGTTTACATAGTCATCATATTTTGAAGTATGTCATTCTACCCTGTTTAGTTAGCCATCATACATGTGAAATTGTGTCATGCTATCCTGTTTAATTAGCCATCATATATGTGTAATTATGTCCTGCTACTCTGTTTGGTTACACAACATAAATGTGAATTATTTCATGCCCTGTTTTTTCTTCCCTACTATCCATTGCACATGTCTATCTTACAACGTCTGTACATTCAATTACTTTTCTTGTTTATCAGTCATTTCAATTGGAGGGTGATGGCAGTATTTGTGGGAGTAAAAACACGGTCTTCAGAAAAGATCGTGCTACCTGTTGATGCAGATAGAACCACGATTGTACTTGCCCAAGAACCAGCCCCGCCACACATAACCCAAATTCACGTAGATTGTACCCCTACCCAGTTGGACAGAGAACCAGCTACACCCCTTCTAACCCCAACCCCAGCAGATAGTAACGTAGTTCCAGTTGACACGGCACCGTCTCCAACACAGAGCACCCAAACATGAGCAGTTAGTAAGGCAACTGCAGTGCCCAAAGCACGAGGGCCACCACTCCGAACCCCAAGTCAATGCTTAAAGCAGAAGAAGAATTTTTCTCAGGTCAGGTTCCGTAGCTATGGTTCATACTACTTTGCTCTTGCATCACTATATTTACTCATACCAACTAATTTCAAATTTGAAGGATGCAATTGAAACTCCAATGGCACAACAGGTATGTTTTAAACCTGTCTCTTTAACGTGTTTGCTGTTGTAACTTGCTCTATGTTGATTTTAGTTTCAATTGAATAAATAGTTATGTTATCATGCCATGCACATTACAAGTGTTGTTATTGCTGTGTAGTTTCCCACACTTATATTCTGTCTATGCTGCTTTGTCTTAAATAGATATGATTCGAACTGTCTCTATCTTGATTTGGCAACATAAACTAGAATGATATAGACCATACAGTGACCATACTACATAGATATATGTTTGTTTCATGCTGTTATCCTGTCCACCTTACTACTGAACTGGTTTACCAAAATGAGTTTCATATACAACATGGTAAACCTGTGATGTGTTTGTTTGTTTCTATTTTAGAACGCGGATAAAATATTGGAGAAGAGTACCCCGTTATTCAATGGTAAAGTAAGTAATGCATATAAGGTTCAAGATAGTGAGACATCGCTGTTGGTCTCCAAGAAAGCTGATAAAAACTATATTGATGACACTGAGACAACCCCAAAGTCCTGTCTTGATGTAGTGTTCGAGTTACTAGCTACTATCACGGCACCAAATTTCTTGAACTCGCTGCCTGAATCACTTCGGCTTCTTAAGTCTCAACTTCAAGTTGAAAAACATCGATCAGATGTTATGCGATAGGAAGACGAAGGACTGAGGAAGTCCCTGCAGAATTCAGATGCATACTTTCTGGTGCAACACCAAGTGCTGGAGGATTTAAGCGCCAAACAAGAGAAAGTTAATAAGCTTGCTAAGCATCTTGCCAGCATTATGGGTGCCCAGAATATTGTTTCTTGAGATCTTCTAAGGGCCTCTTTGATTCATAGGATTGCAAAAACACAGGAATAGGAAAAACGTAGGATTGAAATGGCATGTCCATTGGATCCCTATAAGATTTGAGTTTGTTTGATTGTGTCATGGGAAAAGCATAGGATTTCTTCCAAGAGGTTGGAGTGCATGTTAGAATTCCTGTGAAATGTAGTACAAATAAATCCTTAGGAAAAAATCCTACAAGATTCAATCCTATGAATCAAACGACAAACGTAGGAAATTTTTAAGGATTCTAATCCTTCAAAAATCCTATGAAGATCCTTTGAATCAAAGAGACCCTAAAGTGGTTTCAGTTCTGGACTTGTTTTGCTGCGGCGTTTATTTGCACTGGTCACCAACTTTGACAACCAGTGTATATGATATGCCGCTTTGTTCCCTATATTTGCACTGGTGGCGAAATTTGATGCCAAGTGGATGTAATATGTGTAATAGCCGTGATAGCCTAGCGTAAGTTGCTTGCTTATTTATTTCCTTGTTGTCTTGTTTATTTGTTTGCTTGTAATCAATGCAGTTCTTTTTCCGCGGTTTGCTAGTGGCCGCAATGACCTATTTTTTAAAACTAGGCCACAATAACCATGGGCTACATATTTTCTGTAGTTACCATGGGCCTCCTATGGGCCGTAGAAACAATGGGCCTTCTAAGGGCCATAGAAACAATGGGCCTTCTACGGTCTATAGCATTAATGGGCCTTCTACGGGCCGTAGCATCAATGGGCCTTCTATGAGCCATAGCATCAATGGGCCTTCTACGGGTCGTATGATCGATCGACCAAACATGGGCCAATAACAGACCGTATTATGGGCCATAAACAGGCTAGATTTGGAATCATCCATTCATGGGCCGACCATAACGGGCCGTCTTAATCGACCGTATTTGATCACGCTATGAAAACGGCCCAATGGAATAACGGGCCACAAACGGGCCGATTGTAACCACGGGCTGAATTTGGCCCACAAGTAGAAAAGGCCAGTAATGGGCCGTAAGTAACCGAATGCTAGAAATAAGCCCAGGAATAAATGGGCCCTCAGAAGGCCGAAAGATAACACAGGTTGGAAACGGCCCAATGGAATACTGGGCCGTTAATGGGTATAAAGCGGTACACTATTCATTGCGGGCCAGATTCACCACGTGTCAGGTCCCCGATTCCAAGTCACATCGACCCAGCCGGTAACACCTCATATCACTTTGCGGCCTCACGCACGGTATTCCCACGGGTGTCGCCTTACCATGGCCCGGGACCGTTTGCGCCTTTTGGCTCACGTATATGATAGTGTCGCTAAGCATCCATATGACAGAACCCGGGCCGACATGGCTAGTCGTGAACCCAAAGCGGCACTAACCCATGGGAACAGGCATACATGAATCACATCGAGCATGTCGGTCATCAACGTATGAATTCGGGCTGTAGCACTGGGCTAACAGGACTCCGATATCCCGGGCTGTAGCAGGCTAGGCAGGACTCCGAATATCACCGCGTGACATTTCCCCGAAGGGACAGACATAGGAACGAAGTGAAACACATGCCGGCCAGTCAAGTGTCCAAGCAGTAGTGCTGGGCTAGCGGACTCCGGTGAACCGGGTTGTAGCGGACTACTATCGCCGGAAGCACGAGATTACATTTCCCATATGAGAGGCTGCCAAGGATAAACAACTAGTTTGTCGGATCCCACACATACCAAGCATTTCAAACATACACGCAATATGCTCAATATGTGTAAATACAACATGGCATCACAACATAACTCTACGACTCAAATATTTATTCATTAGGCTCGAGGAGGCGAGATATTACAAACATGGGTCTCATGACCCAACACTCAGAGCATACAAGTCAAAGCACAAGCGGAAGCTAAACATGTCTGAGTACAGACAACTATAAATGAAAAAGCCTGAGAAGCCTGACTATCTACCAGATCCTGCCGAGGCACAAGATCGTAGCTGAGGTAACAAGCTAAACGTCGAAGTCCACGCGGAACTACTAGCGAGACTGAGGTCTCTCTGCAAAACATAGAATAAGCAAACGTGAGTACAAATGTACTCAGCAAGACTTACATCAGAACTAACTACATATGCATCAGTATCAACAAAGGGGGTGGTGGAGTTTGACTGCAGCAAGCCAGCTTTGACTCGGTGGCTATCCTGAACTACATTGCAAGTAACTCTTTTGAGGTGGCGCACGAGTCCACATATTCACCATATCAATACACCACTATGGATCCGCTCCGTCTCCCTACGAGAACGCCATCCATAGCACTCACGCTTATCTTGCGAGTTTTAGAGTATCCACTTTCACTTGTCTATGAACTGTACATGCAACCCAGAAGTCCTTTACCGCGGACACGGCTATTCGAATAGATCATATTAACCCTGCAGGGGTGTACTTCTTCACACGCTCTCGCCACTTACCGCCATGTACACCTCGTGTATCTCGGCAACCTTCAAGCGGAAGCCTGGCGAGGGAGTCGGCCACGACCTGACTAACCACACAAGTCTCTCGTCCAGGTTTATCGCCTATTCGATTTCCATCCGCAAGGAGATCCCGCCGGGGTGTCGCTCACGGCCCCAAACGATGTGAGCAGGGTTCCCAAGCCCACCAACCGGGTGCCACTTGGTACACCATGCCACTGTGCCTAGTCTGTCCCAAGCCCACCTGGCCGGGTGCCACTTGGTAGACTACTAACACTACCTACAAACACCAGAAACTAGTTGCGACTCCTGGACAGAGACCGAGTTGGTTAATAAGTCGAGAGAGCTTGGAGCGCCCGGAGCCCAATGTGTGGTAGTAACTGTTCATGGATCACAAACACAGAACTCAGTTCCTGAGGACGGCTACAATGAGACAACCCACCATGTACTCCTACATGGCCTCTCACCGCTACCTTTACCAAATCGTGTTCACACACTTAGCTTACACACGGTAGGACATGTTCACACACCATTCCAATTCATTCCCGATGAATCAGACCTGACTCAACTCTAAGCAGTAGCAGGCATGACAAACAAGCATGAATGAGTAGGCACAACATGGCTCAAGCAACTCCTACTCATGCTAGTGGGTTTCATCTAATTCTTGTGGAATGAGAGGTCATGCAGAGGATAAAGGGGTTCAGCTACCGCAGCAAGTAACAGGTGAATCGTTGTTGTCCTAATGCAGTAAAAGAGAGCAGGAGCGAGAGAGTGGGATTGTATCGGAATGAACAAGGGGGTTTTGCTTGCCTGGCACTTCTGAAGATAATATAGTTCTTCATCGGTGTCATCGAACTCATTGTTGAAACGTCGTCTACTGAGAGGGGACAAACACCGGCAACTGAGAAAGAACACAATCAATGCAATGCACATTCACATGAATGACATGTCATGTTAAGGAACTGAATTGACCTAATGCAGCAGCAAGCCAAGTTAATTGAAGTGGAATTCAAACAAGGTTAAACTCCAACTCCAAATGCTAGTTCATAAATTACCCTAATCATGAGTCGTCCTATTCAGTGAGGTTAACTTGTTCAATCATGCATGATCATGGCATAAACAGATTCTTCATATTTTTCTGATCATTTTTCATATATAAATTATTTCATTCTCAGCTACGGTTGAATTTATATGATTTTTAGAAGTTTGGGGTATTTAGAAATTTCCTGAATTATAATAAATCCGGAAAAGGTATTATGCGTCGACCGACGTCGGTGTGACGTCAATGGTCAATGGGACACGGTCCGGGTCAAACCTGACAGTGGGTCCCGCGTGTCAGCATAATTCGTTTAGCAAAATATTAATTAGAACTAAACCTGATTAGTTAATAGGGCTGGGCCCCACGTGTCATTGACTCAATAGAGTCAACCAGGGCCCACCCGTGGTCAATGTCAGCGTCGGCTGCACCGGCGTTTAGTCACCGGCGAGCCCGGCGCGGCGGTGGAAGTGGATTTGGCCATTCCGGCGACCAAATGGGCCGCGGAAGGCATCTAGGTGGAGCTGGGGTCGAGCCGCAGCTCTTGGTGGAGTCAGTTGGGGTAGGGGCGGCCGGAAATGGTGCCGGCGACGACCTAGGCGGCCGCCGGAGTTCGGCCGAGGTCGAACACGGTGCTAGGGAGCACGGCGAGGCACGTGGGGTGGCGTTTTGCGCTCCTGCGAGTGCGGTGAGGGCGGTGGTGTGCTCGGAAGCGAAGCTTATAGCCAGGCTACTGGCCACGCCATGGCCGGCGGCGAGGAGCAATTGGCTCCGGTGATTAGGGCGGCTAGAGGGTGCGTACGGGCACGGGGAACAGGGGAGAAGAAGGCGGAGCTCACAAGGGTCGGAGAGGATCTCGGTGGCTCGGGAAGCTTCTGCGACGGTGAATTGACGACAGCGATCTCCGGGCACGGAGATGGGGACGACGATGCTCGGTTGAATGGGGCCTCCTCCGGCGCGTCGTCGGGTGGGTAGCTCCACGGGGTCGGCGGAGCTCGTGGATGCATAGAGGGGCGAGGGGTGGCTGTGGCCGCTGCAGCGATCGGGCGGCGAGCTCGCTCGGTGGGAGAGGGAGGGAGCCAGCGGAGGGGACGAAGCCACGGGTGAGGGTGAGAGAGGTTAGGGGGGTGCATGGCGCTCGGGGGAGGCGTCCAGAGCGTCGGGGGGGGGGGGGTGAAGCAGGCAGGGTGGAGGTTTCCTGCGCGTGGGCGAGCACGTCGGCCACGCGCCTCTCGGCCTACTGGCGAGAGGTGGGAGGCAGTGGTGGTGGGGCTGGAGCCACCAGCTGGGCCAGCGAGGTGGGCTGCCAGATAGGTCCGGGTAAGTGGGCCTCCAGGGGGGCTAGGTGAGCTATTCTCTCTCTCTCTCTCTTTCTATTTAGTTTCTGTTTTTTTTGCTCTGTTTTGATTTAGTTTATAAACCAAATTATTTTAATAAATCCTGAAAATAATTTTGGGCATTAACTGAAGTAGTACAGAGACCCTTAGCTATTTTCAGGATATGTTGGAGCATTTAAAATTATTTATAGAATTTAAATGCCCCAATTCAAATACAATATGGTTTAATTCAAATACCAAAATGTCTTGGAAAAATATCCATCATCTCTGAATATGGTTTTCACCCTTCCATTAATCATGAACATTTTTGCAAACCAATTTGGGTTCTTTGAAAATATTTTGAAGTTGAACCTATTTGCATTGTTTCAGTACTAGGGGTTTGATCAATCCCCATTTCAAATTTCATGAAATTTAAACATGATGCATGGATGCAATGCCATTAGTTACAAGCAAGCTCTAGGGCTGTGACACCACGGGCCGTTAATGGGCCAAGAGTTACAAATGGCCTCGTATGGGCCGAAAGACATCATGGGCCATACATGTGCCGGAAGTTACAACGGGCTGGAATCATATTGGACGGCCCAGATGAAGCTACTGGGCTTAATTCCGATAGGCCGTAACGGGTCGTGAGTTAGCGGGCTGTAAATGGGCTATAAACGAACATGCCTTTAACAGGCTTTTCGTGGGCCGGCTCATTACCTTTTGACTAAGTCAAACGGGCCAGCCTTTTCACCGGAATGGGCCTCTGTTGGGCCGTGCCACGTGTCGACGTATCATAGGCGCCTCCTGTCCAATGAATGGATGACATTTGTCACAAAGGTGAGCCAACGCACGTGTTTCCTCCGGCCAATGAGAATTTTACACGCGGAAAATCCTCATTGGTTCGGGCTGTTAGAGGGTTATCGGATCTAAAACTGGACCCGATAGCTTAACGGTGATCCGTTACGGTGGATGCCACGTGTCAGTCACCCTTGACGAAAGCACTTCTATGACGCGCGATTTATCGTCATGGAAGTGGACACTTTCGTGATGGTAATTTTGGTAATGTCATGGAACACTTCCACGACATCACAGGTATGACTATCTTGATTCTGTCGTAAAATCGTCATGGATGTACATGCATGACAGAAAACGTGACCTACTGTGACAAACACGTATCATCACGGAAGTGTATTTTTTTGTAGTGTGAGGTGTCAGACTTAGAAGGAACAAAGCCAAGTGTTTGCATTTTGTGACTGAGACGTGAGTACCACGCCCTTAGAGCTTGCTTCAATGCATGCAACGATTTGTCAAGCTCGCACACATAAGAGGATGCATTTCTATTCACAAACCCATGAGGTTGCTTCGTGTACACTTCCTCTTCCAGAACACTATGGAGAAACGCATTTTGTACATCAAGTTGTCTGGGACTCAAGCCTCTGGAAACAACAATAGAAAATACAAGGCAGATAGTGGCAGCTTTTACAACTGGGCTTGACGTGTCCTCATAATCTATGCCATTTCATTGCTTAAATCCTTCCGCAACAAGTCTAGCCCTGTAATGATCAATGGGTCCATCAGATTTCCTTTTAATCCTGAATACCCATTTGCAATCAATGAGATTTTTACCTTGCCGTGGGGGAACCAAATGCCATGTTTTATTTTTCTATAGTGCCACAAATTCTTCATTCATAGCTTTCTTTCATTTTTCATCACCCAGTGCTTCTTCAAACATACGTGGTTCACCTGGTTCACCTATGGAACACACCACCCCATATTTGGTTACATCACTACTAGGGAAACCCCTAGTAGTAGCGCTTGATATATGCATAGCAGTAGCACTGGGTCAAGCGCTACTGCTAGAGCGCTACAGCTAAGTTGTAGCAGTAGCGCTGGTAGGGGCAGCACTACCGGTAAGTATTGTTAGCAGTAGCGCTTCCTGGACCAGCGCTACTGATACCTATCAGTAGCGCTTGTCCACAGGAAGCGCTGCTGCTAATCCAGCGCTACTGCTAGGTGCTTTCCAGCGCTACTACTAATGTTCCTGCTTTCAGCAATTCGCACCCCTCTACGTATTTGTGTTGTATTTATATAGGCTCTATACAATAGTTTCATCAGATCATAGTAAACATACACTATTCTCATCATATCATAGACATACAGTAGTCTCGTCATACCAACATCATCATCATCATCATCATCATCATTCAACACAAATATCATCAAATCTCGAAAATAGCGATACACAAGTGCGATTATGTCATGTCTTGAATAAGTGCAACTGCATGGTCATGGCACGCACACAAGTTTCATCATCTCTATCTAAACCATGATGTAGAAGAGAAGAGCGATCAGCATGAGCAAGAGCGCGACTATGTAGTACCGCCGGTCCCGCCCCAGCTCATGTTGGAGTGTCCACCTCAAGTAACTACTTTCCGCTTGACTCTGTCGAACCCTCTGTGGCTAGCACCTGTGTACTGTGCACTGGGCACGAGTGGCTGGCCAGTGGTCGTAGACTCCTAGAACCCTCCTAACGTACACGACATAGTAGTCCTTCACCATCTATGATCTATGTACCTGCATCGTGAGTTGATGAATTGAACGAAAATATGCAACATAATGTACTTAAGAAAACAAGGAGGCATAATTAGCAGAATACAAGCAACCAATAGTAAACATAAATGACAAAGTTCCTCATACCCAAACTAATTAACTATAGTGATCTACGCTAGTTCAGGACCACGGTTTAGTTACATCACATAGTTTCATTGCATAAATTCAAAGTTTTGCCATAGAAAGACAGTAGTGACACATTGTCATCAACAATCAGTCCTCCATGTCGGCGGTCCAATCTTCATAGTCAGGGAGGAAGCACCCGAGCTTCTTGAAAGGCTTCAGGTCCAGACGCTGAGCGAGTAGCAATGCTCGAACATCTTCCCGCATGATTGGCCCATGGTAGAACATCCCTGTTGGTTCGAGGACCTTCTTCATGATCACTTGGGCAGGTTCACACTGTACGTGATAAAACTCAGCTCTGATTGGATGATCCGGTGTCCTTCCTATGCTTGTGGCCCAGCTGACAATCTCGGCATCATTGGTAGTAGGTGACATGCGAAGGCGTTGATTAACCCTTCTGTACTCGAGAAGGTGATGCATGAGGTGGAATCCATCAGCCATACCGGTGTGCGGTTGCTGGATGCAGCAGAAGTCGGTCTTATGACCGAAAGCCAGCCCCCGATTCCTATACATTTTAACCTTGATATATCCACCAGACAGGCTGAAGGTTAACAGGGCACTATCGAGAACACTCTTTATGTGCTTGTAATCCTTTGTCCCGAGGTTCTTCGATGAGTCCAAATACATCGCATGGGAGTATTCCGGGTAAATAAAAATGAGGACGCCCCCCCCCCCCCCCGCTGCACAAATTAAGTACACCTCAAATTAGACTCCATGCTTGCAAAGGGATGATTAACACTTACGAAAGGATATGTGCGGATGACTTACGTGGGATGATAAGGCACGAGAATCGCTTCCCTGTCCTTATTAGCGATCATGAATTCGCCGAGGTACTTGCTCGCATAGTCACGGTGCTCTTTGCAAACTGCCAAGAAGCTCTCGTGCATATAGAACGGGTCCGCGACGCAGATATATTTGATGTTCTCGACCCTGATGAAGTAGTTCAGATACAGCGCATACATGCGGATGAACTGGAAATCTAGCTTGGTCATGTGGAACATGTCATAGATGTAGTCAAATCGCAGGATGAACTTATTCTCGGGCCATCTCTCGACGTACAACCTCCCACCCAGCACCTGAGCCGCGTAAAGCGGGTATCCTGGTTTTTCCGCGACCAGAAGGCTTTTCTCTCTGGCCAATACATCTTCATGGAGTCTCCTTAGATCATTGTTCAGTATGTGTTCTAGCGGTTTCGCCGGTAGGATCGGCTGGCCAGTGACATGGAAGCGCTGCGCAGCTTCAACGGGTATTCTGTCTACCACCTGGGGCTCTAGAGGTGGCTCGCTGCTTTAAGCAGCTCTGGCTCCTTTAGGGCCTTTCTTGTCCAGTCTCCTCCTTTGCTTCTTGGTGGGTGGCGGTAGTGAGCCCACCATACCTTCCCTAACCACCACCCCGAGTGTCGTCGGGCTAATCAATGGACGAGCGTCAGGGGGTTGCTGGGTACAGGCGGTATCTGGAGGCGTCTCCTGCGAGGATCTCTTGAAGAGAGACTTTTTGCATTCCGCCTTAGGACGTTCCGGCTCCGGCAAATCAGGCAGCGTCAAGTCATTATCTCCATGCTCATAGCCTGAGTCTTCCTCGTCCTGAGCCATCAATCCTCCATCATCATAGGTGGTATTGAAATTCTTGTCTGGGTCATCATCACCTTCCTCCATGTCATCATCAACATTTTCTTCTTTAACAATGGGGGATACATCATCTGGCACTAATGGAGGCTCTCCCTCGCGTCGTCTGCTATCACTTGCCACGATAGGTGCAGGTAATGTTGTAGGTGGGGTGGTGTTCATACCTTCTTGAGAAGGTGGCGTTGGCATGATGCTGGGCGCCTTGTCGTGGAATTGTCACGGCAGATGTCCTAGTGTGAGGACTTAGTCGTGAGGCCAGCAATCTATGTGGTAGCTTGATAGGGTTTGATCGGAATCGAGAGACGCAACACAAGATAAGGATTTAGACAGCTTCGGGCCCCGGGAAACATCATCTGGTAACAACCCTACAAGCTGTTTGTGGCTAGGTCTCATTATAATCATGAGGGAGGCGCCGTAAACTGGCTCTCCTTTAGTCGTCATTTTCGGACTCTTCGCCGCCGACATGTCCGGCACCATCGTCTTCTTGTCGATCAATCATCTCTTCGTCTAGCCCCATGTCGTTATTCCCTACCATGTGGACGTCCTCATCATCATCATCTTCTTCACTTATCCATTGAGTATAGCCATGCATGAAACCATTCATCAGCAGGTGCGCCTTCAAAGTGCCACGATCAAAAGGGTCCAAAAGGACTCCTTCCTTGCAGCTTGCACACGGACATCTAATCCTAGTCCGATTATTTGCATACATGTCAATCACCGCGGATTGCATGTACCGCTCCACCTTCCATCCACTCACCTTCATGACCGACTGCATGGTATAACAAGCAAAAGGGTTATGAAATAAATAATGCATGCTTCAGAGTCATATATATAAAATTTTGGCATGACCTTGCCTAAAAATAGGACATATGATTTTGCACGAAATTCACCGAAACGGAAATAAATCAACATTTCGCCAAAACATAAGAAACTTGAGGGAATGTCACTAGCACAAATCTCTCCATATATATATATATATATATATATATATATATATATATATATATCCCATTACTGGAATCAGGGAATTTGCCGTCTGCCAGTTCTTTGCCGTCAGCTAGTGGACGACAAAGAAGGTCTTTGCAATCAGCTACCAAGAAGCAGACGGCAAAAAACTGGCAGGCGGCAAAGAAGGTCTTTCCCATCAGCCATTTCTTTGCCGTCCGCTGGCTGGCGGCAAAGAGGGAGGTGGCACCCACTAACGAAAAAACTTAACAGTCCCCCTCTTTGCCGTCCGCAGCAGACAGCAAAGATAAACAAAAAGCGGACGGCAAAGGCAGGGCAGACGTCAAAGACTAACCTAAGTAACCTACCTAACGGCCGAGACCCCCCGCCATTACTCTCTCTCCTCCTCTCTCTTCCCGACGCCAGAGATACACCCATACGCGCTTCGCCACCGACCCGCCCGCCGCCTTCGCCGCCACCATCACGCCGGCCGCCTCGCCACCGCCTCCCGTCCGACGCCCACCATCCAGCCGCCTGCACCGCCCCGCCATCGCTCACCACGCCGGGCGCCTCGCCATCGCCCGCCACCCCTGCCACCGCCCGCCGCCCGGTGCCGCCCCGCCACCGCCCCTCTGAAGGAAATATGCCCTAGAGGCAATAATAAAGTTATTATTTATTTCCTTATATCATGATAAATGTTTATTATTCATGCTAGAATTGTATTAACAGGAAACATAATACATGTGTGAATACATAAACCTCTGAGTGTCACTAGTATGCCTCTACTTGACTAGCTCGTTAATCAAAGATGGTTGTGTTTCCTAACCATGAACAAGGAGTTGTTATTTGATTAACGGGATCACATCATTGGTTAAATGATCTGATTGACATGACCCATTCCATTAGCATAGCACCTGATCGTATAGTTTGTTGCTAGTGCTTTTCTTCATGACTTATACATGTTCCTATGACTATGAGATTATGCAACTCCCGTTTGCACGAGGAACACTTTGGGTGCTACCAAACGTCCTGGCAATCGGGTGATTATAAAGGTACATTACAGGTGTCTCCGAAGGTACATGTTGGGTTGGCATATTTCGAGATTAGGATTTGTCACTCCGATTGTCGGAGAGGTATCTCTGGGCCCTCTCGGTAATGCACATCACATAAGCCTTGCAAGCATTGCAACTAATGTGTTAGTTGTGAGATGATGTATTACGGAACGAGTAAAGAGACTTGCCGGTAACGAGATTGAACTAGGTATTGGATACCGACGATCGAATCTCGGGCAAGTAACATACCGATGACAAAGGGAACAACGTATGTTGTTATGCGGTCTGACCGATAAAGATCTTCGTAGAATATGTAGGAGCCAATATGGGCATCCAGGTCCCGCTATTGGTTATTGACCGGAGAGGTGTCTCGGTCATGTCTACATAGTTCTCGAACCCGTAGGGTCCGCACGCTTAACGTTTCGATGGCGGTTACTATGAGTTGTTATGATGTTTCTGTACCGAAGGTTGTTGAGTCCCGGATGAGATCACGGACGTGACGAGGAGTCTCGAAATGGTCGAGACATAAAGATTCATATATTGGAAGTCTATGTTTGGACATCGGAAGTGTTCCGGTGAAATTGGGAATTTTACCAAGTACCGGGAGGTTACCGAACCCCGGAATGCTAATGGGCCAACATGGGCCTTAGTGGAAAGGAGAGAAGGGGCCCAAGTGCTGGTCGACCTTCCCCTTCCCTAGTCCTATTAGGACTAGGGAGAAGGCGCCCCCTCTCTCCCTTCCCACTTAGGGAAACCTAGTTGGACTAGGATTGGGGGAATCCTACTCCTAGTAGGAGTAGGACACCGGGCGCACCTCCCTTGGCCGGCCAGCCCCTCCCCTTCCTCCTTTATATACTGAGGCAGGGGCACCCCATGACACACAAGTTGATCATTGAGATCGTTCCTTAGCCGTGTGCGGTGCCCCTTCCACCATATTACACCTCGATAATACTGTGAAGCGGAGCTTAGGCGAAGCCCCGCTACCGGTGGAACATCATCATCGCCACCACGCCGTCGTCTTGGCAAACTCTCCTCAACACTTCGGCTGGATCGGAGTTCGAGGGACGCCATCGAGCTGAACGTGTGCTGAACTCGGAGGTGCCGTCACGTTCGGTACTTGGATCGGTTGGATCGTGAAGAAGTACGACTACTTCCTCTACGTTGCGTCAACGCTTCCGTTGCTGGTCTACGAGGGTACGTAGACAACACTCTCATCTCGTTGCTATGCATCACCATGATCTTGCGTGATCGTAGGAAAATTTTTGAAATTACTACGTTCCCCAACGGTGGCATCCGAGCCTAGGTTTTTATGGTTTGATGATATGCACGAGTAGAACACAAGTGAGTTGTGGACGATACAAGTCATACTACCTACCAGCATGTCATACTTTGGTTCAGCGGTATTGTTGGAAAGACGATCCAGACCAACCTTACGCGTGCTCTTCCACGCGAGACCGGTTCCTCGACGTGCTTTGCACATAGATGGCTTGTGGAAGACTGTCTCTCCAACTTTAGTTGAACTGAAAGTGGCTACGCCTTGGTCCTTGAGAAGGTTAAAACGGAGTCTATTTGACGAAGTATCGTTGTGGTTTTGATGCGTGGGTGAGATTGGTTCTTGCTTAAGCCCGTAGCAGCCACGTAAAATTTGCAACAACAAACTGGAGGACGTCTAACTTGTTTTTGCAGGGCATGTTGTGATGTGATATGGTCAAGACGTGATGCTATATTTTATTGTATAAGATGATCATGTTTTGTAACCGAGTTATCGGCAACTGGCAGGAGCCATATGGTTGTCGCTTTATTGTATTCAATGCAATATCCCTGTAATGCTTTACTTTATCACTAAGAGGTAGCGATAGTCGAGAAGCATAAGTTTGGCGAGACGACAACGATGCTACGATGGAGATCAAGGTGTCGCGCCGGTGACGATGGTGATCATGACGGTGCTTGAGATGGAGATCACAAGCACAAGATGATGATGGCCATATCATATCACTTATATTTGATTGCATGTGATGTTAATCCTTTATGCATCTTATCTTGCTTTGATTGACGGTAGCATTATAAGATGATCCCTTACTAAATTATCAAGAAGTGTTCTCCCGAGTATGCACCGCTGCGAAAGTTCTTCGTCTTTGAGACACCACGTGATCGGGTGTGATAGGCTCTACGTTCAAATACAACGGGTGCAAAACAGTTGCACACGCAGAATACTCAGGTTATACTTGACGAGCTATGCATATAAGATATGACCTCGGAACACGGAGACCGAAAGGTCGAGCGTGAATCATATAGTAGATATGATCAACATATTGATGTTCACCATTGAAACTACTCCATCACACGTGATGATCGGTCATGGTGTAGTTGATATGGATCACGCAATCACTTAGAGAATTGGAGGGATATTTTTCTAAGTGGGAGTTCTTAAGTAATATGATTAATTGAACTTAAATTTATCATGAACTTAGTACCGATAGTATCTTGCTTGTCTATGATGTGTAGATAGATGGCTCGTCTTTGTTGTTCCGTTGAATTTTAATGCGTTCCTTGAGAAAACAAAGTTGAAAGATGATGGCAGCAATTACACGGATCGGGTCCGTAATTTGAGGATTATCCTTATTGCTGCACGGAAGAATTACGTCCTAGAAGCACCGTTAGGTGCCGTGCCTGAGCAAGGGCTGCGCCAGAAGTTGTGAACGTCTGGCAAAGCAAATCGATGACTACTCTATAGTTCGGTGTGCCATGCTTTACGGCTTAGAACCGGGACTTCAACGTCGTTTTGAACACCATGGAGCATATGAGATGTTCCAGGAGTTGAAGTTAATATTCCAAGCGAATGCCCGGATTGAGAGATATGAAGTCTCCAATAAGTTCTATAGCTGTAAGATGGAGGAGAACGGTTCACGGTGAGCATATACTCGTAATGTCCGGATATAACAATCACTTGATTCAACCGGGAGTTAATCTTCCGGATGATTGCGTCATTGATGTAATTCTCCAATCACCGCCACCAAGCTACAAGAGCTTCGTGATGAACTATAATATGCAAGGGATGACCAAAACAATGCCCGAGCTCTTCGCGATGCTTTGAAAGTCATGGAGGTAGAAATCAAAAGGAGCATCAAGTGTTGATGGTTAACAAAACCACTAGTTTCAAGAAAAGGGCAAAGGAAAGAAAAGGAAACTTCAAAAGAACGGCAAGCAGGTTGCTGATCAAGAGAAGAAACCCAAGTCTGGTCCTAAGCCTGAAACCGAAAGTGCTTCTATTGCAAGCAGGCTGGTCACCGGAAGCGGAACTGCCCCAAGTATTTGGCGGATAAGAAGGATGGCAAGGTTAACAAAGGTATATGTGATATACATGTTATTGATGTGTACCTTACTAATACTCGCAGTAGCACTGGTATTTGATAATCGGTTCTGTTGCTAATATTTGCAACTCAAAACAGGGCTACGGATTGCGAAGATTGGCTAAGGACGAGGTGACGATGCGCGTGGGAAATGGTTCCAAAGTCGATGTGATCGCAATGGCACGCTACCTCTACATCTACCTTCGGATTAGTATTAGACCTAAATAATTGTTATTTAGTACCAGCGTTGAGCATGAACATTATATCTGGATCTTGTTTGATGCGAGACGGTTATTCATTTAAATCGAGAGAATAATGGTTGTTCTATTTATATGAATAATATCTTCTATGGTCATGCACCATTGAAGAATGGTTTGTTTTTACTTAATCTCGATAGTAGTGATACACATATTCATAATGTTGAAACCAAAAGATGTAGAGTTGATAATGATAGTGCAACTTATTTGTGGCACTGCCGCTTAGGTCATATCGGTGTAAAGCGCATGAAGAAACTCCATCTTGATGGACTTTTGGAGTCACTTGATTATGAATCACTTGGCACTTAAGTAACCGTGCCTTATGGGCAAGATGACTAAAACACCGTTCTCCGGAACTGTGGAGAGAGCAACAGATTTATTGGAAATCATACATACTGATGTATGTGGTCCAATGAATGTTGAGGCTCGTGGCGGATATCGTTATTTTCTCACCTTCACAGATGATTTGAGCAGATATGGGTATATCTACTTAATGAAACACAAATCTGAAACATTTGAAAAGTTCAAAGAATTTCAGAGTGAAGTGGAAAATCATCGTAACAAGAAAATAAAGTTTCTACGATCTGATCGTGGAGGAGAATATTTGAGTTACGAAGTTTGGCCTACATTTGAAACAATGCGGAATAGTTTCAGCAACTTACGCCACCGAACACCACAACGCAATGGTGTGTCCGAACGTCGTAATCGTGACTTTATTAGATATGGTGCGATCTATGATGTCTCTTACTGATTTACCGCTATCGCTTTGGGGTTATGCTTTAGAGACGGCTACATTCACTTTAAATAGGGCACCATCTAAATCCGCTGAGACGACGCCTTTATGAACTGTGGGTTTGGCAAGAAACCAAAGTTGTCGCTTACGAAAGTTTGGGGCTGCGATGCTTATGTGAAAAAGCTTCAACCTGATAAGCTCGAACCCAAATCGGAGAAATGTGTCTTCATAGGATACCCAAAGGAGACTGTTGGGTACACCTTCTATCACAGATCCGAAGGCAAGATTTTTGTTGCTAAATTCGGAAACTTTTTGGAGAAGGAGTTTCTCTCAAAAGAAGTGAGTGGGAGGAAAGTAGAACTTGATGAGATAAACTGTATCTACTCCCTTATTGAGAAGTAGTACATCACGTAAAAACAGTTTCGTGACACCTACACCAAATAGGGAAGAAGCTAATGATGATGATCATGGAACTTCGATCAAGTTTCTACAGAACTTCAGAGATCAACCAGAGCAAGATCCGCACTGTGAGTGGTACGGTAATCCTATTCGGAAGTCATGTTATCGAACATGATGAACCTACGAACTATGAAGAAGCGATGGTGAGCCCAGATTCCACAAAATGGCTTGAGGCCATGAAATCTGAGATGGGATCCATGTATGAGAACAAAGTGTGGACTTTGGTTGACTTGCCCGATGATCGGCAAGCAATTGAGAATAAATGGATCTTCAAGAAGAAGACCGACACGATGGTAATGTTATCTGTCTATAAAGCTCGACTTGTTGCAAAAGGTTTTCGACAAGTTCAAGGGATTGACTACGATGAGACCTTCTCACCAGAAGCGATGCTTAAGTCCGTCCGAATCATGTTAGCAATTGCCGCATTTTATGATTATGAAATTTGGCAAATGGATGTTAAAACTGCATTCCTGAATGGATTTCTGGAAGAAGAGTTGTATATGATGCAACCAGAAGGTTTTGTCGATCCAAAGGGAGCTAACAAAGTGTGCAAGCTCCAGCGGTCCATTTATGGACTGGTGCAAGCCTCTCGGAGTTGGAATAAACGCTTTGATAGTGTGATCAAAGCATTTGGTTTTGTATGAGACTTTTGGAGAAGCCAGATTTACAAGAAAGTGAGTGGGAGCTCTGTAGCATTTACGATATTATATGTGGATGACATATTACTGATCGGAAATGATATAGAATTTCTGGATAGCATAAAGGGATACTTGAATAAAAGTTTTTCGATGAAAGACCTCGGTGAAGCTGCTTACATATTGGGCATTAAGATCTATAGAGATAGATCAAGACGCTTGATAGGACTTTCACAAAGCACATACCTTGATAAAGTTTTGAAAAAGTTCAAAATGGATCAGTGCAAAGAAAGGGTTCTTGCCGGTGCTACAAGGTGTGAAGTTGAGTAAGACTCAATGCCCGACCACCGCAGAAGATAGAGAGAAAATGAAAGATGTTCCCTATGCTTCAGCCATAGGCTCTATCATGTATGCAATGCTGTGTACCAGACCTGATGTGTGCCTTGCTGTAAGTTTGGCGTGCAGGTACCAAAGTAATCCAGAGTGGATCATCGGACAGCGGTCAAGAACATCCTTAAGTACTTGAGAAGGACTAAGGATATGTTTCTCATTTATGGCGGTGACAAAGAACTCGTCAGAACGGTTACGCCGACGCAAGCTTTTGACACTCGATCCGGACGATTCTAAATCGCAAACCGGATACGTATTTACATTAAACGGAGGAGCTGTCATTGGTGCAGTTCCAAACAAAGCGCCGTGGCGGGATCTACATGTGAAGTTGAGTACATAGCTGCTTCGAAGCAGCTAATGAAGGAGTCTGGATGAAGGAGTTCATAACCGATCTAGGTGTTGTACCTAGTGTATCGGGTCCAATGAAAATCTTTTGTGACAATATCGGTGCAATTGCCTTAGCAAAGGAATCCAGATTTCACAAGAGAACCAAGCACATCAAAAGACGCCTTCAACTCCATCCGGATTTGGTCCGTGGGAGACATAGAGATATGCAAGATACATACGGATCTGAATGTTGCAGACCCGTTGATTAAGCCTCTTCCACGAGCAAAACATGATCAGCACCAAGACTCCATGGGTGTTAGAATCATTACTGTGTAATCTAGATTATTGACTCTAGTGCAAGTGGGAGATCAAGGAAATATGCCCTAGAGGCAATAATAAAGTTATTATTTATTTCCTTATATCATGATAAATGTTTATTATTCATGCTAGAATTGTATTAACAGGAAACATAATACATGTGTGAATACATAAACCTACAGAGTGTCACTAGTATGCCTCTACTTGACTAGCTCGTTAATCAAAGATGGTTGTGTTTCCTAACCATGAACAAGGAGTTGTTATTTGATTAACGGGATCACATCATTGGTTGAATGATCCGATTGACATGACCCATTCCATTAGCATAGCACCCGATCGTATAGTTTGTTGCTAGTGCTTTTCTTCATGACTTATACATGTTCCTATGACTATGAGATTATGCAACTCCCGCTTGCACGAGGAACACTTTGGTGCTACCAAACGTCACAACGTGAATCGGGTGATTATAAAGGTACATTACAGGTGTCTCCGAAGGTACATGTTGGGTTGGCATATTTCGAGATTAGGATTTGTCACTCCGATTGTCGGAGAGGTATCTCGGGCCCTCTCGGTAATGCACATCACATAAGCCTTGCAAGCATTGCAACTAATGTGTTAGTTGTGAGATGATGTATTACGAACGAGGAAAGAGACTTGCCGGTAACTAGATTGAACTAGGTATTGGATACCGACGATCGAATCTCGGGCAAGTAACATACCGATGACAAAGGGAAAAACGTATGTTGTTATGCGGTCTCGACCGATAAAGATCTTCGTAGAATATGTAGGAGCCAATATGGGCATCCAGGTCCCGCTTATTGGTTATTGACCGGAGAGGTGTCTCGGTCATGTCTACATAGTTCTCGAACCCGTAGGGTCCGCACGCTTAACGCTTCGGCGATGCTTACTATGAGTTGTTATGATGTTTCTGTACCGAAGGTTGTTCGAGTCCCGGATGAGATCACGGACGTGACGAGGAGTCTCGAAATGGTCGAGACATAAAGATTCATATATTGGAAGTCTATGTTTGGACATCGGAAGTGTTCCGGTGAAATTGGGAATTTTACCAAGGCACCGGAGGTTACCGGAACCCCTAATGCTAATGGGCCAACATGGGCCTTAGTGGAAAGGAGAGAAGGGGGCCCAAGTGCTGGCCGCACCTTCCCCCTTCCCTAGTCCTATTAGGACTAGGAGAAGGCGCCTCTCTCTCTCTCTCCCTTCCCACTTAGGGAAACCTAGTTGGACTAGGATTGGGGGAATCCTACCCTAGTAGGAGTAGGACACCCCTCGGCGCACCTCCCTTGGCCGGCCAGCCCCTCCCCTTCCCTCCTTTATATACAGGGGCAGGGGCACCCCATGACACACAAGTTGATCATTGAGATCGCTCTCAGCCGTGTGCGGTGCCCCTTCCACCATATTACACCTCGATAATCAGAAGCGGAGCTTAGGCGAAGCCCTCGCCGGTGGAACATCATCATCGTCACCACGCCGTCAGGCCGATTTAAACTCTCCCTCAACACTCGGCTGGATCGGAGTTCGAGGGACGCCATCGAGCTGAACGTGTGCTGAACTCGGAGGTGCCGTGACGCTCGGTACTTGGATCGGTTGGATCGTGAAGAAGTACGACTACTTCCTCTACGCTATGCCAACGCTCGCTGTTGGTCTACGAGGGTACGTAGACAACACTCTCATCTCGTTGCTATGCATCACCATGATCTTGCGTGATCGTAGGAAAATTTTTGAAATTACTACGTTCCCCAACACCCTCCCCCACACGCCGACGCCCCACCATCCTGCCGCACGCCGCTGCCGCTCGGCCGTCCCACTGCCCCGGAGCCCCGCCGCCCCCACCCTCCCACCACCCCGGCGCCAGCGTCGCCCCCGGCTTCGGTGAGTATTTTTTTTCTTCTGTTTTTTCTGTTTAATTTATGTTTAATTGTTAGTGTTAGTCTTAGTGTTAGATTTAGTGTTAGAAAAGAAGAAGATTTAGTGTTAGTGTTAGAAAAAATAATATGTAGAAGAAAAGAAGAAGAAGAAGAAAAGAAGTAGAAGTAGAAGAAGAAGAAAAGAATAAAAGAAAAGAAGTAAAAGAAGTAGAAAAAAGATGAAAAAGAAGAAGAAGAAAAGAATTAGAAGAAGTGGAAGAAGTAGAAGAAGAAGAAAAGAAGAAAAGAAAAGAAGTAGAAAAAAGATTTTGTTATATAGTTGTGAATTATGAGTTAGGTCATGTATTTGTGAATTATGAGTTAGGTCATATATTTTTCGATTTTGTTATGAAAAACATCATATATAATTGTGTTGATCGGGTAGATTTAAATGTGCAGTTGTTTCATCACTGCGAGGTTTGGTGTTCGACGACCTCGCCAGGCGCTTGACGAGCTCGCTTCTTCTTCGTTCGTGGGTGAGCACAAATGACATGTCCTCCTCCCCCATTAATTATTTTCTCTGTTCCGGTGTTCGTGTCGATGAAACTTGATAGCTAGCTATATATGTGTCTTGAATCATCAGTATGCATAACCAATATGTGTCTCCCGTTCGAAAGCGTTATAGTTATAAATATGCATGCATTTGCATATTTATAACCTTGATTCTTTAGAATTGTCCAACGCTATCCATGGACAGCCCGAGTATGTGTAGATTGGCTTTGTTTTCCCATATGCTTTGCTCCGGATCCGACGCATAAATTTTGTCAGTGCCTCCCCTGTTGTTCTCCAGGTACACATCCTCTCTGTTTATTGCAAAGACGTGTATCAGGAGAACAGCGGGGAGGTGCTGCCGAAATTTTGCCTCGGATCCGGAGCATAGCATGGGAAAATGAACCCAATCTACACACACTCGGGTGGGATTAGGACCTATCATTACCTATTAGAGTGTAGGTTTCATGGGCATAATAAAATTGACAAAGTAGATCAACTGATGAATATATACATGGTGAATTATATATATATTTGTTGTGTGTCCAGTAGCTCTGAAAGTCAAGATGAGTGATCGTGCGTGGATGTATACCGGTCACACTGGTCAGAACAAATGGAGCGCTGAATGGTTCACAAAAACCAAGGGGTTTGTGCAAGCCGCATTTGCAAATGGCCAGAGGATAACCTGGTGCCCTTGTTTCTGGTGCGGCAATTGGGAAAAGGGGACAGAGGTTGAAATGGGCAAACACCTGCAGAAGAGTGGTTTTACGCCCGACTATACGGTGTGGACATATCATGGTGAGTCTGCCCAACATGACCGAGCTGAGGTGGATCGTCGTTGCATGACAAGCATGGTACCGGGATGGAAAACATGGTGCAAGACTATGATGATGCTCGGGATTCAGACGAGGAGATGGAGGAATCTGCAAAGGCCTTCAATGAAATGTTGGAGTCTTCAAAACGTCCGCTCCACGAGCACACTGAGCTTTGTCAGTTGGATGCCATCTCACAAGTAATGGCTCTGAAGGCTCGGCCAACTCGGGCAGAGAATGCTACGACGCAATGATGATGTGATTTGGACGCTTTCTACCCAAAGGCCATGTAATGCCCGCAAACCTGTACCAGTCGGACAAAATCCTCCGTGCACTGAAGATGCCCTATGAGAAGATACATGCATGTGAGAAAGGATGTGCCTTATTTAGGCTTGACTATGCGGACTTGAACGTTTGCCCCATTTGCAAGTCTTCTAGGTATGTTGTGGTAGACAACGGTATGGGTGAGAAGACACAGACCAAAATCACCGTTAGTGTTCTTCGGTATATGCCAATCGTACCAAGACTTCAACATATTTTCATGGTCGAAGAGACGGCCAGACAGATGACATGGCACAAAACAGGCAAAAGAACCGAACTAGAAACTGATGGGAATATGATGATGGTACACACATCGGATGGTGTTGCATGGAAAAAGTTTGATGAATTACATGCTGACAAAGCGGCAGATCCGAGGCATCCTCGAGTCGGCGTCAGCACGGATGGGTTCAGTGTGTTTGGTATGACGGCAGCCCAATACAGCTTGTTGGCCCGTGATTTGTCTTTCCACTCAATCTCCCCGGACAGATTATGCAAAGAAAGAACATTTTCCTGACGTTGATAATTCTAGGGCCCAACTATCCGGGGAAAAAATATGAATGTGTACATGCAGCCGCTTAAGGACGAATTGCAAGAAGCTTGGGATAATGGGTTCAAGACATACGACGCCTATAGCAAACAGAACTTCATAATGCGTGTCTGGTACATCTACTCGACGCATGACTTGCCGGGCGATGCGCTTATTCGCTATTGGTGTGTGCATGGAAGGTTCCCGTGTCCCACATGCAAGGGAGCTCTTGAGTTTTCTTGGCTTCAGGCTGGTCGCAAGTTTTCTTGCTTCGACATGCATAGACAGTTCCTGGATCCTCGCCATAAGTTCAGGAAAGACAAGAAGAACTTCATCAGAGGTAGAGTTTTCCAAAACTCTGCACCACCTGCGTTGACAGGCCAACAGACGCTGGATCAGTTAAACGCTCTCGAGCCAGATCCAGAGCATCGAGGGTACTTCAAGGGGTATAATTCTGAGCACGCCTGGACTCATAAGACATGCTTACGGGATCTGCCTTACTTCAAAGACCTCCTTGGCCCACACAACATCGACGTGATGCACACTGAGAAGAATATCGTCGAGGCACTTTTTGGTACATTGTTCGGCATAGATGGGAAGTCAAAGCATAATACTAAGGCTAGAGTCGATCTAGAGGCGCTATGTGATAGGCATTACAAAACATGAAAGAACCGAAAGGAAAGCAGAATTGGACGAAGCCGAAGGCATGGTTCAATCTTGGAAGGCCAGCTATGAGGGAAATTATCTTGTGGGTGAAAATGCAGTTGATGTTCCCCGATGGGTATACAGCGAATCTAAAGAGGGGAGCAAGTCTTGATAAATTGAAGATATTTGGTCTCAAGAGTCAGGATTGGCACATATGGATTGAGCGGGTAATGCTGGTGATGTTGCGTGGCTCCATCCCTGTGGATGA
Organism: Aegilops bicornis; assembly: GCA_021605145.1. Classification (NCBI taxonomy): domain Eukaryota; kingdom Viridiplantae; phylum Streptophyta; class Magnoliopsida; order Poales; family Poaceae; genus Aegilops; species Aegilops bicornis. Next base: position 157,574,457 of record CM038670.1, on the reverse strand, counting down.
ATGGCTAGTATTGGCAGAACTCAGCTATTTCTTCCGTGTTCTTTGTGCGAAAGAACTATTGCCTGGCGTGCAAGAAGAAATGGAAGAGTTGGCGCCGGAGTTGATCTGCAAGTTAGAGAAGATCTTTCCACCTGGCTTCTTTAATCCAATGCAGCACTTGATTTTGCATCTCCCGACCGAGGCAAGATTGGGGGGGGGCGTGCAAAATCGTTGGTGCTACCCAACTGAGAGGATGCAGAAGACGCTTCGAGAAAAATGTAAAAATAAACGTAGAACTGAAGCATCGATGGCTGAGGCATTCATCACTGAGGTGGCGGCAAACTTCGTGACAGCACACTACGAAGCCAAAAATCGTCATTTGCTTAATCCGAAGCCTCGGTACAATGCTGACGACCCTAAGAAGGGTGGATCCAACCTCAGCCTATTCTAAGGGAATCTCGCACCAGCCAGTGTTTCAAATCCAGTATCTTTGGATAACGAAGAATGGCGGACCATTTCGTTGTATATCTTCAACAACCTGATAGAAGTGCGGTCATACATCGAGTAAGTTCTCGGTACATTGTTTCGCAACTTCTATTTCATTTGAACTGCTCTTATTCCTAGATATTTCATACAGTCGATACGTCACCATATTCTCGTATGGAACGGTGATCCAAAAGTATTCCGTCGAAGAGTATGAGATTCTCGCAAAGCAAGGAGGCGGCTATCCCGGTTTCATCTCTTGGTTCAAACAAACGGTAATTTCTATTAGACAATTTCATTTCATTCGCTAATTTGTGCGTAATGCAACAATCCTTTCGTTTTAAACTTGTAGGCTAATTCAGAGTCTATGGACGCCGAATTGAGACAAGTTGCTAATGGTTTTGACTATAAGGTCCGTTCATTTGACAAATACGACATCAACGGGTATCGCTTTCGTACCTATGGCAAAAGCTATCTATGGCCGACCGAAAGTCTACAAATTGTTGTGTATTTGCTATCGGCGAAGGAGGTACCGAGTATTATGGGAGAGTTGAAGCAATTTATGAACTTCTATTCTATGGTGAAAACCCACCGAATGTCGTAGTCTTCAAATGTTATTGGTTTCAGCCGAAGGAGACTAGAAGGACTCATGAACATATAGGGCTAGTTGAAATCAACCAAAGCACCCATTTAGATGTTCCCGATGTCTATTTTACGGCTCATCAAAGCGACTCCAAGTATTCTATCTACCGTGGGCCTGCCAAACTAATCCAAATCTGAAAGGTTGGGATGTCGTTTATGAAGTGCCGCCACGTGCTAGACTATCTACCCCAAAGGAAGAGGATTATGAACCTCACATTAACCCATACACATATGAAGGAGAATTTTTCCAAGAGACACGTCTTTCCAAAATGTGTTTCAAGAACCGCTATACTTCACCCCAAGACATTGAAGTAGACAGCGATAGTGAATCCGACATCACTCCAGAGGAGGAACAAGAAGAGCGGGAACAAGAAGAGGTTACTGCTGTGGATGACTTGTCAATGCTTGACCGATTACGTCAAGGTGGCCCTCCACATGTTGATGCCACTGAACCCTATGAGCCCGTCATTGATTATAGTGATGATGATGATTATGCATTTATTGATGATACTGATCGAGATTATTAGTAGTGTCGTATTCAATTTTTTATGTCGTACTTGATGATGATACACTTAAGTGATATACATATTATTATTCATGTCGGTATTTTTTATGTTGTACTAATTTCGTTTACTCGTTGTCATGGCAGGTGTTGAAAGATGGAAGGGGGGCCGACTGAGGCCAAGGACAAACGTGCCCAAATTGAAGGTGTGCCACACCATCAAGGCAACTCCAGCTTATATCAGTTCGGGCGGAACTGGGTATGTGGCTAGCTTGAGCCCTTTAATTACTAATTTACTTTGTTTCTCTCTTTCAGGCATGCTACAATAAGACGGATAAGGTGCCGGAGGGGTACGACCTATATGCCATGGACCACACTGCCTCTTACAAGAAAGTCAAGGGGAAGGCGAGGAAAGGGGAGGACTTTAACCCTAGCCAGGGTCCCATTGATCCAGAGCAGGTGATGATATCTGGTGGCGGGAGGTCCCGTGGCTCCATAGCCATTGATCCAGAGATTGCTCCTGAGACCACGGTGAGTTTAATTTGAATGGACATTACTTACTAGTCTTAACATTTGAGTGTCATCATGCTAACGAAACATTGGAAATGATCTTTGGTGCAGCGTAACTCCAGACAAGCATCACACAATCCTTCTCAAGCTACTGGCACGAGCCAGCCCGCTCCTACACCTCCATGATCACGGTAAGTTTCTCTAGTTTTTTGCTTAACAAATGCATAAAGACCTAGACTTAGCTTTATTTCCTCCAATATGACCTAGAGTTAGCTTCTTTTCCTCCAAAATGACTTAATAAGCTTACTGACCTCCAAAACCAGCCATTTACCTAAGTTAGCTCTAAAACGATCTATACTTAGCTTTGTTTCCTCCAAAATGACCTAAGTTAGTTGTAATATGCTTAGTTAACTAGGTTTGCTCAATAATGACATGTATTTAGCTTACTTATGTAAAAACGGCATAATTAGCTTAGTTACCTCATAAACGATCCATTTTACCTAAGTTAGCTCTAAAATGACCCATTTTACCTTAGTTAGCTCATAAACGATCCATTTTACCCAAGTTAGCTTTTAAAATGACCCATTTTACCTAGATTATCTCCAAAATGATCCATTTTACCTATGTTAGCTCTAAAATGACCCATTTTACCTACGTTAGCTCCAAAATTACCCATTTTACCTACGTTAGCTCCAAAATGACCCATCTTACCTACGTTAGCTCTAAAATGATGCATTCTACCTAAGTTAGCTCATAAACGATCCATTTCACCTAATTTACCTCACAAACGATGGAGTGCTTCTTCTTCTAGTCTTCTTCTTCTAGTCACCTTTCCTAACTTTCTTATTTGCCATTTTGCAGATTTCATTCACTTCTCGGAAGCTAGCTTGCTATGGTGGAGTCCTTGTTTTTTATTTCATTCTCTTCTAGTATTCTTCTAGCTTGCTACGATGGAACTTGCTATCTTGATGAAAGTTTGCATTGTAATATGTATGTGCAACCTCCTAATGGTTGCAACTTATGTGTAATGCAACTTGCTATGTATGAATGGATGGAACTATCTATGTATGTACGATGAAACTTATGTGCTGGATATGTCATATGTTTGCTGTTAAATAGCCTTGTGAAATATATATATATATATATACATATATATATATATATATATATGTCATATATATTTGCGGTGAAAATTGTTGGATTTAAAAAAACAGAAAAAAGAGGCAATGCATTATCTTTGCCGTCCGCCGCTAATGGCAAAGGACCCTTTGCCGTCTGCCGCGGACGGCAAAGAAGACACGTGGCGGCCACCTGTGCTCCCTGGGAGCTGACCCATTTGGCAAGTTTGCCAACAGTGGCAGATGGCAAAGGACCACCACATTTGCCTACAGTGGCGGACGGCAAAGAATAGGTGGGCAGTGACATCCAACTGACGTTACCAGGTGGACGGCAAATGCCAGATAATTTTTGCCGTCAGCAGCTGATGGCAAAGGCTGCCGTTAGCTATCTAACGGACTAACACCGTATTTATTGCCGTCAGCTTTCTTTGCCGTCCGCTGCTTATGGCAAAGGACCCTTTGCCGTCAGCCTCCGAAAGCAGACGGCAAAGTAGCTCTTTGCCGATCCTTACTTTGCCGGAGCCTGTTGCCGTCCGTGGCGGACGGCAAAGGCCTTTGCTGTCCGTCGTTCCTGCCTTTGCCGTCCGCCATGGCAGACGGCAAAGTAGCTGATGCCAAACACACATATTCTCATTCACACACATATTCTTCTTGAAATGAACAACTTTTTACTCACCTATATATATCTCCAGAGAGAGACCGAGAGCACGCGGTTAATTAGATGATGTGGAGGAGGGTGGTTGGCTAAATAGCTAGCTAGATCTAGTTGTTGGGGAGGAGAGGTGAATCTAGCTAGCTAACTAATGGAGAGGGTTATGGTGGATGGGGGCATTAATGGGGGAGAGAAGAGAGGTGTAGGAGAAAGAGAGAGGACATTTATGGAGGAGGGTGCCATTAATGAGGATAGAAGAGAGGTAGGAGGAAGAGAGAAGAAGAGAAACAATGGTGGAGCTAGAGTGGAGAGGGGAGAGCGGAAAGGAGGGGGAGAGAGGGCAAAGTGGGGAGAGGGAGGGGAAGGGGGTGGAGAAGGTGGCACCAGCCAAGAATAGCAAGAGCGCTTTGCTTAAAAGCGCTGCTGCTATTGGACTTAGTAGTAGAGCTTTCTAGGAAAAGCGCTACTACTAAGGAGGGCCCACTAGCAGTAGTAGTGCACGAAAACAGAGTGTTGCTACTAAACTGTTAGTAGTAGCACTTTTTTCTGTACACCGTTACAACTACGAAAACAGTCGGTGGCCTCGTCTGGTCCCAAATAGTAGTAGCGCTTTTCTGGCTCACAGCGCTACTACTATGGAGTTACTAGTAGCTCTTTCCTGGAAAAGCGCTACTGCTAAATAGCAGCATTGTTTACTTCTTTCCAACACTATGAAAGTGCGTTATATCGACTAGAGGGGGGGTGAATGGGCGATTTTTATGAATTCCTCACTGAGGAATTTGCCGGTGAGGGAATTCCTTAGCGAAGAACTACTTGCAGCGGAATAAGTACTCAGAAGTAAGAATAACAGATTACAAGCATGGTCATCATGATGAAATGAAGACAAACACAGAGTACAGAAAGCGTAATCACAGGATAACACAAGATGAAGATAAACTGACTGAAGAAATTGAACTGAGGAAATTGAGAAAGTCTTCTACCAAAGTCTTCAAACACATATATGAACAACCACTCAACACAAGAATGAGGAAATGAAAGGGTTGAGGAAATAGAACCAGTAAGGTTGGTGAAGACAATGATTTGGTAGACCAGTTCCAACTGCTGTCTCAGTTGTACGTCTGGTTGGAGCGGCTGAGTATTTAAACTCGAGGACACACAGTCCGGACACCCGACGGCCGAGCACGTAGCTCGGGACACCAAGTCCTCACCGTATTATCCTTGAACTAAGGTCACATGGACCTCGTCCAATAACTCGTGGTAAGTCTTCAAAGCGACTTCCAAACCTTCACAGACTTGGTCACTTGGCGATCCACAATTCCTCTTGGATGCTCTAGACCATGACACCTAACCGTCTGGAAGAAGCACAGTCTTCAAAGGTAACAAGCGCCGGATCCACGGGATCAATCTCTTGGTGATGCTCAATCACTTTGGGTTTGTAGGGTTTGGTTTTTGGGTTTTTCCTCACTTTCGATGATTTTCACTCAAAGTCCTCGAGAGGATGGGTTGCTCTCAAATGACAAGTGTCAAGTTCTCTCGAGCAGCCAACCAGCTAGTGGTTGTAGGAGGCGGCTATTTATAGCCTAGGGAGCAGCCCGACATGATAAGACATAAATGCCCTTCAATGATATGACCGTTAGGTGGATAAGATATTTTGGGACAGCTGGCCAAGAAAGACAAAGAACGGTCGGAAATTTGACTATCAAATTCCTCGGGGCTATCATGTTCCTCACTGTAGGAAATCCAAGATGGCGAATTCCTAACTCCTCGGTCAGAACAAATTCCTCGGTGACTAGATGAACTTCGCCTCTACATCCTTTGAAGAAATTGACTGAACTGTATGAGATTTTCAAAGGCTTCACTCAAGGGATTGGTAGGTGTAGGATTTTGAGTTGAGCATCACATGGAAATTTTTCCTTAGTATTTCCTCGACCCCTTTAACAAAGACGGGCGTTTCCTATGACTCAAGAAAGAGAAAACGAAACTACGAAAACAGAAGTCTTCACGCTTCATGTTCCTCAAAAGAATACCAAGTCTTCAAGGTCACACCAATTTCTTCACTTTCAAAGTCTTCAGAAAGTCTTCAGAATATCAAAGTCTTCAGTCGAAGAACTTCATTTTTAGGGGTCGACTTTCTCTGTAAATATCAAACTCCTCATAGACTTATAGACCTGTACACTTACAAACGCATTAGATCCTTAACCTATAAGTCTTCAATAAACCAAAATCACTAAGGGCACTAGATGCACTTACAATCTCCCCTTTTGGTGATTGATGACAATATAGGTTAAGTTTTCAACGGGATAAACATATGAAGTGTAAATACCGATAATGAGGAAATTGATTGCAAGATATAGAAGAACTCCCCACGAAGATGTGCATAGTGAGGAATTTGCTTTTGAGGCAATGCACATTTGAAGAGTTGAATCATGGAGATCTCCCCCTATATCTTGTAATTCATACACGCATTTGACATATAGTATGAAGAATTTGGAATGCATGATGAAATATGGTGCTTGATGTAATTCAGCATGCGTGCGATAACATTAATGAGGAACAAGCATGCAAAATAACGTATCAAGAGTATCAGAGCTCAAATAGATTTGCAATGAAGATTTTCAAGGAGCTCAAGAGAATCAGAGCGTAGTGCAAGAGCATAATGCATCAAAAGTATCAAAGCACCATCGGGTTTAAGATTACAACTCGATCCAATAAAAGTTTCAGAAGAACGAGAGTTGTAACTTAATAAATTGTTGTATATGGGCAATAAAATAGACCCGCTTGAAGACTAACTCAAATTTCTCCCCTTTGTCATCGAATGACCAAAAGGATCGAAACCGAGGACTAACGCTCTGAAGAATTTCAAGTTGAAGAAGGAGCGCCCGGCGTTGTTGGGGTCGGTTGTTGTAGTGGGACCTGCCGCGGTGTCGCCCAAGTCTTCATTTTCATCGGTGTCGCGCGATGAAGAATAGGAGCTGGCCACCAAGGAAGGAACTTTGACCTTCTTGTATTTCTTCTGAGGAGGTGCATCAGTCAAATTCTTCCTTGAGTCCCATTGACGTCAGTTCTTCCAAGACCGTAGACATGTGAAAGAACAGCCCAGTGCGTTTGAAGGTTTCATGGAGGTAGTAGTGGTTTTTCTTCACTGCATTGTGTGTTGAGGTCATGTTGTGAAGAATTGAACCAAACTGACGCTTGACCCATTTATGATTGCGATCAACCTTCCGATGAAGGCTGAGGAGTAACTCACGACCAGTCATCACCCTGGGTGCAGTAGCTTGAGGACTTTGCTTGACTGAGGTATTTTCGGCAGAGTCATGGGTGGCAGAGTCATCATTGGTGGAGTAGGATGATGCTTTGCGAAACTGTCCATCCAATGGACAAATGCCTTCATCGCTCACAGCAGTAGCCTTGCCCTTGTCATCATCTGAGGTAAATGTCCGTTTGAGGACTTCAATCGGGGGCAAGTAGCTGCAGTGGTTCGTAGTATCAGCCTTTGTAATTGAGTGAAGACCTTGTCCTGATGAATCTCATTATCCAAGGCGCATAAGGCTTCAGCTCAAATGGTGACATAGCAATGTTTGCCAGAGTCCTCATGAAGAAATCATGGAAGTTGACGGGAACGTCGTGGATGATGTAGAAAAGCATATTCTTCATGATGCCAACGACTTCTTCATCATTCGAGTCATGGCCTTTGATAGGACTCATTGTCTTCGCTGAATCCGATAGACAGTCCGGCACATACAGATAATTCCTTGATGAGGAATTTGGTTCTTGGGGCCTGCCTTTGGCTTCAAAGGCTTCATCAAGACTTGCATATAGTGATTTGAAAGTTCTGGTTCATTGTAGATACAACGTGCACCATCAAGTGGAGGATCGAGTGGTAGAGCACGAAGCAATTCAGTTCTTTGGTGCCTTGTAGTGAGTATTTTCGGACATCCAGTCTAATACCCATGAGTTCACGTCTTCAGCGTCTCCGTGATGTGCAGCATTGCATAGAATCGAAGAATTAGTTCTTCATTCGATCCACAGATATCGGTGCAGAAATTCGTAAGTCTGCGTCGTGAAGAACATCGAGGACTGGCTCAAAGCCTGGCAGAGACTCCATGTCCACATGAGGAATATGAGCATGATCGAAGACTTTATCTTTGTTGAAGAGCACCGAGGAATAGAAGTTGGCTTGGCCGGCACCCGTAAACGCCTCTTCCTAATGCGAGCAGAATCATATGGATTATAGTCAGTGAAGAATACGTGCTCGGCAAAGAAATCATCAGCCTTGAACTTTTGTTTGCTTGAAAACGGATTCTTTTGCTTGGCCAGAGGGGTGTCAGTGAGTTGCATCACCACCTCAGGAATCGCAAGTTTAGGTTCTTCAGGATGAGGAATTTCCTGTTCCTCAACAGGTGCGATCGAGGATCAAGAAGCTGGGTTCATCAGCACTAGTGGCTGGAATTTCTTCATGCACAGAGCAAGTGGGTGGAGTTTCTTCGGAGTCCATTTGGACTGTTTGTGCAGGGGACTGAGGAATCTGTTGGAGCGGGGTGAAGAGAGGAGTATTGGGATGCAGACTTCACCAAAAGTCATCATTCATAACTGGTGTGGTGCACCCAATATCCACATCTTCATCTTCAATTTCCTCAACACCAGCCTCTTCAGCTGTGAACTGAGGCATAGGTGAGGAAATGACTAGGGTTGAAGGGATTGCGTCCACTTCAATTTCTTCATCAATCTGCTCTGACGAAGCAGCAGAATGATGTTCTTCATCAGATCCGATTGGGATCTCATAGTCTTCCAAAAGGAACAAGGTCCTTTGATGGCTTGGAGGAAATCGAACAACATCAATTGGATTTTCGAATAAGCTGGTCATTGGCTTCATTTTCTTCGCAGTCAAGAATTTGTCACAGCCGATGCCTTCCTTTTCTTCACCGCAGCTGCTCGCAGCCTTGGTTTTCTTCACATCAGAGGCAGATGGAAGAATTGGAGTTGGTGTTGGCGCAGGAGGAGCTGAGGAATCAGGATGAATTACTTCAGGCGCAACTGATGCAGTTGCCCTGATCTCTTCAGTTTCTTCACGCGCACCACTAGTGGATGCCCTGGCAATTTCTTCGGTAATGGAATGGGATCATCACCTGGAACTAGCATTTTCATCAGCCGCTGAACTTCATCGTGCCGGCATGTTCTTGATCAATTTGGTGAGGCTTCAGCCTGAGGAATTTCATGTTGCATTGGGGCAGCAACATTTGTGAATTTCTTCGTCAGGTTGACGAATCTGACCTTGGCTCCTTGCCAATCAGCATAGTAGGAATCGAAGTTTTTGCTGAGGTCTTGAATTTCAGTCTGGACCTGGAGAAGCTCCTCAGGTGTCATGTTGACAACATTTTTCTTCGTAAACTTCTCCTTTACGTATTGAGCCTTCTTGATTTCTCTTGTTTTTCAAACTTCCATTTCTCTTCAGCGATGAAATGGGTCAGCATATGACTTTGTCCAGGGGTCAGATGAAGGTCAGGCATAGGGGTATTGGGATCCTTGTGCCAGAGATCAATATAATCGAGGACTTTCTTCAGATCCAACAACAGTGGCACAAATGTATCTTTGGCTCTAGCGGCCCTTTCTTGGCGATCTCTGATGATTTCCGCAAGTTCATCATCCGAAGCTTCATCATCAGAAGTCACATGGAATGCAACCTGTTTCTTTGGACTTGGCCGAGGACCTCGTCCAGCTGTTGCTTTGGTCTTCAGCTGAGTCGGGCCGGATGATGAAATTGGTGTCATTGAGGAATTTGCTGAAACACCAGAGGCAATTGAGAAACCAGCAGTCCTTTGACATGTAGCCGATGCACAGTGAGCCGAGGACTTTGACGGAGCTGTTGAGGACTTTGGTGGAGCTGTAGCATGTGAGGAATTTGCCGTGAGGGCGCTGGCCGAGGAACTTGGCTTATGAGCAGACTTCTTTGGCATGGATTTCCTCGGTTTGACCGAGGCCTCGAGTAGCAAAGGGCGTAATCCTCATTGAATTTCTTCACCGCCTCCTTGGCTTGTCTTGCCAATTTAGCTTGGCGCTTAGCCCATTCTTCAGGAAAGTCCTCACCACGTTTGATGCTTGTGGGATCAGCTACTTGGCAGTGCCAATGGAGCTCTTGGGCATGGAGGATTGAGAGCGAATTTCTTCATGTACTTTGGAGTCACATATCTGTATTCCCTCCATTCCCTTGCCCATCTCCGTTCAATCTTCTGAATACGCACCTTGCGCTGATTTTTGTTTTCTTCATCAGGTGTGAAATAGTCAGCATAGATTTCCTCAAGGATCTCAAACGCAGTCATAACCTCAGGTTTCTTTCCTCCTTTCTGTTGCTTCTTTTCGTCTGCCATATTCTTCAGTTGAGGAAATTGAGCAATTGAGTTCTCTGAAGAAGTATGCAGTTTTTCTTCGAGGAACGCTGCAAATGAGTTAAGTTGATGAGAACCTAGTGATTCAGCAGCGGACATGTGTACTTGTGAATAGAGTATAGTAGCGAGGAATTTGGAGAGGTCATATGCGTTCTCAGAAAGTTTTCCAAAAGGAACAAGTTTTGAGGATTTTGACCAGATGAGCCTTGAAGAATTTCACTAAGCGTTCTTTGTCTTAGGTTCCAGAGTTGTACAGATCGAGGATCCACACAATTGAGGAATCTTGAAGAAAATCATTGCTTAGAGAAACGAATCAAGAGCATATTTTGTTTGAGGTGTTCATATGTGTGAAGATTTGAAGAATAAACACCTTTGAAGATTTTCAGGAAGGTTTGAGAATCAAAGCGAGTAATAAAAGTAACTTTTAATTACTCCGAAGTGAAGAACACGACGAACTAATAAGAACAGTTGGGGAGTTCGATTGGCCAGATCTTCCACGCCCTAACTTGGCGGAGGAAGACAGCTACGGCGGCGCGGAGTGAGGATTTCATGATCGGGCGCTGAGTATCGTCGGGCGACGGGTCGAGGCAGTGAAGCTCTTCCTCACCGGGGACGTTGGTGTTGGGGGGGCGCTTGGGTTTGTGGAGCTCGAGCGGGAGATAGTGGTCGAGCGGAGTAAAAGAAGTGAGGATGGAGAGAGGGGTATTTATAGAGGCAGTGAAAACTGGTCGCCCGAAGATTTAGGACGAACGTGCCCCTGACCATTCTCCTTCTCACGACATGTGTCACCCACGTACTGTGTAGTGGAGATCGTGTATGATCGTGGGTGAGTAAAATAATGCATCGTGGGATGCGGAACGGTTTGAGCGGCAAAACCGAAAATTTGGATAAGATCAGTTTTAAAGTTTCGTTTGCAATTTCTTCAGCTGACAAGGACACAGTGAAGATTTTGAACGAAGTTTCAAATAGAACGCACATGAAGAATTTGTGAATAGATTGGGTTGAGTATAGCATAGAGGGGAAGGGTCCGATCACATTCACTTAGCGAAAAAGCGACTTGAAGAAATAGCCATAAGTGAATGCTGTAGAGGACATAAACCCATATATATAAATATAGCCAATGAAGAAAGACGACAGAAACAGTGAAGATTTTGAAAAGTTGAAGAGTTTGAAAAACTGAAGAATTTCAAAACTGAGGAAAAACTCAAATTGAAGATTTTCAACTTTGGTGGTGGAGTGACCCACCGTATAAGAATGATGATTTCAGACACAGCATTACAATTGTCGAGGGTTCTCGAGAATCAGATTCTTCATTAATTTCTTCACACTTAGAGTGTTATTCTTCATTGATTGAAGAAAACGTTTCTTCATGTGTTGCACATCTAAGTCATCAATTTTGCATAAGTGTCGGATGTGTGTCCTTTTCAAAGAACGCTCAAGATTCTAAGATATTTAGCTCACACCGCAACTTGCTAAATCTCTTCTCATCCAAGGGCTTAGTGAAGATATCGGCTAGCTGTTCTTCAGTCTTCACGCGTGCTCGATGGAGATGTCGCCCTTCAACACATGATCACGAAGAAAATGATGACGAATTTGAATGTGCTTTGTCTTCGAGTGCTGAACTGGGTTGTGAGCAATCTTGATGGCACTCTCATTGTCACAGTAGAGAGGCACATTCTTCACGTTGATGCCGTAGTCCTTGAGAGTCTGCTTCATCCACAGCAATGTATTCAGCTTCCGCAGTAGACAGTGATACGCAATTCTGTTTCTTCGAGGACCAACAGACCAAAGATCGTCCGAGGAAATGACAAGTACCAGAAGTTGACTTGCGGCCCACACGATCACCAGCGTAGTCAGAGTCAGAATATCCAATGAGATCAAAAGCAGAGCCCTTGGGGTACCATAATCCTAGTGTTGGTGTGTGAGCTAGATATCGAAGAATATGCTTCACAGCCTTATGGTGTGATTCCTTCGGTGTATCTTGAAATCGGGCACACATGCAAACACTAAGCATTATATCTGGCCTAGATGCACATAAGTACAATAAAGAACCAATCATGGAGCGGTATACCTTGTGATCAAAGTCAATACCATTTTCATCAGTGCATAGATGGCCATTTGTGGGCATAGGAATTTTGACGCCTTTGCAATCTTGCATGCCGAATTTCTTCAGGACATCTTTGAGGTATTTCTCACGAGATATGAATATGCCATCGTGTTGTTGATTTAATTTTAAGACCTAAGAAGAATTTCAACTCTCCCATCATAGACATTTGATATTCTTCACTCATCATATAGGCAAATTCATCACTATAACGTTGGTCAGTACAGCCAAAGATAATATCATCAACATATATTTGGCACACAAATAGTTCACCATCATAAGATTTAGTAAAGATAGTAGGGTCGAGTGAACCGGGTGTGAAGCCATTCTTCATGAAGAATTCCTTCAACGTATCATACCACGCCCGAGGGGCTTGCGTGAGGCCATAGAGGGCCTTGTTGAGTCTGAAGACTTTGTCGGGATTCTTTGGATCTTCAAAACCTGGGGGTTGAGCAACATATACTTCTTCCTCAAGCTTACCATTGAGGAATGCACTTTTCACGTCAATTTGATATAAAGTGATATTGTGATGGTTAGCATAGGCAAGTAATATCTTGAATAGACTCAAGTCTAGCAACAGGTGCAAAAGTTTCATCGAAATCAATTCCTTCAACCTGTGTGTAGCCTTGAGCTACTAGTCGTGCCTTATTCCTCACCACAAGGCCATTTTCATCTTACTTGTTGCGGTAGATCCACTTTGTGCCAATGATATTATGCTTGCGAGGATCTGGACGTTTGACTAGTTCCCAGACATTGTTGAGCTCGAACTGATGTAATTCTTCTTGCATAGCCTGAATCCACTGCTCCAGAAATGCTTCATCTACCTTAGTGGGCTCTGTGATAGAGACAAAAGCATAGTGCCCACAAAAGTTAGATAAATGTGAAGCTTTTGAGCGTGTGAGAGGACCTGGCGCTTTAATGTCATCGATGATCTTCTCCACTTGCACTTCTTTTGCAACGCGAGGATGAGCTGGTTGTCGCCGAGGAATTTGATCATTTTCCTCGGCACCATTGTCTTCAAAGATTATCTTCAGTGCATCAGCTCGACGTTCTTCAAGACAGTGAATGAATTCTTCAAGAGTTTCTTCAGTAGGAATGACATCCTCAGTTGCCTTGAACTTGATTGAATCCTCAGGTGCTGGTTCATCTAACACAGAAGGTAGGTGCTCTCTTTGCGAGCCATTAGTTTCATCGAACCGCACATCTACAGTGTCAACAATCTTGTGAAGAGCGATGTTGAAGACTCAGAGGTGTGCAAGTCCTTTCCGTAACCAAGCATAAAACCTTCATGTGCTTTCGATTGCAAATTTAGAATTGTGATGAGGATCTCTAATCCAGCATTTAGCAATCAAGACTTTGAAATAACTTACATTGGGTTTCTTGTCGTTGAGGAGTTCATAGGCAGTCTTCATGAAGAATGTGTGAAGATATACTCAGTTGATGAAGTGGCACGCCGTATCAATTGCATCAAACCAAAACGACTAGGCGTTTTGTATTCATCAAGCATAGTGCGAGCCATCTCAACAAGAGTTCTGTTCTTGCGCTCCACGACGCCATTTTGCTGAGGAGTAGAAGGAGCAGATAACTCATGAGTAATACCAAGTTCATCAAGATAGTCATCAAGACCGGAATTCTTGAACTCAGTTCCATTGTCACTCCTGATGTGCTTGATCTTCACACCAAAGTTTGTTGAAGCCCTCGAGGAAAATCGTTTGAAGATTTCCTGCACTTGATTTTTGTAAGTAACAATGTGTACCCATGTGTAACGAGAGTAATCATCAACAATAACAAAGCCATATAGAGATGCATCATTAACGACAATTTGAGTAATGATTGGGACCAAAGAGGTCCATGTGAAGCAATTCAAGGACGAGTAGTGGTCATGATAGTCTTCGCTGGATACTTGGCCTTGGTCATTTTTCCAGCTTCACTGGCTCCTCATAAGTGATCCTTGAGGAATTTGACATTCTCAATGCCAATGACATGCTTCTTCTTTGCAAGCGTGTGCAAATTCCTCATGCCTGCCTGACCAAGTCGTCGATGCCATAGCCAGCCTATACGAAGCTTTTTGCAAGTAGACACACGGCTGGTTGTGGTCCCAGAGAGAAATCAACAATATACAAGTCTCCTCTCCTAAAGCCTTCGAAGACTTTGGAATTGTCAGCTTCCATAATCACAACACAATGATACTTGCCAAATATAACAACCATATCAAGATCACAAAGCATTGAGACTGACATGAGGTTGTATCCTAAGGACTCAACAAGCATGACTTTGTCCATGTGTTTATCCTTAGAGATCGCAACCTTACCAAGACCCAATACCTGACTTTTGCCTTTGTCAGCAAAGATGATATGCTTCAGATGTGACGGTGATAAGGGAGCATCCATCAATAGATTCTTGTCACCAGTCATGTGATTTGTACAACCACTATCGAGAACCCACTCAGTGGCTTTGGGTTGATCATCCTGCAGATGAATTAGTACAACTTACGATCTCATATACTTCATCAGTGAAGAATATGATATCAAGTTCATCAGATGAATTTAATCGACCAAGATTAGCAGATAAGCAAGATGAGGACGTGTGAAATGAAAGTTCATTTCATCATGATTAGCTCAAGGCCCTTTCGTGCATTTTCGCTGGTCCCCATCAAATTCTTCAAACATTAAGGCACGCCCGGAGACCTAACCCTGTAGAGAAGAGATTAGTTCTTTTCTTCACCACCCACATCTGAAGGGGTGGCAAAGAGTTCATCACTCATGCGAGCACCATACGAGAATGGTGGCATAGAAGCCAAACCATTTCGCTTTCACATAAGAGGGGTTAGGGTAAGCATATGAATAAGCAGAGAAATTCTTCGAGGACTTATGAACATATTGGTTTGAAGAATAATGCACATATTCATAGCCCTTAGCTCTACCTGCGAAACAGAGTTGTTAGCATGATGATAATCATATGAGGACTTTGATCCTTTTGAGGAATTTGATCCACGTGAGGAATTTGGTCCGTATGAGGACTTGGATCCATATGAAGAATTTGGTCCATATGAAGAATTTGATCTGGGGTTCCTATTCTTCACAGGTGGTGTCATGCGGACATTCACCTGAAGACTTTCAAGGCACTTCTTGGGAACCCAGATTTTCTTCATAGGGGAACCGTTCCTACAGTTAGTGCCAACATATCTAGCGAATACTTCACCATTCTAATTTTTGAACAGTTTATAGTTGGAGTCAAATGACTCATCAGAAGAATGAAGAGATTCGCATGTAAAGCCAGATAAGTTAGATGGATCAACTGGAGGTCCCTTTGCAGCAACCCATGAGGTTTTGGGATACTGCCAAAGCTTCCAATATGTTCCATCAGCATTGAGTTTTCTCTCAAAGGCAATACCCTCTTTCCTAGGGTTCTGTTGAGGATCTGCTTTTTAAGCACATCACAAAGAGTCTGATGCCCTTTGAGGCTTTTGTACATGCCTATCATATACAATTCCTTCAGCCCTGCATCGTCAGTGATACTAGCAATGTCCTCAAATGAGGAATTAGTGATAGCAGAGATAGGTGAAGAATTTGTAATAGTTGAAGCATTTGAACATTCAGGTGAAGAATTAGCAGATTCACGTTCAATGCACTTTAAGCATGGAGGAACAAATTCTTTCTGAGAAGCGCTGATTTGTTGAGCAAGTAATGAATCGCGCTCCTTCTGAAGATCTTCATAACTCACTCTTAGCTTCTCAAGGTCTTGCTTTCTTTGAAGAAATTCATAAGAAAGTTTCTCATGATCAGATAAGAGAGTGTTATGATGACCTTGAAGGTTGTCAAACCTAGACTGAAGTCTCTGAAGATTTTCAGTCAAGGATTTAGTAAGATCCATTTCTTCACCTAACATATCATCACTCTTATCTAGCATGTTTTGAACCTTTTCCAAAGCCCTTTGTTGTTTTACTTCAATTTCAGCAAGTTTTGAGTAACTGGGCTTTAGATCTTCATCAGATTCATTTTCACTAGATTCAGAGGAGGTATAGTTGAGTACCTTGGCACCCTTTGCCATGAAGCAATAGGTGGGAGTGTAGTCATCACTATCTTGATCAAGATTGTTGGTGAGGTCATTTTCTTGAGTTGAAGATGGACTTGTTGACGAAAGCAAGAGCGAGAGCTAGACTCGCCACACCGGACTCAGATTCTTCCGATGCCTCCTCTTCCTCATGTTCCTCAGATTCAGCTTCAGAGTCCATTTCCTTGCCAATGAATGCCCGAGCCTTTTTGGAGCTGCTCTTCTTGTGAGAAGAAGGCTTTGAGGATTTTGATGATGAAGATTTCGATGATTTCTTCTTCTTTTTAAAGTCATCAGAACTGTAATCCTTGTGTTTCTTCTTCTTTAATTCCTTTTCCCACTGAGGACAATCTTGGATGTAGTGACCAGGTTTCTTGCATTTGTGACAAAGTCTTCTCTTATAGTCACTGGATGAGGAATCATCGCTCCTTGAGGATTTTCCAAATCGACCACGCCTTGAGAACTTCGGAATTTCTTCACAAGCGGTGCTAGCTCCTGGCCTAATTCTTCAGGATCTCCAAGGCTACTACCAGAGTCTTCACACTTAGATTCGCATACAGCCTTGGCCTTCGTGGCACGTGTTTTTCCATAGCTAGAACCATAGAGATCTCTCTTTCAAAGAAGCTGGAACTCATGAGTATTTAGCCTCTCGAGGATATCAACAGGATCAAGTGACTTGTAGTCAAGACGCTCTTGTATCATCGGTGCGGAGTATCAAATGAGGAATCAAGCGATCTTAATAATTTCTTCACCACCTCATGGTCGGTGATGTCAGTGGCGCCAAGTGCTTGAATCTCATTTGAGATGTCAGTGAGGCGATCGAAGGTTTGTTGAACATTTTCGTTGTTGAGTCTTTTGAAGCGGTTGAAGAGATTCCGAAGAAAATCAACTCGAGAGTCACGCTGAGTTGAGACTCCTTCATTCACTTTGGACAGCCTGTCCCAGATGAGCTTGGCAGTTTCCAAAGCACTCACTCTTCCATATTGACCTTTGCTCAGATGGCCGCATATGATATTCTTCGCTTGAGAATCGAGTTGCTTGAATCTCTTCACGTCAGCAGCATTCAGAGAAGGTGTGACTGAGGGAACACCATTTTCCACAACATACCAGAGATCGTTATCAATTGCCTCAAGATGCATTCGCATCTTGTTCTTCCAGTAGGGGTAGTCCGTCCCATCAAAGGTAGGACACCCTGATGAGACCTTGATCATACCTGCGGTCGACATAACTAAAACTCCAGGTGGTTAAACCAAAATCACACAGAACAAGGGAGTACCTTGCTCTGATACCAATTCAAGGTGCGTTATATCGACTAGAGGGGGATGAATAGGCGATTTTTATGGATTCTTCATTGAGGAATTTGCCGGGGAGGAAATTCCTTAGCGAAGAACTACTTGCAGCGGAATAAGTACTCAGAAGTAAGCATAACAGATTACAAGCATGGTCATCATGATGAAATGAAGACAAACACAGAGTACAGAAAGCGTAATCACAGGATAACACAAGATGATGACAAACTGACTGAAGAAATTGAACTGAGGAAATTGAGAAAGTCTTTAGTCAAGGTCTTCAAACACAGATATGAACAAACACTCAACACAATAATGAGGAAATGAAAGGGTTGAGGAAATAGAACCAGTAAGGTTGGTGAAGACAATGATTTGGTAGACCAGTTCCAACTGCTGTCTCGGTTATGCGTCTGTTGGAGCGGTGAGTATTTAAACTCGAGGACACAGTCCGGACACCCGATCGGCCGAAAGCACGCAGCTCAGGACACCAAGTCCTCACCGTATTCTCCTTGAACTAAGGTCACATGCACCTCGTCCAATCACTCGTGGTAAGTCTTCAGCGACTTCCAAACCTTCACAGACTTGGTCACTCGGCGATCCACAATTCCTCTTGGATGCTTCTAGACCATGACGCCTAACCGTCTGGAAGAAGCAGATCTTCAAAGGTAACAAGCGTCGGATCCACGCGGGATCAATCTCTTCGGTGATGCTCAATCACTTTGGGTTTGTAGGGGTTTGGTTTTGGGTTTTTCCTCACTCGATGATTTTCACTCAAAGTCCTCGAGGATGGGTTGCTCTCAAATGACAAGTGTCAAGTTCTCTCGAGCAGCCAACCAGCTAGTGGTTGTAGGGGGCGGCTATTTATAGCCTAGGGAGCAGCCCGACATGATAAGACATAAATGCCCTTCAATGATATGACCGTTAGGTGGATAAGATATTTTGGGACAGTCATGCCAAGAAGACAAAGAACGGTCGGAAATTTGACTATCAAATTCCTCGTGGCTATGTTCCTCACTTGTGTAGGCAATCCGCGACCGGTGAATTCCTAACTCCTCGGTCAGAACAAATTCTCACGACCGTAAGAACTTTGTCTCTCACATCAAGAAATTGACTGAAAGTATGAGATTTCAAAAGGCTTCACTCAAGGGATTGGTAGGTGTAGGATTTTGAGTTGAGCATCACATGGAAATGTTTCCTTAGTATTCCCTCGACCCCTTTAACAAGACGGTGTTTCCTATGACTCAAGAAAGAGAAAACGAAACTACGAAAACAAAAGTCTTCACGCTTCATGTTCCTCAAATGAATACCAAGTCTTCAAGGTCACACCAATTTCTTCACTTTCAAAGTCTTTAGAAAGTCTTCGAATATCAAAGTCTTGATCGAAGAACTTCATTTTTAGGGGTCGACTTTCTCTCAGAATATCAAACTCCTCATAGACTTATAGACCTGTGTACACTTACAAACGCATTAGATCCTTAACCTATAAGTCTTCAATCCACCAAAATCACTAAGGGGCACTAGATGCACTTACACACTACTACTATGCTACTGTGTATAAGCGTTTTCCAAGTAGTGCATGTTTATATCAACAGGTTGTAGTACCCCTTTCTGTAGTCGTGTACGCCGTGGAGATGGTGCACCTGCAGCATGCGGCAGAGAAGATCCCGTCACAGAATCTGAAACAGCAGCAGCAGCGGGATCCACCCGAGTCAGATCTTCTGTGGCAGAAGGTGAGGACGCAGGTGTTGCAGCGGCCACAGAAGACCCCGTCCCGCGGGCCTCATCATTGGCGCATGATTTCTTAGGCCGACCATCAATACGAGGCCCTGCGCTTGTCCAGCGACGCAGGTCACGTCGTTTGTAGTAGACCAGCTGGGCCGAAAACCGAGTGCTAGAGGACCAGAGGCGGGACGCCAACTGTCGGCTCTTGATTGGCGTGGATCAGAGGAGGCACTCCCCCGAGTCGCTGTTCGCTGTGTGTCAGGCTAGGAGCCACCGCTCGAAGCCATGCGCCCAACCGCGCTTGACGAGGCTACTGGCACGGATCCACTTGGCCCCTCTCACGCATCTGCGCGCCCGGATCCCGGAGACGATGCGCCTGGCACAACTGGCAGCAGGGATCCCGAGGGGGATTTATGCCCTACGCCGGAGCACATGAAATATGGCTCTGTAGGGCGTATTTCTTCACCATTTTGGCTTCTGTTTTTTCTATGCATTCTCCCACATCATCACAAGGCTCACGCATAGTATTAAGAGGGTCAGTCTACTTTGATCATCACACTTATTTCCCCCTTGATCAAAACCAGTGAGATGAGAAGGCAGAAGAAGGATTTCTTTGCGAAGGAGTGCGCCGGTATTGGGGTGAAGGTCAGTGAAGGGAAACTTGGTCTCGTCAAAAACAACATCATGAGAGATATAGACGTGACCAGTGGATACATCGAGACATTTACGCCCTTGTGTTCAGTACTATACCAAAGAAAAATAATTGTTTTGAGTGAAACATGAGCTTGCGATTGTTATATGGGTGATGATTGGGCCAACAAGCGCAACCAAAAACACGAAGAGACTGTTAGTCTTGTTTGGTGTGAAGAAGTCATTCTATGGGAGTTTCGTTGTTTGTGACATGACTAGGAAGCATGTTGATAATGTGCACGACAGCAAGAAAAGCTTCGTCCCTAAACTTAAGGGGCATAGAATCACCGGCTATGAGAGCTAGACCAACTTCAATGATGTGGCTATGCTTTCTTTCAACAGAGCCGTTTTGTTGGTGAGCATGAGGGCATGACACTTGATGGGATATGCCAAGAGTCTAAATGAAGGAATTTCACTTTTTTTATTCCCCTCCCCAGTCAGACTGTAT
This sequence comes from Aegilops bicornis, assembly GCA_021605145.1. Classification (NCBI taxonomy): domain Eukaryota; kingdom Viridiplantae; phylum Streptophyta; class Magnoliopsida; order Poales; family Poaceae; genus Aegilops; species Aegilops bicornis. The sequence continues at coordinate 157,553,882 of CM038670.1, read as the reverse complement.
AGCAATGATCTTGCTATCGAGTTTTCTTTCAAAGAGTGCTTGGAAGTTTCGAAACACTTGTAAACGTCGGATTGTTTCTTGAGAAGATAGATCCATGAGAACTTGCTATAGTCATCAATGAAGCTTACGTAATATGTGTGTCTACCAACCGAACTAGGAGCAAGGCCCCAAACATCCAAAATCATTAATTGCAAGGGTTGAGTAGAAACACTAGTAGAAACTAGATAAGGCAATTGATGACTCTTTGCTCTTTGGCAAGAATCACAAATGGTTTCAATATTATGCTCTCCAACAAACGAGAGCTTATTCTTCCTAAGAAAACATTCACTAAAGAAAAAGAAGCATGTCCTAAACGACCGTGCCATCGTGTGGAGGAAAGCTTGACAACACCATGGGCTTGTTTATTAAATCTTCTAAGCTGCGGAAGCAATGGGTAGAGCCCTAAAACACATCTACCTCGATATAGGATTTTCTTCGTGGCCTGATCCTTAATCAAGAAGAAAAAAGGATGAAACTCAATGAAGACATGGTTGTCAATGGAAATTCTATGAACAGAAAGAAGATTTTTGTTGGCACTACGAACATACAAAATTTCCTAAGGTGGATTTTACGATGAGGGTATGTATAACTGAGTGACCAATGTGACGGATCCTCATACCTGCACCACTTGCGGTGTGGATTTGGTCTTTGTTGTGGTACTTCTCACGGAGGGTCACCTTCTCAAGTTCGCCATTAAGATGATTGATGGCACCACTGTCAATGTACCAGTTTGTGTCGTCGCCGTAAGAACCGTCGGCGGCGGCCCTGACCTTCTCCTCATCTTCATAAGAGGCCTCATCATCATCAAAATGGTACGAACAGTCTTTGGCCGAGTGCCCGAGCTTGCCACGGATCTGGCAACGCACAACATCTGGGCAAGACTTGCTGTTCCCACCGCGGTGACCTCGAGTGTTGGTGGAGGGGGGCCCGCTACGGGAGGTGGATCCATGGGTGTTCCCGCCGCTGCCACCAGACTTGCCTTTGGATCAAGGAGGGCCACCGTCGCGAGAGGATTAGCCGCCCCGACCGCGGCTCGCGGTGTTGGCAGATGACTTGAAGCCACCCGAACCCTGGAACATGGCCACCCATTGATCGAAGTTGCTGAGCATCATGTACAGTTCGTCGAGGTAGATCGGGGTGATGCGGACGTCGAGAGCAGAGACCAAGGGTTGGTACTCCATGTCGAGGCCATGGAGGATGTATGAGATGAGTTCGTCGTCCTGCGGAGGCTTACCGGCGGTCGCAAACTCATCGGCGAGGCCGTACATGTGGGCAAAGAAGGTGGCCATGGATTGGGTGCCTTTCTGCGCGGTTACTAGTGCCGTGCAAATATTATTGACACGACTCAGAGATTGGGAGCAGAACATACCCGCGAGCGTTGTCCAGAGTGCGCTCGCCGTGGTGATCGCGGTCACCAGCACGAGGACCTCCTTGTTGAGATTGTTCAGCAGATAGCCCAACACTTACTAGTCCTCCCGGACCCAAAGAGGGTGGAGAGGGTTGGGCTCAAAGGATTCCTTCCCATCCTTATCTTTGGTGGTGAGGAACTTGGCCTGCTCCGGTGTAGTGCCATCGGCGTAGCCGAAGACCCCCGCACCCCTGAGCTGTGGCGTGATCTACGCGCGCCAGAGGACATAGTTGGTGCGGGTTAGCTTCTCCATGACTTGGCTGCTTAGATTAGTCTGGGAGGCGCTGGAGGAAGACATGGCTAGAGATTGGAACGCTAGATGGTTTCGGAGAGGATGGCTCTGACTACCATGTGTGACTTGCGGAAATGTCTTAACCTCGGTACAAGGGGACATGCTACATGTTATAGGCAGGGGCGCCGATCCCTGAAGCGCATACAGTTGAGATATTACAAGAGATTACATCCTTGGAGAAGAAGGGATAGAGATAGTTACAATGGATAGATGTTTAAGTAAACTATCTAGCCTATCCCTCTATGTAGAACTCCTGGTGCTGCTCATGTGACACACGGCTGCAACATTATGTGTTTGACAACATGGAATTTATACCTTCTAAACCCTACCGCCAAAGACTATGACAATAGGGTATTTTCAACATCAAACGACCGTGATGACACAATCTACTCCTGCCGCCATAGCCTTCAACGCTAGGCTGTGTTACCCTACCACCAAGAACGATGACGGTACAAAAAAAGGGTTAGATCAAGAAATATTTTTAAACCGGGGTTAAATCGGACGATGGCGGTAGAAAAAAAGGTCAGACCAAGAAATATTTTTAAACCAGGATTAAATCGTGCTAAAGTCTTCAAAAAGGGTCAAAACAACAAATTTGGTTGCCATATGTAGCTCTGTTCTAAGTAAGTCGCCAGCACATAAAATGTGCCAATGTAAATAACCCCTTGTCAGTTTTATCCCCCACCATTATTTTTCACAGATGACACGTAAACGGTCAGGGCCAACGTATGAACCAGATTGTGAACACCATCTAGGAGCCACAAAACGCGTGGGTTAGATCCATCCAGCGGCATCTGCTAGGGCAAGCGCACGAGAAGCATGTGCACGATTTCACTTCTACTCCCTCTGTCCTATAATGTCGGACGTTTTTTGACACTACATTAGTGTCAAAAAATGTTTTACATTATGGGACGGAGGGAGTATCTCTAAGTGAGATATGCGGTACATTATGGGACTCTATCTCTTCTGTGATAATGAGTTATGTACTGTAAGCGTGCCTAGAGAGAATACATCCACGCCATCAAGAAGAAGGAAGGATTGCAGCAATTCTTTGATCCTAACGAAATATCTCCGGAGGAATCCAATGGACAACAAAGATTACTTTGGACCAGCCTGTGAATTTGCAGCAATCGTGATGCCTAACTGCGGAAAGACGTTCTAAGTTAATTATGTCAAAGCCTAAATGTAAAGTCAGCAACACTTCCAAATGCCACTTCTTCCCGCCCCATCGGTCTTCAGGATGATATTGTCACATGTTTTCAGTTTTCAGTAAGTGAAAGCTTTGTAGTCTGGCCTACATTCAAAGCTTCTACCACAGACCTTAATTTGAGAAGGCTTGATAGTCTTATGAAATATGAGGGCGGGGGTTTCAGTTTAGGTAGAATAAGAATCCCATTCATGTCTTCATGCTAACATAAGAGTTGATCATATACGCATAAAGCTTTTTATAAGAAAATTCCTAATGTAAATGATGAATTTGGGATGTCATGCTCCCACAAGTTAGTTTCCCAAGTGCTCCCTGCGGATGTGATAAATTCAATCCAATATGCTCTTGTCCTATTGCTCAAATCTGGTCGCGTAAATTCAGCAACCTCTACGACAAGATACTCTAGTTATTTACTCTATATAAATCCCTATTTGGCCGAAAACTGAAGGACATGTTTTATCTACCATCAAACATCTATATACATTGTATCTGCTTAATACTTAATTTTATCTCTATTGCTCCTCTTAGTAATTGGGAAGGAGGGAGGATGACATCGCTGCCAGTTGGGGTCAGCCGCGGGTGACATTGGGTGTAATGACTTGCGGCGTGCAAGAGAATGAAGTGACGGGTGGCGGGCGTCGGAGTTAAGAGGAGGTTGGGGGAGGAGCAAAATATAACAATGGGAGCCCAGAGGCTGCTGGCATTGGGGGTTTAGGCTGGTGGGAGGCCCGACGGTGTACAGTTGCAGAGCAAAATTTCCCTCCGCTCTCTATATCTGATGATAATGGTTGTGGGTAATATTCTCAGAGCACGTGGGAGTACTTATGGGGGCCGCCCTATTTCGGGTGCTTGGTAGGGCCGTGCTGGTGTAGTTTTTTGCCTCCAGCCCCAAAACTGATTTGGAGGCCTGAGTAGGGGCCTTGCTGCAGAAGTTCGTATGTGCTACCAAACAGATTCACACATCTTACTGCTTGGTTTTCCTCAGATATTTCCTTGATAGAAACTAAAACAATTTACAACTTTTGGAATATCCCAACCACATTCATGAATTTTTATTGATTTCTCTCTATACCCTTAAGTATGTTAATTCAAGATAATATTAAACATGGAATTTGTGGATATTTTGAATAACCGAGCAAAATCTCGGGCTATGTTGATCTGTAATCTTTCCAATTTGAGGGAGAAAATCCAATGGAATTCTCCATTTTACTTGGTTTCTTGAATTTTGTTAATACACTAAACTTTGAGAATATTTTATTATTTTTATATTTGTAAATGTTTCAAAAATTATAATACTTAAAAATATTGTAACTTTAATTTGAGAACAATGCCAATTTGAATCTGTATAAAAAATAAACTGTTTTCAATAGAAATTTTTACGAATAAATGTTGTGATAGTGCAATCACTTTATTTATTTTTGCATGAGCGGTATATCCTTATGTAATGGTTATTATTATGGTCATGGTTGCTGGACCGTGATGGGTTGGATGAGATTCATCATGTAATCAAGTTAGTTTTGTTAGGGTTTGATCCCTAGTATCCACTATGTTCTAAGATTGATGTTGCTATGAGCTTGCTGTGCTTAATGCTTGTTACTAGGGCCCGAGTGCCATGATTTCAGATCTGAACCTATTATGTTTTCATGAATATATTTGTGTTCTTGGTCCTATCTTGCAAGTTATAGTCACCTACTACGTGTCATGATCCGGCAACCCCGGAGTGACAATAGTCGGGACACTTCCCAGTGATGACCGTAGTTTGAGGAGTTCATGTATTCACTAAGTGCTAATGCTTTGGTCCGGTTCTCTATTAAAAGGAGCTTTAATATCTCTTAGTTTCCATTAGGACCACACTGCCATGGGAGGGTAGGACAAAAGATGTGACGCCCCCGATTCAATCGCACACTAATCATGCACCCAAACGTGTACGATCTAGATCAGGGACTCACGGGAAGATATCACAACACAACTCTAAAAGTAAAATAAGCCATACAAGCATCATATTACAAGCCAAGGGCCTCGAGGGCTCGAATACAAGTGCTCGAACATAAATGAGTCAGCGGAAGCAACAATATCTAAGTACAGACATAAGTTAAACAAGTTGCCATAAGATGGCTAGCACAAACTGGGATACAGATCGAAAGAGGCACAGGCCTCCTGCCTGGGATCCTCCTAAACTACTCCTGGTCGTCGTCAGCGGCCTGCACGTAGTAGTAGGCACCTCCGGTGTAGTAGGAGTCGTCGACAGTGGCGTCTGGCTCCTGGGCTCCAGCATCTGGTTATGACAACCAGGAAGAAAGGAAAGGGGGAAAAGGGGGAGAAAAGCAACCATGAGTACTCATCCAAAGTACTCGAAAGCAAGGATCTACAATACATATGCATGTGTATATGTGTAAGGAGGCAATATCGATGGACTGAACTGCAGAATGCCAGGATAAGAGGGGGATAGCTAGTCCTATCAAAGACTACGCTTCTGGCAGCCTCCGTCTTGCAGCATGTAGAAGAGAGTAGATTGAATTCCTCCAAGTAGCATCGCAAAGCATAATCCTACCCGATGATCCTCTCCTCGTCGACCTATGAGAGAGCGATCACCGGGTTGCATCTGGCACTTGGAAGGGTGTGTTTTATTAAGTATCCAATTCTAGTTGTCATAAGGTCAAGGTACAACTCCCGGTCGTCCTTTTACCGAGGGACACGGCTATTCAAATAGATAAACTCCCCTGTAGGGGTGCACCACATATCCCAACACGCTCGATCCCACTTGGCCGAACACACTTTCCTGGGTCATGCCCGGCCTCGGAAGATCAACACGTCGCAGCCCTACCTAGGCACAACAGAGAGGTCAGCACACCGGTCTAAACCCTATGGCGTAGGGGTCTGGGCCCATCGCCCATTGCACACCTGCATGTTGCGAGGGCGGCCGAAAGCAGACCTAGCCTTCCTAATACAAGAGCAGGTGTTCCAGTCCAATCCGGCGTGTGCCGCTCAGTCGCTGACATCACGAAGGCTTCAGCTGATACCACGACGTCGAGTGCCCATAACTGTTCCCGCTTAGTTGGTTAGTGCGTATAGGCCAGTGGCCAGACTCAAATCAAATACCAAGATCTCGTTAACATTGTTAATTGAAGTATCCGCGAACACCGACCAGGGCCAGGCCCACCTCTCTCCTAGGTGGTCTCAACCTGCCATGTCGCTCCGCCATAATGTAACAGTCGGGGGCCATCGGGAACCCAGGCCTACCTCTACCAGGTTGGAGCCACCTACCCCTTCAACCCCCATCTCCGAACAATATCATAAATAATGTAACAGTAAAAAAGTTTATAGTATATACCCATGATCACCTCCCGAAGTGATCATCGCCCAGTAGTATAGCATGGCAGACGGACCAGAGTGTAGGGCCACTAATGGAATACTAGCATCCTATACCAAGCCTTTAGGATTGCAGGTAAGGGTAACAATTGTAGCAACAATGACAGGTTATGCAGCAGAATATGATTAACCGAAAGCAGTAACATGCTACACTACTCTAATGCAAGCAGTAGAGAGAAGGAATAGGCGATATCTGGTGATCAAGGGGGGGCTTGCCTGGTTGCTCTGGCAAGTAGGGGTCGTCAACAACGTAGTCGGTCGGGGCACCAGCGGCGGCGTCAGTCTCGTAGTCTACCGGAGAGAAGAGGTGGAAGAAACAATGAATACAATGCAAACAGATGCATAACGATGCATGACATGTCAAGTAACGGTGCTAGGAGTGCCCTAACGCGGTAGGAGGTGATACCGGCGAAGGGGGAAAACAGCCGGGAAAGTATCCCCGGTGTTTCGCGTTTTCGGACAGGTGAATCAGAGGGGAAAGTTGCATGTTCGCTATGCTAGGGATGTGTGGCAGACGAACGGGCTGCGTATCGGGATTCGTCTCGTTGTTCTGAGCAACTTTCATGTATTAAGTGTTTCCATCCGAGCTATGTTTTATTTTGTATTAATTTTAAAAGATTTAATCATTTTTAGAATTTGCTTAAATATTTTAGATCAACATTATCCAGAATAATGTATGCTGACGTCAGCATGACATCAACAGTCAACACAGGTGTTGACCGGGTCAATCTCACGGTGGGCCCCGACTGTCATTGATTGATTAATAAAAGTTTCACACAGAAGGAGTTGAACCTCAGACAGAGGAGATGGCTGGAGCTTATAAAGGATTATGATATGAAGCTACACTACCATCCAGGAAAGGCCAACGTCAGAAAGGCACGCTTTGAGTCGTAAGAGCTATGCCAATATCCTTGAAAGTAGAGGACTGCCAAAGGAGTTAGCAGAGGATATTATGGAACTTCAGTTGGAGATTGTTCCAAGAGGTTTTCTTGCAACAATGGAGGTTCAGTCGACATTGTTAGACAAGATTCGTGAAGCTCAGAAGGAGGATAAAGAGATTGCTGAGATAAAAGAAAAGGTGGGCAATGGAAAAGCCAAAGGTTTTCGCGAGGATGAGCACGATACCTTGTGGTTTGAGGACCGGATTTATGTGCCCAACAATTCGGAGATCAGGAAGTTAATACTTCAAGAGGCCCATGACTCACCATACTCGATTCACCCCGGAAACACCAAGATGTATTTGGACCCGAAGGAACGTTTCTGGTGGACTGGTATGAAGAAGGATATTTCCGAGTATGTAGCCGTTTGCGATGTATGTCAAAGAGTGAAGGCAGAGAACCAAAAGCCAGCAGGACTGTTGCAGCCTATGCCAATACCGGAATGGAAGTGGGACAAACTTGGCATGGATTTTATCACTGGATTACCCAGAACCAAAGCAGGATATGATTCAATATGGGTAGTTGTGGATCGTTTGACCAAAGTAGCTCACTTCATCCCAGTGAAAACAACTTTTACAAGTGCCAAGTTGGCCAAGATATATATGACCAGGATCGTATGTTTGCACGGAGTTCCGAGGAGCATCGTGTCGAGATAGAGGAACACAGTTTACTTCAAAGTTTTGGCATCAACTACACGGACTTTGGGTACCAGATTGGAATTCAAGACTGCGTTCCACCCACGACGGATGGATGACAGAGAGAGTTAACCAGATCCTGGAGGACATGTTAAGAGCCTGTGCGCTAGATTATGGATCTAGTTGGGATGACAATTTGCCGTACGCAGAATTCTCATATAACAACAGCTACCAGGCCAGTTTGAAGATGGCACCGTTCGAAGCTCTGTATGGACGCAGATGTAGAACACCCTTGATGTGGGATGAGGTCGGAGACCGTCAGTTGTTTGGACCAGATTTGATCAAAGACTCAGAGGAGAAGGTTAAACTGATCAGAGATAGACTAAAGATTGCTCAGTCTAGACAGAAGAGTTACGCAGATTCAAAACGCAAGGAAGTAACCTATGAAATTGGAGACAGAGCCTATCTACGAGTATCACCCCTGAGGGGAGTGAAACTATTTGGAGTAAAGGGAAAGTTAGCCCCAAGATTTGTAGGACCGTATCGTGTTTTGGAACGAATGGGAGAAGTTGCCTACAAGCTGGAGTTACCCGAAGGACTGTCAGGAATTCATGATGTATTTCACGTATCACAACTGAAGAAGTGCCACGCTGAGATGGCCGACATACCATTAAAGGATACAGTGCCCCTAGAGGCGATACAGTTGGATAGTAATTTGACTTATGAGGAGAAGCCAGTAAAGATTTTGGATTTCGACAATGAGTCACCCGCAAAGAAAAGTTATCAAGTTTTGTAAAGTTCAGTGGAGCCACCACACCGAGGAGGAAGCCACCTGGGAGCGACAAGATGATATTCGCAAGGACCATCCGCACCTATTTTCTAGCCAACCCGAATCTCGAGGGCGAGATTCATCTTAAGAGGTGTAGGTTTGTAACATCCCAAATTTTCAATTTGGCATGTTATACATAGGTCATTCATGCATATCATATTTTATTGAATTCTCGTTTGCCATCCTCGAAATCCTAAGCAACTCAAGGACCCTCAGAGAGAGTTGGGGATTTTTCGATTTTCATATTTGAATTTTATCAAATAATGAAAGACGAGGATTTTGGATTTTATTATTTTTCTCTCTGGAAAATATTTCATGTTTAATAATAAATGAGAGGAGATAATATGACTTCTCCAAAAATAATTGAAATACCGGAGGAAAAATGTTAAAATCATTATTTGGAATTTTATTTTATTTATTTGGAATTTTATTTGCCTAGAGAAAAATTTGCATATATTTCAAATTGCATTTTAGGGGCCAAGAAAAGTTCATCTTGTTCTAAATATTTTATTTAGGCAAAGAAAACTTGTTTTGGCATTTTTAGATTTTTATTTATTTTTCCTAGGGTTTTTATAATTTTTGGTGGAATGTTTTTTTAAGGAACCGACTGGGCTAACGGCTGACCAGCTTGGCAGCCCAACCAGCCACCATGACCACTTGGCGTCGCCGCCCAGCGCCGGACTGAGTCCGAGCCGGACTCCCTCCCGCCGCCTTGCCCCCTCCTGCAAGCCACCGCGCCGCCCGCCCCTCTTTAAATACCGCCTCTCCCCTAACCCGCCACCACCACCACAAGCCGCCCTTGGGACCCGGAGCCGAGCCCGAGCCGCCGCCGCCGCGCCGCCCTTGGCCGTCGCCGCCGCCTCCCGCACTGTCGCCCCTCGCCGAGCCGCCGCCCTAGCCGCCCTCGCCGGACCCCGCCGGAGCCGCCCGCCCTCGCCAGACGACCTCACCGGAGGTAGCCCTCGTCGCCGGTTTTTTTAAAAATAACCCTTGGGTTTTAAAAAAACCCTAGCCGTTTTTTTATATTAGATCGGTTTTATTTCTCCGGTTTATTTATTTTGTGAGCGTTCGTTCTTTCGTTCGTTTAGCCGTTCGTCGTTTTCTTTTATCGGATTTATTCCGCGATTATTCCGATCGCGATTTCTGATCCGATGTTCGAATTAGTATATCTTTTCGCTCGTTTATCGGAATCAGGCGATTCAAGCGCCTGGAGTTTCATCTCGAAACCCTCTTTCCGAATAGCCAACTTAAATCAGATTTTGCCTTTGTAAAATTTGACTCTAGTTCAGATTAGTAAATGGATCTTGTTTCTCCCGCCGTTTGAGTTTCGTTGTTTCGTTTGGTTTGATTCTTTTCGCAAACCGGAGTTCTTAAGTTGAACTCTCCGGTCAACCTCTTTAGTTGAAGTTTTGTTGTGCATCTTTGCTTGTTGCTTATGTATGTATTGCTTGCTTGCGATAGAATTCCCGGAGTGCGAAGCGTGTTACTACGAGTCTCTAGGATTCACGGATCGTCAGCAAGGCAAGTAACACTTGATCATACCTTTTCATACCCAGTTTTTGTGCATTAGCTCAATCCTCAAACATTGCATGATTAGGATATCATTAATTTGTGGGTTGGGAAGTAGATGATGAGGTAGGAACCTATTGCCCTGTTATTATCAAACCCTTGGGAGTTACTTCTACGTGTTGCTTCTATTGCTGTGCTATGCTCGGAGACGTGGTTTGGGTGTGAGAGAGATTCACGACAGATGTGAGATTGTTAATTAATGGTTTACTTTAAGGTGGCAACTTAAATACACATCTGGGTGGATTGAGGCACCGGGGAACCCAAAGTGTTGTCTGTTTTATTTTGGACATCCCGGGGTACCCGTGTGATCTTCCTATGGACCGCCACCCATGCTCAAAGGGAACTGAGACTATTCATGCTAGAAACTTCCGTGTGCAGCCACAAGCTATTATGGGCTCTAGCATAGTTGAGTAAGTTACGTGAAGCTCCTGAAGAGGTAGATCAGCAGGTAGTGGGTTTTATAGGTTTGGTATGATCTATCCGGAGTAGGGAGTTAATGTTTCCGAAAGACTGTGTCTCGGTCATCCGTTTCTCAAACACCATGTAGTGCGAGAAATCAACGGAGGCGATCGAGTCTTGTGGGGAAAAGTGCGCAAACCTCTGCAGAGTGTACAATCTAATCATGGTTAGCCGTGTCCCCGGTTATGGACAATCCTGAGTATCTAGTACTTGAGTATTCACATGTATCTCATCACTCTAAATTAATACTGTTGGGTTGTTAATCACTTTAATTGGGATTGAGTTGGGGTTATACCTTCTCAATGATGTTTCAACCACCATGATAGTTAAAATAAAATTTATTCCTTTGATATAGGGAAAAATTGGCTTTTTGCAAAACTGTAACCATAGAGCTTTTCCACCAGCCATATATGCATGTAGTATAGCTTATTCTTTCATTACTCTCTATGTGTTACATTGCCAGCATATTCCATGTGCTGACCCGTTCTCGGGCTGCAACATATTATGTTGCAGACTTTTCAGACGAGGAGTAAGGATTGGTAGGTCGTTGCCGTGTAGCTCAGTTATGCCGTTGGAGTTGATGGACTCACTTTATCTTCCAAGCCTTCCGTTGTTATCGCATTAGATGGCCTTAAGCCATATTATTATAATAAGTTCTCTTTTGAGACATTCGATATAATAAGTGTGTGATTGCTACTCTGTTATAAGTCCTTCGAGTACTGTGTGTCAAAGCATTACCGATCCAGGGATGACACGAAGCACGTAGACTTGACCATCTCGAGGTCGGGTCGCTACGGGCGAACGATGTCAGTAGGGCGCTGCAGCCGGCCGGGCGAGCGGTCTGCACGCGATGGCGAGGGGCAGTAGAGTGGGGGAGGCGGCCACGGTTCGCACGCACGGGGCGGGGCGCGTGCGAGGCACGGCAAAGGTGTGCGCGCGGGACGCCGGTCCAGTCGCGGCGCGGGGAGGAGGCCGCGACCACGGGGCAGCATCGGGTGGTCGGTGAGTGCGGGGAGAGGAGGAGAGGCCGAGGGCCTCACCAGGGTTGTAGGGCACGGGGCTGTGGGGCGTGTGGAGGAGGACGGGGAAGATGTTCCGGCGCGGCAGTCCGGCGAGGTGGTCTTGAGGAGGCGCGGCGCTTGGCGATCCGGTGACGGGCGCGGGGAAGACAACGTCGGGTAGCGCCGGGCGGCGAAGCGTGGTCGTCGGGGCGCAGCGGGGAGGCGTTCGACGGGGGGCAAGGTGGCTCGACGAGTCGGAGCGACGGGCGCCGGTGGTGCGGCGACGAGCGGTGTCAGGGGCGACGAGGCAAGCCTCGATCTAGATCGGATCGGGGGGAGGAGAGCGTAGTGGGTGGGGCGAGTGGGGGTTACGGGTTAGGGTTTGACAGGGGTGGGGGATATGGGGAGTGGGGAGGGCGGCCTGGGCCGGTTTGGCTAGCAATGGGCCAAGCGGCCCGATGGTGGGGTTCTCGTTCTTTTATGGTTTGTTTTGTTTTCTTTTACTTTTACTTATTTTTCTTTTCTGTTTTCTTTTAGTTCCTAATTATTTTAGTTTCTTTAAAATACCAAGTTAGCACCTAAATTAGTATCAGGCCACTGCCAAACCTTGTTTGGACCCAAAACAAATTAGTTTAATATTTTTATTTTATTTTCAAAAGCAATTAAATTATTATTTTAGCCATTGTTTTTAATTAGTTTAGGGCATTTAAACACTTTGTAAAAGGTTGGTTCCACCACCAAAACTAGTTAGGGATTATTTGCCCATGATGAACATTTTAGTTTTAATATTTGAAAACTTTTATTGTTTGCTTGATTTTGAATTTGAATTTGAATCGGTTTTGAACTGATGCGAGATCATCAACAGTAATCGAAGTGACGTGGCATCATTAGCAGAGGGTTGTTGTAGCTTAATTACCCGGGCGTCACAATTCTCCTCCACTACAAGAAATCTCGTCCCGAGATTTAGGAGCGGGAGTAAGGGGGAAGGGATTTGGTTACGAAAGTCTAACTGGTTTTCTTGGTGTTGGTTGCTCTTCTCGATGAGGTCGGCCAATTACATTGACGTCTTCATTTGTCTGCTTCAGGCCATCCTGATGAAGTCAGCATCCTTTCTTCGGGAACTCCCTCGTACTTACAAAAGAATAAAGGGGTAGTTTGGGAGAACATACCTCTGCAAGGTTGACTATCTGGTCGAAAACAACGGGGAAGGTGGCGGAAAGTAACTCTCGAATTGAAACTTAAGAAAATATCGAGAGCAAAGTAAGGAGATTTTATGGGAAGTTTCGAGCGGGCAGGCAATCGTTCGATGCCTGATACAGGGCGTGAAAGGAGTTCAAAGCAACGAGAATAAGTATTGTGTCTGATACCAGAATTGATGATCTCTCGGACGGTGGCTCATGAATTAGAAACAAGGCCACGCGCAAGGAACAACTTTGGCAACAAGGGTGTATAAGAGAGTCAGGTTTCGATCTTGTGGAACTGTGGGTTATGGGCCCACCATGTGGGTTAAAAGTAGAGGGAGCGATGACATCTTGCATGGTCATGATAGCAAGGCAGGTCAGAGGGTAGCATGTCGATTATGTCAGCAACAACGTCGATACCAAGGGCAAGGGACAAAGTGAACCATTTTCCTGCTCGTTGAACGAGGCGGACCAATAGGCAAAGTTCTCGTCCATCGGTGGCTACCGGAATGTCATAAACAATGGTAACAGGGTCTTGCTGACAGAATTGTACACCGAGGTGTTTACATAAGAAGGAGAACATTACTGCTTAGATCATATAGATCACAAGAATATGTTTATCAGATTAAACAAAACAATGGAAAGGAAAATGTGTTTAAACACATATTTCAAAGATATATCCTTCGCAAGGACAAGTAGAGCATGATATCCATGACGGATATAATGTAGAAAACTCTTTAGGTAGGGGAGAGAAATTTCATGACATTACCCATACATCGGTGTTTGGATAATTGAGCAGGAAACATTTAGCATTGGCTTCAAATGTTCTTGTTGAAAATCAAAGTACCATAGACATGCTTCGAAATAGCATTGACATGGTCATCAGGTGAAGATCAGACTTTGGAAACACAAAGGATCCATCAGGAATAACTTGTAGAATAAGTCTTACAATTTCCTCATGGAAGAATGGATAACCTTGCTGAAAAGGAATTTATAACAATAAGGCCTCCGGCCTGGTGTGCTAGGCACGACATCACCTTACCGGGTTACATAAAGACCAATGTTATAACTCTTGGAAATATGTTCCAACCATCATATCTGATAGCGCAGATCTGATCGCTGTTAGGATACCTTAGACTCATGATGCTTGAGAAGAAAAGGTGCAATACAAATTGACGAGATGAAATTTTAAAATTCTCGAGAAATGAGCTATGGAAGCGAGTTCCGAAACAAGAGTTCATCAGTAAACCAACGATAGGATGAGGAGGTGGTTGATGGCCTCAGCGACAATTCATCGAGATTTCCAACAAGATGGATTTCCACAATTATGTGAACAAGGAGATAACATTTGTCAGATCAAATGGTATATTGATGTATGCTCGAGGAAAACATACACCATTAACCATTGGTTGAAAGGTGCACCCGAGATATGGGCATAGGTAGCCTGATCAATTGTTAGAATGGTGATTCAATAACCGATTGTAACACCCCAAAATTTTAACCTTGTTTTATTAATTAAAATTTTGCCAGGAAATTAAAACTTTTATTTTCTGGGCTCCCTTTTGATTTTTTTGAACCTTTTTCTCCCTTGCTATTATGGAGTTTTCCCCAAAGTGAAAACTTTTCAAATATGTTATTGGACTTGTTTAACCTCCCAAGAAAAACTTTTCTTTTATTAGTAGAACTAATTACATAATTAATTTGCTTGATCTTTATTTTCTTGAAAAATGGTTTTTCCAAGGTTATATGGCCATATTTGAACTACAACCATTTGATAAATTCATTCTAAATCCCCACCAAAATTTTGAGATGTCATGTGATGTTTTTAAATCACTTTTATGCAAAGATATCTTTTACTCATGAAATATTTTGAGCTCTACACCCAATTTTCTTCTCTGGTCCAGTGGGCAGTTTTGCACTACAACTCATTTAAATACTTCTTTCTAGCCTCCACCAAAATTATGGGATGTTGGTAATAGCTTATGATTCAACTCTATGCAAAAACCCAGTGGTGTTATTTGAAAATTTTGAGTGAATCAACCTCATCTTCATTCTGGTCCAACATGATGGTTTGTACAGCGACCATATTCTTGCTTGGTCTTTGGCCCTTGATTCTTTCCCCTGCTTGTAGACCACCCTACAAAACCACTAAGTCCAGGAGAGTGGACCCATTGGATGATCCTAAGTGCTTGCAATCATGCCCTCTTCTTTCTGTCAGAAACTTCCGTCACTCCCTCACTGACCCTCCCGTGGTAGTAGAAAGACCAGAGGGGTTGTCTTCCTCTTCTCCGGCAAACACAACCGCCGCCGCCGTCTCGACCACTCTGGCACCACCAGGGCTTCCCCCTCTCCACTCTCTCCACCAGAAGCTCTCTCTTCCTCCCGTGAACCCTTCCCCCTGCTCGATTTTGACCGGGAACCACCACAGCCCCAAAACCACTTTGCTCCCGAAACCTCCTCCCCCGCGAAGCTCACCGCTGACGTTTCCTTCCACCTCCGTCGACCCAACGACCATCGGGAAGACCGCCCCGGTCTTGTGGATCCATCCCGACCCTCTGGCGCCCGCGGGGAGCCGTCGTTCGCCGGCGTTGATCGTCGTTGCCTCGCCGCCGTTCGGGCTGAGGAAGAGGAGGGAGATATGGACCGATCAAACCTGACCAGTGGGCCCTTGGACCCACTGTCAGTGACCCCGCTCCTGTCCACGTGGGTTAAGTGGAAGCGTATTTCCGGAGTACGTCTTTGACGTGTTCATATTCAAATCGTTTTTCTTTTTTCTGTTTTATTTAAAAAAACAGGAATTTGACTAAATTTTGACTGGCTATAACTTTTTGAATATAACTCCAAATGAATTGACTCTTTTTCCTACATCTCTCAAATTCTGTCTAGTTTATTTTAAGATTTATTTGAAAAAAATTCAAACAAGTTTTTTGTGCTGTTTTTTTAAAGTATGTCTTGTTTGAATATTTTCAAAATAGGGTTTTTGGAGAAGAAGAAAACTTGCAAAAGTTTTTGGAAAGCACCCCCAGCTCTCCACACCTTGAAGGCAAGCATTCTGAACCCCGGCATAATAATTTTGATGTGTTAGTTGACACGTTTATAACACCACCTTATTTTCGGGAAACTTGTTATTTCATGTGACATGATCATTTGCATGGATGCATATCAGTGTTTTCCTTGCTGTTGGAAATGAATATACTTGTGATGGTAATCATCCTCATGTGCCTTGCATGCATGCCGGAAAGGAATCCGGGAAAGCATCTTCCTTGGGTAGGCGTGAGCTTGTCGCCGGTCTCCGTTGGGACGGTTATGTCCGGTATGGCATAGTAAGGTATAATGAGCGGTGATTCTGTTGGTTGAAATATATTTGTTATACATATCATACAGGGAATCCTTAAGCCTCTGAGTCGGCCAGAGATCGAGTCTTGTTCCAAAGAATCCCCATACTTGTTTCAGGTTGCCACTTGTCCCTACCGTAGGTAGGGTATGGTTCAATAAGTTGTCAACCCTTGTCTTGGCACACACCGCATGAGAGGCCATGGTGGAAGATAGCGGCTGCATCCGTAGGCATGCCACCTGGTCCGGGAGCATGGGTGTTTCCGGTTGGGACCGAGAGGGGGGCACCCTTAGAGCTGTGATAGAAATTTGATCCCATGCTACGCGAGGTTGTAGCCTCCCACTTAGAGTTTTGCTTAACAAGTGTCGTGGGTGATTCTGCACACGAGTAAAGTTAAGTCGGTGTGTGCAAGTCAGGCGTGTTTTCGACTAAAAGATCAGAGATGTAATTAGTCCCGATGGACTAAAGAAATCCGTTACTCGTGGGTAAAGAGTACACCCTCCGCAGAGGTATTAAACCTATTCGAATAACCCTGTCCATGGTTAAGGACTACTGATTGGTCGGGTCAAGTGTCGGTCTTAGTGTCGGTCTTCGGAGGAGAAACTGCTAAACCGGAACATGGATCATGATTTTTGACTTGTGTTGATTATGATGATTATGATTATTTTTATCGTGAACTAACTATTTTCATTTCTTGACTTACTGAATATCCCTAGGGACGGTGCTACCTCCTGGATATTCACTATTATTTACTTTCATTATAAGCCCTTTATGTGGCGTCGCACAGACGCCCGACTGTGGCATGCATGTTATTTACTTTCATTATAAGCCCTTTATGTGGCATCGCACAGACGCCTGACTGTGGCATGCTTGTTATTTATTTACCATATAAGCCCTTTATGAGGTGTCGCTTAGACGCCCGACTGAGGCATGCTTCGTATCATGGTCCTTTCGAGGCGTCGCTTCAGACACCCGATCGGTGCATGTTAATTTCTACCCCATTATTGCATATACATTTTGCATATAAATAACCTGCTTGCATGCATCATGGATTTTATTTTATGACTGGCGATGATATCATAGAATATTTTAGCGCATGATTATCATTTATATTATACCCGTGTACATAATGTTTGCGAGTACATTCAAAGTACTCACTGGCTTGTCCCTGGCTATTGTCTTGGCCAGATTTCTTGCATGGAGAGGAGCGTTGCGATGAAAACCCCGGAACCTAAGCATGGAGATAGCAGCCCCGCGAAGCTAGGAGTTAACCTGGTCAGCTGTTCCTGTGGGAAATGGAGTTCCATGGACATTGATGATCCACAAACCGCTTCCGCCATCAACCACTAGAAACCATTTGTTGTACTTGCAGGCCAGAATGGTCTTATACTACATATTTTTTGTATTCTGCTTGGAATTTCTGTATCAAGTTGGTGCCTCATCAGCTAACAGTAATCCTGGGGCTGATGAGCACAACGGCCATTTTCTGGAAATTGATATCCAGAAAACCGGTCGCGACCAACTTGGTATCAGAGCCAGGCTGACCATTGGCTAATCCTATCTTAGCCAGGTCGAGAAACCTAGGAAAACCAACCCACGGACCCTAACCGTAACCCCACCAAGCTTCCCGTGCATGATAGCCACACAGTGACCCCGACACTTTTGGCAGTCGGTGCCCAACCTATCAGCCTAGCCTGTCGATCACGCGCCAGTGACCGACACATAATATGTCCTATTCGCAAGCATGCGAAGGAAGACGTCGTCCCCTTTTTCTATAAAAAGGGCACACTAGTCTCAACCCAGCACCGCACAAGATCTTTCCGAAACCAAGCCATAATGCCAGGCCCCGTCGTGCACAATGAGACCAGAACAACCAACCTTGGAGGTTTTGTGACCGTGCTCGCGAACCTCACACGCCGTGCCTTTGCATTACAAGGGCCCCCAGAATATGTTGTGTACCAAGGGTCCATGAGCGGTGAGAGCCGTCAATTTTGGGCCACAGTGCACATCTATGGTAGGGGTCTGTCGCCAGAATGCCCCTACAGGTTCACCAGAAGGACAACTTCCTTTGAGCCACAAGCCATCCAACTAGCCGCGCGAGAAGCTATAGTTCAACTCCGGCATTTGTCGCCGAGAGTTAACTGTCGCTCGTTCTACTACTACCCCAGACGTGAAGGGTATGGTAGACCACTCCAAGTTGCCAACGGAGATCACGAGACGGATCCTGCTTTATTGCATCTGGTGCGCTATGTAAGTGCACTAGAGGATATGTTCGATCAAATCACCATTGATTTGATCACAGCTCGTGGCGAACTGATCCGCCGAACCCCAACTAGAAGAGAAGATGAGCCCGATGCCGACAACCCAGTCGTGCTGTTCGGACAACCAATCGAGACCGTGAGGTCAGCCCCGGCCATCAACCAAGGTGCCTTGATGACCCCGAAGTGCTTCACGCTTTTGAAGCAAGATCCAACGGGATTGTGGCCAACAATCCTCGAGATGGTCATCATCGCTACCCGACCCTGCAGTTCCTCAACCCCTTCTAGCTAATCCTGACGGTGAAAACCGTGGTGAAACTTCGACGTCCACAAGGCAAGCCCGCTTAGATATTAACGAGGTAGACTGAGTCGCCCGAGTAGTACCGAGTCTTAATATATCCTCGTCTTGTAACTATGTGATCCTCAGACGCC
The DNA here is from genome assembly GCA_021605145.1 of Aegilops bicornis. Lineage (NCBI taxonomy): Eukaryota > Viridiplantae > Streptophyta > Magnoliopsida > Poales > Poaceae > Aegilops > Aegilops bicornis. Next base: position 157,534,931 of record CM038670.1, on the reverse strand, counting down.
GTAATTAAATACTGTTTGCCTGTGCATCCCTATTTTTGTTATAGCCATGCATGAGTATGTTGATGTGCGATTGCATTTTTAATCCCAAGCGTAGCTGCCAAATACCAACCTCGACGACGCAAGTTTGTGCTATGGATAAACCTTTTGGGTTTCAAATAACAGAATGATATTTTCAAAACAACCCTTAACAAATCTCGAGGACGAGATTTTTCTTAAGGGGGGTAGTGTTGTAACACCCCAAAATTTTAACCTTGTTTTATTAATTAAAATTTTTCCAGGAAATTAAAACTTTTATTTTCTGGGCTGCCTTTTGATTTTTTTGAACCTTTTTCTCCCTTGATATTATAGAGTTTTCCCCAAAGTGAAAACTTCTCAAATATGTTATTGGACTTGTTTAACCTCTCAAGAAATTTTTTTCTTTTATTAGTAGAACTAATTACATAATTAATTTGCTTGATCTTTATTTTCTTGAAAAATGGTTTTTCCAAGGTTATATGGCCATATTTGAACTACAACCATTTGATAAATTCATTCTAAACTCCAACCAAAATTTTGAGATGTCATGTGATGTTTCTAAATCACACTTATGCAAAGATATCTTTTATTCATGAAATATTTTGAGCTCTACACCCAATTTTCTTCTCTGGTCCAGTGGGCAGTTTTGCACTACAACTCATTTAAATACTTCTTTCTAGCCTCCACCCAAATTATGGGATGTTGGTAATAGCTTATGATTCAACTCTATGCAAAAACCCAGTGGTGTTATTTGAAAATTTTGAGTGAATCAACCTCATCTTCATTCTGTTCCAACATGATGGTTTGTACAGCGACCATATTCTTGCTTGGTCTTTGGCCCTTGATTCTTTCCCCTGCTTGTAGACCACCCTACAAAACCACTAAGTCCAGGAGAGTGGACCCATTGGATGATCCTAAGTGCTTGCAATCACGCCCTCTTCTTTCTGTCAGAAACTGAGGTTTTGCAAAAATTGCACTATCAAGTTTCTTCTTTTGACAAACTAGCTTCACCACCCCCTTATCCATCCAAAGAGACACTGATCTGGAGAATTTGGTCACCCCAAGTATTGCCTAGATGCCCTTGGCATTTTGACAAACACCCTGAGTGCATAGCCAGATTTGGCATGATTTCAAGTTTACATTGTGAACTTGAGCCCCTGACCTATCCACCATGTCCCTTGATCCCCTTGCTAACCCTAAACTAGTCATGTTACTTGCCAGCCCCGCTCAAGCACTCTAGGTTACCCTGGCATTTTGTCGAACACGTCCCGGGCGTGCTGTGGGCGCGCCCAGAGCATGCGTTTGGCACACACGTGCGCCCGAGCCGCCGCGTCTCGCCCCGCGCCCGTTCTGGCCCTTGGCCAACCGCAGCCAGCACGCCACGTATCCCCTGCACCGCCACGCCACCCCGACCACCCCTGGCACCCCATAGCGTCGCCGTCAGGGCACTCTTGGCGGCACGCCGGCGTCCGCAGTGCGCCTCTGCCCCGGTCGGCGCCGCCGAAACCACCCGGCTCGCCACCGCCTCAGGAGCCACGCAAGTTTATCCCCTCGCTCGTCGGCTAGCTCTCATCGCCTCCACGTCCCCCTGCTGCTACAGAATGTCGGTCGCCGGCGATCTTATCCCCACCGCCGCAGAACCGACCTCGTCGTGCTATAAAAGGAAGCCCCGAGCTCGTCAAGCCCTCAAGGAACTTCCCTCACTCCCTCACTGACCCTCCCGTGGTAGTAGAAAGACCAGAGGGGTCGTCTTCCTCTTCTCCGGCAAACACAACCGTCGTCGCCGTCTCGACCACTCTGGCACCACCAGGGCCTCCCCCTCTCCACTCTCTCGACCAGAAGCTCTCTCTTCCTCCCGTGAACCCTTCCCCCTGCTCGAATTTGACCAGGAACCACCGCAGCCCCAAAACCACTTTGCTCCCGAAACCTCCTCCGCCGCGAAGCTCACCGCCGATGACTCCTTCCACCTCCGTCGACCCAACGACCACCGGGAAGACCGCCCCGGTCTTGCGGATCCATCCCGACCCTCTGGCGCCTGCTGGGAGCCGCTGTCACGACGTTTATCGCCGTTGCCTCGGCCGCTGCTCGGGCAGAGGAAGAGGAGGGAGATATGGACCGGTCAAACCTGACCAAGGGGCCTTGGACCCACTGTCGGTGACCCCGCCTCCTGTCCACGTGGGTTAAGTGGAAGCGTATTTCGAGTACGTCTTCGACGCTTTTCATATTCGAATCGTTTTTCTTTTTCTGCTTTTATTTAAAAAACAGGAATTTGACTAAACTTTGACTGGCTATAACTTTTTGAATATAACTCCAAATGAATTGATTCTTTTTCCTACATCTCTCAAATTCTGTCTAGTTTATTTTAAGATTTATTTGAAAAAAAATTAAAGTATGTCTTGTTTGAATATTTTCAAAATAGGGTTTTTGGAGAAGAAGAAAACTTGCAAAAGTTTGTGGAAAGCACCCCCACCTCTCCACACCTTGAAGGCAAGCATTCTGAACCCCGGCATAATAATTTTGGTGTGTTAGTTGACACATTTATAACACCACCTTATTTTCGGGAAACTTGTTATTTCATGTGACATGATCATTTGCATGGATGCATATCAGTGTTTTCCTTGCTGTTGGAAATGAATATACTTGTGATGGTAATCATCCTCATGTGCCTTGCATGCATGCCGGAAAGGAATCCGGGAAAGCATCTGCCTTGGGTAGGCGTGAGCTTGTCGCCGGTCTCCGTTGGGACGGTTATGTCCGGTATGGCATAGTAAGGTATAATGAGCGGTGATTCTGTTGGTTGAAATATATTTGTTATACATATCATACAGGGAATACTTAAGCCTCCTGAGTCGGCCGTAGATCGAGTCTTATTACAAGAACCCCCATACTTGTTTCAGGCCGCCACTTGTCCCTCGTCAGAGGTAGGGTATGGTTCAGTAAGTTGTCAACCCTTGTCTTGGCACACACCATATAGAGATGCCATGGTGGAAGATACCGGCTGCATCCGGTAGGCATGCCACCTGGTCCGGGAGGATGGGTGTTTCCGGTTGGGACCGAGAGGGGGGCACCCCTTAGAGCGGGTGATAGAAATTTGATCCCATGCTACGCGAGGTTGTAGCCTCCCCACTTAGAGTTTTGCTTAACAAGTGTCGTGGGTGATTCTGCACACGAGTAAAGTTAAGCTGGTGTGTGCAAGTCAGTTAGTTTTCGACTAAAAGATCAGAGACGGAATTAGTCCCGATGGACTAAAGAAATCCGTTACTCGTGGGTAAAGAGTACACCCTCCGCAGAGGTATTAAACCTATTCGAATAACCCTGTCCATGGTTAAGGACTACTGATGCAGGTCGGGTCAAGTGTCGGTCTTAGTGTCGGTCTTCGGAGGAGAAACTGCTAAACCGGAACATGGATCATGATTTGTGACTTGTGTTGATTATGATGATTATGATTATTTTTATTGTGAACTAACTATTGTCATTTCTTGACTTACTGAATATCCCTAGGGACGGTGCTACCTCCTGGATATTCACTATTATTTACTTTCATTATAAGCCCTTTATGTGGCGTCGCACAGACGCCCGACTGTGGCATGCATGTTATTTAATTTCATTATAAGCCCTTTATGTGGCGTCGCACAGACGCCCGACTGTGGCATGCTTCTTATTTATTTACCATATAAGCCCTTTATGAGGTGTCGCTTAGACGCCCGACTGAGGCATGCTTCGTATCATGGTCCTTTCGAGGCGCCGCCCACACCCGATCGGTGCATGTTAATTTCTACCCCATTATTGCATATACATGTTGCATATAAATAACCTGCTTGCATGCATCATGGATTTTATTTATGACTGGCGATGAGATCATAGAATATTTCAGCGCATGATTATTATTTATATTATACCCATGTTCATAATGTTTGCGAGTACATTCAAAGTACTCACTGGCTTGTCCCTGGCTATTGTCTTGGCCAGATTTCTTGCATGGAGAGGAGAGTTGCGATGACAGCCCTGGAACCTAAGCATGGAGATAGCAGCCCCACGAAGATAGGAGTTAACCTAGTCAGCTGTTCCTGTGGGAAATGGAGTTCCATGGACACTGATGATCCACAAACCGCTTCCGCCATCAACCACTAGAAACCATTTGTTGTACTTGCAGGCCAGAATGGTCTTGTACTACATATTTTTTGTATTCTGCTTGGAATTTCTGTATCAAGTTGGTGCCTCATCAGCTAACAGTAATCCTGGGGTTGATGAGCACAACGACCATTTTCTGGAAATTGATACCCGGAAAACCGGTCGCGACACCGATAAGCTAAGAATGAACTGTCGATCATTATTATACAAGCAATAAGGTTGCTAGTAATTTTTAATTTTACACATCATAGTTCAATCTTCAGTATTCCGGTTGGAAACAACACGGGGACCAAGAGATGAATGTAGATGGCGGGATGTATCACTTGTACCAAGAATTCTTAAGAGGTGGTGAGATTCTCATAACATTCTTGATATATAATATGGTATTACTTCAAGGTAGGACATAAGACAAGCTGGATAGCCAGTAACTCAAGGTACAGCCACAACACAGACAAGTTTGTGTTGGAAAGAAGGCAAGGATGTTATCGATGGTAACTCAAATTACCAAGGAACAAGGGTGGTACTTATCATCATGAATTCGATTGGTATCCTGGAAGGATTCAAAATGTTGATGATGACCACGACAATTTTTGTCGAGAGATTTCATGAGGATGTAATCGGTCAGCGATGACATAAAGTCAAAGGAATGATGAAGCAAGAGGTCAATGGAAGCACAGGTACGACACAAACTTTAAATCAAGCTTGCTATTCAAGGTGAAATGATATGGCAAGGAAAATCAACGTAAGCTTAGCTCATCATCAAAGTGGTCCTCCAAGAATAAGGACCAAGTAGCACAGTTAAAATCACCACGACAATGATATAGCCATGCAGGCTAGTAATGGCGTGATCGGGGTACAAACTCGTACTGAAAGAAGATTATCAAGTGTCATTGAACCATAGTGCAGACTCGGTTCAGTTATCGGTGTCTTTGAGTGTTTAATAACTCAGAGCCCATGAAAAATTGTAATCAGTGAGAATGTAGTACTTGATGAAGAACTCATAAGAAGTTATGCAGTTTCGTGTTAATCTCGAGATACCAGGGGGTAATACTCGACGACAGATCAAAGTAGAGGTTGGACTGGGGTATTGCTCTGAAGAAGACAAGTGCTTAAACTTGCACGAGAAATGGTATTCAAGGAGAACATGGTCGGAACCACAATTGCATAAGACCAGATCCCAGATATAAGATGGACTTATACCAAAGGAATAATTAATTTAAGAGAAGCTTTAATGATAATATCTACATCATGTCCATGGGCATGAAGACAAAGTTCAAGGTCGACTCCCACTTCTCCAATGCATAAGCTTTCATTCACTTCTCACATTCGAAGAAGTTGTAGTGTTGGAATTTTATCTAGCAAAATACCAGAAGAGTATGACTCGTGAAAACTTTCGAGTTCACACATATTAAGGAAGGCATAGGTTCAACCCATCAGGGTATCTTAGGAACATATACCACAAACTTCGGAGTAAATAATACAAGCTCGAAAGTAGAGTATGGTTAAAAAAGCAGAGGATACAATTTACCAAAGGCGTTATGTATCCGAGAAAAGGACTCGCAAGGTTATTGAATATGAAAGACTCTGTCGGATAATGACCCAACAAAAGATCAGTTGGTTGGCAAAGGATCTGATGTGAGTATCGGTACTCAAATAGAAGAGGAAGAATGCAAAGGCGTCGGATTGTAGAAGCAACTGAATAATTCAGTGCTCAATTGTAAGGGTTTTATTATTTCCAGAGCAAGGGATCAAAAGGAGATGCTCAGATCAAAAGATGGGTAAGTAGAATAGAACTAGATGGACAATCATTTGCAACTTGATTGCCCGAGAACCCGCTCAGGTCCAAAATGACGTCTAGCAGGAAGACCAAATTTCAGGGTTCGACTGATGATTGCGAGAATTCACAACACAATTAACCAAGAAGCTCAAAATGATAGAGGCAAAGGAGGTTAATGAATATTGCTAGACATATGGAATTAACCATAATGCAGGCATGCAACCAAAGCAATAGATTGCAGAGGGTTCTCGAAAGAACGAATAGCATTACGAAGTATTTTGAGAAACACATTAACAACTGGGGATGGACGGATCCCCGGTAAATGTGACAATTTGTCCGCAGTGCGAAAGAAGATGCAAGGTAGTAGGCTCAGAGAATTCTCGAAATGTCGGATAGTGTCTCAATATGTCGGATGGAACTCGAGAGTAACTGAAATGAATATATGAACGACGAGTGTAAGTAGTTATCCATCAGAGTTTATCGGCGGTCAGGAACTGCAAAGCAGTGGGCACAGGGTCTCGGGACTCATCGAGGAGTATCTTCAGAGTCTTCCAATGAAACAGTCAATCATCTGTGGTGAAGGGGCTCTCCGGGATGAAGTGGTTACGAGAACCTAATGTCAAGTTAGTAAAATTTTAACCCGAAAGGAAGAGAGATCAGAGTCCCAGAGTATAGACGAGGAGTAAAAGATCCAAATACCACCCAATGGCGACGTGGGCCCGTAAGACACACGGCCAATGTTAGTAAAAGTTTTTCAGTGACTAGACTCAACTTCGGCCAAGGAGTTGGAAAGGGGGCTACCTACAGGCAGTCATCTCTAATACCAACTTGTGATGCCCCCGATTCAATCGTACACTCATCATCCACGCAAACGTGTATGATCTAGATCAGGGACTCAGGGGAAGATATCACAACACAACTCTAAAAGTAAAATAAGCCATACAAGCATCATATTACAAGCCAGGGGCCTCGAGGGCTCAAATACAAGTGCTCGAACATAAACGAGTCAGCGGAAGCAACAATATCTGAGTACATACATAAGTTAAACAAGTTGCCATAAGATGGCTAGCACAAACTGGGATACAGATCGAAAGAGGCGCAGGCCTCCTGCCTGGGATCCTCCTAAACTACTCCTGGTCGTCGTCTAGGCACCTCCGGTGTAGTAGGAGTCGTCGTCGACGGTGGCGTCTGGCTCCAAGGCTCCAGCATCTGGTTGCGACAACCAAGAAGAAAGGAAAGGGGGAAAAGGGGGAGAAAAGCAACCGTGAGTACTCATCCAAACTACTCACAAGCAAGGATCTACACTACATATGCATGGGTATATGTGTAAAGAGGTAATATCGGTTGTCTGAACTGTGGAATGCCAGAATAAGAGGGGGATAGCTAGTCCTATCGAAGACTACGCTTTTGGCAGCCTCCGTCTTGCAGCATGTAGAAGAGAGTAGATTGAAGTCCTCCAAGTAGCATCGCATATCATAATCCTACCCGACGATCCTCTCCTCATCGACCTATGAGAGAGCGATCACCGGGTTGTTTCTGGCACTTGGAAGGGTGTGTTTTATTAAGTATCCAGTTCTAGTTGTCATAAGGTCAAGGTACAACTCCGGGTCGTCCTTTTACCGAGGGACACAGCTATTCGAATAGATAAACTTCCCTGCAAGGATACACCACATAACCCAACACGCTCCATCCCATTTGGCCGGACACACTTTCATGGGTCATGCCCGGCCTCGGAAGATCAACACATCGCAGCCCTACCTAGGCACAACAGAGAGGTCAGCATTCCGGTCTAAATCCTATGGCGCAGGGGTCTGGGCCCATCGTGCATTACACACCTGCACGTTGCGAGGGCGGTCGGAAGCAGACCTAGCCTCCCTAATACAAGAGTTGGCGTTCCAGTCCAATCCGGCGCGCGCCGCTCAGTCGCTGACATCACGAAGGCTTCGGCTGATACGACGACGTCGAGTGCCCATAACTGTTCCCGCGTAGTTGGTTAGTGCGTATAGGCCAGTGGCCAGACTCAGATCAAATACCAAGATCTCGTTAAGTGTGTTAATTGAAGTATCTGCGAGTGCCAACCAGGGCCAGGCCCACCTCTCTCCTAGGTGGTCTCAACCTGCCCTGTCGCTCCGCCATAATGTAACAGTCGGGGGCCATCGGGAACCCAGGCGCACATCTACCGGGATGGAGCCACCTGCCACTTAAGCCCCCATCTCCGAACAATATCATAAGTAATGTAACAGTAAAAAGTTTATATCATATGCCCATGATCACCTCCCGAAGTGATCACGGCCCAGTAGTATAGCATGGCAGACGGACAAGAGTGTAGGGCCACTGATGGAATACTAGCATCCTATACCAAGCATTTAGGATTGTAGGTAAAGGTAACAATTGTAGCAACAATGACAGGCTATGCAGCAGAATAGGATTAGCCGAAAGCAGTAACATGCTACACTACTCTAATGCAAGCAGTAGAGAGAAGGAATAGGCGATATCTGGTGATCAAGGGGGGGCTTACCTGGTTGCTCTGGCAAGTAGGGGTCGTCAACAATGTAGTCGCTCAGGGCACCAGCAGCGGCGTCAGTCTCGTAGGCTACCGGAGAGAAGAGGGGGAAGAAAAAATGAATACAATGCAAACAGATGCATAACGATTCATGACATGTCTAGTAACGGTGCTAGGAGTGCCCTAACGCTGTAGGAGGTGATACCGGCGAAGGGGGAAAACATCCGGAAAAGTATCCGCGGTGTTTCGCGTTTTTGGACTGGTGCATCGGAGGGGGAAACTTGCGTCTTTGCTATGCTAGGGATGTGTGGCAGACGAATGGGCTGCATATCCAGATTCATCTCGTTGTTCTAAGCAACTTTCATGTATTAAGTTTTTTCATCCAAGCTACGTTTTATTTTATATTAATTTTAGAAGATATAATCTTTTTTAGAATTTACTTAATTATTTTAAATCAACATTATCCAGAATAGTGTATGCTGACGTCATCATGATGTCAGCGGTCAACAGAGGTGTTGACTAGGTCATCTGACGGTGGGTCCCAACTGTCATTGATTGATTAATTAACTATAGTTAATTAGGTTAATTAGCGATTAGATTAATCTAATTATGATTAATTAACTTAACTAATTCTTTAATTAATTAATTAATTGATTTAATTATTATTTATTTATTTATTGTTTTTTAATTCCTTTTTACCGTTCTGGGGCGTGGGGCCCTTTGTCATAGGCCTCTAGGGGCTTAGCGGGTCGGGCATCGGCGAATGGGTCGGGCAAGAAGACTAACGGGCGCCGTCATAGGGGGTGTCATGAACGAGCCGCAGGGCGCTGGCGGCGGCCGTGCCGGGCGGTCTGCACGCCAAGGCGAGGGCAGCAGAGCGGGAGGCGGCCATGGTGGGCACGCACGGGCGGGGCATGTGCAAGGAGGCGTGGCGCTTAGCGATCCGGCATGACGGGCGCGGGAAGACGACGTCGGAGCAGCGGGCGGCGAGGCGTGGTCGCCGAGGCGAAGCGGGAGGTGTTTGACGAAGGGCGAGGTGGTGGCTCCATGAGTCTGAAGCGACAGCGCCAAGGGTAAGAACGAGGCGCTGGGGGCGATGAGGAAGTGATCCAGATCGGATCGGGGGGAGGAGAGCATAGTGGGTGGGGCGAGTGGGGGTTACGGGTTAGGGTTTGACAGGGGTGGGGGATATGGGGAGTGGGGAGGGCGGCCTGGGCCGGGTTTATTAGCAATGGGCCAACTGCCCGATGGTGGGTTCTCTTTCTTTTTTTGTTTGTTTTGTTTTCTTTTACTTTTTCTTATTTTTCTTTTCTGTTTTCTTTTAGTTCCTAATTATTTTAGTTTCTTTAAAATACCAAGTTAGCACCTAAATTAGTATCATCAAAATAGGCCACTGACAAACCTAGTTTGGACCCAAAATAAATTAGTTTAATATTTTTTTATAATTTTTAAATTATTATTTTGGCCACTGTTTTTAATTAGTTTAGGGCATTTAAACACTTTGTAAAAGGTTGGTTCCACCACCAAAACTAGTTAGGGATTATTTGCCACATGATGAACATTTTAGTTTTAATATTTGAAAACTTTTATTGTTTGCTTGATTTTGAATTTGAATTTGAATCGGTTTCGAACTGACGCGAGATCATCAACAGTAATCGAAGTGACGTGGCATCATTAGAAGAGGGTTGTTGTAGCTTAATTACCCGGGCGTCACAATAGATGTCATGCAAGTTCTTTTCCATAAGCATGTATGACTATATTCAGGATACATGCCTACATTATATTGATGAATTGGAGCTAGTTCTGTGTCTCCCTAGGTTATAACTGTTGCATGATGAATGCGATCCAACATAATTATCCATCACTGATCCATTGCCTACGAGTTTGTTTCATATTGATCTTTGCTAAGTTACTTTTCCGTTTCCACTGTTACGATTGTTACAAAACTGCTATTGTTACCGTTACTTCCATACTACTTTGCTAATAAATAGTTTGCTGCAGATATTAAGTCTTTCAGGTGTGGTTGAATTGATAACTCAGCTACTAATACTTGAGAACATTCTTTGGATCCCCTTGGGACGAATCAATAAATTTGGGTTGAATACTCTACCCTCAAAAACTGTTGCGATCCCCTATACTTGTGGGTTATCAAGCACCGCCCCATGTCGCAATCGGTAGGTACCCTGCTGAGTGATCGGCTTGCCAGAGTGCTCCCTCGGCAACCAACGATCCCTCCATATGCAAATCATCTTGCCATTCCTGACACGCCACACTGTAGGATCCACAGTATATCTAGAGGGCGGAGGGGTGATTACATTAGTTGACCAAATAAAAACCTATCTTTTCCCAATTATAGTTCTAGTCATATTTTGGCAATTATGAAAAGTCAATTATCACCCTACACATGCAATTCTAGGAGTATAACAGCGGAATGTAGAACATTGCACATGTAAGTAAAGGGAAGGGTTTGAAGAAGGCAAATGCAATGGGGACACAAAGATTTTTGGCGTGGTTCCGATAGGTGGTGCTATCGTATGTCCACGTTGATGGAGACTTCAACCCACGAGGGATAACGGTTGCGCAAGTCCATGGAGGGCTCCACCCATGAAGGGTCCATGAAGAAGCAAACTTTTCTATCCCATCATGCCCATCGTCCACGAAGGACTTGCCTCACTCAGATAGATTTTCACGAAGTATGCGATATCCTTTCCCTTACAAACTTCTTGTTCAACTCCACATCATTTCATAGGCTCCCAAGCAACACCTGACCAATCAAGGATATGATACGTCCATTTTGCATCATGTTTTCCTACTGTTATTTATAATGTTTTCACCAATAATAATACTTTTTGGAGTAATTCTAATGCCTTTTCTCTCAAAATATGCAAGGTACACACAAAGAGGGAGAATTCCGGCAGTTGGAAATCTGGACCTGGAAAAGCTACGTCAGGCCACCTGTTCTGCACAACTCCAAATGAGCTGAAACTTCACAGGGAATTTTTACGGAATATATAAGAAATACTGGAGACAATAAGTACCAGAGGGGGCCCACCAGGCGGGAACAACCCACCTGGGCGCGCCAGGGAGCCCAGGCGCGCCCTGGTGGGTTGTGCTCCCCTCGGCCCACCTCAAGTGCCCATCTTTTGGTATATAAGTCATTTTGACCGAGAAAAAATAAGGGGCGGACTTTAGGGATGGAGCGCCGCCGTCTCGAGTTGGAACTTGGGAAGGAGCACTTTTGCCCTTTGGCGGAGTGATTCCGCCGGGGGAACTTCCCTCCCGAAGGGGGAAATCATCGTCATCATCATCACCAAGAACTCTCCCATCTTGGGGAGGGAAATCTTCATCAACATCTTCAACAGCACCATCTCATCTCAATCCCTAGTTCATCTCTTGTGTTCAATCTTTGCACCGGAACTATAGATTGGTTCTTGTGGGTGACTAGGAGTGTTGATTACATCTTGTAGTTGATTACTATATGGTTTATTTGGTGGAATATTATATGTTCAGATCCATTATGCTATTTAATACCCCTCTGATCTTGAGCATGTTCATCATTTGTGAGTAGTTACTTTTGTTCTTGAGGTCATGGGAGAAATCATGTTACAAGTAATCATGTGAACTTGATATGTGTTCGATATTTTGATAATATGTATGTTATAATTCCCTTAGTCGTGTCATGTGAACATCGACAACATGACACTTCACCATATTTGGGCCTAAGGGAATGCATTGTGGAGTAGTAATTAGATGATGGGTTGCGAGAGTGACAGAAGCATAAACCCTAGTTTATGCGTTATTCCCTAAGGGACCAATTGGATCCAAAAGTTTAATGCTATGGTTAGAATTTATTCTTAATACTTTTCTCGTAGTTGCGGATGCTTGAGAGGGGGTTAATCATAAGTAGGAGGTTTGTTCAAGTAAGACAGCACCTAAGCACCGGTCCACCCACATATCAAATTATCAAACCAGCGAACATGAATCGAACCAACATGATGAAAGTGACTATATGAAATTCCCGTATACCCTCAAGAACGCTTTGCTTATTATAAGAGACCGTTTTGGCCTATCATTTGCCTCAAAAGGATTGGGCTACCTTGCTGCACTTTTGTTACTATTATCGTTACTTGCTCGTTACAAATTATCTTGCTATCAACCTACTCTCTTACTTACAATTTCAGCACTTGCAGACATTACCTTGCTGAAAACGACCTATCATTTCCTTCTGCTCCTCGTTGGGTTCGACACTCTTACTTACCGAAAAGGCTACAATTGATCCCATATACTTGTGGGTCATCAAGGCTCTTTTCTGGCGCCGTTGCCGAGGAGTGAAGCGCTCTTGGTAAGGAAAAATTATTACTACGTGCTGAAATTTACTGTCACTTGTTACTATGGAGAACAATCCTTTGATGGGTTTTGTTCGGGGTATCTTCACCTCGACCGGAACTACAATTAGTTGCCCCTCAACCTACTACACCTAATGAAATATTGAATATGAAATTCCTTCGGGTATGATAGAATCACTGATAGCTAATCTTTATGCAAGTGATGGAACCAAACATCCTGATATGCACTTGATATATGCGGAAGAAATTTGTGGATTGTTTAAACTTGCAGGTTTACACGGAGATGAAGTTAAGAAGAAGGTTTTCCCTTTATCTTTGAAGGGAAAAGCATTGGCATGGTATAGGCTATGCGATGATATTGAATCTTGGAACTTGAATCGATTGAAACTGGAGTTTCACCAAAAAGAATATCATATGCATCTAGTTCATCGTGATCGGAATTATATATATATATAATTTTTTGCCTCGTGAAGGAGAAAGTACTGCTCTAGCTCGGGGGAGGCTTAAGTCAATGTTATATTCATGCCCCAATCATGCGCTCCCAAGGGAAATTATTATTCAGAATTGTTATGCTCGGCTTTCTCATAATGATCGATCCATGCTCGATACTTCTTGTGTGGGTTCTTTTATGATGAAGACTATTGAATTCCGGTGGGATCTCTTAGAAAGAATTAAACGCAACTCTGAAGATTGGAAACTCGACGAATGTAAAGAGTCAGGTATTAAGCTTAAGTATGATTGTGTTAAATCCTTTATGAATACCGATGCTTTTCAAAAGTTTAGCACTAAATATGGACTTGACTCTGAGATAGTAGCCTCCTTTTGTGAATCTTTTGCTACTCATGTTAATCTCCCTAAAGAGAAGTGGTTTAAATATCAGCCACCAATTAAAGAAGAAATTAAAGAACCGGTGACAGCTAAAGATGAAACTATTATTTATAATGTTGATCCAGTTGTTCCTACTGCTTATATTGAGAAACCACATTTCCCTGTTAGGATGAAGGAACATGTTAAAGTTTCCACTGTGGTCAATAAAAGTTATATTAGAACACCTAAGCCAGCTGAACAAATCAATGTAGAACCTAGTGTTGCTATGGTTAAGGATCTCCTGGAAGAAAATATAGATGGGCATGTTATTTACTTCTGTGATGAAGCTGCTAGAATTGCCAAACCCGATGGAAAGGATAAACACAAACCCGATGTTAGCATGCCTGTTGTCTCAGTTAAAATAGGAGATCACTGTTATCATGGTTTATGTGACATAGGTGCTACTATGAGTGATATTCATTTTACCTTATATCAAGAAATTATGAATGACATAGCACCCGCTGAAATAGAAGACATAGATGTTACTATTAAGCTTGCCAATAGAGATACTATATCACCAATTGGGATTGTTAGAGACGTTGAAGTCTTGTGTGGGAAAATAAAATAACCAAATGATTTTCTTGTTCTTGGTTCTCCATAATATGACTTTTGTCCCATTATCTTTGGTAGACCTTTCTTGAACACCGTCAATGCTAAAATAGATTGTGAGAAACAAACTGTCGGTGTTAGCTTTGGTGATGAGTCTCATTAGTTTAATTTTTCCAAGTTCAGTAGAAAACCTCATAAAAAAGATTTGCCTAGTAAGGATGAAATAATTGGTCTTGCTTCTATTGTTGTACCCCCTACTGATCCTTTAGAACAATATCTGCTAGACCATGAAAATGATTTACATATGCATGAAAGAAATGAAATAGATAAGATTTTCTTTGAACAACGTCCTCTGCTTTAACACAATTTGCCTATTGAAACTCTAGGAGGTCCTCCTCCACCTAAAGGTGATCATGTGTTTGAATTAAAACAATTGCCGGACTCTTTGAAATATGCTTATCTTGATGAGAAGAAGATATATCCTGTTATTATTACTGCTAACCTTTCAGAACATGAAGAAGAAAGATTATTAAAAGTTCGAAGAAAGCACCGAGCTAGAATCGGATATACTCTTGATGATATTAAGGGCATTAGTCCCACTCTATGTCAGCACAAGATTAATATGGAACCTAATGCTAAACCCGTTGTTGATCACCAACGTCGGTTAAATCCAAAGATGAAATAAGTGGTAAGCACGGAAATATTAAAACTTCCGGAAGCAGGTATAATCTATCCTATAGCTCATAGTAGATGGGTAAGTCCTATTCATTGTGTCCCTAAGAAGGGAGGTGTCACTTTGTTCCTAATGATAAGAATGAACTCATTCCACAAAGAATTGTTACAGGCTATAGAATGGTGATTGATTTTAGAAAATTAAACAAAGCAACTAGAAATGATCATTACCCTCTGCCCTTTATTGATCAAATGCTAGAAAGATTATCTAAACACACACATTTTTTGCTTCCTTGATGGATATTCTGGTTTTTCACAAATACATGTTTCTCAACCTGATCAAGAAAATACCACTTTTACTTGTCCTTTTGAAACCTATGCTTGTAGAT
This sequence comes from Aegilops bicornis, assembly GCA_021605145.1. Lineage (NCBI taxonomy): Eukaryota > Viridiplantae > Streptophyta > Magnoliopsida > Poales > Poaceae > Aegilops > Aegilops bicornis. Next base: position 157,519,682 of record CM038670.1, on the reverse strand, counting down.
GTATGCCTTTTGGTTTATGCAATGCACCTGCTACCTTTCAAAGATGCATGACTGCTATATTCTCTTACTTTTGTGAAAAGATTGTTGAGGTTTTCATGGATAACTTTTCCGTTTATGGGAAGTCTTTTGATGATTGTTTAATCAATCTTGATTGAGTTTTGCAGAGATGTGAGCACACAAATCTTGTCTTGAATTGGGAGAAGGGCCACTTTATGGTCAACGAATGTATTGTTTTGGGCCATAAAATTTTTGAAAGAGGTATTGAGGTGGACAAAGCTAAGGTTGATGCAATTGAGAAAATGCCATGTCCTAAAGATATCAAAGGTATTCGTAATTTCCTAGGTCATGCTGGTTTCTATAGCAGATTTATCAAGGACTTTTCTAAAGTTTATAGGCCTCTTACAAATCTATTTTTCAAAAGGATATTCTTTTTGTTTTTTATGATGATTGTTTAGAAGCTTTCAAAACACTCAAGAAATCCTTAATTTCTGCACCTATTGTTCAACCACCTGATTGGAACTTGCCTTTTGAAATTATGTGTGATGCTAGTGATTATGCTATTGGTGTTGTTCTGGGATGAAGAGTTGATAAGAAGCTAAATGTTATTCATTATGCTAGTAAAACTCTAGACAGTGCACAACAAAATTATGCTACTACTGAAAAATAAATTCAGGAGTGATGTTTGCTTGTGATAAATTTAGATCTTACATTGTTGAATCTAAAGTTATTGTTCACACCGATCATGCTGCTATGAAATATCTTATGGAAAAGAAAGTTGCCAAACCTAGTCTTATTCGATGGGTTCTATTGCTACAAGAATTTGATTTGCAAATCATTGATAGAAAAGGAGCAGAGAACCCCGTGGCTGATAACTTGTCTAGGTTGGAGAACGTCCTTGATGACCCACTACCTATTGATGATAGTTTTCCTGATGAGCAGTTAGCTGCAATAAATTTTTCTCATAACACTCCTTGGTATGTTGACTATGCTAATTACATTGTTGCTAAATATTTACCACCTAGTTTCACATACCAACAAAAGAAAAAAAATTCTATGATTTAAGACATTACTTTTGGGATGACCCACATCTTTATAAAGGAGGGGTAGATGGTATTATTAGACGTTGTGTACCTGCGCATGAATAGGGACAAATCCTATGGAAATGTAACTCCGAAGCTTATGGAGGACATCATGCAGGAGACAGAACTGCTCACAAGGTATTGCATTCTGGGGTTTATTGGCCTACTCTCTTCAAGGATGCTCGTAAGGTCGTCTTATGTTGTGATGAATGTCAAAGAATAGGTAATATCGGTAGGCGTCAAGAAATGCCTATGAATTATTCACTTGTTGTTGAACCATTTTATGTTTGGGGATTTGATTACATGGGACCTATTTCTTCCTCTAATGGGTATACTCATATTTTGGTTGTTGTTGATTATGTTACTAAGTGGGTAGAAGTTATTCCAATTAGTAGTGCTGATCACAGCACCTCTATTAAAATGCTTAAAGAAGTTGTTTTCCCAAGGTTGGTGTCCCTAGATATTTAATGACTGATGGTGGTTCACACTTTATTCATGGTGCTTTCCGTAAAATTCTTGCTAAGTATGATGTTAACCATAGAATTGGATCACCCTATCATCCTTAGTCTAGTGGTCAAGTTGAACTTAGCAATAGGGAAATAAAATTAATTTTGCAAAAGACTGTCAGTAGTTCCCGGAGGAATTGGTCTAAGAAATTAGGTGACGCACTTTGGGCTTATAGAACAGCATATAAAAATCCTATGGGTATGTCTCATAAAATTGTTTATGGAAAAGCTTGTAAATTGCCTCTTGAGTTAGAACATAAAGCATATTAGCTCATTAGATGAATGGAGAACCCAAGCTTATGAAAATGCCAAGTTATTTGAGGAAAAATTTAAAAGATGGCATGAAAAAATAATCCAAAAGCGTGAGTTCAAAGTTGGAGAATATGTTCTTTTGTACAACTCTCGTTTCAGATTCTTTGCAGGAAAACTCCTATCCAAATGGGAAGGACCCTATGTTATCGAGGAGGTTTATCGGTCTGGAGCTATCAAAATAAATAATGCCAAAGGTACTAACCCAAAGGTTGTTAATGGGCAACTAATAAAACATTATATCTCAGTACGCCCATTAATGTTGACAGCAATATTATCCAAACAATGACACCGGAAGAACACATAAAAAAAACCATCCGGAACACTCCAGAATCGTGAAAAATAGGAGGTACGCGATACGGTAAGTAAACGGACTTCGAAAAATCTGCAAAAATATTTTCGTTTTGGAAGGTCACTGATACATCTCCAACGTATCTATAATTTATGAAGTATTCATGCTAATATATTATCATTCTTGGATGTTTTACAAGCATTTTACAATCATTTTATATCATTTTTTGGGACTCACCTATTGACATAGTGTCAAGTGCTAGTTGCTGTTTTCTACTTGTTTTTTACATGCCAGAAAATCAATTTCGAACGGAGTCCAAATGCAGCTAAACTTTTTGGAGAACTTCTATGGACCAGAACACCCAGGATGGGCCGGAGCAGCACCTGGGGGTGCCCCGAGGGGGGCACAACCCACTAGGGCGCGCCTGGCCCCCAGGCACGCCCACGTGGGTTGTGCCCACCACGGTGGCCTCCCGCACCCCCTCTTTGCCATATAAAATCCCAAATGTTCCAAAAACCCTCGGGCTTAACCCAGATCAAAAGTTCCGCCATCGCAAGGCCCTGTAGCCACGAGAAATCAATCTAGACCCATATCGGCACCCTGCCGGAGGGGGGATCATCAACGGTGGCCATCTTCACACTACAAGAAATATGTCAACTTGCGACCATAACTATTGGTCGTTGAATGGTCATTGTTTTCCATTTGCGACCTTTTTGCGACCAAAAACAGATGGTCAAAAGCTGGCAGTCGTAAACTGAAATTAGCAAGACTTCTTTGTGATATGTAAAAGGTCGTCGGTTCCACGACCAAATTTTTGGTCACTAGCAACCTCCCCAGGCCACAACGTGGCAAGCTGACGTGGATAAGAATCAGCCCGGTCCAATTCGGTGTTTTACATGGGCCGAGCCCAATAATTCAGCCTTATATATATATTTTCCTATTATTTTTTTCCAGCTACATGGGCCTAGCCCAGCAATTCGGTGTTATTTTCTTGGCCATTGCCTTTTATAGTCCATTTTTCACCCTCTACCCTTTTATAGTCCATTTCTGTTTTGGGGCTCGGCCTTTTTACGTTCCATCTACTTTTTGGGCCTTGGCCTTTTCGTTTGTCGCACTGGTCATCTTTCTATTTCTCTCACTTTCACAATAAACAAATGAAAAATATTTCAAACGGCAAGAGAACATACGAAACTGTTAAAATGATAGCCAATATTAGCACCAAATATGCTGACTACTGTACAACATACAACATTACGATATTTACAATAGTGTTCATACAACCAGATATGCTGGCTATTGTACAACATAACTAGCACTACATTATAAATCACTACTCTTTACTTTGTCAGGCTTCAAGCTTCTTCAAATTTCTTTAGCCCAGAGCTCCTGTAAAGAGAGGTAACACCACACTTTTAGAGCTAGATCAAGGCACAAAATGTTTATTTGGTTGGATCATGCTGCAACAACCACATAGAAGCATAATTATAAGCACAAATACACAAATCATCTCAGTTCAAGCAAATGATCTATAGTAGCAAAGCATTAAAAAGGAAGCAGCACATGGTAGGAATGTTTACAACATCTCAGTTGATGACTTCAAATAGGAATAATGTATACAAGTATAATAGAAAAATATGAGAAACTATCACAGTACAGAAATGGTGTCGCAGAATCATATAGCTAACTCAATGATAGATTGAAATGTTTTACTTAACGTATGGAACTCAAAGAACTTTTCTGGTTAGTCAAGAGCATCTTAACTGCAGAAATTAGATAGTATGAAGGCAATATTCTAATGATCAAAACAGATGAAGCTAGCAACATAATATAAGCAGAAGTCAATTGTATCTACTCATATTTTGTGTGTCCAAGTAGGTACCGGTGGAAGGGTGTACCTGCATGTAGGGCGTGAGGAGGTGCTAGAGCGCCAACCTGAACTTGAGCTGCAGTAACCATGCAGGCAAGCATCACCCAATACTTGGGCGCGCCAAAAAGAACACCATGTCCTCAACAACAGTCATGTGCACATGCATCAACAAGAGGCACCAAAACTGAGAAATGAGAACAAAATTTACATATTCATATTTTTGGATTGATAGTCTCTGAACTTTCATGTCTCTTGGAAAGATAAGGACTGCCAGCAAATAGCACATATTCATATTTTAAGTCAATAGCTTTGTGAGCATGTAGTAGATTGTTCACATCCTAATGAACCAAAAAAACTACTACTGTAGATTGCAGTGAAATCAAAGTACCACTACTACTGTAGGTTGCAAATAATATGAGCAAAGCAAACCAAAATATTATTGCAAAATATATGGATTTATAGCTAGGATCAATAAGCTAAGATCAAATGTCATACTAATGTGTCCTAATCTTGTTCTTGCTTGCTGCAATCTAAAGAACATCACCGCAAAGACTACACATGCTAGGACTAGCATTGGTCAAAAATAACTAATAATCACATGATGAAGTCCTACAATGAATTCCAGAAGTAGTGACTAGATTCATAGAAAACAGAACAACAAAGTCATGCCATGACCAAATCCTAACCAAAACGCATTTAATAAAATGGATTGCATCTGGCTGCTATAATAGTGTATATATACATGCTAATGACATGAACGTTCCATCAGGCCATGATCAACTACTCAAAACCATTACGTGTTTTGCAAAAAAAAATAGAAGTAATCAGCAGATGACACAATGAACAAGTGAAGGCTTTAAATATCTCCATGTCGAAGAATCAAGTCGATGAAGACATGCAGTAGGAGGAGGAGCAGCGTTGCATCATCGTTTGCTCAGGTCGACGTTGGAAAGTGTGCTACTGTACATGATCAGAACCCGCACGACACAGGTACGCCTGGCCAAGGGAGTAGTCCAGTGCTCGTTCCACAGGGACTGCCACCGCACGGTCGACTCGCATATACCTGCCAACATCACGATAATATAAGATAATTATAATCAAGAAAAATCATATTGATTCAAGCATATTACTTGTTGTGGTTACCATAACATCATTTTGTGGCAACAATTTTTTTTATTTCTATATACCATTGTCATCAATCTCAGATTTAACAAAGCAAGAACTACAAATGCAACATAGCCTCAAATTTAACAAAGCAAGAATTGCAAATGCAACATAGCCATCCAAGTTACAGAATATAAATTTCAGCAATTTAAAAAGAAGGATGGAATGGGGGCACATAACCTTTAGTAGCAAGAGCTGGTTCATGTGGTACATGTCAACGTCCCCAGCAAATAGAAGGCAGTTTATTATAACACAACAAATGTGTTAAAATTCAAGGCTAATCTATGTAACATGAGTGAGTGCAGAGGGAGTGCTCTTGTACAATTAGAGAAAAAAAGTGATGTGTACATGATACAATACACAGAGAGAGTTTGCTCCAGCCAGATTCAATCATCCAAAATTGACATATTTCAGCCACATCCAACATGTCCAGGAAGGCCATCCAATGGTTTCAGCCACATCCTAATAAATATGCAGCATTCTAATACTAATTTTGTCATTGTGCTGCGAACTCAAGATACATAACAGAAACTTGGAAGAAACAGAGCATCGGTAACTTGGAAGAAAAAAAGGCTTATTGGGTGGGAGAGACCTCGTGCGGGGTGGACGACATCGTCATCAAGTTCCAGATCGATGTCATCCTCGTCCATGGAGGCATGGCACCTGTTGCATCCAAACCGAAGAAAAAAATAAGAAAGGGGCCCATTCCCGGTACACAGTTGCGTCATTTTCTGTGTTGATCCCGAACTTCAAATAGCCTGCGGCGGTTTGCATAAGCGGTAGATTAGTACTGAACAGGTAGTAGAGATACAACACATGAACATTTGCCTATATCAATTATATATATTTGTCACAATGCAGCAACTAAATTGGTTGATACATTCATCAGAGATTATACTCATTTGGGTTGCACAACAAGTAATACGGTTGAGATACTGCAGGAGGGGATATTCTGCATACAGATCATATAAAGGCAGGGAAATCCAATCGAAATTTTCTATACACTAATTTGTTGTGTTTACGTGAGCAAGCGAGAATTGCATAGTTTTGAAGTAATGGACTGGTGTTGCTACAGAAATTGTAAAAGAAGAGAGCTGAATCAGAGACCTTGCACTCGATGTTGTACCAGAGTTGATGGAATTGGACGCAGTCGATGAAGACCTTGTTGTCGAGACCATCTGCGAGTGCGAGAGGGCCCAAATCACGGTTGTTGGTGCAATGCTGACCCCGGCGATCCATCTCTCTCCATCAAGTCGGAGGAGCCAACGCCAGGCACTGAGGTGACCACACCGGAGAAGAGAAGATGACACCGATGGGAGTACCGACCGGCTGCTGGTCGCGGGAACCGCGCCCCAGGAACCCACGGGTCTGGTCCGGCGAGGGGAGAGAGGCCGAGTCCTCCAGATCAAGGTCGTGGGCATGGTTGCGAATCCTCTGCGGCCGCCTCGCCTGCCCGAGCTTGAAAAAGCCCTAGACGACACCAACACTGACGGCGGAGACCGTGGCCACCTGCAACATGCATCGGAGGTCGGTCAGTCAGATCTGATCCGTGAGGCCGTGGGGTGAGTGGGTTGCTTACGAGGGCGAGGGTGCTCTTCCCGGAGTAGGGTCACGAGGTGAACGACATGGCTGCAATGAAGGCTGGATCTGGACGACGAGGGTTCGGTGCTGCGATGGTGGAGTCGAGGACCTGCGACTGACGAGGGCTTCTCTCCTGTTTGTGCCGGCCAGTCGAGGTGGAGCAGAGAGCCCTGTAGGGGAGGGAGGCAGAGGAGCATCGGAGGAGGACCTCGAGCTTCTCTTCTGTCATGCGCGGGCGTGGAGTGGCGGCGATGTGAGAGCCCCGCGGGCGGCGAGGTTGGTCGAGGACGAGGGAGACGAGGGGAGAGTGAGGGCGGCGGAGGAGGTGGGTGGCGGCGAGGTTCTGAGGGGTGGGTTGCAGCGACGAGGGGGACGAGGGAGATTTGCATCAGGGGAGAGGGGAGAGGATCTGAGGGGGAGCGAGAGAAAGAAAGAAAGAAAGGAGGCGAGGGTGGATGGAAGATGACTAGGGTTTCGGCTCAGGTGGGGTTTGGTGGAGGAGGCGAGGAGGCGAGGGCTACCATTGGATCCGAGAAGATCCAACAGTGTTCATGCATGATCCGCGTGTGTTGTGTGTGGACCAATCAAAACGCAATACATCATACAACATTATGACCATCTAAATTGGTCGTAATATATTTTAAAACAAGTTGTTAAAGAAAAACGTTCTAATTTAACCGGATGATTTTACGTTTCTCTTCCCTCAAATTTTTTTTATGTTTCTCTAAGCCGCCTTGAAGGGTGACAAGTGTTCCCGTGGGACCGCAGCACCGCCCGTCCCTGTAACCTTATCTTCTCCCCGAGTCATCTCCATCCTCTAGATGATCAATCTTATGGCCAAATGATCAATTTTATGGCCACATTCATGGCATAGTTTGTTCCAACAATCTCATATTGTGCACAAGGGTGCATCTTGAAATGGCAAACAATGATGCCTACGGGAGTTTTCATTTTCTTTGTACAAAAAATTCATTTTCCATTTTTTGAATGCCCAAAATGACTTCTTTTTGTGAAGGATCTACCCTATATTTATTGAAAAATTGGATCAAATCAATTTTTATAAAATATTAGAATATATTTAATGCACAATTGACCAAATAGTTGGGTGTTAAAAGCTTTGACCCACCTCTGGTGAAAAAGACAAATTTCTGCCGATTGAGCTGGAAGCGGGTAAAAATTGAACTACAGCTTCCTCATAGTTTGCTCTTTATTTTTTCCAAAAATCATTTCTAGGTACATAAATATATATTTAATAAGAGAAACACCAAAAAATTTATAAGATTCAACCACTATCTAGGAACGGTCAAGCCTGCCGTTTTGACCGCATTTTGAAACGGGCATAAAAAATTCAAAAAAATCAAAAAATTGGAAAACCTTCGCATTGTGTCATTATATGTGGCCAAGTTACCAGGAAAAATAATAAACTTGTAATACGATAATTATTTTAAAAAAGTGTTCTCAGAAACGAGCTATCATGTGTGGAGATAAATGGCTTTCAAGCCAAATGATCAACCTTATGGCCACATTCATGGCATAGTTTGTTCAAATGATCTCATATTGTGCACAAGGGTGCATATTGGAATGGCAGACAATGTTGCCGAAGGAAGTTTTCATTTTCTTTGGACGAAAAAATCATTTTCCATTTTTCCGAGTGCCTAAAATGAGGTTTTTTTTGTGAAGGACCTAACATATATTTGTTGCAAATTTGGACCAAATCAATTTTCTAAAATACTAGGCCATGGTTAATGCACAATTAACCAAATGGTTGGGTGTCAAAAGCTTTTACCCACCTCTCGTGAAAAAGACAAATTTCTGCCGATTCAGCTGGAAGCGGGTCAAAATTGAACTGCAGCTGCCTCATAGTTTGCTCTTTATTTTTTTTCAAAAAATCATTTCTAGGTACAAAAGTATATATTTAATCAAAGAAACACCAAAAGTTTTCCAATATTCAACCACTAGCTAGGAACGGTCAACCCCGCCGTTTTGACCACATTTTGAAACAGCATAAAAGATTTAAAAAAATCAAAAAATTAGAAAACACTCGCATTGTGTAATAATATGTGGCCAAGTTACCAGGAAAAATAATAAACTTGTAATATGATAATTATTTTTAAAAAGTGTTCTCAGAAACGAGTTATCATGTGTGGAGATCAATGGCTTTCAAGCCAAATGATCAATCTTATGGCCACATTCATGGCATAGTTTGTTCAAATGATCTCATATTGTGCACAAGGTTGCATATTGGAATGGCAAACAATGTTGCCTAAGGAAGTTTTCATTTTCTTTGGACGAAAAACTCATTTTCCATTTTCCGAGTGCCTAAAATGAGGTTTTTTTGTGAAGGACCTACCATATATTTGTTGCAAATTTGGACAAAATCAATTTTCTAAACTACTAGGCCATATTTAATGCATAATTGACAATATGGTTGGGTGTCCAAATCTTTTGATCCACCTCTGGTGAAAAAGACAAATTTCCGCTGATTCAGCGGGAAGCGGGTCAAATTTGAACTGTAGCTGCCTTATAGTTTGCTCTTTATTTTTTTTCTAAAATCATTTCTAGTTACATAAATATTTATTTAATCAGAAATGCATGGTTTGGTGGTGATACGTCGAGGTTTGGACGGTGGCCGAAGGCCCCAACTCCAGAGCGCGTAAACTCGCATGCCCGCCGCATGGTCACCGCGTGACCATGGCATTGACTTGCGTTCTGGGTGGCCTAGGCATGTCTAGTGGGTTGGGCACTCCCCAGGAAGGTGTTAGGAAGAAAATTACAACATAAGATTCTCACGAGGAGACCGAACTATGCTCAAACATGAATTAGCAAACAATTGTTAGATTAGTGGTACGGGAAATGCGCATGGCTAATGGGCGTGAGTTTTGGCTGAGGATGATCATCTACTAAGAAGACCGACTTCACAAATTTTCAGCTCAAAAGGAGGAGCCTAGGTGGTACTTGCTTTGCAAAGTACTACACTAGACAAAAATATGAATGTTAAATTTGGGTTCAAAATAATGAATGGATTGAGCTGAAATTTGGTGGAGGATGGTTATTTGGGCATAGGAAAGCACTGTACAAAATTGATACCATTTGGACATGCCAAAGTGGTACTTCCTTCACAATGCTCTCCTCTGGACAGAAACTTGGGAAAATTAGCGAGAGAAATTGGATAAATGAAATGAGCTCAAATTTTGGTGTAGGTAAGTTACATAGGTATGGTCATGCCCTGGTAAATTTTGAGATCATTTCGGTAAGCCTAGCTAGTACTTACTTCGCAAAGCTTCTCTCTAGATAGAAACTTTGGAAATTTTCTGAGGAGGATTTACCAGGAAAATGGAGCTGAATATTATCATGTGGCAATGATTTGGGTATGGAAGAGTGCCCAAAAAGTTTGAGGGTAATAGGAGGGGTCTAGATAACACTTGTTTTGCAATGTGCCAATCTGGCCATAAAATAGAAATTGAAACTAGGCTCACATCGATGATTTGAATGAGCTGAAATTTGGAGGAGGGTGATAATTTGGGCATATGAAGGAACTGCATAAATTTCATGTCATTAGGATATGCATAGCTGGTATTTCTTTCACAAAGGTTCTAGGTGGACAAAAACTTGCCGAGGAAGATTTACTGGGCAAATGGAGCTGAATTTTCTCACGAGGCAATGATTTGGATAGGAAAGAGTGCCCAAAAATTTTGAGGGCAATCAAGAATATATAAATAACACTTCCTTCACAAAGTGTTGTTCTGAACAGAATATGAAAATGAATATTGTTGAATTATTTTTGAACTAGCCAAGGAATGTTTTTTACATATTTGACGAAGATATGACCCAAAGAATTTATGGGATTTTTTTGGAATTTTGGGAATGACAGAAATATAGGTTACTTCACAACCTAGGGCAAAAATTGACACATGGACATGACACATAGGCAAAACTGATGAGGTAGCGCCTAGTCATAGCAATAAGTACCAATGCATCCACGTTGACAACCTCATGACCATTTATATTGGTCGTAATCAGGTAGAAATAAGGTAATCGACCACTCTTGTCTGCTTTATGACCATTTGGTGTAAGGAAATTTCAGGGTTTGAGCCCTTCCAAGCGAAATGGCCGTGGATTTACAACCAATTCAGCTGGGATCACTAAGAGAAGGTCACAAGTTGACATATTTCTTGTAGTGTCCTCATCCCAGTGGCCACCACGATGAGGAGGGAGTAGTCCAACCTTGGGGCTGAAGGTTTGTACCAGTAGCTATGTGTTTAATATCTCTCTCTCTCTCTCGTGTTCTTGAGATGTCACGATCTTGATGTATCACGGACTTTCTTAATATAGTCGGATCATATGGTGTTTTACCCTCTCTATCTTTTTGTGATGAATTGAGTTTTCCCTTTGAGATTTTGTTTTATCGGATATAATACTTTGATGGATTTGAGAACACTTGATATATGTCTTGCAATTGAATACTCGTGGTGACAATGGGGTGTCGTATTGATTCACTTGATATATGTTTTGGCACTCAACTCGTGGATCCCCGAGGTGAAATTGGGGTAATCTATGCATAGGGGTTGATGCACGTTCTTGTCTTTGTTTCTCCGGTAGAAATCTTGGGGCACTCTTTGAAGTTCTTTGTGTTGGATTGAGTATTATGAACATGAATTTGCTTTGGTGTTATTTTAGTATGAACTCTAGGATAGATCGAACGGAAAGAATAGCTTTGTGTTATTTTAGTATGAACTCTTGAATAGATCGAACGGAAAGAATAGCTTTGAGGTGGTTTCGTACCCTACAAACAATTTATTCTTATGCTCTCCGCTAGATAGGAACTTTGGAGGGATTCTTCATCACACTTTGAGGGATGGTTATATGATCCAATTATATTAGCATTGTTGAGAGATTGCACTAGTGAAAGTACGGACCCTAGGCCTCATTTTCAAGCATGGCAATACCATTTTTGTCCCCGTTTACTATTTGCTACCTTGCTGTTTTTATTTCTTCAGATTATAAAAATATATTTCTACCATCAATATTACACTTTTATCACCATCTCTTCAACGAACTAGTGCGCCTATACAATTTGCCGTTGTATTGGGTGTGTTGGGGACACAAGAGATTTCTTGTATTTGGTTGTAGGGTCGTTTGAGAGAGACTATCTTCATCCTATGCCTCCCATGGATTGATAAACCTTAGGTCATCCGCTTGAGGGAAAATTGCTACTGTCCTACAAAACTCTGCGCTTGGAGGCCCAACACGTGTCTACAAGAATAAACTTGCGTAGTAGCATCAAGCTCTTTTCTAGCGCCCTTGCCGGGGAGGTGAGTGCTTGAAGGTATATATTTAGATCTTGCAATTGAATATTTTAGTTTCTTGTTTTATCACTAGTTTGGTTTATAAAAGTAAACTACATAAAAATTGGAATTGAGGTTGCATCATATTATTGATCATCTTTATAATATCTTTCTTGAAAATGATGGATCGGAAAATGTGCTCAATTGTTAGAAGAAGAAGTCAATAAAATGTTTGGCACAAAATATTTGAATGATGAGCATGATTGCAATGTTGTTAGTATGAATTCTTTGAATATCCCTGATGCTAATGATATGCTAAGCCATAAGCTTGGGGATGCTATGTTCGATGAGGATGATATTTTTTCTCTCAAGTTTTGATGAGAAAAATTATTATGATGATAGCATGCCTCCTATTTTTGATGATTACAATGATGAAAGTGGACTTGGAGAGGTCATGACTATATTTAATGATGATTCCACTATTTCGGAAGAGGTTTCAATTGATTATGAAAACAAAGTTGCTATCTATGATGATTACGGTGATGAAATGTATGCTATATTGAATAATGATAACCATGAAACTTGTCATCGTGATTTTAATTTTCAATCACATGATAGTTATTTTGTTGACTTTTCTCCCACTACTATTCATGAGAATAAATTTGCTTATGTGGAGAGTAATAAAATTTATATGCTTATGGATCATGAAAAGAATGCTTTATGTGATAGTTATATTGTTGAATTCATTCATGATGCTACTGAAAATAACTATGAGAGAAGAACATATGCTTTTACATATTGCAATAATATCAAGTTCACTCTCTTTATGTTGAAAGTTTTGAAGTTGCACTTGTTTTGCCTTCCTATGCTAGTTGATTCTTGTTCCCATAAGTTGTTTGCTTACAAAATCCCTATGCATAGGAAGTGGGTTAGACTTAAATGCTCTAGTCATATGCTTCATGATGCTCTCTTTGTGTTTCAACTCTTTACTTTTATGCGAGCATCATTGAAATCATCATGCCTAGCTGAAAGGCATTAAAGAAAAGCGCTTGTTGGGAGACAACCCAACACTTTTACCTATTGTTTTTGTGTGTTCAGATGATTAAGCTTGTAGCGACCCGACCTCAGACGGTCAAGTCTCTGTGCTTAAGTGTCATCCCTGGATCGGTATGCTGACACACACAGTACTCGAGGATTTATAACAGAGGTAAATCACATGTATAAAATAACGTAAATACTATTACCTCAATCCATAAAGCGGAAGAAACAACAAGTTTGCGGATTCCCATCAACACTAACGGCAAAGTTGAGTGTAGAAATCGTAACCCTAACGTATCACTTACTTGTCGTAAGAAATCCTGCAACATGAGATGTTGCAGCCACAGAGGGTCAGTACATTGAATCTACTGGCAAATTCACACCATAGGATAATGATGAATAATAGCTATCACTACATGCATATTTGGCTGGTGGAAAAGCTCTATGGTTATAATGTTTTTGCAAAAAGCCAATTTTTCCCTACAACAAAGGAATAAATTTTATTTAACTATCATGGTCGTTGTTAAACATTGAGAAGGTTCCTCCAACTCAATCCCAATTAAGAACGTGATTAAACCCAATCAAATTAAATTAAGTAACATGATGAGATCCACATGATAATCCAAGGACTAGATACTCAAGATGTCCATAACTGGGGACACGGCTAACCATGATTAGTTTATACACTCTGCAGAGGTTTGCGCACTTTTCCCCGCAAGACTCGGTCTCCTCCATTTGATTTCTCGCACTACATGGTGTTTGAGAAACGGATGACCGAGACACACTCTTTCAGAAACAATAACTCTTTACTCCGGGTGGACAGTTACACCTACTTTCCCCTACATCTTCTAGCCCACCACTGAAAGAGGTCTTGCAACTTACTCAGCTATGCTAGAGCCCATAATAGCTTGTGTCTGCACACGGAAGTTTCTATCATGAATAATCTCATGATCCCTTTGAGTCTGGGTGGCGGTCCATAGGAAAAATCACACGGAACCCCGGGATTTCTAAAAATACAGGCAATACTGGGTTCTCCAGGTGCCTCAATCCAACCAGATGTGAATTAAAGTAGCCACCTTAAGTTGAACCATTAATTAACAATCTCACATCTGTCATGGAAAACTCTCACCCAATCCACATCTACGAGCATAGCATAGAAATATAGGCAACGTAGAAGTAACTCCCAAAGGTTTGATAATAAACAGGGCAATGGTTATTCAGATCCTAACCATGCAATGTTTGAGGGTTGAAACTAATGCATAAAAACTGGGTAATGAAAAGTATGATCAAAGTGTGAACTTGCCTTGTACTGTTGATGAATATGATTCGCACTCATAACTCCCAATAGTTCTACTCGTCACACTCCGGTCAATCTATCCTAAGCAAGCAATCGTAACCACACATAAGCATTCACTCAAAAGAAATCAAAGAAAAGATCTGGGAAAGCTTCGAAAACAAGCAATTAACTCTTGCAACAGAAAACAATTTCTAACAGTACCAAAAGTATGTGAATTTGGCCTTATCAGATAGTTTAGGTCAAGAGCTTCGATTTGCAAAAAGAATCAACTAGATCGGAGTTGTAAAACTCAAGTTACGATCAAACGAAGTTCAAATACAAAACTATTAGAAATCAAATTTTAGAACTTTCAAAAACATGTCTAAGTTGTTTTACTGGAAAGATAGGATCATAAAGAAGAAGTAGGCGTTGGTTTCATTGGATTTGGACCAACTGTGCAAAAGTTGTGAGGGTTTGAAGTCCAGGGGCTAAATTGTAAATAAAACCTACAAAGAAGTCCCTGATTAAAACTAACAGAAAAAGAAAAGAGCTAAATAACGAACGTTCGTTTATAAGAACTAAGAAGTGGACGTTCGCGGTTTAAATAAAACCTAAAAAACAGATCTAGTCTAGGGTTTTTAAAAAAACCAAACTAATAAAATAAAACCGGGTGGTTTTACTGGTTTTACCGGCTCAGGCGAATAAATTGGCGGCGGAGGCGGTTAACTCCGGCGAGGCGGAACAGCGGCGCGGAAGCTCCGGTGAGAAGGGGTGGCGGCTCCGGCGGTCGTCGAGGCCGGCGAAGTGGTCGGGGAGAGGCGGCGTGGAGTGGCGGTTGCGGTGGTGGCGTTGGCGGCGGTCGACGGCGACGAGGGCGGCGGCTGCGGCTTCCGGCGGCAGTGACGGTGGCGGTGAGATATGGCGATGGCGGCGTGATGCGAGGAGGAGAGAGAGGGGTTCGGGCGGCGGCTTAAATAGGCAGAGGGGTGACGGGTGGCGTGGAGGAGGGGTCAAGGTGGCGGGGCAGAGGCCGAATCGGCCACGGCGGCGGCGCCGGCGTGCGGGCGGCGGACTCCCGCTCGGGAGGGAGGCGGCGCGGCGAGACTGGACTTTGGCCTGGCCCGGTTGGAGCTGGGCCGGCCCAGTCGGCGAAGGAAAAAAGTTTTTTTTAACACACCGAAAATAAAATAAAAGCGAAATAAAATAGAATAGAACCTAGGCATATTTTATATCAATAATTTCTGAAAAAGATTTCCTACAAGATGAACATTTTTCTAACGTCAAATAAAATCCATAAAATTTCAAATAATTTAAATAGTGCTAGTTCTCTAATAAAATCCAATAAAAATCATTTTAAAAATACCGAAATGATTTCAAATTTATTTCTCTCCAATTTTCTGTTGTAGGGAATCATGTTACCCTATTTTCCATATATTTTATTTTTGGAGAAAAATAAATTTGAATAAAACCCAATTAACTCCAGTTTGAAAATATTTTCCTAAAGGACTTTAAATTTGATCCTTTTAAACTCCCAACTCATATTTCATATATTTTGAAGAAGTCATTTTATCTTCTCTCATGAACATCATTGAGTTTCTTAAAGTTTTCTGAATTGGAATATATGTCCAAATAAAATTCAAATCTTTTCAAAAACCCTTTTCATTTATTTAAATGGAAGAAGTCATGTCATCTTCTCTCTAGGGTTTTGTGATGAAATGAATTTGAATTTAAGGAAATCATAAAAGCAAGATGAAAGTTTGGGAAAGTCCTTTTATTCCCTCTCATTTAACTTTCAAAAGTTTCAAATTTCACACATCTTGACACAATCAATCAAATCTATCTATTTAATATAGCATTCCAAAATTTAGAATTTTGTGATGTTACAAACCTACCACCCTTAAAATGAATCTCGTCCTCGAGATTCGGAGAGGCTAGAAAGAAATAGGTTAGGTTTTGGGGTGTTCTCAAATTCCATCGATCGTCTCCAGGGTCTCGGGTGCTACGACCCTTAGAAACGTTGTCACGGTTCCACCAAAACTCATATACTCCATTCTTATTCTTCACAGTGTCGGTCTTCTTAGATTCAAGGGAAAATTCCTTCTCTGGGCTCTTCCGGTAGCGGCATAACTTTTTCCTCAATTCTTATGTCCTTTCTTCTTGGCAAGGTTATTCCGAGACCGGGTCTTCTTAGCTGATGGGTCTGGCGCCAATACTAAATAACTATTGATATCTCATGGTGGTCAACAATTTATGGTTTCTCCTGCAGGAAATGGGTCTGGGATTTATTCTCACCGTATGACCTACGATTGGCACCAACTGCCTTGTACAAGGGGAAAAACTTATACCATCTTAAGGTTCAAACAAGGTTTAATATCGTCATCTCTCTACTATGGGTAAGTCACTCAGATTTTCCATCCCATATGGCAAGGCGAATAATAAGAGTAAGTCGGTATGGTAATCAATCCATCCGCACCCAAATCATTACCCTGTATATGGTTTAGTGAATCTCGCATTCTAACACTCGGTCATCCTCACAAGCATTGCAGAATTTTCTCTTGTCAATTAACTGGGTTCGGATAAATCCATTGATTCTGCAAGACAAACAAACATCTATCGGTCCTTCACAACTCTCAGGTTTTTCGTAAACTCCTACAGGATCGTCTGCCGATAAAAGTAGCATCTCCTTCCAGGGTTTTTTTTCCTTCAGCAAGAGTGTGCTTGCTTCATGGCAGGTCCTCGAGCCTGTGGGTTATGGCCCATCTCATCACTTGCAAACCATGAAATTATCCTCGGGGCAACCGATCATTATTCCAACCTCCAGCTTCCTAGCATTCTTAAATCCATCCAATTGTACTGTCTCTCTTCCTTCTATTGTTACCAAACTAAGATGTGTTTACTCAGACTCATCATAGAGTCACAATTGCTCCATATTACCAACATCATACCTCCTTTACATCCAATAATTCTTCCTCCCTTCATACTCTTGGGGGTATCCAACATATCGAGATAAAACTCATACTTGTTTAGTCCGAAATCCACTCCGTGGAATATCATTATCCTTTCCAGGGGTCAAATCTCCTCACAGGGTACTACCACCCTTAAAATGCTCCAATCTTCCATAGACCATATTTATCATATCCTTGAAAATGGTCAAAATCTTTCTTCGTAGAGTAACATCTCATAAAATCCAAATCAGTACCAACAATGTTAACTTTACTGATTCTCCAATTACTACAATCTCCTGCACTTCCATTACATGCCTTAACTCATCGCCTCAATATAAAAGAGTTGTTCCCACTACTTCTACTATATTTCTCACAGACTCAACTATTTAACACTAGCCTCCTTCTCTTTGGGACAATCAATGGCAAAGTGCCCTGCTTCATTACAGCGAAAACATATTACTTCGGACAAGTATCGAGGTTTCCTTTTGATTATATAGCCTCCTTGGGTCCTCGGCTTCCTTTTTGGGCAACTGCTGAAGTAGTGCCCTGTCTCCTTGCACCTGAAACAGGTGATATGACTCAGGTCCTTCCTAGAATCCAATCTACTTCTCTTCCTAGACTTTCCGTTCCAATCAGGGTTTATATTTCCTGTGGGTCATACTCTACTTCCTCTGTCGGGAATTCTACTAGATCTCCATTCAGACAATTCCGAGAGATGTGTCCTTCTTCTCCACATGAATAACATGACTTGGTGCAGGGTTTAATTGTGTCTTCTTCGGATGTGTCCTCCACCTCTTTCCTTCATCACAGGTTCTTCTAAAATTTCCACGAGGGCTCCTTTCATTGCTTCTTTCTTCTGTTGGATGGTTCTTTGTACCATGGGGTAAATGTGACACTGAGTAGGGTAGTGGGTAGTCCCTTCACACAAGAAACAAGTGATCTGCCTAGTTGGGCATTCTTCACGTGGGTGGCTTTCTTCACAATGAGGGCATTCATCCTTGTGTTCTTTATGGTTGTGTCCTATTTCTCCACAAAGCTTGCATGCACAAAGTTTCTTCATATCCTTTCCATAAGGCTTCAATTTCTGGGACACAAACCGAGACTTTGGCAAAGTCAACTTAAATTCTTTCCAAGTGGTTACTCCTTGCCATCCATTGATGGTTTGGTACATCCTCCACCAAGTAGCAACAACTCTTTCAAAGCACTGAAGAGCATGTTGGGTTATATCCTTTCTGACTATAGGGTTATTCTCCATATGATCTTCCATGTCCTGAATCCATCAGACCATCTCCAATTGAGTTCTTGATCCCGGAAAGGTGAGTTCATCTCCATTCATCCTCTATTGGGTCCAGGGGTTTTGGGGTGAGATAAGAGAGATAGAGAGGGATACACACAAAGCAAACAAAAGTTTTGAAAAGACAGATTTTATTTGTGGCTGTCGGAAAAACATCAAACAAATGTCAACTCACAAACGTCGCATCTAACGTAGGTATAAAACAGGGGTTTGGTCTTCTAAAGGTCAATAAATCTTCAAAGTCGTCAAACTCTTCAAGTCTTGCTCAGGTCTCCGATTGCTTCTTCCGATCGTGCTTGTCGTTCAAAAGTTCTTTTGCCAGATTGCTACGTCTTAAGCTTGCGTTGGTTTTCCTTGAAGAGGAAAGGGTGATGCAGCAATAGTAGCGTAAGTATTTCCCTCAGTTTTTGAGAACCAACGTATCAATCCAGTAGGAGACTCCTCAAAAAGTCACACGCACCTACACAAACAAACAAAAAACTCGCAACCAACACAACAAAGGGGTTGTCAATCCCTTCACGGCCACTTGCGAAAGTGAGATCTGATAGAGATAGTATGATAAGATAAATATATTTTTGGTATTTTATAAGATAGATGCAAAAAGTAAAGATGCAAATAAAAGTAGATTGAAAGCAAATATGATAAAAGATAGACCCGGGGGCCATAGGTTTCACTAGGGGCCTCTCTCAAGATAGCATAAGTATTACGGTGGGTGAACAAATTATTGTCGAGCAATTGATAGAAAAGCGAATTATTATGAGATTATCTAGGCATGATCATGTATATAGCCATCACGTCCGCAACAAGTAGACCGACTCCTGCCTGCATCTACTACTATTACTCCACACATCGACCGACTCCTGCCTGCATCTAGAGTATTAAGTTCATAAGAACAGAGTAACGCATTAAGCAAGATGACATGATGTAGAGGGATAAATTCATGCAATATGATATAAACCCCATCTTTTTTATCCTCGATGGCAACAATACAATACGTGCCTTGCAACCCCTACTGTCACTGGGTAAGGACACCGCAAGATTGAACCCAAAGCTAAGCACTTCACCCATGGCAAGAAAGATCAATCTAGTAGGCCAAACCAAACTGATAATTTGAAGAGACTTGCAAACATAACTCAATCATACATAAAAGAATTCAGAGGAGATTCAAATATTCTCATAGATAAACTTGATCATAAACCCACAATTCATTCGATCTCGACAAACACACCGCAAAAAGAGTTTACATCGAATAGATCTCCACAAGAGAGGGGAAGAACATTGTATTGAGATCCAAAAAGAGAAAATAAGCCATCTAGCTAATAACTATGGACCCGAAAGTCTGTGGTAAACTACTCACAACTCATCGGAAGGGCCATGGTGTTGATGTAGAAGCCCTCCGTGATCGATTCCCCCTTCGGCAGAGCGCCGGCGAAGGCTCCAAGATGGGATCTAGCGGATACAAAAGGTTACGGCGGTGGAAATTATGTTTCGTTGGCTCCCTGGATGTTTTCGGGGTACGTAGGTATATATAGGAGGAAGAAGTACGTCGGTGGCCGCCCGAGGGGCCCACGAGCCAGGGGGCGCGCCCTACCCTCTCGTGGCCGCCTCGGCTGCTTCTTGACTTGCACTCCAAGTCCTCTGGATCACGTTCGTTCCAAAAATCACGCTCCCGAAGGTTTCAGTCCGTTTGGACTCCGTTTGATATTCCATTTCTTCGAAATACTGAAATAGGCAAAAAAAACAGCAATTCGGGTTGGGCCTCCGGTTAGTAGGTTAGTCCCAAAAATGATATAAATGTGTAAAATAAAGCCCATAAACATACAAAAGGGGTAATATAATAGCATGGAACAATAAAAATTATAGATACGTTGAATACGTATCAAGCATCCCCAAGCTTAATTCATGCTCGTCCTCGAGTAGGTAAATGATAAAAACAGAATTTTTGATGTGGAATGCTACCTAGCATAATTCTCAATGTAATTTTCTTTATTGTGGCATGAATGTTCAGATCCAAATGATTCAAAATAAAAGTTCATATTGATAAAATAAATAGTAACACTTCAAGCATACTAATCAAAGTAATCATGTCTTCTCAAAATAACATGGCAAAAGAAAGTTCATCCCTACAAAATCATATAGTTAGGCTATGCTTCATTTTCGTCACACAAAGATGTTCCCAGCTTCTATACCCCCGATGACAAGCCAAGAAATTGTTTCATACTTAAATAATCTCAAACTTTTTCAACCTTTACGCAATACATGAGCGTGAGCCATGGATATAGCTCTATGGGTGGAATAGAATATGATGATGGGGATTGTGTGGAGAAGAAAAAAAAAGGAGAAAGTCTCACATTGACGAGGATAATCAACGGGCTATGGAGATGCCCATCAATTGATATCAACATGAGGAGTAGGGTTTGCCATGCAACGGATGCACTAGAGCTATAAATGAATGCTCAACAAAAGAAAACTAGTGGGTGTGCATCCAACTTGCTTGCTCACAAGACCTGGGGCATTTGAGGAAGCCCGTCGTAGGAATATACAAGCCAAGTTCTATAATGAAAAATTCCCACTAGTATGAAAAAGACAACCTATGGCTCTCACTATATGAAAAACATGGTGCTACTTTGAAGCACAATATATGAGACTCACTACATGAAGAACAAGGTGCTACTTTGAAGCACAAGTATGGAAAAAGAGATAGTAACATTGCCCTTTTTATTTATTTTTGTTTTCTTCTTTTTTTTCTTTTTTTTGGGCCTTTCTTTTTTTTGGCCTTTCTTTTTTTGGGAAATGCTCAAATAATGATGATCATCACACTTTAATTGATTACAACATATGAATTACAACTCGAAACTAGAATAAGATATGACTCTATATGAATGCATCCGGCGGTGTACCGGGATGGTGCAATGAATCAAGAGTGACATGTATGAAAATTATGCATGGTGGCTTTGCCACAAATACGATGTCAACTACATGATCATGCAATGGCAATATGACAAAAGTAAAGTATGTCATGATGATGATAAACGGAACGGTGGAAAGTTGCATGTCAATATATCTCGGAATGGCTATGGAAATGACATGATAGGTAGGTATGCTGGCTATTTTGAGGAAGATATAATGAGGCTTATGTGTGATAGAGCGTATCGTATCACAGGGTTTGGATGCACCAGCGAAGTTTGCACCAACTCTCAAGGTGAGAAAGGGCAATGCAGTGCATCAAGAGGCTAGCAATGGTGGTAAGGTAAAAGTGCGTATAATCCATGGACTCAACATTAGTCAAAAGAACTCATATACTTATTGTAAAAATTTAGAAGTCATAAAAAATCAAGTACTACGCGCATGCTCCTAGGGGGATAGATTGGTAGGAAAAGACCATCGCTCATTCCCCGACCGCCACTCATAAGGATGCACAAGCCAGGTACACTTCATGTTTCAAATTTGTTACACAACTTTAACCATACGTGCATGCTACGAGACTTACTAACTTCAACACAAGCATTCTTTAAATTCATAATCACCCAACAAGCATGACTTTAATATCACTACCTCCATATCTCAAAACAATTATCAAGTATCAAATTGATCATAGCATCCAATTCACTTCCTATGATAGTTTTTATTATACCCAACTTGGATGCCTACCATTCTAGGACCAATTTTATAACCATAGCAAATACCATGCTGTTCTAAAAGACTGTCAAAATAATATAAGTGAAGCATGCGAGGCTAGCAATTTCTACAAAAATAAGTCACCACCGTGCTCTAAAAGATATAAGTGAAGCACATAGAGTATTCTAGCAAATTATAATCAAGTAGGCTTCTCTCAAAAGGTGTGTACAACAATGATGATTGTGGTAAACTAAAAATCAAATACTAATATAATACACGACGCTCCAAGCAACACACATATCATGTGGCGAATAAAAATATAGCTCCAAGTAAAGTTACCAATGAACGAAGAAGAAAGTGGGGATGCCTTCCCGGGGCATCCCCAAGCTTAGGCTTTTAGCTATTCTTGAATATATTGGGGTTCCTTGGGAATCCCCAAGCTTAGGCTCTTGCCACTCCTTATTCCATAGTCCATAAAAGCTTTACCCAAAACTTGAAAACTTCACAACACAAAACTCAACAGAAATCTCGTAAGCTCTGTTAGTGAAAGAAAACAAAACCACCACATAAGGTACTATAATGAACTCATTCTTTATTTATTTTGGTGTTAAACCTACTGTATTCCAACTTCACTATGGTTTATAAACTATTTTACTAGCCATAGATGCATCAAAATAAGCAAACAACACACGAAAAACAGAATCTGTCAAAAACAGAACAGTCTGTAGTAATCTGTAACTTAAGCAAACTTCTGGAACGTCAAAACTTCTACCAAAATAGGACGTCCTAGACAATTTGTCTATTTATCATAAGAAAAAAGAATCAATGCAAAAGCACATTTCTGTGATTTACTAAAAAAAATCTCGTGCACGCAAAGTTTCTGTTTTTCAGCAGAATCAAATCAATTATCACCATAGGTCATCCTATAGGTTCTACTTGGCACAAACACTAATTAAAAGATAAAAACACATCTAAACAGAGAGTAGATGCAAGATTTATGACCAAACAGAAACAAAAACAAAAAACACAAATAAAATTGGGTTGCCTCCCAACTAGCGCTATCGTTTAACGCCCCTAGCTAGGCATAAAAGCGAAGATAGATCTAAGTAGTGCCATCTTTGATTTTCAGTTTTTTAGTGGAGTCATTCTCGAATCCGGGGGGTTCTTTCCGCTTCCCTTCATACTTGGAAATATTTAGATCTAAAGAATCCAACCGCTTATTGCAAAGAGTAATCAACATATTCATGCGGTGAAGATTTCCGCTAACACTTTTAAGAGGCTCAAGAGACTTTTGTAAAAAATTGTTACTTCAAGAAATCTTCTCAAACACTTATGCTTTCTTCTTGGGTAGGATGTGATCCTCCCTTTTGAGGTAGAGTTCCCACTATTCCCTCTATAATTTCATGCGCAATACTAGGATCAATTTCAATAAAATTTCCCTTGGCAATGCAATCCAAGAGTTGTCTATGCGTCATATTTAACCTAACATAAAAATTGCGAAGAAGAATTCTAAAGTTCACCTCTAGGGTGCATTTGCGATAATATTCCATCATCCTATACCAAGAATCTTTCAAGTTTTCTCCTTGCCTTTGCTTGAAGTGAAGAAATTCAAACTCAGGGGACATAGGAGCGGATAAGGAACTAGACACTACGATAAGGTAAATGATCTAACACACGAGCAAACGGAAAAAAGGCAAGCGAAAGAGAGGAGAAGATTGGGAAAGAGAGGGCAAATAAAACGGCAAGGGTGAAGTGGGGGAGAGGAAAACGATAGGCAAATGGCAAATAATGTAAATGCGAGGGAGATAGGTTTGTGATGGGTACTTGGTATGTCTTGACTTGGTGGAAGTCTCCCCGGCAACGGCGCCAGAAATCCTTCTTGCTACGTCTTGAGCTTGCGTTGGTTTCCTTGAAGAGGAAAGGGTGATGCAGCAATAGTAGCGTAAGTATTTCCCTCAGTTTTTGAGAACCAAGGTATCAATCCAAGTACAAGACTCCTCAAAAGTCCCACGCACCTACACAAACAAACAAAGAACTCGCAACCAACGCAATAAAGGGGTTGTCAATCCCTTCACGGCCACTTCATGTAAAGTGAGATCTGATAGAGATAGTATGATAAGATAAATATATTTTTGGTATTTTATAAGATAGATGCAAAAAGTAAAGATGCAAATAAAAGTAGATTGAAAGCAAATATGATTAAAGATAGACCCGGGGGCCATAGGTTTCACTAGAGGCTTCTCTAAAGATAGCATAAGTATTACGGTGGGTGAACAAATTATTGTCGAGCAATTGAGAGAAAAGCGAATAATTATGAGATTATCTAGGCATGATCATGTATATAGGCATCACGTCCACAACAAGTAGACCGACTCCTGCCTGCATCTACTACTATTACTCCACACATCGATCGACTCTTACCTGCATCTAGAGTATTAAGTTCAGAAGAACAGAGTAACGCATTAAGCAAGATGACATGATGTAGAGGGACACTGCATCTTTTTATCCTCGATGGCAGCAATACAATACGTGTCTTGCAACCCCTACTGTCACTGGGTAAGGACACCGCAAGATTGAACCCAAAGCTAAGCACTTCAGCCATGGCAAGAAAGATCAATCTAGTAGGCCAAACCAAACTGATAATTCGAAGAGACTTGCAAACATAACTCAATCATACATAAAAGAATTCAGAGGAGATTCAAATATTTCTCATAGATAAACTTGATCATAAACCCACAATTCATCGGATCTTGACAGACACACCACAAAAAGAGTTTACGTCGAATAGATCTCCACAAGAGAGGGGGAGAACATTGTATTGAGATCCAAAAAGAGAGAAGAAGCCATCTAGCTAATAACTATGGACCCGAAGGTCTGTGGTAAACTGCTCACAACTCATCGGAAGGCCCATGGTGTTGATGTAGAAGCCCTCCGTGATCGATTCCCCCTCCGGCAGAGCGCCGACGAAGGCTCCAAGATGGAATCTCGTGGATACAGAAGGTTACGGCGGTGGAAATTGTGTTTCGTTGGCTCCCTGGATGTTTTCGGGGTACGTAGGTATATATAGGAGGAAGAAGTACGTCGGTGGCCGCCCGAGGGGCCCACGAGACAGGGAGGTGCGCCTTGTAGGGGGGGCGCGCCCTGTAGGGGGGGCGCTCCCTACCTTCTCGTGGCCGCCTCGGCTGCTTCTTGACTTGCACTCCAAGTCCTCTGGATCACATTTGTTCCAAAAATCACGCTCCCGAAGGTTTCATTCTGTTTGGACTCCGTTTGATATTCCTTTTCTTCGAAATACTGAAATAGGCAAAAAACAGCAATACGGGTTGGGCCTACGTGTGACACTCCAAAAAATTTGTGATTTTTTTTCTTCAGAAAGAGCCTTGCTTGGTTTGGAAGAAGGTCATTTAAAACCTTCCTAAAAACCATCTTCTAAGTTTTCCCTCTCAAATTTTTTTTCTTGGATTAAGTTTCTTTTAAAAAGAAAACCTTTTTGATTTTTGGTCTTTCATTTGATTTTTATCCACTCTGGTTTACCATGCCTCATATGGTGAAACTCCCCCAAAAACCCCTCCTCCCACTTTGGTACAACCCAAACATTCTGTCCAAACTAACAAAATCCATTTTTGGATTTTATTCCAATTATTTCTCCTCTTAAAATAATTCTGTCTTTTCTTTTGAGCCTAGGTGATTTGCAAAGCAAGTACCCTAATGCTTTTGATTTTTGACCTCAACTCAACACCCCTGGATAGTCCTTTGTACCCACAACCCAAAACCATCTTGATCCACTCTTCTTCTTTTCAAATATTTCAAATTTCACTCACTGCAAGTTTGGACCAGATTTGCCAAATTTGGTGAAATTCATATCTATACTTCTACAAAAATTCCACCAAAATTCAGGCAACCTCTAGTTGCAATGAGAGACCACTCCACCAAAAATTAGCTCAAGGAAAAATCCCTGGATACCAGAATCATTTTGTCGAACACCTGGCATGCACTGTTTTGTTCATATTCAGTAAATTCAGAAAGTTCAGTGTCGTTTCTCCGATAGAACTTCAGTCACATGCCCATTGTGCGTTTTGGCTCGATGCTCGCAGCCTGGCCTGCTTGTCCAGAGCTCCACACATGCGCTTGGTGCCTTCCCAAAGATCGGTGGCGCCGCCACTTTCGGCCGGCGTGCTTGCGGCGAAAACACCGTAACGGTCGACAGGGGAGCAAAGCGGCTCAACGCCGTTGGCGCGCCCAAACCGCTGGTGGCTCAGCGTGGCCATCCCTTGCCAAGACGCATGCAGCACCGTCGCCGTGGCTTTGGCACGCAGCAGAGCGCGTTCTCTGCCGTCGACGGGCCAGGCGGCCGTTCCGTCGAGGGCAAGCCGTAGAACCTCCCTCCCGTCCGAGCTGGACCCTAAAATGGCACCACTACTCCACCTAGGCGATGCTCAAGCTCCTAAGCCGACCGTCCAGCCACAGCGCCGCCGTAATCAACTCACCAGACTTATCCGTTCACGACAACCGACTCGGGCCGGCTATATATAGCACCCTGAGCCTGCTCTCGCCCCCGCACGACTCCACCACCTCACTAGACCCCGCCTAGCCACTGGGAGAGCCTCGAGGGGCCCTTCTTCCTCGACTCCGGCTGCCCCGTTCCGCCTCGGCCTCCACCTCGATTCGCTCCGGTGAGGCCGTCTCCGACGCCCTAACTTCGTCAACAACCCTCTCGAGCAACTAGGAGACAAACCCCCACTCCTATTTGATCCCCGCAGCTCCCTCCGGCGAGATCCATGACTGCCCGAACCGCCGTCCGCCGGAGCAAGGGCCGTCGTCGACAGTGCTTTCGGGCGACCACCACCACCACCCACAGACGCTGAACGGTGCAATCGATCTCAAGGTAACCCCGACCACCTTGCCTCGCCGTGGATCGCCGCCCGGCGACCACCGCACTTCTCGGGCGCCGTCGGCGCTCTGTTTTCTCCGTTTGAAATTTCAAACCCGGCAGTGGAGCCCTTTGTCAGCCTCACAGCCGTTTCTTTAAAACGAAACGTTATCCTGGACTTTTCCACAGAGCCCCCTTGGAAACTTTCTGTTTCATTACAGATGGGTCCTTGGACAAAAACTCTTATAACTTTTGAACAGAAAATGATTTTTGATTGATTCCTTATCTGTCATCTTTATTTTTCTGTCTAGTTTTTTGTCATATTTATTTGAAAAATATTTGGAACACTTTTCTCTACACTCACGGTATTTACGTTGTGTATGTATTTTTTTTCTTATACCGTAGATACCGGAGGAGGTGACGGAGCTGCAAACTTCACACAGTTAAACTCCGACTACTCCAAACCAGGCAAGCATGTTTGAACTCTTGATATGATGAATGTTGTTGCATGTTTGCATTTAGTATAGTCATGGCATGTTTATGAACATCACTTTGAATGTTATATTTCATGCACATAAGCGGAAAGTAAGCTTCGGAAAGCATTATGTTGTTGGATACATATTTGCATAGCCATGTGTTGGCATGAGGATGGGTAAGATGGCAGTGTTGTGAAATGCTAGTCTTATGCCAGATCTTTTTTGACTTCCGTGTCATCGTGAAACAAATCACATTTCCATTCATTCCTTCCTATACTATCACATGTTTTCCGAAAGGAATATGGCATAGTAAGTTGCAAATCGTTTTCCTGGTACACACCAAATAGAGAGGCCGGGATGTGCGTTCCATGGCCCTGGATTAAAGCCCGTCATCCGTTCAGGGGGCATGGGTGTTTCCGGTTGGGACCGAGAGGGGCACCTTAGAGCGCCAGATAGAAATTTGATCCCATGCTACTCGAGGTTGTGGCCTCCCGTCTCAAAGTTTTTCTTGGACGTTGTCTGTGGTGATTCTGGCATTCGTGAGGTGAAATGGGTGTGTACTAGTTAAATGTGTTTCTACTGAAATACCGTGAAGCGAACTAGCCCTTCGTGACTACGGAAATCCGTTGGCCGTGGTCAGTTCATCCAAACTCTGCAGAGTCTCAAATCTTTCAATTATCTTGTACTTTGTTCAAGTACTATATTCATCTTATCTTGTCAGGTATCAGCCTCAGTGACAAAACTCCGGTGGGATTTATGTGTGATAAATCCGGTTAAAAGATTATTCTTGTGGATGGACTAATCTTGTTATTCACATTCAATACAAGCCCTGTCTGTGATGTCGCTCGGACGTCCGACGGTAGCATACCGGTTATTTACTTTTGTTATAGGCCTTGTCTATGATGTCGCTCAGACGTCCGACGGTGCCATATCTGTTATTTACATTTGTTGCAAGCCCTGTCTGCGATGTCGCTCAGACGTCCGACGGTGGCATTTCTTTCAAAGCCCTTTATGTGATGTCGCTCAGACGTCCGACTGTGGCATTTCTTTTAAAGCCCTTTATGTGATGTCGCTCAGACGTCCGACTGTGGCATTTCTTTTAAAGCCCTTTATGTGACGTTGCTCAGACGTCCGACTGTGGCATTTCTTTTAAAGCCCTTTATGTGATGTCTCTCAGACGTCCAACTGTGGCATTTCTTTTAAAGCCCTTTATGTGATGTCGCTCAGACGTCCGATTGTGGCATTTCTTTTAAAGCCCTTTACGTGGTGTCGCCAAGACGCCCGACTGCGGCATTTATTTTAAGCCCTTTATGTGGTGTCGCTTAGACGCCCGACTGCGGCATGCATATTATTTATTTACCTTTCGAGGCGTCGCTCCAGACACCCGATCGGTTTTCAGTTATTTATTTTATTTATCAAGTCCTGCAATAATATCATTGTTATATGAGCATCATCCTTTATTCATGACGCATTCATGCATTCATTGATTATATCTTTTGTCCAAACTGTCTTGCGAGTACTTTCAAAGTACTCACCTGGCGATCTCTTGGATGAAGAGTTTGATAGCGAGTCCGACGCCTAGAGGAGTCCCAGTCAGTCCCGTGCGATCCTGTTTTGGTCATTGTATTATCTGCTTCCGCAACCCCCGAATAAATTCATCGAGCCTCCCCCGACGCTCGATGAGCTGCCAGTTAGGAGACAAGTTATCCACCACTTTTCCTCGAGCTAGTAGCATGCCACAACACCCCTGTGTCATGACCGCCCATATGTAAGATATTGGCGAGTTTGTAATAAATTGTTGAGCAGCCTCAGCTCAACCTTGTAATATATTTGATGCTACTGGTTCTCTCGCTTATCAAGCATTTGTCTACCAGAAGGATGACTTTTTCCTATCTTTGGGATTTAAAGATCGACTTTCTCAATAGTTATTTATTGAAAAAGTCGGTCGTGATGCATTTGGTAACCAGTGAGCCAGCCGACTGTAGGAAGCCACTAGGTGCGATCGCTAATTTAATTATTAGCATGGCAGTGTTTATTCTTGTTTTTACAAAATGTAGTCATCTTTCTGACAGTCAGCATAAAAATTTATGATCTGATCACTCAGAATTTTTGCCTACTTTTGTAGATGGCCGGCAGCGACTGCGAGTCTCAAATGTTCGCCAACGTGCCAGAGGGGTTCGTCAAACTCCTCTCCTTCATCGTTCGGGTCGCGATGGGACCATCCGTGCGCCCAGTCTTCACACTTTATCCACACAAGATCAACGACGGTCTAACCATGCACCAAGCTGCGGTGCAATTCAGGGAGGGCGTGTTGAGATGCGCTGCTTCCGTTTCTTGGGGAGAGCCATGCCTACAGAGAGGCATGTTATGCAGATGGCAGCCCGCGAGGCGATAGCTCGTCTTCGGGATGTCCTTCCTGCAATGAAGACCCATCGCTATCGCTACCTTCCATGCCATGTGCCTTACACCTGTCACTACTCCTTCTCTTGCCCCAAAGGAGAGCAAGACGAGGCCTTTGAGATGCTTGTCGAGTACCTCCGAGCCCTGGAGGCAGCCTTTGACAGCATGGTGGACGACCTCGTAGCTGCCCGCATGGACTCAGTTCATGGCTGTGCTGCTAACAGGAGGGAACTCCTACACACCGCTCCACCGCTGACCTTTATCTCGTCCTCAGCTTCTCATTCGCCTACCATTCTCGCTACTGCACGTCGTCTTCCTACCACTGAGGAATTCAACCAGGCTATTGCACCCACTCCCGTTCACGCTGCACCACTTTTTGCACCCACTCCCATACGTGCTACTCCACCTATTCCGCCCACTCTTATTCAGGGTACTCCGCCTACGGCACCTGCTCCATCAGCTCAGCAGCTGCCTCGTCTGGAACCTATTAGCGAGGAGCAAGTTGATTCCCCAACGTCACTGCGTCTCACCCTCGGCAGGCCAAGGGAGATCCTCTCCATCTCCGACTGAGTACGCGTAGACGCCATGCGATGTTTCGACTTGTGTAATATGTTTATATGTACATAGGTTGTGAGAAGTAGCCTGTTTGCGCATCATGTAGGATCTGGAGGAGTGCACTAGTTTAAATAACATGTCAGGATTATGTACGCATATCCTGAGTGATGTAACGTATAATTATGCCCGCGTGTAAGATATGTAACAGTCGTTCTCCGCGCGCAATCGTGTGTTTCCAAAAATATCCTGGAGTTTAAAAATGTTCTTTGTGTGTGATTTTATTGACTTTTGCGACTCTCTTTCTTATCTTACGAGTTCACAAAATATATCCCCAGAGTGAAAGATGTCTCGTCCTTGGACGCGCTCCATGCCAACTCAGCCGGAAGAAAATTATGGCACACCGCAGAACCACAATTTCACTCGTGGTCGACAAGTCAACAGATGTGAAACAGCTTTTACACAAGTTTGTCGTTTGTATGAACAGAGTCAGCAGCAACACCAGGAAATGATGAACCAATTCATCAATATGGGAAGTAACCGTGGCCAGTATCAACCACAATCCAAATTATCTGAGTTACAAAAGACGCGTCCCCCAACATTTTCTCATACTGACAAGCCTCTTGAGGCCGATGACTGGCTTCGAGACATGGAGAGAAAATTAATTATCGCACAGTGTTCAGACCGTGAAAAAGTATTGTATGCACCACATTATCTCACAGGAGCCGCCGCATCGTGGTGGGAAAACTTCCTGCACATGCACCCCAATGAAAATGAAATCACCTGGGAGAATTTCAAAGAAGGTTTTCGTGGGGCACATATTCCTAAGAGCGTCATGAAAATCAAGAAGAAAGAATTTTATGAACTCAAGCAAAGGGCCATGACAGTGTCAGAATACAACAGCCAATTCACTCTACTGTCTCGCTACGCCAATGAAGGACGCATGACCGAGAGCAAGAAGATGGAAAAATTCTTGGAAGGCCTGGCACCCGCCCTTAAGTGCCAGCTAGTTGTGCATACCTGTCCAGATTTTAAAACACTGGTGGATAAGGCCATTACTCTGGAAAATGAGCGACGTAGCACGGAAGATTTCCGCAAACGCAAAAGGGACCAGACTACTTTTGCTCGCAACCCCGTAAACAAGACGGAAATTCAGAAGGGTAGAACACACAAAACCCGACGGAAAATTCACGCCCAATCAAGAATTTCCATGCAAGAGACAAAGAGTTCACCTATCGCCCAGGCGTTACCTGTTATGCTTGTGGAGAAGAAGGGCACTATGCCAAGCAGTGCCCCAAGCCAAGGAACTCAACCCCGAAGCTCAATAATGGTGGCAATAATTCAGCACCAAAGCGAAGCAATTTCAACCCCAACCACAACCACCGGAAAGGTCACTTGAACCACGTGACCCGAGAGGAAGCACGTAACGCCCGGATATCGTACCAGACGCACCCGTCAACACAATACCTGCCATGGTTTTGTTTGATTCGAGCTTCTCACTCATTCGTTTTGAAAAGTTTTGCTTTGCAAAATAATTTTTCGATGCTTCCCTTGGAAAAATCAATGATCATCAAGTCCCCTGGAATTAAGCAAGTGACCCAGAGTTACTGTCAAGGTGTGGTTATTGAATTTGAAGGATTGAAGTTTTACGCCAACCTTATTGTACTGGAAAGCAAAGGACTGTATGTCATCCTAGGAATGGATTGGTTAACCACCAACAAAGGTTTTATTGACTGCTTCAACCGTTCCGTGATTCTCACACACCACCATGGGAAGAAAATAAAAGTTTCAACCAAAGAGAGACAAATACCTCGGCAACCTAGATTAAACAAGGTGGACGTTTACGAGCTGAACAAGGTTCGATGGTATGCGAATTCCCAGACGTGTTTCGGAAGAACTACCGGGCATGCCACCGGACCGAGAGATAGAATTCAGCATTGAGCTAGCACGGAACTGCTCCTATTTACAAGAAACCTTCTGAGAATGGCACCATCCGAATTGGTAGAGTTGAAGAAGCAAATAAAAGAATTGTTGGAGAAAGGATACATACGAGCCAGCTCCTCACCTTGGGGTTCTCCAATTTTGTTTGCCAAGAAGAAGGATGGGACAATGAGGTTATGTATTGATTATCAAGCTCTCAACATGGTGACAATCAAGAACAAATACCCAATGCCCAGAATAAATGATTTATTCGATCAGCTCGCACAGGCCAAAGTCTTCTCAAAAATTGACTTGAGATCAGGATACCACCAATTAAAAGTACGAACAGAAGATATTCCCAAGACCGCCTTCACCTCCAGATATGGGTTGTATGAGTTCACAGTGATGCCATTCGGGCTAACCAACGCCCCCGCATATTTTGTTCACCTCATGAACAAAGTATTTATGAAGTATATGGACAAGTTTGTTGTGGTATTCATCGATGATATTCTGATATATTCCAAAACACCAGAAGAGCATGCCGAACATCTCAGGATTGTACTCGGAGAACTCAGGAAAAATCAACTGTACGCCAAATTCAGCAAATGTGAATTTTGGCTAAGGCAGGTGGGTTTTCTGGGCCACGTACTAGCCCAAGAAGGTATTGCAGTAGACCCAAAAAAAGTCAAGGCCGTGCTTGGCTGGAAACCACCAGCTAACGTGTGACGTCACGGAGTTTCTTGGGAATGGCAGGCTATTATCGGAGATTTATTGAAGGATTCTCCACTATAGCAAAGCCCATGACACAATTGCTCAAGAAAGGCAAGAAGTTTGAATGGGCAAGCATGTGAGAAAAGCTTCCAAGAGCTAAAAAGCAAATTAACAACGGCACCAAGATTACTAATTGTGCCAGATATACACAAGAATTTTGAGGTATATTGTGACGCATCCCGGAAAGGCCTCGGATGTGTATTGATGCAAGAAGGCAAGGTAGTTGCGTACGTCTCTAGACAACTACGTAAGCATGAGGAGAATTATCCCACTCATGACTTGGAATTAGCAGCGGTCATCCATGCACTCAAGGAATGGAGACACTTTCTACTTGGGAATCGTTGTGTGATATACACAAACCATAAGAGTCTTAAGTATATTTTCACACAGCCAGAGTTAAATTTACAGCAACGACACTGGTTAGAGTTGGTAAAGGATTATGATGTTGGAATCCACTATCATCACGGAAAAGCAAATGTTGTGGCAGATGCACTTAGTCGAAATCCCAAAGACGGACGCATTTACGACAAAGATACCAAAGTTGAGGCTAGAATTTCAGCAGGAATTTGCCCGACTCAATCTAACAATGGTTACCGAAGGCGGTGTGTCGAATATAGAGATACGACCTACCCTAATGGAAAGGATCAAGGAAGCCCAGCACGGACACCCCAGCATTGAGGGCATAAAAAGAAAAGTGAGTGTGGGAAGATCCTCAGAATTCAACGTAGATGAGCAAGGAATATCGTGGTACGGAGAGAGGCTATGCGTGCCAAATGTCAAGGACCTCAAACAGCAGATATTGACTGAAAGTCACACAGCTCCGTATTCAATCCATCCTGGAGGGACAAAAATGTACAAAGACCTTCGTGAAAATTTACGGTGGCACGGTATGAAGAGAGATGTAGCCACGTTCATTGCATGTAGTGACTCTTGTCAACGTATCAAGGCCGAGCACCAGAAACCAGCCAGACTGTTACAGCCAATTAAGATACCCGAGTGGAAATGGGACGAAATTGGGATGGACTTTATCGTTGGACTGCCACGGTCACGACACGAAAACGATGCCATATGGGTCATAACCGACAGATTAACCAAGGTGGCACATTTTATTCCGGTAAAGACAACTTACACCACTCAGAGATTGGCCAGACTTTATCTTGCCCGTATCGTCTGCCTGCATGGAGTCCCTAAGACTATCATCTCTGGTAGAGGCACACAGTTCGTCTCTATATTTTGGGATCACCTACAACGAGTAATCGGGAACCCAACTAGCGTTGATCAAGCATACCATCCCCTGCATCGATGGTCCGAACGCGTAAACCAAATCCTAGAATACATGCTAAGAGCATGTGTCCTCACCCTCTGGAACAGTTGGGAAGAAAGTTTGCCATATGCACGAGTTCGCATACAACAACAGCTATCAAGCCAGCTTGCAAATGGCACCCTTTGAAGCTCTATATGGGAGAAGATGTCGTACCCCGCTAAATTGGTCAGAGATCGGAGACAGCCATATCTTTGGCCCAGATATGCTCAAGGAGGCCGAGGAAAAAGTTAAGACAATTATAGATCGACTCAAAACAGCTCAAAGTCGGCAAAAGAGTTATTACGACCGAAAGCATCGGGAAATCAGTTTTGAACCCGGAGAATTGGTATACCTGAGAGTTTCTCCTATGAAGGGTCTGCAAGCGATTCAAGATTAAGGGAAAACTAGCACCAAGATTCATCGGACCATTTCATATAGTGGCCCGAAGAGGCACGGTAGCCTACCAACTAGACCTACCCGGAGACTTATCCGGTATCCACAACGTCTTTCACATCTCGCAGTTGAGAAAATACGTGAGAAACCCAGAGAAGCAAGTTTCACATGAGAATATTGACGTGCAACCGGACCTCACTTACCGGGAGCACCCAATAAAAATATTAGAAGAGTCTGAGAGGAGGACCCGACAGAAAACCATTAAGTTCTTCAGAGTTCAGTGGAGTAATCACACCGAGAATGAAGCAACTTGGGAGAGCGAGGATTTTCTTGGACAGAGCACCCACACCTGTTTAAGGATCACCTGAAATCTCGGGACGAGATTTTTCCTAAGGGGGTAGGTGCTGTGACACTCCAAAAATTTTGTGATTTTTGTTTTCAGAAAGAGCCTTGCTTGGTTTGGAAGAAGGTCATTTAAAACCTTCCTAAAAACCATCTTCTAAGTTTGCCCTCTCAAATTTTTTTTCTTGGATTAAGTTTCTTTTAAAAAGAAAACCTTTTTGATTTTTGGTCTTTCATTTGATTTTTATCCACTCTGGTTTACCATGCCTCCTATGGTGAAACTCCCCCAAAAACCCCTCCTCCCACTTTGGTACAACCCAAACATTCTGTCCAAACTAATAAAATCCATTTTTGGATTTTATTCCAATTATTTCTCCTCCCAAAATAATTCTGTCTTTTCTTTTGAGCCTAGGTGATTTGCAAAGCAAGTACCCTAATGCTTTTGATTTTTGACCTCAACTCAACACCCCTGGATAGTCCTTTGTACCCACAACCCAGAACCATCTTGATCCACTCTTCTTCTTTTCAAATATTTCAAATTTCACTCACTGCAAGTTTGGAACAGATTTGCCAAATTTGGTGAAATTCATATCTATACTTCTCCAAAAATTCCACCAAAATTCAGGCAACCTCTAGTTGCAATGAGAGACCACTCCACCAAAAATCAGCTCAAGGAAAAATCCCTGGATACCAGAATCATTTTGTCGAACACGGCATGCAATCGCTTTTGTTCATATTCAGTAAATTCAGAAAGTTCAGTGTCGTTTCTCCGACAGAACTTCAGTCACATGCCCACTGTGCGTTTTGGCTCGATTCTCGCAGCCTGGCCTGCTTGTCCGGAGCTCCACACGCGCGCTTGGCGCCTTCCCGGCTTCGGTGGCGCCCTGGCCCACCTGCGCCGGCGTGCTTTGCGGCGGCCGAAACACCTTAACGGCCGACAGGGAGCAAAACGGCGGCTCAACGCCGTTCGGCCATCCCCTTGCCAGCGTGGTCATCCCCTTGCCAGCGCACGCATGCAGCACCGTCGCCGTGGCTTGGCACGCGCAGAGCGCGTTCTTTGCCGTCGACGGGCCGTGCGGCCGTTCCATCGAGGGCAAGCCGTAAACCTCCCTCCCGTGCTGAGCTGGACCCTAAAATGGCACCACTACTCCTCCAAGGCGATGCTCAAGCTCCTAAGCCGACTGTCCAGCCACAGCGCCGCCGTAGCGCCGGACTTATCCGTTCACGGCAACCGACTCGGGCCGGCTATATATAGCATCCCGAGCCTGCTCTCGCCCTCGCACGACTCCAACACCTCACTAGACCCCGCCTAGCCACTGGGAGAGCCTCGAGGGGCCCTTCTTCCCCGACTCCGGCCGCCCCATTCCGCCTCGGCCTCCACCTCGATTCGCTCCGGTGAGGCCGTCTCCGACGCCCTAACTTCGTCAACAACCCTCTCGAGCAACTAGGAGACTAACCCCCACTCCTATTTGATCCCCGCAGCTCCCTCCGGCGAGATCCACGACTGCCCGCAGCAAGGGCCACCGTCGACACAATGCTCGCCGGCGACCACCACCACCACCCACAGACGCGGAACGGTGCACTGATCTCGAAGGTAACCCCCGATCACCTTGCCTCGCCGTGGATCGCCGCCGGCGACCACCGCACCTCTCGGCACCGTCGCGCTCTGTTTTCTCCGTTTGAAATTTCAAACCCGACAGTGGAGCCCGCTGTCGACCTCACAGCCGTTTCTTTAAAACGAAACGTTATCCTGGACTTTTCCACAGAGCCCCCTGGAAACTTTCTGTTTCATTACAGATGGGTCCTTGGACCAAAACTCTTATAACTTTTAAACAGAAAATGAGTTTTGATTGATTACTTTTCTGCCATCTTTATTTTTCTGTCTAGTTTTTTGTCATATTTATTTGAAAAATATTTGGAACACTTTTCTGTACACTCACGGTATTTACGTTGCGTACGTATTTTTTTCTTATACCGTAGATCTGGAGGAGGTGACGGAGCTGAAAACTTCACACAGTTAAACTCCGACTACTCCGAACCAGGCAAGCATGTTTGAACTCTTGATATGATGAGTGTTGTTGCATGTTTGCATTTAGTATAGTCATGGCATGTTTATGAACATCATTTTGAATGTTATATTTCATGCACATAAGCGGAAAGTAAGCGTCGGAAAGCATTATGTTGTTGGATACATATTTGCATAGCCATGTGTTGGCATGAGGATGGGTAAGATGGCAGTGTTGTGACATGCTAGTCTTATGCCACATCTTTTTTGACTTCCGTGTCATCGTGAAACAAATCACATTTCCATTCATTCCTTCCTATACTGTCACATGTTTTCCGAAAGGAATACGGCATAGTAAGTTGCAAATCTTTTTCTGGTACACACCAAATAGAGAGGCCGGGATGAGGGTTCCATGGCCCTGGATTAAAGCCCGTCATCCGGTCAGGGGGCATGGGTGTTTCCGGTTGGGACCGAGAGGGGGGCACCCCTTAGAGCGCGCGTATAGAAATTTGATCCCATGCTACTCGAGGTTGTGGCCTCCCCGTCTCAAAGTTTTTCTTGGACGTTGTCCAGGGTAATTCCTGGCATTCGTGAGGTGAAATGGGTGTGTACTAGTTAAATGTGTTTCTCTTGAAATACAGAACGGAACTAACCCTTCGTGACTACGGAAATCCGTTGGGCGTGGTCAGTTCATCCAAACTCTGCAGAGTCTCAAATCTTTCAATTATCTTGTACTTTGTTCAAGTACTATATTCATCTTATCTTGTCAGGTATCAGCCTCAGTGACAAAACTCCGGTGGGATTTATGTGTGATAAATCCAGTTAAAAGATTATTCTTGTGGATGGACTAATCTTGTTATTTACATTCAATACAAGCCCTGTCTGTGATGTCGCTCAAACGTCCGACGGTGGCATACCGGTTATTTACTATTGTTATAGGCCCTGTCTGTGATGTCGCTCAGACGTCCGACGGTGGCATATCTGTTATTGACATTTGTTGCAAGCCACATGCGATGTCGCTCAGACGTCCGACGGTGGCATTCCTTTCAAAGCCCTTTATGTGATGTCGCTCAGACGTCCGACTGTGGCATTTCTTTTAAAGCCCTTTATGTGATGTCGCTCAGACGTCCGACTGTGGCATTTCTTTTAAAGCCCTTTATGTGACGTCGCTCACACGTCCGACTGTGGCATTTCTTTTAAAGCCCTTTATGTGATGTCGATCAGACGTCCGACTGTGGCATTTCTTTTAAAGCCCTTTATGTGATGTCGCTCAGACGTTCGACTGTGGCATTTCTTTTAAAGCCCTTTATGTGGTGTCGCTAAGACGCCCGATTGCGGCATTTCTTTTAAGCCCTTTATGTGGTGTTGCTTAGACGCCCGACTGCGGCATGCATATTATTTATTTACCTTTCGAGGCGTCGCTCCAGACACCTGATCGGTTTTCAGTTATTTATTTTATTTATCAAGTCCTGCAATAATATCGTTGTTATATGAGCATCATCCTTTATTCATGACGCATTCATGCATTCATTGATTATATCTTTTGTCCGAACTGTCTTGCGAGTACTTTCAAAGTACTCACACGCTTGTTGATTTGGCCAGATGTTGATGAAGGCGATCTCTTGGATGAAGAGTTTGATAGCGAGTCCGACGCCTAGAGGAGTCCCAGTCAGTACCGTGCGATCCTGTTTTGGCCATTGTATTATCTGCTTCCGCAACCCCCGAATAAATTCATCAAGCCTCCCCCAACGCTCGATGAGCTGCCAGTTAGGAGACAAGTTATCCACCACTTTTCCTCGAGCTAGTAGCATGCCACCGCACCCCTGTGTCATGACCGCCCATATGTAAGATATTGGCGTGTTTGTAATAAATTGTTGAGAAGCCTTAGCTCAACCTTGTAATATATTTGACGCTACTAGTTCTCTGTTTATCAAGCATTTGTCTACCAGAAAGGATGACTTTTTCCTATACTGGGATTTAAAGATCGACTTTCTCAATAGTTATTTATTGAAAAAGTCGATCGTGACACTACGGTTAGTAGGTTAGTCCCAAAAATGATATAAATGTGTAAAATAAAGCCCATAAACATCCAAAAGGGGTAATATAATAGCATGGAACAATCAAAAAAATATAGATACATTGAAGACGTATCACAGATCATCTTTGTTGACGCAAAATCTCTCATGACGTCCTTTAATATTCTGGAGTTGCGTTTCGAACTTCTGGGTTTTGACATCCTTGGCATGAACCATGTCCTACTGTCCCTCAGTTCCTGACAAATATCCGGTATCTCGAGGTTTTGCTCCTCCAGCTTGGCTACTCTCAGCTTCTGGGTCCTGAGTTCTTCACGAAATGCTTCCTTGTTGAATAAGGCTTCCAGAAGGTCCATCAAATCCTTGATGTAATACTCCAAATCCTGGCGATACACCAGCTAAGGTTAAAACTGCATCCTTTGCTGATAGATGCTCCATCAGCCTTCTACCATCCAATCCTTCCATGCATCTACATGCTTAACTTCGCACGATGACAATAGCATAAGCGGCAATAACACCATGGCCAGCCGTGTCTATGCCCATGTTACTGCCATGAGCTTTTATTCCATAATTGATATCTCCCGCCTTAGGGTTTTCTTGACAAAACTCTGAGTTCTAATGCTCCCTGTTCAGGTCTTTCTCCAATACACCTTGATCTCGGGTATCGACAGCTTCCATAGTCTGCCAAGTTCCATAAGGGTAGCCTTCCTAAGTCATACCAATCTGGAAATTCTTCAGAGCCTTCAAATTCTCCTAGTCTTCGGAGTCTTCAACCGTTGTAGTTTCAATTACTCTAATGCACCATAAAATCCTCTTTGTTCCAAAGTGGTCTTAGTTGTCCGATATCTTGTACTTCTTGGAGTGGTCTCATCAGTCGAATCTGCGTGGTCAAAAGGGGAAAAGGGGTATAGTCTAACTAAAAGGGAATATTTGATAAAGCTCGGAAAGGACAGAGGTAAAAGATTCTTCTGAAAAGAAAGTTGTAGAGAAAGTCTTTTCCTATGGGCTTTCCAGTTTCTAGGGGTCACGTCCTACAGTCAACATGTGCTCGGATACCATCTTGTAGTGACCCGGCCTCAGACGGTGAAGTCTCTGTGCTTAAGTGTCATCCCTGGATCGGTATGCTGACACACACAGTACTCGAGGATTTATTACAGAGGTAAATCACATGTATAAAATAACGTAAATACTATTACCTCAATCCATAAAGCGGAAGAAACAACAAGGTTGTGGATTCCCATCAACACCAATGACAAAGTTGAGTGTAGAAATCGTA
Organism: Aegilops bicornis; assembly: GCA_021605145.1. Lineage (NCBI taxonomy): Eukaryota > Viridiplantae > Streptophyta > Magnoliopsida > Poales > Poaceae > Aegilops > Aegilops bicornis. The sequence continues at coordinate 157,479,087 of CM038670.1, read as the reverse complement.
ACCCTAACGTATCACTTACTCGTCGTAAGAAATCCTGCAACATGAGACGTTGCAGCCACAAAGGGTCAGTACATTGAATGTACTGGCAAATTCACACCATAGGATAATGATGAATAATAGCTATCACTACATGCATATTTGGCTGGTGGAAAAGCCTCTATGGTTATAATGTTTTTGTGAAAAGCCAATTTTTTCCTACAACAAAGGAATAAATTTTATTTAACTATCATGGTGATTGTTAAACATTGAGAAGGTTCCTCCAACTCAATCCCAATTAAGAACATGATTAAACCCAATCAAATTAAATTAAGTAACATGATGAGATCCACATGATAATCCAAGAACTAGATACTCAAGATGTCCATAACCGGGGACACGGCTAACCATGATTAGTTTATACACTCTGCAGAGGTTTGCGCACTTTTCCCCACAAGACTCGATCTCCTCCGTTTGATTTCTCGCACTACATGGTGTTTGAGAAACGGATGACCGAGATACAGTCTTTCAGAAACAACAACTCTTTACTCCGGGTGGACAGTTACACCTACTTTCCCCTACATCTGCTAGCCCACCACTGAAAGAGGTCTTGCAACTTACTCAGCTATGCTAGAGCCCATAATAGCTTGTGGCTGCACACGGAAATTTCTATCATGTATAATCTCATGATCCCTTTGAGTCTGGGTGGCGGTCCATAGGAAAAATCACAGGGAACCCCGGGATTTCAAAAAATACATGCAATACTGGGTTCTCCAGGTGCCTCAATCCACCCAAATGTGAATTAAAGAAGCCACCTTAAGTTGAACATTAATTAACAATCTCACATATGTCATGGAAAAATCTCACCCAATCCACGTCTACGAGCATAGCATAGCAATATAGGCAACGTAGAACTGACTCCCAAAGGTTTGATAATAAACAGGGCAATAGGTACTACCTCATCTACTTCCCAAAACCCACATGTTATTCAGATCATAACCATGCAATGTTTGAGGGTTGAAACTAATGAATAAAAACTGGGTAATGAAAAGTATGATCAAAGTGTGAACTTGCCTTGTACTGTTGATGAAGATGATTCGCACTCATAACTCCCAATAGTTCTACTCGTCACACTCCGGTCAATCTATCGTAAGCAAGCAATCGTAACCACACATAAGCATTCACTCAAAAGAAATCGAAGAAAAGATCTCGGAAAGCTTCGAAAACAAGCAATTAACTCTTGCAACAGAGAACAATTTCTAATAGCGTCAAAATTATGTGAATTTGGCCTTATCAGAAAGTTTAGGTCAAGAGCTTCGATTTGCAAAAAGAATCAACTAAATCGAAGTTGTAAAACTCAAGTTAGGATCAAACGAAGTTCAAATACAAAACTGTTTGAAATCAAATTTTAAAACTTTTAAAAAACATGTTTAAGTTGTTTTACTGGAAAGAGAGGATCATAACTAAGAAGTAGGCGTTGGTTTCGTTGGATTTGGACCAACTGTGCAAAAGTTGTGAGGGTTTGAAGTCCAGGGGCTAAATTGTAAATAAAACATACAGAAAGTCCCTAGTTAAAACTAACAGAAAAAGAAAAGAGCTAAATAACGAACGTTCGTTTATAAGAACTAAACATTGGACGTTCGTTGTTTAAATAAAACCTAAAAAACAGATCTAGTCTAGGGTTTTTAAAAAACCGAACTAATAAAATAAAACCGGGTGGTTTTATCGGTTTTACCAACTCGGGCGAATAAACCGGCGGCGGAGGCGGTTAACTTCGGCGAGGTGGAACAGCGGCGCGGCAGCTCCGGCGAGAAGGGGCGGCGGCTCCGGCGGTTGTCGAGGCCGGCGAAGTGGTCGGGGAGAGGCGTGAGCTGGCGGTTACAGAAGCGTCGGCGGTCGACGGCGACGAGGGCGGCGGTCAAGCGGCGGCGGTGACGGCAGCGTTGAGATGTGGCGATGGCGGCGCGATGCGAGGAGGAGAGAGAGGGGGTCGGGCGGCGGCTTAAATAGGCAGAGGGGCGACGGGTGGCGTGGAGGAGGGGTCAAGGCGGCGGGGCAGAGGCCGAATCGGCCACGGCGGCGGCGCTGGTGTGCCGGCGGCGGACTCCCTCTCAGGAGGGAGGTGGCGCGGCGAGGCTGGGCTTTGGCCTGGCCCGGTTGGAGCTGGGCCGGCCCAGTCGGCGAAGGAAAAAAGTTTTTTTTAACACGACGAAAATAAAATAAAAGCGAAATAAAATAGAATAGAACCTAGGCATAATTTATATCATAAATTTCAGAAAAAGATTTCCTACAAGATGAACATTTTTCTAATGTCAAATAAAATCCACAAAATTTCAAATAATTCAAATAGTGCTACTGCTCTAAGAAAATCCAATAAAAATCATTTTAAAAATACCAAAATGATTTCAAATTTATTTCTCTCCAATTTTCCGTTGTAGGGAATCATGTTACCCTATTTTCCATATATTATATTTTTGGAGAAAAATAAATTTGAATAAAACCCAATTAACTCCAATTTGAAAATAATTTCCAAAAGGACTTTAAATTTGGTCCTTTTAAACTCCCAACTCATATTTCATATATTTTGAACAAGTCATTTTATCTTCTCTCATGAACATCATTGAGTTGCTTAAAGTTTTCTGAATTGGAAAATATTTACAAATAAAATCCAAATCTTTTCAAAACCCCTTTTCATTTATTTAAATGGAAGAAGTCATGTCATCTTCTCTCTAGGGTTTTGTGATGAAATGAATTTGAATTCAAGGAAATCATAAAAGCAAGATGAAAGTTTGGGAAAGTCCTTTTATTCCCTCTCATTTAACTTTCAAAAGTTTCAAATTTCACTCATCTTCACACAATCAATCAAACAATCAATAAAATCTATTTATTTAATATAACATTCCAAAATTTAGAATTTTGGGATGTTACAAAGCTACTGTAGTAATCATGTTCCAATAAAGTGCCAAGTAAAGCCTTTAGGGTCTACTTGGGTGATAGTTGTTTGATCTTGCTGAAAAACAGAAACTTTTGCACTCACGAAAATAATTTTCGTAAATCAAAGAAATTTTCTTTTGCTTTATTTAATTATTTTAAATATTCATATACAAATTGCTCAGGTTTTCATAATTTTTCAGAATTTTTCTAGTATCAGAAGTATGGTTGGAGTACAGATTACTACAGATTGTTCTGTTTTTGACAGATTCTGTTTTCAATGCATAGTTTGCTTGTTTCATAGTTTATATGGCTTATATTGCTCAATATAAATTGTGGAAATGATATGCTACAGTAGGCATTGTGTGGAAACAATTATGAATCTTGTCTTTGAGAGTACCAAAGTGAAATGGTTTGCTCTTTATCATACTAACCTGTCTCACGAAGTTTCGTTAAGTTTTGTGTGATTGAAGCTTTCAAGTTTTGGGTGAGATATCGATATGAGGAGTATAAGGAATGGAAAGACCCTAAGCTTGGGGATCCCCAAGGCACCCCAAGTTAATATCCAAGGAATATCCAAGCAACTAAGCTTGGGGACGCCCCGGAAGGCATCCCCTCTTTCGTCTCCAACATTATCGGTAACCTTACTTGAGGCCATATTTTTATTCATCACATGATATGAGTTTTGCTTGGAGCATCATTTTATTTTGCTAGGATTTTATTGCTGTTATAAGAAATAATGTTTTGCATCTTTCTTTTCAATAAAAATGTCAAGGATAGCCTTTACCATGCTTATTTTGCAAGTATATGAGTTACTGTTTCAAAACAGAAAGTTTGTCGCTGTTGCAAAAATTCCCTAGAAAAGTCAGGATGTCATAAAATGTTGAAACTTTTTGCATAATAAGATTTGATAGAATTTGTACAGTGTGGTAAATTTTCAGAATTTTTGGAGTTAGGGAAGTATGATGAATCTTGCATTCTTCTGATTTATCTTGTTTTGGCAGTTCTTTGTTATGTTTGCATATGTTTGCTTGTTTAATGATTCTATTCGAGGATAGGAGTATTAAATATGCAGAGGCATTTAGTATGCATTTTGGAATAATAATTTTAGTGATATGCTACAGTAGAGAATGATGAGGTTTTTGCATTGGTTTATACTAACTTATCTCACGAGTTCTTGTTGAGTTTTGTGTTGATGAAGTTTTTAAGATTAGGGAAACCATGATATGAAAGGAATTAAGGAGACACAAAAGCTCAAGCTTGGGGATGCCCAAGGCATCCCAAGTTAATATTTCAAGAAGTCTCAAGCATCTAAGCTTGGGGATGCCCCGGTAGGCATCCCACCTTTTTTCTTTGACAATTATCGGTTAGTATCGGTTGAGCCTAAGTTTTTGCTTCTCCACATGAGTTGTGCTATTCTTAGAATGTCATTTTATTTTGTTTTTGCTTTATATTTTAATAAAATACTTAAATCTGAAATTCTTTGAATAAGAGAGAGTCCTCAAATAGCTACCTATTTACTTAACTACTCGCTTGATCTTCACTTATATGTTTTTGGAGTAGCTTGTCATTTACTCTTGTGCTTCACTTATATCCTATGAGTAAATTGTTGAATGAATTGAATATCATGAAGTTAAAATTATATCATGCCTAGTGGTAGCTTCACATTGGATTTAGAAAGTGAAATCGTTTGAAGCTTGACAATCACAATATTGGTCATACAAGAAATTCATGAATAATTAGTATAAGGAAGAGAACTTCCACATGCAAATACACTATCTTGGAAATCTTTTGTGATTGTGAGCCCCCATCAAAATATTATATGCCAAAATTGTTGACGTTGGACAAGGAAGACAACGTAATGATTTATGTTTTTTCATATTCACATAGAAGTTATATTGTCATACACTACAGGAATCCAGTATTTTGCCGTCTACCACGGCGGACGGCAAAGAGCTTTGCCGTCAGCGGTGGACGGCAAAGAGGGACGGCAAAGACAGGGTCGGCAAACAGGTCCTTTGTCGTCTCCTTTTTATGGCGGACGGCAAAGAGTCCTTTGCCTACAGCGGCGAACGGCAAAGAGGAGGGACGACAAAATACTGGACGTCCGCCAGTGTTAGTCCGTTAGGCGGCTAACGGCGGCCTTTGCCGTCCGCGCCAATGACGGCAAATTTGAGCGCCTCTTTGCCGTCCGCCAGTTGACGTCAGCAATGCGTCAGCGCCCGCTGTTTTTTGCCGTCTGCCACGGCGGACGGCAAAGGCAAAGTCTTTGCCATCAGCTTAGCTTTGCCGTCCGCCACGGTAGGCAAATTTGCCAAATGGCCCATCTCTCAGGAAGCACAGGTGGGCGCCACGTGCCCCCTTTGCCGTCTGCCACCGACGGCAAAGGGGTCTTTGCCGTCTGCCGCGGACGGCAAAGAGCACCAGACTGCATCTTTTTTATTCTGTTTTTCTTATATCCAACAATTATCACAGCAAATATATCACAGGACTCTTTCACAATGAATATCCAGCACATATATATCCAACATAGTAAATATCCAACACATATATATCCATCCATACATACATAGTAGGTTGCACATAGTTCCATCGATCCATACATATTACAATATGCAAAGTTTCATCATAGCAATCTAGTTTCATCATAGCAAGCGAGCAGAATACAAGAAGTGCATCAAAGGAAAAAACAAGCAATCCATCATAGGAAGCTGGCTTCCGTGAAGTGAATGAAACCTGCAAAATGACAAATAAGAAAGTTAGAAAAGAAGACTAGAAGAAGAATTAGACTAGAAGAAAAAGAATAGAAGAAGAAGAAGACTAGAAGAAGAAGTATATGCCATTTATTAGCTAACTTAGGTGAGCTGGATCATTTATGAGCTAAATTAGTTGAAATGGATCGTTTATGAGCTAACTTAGGTGAAATGGATCGTTTATTAGCTAACCTAGGTGAAATGGATCGTTTATGAGCTATCTTAGGTGAAATGGATTGTCTATGAGCTAAGTTAGGTGAAATGGATCGTTTATGAGCTAACTTAGGTGAAATGGATTGTTTATGAGCTAACCTAGGTGAAATAGGTCGTTTATGAGCTAACCTAGGTGAAATGGGTCGTTTATGAGCTAACCTAGGTGAAATGGGTCGTTTATGAGCTAACCTAGGTGAAATGGGTCGTTTATGAGCTAACCTAGGTGAAATAGGTCGTTTACGAGCTAACCTAGGTGACATGGATCATTTTGGAGCTAAGTTAGGTGAAATGGATCGTTTATGAGCTAACCTAGGTGAAATGGATCGTTTATGAGCTAACCTAGGTGAAATGGGTCGTTTATGAGCTAACCTGGGTGAAATAGGTCGTTTATGAGCTAACCTAGGTGAAATGGGTCGATTATGAGCTAGCCTAGGTGAAATGGGTCATTTATGAGTTAACCTGGGTGAAATGGGTCGTTAATGAGCTAACCTAGGTGAAATGGGTCGTTTATGAGCTAACCTAGGTGAAATGGATCATTTCGGAGCTAACTTAGTTGAAATGGGTCGTTTATGAGCTAACTAAGGTGAAATGCCATGTTTTTCAGCTAACTAAGATGAAATGGATCATTTTTTCGCTAACTTAGGTGAAATGGGTCATTTTGGAGCTAACCTAGGTGAAATGGGTCATTTTGGAGCTAACCTAGGTGAAATGGGTCATTTTAAAGCTAACATAGGTAAAATGGATCATTTAGGAGCTAATCTACGTAAAATGGGTCATTTTAGAGCTAACTTGGATAAATTGGATCACTTGTAAGCTAACTAAGGTAAAATGAGTCATTTTAGAGCTAAATTAGGTAAAATGGATCGCTTATGAGCTAACTAAGCTAATTATGCAATTTTTGACATAAGTAAGCTAAGTACATATCGCTTTTGGAGCTAACTTAGGTAAAATGGATGGTTTATGAGGTCAAGAAGCTTATTAAGTCATTTTGGAGGAAAAGAAGCTAACTCTAGGTCATTATGGTAAGCATATTGGAGGAAATAAAGCTAAGTCTAGGTCTTTATGCATTTGTTAAGCAAAACACTAGAGAAACATACCGTGATCAGGGAGGTGTAGGAGCGGGCTGGCTCGTGCCGGTAGATGGAGAAGGATCGTGCATTGCGTTTCTGGAGTTAAGCTGCACCAAAGATCATTTCCAATGTCTCGTTAGCATTATGACACTCAAATGTTAAGACTAGCAAGTAATGTCCATTCAAATTAAACTCACCGTGCTCCTGTGGAGCAATCATCGGCATCGGTGGAGCGGTCTGACCGGACTTCTCGCACACGCATCGCACATTTGGTTTTCACAACAGAGTCATACTAGTTAGTAATGAGACTCAAATGTTAAGACTAGCAAGTAATCTGCAGAAGAAACTTACCACAAGGAGCTCGTACATGGCCCTTGCACGCATGTCATTCCGTGCCCTCTCCTCCTCCAACATCTTTGTCGTCCTCTCCTCCAACTCCCGCTGCCTCTCCGCCGCCTCCGGAAGTTTCTCCGTTCTATCTCTCTCACTCTGTATAGCAGCCTGCAACACCACTCACATGACCATTTGTAATCATTGATGGAAGCGCACACAATGTAATGGAGAACGATAGCTGAGTACGATAACTAACCTTGAAGGCGAGTTGGACCGGCCGTTCACGAGGCCTTATCTCAGAGCGGAGCTCGATTGGCGCCTTGATCTTCGGGAGAGTGCTAGGACAACGGATAAGTCCATCTCCCATGGCTATGGAGCCATGGGACCTCCCGCCACCAAATATCATCAGCAGCTCTGTATCAATGGGACCCCGGCTCGGGTTAAAGTCCTGCCCTTTCCTTGCCTTCCCCTGATCTCTATATTGAACGAGCTTGTCGTGGGCGGAGATGTTGGTGAAGTTCTTTGGATCATCGAGATCAGACGCAGAGAATGCCTTGACTTTCTTGTAAGGGCCAGTGTGGGCCATGGCATACAGGTCGTACACCTCTGGCACCTTATCTACCTTATTGTAGCGTGCCTGAAAGAGAGAAACAAAGTAAATTAGTAATTAAAGGGATAAAGCTAGCATGATGCATGAATTGCATGAATCATGAAGCAAACCACATACCCAGTTCCGCCCGTACTGAAATAAGTGGGAGCTGCCTTGGTGGTGTGGCACACCTTCCATTTGGGCACGTTTGTCCTTTGCCTCGTTGTGGGTGGCTCGCCATTCTTTTGAGCACCATGCATTGACCAACACCTCCCAACAATCCATCCGATCCGCACACCATCTCGGAGGGGCCTAAGTTAGCAAATAGAAACTTCAGCGCTACGGCTATGAATTACTAAATGAAGGAAGTAAGTACAAGGCCTTAAGAATTACCTTCATGTACTGCTCCTTACTCAAGAACTTATCGCGGCACTCCTGCTTGGGCTTCTTGATACCACGCCCGGCGTAGTAGTCTCAAACAGCCTGCACCCGAACCTCATGTCGTAAGTTCTGAAGTAGGCGCTTGCACTCCTTGTCAATAACATCTGCCGCCTCCTCCTTGTATCCCTCCTCACACCTATAGAATGTCTGCAATCAAATGAGACAATATTTATTAGTACAATTAATAACTAGCTAGTTGAAGATTTTTAATTGTGTAAAGGAGAAATTACCCAGAACTTTCTGATCACCACGTTTGCCCTCGTCTTGCACAAGACACCGTCGATAATCTCACCCGGCGGGGCCGGGGCAGCCAAGTAGTGCTCCCAACTCAATCCAATCTCTGGAAGCCGACCCTCACCAGGCAACGTGACAAACCCCGGGAAGTTTTGCCGAATCAGAACTCCAAGGACGGAGTTGGGCCGGCGGACACTTTCATGGTGGTCCCAACCCCTGCAGCATGACAAGGCCAACGCATTAGTTATTTGAAGAAACATGAATGCAGAAGGTACAAAAAGATTAAATGCACTTACCTCTCCCCATCAGGGAAAATCAACCACCTCTGCTTTCATGGGTCACCGGCGCAGACGGAGCCGTGTAGCACCACGTTGGTAGACGTTGCCCCCTCCTCCCGCTCCTCCTCAACATCAGTCTGCTCCCCTCCATCATCTGGATGGCCACTGGGCTCCTCGCCATCATCATCATGGCCACTCGGCTCCTCAGGCTGACCCGACCAAGTACCCCATCCAGACGTGTGCTCCTCCGGGGTCTCGTGGGCCCAACTCTCGTGGGCCGAAGGCCCGTCGACCCGAGGCTCGTGGATCGAAGACCCGTGGACCGGAGTCCATGTAGCCTCCTCCTCAGATGAGTCCACCCTAGCAGTCACGTGCTCGGGTGAAGCAGTGAGGCGGCGGCGAGGAAGGCGCCGTAGCAGTCACCCTACCTCCTCTCCCGCGACCACGTGCTCCACCCCCTCTCTTCTTCTTACCTCGTCCCCTGTTGGGCAACGCGGTCGACCAAGAAGGGCTCGGCGGTGTCGCCATACTGTCCAGCAACGCTCGGCGGAGAGGTGCGTGTGGAATGGAAGACCTCGCACCACGCGCCGACAAAGTTCTTCTTGTATTTCCTGAACTTATGGCGAGGATCCAGGAACTGTCTATGCATGTCGAAGCAAGAAAACTTGCGACTGGCCTGAAGCCAACGAAACTCAAGAGCTCCCTTGCATGTGGGGCACGGGAACCTTCCATGCACACACCAGCCAACGAATAGCGCATATGCCGGCAAGTCATGCGTCGAGTACATGTACCATACACGCATTATGAAGTTCTGTTTGCTATAGGCGTCGTATGTCTTGAACCCATTATCCCAGGCTTATTGCAATTCGTCCTTAAGCGGCTGCATGTACACATTCATATTTTTCCCCGGATAGTTGGGCCCTGGAATTATCAACGTCAGGAAAGTGTTCTTTCTTTGCATAATCTGTCCGGGGAGATTGAATGGAAAGACAACTACGGGCCAACAACTGTATTGGGCTGCCGTCATACCAAACACACTGAACCCATCCGTGCTGATGCCGACTCGAGGATGCCTCGGATCTGCCGCTTTGTCAGCATGTAATTCATCAAAAAAATTCCACGCAACACCATCCGATGTGTGTACCATCATCAGATTCCCATCTGTATCTAGTTCGGTTCTTTTGCCTGTTTTGTGCCATGTCATCTATCTAGCCGTCTCTTCAACCATGAAAATACGTTGAAGTCTTGGTACAATTGGCATATACCGAAGAACACTAACGGGGATTTTGGTCTGTGTCTTGTCACCCATACCGTTGTCTACCACAATATACCTGGAAGACTTGCAAAAGGGACAATAGTTCAAGTCTGCATAGTCAAGCCTAAATAAGGCACATCCTTTCTCACAGGCATGTATCTTCTCATAGGGCATCTTCAGTGCACGGAGGATTTTGTCCAACTGGTACATGTTTGCAGGCATTACATGGCCTTTGGGTAGAAAGCGTCAAAATACTGTCATAATTGCATCATAGCATTCTCTGCCCAAGTTGAACTGAGCCTTCAGAGCCATTACTTGTGAGATGGCATCCAACTGATAAAGCTCAGTGTGCTCATGGAGCGGACGTTTTGAAGACTCCAACATTTCATTGAAGGCCTTTGCTAATTCCTCCATCTCCTCGTCCGAATCCCAAGCATCATCATAGTCTTGCACCATGTTTTCCGTCCCGGTACCATGCTCGTCGGTGCGACGATGATCCACCTCAGCTCGGTCACGTTGGGCAGACTCACCATGAAATGTCCACACCGTATAATCAGGCGTAAAACCACTCTTCTGCAGGTGTTTGCCCATTTTAGCCTCTGTCCTCTTTTCCCAATTGCCGCACCGGAAATAGGGGCACCACGTTTTGTTCTGGCCATTTGCAAATGCGGCTTGCACAAACCCCTTGGTTTTTGTGAACCATTCAGTGCTCCATTTGTTCTGACCAGTGTGACCGGTATACATCCACACACGATCACTCATCTTGACTTTCGAGCCATCCGGACACACAACAATTATATATGTAATTCACCATGTATATATTCATCAGTTGATCTACTTTGTCAATTTTATTACGTCAATGCAACCTACACTCTAATAGGTAATGATAGGTCCTAATCCCACCCGTGTATGTGTAGATTGGGTTCATTTTCCCATGCTATGCTCGATCCGATGCAAAATTTCGGCAGCACCTCCCCGCTGTTCTCCTGATACACATCTCTGCAATAAACAGAGAAGATGTGTACCCGGAGAACAACAGGGGAGGCACTGACGAAATTTATGCGTCGGATCTGGAGCAAAGCATACGGGAAAACGAACCCAATATACACATACTCTGGCTGTCCTTTGATATCGTTGGACAATTCGAAATAATCAAGGTTATAAAAATGCAAATGCATGCATATTTATAACTATGACGCTTTCGAACGGGAGACTCATATTGGTTACATAATCGATGATTCAAGACACATATATAGCTAGCTATCAAGTTTCATCGGAATAGATCAAATAATTAATGGGGTGGAGGACACATCATTTGTGCTCACCCACGAACGAAGGGCAGAGCTAAATCAAACGCACGGCGAGGTCGTCGAACACCAAACCTTGCAGCGATGAAACAAATGCACATTTAAAACTACCCGATCAACACAATTATATATGATGTTTTTCATAACAAAATCGAAAAATATATGACCTAACTAATAATTCACAAATATATGACCCCATCGGCCTCTGGAAGGCCAAAGAACTCCTTTTCGGGAAGTGACGGGGGTCGGGGTGTCGTGTCGGCGTCGGGGTGCCGTGTCGGGGTCGGGGTCTCGGGGTCGGGGTGTCGGGTCGGGGTGCCGGTCGGGTCGGGGTGTCGTGGTCGGTGTCGGGTCGGGATGTCGGGTCGGGCTCTGGGTGTCGGGGTCGGGTCGGGTCGGGGTCGGGTTGTCGGGATCGGGGTCTCGGGGTCGGGGTGTCGTGTCGGGGTGCCGGGTCGGGGTCGGGGTGCCGTGTCGGGTCGGGGTTTTTTCCTCTTTTTTCCTTTCCTTCTTCTTCCTCTTCTTCCTTCTCTTCCTTTTCTTCCTTTTTTTCCTTATTCTTCTTCTTCTTCTTCTTCCTCCTTTCCTTTTTCCTCTTCTTCTTCTCCTACTCTCCTCTTTTTTCTTCTTCTTCTTCTTCCTCTTCTTCTTTTTTCTTCTTCTCCTCCTCCTCTTCTTCTTCCTTTCCTTTTTGCTCTTCTTCTTCTCCTACTCTCCTCTTTTTTTCTTCTTCTTCTTCTTTCCTAAAACTAAACTAAACCTAAAACTAAACCTAAATCTAAAACTAAAACTAAATCTAAATCTAAACGAAACATAAACCTAAAACTAAAAAAAAGAAAAAAAAGGAAAAAACTAAATCTAAACCTAAAACTAAACTAAAACTAAACCTAAACCTAAAACTAAACCTAAAACTAAAACTAAATCTAAATCTAAAATAAACATAAACCTAAAACTAAAAAACAGGAAAAAAAGGAAAAAGAGGAGGTAGAGCTCACAGGCGGGGCAGTGGAGGAGGTGGCAGTGGAGGAGGCGGGCGACACAGGCGGCGCTTGAGCCGAGGCGGTGGCGGCGCGGCAACGAGGCGGGGCAGTGGGGGTGCGGGTGGTGGCGGCAGTGCAGGCGGCGATGGCGGCAGTGAGGCGGCAGGGTGGTGGGGCGACCGGGCGGCGGCGAGTGGTGGGGGCGGCGGCGCGCGTGTGAAGAGCAGGGAGAGAAACAGAGAGAGAGGGGCGGGGTGGGGCGCGGCCGTTAGATATGTTAAATCTTTGCCGTCCGCCCCCTTTGCCGTCCGCTTTTTTGCTCTTTGTCGTCTGCTAGCAGACGACAAAGAGGGGGCCGTTAAGTTTTTTTTAAGCAGCTCGTCAGTGGGGCCCGCTCCCTCTTTGCCGTATGCTAGCCGACGGCAAAGAATCTTTGCCGTCTGCTAGCGGACGGCAAAGAACTGGCTGATGGCAAAGAAAGTCTTTGCCAGTTCTTTGTCGTCTGCTTTTGGTAGCTGATGGCAAAGAGCTTCTTTGCCGTCTACTAACTGACGGCAAAGAGCTGGCAGATGGCAAAGTAGCTGATTCCAGTAGTGATAGATCCTTCAACATGTGGTGCTTGCCCCCCATCTTTGCTAGCCAAAAATTCCGCACCAAGTAGAGATACTACTTGTGCATCAAAAACCCCTTAAACCCAAATCTTATCTTCAAGAGTCCACCGTACCTACCTAAGGATTGAGCAAGATCCTTGAAGTAAGTTGTCATCGGTGCAATAAGGCAATAAAAATTGCTTCTAAAAGTGTGAGATCATTTAGTGTAAGAGAAAATTGAGCGTTGTACGAACTTGTGATGGTGAAGAATAAAATTGACGGACTGCATAATAAAGGTTGCCATCACAAGGGGCAATACAACGTGACGTTCTTTCGCACTATGGGATTGAGCATACAAACAAAAAAGCGCATGGCAACCTCTGCTTCCCTCTGCGAAGGGTCTATCTTGTACTTTTATGTATTTACTTTCATGCAAAGAGTCAAAGTTCTTCTCTCTATTCCTTTTTAGTTTTCTCTTTTGGAAAGCATCATGTGGTGAGGAAACATCTAGGATCATATATCCAGTTGGATATGGGTAGCATGAGTTATTATTGTTGACATCACCCTTGAGGTTAATACGTTGGGAGGCGAAACTATAAGCCCCTATCTTTCTATGTGTCTGGTTGAAACGTGTTGCTCATGTGTATGCGGTGAGTGTTAGCAATCATAGAAGACTATATGATGGTTGAGTACGTGGAGCTCTTACTTAAACTCTATTGAATAAGTTGAATTGCAATTGCTTGGTGACTGAGAACATAGGTTTTTGTGTTTCAAGAGAATTCATTGTTTGAACCTTAACATGTGAATTGGTTGCTACTTTAACATGAGAAGTTTTATAAGAAAGAATTGCTGTTATGATGCTAGGAAAAGTGATTGAAATTATCATTGATCAAACTTATGCACTTTGCTAGCATTCACACTTCATAAATTGTTTATTTTATCATTTACCTACTCGAGGATGAGTAGGAATTAAGCTTGGGAATGCTGATCATTCTTGGATGTTTTACAAGAATTTTACAATCATTTTATATCATTTTTGGGACTAACCTATTGACATACTGCCAAATGCCAGTAGTTGTTTTCTACTTGTTTTTTACATCGCAGAAAATCAACATCAAATGGAGTCCAAATGCAGCAAAAAAATTTGGAGAATTTTTATGGACCAGAACACCCAGGATGGCCCAGAGCAGCACCTGGGGGGTGCCCCAGGCGCGCCCAGGTGGGTTGTGCCCACCACGGTGGCCTCCCACACCCCCTCTTTGCCCTATAAAATCCCAAATATTCCCAAAACCCTCGGGGTTAACCTAGATTAGAAGTTCCGCCACCGCAAGGCTCTGTAGCCATGAGAAACCAATGGCCAACTTCATCATCCCGGCGGCCACCACGATGAGGAGGGAGTAGTCCACCCTTGGGGCTGAGGGTTTGTACCAGTAGCTATGTGTTTAATCTCTCTCTCTCTCTCTCTCTCTCTCTCTCTCTCTCTCTTTTGTTCTTGATATGTCACGATCTTGATGTATCGCGGGCTTTGTTAATATAGTCAGATCATATGGTGTTTTCCCCTCTCTATCTTGTTGTGATGAATTGATTTTTCCCTTTCAGATTTCTTTTTGTCAGATTGAATACTTTTATGGATTTGAGAACACTTGATATATGTCTTGCAATTGTATAGTCGTGGTGACAATGGGGTATCGTATTGACTCACTTGATATATGTTTTGGCACTCAACTCGCGGATTCCCGAGGTAACCTTGGGGTAATCTATGCATAGGGGTTGATAGAAATCTTGGAGCACTCTTTGAAGTTCTTTGGGTTGGATTGAGTATTATGAATATGAATTTACTTTGGTGTTATTTTAGTACGAACTCTAGGATAGATCGAACGGAAAGAATAGCTTTGTGTTATTTTAGTACGAACTGTTGAATAGATCGAACGGAAAGAATAGCTTTGAGGTGGTCTCGTACCCTACAAACAATCTATTCTTATGCTCTCCGCTAGAAAGGAACTTTGGAGTGATTCTTCATCACACTTTGAGGGATGGTTATATGATCCAATTATATTAGCATTGTTGACAGATTGCACTAGTGAAAGTACGGACCCTAGGCCTCATTTTCAAGCATTGCAATACCATTTTTGTGCCCGTTTACTATTTGCTACCTTGCTGTTTTTATTTATTCAGATTATAAAAATATATTTCTACCATCAATACTACACTTTTATCATCATCTCTTCGCGAACTAGTGCACCTATACAATTTGCCATTGTATTGGGTGTGTTGGGGACACAAGAGATTTCTTGTATTTGGTTGTAGGGTTGTTTGAGAGAGACTATCTTCATCCTACGCCTCCCACTGATTGATAAACCTTAGGTCATCCACTTGAGGGAAAATTGCTACTGTCCTACAAAACTCTGCGCTTGGAGGCCCAACATGTGTCTACAAGAATAAAGTTGTGTAGTCGACATCAGTCACCCTAGTGGGCACAAGACACCAGGGCGGCCAGGCGCGCCAGGTGGGTTGTGCCCACCTGGGGTACCTTTCGGACTCCGTTTTTCTTCTGTTTGCTTGTTTCCCAAGATAAAAAATCTTTATATACTCCCCAAACCTATTGACCTCCGTATCACGAGAAATCTCATGTTTTCTTTTCCTTGTCGTTTTCCGACAGATCCAATCTACCATGGCCGCTTCACGCTCCTCCAAGGACAAGTTCTTCGAGAACGTCATCAACCCATATTTGCGGGAGGTGATGCAGCACCCTCAGGCTATCCAGATGCATGAGGGGGTGCTTCACATCCATGATGTGCAAGGTCCAAAGGGGACAGGAACCATGGAGGCCAGGCTTGAAGCTATGGAGCAGGAGGTCTTCCGGTGCAAGGGGATGGTGGAACATGGACTCAATGCCAATCACCTCATGATCGCGGACTACACCCGTGATCTCAAGGTGGATGGCAAATCCATGAAGGACATCGTCTTCACCTTCAATGAGCAATCAACTTCCTCCAAAGCTCGATCTACGATCTCCAAAACCAAGTCTTTGAATATGTGGCGAGGTTTAAAGGTATGAGTTTGGCTGCCAGTTGCAGGACCCGTGATACTCATTCCTCCTCTTATAATGGTGAGCCCCTGCCATGGAAACCCGAGGACAAGATATCTACTTCATCACCACCACCACCTCCTTCTTCATCACCAAAAGAAAATTGAGTATCAGGTATGGGCACTCCCCTTGGCTTACGCCAAGCTTGGGGGAGGTGCCCTGGTATCGTATCACTTCCACTATCTTTTGCCTTTACTTATCTTAGTTCGATCCATAGTTATCATTTGCTTTAGATGAATAAAAGTTTAGTTCAATCCTTTCTTTTTGAGAGTATGCTTAGTGATATATCTTTGTAATCGTGTGCGAGATATATAATAAAGTTTAGCTTGAGTTTTGCATTATTTACTTTCTTGTTGCAATAAAAAAGAAAGGAAATAAAAGAAAAAGATCATATGATAATCTTATGGTGAGTAATGACATCGCATAAGGAAAAGTATAAGTAGAAAATTTTATTGTAGATTGACAAACATAGCATTGGTCGATGATGCAATTCATGAAAGAATTAATAAGGGAAGAGAAGATTCACATGCAAATACACTATCTTGGAAATATTTTGTGATTGTGAGCCCCCATCAAAATATTATATGCCAAAATTATTGACGCTGGACAAGGAAGACAACGTAATGATTTATGTTTGTTCATATTCACATAGAAGTTATATTGTCATAGATCCTTCAACATGTGATGCTTGCCCCCATCTTTTTTTTTGACAGGAAGACTGTAAGGGAACCCCCTACAGTATAATCGGTGCAACAAACCCAAATTGCAAGTACCATGCCTTGAACCTGGGTGGGTGGAAAGGCATCATCCCCTTCCCACCACTAGGCTATGCCTTAGTCTGCTAGCCAAAAATTCGACACCAAGTAGAAATACTACTTGTGCATCAAAAAACCCTTAAACCCAAATCTTATTTTCGAGAGTCCACCATACCTATCTAAGGATTGAGTAAGATCCTTCAAGTAAGTTCTCATCGGTGCAATAAAAAAATTGCTTCTAAAAGTGTTAGATCAATTTGTGATGGCAATGAATAAAAGCGACAGACTACATAACAAAGGGCAATATAACGTGACGTTCTCTTGTTCTAAGGGATTGAGCATACAAACAAAAGCGCATGGCAACCTCTGCATCCCTCTGTCAAGGGCCTATCTTTTACTTTTATGTATTTACTTTTATGCAAGAGTCAAAGTTTTTCTCTCTATTCCTTTTTATTTTTCTCTTTTGGCAAGCATCATGTGGTGAGGAAAGATCTAGGCACATATATCCAGTTGGATGTGGGTAGCATGAGTTATTATTGTTGACATCACCCTTGAGGTGAGTATGTTGGGAGGCGAAACTATAAGCCCCTATCTTTCTATGTGTCTGGTTGAAACGTTTTGCTCATGGGTATGCGGTGAGTGTTAGCAATCATAGAAGACTATATGATGGTTGAGTATGTGGACTTGCCTAAAGGCAACGATACGTGACCCTTCCTGAAAAGATGATGAATTGTAGTTGCAAAGTTGACTGAGACCATAGTTTGTTGGTTTCCAGTAGAGTTTTTGCTTTGTACTTGGATATTGTGATGAATTGTTACTTGTTCATGAGAAGTCTATGATGAAAGTTCCATGATAAAGTTTTATGTTTAAGTTTGTTGCTGTTATGATAATTCACATGATGCTTCTATGTCCATATTTTGTTTTTATCGACACCTCTCTCTCTCTCTCCCTCTAAGCATGTGGACATTTTTTCGATTTCGGTTTTCGCTTGAGGACAAGCGAGGTTTAAGTTTGGGGGAGTTGATACGTCCATTTTGCATCATGTTTTTCTACTGTTATTTATAATGTTTTTACAAATAATAATGCTTTTTCGAGTAATTCTAATGCCTTTTCTCTCATAATATGCAAGGTACACACAAAGAGGAAGAATTCCGGCAGCTGGAAATCTGGACCTGGAAAAGCTACGTCAGGCCACCTATTCTGCACAACTCCAAATGAGCTGAAACTTCACGGGGAATTTTTATGGAATACATAAGAAATATTGGAGCCAATAAGTACCAGAGGGGGCCCATCAGGTGGGCACAACCCACCTAGGCGCGCCCTAGTGGGTTGTGCTCCCCTCGTCCCACCTCTGGTACCCATCTTTTGGTATATAAGTCATTTTGACCTAGAAAAAATAAGGGGAGGACTTTCGGGATGGAGCACCGCCGTCTCGAGGCAGAACTTGGGCAGGAGCACTTTTGCCCTCCGGTGGAGTGATTCCTCCGGGGGAACTTCCTTCCCGGAGGGGGAAAACATCGTCATCATCATCACCAACAACTCTCCCATCTTGGGGAGGGCAATCCCCATCAACATCTTAAACAACACCATCTCATCTCAAACCCTAGTTCATCTCTTGTGTTCAATCTTTGTAGAACTATAGATTGGTGCTTGTGGGTGACTAGTAGTGTTGATTACATCTTGTAGTTGATTACTATATGGTTTATTTGGTGGAAGATTATATGTTCAGATCCATTATGCTATTTAATACCCCTCTGATATTGAGCATGTTCATCATTTGTGAGTTGTAACTTTTGTTCTTGAGGTCACAAGAGAAATCATGTTGCAAGTAATCATGTGAACTTGATATGTGTTCGATATTTTGATAGTATCACTACTGCAGGATGCTGCTAACGCGACACTACGATCAGAGACCCTTCGATGAAACTGTGTGCGATGCAATAATCACAAACGGTAGTGTACAAAAACCGTCAAAAAAGGTGCAAAACTTTTGCATTGACGGATGCATCAAACATGGTTAAGATTTTAGATGTGTGTGAGATTCAGGGCATACGGTTCAGTTAAATTAACTGCTTACGATGAGGAGGAACAAAAGAAAAGGGCTGCCAGATGAAGGTGTGTGCGATATGCAGCAAACGCTTCACTCGGATGAACTATTTATGATTAGGCAACACAAAAGAAACGGTCAGCCAGATCAAGGTGTGTGCGATATACGACATGCGGTTCACTCGGACGAACTCTTTGCGTTGAGATAAGAGAACAGAAACGGTTCAATATAACAAGATGTGTGTGATACTCGGCAAACAGGTCTGTAATCATAAATGTGTGCGAAGACCTACAATAACACAGACGATTTCTTCTAATAAGACCTATGTGATATGCTCTGTCTACACAACATCTATTGGCCATTGGGGGACGGGCGGTCATCTGGATATGCCATAAGGATGTGAAGAGGCATCCTATATCAGCAAGGACTAGTTGTTCCACCAGTAGCTCATGTAAGAGAACTCTCAAGTTGAGTGTGCTCAGGCTGGAGCAACCATTAGATGGGTGAATGGATGGGAAGTTGTGTCGATGTTAAATTAACTGACAGGATGGGTCATATCTGTCAAATTAAATGACTAATATGACCTATCCCATGAGTTAATTTAACCTTGAGGTCCTTGTTTTTATTTTTTAACACATGTTAAATAAGGTCTACCGCATTACTTTTTGATAATGTGCGATACGTAGCATACAGTTGATCCATCCGACCTGTTTGTGATCGAATAAGCCGTGTGTGTTGTGGGCAAACGCTTGCTAGTGTACAACCGTTTGCGGTTGATGAATTCATCACCAACGGGTTCCCTAGTGTGATTTGTGTTCATCTCATCATCATCTACTTCTTGTGCTAGCTCGATGTTCCTTGTATGCTAAGTTTCCATTAATTGATGGCGTTTTATGAACACGCCACCATTTCCCGCCATTTCCTCACATGTTTCCTGCCACCCAGCGATTGTGCGCATAAACCTAGGCGGTGCGCGATGCACGGAGGCAACAAGCGCAGCCTATAGCACATCCACCTTTTCCAAGCATGCCAACCCACCAAAGCGCCGCCTCTGCCATAAACCTCATCGACGAGGAAAACTAGAAGGCGCCACAGCCCGTCGAGGCCGCGGCGCTCCCCGGCAATGCGATGGACGACGCCGTGATGCGCGTCATCGCCAGGCTTGAGCAGACCCTTGGCGCATGGCGCTTCAGCGCCACGGATCAAGATAGGCATGTCAGCACCGAGAGGCTGCAGCTTGCCGCACAACATGATCGATGGCGCGCCGCAGAGCAAGCTAGACACGTCCGCACCGATAGGCTGCGGCTCGCCGCACGACGAGACCGTTGGAGTGCCGCAGAGCGAGAGGCGTGGTGTGCCGCATAGCAAGAGCGGATCCATTGGAGCTTGCCTGCTATCGACAGGGTGTCGTAGCTGGGTACACGTCCCGTCAGTACCCCCATTCCTCGCCAGGAGAGGGCATAGGCCCTCTACGCTGTACTTGCACCAGAGGCCGGCCGTGCCGTACTTGCACCGGACGCCCGCCGCGCTGTTCGCATGGGTCGCGCCGTTTGCCTTGTCCGTGGCCCGCTCGATGCCAACGCGTTGGTCGGTAGGCTCGACCGCCTCCTTGGCCCAGGTGTCCACCTGGGCACAGTAGAGGAACATGGTCGTCGCATCCTCGAGGTGGTGATCTCCGATGAAATAGCCAACTTGGAGCTCGAGATCGCACTCCAGATGTACCGCGAGCGTGTCGACCGCTTGGACGAACGCCTACACGAGTTCAGGCAAAGCCAAGAGCTACCGTAGGCAAGGGCTGCTGGTCATGGTCTCATGGACGCGTT
The DNA here is from genome assembly GCA_021605145.1 of Aegilops bicornis. Lineage (NCBI taxonomy): Eukaryota > Viridiplantae > Streptophyta > Magnoliopsida > Poales > Poaceae > Aegilops > Aegilops bicornis. The sequence goes on along the minus strand of CM038670.1, from coordinate 157,458,424 downwards.
TTATTTTGTTGAGTCGTTTCGACGTGGATAGCTATGTATTCACAGCAATCATAGTGTTGCTCTGTTTCAATGTGTGTTCTCTGTTTTCCGTTCTTATATGTTCTGTTTCAATGTGTGTTTATACGCTTTCCATTCTGTATATGTGGATGATAACAGCTAGATTCAAATTTGTATACAAAAACAGATAGAAAATGGAATTCATAATATATATATAATATTAATTGTTCATTAGCTCATCATAGAATATATATAATATCATCACATATATGTGATGATACTTAACTACTAGGTACAATGCATAAAATTGAAAATGAACAATACTAAAACTAATTATCCCTCCTGGGGCCAGTATTCCGGCAGCCCCTCGCCAGCAGCTCCCTGGTGCACGGCGTCTTCCAAGCGCGGAGGCAGTACTCCGCCTCCTCCGCCTCGCAGCGCTTGACGTACCGATGTGCCTCTTGCAGGCGGACGAGCACGAATGATCTTGCCATTTTGTTAGGTGCCCACCGGAGCTCCTCGTCGGTGGCACGCTGGAGCTTATCGGCCCACCTCCATGTAGCGACGAGGCTCCCAGCGCCTTTGGCCTTCCTCGCGAAGTACCCGTCTTCGTACACCTCCTCCGCACGACGAAGCGCCCACCCCCAAAGCTCCACCGCCTCCTTTTTCCAGGCGGCATCACGGGCTTCACAGGCCGCCTGGTACCTAGCATCCTCCTCCGCCATCTCCTTCTTGAAAGCCACTTGCCTGGCTTTCTCAGCCGGCGGCAGCGACTTCCAAAGACAAAGATCGTACTGGCCCCAAAACCAATCCAAAGTTGGGGGGTCCGACGCAACCTCGTCCGGTGGCGCGTAGGGTTCCTCGTCACTGCTCTTCGAGTGACCATCCTTGGGGGGCGGCGACTCCTCGTCGTCGCGTGGGCATACCGGTGTGCCATGGTAGAGATTTGAGAGAGAGAGAGAGAGAGGGCGAGCAAGGGGAGGATGTAGATGAGAATGCAGGCGGGATGATGTGAGCAAGGTAGTATTTGTTGGCGGCCAGAATCTAGATCGACGGGAAAAGTACACATGCTAGTCGTCGGAATTTACAAGTACTGTAGTTTGAATTACACACGATTCCCGCAACAAAATCTGTGTGTGAAAATAATAGCTGATGGTTCCCAATGCAGAATCGTGTCTGATTAATAACGCCCGCCACTCACCTTCCAAACCTCGAGGCGCAAAATAGAGTGCCAATCGTGTGGGGGTCGGTTGTCTTGCCAAATTTTACATTTTCTTTTTTGAACACCAGATATTTACATCGTATGATGATTTTTAACTTGCACACAAGTACACAAATATGATTTTTCAAACCGCTATGGTTAGCCATTGCATGTAGATGTAGTTCAAATTTGAATTACGATCATTGGATGGCTAGAAAATCACTTAAATGTCTTCAAAAGGTCAAAAGACCCCTGAAATTTTCCAGATTTTCACATGACAGTTGTATTAGTGCATGTTACACGTAAACAAATTGAAGCCCGTAAGAGGAAGCTATCTCCCGTTCATCATTAAACATGCATTGTTCCCTCTCGGAACCACAAGCCTTCTAGTGAGTTGCTTCGGTTTGTGAGGGGTGGGTGTCCAAATTTTCGTCAAACAAGCCAATCTTTTTACCACATCAACTTGGTGGCATGACATTACATCAAGCAAGGTTTCATGTTTTTCTGATCATTTTTTAATTTTTTGGAATTAAAATGCCATGGCACTCCATGCATGTGTCCATGCCATGAGACCAATATTATTGAAAATTCCTACTAATTTACCGCACATAGAATTAACTCGCACACAAGTACACAAATATGATTTTTCAAACCGTTATGGTTAGCCGTTGCATGTAGATGTAGTTCAAATTTGAATTATGGTTACTGAATGGCTAGAAAATCACTTAAATGTCTTCAAAAGGTCAAATGATCCCTAAAATTTTCCAAATTTTCACATGTTAGTTGTATTAGTGCACGTTACACGTAGAAAAAAATTGAAGGCCGTAAGAGGAAGCTATCTCCCGTTCGTCATCAAACATGCATTATTCCCTCTCGGAACCACGAGTTTTCTAGTGAGTTGCTCCGCTTTGTGAGGGGTGTGTGTGCAAACTTTCGTCAAACAGGCCAATTTTTTTACCACGTCATCTTGGTGGCATGACATTACATCAAGCAAGGTTTCATGTTTTTTTGATCATTTTCTAATTTTTTGGAATTAAAATGCCATTGCACTCCATGAATGCGTCCGTGCCATGAGACCAATATGTTTGAAAATTCCTTCTAATTTACTGCACATGGAATTAATCGACACAACTACACAAATATGATTTTTCAAACCGTTATGGTGAGCCGTTGCATGTAGATGTAGTTCAAATTTGAATTACGGTCATTAAATGGTTAGAAAATCACTTAAATGTCTTCAAAGGTGAAATGACCCCTGAAATTTTCCAAATTTTCACATGACAGTTGTATTAGTGCATGTTACACGTAGAAATTTTTTGAAGGCCATAAGAGGAAGCTATCTCCCATTCGTCATCAAACATGCATTGTTTCTCTTGGAACCACGAGCCTTCTAGTGAGTTGCTCCGGTTTGTGAGGGGCGTGTGTCCAAACTTTCATCAAACAGGGAATCTTTTAGCACATCATCTTGGTTGCATGACATTACATCAAGCAAGGTTTCATGTTTTTCTGATCATGTTTTATTTTTTGTTAAAATGCCATGGCACTCCATGCATGTGTCCATGCCGTGAGACCAATATGTTTGAAAATTCCTTTTAATTTACTGCACATGGAATTAACTCGCACACAAGTACACAAATATAATTTTTCAAACCGTTTTGGTTAGCCGTTGCATGTACATGTAGTTCTAATTTAAATTACGGTCATTAAATGGCTAGAAAATCACTTAAATGTCTTCAAAAGGTCAAATGATCCTGAAATTTTCTAAATTTTCACATGACAGTTGTATTAGTGCATGTTACACGTTGAAAAAAAAATTTAAGTTCGTAAGAGGAAGCTATCTCCCGTTCGTCATCAAACATGCATTGTTCCCTCTTGGAACCACGAGCCTTCTAGTGAGTTGCTCCGGTTTGTGAGGGGTGTGTGTCCAAACTTTCGTCAAACAGGACAATTTTTTTACCACATCATCCTGGTGGCATGATATTACATCACGCAAGGTTTCATGTTTTACTAATCATTTTTTAATTTTTTGGAATTAAAATGTCATGGCAGTCCATGCACGTGTCCATGCCGTGAGACCAATATATTTGAAAATTCCTTTTAATTTACTGCACATGGAATTAACTCGCACACAAGTACACAAATATGATTTTTCAAATGCTATGGTTAGCCGTTGCATGTACATATAGTTCTAATTTGAATTACGGTCATTAAATGGCTTGAAAATCACTTAAATGTCTTCAAAAGGTCAAATGACCCTTGAAATTTTCCAAATTTTCACATGACAGTTGTATTAGTGCACGTTACATGTAGAAAAAATTTGAAGGCCGGAAGAGGAAGCTATCTCCCATTCATCATCAAACATGCAATGTTCCCTCTCGGAACCACGAGCCTTCTAATAAGTTACTCCGGTTTGTGATTGGTGTGTGTCCAAACTTTCGCCAAACATGCCAAATTTTTTAACACATCATCTTGGTGGCATGACATTACACAACCAAGGTTTCATGTGTTTCTGATCTTTTTTTAATTTTTTGTAATTTAAATGCCCTGGCACTCCATGCTTAATTGTCTCATAGACGTTAGACCAATATGTTGAAAATTCCTTCCAATTTACTGCACATGGAATTAAATCGCACACAAGTACACAAAATATGAATTTTCCAACCGTTATGGTTAGGTGTTGCATGTACATGTAGTTCAAATTTCAATTCCGGTCATTAAATGGCTAGAAAACCATTTAAATGTCATAAAAGGTCAAATGACCCCTGAAATTTTCTAAAAATTTAACATGACAGTTGTATTAGTACTACAAATTTTCTTGTACATTTAAAACACCATCCGTTGCCACTTTACTCCAAATTCGTCTTTCACAACTAATAAAAAATTTATACAACATCACACACAGTTGTTTTGTAGGAATCGTTTGCGATTAAATTTTCTGGGTCTATTTAAGTCTTCCTCCTTAAGCTTACGGCCAAATGCGCTCCAAAGGTCTGCAAGCAACCCCCGAATTCACAAATCCCGATCCCCATTCCCACACCCCCTTCTTGCAAAGATGACAACATGGAAACGCTTCATGAAGGCCCGTACGATGGCCACGTCCCCCCTCGAAGCGCCGCCGTCGCCGAGAGCGCCATCGCTTACGCCGAGTGTGACGCCGCATCTACATTGAGCACGGCCACTTCCGCCGAGAGGGCGTCTGCGGCAGCCGACAAGGCAGCTGCAGCAGCTGAAACGGCTATAGTTGTTGCTGCAATGACGGCTGCAAAGGCCGAGAGCGCTCGAGCTGCCGTCCGTGCCACTGATGTCACCCTGGCCCGAGTCGAGGCCATCCACGCCAAGATATTCCGGACCACCTCGGAATCCAGCATGCAACCCACGTCCAAAAAGGCGGCGGTGGCCACCAAGGAGCGCCAAGAGGAGGAATTGCGCGTGGCCCAGGTCGAGGTAGAGAAGAGCTTGTCCATTGAGGAATTGGCGGTGGAGTACCAACGCGAGCTCTGACGCAACCACTACTACGAGTACTACAACCTTGAGGGCGGCACCGAGGACGAGGATGCGGTCGAGTTCAGCAGGGGGGACGCGGAGTCCACCAATGGCGGCATGTCGCCAGGACAAGTCATCGATGTCTCATCTCACACCGGTGATGCATAGGCCGGCGCGGTGGCGGATTTGTTAAAATTATGCGTACTTAGGCTTTGTTTTTAACGCTGGTCTTTTGTTAGAGCAATGTTTAGGTCAACTGGCTCTGTTTAATTACTAAAATTGCTCGATTCAGTAAGTGTAGTATGTGTCCTGTACGCTCTTCTTTGTGCCCAAATTAGCAAGCGATGTTAAGTTACGCAATGACGTACCCGGGGAAATTTCCACCAAAATTTGAATTATCAAACTCATCCCATGCGCGTAAAGTAGAAGAATCGTTTGCGATGCACACTATCGTTCAAAGTAAATGGTGTCGTGACACTGCCGCAAAAGTTTCCTCCACATTTTGAAATTTTGGCCCTCTTGAAATATCTACCCCCCCCCCTTCCCCACCCCCTTTTCTCCCCGACCAAAAGTCACATTTCCCCTGCTTCCCCCTTCCTTCCTTCATTCATAAGCTATAGCCGCTTCCTTGGTTGCTTCCTCGCTCTCGCCGTCTCGCATCCTACCGCCAGGGTCACCATGGTCTTCTTCAAAGACCTCTCCAACGGTTCCTCCTCCGACGACGACTCCTTCACCACCCGGGTATGCCTCTCTTCTCTCTCTTGGTCTATGACTTGGAATGAATGATTTTTACCTGGCGGTCGATTTAGTCATTTCTTCCTCTTGTAGTTCCCTAGGACCATCAGTTGCAACAAATGGAGCGGGGTGGCTGAAGATCTGTCTGCTCGTTGTCACCATCAATCTCCATGCGTGAAGCTAGTTGCGTTTGAATCTGTGGACAGTGGGAGGAAGTTTCTGGCATGTGCATAGAAGGTTAGTGTCACGCCCAATATGCGATACTATCCTAAAGAGACTCGAAGGTCCCACCAAGGATAGAACCGCATATTGATACGCTTTTGCAAGGTGGATATCATTACATCAACATTACATAATAGATGGGGATACATACAAGGCATACAAATGCCACAAAGGTACACCAATACAACATACATAAGATCAACATCCGACTACGGATGAAACAAAAACAGAAGCTCAAACGACATCCACCCTGCTAGCCCAGGCTGCCGATGTGGAACCTATCCCCTGATCGAAAAAGAAGCAGAAGAAGAACTCCAAAATAGGTAACATCGCTCTCGCGTCATGAATCATCGCAAAACCTGTAAATGCAACTGGTGTTGTAGTAATCTGTGAGCCACGAGGACTCAGCAATCCCATTACCTTGGGTATCAAAACTAACAAAGCTTAAAGGGGTAAGGAAGGGGTAAAGTGGTGAGGTTGCAGTAGCAACTAAGCATGATATGGTGGCTAACATACGCAAATAAGAGCGAGAAGAGAAGCAACGGAACGGTCGTGAAGCTAGCAATGATCAAGAAGTGATCCTGAACTCCTACTTACGTCAAACATAACCCAAAAACGTGTTCACTTTCCGGACTCCGCCGAAAAGAGACCATCACGGCTACACACGCGGTTGATGCGTTTTAATTAAGTCAAGTGTCGAGTTCTCTACAACCGGATATTAACAAATTCCCATCTGCCACATAACCACGGGAACGGCTCTCGAAAAATAATACCCTGCAGGGGTGTCCCAACTTAGCCCATTATAAGCTCTCATGGTCAATGAAGGATATTCCTTCTCCCAGGAAGACCCGATCGCCTCGTAATCCGGTTTACAAGACATTTCGACAATGGTAAAGAAGACCAAAGAAGCCGCCGATGTGCCAACAAATCGATAGGAGTCGCACATATCTCGTTCTCAGGGCACACCGGATGAACACTACGTACAACTAAAACCAGACCTCAAGTTTCCCCGAGGTGGCGCTGCAAGTGGCTCTAGTTCGGACCAACACTCGAAGGAGCACTGGCCCGGGGGGGTTAAATAAAGATGACCCTCGGGCTCCGGGAACCCAAGGGAAAAAGGCTTAGGTAGGCAAATGGTAAAACCAAGGTTGGGCCTTGCAGGAGGAGTTTTATTCAAAGCAAACTGTCAAGGGAGTCCCATAAATCACCCAACCGCGTAAGGAACGCAAAATCAAGGAACATAAAACCGGTATGACGAAAACTAGGGCGGTAAGAGTGGAACAAAACACCAGGCATAAGGCCGAGCCTTCCACCCTTTACCAAGTATATAGGTGCATTAATTAAATAAGAGATATTGTGATATCCCAACATAATCATGTCCATCATGGAGCAATCTTCAACTTCACCTGCAACTAACAACGCTATAAGAGGGGCTTAACAAAGCGGTAAAATAGCCAAGCAACGGTTTGCTAGGAAGGGTGAAAATGTTAGAGGCTGGCATGGCAATTTGGGAGACTTGATAAACAGGTGATAGGTAGCGCAGCATAGCGATAGAACGAAACAACTAGCATAGCAATGATAGTAGTGAGATCCAGGACAACGGTCATCTTTCTTGAAATCCTGCTAGGAAGAAGAACGAGTACATGAAGAAGACGAAGCAACGTAGTCGAACTGATCCTCACAATCGCAACGAAACCGGAACTATCGAGAAGAAGCACAACCAGAAAGAAGCAAACAACAAGGTAAACACACAACACATAGACATGGCATGATGCTCAACCAAGTATGATGCATGTCCGGTTTAAAGAGGCATGGCATGGCAAAGTGCAACAAACAATACTACAAGTTAAGTGGAGCCCAATATGCAACGAGTTGCATATTGACGAAACACCACATTCAAGTTATTTAGTTCGCTCTCGTTTAGGTACACAACAATATTAAATGTTGTTAAACATGGCAAGAGGAGAAGCATAAGTAAACTAACTATTTAGGCAAGTTTAAATGAGGCCGGAACAACAAACAACAATTCCGGAAAATCCTCATATGCAATATTCGAATTTTATAGTTGTTAAATAGGAAAATTAAGTGCAACATGTTAATCGATGCATTTTATCACCCCAATTACATATATAGTTTATTAAAATCGGAGCTACGGTTAATTAGTTATGAAATACATTATTTTAACATGGCATTTATGCAAAATTAAACAAACAACAAATTAAGCATGTCAAACATGGGTGAGAGTTGCATATTATGAAACTAGATGAAAAACTAAGCATTTTACATGTAGGAGTCATTTTAATATGAGGCATGATTGTTGAGTTTTTATATGCATAAGGAGCAAGGGGTTTTCTGCAATTCTGTAAATCCTGGGATAATGCTAAAATCGCAACAGGGAAAAAAACACGTATCGGGCCGAAATCTGGATCGACTGGGCTGCTCACCATGGGCTCAAAGGCCAACTGGAGCAGAGGGGTTCGCGGGCCGGCAGATCTGGATGCGGCTGCTGGGCCTTGGCGATGCGGACGGGGTCGGCAGGAGCCTCGCGACGAGAAGTCAACGCGGGCGAGGCGCTCGTTTCCCTCGCGAACAGAGACGAGCGGGCGAGGCAGAAGCAGGGCACGACGGCGGCAGCGGGGACTTGGCGCACGGCGGTCTCGAGCGGCAGCGGGCTGCAGGGAAGGCCGGCGAGGTGGAGATGGGGCGGATCCGGCTGGCCGGCGCCGGATCCGTGCAACGACGGCGCGGGTGGAGCTCAGGGGCGGCGTCAGTTCCCTGTGGAAGAAATACAGGGAGGGAGCATTCAGCGAGAGAGAGAGAGAGATCAGAGAAGGAGAAGGAAGCAAGGTGAGGGCAGGCGCGGCTTTGGTCGACCTGCTGTTGGTCGGAGGCGACGAGGGTCGAAGACGAAGGCGCGAGCGAGCGAGGATCGAGCTCGTGCATCCGTGACGTCCTGCGGGACAAAGACAACAGAGAGAGTTTGAGCGACAGAGAGAGAGAACTCGAGGAAGAGGGAATGAAGCAGGGGCACGGCCTTGGTGCTGGCGGTCGGCTGGACGGCGGCGGGGCGCAGGCGTGAGCTCGGGAGGTTGAGGTGGTGCACGGGAGACTCCTGCTCGAGGTCGATGCAGAGGAAGCGTACGGGAGGGGCTCCAGAAGAAGCTCCTCTTCCCTGGATCGGGAGGAGACAGGCGCTTTGGGAGAGCGAGGAGGATCTCCTCTCCTTGGATCGAGCAGGTGGAGAGCTGCAGCGCCGGTTGGGCAGGCGCACAGATCGAGGGAGGTGGTCGGAGGCTACAGGGTGGAGGCCGAGAGGAATTTTGGATTGGGGGCTCGGGCATCTGGAACGAGGAGGAGGGAGAGCGCTGGTTGGGTGAATCGGGCAAAGGGAGATCCCGAGGGGGATTCGGTGGAGTGGCGGCGGCGTGGGGATGGATGGGACATTGCTCCTAAAATTTAGGTTTAGGGGTCTATTTATAGGAAGGGTTAATTTATGAGCTATCTAGTCCCTTCGATCGAAATCGGACGGTTGAAAAAATAGGTTAGCGAGGTCCAAATACAAAAATGAAGATGTTTTATAGATGTTTGGGGATGAATCGAATGCAACGGTGATGACTGAGCGGTTGGGTTCGGGTAAGTTTCGGACACGCGCGAGGGGGGGTTGACAAGAGGGAATTAAAAACAGGGTTGGTCTCGGGCAGTCAACGAGCATAGCGGAGAGAAGCGAGGAGCGGCAACTACGAGCGGATGCAAGTTTTAAGAAAACAATGCCGATGCAATGCGCATGATGCTATGAGATGAGATGCATGACATGAACAAAATGCAAAACAAAAGACAAAAACCCAAACACGAAGGAGATAATATAACGCCGGAAATGGCAAGAGTTGGAGTTACGAATATGGAAAGTTGTATCCGGAGCGTTACAACACTCCACCACTACGAGAGGATCTCGTCCCGAGATCTAGGATGGCACCGGAGGGAAAAGAAAGAGAAAGATAAGAGGTAAAACTAAGTTGCTTCTTTGACCAGTAAGTGAAACCACAAACCTTGAGAGGTTGAACAAATTGAAAGAAACAAAACAACGAAGATGACCAAGATTGCAAACAGTCCGTTGGACAAGAGGAACAAGGAATAAGAATAAAGAATTTGGGCAGGACTCCGGTTGAAAAGAGACGCATGACTTGATAAGATGAAAAAAACTTGAAGAGATAATACAACACGCCGGTTAAATGGATAAGCACGAAAAGAACACGATCCTCACAAAATGAGGTGATGGGTGGAGAGCACAACATCACAATGCCTCCGTAACGAAGGAATAGAAGCTAGACCGTTGGGATAAAGGGACGGAGAAGAAAATGACAACTTTTGCCACAAGAGAAGTTGGAAAGCACCCTTCCAAGAAGGTTAAAACAGAGTTGTTGGAAAACCAACAATGAAACGAATAAGCTTGTAGTGGGCTTATGGAAAACTTCTCAAAATTGAGGCGAAATTATGCCACTACGGAAACAAATAATATAATTGATAACACCAACGAGATGAAAAACTTCTTCCACCAAGATGATAGAGATATAACTTGGACCATTGGTAATCACCACAATAGCAACATTCCTTAGGGAAGGTGAGGGAGTCCTGGATTAGGGGGTGTCCGGATAGCCGAACTATCACCGTTGGCCGGACTCCTGGACTATGAAGATACAAGATTGAAGACTTCGTCCCGTGTCCGGATGGGACTTTCCTTGGCGTGGAAGGCAAGCTTGGCGATACGGATATGTAGATCTCCTACCATTGTAACCGACTACTGTAACCCTAACCCTATCCGGTGTCTATATAAACCAGAGGGTTTTAGTCCGTAGGGGCGAACAACAATCATACCATAGGCTAGCTTCTAGGGTTTAGCCTCTACGATCTCGTGGTAGATCTACTCTTGTACTACCCATATCATCAATATTAATCAAGCAGGAGTAGGGTTTACCTCCATCGAGAGGGCCCGAACCTGGGTAAAAACATCATGTCCCTTGTCTCCTGTTACCATCCGCCTAGACGCACAGTTCGGGACCCCCTATCCGAGATCCGCCGGTTTTGACACCGACAGAAGGCTTTAGGTGAAATCTATATCAAGATAACTCGCACGAAGAGATTAATGGATTTAAAATGCCTCATTCTTGACAACATGTGAATCGCAAAACATGAATGGAAATTGTCAAGAATGATATCACACCACCTCAAAAGATAAGGTAGAAAGAATTGCACTTTGGATGCAAGATGAAGAATGCTTGAACTCCACAAAACAAAACATGTGTTTAGCACCATGTTTATTTTAGAGTGTAGCTTGGCGGATCATGACTCCGAGAGAAAAACTTGAAGAACAATTAAAGAATGAAAGGAATCCTTGATGAACCACCATGTAGAGCCTCCAGTAAACAGAAGGATGAAAAGAATAGGAATCAAGCCTCGAAATGATTTAGATGGATCTTCGCGACAAGATAATGCGGAAAACTTGGAACTCCGGAAAAGAAAAGATGAAGCATCTCGAACCGAGAAAAATGACATGATGAACAACTCTGGAAAGAAGAAACTAGATTACATGGATGAAACAATAATAAGAATTACGTTATGCATATCCTTCACCAATTTAGATTGATGACAAGCAACGGATTTGGCATACTACTTATTCTCGTAGAAAGGATTGAAGAGAGATATAGCGCCAACTTGAAGAAGTCTTCGACGAATCACCGGGAGGATTGGAAAGAATGAATGAAATGATACGGTAACAAAGGAAGATGAATCTCGAATGAACCACCGTAAGAATTGAAAATGAAAGTATCAAAGGCACAATTCACCGAGAATAATTAGAAAACGAATAAAGATACTTGACAGAATTTAGATGCAAGAGAACAAAGAAATCATGAGCTGACTCTTGAATTCTGAGATGATGAGCTCTGGAGAATCAAACAGCAGAGACTCCTGAATTGCTCCGTACGGGTGAACAGAATTTTCACAATCGAAAAACAATTATGAGAGGATGGCGGCAAGCTTGAACTACGCATCTTTGGAAGAAAGGGTAAGTACTGAAGAGAAACTCTTATTCGGTCTTCAAATGCAGAGAAATACGAGGAGAAACACCACCATGACTTGTTTAGATACTCCGGGAGAATGAAAAACAAAGAGGTTGAGCCAACACTAAAAATAATTTGAAATCGATCTTGAAAAACATCTGACTGATGAAATTCATTCTTACGTCAAACTTTGGAAAGAATTTGGGAATGGCTTCGGAAAAATTAGCAGAGTCGGGTAAGATCCTGGGAAAAGACCTGTGGGTTAGGGCCCACTCAAAAGAAAACACCGTTGAACAATTTAGAAGAGAGATTGCACCGGTAGAATTAAATATCTTGAATGAGAAAAAAACCTCGAAATAACTCGAACGGATTAAGAATGGAAACATGATTCTTCTGAGATATCTTTAGCACTCCGGATACGAATAGAGAGAGGTGAACGATTATGGGATGCACCGGCATGGGATATCATTTGAAACAGGAAAGGGATATGATCAACATCGAAAGCTTGAGTTAAAACCACCGGAAAAGAATACGAGAATGAAGAATGATGAACTTGAAGCTCGTGAGCATCTTCACGAGGGATCACCGGATTAGAACATTGATTAAAAATAGTGAAGAGACTTCACATGAATAAATGGATACTTGATTAAAATATATGAGTCCTTGTAGAAAAGGGTGGGAGGGCGGGAAAACAAAGGCAACTTGGGGCAGATGGAATGGATACTGTTGAGAGAAAAAAACTTAGAATTGATCTTGCGGATGTTGAAATGATCGGATCCACTTGAAGAGAAGCACGCCGGTTGGAAAGGAATTAACATGACAACCTCAATGATCAAGAAGGATTAGCACTCCCATAGAAATATGAGAACACCATTTAGGAAAGGTATGGATCAACACTTGACACCGAAGCAACTCGAATACCACAAATAAAAACAAAACAACAGATTTGGCTTGCAGAATAAGCCGGAACAAATACATATGATAGAGATTTACCCAATCACATATCATGCATCTGTCGGAAAGATATTCTAGGAGCTACTAGAATTCTCACCTATAAAACTCCCGAAACTTTCCGGTTATGCAATCTAGTCTTGGGGATACAGGGGAAGCAATATATCTCACCCAAACTAACAATCCCTACATCCAGATGTATCCATCCGTCAACACATAACCAAGAAAACTCCGGAAATCGTGTACCTCAACCTTTGAAAAGCATCTGTTATACGAGCTATGGCAATACTCCTGAACTCCCCAGTACTGGGTGACGTCGAGGTTATCTCACCAACAACTGCATAAAAGAGATTTTCAATGTCGGCAAAACTCAGGTATTCCAGAACTACAACGATAAAATTGTGACGACAACACCTCGGAGCTCAACTCCTCGGGACACTACCACAACCCCTAAATGCCAGGAGGCACCAAGAACAATGTTCTCGTCACAAGAATATCGGAATGATCCCAAGATACCCGCGTGATCCTAAAAAAAATTGTGAAAAAATTGAGGAGAGGAAAGACAAAACACCTACGTCGAGAGTCCTCACCAGAGCGACGAAGGGGGCTGAGGAGTAAAAAGAATCCTACTCTCCGATATATATATATAATCCTAAGACTCAAAATAGTATTCTTCTATACTCAACAACGGACAACAATCAAGGGGGCTCCTATGGTCGGTCGAGGCTCTGATACCAACTTCTCACACCCAATATGTGATACTATCCTAAAGAGACTCGAAGGTCCCACCAAGGATAGAACCGCATATTGATATGCTTTTGCAAGGTGGATATCATTACATCAACATTACATAATAGATGGGGATACATACAAGGCATACAAATGCCACAAGGGTACACCAATACAACATACATAAGATCAACATCCGACCACGGATGAAACACAAACAGAAGCTCAAATGACATCCACCCTGCTAGCCCAGGCTGCCGACCTGCAACCTATCCCCTGATCGAAGAAGAAGCAGAAGAAGAAATCCAAAACAGGTAACATCGCACTCGCGTCATGAATCATCGCAAAACCTGTACCTGCAACTGGCGTTGTAGTAATCTGTGAGCCACGAGGACTCAGCAATCCCATTACCTTGGGTATCAAGACTAACAAAGCTTAAAGGGGTAAGGAAGGGGTAAAGTGGTGAGGTTGCAGCAGCGACTAAGCATGATATGGTGGCTAACATACATAAATAAGAGCGAGAAGAGAAGCAACGGAACGGTCGTGAAGCTAGCAATGATCAAGAAGTGATCCTGAACTCCTACTTACGTCAAACATAACCCAAAACCGTGTTCACTTCCCGGAATCCGCCGAAAAGAGACCATCACGGCTACACACGCGGTTGATGCGATTTAATTAAGTCAAGTGTTGAGTTCTCTACAACCGGATATTAACAAATTCCCATCTGCCACATAACCGCGGGCACGGCTCTTGAAAGATTATACCCTGCAGGGGTGTCCCAAATTAGCCCATTATAAGCTCTCACGGTCAACGAAGGATATTCCTTCTCCCAGGAAGACCCAATCAGTCTCGGAATCCCGGTTTACAAGACATTTTGACAATGGTAAAACAAGACCAGCAAAGCCGCCCGATGTGCTGACAAATCCCGATAGGAGCTGCACATATCTTGTTCTCAGGGCACACCGGATAAACACTACGTACAACTAAAACCAGGCCTCATGGATTCTCCGAGGTGGCGCTGCAAGTGGCTCTAGTTCGTACCAACACTCGAAAGAGCACTGGCCCGGGGGGGTTAAATAAAGATGACCCTCGGGCTCCGGAAACCCAAGGGAAAAAGGCTTAGGTAGGCAAATGGTAAAACCAAGGTTGGGCCTTGCTGGAGGAGTTTTATTCAAAGCGAACTGTCAAGGGGGTCCCATAAATCACCCAACCGCGTAAGGAACGCAAAATCAAGCAACATAAAACCGGTATGACGGAAACTCGGGCGGCAAGAGTGGAACAAAACACCAGGCATAAGGCCGAGCCTTCCACCCTTTACCAAGTATATAGGTGCATTAAGAGATATTGTGATATCCCAACATAATCCTGTCCATCATGGAGCAATCTTCAACTTCACCTGCAACTAACAACGCTATAAGAGGGGCTGAGCAAAGCGGTAACATAGCCAAGCAACGGTTTGCTAGGAAGGGTGAAAATGTTAGAGGCTGACATGGCAATTTGGAAGACTTGATAAACAGGTGATAAGTAGCGCAGCATAGCGATAGAATGAAGCAACTAGCATAGCAATGATAGTAGTGAGATCCAGGATAACGGTCATCTTGCCTGAAATCCCGCTAGAAAGAAGAACGAGTCCATGAAGAAGACGAAGCAACGTAGTCGAACTGATCCTCACAATCGCAACGAAACCGGAACTATCGAGAAGAAGCACAACCGGAAAGAAGCAAACAACAAGGTAAACACACAACACATAGACATGGCATGATGCTCAACCAAGTATGATGCATGTCCGGTTTAAAGAGGCATGGCATGGCAAAGTGCAACAAACAATACTACAAGTTAAGTGGACCTCAATATGCAACGAGTTGCATATTGATGAAACACCACATTCAAGTTATTTAGTTCTCTCTCGTTTAGGTACACAACAATATTAAATGTTATTAAACATGGCAAGAGGTGAAGCATAAGTAAACTAACTATTTAGGCAAGTTTAAATGAGGCGAGAACAACAAACAACAATTTCGGAAAATCCTCATATGCAATATTCAAATTTGGTACTGTTCTGCCCTAAACCATATTTTATAGTTGTTAATCAGGAAAATTAAGTGCAACATGTTAATCTATGCATTTTTCCACCCCAATTACATATATAGTTTATTAAAATCGGAGCTACGGTTAATTAGTTATGAAATAAATCATTTTAACATGGCATTTATACAAAATTAAACAAACAGCAAATTAATCATGTCAAACATGCGTGAGAGTTGCATATTATGAAACTAGATGAAAAACTAAGCATTTTACATGTAGGAGTCATTTTAATATGAGGCATGATTGTTGAGTTTTTATATGCATGAGGAGCAAGGGGTTTTCTGCAATTATGTAAATCACAGGATAATGCTAAAATCGCAACAGGGAAAAAAAACACGATCGGGCCGAAATCTGGATCGACCGGGCTGCTCACCATGGGCTCAAAGGCCAACTGGAGCAGAGAGGGTTCGCGGGCCGGCAGATCTGATGCTACTGGGCCTTGGCGATGCGGACGGGTCGGCAGGAGCCTCGCGACGAGAAGTCAACGTGGGCGGCGCTGCTTCTCCCTGAGACGAGGCAAAGGCGAGGCGAGAAGGCACGACGACGGCAATGAGGACTTGGCGCTGGCGATCTCGGCGGCCGGCTCTGAGGAAGGCCGGCAAGGTGGAGATGGGGCGGATCCGGCTGGTTGGCGCGGATCCATGCAACGACGGCGTGGTGGAGCCTGGGCGCGTCGGTTCCTGTGGAAGAAAGATAGGGAGTGAGCATTCAGCGAGAGAGAGAGAGAGAGAGAGAGAGAGAGAGAGAGAGAGAGAGAGATCAGAGAAGGAGAGGGAAGCAAGGTGAGGGCATGCACGGCTTCGGTCGACCTGCTGTTGGTCGGAGGCGACGAGGGTCGAGGACGAAGGCGTGAGCGAGCGAGGATCGAGCTCGTGCATCCGTGACGTCCTGCGGGACAGAGACAACAGAGAGAGTTTGAGCGACAGAGAGAGAGAGAACTCGAGGAAGAGGGAATGAAGCAGGGGCACGGCCTTGGTGCTGGCCATCGGCTGGACGGCGGCGGGGCGCAGGCGTGAGCTCGGGAGGTTGAGGTGGTGCACGGGAGCCTCCTGTTCGAGGTCGATGTAGAGGAAGCGTACGGGAGGGGCTCCAGAAGAAGCTCCTCTTCCATGGATCGGGAGGAGATAGGCGCTTCGGGAGAGCGAGGAGATCTCTTCTCCTTGGATCGAGCAGGAGGAGAGCTGCAGCGCCGGTTGGGCAAGCGCACAGATCGATGGAGGTGGTCGGAGGCTACAGGGTGGAGGCCGAGAGGAATTTTGGATTGGGGGCTCGGGCATCTGGAATAAGGAGGAGGGAGAGCGCTGGTTGGGTGAATCGGGCAAGGGAGATCCCGAGGGGGATTCGGTGGAGTGGCGGCGGCGTGGGGATGGATGGGACATTGCTCCTAAAATTTAGGGTTAGGGGTCTATTTATAGGAAGGGTTAACTTATGAGCTATCTAGTCCCTTCGATCGAAATCGGACGGTTGAAAAAATAGGTTAGGGAGGTCCAAATACAAAACTGGAGATGTTTTATAGATGTTTGGGGATGAACCGAATGCAACGGTGATGACTGAGCGGTTGGGTTCGGGTAAGTTTCGGACACGCGCGAGGGGGGGTTGACAAGAGGGAATTAAAAACAGGGTTGGTCTCGGAACGGTCAACGAACGCAACGGAGAGAAGCGAGGAGCGGCAACTACGAGCGGATGCAAGTTTTAAGAAAACAATGTCGATGCAATGCGCATGATGCTATGAGGTGAGATGCATTACATGAACAAAATGCAAAACAAAAGACAAAAACCCAAACACGTAGGAGATAATATAACACATAGCCAGAAATGGCAAGAGTTGGAGTTACGAATATGGAAAGTTGTATCCGGGGCGTTACAGTTAGACCCTCTTTAGTTGTTACAAAGCATTTGTTAGATGTGATTCAGACACTGTCACAGACCCAACCCATTCATACCACACCTTCGACCAAACGCATCCTAGGACAGTGTCACAGTTTGTACCTAGTATCTAAAAATGTTGCCATCTCATCAGCGGTGCCATTAGAAAATTATTTGGCACCGCTTCAGCAGTTTGTGCAGCCAACTTGTCCACACATCTGAGTAGTCAAGCATTAAAATACTAAATCTTTATGGCACGAAGGAACTGTACATCGGAGAAACTAGGTGCTCCGGAGTTCGGGTCCCTGATTTTTTTCCGCTGCATTGGCTCGCCAGTGCAGGGCACTGGAGCGAGATGTAGCATCAGTTCTCTTTATGCAAGTTTTGGCATACATAGTGGACGGCCTTAGTGCTATTAGTTCTATGTTACTAAATTTGTGCATGTACACACCTGTTAGTATCAATTTGCTGTCATCCAAACACTGTCGCTATGTTGTTGCAGTTATATTTACCTTCCTCTTAAAAAGTTCAATTTGTTATTTATAGTACATGAGTAAGAACTTGTAGCGTTGTTGTAGTTAATTATAGCTTCTGATGTTTCATAATTTGGTTGTTGTCTCAGTAGCAATTAATTCATTTGCACATTGATCTTTTTGAGAATATATGTCATAATTAACCTGTTTCTTCAGTTTTTCAAAATAAGTATTGGTGATTTTCTATCTTGCTATAAACCCATTTTCCCTACAATTGTTACTGATATAGTTTTAAATATTATAGGATGAACGGAAGTGTTCTTACTTGGAGTGGGTTGATCAAGAATGGCCACAGTCTTTGAAGATGTGCCTAGCGAAGCTCTGGAGCATGTATCAGGAAGAGAATAGAGGTAGGCTTAGAGAAAGTGTTGTCAACGCTGAAGAATATTTGAAGATGCAGGATAAAAAGTGGAAGGTGGAGACTGAGCTCAGATTTTTTAAATCAGACTTTGATAAGATAGTGTTGGCGAAGGAGGAGACACTTTCCCAGTTGGCCAGTGCAAAACAGGTTTTTACTGAACTGAAAGCAGAGGTGGATAAAACGAGCCTGGATGATCTCGATTAGGGAAATGAACATATGGTTCTAATATTATTCTTATGAAGTTGAACTAGCTATATGCTATACTGTGCTGTTTTCAGGAAGCTATCGTACTGTGATGTTAAAATATATCTATGTGCCTGATATGAAATTGGCAAACAGTTGTTCGGTATGAAATGTGAATTTGCATAATATTGGAACTATTAATTGTAAACTAATAAACCTACTAAATGGGTCATGGAACTTTGCAAACGGTTCTAGAAGTAAAAGCGCTTGTGATGGATAGCCCAATGTTGGCGAACGTAGTAATTTCAAAAAAATTCCTATGCACACGTAAGATCATGGTGATGCATAGCAACGAGAGGGGAGAGTGTTGTCTATGTACCCTTGTAGAACGTAAGCGGAAGCGTTATGACAATGCGGTTGATGTAGTCGTCCGTCTTCACGATCGACCGATCCTAACACCGAAAGTACGGCACCTCCGCGATCTGCACACGTTCGGCTCGGTGATGTCCCACAAACTCATGATCCAGCAGAGTGTCGGGGAAGAGCTTTGTCAGCACGACGGCATGATGATGGTGATGATGAAGCTACCGGCGCAAGGCTTCGCCTAAGCACTACGACGATATGACCGAGGTGGATTATGGTGGAGGGGGGCACCGCACACGGCTGGAAACAATCAACTTGTGTGTCCTAGGGTGCCCCCTGTCCCCGTATATAAAGGAGCAAGGGGGAGGCCGGCCTGCCCGTGTGGCGCGCCAGGAGAGGAGGAGTCCTCCTCCTCGTTGGTGTTTGACTCCCCTTTCCTACTCCTACTAGGAGGGGGAAAGGAAGGAGGAGAGGGAGAAGGAAAGGGGGGCGCCGCCCCCCCCCCTTCCCTAGTAGATGCGGACCAGAGGGGGAGGGGGCATGCAGCCTGCCCTGGCCGGCTCTCTCTCTCTCTCCACTAAGGCCCATGTGGCCCATTAGTCCTCCTGGGGGGCTCCGATAACCCCCGGCACTACAGTTTTCTCTGAAATCACCCGAAACACTTCTGGTGTCCGAATATAGTTGTCCAATATATCAATCTTTATGTCTAGACCACTTCGAGACTGCTTGTCATGTCCGTGATCACATCCGGGACTCTGAACTACCTTTGGTACATCAAAACACATAAACTCGTAATACCGATCATCACCGAATGTTAAGCGTGCAGACCCTACGGGTTCGAGAACTATGTAGACATGACCGAGATACGTCTCCGGTCAATAACCAATAGCGCAACCTGGATGTTCATATTGGCTCCCACATATTCTACGAAGATCTATCGGTCAAACTACACAACAACATACGTTGTTCCCTTTGTCATCGGTATGTTACTTGCCCGAGATTCGATCGTCGATATCTCAATACCTAGTTCAATCTCGTTACCGGCAAGTCTCTTTACTCATTCCGTAATGCATCATCCCGCAACTAACTCATTAATCACATTGCTTGCAAGGCTTATTGTGATGTGCATTACCGAGAGGGCCCTGAGATACCTCTCCGACAATTGGAGTGACAAATCCTAATATTGATCTATGCCAACTCAACAAGTACCATCGGAGACACCTGTATAGCACCTTTATAATCACCCAGTTACGTTGTGACGTTTGGTAGGACACAAAGTGTTCCTCCGGTATTCAGGAGTTGCATAATCTCATAGTCATAGGAACATGTATAAGTCATGAAGAAAGCAATAGCAATATACTAAACGATCAAGTACTAAGCTAACGGAATGGGCCAAGTCAATCACATTATTCTCTAATGATGTGATCCCGTTAATAAAATGACAACTCATGTCTATGGCTAGGAAACTTAACCATCTTTGATTCAACAAGCTAGTCAAGTAGAGGCATACTAGTGACACTCTGTTTGTCTATGTATTCAAACATGTACTAAGTTTCCGGTTAATACAATTCTAGCATGAATAATAAAGATTTATCATGATATAAGGAAATATAAATAACAACTTTATTATCGCCTCTAGGGCATATTTCCTTTAGTCTCCCACTTGCACTAGAGTTAATAATCTAGATTACACAGTAATGATTCTAACACTATGGAGTCTTGGTGTTGATCATGTTTTGCTCGTGAGAGAGGCTTAGTCAACGGGTCTGCAACATTCAGATCTGTATGTATCTTGCAATTCTCTATGTCTCCCTCCTTGACTTGATCACGGATGGAATTGATGTGTCTCTTGATGTGCTTGGTTCTTTTGTGAAATCTGGATTCCTTTGCCAAGGCAATTGCACATGTATTGTCACAAAAGATTTTCATTGGACCCGATGCACTAGGTATGACACCTAGATCGGATATGAACTCCTTCATTTGCTGCTTCCGAAGCAACTATGTACTCCGCTTCACACGTAGATCCCGCCACGACGCTTTGCTTAGAACTGCACCAACTGACAGCTCCACTGTTCAATGTAAACACGTATCCGGTTTGTGACTTAGAGTCATCCGGACCAGTGTCAAAGCTTGCATCTACGTAACCATTTACGACGAGCTCTTTGTCACCTCCATAAACGAGAAACATATCCTTAGTCCTTTTCAGGTATTTCAGGATGTTCTTGACCGCTATCCAGTGATCCACTCCTGGATTACTTTGGTACCTCCCTGCTAAACTAATAGCAAGACACACATCGTGTCAGTACATGACATTTCATACATGATAGAGCCTATGGTCAAGCATAGGGAACACCTTTCATTTTCTCTCTATCTTCTGCAGTGGTCGGGCATTGAGTCTGACTCAACTTCACACCTTGTAACACATGCAAGAACCCTTTCTTTGCTTGACCCATTTTGAACTTCTTCAAAACTTTATATGGGTATGTGCTTTGTGAAAGTCCAATTAAGCGTCTTGATCTATCTCTATAGATCTTGATGCCCAATATATAAGCAGTTTCACCGAGGTCTTTCATTGAAAAACTCTTGTTCAAGTATCCTTTTATGCTATCCAGAAATTCTATATCATTTCCAATCAACAATATGTCATCCACATATAATATTAGAAATGCTACAGAGCTCCCACTCACTTTCTTGCAAATACAGGCTTCTCCAAAAGTCTGTATAAAACCATATGCTTTGATCACACTATCAAAACGTTTATTCCAACTCCGAGATGCTTGCACCAGTCCATAAATGGATCGCTAGAGCTTGCACACTTTTTTAGCACCTTTAGGACGGACTTAAGCATCGCTACGGGTGAGAAGGTCTCATTGTAGTCAACTCCTTGAACTTGTTGAAAACCTTTCGCAACAAGTTGAGCTTTGTAGACAGTAACATTACCATCAGCGTCAGTCTTCTTCTTTAAGATCCATTTACTCTCGATGGCTTGCCGATAATCGGGCAAGTCAACCAAAGTCCACACTTTGTTCTCATACATGGATCCCATCTCAGATTTCATGGCCTCAAGCCATTTTGCGGAATCTGGGCTCATCATCGCTTCCTCATAGTTCGTAGGTTCGTCATGGTCAAGTAACATGACCTCCAGAACAGGATTACCGTACCACTCTGGTGCGGATCTTACTCTGGTTGACCTACGAGGTTCGATAGTAACTTGATCTGAAGTTTATGATCATCATCATTAGCTTCCTCACTAATTGGTGTAGGAGTCACAGGAACAGATTTTTGTGATGAACTACTTTCCAATAAGGGAGTAGGTAAGGTTACCTCATCAAGTTCTACTTTCCTCCCACTCACTTCTTTTGAGAGATACTCCTTCTCTAGAAAGGATCCATTCTTAGCAACGAATATCTTGCCTTCGGATCTGTGATAGAAGGTGTACCCAACAGTCTCCTTTGGATATCCTATGAAGACACATTTCTCCGATTTGGGATCGAGCTTATCAGGTTGAAGCTTTTTCACATAAGCATCGCATCCCCAAACTTTAAGAAATGACAACTTTGGTTTCTTGCCAAACCACAGTTCATAAGGTGTCGTCTCGACGGATTTAGATGGTGCTCTATTTAATGTGAATGCAGCCGTCTCTAAAGCATAACCCCAAAATGATAGCAAGAATCAAGAAGAGACATCATAGATCGCACCATATCTAGTAAAGTACGATTACGATGTTCGGACACACCATTACGCTGTGGTGTTCCGGGTGGCGTGAGTTGCGAAACTATTCCGCATTGTTTCAAATGAAGACCAAACTCGTAACTCAATATTCTCCTCCACGATTAGATCTGTAACATCTGAAATTTTCAATTTGGAATGTTCTACATTAGATCATCAATGCATATCATATTTTATTGCATTTTGGCTTGATCCTAGAAATTCTACACAACTCAAGGACCCACGGAGAGAGTTGGCGATTTCTTTATTTTCATATTTGAGTTTTCTCAAATTTTGAAAAGAGGATCAATTGGTTTTGATTATTTTTCTTTCATAATATTTCTAAAATAAAAATATATGAGAGGAGATAAAATAACTTCTCCAAAATAAATGAAATATTAGAGGAAAATATTAAAATCAAATAAGTATTTTTTATTTGGATTTTTATTGCAATTTTATTTTATTTAGAAAAATTGCACGTTTTCAAAATTGCATTTTTTAGGCCAAGAAAATGTTCATCTTGTTCTAAATATTTTATTTAGACGGTGAAACTTTGTTATGACATTTTTAGATTTTTATTTATTTTTCTAGGATTTATTTTCGGTGAATCTTATTTAAAAAAACTTCGCGCGCCCGATTGGGCCAAGGGCCCAGCCGAGCCGGGCCGGCCCACTCCGCGCCACCGTGGCCTTCGTCCCCGAGCTAAACTCCTCGAGGGAGTCCGAGCCGCCGCCGACACCGCCCCGTCGCCCCTCCACCAAGCCGCCACCCCCTCCCTTTATAAGCCAACCCGGGCCCCCCTGGATCCCCAAGCCAGAGCAGCCGCCGCCTGCCTCGCCGACGCCGCCGCCTCCCGAGCGCCGCCGCCATCTGCCGTCAAGATTTTCCCGCCGCCGCCAAGACACCGCTGCCGCCGCCTGCACCACCCCGCCTCGCCTCGCTGGAGCCGCCGCCTCTTCACTGGAGCCGCCGCTGATCCGATCCGATCTGCCGTCGGTTTTTTCGGTTTAGGTAAAAACCAATCGGTTTTTATTTAAACCCTAGTTTCGTTTTTTTAGATTAGATCGGTTTTATTTTCCGGTTCAGTTATTTAGCGGATGTTCGTCCGTATGTTCGTTTTAACGAACGATGTTCACTCCATAGCCGCAGACAGCGAACGTTCGTTCGTGAGCCTGTTCGTCCGTTTTTCTTTTTCCAGGGTTTTTCCGTGATTATTCTCGATCGCGATCTCTGCCCTGATTTTCGTTTTAGTTTATCTTTTCGCTCATTTATCGGAATCAGGCGATTCAAGCGCCTAGAGTTTCGTCTTGAAGCCCTCTTTCTGTTTAACCAACTTAAACAAGTTTTTGCCACTTGAAATTTGACTTAAGTCCAGATTAGTAAATGAAGCTTGTTTCTTTAGTAGTTTGAGTTTTGTTGCTTCGTTTGATTTGATTCTTTTTGCAAACCGGAGTTCTTAAGTTGAACTTTCTTGTTAGATCTCTTATTTGAGTTTTACCCGTTCTTGTAGTTGAGTGCTAATTGTATGCTTATTTGTTTGCGATAGAGTACCCAGAGTGCGAAGCGTGCTACTATGAGTCTCTAGGTTTCACGGATCATCAGCAAGGCAAGTAACACTTTGATCATACCTCTTTACTACCCAGTTTTATTGCATTAGATCAATCCTCAAACAATTGCATGGTTAGGATCTGATTAATATGTGGGTTTTGGGAAGTAGATGAGGTAGTACCTATTGTCCTGTTTATTATCAAACCTTTGGGAGTTACTTGTACATTGCTTATATTGCTATGCTATGCTTGTAGACGTGGATTGGGTGAGTGTATCCATGATATGTGTGAGAATTGATACTTAATGGTTAACTTAAGGTGGCTACTTAAATACACATCTGGGCGGACTGAGGCACCTGGGGAACCCAGTGTAGCCTGTATTTTTGGAAATCCCGGGGTACCGTGTGATTCTCCTATGGACCGCCACCCAGGCTCAAAGGGATCATAAGATTATTCATGCTAGAAACTTCCGTGTTCAGCCACAAGCTATTATGGGCTCTAGCATAGTTGAGTAAGTTGTAAGACCTCTTTCAGTGGTGGGCTAGCAGATGTAGGGCAAAGTAGGTGTAACTGTCCACCCAGACTAAAGAGTTATTGTTTCAGAAAGACCGTGTCTCGTTTCTCCGACCATGGATGTATTCGAGTCTTGTGGGGAAAAGTACGCAAACCTCTGTAGAGTGTACAAACTAATCATGGTTAGCCATGTCCCCGGTTATGGACGTTTTGAGTATCTAGTTCTTGGATTATCATGTGGATCTCATCACTCTTAATATAATTTGTTGGGTTTAATGATGATGCTTAATTGGGATTGAGTTGGGTGAACCTTCTCAATGTTTAACAACCACCATGATAGTTAAATAAAATGTATTCCTATGTTGTAGGAAAAAATTGGCTTTATGCAAAACTGTAAACATAGAGCTTTCCACCAGCCATATATGCATGTAGTGATAGGATTATTATGTTCATTACTCTTTATGTGTTACATTGCCAGCATATTCCATGTGCTGGCCCATTTCGGGCTGCAACGTTTATGTTGCAGACTTTTTAGACGATGAGTAAGGTACCTTAGGTCGTGATCTTTCACTCAGTGGCGCCGTTGGAGTTGATGGACTCACTTTATCTTCCAAGCCTTCCGCTGTTATCGTATTTAGATGGCCTTAAGCAATATTTATTATAATAAGTTCTCTTTTGAGACATTCGATGTAATAAGTGTGTGATTGCTACTCTGTTATAAATCCTTCAAGTATTGTGTGTGTCAGCATTACCGATCCAGGGATGACATTAATGCACAGAGATCAGACTATTTGAGGTCTGGTCGCTACAAGATGGTATCAGAGCACACGCTGACTGTAGGACATGACCTCTAAGCTAAAGCCCTAGATCACTACTCTCTTCCCATTTCTGACTCCTTTCCTTTTCTACTCTTTAGGATGGCGGATGCAAGGAACAAGTTCACTCAACCGGATGAAGATACACCTTTTGGACACCACTTGAAGGAAGTCACTAGATACCTGAACATCGGAGTACCAACCTTCACCGGGACCTACATCACCACTTTACCAGAAGAGGAGCGTTGGATGATTCGAGTTCAAGTTCCAGGAAGGACGTTCATGCCAGTCACCGAGCCCATAGAGTTTTCCTTTGATGCACCAACCTGGAGTCTAGGAAAGAGCATGGCAGCCCACATCACCATGGGACGTATTGGAGAAGTTTACCACAAGGATCTCAAGGATACAATCTACCAAATTTGTGGGCGCTGAGATGAGCAATGGGAGATGCTCAGCACCAGGAAGGATAGATCTATTGCAGCTTTTCATCCAGGAGTTAAACCAGCACATTCGACGCCAGGAGAACCATATGTGCGCAGGCATGATAGATCTGAAGAAGTCAATGACCAGGATCACGGAACTGGAGGAAGAACTCAAGTCTACACGTGATGGATATGAGGAGGAAATGACGATACTCGTGGAGAAGAATGATGATCTGAAGAAGAAGCTAGGAATATTCATGGAAGACCCAACGCCAGGAGGAGATGGCGACGATTCCACTTGCCCAGAGAACTACATCATCATCGACGACACCGACTCGGACCCTGATGATAGCGATGATGACTATGTTGATGAAGCTGGACCAGATATCATGGAGTCTTTGACCGATCAATTTTTCAAGTCGACCACCATACCAGTAGTAGTATTCCCCCATGTATATAGCATAGTCCGAGCACTTCTGTAACGATAGTTAGACCATTGTATGCCCTTGTTTGAATTGATTGAAGTGATATGTTTGTGTTTGTCTCATGTGCATATGGGTAATGTTTTCCCTCTAGATCTATTTCTATTCTATTTCCTCATCTTTTCTAAACCCTCAGATGCCTCCGAGACGCGACAATGGATTTGCTTTCCCACCGGAGCTCACTCAGTTGATCCAGCAGCAGAATGCATTGATGCAGATACTAGTCCAGAATCAGAATCAGGGGAACAACAACAATAACAACCCACCACCACCACTTGTTGATCACTTAGCCCGTTTCTTGAGGCTGAATCCGCCGGTGTTCTCCAGTAGCACCAAGCCGATAGTTGCAGATGATTGGCTCCGCAAGATTGGAAGGGAGTTGACCACTGCAGGATGCACAGATGCGGAGAGAGTGTGTTTTGCCACACATCAGCTTGATGGACCTGCAGCATCATGGTGGGAGAATTTCACCGCCACTTACCCCATCGACACTATCACATGGGACCAGTTTCAGCAGGCTTGCCGTACTGCCCATGTTTCAGCAGGAGCTATGGCCATGAAGAAGCGTTAGTTTCGCAACTTGCGCCAAGGAGGACGTACAGTTGGCCAGTATGTGGATGAATTTAGTAAGTTAGCACGTATGCCCCAGATGACGTTGCTACGGATGCAGCTAAGCAGGAGAAGTTTCTGGAAGGACTGAATGATGAGCTGAGCATGCAGTTGATGGTGGCAACCTTCAACAACTACCAGGAGTTGGTAGATAGAGCTCTCATGATGTAAGGGAAACAACAGTAGATTGACAACCGCAAAGAGGAAGTATGGACAAGGGAAGTACAATTCTGGAGCACAGCAGAGGCCCCGTTTTACTCCGAACTCGGGAGGACCTTTTCAGCATAACCATGGAGGTCACAACCACAATGGAGGAAGTTCGCACAACCATAGTGGCCCCAAGAATGGGAATGGTAATGGAGGAAGCAACAGCCAGAACCGTTCCAACCCAGCAACACCCGCCAAGAAGGATCTAAGTCACATTACTTTCTACAAGTGCCAGAAGACTGGACATTATGCCAATGAATGTCCTGAAGCCAAGAATGGAAATGGCAATGGAAGCTCTGGGAAGAATCCAAACCCTTTCAAAAGGGGACAAGTGAACCACGTTAATGTGGAGGAGGTTGAAGCACAGCTAGATGTAGTAATAGGTAAGTTTTTAGTTAAGTCATTTACTGCAATCGTTCTTTTTGATACTGGTGCATCGCATTCATACATATCAAGGGGATTTGTGGATAAGTATAAACTACCCACCAAAGTTCTTAGAACACCTATGTTAGTAAGCTCGCCAGGAGCGAAATATATGGCAAGCCAAGGATGTTTTCAGATGCCATTGACCATAGGTAGGCATGTTTGTTGGGGAACGTAGAAATAATTCAAAATTTTCTATGCAATACCAAGATAAATCTAAGGAGATTCTAGCAACAAGAGAGGGAGAGGATGAGTGTATCTTCATACCCTTGAAGATCGCGATGCGGAAGCGTTACAAGAACGCGGTTGGTGGAGTCGTACACGCAGTGATTCAGATCGCGGTCGATTCCGATCTAAGCGCCGAACGAACGACGCCTCCGCGTTCAACACACGTACAGCCCGGGGATGTCTCCTCCTTCTTGACCCAGCAAGGGGAGAGGAGAAGTTGAGGGAGAACTCCGACAGAATGACGACGTGGTGGTGGTGGTGCTCGTGGTTCTCCAGGAGGGCTTCGCCAAGCACTACGGAGAAGGAGGAGGTGTTGGAGGAGGGAGAGGGCTGCGCCAGGGGAGAGGTGCGGCTGCCCTCCCATCCCTCCACTATATATAGGGGCAAGGGGAGAGGGGGAGGCACCCTAGGGTTTCCCCTAGGGGGCGGCGGCTGGCAGATTGGATCTCCCTAGGGAAAATCCTAGGGAGACTTGCCCCCAAGCCAAGCAGGTGGAAGATTGCCTCCCAAGCTAGGTGGAGGCGCCCCACCTCCCAAAATAACGTGGGAAAGGGTGTGGGGGGCGCACCACCCCTTAGTGGTCTGGTGTGCCCCATTCCCTTTGGCCCATGAGGCCCTCCAACACTTGTCGGGGCTCCCGAAACACCTTTCGGTCATGCTGACCATAGCCTGGTACCCCCGGAACACTTCCGGACTCCAATACCCTTCGTTCAATATATCGATCTTCACTGCCGGACCATTCCGGAACTCCTCGTGACGTCCGGGATCACATCCGGGACTACGAACTACCTTCGGTAACCACATACTATTTCCCATAACAACTCTAGCGCCACCGAACCTTATGTGTAGACCCTACGGGTTCGGGAATCATGCGCATATGACCGAGACATCTCTCCGGCCAATAACCAACAGCGGGATCTGGATACCCATGTTGGCTCCTACATGTTCCACGATGATCTCATCGGATGAACCACGATGTCGGGATTCAAGCAATCCCGTATGCAATTCCCTTTGTCAATCGGCACGTTATTTGCACGAGATTCGATCGTCGGTATCCCAATACCTCGCTCAGTCTTGTTACCGCAAGTCACTTTACTCATTCCAGAATGCATGATCTCGTGACTAACTACTTAGTCACATTGAGCTCATTATGATGATGCATTCTTGAGTGGGCCCAGAGATACCTCTCCGTCACACGGAGTGACAAATCCCGGGCCTCGATTCGTGCCAACCCAATGACACTTTCGGAGATACCCGTAGTGCACCTTTATAGCCACCCGATTGCGTAGGACGCTTTGGCACACCCAAAGCATTCCTACGGTATCCGGAGTTGCACAATCTCATGGTCTAAGGAAATGATACTTGACATTAGAAAAGCTTTTAGCAAACGAACTACACGATCTTGTGCTATGCTTAGGATTGGGTCTTGTCCATCACATCATTCTCCTAATGATGTGATCCCGTTATCAATGACATCCAATGTCCATGGTCGTGAAACCATAACCATCTATTGATCAACGAGCTAGTCAACTAGAGGCTCACTAGGGACATGTTGTGGTCTATGTATTCACACATGTATTACGGTTTCCAGTTAATACAATTATAGCATGAACAATAGACAATTATCATGAACAAGGAAATATAATAATAACCATTTTATTATTGCCTCTAGGGCATATTTCCAACAATGTTTTCCCCTCAGACCTAATAATTTTGGAGTCGCGAGGTTTGGATGTGATTCTGGGTATGGATTGGCTATCGATGTATGGAGGAAACATCGATTGCGCTAGCAAGTCGATTTTGCTCACCACCCCAGAAGGAAGGAGGATCAAGTATGTATCCCGGCATGTGCCGAAGAGGACTCAAGTGAATTCATTATCAGGAGTTGTACAGGAGGAAGTACCCGTGGTGAAGGATTTCCCTGATGTATTTCCAGAAGAGTTGCCAGGCATGCCACCGGATAGAGACATTGAGTTTTTGATTGAGCTTTTGCCAGGCACAGGGCCAATATCTAAGAGACCGTACAGGATGCCCGCAAAGGATTTGGAGGAAATTAAAAAGCAGATTAAGGAGTTACTGGATAAATGCTATGTTTGCCCAAGTTCGTCACCTTGGGGATCACCAGTGCTTCTAGTGGAGAAGAAGGATGGATCGTTGAGGATGGTTGTTGATTATCGTGGATTGAATGAAGGAACTATCAAGAACAAGTACCCACTGCCAATGATCAATGATTTGTTTGACCAGTTGCAAGGAGCTAAAGTATTTTCCAAGATCGATCTGCGATCAGGATACCACCAGCTGAAGATTCGAGAGAAGGATATACCTAAGACAGTTTTTACCACAAGGTACGGGCTATATGAGTATACCGTTATGTCATTTGGTCTGACTAACGCACCTGCCTATTTCATGAACATGATGAACAAGGTGTTTACGGAGTTTTTGGATAAGTTTTTCGTGGTGTTCATTGATGATATTCTGGTCTACTCGAAGAATGAAGAGGAGCATAAGGAGCATTTGCGTTTGGTACTTGGGAAGCTCAGAGAACATCAGTTATATGCCAAGTTCAGCAAGTGTGAGTTTTGGTTCAAGGAAGTTGGATTCCTCGGACATGTTATATCCAGAGAAGGAATAGCAGTAGACCCCACCAAGGTTGTCACTGTGACAAACTGGGAAACACCCACGTCAGTAGGAGAGATCCGGAGTTTTCTTGGACTCGCAGGATACTACCGAAGGTTCATTGAGAATTTCTCAAAGATTGCAAAGCCTATGATGGAGTTGTTGAAGAAGGACACCAAGTTCAAATGGACTGAGGAATGTGAGGCTAGTTTCCAGGAGTTGAAGAAATGTTTGGTTACCTCACCAGTGTTGATTCTGCCAGATCAACGCAAGGATTATGAGGTGTATTGCGACGCTTCTCGTCGAGGACTTGGAGCAGTACTTATGTAGGAGGGAAGAGCTGTTTCATATGCCTCACGACAGCTTAAACCTCATGAGTTGAACTATGCTACACATGATTTGGAGTTAGCAGCTGTAGTGCATGCGTTGAAGATGTGGAGACATTTTCTCATCGGAAACCATTGTGAGGTGTACACGGATCACAAGAGTTTGAAGTATATCTTCACGCAGAAGGAGTTGGATCTCAGGCAAAGGAGATTGTTGGAGCTCATTAAGGATTATGATATGAGGTTGCATTATCATCCCGGAAAGGCCAACGTAGTAGCCGATGCGTTGAGTCGCAAGAGCCATGTCAACACACTCATGACCAGAGAGTTACCCAAGGAGTTAGTAGAGGATCTTCGCGAGCTGTGTTTATAGTTCCGAGAGGCTATGTAGCAGCATTGGAGATTCAGTCTACTTTGATGGATAAGATCAGAGAAGCTCAGAAGACGGACAAGGAGATTGCCGAGATAAAGGAAAGGATGAGCAAAGGAAAAGCTAAGGGATTTCGTGAGGATGAGCACGATACTTTATGGTTTGAGGACCGCGTATATGTGCCCAATGATCAGGAGATTAGGAAGTTGATTCTGCAAGAGGCCCATGACTCGCCGTATTCGATTCACCCAAGAAATACCAAGATGTATCTAGATTTGAAGGACAGTTTCTGGTGGACCAGAATGAAGAAGGATATTGCGGAGTATGTAGCAGTTTGTGATGTATGTCAGAGAGTAAAGGCAGAGCATCAGAAGACAGCGGGATTGCTACAACCATTGCCGATACCCGAATGGAAGTGGGATAATCTAGGCATGGATTTTAGCACGGGATTGCCCATGACTCGTTCAGGCTATGACTCGATATGGGTTGTGTCGATCGTTTGACGAACGTAGCTCATTTCATCCCAGTGAAGACCACTTACACAAGTGCTAAGTTGGCAAACATATACATGACCAGGATCGTATGTCTGCATGGAGTTCCGAGGACCATTGTATCAGACAGAGGAACCCAGTTTACTTCAAAGTTCTAGAATTAGTTGCACGAAACTTTGGGTACCAAGCTAGAGTTCAGTACAGCCTTTCATCCACAGACAGATGGACAGATTGAGAGGGTCAATCGGATTCTGGAGGACATGTTCAGCTTGTGCGCTAGATTATGGATCTAGTTGGGACGACAATTTGCCATATGCAGAGTTCTCTTACAACAACAGTTATCAAGCAAGTTTGAAGATGGCCCCTTTGAAGCTTTGTACGGAAGGAGGTGCAGGACACCGTTGTTGTGGGATGAAGTTGGAGACTGTCAGTTGTTTGGACCAGATTTGATTAAAGAGTCTGGAGAGAAGGTTAAGCTGATTCGTGATAGGCTCAAGGTAGCCCAGTCCAGGCAGAAGAGATGTGCGGATTCTAAACGCAAGGAGACAGTTTACAAAGTCGGAGACAGAGTTTATCTGCGTGTGTCCCCACTTCGAGGAGTTAAGCGTTTTGGAGTTAAGGGAAAGTTAGCACCACGTTTTGTGGCACCATACAAAGTTTTGGAACGTATGGGAGAAGTTTCTTACAAGCTGGAATTGCCAAAAGGATTGTCAGGAGTTCACGATGTGTTCCACGTTTCCCAGTTGAAGAAGTGCCACGCGGAGATGGATGATATTCCTCTGAGAGATACAGTGCCAGTGGAAGAAATTCAGTTGGATAGCGATTTGACCTACGAGGAGAAACCAGTAAAGATTCTCGAGTTTACCAGCCGAGTCACACATAGCAAAGTCATCAAGTTCTGCAAAGTTCAATGGAGCCACCATACCGAAGATGAAGCCACCTGGGAGAGAGAGGAAGACCTACGGAAGGACCACCCTAACCTATTTTCTAGCCAACCCGAATCTCGAGGGCGAGATTCATCTTAAGGGGGGTAGGTTTGTAACATCCCAAATTTTCAATTTGGAATGTTATACATTAGATCATCAATGCATATCATATTTTATTGCATTTTGGCTTCATCCTAGAAATTCTACGCAACTCAAGGATCCACGGAGAGAGTTGGAGATTTCGTTATTTTCATATTTGAGTTTTCTCAAATGTTGAAAAGAGGATCAATTGGTTTTGATTATTTTTCTTTCCTAATATTTCTAAAATAAAAATATATGAGAGGAGATAAAATGACTTCTCCAAAATAAATGAAATATTAGAGGAAAAATATTAAAATCAAATAAATATTTTTTATTTGGATTTTTATTGCAATTTTATTTGATTTAGAAAAATTGCATTTTTAGGCCAAGAAAATGTTCATCTTGTTCTAAATATTTTACTCCCTCCGTCCGGAAATACTTGTTGGAGAAATGCAGAAAAATGAATGTATCTAGAACTAAAATACATCTAGATACATTCATTCCTCCGACGAGTATTTTCAGACGGAGGGAGTATTTAGACGGTGAAAAATTGTTTTGCCATTTTAGATTTTTATTTATTTTTCTAGGATTTATTTTTGGCGGAATCTAATTTAAAAAAAACTTCGCGCGCCCGACTGGGCCAACGGTCCAGCCGAGCCGGTCCGGCCCACTCTGCGCTGCCGTCGCCTTCGTCCCCGAGCCAGACTCCTCTAGGGAGTCCGAGTCGCCGCCGATGCCGCCCCGTCGCCCCTCCTCCAAGTTGCCACCCCCTTCCTTTATAAGCCGACCTGGGGCCCCCGTGGAGCCCCAAGCCGGAGCCGCCGCCGCCTGCCTCGTCGACGCCGCCGCCGCACTTCCCCGTCGTCGCCGCCACACACCGCCGTCTCCGCCGTCCCGCACCACCCCGCCTCGCCTCGCCGGAGCCGCCGCCGATCCGATCCGATCTGCCGCCATTTTTTTCAGTTTAGGTAAAAACCGACCGGTTTTTATTTAAACCCTAGTTTCGTTTTTTTAGATTAGATCGGGTTTTCCGGTTTAGTTATTTAGCGGACGTTCGTCCATACGTTTGTTTTAACGAACGATGTTCACTCGTTAGCCGCAGACAGCGAACGTTCGTTCGTTAGCCTATTCGTCAGTTTTTCTTTTTCCAGGGTTTTTTCCACGATTATTCTCGATAACGATTTCTGCCCTGATTTTCGTTTTAGTTTCTCTTTTCGCTCATTTATCGGAATCAGGCGGCAAGCGCCTAGAGTTTCGTCTCGAAGCCCTCTTTCCGTTTAACCAACCTAAACAAGTTTTTGCTACTGTAAAATTTGACTTAAGTCCATATTAGTAAACGAAGCTTGTTTCTTTCGCAGTTTGAGTTTTGTTGCTTTGTTTGATTTGATTCTTTTTGCAAACTGGAGTTCTTAAGTTGAACTTTCTTGTTAGATCTCTTATTTGAGTTTTACCCGTGCTTGTACTTGAGTGCTTATTGTATGCTTGTTTGTTTGCGATAGAGTACCCAGAGTGTGAAGCGTGCTACTACGAGTCTCTAGGTTTCACGGATCATCAGCAAGGCAAGTAACACTTTGATCATACCTCTTTACTACCCAGTTTTATTGCATTAGATCAATCCTCAAACAATTGCATGGTTAGGATCTGATTAATATGTGGGTTTTGGGAAGTAGATGAGGTAGTACCTATTGTCCTGTTTATTATCAAACCTTTGGGAGTTACTTGTATGTTGCTTATATTGCTATGCTATGTTTGTAGACGTGGATTGGGTGAGTGTATCCATGACAGATGTGATAATTGATACTTAATGGTTAACTTAAGGTGGCTACTTAAATGCACATCTGGGCGGATTGAGGCACCTGGGGAACCCAGTGTTGCCTGTATTTTTGGAAATCCTGGTACCGTGCAGATTCTCCTATGGACCGCCACCTGTGCTCAAAGGGATCATAAGATTATTCATGCTAGAAACTTCCGTGTGCAGTCACAAGCTATTATGGGCTCTAGCATAATTGAGTAAGTTGCAAGACCTCTTTCAGTGGTGGGCTAGCAGATGTAGGGGAAAGTAGGTGTAACTGTCCACCCAGAGTAAAGAGATATTGTTTCAGAAAGACCATGTATCGTTTCTCCAACCATGGATGTATTCGAGTCTTGTGGGGAAATGTGCGCAAACCTCTGCAAAGTGTACAAACTAATCATGGTTAGTCGTGTCCCCGGTTATGGACGTTTGAGTATCTAGTTCTTGGATTATCATGTGGATCTCATCACTCTTAATATAATTTGTTGGGTTTAATGATGATACTTAATTGGGATTGAGTTGGGTGAACCTTCTTAATGTTTAACAACCACCATGATAGTTAAATAAAATTTATTCCTTTGTTGTAGGGAAAAATTGGCTTTATGCAAAACTGTAACCGTAGAGCTTTCCACCAGCCATATATGCATGTAGTGATAGCATTATTCTGTTCATTACTCTCTATGTGTTACATTGCCAACATATTTCATGTGCTGACCCATTTCGGGCTGCAATGATTTATGTTGCAGACTTTTCAGACGACGAGTAAGGTGCCTTAGGTCATGATCATTCACTCAGTGATGCCGTCGGAGTTGATGGACTCACTTTATCTTCAAACCTTCCACTGTTATCGTATTTAGATGGCCTAAAGCCATATTTATTGTAATAAGTACTCTTTGATACATTCGATGTAATAAGTGTGTGATTGCTACTCTGTTATAAATCCTTCAAGAACTATGCGTGTCAGCATTACCGATCCAGGGATGACACTGATGCACAGAGATCAGACTGTTTGAGGTCTGGTCGCTATAAGATCGTAGAAACTTTATTTTCTTGTTATGATGATTTTCCACTTCACTCTGAAATTCTTTGAACTTTTCAAATGTTTCAGAATTATGTTTCATCAAGTAGATATACCCATATATGCTCAAATCATCTGTGAAGGTGAGAAAATAACGATACCCTCCGCGAGCCTCAACATTCATCGGATCAGTATGTATGATTTCCAACAAATCTGTTGCTCGCTCCATTGCTCCATTTTTTCCTTCTTGGATGTCCCAGCCTCCCCTTCCGGGACGGCTTTTCTCTTTTTCCCCTCCCCAGTGCGGGGAGGTGGAATTTCTTCTTGCTTCCCCCCGCCTCCATGGGAGGAATCTGTCTCGTCATCGTCAGACGACGTGGGTATGACGGCGTTGCGCCGAGGGCCTTTCCCGGCCCCCTGGTCCGCCTCCTCGGACCCCTCGTCCTTTCTGGACGGGGCATCTTCTTCTTCTTCCCCCTCTTCGGGGGAGGAGTGTGCCTCGTCGTCTTCGGACGAGGCTTCTGGCACAACCTTACGGCGGAGACCCTTTCGGGTCCCCGGGGCCTTCTTCTCGGCCTTCTTCTCCGGCACCTTGTACGGTGCCGAGACCAGCATCTCCGTCAGGAGAGCATCCGCTGAGCCTTCTGGCAGTGGAGCCGGACAGTAGACCTGCTCCGCTGTCTCCACGTAGTCCTCAAGTAAATATGCATGATTACTTAAGGGACTCCCATGAATATATTGGGAAAAACTAGGTCCGGTGGCATTCTGAGAACTCACCTGACTAGGAGCCCGCGCGGCGTGAAGCCCGCGGTCCTCGAATGTGGGAGGAGGTACTTCGGAGGCCTTGAACAGCACCTTCCATGCACCTTTGTGCGTCATGTTGTAGAGCTTCCGGAGCGTCTGGTGTTCGGCCGGGACGAACTCCCACAGATTAACTGCCCGCCTTTGGCAGGGCAGGATCCGGCGAATGAGCATAACCTAGATCACGTTGACAAGCTTGATGTTCTTGTCTTTCATGCTCTTGAGGCAGGTTTGGAGTCCGGTCAGCTCTATGGGTTCGCCCCAGGCCAGGCCCTTCTTTTCCCAGGAGATGAGCCGCATGGGGGCTCCAGATCGAACTTCGGGGCCGCCGCCGATTGGCGTCAGCTGCTCGGTGATGTAGAACCACCCGATTGCCACCCTTTTACGGTCTCCGCAAAGGAGCCGTCCAGCCAGGTAACGTTGGGCATCTTGCCCACCATGGCCCCTCCGCACTCCGCTTGCTGGCCGCTTACCATCTTCGGCTTCACACAGAAGATTTGCAGCCACAGGTCGAAATGAGGCCTGATGCGGAGGAAGGCCTCACAAACGACGATGAACGCCGAGATGTTGAGGACGAAATTCGGGGCTATATCATGGAAATCTAGCCCATAGTAGAACATGAGCCCGCGGACAAAGGGATGGAGTGGAAATCCCAGTCCACGGACGAAGTGGGCGACGAACACGACTCTCTCGTGGGGTCCCGGGGTCGGAATGACCTGCCCAGTCTCAGAGCTGCAAGCGCTTATGTCTCAGAGCTGGCATCCGCCGCTCAAGACTCGTGATGTGCTTCTCCTTGACGGTAGAAGCCACCCACTTGCCTCCTGCTCCGGACATGTCTAGCTGTGCGGAGGAGACTTGGGCTTGGGCGCTGGAGCTCGAGGGGGCAAGAATGGGCAAAGAAGGAAGAGGGCGTGGGTAAAAATGAGGAAATCTTATCCCTTTGTAGAGGCGACGAAAGCGGTGCGCCTCCCCACTTGCCCATTGGGAATTGCTTGCTTCCCAAGCGCCACGATTAATGATGTGGTGGGATTACCCGTACCCGTATTGATGAGAATCCCGTGATAAGGGGGCACGATCTCTGCTTTGACAAGACGTGTCAAGGAAACCGCCTCGCAATTTGGCGCCGTGGCTGGTTGTGGAAAGACGGTTCGAATAATAACCCGACCGTAATGACACGTCGCGTTGCTTAAAATGTTGTCAGCAGATTGCATTTGTGAAACATCATTCTCTCTACGGTGGCATGCGAAGATCATCTTATGGATCCGGACACGGCTTGAGTGTTCGATAATTACCTTGGAGTATTCGGAGAAGAAACCCGCCTTTGCAAAGGTCAAGACAATATCGCGCTACCGGACTCATCGTCATTGAAGCCTGATTCAGGGCCACCGAGGAGTCCCGGATTAGGGGTATCCGGACAGCCGGTTGTGTACAACGTCCGGACTATTGAAGCATGAAGATACAAGACTCAAGACTTCGGCCCGTGTCCGGATGGGACTTTCCTTGGCGTGGAAGGCAAGCTTGGCGATCCGGATATTATATTTCCTTCCTTGTAACCGACTCCATGTAAACCCTAGCCCTCTCCGGTGTCTAAATAAACCAGAGAGGTTGGTCCTTAGAAGGCCGATCACAATTACAATCATACCATCATAGGCTAGCTCTTAAGGTTTAGCCTCTACGATCTCGTGGTAGATCTACTCTTGTACTACCCATATCATCAATATTAATCAAGCAGGAAGTAGGGTTTTACCTCCATCGAGAGGGCCCGAACCTGGGTAAACATCTGTGTCCTTTGCTTCCTGTTACCATCAGCCTTGACGCACAGATCGGGACCCCCTACCCGAGATCCGCCGGTTTTGACACCGACAGCCATCTCCCCCGACCCCATCTCTCTCCCCGCCCTCTGTAAGCACTCTCCCCTTCCGATCCCTCTTCTCTGCTTAGTATGAACCCTAGCTATTTAGTGCTAGTTAGTATGAACCCTAGGTTATTTTTAGTGCTAGTTAGTTAATTACTTATATGGTAATTAGGGCAGTAGTTCCTAGGTACTAATTAGTTAGTAAGAACTAGGTACTAATTAGATATTAGTTTATTTTTATTTATAGTAAGTTTATTTTTAGTAAGAACTAATTGAATTAATAAAACTCGTTAGTAAGAAATTTTTGCTATTTTTTTAGTTAAAGCAATTTTTCCCGCATCGACGTCGACGATGCCTATCCCGCATCCTCGTCGTCGAGTCGGTGGAGGACGACACCTGCTTGACCAGACGGGCCATATCCGGGACTGGGCTCACTGGGTGGTACTGGAGGCGCTACCTACCGGGGCGAGGTTGGTGAGGAGCCACTGTCGTTGACCCAAACCTTCTTTGGTGGCGGTCGCGTGGGGCCAGTGATGGTCCAGAGGCTCGAGGACCCCATGGAGGTGGTGCGCCACCGTGTCGTTGAGGAGGACGCGCACGTCTGTCGCTACTTGTTTGCGTTGGAGCAAAGGTTCTCCAATACCGGCAGGTTCTCCGTGGATCTCACCGGAGCTATGATCCCGTGATGGTTCCTTCTCTGTGGTGTCCGCCGCCGCTACCGATACCCGCCGTGGTGCTAGGGTTTTAGTTGTATTAGTGATGTTATATGTATGACACTATTCGGGATGTATTAGTGATAATATTCGACGATGTACGGACGCATGAGATGATTTACTTTTTCTTATTGAATGCATGCTAATTTGAGTCCTATAAGATATTTTGAAATATATATATTGTGTTGCTCAAATAGGATATGCGCTTGCCCAAGTGGCCGGTCATGTTTGCAGGTTACACCTACGAGTGTCGTATGTTTTGCCGGAGTGTTGATTCATTTCCGTTCCGGCAAATTTCAGGCGCTCAATATGTCCTATTTTAGCAAAGGTCATGCCGGATTTTTCCGTGAATTTTGGCATGACTTGCGCCAGAATATGTAGGAAATATCGAGTGCCCCGGATTTGTGTGTTGAGTATCCTGGTAGTTGTCTTCGATCGATTTTCAATTAATGTTTTAACTATGAACATTGGAAATGTCTCGTGACCTAAAAGGATTTGGTATTTGCAAATACTGCGAAGACGAAAAGTGCGGCATGTGCGACGGAATCTTCCTAGATGATGATAGGCGCTCAAAGATCAAGTCGGACGAGAACTTCAAGTGGATACAAGAAGTCACAACGACAAGTCTTTTTCGTAATTAAGCATGACATTTGCTTCATTTGCTTCAACTTATAATTTAAGCATGACATTAAGCATGACAAGTCTTTTTTTACTATTCTACTAGCATATCCCCTGCCATGCAAGAGTTTTTGTATTGGATAAGATAGGTTTCAGTCGTACTATGGAGGAAAAGAAATTTTACTTGAAGACCGAGAATGGTTATATTTTCAACGTAAAATTATACAATTCAGACGACTACACCTATTTTGGATGCAAAACATGGCGAGCACTATGCAAGACTTATGCATTTGAGCCTGATATGGTTATCACCTTTGATATGCGTCCGAAGATGATATTGAAGGTAATACCGACATCCGGGTCGATGTGCGTACGCCTCCGCTTATACCATTATGTAAGTTTCTCAACCATATTTATGTCTTTGATATTGTTTATTCAAAAATAGTTGACAACTAATTTGTATTGTCATCTTATTTCGGTGCAAGCAAACATGCTCAGCGCTTGTTAGACATGAACTTATACTGTGCCGTGTCTGAACTCAACTGCGAGGAGCTAAGTCATTATGTTTCATGGCTTGCGGATCTTGATACTGTCAAGACAAATTTTCTTCCTGCATTTAGAAATGTTAGTACTGAAAACGTGTGACCAATAGTGTTCGTAATGAACTACGGTCACATCTATTTAGGAAGGATGGTAAGATTTTTACTATTTGTCCTCAATGCATCTTTTTCATACATTATTTTTGAAGCTAAACTTCATTTCTAAGTATGTTACCATACAATGTTCTTCAACAGGGACTCCCGATGAATGTTGTGCCTTATGGGATAGAGAGTAAAGGTACCATGAGTATTATTAGCTTACGGCCAAGATATCCTACAGATTACTTTAGTGCATTCAAGATTAGTGACGGATGCTTAATAGTGCAAGACTGGACCAAATATGTGATGGGGGAGCGCGGAGAAGTACTAGGGGGCAGCAAACAGATGCGCTACTCACGATTAGGAGACAGGTTCATCTGCATGCTCCAACTTGATCAAGGAGGAGAGCTATACATGTTTTATGTTATTTTACCTAAGAGAGAGCAGCAGGAGTGATTAGCTGGCTAGAAATGAGTTTGAGGATGATGATGTGCTACACTATTACTATATGATAAAATAGCTAGTGTTGGTGGTAATGACTATGATGATTATTATTAGCTAGTGTTAGTGGTGATTAAATAAATACTGTTGGTGGTAATGACTATGATGATGATTAAATAGCTTGTGCTGGCGGATTAGATTCAAGTGGAGGCAACATGTGGTGTACATCAAAAGTACTACTAGTCCAAACTAGATCAAGTTTGGATTAGTAGTATACTTTTGACATGCACCACATATTGCCTCCACTTGAACCTAATCCACCTTCATTTGACACACTGTTATGGACATAATGATGTAAACCTCATAACTGGTATTGTACCAATATTTGTACGATGGCGTATAAATACACTAAAAAAATACTAGTAGCGATGGAGAGAAAACACGCTGCCAGTAGTTGCATTAGCAGTAGCGTGGGAGTGAATAAACGCTGCAGCTATTTGTCCTAGCAGTAGCGCGTGCGGGCACGCGTTACTGCTAAGAAATAGTTGTAGCGCCTTATTAGTAGCGCGCCTACCCGCACTACTAGTGAGCACAAAACCAGCACTACTTCTAGGGTTTTCCCTAGTAGTGATATTTCCTTCACCCAATGCCACACAGTTTTCTTCATCAAATCGTGTGTGATGTAGTTGATAAAAGCAAATGTTTAACCAAGGGAGAGCATGTGTGATAGTTACACATGTCACACACGAGCCTATACATAAACCTATATGAGATGTACATACGAACGGAAATATTTTCCCTAGATTGACTGTGTGGGATGTACATACGAACGAAAACGTTTTCTCTGGATTGACTGTGTGGGATGTACAAATGAACGGAAACGTTTTCCCTGGATTGACTGTCTGGGATGTACATAAGAACAGAAACGTACTCCTTGGATTGACAGTGTGTGATATACATACGAATGGAAATGTTTTTCTGGCATTCACCGTGTGGGATGTACATACGAACGGAAATGATTGGGTTTCGATGCCTCGCCCGATCGCACACGAGCTCATTTTGCCCCAGCCTGTGTGCCAGGAGGGCCTATCCCCGACGGTGTCTTGGTCGTGTGGGAATGACCCCCCTATCATCCACACTCACTTGGCGACGGTTCCAAATGTCGTCGCGGAAAGGGGTTAAAAGCCGTTTGTATAGCACCGACGCGTACCAGTGTATGTATGTTGTGATTCCCTTAGTGGTGTCATGTGAACGTCGACTACATGAAACTTCACCATATTTGGGCCTAATAGAATACATTGTGGAGTAGTAATTATATGATGGGTTGTGAGAGTGACAGAAGCTTAAACCCTAGTTTATGCGCTATTCCGTAAGGGACCGATTAGATCCAAAAGTTTAATGCTATGGTTAGAATTTATTCTTAATACTTTTCTCGTAGTTGTGGATGCTTGCGAGGGAGTTAATCATAAGTAGGAGGTTTGTTCAAGTAAGAACAGCACGTAAGCACCGGTCCACCCACATATCAAATTATCAAACTAGCGAACACGAATCGAACCAACATGATGGAAGTGACTAGATGAAATTCCCGTGTACCCTCAAGAATGCTTTGCTTATTATAAGAGACCGTTTTGGCATGTCCTTTGCAACAAAAGGGTTGAGCTACCTTGCTACACTTTTGTTACTATTATCGTTACTTGCTCGTTACAAATTATCTTGCTATCAAGCTACTCTGTTACTTACAATTTTATCACTTGCAGACATTACCTTGCTGAAAACCACCTGTCATTTGCTTCTGCTCCTTGTTGGGTTCGACACTCTTACTTATCGAAAAGGCTACAATTGATATCTTATACTTATGGGTCATCAGGAGACACTACTCTCCAAAAGGTAATAGACGGTGTGTTGATAATAAACTCCTTGATCTTGCTCTTCCTTTTTGAAGTGTCAAACTACATATTTAAAGTCTCAAACTAAAAAGTAAAATTGAAGTCTCAAAATACATATTTTTAAAAATGTCAACATTTTCATTTAAAATAATATAAATTTAATAAAAGTATACTAAAATATTGCAGTGCCACTAAATATTTATAGTCTCAAACTACAATATATTATATAAAAATGATAATATAAAAATGTTCACATTGACAAAATAACAATGCTGATGTGGAAACCAATGGCACGCCACAACTAAACATAATAGTGTTGGTGTTCCATATTATACCATGCCAGCGCAATTCACAAACATGTCAGTCACCCTCTAGGCTATGTGGTCAGCACGCCACAGGCTCATCCATAAATGTGAACATCAAAGTCTCATTGGCTCTCTCATGTTCATCAACATCTAGAGATCTCTAATTGTTAAGAACCAAGCTCCACCATGATTAGTTCAAAGAACCAATTCACCTGCTTGGATTTCGCCACTTACCGGATGAGCAAAAAAATTGTTTACGTGCAATTAGCAGGTACTAGCATAAGGGCGCTATTAGCACAATATGTCGTGACCACTCTAGACATTATTTGGGGCCTTGGCATTAGTTCTCCCAAGGATGGTCAAACCAGCTACACTTGAAGCCCTAGCTTGTCGAGAGGCTCTGTCCTTAGCTAAAGATCTTCTCCTTCAAAGAATGTTGATAGCACGCGATTGCAAATCGGCGGTCATTGAAATCTGCAAGGGCATGTATGGACCTTACAGTGCGGTGATCAGGGAGATAAACCAAACTAAGGAGGAGTTTGAGTTATGTTCTTGAGAGTCGTACCTCTAATCTGGAGGCATATTGTTTTAGCTGAGCATGTTTTGCACTTATCGGAGGGTCATACCTCTAATATGGGAGGCACATTTTTTTAGCTAAGCATGCTTTGCACTTATCGGAGGGTCGCTATTTATGGCTTATGAATCAGTATGATACTTCTGTAATCTCTGTAAAACTGGTCGTTAATTAACAAAATGCAATCCTATTTGATGCGCTGTGCGTCAACAATGCGCCGAAACGCACTCGAGCGGACGGTCCAGCCCATCTGTAAAACAGGACAAAGATCCGGTTTTGGGAACCTTCTAAAAGAATTCT
This sequence comes from Aegilops bicornis, assembly GCA_021605145.1. Classification (NCBI taxonomy): domain Eukaryota; kingdom Viridiplantae; phylum Streptophyta; class Magnoliopsida; order Poales; family Poaceae; genus Aegilops; species Aegilops bicornis. Next base: position 157,414,951 of record CM038670.1, on the reverse strand, counting down.
AAATCTAATTAAAGAAAGAATTCTAAATCTCAAAAAATAATAATTCTAGAAGGATTCTGTACCGGGTTTCTTCTTTTTTATGAATTTGCTTTTCCTTTGTGTTGCTTTGATGTAAAAAACAGAGGTCTCAGGGTCGTGAGAAGACATAGATAACCCTAATCTTCAAATCCTTCCACTCCGGCAACGCCACCAGATCTAGTTCACAACGTACTCCTCCTCGCTTAGGAGGAGTTTGAGTCCTCTTTGTACTGCTTTGACCTAAAAAAGAGGTCTCGGGGTCGCGAGAATAGAGAGATACCCTAATCTGTAACTAGATCGGCAACGCGCCTCGGCGCGAGGGTGCCAGTCCAACCGATATGGCCAAGCAGTGGAAGTTCAAACTGCATTATGCATTAGTAGAAAGGCAAGTTTAACACATGTACAGGACAACTTAATCAGGATGGAATAAAAAAAAGTTCAATGATCAAACCCCTGATATAACTCTTTTCCGATTAACATCTGATATTACTCTATACCTCAGTATAGAAATATATATGATATTACTCAAAGAGTAGGTGTTGGTAGATACTCACAACAGTAATCACCCTGTAAAATATCTAAAAATGGCCCTATCTACATGCCATCAGTGTATATTTACTTAGACAGATTCTCTCTAAAATAAACCAACATCATTTATCAAGTATTTATTTAGAAAGATTTTCTCTAAAATAAGCCAACATCATTCATCAAGGCCACCCAGTTCGGCGGTAAAACCAGAGGAGAGAAAGAGGAAAAAAGGACACATATATTTATTATATTTATAATCTGTACATATATACTGAGAAGAAACAAGAGCTCCGAGTTGAGGTTCTTCTTCTCTGCACCCGCCCGCACGCACAGCAAATAAAATCATTATTTTCACTAAGATCTCACAAGGGAACATGAAAAACTATCAGGTACCAGCAAATAAATAAAAGAGATCTCCGTGACCAAGACCACACTCTCACTCTCTCCCATAACTTATAAGAAGCCAACCCAATAGTAGCCATGCAGTTGAAATTTTAGAACAACAAGCAAACACCATGATGATGCACACAATCAGGGAGGGAACCAAGCCTACCAAATCGAAACACATCGGGGATTGAGAGGGAGAGAGAGAAGGAGAAGAACAGGGGCAGGGGAGGAGACCTTGATATGGCGCCGCTGGACCAGGCGCGAAAGATGTGGACGACGCCGTCAGGATCAGCCCCATACATGGTTTAGACATCGAAATAATCCATGTTGGTCATGTGGCACAGCAAGCCATAATCAATACACCACAAAGAAACCAACAACAAATTAGTTATAAGAGAAACCAACAACATACATCACTTGACTAAATACAAAATGGAAGAGCATAAAATCTGCAGTTATAAGAGAAATAATATGGGCACATGCCTTTCTTCAATATCAAACAAATATCACATATCATAAGGCAGTTATAAGAGAATGCATCAAGCTTAAACAGGAAGTCTGAGATGACAGCGCTGCTACACACTGTATATACACACACCTTCATTGTCGACTGATGTATATCAGGTTGTTGTTGCTCGGCCCTTTCACAGTGTGGCTAGCTCGGCCGGTTGGCTTTTTGGCAGGGCGGTGTTTCCCTCAAAATCTAATCATACAAAAAGTCAAAAAAAATCACACATCGCATCATTGTCATAAGAACATGCACATAGGTTAAATTAAGAAGTCAAAGACAAATGGATTTTAGAATCCATATGTTTAGTACAACCAACCATTATTTGTAAGACAATGCATGCACTTTTGTGCCACAAAGCAATCTTATAATGTTGAGGGAGACATATAAAATTAGTTGCCACAAACACAGACCTGAACAAACTAATAAATGAATACCAATGACATTGCTCACAAATTCTTCGAGATCATCACAATTATTTTAGTGCTCGCGTGAACCTACCAAATGTGGTGGTCAACATTTGCATCATTCAGAACATAAACAGTCAAGTTTGATTGATACCTAATATTTTCATAGATCAGCGTGGATGCGAGACCATATAGCTCAGCTCTAAAGTCTACTGCAAGCACAATTTGCAAAAAATAATAATATTACCAGGTCTACGATCTCTAGCCCCATATCCAAGTCCATGAAGGTCTGGGCTAGCCTAATCGATATCTCCTCACCCCTGGTCGTGGCCACGGGGGAAACATACATATATGATTATGCGTAATATCAGGGGTACAGAATGAAACCCCACCTTCTCATGTTTTGGCTGTCCAAATTATAGAAAACTACATACGTTAATCTTTCTTAGTGATGACTACACGACTGAGATACTAAAAGAAAAAAAAACTCAAATATTTATGACTGATGAGATATGATATATAATTAAGAGTGTTTCTTCCACCGCTATCACGACATCCATGTTTTGCTTTTGAATTCAGAGGTTGTATCCAAACAAATAAAACCTTTAGGTAAATATATTTTCATCAAGGTGGTGTATACCGTTGTCTGAAATAGTAAAAATAACAAAACAAAGATAGGAATAGTGGAAGGATGTAAATTTTTCTCGAAGATTGCATCTAATTCAGTCTTTTATCTGAACAGAAACATCCACATACCCTTTGTCCTAGACCAAAAGAAATGAAAAAAAGATAGCATCATATTGAAATTAAGAAATGGCTCGCATAAAAGATCGGGAACGCGCCTTGGCGCGTGGGTGCCGTCCCAACGATATGGTCAAGCTATGAAAGGTCAAACGACGACAACCAATTATCAGATTCAGGAGTAAAAAGAAACATTCACTCTACCAAAAGAGTAACATCATCAAGTTCAACACAGTCATGAGACTGTAAAAGCTAACCCGTCCCGGAAGCAAGGCAGGAACACAAGAGAGCAAAAGCCCATCTGCCCTAGCCATATCCAACCCGGTAAAAACATGCTTTATATTCCAAAGGTTCGCAAAAACAAAAGGATCCAAAGGGTCAAAGTCCATTAGAAACAAGTGGAACATCCTTAATAGGAGATGTAGACATACCAACAGAAAGCCATGATCAATCATTCATCTACATCTACGGACAATGAGTTGAAGGAATAAGAGCATCCATCACATCTACAGGCCTTGTCCATAGATAGGCTTGGAAGCTGTAATATTTCAAGGTGCATCCTTATTATGATACAGATGACCAAAATATATACTGGAATTCTTGTAAGATACATATGACAAAAATTAGAAAATCACAGCTACGCATAATTCAGTCCTCATCCCATAATCTCTCCCATCCATGCATCCTCTAAGTAATCAGAAGGAATCTCTCTAATCTTGCAACATAATAGAAGTTCATAAGTTCATATTATTATGAAATCAGGAGAGAGACTAAAGTATAAGAGGGCAGGCGGTAGGTGAACTGTATGTTGGGTTAAATATAAATAGGGAAGTAAAAGGATGTGACAGTACATACCATTAGCAAAAAATAAGCATGTATATGTGAAGTGATTAAAATTTGATTATATAGGAGTTGATCCTATTTGTGCCTTTCTGAAAAATAGAAACCACGCCACAAATACAATCATTTGGTACCTCGACTACATCCCGGCACAACTAAGTCTCAGGAATGTTGAAGGTCCAAAGGGAAACGACGAAAACAAAAAACAGAGTTTGTTGGGCACTAATTACATTTTAGCACAAAATACTAATAAATACCTATGCAGATTAGTTAGGAGACCGGGAAGGAAGTACAAACAACACACATCAGCAGATTAAGCAAATACTGTAAATGGCTAGCTAGCTACCATACTGAGAAGCTTACTAACTGTTCTTCGTTCACGATAGACACGTGCCTGGAGATAGCATCGCACGAAGGCGAGTCGGCAACGACAAGGAGAAACAGGGCAGCAGTGTAGCGATGCACTCTTCCGGTCTCCCTTTCTCTTCCATAATTTCAAGGCGACCTCCTCTTTTGTCCCTCCCAAGCTGCAGCACACACACATGCTGATAAGTATGTCAAGGTGTAGAAAATGGATCAGAACACACACACACACACGCACGCACACGCACACGCACACGCACACACAAACTGAAAAGATGGAACATTCACTTATAGTTATATGGATCAAAGGTCATAACAATTTGAAAGCAAAAAAAATATCCAATGGTGCAATGAAGGGCAGGCGAACTGATACTTCCATCACAGAGTATATAAAAAATATGCTCATGGCCATCATGGGCTTGTTAATCAGGGGATCCCAATCTTCGGTCGGCGTTTGCTCCGTGGCCATACGGCTGCTGGTTAGCCTCCGGTTTGATTACCATTTTGGTTAGGTTGGTTAATTTTATTGAAATGAAACGGACAAGAGGGCCTTTGTCACAGAAACAGGGTAAGTAATCGAGTAGCAATACCACATCACCATGGGTAAGCAATCCTATTTATTTTCATCATAAATACACCATCACCAAGGAACATACTCAGTTTTGAAGCAATGTGTATATCCTATTATAATGTTTGGCAACTGATCATAAACACTAAGGACCAAAGCAAGTGTGCACGAGTCCTTTTTAGTATACAGAACATCATCCTAGCATTAGAAGCAAGAAAAAAATCACTTGCCGCCTGTGCTCTGATTTTCACATGCCTAAAACATTTTGCAATTCATGTATAAACCCAAAACAATATAATGATACATTTATAAAACTCTCTGCAGTTCATGTATAAACCAAAATCAATATAGTGATGCATTCCTAAAACCCGTTGCAATTGATGTATAAACCTTGAAGGAGTATTGTAGATTTTTCCTAAACACGTATCTAGCAAGAAAGCAGACAGGCGCACAACGTCCTGCTGACGCTGCCGGACCAATGACCCATGTGTCCCCCGCCCCCATAAACCAGGCCATGCACCACAGGTCCTGCACCGCGCCAGATCTGGCCGGACAAACGCCTGCCGGCCACCACCAAAGCAGGGGAAGACCCCATAGCCGTCGCAAATCACTGGGCCACAGGGGGAGAGCAGTGAAGTGTGAACCTGGAACCCCGACGGAGTCGAGATGAAGGAGGCAAAGCTCCGACAATGGCCATCACATGATAAATAAAGAAATAAAAACAAATGTATCATATAGCACGCACACACACAAACAGTCACATTATCCTCATCTTGCTGAAAGCAAAAAATGTAAATACATACCTTGACCTGGAACGGTATGGTCCAGTCTCAGTTGACAGTCTTGATGATTCATGTTGGCCTTTAGATATGTTTTTGAACATCAATATTTCTCGATGCTTGTAGAAGACAACATCCTTCACATAACCACCATCTAAGCACTCCGCTAATGGAAGGCCATCAGTGATACAGGCTATCATTGTCAGCTTCACCATTTCAAAAAGATAACAAGACACAAGCAAAAGTGCCACCTGCACAAAAAAGCAGAGGAGAGCTAGTAAATACTTGTAACATGTTCACTTCAGTATAGAGGATCCTACTTATCCAATGACCAATATATCTCAAATAGAACAGATTAATATCTCAAGTAACAGTGAATGTCCAGCATGTTCTCCAAAGTTACAGAATATAACAGGTTCAGAGACTGTCAAGATCAAACAATAGCGAGGGGATTTTGTAGCCACATGGCAAAGCTAATAAAATTTCTTCTAATTTAAATCTCAGACATCTCACTGAAATAAATAATTTGATACATAACTGAAACTGAACTCTAACCTTTTGTTGTTTAGTTGTCTTCTAATGACTATCAACACAGGTATAACTAAAACTCCGAAAGCTTAATGTTAACCAGATTAGAACTTTCAAAGTGTAAACACCATATTGAGCAAGACTAAGGTAAAAGCAAGAAAAATTAAAATTGATTACCACAGTTACACAAAGAGACGTATTTTTTCCTTTTTCAGGCAACCAAATCTAGCTCAATGTATGGTATGTATTTGTTATTAAATATTTAATCAGCAAAGTCTTGAAAGAGGGAGGGGGGAACTTACCAGTTGAAGGGGGCACAGGAGTGAGGGGTGAGGAGACGCTCGGAAGCGGCACCGCTAGCCAGCAGCACCTCAAAGGCCGAAGCCAATCGACTGGACTCCTGATGCTCACCCGCCTGCACTTGGTCCTCTTACCTGTGACACTGTATAGCAGAAACACATAAAATTGATCACACAGAGCTTAGAGCAAGTTTCTTGTTGCAAAAATAAGAGAGCATATTCCTAACACACATAATCGATGTTATTCATTCACACCTCATTATACTTCCTTGTATAGTCGTATGTGTATATGGTTTCACTATGTGGTTTGATACACCGAGACTTCACCTCCAATTCAAGCATAACCATATGAAAAATGGTATAGTGAACATGAGTTTGATTTTTTGAAGCTTGGAGCCTTAAATATTTGAATAAGAGAATATAAAAAAATCTACTGACTAATCCTCTATGGAGATCATATTATCTTTCTGGAGGAAGTACAAAGAAATGGATTGTGGAGGGATAACCTCAACATGCAAATAGTATCACTTTGAGAAAAAAAAATCTAGAATCCCTTGAAACAATCACGTGAGTGTGGTGTATGCGTATAGCTTACCTTAGCGACATGAGGAAGAGGCTGTCAGAACAACGCACAATTGCTCTCCTTCTTCCAACTTTCCTCTTCAGCTTGCCTCTTTTTGTGAGTACTGCCCTGGTCATGGGGAGAAAAAACTAAGCATTCACTGTAATAACCTATGTAAATTTCTTCATTCCAAAGAACAAACAAATGTTATCTTCTTCATTTGCTCATAGAAACTGAGGGACATGTTTAGAGCCATTGGAAACAGAAGCAAATATATTTGAACTATATTCAGTTGAAAAGAGGAGGACGGGTAGCTTCCACAATTTTCTAAAGCTAGCAACATAGAAAAGGGCCAACCACTGCTTGTATGTTACCGCTAAATAAATCTAAAAGTTTTTAATATAGAAGGTTCAAGCACCTTTTTTCACACATTAGTTTGGCCATATTTTGTTCCAGAAAACGCATGAGAGTGTGCGTTTCATTGCATTGTAAAGAGAGAGGGAGTTTTGGTTACATTCCTCCTAGGAGGCCATTTACAGAGACTGAATTAGTGGACGTCCCAGGTCTGAGGGGTAATGGCTTTGAGCCCTAGCGCACCCGCGTTTGCCCAAAGGGCGGCCTCTTCCTTGATCTTCGCTACGAGGGTGTTCATAGATGGGCGCGCTCCGTTGGAGATTCAGTCATTGCGCTGCCTCCATATCATCCAGGGGACGAGGAGGGTATTTAATCAGTACTAATGCAAAGAGCGTAGCTATTGCAAACCAAATGGAACATGAGATTGCAAGACTGAACCTGCTGCCGGATGGCGGCAAGGATGTCGGCGTCCACCCAACAAATTTCTCATACATTACACAACAATATGTAATAACTCATGCTACCTAAATAATCACATTGTCAATTTAAGGTACTGCATGCCTTTCTTTTGCTTCATATGAACTGACCAGCTCCACACAAAAAAAAGAAAACCCAACACAAACATTAGACTTGGTAAGCCACAACCCATGCCTAAAAGATAAATATTAAATTAGAAAATGTACATGGAAAGGCATAAATAAAGGAATGAGAAAAGAAAAGCACCTGCAATAGGACCGTTGACAAAAATCATAACTATCGAGACAACCACAACAACGACAGATCCCAGCAGTCCGACAATCAAGAGCATGAGCAGACGACAACCATCAACAGAAAAATGTTGGATCCAACAGCAAACCCTAACCCATCCCTACACAGAGCAAAAGCAATAGAACAATAAAATGCCTAGATGTGCAGTAGGACATCCAACAGATGCATATAGTAACAACTCACAGCAAACATCCTATTAGCTGTCAGGATCAAAGGTTCTAAACATGTCTTATATATTCTAAACCTTTACCTGCTATGATCCACCATATGGTGCTGCAAATATTTAAAAACATATTAATAAATGATTTGTACATCATGATTACTACGTAGTTACTAAATTCTTAAATTTGTCTCAATTTCTAATTAGAATATGATACTACTCTAATATACCTCCTGATTGTGATAATACTGAAAACTAAACTAAAGGATATGCAGAAGAAGCCAAATAATAAAACCATGGTGATTACCATAGGGAGAAGGCACTTCGACCATGTAATCTTAAATATTGGGATGAAGGGGCTAAACTAAAGTATTTCTGCGTAATTAGTTGCCACCAAGAAGAGGCTAAATCACACAGCCCTAACCAAACCATGTTCCGGCCGCAATCAGATCAAGCAATCTCTAACAAAAAATGTACGCAGGCAGCACCATGACGGGAATCAGTGTAATCTCTCTAGGGCTACTCTGCCTCTGTTTTCAGCAAATGGAGCTAAGATCTTTTTTGTCCATGCCTAGAGAGGTTAGTGGAGGGGATGCGGCGATGGCGAGGGGCGAGCTCAGGCACTTTCGTCCGTTGGATCAATTTCTAGACAATTTATATTGACATGACCATATACGTATTACAACTTCACAGAAAATTTATTCAGAATAAATATTGGTTCACATAAGGTCCTTTCAGGCTGTTAAGTTGACTATGAGCAGGGTTGAGAGTTGACACTTGAGACTACGCGCACCAAAATAACATCAAAATTGTGCTTACTTTTCACTGGTTTTTGTCAGGCCTGATATGGCGTACTCTACAAACATTTGCGATAAAACACCTGGGGCAATTCAGAAGCTTTTTCATAGCTGAGAGACACATCAAAGTCCTTAGTATATTTGATGGACCTGAACAACTGTAGACAATAGACAAATAAAAAGCTTGCTCAGATATATATTTTCAAACAACGGGCAAAGTTTGTCGACAAGTAAGAGATTGAATAATATCCTTCTTAACCTTTATTGGCATCTTTTTCATCCTTGGAACCAGTACTTGATCAGTACTTTCATCTTTGACATAATCTGGGCCATCTATTTCAAACACAAAACCATAAGTAGAACCGTCAATCATCCCCAACTTGCGGTTCAACTTAATCCCATCACTTAGATTAGCAGCATGTCGTGAGACGCCAAGAACAATTGCTTCATCAGCATCAAGGTGCTTATCTAGCTCACTCCATCCCAGGAATTCCTGCAGCTTAGCTTGGAACAGAGAAATACAAATGTGCCTCGTGAGGCAAAATGTGAAAATTAATAAAAACAATGAGATCCAAGATAATGATAAATGGTACAAATAGATAAGGCATGTAACTCTATTCCATAAGTAAATGAAGTCCTCTGTATGACTAACAGCAGTTTATAAACTCAAAGGTAGTACCAAAACAATTTTTATTCAATTGATACTGCATCTACGCACTTTAAAGGAGATAAAGAAATCAACTTGATCTATCAAAGGTCAGACCATTTGGCAAATATGAAATAATAGGGCCTGTCATCCATGCTACTCCAGATTATGTTTGGTTACAAGCAAGAGGTTCATGTGTTCGGAATCGATCCAGGACATAAGATGGATCTTTTAAGTTTCATATAAAAAGGTCATCCAAAGATTATGCATGTACCTAAGGACACACCTGAAATCGGTATCATTATATAGAGATTCAACTGAGATTGGAGCAGGGGTATATGCGCTCAGAATTTCTTTGGTGTGCTTGACTTGCTTCTTCAACTTAGCCATTGCTTTAGGAGACTGACAGATGTCTGCTTATTAAATCAATCTGCGGAATAGTTTACCAAACGCATTTCCATTTCAATGCCTCCCAGTTTGGAGTTCCATCTGACATCCTTAACGTGCAGAGGAATTAGCTAAAAGCATTAGCACTAGATGCCTACTCAAGATAGCGGCTAAAATTTCATGTTTTTTCAGATCTACAGTCATCTAGCATGTGAAAGCAGTAGTAACAATTTTTTCTTTAGAGATCTTACAAACAGACATATGAGTTTAAGCAGAACTGAACAGCTAAAGGAGCTGGAGAGGTGAGAATTTTACCTGGAACTCGTTGACACACACCATCTTCCCGAACTCCTTGGCGTTGTAGGACAAACTGCAGCGCGGCCCCGACGTGTTCGTTGACGAGCGCCAGGACGTTGAACACGCGCATCGGCGATCCCCGAGGCATGGTGGAGCACCATGGCGACGGTCTCCTCGACGGTGTTGGACCTGGCCGTCGTCGGCGCGTACGGCGGCAGCACCGCGGGCGTCCTGGACGAGGTCGCAGTGGAGGTCGCGCATGCAGGAAAAGACCTTGGCCGGGCGGCGCGCGATGACGTCGGCTGCTTCCTCGTCGTGTCCGCGCACCGCGCTCCTCCTCCTCTGCCTGGCCCCGTGTGGCGACCGATTCTCCGGGTATTGATTTCCAGAAAATGGCCGTTGTGCTCATCAGCCCCAGGATTACTGTTAGCTGATGAGGCACCAACTTGACACAGAAATTCCAAGCAAAATACAATATATGTAGTACAAGACCATTCTGGCCTGTGAGTACAACAAATGGTTTCTAAAGGTTGATGGCGGAAGCGGTTTATGGATCATCAGTGTCTATGGGACTCCAATTCCCACAGAAACAGCTGACCAGGTTAACTCCTATCTTCGCGAGGCTGCTATCGCTGCTGTTTAGGTTCTGGGACCGTCGCCACGGTCGCTCCTCTCCACGCAAGAAAATCTGGCTAAGACAATAGCCAGGGACAAGCCAGTAAGTACTTTGAATGTACTCGCAAACATTATGAACACAAGCATAATTTAACAATGATGTACTGAAAATGTTTTATGCTCATGACGTCAGTCTCATAAGATAAATAAAACTCTGATGCGTGCAAGCATATTATTTATGAATATGCAATAACATAGTAGTATTAGAATTATGAAAATAAATAACAAGCATGCCACAGTCGGGCGTCTTAGCGACACCACATAAAGGGCTTAAAAAGAAATGCCGCAGTCGGGCGTCTTAGCGACACCACATAAAGGGCTTTAAAAGAAATGCCACAGTCGGGCGTCTTAGCGACACCACATAAAGGGCTTTAAAAGAAATGCCATAGTCGGGCGTCTTAGCGACACCACATAAAGGGCTTTAAAAGAAATGCCACAGTCGGGCGTCTTAGCGACACCACATAAAGGGCTTTAAAAGAAATGCCACGGTCGGGCGTCTTAGCGACACCACATAAAGGGCTTTAAAAGAAAAACACAGTAAATATCCAGGAGGTAGAACCATCCCAGGGATATTCGATAATACCGATAATATCACGGGTTAGTCTACAATAATAATAATAATCATAATTATCACAAGTCACAATCATGATTCCAGTTCTGGTTTAACAGTTTCACCTCCGAAGACCGACACTAAGACCGACACTTGACCCATCCCAGATTGTAATCCTTAATCATGGACACGGCTATTCGAATAGGTTTAATCTCTGCAGAGGGTGTACTCTTTACCCACGAGTAACGGATTCCTTTAATCCATGGGACTAATTCCGTCTACGGTCTTTTTGTTGAAAACACACCTAACTTGCACACACCAGCTTAACTCACATGTGTCTGGAATCACCCACGACACCTGTTAAGCAAAACTCTAACTGGGGAGGCTACAACCTCGACGTAACATGGGATCACAAAATTTATACTGCTACAAGAACTGGGGAGCTACCCTTCGGCTACAACCAAACACCCATGCTCCCGGACCCGATGGTATGACTACGGAGGCCTCCTAGATCTCCCACCATGGCCTCTCTCAGACGGTGTGTGCTAGGAAAGGGGTTGACAACTTACTAAACCGTACCCTACTTGTTGTAGAGACGAGTGGTAGTATGAAGCAAGTATGGGGGTTCTTGGCACAAGACTCGATCTACTTCGACCCGTAAGGTTGTAATGTTCCCTGCAAGATTAGTATAACAATGCATATACTTCAAACAACATATAGAAACACCATGCGACATACCCCCTCATGCCATACCGGACACGTCCGTCTCGACGGAGGTCTAGGGACAAGACCGTGTCTACCCAAGACAAAGGCCTTCCCGGCTTTCCGCCCGGTATGCATGAAAGGCATATGACGGTGATTCATATCACAATCATGTCAACTCCATTTGCATGAAATTCATTAACATGCACTCAGGAGCAGGAACACATCCTCACATAAAATGACGTATGCTCGTGTCGGGGTGGTGTTGTCACCATGCTATGCAACTCACACAAATTTCACCAGGGTTCGGAATGCTTGCCTTCAGGTCATGGGAAAGCAGGGTGCATTCCAAAACATCTTGAAATCTTCAAAAATCCTATTTAAAAGAATATATTTGAATTACTACATAAAATCAAAACAACACAAAAAGTTGTCTGAAATTTTTCAAATAAAACTTAAAATAAACTAGACCATATTTGAGAGAGGTAGGAAAAGAATCAATTCATTTGGAGTTGTATTTAAAAAGTTATAGTCACCAAAGTTCGGTCAAAATCTGATTTTAAAATAAAATGAAAAACGATTCGACATCGACCACGTCGAAGGCGTATTTTGAAATGACGGCTCCACTTATCCAGCGTGGACGCGCGGGGTGTCACTGACAGTGGGTCCAGGGGGGGCACTAGTCAGGTTTGACTAGTCTCCCCCGCCTCCTTCCTCCTCTGGCCGAACCAAGGCGAGGCTCCGGCGACCAACGCCATGAGCGGGCGGCTCCTCGCGGCCTCTGGAGGGCGGGGATGGATCCGCAAGACTGGGGCGGTCCTTCCGGTAGTCGAGGGAGTGACAGGGATGGAGTGAGCTATCGGCGGCGAGCTTTGCGGCGGAGGAAGCTTCGGGAGCATAATGATTTTGGGGCTGTGGTGGTTCCCGATCGAAATTGAGTAGGGGGAAGGGTTCAGGGGAAGAAGAGAGAGCTTCTGGTGGAGAGAGTGGAGAGGGGGAGGCTCTGGTGGTGCCGGAATGGTCGAGACGGCGGCGGCGGCTGTGTTTGCCGGAGAACAAGAAGACAACCCCTCTGGTCTTTCTACTACCACGGGAGGGTCAGTGAGGGAGTGCGGGAAGTTCCCTGAGGGCTTGACGAGCTCGGGGCTTCCTTATATAGCGCGACGAGGTCGGTTCCGCGGCGGTTGGGATAAGATTGCCGGCGACTGACGTTCTGTAGCAGCAGGGGGACGTGGCGGGGCTGAGGATGGCGGCAAGAGCTAGCGGACGAGCAGGGCGCTGCTCCAGGGCGAGCTGGCGTGCGGGAGAGGCTCGGGCGGCGCTGACATGGCCGGGGCCTGCAAGCGGTCGTCAGCTAGCCGCCACGGCCATCCTAGAGGTGGCGCTGTGGGGTGCCAGGGGTGGTCGGGGTGGCGTGGCGGTGCAGGGATACGTGGCGTGCTAGCAGCTGTTGGCCAAGGGCGGAGCAGTTCTTGAGGCGAGAGGCGGCTTTCGGCAAGACGTCTTGTTGGGGACCGTGGCAGAAATTCAAAATTTTCCCACGTGTCACCAAGATCTATCTATGGAGAAACTAGCAACGAGGGAAGGGGAGTGCATCTACATACCCTTGTAGATCGTTAAGCGGAAGCGCTCAAGAGAACGGGGTTGAAGGAGTCGTACTTGCCGTGATCCAAATCACCGGAGATCCTAGTGCCGAACGGACGGCACCTCCGCATTCAACACACGTGACAGCCCGTGACGCCTCCCATGCCTAGATCCAGCAAGGAGAGAGGGAGAGGTTGGGAAGACTCCATCCAGCAGCAAAGACGATGGTGTGGTGGTGATGGAGGAGCGTGGCATCCCGCAGGCTTCGCCAAGCACCGCTGGGAGAGGAGGAGGACTTGGGAGAGGGGAGGGCTGCGCCAGGGCAAGGGTGCAGCTCCCATGCGCCTCCCACTATATATAGGGGTGGAGGGGATTATTTCTTGCCCTCAAGTCCATTGGGGCGTTGGCAAAGGTGGGAGGAAAGAAATCCCATCCTTTCCTTTCCCCATCGATTGTTATCCCCCTTTTAGGGATCTTGATCTTATTCCTTCTGGATATGATCTTATTCCTTCTAAGGGGGATCTTGCGCGCTTTGACCAGGGGTGTGGGGCCTTGCCCCACTACCCACGTTCATGTGGGTCCCCCATGCAGGTGGGCCCCACAGGAACCTTCTAGAACCTTCTCGGTACAATACCGAAAAATCCCGAACATTTTCCGGTGGCCAAAATAGGACTTCCCATATATAAATCTTTACCTCCGGACCATTCCGGAACTCCTCGTGGACGTCCGGGATCTCATCCGGACTCTGAACAACATTCGGTAACCACGTATATCTATTCCCTATAACCCTAGCGCCATCGAACCTTAAGTGTGTAGACCCTACGGGTTCGGGAACCATGCGAACATGACCGAGACGTTCTCCGTCAATAACCAACAGCGGGATCTAGATACCCATGTTGGCTCCCACATGTTCCACGATGATCTCATCGGATGAACCATGATGTCAAGGACTCAATCGATCCCGTATACAATTCCCTTTGTCTAACGGTATTGTACTTGCCCGAGATTCGATCGTCGGTATACCGATACCTTGTTCAATCTCGTTACCGGCAAGTCTCTTTACTGCTCCATAACACATCACCCGTGATCAACCCCTTGGTCACATTGTGCACATTATGATGATGTCCTACCGAGGGCCCAGTAGATACGTCTCCATTTACACAGAGTGACAAATCCCGCCTCAATTCGTGCCAACCCAATGCATACACTTTGGGAGATACCGTAGTGCACCTTTATAGCCACCCGCCACGTTATGACGTTTGGTACACCCAAAGCATTCCTACGATATCCGGGAGTTGCAAAATCTCATGGTCTAAGGAAAAGATACTTGACATTAGAAAAGCTTTAGCATACGAACTACACGATCTTTGTGCTAGGCTTAGGATATTGTCTTGTACATAACATCATTATCCAAATGATGTGATCCCGTTATCAACGACATCCAATGTCCATGGCCAGAAACCGTAACCATCTGTTGATCAACGAGCTAGTCAACTAGAGGCTTACTAGGGACATGGTGTTGTCTATGTATCCACACATGTATTTGAGTTTCCTATCAATACAATTATAGCATGGATAATAAACGATTATCATGAACAAGGAAATATAATAATAACCAATTTATTATTGCCTCTAGGGCATATTTCCAACAGTCTCCCACTTGCACTAGAGTCAATAATCTAGTTCACATCGCTATGTGATCAACACTCATAGGTCACATCTCCATGTGACCAACATCCAAGAGTTTACTAGTGTCACTAAACTAGTTCACATCATCACGTGATTAAGACTCAATGAGTTACGGGGTTTGATCATGTTTTGCTTGTGAGAGAGGTTTTAGTCAACGGGTTTGCAACATTCAGATCCGTATGTACTTCGCAAATCTCTATGTCATATTGTAAATGCTGCTTCCACGCTCCACTTGGAGCTATTCCAAATGGTTGCTCCGCTATACGTATCCGGTTTGCTACTCAGAGTCACTCGGATAGGTGTTAAAGCTTGCATCGACGTAACCCTTTACGCCGAACTCTTTATCACCTCCATAACCGAGAAACATGTCCTTATTTACTCCAAGGACAATTTCGACTGTTGTCCAACGATCCATTCCTGGATCACTCTTGTACCCCCTTGCCAGACTCATGGCAAGGCACACTTCCAAAGGTGGTACACAAAGATAGCATACCATGAGCCTATGTTTGAAGCATAGGGACGACCTTCGTCATTTCTCTCTCTTCCGCCGTGGTCGAGCTTTAACTCTTAACTTCATACCTTACAACTCGTGCAAGAACTCCTTCTTTGATCGATCCATCTTGAACACCTTCAAGATCATGTCGAGGTATGTGCTCATTTGAAAGTACCATTTAGCGCTTTTTATCTATCCTCATAGATCTTGATGCTCAATGTTCAAGCAGCTTAATTCAGGTTTTCTATTGAAAACACTTTTCAAATAACCCTATATGCTTTCCAGAATTATACATCATTTCCGATCAACAATATGTCATTCACATATACTTATCGAAATTCTATAGTGCTCCCACTCACTTCTTTGGAAATACAAGTTTCTCACAAACTTTGTATAAACCCAAAATCTTTGATCATCTCATCAAAGCGCACATTCCAACTCCGAGATGCTTACTCCAGTCCTTAGAAGGATTGCTGGAGATTTGCATACTTGTTAGCGTCTTTTCAGATTGACAAAACCTTCTGGTTGTATCACATACAACCTTTCCTCAAGTATAACGTCGAGGAAACAATGTTTTGACATCCTATCTGCAAGATTTCATCAATCATGCAGTAATTGCTAATCCAATTCCAACACACTCTTAGCATCGTTACGAGTGAGAAAGCCTCACCGTAGTCAACTCCTTGAACTTGTCGGAAAACATCTTTAACGACAAGTCGAGCTTTCTTAATGGTGATACTTACCATCATTGTATGTCTTTCTTTTAAAATCCATCTTTACCCAACGTCCGTACGACCATCAAGTATTTCTTCCAAAGTCATGGATCCTCTCTCGGATGTTATGGCCCTGAGCCATTCGTCGAAATCCGGGCCCACCATCGCTTCTTCATAGCTCGTAGGTTCATTGTTGTCTAGCAACATGACCTTCAAGATAGGATTATTGTACCACCTGTAAGTAGTACGCATCCTTGTCACCCCACGAGGTACGGTAGTGACTTGATCCAAAACTTCATGATCACTATCATAAGCTTCTACTTCAATTGGTGTAGGCGCCCACAGAACAACTTCCTATGCCTGCTACACACTTGTTGAAGTGACGGTTCAATAACCTCATCAAGTCTCCACCATCCTCCCACTCAATTCTTTCGAGAGAAACTTTTGTCTGGGATAGGACCTAATTCTAGAAACAATCCTTTTGCTTCCGAATCGAGATCGGAGGTATACCCAACTGTTTTGGGTGTCCTATGAAGAAGCATTTTATCCGCTTTGGGTTCGAGCTTATCAACCTGAAACTTTTTCACATAAGCGTCCCAGCCCCAAACTTTTAAGAAACGGCAATATAGGTTTCTCCAAACCATAGTTCAAACGGTGTCGTCTCAACGGAATTACATGGTGCCCTATTAAAGTGAGTGTGGTTGTCTCTAATGCCTAACCCATGAACGATAGTGGTAATTCGATAAGAGACATCATGGTACGCATCATATCCAATAGGGTGCAACTATGATGTTTGGACACACCATCACACTATGGTGTTCCAGCGGTATTTATTGTGAAACAATTTCCACAATGTCTTAATTATGCCAAAGCTCAGAACTCAGATACTCATCTCTATGATCATATCATAGACATTTTATCCTCTTGTCACGATGATCTTCAACTTCACTCTGAAATTACTTGAACCATTCAATAATTCAGACTTGTGTTTCATCAAGTAAATACACTCAAGATTCACTCAAATCATCCGTGAAGTAAGAACATAACGATATTCACTGCATGCCTCAGCACTCATTGGACTGTACACATCAAAATCTTCCAACAAGTTGCTATCTTGTTCCATCTTACTGAAACCGAGGCTTTTCAGTCATTTTGCCCATGTGGTATGATTTGCATATCTCAAGTGATTCAAAATCAAGTGAGTCCAAACGATTCATCTGCATGGAGTTTCTTCATGCGTATACACCAATAGACATGGTTCGCATGTCTCAAACTTTTCAAAAACGAGTGAGTCCAAAGATCCATCAACATGGAGCTTCTTCATGCGTTTATACCAATATGACTTACATGGCAAAGTGCCACAAGTAAGTGGTACCATCATTACTATCTTATATCTTTTGGCATGAAAATGTGTATTACTATGATCGAGATTCAATAAACCATTCCTTTAGGTGCAAGACCATTGAAGGTATTATTCAAATAAATAGAGTAACCATTATTCTCCTTAAATGAATAATCAGACATGTATAGACATAATCCAATTATGTCTATGCTCAATGCAAACACCAAATGACAATTATTCTGGTTTAATACTAATCTTGATGGTAGAGGGAGCATGCGATGTTTGATCACATCAAACTTGGAAACACTTCCAACACATATCGTCAGCTCACCTTTAGCTAGTCTACGATTATTCCGTAGCCTTTTATTTCTAGTTACTAACACTTAGCAACCGAACCGCATCTAATACCCTGGTGCTACTAGGAGTACTAGTAAAGTACACAATAACTTATATATCCAATATACTTCTATCGACCTTGCCAGCCTTCTCATCTACCAAGTATCTAGGGTAATTCTGCTCCAAAGGGCTGTTCCCCTTATTACGTAAGCACTTAGTCTCGGGTTTGGGTTCAACCTTGGGTTTCTTCATTAGAGCAGCAGCTGATTTGCTGTTTCATGAAGTATCCCTTCTTGCCCTTGCCCTTATTGAAACTAGTGGTTTCACCAACCATCAACAATTGATGCTCCTTCTTGATTCCTACTTTCGTGGTGTCAAACATCGCGAATATCTCAAGGATCATCATATTTATCCCTGATTTGTTATAGTTCATCACGAAGCTCTAGCAGTTTGGTGGCAATGACTTTGGAGAGACATCACTATCTCTGGAAGATCAACTCCCACTCGATTCAAGTGATTGTTGCACTCAGACAATCTGAGCACAAGCTCAACGATTGAGCTTTTCTCCCTTGGTTTGCAGGCTAAGAAAATCGTCGGAGGTCTTATACCTCTTGACGTGGGCACGAGCCTGAAATCCCAATTTCAGCCCTCGAAACATCTCATATGTTTCGCGATGTTTCAAAAACGCCTTTCGTGCCTCAACTCTAAACCGCTTAACCGAACTATCGTGTAGTTATCAAAAGCGTATGTCCGATGTTCGCAACATCCATAGACGACGTTTGGGGTTCAAAGACACCGAGCGGTGCATTAAGGACATAAGCTTTTTTCATGCGCATAATCGCCATCGCCAACTTTCAACTATATTTTCTCTAGGAACATATCTAAACAGTGGAACTAAAGCATGAGCTTACGACATAATTTGCAAAGATCTTTTGACTATGTTCAGGATAATTAAGTTCATCTCATGAACTCCCACTAAGATAGACATCCCTCTAGTCATCTAAGTGATTACATGATCCGAGTCAACTATGCCGTGTCCGATCATCACGTGAGACGGACTAGTCATCATCGGTGAACATCTTCATGTTGATCGTATCCTCCATACGACTCATGCTCGACTTTTCGGTCTCTTGTGTTCCGAGGCCATGTCTGTACATGCTAGGCTCGTCAAGTTAACCTAAGTGTTTCGCGTGTGTAAATCTGGCTTACACCCGTTGTATGTGAACGTAAGAATCTATCACACCCGATCATCACGTGGTGCTTCGAAACGGCGAACTTTCGCAACGGTGCACAGTTAGGGGGAACACTTTCTTGAAATTTTAATGAGGGATCATCTTATTTACTACCGTCGTACTAAGCAAATAAGATGAATAAACATGACAAACATCACATGCAATCAAATAGTGACATGATATGGCCAATATCATATTGCTCCTTTTGATCTCCATCTTCGGGGCTCCATGATCATCATCATCACCGGCATGACACCATGATCTCCATCATCGTGTCTCCATGAAGTTGTCTCGCCAACTTATTACTTCTACTACTATGGCTACCGGTTAGCAATAAAGTAAAGTAATTACATGGCGTTGTTCAATGACACGCAGGTCATACAATAAATAAAGACAACTCCTATATTCTTGCCGTTGTCATACTCATCGACATGCAAGTCGTGATTCCTATTACAAGAACATGATCAATCTCATACATCACATATCATTCATCACATTCTTCTTGGCCATATCACATCACATAGCATACCGCAAAAAACAAGTTAGACGTCCTCTAATTGTTGTTTGCATGTTTTACGTGGCTGCTATGGGTTTCTAGCAAGAACGCTTTCTTACCTACGCAAAACCACAACATGATATGTCAATTGCTATTTACCCTTCATAAGGACCCTTTTCATCAAATCCGATCCGACTAAAGTGGGAGAGATCGGCACCCGCTTAGCCACCTTATGCAACAAGTGCATGTCACCGGTGGAACTGTCTCACGTAAGTGTACGTGTAAGGTAAGTCCGGCCGCTTCATCCCACAATGCCGCCAATCAAGATTGGACTAGTAACGGTAAGCATATTGAACAAAATCAACACCCACAACTACTTTGTGTTCTACTCGTGCAAAGAATCTACGCAATAGACCTAGCTCATCATGCCACTGCTTGGGGAACGAGCGTAAATTCAAAATTTTCCTACGTGTCACCAAGATCTATCTATGGAGAAACTAGCAACGAGGGGAAGGGGAGTGCATCTACATACCCTTGTAGATCGCTAAGCGGAAGCGTTCAAGAGAACGGGGTTGAAGGAGTCGTACTCGTCGTAATCCAAATCACCGGAGATCCTAGTGCCGAACGGACGGCACCTCCACGTTTAACACACGTACAGCCCGGTGACGTCTCCCATGCCTTGGTCCAGCAAGGAGAGAGGGAGAGGTTGGGGAAGACTCCATCCAGCAGCAGCACGACGGTGTGGTGGTGATGGAGGAGCGTGGCAATCCTGCAGGGCTTCGCCAAGCACCGCGGGAGAGGAGGAGGACTTGGGAGAGGGGAAGGGCTGCGCCAGGGGCAAGGGTGCAGCTCCCATGCGCCTCCCCACTATATATAGGGGTGGAGGGGGATTATTTCTTGCCCTCCAAGTCCATTGGGGCGTTGGCAAAGGTGGGAGGAAAGAAATCCCATCCTTCCCTTTCCCCACCGATTGTTATCCCCCTTTTAGGGATCTTGATCTTATCCCTTCGGGATATGATCTTATTCCTTCTAAGGGGGATCTTGGTGCGCCTTGACCAGGGTGTGGGGCCTTGCCCCCACTACCACGTTCATGTGGGTCCCCCATGCAGGTGGGCCCCACTCGAACCTTCTAGAACCTTCCTCAGTACAATACCGAAAAATCCGAACATTTTCCGGTGGCCAAAATAGGACTTCCCATATATAAATCTTTAACTCCGGACCATTCCGAAACTCCTCGTGATGTCCGGATCTCATCCGGACTCGAACAACATTCGGTAACCACGTATATCTATTCCCTATAACCCTAGCGTCATCGAACCTTAAGTGTGTAGACCCTACGGGTTCGGGAACCATGCGGACATGACCGAGATGTTCTCCGGTCAATAACCAACAGCGGGATCTGGATACCCATGTTGGCTCCCACATGTTCCACGATGATCTCGTCCGATGAACCACGATGTCAAGGACTCAGTCGATCCCGTATACAATTCCCTTTGTCTAACGGTATTGTACTTGCCCGAGATTCGATCGTCGGTATACCGATACCTTGTTCAATCTCGTTACCGGAAAGTCTCTTTACTCGTTCCATAACACATCATCCCGTGATCAACCCCTTGGTCACATTGTGCACATTATGATGATGTCCCACCGAGTGGGCCCAGAGATACCTCTCCGCTTACACAGAGTGACAAATCCTACCTCGATTCGTGCCAACCCAATGGACACTTTCGGAGATACCGTTAGTGCACCTTTATAGCCACCCGCCACGTTGTGACGCTTGGTACACCCAAAGCATTCCTACGGTATCCGGAGTTGCACAATCTCATGGTCTAAGGAAAAGATACTTGACATTAGAAAAGCTTTAGCATACGAACTACACGATCTTTGTGCTAGGCTTAGGATTGGGTCTTGTCCATCACATCATTCTCCAAATGACGTGATCCCGTTATCAACGACATCCAATGTCCATGGTCGTGAAACCGTAACCATCTGCTGATCAACGAGCTAGTCAACTAGAGGCTTACTAGGGACATGGTGTTGTCTATGTATCCACACATGTATTTGAGTTTCCTATCAATACAATTATAGCATGGATAATAAACGATTATCATGAACAAGGAAATATAATAATAACCAATTTATTATTGCCTCTAGGGCGTATTTCTAACACGTGTGTGCCAAACGCACGCTCTGGGCGCGCCCAGAGCACGCCCCGGACGTGTTTGGCGAAATGACAGGGTAGCCTAGAGGTCGCGGGTGAGGCTGGCAAGAAACAGGGCTAGGTTAGGGTTAGCAAGGGGATCAAGGGACATGGTGGATAGGTTAGGGCTCAAGTTCACAATGTAAACTTGAAATCATGCCAAACTGGCTATGCACTGTGGTGTTTGTCAAAATGCCAAGGGAATCTAGGCAACACTTGGGGTGGCGAAATTCTCCAGATCAGTGTCTCTTTGGATGGGTAAGGGGGTGGTGAAGTTAGTTTGACAACAGCAGAAACTTGTTAGTGCAAGTTATGTAAAACTTCAGTTCTGGGTAGAAAGTGAATGGCACTGTTTCATGAACCAAAAATCTTCCAAAGGGGTCCACTCTTCTGGACTTAAGAGTTTGGCAGGGAGGATTATAAGTAGGAAAAGGAATTATGGATAAAGAAGCAAGTTAGGAGATGGTTGCAGTACAAATCACCAAATGGCACCGTAAGGAAGATGAGGATGATTCACTCAATTTTTCCAAAGAACAACACTAGTTTTTTTTGCATAAAATTGGATGGCATGCTACTACTGACATCCCACAATTTTGGTGGAGGCTCTAGAGAAATATCTAATTAGGCTATAGTGCAAAAGTGTCCACTGGACCAGATTTGAAAAACAGGTGTAAAACTCAAAATATGTAATGAAATAATTATATTAATGCACACAAGTGATTTAGAGACATCACATGACATCTCCAAATTTTGGTTGGAATTTTAAGTGATTCTACCAAATGGTTGTAGTTCAAAAAGAGCTCCAAAATTTAAAACACTTCGTTTTAATGAATAAAGCTCAGGGTGAAGTAATTTAATAAATAAATCTACTGATTAAGAAAGTGTTATACAGAGAGCATAGAAGCCCAATATGTTTTGGAAAGCTCCACATGGAAAAGACACCTTAATATTAAAAGAAGAGTTCTGAAATCAACAGAAATAAAAAATTTAAAACTCCTGGCAAAAATTTTAATATTTAAAAACTTGGCTAAATTTTTGGGGTGTTACAACTACTACCCCCTTAAGAAAATCTCGTCCTCGAGATTTGCTAAGGGTTGTAACCAAAATACTTTTACCTGCTCAAACGATTATTTTACTCAAGCGGTAAAAAGTGGCTACAGTGAGAGGACAATAAGTGGTGAGTAACTACAGTGTGGGATACTGGCGCTGCGTGGAAAAATCTACGTTTAGTAGCAAAACGAGAGATTTCTACACCGTATATAGATTTAGAATAAATTCTAAATCTTAAAATACGCTTGGTCGCACCCGAGAGCACAAGCAGTTTCTCTGGCCGTTGGTGGACCCGGCCCACGGTCGCCTCTTCTTCTTCTTCCTCCGGTTCTCTCTTCTTCCTCTCCCCTACGCGCTTTCCCGCGCTTTCTCCACCGGCGACGCCTAGCGCGTAGGGCACCTAGGCCGTACCGCGGTAGTGCGCGGCGCGCTAGCTGCTGGTGCAGCGTGCACTCACCTCGCGGGCCAGTGCGCTGTCGGCACTGCTCGCGGATTCGCCTCCGAACACCGGCGGTCGGGCGACGAGCGGCGCTGGTGGACCTCGCCCACCATACACCGAGCTCGAGCTATAAAATGACCGCAGCGTTCTCCTCTACTTCCTCACACCTGGCCTCGTTCCTCTTTCTCCTTCCTTCTCCTCTGTTTCCGTTGGCCGGAGCTCGAGGCGAGGCTCTAATGGCGGAGGTGGTGCCGGATCGTGGTCGGGAGGCTGATTGCACTCCACGGACACCTATGGGGCCGGGCGGAGCAGGCCCTTGTGGTTCGGAGGGGGCGGAGATCGCACGAAGAGCGGATCGAGGCGAGGCACACGAGCAGTTTACCCAGCTTGAGCTCTCCGGAGAGATAAAACTCCTCACCGCTGCTTGTCCGATGTATTGTGTTCTTGCTAGGGAGCAATGCGGGCTACAAAACCTAAGCGTGATTGTCTCCGGTCTCCGGTGAGTCGAATGAACCGAACCAGCCGAACCCTTTCTACGCTATGCATGGGCCTCCTTTTATATGCTCAAGGGTCTCCGACATGTGGCAACATAGGCGGGGGTACAAATGTAAAACAGGAGTTGGTACACCTACTCAAACAAAGGTACGGTGCCAAATACCTAACTCGACGGCAAGGGACAAAAGCAATAAATGCCCGTCGCTGTCGCCTTAACAAAGGCAACAGAGGCCGTCAGTGCGCCTCGCCGCCACGATGGCAAGCTTGCCAGCTGCCGCTATCGCTTCTCCGCTGGCTGCACAGCCTCTCGACACGCCGCCCATGGAACGGTCCCATGGCGACATCGCCGCTGGATGAGCTGGAGCGAAAGGAGAGAGGTTGCATGCCGCGGCAAGCGCTTTGCCGCGCCGAATCCTTTTGTCGCGCCCGGAGACTTGTCGCGCTTGAGCCTTCCCGCAAGCTCCTCTTGCCGGGGCCTTGTCTTCCGTATGCCTGGAGTGGCCTTCCCGACAAGCTCCTCTTGTCGGGGCCTTGCCTTCTTAATCTAATACTTTGTTCTTGAATGGCGTCAAAGGAGCCATGGAGGATATTGGCGGTGACGAGGCAAACCTTGCCGCGGGGTGCTGCAACTGTCCGTGCACGAGTACGGGATACTAGGGTACCCCTACTCTAGTACACCGACAGAGCCCCGGCTCGGGCCGTACACGGTGCCGAGCGCTTGTCGGGCCAGGCCCAGAACTGCGCACGGACACGCGCGGCCTCGACCACGTCGCAACTCGCGCCGGACCCACCACGATCCCCACTAACGGCACGCACCAGACGTGGCGTCGTGCGAGAGATCGTGGGCGCGGTTGTGGGGGGTTCTTTATTAATATAAGCGAACGTCCGCCCCCTCCTCCCTTTATAAGCGGAGGAAAGCAGGCAGGCCGACCACCCCTGCCATTACTGTCTTGTCAAGAAAACCACCGCCGCTCCCCTCTTCTTCTCCGGTGCGAAGAGAGCAGCGTCCCGCCCCCTTCCGCCACAAGCACACTCACCGCCGTCGGCCTGAGGGGGCGGACGTGGAGAAGCGCGCCGAGGAGCTCCGGAGCGCCAACAAAGAAGCCCTCCGCGGCATAGCAGAAGCGCGGGGATATCTTGTAGAGGAGCGCACGGCCTTCATCCTTGAGAAGGCCGCGGCTGAGGAGGAGCAGCGGCTGGCTGCTGAGAAGCTCGCCGCATAGGAAAGCGAGCTGGCGCAGCGGAAGGTCAACCTGGACAGCCACGAAGAAGACCTTGCTGGGCGAGGAGTCGCTACGGGCGCTTCAGAAGCGGCGACGCCGCAGCCGTCGAGGCCGCCAAGGAAGAGCTGAAGGCGAAGGTGGCACAGCTGGAGGCCACCCTCAAGAAGAGCGGCGAAGAGCTTGCCGTGCTCAAGCGTGAGCGTGAGAAGGACACCTACACTCTGGGTGAGCTGCAGAGTCGTCTCGTTGATAGAGGCAAGGAGCTCGACGCTGCCAAGGATTCCAAGGCAGATCTGGAGCTGAAGCTGACCACCCTGACGCAGACGTTGGATGCGCGCCAGAGAGCGGGAGGTGGGCTTGTTGGAGGCGATCAAGGCCAAGGAGGAGCTGTCATGGCGAATGCTGTCTCCGCCCGTAACACCTTGAGGGAGAGCGTGGAGCACCGGACCAAGGTCTTGTGGACACCGCCACGACATCCACAACGAAATGATGGAGCTGGGATGGCGGACCTTGCGCACTCCTCCGACGAGCATCTCCAACCCAGCGCCAAGCTCAGCTTATTCTTCAAAGGCGTGGCGACGGGCCTCCAGCCGACTCGGGAGGAGGTCCCAGCAGCTGGCCGAGGAATCACGCCAGTCTCAGGCAGGAGCCCTCGAGAAGGTGTTGATCAAGGTGGCCTTCCGCAATCCGGGCCTCAACCTTAACGGCGTCCTCAGATCCCTGCCGCCCGACGCCAATGTGGAGGAGCTCAAAGCCCTTGTCGCACCCATTGTGGACAAGGTGAACAAGATCAAGCGGATTGAGGCGACCGTGACAGACTAGGCCGCCAACTTTATCTTTCCCTTGTCGCCGCGATCATGTTTAGAACACTTTGTTAGATCAGCGACAAGTTATTTTGTAATATACTCTATCTTAGGCGATCAATGCAACGTTATTTCCTCTACTTGATTCCTTCCTTTGTAATGCGTTCGCCTTTACGCATTTGGGGACTTGTCGGTGCGGGCACTTTTGCCATGAGCCGCTGAGTGCGAACGTCCAAGAGCCGGCAAGGTGCCGCCTCCGACAAGCAACCTTGTCGCGACTAGCTGCAGCTCACTTAAGTTGTTGAGCGACTCGAAACAAAGTAAGGGCGCGACTAGCCGAAGTTGGTTCCTCTCGCGCATGTGTTCTCCATACAAAGTACTACCGCTCGAGGAAGATAACTAAAAATTTAAAATTGATTGCTCAAACTTTGGCAACTTAGCTTTTCTGTCTCTTGCTTCCCGATGAGGTGAAACTTCCTCGAGCGGTGCCTGGTCCATAGTATTATCTCCTCCTTCCCCCCTGGTTAACTTGTCCGCGAGGGAGCCTCCCTTTCTTTGAGAAAAGAAAAAAAAGAGGAAATAACGTTATGGAGCCCAGCGGCTCGATTCCGCTTACCGGGTGTGGTTGCTGCACAAAGTGTTAGCCAAAACATGCAATAAAATGATGAAAGCATGAATTCGACAAGTTGTGCGCAACACATGAGCTTTACTGATGCACGGGGTCTGCGCCCGGCTTTGTACAAAGGATTACATGCAACCGCGGCAAGACTTGTACAAAAGGTGGTTGCCGGAACGGGTTCCGGCAACCGCGCCCTATGGGTAAAACTTACGAAGATGCTCAATGTTCCAGGAGTTGCTCACCGAGATGCCATCTTTGGTCTCAAGGCGGACAGCGCCAGGCCTAGTGACCTGCTTTCACCCGATAAGGGCCTTCCCACTTTGGCGCCAACTTGTTTGAATTTTTGGCGGACTGAACGCTCCGAAGAACAAGGTCGCCTTCCTCGAGACTTCGGCATTAACCCTGCGGCTATGGTAGCGACGCAAAGCTTGTCGGTAGCGGCGGCTCGACAAATGCCCTCGAAGGCGATCCTCCTCAAGGAGCAGCGCGTCATCTTGTCGCAGCTGCTCTTGCTCAAGCTCATCATAAGCGAGCACTCGAGGCGATCCGTATACGAAGTTCCGTGGGGAGAACCGCCTCGCTCCATAAACTAGAGCAAAGGGTGTCCGCCGGTGGCTCGATTTGGCGTCGCCTGATCAACCAAAGAACCACCGGCAGCCTCGATCCAGTTTCTTCCGCGACTTGTGCAGCCTGTCGAAAGTTCTGGTCTTGAGCCCGCACAACACTTCAGCATTTGCCCTCTCGCTTGACCGTTGCTTCTCGGGTGAGCAATGAAGCAAAGGCAGACCTTGGCGCCAAGGTCTTGGACGATCGCATGAAGGTGCGACTCGTAAATTGTGTGCCGTTGTCGGTGATGATCCCGTTAGGGATTCCAAACGGCAAACAATCGACTGAAGAACTTGATCGCCGACCGTGCCGTCACCTTCCTCATCGCTTCCACTTCCGCCACTTTGTGAACTTGTCGATGGCGACGTACAAGTACTCAAAGCCCCGGCAACTCGGGGAAAGGGCCGAGGATGTCGAGCCCCAGACCAAAAATGGCCAGGATAAAGGGATCGTCTGGAGAGCTTGAGCCGGCTGGTGTATCTGTTGGAATGGAACCGCACGCTTCACACTTGGTTACTTGTGCGATTGCATCCCGGAGGCTGTCGGCCGAAGAAACCTTGCCGAAAGCTTTGCGGCAAGTGCTCTTGCGCCAATGTGGTGACCACATATGCCTCCATGTATCTCTCGCCAACAGCTTCGGCCCATCTTCCAGGAATACACTTCAATTTCACACCGTTGAGTCTTCTTACATGCGATATGCTGTCGACAAACTGGTACATACTTGACTGTCGGGCTACTCTTTCCGCTTCTTCTTGCTCTTCGGGAAGTTCTCCTGTCTGAAGGAAATGGACAATCTGCTGCGCCCATGCTGGAGCTTGCGGCTCGACAACAAGAACCAAAGGCACATCTGCTGCAGAGGGAACATCAGCTTCTACGGCAAGGACCTGCGGCCCTGCCGGAGCTTGATGCTCCCCGACAAGCTTGCCGGAGCAAGACTTGTCGGGAGTGTCTGCTTCAACGAAACAAACCTCGGGGCTGTCGAGCCATCGCTCCTCAAAGACCTTTGGTGTTGATCTTGGGGACCTTTTGCAACGACGGCTTCGGAAGCTGCAGCCGGAAAGTAGTCACCAGAGGCCAACTTCCTCTTCTTGCCTTGTCCAGCTTGATGGTGTTACGGTTATCGAGTCAGCTTGAGCACGAAAATCCCTGGTTCCATTGTGCAACTTAAGTGCGGCGACTTTGACAGCCACAAGCAATATCATTCTGAGCTCTTGGAACATGTTCCATTTGCAGGCCGTCAAAGTGCTCTTCCAGCTTCCTCACTTCATCAACGTAGGCTTCCATCAACGGACTCTGGTAATCTTTGTTTACTTGGCGGACGACGAGTTGTGAGTCTCCCCTGACAATAAGCTTTTTGATCCCAAGGTCCACTGCGATCCTGAGACCGGCAAGCAAACCTTCATACTCTGCAGTATTGTTTGTCGCTTGCTCCTTGGGAAAGTGCATCTAGACGACGTACTTGAGGTGCTCTCCGGTGGAGTGCGATAAGCAAAGACGCCGCACCGGGCGCCTTTGCAACAGAAGGCACCATCAAAGTACATCAGCCACTCTTTGCTTGCTTCTTTGACGGGAATGCTCGTCTCACGAATCTCTTCATCCGGCGCTACGCCCATTCTGCTATGAATTCTGCCAAGGCTCGCTTTGGATAGTTGATGTGCTTTCAAACTTGAGACCAAAGCTTGATGCCAAAGGCCCACTCGACAATCCCGCCTTGCCGCTTCGGATTCTGCAGTATCCTCTTGATGAAAGCGAGTGACAACTGTGATCTCATGTGCACGGAAGTAATGGCGCAGCTTTCTCGAGGCCATGAGGAGGCCGAAAAGCAGTTTACACACGTAGTACCTTGACCTAGCCCCTCGCAGGAGGGAACTGACAAAGTAGACTGGCGCTGCACCATCCTTTTACATGTCTGTTCATGTGTCTCGCGGATTCATCCTTGTCGGGACCAGGAGCTTGTCGTGAAGCCCCACCTTGTCATTGGATGTGCTTGCCGTGGTTGTCGGCTCGTCATCCGCCTCCTCTCCGCTACTAACGCAGCACTAACCACTTGATTGGTTGCCGCTATATATAGCAGCAACTTCTCTTGTGGCTTAGGTGCGACAAGTGTTGGAGTGGAGGACATGTATCTCTTCAAGTCTGCGGCGCAGCCTCCGCTTCGAGTCCATTTCATTGGACCTGCCTTTTTCAAAATCTTGAAAACGGCAGGTGCTCAATGAACCTAGAAATAAACCTGCCGAGAGCAGCCACGCAACCGCAAGCCTTCAGACATCCTTGACGCGCTTTGGTGCTTCAATCTGCTCAATGGCCTTGATCTTGTCGGGATTAGCTTCGATCCCTCGCTGAGACCACGAAGAACCGAGAAGCTTGCGGAAGGAAATCCAAACACGCACTTCTCGGGGTTGAGCTTGAGGTTGATCTTGCGCAGATTTGCAAAGGTCTCGCCCAAATCTTGAACCAGAGTTGCTTTGTCCTTGCTTTTTGACCACTATGTCATCCATGTAGGCTTCTACATTTACGTGCATTTGCGGCTCAAAAGCGTCATGGACTACCCTTGCAAATGTTGAACCGCATTCTTCAAACCGAAAGGCATCCGTATGAAACAGTATGTGCCACATGGTGTGATGAATGCGGTCTTCTGCTCATCTTCTTCAGCCATGAAGATCTGATGGTATCCCGAGTATGCATCAAGAAACGAAAGCAAATCACATCCAGCCGTGGAGTCAACAATCTGGTCGATGCGCGGCAAGGAAATGGATCTTTGGGACAAGCTTTATTAACATCCGTGAAGTCAATACAAAGTCTCCATTTTCCATTTGCTTTGGCGACGACTACGAGGATTGGCCAACCACGAGGGATGGAGCACTCCTCTAACAAGGCCTCTTGCTTCCAGTTTCTTGATCTCTTCGGCTATGAATTCTTGGCGCTCCTTTGCTTGCTTCCTGATTTTTTTGCTTGACGGGCGTGCATGAGGACAAACGGCCAGGCGGTGCTCAATCACTTTCTGGGAACACGGGGATGTCGGGCCGGTTGCCATGCAAACACGCCGACATTCGCCCGCAGAGAAAGCAACGAAGCGCCGCCTTCCTATTTAGGGTCGAGAGAGGCACTGATGGTGAAGGTACCACCAGTGCCGTCCTCCTTGGCGGGCACCTTCTTGGTCTTCGGCGGAGCCGCCATCTTCTTGCACTTGCCCGTGGAGCTCGATGGTGCGTCCTCGACGGTAGCGCAGCACTTCGAAGAGGTGCGCTTGCCGGAGTGAGCATCAGAGCCCTTGTCGGACTTGGACTTGGTCTTCTTCCCCCCGGGAGCTTCAGCGGCAAGTGTCTGGCAATCCGTCGCGGCTGCTGCATCCCGGTAGATCTTGTCGGTACAGATAAGGGCATCCTTCTTGTCGCCGTGGACAGAGATGACGCTTATCGGGCCGGGCATCTTGAGTAGATTGTAAGCGTAGTGAGAGGCTGCCATGAACTTGGCGAGTGCTGGACGGCCAAGTATCCCATTGTAAGGCAATGGGAAACCGGCAACGTCGAATGTAACCCTCTCGATCCGGTTCAGCTCACGCCAAATGTGACCGGCAACATAATCTTCCCTTCGCTTGCTCCTTCCGGATTGATTCCTTGGAAGGTACCGGTCTCTTCGAGCTCATTGTCGAGGATTTGAAGCTTCGGAGCACCGCGGAGGAGATCAGATTCAAGCCGGCCCGCCGTCAACTAACATTTTGTGACCTTGAGGTTGCGGATGGTTGGAGAGACCAACATCGGCAAGCACCCGACCGCGGATTATGCGATCGGTGGTCCTCAATATCAAAAATGATAGGCGTCTTGGACCACTTGAGAGGCTTGCGTGACTCTACGGATGGTTCATTGCATTGACCTCCCGCATCCATTGCTTAAGTTGGCGGTCGGAGGTATGCAGGGAAGCACCTCCGTCAACGCAAAGGACCTCTGTGGCTTTCTGAAACTCCTGCTCATCGGCATCGTCGTCCTCCATATCTTCGTCGTCGTCATCATCTTCATCTTTGTCGCGGCTGGAGGTCGATCTCCTTGCCGCTGCTTGGGCTTGCGCGGCGTCCTCCCGGCCGGGGCGTTTCTTGCTTGCTCCCCGGCACCTTCTGGGCCTTCTCCTTGTCGCGCCGCCGTACTCAGCTCTCTGCTGTTCGACAAGCTGCTCGACCTTCTTGCAGCTCTGGAGGTCGTGGCCCTTGGTGCGGTGGATCTTGCGGTATTGCTTGCGGAGCTGTCACGCTTGTCGGCGGCCGCCACCGACCGGTGGTTGGCGTCGTGGCAACCTCCTTGCCGGAGCCACCAGCCTTGGCGTTCTTGTCGCCACCTCCATTGCCGGACTGCTTTCGACCGCTAGCACTTCTCGGCTTTCTTCTTCTGTTGCCTCGCCACGGCCCTTCTTTGCCGGGCGGTGTCATCATTGTCGGATCCTGTACGCATTCTCTCCCGAGTCTCCTCCCTTCCTCGGTAGCGGCGCACTTAGCCGCCAAGGCGTACAACTCACCGACGTCCTGGACTTTGCACATCGCCATCGCCCCCCACATCCTGCGGTACCGCACATTCTGATGAAATGCGCCGATCACCGCGGCGGGGGTGGACGTTTGGGATGTTGTAGTGCACACGGCTGAATCTCTGAATGAACTTGCGCAGGACTCTCCTTCCTTCCGGGCGGCAGATGAAGGTCACTTTCACAGCCATGAGGCTTGTGGCCACTGTGAAGGCGCCAACAAACCGATGGCACAGGTCTGCCCAAGAGGATATGGAGCTGGTGGCAAGTGCATGAGCCAAGATCGGACGTTGGGCTTGAGCACGGCGGGAAGTAGTTGGCGAGGATCTTGTCGTCCGTCCCCCGCAGCCTGCACCGCGATGGTGTAGATGCTAAGGAACTCCGACGGATGCGCCCCGCCATCATACTTCTCCGCACGCGTCTGGTTTGAAGTTTTCTGGCTGGGCCCTTTGGACTTGCCGCAGCTCTCGAGTGAACGCAGGGCAACCTACAGCGTCTGACAAGTCGCTGGCTCCTTCGGTAGCGCGCATGTCAACAGAAGGCCCGGCGCGCTTTGTCGGATCGACGTCGCGCTTCTCTTGGCGCTCGATGCGAGTTCGGCGTCCTCTTGTTGTCGCTCATGAAGAACTTGGCGCTGATCGCGGCGAGCTCGCGGATCCGGCAGCCTTGATGGAGTCGGCTGTCGAGGTGGATCCGGTGAGTCGGCGATCTTGGCCTTCTTGGCGGAGAGTGCATGGTGGTTGCACCTCCGACAGTCTCGTCGCCACCGGCTCGTGCCTTGTCGTCTCGCCGCGGCAATGATGGCATTGGTTGCCGCGGAGCGTCGCCGTTGGCAAAGCCGATGAGGCTCTGGATAGTGGCCCTCCACTCGTCGACCTTGTCGGCCGTTGGAGGGTAGTCGAGGAGCAGCTGAGCTCTCGCCAAAGCTTCTGCTGGAGTAGTGGGTGGCATTGGCGAAGCGGTGCGAGGCGGGACACGCTCGGACTTCTAACTACGTTAGAAGGAGCAGCACCTCGTCCGAGCGATCAGATCTCACTCGTGCCAGCATGTTGGCGCGCATGCTGGTCTTGAGGGTCTCGATCCAACGAACGTATGGCGTTGTGAACGCCATGACGTTGTTGGTCCCGCGCCTCCTGAGATGGACGTGGGGGATGCGCGGACGCCGAGGTTTGCGGGGCCTTGTCCTTGGACTTGGCAACGTCGCGAGCACCTTCGTCGGCGCCCGTTCCTCTGCCAGCGTCTGCCCCACCACCCGTTTGCTGCGGTGAGGGTGGGTATGACGCGGACGGCTCTGCTGCCGCCGAAGCCTTCTTCTTCGGTGGCATGTTGAGGAAGATGTTGATGACGCTGCTCGTGTGAACGCCGGATCAGATTCACACGGCCTCGACGTCCCCTACCTGGCGCGCCAAAGATGTCGGGGAGGCTGATCGTACCCACGGACACCTATGGGGCCGGCGGAGCAGGCCCCTTGTGGTTCGGAGGGGGGCGGAGATCGCACGAAGAGCGGATCGAGGCGAGGCACACGAGCAGTTTACCCAGCCGGAGCTCTCCGGGAGATAAAACTCCTACTACCGCTTGTCCGATGTATTGTGTTCTTGCTAGGGAGCAATGCGGGCTACAAAACCTAAGCGTGAGTGTCTCCGGTCTCTGGTGAGTCGAATGAACCGAACCAGCCGAACCCTTTCACGTTGCGCATGGGCCTCCTTTTATATGCTCAAGGGGTCTCCGGCGGTGGCAACATAGGCGGGGGTACAAATGTAAAACAGGAGTTGGTACACCTACTCGAGCGATGTATGATGCCAAATACCTAACTCGACGGCAAGGGACAAAAGCAATAAATGCCCGTCGATTGTCGCCTAACAAAGGCAACAGAGGCCGTCAGTGCGCGCCGCCCGCCACGATGGCAAGCTTGCCAGCGCTGCTTACCGCTGCTCTCCGCTGGCTGCACAGCCTCTCGACACGCGCCCATGGAACGGTCCCATGGCGACACGTCGCTGGATGAGCTGGAGCGGAAAGGGAGAGAGGTTGCATGCCGCGGCAAGCGCCTTGCCGCGTCGAATCCTTTGTCGCGCCAGAGACTTGTCGCGCTCGAGCCTTCCCGGCAAGCTCCTCTTGCCGGGCCTTGTCTTCCGTGATGCTCGAGGTGGCCTTCCCGACAAGCTCCTCTTGTCGGGGCCTTGCCTTCTTAATCTAATACTTTGTTCTTGAATGGCGCCAAAGGAGCCACGGAGGATATTGGCGGTGACGAGGCAAACGTTGCCGCAGGGTGTTGCATCTTTCCGTGCACGAGTACGGGATACTAGGGTACCCCTACTCTAGTACACCGATAGACTGGTACGTGATCCTGCTATGCGGAGGGCTGGCAGCGGTAATGGGGCTCTCCGTGCTCCTGTGCGCGATGATCCTCGACAATCATCGCGATGCTGCTGCTCGGTTGCTGGCTCTCCGCGGTGGCGGTGATCACGAGGAGTAGGTGGGGTGTGTCGGGTGTTAACTGTTGTCGGGAAGTGCTTAGTTAGACGCAACACAGTTGCAAAATTTTGCAAGCAGTGTATGTGTCCGTGTAATCGTGGTGGTGAGTCTGCTGCCGTGGTACTGCGTGAAATAAATAATCTATGCCGTGAGAAAAAAAATACGATGCGGCAACCCAGGGAAAAGAAATCTCACTCCAGGATTCCTCGTGAGAGAAAACAGTAATACATTAGAGTCAAACCGCGACAGAGCTACTTACATTAATGATTTACTCGTCGCGAAACTCGGGGTACTAAGCATAAGTTACAACACATAAATAAAAGTTGCGGTAAATAAAACAGCGGTGCATCTAAATTGAAAACGGTAACTGGACGGGGTCCTGAGAAAACGTCTCTGGTACTGGGATACACTCTTCTTCTATCGGAGGGAGTGGATTGACCAGACGATGAATGTGTCTCTCTGGTCGGGCCTCGGTGATCTGCCGATGGCGATCTCGAGGATTTAAATCATGAGGCTTTGCGGGTAACCCATCACATGTTGGGTTAAACATTCTTGAGCGATAGCGTATTGGACGAGGTTGGCCAAGACGGGTCTCTCTCAATACGTCCACCGGAAAAGATGTTACTCCCGGGTGCTGCACGGCCCGAAAAATAATAATACCCTCGTTATTTGGCATAGGGTACCGCGAATCGAAGGCGCAGCAAGTGCTTCATACGCAGCAGCTTCTCTGACCATATGCGGGTTGGCATAGATTCCCACGAAGGAGACTTCTGTTGGGTCTTGGTTTGGGTTCTGGGGAGGGATGTGCACGGCTGCCCAATATCTTGAGGTGGAAGGGTGATTCTCGATTTGAACAGCTCGTCTTGGGGTGGCTGGGTGGCGCCCATGGTAATGCTGGGTAAAATCCCACAATATCTTGACAAAACTACCTGGGGTAGCATCTGGAGTCCTCAGATAGATACTAGGGCTTGGCATGGCAAGAAATGGTTGTGAGGACGGTGCACAAGGTGAGGGGTGCTTGGCAAGGTCACTCGGTGGCCCTTTTTATAGCACCGTGGCTGGGTCATTTACCGTGGTAAAAAGTAAGGAATTGGCCGGCTCAGCTTGGGGTCAACCACAGATACACACATCTTACTAAAGTGACGTATCACTGTGGGTGTTGTCGGGGCGGTTTTTTGTGGTTGCGCCAAGGATAGAGAAATCACACTGCATGCTAATACATCCATGCAAGACTACTATATAAAACAGATGCACGATGCCAGGCTGCGTTAATTTAAGGGATCACAGGATTACAAAGCGAGGATACACGGGGACTCGCCACTACTCGAGTGACTTAGTCTACTTCGTTTACATCCAAGCGGGCGTCCCTTGTGGATGTCGAGGCTTCTCCACGGTTCTCACCGTCGGAATTAGCTGGAGAGGGCTGAGGGTCTGCAGGTTCGGGGTAGTGATGATGACCATCGCGGGGATTGTTTATCACAACCTGCTGGAGTGTGCTCCCGTGGAGGCGAAGAAGCACTTCGGGGTCATCAAAGCACCTTGGTGACGGCGGTGGGGCTGATCTCGTGGTCTCGATCGGTTGTCCAAACAGCACGACCGGGTTGTCGGCGTTGGGCTCGATCTC
Organism: Aegilops bicornis; assembly: GCA_021605145.1. NCBI lineage: Eukaryota > Viridiplantae > Streptophyta > Magnoliopsida > Poales > Poaceae > Aegilops > Aegilops bicornis. The sequence continues at coordinate 157,379,162 of CM038670.1, read as the reverse complement.
CTCTCTCATTGGGGCTCGGCAGACCAGCTCTCCACGAGCTGCGATCAGATCAATGGTGATTTGATCGAATAGGTCCTCGATGCACTTACATAGCGCACTAGGTGCAGCAATGCGGATCCGTCTCGTGATCTCCGTTGGCAACTTGGGGTGGTCTACCATACCCTTCACGCTGGGGTAGTAGTGGAGCGGCGACGCTTAACTACGGGTGACAGTGCACGAGGTGAACTATAGCCTCTCGAGCAGCTAGTTGGATGGCTTGTGCCTCAAAGGAAGTGGTTCTTCCGGTGAATCTGTAGAAGGCGCTCGGGTGCAGGACCCCTCTAGTAGATATGTACAATGGCCCGTAATTGACGGCTCTCACCACTTATGGGTCCTTGGTACACAACATATTCGGGTGGCTCTTCTAACGCATAGGCACGACGGGTAAGGTTTGCAGTATGGTCACAAAACCTCCAAGGTTGGTTCTTTGTAATCTCATGGTGCACTCTGGGACCAAGCATTGTGGCTCGGTTTTGGGGTAGCGGCTGTCTTTGGGTTGGGTTGAGGCGGCGTGTCCTTTTATAGAAAAAGGGACGGAGTCTTCCTTCGCACGCTTGAATGAGACACCTTTGGTGCTGGTCACCGGTGTGTGATAGACGGGCTAGGTTGATAGGTTGGGCACCGGCGCCAAAAGCGTCGGGTCACTGTGTGGCTATCTTGTGCGAGAAGCTTGGCTGAGGTTTCCTTATGGCTGGTGGGTTGTTAGCCTAAGTTTTGCGACCTGGCTAAGATAGGATTAGCCAATGGTCAGCCTGGCTCTGATACCAAGTCTGTGGCGACCGATTCTCCGGGTATTGATTTCCAGAAAATGGTCGTTGTGCTCATCAGCCCCAGGATTACTGTTAGCTGATGAGGCACCAACTTGACACAGAAATTCCAAGAAAAATACAATATATGTAGTACAAGACCATTCTGGCCTGTGAGTACAACAAATGGTTTCTAAAGGTTGATGGCGAAAGCGGTTTATGGACCATCAGTGTCTATGGGACTCCAAATCCCACAGGAACAGCTGACCAGGTTAACTCCTTTCTTCGCGAGGCTGCTATCGCTGCTGTTTAGGTTCTGGGACCGTTGCCACGGTCGCTCCTCTCCGCGCAAGAAAATCTGGCCAAGACAATAGCCAGGGACAAGCCAGTGAGTACTTTGAATGTACTCGCAAACATTATGAACACAGGCATAATTTAATAATGATGTGCTGAAAATATTTTATGCTCATGACGTCAGTCACATAAGATAAATAAAACTCTGATGCGTGCAAGCATGTTATTTATGAATATGCAATAACATAGTAGTATTAGAATTATGAAAATAAATAACAAGCATGCCACAGTCGGGCGTCTTAGCGACACCACATAAAGGGCTTAAAAAGAAATGTCATGATCGAGGCGTCTTAGCGACACCACATAAAGGGCTTTAAAAGAAATGCCACGATCAAGGCGTCTTAGCGACACCATATAAAGGGCTTTAAAAGAAATGCCACAGTCGGGCGTCTTAGCGACACCACATAAAGGGCTTTAAAAGAAATGCCACGGTCGGGCGTCTTAGCGACATCACATAAAGGGCTTTAAAAGAAATGCCACGGTCGGGCGTCTTAGCGACACCACATAAAGGGCTTTAAAAGAAAACACAGTAAATATCCAGGAGGTAGAACCATCCCAAGGATATTCGATAATACCGATAATATCACGGGTTAGTCTACAATAATAATAATAATCATAATTATCACAAGTCACAATCGTGATTCGATTCTGGTTTAACAGTTTCACCTCAAGACCGACACTAAGACCGACACTTGACCCATCCCAGACGGTAATCCTTAACCATGGACACGGCTATTCGAATAGGTTTAATCTCTGCAGAGGGTGTACTCTTTACCCACGAGTAACGGATTCCTTTAGTCCATGGGACTAATTCCGTCTACGGTATTTTTGTTGAAAACACACCTAACTTGCACACACCAGCTTAACTCACATGTGTCTGGAATCACCCACGACACCTGTTAAGCAAAACTCTAAGTGGGGAGGCTACAACCTCGACGTAACATGGGATCACAAAATTTATACATGGCAAGAAACTGGGAGCTACCCCTTGGCTACAACCGAAACACCCATGCTCCCGGACCCGATGGTATGACTACCGGAGGCCTCAGGTATCTCCCACCATGGCCTCTGCATGACGGTGTGTGCTAGGAAAGGGGTTGACAACTTACTAAACCGTACCCTACTTGTTGTAGAGGCAGTGGTAGTCTGAAGCAAGTATGGGGAGTTCTTGGCACAAGACTCGATCTACGGTCGACTCAGGAGGTTGTAATGTTCCCTGCAAGATTAGTATAACAATGCATATACTTCAAACAACAGATAGAAACACCATGCGACATACCCCCTCATGCCATACCGGACACGTCCGTCTCGACGGAGGTCTAGGGACAAGACCGTGTCTACCCAAGACAGAGGCCTTCCCGGCTTTCCTCCCGGTATGCATGAAAGGCATATGACGGTGATTCATATCACAATCATGTCAACTCCATTTGCATGAAATTCATTAACATGCACTCAGAGCGAGAACACATCCTCACATAAAATGACGTATGCTCGTGTCGGGGTGGTGTTGTCACCATGCTATGCAACTCACACAAATTTCACCAGGGTTCAGAATGCTTGCCTTCAGGTCATGGGAAAGCAGGGTGCATTCCAAAACATCTTGAAATCTTCAAAAATCCTATTTAAAAGAATATATTTGAATTACTACATAAAATCAAAACAGCACAAAAAAGTTTCCTGAATTTTTTTTCAAATAAATGTTAAAATAAACTAGACCATATTTGAGAGAGGTAGGAAAAAGAATCAATTCATTTGGAGTTGTATTTAAAAAGTTATAGTCAGTCAAAGTTCTGGTTAGAATCTGATTTTAAAATAAAACAGAAAAACAGAAAAACGATTCGACATCTTGACCACGTCGAAGGCGTATTTTGAAATTACGCCTCCACTTATCCAGCGTGGGACGCTGGGTGTCAATGACAGTGGGTCCAGGGGGCCACTAGTCAGGTTGACTAGTCTCCCCGCCTCCTTCCTCCTCTGGCGAACTGAGGCGAGGCTCGGCGACCAACGCCCGAGCGGGCGGCTCCTCGCTGACCTGAGGGCGGGGATGGATCCGCAAGATCGGGGCGGTCCTTCCGGTAGTCGAGGGAGTGACAGGGATGGAGTGAGCTGTCGGCATGAAGCTTTCTTGGCGGAGGAAGCTTGGAGCATAGCGAATTTGGGGCTCTTGTGGTTCCCGATCGAAATTGAGTAGGGGAAGGGTTCGGGGAGGAAGAGAGCTTGGCGGAGAGAGTGGAGAGGAGGCTCTGGTGGTGCGGAATGGTCGAGACGGCAATGGCGGGCCGTGTTTGGGAGAAGAAGAAGACGACCCCTCTGGTCTTTCTACTACCACGGGAGGGTCAGTGAGGGAGTGCGGGAAGTTCCCTGAGGGCTTGACGAGCTTGGGGCTTCCTTATATAGCGCGACGAGGTCGGTTCCGCGGCGGTTGGGATAAGATTGCCGGCGACCGACGTTCTGTAGCAGCAGGGGGACGTGGCGGGGCTGAGGATGGCGGCAAGAGCTAGCGGATGAGCGGGGCGCTGCTCCAGGGAGAGCTGGCGTGCGGGAAAGGCTCGGGCGGCGCCGACACGGCCGGGGCCTGCAAGCGGTTGTCAGCTAGCCGCCACGACCATCCTGGCAGTGGCGCTGTGGGGTGCCAGGGGTGGTCGGGGTGGCGTGGCGGTGCAGGGATACGTGGCGTGCTAGCAGCTGTTGGCCAAGGGCGGAGCAGTTCTTGAGGCGAGACGCGGCGGCTTCGAAGCGCGTCGCAGCAACGCACGCTCTGGGCGCGCCGAGCATGCCCGGACGTGTTTGGCGAAATGCCGGGGTAGCCTAGAGGTCGCAGTGAGGCCGGCAAGAAACAGGCTAGGTTAGGGTTAGCAAGGATCAAGGGACATGGTGGATAGGCCAGGGGCTCAAGTTCACAATTTAAACTTGAAATCATGCCAAATCTGGCTATGCACTCAGGGTGTTTGTCAAAATGCCAAGGGCATCTAGGCAACACTTGGGGTGGCGAAATTCTCCAGATCAGTGTCTCTTTGGATGGGTAAGGGGGTGGTGAAGTTAGTTTGACAACAGCAGAAACTTGTTAGTGCAAGTTATGTAAAACTTGATTGGGCGTAAAGTGAATGGCACTGTTTCATGAACCAAAAATCTTCCAAAGGGGTCCACTCTTCTGGACTTAAGAGTTTGGCAGGGAGGATTATAAGTAGGAAAAGGAATTATGGATAAAGAATCAAGTTAGGAGATGGTTGCAGTACAAATCACCAAATGGCACCAGAAGGAAGATGAGGATGATTCACTCAATTTTTCCAAAGAACAACACTAGTTTTTTTTGCATAAAATTGGATGGCATGCTACTACTGACATCCCACAATTTTGGTGGAGGCTCTAGAGAAATATCTAATTAGGCTATAGTGCAAAAGTGTCCACTGGACCAGATTTAAAAAACAGGTGTAAAACTCAAAATATGTAATGAAATAATTATATTAATGCACACAAGTGATTTAGAGACATCACATGACATCTCCAAATTTTGGTTGGAATTTTAAGTGATTCTATCAAATGGTTGTAGTTCAAAAAAAGCTCCAAAATTTAAAACACTTCATTTTAATGAATAAAGCTCAGGGTGAAGTAATTTAATAAATTAATCTACTGATTAAGAAAGTGTTATACAAAGAGCATAGAAGCCCAATATGTTTTGAAAAGCTCCACATGAAAAAGACACCTTAATATTAAAAGAAGAGTTTTGAAATCAACAGAAATAAAAATTTTAAAACTCCTGACAAAAATTTTAATATTTAAAAACTTGGCTAAATTTTTGGGGTGTTACACCCCGATGGAGCCGGGAGCGTCGTCGCGGTGGCGAAGAGCGACCTCGCTCGCCACTGCAGCCTCCCCACCACCGCTGCCGTCGTTCCTCGCCTCCCTCCATCGCTCCTCGCCCGCCAAGGCTCGGCTGCTACATTCTCACATCGCTGTCGCCTCGTCTGGCCCTCCATTGCTCGTCGTCTTTGGGAGGCGAGGAGGAGGCTCTGCGCGGGCCGATCTGGCCGACAGCTGTTTGAGGCGGTGGTGGCGGCGGCGATGCTGAGTGGGAGGAGAGGAGGCGCATGAGGGACGGAGGAGGCTGGGCGAGAAGGAGGAGGAGGCGGCTAGGTCTAAGCGCCCCCCTTTTATACCCCACCACGCGAAATTATCAAAATGCCCCGGTGAGGGCATGGTATTTACAATATGTTGCCATTACTATTCATTTCAGCAGTGTTTCTTTCAGATCCGACGACCCAGATCCTCCCACCTCTCGATCCAACGGACGAAAACGCATCAAGAGATCGCATCCAACGGCCCAGAATCACTGAGCTCTAAGGAGGCTTTTCCATCCCTCCTTCTCTTATTTCTGGATTCCTTCCTATCCCGCGACGCCACCAGATCCCCCAAAATCCCCACCAAAATCGGAAACCCGTCGTGATGGGCGACGCCGCCAATGCCTCCCGTCGGCGTCGGCTGGCCTCAATTCTCCTCTCCCGGAAACCGCGCTTCACCGACAGCACGAACGAGACCACGGCCACAGTCGTATCCAGGGATGGCTTTACCATGAAGGTCTCCTTCTGGATGGCCGACCCACCGCAGCTGTCAATCTTCTCCATCCACTGCTGCAGTCCCCCTCATCTGCAAGACCGCCCGTATTCCGAGTTCTCAGATTCGCCACACGTGGTCGGCGTCGGCGCGGAGGGCCGTTTCGTCCTCTTCCGCGCCGTCTTCAACGGCCACTACGCATCTGAATATTTCCTGTACAAGGCCGGTGAGTCGCCGTTGCTCGACCGGATTCCTTCTCCCCACGAGTATTATGATGACGACCGCGATGACCTGCGCGGGGTCAGGGAGTTCGGTGTCCTGCAGCTCGGCAGCCACTATCTCGTGGCCGCTCTCTGCCTCGCGCCGTCGTCGGATGACTATCACCTTCAAATCTACTCGTCCAAGAGGAAGTCATGGAGCACTAGGACACTGCCCAATCCATGTCCTGGGGTCGACAGGATTAGACCCGACAAGGTGATCACGCTTGGAGAAGAAGGCTTGCTAGGGTGGGTTGATTTGTCACACGGCCTGCTGATGTGCGACCTGCGTCAAGATCATGCAAGGTTCATCCCATTGCCCGAGCCGTTGCCTGGGAACAGATACAAACTAAAATGTCACATTCCCCCTCCCACCGCAAAGAGAAGAAAAAAACCAGAGGGCGAATCTCACCCAAATCTCTGGTGGTTTCGGGATCTCGCATGCGTTGATGGCGTGCTCAAGTTTATTGAGATGGAGAATCTTGCTCCTGAAAGCCAGATCGACAAGGATGATGTTATCTACGATTCAGACTTGATCATGTCGCTCGAGCGCAAAGCCGTGGATTGGCATTGCAAGCAGCTGTCCTTTGGGGGTGCCTGGAGGGCTGTGACATGGACTCGGACAGTTTCGTCCAACTGTTGGCGCCAGACATGTGCTGCCAATGTCGCTGACATCTTGGTTGCCGACGGATCAGTGCATTCATCTTTGTTGCCTGGGCTAAAGGGCGAAAAGTTGACATTCAGGGACCTCTACTCAGCTTTCCCCATCCTGAGCCCGGATGGTGGCGATATTCTTTATCTCAAATCTGTGCTGGAACCCAGTATTCAGGATGGATGGGTGGCCGCTGTTGGTTTGAGAAACAAGGCAGTGAAAGCAATTGGAAAGTATTATCTTCCGGATGATTTTTATTACGAACTTCGCTATGACCCTCAACATCCTTTCTTTGCCTGTACATTGTCCCGCCATCTGGATATGACTCCAGGTAACTGTTAGCTGCTCTTATTGTTCGCCATGCCTATGCAATGCTTACAGTCCTTATCTACTTAGTTATTATCTTCTTCTTGTGACTGCCTTGGCAAATTAACCTGGGGGCTGTTTGGAGCCACTTGATGGCTGCCTGATGCCTGCATATTGCTTTGTGTGTTTTCTGCATATTTGCCGGTTCCCTAAGAAACCCAGGATTGTAAGTATGGTGTTGCTTATGAATTTAGCGGTTTGTGTAGGCACTGAAGTCTCAGCGTGTCGCAAGATCCCAGAGGAGGCTAGCAGCTCTGCAAATCATCCAAGCAACTCCTCAGTAAGTATTTTGCATCACTTTTTATTTCAAAGAAAGAATTTCCGCCAAGTAGCTTACCATATCTTCTGTGCATAGATCTGTGTGGGTGAGCTCAATTCCTGCGAGCCAAGGTGCAAAATCCAAAGGCAAGCTTCTTATTCTCTTCGGAACCTCTCTTCTGCTAAGGCCTGGGCACCTATGATCCGACTTAGATCAATTCATTCTATAATTTGATGGCTATTCGCCACTTAGTTTTACCTGATCTCTTGCCTAATTGACTTTCTGTTCATCAGGCCATTGGAATGGGCTCAGAAAAACAAGCGTGCACGAAATGCTGTTGGGAGTATTATGCAGCATGATCATATTTCTCAGGTCCATCCTATTGAAAACAATCTGCGGAAGGTTCCGCAACGGCAGTCTAATTTGCGTTCTGTTTATTATCAGTGGCTCATCCGATTTCTCTCTCTCACTTTCTCTTTTATTGGCGATGTGAGCAGCAGCTTGACGAGAAGGTGCTGGAGCTAGAGCGGGAGATAGAGCATGAGCTAGAGCGGAAGAAAGAGCAGAAGGTATATTTGGCCGAGATCCGTGTGAACTTGCTTTTGTGAATTTTGTCCTTGTGCTGTTGTTCACTTTGCCATGCATCGATAGTTGGCAATCCCATATGCCCTGTTTCCAATCCATTTTCCCTTAATCGTTCAGCAAGATTAATTAGAATGCACCATTTACAGACACAACAGCAGTGCTTCAAAAAGTGGGATGCGCCATGCTATCCCCCTGGGCAGTCATTGTGGCCCCAAAACAATCTGGTATGTCGTATTCCATATACCCTGTTTCACAGTTGTCTATTTTCTTATCATCATCAAGAAAGATTAATTAGAATGTACCATTCCAGCCAGCGCGGCAATACTTCAACAAGCCAGATGGATCATGTGGCCCTGGTTATGCATCGTTTGCCCCTGTACATGGTCGTCACAACAACCGGCCACTGTGGCAGCAGCCACCACCATTAAAACGGCTTTTCACTTATAGCAGTGAGTTTGGACCTCATGAGGTAAAAACATTGGCGAAGCTTATGATATTCTGCTATCTCCTCTATTGACCTGTAGCTATGTAGCCCTGGAACAGACCATCACGTGTTAAAAATTACTCGCAAGATACGTATTCTTGGTAGTAACTCTCTCACATGTGCTGTTACGGTTGATGGACCAAAGTTGACATGTTCTGTGCAATTTTGTATTATGTGTTTTGAAAGTAAAAAAGGAAATAAAAACTATGGACACCAAGTTTAAAAATATGTAATCAGTAAGCCTAAAAGCAAATAAACTGTTATATTCATTATTTGAGTTCATTGGAATATAATAAGCAACAAAGATGAAATTATCTATTTCTGCTATGCTGTGATGTGCTACTTTTCGATGTGTTGCCTAGGTGGCTGTTTTTCCATCATCTGTTGCCTGTGATTTCAGGTACCCCAGCCATCCTTCAACAATAGCAGCGGAGCCAGCTACCATTGGTATCCACAGCAACTTACTGCCCCCAACTCATTTGCCTATGGCGCACACACAGGCTAGGGCAACTACCAACAGCAATGGGAGCAGCTTCCCATTACTCTGGAGCCGTCTATTGCATCTTGGCAGCATCCACCTCCTTCGTCATCCAACACCTAGTGAGGTAAAAGCAGTACTGAAAACCTCTGTATGTAGACCATAGTGGAATCTTTAAAAAGACTTATATTTAGGAATGGAGTGAGTATTCGGTTATGGCACTGCATGCTTGTATCTGCTCATCCTGGTGTGTGGGTTCGTTGGGGCTAAATTTCGTGTTTTGACCCTTTGCGAGAGTATAGCCGGAGCTTACCCTAGTCTGAAACCTTTTCGAGACCTGACCCTTTTTCTACCGCCAGAGTCGATGACGGTAGGGTATAAGAGCCTTGGCGGTAGGGTTGCACAGGCTACCGCCAGCCTGTTTGGCGGTAGGGCCACACCGCGCTGACGTGGATAAGTTGGCTACCACCAGGGGCCTCGGTGGTAGGCTCGTATACCCTACCGCCATAGACCCCGGCGGTAGGAAAAGGGTTAGTTCCCGATTTTTTTCAAACCAGGGTCAGATCCGGCTAAACTTTTGAAAAAGGTTCAAAACACCAAATTTGCCCTTCGCTGGATGGGCTGTGTAGCAGCCACAGCAGGGGCACGATGGGGTACTGGTGTGGTAAATTTTGGTAGAGTTAATTAACATGTGTTAATTATGGGGAAATTTCCCCGTCTTAACCGTCGGGCAGTTAGATGCATCCTCTGGTTGCGTCCCCCCAACTTGTATATAAGGGCATCTACAACGCTGGGCGCTAGCGTAGGCGCCAGGATCGAATTCCCGGTCGATGGGGCAGTTGGGCCTTCCAATCCTGGCGCTATATACGGTATCGATGCCAGAAAAGGAACCGAGTGCTTGAGCTATTTTCTCGTACGAGATGGAAGGCTGCGTGTAGCGGCCGGTTCCCTTAGCGCCCCCATAATTAGCACTCAGCGTGTAACAAACATCGCTTAGATGGGCTTTTAATTTTCCAAGATTTATTTTATTTCCCTTAGCGCCCATATAGGCGTCTTGCATTGAAAGATGCCCTAAGCATCACTCTCATTTAACTCATTTTCTGTTGAGTTTCAAAACTCCAGAAATGTGTGTATGTTGATACTTACATGTTCAATATGTTTACCACATCAAATTCTCAAGAACATGTTTTTGCGGTTGAGATTAATTTTTCTCGTATATCAAACTTGCATATTTCCCTCATTGTATTTGGAATCACAAGGTAATGAGTTGGATCTAGTGCTCATTTGCAGACTATCAACTATTACTGTGAGGTCTGCGTTGTGTCAATCTCGACAAGCGATTACCTCCGGCATGTATTTCTTTATTTTTAAATTGCTAACATACACAAGGTAATAGAAACATGCGCATCTACTCACATTGTTAGATTATGCAGCCTATTACTGTGAGATCTTTGTGATCTGCAATGTGTTATGTTCGCACAATTGAGGTTGAGAATTTTTCAAGTTATTCACTTGAGTATCAAATATTTGCAGTTCTATTACAACATTAACCATGATAGTCTTTAATTTAGTGACTATAAATTAATTATCTCTGGTAATCGATGGCTACAAAATTTGAGGCATAAGCTCTTAATGGCCACCACCGCTCCACCTGGGCCATGGAGATCATGATCACTCTTGTGTCTCATGAGATAATGTGTGCAATCCAAGACCCGTGGATTCACCTCTAGTCGGAGGCACACCGCTAACAGAAAAAATATGTTGCCTTATACATCGTAAGGTATTATATCAATCCAGATCTTAGCATTTGGCTCTTATGTATCAGCAATCTGTGAGACACAAAGGACCCCAAGGGCAAAGGTTTGAAGCCCACTTCAACCATCAACCTGACTCAACTAACATGGTTGAAGACTTTGTCTAGTCTCTCAATCTCCTGAGTGGTCAATATAATTTATGTTCATTTCTGATGTTCTAATAAGAACATAATTATTGTTGTCATGGTATATTGTATATTACAATATATTGTATTAGCACTTTGGTACACGACATTTATATGTATTTTACAGTGATTTTTATAATAAGAATCTTCAAGTCTATATATGGATTTCTACGGGGTCAATCTGGTCAAAGATGATATGTGCCTTGTGAACATATGCATCACGAACTCTATATTCAAGGAAGTGAAATGCTTCCATTCTTTTTGAGAGAAAAGGATATATTTTAAAATCATTAGACGCGGCGACGTAATTATTTTCTCAACTGGAGTCATATTTACTATCTCTATGGGTACTCAAGTAGAATCAAGGATGCTTATCATGTTGGGTCAACTCGTACCCTGAACTATAGGGAGGCGGATTTGCCAAGTCTTGATGTAGATGCTTTAATATGCACATTTGATTGCGTGTCCGTGTAGTGTCTTTCGTGCAAGGACACACCTATCACAGCGAGGAGCCCAGTCATAGTTTGGACAAAGGGACAATATCATTCCATTTTATTTATTATTTTTCATAAACTTGACACGATATACGTTTTTTTAGGGCAGTGATCTGCGCTGGCGCACCGGCCCAACTGTTGGGCCGGTCCAGCCACAGCCGCCCGATGCAGTGAGATTCAACCGTCCAATCCTGTGTGCCTTGACTTTCTCAGCTTCTTCTTCCTCCCCACGCGCAGAGCGAGCGCTGCCCCCTTCTGCCTGGACGTCCTCTCGGCCGGCAGCGACCACCCCCTCATCTAGGCCACCTCCCCCTCTGCCATCATGCTGCTGGATGTCATGGTCGCTGCCGTCGTCTCTCATGTTTCTCGTTAGATCCATGTATGCATCAAGCTTTCACCCGTGGGTTGCAGCTCCTCATAGCGATGGTCGCAGCTCCGGGGAAGGCGGCCGCAGCTTCTAGTGGCCACGGTCACTGGTCGGAGCACCTCCGGCGATGCCCTCGCTGCCGCTCGCCGTCGCCGCCGTAGCAAAACTGTTTACGGGATGTAGCTTCCTTGGTTGCCGGTTGTAGCAAACAATTCATATGGTTGTAGCAAAAACAAAAACAAATGTCGGCCGGCCGCTGCGTATGGTGGTAACAAACCTTGTTGCTGGTTGTAGCAAAAATCTTCATGGTTTGCAGCAAAAAAATGTTGACACTCATCGTTAAGGTTGCATCATCTTCACGAACCTGTGTAGCAGAAAAATGTCGTCGCCGGTAGTAGCAAATGAAGGTGCCGGTAGTAGCAAAACAAAACACTGGTTCCAGCAAATGAAAAATAGCAACAAATCTAGTATTTGGTTCCAGCAAAAATAATTATCGGTTGTAGCATCCCTCGCCGCCGGATGTAGCATCTCCCACGGCCGGTTGCAGCATTCCATAACAGAAAAACGAAGCTTTGTATGGGCGCATCCATGGCGACTGCTGCGTCATTGTGAGCGTTGGCCTCACAGCAGTGTGTGCGCAGGCAGCAAAAAACAAAGGGGGAACCGTGGCAGCAAAAATGCCGTCTCCATTTGGTTGCAACTCGCCGTCAGAGGTAGACGTCCGCGCCGCCGACGCTTTCTCGCAGGCGAGCACGTCATCGCCGGTGAGAGAGCTTGTGGGGTCTCGAGCTGCGTGGGAAAGACTGGGAAGGAGCAAAGCCATGGCACTAGAGGTAGAAGAAACGGACTGAGTAGAACGAAGGAGGAAGGAGATAAGGCACAAGATTTAATTCGCGTGTGTGTCCACTGTACATACTTGTCGTCATCTGAATCAATGGAACGCTGCGTGTGTGGGCGCGGTTTCGGCCGACGCGCCGTATACAAGCGTTTCTCTTCTTTTTATTCCATCCATGATTATAAACACGTCACATCACAGAAATCAAAGACGCACGGTTTTAACCATAGAGACCGAAATTAATAAGAGTCTCAAAGACCAAACCGCTAAGACATGCAAAGACAATCACGAGCAGTGCACACTCCAAAGAAATGAAAGCGCCCATACCAGATCAAATGGAATCTATATTTTGGCAGCGGGAAGAGGAGGGATGCTCTGCTCATTCTTGAAGAAATCATCGGGATCCACCATGGTCTTCACAGCTGCCAACCTCTTAAAATTTCCTTTGAAATACTTCTCTCCCCAGACTCTAGCCTTCTCATAGTTCGTCACGTTACCGTCCAACTCGTTCGTCCCCAGGTCAAGGTCCCTGTAGTTGACATACACAGCCCTTGGGTTCTTGGACACGTAAGGCTCCATCTCCTTGTACAGTCCCCTGACCCAGCTCATTCGCTTCTCCGCTGCTGCCGTCCTGTTCTCGTACCAGAACGAGTAGTACTGGAGCTGGTAAAGGTTCCCCTGCCGGTGCGGGAACGGCGTTTCCGATGGCGAGATGCTGCTCATCAAGCCGCCGTAAGGGTCGAGCATGAGCAGCGCGGCCTCGGGCTTCTCGAGCCACGCTGTCCATATGCTCTCCCACACGTCCCTTGGAATGGGCTCTTGCACGTGGTCGGACTTCGCCTTGAGATAGTAGCGTGGATTGCTGCTCCTGTTGAGGAGCTGCTCCGCTGGTATGGACGTCGTGGAGAAGCCGAAGAAGACCGTGGACTGGACCCAGCTCACCTCCTGGCAGTTTTGCTTCGTCATTCCAAGCTCAGGGAAGCGATCTTGCATGAGCCCATGGAGGCAGCCGCACCGGCCAAGAAACAACGCCTGGAAAGTAGCCTGCTGGTTCAGCACGAGCACGCGGAGGTAGAGGTTTTGAGGTAAAACCGGCGCGATCTCTTGCCATTTGGTAATCAATTCGATGGCAGATTGGTTCCTTGACCGGATGATGCTGAACACCGTGACGGTCTCCGGCACGGGGACTAGCCGCACCTTCCACGACAGCACGACGCCGAAGCTCTCGCCGCCTCCGCCACAGATAGCCCAGAAGAGGTCCTCCCCCATGGTGCTCCTGTTCATCAGCCTTCCGTTAGCGTCCACGACGACGGCGTCGAGGACGTTGTCGGCGGAGAGGCCGTACTTGCGTGCCAGCGAGCCGAACCCGCCGCCGCTGAGGTGGCCACCGATGCCCATGGTGGGGCATGAGCCTGCGGGGAACCCGAGCGAGCGGCTGGCCGCTCCGACGGCGTAGTAGAGCTCGCCGACGGTGGCGCCGGACTCGACCCACGCCTCAGCACGCGCCGGGTCAACGTGGATCGCCCGGAGAGTTGCGAGGTCCAGCACCGCGAAGGGCTGGTTGTGGAGGTGGACGGAGGCGTAGGAGAGGCCCTCGTAGTCGTGGCCGCCGCTGCGCACGCGGACGCGGACGCCGTGGCGGCGGCCGCAGCGCACGGTGGTCTGCGCGTGGGCGTGCTCTGTGGCCGCGATGATCCCTATAGGCTTCGAGGTGTCTGGCAGGATGTAGCGGAGGTTCCAGGCGGTGGATAGCAGGAGGGCAGAGTAGGGCGGGGTTGCCGGGGTCTGGATGAGGCGAGACGGGATGTCCGCGGAGAGGCAGCCAAGGAATTCATCGATTGCAGTGGAAGCTAAAGAGGGCGTGTTTTGGGCTGAGAGGATGCAGATGGTTAGGACAAGGTGTAAAATTGTCGTCCTCGGTGTCCTTGCCATGACTGATGCAGAAGTGGCAACTATGCTATGGCTGTGAGCGGGAGATGCGTGCTATATATATAGAAGGCGGCAACTGTATATATAGTTTAAGCATCATTTGTCATTGTTGAAGAAATGGTTACACAACTGGCCAATAAGTTCCGTACACGAAAAAGGGAAACGGTGGAGGTAGAGACCAATTCCGCAAAAGTTATTAGGATATAATAGTATGAAGAGTTTAATCTATGTTTTGTGTCTAATCTGACCTATACTAATCCACTTCACCCCCATTGGAGTAAAGCTCCATATCCCCTGTGCATACTATTGCCAACGCCTACCTTCGGTGAACCATTTTTGGAAAACAGGCTGGGCTGTTTCGGTTTCCTCGTTTGATAGAGCTCCTGCAAAAGATGCTGCCCCTTTATAATTTTATCTTTTTTTGTACAGAGCTTCTCATATATTATTTGACCACCAAACTTTACAAGCGTCTATAACATTTGTTTATGATCATTCTCATAAGGTTTTAGAATTTTTTAAAATATTTTGCTATGTTTTCTTACGTGGGTGCACCATGGGTGCACCGAGCTGAGATTCAGCCACACTGTCCCCTTGTACAATCCCACGGTAGGAGCTAACCTCATCTCAACTTCTTTCCCTAGCCATTCTAGGCAAAGATCTCTGGCCCCAACTGATAAATCCTTTAAAAGTCCTTCCGGACTCATCCTTGAGGGGTTTGGAATTCTACACGGCGTATGCATAATGCATGGAGATGTTGATGCCTACCTAGACTTTCACGTTTTCGAGGTCCACGACTTCGATCTTTTGATCGGGCATCCCACAGAAAAGCTCCGCATAGATGCTCCGACACTCGATGACCTTAACTTAAAACTAAAAAATTTCCGTCCCCATCTCTAGATCTAGAAACTCTTTGATGGATTTTTTTTCGTGCATGAGCCGATCGAGGAGGTGATGGCTATTTTACCATTTGATGCCCAAAATTTTATGTGGGGTGGCCGCATGACCCGCTCTCCCCACTTCGTCTCTTGCCTGCCGTTGCCCACATATCCTCTCTCCCGCTCCTGAGCTAGTGTCTAGGGCCACAATGGTTGTTTGCTCTTCGTTGGAAGCTGTACTTGGAGACCTGGAGTTGCTGCAGGAGATTTTCATGCGAGTCGGCGGTGCGGCGGACTTGGTTCAAGCGGCTGCTGTTTTCTCGGTCTGGTGCACCACGACGACGTTGCCAGGCTTTCTCGTGGCCTTTCCGGAGGTGTTGTATGACATCATATATATATTACTCTTTACTATAAAGATAGCAAATATAGACTACTAAAGTATGAATATTACTTCTTACTGTGGCTAGTCTAACAAGCAAACACACATGCATCGTTCTTAAATTACATGCGGTCGTATCATGAGAAGAATTAATTAATCTATCTGTCAGGAGATGGAATCTTAATTGTCAACCAAGCGTCGGTAGTACGTATCTTCAGACCCTTCTAGGGCTGACCAGTTCTCATCAATTAACCTATTAAGTTACGATACGAAGAGATTTGCATGATATCTTGATTGATTCTTGGCTAGCTTGCGGTACGTGTACGTCTTAGCTTTAGACGTACGAGCACGTCAACGGCTCTAATCGGATCGATCTTAATGGAAACACTCGATCGCGTCAACTTGACGAACTAAGAAACATATCAGGAAGACTTTCGTGATAGCTACACGGGCGTGTCGCTCGTGGGCTTTTCTATTTCTTTTGATCCCTTGGTACAAGGGGGCAAGGGACAAATGTATGTATATATATATATGGATAGGATAGCCTAGTAGCCAACCGACCTGTACTGCTAACGGGGCGGTGTCAGAATTCAAAGTTTGTGACGTCGCGTTAGCTTGTGTAGTCAATTTTTTGAGGAAAACCTTTATAATCGGCAGACCGGCGGAACTTTGGGCCGGTCTCACGTCGCTCACACCCAAGCTGCGTTACTGTAGCCTGTCGCGCCACTTTTTCTTTGGCTTAGTCAAACCTTATCTTCTCTCCCGTGATCTTGACCACTCCTTTCCCTGTTCTTTCTCCTATCTCAACGTCTTCTTCCACTAATGTTGCTGCAGACGCATACTCCTCCCCCAACCACGTGAGAGCTGAATCCATAATTTGCTACTGCAGCCGACCATTGTGCTGGTGGCCATCTTCCATCCCTCACGCAATCTACCCCATGCACGGCCCGTTGTTTCAGGCCTCACGAGGCAACACTGAGTTTGCGGCAGCCGCGCACCACGCCGGAGCTGCCGCTGTCTTGGCTACCAACTGCACACCCGGAGCTGGAATCTGCATCATGGCGTGCTGAAACCATCAGCGTGCGGAGCAGCTGGGACCGGTGTCCCCCGATGCTACAAGCCTACAATCATCTGTGCGTGGAGCTGGGCTGGGCACCGTCAGATACTGAACCATGGGGGCGCGGAGCTCGGAAACCGCAGTTAGGAAAAGCTGGAAGCGGCGAACCGAGGTGTTGCAACTGGGCCGGGACATGGAGACACGCGGACGCGATGCTGTAACCGGCATGCCGCAAGTTGCAACCGCAGTCCGTTGATGATGGAACCAGCATGGCGGCGAGTGGAACCGGCGAGCCTATTTGCTGCAACGACCGCAGGCTGCTGGGACCAGCAAGGCGAGGAGCTGGAACCGGCTTCCAATTTTGCTCGGATCGGCAACCAAGTTTGCTGGAATGGGAGCCTTGGATTGCTGCGTCTTTGCTGGAATGGGAGCCTTGGACTGCTGCGTCATCCGCCGCACAGGGGAGCTACCAAGTTGGCAAGCTGGAACCGGCGCACGATAAATTTGTTACATGGATTTTCATGGCGAAGCTGCAACCGTGACGGCGGTGACAATGTTTTGCTATATTCATCACCGGATTTTGCTACGACTGGGAGATTTTTTGCTACATTGATTTCATGGTGAAGCTACAACCGCGAGGGCGGTAACGATGTTTTGCTACATCCATCGCCGGATTTTGCTACGACCGGTGAGATTTTTTGCTACATCAATCGCCGGATTTTGCTACGACCGGCGAGATTTTTTTGCTACATTGATTTCATGGTGAAGCTGTAACCGTGATGGCAGTGACGAAGTTTTGCTGCATCCATTGTCGGATTTTGCTACGACCGGCAAGGAATTTTGCTACAATTGACATTTGTGGCTGGCGGCGGCCACAACCACGAACCAGGGAAGATGCAACCACGACCGCGTCGCATTTTTGCTACCACCATGTCTCCTTTTGCTACAACCAGAATCGCTTTCTGCTACACCCGGCTGTCAGCGATGCGGAACCGGCAGTGCGAGGAGCTGCGAAAAGCGGATGAGGATGCTACAACCGGCTGCCGGTGATGCTGGAATTGGCAATGCGAAGAGTTGCGAGCGGAAGACAGGGATGCTACAACCGTCTGGGCGTGAAGCTACAACCCCTAGCGTTCTTTTGCTGGAAGCGGCCACCGACGATGCTACAACCTTCATCGACGGATGCTAAAACCGTCAACGGCGGGAGCTACATGCAGCGATGGTGAGATGAAAACTCATGACCATAGAGTCGATTTGCCGGGACGGGGGACGGTGGTGGTGGCGCAGCTGCAACGTTGGCTGGTGGTGGAGATGCGACGGTGTGCCCCCATGCTGGTCACGACAACAGCGACCTCGCACACGACGACGGTGACTTGTTGCGGCACGGCGGCGCGAGAAACCGATGGCAAGCGCGGGTCAGTGAGCCAACGAGCTCGAGCGACAGGCAGAGAGGGGTGTTGTTCTGGGTTGCGACCGTCCAATAATAGAACTGTTGTTTGGACCTGGAGTCTTAGCCGAGATGTGTACGCGAGACATAGGGAAGAAAGTAGGAAGACCTCCACAATAGTCAACGGGGTGAGTGGCCATGGCGGTGCTGCTAGCTTGGCAGTGGCCATTGTGACGTGGCAAACCAGCAGGAGCTTGCTGCGATGGGGGACACAAGCTGCATCAGCAGCGAGGTCGGGCGAGGACGCAGCATGAGATAAGCTTCGACACGAAGGATTATGAGGATCGAGAGTACGCAGGATTCTGATGATATGAGGTGCATGCCATGAGGATAACGAGTGGACGAAAGAAAAGATCCTCATCTAACGGCTGCATGCAAGACCATCCAACGACCCATGATGGACCGGCCCAACGCTCCGCCGGTCGACCGGCGCAGATCATTGGCCATTTTTTGAAGTAGTCTGTTCAACAGTGTAATATCCATACCTATATTGACTTGATTTACCAAATTCCTGTGCTAATCCTACTTGATATCATATATGTTGTACTCCCTCCGTCTCAGATAATAAGATAATAAGTGTCTTAACTTTGTACTAATTTTAGTATAAAGTTATACTAATAAGGTTGAGACATTTATTTTAGGGATAGAGGTAGTACTCATTAGTAGAGGATCAGCCATTAGTCCCGGTTTGTAAGGGTCTTTAGTCCCGGGTCAGCAATCAGGATTAATAAATCGGTACTAGAGGCCTCCACCCTTTAGTCCCGGTTGGCCATGACCCAGGACTAAATCCCTTTCCATGTGGCCGGCAGCGCGTGCCGGGGGCCGGGGACCTTCACCAACCGGGACTAAAGGTTGACACCAACCGGGGTAAAGGTTTAGAGATTTAGGGGTTTAGGGTTTATTGTTTTTTTATTGTGTGTTTCCATTTAATTTTTATTTCAAACATATTTTACGCTACTACATACTGTACACGTTATGCATATATGATAAAATTTCACGTAGAACCAATCATATATGATAGAATTTCTCGTACGACCATGCATACAAAGATATATATACAATTTGGTATATTACAATTTCTTCTACAATTTGCAGATCATTACATGCAGGCATTAGGTAAAATGATATTCTTTTTCGGGAGCTATGACCTGGTCAAGCAAAAATCTCGTCATTTCCTCTTGAAGTGCTCGTATGCGGTCCGTTGGTAGGAGCTGATCCCGCATATGTTGCATCTTTATTAAAGAATGAGATCAATATGAATATATTAGTTGTGTGTGTATATATTAGATCATGATAAAAAGAATTGTGAATTGTATTTACGTACCCAATGATTTCTTGCATCTTTGCTCCTTTCGGTCATAATGCAAATGTTCTCGCAAACGTAGTATGCACATAAATTATTCTCCGACGCCTGCCTCATGCACTTTACTAGGATAGAATTCAATCAAATAATAATCAAGCATGATAATAGTATTGAAATTAGAATTAAAGAGATGCGCGGACGTAGCTAGTACTACTTAATTACCTGGGTCGCCACCATTTCAGCGTTGGTTTCTATGGGCCGACAACCTCTTTGATGAACTTTTTCCAAACCCTGCCCGGCAAAAAAATAAATAAACGAGTTATTAATTAATTGATATCAGGAAATGAACTAAACAGAGCGACATAGTGCGATAATGATTGAAATTACCTGTCGAGCATCAACTTCAGGCTGTTGTATCCTTTAGATTCTTTAAGTAGTGAGTCCAGTACTTGAACTTTTCCCTCATCAATTTTAATGATTAGCAGGATCCAGTGAAAACTGCATGCGCACACGTTTGCTCGCCTCTACAAAGTTCACCGGCTCCTCAACTCTGAGTAAACACAATCCGGAGTACTCGAGCATAACTGGCTTTGCGTACTTGTAGACTTTCTTGAGGGTCTTGTATCGACAAGGCCCGGAAGAATCCGTTGTGGCTTGCGAAGGAGGCGACACAAATTGTGTCGGCGTCGATGCACTTGAGAAAGATGGCAGAGTCCCGGGTGTGTAGATGTTGGGTCGTTGGCACCCGCGTCGTTGACATCTGTGCCGTCGGTGTAGTCATCGTGACCGTGACCATCGTCTTGATTGTCGTTGTCACTATGCGCCTCGTTGTCGATGTCATTGTCGAGATCTCCGCCTGTGTCATGCGCGTCGTTGTCGCTATCTCCTTGCGACCCATACACGTTGTTGTCGGTGTTGGCACCATGGTGATCACTGCCATTGCGGTCACCTTGGTTGGGCGTCTTGCCAACCACCTAGACATCCTCCCTTGCATCATCAATTGGAAATTTAACTATAAATATGTTACCGTTTGGAGCATCGTTGGCTGCTACGCTCCAATTTCATGCTTGGTTTTCTTCAAACACGACGTCGCGTGAAATTTGTAGACGCTTGGTTTTTGGATTGCAAGCGGTATGCATTGGTGCCGGAAATCCTCTTGTATCTGATGAACACCATCTTGTTGCTACGATTGGCAAGCTTTGGGAGATGCGGCTCCGCCATCTTCACATGCGCCATGCACCCGAACATGCTTAGATGAGACACATTCGGCTTACGTCCGTAAATTGCTTCATACGGAGTCTTGCTGATCACCGCCTTCGTTGGAGCCCGATTGAGAAGATAGACCGCCGTCGAGACAACTTCTCCCCAAAACGTTCCCGACAAGTTCTTGCTCTTGAGTAAACTGCTCGCCATGTCAACGACAGTTTGATTGCGCCTTTCAACAACCCCATTCTATTGCGGCGTATAAGGTGTTGTGAGGAACCGTTTTATGCCAGTTTTTTCACAGTAGTCGTTGATCGTTCGACGTAAACTCTCCATCATGATCTGTCAGTAGAGCACGAACCTTCAACTTGTGTTTAATCTCCATTGCAGCCCTGAGCTTCTTGAACACTTCAAACGCCTCATCTTTAGATTGTATGAGAACGACTCACATGTATCTCGAGTAATCATCTACCACAAGAAAGAAGTACTTCCTTCCTGCGTGAGTTGCCAGGGTGATAGGGCCACATAGATCACCATGGAGCAGCTCGAGTGCATCACTTGCACGATAGGTAGACTGAGCAGGGAACGACCTGCCGTGATGTTTTCGAACCAAGCACCCATGACATACTCGATCAACATGGTCAATAAATGGCATCCCTGATACCATCTCCATCTTTGACATCTTCTTCAAGGCGTAGAAATTAACGTGTCTAAATCTAGCATGCCATAACCACGAATCATCATCACTCTTGGGGAGCCAACACTCCGGTTGATATTGATCAAGGTTGGTGATATAGATCCTGTTCTGCGTGCGATTCACACGCGCTTGCATGTTTCGGAGGTTGTCGAAGATTGTCATCACTCGGTTCTCAATATCCACCTTGCATCCATTCTCGTCAAGTTTCCCGACAGAGATGATGTTGTTGCGAAGCCTTGGGATGTAGTATACTCCGGTGAGTATGCTGGTCTCCTATGAGACCCTCGAAGAGGACAAATCCTTGACCGCAAATCTCCACATTTGTACCATCACCAAATTTGACCGAGTCTTTAACATCATATTCTAGCTCGAGGAAATTTTCCTTCCACCCCATCATGTGGTTACTGGCACCCGTGTCTAGATACCGATACCATGACACGTTCTGGTTCCCGGATAACCTCGGTATTAGTTCCTTCTCATGAAGTAGCACCTTCCGATTTGGTTTCACAACCACCATTTGGAAGAGATCACAATCTTCGGCCATCAAAAGACCTGGACGTCCGTCTTCCTGCCTCGCCAATTTGCCTTGATCTCCCGCTTGTTAGGCTCCGGACAATCCTTTGCAAAGTGACCCATCTCGTTTTAGTTGTAGCACTTGACATCAGGCATATCCAAGTTTTGTGGCTTCCATTCTTTAGATCGGTCCGCCTTACCACGACCTTGTGGTTTGCCTTTTCCTTCCTTTTCCAGTTTATCCGCCGCGCTTCATGTTGCTTAAGCCTTCGCCATCGCCGCGCCTTCCTTTACTACTTGGGGACTCCCAACCTGCGCATGAGTACATAGTTGGTCACGAACTTCTCCTTTGCCTTTCCGACAACCATGATCATTCTCTTCCCATGTCCGCAGGCGTCTGATCGCCTCCGTTGTGGTCATGGCGTCAATATCGTAAAGATGCTCGAGCATGCCAATGATGTACGTGAATTTATCAGTCACCGAACCAAAAAAAATCTGCATGATCTCGGCTTTCTCGATCTTCGCACTAAGTGCACGGATCTCTTCCACCAAAGTAGTCAGACGCATGGCATAGTCGCTCACTGATTCGGTTTCCTCCATCTGCAACTTATGGAATTGGCGCTTCAACACTTATGCCCGGGCCTTCGTGACACGGTCTTCTCCAATCCTCATATCTTTGAGCTCGTTCCATGCCTCTCTTGCCTTCTCGAACTCCGACAATGTCATCAGCATGAAATCCGGCACAGACTGGGCTATGGCGGCCATCACACCTTCCTTGTACTCCTCGTCGATGTAGACGTCGTCGTCCGTGATTGCCTGCCACACTCGGAGGTTCAGAGAACAATCTTCATCTTCACCGCCCACACGCTGTAGTTAGCGTTGGTGAACATCGGGTACTGGATGGAGATGTTGCGGTGCATCAATACGTTTGCGCCGCCCGTTCCACCACTACTAGTCGCTGACTTGCCACGCTTGTTCACCTTGCCGCCGTTCTTGTTCATCTTGGAATCGACGCTGCCGGACTTGTTCGCCTTGAAACCGATGTTGTCGGACTTGGAGTAGACCAAATCCTGATCGCTGTCCCCCATCATAGATAGTAGATCATCAAGACTCTGATACCAAATGTTAGTTTTTATCGCTAGATCTATTCACCCAGGAGCTGAAACATGTACGTACAAAGCTAACAAGCAAGCATATAGGTAGGTTGATTGATTCTTGGCTAGCTTGCAGTATGTGTACGTCTTAGCTTTAGACGTACATACTTGAACAGCTCTAATCGGATCGATGTCGACGGAAACACTTACGTCAACTTGGCGAACTAAGAAACAGATCGGGAAGACTTTCGTGATAGCTACAGGGACGTGTCGTTCGTGGGTTTTTCTATTTTTTTGATCTCTTTTGTTGGTACAAGGGGCAGGGTACAAGCATATAGAGTATGTTAGTACTACTCGGACACATACACAGGCGTGTACTCAGACGTCGCGGGTTTAATCCCAAATCCAGCGGGGGTGTGGGTGGAGAGGTACTCCGTGT
Organism: Aegilops bicornis; assembly: GCA_021605145.1. Classification (NCBI taxonomy): domain Eukaryota; kingdom Viridiplantae; phylum Streptophyta; class Magnoliopsida; order Poales; family Poaceae; genus Aegilops; species Aegilops bicornis. Next base: position 157,355,820 of record CM038670.1, on the reverse strand, counting down.
CCATTCCTGATACAGATTGTTTAATTCACATCTAGATGTTTTTTAAGGATGTCATATCTAAGCTCCCACAAATAACGTAGCGACAAGGAATAAAAAAAATTGGGACAAAAGAAAATAAACCATAAATATAATGGATATTAGGTTAGATGTGACATAACTATGTCATATTTAGATGTGTGATAGACAGACCCTTCTTGATATGTTTGGTGTCCCAACTACCTTTGTTATGTGGATCAGAGTTGCTGAAGCAGGAGGGATCGACTTCCCAATATGGGACACCATATTTTCCTGTATTAAGCTGGTGTCTGTCGACGAGTCTGCTCGCCGTCTTCATGAGTTTCAGCTTGGACACCTGGGTGTACTGCATCGACGAACGTAGTCCCTGTGACTGACAGTCGCCTGGCCGCCCCGTTTCCCCATCCACCTTTGAAGGGAGAATATCGGGTGATACGGGACCTCAGGTGATACAATGCTCCAATGGATCCTGGACCGTTTGATCATGTTTGAAGAGACATGATGAACGCACACGTGCTGAGCAACTCTTCCACAGAAAATATACAAAAGCACCCTGGATCATGTTATTAATCAAGCGTGAGTCCCTTTTCCTACTAGTACTAGACTAGTAGTCTATCTGCTTTAGTTTGACTGTTGTTAAAAAAGGCTTTAGTTTCAGTGAGTGACAGAAAAAAAAGGCTGACTTCCATTGTGCAAACAAACAAACTAAAACTTGGTGTTCCTCTCGAGTCTTGCTATAATGCAATCTCCGTATGAAATTGCGCCATCTCCATTTTTTTATACTGCTAAAGTTCAACAAAATAAATCTAGTAATTTTTTGGTTACTTTGTCCATGAATACTAATAGACTGGTTTGGTTATGTTTAATCCATAAATTTCATATAAATTTTAATTCTGACAATGCATAAAAAGTACTATTAGAATCAAACTTTTTCTGCAGTTGGTCTTCACATATCCATGTCAATTCTAGTTTCTACAATCTGAAATTCTTGTGCAATTGGACAACAGTCCTATATATGTTATATTTGCTTTCACCAACGCTAACTGAGTTTTTGTAGAGAACATACAAGCAGACATTTGCTTCTGTCTTGAAAGGAACTGAATCTTGTTGAGTGAATGTTGTGGTCAATTAAAAGGCATGACTATATTTTTCGAGTTAACTTTTACAGTTTTAGAATGTATGTAAGCTTATTAACAGTACAAGTGCATTGCACATTCGTCTTGTCATAAACAGATTTCATGCACTATTTCACGCATATGCTGCTGCTGAATTAACATGGGCAGAATGAGGGAATCCAAACATTCTTATCTTCTCATTCTTTCAAGCCTTGCGCTCAATTAAGAACATAACCCAGGGTGTTTTTGTATATTTTCCTGTGGAGGAGTTGTTCATCACGTCTGCATTCATCATGTCCCTTCAAACATGATCAGACGGTCCATGATTCATTGGAGCATTGTATCACCTGAAGTGCCGTATCACCAGATATTCTCCCCACCTTTGAAGATTTCCATCCTAGTTGTGTTTGAAGGCATGACTTGTATCCCGCGCTGTGCTCGCGCCATTTTATCTCAAATTACTGTTGTAGCTATCGTTTATTTTCCAGTATTAGGACGCCTGTGTCTGGATCAGAATCTGATCCATGTATCCTTCTAATGTACTCCGCATTAGTTTTTATTATCATCTGTACTTTTTTTTGCGGGACAATACTTGTATTACTCAATCACCCAAGAATTACAATCACGACCGACAATGTCTAGGAGTTCTTTTGGACCGGATCCAAGCCACACTACCGTTCAGCATCGTGATCGTCCAAAATTTGTCAAGAAATGACTAGCATTATTTTTGCTACGAACAATATGAGTAATACAAGAATTACGCTCGATCAAAAGATTTTTGATCTCCTTTATCATAAAGGCATATTTTGATCTATTTGTTTCTGCACTTTGTACCATGTTCACTGCTTGTAGACTGTCTGATTCGACATCGATTGGTAGATTGCTCCATTGTAGCGCAAGCAAAAGGCCCTCCCGAGTGCCCATAATCTCTGTCTCAAGCACATCATCACAAGTAAACAAATATCTGCATGAACTAAAAATGATTCTGCCTCTATTGTCTCTTAAAATCATACCTGTACCTGCTACACCATTCAGAACAGATCCGTCGGTATTCAACTTCACCCGGCCAGCCGATGGGGCAGCCCAAGAACTAAAGTCCAGTTGCCTTATTATCCTTTGTACTTTGTCAAGAATTAGATATTATTTCAATGTAATGGACGAGTTAACGGATTCCTTTTTCCAGCATTACATCTCCATGATTTCTCTGTCCCTATTCGATGAGTTTTATATGAACACGCGATCACATGTTGTGCTATATGTGTTTCCCGCGCTTTTTTCTTTCCGAATGTGTTCTTCTCATTTCCCCCAATGGCTTCAGAAACTGACACTACAGATGTTCATTCTGTACCATGAAATAACAACATGCTCCTCGCATTTTCCCTATGGCTTCTACCGCTTCTCCCTCTCTTTTTTTCGCCAATCAAACATTCTTGATGGCAAACCATGCGTTGGTTAACAATTGTATTCCAGCCAAAACGTCTAGAGCAGACAACACACTGGTATACGTATCATCTAAAAAATTCCAACTTTATTTTCTCCAGACTAGTCACAGCCGGAAGTGGGAGACACAATTTTAAACTTGGTAGCGGAGCTAAATACAATTGTCGTACACAGGCCGCAGAGCCAAAATTGTATTCTGTCAATCCCATCAAATGTTTCTCATGCCTTTTTTATTGCAGCGAATTGACGGACCCTCGTTATTTTAATCGTATTATATGCTTTCATTGTATAGTGAAACGAAAAAAGAGAATAATATACAGTTCAGTTATTCCCAATAAAACAAGTAAAAAGGAAATAAAAGAACTTCATTATTGAAGTTATCATGAAAAATTATGTGAGTTTGATAGAAAAGTTAGTTCATCTGATAACACAAACTGCGTTAATTTTTTCATTTTAATACAATTTCATGCTAAGTGCTATCATGAAGAAACTTATAAAATAACATAGTCCCCATAATATAAACATGTTCTTAACACTAGCATAATTAAAAAAATGCTCTTATATTATTGGGCGGAGGGAGTTTTATTTTTAAGTTTCTTACATTTAGGTCACTCTAGTACATTTAAAGTCACGTGATGATTGTATATATATATAGGAAAAAGCAAACCTATGAAACTTTGCTGGGGCAGTTGCAATCAGAGACGCACATTGCGCATGGGGATCTGGTCCCCCTCTTTCCCTCTTTTCATTTTCTCTATATTACATGATCACTTGTTATTTCCTTATATAGACAAACTGGACCATTCATCACTGTTCATGGCTCAGGATGCGTCAGGTGTAGGCTGGCAAAATGGCAGGGTGACAGTCCTCGGCCCACGCGAGCCCACGAAAGGTTCGTGATTGTTTTTTTATGCACGGACGGACGCTCTCCTCAATTCTACTCTTTCCTTCCCTGAAAAAAAATTCCACTCTTTCCCATACACGAGAACTCTTTGCTTTCTCCTCTCTTTCACGTAACTATCATCCCCCTTTCCTCCTATGGTGTTCTCCTTTTTCCCTGTTCTGGAGCGGACGACCATGGGATCGAATTTGCCACCGCCCCCAGCCATCACCTCCTCTCTCCCTCGCTATGGCCAAAGCATCGAGGTCATGCGATCTCTTCCGTCCCCTGCCACATCCACCAGCGCCCTCCTCACCCCGTCCCACTCCACGAATCCTCTTCTCACTTCACGGCTGTTCCCTCCTCTCACGCTAGATCTTAGTCCGACGCCCACGGGATCAACGCCGTTGGCCCGTCGATGCATCAGTCGGGGAGGCTCTATGCCCGTCGCCTATCCAGTCCATGAGAGATGCAGCACCTGTGGAGCCCTCGTCCGCGGCTCCGCTTGATCCATTCAAGTTCTTTTGTTGCTCGTGTTGTTGGATATGTGGTTGGGCAAATCAGTCTTGCCACTGCATCGATGGATTTCAGATTCAATTTTATTATGATTCATGGTTGGTCCACTCGCAGACCAAGATTATTTATTCACTACTGCTCTTCATGGTTCATTCCCTTGGATTTGGAAAACGGATTCAATGTTGGATTTGTTGAAATAGCCACTGGCGAGGCAGTGCTTGATTTCGTGAACATCAGCACTTCTTTTCATACTGAGAACTTGGCAACATCAGCACGAGTTCTTAACTTCTCTTTCTTTCCAATGGACTTTTTATTGCGGCTATTATAGACAATGAGATGGCTTCTGCGATTTTCTGTTCATGAGTTTGGAGAGCAGTTCCCCACGACCCGCACTATGGATCCGTAATGGATTTTTTTGTTGCAGATCTTTTTTTCTGAATCTCAGAACTTTTTTATTTGTTTGTGAGCTTGAGGAGGCTCAGCAATTAGCATCAGCACCTCACCACTTCCGCGCGTCTGCTGCGGTCAAGGTGTTTGACCTCCATCCATGGTGTAGTGTTGCAAATGATCATTTAGTTTTGCTTTCCTTTTTCCAATCTTGTGTGAATTGTATAGCTGTTTCTCAAGAACTTGTAACTTGTGTTGTTGGGAATTTTAGGGAGATGTAAATCTGAACAAATAGGAGTATAAGTGAAACGCATGTTGAATTTGACCTCCTTTATCATTTAGTTTGCTTCCTCTTTTCCAATCTTACACGAATTTTGTTGTCTAACAGATGGGCTCTGAGTTTGGACTTGGGCGTGGCCGCCGTGCAGTCCGCCACCGCACTGTGTGTGCCTGCACTGCCGACTGCGCCGAGTTGGCCTCCGCTGTCTCCCCCTCTGCGTCAGCATCCTGTCTCACGCAGGACCATGGCCTCCACAGCGCCGGCGTCATCGAGCACAACAATGCCGACGCCACTGGGGCGTGTACTATACTGGAGGCTCTGTGTGATACGAGTAGATCATCCAAGATGGTTTCCACTTGCACATCAATGTTCACAAGTACTTACAGTACTAGTTTGTTTTAGGCTGCTGCTGTAATCAACTATGTACTTCCTAGTCATTTTCTGCATCGTATTGAACATTATTTACTTTTACGTATGACATGAAACTATTTTCACCAGGCGTGTTGCCTTCCACATTGCAGTTATCTTTAACCCTGGTTGAATGGCTTGATTCATGGGCTACAGAACTTCCATGTATATTATCTCCAGCATCTATGGTATCCATCACATATGTAGGTCTGCATTCGAACCTTACTTTCTTTGATTCCCTTTTGAACCTTCGAGGAGTAACCTTGACAAATATGTTGACGTTCCGTTGCATCCGTTGCTGCTTTCCATCAGACAGGTTGGGTTTTTCTTCGTCAGACTCTGACTCGGCAATGTCGAACTGTTGGGAGAAGGTTTGAACCTTTCCTTTCTTCACAGCTTCTTTTTCCTTATGCAGTTATGCCTTGCTTTTTTTTTCATTCCAGACTTTCAGCCCTTGTTGCCTTCGCGGGATGCCTAGCAGCCCATAGCTAACGAAAAAACAGCCGGTGTTTTGTCTAGCAGACGCAATTTAAGGTCGTTGCACCCTCCGACACCATCGACCCTATTAAGTCTTTCATGATGCGTATGCGTTAAATCAGATGTTAAAGAAGTAGAGAGGGAGAAAGAGAGAGAGAGAGAGAGAGAGAGAGAGAGATCATCACTGAAACACTTATATTACACAAGAATCTTCATCTTACATTGACAGAACCATGCATGCCAATCCGAGGGCTCTCACTTTTATGCACGAGAACCTTCTCTATATTGGTGAAACTTGGCATGCAAAAACTGCATTGCGGCAGGGTGTGTGGCAGCTTCTGACTTTGCCATTTTGATACGTCTCCATACAGTTCTTCAAAACAAGAGATCTCTTAAAACAATGAGCTGCCACAGCTGGCCCATGTGAACTTTTTTGGTCGTATCTGCCTGACGTTTTTTGAAAGGTATCACCAAGTCGTACAAGCTAGCTGCTTGGCAAACCATTGGGCATGCGGTTTGGTATTGGAGGTGTTTTATGTTCCTTTTTTGTGACATTTGCATTAAGTCTAGGTGTGACATTCAAATGAAGCAACTAGCAAACCAACCAATCTAGCTGTACCGAGCACTACGCAATAAAATAACTTCAACTTGCTATACATATAGCGAAGTGCTGAGACTCACAAGGCTCATTCTGTCCAGAAAGAAGCTGGCTCATTGTTCTTCACTGTAGGTTCTCAATTCGATTCGTAATAAGCCTCACTGAAACTGCCGTCAAGACTTGTGGAGGTACGAGGTGTTGTTATTTTCTAAAAGAGTTCAGAATGTATTTTCTTCTGATAATGTATAATTTGTTAGCAACCCTCACGTACATTTGCCGGAGACAACAAATTAATGTACATGATGACTAAAAAAATGCCATCCATTATTTAGACATTGTTAACACCTCGTACTCACCGTTGCTTTTCTGACAACCCTCCCACTGGACTGATAAACTCTCGCCTTGCTGAACCGTCTTCATTTACTTAGACCAAAAGGCAGGTTTTACATGTCTAGACCAGCATGACCCAGTCCATTTACTAGTACAGATGGTGTCAAACCTTGTTCATTTGGCTAGTAAAAAATGGCAATTTTCACATGGCCGTCCAGCATGCCGCAGCTCAGAACTTTTAGGAAATGACCACCATCAGCCAATTCAAAAGTTTGCCCAAGTAGCTCATGTTGATCCCTGCCGGTTTAGAAAGGCACAACACCTTTTGTCCCGACTATGCCTGCAAAGTCAGAAGTAGGTTGCCATTCCGGGGCTATGCCTCCATAAAGGTTCATCTTACCATTCCTCCTCTGTCTTGGCGAAATTCAACAATTGATAAATTCAGAACCTTATCCACCTAAAGGTGCGGATCACAAAGCGATCTAACGGTTCTGATAACAACCATCCGAGCTAGTGTGGATAGCAAATCCATCCTCTATATATATATATATGTATATATATATATATATATATATATATATATATATATATATATATATATATATACCTACGAATAAAGCAATGTGTGTTTCTCTGATTTTTTCATCCGTTTACCGTCGAAAAGTTTTTTCCCTATCCGAGGTGGTACTAAATTTTTGTGCGTCCATTTGCAAGAAAAGAAAACACAATTTTCATACATGGGCCGTGCACCTTGTGACCCGCCGAAGCCAGTCCACTTATTTCCCTGCGTACACAGCTGGGAAAACCCTATTTACCGCACAAGGCGACAAATAGTCTACGTTTGCACAGGGCACAAGGCTATGCCGGCCCCTTTTTTTGTGTGTGTTTTATTTCCATTTTATTTTTTGTTCCTTTCTCCACATCTTTTTTTCTTTTTTCCGTACAAACTTTAGACTTTTTTACTTTTTTCCTTAAATAAAAAGTTAAAAAATCAGAATTTCAGTTTGTGTTTTCAATTTTTAGAAAATAATTCCGAATTCCAAAATTTTGTACCTGTTTTGAAAAATATTCGAAACTTGAAGCTTTTGTTCTCGTTCCAAATTTGTTCAAAATTAAAAAAACAATCCAAATTCTTTTTAAAATAATTTTGTTTTCCAAAAAATCAAGATATTCAAAATAAAATAGCATTTTAGAAAATATTGTATTTTTCATAAAAAAAAGTGTGTTCTCCAAAACAAATTGGGAATTTCAGAATAAAATTGGATTTTAAAATATGTACCAGATTCTATATATATGCTTGTTTAGTGAAATGTTCACAAATTCATAATAATGGTCGTGGTTAAAATAAACACATTTTCGAAAATTATTATAAATATTCAAAACATGTTCCTGTTTAAAACATTCTTCCCAAATTTAAAAAAAGTGGGTGCTTTTTCAAAGGTTCATGTTTTCAATAAATGTTTGTGAATTTTAGAAAAATCTCCCTATTTCAAATGTTGTTCATCTTTCTCCAAAATGAACAAAAATTTCAAAAAACTTTTAGGGGTTTAAAAAATGGTCCATGTTTAAAAAATATTTAATTTATTTTTGGAAAATTTCGAAAAAAGCAAAAGAAAATTTGAATATGGTGATGCAGTACGTTCTTAAACGTTCGCGCTGGTCATTGGTAAGCAGGACCCGTTTATTCGATTGGCCAGCACCCAATGGTCGAGTTTTTAGGTCATGAGTTCGATACTTCAACTTGTCGTTTTTTTGGACTTACACTCGTGCCCACAAACACATGTCATTTTGGTGCCTGCCAGTGGGCTGGCCTAGACGCGAACTATTGTTCGTTTCATGCACTATTGATGACAAAAAATATGTTGTTTGGCTATAATTGAAAGAAATTATGGGCACAAGCCAATAAAAGAGAATATGCTGAATTGGCGGCTCTAATGAAAAGAACGGTAGGCACGCGACCGCTAAAATAATCAAAGAGAATAAACACTGATAAAGAAGGGACTGTCTGGTTATGTGTGGATTATGCTAATGAAACTTGATTTATGCACTACAATTAGTAATCCATTCAGTTACATCGTAGTAGGAGAGAGTGGCGAAGCAACCGTGCCCTGAAGGTTGTCGCGCAACCATCAAATGAGGAGGGAGCCACAAGCCCGACATGAGGGCGAACCCAAAAGAAAAGAAAAAAGGCACTAGTTGGTTGGTCGTCGCCACGCCGCTAACCCCACCACTATCAAGATCTTGAAGGCCAAACATGATCCGAGAGAAGACAACAGCTCCTCGCTCTATCGCCCCACTGTTGTGCATACCGTGTTTGATGCACACATTAATTATCTCTCTCATTGCTTCTCAAAAGAATATCTCTACAGTTGCAACGCACGGGAATATGTGCTAGTTGTCACCGATGCAACTCGAACGCGTGTCACGTAAAGGATGGCGCCCAATGACTACGATGACTCAGATACTTTTTTTATATAAAGGCGATTTCACAAATAATCCAAAAATTAAAATAATCCAGTCTTCCGGATATTTTTCAAGTAAGAAACTGTATGGAATTTTGTAAACCAAATTAAATTTGTTCAAAAAGGACCGCGCACGGCGTGTGGCTTCGGTTGAATAGTTCGTCTACGTGTTATTGCTGGCGGTGCGGGGGTGAGTGCGTTCCTGCGGAAAAGTGGGGGTTAATGGAAGCATGCACTAGATTATTTTTTTGAAAGGAATGCCTCGTGGCTCTTTATTGCAATTTTTTTTCATAAAGGGCGCTTTTATTATCTCAAAATGTAGCATCAAAGTGATACAAAGCATTAGGAGTATCATCCGGCCTCTGTATAACTAAGATGCATACAGCCAAACACCAGTAGTCTGATAAATAGAAAGATAAAAGACCGACAATTCGGCAATAGTAGAGTCCATAGACTGACACTATGCCTATGTCGAAAAAGATGGTGGACTGAGCTGGAGATTATGCTGCCATCCATGTTGGGTAAAAACCTCCGTAGCCACCTGCTCCAACAGCGTACACACCGCCTTGAACATCCGTTGGTACTCCGCTCGTTGTAGCGAACACCACGTACGAAGCGAGTGCTTACAACGGAAAATAACCTGCAAAGGAGAAACAATTTTGTCATTAGAAACAACATCATTTATACACAGCCAAAGCGACCATACTAAGGCATACACTCCCACCCTTATTAGCGTTTTGTACCTATTTGAAATACCGTCCAGCTAATGACCAAAAATATTGGCAACACTTATGGGCGGATACAAATTTGACGCTTTTTGGATGGCTGACCACGTAGAACGCGCAAACTTACAGTGAAAAAAGAGGTGTTTAATTGTCTCGTCGTGAGTACAAAAACAACACTTCTTACTTCCCGACCAGTTACGTCGTGCGAGGTTGTCTTTTGTTAGCACAACTCCCCACGGAGATACCACATGAATATTTTGACTTTAAGTGGTACCTTCGCTTCCAATTTTTTTTGTTATTACTCATCGGTACCTCAGAATGCGTGAGTGCACGATACATAGAGTCTACTGTGAAAGACCCCGATGTAGTAAGGTTCCAGCGAAACACATCACGACCTTGTGTCAGGATAATCGAATCCAGATGGGACAATAGATTATTCCATGACATAAGTTGGGTGCCGATCAAATCCCGCCTGAACGAAATATTTGGCGGGGATGACATGAGCACTTGCGCAATAGTATTATTCTTATCGCATGCAATGTTGTATAAGGCTGGGTATTATTCTCGGAGGCTAGCATTGCCTAGCCAGATGTCTTCCCAAAAACGAATCTCTGACCCATCCTTTATCGCGAAAGACCCAAAGAGAAAAAGATGTTTCTTTTGTCATTATTAGGCGGCCCAAAAGTGTGAGTCTCTGTGTTTCCAATATACCGAGACACCGCCTTTTGGCCTATATACTTATTGCAGCATGGTTTGCCTAACACCATCCTCGAAGAAGTTTGAACAACCTGTTTACTAAGTAGGGCCTCATTCTTGACCTGTAGGTCATGAATACCGAGGTCGCCTGGTCTTTCGGCCTACAAACCACACTCCATTTGGCCAGCCTATATTTTTTCTTTTCACCATCTCCTTGCCAAAAGAACCTGGTCCTAAAATAGTCCAGTCTTTGCAAGACCCCTTTTGGGAGCTGGAAGAATGAAAGCATATAGAGAACCATATTTGTGAGGACAGAGTTTATTAAAACCAATCATCCTCCAACCGAGAGCAACTTGCCTTTCCAAATTGCTCAAGCGTTTCTCTAGCCGCTCCTCTACATGCTTCCACTCCGCAATGGTGAGACGCCGATAATGAATTGGTATTCCCAAATATTTGATTGGGAATTGTCCATGTGCACAACCAAAAAGGTCAGCATAATCGGCCGCTGCCTTAGCGGCTTCTCCAAAGCAGAACAATTCTCTTTTATGGAAGTTAATCTTAAGACCCGACATTTGCTCAAACGCTGACAGTAGAAGTTTCAGGTTTCTAGCCTTGTCTAGGTCATGTTCTAGACATCATTTCTAGCCTTAGCGGCTCTTTATTGCAATAGGTTGATGGTTACATCGTTAATTACAAGCGGCATAATAAACATGGATGGATCACCATCCCCGAAAACAGTAGAAATTGAATCATAAGCATGCCTAGCTAGACTATGGACCACCTTATTTGCATCCCTTGGACAATGGAGAGTGGATTTTCAGCTCCCGGGTGCCTAGACACCCCCTTATCTGAACCATTCATTCAGATATGTTGTCTCGAGATTTGTGTGTTGCACTGTAGCTAGCAGAAGCATTAGCGTAACTGGTGCTTCATTAAGCGTATGCATAAGGATAAAAAGAAACAACTCGGGCCTAGTCTAGCTCGCTTTTCTGGCTGGTTCCACCTAGAAAAGAAAACATGGCGAGATGAGACGATGGCCTGCTAGAATATAAAACAACGATGGGACGAGCATAGCTAGAAGATAAAAAATCCACAGATCCAAAGGTGCATACGGGTAAAGTGGTAACTTTTGGCTAGTCAGTGAAATAATGCGACGAGCTTTGACTCCTCTAGTGGCTGAACAGTGACCTAGCTAGAAGATGGGGCTATGCGTTCTTCTGACAAAGCTAAATGAGCAAGCTGAAAGGAGAGAGAGCAAGCTGAACAACAGGTGGCAAATGGGAATCTCTTGTGACATGAATGGGTGCATTCATCAGCAAATGGGAATCACTTGTGACATGAATGGGCGCATCCATCAGCTTGGTGTACTCAAGGGAATCTCATGTGAGGCCGCTAGGCGCTGGGAGGATATCTGGTGCTACGGGAGCACCTAAGATTAGGTGCTCCAAGAGCTTTTCAACCGTTAGATCTGAGATCCGAAGGCCAAGGAGAGAGCTCATGCTTTTATTCAGAAAACACCCCCAGAAATTTGGTATTACAAATCGGGTCCAGCGCATTTGTAGATGACCGTTGGATTTCAGATCCAATGGCCGAGAAGCTCTTGGAGCACCTAAACTTAGGTGCTCCCGTAGCACCTGATATTTTCCCGCTGGGCGCATGCACCGTCGTCTCTGTGTGCTGTCACTTCAACGAGCACCGCGTTGGTTGCAAGACCTCCTGCCAGGCCTAGTCCTGCCAGCCTTGTCTCACCTCTTGTCGCTCTTTGTCTCCTTATTAAATAAAGCCTGCTAATTAGCTTGGTATTGCAAAGATTCTGCACTTGTAAAGTAACTGGCACGAATCTTGTACTTGGCGAATGGACGAGATAACCGGGTGTCGGGACACTAGGGTTCCATCACACCTTTCCGTTGGACAATGTTGGAAAGTGATATTACTTGTTCTCTGAGCGATCGCAAAACATTCAGCCATGACTGCTGCATATGGGGTCAAAACCTCCATCTCACCATTACAGAGTTGGACAAGTTCCATTGAATTTGATTCAACAATTATCGTGAGCATCCAAGATTTTCAATAAGAGCAAGGCCTTATTCAAGAGCTCTTGCCTCCGTTGTGGCTGGACTCGAAGGTTATAGATGTTCTCCGCACATCCCGCCATCGCTTCCCCATGATCATTACTTAACGACAACTCCAGCTTGCTCGGTCCCATCATCAAAGAAAGCTGCATCTATATTCATTTTATAAGTACCCCGAGGCAGTTTTGTCCATGAAATTTCATGTGTCTCCGCCAAATTAGAGGCATGGTTCACGAGAAGGCCTCAGTATAGCAAAAGTTGTCCTTGTTGGAGATGCAATCTGCTGCCCCTTTACTAGTTCACGCCTTTGCCACCAGATGTACCAGGCACTGCAGTAATGACTTCCTTCAGCCGATCCGATCAAGCACATGCAATTTTTGGGGCTGTGTCAAGGATCTCCTCCAAACCAATAGACCTCGATCGATCGATAGATAAAGCTTTGTCAATGATATCATTAAGTCCCAACGATTTCCAAACCTGACGGGCTCGATCACATGTGAACAATAAGTGCTTTATATTTTCTCGCTCACGATTTACACACCGGACATTGTGGAGAAATGGGATATGTCTAGCAGCCAAGATTAGAACCTGTGGACAGTCCATGTAAGGCCTTCCAAACGAAAATTTTAAACTTACTAGGGACGTCCAGTTTCCATAGAATCTCCCATACAGGATTTACCTCGGCCGGTCCTTGTCCATTCCCTCTTCTCATTCAAGCACCAAACTGATGCTCCCATTCGGTGTGGTGCGCTGATCGAATAGTGAAGGCAAATGACTTTGTCTTATTCCACACAATGAAGTCTTCCAGTAAATTACCATTAAGTGGGATCATAAGTATTCTCTCAGCATCAATGGGCCTAAAAACATCCCTGATCAGATACTCATCCCACCTTCCTGTCATAGGATTTATGAGTTCATCAATAGTTTTGAGAATGATTTGACCTCTTGAGGTGAGAACCTTTCTTGTAGGACTGTTGGGGATCCAATGATCCTCCCAGATGTTGATTTTTGTACCAGATCCTACCCTCCATACATGCCCCCTTTTAAAAACTTGCAAACCAGCAACAATGCTCTGCCAATCGAAAGAGGAACCCTTTTTTGGGCCTGCTTTTAGTAAGTTCCCATCTGGAAAGTGTTTTTTCCCGTAGAACACACACACATAAAGAATCTGGATTACAAATCAAGCGCCAACTTTGCTTAGCTAGCATGACTAGGTTAAAAGGATGCAGGTCTCGAAAGCCCATGCCTCCCAACTTCTTTGGGATGCATAATATCCAACATGTTGCACAATGCATGCGCTTTTGCTCTTCAGCATCACCCCACCAGAATCCGACCTACACATCATTCATCTCCTTACATAGCTTCTTAAGAAATTTAAACATAGACATTGCGTAGAATTTGAAATAGATTGGATAACTGACTTTAATAAAATTTCTTTGGCCCCCATAGAAAGAAGCTTTTCTTTCCACCCTTTTGTGCGCTCAATCATCCTTTCTAACAAGTACACAAAACTTTCCTTTTATCCAACCCCACCATTGTTGGTAGGTCTAGGTATTTGTCCGACAGAGGGGAAGTGATGTATATTTTTAAGGGAAACACTTCCTAACAGAAGTCTGATAGGAGCCAATCTTCAGACTGCTCAAGAGATGTCGATGCAACTTTCATCTCACGACCGAAATTGATTCTAATTCGTGTCGATGTGTTTCCAAATCTGGGCGATTTTCTCTCCATGTATTCACCTATAATCACTCCCATAATAATTGCACCCGCCCAAACCCACACACACATCCCTTGTAAGAAAAAGGGGTTGCCCCCGCTTTGTATTACAAAGTAACCAACCGATACAACTGACAATAGGGGCTAGGGCGGAAGCAGCACAAACACGCCCAAAAGAAAGGAAAGAGAAAAAGAAAAGAAACAAATGCCGATAACGGCGGATCGACAAAAACGATGAAGCCTCGTGACCGCTGCGTCCACCGGAGTTCGCCGACCAAGCTCCGAGACTCCGAAGTGCCGATACCTAACAACACCTCCAAGAAGGGACGCGACGATGACGACGCTGCTGCCAACAGTTTCCCCTGGTACATGGTGAGGAGAGAGGAAGGGTAGCCCCGATGCCCTCCAGGAAGGTCTGGCGGCACCCTCAGGCGCCACCGCGTCGATGTCGGCCAAGCCAACAGAGATATGTCCCGATCCCAGCATCTACCTCAGGCACTCCGAAGCTCGCCACCAGACCGACCACCACCCTGCGCCAACACGGACACGAAGCTTCCCACGCTGTCTCACCACGGCACCGCGAAGATGGTCTGCACAACGGAGAAGAGGAGCCGGGACTAGGGCAACATCACCGTCGGCATAAGGGAGGGCCCCACCTCCACCGTCCACGACGGTAGCCGACCGGATGCCATGGCAGGATCCTACCGGGCCCGTGGCCCCACAGGCCGGGCCGGGCCCTCAAAGGCCCGGACAGCTCCCGCCTCCGCGCAGCAGCTGGTACGCTGTCGGCGTCGCTATCCCAGTCCAAGCCGCTCCCCTGCCTCCCCATACAAAGAGCGTCGCGGTCGCGCCGGAACCGACCTGCAAGGACCCAGAAGGGACCTTACGGGCCCAGATCTGGGCCGGGGACGCGCCCCCGGCCGGCCAGCACCACCGGACCACCCCGCCGCCAAGAGGCGGCACCACCACGGCGAGCACCGCCGGCCTCCACACCAGGACGCCGGACCACCACCGGCCGAGGCGCACCGTCGCCGTCCATCACCGCCCGAGCAGGGGAGGACCGCGCGCGGGGAAGGTCAAGCCCACCGCCGCCAGCATCATGCGGCCGAGGGCCGGCGGCGCAGGCTGATGGCGGCGGGAGGAGGGATGGGCGCGGGGAGGGGCTGTAGGCACGCGGAGGAAGGTCCCCCGGCCGCCTCGCTCGGGGAGGCGGCGCGGGGGTACGGGGGCATGGAGGAGGGGTGGGGGGAGGAGAAGGGGAACGGGGGGAGGAGGGGGCTGGCGGCTCCACGCGGGGGAGCCGGCGGCGGCGGCGGGGAAACCCTAGGGAGCGGGGGAGCCGCGTTTGCCTCCTGAACCACACACGTCCCTTGTCCCCATCTCCATCTTCTGCTCTCGAACCACATCCATCCCTTTGGTCATAATGACACTCGGTTGCTTCCTCCACACAGTTTTCTTGCATGAAAGCAGTGTATTAATGACCCCAGTAAACAAAAAGGAAAACTAGCTTGCAAAGCATGTATTAAATTTTACCTTGGTACCTGTAATTTCAGTTTGTGGGCTGATAACCCACAAGTGTAGGGGATCGCAACAGCTTTCGAGGGTAGAGTATTCAACCCAAATTTATTGATTCGACACAAGGGGAGCCAAAGAATATTCTCAAGTATTAGCAACTGAGTTGTCAGTTCAGCCACACCTGGATAACTTAATATCTGCAGCAAGGTATTTAGTAGCAAAGTAGTATGATAGTAGTGGTAACGGTAACAAAAGAGTAATGAAAGTAAAAGTAATATTTTTGGTGTTTTGTAATGATTGTAACAGTGACAACGGGAAAGTAAATAAGCGTAAACCAGTATATGGAAAACTCGTAGGCATTGGATCGGTGATGGATAATTATGCCGGATGCGGTTCATCATGTAACAGTCATAACATAGGGTGACATGTAACTAGCTCCAATTCATCAAAGGTAATGTAGGCATGTATTAGAATATAGTCATACGTGCTTATGGAAAAGAACTTGCATGACATCTTTTATCCTACCCTCCCGTGGCAAAGGGGGGTCCTAATGGAAACTAAGGGATATTAAGGCCTCCTTTTAATAGAGTACCAGACCAAAGCATTAACACATAGTGAATACATGAACTCCTCAAACTACGGTCATCACCGGAGTGGTCCCAATTATTGTCACTGGGGTTGCGGATCATAACACATAGTAGGTGACTATAGACTTGCAAGATAGGATCAAGAACACACATATATTCATGAAAACATAATAGGTTCAGATATGAAATCATGTCACTCGGGCCCTAGTGACAAGCATTAAGCATAGCAAAGTCATAGCAACATCAATCAGTAAACATAGTGGATACTAGGGATCAAACCCTAACAAAACTAACTCGATTACATGATAGATCTCATCCAACCCATCACCGTCCAGCAAGCCTATGATGGAATTACTCACGCTGGCGGTGAGCATCATGAAATTGGTGATGGAGGATGGTTGGTGATGACGACGGCGACGAATCCCCCTCTCCGGAGCCCCGAACGGACTCCAGATCAGCCCTCCCGAGAGGTTTTAGGGCTTGGCGGCGGCTCCGTATCGTAAAACGTGATGATTTCTTCTCCTTGATTTTTTCTCTCCGAAAGCAAATATATAGAGTTGGAGTTGGCGTCGGAGGAGCTCCAGGGGGCCCACGAGGTAGGGGGCGCGCCCCCACCCTCGTGGACAGGGTGTGGGCCCCCTGGTCTTCATCTTTGGCAAGGATTTTTTATTATTTTTGACTAGATGTTACGTGGAGTTTCAGGTCATTCCGAGAACTTTTGTTTTCTGCACATAAAATAACATCATGGCAATTCTGCTGAAAACATCGTCTGTCGGTGTCAAAACCGGCGGATCTCGGGTAGGGGGTCCCGAACTGTGCGTCTAAGGCGGATGGTAACAGGAGGCAAGGGACACGATGTTTACCGAGGTTCAGTCCCTCTCTATGGAGGTAATACCCTACTTCCTGCTTGATTGATCTTGATGAATATGAGTATTACAAGAGTTGATCTACCACGAGATTGTAGAGGCTAAACCCTAGAAGCTAGCCTATGGTATGATTGTTGTTGTCCTACGGACTAAACCCTCCGGTTTATATAGAAACCGGAGGGGGCTAGGGTTACACAGAGTCGGTTACAACAGAAGGAGATCTACATGTTGGGTTATGCGGTAGGGTGCGTCGACTGCAAATTAAAAATTCCTACGCGCAGAACATCCAGGAACATGCTACGAGAGATGGATCACAGTTCGTTACCACTAGACGCGCAGTGCCGTGCAGCGGAAGAAGAGTTGGGGCAGCGCGTCTGCGTGGATCGTCTCCTCCTCGTTCGATATCCCTCGAGCGGCCGGTCGTCCGATCCCACGTACGAGTTCGCGGAGCGGCGCAAGTGCACCGCCTCTAACGGTATCCGCTGCGCGGGAGGAACGTCGTGCGGACTGCTAGGTCCGATCACACACCGGCGGCGTGTGGAGGTGGCTATTCTCAACACATGCAAACCCTAGTCGCAGCGCCGGCGATCAACCCCCGAGTGTGCCGCACCTCCACTTTATATAGGCGTCCGTCGCGGGCTCAACACTTGGGCCTCGCACGGACCCTAAAGCTTAAAGTCTACTCAGTCACGTTCCTAGTCCAGTTCGGATCACATCCGACCCGGTGTCCTCTGAACTGACCTCATAGGTTCCTTCCCTTGCGCGACCCCTTAGGTTCAAGTCAGCTTGGTCACGATTCGGATCACCTCCGACACCATGCGGTTGGTAGCGGCCTCTAGCAAGGCGTGCCGACCACCAAGCGACGATGAAGCTGGTTAAGCGAACTCGCATAACGTGTCACACTTTCCCTTTGCCGCACGATATATGTTGTCGGGCTCAAGGCGAGACTGTCATCCTTGTGCTAACCCGACCTCTTTCGCTCCAAAGGATACCGACCACAATCTGGATTATCTCATAATCCTTGTCGCATGGCCATGCTATTCCTGGTCGAGATCACACGAGGGGCCCAGAGTATATCTCTCCGATCGGAGGGGCAATCCCATCTTGCTCGACCGTGTCTCGCAAAGCATGGGACTGGACAAACCCGAAACCTACCTTTGTAACTACCTACCACGGAGTAGCGTTTGGTCGGCCCAAAGCAAGTCCTGTCACCATCCAGTAGTACATGTGTCAGCTTTCGGTCTTAGGACATAGAACATATGTTGTACTAGAGACTCACAGATGACATATCGCTGCGTCTCATAGTTGGGTCTGTCCGACTCAGACCTTATCTCGACTCGGATCCGACTATGTCGAATCCGACCAGACCTTTCCAAGTCCATATTATCCGGTTAGCATCCAATGCTCCATGGCTAGTGAGACCAAGCCATCGACCGTGTCATATGCCAATCTAGTCGGCTGCGCGTCCACACAACCCTTTTGACTAGGGACCTTTTAGGACAGTCATCATACAATGCATAGTCCCACAAACAAGTCACATACTTGCTGATACACATCATTGATAATGTCCAAGGACTATCTTTATTCATAAACACATAGGAAATATCATCATACATGATTGCCTCTAGGGCATATCTCCAACAGTCTCCCACTTGCACTAGAGTCAATCAAATAGACATCGAATGCCGATAGCTCTAACGTGCCCCTCATGCTTGGGTTGTGGAAGCGGCTTAGTCAACGGATCTGCAACATTTGCATCCGTGTGAATCTTGCATAACTCTACATCACCATTCTTTACGATCTTTCGTATCAGGTGATATTTCCGGTCTATGTGTCTGACCTTGTGGTGATTCCTCGGCTCCTTGGCTTGTGCGATGGCACCAGAATTATCACAATAAAGGTCCAACGGTTTCACCGAGGCTGGGAAAATACCAAGATCATCCAGAAAATGCCGGATCCAAACATCGCCTTTGCAGCTTCACAAGCCGCAATGTATTCGGCTTCGTGGTAGAATCGCCACCGTATCCTGCTTGGAACTCATCCAATACTGCTCCTCCGCTCAGACGCATACGAATCCAGACTATGATCGACAATCATCTCTCGCCGGTTTGGAAACTAGCATCGACGTAACCCCTCACGACGAGCTCTTCCTCACCTCCATAAACTAGGAACATCTCTTTAGTCCTTTTCGTGTACTTCAAAATAGTCTTTACCGCTGCCCGGTGACTCTCACCGGGTTGGCCTGGTATCTACTTGTTAGGCTTATTGCAAAAGCAACATCAGGCCTTGTACATATCATGGCATACATGATGGATCCGATTCTTTGAGGCATACGGAATCCTACTCATCCTGCTTCGCTCATCGGATGTCGAAGGACTCGAGTCTCGCTTAGCCTTATACCATGTGAGAGCGGCAAGAACCCTTTCTTCGCCTCACTCATGTTGAACCGCTTCAACACTTTATCTATGTACGTGCTTCGCTTAAGCCGAGCAGCCTCCTCGATCTATCTCTATAGATCTTAATGCCTAAAATATAGACCGCCTCACCAAGGTCCTTCATCGAAAACTTGCCATTCAATGATTCCTTGACCGAAGTTTAGCATCGAACATTATTTTCGATCAGTAGTATGTCATCCACATACAAGATCAAAACACTATCGAGCTCCCACTTAACTTCTTGTATAAAAGAGTCCTCTTCGCTTTTGATGAAACCGAGATCGCGATTTACTTCATCAAAACGAATGTTCCAACTCCGAGATGCTTGCTTCAACCCATAAATGGATCTCTTGAGCTTGCATACCTTACTAGTGCTAGTCGGATCGACAAAACCCTCGGGCTGTATCATGTACACGCCCTCGGTTAAATTTCCGTGAAGGAAAGCCGTCTTGACATCCATCCGCCATATCTCGTAATCGAAATATGCAGCTATAGCTAGTATGATCCTCACCGATTTCAGCATCGCTACCGGCAGTAAGTCTCGTCGTAGTCAATTCCTTGAACTTGTCCATAACCTTTAGCGACAAGTCGAGCTTTGTAGATCTGAACATTTCCATCCACATCGGTTTTCTTCTTAAAGACCCATTTGCAACCAATGGCGATTACGCCGGTGGCGGATCAACCAAATCCTGACTTGATTCTCATCCATGGATTTTAACTCGGATCTCATGGCCTCCAGCCATGCCTCGAATCTGGGCTCACCATCGCTTCGCATACGTGGCGGCTCGTCGCTTTCTAGCAACAATACATCACGCACTCTGCACAATCTCTCCGACCTTCGTGGTTCCGGTGCCGCTTCCACTACTGTGTTCCTCGACCGACTCGGTATGATCTCATCACCACCGAGCCGTCCTCGAGTGGTCCTCGAATTTCTTCGAGTCGAACCGTCCTCCCATCGGCCTCCCGACCGAGAAACTCTTTCTCAAGGAAAACCCCGTTCGAGCAACAAACACTTTGTTCTCTTCCGGTTGTAGAAGCTATATCCCAAGGTTTCCTCGGATATCCCACGAATATGCATTTATCCGACTTGGGTGTAAGCTTATCTCGACATAACTCGCTTGACAAATGCTTCACAACCCCAAATCTTTAGAAAAGACAACCTGGGACTCTTCGGTCCACATCTCATGCGGTGTCTTGTCTACGGATTTTGATGGTACCCTATTAAGTGAAAGCTGCAGTTTCTAGAGCGTATCCCCAAAATGACAAGGGTAAATCCGATTTGCTCATCATAGACCGGACCATGTCCAACAAGGTCCTATTCCTCCGCTCGACACGCCCGTTTCTCCGTGGCGCATCGGAGGTGTGAGCTGAGGTACTATACCTCGACCTTTCAGATGATCATCGAACTCCTGGCTCATGTACTCACCTCCACGATCAGATCGCAGAAGCTTTATAGTCTTGCCGAGCTGATTCTCAACCTCGCTCAAACTCTTTGAACTTTTCAAAAGTCTCCGACTTGTGCCTCATCAAATAGATATATCCATATCTACTCAAGTCGTCGGTAAAAGTCAATGGCATCTTGATAGCCACCTCTGGCGGTTGTGCTCATTGGACCACACACATCACTATGTATAAGTTCCAATAGCTCGGACGCCCTCTCGCAACTCTTTGCGAAAGGAGACTTAGTCATCTTGCCGAGCAAGCATGATTCACATGTCTCGAACGAATTCAAGTCGGACGAAGTTAGGAGCCCATCATCATGGAGCTTCTTCATGCGTTTCAGACTAATGTGTCCAAGCCGCAATACCGTAAGTATGTCGGATTTATCTCATTAGGCTTATGCCTCTTGACATTTACGTTATAGACTGGTTCCTGTTCTAGATTCAATATAAATAGCCCATCAACAATGGGTGCATAGCCGTGGAACATACCATTCAAAAATATCGAACAACCATTGTCCTTTAGATTGAATTCATAACATTGACTAATCAAAAATGAGGCGTAAATAATGTTCCGACTAAGTGCAGGAATGTAATAACAATTATTCAATTCCATAATGAATCCGGAAGGAAGCTGGAGCTGCATCGTGCCGACCTCCAACGCAGCAACTCTTGCTTTGTTGCCGACCACGATGTCAATCTCCCCTTGTGCCACACGCCTAGTTCTTACCAGCCCTCGCATCGAGTTGCAAATATGAACAACCGATCCGGTATCAAATACCCAAGAGCTACTAGGTATGTCGCCAAGGTAAATGTCTATAACATATGCAACAAGTGTACCTTTGCACGAAGGAGCATTTACGGCCTTCTTGCCATGCTCGCAAGCCACTTGCTACTGATTTCTCTTCCGGTGAACGGTCTCCTTGCGGTGAAAGCAAAGCGGTCTTCGAGTCGGTCCAGGACTTGGCGCAGCAGCGAGAGGTTACCGTCTCCGTGCCCTTTGCCTTAGCCTTTTCTTGGACCAACTCTTCTTGAACTTAGCCGATTTACGCACCATCAACACTTGATGCGTGCCTTTCTTAATATCCTGCTCGCCACCTTGAGCATCCCATGCAATTCAGGAGCTTCTTATCCATGCCATGCATATGATTGTTCGAGATGAACGTCCCATAGCTGGGCGGAAGAGAACCCAGAACAACATCAAGAGCCAGCTCATCCAAGAGCGGGAAGCCCAAACGATCCAAAGCTTGCACATATCCGATCATCTTGATCACATGTGGGCTCGATGGATCACCTTCCTTCAGCCTGCAATCCATCAAGGATCGCCAGACGTTGAACCTTTCGGTCCTAGCTCGTGGTTCGAAACATGCTCTTGAGACTCTCGATCATATCGTAAGCCTCAACGTTTTCGAAATGCTTGTTGCAAATCGGGCTCCATACAAGCTTGACATCAGACGGCTGATCTCCGTTGATTCATCAACGAGTTTCGTAGGCATTTTAGGCTGTGGCACTAGCATTATCAGCAGTTCCTCTGGAAGTGGATCCTCTAGAACATGTTCCTTTTTATCGTGCTTGAGAACAATTCTCAGATTTCTATACAAGGTGGTAAAGTTTGTTCCATTCAGTTTATCCTTTTACAGAATTGATATCAAAGCAAAGTTGGGTATAGCACGTGGTGACATTGATCTACAACAGAAAACATGCAATCACTAAGCAATGTGTTTATGTAGAGTAATTCTAGCCTAAGCAAATACTCCCATTGAAGTCGGCATCCTCCGCAAACTCTCATTGATTCAGATCCGACTAGCGCATGCGACTAGTGAGCTTTAGCATCATCGCTAGCCAACATACCTATTCGGTAAGCAACTCCTTGCTAATCGCATCTCTATACGACTCACGTCGATCGGGAAGGTATCTCATACCCGGCCCCAACCTTCTTTGCCACAAGGCCCAAAACCATTTTGATAGCCTTGTCAAGTTAACTCGATGCAGTGCATGTCCGTGTCCGACACGAACCCTTGATTCAAGGACACCCAGCAGCACAACAATTTTATGAGCCCACTACTAGACGTACTTGACGTGCGAAGGTGCAACATCGGGGATGGCAATTCACTTGATATTCATGAGGGATCTTTCTACCATTCTAACATGCATAGAAACAAAGAAGCATAACAATCACAAATAACACATATTGTGAAATAGTATGGCTCATCATGGACGTTCTTCTAGGTCGGCTCCGACTCCGATGACCATCTACGAACTCCATCTTGTTTGTCACGCCGGGACGCCAAGCCGCCAACCTGATCTCTATTATCCAACTATTACAACTAGTAATGAATTTTACATAGAGTCACAAGTCGACACGCAGGTCGTTATACAATATAATGACAGCACTTTGGCTCTCGCCGGCTGACAAACATGACACGCAGGCCACGTATAAATTACACACATGCATCACATACACATGAGCCATACTATTCACATCAAACCTGCAAAACAAAGTTATGCATAGAATCGCATTCTACCGGTTTGTGTGTCGGGTACGAAATACACGGCGCTACGCACACGGCGGTCCCTCGCGGGCGGGGTTCGAAGGGGCAGCGCCCCTCGCGGGTGCGGGCAGCGCCCGACGTTTTCGGAAATCACAGATCACATCTGAACTCCGATCACGCCGAATTCTCTGATCTGACCGATCTTATCGATCATCGCGAATCCGATTCGGATTTACGTTTCACTGTTAACCCCGATGGCGGATGACCGACCAGTAGGGGTAGATCGTGTCACAACCTCATCGATCCTGATTTACAGAAAACATAGCCTCAACGATCCCCATGTGCAGTTGATCATATCAACCGTGCACATAGCCGATCTCTTCAAGGACAACAGATCTCATCTGCCGCCTCCACATATCTAATATGCATACGATCTGAATCCAAATCCTATAACCTGGCTCTGATACCACTGTTGGGTTATGCGGTAGGGTGCGTCGACTGCAAATTAAAAATTCCTACGCGTAGAACATCCAGGAACATGCTACGGGAGATGGATCACAGTTCGTTACCACTAGACGCGCAGTGCCGTGCAGCGGAAGAAGAGTTGGGGCAGCGCGTCTGCGTGGATCGTCTCCTCCTCGTTCGATCTCCCTCGAGCGGCCGGTCGTCCGATCCCACGTACGAGTTCGCCGGAGCGGCGCAAGTGCACCGCCTCTAACGGTATCCGCGCGTGCGGGAGGAACGTCGTGCGGCGGACTGCTAGGTCCGATCACGCCGGGCGGCGAGTGGAGGTGGCTATTCACAACACATGCAAACCCTAGTCGCAGCGCCAAGCGATCAACTCCTGAGTGTGCCGCACCTCCACTTTATATAGGCGTCCGTCGCGGGCTCAACACTTGGGCCTCGTGACGGACCCTAAAGCCCAAAGTCTATTCGGTCACGTTCCTAGTCGATTCGGATCACATCCGACCAAGGTGTCCTCTGAACTGACCTCATAGGTTCCTTCCCTTGCCGCGGCCCCTTAGGTTCAAGTTGGCTTGGTCACAGTTCGGATCACCTCCGACCAGACGGTTGGTAGCGGCCTCTAGCAAGGCGTGCCGACCACCAAGCGCGATGAAGCTGGTTAGGCGAACAGTACAACGTGTCACACTTACATTCCCTTTGCCAAGACGATATATGTTGTCGGGCTCAAGGCGAGACTGTCATCCTTGTGCTAACCCGACCTCTTTCTCGTTCCAAAGGATACCGACCACAATCCGGATTATCTCATAATCCTTGTCGCATGGCCATGCTATTCCTGGTCGAGATCACACGAGGGGCCCAGAGTATATCTCTCCCGATCGGAGGGGCAAATCCCATCTTGCTCGACCGTGTCTCGCAAAGACATGGGACTGGACAAACCCGAAACCTACCTTTGTAACTACCCGATTCACGGAGTAGCGTTTGGTCGGCCCAAAGCAAGTCTGTCACCATCCGTAGTACATGTGCCACTCAGGTCTTAGGACATAGAACGTATGTTGTACTAGAGACTCACAGATGACATATCGCTGCGTCTCATAGTTGGGTCCGTCCGACTCAGACCTTATCTCGACTCGGATCCGACTATGTCGAATCCGACCAGACCTTTCCAAGTCCATATTATCCGGTTAGCATCCAATGCTCCATGGCTAGTGAGACCAAGCCATCGACCGTGTCATATGCTAGTCTAGTCGGCTGCGCGTCCACATAGCCCTTTTGACTAGGGACCTTTTAGGACAGTCATCATACAATGCATAGTCCCACAAACAAGTCACATACTTGCTGATACACATAATTGATAATGTCCAAGGACTATCTTTATTCATAAACACATAGGAAATATCATCATACATGATTGCCTCTAGGGCATATCTCCAACACTACATATCCGTATCGCCAAGCTTGCCTTCCACGCCAAGAGAGTCCCATCCGGACATGAGATGAAGTCTTCAATCTTGTATCTTCACAGTCCAACAGTCCGGCCAAAGGATATAGTCCGGCTGTCCGGATACCCCCTAATCCAGGACTCCCTCAGTAGCCCCTGAACCAGGCTTCAATGACGATGAGTCCAGCGCGCAGATTGTCTTCGGCATTGCAAGGCGGGTACCTCCTCCGAATACTCCTTAGAAGATCTTGAACACAAGGATAGTGTCCGGCTCTGCCAAACAAGATCCACATTCCACCGTAGAGAGAATAATATTCACAAATCCAACCTGCTGACGTATTTGATACCATGACATCATGCCATGGCCCGGTTATTATCGAACCGTGTTTCTCAACCAGCCTTGGCGCATATTGCGAGGCGGCTTCCTTGGCATGTCTTGTCGAAGCAGAGATCGTGTCCCCTTATCACGGGATTCTCATCAATACGGGCGTGGGTAACCCAGTCGTGCCCGTTGGTATGACTCCTCGATTATAGGCAAGTCCCAAACGGTCACGAGGAGGACGCTTGGTATTCACCCTCTTTATAAAGAGACCAAGGCCTATCCTTTTTTATTCCTCGAACTCAATTGAATCCCTCCCCCTGTTGGAAATATGCCCTAGAGGCAATAATAAATTAGTTATTATTATTATATTTCCTTGTTCATGATAATCGTTTATTATCGATGCTATAGTTGTATTGATAGGAAACTCAAATACATGTGTGGATACATAGACAACACCATGTCCCTAGCAAGCCTCTATTGGCTAGCTCGTTGATCAATAGATGGTTACGGTTTCCTGACCATGGACATTGGATGTCATTGATAACGGGATCACATCATTAGGAGAATGATGTGATGGACAAGACCCAATCCTAAGCCTAGCACAAAGATCGTAGTTCGTATGCTAAAGCTTTTCTAATGTCAAGTATCTTTTCCTTAGACCATGAGATTGTGCAACTCCGGATACCGTAGGGAATGCTTTGGGTGTACCAAACGCCACAACGTAATCGGGTGGCTATAAAGGTGCATTACAGGTATCTCCGAAAGTGTCATTGGGTTGGTACGAATCGAGACTGGGATTTGTCACTCCGTGTAAACGGAGAGGTATCTCTGGGCCCACTCGGTAGGACATCATCATAATGTGCACAATGTGACCAAGGGGTTGATCACGGGATGATGTGTTACGGAACGAGTAAAGAGACTTGCCGTTAACGAGATTGAACAAGGTATCGGGATACCGACGATCGAATCTCGGGCAAGTACAATACCGCTAGACAAAGGGAATTGTATACGGGATCGATTGAGTCCTTGACATCGTGGTTCATCCGATGAGGTCATCGTGGAACATGTGGGAGCCAACATGGGTATCCAGATCCCACTTTGTTGGTTATTGACCGGAGAACGTCTCGGTCATGTCTACATGTCTCCCGAACCCGTAGGGTCTACACTTAAGGTTCGGTGACGCTAGGGTTATAAAGGAAGTTTGTATGTGGTTACCGAATGTTGTTCGAGTCCCGGATGAGATCCCGGACGTCACGAGGAGTTCCGGAATGGTCCGGAGGTAAAGATTTATATATGGGAAGTCCTATTTTGGTCGAGGAAAAGTTTCGCACTTTATCGGTATTGTACCGGGAGTGCCGAAGGGGTCCGGGGTCCACCGGGGGTCCGCCTGCCCCGGGGGGCCACATGGGCTGTAGGGGGTGCGCCTTGGCCTATATGGGCCAAGGGCACCAGCCCCAAGAGGCCCATGCGCCAAGGAAACTTGGGGAGCGAAGAGTCCTCAAGGGGGAAGGCACCTCAGGGTGCCTTGGGGAGGATGGACTCCTCCCCCTCTTGGCCGCACCCCTTCCTTGGAGGAAGGGGCAAGGCTGCGCCTCCCCCCTCTCCCTTGCCCCTATATATAGTGGAGGGGAGGGAGGGCATCCACACCTGAGCCCCTGGCGCCTCCCTCCCTCTTGTGACACCTCCTCCTCTCCCGTAGGTGCTTGGCGAAGCCTCGCAGGATTGCCACGCCTCCACCACCACCACGCCCGTTGTGCTGCTGTTGGATGGAGTCTTCCTCAACCTCTCCCTCTCTCCTTGCTGGATCAAGGCATGGGAGACGTCACCGGGCTGTACGTGCGTTGAACGCGGAGGTGCCGTCCGTTCGGCACTCGGATCTCCGGTGATTTGGATCACGACGAGTACGACTCCCTCAACCCCGTTCTCTTGAACGCTTCCGCTTAGCGATCTACAAGGGTACGTAGATGCACTCTCCTTCCCCTCGTTGCTAGTTTCTCCATAGATAGGTCTTGGTGACGCATAGGAAAATTTTGAATTTCTGCTACGTTCCCCAACAGTGGCATCATGAGCTAGGTCTATTGCGTAGATTCTTTGCACGAGTAGAACACAAAGTAGTTGTGGGCGTTGATTTTGTTCAATATGCTTACCGTTACTAGTCCAATCTTGTTTCGACGGTATTGTGGGATGAAGCGGCCGGACCGACCTTACACGCATTTCCACGTGAGACAGGTTCCACTGACCGACATGCACTTGGTGCATAAGGTGGCTAGCGGGTGCCGATCTCTCCCACTTTAGTCGGAACGGATTCGATGAAAAGGGTCCTTATGAAGGGTAAATAGCAATTGGCATATCACGTTGTGGTTTTGCGTAGGTAAGAAACGTTCTTGCTAGAAACCCAAAGCAGCCACGTAAAACATGCAAACAACAATTAGAGGACGTCTAACTTGTTTTTGCAGGGTATGCTATGTGATGTGATATGGCCAAGAAGAATGTGATGAATGATATGTGATGTATGAGATTGATCATGTTCTTGTAACAGGATTCACGACTTGCATGTCGATGAGTATGACAACGGCAGGAGCCATAGGAGTTGTCTTTATTTATTGTATGACCTGCGTGTCATTAAACAACGCCATGTAATTACTTTACTTTATTGCTAACCGGTAGCCATAGTAGTAGAAGTAATAAGTTGGTGAGACAACTTCATGGAGACACGATGATGGAGATCATGATGATGGAGATCATGGTGTCATGCGGTGACAATGATGATCATGGAGCCGAAGATGGAGATCAAAAGGAGCAATATGATATTGGCCATATCATGTCACTACTATATAATTGCATGTGATGTTTATTATGTTTATGCATCTTGTTTACTTAGAACGACGGTAGTAAATAAGATGATCCCTTACAAATTTCAAGAAGTGTTCTCCTCGACTGTGGACCGTTGCTACAGTTCGTAAGCTTCTAAGCACCATGTGATGATCGGGTGTGATGGATTCTTACGTTCACATACAACGGGTGTAAGACAGATTTACAGCAAAGAAAACACTTGGGGTTAACTTGACGAGCCTAGCATGTACAGACATGGCCTCGGGAACACAGAGACCGAAGGTCGAGCATGAGTCGTATAGTAGATACGATCAACATGAAGATGTTCACCGAGTCGACTAGTCCGTCTCACGTGATGATCGGACACGGCTTAGTTGACTCGGATCATGTAATCACTTAGATGACCAGAGGAATGTCTATCTGAGTGGGAGTTCATAAGATGAACTTAATTATCTTGAACATAGTCAAAAGACCTTTTTGCAAATTATGTCGTAGCTCGCGCTTAAGTTCCACTTTGTTTAGATATGTTCCTAGAGAAAATATAGTTGAAAGTTGTGATGGCGATTATGCGGACGATGAGATAGCTTATGTCCTTAATGCACCGCTCGATGTCTTTGAACCCCAAACGTCGATGCGTGGATGTTGCGAACATCGGACATACACGCGTTTTGATAACTACATGATAGTTCAGTTAAACGGTTTAGAGTTGAGGCACGAAAGACGTTTTCGAAATGTCGCGGAACATATGAGATGTTTCGAGGGCTGAAATTAGGATTTCAGGCTCGGGCCCACGTCAAGAGGTATGAGACCTCCGACGATTTTTCTTAGCCTACAAACTAAGGGAGAAAAGCTCAATCGTTGAGCTTGTGCTCAGATTGTCTGAGTACAACAATCACTTGAATCGAGTGGGAGTTGATCTTCCAGATGAGATAGTGATGTTTCTCCAAAGTCATTGCCACCAAGCTGCTAGAGCTTCGTGATGAACTATAACATATCAAGGTTAGAGATGATGATCCTTGAGGTATTCGCGTTGTTTGACATCACGAAAGTAGAAGTCAAGAAGGAGCATCAATTGTTGATGGTTGGTGAAACCACTAGTTTCAAGAAGGGCAAGGGCAAGAAGGGATACTTCATGAAACGACAAATCAGCTGCTGCTCTAGTGAAGAAACCCAAGGTTGAACCCAAACCGAGACTAAGTGCTTACGTAATAAGGGGAACAGCCTTTGGAGCAGCATTACCCTAGATACTTGGTAGATAAGAAGGCTGGCAAGGTCGAAAGAAGTATATTGGAAATACATTATGTTAATGTGTACTTTACTAGTACTCCTAGTAGTACTAGGGTACTAAGATACCGGTTCGGTTGCTAAGTGTTAGTAACTCGAAATAAAAGAGCTACAGAATAAACGGAGACTAGCTAAAAGGTGAGCTGACGTTATGTGTTGGAAGTGTTTCCAAGTTTGATATGATCAAACATCGTGCGCTCCCTCTACCATCAAGATTAGTATTAAACCTGAATTATTGTCATTTGGTGTTTGCGTTGAGCATAGACATGATTGGATTATGTCTATCGCAATACGGTTATTCATTTAAGGAGAATAATGGTTACTCTATTTATTTGAATAATACCTTCGATGGTCTTGCACCTAAATAAATGGTTTATTGAATCTCGATCGTAGTGATACACATTTCATGCCAAAAGTATAAGATAGTAATGATAGTACCACTTACTTGTGGCAATCGCCATGTAAGTCATATTGGTGTAAAACGCATGAAGAAGCTCCATGTTGATGGATCTTTGGACTCACTCGTTTTTGAAAAGTTTGAGACATGCAAACCATGTCTATTGGTGTATTCGCATGATGAAACTCCATGCAGATGGATCGTTTGGACTCACTTGATTTTGAATCACTTGAGATATGCAAAACATACCACATGGGCAAGATGACTAAAAGGCCTCGGTTTGAAGATGGAACAAGATAGCAACTTGTTGGAAGTAACACATTTTGATGTGTGCAGTCCAATAAGTCTTTGAGGCATCTGATGAATAACGTTATGTTCTTACTTCACAGATGATTCGGGTAGATGTTGAGTATATTTACTTGATGAAACACAAGTCTGAATTATTGAATGGTTCAAGTAATTTCAGAGTGAAGTTTAAGATCTTCGTGACAAGAGGATAGAATGTCTATGATATGATCATAGAGATGAATATCTGAGTTCTGAGTTTTGGCACACACTTAAGACATTGTGCAAATTGTTTCACAATTAATACCGCCTGGAACACCATAGTGTGATGGTGTGTCCGAACATCATAGTTGCACTCTATTGGATATGGTGCGTACCATGATGTCTCTTATCGAATTTCCACTATCATTCATGGGTTAGGCATTAGAGACAACCGCACTCACTTTAATAAGGTACCACGTAATTCCGTTGAGATGACACCGTATGAACTATGGTTTAGAGAAACCTAAGCTGTCATTTCTTAAAGGTTTGGGGTCATGACGCTTATGTGAAAAAGTTTCAGGTTGATAAGCTCGAACCCAAAACGGATAAAATACATCTTCATAGGACACCCAAAAACAGTTGGGTATACCTCCTAATTCAGATCCGAAAGCAATAGGGATTGTTTCTTGAATCGGGTCCTTTCTCGAGGAAAAGTTCGTCTCGAAAAGTTGAGTGGGAGGATGGTGGAGACTTGATGAGGTTATTGAACCATCACTTCAACTAGTGTGTAGCAGGGCACAGGAAGTTGTTCCCGTGGCACCTACACCAATTGAAGTAGAAGCTTATGATAGTGATCATGAAGTTTCGGATCAAGTCACTGCCGTACCTCGTAGGGTGACAAAGATACGTACTACTTCAGAGTGGTACAGTAATCCTGTCTTGAAGGTCATGTTGCTAGACAACAATGAACCTACGAGCTATGGAGAAGCGATGGTGGGCCCATATTCCAACAAATGGTTAGAAGCCATGAAATCCGAGATAGGATCCATGTATCAGAACAAAGCATGGACTTTGGTGGACTTGCCCGATGATCGGCAAGTCATTGAGATAAATGGATCTTTAAGAAGAAGACGAACGTGGACGGTAATGTCACCGTCTATGAAGCTCGACTTGTGGCGAAGAGTTTTTCACAAGTTCAAGGAGTTGACTACGATGAGATTTTCTCATCCGTAGCGATGCTTAAGTCCGTCGGAATCATGTTAGCGTAAGCTGCATTTATGAAATCTGGCAGATGGATGTCAAAATGAGTTTCCTTACCAGTTTTCGTAAGGAAAGATTGTATGTGATACAATCGAGAAAGTTTTGTCGATCCTAAGGATGCTAAAAGGTATGCTAGCTCGGTGATTCTTCTAAGGACTGGAATAAGCATCTCGGAGTTGGAATATGCACTTTGATAGGATGATCAAAGATTTTGGGTTTATACAAAGTTTATGAGAAACTTGTATTTCCAAAGAAGTGAGTGGGAGCACTATAGAATTTACGATAAGTATATGTTGTTGACATATTGTTGATCAGAAATGATGTAGAATTTCTGGAAAGCATATAGGATTATTTGAAAAGTGTTTTTCAACGGAAAACCTGGATTAAGCTACTTGAACATTGAGCATCAAGATCAATGAGGATAGATCAAAAACGCTTAATGGTACTTTCAAATGAGCATATACCTTGACATGATCTTGAAGGTGTTCAAGATGGATCAGTCAAAGAAGGAGTTCTTGCACGACATGTAAGGTATGAAGTTAAGACTTAAAGCTCGACCACGGCGGAAAAGAGAGAAAGGGCGAATGTCGCCCCCTATGCTTCGACGTAGGCCCTATAGTATGCTATCTTGTGTACCGCACGGAAGTGTGCCATGCCATGAGTCGGTCAAGGGTACAAGAATGATCCAGGAATGGATCATTGGACAATGATCAAAATTGTCCTTGGAGTAAATAAGGACATGTTTCTCGATTATGGAGGTGATAAAGAGTTCGATGTAAAGGGTTACGTCGATGCAAGCTTTAACACCTATCCGGAAGTGACTACGAGTAGCAAACCGTATACGTATAGTGGAGCAACCATTTGGAATAGATCCAAGTGGAGCGTGGAAGCAGCATTTACAATATGACATAGAGAATTGCGAAGTACACACGGATCTGAAAGGTTCGAGACCCGTTGACTAAAACCCGTTGACTAAAACCTCTCTCACAAGCAAAACATGATCAAACCTCAGAACTCAATGAGTCTAAATCACATGATGATGTGAACTAGTTTGAGACACTAGTAGACTCTTTGGATGTTGGTCACATGGCGATGTGACCTATCACTGTTAATCACATAACGATGTGAACTAGATTATTGACTCTAGTGCAAGTGGGAGACTGTTGGAAATATGCCCTAGAGGCAATAATAAATTAGTTATTATTATTATATTTCCTTGTTCATGATAATCGTTTATTATCCATGCTATAGTTGTATTGATAGGAAACTCAAATACATGTGTGGATACATAGACAACACCATGTCCCTAGCAAGTCTCTATTGGCTAGCTCGTTGATCAATAGATGGTTACGGTTTCCTGACCATGGACATTGGATGTCATTGATAACGGGATCACATCATTAGGAGAATGATGTGATAGACAAGACCCAATCCTAAGCCTAGCACAAAGATCGTAGTTCGTATGCTAAAGCTTTTCTAATGTCAAGTATGTTTTCCTTAGACCATGAGATTGTGCAACTCCCGGATACCGTAGGAATGCTTTGGGTGTACCAAACGTCACAACGTAATCGGGTGGCTATAAAGGTGCATTACGGTATCTCCGAAAGTGTGCATTGGGTTGGCACGAATCGAGACTGGATTTGTCACTCCGTGTAAACGGAGAGGTATCTCTGGGCCCACCTCGGTAGGACATCATCATAATGTGCACAATGTGACCAAGGGGTTGATCACGGGATGATGTGTTACGGAATGAGTAAAGAGACTTGCCGTAACGAGATTGAACAAGGTATCGGGATACCGACGATCGAATCTCGGGCAAGTACAATACCGCTAGACAAAGGGAATTGTATACGGGATCGATTGAGTCCTTGACATCGTGGGTTCATCCGATGAGATCATCGTGGAACATGTGGGAGCCAACATGGGTATCCAGATCCCGCTGTTGGTTATTGACCGGAGAACGTCTCGGTCATGTCTACATGTCTCCGAACCCGTAGGGTCTACACACTTAAGGTTCGGTGACGCTAGGGTTATAAAGGAAGTTTGTATGTGGTTACCGAATGTTGTTGAGTCCGGATGAGATCCCGGACGTCACGAGGAGTTCCGGAATGGTCCGGAGGTAAAGATTTATATATAGGAAGTCTTATTTTGGTCGCTGGAAAAGTTTCGCACTTTATCGGTATTGTACCGGGAGTGCCGAAAGGGGTCCGGGGGTCCACTGGGGGGGGGTCCACCTGCCCCTAGGGTCACATGGGCTGGTGGGGGTGCGCCTTGGCCTATATGGGCCAAGGGCACCAGCCCCAAGAGGCCCATGCGCCAAGGAGACTTGGGGAGCGAAGAGTCCTCAAGGGGAAGGCACCTCCGAGGTGCCTTGGGGAGGATGGACTCCTCCCCCTCTTGGCCGCACCCCTTCCTTGGAGGAAGGGGCAAGGCTGCGCCTCCCCTCTCCCTTGCCCCTATATATAGTGGAGGGAGGGAGGCATCCACACCTGAGCCCTGGCGCCACCCTCCCTCCCGTGACCCCTCCTCCGCTCCCGTAGGTGCATGGCGAAGCCCTGCAGGATTGCCACGCTCCTCCACCACCCCCACGCCGTTGTGCTGCTGTTGGATGGAGTCTTCCTCACCCTCTCCCTCTCTCCTTGCTGGATCAAGGCATGGGAGACGTCACCGGGCTGTACGATGCGTTGAGCGGAGGTGCCATCCGTTCGGCACTTTCGGATCTCGGTGATTTGGATCACGACGAGTACGACTCCCTCAACCCCGTTCTCTTGAACGCTTCCGCTTAGCGATCTACAAAATGCGTAGATGCACTCTCCTTCCCCTCGTTGCTAGTTTCTCCATAGATAGATCTTGGTGACGCGTAGGAAAATTTTGAATTTCTGCTACGTTCCCCAACACCCCCGCCTCGAGTTCCAACACCCAAAGCTCAGGTCAGGCGCTTCGGACCTTCAACCATGTCCGAATCCGACCTTCAAGGTCTGTGGATGCCCTCCTCTGTCACGAAGGAAGACGTCGAAAAGTTAAGAGAGGCCAGGTTCTTGACCGGCGAGATTGCGCACCGGCTGCCTGCTCAAGGGAAGGTCATACCTACTCCAAAACCTGGCAAGAGCATAGTATTCATATCTCACTTCCTTCGAGAGCTAGGCCTGGCTCTGGATCCCTTCGTGAGGGGGCTCATGTTTTATTACGGGCTGGACTTCCATGATTTAGCTCCAGATTCTATTCTCCACATCTCATCTTTTATCATCATGTGCGAAGCTTTTCTCCGCATCACCCCTCACTTCGGCCTGTGGCTCAAGACCTTCCAAGTGGAGCCGAAGACGATCGAGGGGAGGTATGCAGAATGTAGAGGTGCTGTAATAAGCAAAAGCGCTGATACCCCATGGCCCGAGGGTTCTTTCCAGGAGGTGTCCAGCTTATGGCAACAAGAATGGTTTTATGTCACATCTCCCAGGGGTACCAAATGGGTGGCCCCACCTGCCTTTCGCTCGGCTCACCCTCCACGACTAACGTCATGGATCAACAAGGGGCTAGGCGGGGTCCGGTGAAGGGCGTGCCCATACTGCAGGGCGCATCCGAGATCTCCTCGAAAGAGATATTGGTGCAGTCACGAACGCAAGTAATGTTACTTCGCCGAACCCTGCCCTGTAAACGTCGTCCCCTCCGTCTATGGGAATTCAATCCGGAGGGACCGCGAGCTATTCAGCACTTCCTTGGCATGACGCCCGAGGAGATGTACAAATTGTACTTCGGACCACAAGCAATGTGTCCGGATTCCACCGAGGACGCGGGTCTGAGCTGCAATCGTCAGATACCCAAGTAAGTCGCCCTATGGCGAACATGTTGTATTTCTATTCATCACGACATCATTACGAAAAGTCGCTC
Source organism: Aegilops bicornis (assembly GCA_021605145.1). Classification (NCBI taxonomy): domain Eukaryota; kingdom Viridiplantae; phylum Streptophyta; class Magnoliopsida; order Poales; family Poaceae; genus Aegilops; species Aegilops bicornis. The sequence goes on along the minus strand of CM038670.1, from coordinate 157,320,219 downwards.
TTTGACCAGGACTGGATAGCAAAGGCGAAGATGATCAGGTGTCCGGCCCCCCTCCCCGAGGTCTCACCGGATCCGGTACTAGTCCGGATGTTGAAGCTTGCGCCCTACCAAGCGCCCTCAGGGGAGGATAAAGGTGGGAAGAAAGAGGCTGACGCCTCTGTGAAGGCGGAAAACCTTGGAGAAGAAGCCAAAGCTCCCTTTCCCCAAGGAAGGAAAAGGACCGCCTCTGAAGGCCCGGAGACAATAGTCTCTAAATGGGGGAAGAAATCTTCGCCAGAGGGTCCTGGCCCAGGGGATACCCTGGCCGTACAGTGCCCGCAAGGGGATCAACCCTCCATCGAGCTGTAAGTAAAAGAAAGGGTTTAATAGTAAGAAACATCCTACTTTACTTCTGACGAAAATAACCGAAACATCCGTCTTGTAGTCCGGATCGTGGCCCTTCTCGGCAAAGTTCATCTTCGAGGGATCTTCCTACGGAGATGATGGAGAGCGAAACGCTGTCGGTGTCAAAACTGGCGGATCTCGGGTAGGGGTCCCGATCTGTGCGCCTTAGGCTGATGGTAACAGGAAGCAAGGGACACAATGTTTACCCAGGTTCGGGCCCTCTCGATGGAGGTAAAACCCTACTTCCTGCTTGATTAATATTGAAGATATGGGTAGTAGAAGAGTAGATCTACCACGAGATCGTAGAGGCTAAACCCTAGAAGCTAGCCTATGATGGTATGATTGTAATTGTGATCGGCCTTCTAAGGACCAACCTCTCCGGTTTATATAGACACCGGAGAGGGCTAGGGTTTACACGGAGTAGGTTACAAGGAAGGAAATATAATATCCGAATCGCCAAGCTTGCCTTCCACGCCAAGGAGAATTCCATCCGGACAGGGGACGAAGTCTTTAGTCTTGTATCTTCATGCTTCAATAGTCCGGACGATGCATATAGTCCGGCTGTCCGGATACCCCCTAATCCAGGACTCCCTCAGTAGCCCCTGAACCAGGCTTCAATGACGATGAGTCCGGCGCGCAGTCTTGTCTTCAGCATTGTAGGGCGGGTTCCTTCTCCGAGTACTCCAAAGTACCTGTTACGATGAATAGTGTCCGGAACTCCGTCAATGTTGTATTCCTTGGCTTCAGTGCCTCTATAATGACCATCTCCACGTGTCGAGCGAATGCGAGGAGCCGAGGTATTTTTCGCATTTGCCACCCTCAATCCTTTGGGCTGACCGGCTATTTGAAGAGACGGCGATTCTCAGATCCAAACCTCACTCTTCCCCCTCGAGCAAGCATCCAACAGAGCGCTCCGGAAAAACCATTCCAACATGGCCGGTCGTCGCAGCTTCTCTGCTCGCTCTCCTCTCTCCAAGCCAGGGGACTGGGAAGAGTGCTCGGTTCCCCATAGCTGTTTGATTGAGTTACAAACCCAAGGGTTTCTCCCACCAGCATTCATGGTCCCTGTCCGAGCCGGAATAGCCACCTATAATGGCGGGGAGCAAGCGGAGAGATCCCCCAATCCATCTCCAGAGGAGCGAATATGCCTCATCCCGTATCTGCTAAGGGGCGTCGGGTTTCCTATCCACCCGTTCCTTCGCGGGCTCCTGCAGTTCTACGGCCTCCAGTTACACAACTTTACCCCTGCCTCTATACTACATATAGCAGGGTACGTTGCCCTTTGCGAGCTATTTTTAGGCTGCGAGCCTAACTTCGGGTTATGGAAGAAGTTGTTCTGCCTTGTCCCCATAACCAGGGGAGAATCCCTATGTCAAGTGGGCGGGGCCGAAGTATGGCGCATTGCCGAGACCGGATACCTATCCGGCACTCCCAAGAAGGAACCAGAGAACTGGCCTTTAGAGTGGTTTTATATTGACGATGCTCCCCTTCCGGATCCAGTTCGGACAGGTCTCCCCCAGTTCAGTAACGCCCCGCCGAGGGCACGTCTAAGCTGGCGCCCCCAAGGCCCCCAAGAGGAGGATACCAGGGAAATATATTACCTGATGAGCAGGATAAAGTTACTGGCCAACTCCGGACTGATGATAGTCGAGGTTATGGCAATATGCATATCTGAAGTGCAACCGCTTCAATATCGGGGGAAGCCCATGTGGCACTTCAACGGGGAAGATGATGCCACCCGCTGTGGCCGTAAGGGTGCGGACTCCGCCACTGCTCTGGCAAGGATATTGTCCGATTTATACAAAGGGGTATAGGAGGAATTCCTTCACATCAAACCACGAGATGGATTCTCCATGTACAACCCCCCAAACTGGGTAAGTTGTCATTCCTTTCCCCGCGTCACTTATTGTGGCATTCTTCGCTAAGATCATCTGCCTCAATATTCCCAAGCAGGAACTGAGGAGGGCCGTAGAAGGAATCTCCAGCCTCTCCCCGCAGCCAGAGGACCCCGGAAGGGCCCTAGATCCAGGTCTCGAAGAAGATCCGGACATTACCGTGGAGCTTGTCAATGGGATATTTTATCAAGCGAGCTGTGATGGCGCCTCAGTGGCCATTACTACCGACTATCCCGGACCGCTGCCTACGTCGCGCGTGAGCCAAGCCGAAAAACCCTATCCTCCGAAGAGGACTCCTTGAGATGTCATGCCTTACCCTTGAAGTGTCGTGTTTTTGCGAGGCAGCGGTTGGGCGTGGGGCGAGCCCCTAGGGACTCGTCGGCCAAGGGCGTCCCGGATCGAGCAGGCTCAAGAGGAAGGCGGTAAGGTCGACTCGCCGCTTCTGAGAGGTAAGGCAAAAACTTGTGCTATGATTATGGTATTTTTGAAGTACGACAGCACCCTTTGTGTCCTGGCAGGAAGAGGAGCAGCCGGACAATATCCGGGGATCCTGAAAACCACGCCTCCACCAGCCGGATTCCAAATCCGGCTTCGAGAGCATAGGCGGGAGCGGGGCCGATGCCGCATAGTTCTCCAACAGAGAATGCGGATATGCTCTCGGCCACGAATTCCGAAGTAGAGAGCGCCATGAATCACCGACGCCGACGGGCCGTGCTTCTGAACAACATCTTTTCCGAAGAGGCATTTAATGCCTTCAATTCGGGAGACGCATACATCCAAGCTGCTCAAGGCGGGCTTGCCCGAGCGACGGACCAGTATACCAAAGATATACGGGTAAGAAATTTTGATAAGCATGTGTAGCAGTAGCCCCTGAGACTTGAAACGGTTGGAACAACTGTTTTAAGGATCAATTTATGCACAGGTCCTTATAGATAAGAATGAGCAATTGTCTCGGTAGCTGGATGAGTGCAAGGCCGAGCTAAGGGCGCGATTGACAAGTTAGAGGAATCCCAAAAACCCTCATCTGGTAACATTTGTCTCAATTATGCGAAGATGCACGGTTAAATAAATGGCTGATATGACAAGTCTGACAGAAAATTCTGCAGACAATCCCGGGGTGAATCCGGAGGGCTAAGAGAGGACGAATCACATCTCAAAAGGCAGCTGAAGGGTGGTGAGCGCATTCTTACGCAAGTTAGGCAGGAGAAGAACAATCTTCAAGATGCCAAAGTCCAGCTGGACGTGGAGTTAAAAGATCTCCGTGCTCAGCTGGCGGACTCCGTGAAGGAGAACAAAATGCTTCGACGCGGCATTTACGGTAAGTGCCTAGACGAACTGTAGTATAGTTCGGCGAGGAAGTATATTGAAAGAATTTTGCTTGCAGGAATGTTAACGGGTCATCCTGAGGAGGAGATGCCCTCATCTGCAAGTGATTTACTGCAAGACCTTTCGCAACTACACGAGCGAGCTCGGCAAGTGATGCAGGGTGTTGCTCAGGCTTTGTGGCCATCAAGCTTGCTGCCGAATGGCATGGGGGAGCTTATGGATATGCTTCAAGGAGCGTGGCGGCGCTTCCGACTGTGGAAGATGTCCGCTTGCCGACAAGGCACAAGAGAAGCCTGGGCTATGGTGAAGACGCGCTACACCAAGCTGGACCCGAACCATATGGCCGAAGTAGGACCGGCGGGGCCCGATGGGCAAGAAATTCCGTGAGTGCGGTATATGACCAGGTAGCGTTAGCCGCTAAGTATTCTCAACAGGATTGTAAGCTAGATAGCCCGTTGGATGGTATAGAGGAGGAATATAGTCGGTCAAGTATTTGTGTAATTTAATGGACATAATTAGCCCGTAGCCGGATTAAAATCATTTGTCATGGCGGACCTTTTCGCTTCAGCCCCCGGATCCTACAGCCCGGGGTGTGTCTGAATATCCACTCAATTATACAAAACCGGGGTATGCGTGGAAACAAGGCGTAGGGGTCATAAGTGCTTGAACAGACAAGTACCCAACTAGTTATGTTATATTACATGGATAGTAAGAAACATCTTCCAGGGAGAATAGTTCCGTTAGGGGTTCCTTTCCCTAGGTACGCATGCGACAATGCACATGTCCAGACTGCAAACGATGGCGCAGGATACAAGACTTCTGGGGATTTACGTCATAATAAGCGTATACATCTTTTGTTCACCGACCGAATATTCTCTTAAGGAAGCTAGCTTTCAGCTTCACCCAGTCTGAGGTACACATCCGGCTGAACCGGCAGTAACAATCGCAGAGGTGCTCCCCTTATGCCCTAGCCGAATTAACGGGAACGTAGGGCATAAACACAAGAGCCAGGCAACCCAGCTTGGCCACATCTTAAGTCATGTCGATGCATATAATGGTGAAGAAAAGGCACATATGGAAAAAGAATGCATATGTGACGGGCAGAAAGCCATGTGAGTAATTATTTTTAGCTTCCGTATAGGAAGCCCCCAGGTATTCCTTACACACCTAGTGCGGCCGGAGTGATCCGAGAGTCCGCACTGTATTGAATACTTTGTGTGAAGAGAAAAAAGGTCGAGAAAGGAAAAAGGGATGGAGCATAATTAAAAAGGAGGGGTTAGGAGACGAACATTGAGTTCGGCGTTAGGCGTAGAATCTCCGGAGTCTGGCTGCATTCCATGGGTTCGGCTCGAGTCTGTTATCGGATGCATTACGTAAGCGCACGCTCCTCCGGTGAGAACTTTGTCAATGACGAAGGGACCCTCCCACTTGGGTTTGAGCTTGTCCTTCTTCTTCTCCGGTAGGCGTAGAACGAGCTCGCCAATATTGTAAGTTTTGGCCCGCACTTCTCTGCTTTGATATCATCGAGCCTGCTGCTGATAAAATGCGGAGCGGGCCTTTGCGACGTCGCGCTCCTCCTCCAGGGCGTCCAAGTTATCCTACCGATCTAACTCGGCTTCCTTCTCTTCGTACATGCGTATGCGTGGCGAATCATGTATTATGTCGCAGGGTAATACTGCTTCCGCGCCGTACACCATAAAAAATGGTGTATATCCGGTGGTGCAATTCGGCGTGGTCCGCAGCCCCCAGAGTATGGAGTCGAGCTCCTCGACCTAGTGCTTATCTGACTCTGTGAAGGATGGCACTAGTCTGGGTTTAATGCCACTCATGATGAGACCATTTGCCCGCTCTACCTGGCCGTTTGTTTGGGGATGCTAGACGAAAGTGTAATCAAGCTTAATGCCCATTTTTGCGCACCAAGTTATCACTTCGTCGGCTGTGAAATTTGAGCCATTATCAGTGATGATGCTGTGGGGGACACCGTATCAGTGTACGACCCCGGATATGAAGTCTATTACTGGTCCGGATTCGGACGTTTTGACTGGTTTGGCTTCTATCCATTTGGTGAATTGGTCCACCATGACCAATAAGTATTTTTTCTTATGGCTTCCCCCTTTAAGAGTCCGACCATATCCAGCCCCCAGACCGCAAAGGGCCAAGTTATGGGGATTGTTTGGAGAGCGGTAGGTAGCATATGACTCTGATTGGCAAAGAGCTGGCAACCAACGCAATGTTGGACAAGGTCCTGTGCGTCTGTTCAGGCCGTCGGCCAGTAGAAACCTGTACGGAAGGCCTTGCTGACTAATGCTCGAGCCGCGGCGTGGTGCCCACCCAGTCTGGCATGGATTTCAGCCAAGAGCTGCCGCCCTTCCTCTTCGGAGATGCATCTTTGGAGCACTCCGGTAGCGCTTTTCTTGTAGAGTTCCCCTTTGTAGACTTTGTAAGCTTTAGAGCGCCGGACGATGCAGCGTGCTTCATTTGGTCTTCGGGGAGCTCCTACCTATTTAGGTAGGCCAAGAAAGGCTCGGTCCACGGGGCGATTACAGCCATGATTTCGTGGGCCGAGGACGTTATTGCGGTGGTAGAACCTCCGACTATGTCTGATAGTTCGGAATCTGGGGGTGTGTTCGGATCCGTGCTAGTATTGCCGGACTCCCCTTCCCATACTACGGATGGCTTGAACAGCCGTTCCAAGAACATGTTAGGTGGGACAGGGTCGCGTTTAGTGCCGATCACGGCGGGGCGTTCGCTTGATTGTTTTCTCGAGCCACATGGTGGAATTCGAGCCCCTCAAACCAAGCTGACATCTTGAGGAAGGCATTACGGTAGGCCGCCATTTTCGGGTCCTTGGCATCAAAATCTCCATTTATTTGTGATATTGCGAGGTTTGAATCCCCGCGCACTTCTAGGCGTTGAATGCCCATAGAGCGCCATCCGAAGACCGTTACTGTGAGCCTCATATTCGGCTGCATTGTTGGAGTCTGTATAATATTTGGAGGACATCTTTGGACCGTGTCTCCGGTGGGAGACGTCAGGACTACACCTGCTCCCAATCCGTCCAGCATTTTAGAGCCGTCGAAGTGCATGATCCAGTTTGAGTATGCGCCGTACTCTTTAGGGAGTTTGGCTTCTGTCCATTCGGCGATGAAGTCAGCCAATACTTGCGACTTGATGGCCCGCCGTGGTTTGTATGTTATGTCAAACGGAAGGAGCTCAATGGCTCATTTGGCAATCCGGCCCGAAGCATCGCGGTTATTTATTATGTCATTGAGTGGTACTTCAGAGGCCACCGTAATCGAACACTCTTGAAAGTAGTGTCGTAGCTTCCGGGATGCCATGAACACCGTGTATACTATTTTTTGATAATGTGGGTATCGGGATTTGCATGGGTTTAGGACCGTGGATACGTAGTAAACCGTCTTCTGGAGCGGGAATTTGTATCCGTCAGCCTCTTGTTCAACGACGAGAACTGCGCTTACAACTTGATGCGTTGCAGCTATGTACAGCAGCATAGGTTCGTCAATATTTAGCGCTGTTAGTATTGGATTACTGGCCAATAAGGTCTTTATTTCATCCATTCCGGCCGCGGCTGCATCCGTCCACATGAAGTGTTCGGTGCGCCGAAGAAGGCGGTAAAGAGGTAATGCCTTTTCTCCTAACCTGGAGATAAAGCGGCTTAGAGCAGCCATGCATCCGGCTAGTTTCTGGCTGTGCTTGAGGTCTGTTGGTATAGCCAACTGTGACAGAGCTCGGATCTTTGCCGGATTCGCTTCAATTCCTCTGTTGGAAACAATGAAGCCGAGTAGTTTCCCCGAGGGGACGCCAAAAACACATTTTTCCGGGTTCAGCTTGATGTCGTATGTCCGGAGATTGTTGAATGTAAGCCTCAAGTCGTCTATTAGGGTTTCGATGTGTCTTGTTTTTATGACCACGTCATCCACGTATGCCTCCACTGTTTTGCCGATTTGCTTTTCCAGGCATGTTTGAATCATGTGTTGGTAGGTTCTTGGCGTTCTTAAGCCGAAAGGCATAGTGTTGAAGCGAAAGGGCCACATGGCGTTATGAAAGCTGTTGCAGCTTGGTGAGACTCTGCCATCTTTATTTGATGGTATCCAGAGTATCGTCGAGGAAACTCTGACAAGTCGTGTCCTCTTTGTGGCATTGATGATTTGATCGATGCAAGGGAGGAAAGGGATCCTTGGGGCAAGCCTTGTTGAGGTCTTTAAAGTCGACACATAGGCGCCAGGATTTGTCCTTCTTTGGTACCATTACCAGGTTTGCCAGCCAATCCGGATGCTTGATATCTTGATGAATCCGGCCTCGAGTAGTTTGGCTAGCTCTTCCCCCATGGCCTGCCGTTTGGGCTCTGAAAATCGTCTTAGAGTTTGCTTGACCGGTTTGTACCCTTTTATTATATTGAGGCTGTGTTCGGCCAATCTGCGTGGGATGCTTGGCATGTCCGATGGGTGCCAGGCGAAGATGTCCCAATTCTCACGTAAGAAGTCTCGCAGTGCGGCGTCCATCACGGGGCTCAGCTGTGTCCCGACGGAAGCTGTCTTCGTGGGGTCCGTTGGATGGACTTGGAATTTGACTATCTCGTCTGCGGGTTTAAATGAGGTGGACTTGGGTCGCAGCCGAGTATCACGTCGTCCCTGTCCACGGTGGCCCATGATGTTGTTAATTCTTCACTGCTAGGGCCTCGGATAATGCCTCTAGGGCTAGTGCTGCGGTTTTGTTTTCATTTCGAAGTGCGACGTCCGATCATCGGCTAGAGTGATGATTCCATTGGGCGGGCATTTTAAGCTTCATGTACCCGTAATGGGGTATAGCTTGAAATCTTGTAGAACGCGTCCGCCCTAGAAGGCGTGGTATCCGATGCTAAAAGGGGCCACTTGGAATGTGATTTCTTCGGATCTATAATTCTCAGGGGTGCGAATACCACGTCGAGTGTGATTTTTCCTGCACACCGCTTCCCGACTAGGGATAATTCCCTGAAGGTTGTGCCGCTTTGTTCAATCTGACCTTTGTCGATTTCCATCTTGCTGAGTGTCTCTTCATAGATCAAGTTTAATCCGCTTCCGCCATCCATGAGCACTTTAGTGAGCCGAAAGCCGTCCACGATTGGGCTAAGAACCAGAGCGGCTGGTGCCCGGATAGTCTGGAATCGAGGTTCATCACTGGCATTGAAAGTTATACCAGTGTCATTCTAGGGGTTTATTTTGGCCATATGGCAAATTTCCGCGGAGCTTCGATGAGCTCGCTTGTGCCTACTGGTTGAGGCAAAAGTCTCGAAGACTGTTAGTACCGTATTGTGCTCGTTGGCGGGATGTTGTTACGTAAGAAGATCCTCGCCACTTTTTGCAACTTTGCGGAGTATCCAACATGCCCTAAGGCTATGAGTTGGTGTTGTGTCCGGAGTGTTGTGGAGTTTACATGGCCCATTGGGCCATTTTTCCAATACGGTTCCCCGCCCTGGGGTGGGCTTTGGTTTCTTGGGGATTGGATCAGCCGACTTACGAGAGTTCGCCCGTTTAGTTCGGACCAAGTTTTTGGTGAAAGCCGGACTGTCCCAAAATTCAGCTTGGGTTTTCCAGACGCTTTCCATCACACAGTACTTATGTACTACGATTGCTAAGTCTGCAAACCGTACTATGTCACGGCGACTTATAGCATTAAGGATTCCTTTGTCCTTGCAGTTTTTGCAGAAGAGCGAGACTACGTTCTCCTCATGGCGATCCTCGACCTTGTTTAGCGCAAGGAGGAATCTGGCCCGATAATGATGCCTTTGTCTCTGGGGCTCTTGCCTGATATGGGAGAGATGATTTAAGTCCGCGTGGGTGGTTATAGCTAAATCCGGGTTCTGATCCGATCTAGCACCCCGGGGCATAGAAGCTTCCGAGTTCAACAACTGGGGATCCGGGACGCTGCCCAATTTTTCGGGCCCCGTGCCCGGTTCTAAGTCCGGGACCCGGGTCATATCCTCCCCTGGGCGGACGTCCGGCTCCGGGAGCTCGGCGATCCGGACATAATTCGTCCTCAAAATAGAGGGATACTCCCTGTGTGGTTCCTCCGCTACCGCTATCTCATGGGTGGCCGACAGGGATTTAATGTCCCTTTGGTCGGGTTTAAGCCCGATCCGGTCATAATCTGTTGCGACTCCCAAAGCAGCGATGCGATCCAAGAGCTCATTAAGAGAAGAGAGCTCTATCGGATCCATCTATTCGGCGAGTTCCAAATTGGTGCGAAGTTTATGATTGACGATCGGAGAGGCCATCGTCGGCGCGACAGCCGATGGGGCGGCCATGACGAAGCCGCCTAGTCGGAGAGTTTGGCCTACAACTAGAGCTCCCCCCGCAATAATGTTGTCCCTGACAACGAGACGAGCCATCGAGCCTTGCAGTGACGACACAGTGGAACTCTCAATGAAAGCAACAATGTCGGTGTCAAAACCGGCGGATCTTGGGTAGGGGGTCCCGATCTGCGCGTCTTAGGCTGATGCTAACAGGAAGCAAGGGACACAATGTTTACCCAGGTTCAGGCCCTCTTGATGGAGGTAAAACCCTACTTCCTGCTTGATTAATATTGAAGATATGGATAGTACAAGAGTAGATCTACCACGAGATCGTAGAGGCTAAACCCTAGAAGCTAGCCTATGATGGTATGATTGTAATTGTGATCGACCTTCTAAGGACCAACCTCTCCGGTTTATATAGACACTGGAGAGGGCTAGGGTTTACACGGAGTCGGTTACAAGGAAGGAAATATAATATCTGGATCGCCAAGCTTGCCTTCCAAACCAAGGAGAATTCCATCCGGACATGGGACGAAGTCTTGAGTCTTGTATCTTCACGCTTCAATAGTCCGGACGATGCATATAGTCCGGCTGTCCGGATACCCCCTAATCCAGGACTCCCTCAAACGCCTCCCCACGCCATCCCGCCTTACGAGGCGGGCGACCCCGAGGTGTCGCCTCGGAGGGCTTCTCCTGATCCGGCAAGGCTAGAGAATGATTCTTTGGCCACCTGTAGTCCTCAGTATCCGGTTCTTGAAGAGAGCAACCGAAAGGGTCTGGCTCCGCATGTCATGCGGTCGGACGCACTGAAGGATCTGCTAGAGCAGGCGGCTATCTCAGAGGCGCACCATGTGCTAATGGGCGCAGTGATTGAGAGGGTTTCATCCGCAGAAAGCGAGTTGCATGAAGCCTTTATGAGTCAGCTGAAAGGTTTTGAGGTACACGAAGCGACGTGTATTTTTGACAGTACCACACATGTTTTAAATGTGCCCTGTGCAGATAGTAGCCCCTGAGACTCTGGTTGCCGTCAGAAATGATGGTAAATAGAGGATCATAGTCGCAGGTAATAATCCAGCCGTCTTCATATGTAGGTGGCGGGAGGTCCGGTGGCTAGCCAGACTTGTGAGGTTGCCGAGCTAACGCGGCGACTTGATGCGGCAGATGCCGACATCATGCTTGTCAACAAGCGGCTTGACGAGGCGCAGGGTATGCAATTTCTCCGGTGATCAACATATGGTAAGAGGAGCGTAATGCCAGTATCTTGAACATGTTGTTAAATGCAGATGGAGCTGCAGCAGTGGAGACCCTTCGGGTGGAACTTGCTCGAGCCAAAAAGTAAGCCAGGAATAGTGATGCGGCCGCTCTAAAGGCGGCTGAAGAGCTGAGGGCCGAACAAGCTGCCCATTGCCAAAGTAAGGAGAAGATAGCCAAGGTGGCCATTGAGTTAAGTGATGCCGCCGACCGATACCGGCTTCTTGAGAAGGAAAGCCAAGCGAGGGCTATGGAGCTGGAGAAGGCCATGGTAGCAGCCAAGGAATCCTGCTCTACAATTAGAGCGATGAAGGAGGAGCTGCGTCACACCGGGGATATTGCGGCTGGGAAGCCCTTTATGCTACGGATGAAGTTCGTAGGTCCTAAGTATGCTCCTCTGGACCGGCTGTGGAGTTCTGCAGACGCCTATCTGGATTTGGCAGCGAAAGTGCCGATGCGCCGAGATCTTCAAAGATCAAAGAGATCGCGAAGTGGAGAAGCTGTTCTGGTCGCAATTTAATGGTCCAGCGCGTCCGCTTCCTCTGAATGAGCGGATGGCCGAACGGGCCGAGCTCCATAGGTTGTCCGGACTCACCATGAGGCCTGTTGTGGATCACCTGTGGTCGGTAGGGCCAAGGCCGAACAGTTACTTCAGCTTGGTGTAGCAGTTCCTTGGTGCTGTGACGCGCATCGACGCTATGAAGAGGTCGGCGTGCATCGAGGGTGCGCGGATGGCGCTTGCCCGTGTCAAAACGCACTGGGCGGAGATGGAAGACACCACAATTGCAGCCCCTAGTTTGGCAGTTAGCCGAGTAGCTACCGAGCACTACTTTGATGAGGTCCTTGAAGGCGCTCATTCAATAGAAGTGCAGTGCTCGAAGAATATTATGTGCGAATGACATGTATTCCCATTGAAAAACAATGTTTTACTAAATTATATAAAGGCTATTTTTATACTTTTGCCTAAAAGTGTTATGATGCCTCCTGTGCGGCCGTTTATGTATATGTGTATATAACCTGAAAGTTTGCGGTCGTGGGCTTCAACCCCTACGCATATAATGCGGGGGTGTTTGCAGAAGACGCGTGTTCACAATTGATCCAACGTCTTGGTCCATTAAGGAGGTGATAAGCGCTTAACTAGGCAATCGGACTATATTTCTTTAACACTTTCACTTAGCCATAGGAGTTTGACAGTGGGGCTACTATATAGCCCCTGGTGGCTCCGCGCTCATCCGAATACGGGGCATGGTCATGCCTGGCCGGGAAATGGCCCTTCATTAATGCGGAGGAATCCCAAAGATTCCAATAAGTCATCGATTGGTTGACCAGTCTCTCGCTTTATCATGACAATCAGTTTTCGGCTTTCTCTACTGAGGTGCTCGTCCGGGCTAGCCAGGGCACAATCGCAGTAGTTCTCCTGGTGCCACCTTAGCCGATAGAGCGGAACGTAAGGTAGCAAAACACGGGAGCTGGGCAAACCCAACATTTGACCAAAGACATGATTCGGAGCTGAGGCATATAAGGCCTAACTTCATGACGCGAACACTCCCTAAGGTGTTCGGTCTTTGAAACATATACTGGGCTTAGGTTATGCCCTTGGATAATGAACCCATAGTGTCCAGGTACGAGCAATATTCTGACGTGGACACATGCCAAGACGTCAGCATCCTTCTCAGTTGTATTGAGAATCCGAAGGATGTGAACAACAAAAGATAGTAAAAAAAGGTGTACGCATGGTCTTAATCTAAAGAGAAACCTTTGTACGGGTCCCTGCTGCACGTCTGCGCCTGTGTCTCTATTGTGCCGTATCCTGGACGGGTGTAGCACGATCGTCATCTGTAAAAGAGAGGTGCTTAGTGAAAAGTTGTTGTGCAAAAATTTGGTTATTATAAATAAACCATGAAAAAGTCGAGATGGGTAAAGTTGAGCTGAATTATCGCGACGAAGCCCATGGTACCATCTATACGGGTGTAACCATCGAACCAATATCTATCCAATGATTGGCCGGACTCGTCTAACCGTGTCCGCGTTCCTAACGACCGGTCATCATCTCCGGTGGTGAGGCCGTCTAGTGTTCGGCTGTTAAAGCAGTCGTGCGTTCTTCTGCTCGGAACGAACGATCAAAATTTCCATGTACTGTGATGGTGCCGCGCGCACCGGGCATTTTAAGTTGGAGTAAAGCGTAATGCAGTATTGCATTGAAACGGGCGAAAGCCTCTCGTCCGAGTAGTGCTTTATAGCCACTTCGGAATGGAGCAATGTCGAAGGTTAACCTTTCGCTCCGGAGGTTGTCGGGCGAGCCGAACACAATGTCTAGTACTAGAGAGCCCGTGCAGCGAGCCTCTGTGCCTGGTATTACTCCCTTGAAGGTAGTATTACTTTGGCTGATGTTTGTTGGGTTTATCCCCATTTTGCGGACGGTGTCCTGGTATATTAGATTTAGACTACTGCCGCCGTCCATAAGGACTCGTGTAAGGTGGTATCCATTTATTATTGGGTCCAGCACCAAGGCGGGTGATCCTTCCTACCGGATACCTATTAGGTGATCCCTGCGATCGAAAGTGACCGGGCAGGCCGACCAGTGGTAGGAATCATGGGTGACGGGCTCTATGACTCGTGTATTTGGAAGTGCATATTTGTCTCTCCTCTTTGTCACGTGGATAACATTTACTGTTTTGACTTCTGGCGGGAATTTTTTCTGTCCCCCAGTGTCTTGCTAGCGAGGCGTATCCTCGTCCTCGCTCGGAGTGTCCTCCCCCTTGTGTTCGGCGGTTAGCTTGCCAAAGCTTGAAGACCCAGCAATCTGTGGGTATGATTTGCAGGCTTGCCGGGGTGCCGTGGATCTGACATAGTTTGTCTAGAATTTTGTTTAGGCGATCGGTTCATCTCTGTTGCCTTTAAAGGGCTTTTTGGCTGACCGGTCGAGAGCCTCTAAATCCGGCGTTCACCGTGTTTTCTGGGCTGTCTTCTTTATTCTGGCGCTTGTTTTTACTGCGTCGCGGTTTTCCATTGCCGTCCCGGACCTTGGATGTGCTTGGGTCGCTGGTGCTGCTACGAGCTAACCAGTTGTCTTCGCCCGCACAAAAGCGGGTCATGAGGCTTGTTAGGGCTGCCATTGTTGTCGGCTTTTCTTGGCCAAGGTGTCTGGCAAGCCATTTGTCTCGAACGCTGTGCTTGAAAGCTGCTAGGGCTTCAGCATCCGGACAGTCGACAATTTGGTTCTTCTTAGTGAGAAACCTATTCCAAAGCTTTCGGGCTGACTCTCCGGGCTGTTGAATTATATGACTCAAATCATCAGCGTCCGGGGGTCGGACATAAGTCCCTTGAAAGTTAGTCTGGAAAGCGTCCTCGAGCTCGTCCCAACTTCCAATGGAGTTTTCGCGGAGGATTTTCAGCCAGTGTCGAGCTGGTCCTTTGAGCTTGAGGGGTAAGTATTTGATGGCGTGGAGATCGTCTCCACGAGCCATGTGAATATGGAGGATGAAGTCCTTGATCCAGACCCCAGGGTCTGTGGTTCCATCGTATGCCTCTATGTTAACTGGTTTGAACCCTTCTGGAAATTCATGGTCTAATACCTGTCTGAGAAACATAGGGGGTGTGCAGCACACCTGTATTTGGCTGTGCCATGGCGTTCGGACGGTTGTGGTATTTGGTGTTGGCTGAGTGCTGGAGCGTGTTTCCTTGATCCGTAGACAGATCTGGTTGTGCCGGCCCGTTTATGCGGGTCCTCGCGTCGGTCATGTACTGACTTATGTGCGGCCTCTTTGGCCACCCTATCGCGGCCACGAGGTCGTTGATCCGACCGATCGGCGGTTTTGTTTTTTGGCTGCGAGGGTTCGAAGGCCTTGTCGCCGAACTCCGGCAGCAGCTTCCGCTTTGGGTAGCTCTTCGTGGGGCGACTGCCACCATACTTTTCTGCCGTGTCGAGCACTTTATTCCATCTACTATTGAGTGTGTCTTGTGCAGCCTTGAGCCTTTGTTTCTGCTTCTTCAAACTTCTTGCAGTGGCCATAAGCCTTTCTTGCTCCAGCTGCCGTTCTAGGATGATGCGCTCGTCGTCGTCCGGACTGTTCTCCTGACCGGAGACGGGTTGGTTGTCTTGATGCTCGGCGTCGCCGTGCTCGGACAGCGGCTCCGCACTTTGTTCGTCATCCGCTGGCTTACCCTGCTCTATCGCTGGGTCAATTTGGCTTCTTGTCGCGCTATTGTCGCTGTTTTTGCCAAGGCGGGATTTAGAGCGGCGCCTACGGCGCCGTTTTGATTGCTTGTCGTGGGAGCTATCTTTCGCTGCATCCTCGTTATTATTTTCTTTGGGTGTATCCACCATATATACGTCATATGATGAGGTGGCGGTCCGGTGCCACAATAGGCGATGGTTCCTATTAAATCTCGCATCGGTGTCCATACCATCGATGTCTTCGGAGTCGAAATCGAGCATGTCGGTTAAATCGTCGACAGTGGCTACTAAGTGGGTGGTGGGTGGGGATTGAATTTCTTCATCGTCTGCATCCCACTCTAGCCGGACATAGTTCGGCCGAGGTTCTCCAGACAGGGAGAGAGATTTTAATGAGTTCAATATGTCGCCGAAGGGCGAGTGCTGAAAGATATTTGCGGAGGTGAACTCCATGATCGGCGCCCAATCGGATTCGATAGGTATGGGCGCGGGTGGTACGGAGTCCGTGGCCGAGGACGAGTCCAGCAGTTCGGCGACACGGCTCTCGTGAAGGGTAAGGTCAGTATTCGACTCTATCGCCACTGAGGGCGCGACCTCCGTGGCGGAGTCTATCCTCCCGTCCTCGAATGGCGCGATCTGCTCCGGACTAGAGGCCGGAGTAGTTGCTGGCGTGATCTCCCGAACACCGTCCGACGGCAGAGCCATATCGTGCTCGTCGTGATCGTGCGGCACACCTGGCATGGGCCCGAATCCGTCGAAGATCAAGTCTTTGTGGATATCGGCAGTGTAATTCAAGTTTCCAAACCTGACCTGATGGCCTGGGGCGTAGCTCTCGATCCGCTCCAGTTGGCCAAATGAGTTGGCCCGGAGTGCGAAGCCGCCGAACACGAAGATCTATCCGGGGAGGAAAACCTCACCCTGGACCGCATCGTTGTCGATGATCGAAGGGACCATCGAACCTTGCAGCGACGACACAGTGGAACTCTCAATGAAAGCACCAATGTCGGTGTCAAAACCGGTGGATCTCGGGTAGGGGTCCCGAACTGTGCGTCTAAGGCGGATGGTAACAGGAGGCAAGGGACACGATGTTTACCCAGGTTCGAGCCCTCTCTATGGAGGTAATACCCTACTTCCTGCTTGATTGATCTTGATGAATATGAGTGTTACAAGAGTTGATCTACCACGAGATCGTAGAGGCTAAACCCTAGAAGCTAGCGTATGGTATGATTGTTGTTGTCCTACGGACTAAACCCTCCGGTTTATATAGACACCAGAGGGGGCTAGGGTTACACAGAGTCGGTTACAACAGAAAGAGATCTACATATCCGTATCGCCAAGCTTGCCTTCCACGCCAAGAGAGTCCCATCCGGACACGAGACGAAGTCTTCAATCTTGTATCTTCATAGTCCAACAGTCCGGCCAAAGGATATAGTCTGGCTGTCCGGATACCCCCTAATCCAGGACTCCCTCAGCATCAGTCCGGGTTAGTTCCATTCAAATAATACAAGTTAGAGTCCAAAACAAGGGCAAAAGTGTTTGGAAAAGTAGATACGACGGAGAGGTATCAACTCCCCCAAGCTTAAGCCTTTGCTTGTCCTCAAGCAATTCAGTTGATAAACTGAAGGAGAAAAAGAAAAACTTTTACAAACTCTGTTTGCTCTTGTTGTTGGAAATATGTAAAGCCAGCATTCAGGTTTTCAGCAAAGATTATACTAACCACATTTGCAATAATTCTCAGGTCTCATGTTTACTCATATCAATGGCATAATCAACTAGCGAGTCATAATAATAAATCTCGGATGACAACACTTTCTCAAAACAATCATGATATGATATAACAAGATGGTATCTCGCTAGACCTTTACGAGACACAAAACATAAATGCAGAGCACCTTTAAAGATCAAGGACTGACTAGACATTGTAATTCATGGTAAAAGAGATCCAGTCATAGTCATACCCAATATAAATTAATAGTAATGGATGCAAATGACAGCTGCGCTCTCCAGCTAGTGTTTTTTAATAAGAGGGCGATGACTCAACATGAAAGCAAATAGATAGGCCCTTCGCAGAGGGAAGCTGGGATTTGTAGAGGTGCCAGAGCTCGGTTTTGAAATAGAGATAAATATTATTTTGAGCGGCATACTTTCATTGTCAACATAATAACTCAGAGATGGCGATATCTTCCATGCTACACACATTATAGGCGGTTCCCAAACAGAATGGTAAAGTTTATACTCCCCCTCCACCAACAAGCATCAATCCATGGCTTGCTCGAAACAACGAGTGCCTCCAACTAACATCAGGTCCTAGGGGGAGTTTTTTTTTTGCAATAATTTTTTATTTAGTTTGCATAAAGCATGGGACTGGGCATCCCGGTGACCAGCCATTTTCTCGTGAGTGAGGAGCGGAGTCCACTCCTCTTGAGAATAACCCGCCTAACATGGAAGATAAGGGCAGCCCTAGTTGATACATGAGCTATTCGAGCATACAAAACAGAATGTTTATTTGAAGGTTTAGAGTTTGGCACATACAAATTTACTTGGAACGGCAGGTAGATACCGCATATAGGAAGGTATAGTGGACTCATCTAGAATAACTTTGGGGTTTAAGGGATTGGATGCACAAGAGTATTCCCGCTTAGTACAAGTGAGGGCTAGCAAAATACTGGGAAGCGACCAACTAGAGAGCGACAATAGTCATGAACATGCACTAAAATTAATAAACATTGGATGCAAGCATGAGTAGGATATAATCCACCATGAACATAAATATCGTGAAGGCTATGTTGATTTGTTTCAACTACATGTGTGAACATGTGCCAAGTCAAGTCAATTAAATCATTCAAAGGAGGATACCACCCCATCATACCACATCACAACCATTTTAATAGCATGTTGGCACACAAGGTAAACCATTATAGCTCATTGCTAATCAAGCATGGCATAAGCAACTATGATCTCTAATTGTCATTGCAAACATGTTTATTCATAATAAGTTGAATCAAGAATGATGAACTCATCATATTTACAAAAACAAGAGAGGTCGAGTTCATACCAGCTTCGCTTATCCCAATCAATTCATCATATATCATCATTATTGCCTTTCACTTGCACGACCGAACGATGTGGATAATAATAAGAGTGCACGTGCATTGGACTAAGCTGGAATCTGCGAGCATTCAATAAGTAGGAGAAGACAAGGCAATATGGGGTCTTGGTTAAATCAACAATAATGCATATAAGAGCCACTTCAACAATTTAATCATGGTCTTCTCCTATCGACCCCCAAAGAAAAGAAAAGAAATAAAACTATTTACACGGGAAAGCTCCCAACAAGCAAAAGAAGAATGGGAAATATTTTTGGGTTTTCTTTTTTTATCACTACTACAACAGGAAAAGTAAACTAACTAGGAGCTACACTAATTTTTTTTGTTGTTTTCTTAAATTTTAACAAACACACAAGAAGAAAGCAGGAAAAAGAAAATAAACTAGCATGTATATTACAGTGAAAGAGTATGAGCACTGACATTTAGTAATGAGTGTGTGTGAACATAAATGTAATGTCGGTGGGAAATACGTACTCCCCCAAGCTTAGGCTTTTGACCTAAGTTGGTTCATTGCCAGGGATGGCCTGGCGGATACCCATAGGTGTAGCTGGGTCGTCTTTGTGATGCAGCGGCTATCGCCTCTGAGCTACAGCGTGGCGTCAAGCTGCCTCCGCTCTCCTCTCGTACTCATCTGCCTCCTCTCTGGTAATAACATGTCTTCCTTTTGTCTGAGAATCAAAGAAGGCAGGAGCAGGAAGAGTAATACGGACAACACGTCGTTTATCAAAGATTAGTCGATATAAGAGAGGTGATTCAGGCCTCTCGACAAACTGGTGCGAAGCCATAGAGTTATAATCTAAATATGCGGGAGGTAACTCCATATCACCCTCACGAACGTCTACCTCAAGAAAATTTGCTAAGGTGTTTCATAAATTCCTCCAAAGAAATCTCCATTATATCTATTATGATGCAACCTACGTGCTATAATGGCTCCCATATGATAAGATTGGTCTCCCAACACAGCACTCCTGAGAATGCTAAGGTCAGGGACACACATGTGACATACTTCATCCTTACCAGTTATGCATCTGCCTACGAAGAGAGCAAAATAATGTATGGCAGGCAAGTGAATGCTCCCTATGGTAGCTTGTGTTACATCTCTAGATTCTCCCACAGTTATACTAGCAAGAAAGTTTCTAAATTCAGATTTACGTGGATCAATAGTACTACCCCATTGTGGAAGTTTGCAGGCGAAAGTAAAATCCTCCAAGTCCATGGTATAAGATTTGTCATAAAGATCAAACATGACTGAAGGAGAATTACGCGAAGATGAAAATTCAAACCTCCTCACAAATGAGATAGTGAGATCATGATACTGTGGGCATTTGTAAGGCCGCACTGGAGCATCCCTTGGGGGTTCCTCATCAGCATCACGCATTGCAAGCCTGGGGCCTTGCTTCCTTGAAGAACCACCTTGGAACATCTTCCTAAGCATATTGCTTCCTCTGAATTTTTTTTGAAATTTTTAGTAACTTAAAACAAAAGCAAAGCAACTTCAATAAAATTGATAGCAACTACTCCTACAAGTGCCTAGAGGATATATCATGCATTAGAACTACTTGGAACCATATAAATTTGACATGCAAGCTCAAGAACATGGTCACCTATGCAGCACAAATTTGCAAAAGAATAAAGCACTAGAACAAAAACTAATTGGACCAATGGAGGAGTCACATACCAAGGAACAATCTCCCCAAGCAGTTTGGTGAGAGGTGCTTTGAGCAAGGAGATCGAAAATCACAGCAACGTGAGCTGGAACTCGTGTTTGAGCCAGATATTCGTGTTTGTGGGAGGAAGAAGAAAAGAATGGGTGCAGGAATAAGTGGAGGAGGGCCACCATGGGCCCACGAGGCAAATGGCGCGCCCTGGGGGGTAGGGCGCACCCTCCACCCTCGTGGCCAGGTGGCAGCTCCCCCCGCGGTGTTTTCAGTTCCAAAAATCCTCAAATATTCCCGAAAAATCATATTAAAATTGCATGGCATTTGGAGGACTTTTATTTTCGGGGTATTTTTATATTGCACAGATAAATCAGAAAACAGATAGAAAAATACTATTTTTACTTTATTTCAACTAAATAACAGAAAGTATAAAGAGGGTACAAAAGGTTGTGCCTTCTAGTTTCATCCATCTCATGATCATCAAAAGGAATCCACTCAAGGTTGATCAAGTCTTGTTAACAAACTCATTCCGAATAACATGGAACCGGAGAAATTTCGAATAACACTATGTTACCTCAACGGGGATATGCACATCCCCTATAATAAGAATATCATATTTCTTCTTGACAGTAGGAAGAGGAAATTCAAAACCTCCTAATATAATCGATGGATTTTTTCCACTAGAATTGATACTATGAACTTGAGGTTGTTTCCTCGGGAAGTGTACCGTATGCTCATTACCATTAACATGAAAGGTGACATTGCCCTTGTTGCAATCAATAACAGCCCCTGCAGTATTCAAAAAAGGTCTTCCAAGAATAATAGACATACTATCGTCCTCGGGAATATCAAGAATAACAAAGTCCGTTAAAATAGTAACGTTCGCAACCACAACAGGCACATCCTCACAAATACCGACAGGTATATCAGTTGATTTATCAGCCATTTGCAAAGATATTTCAGTAGGTATCAACTTATTCAAATCAAGTCTACGATATAAAGAGAGAGGCATAACACTAACACCGGCTCCAAGATCACATAAAGCAGTTTTAACATAATTTCTTTTAATGGAGCATGGTATAGTGGGTACTCCTGGATCTCCAAGTTTCTTTGGTATTCCACCCTTAAAAGTATAATTAGCAAGCATGTGGAAATTTCAGCTTCCGGTATCTTTCTCTTATTGGTAATGATATCCTTCATATACTTAGCATAAGGATTTGTTTTGAGCACATCGATTAATCACATACGAAAAAGATAGGTCTAATCATTTCAAAGCAAAGCTCAAAATCCTGATCATCCTTTTTATTGGATGGTTTGGGAGGAAAAGGCATGGGTTTACGAACCCATGGTTCCCTTTCTTTACCATGTTTCCTAGGAACAAAGTCTCTCTTATCATAACGTTGATTCTTCGATTGTGGGTTATCAAGATCAACAGCAGGTTCAACTTCTACATCATTATCATTACTAGGTTGAGCATCATCATGAACAACATCATTAACATTTTCGCTAGGTTCATGTTCGTTACCAGATTGTGTTTCAGCATCAGACATAGATATATCATTTGGATTCTCAGATGGTTCAGCAATAGGTTCACTAGAAGTTTGCAAAGTCCTATCATTTTTCTTTTTCTTCCTTTTAGAAGAACTAGGCACATCAGTATTATTTCTCTGAGAATCTTGCTCAATTCTCTTAGGGTGGCCTTCAGGATACACAGGTCCTGAGTCAATCTACCAGTTCTAGTAGCCACTCTAACAGCATAATCATTTTTCTTACTATTCATTTCATTGAGCAAATCATTTTGAGCCTTAAGTACTTGTTCTACTTGAGTGGTAACCATAGAAGCATGTTTGCTAATGAGTTTAAGTTCACATCTAACATTAGCCATATAATCACCCAAGTGTCTAATCATATAGGTATTTTGTTTTAATTGTCTACCAAAATAAGCATTAAAATTTTCTTGTTTGACAACAAAATTATCAAACTCATCCAAGCATTGTCTAGCAGACTTATAGTGAGGAATATCACCTTCATCAAATCTATAGAGAGAATTTACCTTTACTACCTGTGTCGGGTTATCAAAACCATGCGTTTCTTCAATAGGTAATGGATTAAGATCATATGTTTCTTCAACAGGCGGTAAATTAAGACCATGTATTTCTTCAATAGGAGGTAAATTCTTGACATCTTCGGCTTTAATACCTTTTTCTTCCGTAGATTTCTTTGCCTCTTGCATATCTTCAGGACTGAGAAATAGAACACCCCTCTTCTTCGGAGTTGGTTTAGGAATAGGCTTAGGAATTGGCTCTGGAGCAGGCTCAGGAAGTGTCAAATTATTTTCATTTGTCAACATATTATTCAATAGAATTTCAGCTTCATCCAGTGTTCTTTCCCTGAAAACAGAACCAGCACAACTATCCACGTAATCTCTGGAAGCATCGGTTAGTCCATTATAAAAGATATCAAGTATTTCATTTTTCTTAAGAGGATGATCAGGCAAATCATTAAGTAACTTGAGAAGCCTCCCCCAAGCTTGTGGGAGACTCTCTTCTTCAATTTGCACAAAGTTGTATATTTCCTTTAAAGCAACTTGTTTCTTATGAGCAGGGAAATATTTAGCAGAGAAGTAATAAATCATATCCTGGGGACTACACACACAACCAGGATCTAGAGAATTAAACCATATCTTAGCATCACCCTTTAATGAGAACGGAAATATTATAAAAGTAGCGAGATCTCTCATCATTAGTGAACATGGTGGCTATATCATTTAATTTAGTAAGATGTGCCACAACAGTTTCAGATTCATAGCCATGAAAAGGATCAGATTCAACCAAACTAATTATATCAGGGTCAGGTTTCATTCTATCTCTAAGAGATTCTTTAGTCCATTTAACTAATAGCTTCTTAAGTTCGTTTCTATCTTTGCAGGCAAAAATAGCTGCAGAAGCTTCCATATCAAAAACATAACCCTCAGGAATAACAGGCATATCTTCATCATCAATTTCATCAACATTATCAGTTTCAATAATTTCTTTCTCTCTAGCCCTAGCAATTTGTTCATCAAGAAATTCACTGAGGGGCACAGTAGTATCAAGCATAGAAGTAGTTTCATCATAAGTATCATGCATAGCAGAAGTGGCATCATCAATAGCATGCGACCTATCGGAATGAATAGCAGAAGCAGGTTTAGGTGTCGCAAGCTTACTCATAATAGAAGGTGAATCAACTGCAGAGCTAGATGGCAGTTCCTTACCTCCCCTCATAGTCGAGGGATAAAATTTTGTCTTAGCATCTTTCAAATCTTCATAGTGTCCAGCAGATATAAATCCCAAGTGACTCAAACAATAGAGCTATGCTCCCCGGCAACGGCGCCAGAGATTAGTCTTGATAACCCACAAGTGTAGGGGATCGCAACATCTTTCGAGGGTACAGTATTCAACCCAAATATATTTATTCGACACAAGGGGAGCCAAAGAATTTCTTAAGTATTAGCAACTGAGTTGTCAGTTCAGCCACACCTGGATAACTTAATATCTGCAGCTAGGTATTTAGTAGCAAATTAGTATGATAGTAGTGATAACGGTAACAAAAGAGTAATGAAAGCAAAAGTAATATTTTTGGTGTTTTGTAGTGATTGTAACAGTAACAACAGGAAAGTAAATAAGCGTAAACCAGTATATGGAAAACTCATAGGCATTGGATCGGTGATGGATAATTATGCCGAATGCGGTTCATCATGTAACAGTCATAACATAGGGTGACACAAAACTAGCTCCAATTCATCAATGTAATGTAGGCATGTATTCCGAATATAGTCATACGTGCTTATGGAAAAGAACTTGCATGACATCTTTTGTCCTACCCTCCCGTGGCAGCGGGGTTCTAATGGAAACTAAGGGATATTAATGCCTCCTTTTAATAGAGTACCGGACCAAAGCATTAACACATAGTGAATATATGAACTCCTCAAACTACGGTCATCACCAGGAGTGGTCCCGATTATTGTCACTTCGGGGTTGCCGGATCATAACACATAGTAGGTGACTATAGACTTGCAAGATAGGATCAAGAACACACATATATTCATGAAAACATAATAGGTTCAGATCTGAAATCATGGCACTCGGGCCCTAGTGACAAGCATTAAGCATAGCAAAGTCATAGCAACATCAATCTCATAACAAAGAGGATACTAGTGATCAAACCCTAACAAAACTAACTCGATTACATGATAGATCTCATCCAACTCATCACCGTCCAGCAAGCCTCACGATGGAATTACTCACGACGGGCGGTGAGCAACATGAAATTGGTGAAGGATGATGCTTGATGATGACGACGGTGATTAATCCCCTCTCCTGAGCCCGAACGGACTCGAGATCAGCCCTCCCGAGAGGTTTTAGGGCTTGGTATGCGTCTCCGTATCGTAAAACGCAATGATTTCTTCTCCTTGATTTTTTCTCCCCGAAAGGAAATATATAGATTGGAGTTGGCGTCGGAGGAGCTCCAGGGGCCCACGAGGTAGGGGGCGCGCCCTAGTGGGGGCGCGCCCCCCCCACCCTCGTGGACATAGTGTGGGCCCCCTGGTCTTCATCTTTGGCAAGGATTTTTTATTATTTTTGACTAGATGTTACGTGGAGTTTCAGGTCATTCCGAGAACTTTTGTTTTCTGCACATAAAACAACATCATGGCAATTCTGCTAAAAACAGCGTCAGTCCGGGTTAGTTCCATTCAAATCATACAAGTTAGAGTCCAAAACAAGGGCAAACGTGTTTGGAAAAGTAGATACGATGGAGACGTATCATGGCCTTGTATATAAAGATGGAGGGAGTATCATTTTTTGGAACTAACCTATTAACCTAGTGCCTAGTGCCAGTTGTTGTTTTCTACCTGTTTTTGGTATTCTAGGAATTCTGTACCAAATGAAGTCCAAACGCTATGAAAGTTTTTGATGATTTTTTTGGACATAAGAGACCCTAGAAGCTTCGGGAGGATACCAGAGACCACACGAGGACACGACAAGGCAACAGGTTGCGCCCAGGGGGTAGGCGTGCCCTGATGCCTTGTGGTCCCCTCGTGGCTCCGTCTGACCTGATTTCACTTCTATAAATTCTAAAATATTGGGAAACCAAAAGAGAGCCACCCGAAACCCTTTTCCTCCACTTCAAGTCTATGTTCTTCTACTGTCCCATCTGGAGGCCTTTTTCGGTACTCTGTCGGAGGGGGAACCGATCACGGTGGGCTTCTTCGCCATCCTTACTACCTTCCAGTGATGCGTGGGTAGTTCACCATAGATCTACGGGTCCTTAGCTAGTATATAGATGGCTTCATCTCTCTCTCTTTGATCTTCAATACCATGTGCTCCATGATCTCCATGGGGTTCTATTCGATGTAACCTTTTTTTGCGGTGTATTTGTTGGGATCTGATGAATTGTGGGTTTGTGATCGGATTATTCATTGGAAGTAATTGAGTCAATTCTGACCTTTATTATGCATGAGTATAATAGCTTTGTATTTCTCTCCGATCAATCCATTTAGTTTGGCCAACTAGATTGATTTTTCTTCAATGGCAGAGGTGCTTTGTAGTGGATTGAACCAGGTGGTGCTCTATATCCCAGTGACAGAAGGGTACAAGACATGTCTTTGTATTGTTTCCATTGAGGGTAAAATGATGGGGTTTGTTCATGTTAATTGAGTTTACTTTGTCTACATCATGTCATCTTGCTTAAGGTGTTACTCTGTTTTTATTAACTTAATACCCTAGATGCATGCTTTGGATAGCGATTGATTGGTGGAGTAATAGTAGTAAATGTAGGCAGGAGTCGGTCTACTTGTCTCGGACGTGATGCATATATACATGATCATTGCCTATGAATCCTTCATGACTATGCACTTTTCTATCAATTGCCCAGTAGTAATTTGTTTAGCCACCGTATGCTTGCTTTCAAGAGAGAAGCCTCTAGTGAAAAATATGGCCCCCGGGTTTGCATTTATCATACTTAAAACCTAAAAATACTTTGTTGCAATTTATTTACTTTTTATTTAGTTTAGTAATTTATCTTTCACCTATACTAGACTTGATCCTTGTATTAACGAGTACGAGAGGATTGACAACCCTCTTGCAAGCGTTGGTACGAGTATTTTGTTCGTGTGTGCGGGTGTTGTTCACTAAGTAATTGTGTGGTTCTCCTACTCGATTGATTACCTTGGTCCTTAACTGAGGGAAATACTTATCTCTATTGTACTACATCTCCCTTCCTCTTCGAGGAATAAATCCAACGCATCTCACATGTAGCAAGAAGAATTTCTGGCGCCGTTGCCGGGGAGACATCAACAAATATTTACATGTACCTTCCCATTACTTGTCATTTACTTGATTTTTTATTTACTTTTTATTAGTCCCATTAAAATTATCAAAAATACAAAAATATTTTATCTTGTTAGTTTGTTTGCTTGCTTTATCATTATGGCTAGTTCGTCACTTGTTACTTGTATCCCTGAAAATGAAGTTCTTAATTTTAAACAAAGGGGAGGAGAGAGTTTAAATATGCTTGGTATTGGATTTGTAAAGCTCAAAATAGATCAACCCGTAAGCAATCCGCCGTCGTTCTTCTTTGCAATTTTTATGCGGGTGTTACTACTTGGTATAGATTTGTGCTTGACACTATTACTAGAGGAAATTTCTTGAATAGTCACCCTATTTATGATTTTAATGGTATGGGAAATTTAGTTGGGTCACCACCTATCACTACTAATGAAACAACATTAACTCTAGGACATGTTATGCAAAGGTTGGAAGCTATTGAAAATAAAATGCCTACCATAGAATATAGGGTTAATTATCGTTTTGCCCTCAGTGGTGTCCATGTGCTTAGTTTTGCCCTCAGATGTGAATTGTGCTCAGTTTTGCCCCTAGTCCATGCACAACTACTATGACGAGGCCAAACGGCCAGATTTGAGTCCATTCCGTCCGCCGGAGTTAGTGGTTGTGGGTCCGGAGCTTACACGTGGGACCGTGTGGACGTGGGTCCGGAGCTGACATGTGGGCCCGTGCAACAAAACCCCCAAAATCCCCAATGGTGTCCGCGTCGACGCCCACTCTGCCCATCCGCCGGCCGGCTGTCCTGCGCCACGGCCAAGACTGCCCGCCACTGCGCCACGGCCAAGACTGCCCGCCACCACTGCACGGCTCGCTCAGCTACCATCCTGCGCCAACGCTGTCACGGCTACCTGCGGCGCCCGCCACTCTTCCTATGACGCCACGGGTGGGGCGCCCGCCACCTGCTCGACCCGCGGCGTGGCCTCCTTCCGTGCGCCCGGCCAGAGCGCTCAAAGGTGGGGGACTGCTGGAGCTGTTTGAACTAGGAGGAAGAACCCTAGGGCGAAATGGCGAGCAGCGGCAACCCTGGAGTATTTGGCGAGGCAGGCATCGGGCCACAGATCCGCCACGTCCACGACTAGGTCCCCGAGGGGTAAGTCACGCCTCCTGT
The DNA here is from genome assembly GCA_021605145.1 of Aegilops bicornis. NCBI lineage: Eukaryota > Viridiplantae > Streptophyta > Magnoliopsida > Poales > Poaceae > Aegilops > Aegilops bicornis. Next base: position 157,292,641 of record CM038670.1, on the reverse strand, counting down.
TTAGATTGAGCTTAGTTGTGCATTTGAACAGTCGATTCAAGTAGGTTTGCCCAATTAGTGTGCTGATTGTGTCTCTGTTTTTCGTCGGTTAGGATGGAGTTGCGGTTTGCTTTCTTGGTGCACATTAGAAGGGACCGGTACATGTTCGATGCAAAGGATAAGAAGAAATACCAAAGAGGTTTTGATTATCGGTTGCCAATGGCTAGTAACTGGAGTTTCAGACAATTTGGGGAGGTAATTTGTAGCCAATATGCTTGGGGTTTGCTTGATGAAGTGGTATACAAATACTATGATGGGGAAAAGAAATGGGTGACAGTTAGTAATGATGAAGAGCTGGCTACTATGTTTGTTAGGCATAAAGAGAAAGATGATTTTCATGTGAAGCTGCAAGTTGATGTGCTTGAGCAGGCATTTGGACCTAGGATGACGGGTGCAACATCTCGGGGAGAACCAAGTCGTCGTAATGGCATCTCTAGCCAGAACATTTCAGTTGGTGCACGGCGACGTGGTGGCTCAACAAGAGTGGGCAACGGCAGTAGGGTCCCCCTTGAAGTGGAGCCTGATGACTACAATTCTGGGTTTGATGAAGAGAAGCAATATTCTGATGTTATTCGGAATTTACGATGGGCACCTCGGGCTGAAAACCAAGATGAGGCTCACAATGCAGTCCGTGTGGATGATGACGCGGTGGGTGAGGATAAAGACCTTGCAGCTGTTGATTGGGACCCTTTGAACCCTCGTATGGAAGAAGGCACCTTTTTGCATCCATGACTGAGTGTAGAAATGCACTTGTGACATACTGCATCAAGGTAGAACGTACTTTCAAAGTTGACAAGAGCGATCAAATGCGTTATGAGTGCCTTTGTCCAACCGAGGGTTGTCCAGGGAGGCTGCTCGCATCTAAAATGCGAAATAGCACTAATGTTCAGGTCAAAGTGAACCCTTTTAAGCACACATGCCAGGAATCAACCCTTAGGAAGGATACAATCAGTAGAGCCAAGTCAAGATGGGTGGCAGAAGAAGTAAAGAAGTGGGTGAAAGAAAACCAGCAAGTGGTTCCAAAGGAATTGCAGAAGAACAGCAAAGATAAGTTCAAGATAGATTTACCATACATGATGTTGTTCAATGGTAAACAACATGCTATGGATTCTATTTATGGTAACTGGCAGGAAAGTTTTCAATTGTTGTAGTCATTCAAAGGTGAAGTGGAGAGGACAAGCCCAGGTAGTATTGTAGATATTGATCACCACACCATGGAGTACACATTCATGGGAGTGACAAAGACCAAGGAATGCTTTAGGAGGGTTTTTGTCTGCTTTGAGGCTTGTCGCCGGGTTTTTTTGGCAAGCTGCAGGCCTTATTTGGCTATTGATGCCACTTTTCTCACAGGGAGGTTTAAAGGACAGTTAGTAGCAGCTTGTGCAACTGATGCACACAGTTTTGTATTTCGATTGCCTCTGATTGTCTTTGGAGACAGAGTCTGAGGAGAGCTGGACTTGGTTTTTGCATAATTTGCGCCGGGCTATTGCACATCTCAATGGGTTGGTCATTCATACAGATGCCTGCAAAGGTTTATAAGTGTCCATGGACAATGTGTTCCCTGGAGTAGAGCATAGGGAATGCATGTGTCACCTTGCTGCAAATTTCATGAAGAAATTCAAAGGAAAGGTGTATACCGACAATTTATGGCCAGCATCTTTGACTTGCAGTGTGAAGAAGCACAACTACCACTTGAGGTAGTTATACATGAATTCCAAAGTGAAAGAATACTTGGAAACACACCACTCCAAGTTATGGGCCAGAAGCCAATTCAGTGAACTGAGCAAAGTTGACTATGTGCACAATAATCTAGCAGAGTCTTTCAACTCAACGATCCGAAAACTAAAGGGTCATTATGTGGTGGATTTGCTTGACAGGATAAGGATAGAATACATGCAGAAATTTCATTATCGTGCAGGAATAGCCGAGGCAAAATTCATGGGCCACATTATCATCCCTGCCGTGATGAATGAACCAAGGTAAAACAACGAGCTTGGAAATGAACATGACTCTTTGCTCGGTACCATAGCAGAGATATCATATTTGGATAAAGAGAAGAGGGAATGGAGATATCCGATTGGATTTAGAAGCTAGAACTTGCAGTTGTAGGCAATGGCAGATAACTGGATTGCCATGCATTCATGCCTTGTTTTTCATCACTTCTCTCCCAGTCCAATGAGGTAACACAAAGATGTCTGCATGATTACTACTCTGTTGCAAGGTTCAAAGCCACATATGCTTATGCCTTGCCTGCTATGGAGGGAAAACAACAATGGGACATGGTGGACCCTGGATTCAAGCTTTGTGCTCCAGTTCTGAAGAGAGCAGCAGGACCAAGGAAGAGTCGAATCAGGCCTTGCAGCAAAGGAGCTGGACTTGGAGCGAGGAAGCGTAAGTGCACAAGGTGTGGTGGGTCTGGTCATTTCGGTAAGTATTGTGATAACACAGTAGATCCAGCGTTCGGAGAGAGTTTTGATGAAGGCTTCGATGAAAATGTTGGTCAGCACCCGGTTGCCTCAACAGATGATGAAAATGATGGTCAACAGCCGGTTGCATCAGATGAGGATTTTGACGAGGTTCCAAATGATGATGGTCAACAGTTGCATGATTTTGACGATGATCCAAAATATCCTCCAAATAATGGTGATCATGGTGATCCAAGTGAGGCTCCAAATGATGATCATGCTGATCCAAGTGAGGCTCCAAATGATGATCCAAGTGAGGCTCCAAATGGTGACCAACCTTCTGTTGTTGTGAGTTCTGCTAGGTATGTAAATCTTGCAAGGGTCAAATACTACTGTACATTTATCAATTGACAAGATCTCATTACACTTTATGTTTTGCACAGCTCTATGGTAGGTTTGAAGAAGACGCGCAAGACACCGACAACCAAGAGGAGAAGAGAAGAAGCAATGAGCACAAGGTGCACGCGGAGCAAAGTGATGGCAAGAAGCTCGAGGAACAGACAGAAGCCCCAACGCTATTTATGAATAATTATGAAACATTATGAATAATGTTGTATTTCTGTTGGATGATGTTGGACCTATGTTAGAACTATGTTTGACATGATGTTTAAATCTGTTGGATGATGTTTGAATGAGCACATGGTTTTTCCTTTTTTTGAATTTTTTTGAATTTTGTTTTGCTCATTTGAATTCTGGTCAAACCTAACTTTGACCAAGATTTAAACAAGTCTAAAACATCAAAATGAAAAAACTAATCCTGGATCCTTCTTAATCAATCCAAAATGAAGCTGTGGTGAGGTTTTGAAATTTTCATGAAAATGTGCTAAAAAGAGGGGTCCAAAGGTAGGGTAAACGGCCTCATTTCTAAGCAAGGTTTTTTTCGACCTTGTCTAAATCAGCCAAATAACTTTCCTACACATATATTCTATATATATAGACTATGTGCGCTGGTTTTTCCATTTTTTGATTTTTTTAAATTTGTTTTGCTCATTTGAATTCTGGTCAAACTTAACTTTGACCAAGATTTAAACAAGTCTAAAACATCAAAATGAAAAACTAAGCCTGGGTCCTTCTTAGTCACTCCAAAATGAAGCTGTGGTGAGGTTTTGGAAATTTTCATGAAAAATGTGCTAAAAAGAGGGGTCCAAAGGTAGGGTAAACGGCCTCATTTCTAAGCAAGGTTTTTTTCGACCTTGTCTAAATCAGCCAAATAAATTTCCTACATATATATTCTATATATACAGACTATGTGCGCTGGTTTTTCCATTTATTGATTTTTTAAATTTATTTTGCTCATTTGAATTCTGGTCAAACTTAACTTCGACCAAGATTTAAACAAGTCTAAAACATCAAAATGAAAAACTAAGCCTGGATCCTTCTTAGTCACTCCAAAATGAAGCCGTGGTGAGTTTTTTGAAATTTTCATGTTCATTTCCCCAAAACACTTCTCTTCACTTCATACAAGAGAGTTTGAGATGCTCGAGATATCACATAATACACATAAACTTATCATTTAAATGTATGTAAACCTTGTTTATCAACTTAAATCGTTAGTATATGACATAAGAAGACTATGTGCGCATGTTTTTCATTTTTCTGATTTTTATTTAATTTATTATGCTCATTTGAAATCTGGTCAAACATAGCTTTGACTGCTCCAAACCCCTCTCAAACCCCGCTAACCCTAGCGCTGAACAAGGACCGTCCATCTAACCCTAGCGGCGATCAAGGGCCGTCGATCTAACCCTTCTAGAAGGAATCTGTGGGGAGGAGGGGGGCGATCCGCGAGATGCAATCTGATTGGCTGGGAGATTTAAAAAAACAAATACCAGGCGCGCTAGATGGACCGTTGGGCCGTCTCGTTGTCTGGGCCTGAGACCGCATTAAATAGCCTGTCTCAGCCTTTCCAGGCCTTGCATGCATGGGAAGGCGACGACGTGCATGCGCGGGAGGCGGACGTGCATGCATGCGAGCGAGGCGCGCTAGGCGAGCTAGGCTAGCGAGGCGAGCTAGGTGGCCATGCACGTATTGATTCAGAGTTAGGCATTACGGCAGTGGTTCAGGGCAGCAAGTCAGATGCATAGGCCGGGTCAAAGAGCTATGCAGTGATTCAGATGCACACACTCGCCCCATGCATCATTTTCGTGCAAAAATTAAAGAGTGCAAAACATAACGGATACACACACGCGTCCGGATTCACACACGTACCGTTCCCATCCTTTCTCTCTTCCTCTTTAACCCACAAGCCCATAAATGGGGTGCATCTCTTCCTCTCCCACCCACAAGCCAGATCTGATCCATTCTCTCCAGCTTCAAACACCCAAGCGACCGAGCCCTCCCCAAGCGAGACCAAGTGAAGATGCAGTTCAACGGGCCGACGTTCAATCGTCCGCCTGTCATGCCGGAGCTGCGCTACCCACCGGGCGTGCTCGTGGAGAGGGAGCTCCGTGTGTGGGCTATTTCAAGGTGGAGGGGTTCCGTCGAACTCACCCGCGCCTTCCTCAGAGCCGGCTATGCCCACCTCCCATGGGGCTCGTGATACGTTTCCAACGTATCTATAATTTTTGATTGCTCCATGCTAGATTATCTACTGTTTTGGACTAATTTGGGCTTTATTTTCCACTTTTATATTACTTTTGGGACTAACCTATTAACCGGAGGCCCAGCCCAGAATTGCTGTTTTTTTGCCTATTTCAGTGTTCTGAAGAAAAGGAATATCAAACGCAGTCCAAAAGACCTGAAACTCCACGGAACCTGTTTTTGGACCAAACGAAGCCCATGGAGTACCGGAGGCTCACTAGGGGAGTCCCGGGCTGCCCACGAGGGTGGGGGGTGCGCCCACCCCCCTGGGGCGCCCCCCTACCTCGTGGCCAGCCCGTAAGTCCACCGACGTCCTCCCTGCACCCATATATACTCTCGTACCCTAAAACTTCCAGAACAGAGATTGGATCAAAAGTTCCACCGCCGCAAGCCTCTGTAGCCACGAAAAATGAATCGGGGCCCTCTCCGGCACCCTGCCGGAGGGGGCCACCGTCACCGGTGGCCATGGAGGAGTATCCCGGAGGGGTCTTCATCACCATGAAGGCCAAGGACCAGAAGGTGGAGGCCATGGAGGAGGAAGCACAAGGGGGAGAACCTCTCCTCCTCTCTTTCGGTGGTGCCGGAGTGCCATCGGGAGGGGAATCATCGCCACGGTGATCGTCTTCTTCAACATCACCATCATCATCACCATCCTCATCTCTTTTACGCGGTCCACTCTCCCGCAAACCGCTGTAATCCCCTACTTGAACAAGGTGCTTTATGCCACATATTATGATCCAATGATGTGTTGCCATCCTATGATGTTTTGAGTAGTTATCTTTTGTCCTTGGGTTGATTGATGATCTAGATTGGTATGAGTTGTATGTTTTACTTTGGTGTTGTCCTATGGTCCCCTCCGTGTCGCGCAAGCATGAGGGATTCCTGTTGTAGGGTGTTGCAATATGTTCATGATTCGCTTACAGTGGGTTGCTAGAGTGACAGAAGCTTAAACCCGAGTAAGAGGGATTGTTGCGTATGGGAATAAACAGGACTTGATGCTTTAATGCTATGGTTGGGTTTTACCTTAATGATCTTTAGTAGTTGCGGATGCTTGCTAGAGTTCCAATCATAAGTGCATATGATCCAAGTAGAGAAAGTATGTTAGCTTATGCCTCTCCCTCATATGAAATTGCAATAGTGATTACTGGTCTTGTTAACAATTGCCTAGGACAATTCCGCACACCGATCCACCATTATTCCACACTCAATATTTATATTATTTAGTAATATATTCTAACTTTATGATAACAGCACCTACTTTTATGTTTTAGATCTCCATTATCATGCAAAGTTATCCTCTTCATACCCACAACGTAGTTTTATTTCTCGTTTCTAGTTGGAAGTAAACGTTTGGTGCACGTAGAGTCGTATCAGTGGCAGATAGGGCTTGAGAGAATATTGATCTTACCTTTAGCTCCTTGTGGGTTCGACACTCCATACTTATCACTTCCACCTTTGGAAAGTGCTACGATGATTCCTTGCACTTGGGGATTATCAAGCTCTTTTCTGGCGCCGTTGCCGGGGAGCAATAGCGTGGGGTTGATATTCTCGTGTGTGCTTGTTTGCTTCCTTCACTAAGTTGATTTTGTTTTTCCTTTTTGTTTCTGTTTAGTTATGGGTGAAACATACAAAAAAATTTAAAAATTAAAATACAAAAAAATATTATTACTTGCCTTTCATGCCTAAAAAGTTTTTCAAAAAGAGAAGTGATTGGAAGGTTTTGCATTGAAGAAGTGAGGGTCGACCTTGAACACTTGTGTTCATGCTCACGGAAACAATGTAGAATTTTTCATGGAAGTTTCTCTGTAAATAATTATCCCCTTGTATATGTTCCTTGTATTATAAAAATAATGTGCCAAGCCTTGGTTTTAGGATAATTAGATTGCTTGTTTACTATGTGCAAAACAAAAACAGAAACTTTGGCTGTAGTGCATGAATTTTAATTTTTAACTGGAAAGTAAAATGGTTATTATTCTTTTTGCACATTACTTCTGTACAAATTGTTAAACTTATAAAATTTAGTTTATAATTTTAGGAGTTACAGAAGTTTGGCAAACTTCCAGATTACTACAGACTGTTCTATTTTTAACAGATTCTGTTTTGCATGTGTTGTTTGCTTATTTCGATGAATCTATGGCTAGTATTGTTGGGTATGAACCATAGATAACTTGGAATACAGTAGGTTTAACAACCATACAAATAAAGAATGAGTTCATTACAGTACCTAAAGGTAGTGATTTGCTTTATTACACTAACAGATCTCACAAGTTTTTGTTAAAGTTTTGTGTGGAGGAAGTGTCTGAAGGTCGAGGAGCTATCAATATGAGAAGAATAAAGAGAGGCAAGAGTTCAAGCTTGGGGATGCCCAAGGCACCCCAAGTAAATATTTCAAAGGATGCTCAAGCATCTAAGCTTGGGGATGCCCCGGTTGGCATCCCATCTTTCTTCTTCAACAATTATCGGTATACCTCGGGTTTTGTTTTGTTCACATGATTTGTGTCCTTTGTGTTTTTATTTTTATTCTAGAACCATGCTAGCATGAGATATCCCTTCAATTATTTGTAGAATACTTCATGTGCGTCACTTAAATCTTTTAAGTATGATCTTATAGAATTGCTCTTTGTGCTTCACTTAAATCTTTTGAGTATGGTTTTATAGAATGCTTCATGTGCTTCACTTATACGCTTTGAGCTTGGATATTGCTTAGTTGTAGAATGCTCCATGAACTTCACTTATATCTTTTGGAGTATGAATAATGCTATAATTTAAAGTGGGTTTGGAAGAGTGTCAACTTTAGGAATTAGTAATCCCACTATTTTGGAGGATGTTGAATCTTAGTGTGATATTTTTGAAAGTGGATTCGGAAGAGTGTCAACTTTAGCTAGTAATGATTCCACTATTTCGGAAGAGGTTCCAATTGAGTATGAGAAAAAAGTTGCTATCCATGATACTACTGAAAATTATTATGAGGGAGGAATGCGTGCTTGTAGGAGTTGCAATAATATTAAGTTTCCTCTCTATGTGCTTAAACTTTTGAAGTTATACTTGTTTTGCCTTCCTATGCTAGTTGATTCTTGTTCCCATAAGTTGTGTGCTCACAAAATCCCTAGGCATAGGAAGTGTGTTAGATTTAAATATGCTAGTCATGTTCTTCAAGATGCTCTCTTTGTGTTTCAATTCCTATCTTTAAAGTGAGCATCATTGAAATCATCATGCCTAGCTAAAAGGCATTAAAGAAAAGCGCTTGTTGGGAGACAACCCAATATTTACCCTTACTGTTTTTGTGTGTTTACATGATTAAGCTACTGCAGTAATCATGTTTTATAGCTTTTGTTTCAATAAAGTTCCAAGTAAGACCTTTGGAAAGACTTGGGTGATAGTTAATGTGATCTTGCTGTAAAAAACAGAAACTTCGCGCTCACGAGGATAGATGTCATTTTTTACAGAAGAGTGATCTTGAGTTGATTCTTTTTGCAGAAGATTAATATACAAATTCCCCACGTCCACCAATTTATTTCATAGAAGTATGTTTATTGTTCAGATCATTACAGACTGTTCTGTTTCTGACAGATTCTGTTTTCATTGCATAGTTTGCTTGTTTTCTAGTTTCTATGACTTATATTCCTCAATATAAATTGTAGAAATGATATGGTACAGTAGGAATTGTGTGAGAACAATTATGAACCTTGTCTTTGTCAGTACCAAAGTGAATGGTTTGCTCTTTATCATACTAACCTATCTCACGAAGTTTGGCTAAGTTTTGTGTGATTGAAGTTTTCAAGTTTTGGGTGAGATATCGATATGAGGAGAATAAGGAGTGGAAAGACCTAAGCTTGGGGATGCCCAAGGCACCCCAAGGTAATATTCAAGGAAGACTCAAGCGCCTAAGCTAGGGGATGCCGGAAGGCATCCTCATTAAATCTTCAAAACTATCGGTATACCTTACTCGGAGCCATATTTTTATTCGTCACATGATATGTGTTTTGCTTGGAGCGTCATTTTATTTTGTTTTGCTTGTTGTTTGAATAAAATCATTGGATCTGAAATATTGAATGAAAAAGAATCCTCCCATGGCTAGTTAATAATTTTACTACTCAGTGTTCTTCACTCATATCTTTTGGAGTAGTTTGTCATTTGCTCACATGCTTCATGTCTATCCTATGAGTAAATGGTTGAATGAATTGAATGTCATAAATCTGAACTTTTATATGTTTCATATGCTTATAACATGGTTAGTGATGACTTCACACATAGAAAGTATGAGGCATAAAAGTTGTTGAGAATTGGCAAACGTAGTTTGGGTCATCGTTGCAATTAATAGGAAGTAATAAGGAAAGAGAGGTTCACATACAAATATATTATCTTGGACATCTTTTATGATTGTGAAGCACTCATTAAGTATGACATGCTAAAAGAGTTGACGTTGGACAAGGAAGACAACGTAATGGTTTATGTTTTCCGACATCTCAGTTAAAGTATATTGTCATTGACCTTCCAAACATGTTGAGCTTGCCTTTCCCCCTCATGCTAGACAAAATTCTCAGCACCAAGTAGAGATACTACTTGTGCTTCCAAAATCCTTAAACCCAGTTTTGCCATGAGGGTCCACCATACCTACCTATGGATTGAGTAAGATCCTTCAAGTAAGTTGTCATCGGTGCAAGCAATAAAAATTGCTCTCTAAATATGCATGACTTATTAGTGCGGAGAAAATAAGCTTTGTACGAACTTGTTGTGGAAGTAATAAAAGCGATGGACTGCATAATAAAGGTCCACATACAAGGGGCAATATAAAGTGACGTTCTTTTGCATTAAGATTCTGTGCATCAACCTTAAACGCTCATGACAACCTCTGCTTCCCTCTGCGAAGGGCCTATCTTTTACTTTATGTTTTTACTTTATGCTTGAGTCAAGGTGATCCTCACCATTCCCTTTTTCATTTTATCCTTTGGCAAGCTCCTTGTGTTTGAATGATCATGATATATATATATATATATATATATATATATATATATATCCAATTGGATGTAAGTTAGCATGGGCTATTATTCTTGACATCACCTAAAGGTGAATACGTTGGGAGGCAATACAATAAGCCCTATCTTTCTCAAAGGTAATTTGAAACTCCATAACCACAAGTATTGCGTGAGTGTTAGCAATTGTAGAATACTATATGATAGTTGAGTATGTGGACTTGCTGAAAAGCTCTATTCTTGAGTCTTTCAGATGTTATGATAAATTGCAATTGCTTCAATGACTGAGATTATAGTTTGTTAGTTCTCAATGAAGTTTCTGAACCATGCTTAATATTGTGAATAGATTGTTACTTGATCATGAAAATTTTTATGAGATAAGCCGCTATTATGACACATATTGATGCTAGAAAAATTGATTGGAATTATCATTGATCAAACTTAAGCACTTACTAGCATTCCACATCAAAAATTATCTTTTTTATCATTTACCTACTCGAGGACGAAAGGTGAATTAAGCTTGGGGATGCCTGATACGTTTCCAACGTATCTATAATTTTTGATTGCTCCATGCTAGATTATCTACTGTTTTGGACTAATTTGGGCTTTATTTTACACTTTTATATTACTTTTGGGACTAACCTATTAACCGGAGGCCCATCCCAGAATTGCTATTTTTTTGCCTATTTCAGTGTTTCGAAGAAAAGGAATATCAAACGGAGTCCAAAAGACCTGAAACTCCACGGAACCTGTTTTTGGACCAAAAGAAGCCCATGGAGTACCGGAGGCTCACCAGGGGAGTCCCGGGCTGCCCACGAGGGTGGGGGGCGCGCCCACCCCCCTGGGGCGCGCCCCCCTACCTCGTGGCCAGCCCGTAAGTCCACCGACGTCCTCCCTGCACCCATATATACTCTCGTACCCTAAAACTTCTAGAACGGAGATTGGATCAGAAGTTCCGCCGCCGCAAGCCTCTGTAGCCACGAAAAACCAATCGGGGCCCTCTCCGGCACCCTGCCGGAGGGGGCCATCATCACCGGTGGCCATGGAGGAGTATCCTGGAGGGGTCTTCATCACCATGAAGGTCAAGGACCAGAAGGTGGAGGCCATGGAGGAGGAAGCACAAGGGGGAGAACCTCTCCTCCTCTCTTCCGGTGGTGCCGGAGTGCCATCAGGAGGGGAATCATCGCCACAGTGATCGTCTTCATCAACATCACGATCATCATCACCATCCTAATCTCTTTTACGCGGTCCATTCTCCCGCAAACTGCTATAATCCCCTACTTGAACTGGTGCTTTATGCCACATATTATGATCCAATGATGTGTTGCCATCCTATGATGTTTTGAGTAGTTATCTTTTGTCCTTGGGTTGATTGATGATCTAGATTGGTATGAGTTGTATGTTTTACTTCGGTGCTGTCCAATGGTGCCCTCCGTGTCACGCAAGCGTGAGGGATTCCTGCTGTAGGGTGTTGCAATACGTTCATGATTCGCTTATAGTGGGTTGCTAGAGTGACAGAAGCTTAAACCCAAGTAAGAGGGATTGTTGTGTATGGGAATAAAGAGGACTTGATGCTTTAATGCTATGGTTGGGTTTTACCTTAATGATCTTTAGTAGTTGCGGATGCTTGCTAGAGTTCCAATCATAAGTGCAAATGATCCAAGTAGAGAAAGTATGTTAGCTTATGCCTCTCCCTCATATGAAATTGCAATAGTGATTACCGGTCTTGTTAACAATTGCCTAGGACAATTCCACAATCGATCCACCATTATTCCACACTCGCTATTTATATTATTTAGTAATATATTCTAACTTTATGATAACAGCACCTACTTTTATGTTTTAGCTCTCCGTTATCATGCAAAGTTATCCTATTCATACCCACAACGTAGTTTTATTTATCGTTTCTAGTTGGAAGTAAAAGTTCGGTGCATGTAGAGTCGTATCAGTGGCAGATAGGGCTTGAGAGAATATTGATCTTACCTTTAGCTCCTTGTGGGTTCGACACTCCATACTTATCACTTCCACCTTTGGAAAGTGCTACGATGATTCCTTGCACTTGGGGATTATCAGCTCGCCTAGGATGTTCACCCTCAACGAGGTTCATGACCGCGGCGACATCCTCCTACTGCTCACGGTCACCTTCACCAACCCGTTTGACGTGCGCGAGCTCCTTGCCCAAGTCCTCTGGTGCAGCTGCGAGGCCATCTTCTTCACCGTGTACAACATCTACACCAACTACGAGAGCATCTTCCCCACAACAGGCCAGATGCACTCCCTTCCCTACGACGAGGAGGAGGAGGTGTGCAGTTGAAGACGGTGTTGAAGGGGCGCGCGACCAAGGTGGAAGAAGGAGGTCAAGATGAAGATGTTCAAGCCCGGAGTCAAGCTCGTCATGTTTAGTTTTTATTTTGTTGATTTTCTATGTCGTGTCGTGTCGTGTCATGTTTTGTCATGTGTCCATGAACTTATTATTATGGGTATTTCTTAATGTAAGGGTACGGTGTGTTGCATCTTATCTAAGTTATTAAGGTTTATTATGTGCGTTAAAAAATGTCTGTGCCCAAACATATCATTTGTTCCCTAAACCAAGTCATGAAGTCGGGAACTTGTGGTTTTCATTAATGAACATCGGAGGGGGTGAGAAGCCCTCTCTTTCATTAAAAAACAAGTCATGAACTAACATGCAAATTTATTTCCTTTAAATCCTAAACCAAGTGCCACTCTAACCCTAAACCAAGTGCCACTCTAACCAAAATCATGTGGCAGTGCAAACATACGTTTCCAACCCTCCAAAATTTCAATGCAAAACAAAGGAAAACCACTCTCACGCGTGTGCAAACATTCACGGTCTCACTATGTATACCTTCCTTCCCTACCCATGTCAAAGTCTTTCCATCTGTCCTAACGGTTACCAGCGCAACCCTAAACGCCACAAACCCAAGCGGTCCTGGGTTCGAGTCCCCTGCCGCACCAATTTTTTGTGCATTTTCCACCCTTCATTTTTTTAGACAAATTATTTTTTTCTCAATGTAATGCCCTTAAAAATGTTCATTTATCTTGGCACCAGGTGTAAACCTCTACCAGAGCTGAGGCACATTTTCCATTACATTTTGGTCTTTGATTTAAATCACGGTGTATTTGAATTGGAGTAATTAAATTGCTATTAAATATTTAACAGCTCCAAAAAAATTCTAACCTTAATTGTTTGGCTCTGGAATAATTCAATTAGCTTCCACAAAAACTTTTAGCATTATGATTTACTGCCTAAATTAAATCAGAACAGAAAACAGAAAAACACGCAAGAGAACCCCCAAATCGGCCTAATTGGATGCAGTTGGCCCATTAGTCTAGCCTGCACTTGGCTCTACACTCAGAATTTGGCCCACAAAGGAACCTTTTTTTTTGACAGAAAGGCAGAGCAGAGAGCTGCATTTCATTGATCAAAAGTTTCTGAATTCCTCATTTCTTCTCCCTTTTTTCAACATATTTAAATGTTGGTCACTTCTTCTCTTTTTTTCAACATTTAAACAACTTTGACCAACATTTAAACTAGGTGAATTTCTCATACAATTTCAAGCTTACAAATTCCTCCATAATTCATGCCTTTCCATACATTTTCAACATTACAACCGGTCACGATTACCATACCTACAAATGCCCAAAAGTATTTGCAAATGGGTATTGGTAGTGCTTGATCTTCAAGCTTCCTAACCTTCTTCTTCAACTCCTAAGCTCAACGGCTAGCTCTCTGTCAGTGCGTGCTTCGCCCTCCATCTCTTCTTAGGAGCTCGTGCTGCCATCGCTGCCGTTCGTGGTAGCATGCACAACCGTTCTTCATGCTCTTCTTGCAGTTCATTCATCAGAGTCTTGGCCAGAGCATCGACCCAAAGAAAGAAGCATGTCACCTGCATGAACACCAAACAGACCAACCCATTGCTCAAAGATCCCGACCATGAAAATGGTGCAATTGCCCCGATTCTTACCCCATTCTCGCTGCACATGTAGAACGGATGATTCTGGTTCCTCGGTGTGTGAGAAACGCTCCGAACAACGCCCGCCCGGCACCGCGGACAGACGAAGACAGGCATGTCCACACGCGCCCGGCTCTGCATCCATGAGGTGACGCGGGAGCTTGAGGAAGACATGGAGCTCGGAGCCGAAGGGGATCTCAACGCCGTTGCGCCCTCCACAGCTAGCTTCCCACCGCCGTGCTCTCTCTCTCTCTCTCTCTCGCCGTGGTCACCGTGTGCTCTTTGTCGCCGTGGTCACCGCCGCTGTGTGTCCCACGCTTATATAGCACACCCGCAACATCTCTCTGCTCAACGGCTCTCTGCTGGGTCCCATAAGCCACGCGTGCAACGATCTGAATAGAGTTGGCCGTCTCTACCACCTGGTCCCACCTATAAGGGCCGAGTCAAAAGGTTGACCTGACGGAGACGACAAAGTTCACGGAACGAGTCGGTGCGCACGGACTAGGGGCAAAACTGAGCACAATTCGCATCTAAGGGAGAAACTGAGCACATGGACACCACTGAGGGCAAAAGGATAATTAACCCTAGAACATATTGAAAATCTAGACAAAAATGTCCATACTCAAGTTACTCAATTTGGTTCAAAGTTAAGAACTACTTTAAAAATGCTAAAAGAGAAGGAACAAATAATTAATGAAATAATAGAACAAATTCCTTCTAGAACTGATAAATTGGAAGACATTATTAATAACCTAAGTTCCACTTTTTCTTCTGCCAAAGCTATTGAAAAACGCCTCCTAATAGAGTTCCCAAATTTATTTATGTTCCTAAAAATAAGGGTGCAACATCTAGTAGTGGAAATGAATTTCTCAAAATGATTAGTGTTCATCCTTGCTTTATTGATATGATTAAGGAACCTATCTCTGAAAACAAATCCCTCAAATTTATGCCTAAGAGTGTGATTATTAATAAATACGTTAAATCTCCTAGCAAGCATGGTGGTATAATTGATGATTTGGAAACTAAGGATGATAATACTTAAAAGAATGCCTTATGCCTAGCTAGGGGCGTAAAATAATAGCACTTGTTGGGAGACAACCCAATAGTTATATTTTATTTTTATTTTTATATTTTGTTTGTCAGTTTCTAAAACAATTATAGCTACTGTTATAGTTGTGTTTTTATATTTTAATTAGTGTTTGTAACAAGTAAAGCCTTTGGGATTATGTGATTGATATTTGACTTAATTATGTGAAAACAACAGAAAGTTTTGTGTCCAGTACAGAAAATCCTATAATTTACTGGAGCGTGATAATTTGCTGAAATTGTTGCACATGATTAATATACAAATTTCCCATATTTTCCTAAGTTTTCAGAATTTTGGAGTTGCATATGTATGGTCGTTATTCATATCATTACTGACTGTTCTGTTTTAGACATATTCTGTTTTCGTTGCATAGTTTGCTTTTTTATGATGATATGGTTTATATCGCGGGGTTTAAGTCTTGGATAAGTTGGTACAGTAGGTATTATGCAATAATAAAATATGAATGGGTTCATAACAGTACATAAAGTTTGTGATTTGTCTATTATACTAATGGATCTCACAAGGTTTCTGTTGAGTTTTGTGTGCTGAAGTTTTCAAGTTTTGGGTATGATCACGATGGATGACAGAATAAGGAGCAGCAAGACCCTAAGGTTGGGGATGTGTGTCGGTGTCAAAACCGGCAGATCTCGGGTAGGGGGTCCCGAGCTGTGTGTCATGGATCGATGGGTAACAGGAGACAGGGGACACGATGTTTACCCAGGTTTGGGCCCTCTTAATGGAGGTAATACCCTACTTCCTGCTTGATTGATCTTGATGAATATAGAGATTACAAGAGTTGATCTACCCTGAGATCATATGTTGTGGTCTAAACCCTAGAGGTATGATGATTAATGTCATAATGATCTATCGACTAGCCTGGCCTTGGCTTATATAATGCACCAGAGGCCTAGGATAACAAGAGTCATAGCCGAATACGTTGGTGGAGAGGAGTCCTTGTCTTGATCACCAAGTCTTGTGGAATACTCCTTGTATGCGGCATGGGCTGCCCGAAGTGGCCCATGAGTGAACCGCCATGGGGGTCCTTGATACGTCTCCAACGTATCTATAATTTTTGGTTGTTCCATGCTATTATATTATCTGTCTTGGATGTTTATGGGCTTTATTTTACACTTTTATATTATTATTGGGACTAACCTATTGACCCAGAGCCCAGTGACAGTTCCTGTTTTTTCCCTTGTTTCAGTGTTTCGAAGAAAAGGAATATCAAACAGAGTCGAAACGGAATGAAATCTTTTGGAGAAGTTATTTTTGGAAGGAAAGCAACCCGGCAGACTTGGAGTCCACGTCAAGGTAGCAACGAGGAAGGCACGAGGCAGGGGGGCGCGCCCACCCCCCTGGGCATGCCCTCCACCCTCATGGGCCCCTCGTGGATCCCCTGACGTACTTCTTCCTCCTATATATATCCATATACCCTAAAAACTTCGGGGGACATAATAGATCGGGAGTTCCGCCGCCGCAAGCCTCTGTAGCCACCAAAAACCAATCAGGACCTGTTGCTGCGCACTGCCGGAGGGGGAATCCCTCAGCGGTGGCCATCTTCATCATCCCAGAACTCTCCATGACGAGGAGGGAGTAGTTCACCCTCGGGGCTGAGGGTATGTACCAGTAGCTATGTGTTTGATCTCTCTCTCTCTCTCTCTCTCTCTCTCTCTCTCTCTCTCTCTCTTTCTCTCGTGTTCTTGATTTGGCACGATCTTGATGTATCGCGAGCTTTGCTATTATAGTTGGATCTTATGTTGCTTCTCCTCCTCTACTCTCTCGTAATGGATTGAGTTTTCCCTTTGAAGTAATCTTATCGGATTGAGTCTTTAATGATTTGAGAACGATTGATGTATGTCTTGCCGTGCGTATCTGTGGTGACAATGGGATATCACGTGATTCACTTGATGTATGTTTTTGTGATCAACTTGCGGGTTCTGCCCATGAACCTATGCATAGGGGTTGGCACACGTTCTCATCTTGATTCTCCGGTAGAAACTTTGGGGCGCTCTTTGAGGTTCTATGTGTTGGTTGAATAGATGAATCTGAGATTGTGTGACACATATCGTATAATCATACCCACGAATACTTGAGGTAACATTGGAGTATCTAGGTGACATTAGGGTTTCGGTTGATTTGTGTCTTAAGGTGTTATTCTAGTACGAACTCTAGGGCTGTTTGTGACACTTATAGGAATAGCCCAACGGATTGAGTGGAAAGAATAACTTTGAGGTGGTTTCGTACCCTACCATAATCTCTTTGTTTGTTCTCCACTATTAGTGATTTTGGAGTGACTCTTTGTTGCATGTCGAGGGATAGTTATATGATCCAATTATGTTATTATTGTTGATAGAACTTGCACTAGTGAAATTATGAACCCTAGGACTTGTTTCCTAGCATTGCAATACCGTTTATGCTCACTTTTATCATTAGTTACCTTGCTGTTTTTATATTTTCAGATTACAAAAACCAATATCTACCATCCATATTGCACTTGTATCACCATCTCTTCGCCGAACTAGTGCACCTATACAATTTACCATTGTATTGGGTGTGTTGGGGACACAAGAGACTCTTTGTTATTTGGTTGCAGGGTTGCTTGAGAGAGACCGTCTTCATCCTTCACCTCCCACGGATTGATAAACCTTAGGTCATCCACTTGAGGGAAATTTGCTACTGTCCTACAAACCTCTGCACTTGGAGGCCCAACAACGTCTACAAGAAGAAGGTTGCGTAGCAGACATCAAGCTCTTTTCTGGCGCTGTTGCCGGGGAAGCTAGGTAAGCGGCACTCACACCCCGTCAACTAAGCTCTTTTCTGGCGCCGTTGCTGGGGAGGTGAGTGCTTAAAGGTATAT
This sequence comes from Aegilops bicornis, assembly GCA_021605145.1. NCBI lineage: Eukaryota > Viridiplantae > Streptophyta > Magnoliopsida > Poales > Poaceae > Aegilops > Aegilops bicornis. The sequence goes on along the minus strand of CM038670.1, from coordinate 157,274,666 downwards.
CTTTAGATCTTGCAATCAGATCTTTTTGTTTCTTGTTTTAGCACTAGTTAGTTTATAAAATAAAATTACAAAAAAATGGAATTGAGTTTACCTCATACGCTTCATCTTTTTAATATCTTTCGTGAAAATGATGAAAAGGAAAATTGTGCTCAAGTGCTAGAAGAAGAATGCATTAGAATGTTTGGCACTAAATATTTATATGATGAGCATGATTGCAATGTTGTTAGTATGAATTCCTTGAATATCCATGATTCTAATGATATGCAAAGCCACAAGCTTGGGGAAGCTATGTTTGATGAAGATGATATTTTTTGTCCCCCAAGCTTTGGTGAGCAAATTTACTATGATGAAAGCATGCCTCCTATCTATGATGATTATTGTGATGACACGTATGCTTTAAAGAATAATGATAACCATGAAACTTGTCATCTTGATCTTAATTTTCAATCATATGATAGTTATTTTGTTGAGTTTGCTCCCACTACTATTCATGAGAAGAAATTTGCTTATGTGGAGAGTGGTAAAATTTCTATGCAAGTAGATCATGAAAAGAATGCTTTATGTGCTGGCTATATTGTTTAATCCATTCATGATGCTAATGAAAATTATTATGAGGGAGGAATATATGCTTGTAGGAATTGCAGTAATATCAAGTTTCCTCTCTATGTGCTTAAAGTTTTGAAGTTATGCTTGTTTTACCTTCCTATGAAAGTTGATTCTTGTTCCCATAAGTTGTTTGCTCACAAAATCCCTATGCATAGGAAGTGGGTTATAATTAAATGTGCTATTTATATTCTTCATGATGCTCTCTTTATGTTTCAACTCTTATGTCTTATGTGGGCATCATTGAAATCATCATGCCTAGCTAGGGGCGTTAAACGATAGCGCTTGTTGGGAGGCAACCCAATTTTATTTTAATTTCTTGCTTTTTGGTTCTGTTAAGTAATAAATAATCCAAATAGCTTTTGTTTAGGTGTGGTTTTATGTTTTAATTAGTGTTTTTGCCAAGTAGAACCTTTGGGAAGACTTGGGTGAAGTATTTATGATCATGCTGTAAAAAACAGAAACTTTAGCACTCACGAGATTAGCTTCAACTTTTTACTGGAGAGTGATATTTAGTTGATTATTTTTGCATATGATTACTATAAAAATTCCTCAGGTCCACCAATTTATTTTAGAATTTTTGGAGTTCCAGAAGTATACGTTTGATACAGATTACTACAGACTGTTCTGTTTTTGACAGATTCTGTTTTCACTGTGTTGCTTGCTTATTTTGATGAATCTATGGCTAGTAAAATAGTTTATAAACCATAGAGATGTTGGAATAAAGTAGGTTTAACACCAATATAAATAAATAATGAGTTCATTATAGTACCTAAGTGGTGATTTATTTTCTTATACTAACGGAGCTTACGAGTTTTCTGTTAAGTTTTGTGTTGTGAAGTTTTCAAGTTTTGGGTAAAGATTCGATGCACTATGGAATAAGGAGTGGAAAGAGCCTAAGATTGGGGATGCCCAAGGCACCCCAAGGTAATATTCAAGGATAACCAAGAGCCTAAGCTTGGGGATGCCCCGGATGGCATCCCCTCTTTCGTCTTCGTTCATCGGAAATTTTACTTGGAGTTATATTTTTATTCACCACATGATATGTGTTTTGCTTGGAGCGTCATTTTATTTTATTTAGCTTTTCTTGCTGTTTGAATAAAGTATCAAGATATGAAATTCTTAAATTTTAGAGAGTCTTCACATAGTTACATAATTATACAACTACTCATTGATCTTCACTCATACCTTTTGGAGTAGTTTGTTGTTTGCTCTAGTGCTTCACTTATATCTTTTAGAGCACGGTGGTGGATTTGTTCTATAGAAACTTTTGGTCTCTCATGCTTCACTTAGATTATTTTGAGTCTTACATAGCACAGTAATTTGCTTAAATAATCCTAATATGCTAGGTATTCAAGAATAGTAAAAACTTTCTTATGAGTGTGTTGAATACTAAGAGAAGTTTGATGCTTGATGATTGTTTTGAGATATGGAGGTAGTGATATTAAAGTTGTGCTAGTTGAGTAGTTGTGAATTTGAGAAATACTTGTGTTGAAGTTTGCAAGTCCCGTAGCATGCACGTACGGTAAATGTTATGTAGCAAATTTGAAACATGAGGTGTTCTTTGATTGTCCTCCTTATGAGTGGCGGTTGGGAACGAGCGATGGTCTTTTCATACCAATGTATCCCCCTAGTAGCATGCGCGTAGTGCTTGGTTTTTGATGACTTGTAGATTTTTGCAATAAGTATGTGAGTTCTTTATGACTAATGTTGAGTCCATGGATTATACGCACTCTCACCTTTCCATCATTGCTAGCCTCTTCGGTACCGTGCATTGCCCTTTCTCACATTGAGAGTTGGTGCAAACTTCGCCAGTGCATCCAAACCCCATGATATGATACGCTCTTTTACACATAAACCTCCTTATATCTTCCTCAAAACAGCCACCATACCTACCTATTATGGCATTTCCATAGCCATTCCGAGATATATTGCCATGCAACTTTCCACCGTTCCGTTTATCATGACACGTTCATCATTGTCATATTGCTTAGCATGATCATGTAGTTGACATAGAATTTGTGGCAAAGCCACCGTTCATAATTCTTTCATACATGTCACTCTTGGTTCATTGCATATCCCGGTATACCGCCGGAGGCATTCATATAGAGTCATATCTTGTTATAATATCGAGTTGTAATCATTGAGTTGTAAATAAATAGAAGTGTGATGATCATCATTCTCTAGAGCATTGTCCCAAGTGAGGAATAAAGAGAGAGAGAGAGAGAGAGAGAGAGAGAGAGAGAGAGAGAGAGAGAGATAAAGGCCATAAAAAAAAGAAGGCCCAAAAAATGATAGAAAAAGAGAGAAGGGACAATGTTACTATCCTTTACCACACTTGTGCTTCAAAGTAGCACCATAATCTTCATGATAGAGAGTCTCTTGTTTTGTCACTTTCATATACTAGTGGGAATTTTTCATTATAGAACTTGGCTTGTATATTCCAACAATGGGCCTCCTCAAGTGCCCTAGGTCTTCGTGAGCAAGCAAGTTGGATGCACACCCACTTAGTTTCTTTTGTTGAGCTTTCATATATTTATAGCTCTAGTGCATCCGTTGCATGGCAATCCCTACTCCTTGCATTAACATCAATCGATGGGCATCTCCATAGCTCATTGATTAGCCTCGTTGATGTGAGACTTTCTCTTTTTTTGTCTTCTCCACATAACCCCCATCATCATATTCTATTCCACCCATAGTGCCATATCCATGGCTCACGCTCATGTATTGCGTGAAGGTTGAAAAAGTTTGGATTACTAAAGTACGAAACAATTGCTTGGCTTGTCATCAGGGTTGTGCATGATGAGAACATTCTTGTGTGACGAAAATGGAGCATGACCAAACTATATGATTTTGTAGGGATGAACTTTCTTTGGCCATGTTATTTTGAGAGGACATAATTGCTTAGTTAGTATGCTTGAAGTATTATTATTTTTATGTCAATATTGAACTTTTATCTTGAATCTTTCGGATCTGAATATTCATACTACAATTACGAAGAATTACATTGAAATTATGCCAAGTAGCATTCCACATCAAAAATTCTGTTTTTATCATTTACCTACTCGAGGACGAGTAGGAATTAAGCTTGGGGATGCTGATACGTCTCCAACGTATCTATAATTTCTAATTGTTCCATGCTATTATATTATCTGTCTTGGATGTTTATGGGCTTTATTTTACACTTTTATATTATTTTTGGGACTAACCTATTGACCCAGAGCCCAGTGTCAGTTCCTGTTTTTTCCCTTGTTTCAGTGTTTGGAAGAAAAGGAATATCAAACGGAGTCGAAACGGAATGGAATCTTCTGGAGAAGTTATTTTTGGAAGGAAAGCAACCCGGGAGACTTGGAGTCCACGTCAAGGTAGCAACGAGGAAGGCACAAGGCAGGGGCACGCCCACCCCCCTGGGCGCGCCCTCCACCCTCGTGGGCCCCTCATGGCTCCCCTGACGTACTTCTTCCTCCTATATATATATCCATATACCCTAAAAACTTTGGGGAACAGAATAGATCGGGAGTTCCGCCGCCGCAAGCCTCTGTAGCCACCAAAAACCAATCGGGACCCTGTTTCGGCACCCTGCCAGAGGGGGGATCCCTCACCGGTTGCCATCTTCATCATCTCGGTGCTCTCCATAACAAGGAGGGAGTAGTTCACCCTCGGGGCTGAGGGTATGTACCAGTAGCTATGTGTTTGATCTCTCTCTCTCTCTCTCTCTCTCTCTCTCTCTCTCTCTCTCTCTCTCTCTCTCTCGTGTTCTTGATTTGGCACGATCTTGATGTATCGCGAGCTTTGCTATTATCGTTGGATCTTATGTTGCTTCTCCCCCTCTACTCTCTTGTAATGGATTGAGCCCTTTGAAGTAATCTTATCGGATTGAGTCTTTAATGATTTGAGAACACTTGATGTATTTCTTGCCGTGCGTATCTGTGGTGACAATGGGATATCACGTGATTCACTTGATGTATGTTTTGGTGATCAACTTGTGGGTTCCGCCCATGAACCTATGCATAGGGGTTGGCACACGTTTTTGTCTTGATCCTCTGGTAGAAACTTTGGGGCACTCTTTGAGGTTCTATGTGTTGGTTGAGTAGATGAATCTGAGATTGTGTGACGCATATCGTATAATCATACCCACGGATACTTGAGGTGACATTGGAGTATCTAGGTGACATTATGGTTTTGGTTGATTTGTGTCTTAAGGTGTTATTCTAGTACGAACTCTAGGGCTGTTTGTGACACTTATAGGAATAGCCCAACGGATTGATTGGAAAGAATAACTTTGAGGTGGTTTCGTACCCTACATAATCTCTTCGTTTGTTCTCCACTATTAGTGATTTTGGAGTGACTCTTTGTTGCATGTTGAGGGATAGTTATACGATCCAATTATGTTATTATTGTTGAGAGAACTTGCACTAGTGAAAGTATGAACCCCAGGCCTTGTTTCCTAGCATTGCAATACCGTTTATGCTCACTTTTATCATTAGTTACCTTGCTATTTTTACATTTTCAGATTACAAAAAAACATATATCTACCATCCATATTGCACTTGTATCACCATCTCTTCGCCGAACTAGTGCACCTATGCAATTTACCATTGTATTGAGTGTGTTTGGGACACAAGAGACTCTTTGTTATTTGGTTGCAGGGTTGCTTGAGAGAGACCATCTTCATCCTACACCTCCCACGGATTGATAAACCTTAGGTCATCCACTTGAGGGAAATTTGCTACTGTCCTACAAACCTCTGCACTTGGAGGCCCAACAACGTCTACAAGAAGAAGGTTGTGTAGTAGACATCAGTCCTTGGCCCGATCCACCTGGTCGGGAGACGATGTGGTGAGTACCCCCTAGTCCAGGACACCATCAGTAGCCCCCTGAACCGGTCTTCAAGTTGGGGACGCTCCTCGATCCTTCCGAACTGTTCTTCATCTTCGGTCGTTGGTCTTGAAAACTAGTTCAACAAATCTTCTCATCTTTGATCTTGAGGATCGTCGAAGTAAATCCGAAGAGTTTACACGTCGGGTATCCAAGGAGCCCCTTTAAGTTATCGGCCTTTATCAATGCCTTGTTATTTTTACGCCCACCTCGGGTTTGAAGTTGTTCCCGTGCAGCGGTGTCCTCTTGCATCCGAGCCCCAACACTGGACTGCATTCGAGGTATCTTTTGCAGCCGAGCACCAACGTCGAACTGTATCCGAGCACCAACACCGGACTGTATCCGAGCTCCAACGCCGGACTATATCCGAGGTGTCATAGATCACCTTGGCTTGAAAAAGTTTGAAGGATGTTATCCGAGCTTAACGCTGAAAAGTTCTCTATGGAGCCAGCCGCTCGCAGCTGAACTTTATGCCGGATTGCCTCCGAGGTGATGCACCACCTCAGACTGAAACGCTGAAAAGTTCTCTATGGGCCCTATGTTTGATCATTTTATTTCCGATTGATGCAATTTATTTACTGACGAGATATATAGCTAGTAGCCCTCAAGGTGTGTGTCGGCCTAAAATCTGAGATGCACATTAGAGGAGATAGTGATCGGCGGACGGGCCCTTGATAGAGGGTTTTGGGAAGTCGCCGTAATATCTTAGCTTGATGCCGGATAGGGCCCAAATGGCACCTATTGTTTTCCGAAGACGTGTTTTCCCATAGTTCGGTCGAGCCGAACACTGAGCACTTTGAATTTTCTGCATTGAATAGGTGATGCAGTAGCCCCCGAGACACTGGTCGGGTGGCAACACCAGATCAGGGGATCGATGTGCCCCTTTAATATTATTAAATGATAAGCCCGAAGCCTAGTAGCCCCCGAGCCTTAATGCGGGCACGGGTGGCCGAATTAAGGATCTATATCCAGAGTAAAATCAAAAATTATGTGTAATGATTCTATGTATCCAAGTACTTTACATCATTAATGCTCGGATCCGCATTGTATAAAACATTGTTGACCAACCATCGGCTTCCACCTCCTCGACCAGTAGCCGAGGAGTGACTGTCCTACTTTATAAAGCCTTTATGAGGGCGAAGATTTACGACAAACTGAAAGTGTAACTATCCATAGGTGGTTTTGGTAATTCATAACAACATATAGCTCATTGAGCTAATGCTATTCCAAGATAAACATTTCAGGAAAGCTCAATGAATGGCATGGCATGGATGATGAAAGTGGATCCCTCAAAATGCTAATGACAAAGGATTGGCTCAAGCTCAAAAGCTCAAGACTCTTCATTTTATATTTTAGTGATTCAAGATCACATTGAGTCTATAGGAAAAGCCAATACTATCAAGGAGGGATGAGTTGTTGCTTAATGAGCCTCTTGCTTCATGTGCTTAGTGATATGCTCCAAAACCCTCAGCTACTTTCTCACATCCACATATGACCTAGACCTAAAGCTAAAATCGGTCTCACCGATTCTTCCTATCCGGCGCCACCGATTCCATATGTCATAGCCACTGCCACAAACCCTAGGCAAATCGGTTCTACCGATAGGGATTTCGGTCTCACCGAGATGGGATTGTAATCTCTCTATTTCCTTTTCGTAACTTTTCGGTCTCACCGAAAGAGCGGATCGGTCCCACCGAGATTGCAATGTAAACTCTCTGTTTCCCTTTTGTAACATTTTGGTCTCACCGAAAAGAGCAAATCGGTCCCACCGAGTTTACCTGACCAACTCTCTGGTTAGCTAATTACCAAAATCGGTCTCACCGAGTTTGTGTAATCGGTCTCACCGAGATTAAGTTATTCCCTAACCCTAACCGTATCGGTCCTACCGAGATGCAAGTCGGTCCCACCGAAAACCCTAACGGTCACTAGGTTTACTAAAATCGGTCTGACTGAGTTTGTTGATTCGGTCCCACCGAGATTGGTAAATTGTGTGTAACGGTTAGATTTTGTGTGGAGGCTATATATACCCCTCCACCTCCTCTTCATTCGTGGAGAGAGCCATCGGTGAACCTACACTTCCAGCATCCTATTTACGAGAGAGAACTACCTACTCATGTGTTGAGGCCAAGATATCCCATTCCTACCATATGAATCTTGATCTCTAGCCTTTCCCAAGTTGCTTTCCACTCAAATCTTCTTTCCACCAGATCCACATCCTATGAGAGAGAGTTGAGTGTTGGGGAGACTATCATTTGAAGCACAAGAGCAAGGAGTTCATCATCAACACACCATTTGTTACTTCTTGGAGAGTGGTGTCTCCTAGATTGGCTAGGTGTCACTTGGGAGCCTCCGACAAGATTGTGGAGTTGAACCAAGGAGTTTGTAAGGGCAAGGAGATCGCCTACTTCGTGAAGATCTACCGCTAGTGAGGCAAGTCCTTCGTGGGCGACGGCCATGGTGGGATAGACAAGGTTGCTACTTCGTGGGTGGAGCCCTCCGTGGACTCGCGCAACCGTTACCCTTCGTGGGTTGAAGTCTCCATCAACGTGGAGGTACGATAGCACCACCTATTGGAACCACGCCAAAAACATCCATGTCTCCAATTGCGTTTGAATCCTCCAAACCCTTCCCTTTACTTTCTTGCAAGTTGCATGATTTAATTTCCGCTGCTCATACACTCTTTGCATGCTTGCTTGAATTGTGTGATGATTGCTTGACTTGTCCTAAGATAGCTAAAATCTGCCAAACTCTAAAACTGGGAAAGGGCTAAGTTTTTAATTGGTCAAGTAGTCTAATCACCCCCCTCTAGACATACTTCAAGGTCCTACAAGTGGTATCAGAGCTTTGGTCTCCATTTGCTTTGATTTCCCTAGCTTTTGGTGGTCATAGCCTTGGTTTCACAACCTAGGAGAGTATGGCGTCTAGCGAGGGAAATTATCACCGTAGAGGTCCTTACTTTGATGGTACTAATTTTGCTAGTTGGAAGCATAAGATGAAAATGCATATTCTCGGGCATAACCCCGTCGTTTGGGCAATTATTTGTATTGGCTTGCAAGGTGAATTCTTTGATGGGAGAGAGCCGAACCATGAAGCTAATGCGGAAGAATTGAAGATGTTGCAATACAACGCTCAAGCTTGTGATATCATCTTCAACGGATTGTGCCTCAAGAATTCAACAAAATCAGCCGTCTTGAGAATGCAAAGGAAATTTGGGATACTTTGATTGATATGCATGAAGGTACCGAATCCGTCAAGGAATCCAAGTTGGATGTGCTCCAAAGTCAGCTTGACAAGTTCAAAATGAAGGATGGTGAAGGTGTCGCTGAAATGTACTCTAGGCTTGCACTTATCACAAATAAGATTGCCGGCTTAGGGAGTGAAGAGATGGTGATGATTCATCATCAAGAAGATCCTAAGAGCATTGGATGGAAAGTATGATACCGTGTGCACATTGATTCAAATGATGCCAAACTACAAAGATCTCAAGCCAACGGAAGTCATTGGAAGAATTGTTGCTCATGATATGTCACTTAAGGATAAGGAGGAACTTCACAAGTCAAGTGGTGCTTACAAAGCGTCAAGGGAAGCCCCCACATCATCAAGTGAGAAACAAACCTTCAATGAAGAATTGAGCTTAATGGTGAAGAACTTCAACAAATTCTACAAGAGTAGAAGCAAAGAAAGAAGCTCCAAGTCAAGGTCTTACAATGACAAAAGATCTTCTAGTCGAGAGCGAAATTGCTACAATTGTGGGAGACCCGGACACTATTCCAATGAGTGTACGGCACCCTACTAAAGAATAGAAGACTCTCCAAAAAGAAGAAGTAGAAGAGAAGAATCACCACCAAGAGAGAGGAGGAGTAGAGATGATCGTTATGAACGAAGACCCTCACGGAGAAGCAAGGATTCGAAAAGGAAGGACAAGTCATCAAAGAGCTACACAAAACGAAGACATCAAGCTCATGTTGGTGAATGGGTATCCGGCTCCGACTCCGACCATCACTCCGAGAGAAGCTATCACTCCGACTTCGAATATACTCAAGATGAAGGTGTTGCCGGACTAGCACTTGTGTCAACCAACTCCTACGACATATTTGAATCACCAAATGAAGGAATTGGTAGATGCTTCATGGCCAAAGGTCCTAAGGTAACACACTCCGAGTATGTTGATTTTGATGTTGATGAAGATGACTTGCTAGGTGATGATGATTTACTTGTTGACAACTCTAGTGATGAATACTATGATGAAACGTCAATTAATCATGCTAATCAAGGTGAAACGAATGACAATGATAAGGAGAAAATTGAGCGTCTAACTAAAGAACTAAACACTCTTAAGTTAGCTCATGAAACTATCTTCGAAGATCATCGAGAACTTTTAAGGGCTCATGAGAAGTTACGCTTTGAAAATCTCAATCTTGAGCAAGAGCATGATTTCTTAAAAGCAATCAATGATGACCTCCGTAAGAAAAGTTCTTCTTACATTGCCAAGTGTTTACTCTTATCCACTTACATGCCTCAAGTCAAGTCTAGTAACAAGAACAAGAAAGATTCTTTCTCTAGTAGTAACAATAATAATGTCAAATCCAATATTGTTGCTTCTAGTAGTTCTCTTGATTCCACTAATGATTCTCTTAGCCAAGTTACACTTGAGCAAGAAAATAGCTTATTGAAGGGAATTATAGAGAAAGGTGTATACTAGAGCCTTGCCGGGAGTAAGCAATTCGAGGAAATTGTACGCAAGCAAGGAAAGGCACCGGAAGAATCAAGGTGTTGGTTTTGAATGAAAGTTCAATGCCAATGGAGTTGAGTGGGAAGAAGATCAATACCCCGAGACGAAGTTTGTTCCTCAACAAGAGAAGTATGATCCTACTTCCTTCAAGGGAACACAAGCACAAGATGATCTTCCACCACAAGACCACAAGAACAAAGGCAAGGAAAAGCTTCAAGAAGAGATTGATCCATTTGAAGAAGCACCTAAGGTCTCGGTCAAGTGGATTCCCAGGACTACGTCAAGTTCTACCTCATCAAGTACAACTACAACTCCAAGGATTCCCATCAAGATGATGTGGATCCAGAAGAAGAAGAACTAGAGAGTTCTTGAGGGTGACTCCGCCAACATATTTCACTCATATCATTACGGCAAGGACAAGTGCAATCAACTTCCATACCTTGCACTAGTTCAAGGAGTCACAAACCCTCATGTTGGTAAGGCAAGGGACAAGGTAACCTAATGATTTCATGGACATCATTTTGTGTGTGCATCACTCTATGTCTATGGATATACTTGTTTGTTCCTTGTGGGACTAACCTCAGAGGTATTGAAAGTGCAACTCACTCCAAAGGATTGCTCCAAAAAGATCTACATCAACATTTAGCATCCACATCTTCAACACCTACATGAAGTCATCATCGACAAAACCCAAGGTTAGTTCATCCCTCTAAGGGGGGATCTCACATCTAGGGGGAGCTTAACTGTAAGAATTGAGTCAAAGCAACTCTAATTATGTGAACACATAAATGCTTTATGTAGAAGTGGTAACCCCACTTGAGCTTAAACGATGAGTATGACCTATGATCAAATGTCTATCATTTGACTCCTAAGTCAATATACTCATATATAAATGACCTAGTCATCGCCAATTGTTTGATAGATGCTAGAATTGGTTGTGCATGCTTTGCCACATATTTCATTTGCCATCTTATTATGTGTGCATGTTGGTTGCATACTTTACTCATTCGAGGACATCCACTTGTTGTTTTGATTGATTGGCTTCTTTTCTTTGGCCAAGTGGATGGACAAGAATGCCTAAGAACCTTCTCTAGCTATCTATGCTTTTCTCGTCTCAAACTCTATTCATGCTACATCACAAAATTTGATCAAGTCGATTCGAACCACTGTGTGAGGAGCACTCGGAGTACCCGATTAGTCATAGACTTTAACTTCCAAAACTTCTTTGTGATTCTCGGTCTGACCGATTCCTCCATTTCGGTCTTACCAAGATCACTTAGTCGATCTAGGTTTTCAATCTCGGTGCAACCGATTTGAACTCTTCGGTCACACCGAGTTGCAATAACTGTACACAGTTTTGCATCTCGGTGCCACCGAGTTGTTCCACTCGGTCACACCGACAGGGTCGGGCTATATATAGTCACAGGAATTTTTTTGGAAATTTCTCCGAACCTCTTCGCCCGCGCAATAGCTCGCTCTGCCTCCATGGTCTCCGGATCGTCTCCTCGTCGCCAGCCGCCTCCTGTCGCTGGTATCCGCCGCCGTCAACGGAAATCAACCCCGCCGTTGCCGCCGTAGCGAGTCTCCGCCGAACTAGGGTATGGACTCGATCACAGTGCTTTCCTCGTCCGATTCTCAGCACATTGTGTTCTTATTGATTCTTGCCACGATTGAAACACTCCTATCCAGTCAATGCAATCCTTAGAATAGTTTTGATTCGAAATTTTAGGGTTAGGTTTCCGCCGAAACCATCTCAGACCCACCGAGTTGAAAAACTCGGTCCCACCGATTTGGCTTATGCCATTGCACTAGTGAGACTCGGTCTGACCGAGAATTGCTAATCGGTGAGACCGATTTTAGGACTTTGTGAAACCCTAGCAGTCTCGGTGCCACCGAACTGTGACTCGGTCCAACCGAGTTCATCAGTTTAGGTTCCAAAACTGCTTCGGTATCACCGAGTTTGAAAATCGGTTGATCTGAAATGCTTTCTGTGGAAAACTAAAACTGAACTTTTGAGTCATTCTTTTGCAAAAATCTCTGCATTTTGTGATGCTCATCCACTCTACCTCGTCTATAACTCTTCACAGGGTCAGCAGTCAGCATGTCAGACCAGAGTGACAGTCAGAACAGGTCAGAGGAGCAGGTGAACATGAGTGAGGGCACTAGTCCCTCCAACTCTTCATATGAAGGCAGCAGGAGCACCCCAAGCAATTTGCCTAAAGATGCCACCAGGCAAAGGAAGAAAAAAACCTCAGATTCTGAAGATGAGAATTATAGGGCAGAAGAGGATGAAGCAACCTCCAAGAAGGTAGTGCTCAAAAAGGAGTATGGCTCAGCACATAGCACAAAGCCTGGACTCAATAAGAAGGTTCCTGCCAAGAGGACACCTATGCCAAAGGTCAAAGCATCAACTCAAATTCCTAAAAAGCCAGATCCCAAAGAGCCAGCTGCTGCTGAAGGGAAGAAAAGGAAAGAGAGGGTCAAGAAAACCACAGTCAGAGTTATTGGGAAGCCTTCCATGATGGAAGAGGAAGAAGAGATTGCTGCACCAGCACCAAAGGCACCCAAGCTTATGGGTGATGCTATAAGATCAGGGGCTGCCACATCTAAGCCCAAGGAAGCACCCAAAGCTGCCCCCAAAGCCAAGTCTGCACCAAAGAGGAATACCAGGAGTATTCCAGCTACTGAGAAGAACAAGGCCCTAGTGCCTGAGGTTGCTGATGAAGAAGATGAAGAAGGACAAGTTTTGAGGAAGCTCAAGCCCAAGATACTGCATCACAATGATGCCCATCTTGTGGCTGAGGATATGAAGATCAGAAGAGACAATGGGTTGAGGCTATGGAGGATGACAGATCCATATGCCTCAAGGAGAAGAACAGTTGTGGACTACAGACTCCACACCAAGGAACAGCAGGACTTTTATGAGACTGTTCTGCTGGATAAGAAGCCCATAGTGTGTGACATGAGGTGGGTCGACTGGACCTACATGAAAGAAAATGTAGAGCACTATCCTGGAGTGCAAGACAGTTTTGTTGTTGTAGGAGTTGCAAACTTCGTTGGGCAAAAGCTCACCAACTGGAACAATGAACTTATCATGCAGTTCTACTCCACAGCACACTTTTATCCAGATGGTAGGATAGTGTGGATGTCTGAAGGTACAAGGTACCAGTCAACTGTTGAGGAGTGGGCAAAGCTGATAAATGCCCCAAAGGATAATGAAGATGACCTTGATGTATATGCCAAGAAGAAAATGGACCACAATTCCATGGCACACATGTACAAGGAGATCCCAGACACAGCCATTGAGACACATAAGTTTGGATCAGTCCACTTCCTTATGTCAGGGCTGCCAACTATCAACTGCATCTTAAGGCACACTCTACTGCCAAAGTCTGGTGACCACAACATGATTAGAGGGCATGCAATCAACATGTTGCATTTGTTTGATGTGCCACATAAATTCAAAGTCACGAGCCTTATGGTTGAAACCATTAAGTGGACTGCAGCTGACCAGAAAAGAAGTTGTGGATATGCCCCTCAGATCCAGGAATTGATTAACTCAAAGATGGGCACAGGCAAATACCTATTGGATAAAGAACATTTTCCAATTTATCCAGACTTTGAGGACAATGAGGTTGTCATGAATGAGGATGATCCATCGTCAGTTCAAGCACAAGAGAAGAAGGAGAAGGCAAGGAAGGAGAAGGCTGCCAGGATGCCAACTCAAGAGGAGGCATCTGAGTATTTCTTGAAGAACAAGCAGGAGCAGCTCAGATACTTAATAGCATCAACACTGAGGATTGAGAAGGGATTGGCCACCCTCACTCAAAATCAGGAGAGCTTGGAAAGAATCATAGAACAAAAGTTCTATGACTTAGATGTGAAAGTAACTGAGATACTGATGCATTGTGGAGCAACTACAAGATGACATGCAGGAGAGGAAGGGCAAAACAACAAGCGATGCATTTGCCAGAGTGCCTAGAGCCCAGAGGTCATCTGCTGTGCGATTCACGACACCAGAGCCACTTCATCTGCACCAGCTACAGCCTCAGTGCCACCAGCTCCAGCACCTACATCAGCTCCAGCTCCATCTACTTCAACTGAAGCCTTCGTCTCGGTGCTATCCGAACACCACCACCTGAAGATCAAGCCTGAGAGTCGATCTAGCACTATGCATTTTCTATGAACTTTTTGGTAACTTGTTGCCAAAGGGGGAGAAAAATGTATAGATCATAGGCTTCGAGAGACAGAGTGTTTCTTTTGTTCTCTCTTGATTTGGTGGTTTTTAAACTTGTTTGCTTTTGTTTGCTTGAGTTACTATGTTTGTGAGACATTGATGATCATGTGTTTGATCATAAACTACACTTATGCATGTTTGATGATATTATCTTATCTATCCTATGTGATCATTCACTGTGCTTGGTGGTGAGTGCATGTATTCAATTCGTATCATTTTGAGCGCTCCACCAAGATGTATGTGACATGGAAGAGTAACCCATGAGCCTAATTCCTTGTGCATTTGCAGTCCAAAGCAAATCGTAAACTATGCACAAATTTAGGGGGAGCTCTTGCTTATCACATACTTCTCAAAGCGACGATGTTTTTCAATCTTATTATCATTTGTCGAAGCTTTGATCTATATGTTGTCATCAATTACCAAAAAGGGGGAGATTCAAAGTGCAACTATCCCTAGGTGGTTTTGGTAATTCATAAAAACATATAGCTCATTGAGCTAATGCCATTCCAAGATGTACATTTCAGGAAAGCTCAATGAATGGCATGGCATGGATGATGAAAGTGGATCCTCAAAATGCTAATGACAAAGGATTGGCTCAAGCTCAAAAGCTCAAGACTCTTCATTTTATATTTTAGTGATTCAAGATCACATTGAGTCTATAGGAAAAGCCAATACTATCAAGGAGGGATGAGGTGTTGCTTAATGAGCCTCTTGCATCATGTGCTTAGTGATATGCTCCAAAACCCTCAGCTACTTTCTCACATCCACATATGACCTAAACCTAAAGCTAAAATCGGTCTCACCGATTCTTCCTATCCGACGCCACCGATTCCATATGTCATAGCCACTGCCACAAACCCTAGGCAAATCGGTTCTACCGATAGGGATCTCGGTCTCACCGAGATGGGATTGTAATCTCTCTATTTCCTTTTCGTAACTTTTCGGTCTCACCGAATTAGCGGATCGGTCCCACCGAGATTGCAATGTAAACTCTCTGTTTCCCTTTTGTAACATTTCGGTCTCACCGAAAAGAGCAAATCGGTCCCACCGAGTTTACCTGACCAACTCTATGGTTAGCTAATTACCAAAATTGGTCTCACCGAGTTTGTGTAATCGGTCTCACCGAGATTAAGTTATGCCCTAACCCTAACCGTATTGGTCCTACCGAGATGCAAGTCGGTCCCATCGAAAACCCTAACAGTCACTAGGTTTACTAAAATCGGTCTGACCGAGTTTGTTGATTCGGTCCCACCGAGATTGGTAAATTGTGTGTAACGGTTAGATTATGTGTGGAGGCTATATATACCCCTCCACCTCCTCTTCATTCGTGGAGAGAGCCATCAGACTGAACCTACACTTCCAGCATCCTATTTCTGAGAGAGAACTACCTACTCATGTGTTGAGGCCAAGATATCCCATTCCTACCTTATGAATCTTGATCTCTAGCCTTTCCCAAGTTGCTTTCCACTCAAATCTTCTTTCCACCAGATCCACATCCTATGAGAGAGAGTTGAGTGTTGGGGAGACTATCATTTGAAGCACAAGAGCAAGGAGGTCATCATCAACACACCATTTGTTACTTCTTGGAGAGTGGTGTCTCCTAGATTGGCTAGGTTTCACTAGGGAGCCTCAGACAAGATTGTGGAGTAGAACCAAGGAGTTTGTAAGGGCAAGGAGATCGCCTACTGTGAAGATCTACCGCTAGTGAGGCAAGTCCTTTGTGGGCGACGGCCATGGTGGGATAGACAAGGTTGCTACTTCGTGGACCCTTCGTGGGTGGAGCCCTCCGTGGACTCAAGCAACTGCTACCCTTCGTGGGTTGAAGTCTCCATCAACGTGGAGTGCGATAGCACCACCTATCGGAACCACGCCAAAAACATCCGTGTCTCCAATTGCGTTTGAATCCTCCAAACCCTTCCCTTTACTTTCTTGCAAGTTGCATGCTTTAATTTCCGCTGCTCATACACTCTTTGCATGCTTGCTTGAATTGTGTGATGATTTCTTGACTTGTCCTAAGATAGCTAAAATCTGCCAAACTCTAAAACTGGGAAAAGGCTAAGTTTTTAATTGGTCAAGTAGTCTAATCACCCCCCCCCCCTCTAGACATACTTCAAGGTCCTACACAAACAAGGATATCCGGCCATACGGTTTTATAAAGAAAGGTACACAGAGAGATATGTTATATTACTGTTTAACATAAGAAATGTCTTCCAAAGAAAATAGTCCCGCTATCGGTTCCTTTCTTTGGGTTGTCATGCTAAGCATGATCATGAAACCTCAGCTCCGATCAATGTGGGAGCAAAATATTGAGGATTTAGTTTGGGGAAAGTTCCCAAACTATGTGGTCTTTAGAGAACCCAAATTTTCACTTTCGTCGTTGCCGACCAATTATATCCTTTAAGATGGCTAGCTTTCAGCTTCACCCAGTCTGAGGTACTAACCCGGATGATCCGGTAGTAACAATCACAGAGGTGCTCCCTTTACCGCCTAGCCAAACAATCGGGAACGTAGGGGTAAGCACAGGAGCCAGGCAACCCAGCTTGGCCAAAATCTTAAGTCAAATTGATGCATATGTATGGCTTTATAACGATGATTACAGAAGGCAACCCTTGTATATTAAATACAAATGCCGATGATACGTTTATTTTGACTCTGTTGCGACTATTTATCAGTTGAGAGGGCCCATCGTCGGCTTCCACCCACTTGTAAATGCTACGCAGGGTGTTTCCGCAATAACAAACAACCCTTAGTTGATGTCTCGGTGCTCGAAGGCGGTTGTGTTAGCGGAAACGAGGCAATCAGATATGCGGGCTTTATAACTTTCACTTAGTCATAGGAGCTTAAAGTTGGGACGCCAAATATTAGCCCCCGGTTAATGTTCGGCGACAGCCGAGGTCAAGCCGTTAACACTTCGGCCAATATTATGAACGGCCCGTCGCTTAACACGGGGTGACCTCCATCGATCTTATAGTTTAACACAGTCATCGGATTGCTGACCAGTTTACGCTTATTGTGATAGTCAGTTTCCGGCTTTCTCCACTAAGGCGCTTAACCATGCGAGCTGGAAGCACAATCGCAATGGTTCTCCCTTTGCACACCTAGCCGAACAAAGCGGAACGTAGGAGAAAAGCACAGGAGCCGGGCAACCCAACCATTGACTGAAGACACAATTCGAAACCGATGCATATATAGCAATATACAAGAATGTTTTTGCCGAATCTCTAAAGGTGTCCGGCGTTGCACTGCGAGACTTATGTTGGAAACACGCAAATAGTTTAAAAGTGCCATAGGCTTGTGAAACCAAAAAACTCCAGTAAAAACTTGACATTCGAACTAGATCAAGTGTTTGGTGCCAATCCGAAAATTGCAAAAAAATTGTGCTTCTGTCATGCTTTAACATGACACATCTGATCTCAAGACTTCAATCGGGTCAGCCTATGGCTTCAAGATCCTTACCCCGAAGGCGGAGTACTTCTCGGAGGCTAGTTTAGTGAACTAAACTTGAGCGGCTTTTAGAGAGAAGACATGCTATCCGGCTATTAACCATACACTCGAGTCGAAAAAGGAGCGGAAGAAAAAGACTTTGCAACGACCAAGAAGAAAACACATTTACTATAAAACGGCTCACATAAATTTTAAGAGCCCCCAGGTAACATGGGCAAAGGGAGTTTCTTTCAACAAACAATGTATGTGAGCATGGTCGAACCGAACACAATTTAAAAATTTAAAACTTTGAGCATGAAAGCAACTTAGCTGGTTAATGTGTTCGGCATCGATGACGCGGTCCAAGCTTATGGCGGGACGAGGTCCCAGCCCCTAAGCCGATCCCGAGGTGGCGGAGCGAAGAGCTCGGCACTCCAAAGTGGCGACATAACACGGCCAATGTGGCGAGGTGGAACCCCCAGTCCGTCCGAGGCGACGGAGCAGGCCGGCAGTATGATGTCGAAGTTCCCGAGTGGGTTAATGAAGTGATGACGAAGCCCCCGGTCCAGCCGAGGTGACATGGTACGTCAGTACGCCGAGGTGACAGCGCTGCCCAACCCAGATAATTTACCTGTGCACAGAAAATAGTGCAAGAAGGAGATAATAGTAATAATAATTAATTAAAAATGTAGCATAATAAATAATTTATGCAAAGTGAATAATAAAAGGAATGTGGCCCATGCGCTGAACACTCGACGAGGTAGAACCCTCTCGATGATGCCGAAGTCCCCGAGGCAACCGAATATGTTGGTATAGATATTCGACCAACAAGGTGATCATACTAGCCGATTTATGCCGATTGGGCCAATGACGTCGGCTTGCCGAAGTGACCGCGTGACGCAGTTGAAGTCAATTACCTACACACATAAAATAGTGTGGTCCAAAAAATTAATAATATAAATATATATAAAATCCTTGCATAATTGCTTTACGCAAACATAATTTATTTAAAGAGATGTGGCCTGGCGACGAAGCCAATGTCGATGCAGGGCGTCAGCATGACGCAGTGAAGGCATGACAAAGCCTGTTCAGGGCGGTCCGAGCTCTAGATGCGGCGTTCGCCGAACTGTGGACGGGAAACTGACCAAACCATCGCGCAACCATCGTTAATGCGGCCATAATTTGACAGACCTGTGTACAGATGATCGAACAAACCAGAGTAATAATTTCTCAGAAAAATAAACCCAAGCAAAAAAAATTACTAGGACTAATAGCATCTGGTTTATCTGTTGTAGCAATCTGAAAAGAGGTTACTCCCAAAACTGGGACTTGATCCGCACACCCATTGCCTAATGAGCGATGAGGCGGCGGCATGGCGATGCTGGCAAAGGTTGGCTTGCCAAGGCAAAGCCCCCTGTCGGTGTCAAAACCGGCGGATCTCGGGTAGGGGGTCCCGAACTGTGCGTCTAGGCGGATGGTAACAGGAGACAAGGGACACGATGTTTTACCCAGGTTCGGGCCCTCTTGATGGAGGTAAAACCCTACGTCCTGCTAGATTAATATTGATGATGTGTGTTACAAGAGTGGGTCTACCACGAGATCAAAGAGGCTAAACCCTAGAAGCTAGCCTATGGTATGATTGTTGTTCGTCCTACGGAGTAAAACCCTCCGGTTTATATAGACACCGGATAGGGTTAGGGTTACATAGAGTCGGTTACAATGGTACGAGATCTACATATCCGTATCGCCAAGTTGCCTTCCACGCCAAGGAAAGTCCCATCCGGACACGGGACGAAGTCTTCAATCTTGTATCTTCATAGTCTTGGAGTCCGGCCGATGATGATAGTTCGGCTATCCGGACACCCCCTAGTCCGGAACTCCCTCAGTAGCCCCTGAACCAGGCTTCAATGACGACGAGTCTGGCGCGCATATTGTCTTCGGCATTGCAAGGCGGGTCCTTCCTCCGAATAATTTATAGAAGATTGTGAACACCAGGATAGTGTCCGGCTCTGCAAAACAAGTTCCATATAACACCGTAGAGAGAATAGTTTTTGCACAGATCTGCTGACGCATTCCGCTGCGTGACATCACACCACGGCCAGGCCTTCATATGAATCGTTTTTTATTGTTCCACCTCAGCGTGTTTAGTGAAGCGGTTTCCTTGGCACGTCTTGTCGAGGCAGAGATCGTGTTCCCCTTATTCCGGGATTCCCATCAATACAGACGTGGGTAACCCAACCGCGCCATTGATTGTGGCGCTTGGGAGATAAGCGAGTTTTACCAGGCCAGTGGGGACACATGTTTTTGTCCGCCCATATAAGGGGATAAGGATCCAACCCTTTTACCTGTGCCTTCTTCCTCCTTGGCTTATCCATCTCCGCGAACTCGACCTCCAGCGCCCAAGTCCGCACTTCTCACCTCTACCTTCTCCAACTATGTCCGGAGCAGGAGGCAAGTGGATAGCCTCCTCCGTCACGAAGGGGCACATAACAAGACTGCGGGAGGCCGGATACTTGTCCGGCGATATCGCGCACAGGCTGCCCGACGCGGGGCAGCTTATTCCAACCCCCAGTCCCCATGAGAGGGTGGTATTTCTCCCCCGCTTCCTCCGCGGACTAGGTTTTCCAGTTCACCCATTTGTTCGGGGGCTCATGTTCTACTACGGCCTGGACTTCCACGACCTGGCCCTGAATTTCGTCCTCAATGTCTCGGCGTTTATCGTCGTGTGCGAGGCCTTCCTCTGCATCCAGCCCCACTTCGACTTGTGGCTCAAGACCTTCAGTGTCAAGCCGAAGGTTGTGAAGGGCAGCCAAACGGAGTGCGGAGGCGCCATGGTCGGTATGATGGCCAAAGTCCTATGGCTCGAGGGCTCCTTTGTGGAGACAATAAAGGGGTGGCAATCGGGGTGGTTCTACATCACCGAGCCACGCGACCCTGAATGGGTGGCGGCCCCCGAATTCAGATCTGGATTCCCCACACGGCTCTCGTCATGGAAAGAGATGGGCCTGAAGAGGGGGGATTCGAACGAGCTATCCGGACTCAAACACGCGTCCGGAACCTGGTGGACAAGAATCGCAGGCTTGTCGACGTAATCCAGGTGATGCTCATCCGCCGGATTCTCCCATGCCGACAACGGGACTTCAATTTGTGGGAGTTCGATCCGGCACAGCACCGAACCTTGAGCCGGCTCTTCGATACCACGTACGAAGATGCCTGGAAGGTGTTGTTCAAGGGCGCCGAAGCCCCCGCATCCGCTAACAAAGATCGCGGATACAACTCGCGGCGTCAAGCCAGCGAGGTAAGTTATTTTACCCTTTACGGGACTCCTTTTCCATAGATTGACTCTACGTGGGATCTGAAAACTCCCTATTCTTCGACAGGTCTGGCTGAAGACGTCCGGACAGATTAACTGTCCGGCTCCTTTGCCGAAGACCAGCCGGACGCCCGATTAGACGGAAGGCTGGCTCCGGCACCCCATGTGGTGCCGGAGAAGAAGGCCAAGAAGGAGGCCACGGGAACTCGAAGGAGCTCCCGACGCCAGGTGCTGTCGGATTCTGAAGCAGAATCTTCTCCTGAAGACGAGGAGGAAGAAGAAGAAGCTTCTCCCCCAGCGGGGGAGGAGAGGAAAAGGAAGGCTGCCCCAACTGGGGAGGCCGGAGGGTCCAAGAAGGGAAGAACCCTTCCTCCGGACTTCTCCACCAACGTCGACGACGACGAGGGGGATCGGCCTACGAGGGCCAAGCCCCTGGCGAGATCGTAAGCGTCCGGATACCCATGGCTTTTTATTATCGCAGAGTGTTCTCTAATGTCGAACAATCATGCAGCCCGCCCAAAGGCGAGTTCGTCGATTCATCGAGCGGGTCCCTGGGCTCGTCGGAAATGGAGAGTGCCGCTTCCGACCGCCTCCTCGCCTCATGCTGCGGACAACGCTGCGGCGGGGCTCCAAAGGGGGCTTGGTCACGAGGAGGTGGCGCAGGATATGCCACAAGGCAACCTCCCGGACTCCAGGCGCGTGGGGGGCAAGACCCCCAGGGGCTCTAAGCCCGACCCTTGTCCGGGCTTCATGCCGGAACCTTCAGTGGTTCCGGAGTCCGGTAAGCGATCCCTTTGCAAGAAGGGTAAGACGCCGGTGTCCTTCGTCCAACCGGAGGCACCGGATAGCTTACTGGAGGCGCTCAACGGCGCCTCCATCGAGGAGGAGCACTGCACTTTTATGAGTGCGGTGATCCGGACAGTTCAGTCCGCCAAGAGCGGGCTGACCGAAACCTGTACCAGTCTTCTATCAGGCTTTGAGGTAAGAAATTTCAATATATGTAAAATGGTACCGCATAGACAGTAGCCCCTGATGCTCGGTTCAGTGTTCGGAAAGAAAAGCAGGACTGAGGATCTTTAGAAAGATAAACGCAGGAGTCATAAAAATATGTCAATATGGGATTGCAGGCTGTCTTGACCTCCGCTGCATCGATCTTGGAGGTCAATACTTTGAAGGAAAACGTCGAGTGGTCCGAGAACGAGCTCGGCCATGCCAAGAAGCAGCTCGAGGAAAAAGAAGGTGAGTAATACCTTATGAAAATTGTACCTTACAGAAAAGGATTTGGTTGCAAGAAAAATGACAAGGATAATGTGGGTATTGTAGGGGCCGCTAACGAGGTGGCGACCCTGAAGGAGGCGGTGGCCGCGGCCGAACATAATGCGGCTACGGAACACACCGAGCGAGAGAAGCAGGAGGCGCGGGTGGCGGAGGTACAGCAAGAGCTCTAGTATCTCGTGAAAAAACATGAGAACTTGGAGCATGACTCGAAGACTCGAGAGTCTGAGCTTGCAACGGCTCTTGAGGGTGCCAAAACCGCTAAGGCCGAAGCCTACAAGGCCCTCCAGGAGATTGAGACGGTGAAGAAAATAGCAGCAGGTAAGGCATTTTTCATGCAGAGTAAGTATGTGAGTGTTAATTACCTATTGCTTACCTGAATTCGGAGCTCTCCAGGGGCGTTCGCAGATCTTCCTCGCAGCGTGTCCGATGCTGCCGCATTCTACCGGACCGAGGAGGGGAGCTCAACGGAGAAGGTCTTCGGTCTCGATATCTTTGAGGCCGGACATCCGGTGCCTTTAGCGACCAGCTGAAGCAGCCGGGTCGAAGCTCCACAAGGCGGCCGAACAGGGCCATGAAGGGCCTCATAGTTTGGCTGTGGCCTAAGGAGGCCATGCACAGGAGCTACTGCCCTGGTGCGGCGGCTGGTGGATGCGTGCCCGTGGGTTGAAGTTATCAAGCATTCCGTTTGTATCGAGGGTGCCCGTCGGGCCCTTGCCCGCATAAAGGTGCACTAGGGCAAGATGGATGCCTGTAAGCTCGTGGACGGACCCGCCACGGAGGGCAAGGAGCATCGCACGCCCGAGATGTATTATAAGAGTGTTCAAGGGCGCCCGCACTATTGCGGTGAGTGCTCCAAAGATGTAATATTTGAGTAGACTCGCATTTTGTTATCCTGTCGCTGAAAACTTAGTTCATATGCGCTAAGCAATGCTTGTTAATTTAAAATATTACCTTACATGCATTGTTTATCAAATCTGAGAGATGGCAAGTCGTCGGCTTCAGCCCCCATGCCACGAAAGTCTTTGAGGTGTTCGGGATAAACTTGAGCGCTCTTGTTCCCATTTTGGGTCCATCTAGGGAGGCGCTCAACACAAATGTAACAAGGCAACCGGACTTATAATGCTTGAACACTCTCACTTAGCAATAGAATTCTATAATTTTAAATTTGGCGAAGCCCCTAGTCTTCGGAAGGTCAATTTGGGGCGCTATCCACGCCTTGGCCGGACAGTATCCGGCTCCTCGCTCTAAGCGGCATAAGTCTTTAAGGACTCGCAGAAAACCTCTCGAACAGCGACCGGTCTCTCGCCTCATCATGACTCTCAATGAAAGCACCAATGTCGGTGTCAAAACCGGCGGATCTCGGGTAGGGGGTCCCGAACTGTGCGTCTAGGCGGATGGTAACATGAGACAAGGGACACGATGTTTTACCCAGTTTCGGGCCCTCTTGATGGAGGTAAAACCCTACGTCCTGCTAGATTAATATTGATGATGTGTGTTACAAGAGTGGGTCTACCACGAGATCAAAGAGGCTAAACCCTAGAAGCTAGCCTATGGTATGATTGTTGTTCGTCCTACGGACTAAAACCCTCAGGTTTATATAGACACCGGATAGGGTTAGGGTTACATGAGTCGGTTACAATGGTAGGAGATCTACATATCCGTGTCGCCAAGCTTGCCTTCCACGCCAAGGAAAGTCCCATCCGGACACGGGACGAAGTCTTCAATCTTGTATCTTCATAGTCTTGGAGTCCAGCCGATGATGATAGTTCGGCTATCCGGACACCCCCTAGTCCGGAACTCCCTCAAAATTGGGACTTGATCCGCACACCCATTGCCTGATGAGCGATGAGGCGGCGGCATGGCGATGCTGGCAAAGGTTGGCTTGCCAAGGCAAAGCCCCCGGTCCAGCTAATGTGACAAAGCTGGTCGGTGGGTGACGCCAAGTCTCCGGAGTAGGTTGATGAAGAGATGGTGAAGCCCCCGGTCTAGCCGAGGTGACAGAGCGGGTCGGTAAGGAGACGTTGCAGCTACCGTGTCAGCCGAGGTGTTGAAGCAGTTCGGCGTGATGGACATCGGCTTGAAGAAGCAACAGTTCGGTCATGCCGACGCTGTTCATAACTTGTGACGCGGTCAAAGCCGGATTGATGAAGTGACCGAACGGCGATACCGGTGTGCCTGTTCCGTGTAATCCGTGGGGCAGCGTTGTCGGTGATGATTTATCCTTCGCGATGCCGAACTCTTTTTCGGCTCGCCGAGATGATGATCCGAAGAAGATGAGCTCGGCTCAACAAAGCGACGACGTGTCTAACGCAGGTCGGCAGCCGTGGAGCAATGTTACCGAACTGGTTTGACACCAGCGTGATGGTGAAGAGTACCTCAGAGAAGGATTAAAACTTTATGGGCACGTGTTAAGAACAACACACAATTACCTAGAAAAAATTCCTTTAAAAAGGTTGTCCAATATCACGTACATAAAGAAACATGAATTCGGGTCGGATCCTTATTCGTGCAGAAAACAGATCAGGAAATTGGTCCACTCATCGGAAGGTTCCCGGAGTTCGAACCGTCGGATCGAGCTGAAGATTTGAGGGGTGGTAGATATGGGAATTCCGCAACAGCTGAACATTTGGATCTTCCAAAGGACCTTCGAGCTTGGCTCTGGAGACCACACCCTAAACTCATCCAGATTCTCGTCCAGATTTGACAGGGCTCCGGTATATCGTAGATTGCCGGAGATTCCTCCATTAGAAATCGACGAAATTTTGCATGGTTGTTGTAGACTTAATTCCGCACAATTCCATTGAAGCAATCGTTAAAACGACACTCGAGGAGGCGGTGGCAGTGGATACAAGTTCGCTTTCCAGAAAAACAGCACGGTTGCTCAAGGGCAATGTTGACGTTGATCCCCCGGGCTCCATGAATGATTCCTCCATGATCTTGACACAGATCGGAGTTGATGTTGATGTAGGTCATTGTCCAAACATGACGATCTGGCATGGAGTGCAGTCCTCGGTTGATCCAAGGTGACCAGTCGAGCCGGTGACGAAGATGTCGATGTTGCAGTTAATCTGCAGACGAGCCATCGATCCATCGTTGATCTCACAGCGGAACTCTCAATGAAAGCACCATTGTTGGTGTCAAAACCGGCAAATCTCGGGTAGGGGGTCCCGAGCTGTGTGTCATGGATCGATGGGTAACAGGAGACAGGGGACATGATGTTTATCCAGGTTCGGGCCCTCTTAATGGAGGTAATACCCTACTTCCTGCTTGATTGATCTTGATGAATATAGAGATTACAAGAGTTGATCTACCCTGAGATCATATGTTGTGGTCTAAACCCTAGGGGTATGATGATTTATGTCATAATGATCTATCGACTAGCCTGGCCTTGGCTTATATAATGCACCAGAGGCCTAGGATAACAAGAGTCCTAGCCGAATAAGTTGGTGGAGAGGAGTCCTTGTCTTGATCACCAAGTCTTGTGGAATACTCTTTGTATGCGGCATGGGCTGCCCAAAGTGGCCCATGAGTGAACCGCCATGGGGGTCCTCGGCCGATCCACCTGGTCGGGAGACGATGTGGTGAGTACCTCCTAGTCCAGGACACCGTCAATGCCCAAGGCACCCCAAGGTAATATTTAATAAACACCCAAGCGTCTAAGCTTGGGGATGCCCCAGATGGCATCCCCTCTTTCGTCCACAATTCATTGGTATGTTACTTGGATCTATGTTATTATTCATCGCATGATATGTGTTTTACTTGGAGCGTCTTGTGCCACAGTTTATTTTTCTTTTAGTTTGCCACAATCATTATTTCCTGGACACATCTTTTGAGAGGGGCACACCTTTTGAGAGTGACACACATTTATTCGCGATTTGTTAGAATATTCTCTATGTGCTTCACTTATATCTTCTGAGCTAGGCAGTTGCTCTAGTGCTTCACTTATATCTTTTAATGCACGGTGGTGGTTATATTTTAAAGAAATAGTTGCACTCTCATGCTTCACTTATATCTTTTTGATATTCTAATAAATAGCAATGGCAATCAGTACATGTTAAGAAATTGGTTCTGATATGATAGGTATTCAAGAGGGATATAATAAGAACTTTCATGTAGATCACTAAATATGAAACGTATGGTTTGATTATATTGATGTTGTAATATGAAAGGGTATAGGTTCATGATCACTAGTTAGTACAAATATCGATATTAAAGTTTGTTATTAACTTCTCATCTATGTGTTGGTCATGGCATGGCGGGGAAGTCCGACCATTCTTAGGCCTGGTTGAAATCCTTTTGTGCTCTTATAATCGGGGATGCGCGACGGTTAACTCCTACCAACCTCCTCCTTAGGGGCATGCGGGGTAGTACTTTGCTTCGAGGGCTAATAGACTTTTGCAATAAGTATGTGATTTCTTTAAGACTAATGTGAGTCCATGGATTATACGCACTCCTATCCTTCCGGAATTTGCTAGCCTCTTTGGTACCATGCTATGTCGTTTCCCACCTCGAGAGTTGGCACCAACTTTGCCGGTGCATCCAAAACCCGTGGTATGATGCGCTCTATCACACATAAACCCTTTTACCTTCCTCAAAACAGCCACCATACCTACCTATCATGGCATTTCCATAGC
Source organism: Aegilops bicornis (assembly GCA_021605145.1). Classification (NCBI taxonomy): domain Eukaryota; kingdom Viridiplantae; phylum Streptophyta; class Magnoliopsida; order Poales; family Poaceae; genus Aegilops; species Aegilops bicornis. The sequence goes on along the minus strand of CM038670.1, from coordinate 157,247,568 downwards.
CATTCCAAGATATATTGCCATGCAAAATCCACTGTTCCGTCAGATGACTTGTGCTTTTTATAGTCATATTGCTTTGCATGATCACATAGCTGACATTATATTCGTGGCACAACCACTATTCATCATTATCATATATGTTACGCTTGATCATTGCACATCCTGGTACACTACCACATGCATTCATATAGAGTCATTCTATATTAGCTTCAAGAGTTGTAATATCGAGTTGTAAGTAAATATAAGTGTGATGATTACCATTATTAGAGCATTTTCCCAATGAGGAAAAGAATGGTGGAGGCTAATGAGTCCTTGAAAAAGTGGGGATGAAGTCCATGAGACAGTTCTGAAAAAAAGGAGGCTAAAAAGAGCCGAACAAAACAAGAGAAAAAAAATAAATGAGAGAAAAAGAGAGAAGGGGCAATGCTACTATCCTTTACCACACTTGTGCTTCAGAGTAGCACCATGTTCTTCGTATAGAGAGTCTCCTAATTTGTCACTTTCATATAGTGGGAATTTTTCATTATAGAACTTGGCTTGTATATTCTGATGACGGGCTTCCTAAAATGCTTGAGGTCTTCATGAGCAAGCAAGTTGGATGCAAACCTGTCGGTGTCAAAACCGACGGATCTCGGGTAGGGGGTCCCGATCTATGCGTCTTAGGCTGATAGTAACAGAAAGCAAGGGACACAATGTTTACCCAGGTTCGGGCCCTCTCGGTGGAGGTAAAGCCCTACTTCCTGCTTGATTAATATTGATGATATGAGTAGTACAAGAGTAGATCTACCACGAGATCGTAGAGGCTAAACCCTAGAAGCTAGCCTATGATGATTATGATTGTGATCGGCCTTCTAAGGACCAACCTCTCCAGTTTATATAGACACCGGAGAGGGCTAGGGTTTACATGGAGTCAGTTACAAGGAAGGAAATATATTATCCGGATCGCCAAGCTTGTCTTCCACGCAAAGGAGAGTCCCATCCGGACACGGGATGGAGTCTTGAGTCTTGTATCTTCACGCTCCAATAGTCCGGACAAAGTATATAGTCTGGCTGTCCGGATACCCCCTAATCCAGGACTCCCTTAATAGCCCCTGAACCAGGCTTCAATGACGATAAGTCCGGCGCGCAGTCTTGTCTTCAGCATTGCAAGGCGGGTTCCATCTCCGAATTCTCCAAAGTACCTGTTACGACAGATAGTGTCCGGCTTCCCATCAATGTATACTCCTCGGCTTCCGTGCCTCAATAATGACCTCCTACACGTGTCGAGCGAATGCGAGGAGCCGAGGAATTTTTGCATTTGCCACCCCCTGATCCAGCAGGTTGACCGTCTATTTGAGGAGACGGGGATTCCCAGATCCAAACCTCATCCTCTTCCCTCGAGCAAGCATCCAACAGAGCGCTCTGAAAAAAAACATTTCAACATGGCCGGTCGTCGCAGCTCTTCTTCTCGCTCTCCTCACGCTAAGCCGGGGGAATGGGAAGAGTGATCAGTTCCTTATAGCCGTTTGATAGAGTTACAAACCCAAGGGTATCTTCCACCGGCGTTCATGGTCCCCGTCCGAGCCGGAATTGCCACCTATAATGGCGGGGAGCAAGCGGAGGGATCTCCTAATCCATCTCCAGAGGAGCGAATATGCCTCATCCCGCATCTGCTAAGGGGCGTCGGGTTTCCTATCCACCCGTTTCTTCGCGGGCTCCTCGAGTTCTATGGCCTCTAGTTGCACAACTTTACCCCTGCCTTAGTGCTACATATAGCAGGATATGTTGCCCTTTGCGAGTTGTTTCTAGGATGGGAGGCTCACCTCGGGCTATGGAAGAAGCTGTTCTGCCTCGTCCCTCGCAACCAGGGAGAATATCTATGTCAAGTGGGCGGAGCCGAAGTATGGCGCATTGCCGAGACCGGATACCTATCCGACACTCCCAAGAAGGCACCAGAGAACTGACCTTCAGAATGGTTTTACGTTGATGACATTCCCCTTCCGGATCCAATCCGGACAGGTCTCCCCAAGTTCAGAAACGCCCCGCCGAGGGCACGTTGAAGCTGGCGCCCTCGGGGCTCCCAAGAGGAGGATACTAGGGAAATACACTTCCTGATGAGCAGGATAAAGTTACTGGCCAAATCCGGACTGACGATAGTCGAGGTTATGGAAATATGCATAATGCGGGGGGTGCAGCCGCTTCAATATCGGGGGAAGCCCATGTGGAACTTCAACAGGGAAGACGATGCCACGGCCGTAAGGGTCCGGACTCCGCCACTGCTCTGGCGAGGATATTATCCGACCTGTATAAAGGAGAAGAGGAAGAATTCCTTCACATTAAACTGCGGGATGGGTTTTCTATGTACAACCCCCAGAGCTTCACTTATTGTGGCTTTCTTCACTAAGATTATCTGCCTCGATATTTTCGAGCAGGAACTGAGGAGGGGCATAGAAGGGATCCCGAGCCCTTCCCCGCAGCCAGAAGACCCCGGAAGGGCCCTCGATCCAGGACTCGAAGAAGATCCGGATATTACTGTGGAGCTACGGGATATTTTATCAGGCGAGCTGCAATGGCGCCTCAGTGGCTATTATGGCCAACTATCCCGGACTGCTACCTGCGTCGCGTGTAAGCCAAGCCGAAAACTCTATCCTCCGAAGAGGACTCCCCTCTGATGTCATGCCTTACCCCTGAAGTGTCGTGCTTTTGCAGAGACGACGGTCAGAGCGTGGGGCCGAGCCCCTAGGGATCCCTCGGCAACGGGCGTCCGGATCGGGCAGGCTTAAGAGGAAGGCGATTAGGGTCGAAACGCCGCTACAGAGGTAAGGTAAAAACCTGTTCTGCGATTATTGTTTTTTGAAGCGTAACAGCGCCCTTTGTGTCTTGGCAGGAAGAGGAGTAGCTGGACTATATTCGGGGACCCTGCCAATCATGCCTCCACTAGCCGGATTTCAGAACCGTCTTCGAGAGAGGAGGCGGACGTGGGGCCGATGGCGCATAGTCCTCCAGCGGAGGACGCGGATATGCTCTCTGCCACGAATTCCGAAGTAGAGAGCGCCATGAATCACCGGTGCCGACGGGCCGTACTTCGCATCAACATCTTTTCCAAAGAGGCATTTAACGCTTTCAATTCGGGAGACACATACATCCGAGCTGCTCAAGGCGGGCTTACCCGAGCGACGGACCAGTATACCAAAGATATACGGGTAAGAAAATTTGATAAGCATGTATAGTAGTAGCCCCTGAGACTATAAACGGTTGGAACAACTGTTTTAAGGATCAATTTATGCACAGGTCCTTGTAGATAAGAATGAGCAATTGTCTCGGGGCGTTGCTCAGGCCTTGTGGCCATCAAGCTTCCTGCCGAAGGGCATGGGGGAGATGACAAGTCGCATCTCAAAAGGCGGCTAAAGGCTGGCGAGCACGTTCTTACGCAAGTTAGGCAGGAGAAGAACAATCTTTAAGATGCCAATGTCCGGCTGGACGTGGAATTAAAAGACGTCCGTGCTCAGCTGGCGGACTCCGTAAAGGAGAACAAAAGGCTTCGTCGCGGCATTTATTGTAAGTGCCCAGACGAACTGTAGTACAACTCGGCGAGGAAGCGTATTGAAAGAATTTTTACTTGCAGGTATGTTAACGGTCCGCCCTGAGAAGGAGGTGCCCACATCTATAGGCGATTTACTGCAAGACCTCTCACAACTGCACGAGCGAGCTCGGCAGGTGATGCAGGGCGTTGCTCAGGCCTTGTGGCCATCAAGCTTCCTGCCGAAGGGCATGGGGGAGCTTGTGGATATGCTTCAAGGAGCACGGCGGCGCTTCCGATTGTGGAAGATGTCAGCCTGCCGACAAGTTGCAAGAGAATCCTGGGCTATGGTGAAGACGCGCTACACTAAGCTGGACCCGAACCATATGGCCGAAGTCGGACCGGCGGGGCCGGATGGGCAAGAAATTCCCGTGAGTCTGGTGTATGACCAGGTAGCGTTAGCCGCAAAGTATTCCCAACAGGATTGTAAGCTAGATAGCCTGTTGGATGGTATAGAGGAGGAATATAGTCAGTCCAAGTGACTGTGTAATTCAATGCAAATAAGTAGTCCCTAGCCGGATTAAAATCATTTGTCTTGGCGGACCTTTTCGCTTCAGCCCCCGGATCCGATAGTCCGGGGTGTATCCGAATACCCGCTCAATTATGCAAAACCGGGGCATGCATGGAAACCAGGCATAGGGGCCATAAGTGCTTGAACAGACAAGTACCCAACTAGTTATGTTATATTACATGGATAGTAAGAAACATCTTCCAGGGAGAATAGTTCCGTTAGGGGTTCCTTTCCACAGATGCGTGTGCTGACGATGCACATGTCCGGATCATAACAAGGACGCAGGATACAAAACTTCTGCGGATTTATGTTATAATAGACGAATACATCTTTTGTTCACCGACCGAATATTCCCTTAAGGACGCTAGCTTTCGGCTTCACCCAGTCTGAGGTACACATCCGGCTGAACCGGCAGTAACAATCGCAGAGGTGCTCCCTTATGCCCTAGCCGAATTAACGGAACATAGGGCATAAACACAAGAGCCAGCAACCCAGCTTGGCCACATCTTAAGTCATATCGATGCATACAATGGTGAACAAAAGGCACATATGGAAAAAGAATGCATATGTGATGGGCGTAAAGCCATGTGAGTAATTATTTTTAGCTTACGTATAGGAAGCCCCAGTGTATTGCTTACACACCTAGTGCGGTCGGAGTGATCCGGAGTCCGTGACTGTATTGAATACTTTGTGTGAAGAGAAAAAAGGTCGAGAAAGGAAAAAGGGATGGAGCATAATTAAAAAGGAGGGGTTAGGAGACGAACATTGAGTTTGGCGTTAGGCGTAGAATCTCCGGAGTCTGGCTGCGTTCCATGGGTTCGGCTCGAGTCTGTTGTCGGATGCATTACGTAGGCGGTACGCTCCTCCGGTGAGAACTTTGTCAATGACGAAGGGACCCTCCCACTTGGGCTTGACCTTGTCCTTCTTCTTCTCTGGTAGGCATAGAACGAGCTCGCCAATATTGTAAGTTTTGGCCCGCACTTCTCTGCTTTGATATCGTCGAGCCTGCTGCTGATAGAATGCGGAGCGGGCTTTTGCGACATCACGCTCCTCCTCCAAGGCATCCAAGTTATCCTGACGATCTAACTCGGCTTCCTTCTCTTCGTACATGCGTACGCGAGGCGAATCATGTATTATGTCGCAGGTAGTATCGCTTCGCGCCGTACACCATAAAATGGTGTATATCCGGGTGCGATTCGGTGTGATCCGCAGCCCCAGTACGGAGAGTCGAGCTCTTCGACCCAAAGGCGTGTCCGACTCTGTCAAGGATCGCACTAGTCTGGGTTTGATGCCGCTCATGATGAGACCATTTGCCTGCTCGACCTGGCCGTTTGCTTGGGGATGGTAGACGGAAGCGTAGTCGAGCTTAATGCCCATTTTGCCGCACCAAGTTTTCACTTCATCGGCTATGAAATTTGAGCCATTATCAGTGATGATGCTGTGGGGGACGCCGTATCGGTGTACAACCCAAGATATGAAGTCTATCACTGGTCCGGATTCGGCCGTTTTGACTGGTTTAGCTTCTATCCATTTGGTGAATTTGTCCACCATGACCAATAAGTATTTTTTTCTTATGGCTTCCCCCTTTAAGAGGTCCGACCATATCCAGCCCCCAGACCGCAAAGGGCCAAGTTATGGGGATTGTTTGGAGAGCGGTAGGGGCATATGACTCTGATTGGCGAAAAGCTGGCAACCGACACAGTGTTGGACTGTTGGAAATATGCCCTAGAGGCAATAATAAAAGGATTATTATTATATTTCCTTGTTCGTGATAATTGTCTTTTATTCATGCTATAATTGTATTATCCGGAAATCGTAATACACAAGTGAATACTTAGACCACAACATGTCCCTAGTGAGCCTCTAGTTGACTAGCTCATTGATCAACAGATAGTCATGGTTTCCTGACTATGGACATTGGATGTCGTTGATAACGGGATCACATCATTAGGAGAATGATGTGATGGACAAGACCCAATCCTAAGCATAGCACAAGATCCTGTAGTTCGTTTTGCTAGAGCTTTTCCAATGTCAATTGTCTCTTCCTTAGACCATGAGATCGTGTAACTCCCGTATACCGTAGGAGTGCTTTGGGTGTACCAAACGTCACAACGTAATTGGGTGACTATAAAGGTGCACTACAGGTATCTCCGAAAGTGTCTGTTGGGTTGACACGGATCGAGACTGGGGTTTGTCACTCCATATTACTGAGAGGTATCACTGGGCCCACTCGGTAGTGCATCATCATAATGAGCTCAAAGTGACCAAGTGTCTGGTCACGGGATCATGCATTACGGTACGAGTAAAGTGACTTACCGGTAACGAGATTGAACGAGGTATTGGGATACCAACGATCGAATCTCGCAAGTAACATACCGTCTCGACAAAGGGAATAGTATCACGGGGTTGCTTGAATCCTCGACATCGTGGTTCATCCGATGAGATCATCGAGGAGCATGTGGGAGCCAACATGGGTATCCAGATTCCGCTGTTGGTTATTGACCGGAGAGCCATCTCGGTCATGTCTGCATGTCTCCCGAACCCTTAGGGTCTACACACTTAAGGTTCGGTGACGCTAGGGTTGTATGAATATGAGTATGCAGCAAACCTAATGTTGTTCGGAGTCCCGGATGAGATCCCGGACATCACGAGGAGTTCCGGAATGGTCTGGAGGTAAAGATTTATATATAGGAAGTGCTATTTCGCCATCGGGAGAATTTCGGGTTACGGTATTGTACCGGGACCACCGGAAGGGTCCTGGGTCCACCGGGTGGGGCCACCTATCCCGAAGGGCCACGTGGGCTGAAGTGGGAGGGAACCAGCCCCTGGTGGGCTGGTGCACCCCCACTTGGGCCCCCCTGCGCCTAGGGTTGGAAACCCTAGGGTGGGGGGACCACTTGCCTGGGGGCAAGTCTCCCCTTGCCCCCCTTGGAGATTGGATCTCAGGTCGGCGCCGGGGCCTATATAAGGAGGGGGAGGAGGGCAGCCAAAACCCCGCATCTTGGCGCCTCCTCTCCTGCTACACCTCTCCTCTCGCAGAAGCTCGGGCGAAGCCTCGCTGCAGTGATCGCTGCATCCACCACCACGCCGTCGTGCTGCTGGATCTTCATCAACCTCTCCTTCCCCCTTGTTGGATCAACAAGGAGGAGACGTCATCCGCTCCGTACGTGTGTTGAACGCGGAGGTGCTTTCCGTTCGGCACTTGGTCATCGGTGATTTGAATCACGGCGAGTACGACTCCATCATCCCTGTTCTCTTGAACGCTTCCGCATGCGATCTACAAGTGGTATGTAGATGCATCTCTCTCCTATTACTCGTTACTTAGATGAACTCATAGATGGATCTTGGTGAAACCGTAGGAAAAAATTTATTTTCTGCAACGTTCCCCAACAGTGGCATCATGAGCTAGGTCTATGCGTAGTTCTCTTTTGCACGAGTAGAACACAATTTTGTTGTGGGCGTAGATCTTGTCAACTTGCTTGCCGCTACTAGTCTTTTCTTGCTTCAGCGGTATTGTGGGATGAAGCGGCCGGACCGACCTTACACGACGCTTTACGTGAGACAGGTTCCACCGAATCGACATGCACTAGTTGCATAAGGTGGCTAGCGGGTGTCTGTCTCTCCCACTTTAGTTGGAGCGGATTCATTTAAAAGGGTCCTTATGAAGGGTAAATAGAAGTTGACAAATCACGTTGTGGTTATTCGTAGGTAAGAAAACGTTCTTGCTAGAACCCAATTGCAACCACGTAAAAGATGCAACAACAATTAGAGGACGTCTAACTTGTTTTTGCAGCAATTGTGATGTGATGTGATATGGCCAGAAGTTGTGATGAATGATGAATGATATATTGTGATGTATGAGATCATGTTCTTGTAATAGGAATCACGACTTGCATGTCGATGAGTATGACAACCGGCAAGAGCCATAGGAGTTGTCATAATTATTGTATGACCTGCGTGTCATTGATTCAAAGCCATGTAAATTACTTTACTTCATTGCTAAACATGTTAGCCATAGTAGTAGAAGTAATAGTTGGCGAGCAACTTCATGGAGACACGATGATGGAGATCATGATGATGGAGATCATGATGATGGAGATCATGGTGTCATGCCGGTGACAAGATGATCATGGAGCCTCAAGATGAAGATCAAAGGAGCTATATGATATTGGCCATATCATGTCACTACTTTATATAATTGCATGTGATGTTTATTATGTTTTATGCATCTTGTTTACTTAGAACGGCGATAGTAAATAAGATGATCCCTTATAATAATTTCAAGAAAGTGTTCCCCCTAACTGTGCACCGTTGCTAAAGTTCGCTGCTTCAAGCACGACGTGATGATCGGGTGTGATAGATCCTTACGTTCACATACAACGGGTGTAAGATAGTTTTACACATGCAAAACACTTAGGGTTAACTTGACGAGCCTAGCATGTACAGACATGGCCTCGGAACACAAGAGACCGAAAGGTCGAACATGAGTCGTATGGAAGATACGATCAACATGGACATGTTCATCGACGTTGACTAGTCCGTCTCACGTGATGATCGGACACGGCCTAGTCGACTCGGATCATGTAACACTTAGCTGACTAGAGGGATGTCAAATCTGAGTGGGAGTTCATTATATAATTTGATTAGATGAACTTAATTATCATGAACATTAGTCTAAAATCTTTGCAAAATGTCTTGTAGGTCAAATGGCCAACGCTCATGTCACCATGAACTTCAACGCGTTCCTAGAGAAAACCAAGCTGAAAGATGATGGTAGCAACTATTCGGACTGGGTCCTAACCCGAGGATCATCCTCATAGCAGCCAAGAAACAATATGTCCTAGAAGCACCGCTTAGGTGAAGCACCTATCCTGCAGAACCAAGACATTATGAATGCTTGGCAGTCTCGTGCAGATGATTACTCCCTCGTTCAAAGGCGGCATGCTTTACAGCTTAGAACCGGCTCCAAAAGCGCTTTTGAGCAACACGGAGCATATGAGATGTTCGAGGAGCTGAAAATGGTTTTCCAAGCTCATGCCTGTGTCGAGAGATATGAAGTCTCCGACAAGTTCTATAGTTGTAAGATGGAGGAAAACAGTTCACAAGGAGCACATACTCAAAATGTCCGGGTTGCACAACCGCCGTCCCACTGGACATTAACCTCCCTTGACGAGGCGGTCATTGACAGAATCCTTGATCGCCCCACCAAGCTACAGGAGCTTTGTGATGAACTACAATATGTGGGATGGTGAAGACCATTCCTGAAGTATTCTCAATGTGAAGTCAGCAGAGGTTGAAATCAAGAAAGAACATCAAGTGTTGATGGTTAATAAAACCACTAAGTTCAAGAAGGGCAAGGGTAAGAAGAACTTCAAGAAGGACGGCAAAGATGTTGCTGCGCCCGGTAAGCCAGTTGCCGGGAAGAAGTCAAAGAATGGACCCAAGCCTGAAACAGAGTGTTTTTATTGCAATGGGAAGGGTCACTGGAAGCGGAACTGCCCCAACTACTTAGCGGACAAGAAGGCCGGCAACACTAAAGGTATATTCGATATACATGTAATTGATGTGTACCTTACCAAGATTTCGTAGTAACTCCTGGGTATTTGATACCGTGTCGTTGCTCATATTTGTAACTCACAGCAGAGCTGCGGAATAAACGGAGACCGGCAAAGGACGAGGTGACGATGCGTCGGGAATGGTTCCAAGGTCGATGTGATCGCCACAAGACGCTACCTCTACATTTACCTATGGGATTAGTTTTAAACCTCAATAATTGTTATTTAGTGCCAAGTTTGAGCATGAACATTGTATCAGGATCTCGATTAATGCGAGATGGCTACTCATTTAAATCCGAGAATAATGGTTGTTCTATTTATATGAGAGATATGTTTTATGGTCATGCTCCGAGGGTCAATGGTTTATTCTTAATGAATCTCGAACGTAATATTACACATATTCATAGTGTGAATACCAAAAGATGTAAAGTTGATAACGATAGTCCCACATACTTGTGGTAATCGCCGCCTTTGGTCACATTGGTGTCAAGCGCATGAAGAAGCTCCATTCTGATGGACTTTTAGAGTCTCTCGATTATGAATCATTTGACACATGCGAACCATGCCTCATGGGCAAAATGACCAAGACTCCATTCTCTGGAACAATGGAGTGAGCAACCAACTTATTGGAAATCATACATACCGATGTGTGCGGTCCAATGAGCGTTGAGGCACGCGGAGGATATCGTTATGTTCTCACTCTCACTGATGACTTGAGTAGATATGGGTATGTCTACTTGATGAAACACAAGTCTGAGACCTTTGAAAAGTTCAAGGAATTTCAGAATGAGGTAGAGAATCAACGTGACTGAAAAATAAAGTTCTTACGATCAGATCGTGGAGGAGAATATTTAAGTCACGAATTTGGTACACACTTAAGGAAATGTGGAATCGTTTTGCAACTCACGCCGCCTGGAACACCTCGGAGTAACGGTGTGTCCGAACGTCGTAATCGCACTCTATTGGATATGGTGCGATCTATGATGTCTCTTACCGATTTACCGCTATCATTTTGGGGATACGCTCTAGAGACAGCTACATTCACTTTAAATAGGGCACCGTCTAAATCCGCTTGAGACGACACCGTATGAATTATGGTTTGGGAAGAAACCTAAGTCGTCGCTTCTAAAAGTTTGGGGATGCGATGCTTATGTCAAGAAACTTCAACCTGAAAAGCTCGAACCCAAGTCGGAAAAATGCGTCTTCATAGGATACCCTAAGGAAACCATTGGGTATACCTTCTACCTTAGATCCGAAGGCAAGATCTTTGTTGCCAAGAACGGATCCTTTCTTGAAAAAGATTTTCTCTCGAAAGGAGTAAGTGGGAGGAAAGTAGAACTCGATGAAGTACTACCTCTTGAACCGGAAAGTAGTGCAGCTCAGGAAAATGTTTCTGTGGTGCCTACACCGACTGGAGAGGAAATTAATGATGATGATCAAGGTACTTCGGATCAAGTTGCTACTGAACTTCCTAGGTCCACAAGGACAAGTTCCACACCAGAGTGGTATGGCAACCCTATCCTGGAAATCATGTTGTTAGACAAAGGTGAACCTTCAAACTATGAAGAAGCAATGGCGGGCCCAGATTCCAACAAATGGCTTGAAGCCATGCAATCCGAGATAGGATCCATGTATGAAAACAAAGTATGGACTTTGACAGACTTGCCCGATGATCGGCGAGCGATAGAAAACAAATGGATCTTTAAGAAGAAGACGGACGCGGATGGTAATGTTACCATCTATAAAGCTCGACTTGTCGCTAAAGGTTATCGGCAAGTTCAAGGGATTGACTACGATGAGACTTTTTCTCCGTAGAGCGGTTAAAGTCCGCTCGAATCATGTTAGCAATTTCCGCATACTATGATTATGAGATATGGCAAATGGACGTCAAAACGGCATTCCTTAACGGCTATCTTAAGGAAGAACTGTATATGATGCAGCCGGAAGGTTTTGTCGACCCTAAGAATGCTAACAAGGTATGCAAGCTCCAGCGATCCATTTATGGGCTGGTGCAAGCATCTCGGAGTTGGAACATTCGCTTTGATGATATGATCAAAGAGTTTGGGTTTATGCAGACTTATGAAGAAGCCTGCGTTTACAAGAAAGTGAGTGGGAGCTCTGTAGCGTTTCTCATATTATATGTAGATGACATACTTTTGATGGGAAATGATATAGAACTTTTGGACAGCATTAAGGCCTACTTGAATAAGAGTTTTTCAATGAAGGACCTTGGAGAAGCTGCTTATATATTAGGCATCAAGATCTATAGAGATAGATCGAGACGCCTCATAGGTCTTTCACAAAGCACATACCTTGAAAAGATATTGAAGAAGTTCAAAATGGATCAGTCCAAGAAAGGGTTCTTGCATGTATTACAAGGTGTGAAATTGAGCTCGGCTCAATGTCCGACCACGGCGTAAGATATAGACGAGATGAGTGTCATCCCCTATGCATCAGCCATAGGTTCTATTATGTATGCCATGCTGTCAGGTACTGCACTGATGTAAACCTTGCCGTAAGTTTGGTAGGAAGGTACCAAAGTAATCCCGCAAGGAACACCGGACAGCGTCAAGAATATCTGAAGTACACGAAAAGGACTAAGGACATGTTTCTCGCTTATGGAGGTGATGAAGATCTCGTCAGAAGGGTTACGCCGACGCTTAGCTTCGACACAGATCTGGATGACTCTAAGTCACAAACCGGATACGTGTATATGTTGAATGGTGGAGCAAGAAGCTGGTGCAGCTGCAAGCGTGAGCGCCATGGCGGGATCTACGTGTGAAGCGGAGTACATGGCAGCCTCGGAGGCAGCGCAGATGAAGCAATTTGGGTGAAGGAGTTCATCACCGACCTAGGAGTCATACCCAATGCGTCGGGGCCGATCAAACTCTTCTGTGACAACACCGGAGCTATTGCACTTGCCAAGGAGCCTGGTTTCACAAGAAGACCAGTGCACATCAAGTTGCCGCTTCAACTCCATTCATGAAAATGTTCAAGATGGAGACATAGAAATTTGAAAAGTGCATACGGATCTGAATATCGCAGATCCGCTGACTAAACCTCTTCCATGAAAGCAAAACATGATCAACACCGTAACTCTATTGGTGTTCGATTCATCACAATGTAACTAGATTATTGATTCTAGTGCAAGTGGGAGACTGTTGGAAATATGCCCTAGAGGCAATAATTGTCTTTTATTCATGCTATAATTGTATTATCCGGAAATCGTAATACATGTGTGAATACTTAGACCACAACATGTCCCTAGTGAGCCTCTAGTTGACTAGCTCGTTGATCAACAGACAGTCATGGTTTCCTGACTATGGACATTGGATGTCGTTGATAACGGGATCACATCATTAGGAGAATGATGTGATGGACAAGACCCAATCCTAAGCATAGCACAAGATCGTGTAGTTCGTTTTGCTAGAGCTTTTCCAATGTCAAGTGTCTCTTCCTTAGACCATGAGATTGTGTAACTCCCAGATACCATAGGAGTGCTTTGGGTGTACCAAACATCACAACATAATTGGGTGACTATAAAGGTGCACTACAGGTATCTCCGAAAGTGTCTGTTGGGTTGACACGGATCGAGACTCGGATTTGTCACTCCATATTACGGAGAGGTATCACTAGGCCCACTCGGTAGTGCATCATCATAAGGAGCTCAAAGTGACCAAGTGTCTGGTCACAGGATCATGCATTACGGTACGAGTAAAGTGACTTACCGGTAACGAGATTGAACGAGGTATTGGGATACCAACGATCGAATCTCGGGCAAATAACATACCGTCTGACAAAGGGAATAGTATACGGGGTTGCTTGAATCCTCGACATCGTGGTTCATCCGATGAGATCATCGAGGAGCATGTGGGAGCCAACATGGGTATCCAGATCCCGCTGTTGGTTATTGACCGGAGAGCCGTCTCGGTCATGTCTGCATGTCTCCCGAACCCATAGGGTCTACACACTTAAGGTTCGGTGACGCTAGGGTTGTATGAATATGAGTATGCAGCAAACCGATTGTTGTTCGGAGTCCCGGATGAGATCCCGGACGTCACGAGGAGTTCCGGAATGGTCCGGAGGTAAAGAATTATATATAGGAAGTGCTATTTCAGCCATCGGGAGAATTTCGGGGGTTACCGGTATTGTACCGGGACCACCGGAAGGGTCCCGGGGGTCCACCGGGTGGGGCCACCTATCCCGGAGGGCCCCGTGGGCTGAAGTGGAGGGAACCAGCCCCTGGTGGGCTGGTGCGCCCCCCACTTGGGCCCCCTGCGCCCAGGGTTGGAAACCCTAGGGTGGGGGGGTGCCCCACTTGCCTTGGGGGGCAAGTCTCCCCCCTTGGCCGCCGCCCCCCTTGGAGATTGGATCTCCAGGGTCGGCGCCCCCCCTGGGGGCCTATATAAAGGAGGGGGGAGGGAGGGCAGACACACCCTGCATCTTGGCGCCTCCCTCTCCCCTTCTACACCTCTCCCTCTCGCAGAAGCTCGGCGAAGCCCTGCTGCAGGATCGCCGCATCCACCACCACGCCGTCAGGTGCTGGATCTTCATCAACCTCTCCTTCCCCTTGCCGGATCAAGAAGGAGGAGACGCCATCCGCTCCAGACGTGTGTTGAATGCGGAGGTGCTTTCCGCTCGCACTTGGTCATCGGTGATTTGAATCACGGCGAGTACGAATCCATCATCCCGTTCTCTTGAACGCTTCCGCACGCGATCTACAAGTGGTATGTAGATGCATCTCTCTCCTATTACTTGTTGCTTAGATGAACTCATAGATGGATCTTGGTGAAACCGTAGGAAAAAATTTATTTTCTGCAACGTTTCCCAACATGGACAAGGTCCTGTACGTCTGCTCGGGCCGTCGGCCAATAGAAGCATGTACGGAAGGCCTTGCTAACTAGTGCTCGAGCCGCGGCGTGGTGCCCGTGCAGTCCGGCATGGATTTCAGCCAAGAGCTGCCGCCCTTCCTCTTCGGAGATGCACCTTTGGAGCACTTCGGTCGCACTTTTCTTATAGAGTTCCCCTTCATGGACTTTGTAAGCTTTAGAACGTCGAACAATGCAACATGCTTCATTTTGGTCTTCGGGAGCTCCTCGCCTATTTAGGTAGGCCAAGAAAGGCTCGATCCACGAGGCGATTCTGCATGATTTCATGGGCCGAAGGTGTTATTTCGGTGGTGGAGCCTCCGATTATGTCTGATGGTTCGGAATCTGGGGGTGTGTTCGGATCGGTGCTAGTGTTGCCGGACTCCCCTTCCCACACCACGGATGGCTTGAACAGCCGTTCGGGGAATATGTTAGGGGACAGGTCGCATTTAAGCGCCCGATCTGGGCAAGAATATCCGCCGCTTGATTGTTTTCTCGAGCCACATGGTGGAATTCGAGCCCCTCGAACCGAGCTGACATTTTGAGAACGGCATTACGGTAGGCCGCCATTTTCGGCTCCTTGGCATCGAAGTCTCCGTTTATTTGTGATATTGCGAGGTTTGAATCCCCGCGCACTTCTAGGCGTTGAATGCCCATAGAGACTGCCATCCGACGACCGTGCAATAGAGCCTCGTATTCGGCTGCATTGTTGGAGTCTGTGTATAATATTTGGAGTACGTACTGGACCGTGTCTCTGGTGGGAGACGTCAGGACTACACCTGCTCCCAGTCCAGCCAGCATTTTAGAGCCGTCGAAGTGCATGATCCAGTTAGAGCATGCGTCGTACTCTTTAGGGAATTTGGCTTCTGTTCATTCGGCGACGAAGTCAGCCAGTACTTGCGACTTGATGGCCCGACGTGGCTTGTATGTTATGTCAAACGGAAGGAGCTCGATGGCCCATTTAGCGATCCGGCCCGTAGCATCGCGGTTATTTATTATGTCATTGAGTGGTACTTCGGAGGCCACCGTAATCGAACACTCTTGAAAGTAGTGTCGTAGCTTCCGGGATGCCATGAAGACCGCGTATGCTATTTTTTGATAGTGTGGGTATCGGGATTTGCATGGGGTGAGGACCGTGGATACGTAGTATACCGGCTTCTGGAGCGGGAATTTGTATCCGTCAGCCTCTCGTTCGACGACGAGCACTGCGCTTACAACTTGATGTGTTGCCGCTATGTACAGCAGCATAGGTTCGCCAGTATTCGGCGCTGTTAGGACTGGATTAGTGGCCAATAAGGTCTTTATTTCGTCCAGTCCGGTCGCGGCTGCATCTGCCCACACGAAGTGTTCGGCATACCAAGAAGGCGGTAAAGAGGTAATGCCTTTTCTCCTAACCTGGAGATAAAGCGGCTTAAAGCAGCCACGCATCCAGCTAGTTTCTGGATGTGTTTGAGGTCTGTTGGTATAGCCAACTGCGACAAAGCTCGGATTTTTGCCGGATTCGCTTCAATTCCTCTATTGGAAACAATGAAGCCCAGCAGTTTCCCAGAGGGGACGCCGAAAACGCATTTTTCCGGGTTCAGCTTGATGTCGTATGTTCGGAGGTTATCGAACGTAAGCCTCAAGTCGTCTATTAGGGTTTCGACGTGTCTTGTTTTTATGACCACGTCGTCCACGTATGCCTCCACTGTTTTGCCGATTTGCTTTTCCAGGCATGTTTGAATCATGCGTTGATAGGTTGCGCCGGCATTTTTAAGCCCGAAAGGCATAGTGTTGAAGCAGAAAGGACCATCTTGGTCGGACTCTGCCATCTTTATTTGATGGTATCCAGAGTATGCGTCGAGGAAACACAGCGAGTCGTGTCCTGCTGCGGCATCGATGATTTGGTCGATGCGAGGTAGGGGGAAGGGATCCTTAGGGCAGGCCTTATTGAGGTCTCTGAAGTCGATGCGTAGGCGCCAGGATTTGTCCTTCTTTGGTACCATTACCAGATTTGCCAGCCAATCCGGATGCTTGATATCTCTGATGAATCTGGCCTCGAGTAGTTTGGCTAGCTCTTCCCCCATGGCATGTCGTTTGGGCTCTGAAAATCGCCTTAGAGTCTGCTTGAAAAGTTTGTATCCTTTTAGTATATTGAGGTTGTGTTC
Source organism: Aegilops bicornis (assembly GCA_021605145.1). NCBI lineage: Eukaryota > Viridiplantae > Streptophyta > Magnoliopsida > Poales > Poaceae > Aegilops > Aegilops bicornis. Next base: position 157,230,931 of record CM038670.1, on the reverse strand, counting down.
GGCCAGTCTGCGTGGGATGCTCGGCATGTCCGATGGGTGCCAGGCGAAAATGTCCCAATTCTTGCGTAAGAAGTCTCGCAGTGCGGCGTCCATTGCTATGTCCCGATGGAAGCTGTCTTCATGGGGTCCGTTGGATGGACCTGAAATTTGACTATCTCGTCTACGGGTTTGAATGAGGTGGACTTGGGTCGATTGTCGAGTATCACGTCGTCCCTGTCCATGGTGGCACGCAGCGTTGTTAGTTCTTCGGCTGCTAAGGCTTCGGATAATGCTTCCAGGGCTAGTGCTGCAGTTTTTTTTCGGCGCGAAGTGCAACGTCCGGATCACTGTCTAGAGTGATGATTCCATTGGGTCCGGGCATTTTAAGCTTCATGTACCCATAATGGGGTATAGCTTGAAAGCTTGTAAACGCGTCCCGTCCTAAAAGGGCGTGGTATGCGCTGCTGAAAGGAGCCACTTGGAATGTAATTTCTTCGGAGATCTGTAATTTCTCTGGGTGGGTGGGCGTAGCTGAATCCGGATTCTGATCCGATCTAGCGCCCAGAGGCATGGGAGCTTCCGAGTTTGACAGCTCGGGATCCGGGGTGCTGCCCAATTTTCCCGTCCCAATACCCGATTCTAAGTCCGGACCTGTGCCATGTCTTCCCTTGAGCGGGTGTCCGGCTCATGGAGCTCGGTGATCCGGACATAATTTGTGCTCAAAATAGAGGGGTAACCCGTGTGTGGTTCCTCCACTACCGCTATCTCATGGGTGGCCGGCGGGGATTTAATGTCCCTTTGGTCGGGTTTAAGCCCGATCTGGTCATAGCCTGTAGCGACTCCCAAAGTGGCGATGCAATCCAAGAGCTCATTAAGGGGGGAGAGCTCTATCGGATCCATCTGTTCGGCGAGTTCCGAATTGACGCGAAGGTTATGCGTGATGACCCGAGAGGTCATCGTCGGCGCGACAGCCGAAGGGGTAGCCATGATGAAGCCGCCAAGTCGGAGAGTTTTGCCTACAGCCAGCGCTCCCCCAGAGGTAATGCTGTCCTTGACAACGAGACAAGCCATCGAGCTTTGCGGCGACGACACAGAGGAACTCTCAATGAAAGCACCAATGTCGGTGTCAAAACCGGCGGATCTCGGGTAGGGGGTCCCGATCTGTGCGTCTTAGGCTGATGGTAACAGAAAGCAAGGGACACAATGTTTACCCAGGTTCAGGGCCTCCCGGTGGAGGTAAAACCCTACTTCCCGCTTGATTAATATTGATGATATGAGTAGTACAAGAGTAGATCTACCACGAGATCGTAGAGGCTAAACCCTAGAAGCTATCCTATGATGATTATGATTGTGATCGGCCTTCTAAGGACCAACCTCTCCGGTTTATATAGACACAGGAGAGGGCTAGGGTTTACATGGAGTCGGTTACAAGGAAGGAAATATATTATCCGGATCGCCAAGCTTGTCTTCCACGCAAAGGAGAGTCCCATCCGGACATGGGACGGAGTCTTGAGTCTTGTATCTTCACGCTCCAATAGTCTGAACAAAGTATATAGTCCAGCTGTCCGGATACCCCATAATCCAGGACTCCCTCAACACCCACTTAGTTTCAGTTTGAGATTTCATACACTTATAGATCGTAGTGCATCCATTGCATGGCAATCCCTACTCCTTGCATTGATATTGATTGATGGGCATATCCATAGTCCATTGATATGCCAAGTTGATGTGAGACTTTCTTCATTTTGACTTCTCATATTTGATCCCTACCACCACATTCTATTCCACCTAGTGCAATGTCCATGGCTCACGCTCATGTATTGCATGGGAGTTGAAAATGCTGAAGCGCGTTAGAAGTATGATCCAATTGCCTAGTTGGACACCAAGATGCTCATGATTTATATTTTTGCGCTGAAGGCGGAGTCATGCCTGTGACGCCCCCGATTTGACCGTACACTAATCATACACGCAAATGTGTACGACCAAGATCAGGGACTCACAGGAATATATCACAACACAACTCTAGACACAAATTTAAGTCATACAAGCTTTATATTACAAGCTAGAGGGCTCGAATACAAACTAGTCAGCCGAAGCAACAATATCTGAGTATAGACATAAGTTAAGCAAGTTTTCCTTAATGAGGCTAGCACAAAAGTAGCAACAATCGAAAAGGCAAGGCCTCCTGCCTGGGAACCTCCTAACTACTCCTGGTCGTCGGTGGCCTCTGTGTAGTAGTAGGCTCCATTGGGTTAGTAGTAGTCGTCAGCGGTGGCATCTGGCTCCTGGGATCCGACATCTGATTGCAACATCCGAAAAGAAGACCGAAGGGCGGAAAGGTAGCAAAGCAACAGTGAGTACTCATCCGAAATACTCGCAAGACTTACATCAGGTCTAAACTACATATGCATCAGTATCAAATGAGTGGGGTAATATTTGTGGACTGAACTGCAGAATGCCAGAATAAGAGGGGGAGAAGCTAGTCCTATCGAAGACTATGCTTTTGGCAGCCTCCATCTTGAAGAAGTGGAAGAGAGTAGCAGTATAGTAACAAGTGTCATCGTATAGCATAAACCTACTCGGAGATCCTCTCCTCATCACCCTGTGAGAGAGTGGTCGCTGAGTTGTATCTGTCACTTATCTGGGTGTGCAGTATCCGGTTTTAGTTGTAATAGGTCATAATACAACTCCAAGTTGTCATGTTACCATGGACATGGCTATTTGAATAGATTAACGTCCCTGCAGGGGTGCACCACATAACCCAACATGCTCGATCATCTCTGGCAGGACACACTTTTCTGGGTCATGCCCGGCCTTGGAAGATCAACATGTCGTAGCCCTACCTAGGCTCAACAGAGAGGCCAGCAAGACGATCTACATCCTAAGCGCGCATGGGTCTTGGGCCCATCGCCCTTTGCACTCTGCACATTGCGAAAGTGGTCGTCGAGCAGACCTAGACCCCTTATACAAGTGCAGGCTTAACCAGTCTAACCCGGCACGCGCCACTCAGTCGCTGACGTCTAGAGAGCTTCGGTTGATACATACGACATTGAGTGCCCATAACTGTTCCCGCATGACGGTTAGTGCATATAGGTTAATGACCAACTCAGATCAAATATCCAAACTCGTTAAACGTGTTATTATGAAATAACCGCGGACAACGACCAGGGACCAGGCCTGCTACTTCTTGAGCTTGCGCTGATTTTCCCATGAAGAGGAAAGGGCGATGCAGCAAAGTAGAGATAAGTGTTTCCCTCAGTTAAGAACCAAGCTATCAATCCAGTAGGAGGCACAAGCTAGTCCCCAATATATGCACCTGCAAAAACTAACAAACACTTGCACACAACGCAAAAAGGGGTTGTCAATCCCTTCACAGTCACTTGCAAGAGTGAGATCTAATAGAGATAGATATAAAAGATAAGTAAATAAGAAAATAAAGTAAATATAAATAAGTAACAATAAGGTATCTTTGGAGTTTTAGTTTTATAGATCTGAAAATAATATGATGGAAAATAGACCCGAGGGCCATAGGTTTCACTAGAGGCTTCTCTCTCAAAGAAAGCATACGATGGCTAAACAAATTACTGTTGAGCAATTGATAGAAAAGCGCAAAGTTATGACGATATCTAAGGAAATGATCATGAATATAGGCATCATGTCCATGACAAGTAGACCGAAACAATTCTGCATCTACTACAATTACTCCACACATCGACTGACTCCTGCCTTCATCTTGAGTATTAAGTTCATAAGAACAGAGTGAAGGAAATATACCCTAGGGGAAATAATAAAGTTGTTATTTATATTCCCGTATATCATGATAAATGTTTATTATTCATGCTAGAATTGTATTAACCGGAAACTTAGTACATGTGTGAATACATAGACAAAACAGAGTGTCACTAGTATGCTTCTACTTAACTAGCTTGTTGAATCAAAGATGGTTAAGTTTCCTAGCCATAGACTGTTGGGTAACGTAGTAATTTCAAAAATTTTCCTACGATCACGCAAGATCATGGTGATGCATAGCAACGAGATGAGAGTGTTGTCTACGTACCCTCGTAGACCAGCAACGGAAGCGTTGACGCAACGTAGAGGAAGTAGTCGTACTTCTTCACGATCCAACCGATCCAAGTACCGAACGACGGCACCTCCGAGTTCTGCACACGCTCAGCTCGATGACGTCCCTCGAACTCCGATCCAGCCGAAAGTGTTGAGGGAGAGTTTCACAAGACGACGGCGTGGGACGATGATGATGTTCCACCGGCGCAGGGCTTCGCTTAAGCTCCGCCACGGTATTCTCGAGGTGTAATATGGTGGAAGGGGGCACCGCACACGGCTAAGGAACGATCTCAATGATCAACTTGTGTGTCATGGGGTGCCCCTGCCCTGTATATAAAGGAGGGAAGGGAGGGCTGGCCGGCCAAGGAGAGGTGCGCCAGGGTGTCCTACTCCTACTAGGAGTAGGATTCCCCCAATCCTAGTCCAACTAGGTTTCCCCAAGTGGGAAGGGAGAGAGAGGCGCCTTCTCCTAGTCCTAATAGGACTAGGGAAGGGGAAGGTGCGCCAGCACTTGGGCCCCCTTTTCTCCTTTCCACTAAGGCCCATGTTGGCCCATTAGCATTCCGGGGGTTCGGTAACCTCCGGTACTTGGTAAAATTCCCAATTTCACCGGAACACTTCCGATGTCCAAACATAGACTTCCAATATATGAATCTTTATGTCTCGACCATTTCGAGACTCCTCGTCACGTCCGTGATCTCATCCGGGACTCGAACAACCTTCGGTACAGAAACATCATAAAAACTCATAGTAACTGCCATCGAAACGTTAAGCGTGCGGACCCTCACGGGTTCGAGAACTATGTAGACATGACCGAGACACCTCTCGGTCAATAACCAATAGCGGGACCTGGATGCCCATATTGGCTCCTACATATTCTACGAAGATCTTTATCGGTCAGACCGCATAACAACATACGTTGTTCCCTTTGTCATCGGTATGTTACTTGCCCGAGATTCGATCGTCGGTATCCAATACCTAGTTCAATCTTGTTACCGGCAAGTCTCTTTACTCGTTTCGTAATACATCATCTCACAACTAACACATTAGTTGAAATGCTTGCAAGGCTTATGTGATGTGCATTACCGAGAGGGCCCAGAGATACCTCTCCGACAATCGGAGTGACAAATCCTAATCTCGAAATATGCCAACCCAACATGTACCTTCTGGAGACACCTGTAATGTACCTTTATAATCACCCAGATTGCCAGGACGCTTTGGTAGCACCAAAGTGTTCCTCGTGCAAACGGGAGTTGCATAATCTCATAGTCATAGGAACATGTATAAGTCATGAAGAAAAGCACTCGCAACAAACTATACGATCAGGTGCTATGCTAATGGAATGGGTCATGTCAATCAGATCATTCAACCAATGATGTGATCCCGTTAATCAAATAACAACTCCTTGTTCATGGTTAGGAAACACAACCATCTTTGATTAACGAGCTAGTCAAGTAGAGGCATACTAGTGACACTCTGTAGGTTTATGTATTCACACATGTATTATGTTTCCTTGTTAATACAATTCTAGCATGAATAATAAACATTTATCATGACATAAGGAAATAAATAATAACTTTATTATTGCCTCTAGGGCATATTTCCTTCAGTCTCCCACTTGCACTAGAGTCAATAATCTAGATTACACAAAGAATGATTCTAACACCCATGGAGTCTTGGTGCTGATCATGTTTTGCTCGTGGAAGAGGCTTAGTCAACGGTCCGCAACATTCAGATCCGTATGTATCTTGCATATCTCTATGTCTCCCACCGACCAAATCCCGGATGGAGTTGAAGCGCCTTTTGATGTGCTTGGTTCTCTTGTGAAATCTGGATTCCTTTGCTAAGGCAATTGCACCAAGATTGTCACAAAAGATTTTCATTGGACCCGATACACTAGGTACAACACCTAGATCGGTTATGAACTCCTTCATCCAGACTCCTTCATTAGCTGCTTCAAGCAGCTATGTACTCAACTTCACATGTAGATCCCGCCACGACGCTTTGTTTGGAACTGCACCAACCGACAGCTCCTCCGTTTAATGTAAATACGTATCCGGTTTGCGATTTAGAATCGTCCGGATCAGTGTCAAAGCTATGCGTCGACGTAACCGTTCTGGCGAGTTCTTTGTCACCGCCATAAATGAGAAACATATCCTTAGTCCTTCTCAAGTACTTAAGGATGTTCTTGACCGCTGTCCGATGATCCACTCTGGATTACTTTGGTACCGCCTGCCAAACTTACAAAGAAGGCACACATCAGGTCTGGTACACAGCATTGCATACATGATAGAGCCTATGGCTGAAGCATAGGGAACATCTTTCATTTTCTCTCTATCTTCTGCGGTGGTCGGGCATTGAGTCTTACTCAACTTCACACCTTGTAGCACCGCAAGAACCCTTTCTTTGCCTCGATCCATTTTGAACTTTTTCAAAACTTTATCAAGGTATGTGCTTTGTGAAAGTCCTATTAAGCGTCTTTGATCTATCTCTATAGATCTTAATGCCCAATATGTAAGCAGCTTCACCGAGGTCTTTCATCGAAAAACTTTTATTCAAGTATCCCTTTATGCTATCCAGAATTCTATATCATTTCCGATCAGTAATATGTCATCCACATATAATATCGTAAATGCTACAGAGCTCCCACTCACTTTCTTGTAAATACAGCTTCTCCAAAAGTCTCAGATAAAACCAAATGCTTTGATCACACTATCAAAACGTTTATTCCAACTCCGAGAGGCTTGCACCAGTCCATAAATGGACCGCTGGAGCTTGCACACTTTGTTAGCTCCCTTTGGATCGACAAAACCTTACGGTTGCATCATATACAACTCTTCTTCCGTAAATCCATTCAGAATGCAGTTTTAACATCCATTTGCCAAATTTCATAATCATAAAATGCGGCAATTGCTAACATGATTCGGACGGACTTAAGCATCGCCACGGGTGAGAAGGTCTCATCGTAGTCAATCCCTTGAACTTGTCGAAAACCTTTTGCAACAAGTCGAGCTTTATAGACAAGAACATTACCATCGTCGGTCTTCTTCTTGAAGATCCATTTATTCTCAATTGCTTGCCGATCATTGGGCAAGTCAACCAAAGTCCACACTTTGTTCTCATACATGGATCCCATCTCAGATTTCATGGCTTCCAGCCATTTTGTGGAATCTGGGCTCACCATCGCTTCTTCATAGTTCGTGAGGTTCATCATGTTCCAAAGAACATGACTTCGAGAATAGGATTACCGTACCACTCAGTGCGGATCTTGCTCGTTGATCTACGAAGTTCTCAGAAACTTGATCTGAAGTTTCATGATCATCATCATTAGCTTCTTCCCTATTTGGTGTAGGTGTCACGTAAACTGTTTTACGTGATGTTCTACTTCTCAATAAGGGAGTAGATCTGATTATCTCATCAAGTTCTACTTTCCTCCCACTCACTTCTTTCGAGAGAAACTCTTTCTCTAAAAAGTTTCAATTTAGCAACAAAAATCTTGCCTTCGGATCTGTGATAGAAGGTGTACCCAACAGTCTCCTTTGGGTATCCTATGAAGACACATTTCTCCGATTTGGGTTCGAGCTTATCAGGTTGAAGCTTTTTCACATAAGCATCGCAGCCCCAAACTTTCGAAGCGACAACTTTGGTTTCTTGCCAAACCACAGTTCATAAGGCGTCGTCTCAACGGATTTAGATGGTGCCCTATTTAAAGTGAATGTAGCCGTCTCTAAAGCATAACCCCAAAGCGATAGCGGTAAATCAGTAAGAGACATCATAGATCGCACCATATCTAATAAAGTACGATTCTGACGTTCGGACACACCATTACGTTGTGGTGTTCCGGTGGGCGTAAGTTGCGAAACTATTCCGCATTGTTTCAAATGTAGGCCAAACTCGTAACTCAAATATTCTCCTCCACGATCAGATCGTAGAAACTTTATTTTCTTGTTATGATGATTTTCCACTTCACTCTGAAATTCTTTGAACTTTTCAAATGTTTCAGACTTGTGTTTCATTAAGTAGATATACCCATATCTGCTCAAATCATCTGTGAAGGTGAGAAAATAACGATATCCACCATTTGAGCCTCAACATTCATTGGACCACATACATCGGTATGTATGATTTCCAATAAATCTGTTGCTCTCTCCATAGTTAGGAGAACGGTGTTTTAGTCATCTTGCCCATAAGGCACGGTTAGCAAGTGCCAAGTGATTCATAATCAAGTGACTCCAAAAGTCCATCAAGATGGAGTTTCTTCATGCTCTTTACACCGATATGACCTAAACGGCATTGCCACAAATAAGTTTCACCATCATTATCAACTCTGCATCTTTTGGTTTCAACATTATGAATATGTGTATCACTACTATCAAGATTAAGTAAAAACAAACCATTCTTCAATGGTGCATGACCATAAAAGATATTATTCATATAAATAGAACAACCATTATTCTCTCGATTTAAATGAATAACCGTCTCGCATCAAACAAGATCCAGATATAATGTTCATGCTCAACGCTGGTACTAAATAACAATTATTTAGGTCTAATACTAATCCGAAGGTAGATGTAGAGGTAGCGTGCCATTGCGATCACATCGACTTTGGAACCATTTCCCACGCGCATCGTCACCTCGTCCTTAGCCAATCTTAAGCAATCCGTAGCCCTGTTTCGAGTTGCAAATATTAGCAATGAGAACCACGATTATCAAATACCCAGTGCTACTGCGGTATTAGTAAGGTACACATCAATAACATGTATATCACATATACCTTTGTTAACCTTGCCATCCTTCTTATCCGCCAAATACTTGGGGCAGTTCCGCTTCCAAAGGTGACCAGCCTGCTTGCAATAGAAGCACTCGGTTTCGAGCTTAGGACCAGACTTGGGTTTCTTCTCTTGATCAACAACTTGCTTGCCGTTCTTTTGAAGTTTCCTTTTCTTTCCTTTGCCCTTTTCTTGAAACTAGTGGTTTTGTTAACCATCAACACTTGATGCTCCTTTTGATTTCTACCTCCATGACTTCGGCATCGCGAAGAGCTCGGGCATTGTTTTGGTCATCCCTTGCATATTATAGTTCATCACGAAGCTCTTGTAGCTTGGTGGCGATGATTGGAGAATTACATCAATGACGCAATCATCCGGAAGATTAACTCCCGGTTGAATCAAGTGATTGTTATATCCAGACATTACGAGTATATGCTCCTTGTGAACCGTTCTCCTCCATCTTACAGCTATAGAACTTATTGGAGACTTCATATCTCTCAATCCGGGCATTCGCTTGGAATATTAACTTCAACTCTGGAACATCTCATATGCTCCATGGTGTTCAAAACGACGTTGAAGTCCCGGTTCTAAGCCGTAAAGCATGGCACACTTGAACTATAGAGTAGTCATCGGCTTTGCTTTGCGGTGACGTTCACAACTTCGGCGCAGCCCTTGCACCAGGCCCGGCACCTAACGGTGCTTCCAGACGTAATTCTTCCGTGCAGCAATAAGGATAATCCTTAAATTTACGGACCCAGTCCGTGTAATTGCTGCCATCATCTTTCAACTTTGCTTTCTCAAGGAACGCATTAAAATTCAACGGAACAAAGACGAGCCATCTATCTACACATCATAGACAAGCAAGATACTATCAGTACTAAGTTCATGATAAATTTAAGTTCAATTAATCATATTACTTAAGAACTCCCACTTAGAAAAATATCCCTCCATTCTCTAAGTGATTGCGTGATCCATATCAACTACACCATGACCGATCATCACGTGTGATGGAGTAGTTTCAATGGTGAACATCAATATGTTGATCATATCTACTATATGATTCACGCCGACCTTCGGTCTCCGTGTTCCGAGGTCATATCTTATATGCATAGCTCGTCAAGTATAACCTGAGTATTCTGCGTGTGCAACTGTTTTGCACCCGTTGTATTTGAACGTAGAGCCTATCACACCCGATCATCACGTGGTGTCTCAAAGACGAAGAACTTTCGCAATAGCGGTGCATACTCAGGGAGAACACTTCTTGATAATTTAGTAAGGGATCATCTTATAATGCTACCGTCAATCAAAGCAAGATAAGATGCATAAAGGATTAACATCACATGCAATCAATATAAGTGATATGATATGGCAATCATCATCTTGTGCTTGTGATCTCCATCTCAAGCAATCATGATCACCATCGTCACCGGCGTGACACCTTGATCTCCATCGTAGCATCGTTGTCGTCTCGCCAAATTATGCTTCTACGACTATCGCTACTGCTTAGTGATAAAGTAAAGCATTACAAGGCGATTGCATTGCATACAATAAAGAGACAACCATATGGCTCCTGCCAGTTGCCGATAACTCGGTTACAAAACATGATCATCTCATACAATAAAATTTAGCATCATGTCTAGACCATATCACATCACAACATGCCCGCAAAAACAAGTTAGACGTCCTCTACTTTGTTGTTGCAAATTTTACGTGGCTGCTACGGGCTTAAGCAAGAACCAATCTCACCTACGCATCAAAACCACAACGATACTTCGTCAAATAGACTCCGTTTTAACCTTCTCAAGGACCGGGCGTAGCCACTTTTCAGTTCAACTAAAGTTGGAGAGACAGGTCTTCCACAAGCCATCTATGTGCAAAGCACGTCGAGGGAACCGGTCTCGCGTGGAAATGCACGCGTAAGGTTGGTCTGGATCGTCATCCCAACAATACCGCTGAACCAAAGTATGACATCTCGGTAGGCAAGATGACTTGTATCGTCCACAACTCACTTGTGTTCTACTCGTGCATATCATCAAACCATAAAAACCTAGGCTCGGATGCCCTTTGTTGGGTAACGTAGTAATTTCAAAAATTTCCTACGATCACGAAGATCATGGTGATGCATAGCAACGAGATGAGAGTGTTGTCTACGTACCCTCGTGAGACCCGACAACGGAAGCGTTGACGCAACGTAGAGGAAGTAGTCGTACTTCTTCACGATCCAACCGATCCAAGTACCGAACGACGGCACCTCCGAGTTCTCGCACACGCTCAGCTCGATGACGCCCCTCGAACTCCGATCCAGCCGAAAGTGTTGAGGAGAGTTTCGTCAGACGACGGCGGCGTGGTGACGATGATGATGTTCCACGGCGCAGGGCTTCGCCTAAGCTCCGCCACGGTATTCTCGAGGTGTAATATGGTGGAAGGGGCACCGCACACTGCGGCTAAGGAACGATCTCAATGATCAACTTGTGTGTCATGGGGTGCCCCACCTTTGTATATATAAAGGAGGGAAGGGAGGGCTGGCCGGCCAAGGAGAGGTGCGCCAGGGTGTCCTACTCCTACTAGGAGTAGGATTCCCCCAATCCTAGTCCAACTAGGTTTCCCAAGTGGGAAGGGAGAGAGGGCGCCTTCTCCCTAGTCCTAATAGGACTAGGGAAGGGGAAGGTGCGCCAGCACTTGGGCCCCTTTTCTCCTTTCCACTAAGGCCCATGTTGGCCCATTAGCATTCGGGGTTCGGTAACCTCCGTGCATTGGTAAAATTCCCAATTTCACCGGAACACTTCCGATGTCCAAACATAGACTTCCAATATATGAATCTTTATGTCTCGACCATTTCGAGACTCCTCGTCACGTCCGTGATCTCATCCGGGACTCGAACAACCTTCGGTACAGAAACATCATAAAAACTCATAGTAATCTGTCATCGAAGCGTTAAGCGTGCGGACCCTACGGGTTCGAGAACTATGTAGACATGACCGAGACACCTCTCCGGTCAATAACCAATAGCGGGACCTGGATGCCCATATTGGCTCCTACATATTCTACGAAGATCTTTATCGGTCGAGACCGCATAACAACATCGTTGTTCCCTTTGTCATCGGTATGTTACTTGCCCGAGATTCGATCGTGGGTATCCAATACCTAGTTCAATCTTGTTACCGCAAGTCTCTTTACTCGTTTAAGTAATACATCATCTCACAACTAACACATTAGTTGAAATGCTTGCAAGGCTTATGTGATGTGCATTACCGAGAGGGCCGGAGATACCTCTCCGACAATCGGAGTGACAAATCCTAATCTCGAAATATGCCAACCCAACATGTACCTTCGGAGACACGTAATGTACCTTTATAATCACCCGATTCGTTGTGACGTTTGGTAGCACCCAAAGTGTTCCTCGTGCAAACGGGAGTTGCATAATCTCATAGTCATAGGAACATGTATAAGTCATGAAGAAAAGCACTAGCAACAAACTATACGATCAGGTGCTATGCTAATGGAATGGGTCATGTCAATCAGATCATTCAACCAATGATGTGATCCCGTTAATCAAATAACAACTCCTTGTTCATGGTTAGGAAACACAACCATCTTTGATTAACGAGCTAGTCAAGTAGAGGCATACTAGTGACACTCTGTAGGTTTATGTATTCACACATGTATTATGTTTCCTGTTAATACAATTCTAGCATGAATAATAAACATTTATCATGACATAAGGAAATAAATAATAACTTTATTATTGCCTCTAGGGCATATTTCCTTCATAGACATGAGTGGTCATTTGATTAACGGGATCACATCATTAGATAATGATGTGATTGACTTGACCCATTCCGTTAGCTTAGCACTTGATCGTTTAGTATATTGCTATTGCTTTCTTCATGACTTATACATGTTCCTATGACTATGAGATTATGCAACTCCCGAATACCGCAGGAACACTTTGTGTCCTACCAAACGTCACAACGTAACTGGGTGATTATAAAGGTGCTCTACAGGTGTCTCCAATGGTACTTGTTGAGTTGGCATAGATCGAGATTAGGATTTGTCACTCTGATTGTCGGAGAGGTATCTCTGGGCCCTCTCGATAATGCACATCACTATAAGCCTTGCAAGCAACGTGACTAATGAGTTAGTTGTGGGATGATGCATTACGGCACGAGTAAAGAGACTTGCCAGGAACGAGATTGAACTAGGTATTGAGATACCGATGATCGAATCTCGGGCAAGTAACATACCGATGACAAAGGGAACAACGTATGTTGTTATGCGGTTTGATCGATAAAGATCTTCGTCGTATGTAGGAACCAATATGAGCATCCAGGTTCCGCTATTGGTTATTGACCGGAGATGAGTCTCGGTCATGTCTACATAGTTCTTGAACCCGTACAGTCCGCACGCTTAACGTTCGATGATGATCGGTATTATGAGTTTATGTGTTTTGATGTACCGAAGGTAGTTTGGAGTCCCGGATATGATCACGTACATGACGAGGAGTCTCAAAATGGTCGAGACATAAAGATCGATATATTGGACGACTATATTTGGACATCAGAATGGTTCCGAGTGAGATCGGGCATTTACCGGAGTACCGGGAGGTTACCGGAAACCCCCGGGAGGTATATGGGCCTTATTGGGCCATAGTGGGAGAGAGGAGAAGGGAGCAAAGGAGGGGTCGCCCCCCAAGCCCAATCCGAATTGGGAAAGGGGCCGGCCCCCCTTTCCTTCCTCCTTCATCCCCCTTCCTTCTCTCCTAATCCAACTAGGGAAGGGGAGGGAATCCTACTCCCGGTGGGAGTAGGACTCCCCTCGGGGCGCGCCTAGGAGGCCGGGCCCCTCCCCCTCCTCCACTCCTTTATATACGGGGGAGGGGGGCACCCCATAGACACACAAGTTGATCATTGATCTCTTAGTCGTGTGCGGTGCCCCCCTCCACCATAATCCACCTCGGTCATATCGCTGTAGTGCTTAGGCGAAGCCCTCCACTGGTGGCTTCATCATCACCGTCATCACGCCATCGTGCTGACGAAGCTCTCCCTCGACACTCTGCTGGATCATGAGTTCGTGGGACATCACCGAGCCAAAAATGTGCAGGTCGCGGAGGTGCCTTATCTTTGGTGCTAGGATCGGTCGATCATGAGGACGTACGACTACATCAACGCGCTGTCAGAACGCTTCCGCTTACGGTCTACAAGGGTATGTAGACAACACTCTCCCCTCTCATTGCTATTCATCACCATGATCCGGTGGTATTGTTGGATAATAATCATACTACTTACCAGCATGTCATACTTTGATTCGGCGGTATTGTTGGATGAAGCGGCCCGGACCGACATTATGCGTACGCTTACGCGAGACTGGTTCTACCGACGTGCTTCGCACATAGGTGGCTGGCGGGTGTCAGTTTCTCCAAGTTTAGTTGAATCGAGTGTGGCTACGCCCGGTCCTGGTCAAGGTTAAAACAGCACATACTTGACGAAAAATCGTTCTGGTTTTGATGCGTAGGTAAGAACGGTTCTTGCTCAGCCCATAGCAGCCACGTAAAACTTGCAACAACAAAGTAGAGGACGTCTAACTTGTTTTTGTAGGGCATGTTGTGATGTGATATGGTCAAGACATGATACTATATTTTATTGTATGAGATGATCATGTTTTGTAACGGTTATCTAAGCAATCGCGTGAGCCATATGGTTGTCACTTTATTGTATGAAATGCAATCGCCATGTAATTGCTTTACTTTATCACTAAGCGGTAGCGATAGTCGTAGAAGCAATAGTTGGCGAGACGACAACGATGCTACGATGGAGATCAAGGTGTCGTGCTGGTAACGATGGTGATCATGATGGTGCTTTGGAGATGGAGATCAAAGGCACAAGATTATGATGGCCATATCATATCACTTATAGTGATTGCATGTGATGTTTATCCTTTATGCATCTTATTTTGCTTAGTTCGGCAAAGAGCATTATAAGATGATCTCTCACTAAATTTCAAGGTACAAGTGTTCTCCCCGAGTATGCACTGCTATGAAAGTTCATCATGTCGAGACACCACGTGATGATCGGGTGTGATAAGCTCTACGCTCACATACAACGGGTGCAAGCCGCTTTGCACACGCTGAATCCTCGGGTTAAACTTGACGAGCCTAGCATATACAGATATGGCCTTGGTACACTGAGACTGAAAGGTCGAGCGTGAATCATATAGTAGATATGATCAACATAGTGATGTTCACCATTGAAAACTACTCCATCTCACGTGATGATCGGACATGGTTTAGTTGATTTGGATCACGTGATCACTTAGATGATTAGAAGGATGTCTATCTAAGTGGGAGTTATTAAGTAATTTGATTAATTGAACTTTAATTTATCATGAACTTAGTACCTGATAGTATTTTGCATGTCTATGTTGTTGTAGATAGATGGCCCCTGTTGTTGTTCCGTTGAATTTTAATGCGTTCCTAGAGAAAGCAAAGTTGAAAGATGATGGTAGCAATTACACGGACTGGGTCCGTAACTTGAGGATTATCCTCATTGCTGCACAGAAGAATTACGTCCTAGAAGCACCGCTAGGTGCAAGACCTGCCGCAGGAGCAAGACTGGATGTTGTGAACGTCTGGCAGAGCAAAGCCGATGACTACTCGATAGTTCAGTGTGCCATGCTTTACGGCTTAGAACCGGGACTTCAACGATGTTTTGAACGTCATGGAGCATATGAGATGTTCCAGGAGTTGAAGTTAATATTCCAAGAAAATGGCCGGATTGAGAGATATGAAGTCTCCAATAAGTTATATGGCTGCAAGATGGAGGAGAATAGTTCTGTCAGTGAGCATATACTCAAAATGTCTATGTATAACAATCACTTGATTCAACTGAGAGTTAATCTTCCTGATGATAGTGTCATTGACAGAATTCTTCAATCACTGCCACCAAGCTACAAGAGCTTTGTGATGAACTATAACATGCAAGGGATGGATAAGACAATTCCCGAGCTCTTCGCAATGCTAAAGGCTGCGGAGGTAGAAATAAAGAAGGAGCATCAAGTGTTGATGGTCAACAAGACCACCAGTTTCAAGAAAAAGGTTTAAGGGAAGAAGGGGAGATTCAAGAAGAACGGCAAGCAAGTTGTTGCTCAATTTAAGAAACCCAAGTCTGGACAAGCCTGAGACTGAGTGCTTCTACTGCAAAGGGACTGGTCACTGGAAGCGGAACTGCCCCAAGTATTTGGCAGATAAGAAGGATGGCAAGGTGAACAAAGGTATATGTGATATACATGTTATTGATGTGTACCTTACTAATGCTCGCAGTAGCACCTGGGTATTTGATACTGGTTCTGTTGCTAATATTTGCAGCTTGAAACAGGGACTGCGGATTAAGAGAAGATTGTCTAAGGACGAGGTGATGATGCGCGTGGGAAATGGTTCCAAAGTCGATGTGATCGCGGTCGGCACGCTACCTCTACATCTACCTTCTGGATTAGTTTTAGACCTGAATAATTATTATTTGGTGCCAGCGTTGAGCATGAACATTATATCTGGATCTTGTTTGATGCGAGACGGTCATTCATTTAAATCAGAGAATAATGGTTGTTCTACTTATATGAGTAATATCTTTTAAGGTCATGCACCCTTGAAGAGTGGTCTATTTTTGTTGAATCTCGATAGTAGTGACACACATATTCATAATATTGAAACCAAAAGATGCAGAGTTGATAATGATAGTGCAACATATTTGTAGCACTACCGTTTGGGTTAGATTGGTGTAAAGCGCATGAAGAAACTCCATTCTGATGGACTTTTGGAATCACTTGATGATGAATCACTTGGTACTTGCGAACCATGCCTCATGGGAAAGATGACTAAAACTCCGTTCTTCGAAACAATGGAGCGAGCAACAGATTTGTTGGAAATCATACATACTGATGTATGTGGTCCAATGAATGTTGAGGCTTTCATGGTGTATTGTTATTTTCTCACCTTCACAGATGATTTGAGCAGATATGGGTATATCTACTTGATGAAACGTAAGTCTGAAACATTTGAAAAGTTCAAAGAATTTCAGAGTGAAGTGGAAAATCATCATAACAAGAAAATAAAGTTTCTACAATCTTATCGTGGAGGAGAATATTTGAGTTACGAGTTTGGTCTTCATTTGAAACAATGCGGAATAGTTTCGCAACTCAAGCCACCCGGAACACCACAGCGTAATGGTGTGTCCGAACGTCGTAATCGTACTTTACTAGATATGGTGCGATCTATGATGTCTCTTACTGATTTGCCGCTATCATTTTGGGGTTATGCTTTAGAGACGGCTGCATTCACGTTAAATAGGGCACCATCTAAATCCATTGAGACTACCCCTTATGAATTGTGGTTTGGCAAGAAACCAAAGTTGTCGTTTCTTAAAGTTTGGGGCTGCGATGCTTATGTGAAAAAGTTTCAACCTGATAAGCTCAAACCCAAATCAGAGAAATGTGTCTTCATAGGATACCCAAAGGAGACTGTTGGATACACCTTCTATCACAGATCCGAAGGCAAGACATTCGTTGCTGAGAATGGATCCTTTCTAGAGAATGAGTTTCTCTCGAAAGAAGTGAGTGGGAGGAAAGTAGAACTTGGTGAGTTAACTGTACCTGCTCCCTTATTGGAAAGTAGTTCATCACAGAAATCTGTTCCTGTGACTCCTACACAAATTAGTGAGGAAGCTAATGATGATGATCATGTAACTTCAGATCAAGTCACTACCGAACCTAGTTGGTCAACCAGAGTAAGATCCGCACCAGAGTTGTACGGTAATCCTGTTCTGGAAGTCATGTTATGTCGGGGGTTGGGTGCGACATATGCCAAAGGATGTCTTATCATGGAGGGGGCGAGTAGAACGTCGCCGGTGCCTGGAAACGGGATGAGGCGAAGGCATGCACGCCGGCGAATCTTACCCAGCTGTGGGCTCTCGGGAGATAACACCTCTGCTGCTCTGCGGGGTCTCCCCATGATCACTATGGCAAAGTGAGTACAAGGTTGCTCCTTGAGCTGTCCGGGGTGAGGAAGGAGAAGGGCACGGCTAGCTCTTCTCTTCCTTCTATGTGTGTCTCAAACTACTAGGTTCCAACCCTTTGCATGGGTGCCCCGGGGGGTTTATATAGGCCTACCCCGGGGAATGAGAATAATCCGTGGGCGCAGGTCCCAGTCGTCAGTCTCTTAAGTCACCGTCTTCTCCGCCGACTTCTGGGGCCCGCCGACCAGCGGGCCCCGCCATCGGTCCAGCTGGAGCCGACAGCCCTTGTCCGCCGTGGGCGGGTCTTGCCGGCCGCGGGTTACTATAGCCGCGCTTCTAATGACGCGAGCTTGGTCGTGGGGTCATGGCAACAGTGCCGCCGCCTGGCGGGCGATCACTGTTGCCATTCCCTCGTCTTTGTCCGGTTAAGGCGCATGGAGCCCGTGGGAGGGGCGGCCGACTCTGGAGGCCGACTCCCAGCTGGTCCGTCTTGGGCGCTCGCCGTCTTACGCACTCCGACAAAGGGTCCATCTTCGGGTCGTATGCAGACAGCCATCGTGGGTGAGGAATCGCCGCAGGGGCTGACATCAGGGCGGCGTGGCAACAATGCTGTCTTGGGACGGAGATCTCCGTCGATCTGGCGCTCTGTGGCCATGCTTATCCTTTATGAGCAGGCGAGGATGGGGCTGCGAGGCGGCCCCATCCTGCACTGCGTCGATGAATTGCGTCGAGGAGGCGGTTGGAGTCGCCGGCCGACTCCGTGAGCCGCCTTCATCGGAAGTCGCTGGCTTGGAGTTGGCTTATCTTGAGGCCGCCTCGGGACTCGGCTGGGAGGGGTAGTCGGCGGCTCTGCGCCGACTCTCGGCGGCTCTTCGTCTTGGGGTCTTGAGGGCGCATGATGCCCGATGTTTTGAAAGGTCCAGGGCTCGGGTTTGCCTACCGTGGCCCATTACTCGACAAAGAATCCCCGAAGGTGGTGGCGCCGAGGGCAACATTTCGAGGAGCCTCAACAGGTTTCATCCCTCCAATGGAAGAATCTGGGCTCGGCTCGCCGTCTCTCTTGAGCCCACTAGGCTGGAGTCGGCCTTGCAGAGGCCGTCTTGCTCCTCAAAGGTTTCAAGGTCGTGGCGGGATCCGGCAGCAGCGTGCTCGATAAGCTTCTGTGCTGCCCATTGCGGTTCGCCACGTGACGCCACGCAAGGCTGCCCGTCACCATCGCTGCGTGACTAGACAGTCGGCGGGGCCCGCCACTACGCGCCTCGGCCAAGACGCAAGACTACAAGAAATATGTCAACTAGTGACCTTTTGTTAGTGACCTTGGAAGAATTGGTCATAAATTTATGACCATTTTAGACCAATGTGTCAAAAGCTCGTTGGGGGCTCCAAACCCTAACCTATAACGACCATTACGGTCGAAGGTCATAATGCCATTACAGGAAATGGTCATAAAAGCGGGAAGCACTGTCCACTGCCTCACGCCTAGCTGATAATGACCAATATAACATGGTCACTACACTTGATTTTGAATGAATTAGGATGATTAGGCAGCCACCTCAGCAACCTCGCTTATGTGTCACTGTCTAGGTGTCATTTTTGTTAAATATTAATATTCAACAACAGACGGGCACACACTGACATGCAGGACCCATTTGACAGGAGGGGCCGAGTGCTTAATTCGCCCAAAAAATGTGCGCTAGCGGGGACTCGAACCCACGACCTCGCGCTTGCTTCGCTCGCTTGCTACCGTTGGGCTAGAGAGGGAAAGTTGCTCATGTATGGGAACTTATCTATACATTATATAAAACCACAGCTCTCTCGTATCAGTGACAAGTGGGGCCTTCCGACCAGGTGGGTGGCATCAAACAGAGCAACACTTAGCGTTTTTCTAGGTCTTCCGACCAGGTGGCGGCGGGCGGCGGCGGAAACAAGCAAACGGACGAGGGTGGGGCCGGT
Organism: Aegilops bicornis; assembly: GCA_021605145.1. Taxonomy (NCBI): domain Eukaryota; kingdom Viridiplantae; phylum Streptophyta; class Magnoliopsida; order Poales; family Poaceae; genus Aegilops; species Aegilops bicornis. The sequence continues at coordinate 157,211,166 of CM038670.1, read as the reverse complement.
GGGCGGCGGGCAGGCGTGGCGGCGGGCTGGCGGCGAAGCAACTGTGAGGTCGCTCGCCTTGCCCACGACCTTCTGCAGTGACCTCGCCACGGCCTCATGGCCAAAGCAACCAGCAGGGCGGAGGCGGGGCGGGCAGCGATGGAGGTAACCCGGAGGCGGAGGCGAGGCGAGGCGTGAGGCGAAGCGAGGTGTGGCGGCCAGCGGTGGTGGGGCGGGGCGAGGCAGGCGGCCAAGCGACCAGCGAGGGCCGCCGCCTTGCCCACGACAAGAACGGCGACCTCGCCACGGTGACCTCGCCCACGGCCTCGCCGCTCGCCTTGTCCACGGCAGGAGCAGCTCACCGAGCATGGGGACTCCTCTCCCCCTCTCCGCCGCATAAGCACACCTCCCGGTATGCACCCCTCTCCCCTCCTTGCCTCTGATTTGCCTCAGATTTTCCTGTGTTGCGCCTCTGATTTGATGTAGGTTTGTTGTAAGCTTGGAAAAATCTGTTGGTAATGTCATTGATGAATTTGGTAGAAATTGTGAAGAGAATTTATGTTGATGAAATTATTAGGAGAATTGTTGTTGATGACATTGTTAAGAATTCTTTTGGAATTCAGTCAATTATTCTTGGTAAATTATGTTGTCGACAATCAATAGAACAGAGCTCAAGTTGGTCTTTCCCCAAACAGGATCACAGGGTTGATGTAGATTTGATGTTACACCTCTGAAATTTCAGCCTCAAAACTGTTAAAGGACCTGAATATTGATGTAGATTAGATGTAAACTAGGAAAATTCTCATTGATGTAGATTTGATGCAATCTTGGAAATGGCATTCACGTAAATTTACAGTGTTGTTATTGTTGGTGGTTTAACCAAAATAGTTCTTAGTGGCAGCATATATTCTTATTAGAAATATCTGAATGTTGTGCTTAGGCAGTTAGCATATAAAGTTGACGCACTTAGATTGATTTGCTAAGTTGCAACAATTTGTTGTCTTTGGCAGATGGATAGAAGCTGGATTAGAAAAGGAGTTAGAAAGTTTTCGAAAGAACATATGAAAGGAGTTGATGATTTCATGGCCTTTGTTCGGGCAAATTTTGCCAAAGATGCTCACATTCTTTGCCCATGCTGCGAATGCCTCAACCGTCCAAGAATGGCTCAAGGAAGAGTGGAAGATCATCTGCTTCTTAATGGGATGTCCAACACATATGATAGATGGATATATCATGGAGAACCTTTGGACCGTCGACCTCAACATTTTGAAGGCGTCTGAGGCCCCTCATATGATGGGTGGTGGTGATCTTGGCATTGATTTCATGGAAAAGGTTTTGCGAGATAATGCTATTTTGGAGGAAGAGGATGGGCATGAAGATGATAGGATTCTGACCTATTGAAGGATTTGTACGATGTCAAGATCGTCTTGATGGACGTAAGTCGTTGTTTCCGAGGTGTTAGAGGAGGTGAAGCGCAGACTCATGAAGGGGTAAATTTTCAAGATTTACCTTCACCGTGAAGTTACTCCACATCAAGTCTTTCTACGGATTAGCAATGCCAAGCATTCAACGCAATACTCCGTATTTTGAGCTTGCAATTCCACGATAGTTGTGTTCCCGGATCTTATGATGAAGCATTGAGCATAATCCATGAGCTAGGGTTAGGTTATGTGCCAATACATGTGTGCCCAAATAAGCGTGTCTTGTTTGGAAGGATTTAGCAAAGCATGACAACTGTCCAAAATGCAATGCATCTAGGTGGAAAGATGCTGATGGGAAGAAGTCAATACTTGAGAAGGTACTGAGGCACTTTCCCTTGATACCAAGGCTGCAGCGGATGTTCATCTCGAAGAAATCATCGCGTGAGGTAAAGTGGCACAAGCTGAAGCGGCAACCTGTGGACAATGAGCTGAGCCATCCAGCGGACAGAGAGGCATGGAAAGAGTTTGACCGTATACATATAGATTTTGTTGCAGATCCAAGGAACATAAAACTTGGCATTGCCACAGATGGGTTTAATCCGTTTGGGAACATGAGCACGTCTTATAGCATGTGGCGATTTTTGTGGTGCCGTACAACCCGCCACCATGGGCATGCATGGATCAGTCCAACTTCATGATGTCATTGCTTATCCGGGTCCAGAGTCTCCGAGGAAAGGATTTTGATCTCTTTATGGAGCCCTCGTAGAAGAACTGCTCCCACTACGGGACTGGTGTACCTACATATGATGCTTTGAGTCCGGAAGAAAAGTTCAATCTACGTGCTGCAATCATATGGTCCATCCATGATTTCCGGCTCTGCACACTCTGTGCAGGAGGATCACGGCGGGTTATCGTGCTTGTGTCCATTGTGACAAAGACCCTTGCTCAAAGAGAATAAGGAGCAAGATCTGCTATATTGGGCACCACCACTTTCTTCCCGAAACCATCGGCGAAGAAGAAGCAAAGATTTTAATGGTGAGAATGAAACCCGTGACAAGCCAGCTGAATTCACTAAAGAAGAGCTGGAGCGACAACTTGAAAAGGTGAAAGATGTGAGACCGAGAAAAGTGGCGAAGAAAAGAAAGCGTGAGGAAGGTCAATGTTGGGACCGGAGGTCTTGTTTGTGGGACCTGCCATCTTGGGCTGATCTGAAATTAAGGCATAATCTCGATGTAATGCACATTGAGAAAAACATATGCGAGAATCTGCTAGGGACGCTTCGAACATTGAAGGGAAGACAAAGGACACGGTTAGTTCTAGGCTTGATTTGGAGGGCATGGGCATAAGAGAAGATTTGCATCTACAAAGACAATGAAGATGAAGATTCATTTGAAATGCCACGAGCATGGTATACAATGAGTAAAGAACAAAAGCTTGCATTCTGTGAATTCCTAAGAGCGATGAAATTTCCAGATGGTTATGCTGCTAACCTAGCAAAGTGTGTTACTTCGATGGATTCAAGCTTTCGATCGAAAACTCATGATTGTCACATCCTCCTCCAAAGGATTTTACGGCGGGCCTCAGGAATCATGGACAAGGATATATATGAAGCGGTTCTTTGAGCTAGGAAATTTCTTTAGAGAACTGTACGCAAAACACTCAAGTTAAGCATCCCGGAAAGACATGAAAAAGAAATCCCAATTATTCTTTGCAAGCTCGAGAAGATTTTCCCTCCAGCTTTCTTCACCGTGATGGTCCATTTGGCGGTGCACTTACCAAAAGAGGCAATGCTTAGAGGCCCTATGCAATACGGTTGGATGTACCCAATCGAAAGAAGACTGCTTACTTGTAAGCGTTATGTGCGAAACACGGCAAGACCTGAAGGTTCTATTGCTGAAGCATATGTCATTGACGAGTGCTTGACTTTTTGCTCTAGATACTTTGGCAATGTGGAAACAAGATGGAACCGGCCGGGCAGAAATAGAGAGCGGTCTGATTCGCAAAGTGGTGATGTCTCTGTTTTCAACCATGGTGTGAACTTTCTTGGAGCCTCACAATACTTGGAGGCTAGTGATGAGTATGACAAGATGGTTTGGTTTGTGCTCAGCAATTGCGCCGAGGTTCTACCATATATTGAGTACGTTATATCTTGTGCACTCATTATATATATATTTTTTGCTTGGGTTGGCACCAGCCTAATGTTTTAATTCACATGTTCTGTTGGCATTGCAGGAAATGCAAGGAAGAGTTAAATCAGGAACAAAGCAATATCCATGTTGATAAAAGGGTTGCCAAGGGGTTTGCTAAGTGGTTTAAGAATCATGTGAGATCTTTAGCCACATGTTTTATGTTTTCGTGTTATTCACCAATTGTTAAATACCATTGTTTGCTAAATGGTTTGTTTGTGCAGATTGGAAAGTTGCATGAGGAGAAGAAGGTCGTTGATGATCTATTTGCTTTGGCATGCTTACGGATAAGCGAGTGAGAGTGTATTCAGCATGCATTGCCGACGGTGTCCGTACCACGCCGTTGACATGAGGAAAAAGGAAGACACAGCATAGTGGAATCGTCACTGAGGGGTCACATGATCATGAGATCATTGACTTGTATGGTCAGTTGAGAAGCATCGTAGAGTTGCAGTACAACTCTAGTGGTGGCATCCATCGCTCGGTTGTCTTATTTCATTGTGGATGGTTTGAACTTGGTAGCAAGAAGAAGAGAGACTCTTTTGTCAAATATGATGGCCACTTCAAAAGCATCAACACTGCAAGGTGCTGGTATAAGAGTGATCCCTTTATTCTAACAACACAAGCAACAATGGTGTTTTATCTGCCAGACACTCTTTTGCACGGAGAATGGCGAGTTGTGCAAAACTTTGAGCATAGACACTTGTGGAGTGTGACTGAAACAGAAGTGGAAAAGGGCCCCGGTGATGGTGGACTAACATACCAAGATGATCACTCTACGGAAGTTCCGTTGCAAGCTGATGATGACTCTATGGAAGTTCGGGTGCAAAGCAGAGTGCGAAGGGACCGAGGAGCGATGTGATCGTTGGTCTTTATAGCAGTTGAAGGCATCAAGAAAAGAAGAAAGGTGGTAGCGGATGAACATGAGAGCGAGGATGAGGAAAACCGGACTGATCATACTATGCTACAATATTGTAGTGATGATGAGGAAAATAGGAGTGGGCATAGAGTTCCTTGTTTTCGTATCGATTTGATTTATGAGTAGCGAATGGACCGGCAAAGGTAAATACTATTACTTCATGTTCTTTGTTTTGGTATCTATGTGACTGATGTGATCAATCTTCTCTTGGTAGAAAAATGCTTGAAGATTCTAGGAGCAAAATGATGTGATCACGATGGTTGTAGAAAAATGATGATCCCGATGGCTGTAGCAATATGGAGCAAAATGATGTTTTAAGATTCCAGCAGCAAAATGTAGTTTTTGTAATATGGAGCAAAATGTAGTTTTTGTAGCTGTTATGCTTGCTATTTTGAACTGATTTGAGTATGTTTCATGAAGTTTTTTTGAACTGAATTGAGATGTTGTGTTCTGATTGCATGGAGCTGAAGATGTTATTTTTTAACTGAATTTTGGTCAGAACTGAATGTTTAACTGAATTTTGCTTCAACTGAATGTTTAACTGAATTTTGCTTCAGTGAGCAAAAATATATGCTTCTTGGGGACTCGAACCCACGACCGTGCGCTTGTTTCACTATGTTACTACCACTGGGCTAGGAAGAGATTACTGGTCTTCCACTCTATGCCAACCCTTTTAAATATATCAAACTAGTCAAGTATCAAGCACGCACCTCACTGACAAGTGGGCCACTCGACCCACTCGCTGACAAGTGGGCCAAGCTACCAAAAATATGCGCGCGGCCAAAAAAATTATGCGTGCGGGGGCTTGAACCCACGACCTGGCGCTTATTTCACTGTGTTTCGACCACTGGGCTAGGAAGAGGCTGTTGTTTCACATGTTTTGCCCACCCTTTTTAATATATCAAACCAGTCGACCCGCTCCCTCTCTTTTCCCCACTTCTCTGATAAGTGGACCTGCTCCCTCTCTTTTCCCCACTTCTCCTCACCACTCGACCCGCTCCTCCTCTCCATCGACGGCGTCGCCCACCGCCGCCGGCTCCTTCCTCTCCCACCGCCGGCCTCCCCACCGCCGCCGGCTCCTTCCTCTCCCACCGCTACCGACTCCTTCCTCTCCCACCACTGCCGACTCCTTCCTCTCTCTCCCAAGGTATGAATGCTTCCTCTCTCTCTCCTTCCTAGTTGGATTAGTTTTCTGCTACTGGTTAGATTAGGGTTCTTGCCGTCGCCTAGATTGGATTAGATTAGATAGGGATTGGATTAGGGTTTGATTTGGTTAGGGTTTGATTGGGACTGCATTAGATTATATTAGGGTTGGATTAGATTAGGGTTTGATTAGTGGGAATTGATTGATTAAGGATTATCTTTGTCAAGTATTCAGTTAAGGATTCATTTAAGGAATTAGATAAAATGACAAGTATGAGACACTTGTATGAGCATTATCAGCAAAGGTCGAAATGTAATTATGAGACACTTGTATGAGAATTAGATAAGGCGACAAGTATGAGACACTTGTATGAGACACTTGTATGAGCATTATCTTTGTCAAGTTTGCATATGTGTGCATCATGTAATGTGATTATGCTAGCTCAAAAGGTTGAGAAAGGCCAGTGTCAGAAATGATCATAATCTCTTGATGATGCATGAAGTATTTCCTGCTATAATTTTCTTTCATGAAGTATTTCTGCTATGTAGCTGTACACTATTGGTCCATTTATAATAGATATGGTTACGGTCAATTTATATTCTTTGTGTTTTGGTCAATTTATAGTAGATTTTAGTGTTGTTGATGTTGGTGGTCACCGATGATGTTCTTTATTCTTTGTGTTAGTTTATTATGCTATTGATGTTTCTTTTCGGAGAAGTGAGATGGCTGGCTTGGAAGGTTTCGAGTTCTTCGAGATCGTAATTGAGAAATCTTGGCAAGATGGCGGTATGTTTATCATCACTCATTTCTTTATCATCACTCATTGTCTAGTGCTTGATTGCCACAATTAACCTTTGCTTGACCCTCGGCTGCAGAGGCTGCACGACAAGTTTGCGAAGATGCTCGCCGGCCGTGAGCCCCACAAAGTGAAGCTGGGGAGGCCGGCAATGGGCTTCACAGTGTGGGATGTGTCGGTGGTGTTCGATGGTGAAGGCCACATGTACCTAGGGCCCTTTGGGAGCATTTCGCCAGCGCCCATGAGCTACAGCTCGGGTACTTCCTTGTCTTCCTTCTGACGGCGATGCCATGTTCACCGTGAAGATGTTCGACAACACCATGTGCCGCATGTACTACCAAAGACGGCAGCGATGCCAAGAGCTCTCTTCCTCTCTTCTTCCTGTCCTTTTGGCTTCCTCTACCAAAGACGACGACAACACCATGTTCACACTTTGTTGCATTTGGCCAGGCAGTGGAAGCAGCAGCGGGGATGACGAGGAGCAGAGCGGGGATGACGAGGAGCAGAGTGGGCAAGAAGAGGAGCAGAGCGGGGATGATGACCTTGCTATGGTGGTGGTGGCGGCGACCTTGCTATGGTGGTGGTGACGGCGACCACTGCTATGGTGGTGGCTGACGACGACCCTGCTATAGTGGTGGCTGACGACGACCCTGCTATAGTGGTGGCTGACGACGACCTCGCGATTGTGGTGCCTGACGCTGACCTCATGATGGTGGTGCCTGATGATGACCTTGCGATGGTAGTGGCACCGGCGATTCCACAGCTGGGCGACAGGACCATGCCAATTGTGGTAGAGGAGTACATCCGCGTTGGGATTCGCCACTCTGAGTGCATCAGGTTGATGAAGGAGAAGAAGGAGGAGTGAAGATGTTAAGAAAATGAAGTGGCAATGTTAAGCATGTTGGGTTTAAGCTTGTTAGTGTAATCTGAACATGTCAATGTTAAGTATGTCAGCTTTAATTTTGTGCATGATCATGGATGCTGTATGACAGTGTCATCTAAACATGTCAATTTCTTAAAAATGAATATTTATTTTGGTAATTGATGGGAATTGGAATTTTTTATTCATGCTCATGGATGAAAGATAAAATTATGGGGTTTTGTGCATGCTCATGTATGAAACAATATAAGTTTCATTTTTTGAATGCTAAAAACATGACTCAAACCCTAGCCACGGACGACCGCCACCGCCGTGACGAAATCCGACGGTTTTTGGAAACATCGTAAAAAATTCAAAAACTGTTTTTCATTTTTTGAATGCTAAAGACATGTGTTTTTCCGTGAAGCGGCTACAAGGTAGGCATTTCATCACAGAATCGACAACAGATTGGCGCGCCTCAAACCCTAGCCACAGGGCAGTCGCCGCGAAACCGGCCGATTTTGAAAACACCGTAAAAATTCAAAAAATCAAAAAAATGGGTGACCTCCGCGTCACATCATCAAATGTGGCCTACCAACTAGCAAAAATACTAAACTTGCAATACGGATGTTTTCTTGAAAAGGTTTTCTCAAAAACGACCTACCATGAACGGAGATTCATGGCTTTCAAGCCAAACTAGCAATGATATGGCCGCATCCGATGAATAGTTTCTGATAATATGCCCAAATTTGGCGCATGCCTCCGTCTTGTGATGGCAAACAATGTTGCCAAAGCGAGGTTCCAACTTGTTTACCAAGAAAAACCATTTTTCATTTTTTGGATGCTAAAGGCATGCGTTTTTCGTGAAGCGGCTACAAGGAGGGTCACCCCAAACGGCGCCATTCCATGTCTATCTCAAAGTAGACCCTGTTTTACGGATGGTCGCCAAAAAGCATGCATTTCCGACCCTCGTAGCTACTCCCGGCAATTCAGACCACCTTCAGCCGATTCAGCTAGAACCGGCTGGAATTTGAACTGCGGGTCCTCCATAGCTTGCCCGTTATTTTTGCCAAAAATGCTTTTTAGCTTCACAGGTACGCATTTCATCACAGAATCGACAACAGATTGGCACGCCTCAAACCCTAGCCACGGACGGCCGCTGCGACGAAATCGACCAATTTTTGAAAACACCGTAAAAATGCAAAAAAAAATCAAAAAAATGGGTGACCTCCGCGTCACATCATCAAATGTGGCCTACCAACTAGCAAAAATACTAAACTTGCAATACGGATGTTTTCTTGAAAAGGTGTTCTCAAAAACGACCTACCATGAACGAAGATTCATGGCTTTCAAGCCAAACTAGCAATGATATGGCCGCATCCGATGAATAGTTTCTGATAATATGCCCAAATTTGGCGCATGCCTCCGTCTTGTGATGGCAAACAATGTTGCCAAAGCGAGGTTCCAACTTGTTTACCAAGAAAAACCGTTTTTCATTTTTTGAATGCTAAAGGCATGCGTTTTTCGTGAAGCGGCTACAAGGAGGGTCACCCCAAACGGCGCCATTCCATGTCTATCTCAAAGTAGACCCTGTTTTACGGACGGTCGCCAAAAAGCATGCATTTCCGACCCTCGTAGCTACTCCCGGCAATTCAGACCACCTTGGCCGATTCAAATTTGAACCGGCTGGAATTTGAACTCATGGGTCCTCCATAGCTTGCCCGTTATTTTTGCCAAAAATGCTTTTTAGCTTCACAGTTAGGCATTTCATCATAGAATCGACAACAGATTGGCACGCCTCAAACCCTAGCCACGGACGGCCGTCGCGATGAAATCGGGCGATTTTTGAAAACACCGTAAAAAATTCAAAAAAATCATAAAAATGGGTGATCTCCGCGTCACATCATCATATGTGGCCTACCAACTAGCAAAAATACTAAACTTGCAATACGGATGTTTTCTTGAGCTACTCGGTATGATTTTAACCATGATTTCTACAAAGTGTACAAAAAACCTATTTTTTCTGCCTCAAAACCTATAAAAACTGGTGAAAATTTCCCTCCCACCCCACCAAAATTTCCCTCCCACCCCACCAAAATTTCCCACCACTTCTCTCCCACTACCATGCGGGACCCAGCACCCCTCTCCCACTAAACACGCGGGATCCCCTCCCCTTCCCTCCCAAAATTTCCCCTCCCTCTCCCATTCCCCACCCTGCAACCCTAGCGCCGCCCCGCTCCCACTCCCCTCCGCGCCGCCCCGCTCCCACTCCCTCCCCTCCGCGCTGCCCCGCTCCCACTCTGTGTCGCCCCGGCACGCCGCTACGCTGCCCCACCGCGCCGCGGTGCGCCGCCCACCCCGATGACGAATCCACCCATCTCTCTCCCCTCGATGACGATTGCTACATCAACAGCTACATCGACGGCCCGGGCTACGACAGGGAGTACATCGGCGACGGTGGCTACATCATCCACATCATCAACGATCGACGACGGCGACAGGTACCCCTCTCCTCTCCCCTCTCCCCTCTATCTTCTAGGGTTCGGTAGATCCCCCTCACAGTCGACCTAGGGTTAGGATTCGGTTGATCTAGGGTTAGAATTCGGTTGATCTCTGAGCTCCTGGTGGTTCTTGTTCATGTTCATCAAGCTCCTGGTTCTTGTTCTTGTTCATGTCGATCTAGGGTTAGGATTCGCGTCGGCTCCTCCCTCCTGCTCGAACCCTTCGATGCGTAACATGCTCGCATGATTCACTCATGGTGCTTGTCTTGGGTCACAGCTTGGTTATGTTGCATGCGTGTCCTTGTGCACTTGTAGTCTTTGGTGGTTTAAGGCACCGTTTATCGATATATTGTTTATTTGTTTGGATCTTTCATGTCATAATCTTAAAAAATGCTTGTTTGATACTCGTGGAGCTCCTGGTGGTTTGTTTGATCCTCCTCATGGTTTAGGGTTCATGTTGATGGAGAGGAAGTGCATGGTTTTAGGGGATGGGGATGGATGAGGAAGTGGATGAGGTTTGAGGAATACCTCCCTCTGGTTCATGTAGCTTGTGTATGATTTAGTTACTTAGCTTGTATCAGTAGCACTTGGAGAAGGTGCCCCTCAGGGCCTCTCATGCTGCCCATTCCTGTTGTTTTGAGGTTATGGGTGTGTTTGTTATGCGTTTGGTTATATTGTGCTTGTGCGTTGGTGCGGTTCGTGGCGTGTTTACCGCTCTTGTGAGCGGGCGCCGTGTCACCGATCTTTTGAATCGATGTTCATGTCGTATCTCTACGATGAGATGTATGGCCAAGTGAATGTTGTCATGATGTAAGCCGCATCTGATGAAAGTAGACGGTGTTGTGTTGATCACCAAGCTATAGTGGAATTACATGATTCGGATGAGCATTTCTTTATCGGCATAGAGGCCGTCCCGTGTGGCCCTCTCGCCTTTTTGTTGTTGCAAAGACCGGGAACTTTATTGAGCAGTTGAGAATAATTTTTCATCTGCTTTTGTACTTCTGCAAATCTTGTTGTTTCATGCTTTACTAATTCACTAGTTCATGTTGCTTGCTTCTTTGTCAGACTGTCTAAGCATGTGTACATGACACCAATTCACTAGTTCATGTTGCTTGCTTGCTAACATACATGTTGCTTGCAAGCATACATGCTTAATTAGGGTTTCCATCAGCAGATGCTTGCTTGTATCAGTAGCACATGGAGAAGAAGCTACTTGCTTGCTTATTAATTAGGGTTTATATCAATAGTATTTGCTTGCTTCTTTTCAATTTCCATCATTGCTTGCTTGTTTCTATCAGTAGCACTTTGCTTGCTTGCTTGTTTAGTGTACATATATTTCCACTGTACATGCATGCTTGTTTAGTGCACTTACATGTTTGCTTAATTAATAACAGTACATCAGTGTATGTGCATATTGGTCCAAATGCTTTCCTTTATTTATACAAGTGCATCATTTTACTTTATCCATGTTGTATCTGATTGTTGTTTATTCTATTTTGCAAGCACCACCTCAAGATCATCCATGGTAAGGATGACAAGGTCAAACGTGAGGCCAACCGTTGGTATGCAACTTGCTCCTTGTGGTTATAATTGTCGGTTTCATAAAATCTGTGTCTTAATATGCTAAGTGAAATGTATTGCTGCAATCTGAATAAGCTGGCTTAATTGTGCCTGTGTCGTTAGTCTTCCTTACGAATAACTAGGATTAAATGATAATAAAATTTCATAAGATATGTTTGGTCGGGCTGTCCATGCATTCCAAACATTCACCTAATAGTTACGTTTCCTTTATCATGCAAAGAAGAGCCTCTCACCGAGCACGAGAAGGTTAGGGCTAGAAATATCATGAGGAACAATCGGCTATTCAGGTCCCTTGGCATCGGTGCAATAAGCGTCGATGCTTAGGAAAACAAATGATGTACGAGAAGGTAGAAGTGATGAGGTTCAAGAAGGTAGTGGAGTTATCAATGATGACCCAGTGTACAATCCTAAGGAGGATGAAGTTATTGATGGAGAGGAAGTGGATGATGTTGTAGTTAACAAGTCTGTTAAGGTGCATACTCTGTCTTGCTTGGAGGGTTGGGGGTTCTTTTTTGCTATGTTATTCCTTGTGCTCACATATTTCTCTTGTGATCTAATGCTTTTTTCCGTCTTTGTTTATACAAAACCTTTGAAGGAATCTAGGACAAAGAGGCACGGTGTTAAGAAGGCAGTCGGCAAGAAGAAGAAGAGCTCGAAACATCTGCTACAATGCCTCCGGAAGGGTGATGGCCCCACTCGGGACAAAAAAGAGGATCACGGAACACGATGAACCTGCCCTTGATAGAGTCACAAGGCGAGAAAGCAAAGATGGCGGCGCGACGGACCATCGGGAAAGTCTGCTGCGCATGGACTCTGAGACCTCGGTGCAAATGGGTGATGAGTTGCCGCCCATGGATGAAGGAACCACTCTCGGCATGGATTGAAGTGGCCTTTGTGCGCCTAGATGAAGGAGGAACCATCTGCATTGATGAAGCAGCACCGCCCACATGCACCTCACTGTTGCACCTTATATTGATGTGAATGCTGTCCATCAATGAAGAAGAACAGCAGCTTGTGCTTCAATCGAGCAAGTTGACCTTTGCAATGCTATCTTTTACTAGTGCATTTTCCAAATGGAATGATCATGTATGCTTTTGTCGATTCACGCATTTGTCGATTTCTATTCTAATTTATGAGTCCAATTTCATTTTCAGATGCAATGACTACCAAGACTAGACCTAGAAAGGGCAAAGGGCTAGAGAGGATCACCAAGTTGCTTGGTAGCAAGGTGCCTATCCAAATTGCCGAAGGGCTGAAGCGTCCAGAGAAGCCTCTGCAGTCAGCAAAGCTTGCTTCAGAGTGTGGACTCGTTGCAAGAAACCATCTTCCGGTTCTTCCTCACTTCAAGCTATACAAAAAATGCTAGTCTATTGGAGAACTACATTGGGAAAGTTGTTGTAAGCTACTTGTTTCATAGTTAATGTGCTATCTATTTTACATTACACCTATGCATGATCACTAATATTGTTCCTACCTTGTTTGTTGTCTTGGTAGGCAAATTTTGAGATGAACACGGACTCGGAAACCATCAAGACCGCGTGCAAAGATATTCTGCAGAAAAATTCAAAGAACATACGCCATCAGATCAAGAAGAAGTATTTTGATACCGTAGCCGCAAATAAAGTCAGCATCAAGTCTCCAGTACTTGATCTGACGGATGGTGAATGGCAAGATCTGGTGGAGATGTGGTCTACCCCAAGACACAAGGTTTGTCTCTGCTTTGTTTGATGCTTTATGTTCTACACATGATATGCTAGTGCTAGATCATGCTGACAGTATGCTTTTTTGTAGAAAACCTGTGTGTCGAACAAGATGAATTGAGAAAAAGTCGTGTACAATCAGAGAAATGGTTCCAGGCACTACACAGCACACATTTTTGCCACTTTGAGAACTTTTCTCTAGAGACCTTACCGTTTGATCCTCGTTGGATAATATTTCTGATTCTTGCTGAATAACATTTTGATTTTTGTTGAAAAACATTTCAGAAAGAAGAGCGTAAGGATGAGCGGTTATGTCTGCGATTGACTTGTTTAAGGCCACCCACAACAGAAGAAGCACTGAGTTTTCGGAGCTACCAAGACCGATATAGTAAGTCACTCCATGCTTTGTCCATGACCTGTTTGATTCATGCCAGCTTTGATGCCGCTTTGTCCATGCCAACTTTGATGCTTTGATGATTTGATCTTTGTTTGATTCGGAGCCAGTTCCATGCTTTGATGTTGTTTGATAGTTCCATGCTTATAGTTCCATGCTAGGCTTAATGAAGATATTAGAACAGCTTTGATGCTATTTGTTGCATTTTTTATGACATGGTGAAATTTGATCTGAATGTTAGTCAGGAAGCCATCTTATATAGAACCACCATTCTAGGCTTAATGAAGCGATCATATTGTTCCAATTGCATGTATCCAGGTCACTAGTCATCATCTTCTTGTATAGATTTTGTTTGCTGGTTTGGTTACTTCAAATAATCCATTTGTGTGCTGGTTTGGTTTCTCCACTAATGCCTATCATTTTCCTCCATATGCTAGCTTGAGATGAAGAAATGAAGGACGCGCTACTCTATTTTTATTAACTTAATACCCTAGATGCATGCTGGATAGCGGTCGATGGGTTGAGTAATAGTAGTATATGCAGGCAGGAGTCAGTCTACTTGTCTTGGACGTGATGCCTATATACATGATCATTGCCTATGAATCCGTCATAACTATGTGCTTTTCTATCAATTGCCCAACAGTAATTTGTTTACCCATCGTATGGTTGCTTTCAAGAGAGAAGCCTCTAGTGAAAACTATGGCCCCCGGGTCTTGCCTTTATCATACTAAAAAACCTAAAAAATACTTTGATGCAATTTATTTAGTTCAGTAATTTATCTTTCACCTATACTAGATTTGATCCTTGTATTAACGAGTACGAGAGGATTGGCAACCTTCTTGCAAGCGTTGGTACGAGTATTTGGTTCGTGCGTGCAGGTGTTGTTCACTAAGTAATTGTGTGGTTCTTCTGCTGGATTGATAACCTTGGTTCTTAATTGAGGGAAATACTTATCTCTACTATACTGCATCTCCCTTCCTCTTCAGGGAATAAATGCAACGCAGTTCACAAGTAGCAGGCATCGGTCGTGCAACAGTGAGGCGAGCAGAGTGTCAAAGAGGATTTTTCTTCTCCTTCTTCTACTTCTGCACCAAGGGCTCCACCTCCTCTGGCTGCTTCTGCTCTTGCTCCTCCAGCTTCATCAGTACCTCCACGTCGGGCATCACCTCCACGTCGATTGGCTTCTGCCTCTCTTTGTCTACGGCCGCCCATGCGCCGCAAGGGCAAGCGACGACCTGCACCTTCAGCTCCTCACCGTTGATGGAAATAGGATGTGCCGTAGGGGGGGGGGGTTGTGGACGAGGACTTTGTACTCGCCGTCGACATGGTCCGACAAGCCCACCTTGACCAGCACGTCTGCGTCCGTTGGATCTACCGAAAACCTGCTTTTCAGCGGCAGATACATGATCCAGCGATTGCATTATCAGACATCGTTGGACATCGACTCAAACATGCACCACACGAGGACACATATACCCCCATCATCGGTGAACACCGACAAGAGGCCACTGGCGTGGTTGACTAGTGTGGGCATGCTCTTGAACCGCTCGGCGAGGTCCCTGCTGATGGCCTTCTTGGTTGAGTCATCGCCGGCCCAGTCGTCTATGACCCTCTCCCAACTACACATCAGCTTCGACTTCGACATCGGCAGGGGCGGCCGCATCGACGGTGAGTGGTGGGTGGTGGATGGTGAGAGGATAGGGTCGAGAGGATGGGAGAGAGTAGCAGTGGTGGTTTTCCGTGCGAGCGAAGTGACATGCACTCAATGCAGGGAGGAGCGAAGACTGAGGGTTTATGGATTCAATGTGAAACCGAACGACCAAGGCTACGATGCGAATGACCAACGGTTGCCTGAAAATAACGAATGGACCCACTAACCGACTGGCTACGGGGCGAACGAGCCAGCCAGCCAGCCAGCGCGTCGACCCACCCGTGTCGCCCGCTTCCGATTGAGTTGAGTCTGCCACGGCCGAACGGCCGTTAGCGGCGCACCGTTCCATGACATTGGCCCACGCGCGATTGGCCACGTCAAAACGAGATCATTTTTTGGTTCAATGTTTTTGCCACTGTCAAAATTTTGATGCGGTGCAAAGAGTCACATTTTGTAAAGTGATGGTTTTACGAGAGCCATGGCGCTAAAGTGGTGGTTCTGTGCATTTTACTCATTCTATCGGTTACCTCGTCGGAGCCGACCTCCTGGCAGCCCGATTTCATGGTGGTGGTGGCTCTAGGGTTGGGGGGGGGGGGCTTTTGTGCATGAGTGAGGAAGGGGTTGAACAGGTGAGGAGGAAGAGGGGTTGCTTGCATGATGGGGAGAAGAACGAATTGTTATCCACTTATGGGTGGCCGTGGTGGGTAATTTTTTCTCAACTCCACGAGGACTCTTCAAACTAGAGTTTTTGGAGTCCCCCACCCTCGAGGAGCTTCATGAAAAACACGAAGTTAACCCCAAATTTGAGTATTTTTTTCAGAGCAAGGCATAGTGAATCCACTCCATTTGACTTGTAATTTTGAGAGTGCAACAACCCCGAAACCGGCCCTAAATTATTGATTCACTTGCAAAAGTTTCACAATTTTGGTGAGAGAAGAGATCGAGGAAATGCCACGAAAACGTTACCTTAGGTACTTCTACAACTGTTCATCCACAATTGTCGAATTCTCTGTTGTTCATGTACTAAAATCTGGTACCCCTGGGATGTAGTAGTAAATTTTCTGAGAAGTTGGTAAGTTTACTCGAAGGCAAAGAGTGAGCGTTGCTGGGGTTGGCATTCAAAAAAAAGTGAGTTTTTTTTTGAGACAAAAAAAAAGTGAGTGTTGCTGGGTGTGAAAGCTAATTGGGCCTTTAGTCTTGTCCTGGTCGCCTTCAAGGCCCCAGTGCTCACGCGGCCCATCTCCATCTCGAGGTAGACGCGGACGGCCCGCTATCGACAGGAGAACATTTGCCAAGCGGAGAGCACCGAGCTACCTCTCATCTCACCACCACCACCAAGCGGAGGAGCCACCTGAGGACGGGCGGCGAGCGAGAGGGCGGCGGCGAGCGAGAGGGCGGGGGCCGGACATACGAGGCGAAGCGGGGTCAGGGCGAAGAGATGGCGTTCACCATGCGCGCGGTGAAGGTTCCGCCGAACTCGGCGTCGATGGGGGAGGCGCGGCACCGCGTGTTCGACTTCTTCAGGCAGGCCTGCCGCGCCATCCCCTCCATCATGGAGATCTACAACCTCGACGACGTCGTGACCCCCGCCCAGCTCCGCGCCAGCATCTCCCAGCAGATCCGGAAGAACCAGGGCGTCTCCGACCCCAAGGTGCCCCTTTTCCCACCCCATTTCGATCCGCCCCTCGCAAATGGATAGATGTAGAACGAAGAGCGAACGCGTTGCCGTCCTCTTCGATCCAGTCGCTGTCCGATCCTTCCGAGGGGGACGCGCTCTCTGCGCAAATCTGATGTATGTTTCTTTGGGGGACTGGGAATCGCCGATGCATAATCGGTACGCCTTGTTGGATGGGTAGGTAGCAGTTGACCTTGCTGGCGATTTTCGCAGGATTATGGGCTGACAACTCCTTGTTTCTAGTGGCACTTGGCCTGTCCTTCCAGGACTAGCAACGAGGCTTTGTAGGTACTCCCTCCGTAAAGAAATATAAGAGCGTTTAGATTACTGTTTTAGTGATCTAAATGCTCTTATATTTCTTTACAGAGGGAGTAGTATTTTGTCCCACCTATGGTTCGGCCATTTTGCATGAAGGTGCTCACTGCCATGGATTTCTGGATTCACCGGAGCTAGTAAATCCCCAAAATGCTTATGTATTATATGGCCACTCAATGTTTTTGGAGTTGTTTCTATGCTGTTAAGAACCCGATTCCTAGCTGCTTCTTTGTATTATATGGCCACTCAGTGTTTTTGGAGTTGATTACCATTTGCGGAATTAGGAGTATCCTTATGTATCCAGTTAGCTGTATTCTGTTGTGTCTTCCACGCAAAATTAGATGCCGACTTCGTTATATGCTTCACTTCACTGTTGGCTATGTAAGTAGCTCGGCATGGTTATAAAATGGGGCTCTAGATCTGATGGGGGGAAAAACAGTTAACTATAAATTACACCAGTATCTTCCTAAATTGATTGACATTATTGACCACCAATAGATAACGGGAACCATACAATTTGTTCATCCCTTCACAAAATGTAGACCAACATCCAAGTTCTAGATGAGCAACATGCCTACTGTGTAAACCACGAAGTATAATTTTCCCAAAATTTCCAGCCTCTGGTCTCTACGAGCTGCCTTGTGATGTGACGATGCTCTGATGTAGAACATACCTCTAGTTATACTTATAATTTAAAACAGAAGAAATCAAATGCAACAATTAAAATAAAATCATAGTGGCTTCCAAATTTAGCAGGAGTTAATTATAAAACAATAGCATTACCGTTTCCTAAAAGAAATAATCGACGTATCAATTTGGATTTATACGAGTAGAGGACATGATGGAATAAGGTATACAGACATAATCATACACAATTTTGAGGCAAACAAACATAGCATTCACAACCACACAATGTTGGTTGCAAGTTAAGCTTGAGTCTCAAGGTAGATTCATATTTTGTAGCAAATCCAAATTTAGTTTGGTAAAATTCACTCAAACTTAGTCAAAGCAGAAAATAACTGCATCTCTAGTTATTAGTTAGTCTCAATAAAAAAACAAAGTCGATTCTGCGATGCATATACATGCAGTTTGTTGTAATCTTCAACATCCATCTGTCTTCTTTAAGTCTGTAAAACTTAATCCTCCCATGTATTCATATCACTGTAACTTAGAGAATCCAAAGAATTGGCTTAAAGTGTCATTCTTGAGCATATCTTCTTCAGCTAGAGTTTGAATCCTAATTATTTCACTCCTGACTTGGTGCTCTACCCGGGCTCGTGGCAACTGTGGCCCTATGGACAGACAACCAACTTATCTGCAAGCCAAGCGTTACAGTTTCTAGATGATAGTGTAATAATTTAATCAAAGTTTTTTTATTGGTTTCACTAGAAGCTATCAATCCTAGTCCATTTGGATGCACAATACTGTGATCTTCATGAAAAGGAGATTGTTCAATGCCAACTTGCTATCAACTGTGTGCAGTTGTGAGTTATGGAAAATGTTTGTGCGTAATTTTCTGATATTTAGCTGGAGTTGTAACTGTTTGCGCTTTGCTGGGCTTGACCAGTTTGATTAAGAGTGCTCAAGCCTGGTTCCCAGCACGCATATTCGATCCATAGCAATTTTTGTTTTGCTATCCTTTAAGCCTATTTTACTTCGTACCTTTTTGCCGTTCCTTTGGACAAATAGCATGTGCTGACTTTAGGTGGAATTTACATCCAATATGATTTGGTTCCTCGCCTCAACCTTGCACTCAACATTCTAAAATAATTTCAGGTTAGTGAAGAGGCATTTAGATTTAGGTTTATTTCTTTATTTTCTTTATTTTATTTTAAATTCCAGCAGACTGGGGGATTGAGTAGCAAGGATCAGTAAAATACTATTTATTTAATATGTTCAACTACAGTTATCAAAACAAAGATTCTGCCATCCTGGCGATAAGTGTTAGTATCTGTGTTCCTACATCAAGTTTGTGGCCAAAAGTTAGCAGAAACTGCAGTTCACACTTTCTTACTGAACACCTTAATCTTGCCCTTTGCTAGATTACATCAGATGATAATAACACACTTCGATATTTCTATATCGTTACTACTTTTGTGGTCTGCATTATACAATTTAGCACCAGTCTCTGAAACATCTAGCAGTCATTCTTATATAACTGTAATGGCACCACAATGCCAGGAAAACATTTATATCCTCCTCAATCTGAGTGCAATTGTCTGCTGATTTATGCTGACTTGTGCGCGAACAAACAGGTCATTGATATGCTTCTCTTCAACGGGATGGAGGAGCTGAACAACATCACTGAGCACGCGAAGCAGCGCCACCACATCATCGGGCAATACGTGGTTGGCCACAAGGGGCTGGTGCAGGACATGGAAAAGGACCAAGGGAGCTCCGAGTTCCTGAAGAAATTCTACACCAGCAATTACTAGAATCCGAGGCCACCACAAAAATTTCCAGCCTTCCTGTAGAAGTGCCCTTGACATGTACTCTGAATAAGACGCTGGGAAACACATCCGGCCCAATTTATTTTGTTACTTGATGTTTTGCTTTGTTCGAGCTTGATTCGATTACTCGGTCATCTTCTACTCAATGAGATGGTGTCTGCCAGTGAAATGGTTGTACTCCCTCCGTTCGAAATTACTTGTCACAAAAATGGATAAAATTGGATGTATCTACAATTAAAATATATCTAAATACATTCATTTCTTGGACGAGTAATTCCGAATGGAGGGAATAAGTAACTCATAGACTCTGCTTCCCAAGCTCATGTTGTTTCCACCAGAGGCAAGATCGATGTGGATGTGGTGTTCGTGCGTGTCTTGGTGCTTCCTACGTGGAGCAAGTCCACAAATCTTATGCGGCACCTATGTGGCAAAGACAAGTCATAGTAAGTTGAAGAGATTCCACGTGGTCATAGTAGGAGATAATGTTGCCTCATGAACATCTAATAATAATCAAAATGCTTATGTATATATCAATTGCAACTTACATGGTTTTTTTATAGTAACTTACATGATTTGCACTCTGCGAGTGCTTGAGATGTACTCCCTCCGTCCCAAAATAAGTGTCTCAACTTTATACTAGCTTTAGTACAAAGTTATACTAAGGTCAAGACACTTATTTTGAGACGGAGGGAGTAGATTGGTACTCTATTCATGTAGACTTGTCTTGTCAAACAGTTTTAAGCTTGACCCATTTCAAAGAAAAATAAATAGAGTTTTGCTTTGGTATACCCTCCTAATAAATTTACACGAATCTACTTAAAAAGGGTATTCATCGATCAAACAAGAGATCAGAACAAAAGGGGTAACTTATAATCTCCATCGAAATCAGTAAACTTTTCTGGTGTGTGTGTGTGTGTGTGTGTGGGGGGATACCGAAGCAAAATCATATAAATATCAACATGTACAATAGAAAATTATGTCGGGATGCTTGAGATCTTAATTTTGATAGAAGTATCATTCTAACATACTCCATTTTGTTCCACTTTGTTTCGTTTCCAATTGTCCCTTATTCGTTGATTGCAACTTTTTGTTGGTAGCTTACCAAGCCGGCCACTTGGTCAATTGCCCCTTATTCAATCTATTTAAAAGTTGACTCTGGTGCGCTTGCTCGCCAAACCACACAAATCCCATGCACATCATTTTCTTACACATATGCAAGAACACCACAATCTATTTTGCAGTATGAAAAAAAAAATGCAAATGCATTGCAACATTTCAAGCACATCGGTGCAACTTTTTTAATGCATGATCAAATCCCCGTTGGCCGTGACAAATCATTGAGAAACATCATTCACAACATATACATCATACAAGGCAACATGAATGCAACAAATGCAATAAGACGAAACAATTTTGTAGTATGAATGCAACAAATGCCTAGGATCATTGCAACATGTCGCCCATGTCCAACACAACGTACACGAGCTTGTTGCTAACCAAAACACCATACATGACATCATAAAACTATAAACAAGTTGAACTTATACAATCACAAAAAATAGATGTTGATGTCGTCGCGTTGGCCTCGTCGAAGCACCACTGTTGCCGGAACTAGTGACCCAATTCATTTCCCCGACGACTCAACATCGCCATCTTTCCTAGCTATGGCATTGTGGAGGGCTTGATTTTGAGGTCCAACTCGAGATTCAGCGTGTGGTTGTCCATGATAGTTGTTACCTTCATCTGTACAGGCGAGGAACAATGGGCATTGGTAGGGGCAAAGGATGGCAGGGAAGAAGCATTGTGAAGAGCTATTCATGGCAGTGACAAAGGAGGCACTATGATGAGCTAGTGTTGCAACGGAGGCAGGAGATAGTGGGTTCTCATGGAAGCAAAGGACGATGGGCAACGTGGAGCAACAGATGGTGAGGGACCGAGGGAGAAGATGGTGGGGGAGAAATTGCGTAGATAGGCTTAGCCCATGCCATCCCTTAGAGCTACAGTAGTTATATGTAGTAACTACCCCTAAAAAAATAAACCAACGAAACGTTTCACTGCCACACCCTAGGTCGTGGCCTGAGCAGCCAGGGCTTGGTTACACCCCTGGAAGGGAAAAAATGATACGATGAGTGTTGCTGCTATGTAAGATGAGGCAAGCGATCGAGAGACTTGAACGACAGACAGACTAGGTAATTTACCATGAATATTATGTACTCTCCTTTCCAAAATGTAAGGCGCGCTTGACTTTGCATAGTCCTTGATGCATGAATGACTCTTAATATGTACCAAAATACAATGATTGAACATGTATAAATAGTATCGTCGTATTTGTCCTGCAAAACAAATTTTTTTCATATTAATTTTGTTGAAATACAATAACTGAAATTCATAGTCAAAATTATGTGATGAAGACCAAATAAAGTAAAGCGTCCCTTATATTTTGGGAAGGAGGGAGTATTGTTTTGTCTTACATGTATAATATAAGTAATCAACATAATCTAGAATAATGTGAGACAACAACTTATTTTTTCAAAAGAGGGTAAAAATGTCCGGCCTCTGCATTGAATGATGCACACATCCCTCAGTTAATTATTGCAAAGCTTACAAGTATCCATAAGTCTAAAAAGTATACGGAAAGCTAGAAAGGGCATATAGATTCCAACCAATTGCAAACAAGAAAATGTGAGGCTTTGTGAGTCACACATCCTATTATTAGGTTGCTACACAACTCTGTTCAACAAACCATGAGTGGCCAACTACCATAGGTTGCACCGAGAGACCATGGACTCCCGATCCTCCTCGGTGTAGATAGGACCACATAGGGATCCAGAAAGTGGCTCTATGGATGACGTGCCATAAATGGAAAGCTTTCATCTTATTAAAACATAGACATTGCAACAATTCCATATTGACCAAAGTAAAACAAACTCCCACCCAGATTTGTACTTTAACATAGAGTGCACCCATTCAACCACTTACTGAGAAAATTCGTAATACTAGTTGGTGGCGCAAGTTGAATGCAAGATGAATAGAACATCAGAAGATCTTAGCAAGCAGGCAATCTAGGAAAAGATGTCAAACCGATTCCTCATTTCCATAGAAATCACATTTGTGCCACCATGCCGTCGTCACCTTTTATGTTGCCTTTGGTCATGATCACTCTTCTTCCAAATAGCACATAAATATCTTTACTTTCAATGGTACTTTAAGTAACGAAACCGTGATTAAAAGGAATGCCAATATAAATGAGATCGCGATAAATTGAGTTAACCGGAAAAGGGCCAGAATTATCGAGTTTCCACTAGAAGGAATATAATTCAGTTGTTAGATTGACTATCACCAACCTACTAACAAAATGCAGCCAATCCGCCCACTTCACTCCCGTGAGTGCCCGACGAAAATAAACATTTAAAGGAACATGTCCCAACATAAAGGCAGCAAAAACTTCACTCCACTGGATGATATTGTAAATATAGGGATATTGTAAAGCTAGGGAAGCATCTCCCAACTATGTGTTCTCCCAAAATCTAATAGTATGTCCACCTCCTATGTCGAAAGCACCACAACGAGAAAAAACATTTTTGTCTCTCATCAAGCCTTTCTAGAAAGGCGAGTCCGTTGGTTCAGCAGAGTCTGAGATAAAGTCTTGGAGTGCATGTATCTGCTTCTAAGTAACTCCTATGAGACTCCATCCTCAGTTAGCAACTTGTACGGCCATTCTCTCAGAAAACACTTTGTTCGTTGGTGCTTAGCTTCTATCAAATTTTCTCTTTTTATTCTGTACCTTTCTTAGTTGCATCTAGTGGGGTATTGTATTTTGATCTTCATTTTCTTTTCCTTTCGTACATTATTACACATAATTTCTTTGGACATTATGACATGCATAGATATTTTGTTTCCAATTGTTTTTTCAAGCATCATATGTTTTTGACATTATAGTGCACTCGGGCGTGGGCTCATCAAACAAGGAAACAGAACTACGCTTATAAAGTTCCGAAGGCAATTACACATAGATATGTTTTAGTACATTGTGTACTTGCAGCTGTTTTTGGTAACCAATTTCTTCTATGTGGATAAAGTTGTTTTTTCGACATGCCAATGCAAAAATATCTGCAAAACTCTTTCTAGGAGGATTTTTCTTCTTCTACGTGGATAAAGTTGTTTTTTCGACATGCCAATGCAAAAAAAAAGTACATTAAATCTGCAAAACTCTTTCTAGGAGTGTTTTCCTTTCATTTTTCATGTTTCTTGCTTGTATTTTTATGACTGAACCACATCAGAGAGTGTTCCTACAATTTCATAATGAGGGACACAACGAAACTCCCTCCATGCGAGCTCCTTTAATTTGGTGGCGGCAAGATGAGGGGGGAGGGGGCTCCGTGCCCGAGCAGGTAGGGTTTCCCCTTAGGGCATCTCCAACGGCAACCCATAAAAATCCTCCCGCATCCGTCCGCGGACAGGAGGGATCAGTCCGCGGACACGTATGTGGAAAAGACGCCACCAAAGCTAGCTGCATACATTTCAAGCTCTTTTTCAGCAAACCAGATGAAATTCATGCAAACACGACCGGATTTCATACAAACATGATAAATTTCATACAAGCGCGGCGAATTTAGTTACATTTAGAACAAAAAAGGACCCGCCCCTAAACCTATCCTACGGTGGCGGCGCCTGGCGTCCAAGTCCCTGTCGTCCTCTTTCCGCCATCTCCACGAGCACCGTGATAAGACCATGAAGTGAAGGTGTGGTCTCCGACGAGGAAGAGTAGAACACGGGAGACAGACCGGCCCACATGGGACACCAGGCCCCGCCGCCTCCCGTGGCCTACTCATCCTCGGAGGAGTCGGTGCCTTGCCCGTTCCCGGTGGACGTGAGGTCCACGAGGGAAATGGGGGCGCCGGCGCTGTAGCCCACCGGGCAGGCTGATGGTTCATCGACGGCGTGTAGGAGGCGCATCTGGTGTTGTTCTCCTCCGCGATCGCCTGCAGCTGCGCCTCCGCGGCTGTCGCTTCCTGGCAAGCGGTGGCTTGAGTGTGGACGGCATCGTAGATGGCACGCTACTCCGCGATGAAATTTGGGTTCGCTGTGGCGGTGGCCTCCACGGCCTCCTCTCTCACGCGCTCGCCAGTCTATGCTGCTCCAGGAAGAACAGGTTGTACCGTTGTTCCTCTTGCGCCTGCTGGAATGCCGACAAAGGCACCTCCACCATGGCAGCATTGAAGTGCGTCTGCGCCTGCTCCATGGTGAAGCCGGCATGCACAGGAGGCCCGTCTCCAACGTGGTGTCGTCCTCGTCGTCGGAGACCTCGGGCGAGCTATGCCAGACGGCGGCAAGGGCGTCCACCGCGTGCTTGATCACTGGCGACAGACTGTCCCATAGTGCTTTCCCGCTTGCGGTCATGGCAGATACAGTGTAACGGAGGATGTGGAGGGGCTTGTGTTGTGCTACTGAACTAGCCGGGTGTGGCCGCCTTTATATAGCAGATTCCGGTGAGGCGAAGCATATGAGTACGTCAATGCGCGGTGCGCCGGTGCCAGAGTGGTTTTCTCAGCCGGCGAGCCTACTTAATGATGGCATATGGACAGAGATAATCATTGAACGTGCGTGGTAGATATCTGTCCCGTCCCGTCCAGTTACGCGTCTCCGGCATTGAACAGGCACGGACACCGTAGACGCGTCGCGAGCGGCGCCCTAGGCCGGCGCTCCGCTTCAATGACGGAGGCAGTGAGGGGTCGCGTCCACCCAGAGTCGTCTTCAATTTGAGTGGCGCGCTCTACAGCGGCATGAATGCGGTGCAGCTGGCGCCGGGCAGAAACGCGCGCGGGCAAGGGAGAAGGGGTTTTGGCGGGCCAGGGCGGTCAGAAGCAGCATGGGATCGGTCCGGACTCCCGCAAACCTCCCGCACCGTTTGTCTCCAGTTTGCGGGAGAAACCGCGTCCGGACCTCCCTGCTGACCGATACAAGACCGCGTTGGATGGGTTCTGCAGTCTAGACAACGTGGTCCAAACGGTTGTGGGAGGTTTGCGGGTCCGTTTTGAAGATGCGCTTAGGCCCTGTTTGTTTGGACTTTTTCTTCTGCTTTTGCAGCTTTTCCACTTTGGTAAAAAAGCCACAAAAACTCCTAAATAGATGCTTTTGAAGCTTTTATGGCTTTTGAAGCTAAATATTGTTATATTGATTCATCAAAAGCCATAAAAGCTTCAAAAGCATCTATTTAGGAGCTTTTATGGTTTTTTGGCCAAATTGAAAAAATTATAAAAGTAGAAGCAAAAGCCCAAACAAACATGACCGTAGGAAGACCTGGGTGATGCGGAGGTCGAGCGCTCTGATTGACGTGCATTTTCTCTTTGGATATTGTATTTTGATCTTCACTTTCTTTTGTTGTATACATGCATCAAGCTCGGGAACGATCGGCCGTGATCGCTCTCCCACAAAAGAGATACGGTGGCCAGCAGGAAAGATAAGTACTCCCTCTGTAAACTTTTATAAGAGTGTTTAGCTTTTTCAGACACAGTCGACAAATGGCAAATTAGACAATTTTGCCCTCAATTTGAATTTCTCATCGTCTTCTTCCTCGTGTCGTCCAGGCGTGTGTCTTTCTTCTTCCTCTCTGTCGTCCAGGCACTAGTCCCCGTCTCCAGGTGCTCGGGCTCGTCTCCAGGCGCCCAGCCCCGTCGTCCAGGTGCTAGTCCTCGTCTCCAGGTGCTCAGGCCCGTCTCCAAGCGCTCAGCTTCATCGTCCAGGGGCTCGTCCTTGCCAAGTTTGGTCGCCGCCGCCCAAGCCTGGTCGCATCCACCCGTAGTTGGTCGCCCCGTGCCCAGCTTGGCCGTCTCCATCCCAGCTTGGTCGCGGTCGCGCCCAATTTGGTCGCCGCCGCCCCAGCCTGTTCCTCGCCGCTCCAGCCTGGTCACACCCGCCCCTGCTTGGTCGCTCCCACCTGGATCCTCGACACAGGCATCTGCAGGTACTCATCGCCTCGCCCTGCAATTCAAACACAAATCAGCAGAATTCAGCAACACACATCAACATAACATCAGAAAGAGGATGTCAGCAGAATTTACAACATAAGGAGTAATCTACAGAAGAATTCACAAGATAGTTTCAGAAATTATCAGTACAGAGGACTTTGTTTCAGTATTTGTAAGAGCATTGTACTCCTACTGATTGTGGGTCAGGAATAGTGAGTTCAAACAGGAACCATATTCACATTATCCAGCAGGAAATGAATCATATAAAAAATTGTCCATGTTAAATGCATATCTAATGTTTTAGCTTATAAACCAGTTCTGAACCATATAACTGAAGATTGTGTTATTTGAAGGATTTGTTCATGCAGATATAAGCAAGAGCAGCAGCAACACAATGGCAGCAGCAGTCACTCAATCAAGTACTCCATCAACAAATTAGCAGCAGTAGCTCAAGCAAGCATTCCGGCAACAAACACAACAAACACAGTAGTACCAGCAGTAGCTCAAGCAACAACAACAGCAGTAAATTAGCAGCAGCATTAGCAACAACAATATCGACAGCAAGAGTAGCAGCAGATATCAACAATATCAAGAGCAATAGCAACAACAGCAGCAACACGAAGATGTTGAACCTTGACCTGAATTGTTCTCCACCAGAAGAGGATGAACCTGGACCTCGAGCAAGTACTCCACCTGCACTAGAAGAAGTCGATATGGAACTCCAAGAAGAAGTTGACATGGAACTCCAAGAAGAAGTTGATATGGAACTCCAAGAAGAAGTTGACATGGAACTCCAAAAAGAAGTTGACATGGAACTCCAAGAAGAAGAAGCAGTGCATGGTCAAGCAGCAGGTACTCCTGCTAGCCACTCTAGCTAGCTACCCGCAACATGCGGTCTATCTTATGATCATCAAGGCCTCCATCATTTCCCTAAGTTTCTTTTTCTTTTGCTACTGTAGGTGGTCAGCAATTGCCTAGCAAAGAAAGTCAATGACAGATGAGCAGAGATATGCTGCCTACATGGCACTACATACCTTGCATCTGGCTAGGGGCAGCAAGTTCAAAAGAAATGACAGGAAGGATGTTGCTCAAATTTTTCAAGTTGGTGTTCAACATATTCGAAAAATCTGGACGATAGCAGAGCGACAAAAAGCGATTGGTCAAGAGGTGGATGTATACAGCGGAAGGAAACGAAGATGCGGAAGGAAAGGAAAAGATGATACTCTATCCCAAATCCCCACAGTTCCTTTGAATAGAAGGTCGACTCTCAGGTCACTTGCTCGCCAATTGGGTGTCAGTCATACTACACTCTACAAGAAACTCAAGCTTCGCAAGATCAGAAGGCACTCCAATCCTTTGAAGCCATCCTTGAAAGAAAAGAATAAAAGAGAAATGATCAAGTTTTGTTTGTCAATGCTTGACGAGACCACCTTAGCAGCTCCAAGACCTAAATTCATCAGTATGCACAACATTGTGCATATTGACGAAAAGTGGTTCTATATGACAAAAATGAACAGATGCTACTACCTCCTCCCCGAGGAAGATGACCCGGTCAGAACTGTTCGGAACACAAACTGTATTGGAAAAGTGATGTTTCTGACCGCTGTTGCTCGACCTAGATATGACGCGCAAGGCAATATGACATTCTCAGGTAAAATTGGTGTCTGGCCCTTTGTGCAAGAGATTCCCGCTGCTAGAAGAAGTGAGTATAGAGCAAGAGGGACCATTGAAATCAAGTCTGTCAACGTGAACCGACGGGTAATGAGGTATATGATAGAAAAAGTGGTTCCTGGAATAAAGGAAGTCTGGCCCGCAGATGATACTAATCCAATATTGATCCAGCAAGATAACACAAGAACGCACATTCTTCCCGATGATGCAGAGTTTGCAGAAGTTGTGGCTACAACTGGTCTGGACATTAAAATAATAAACCAGCCTCCAAATTCTCCTGATCTAAACGCACTTGATCTTGGATATTTCAGATCCCTTGAGTCTTTGACCGACTGTAGAGCACCCACAACTATCAAAGAACTGATTCAAGGTGTGCAGGAAGAATTTGATGAGTATGATGTCGGAAAACTCAATAGAATATTTCTTACACTTCAGACCGTCATGGTAGAAGTGATGAACCATGGAGGGGAAAATTCATACAAAATTCCACATTTGCGCAAGGATAGATTGGAAAGGCAAGGAATCCTACCACCTAGGATTCACTTTCCCCGTGAAGTTTATGCAAATGCCATGGATATTCTAGAACAAGATATCATAGAGTAGTGGAGTATGTTGAGACTTGCAATGCTTGCAACCCTTGTTGTGGAGTATGTCGAGACTTGTAGTGCTATGATGAAACTTGTTTGTGGAAATGCATTCTTGAGACTTGTATTGTTTGCGGATATGGATTGTTTGTAAGTATGAAATGGATTATATTGTGTTGTTTGAAGTGGAGTACTCCATATGTGTTGTTTGAAATAGAGTGGAGTACTCCATATGTTTGTGAACCTTATGGAAGTTTCTGAATTTTATATGTAAGTTTCTGAGTGTTGTTTGAAGTTTCTAAAATTATATGCAAGCAGTAATTCATACTCCAGTTTATTCAGGAACTATTCCAAGCAGTAGAAATTCATATTCATACTCATACTCCAACTAGTGCAAATTCAGAAAACATAGAGTACTTGCAAAAATTCAAGCAGTGGTCTACAAGCACACAAACACTTCGGTTACTACTCAAAGAAGCAACTGGAAACATTGACAGAAGCAACTGGACTTTGTAAACTTTCTAAAATACTCCATCATCTTTGTAAACTGGGAGTATATAATAATTTACTGTAAAACCATCATCTACTCAATTTATTCAACTGTAAACATTGACAGAAGCAACTGGAATTTATACTCAATTTACTCCGAGTTGTAAACTTTCAGTTGAAAAATGTACTCCATCATCTGCACCATGGAGTGCTCAATTTAGATGAATTTTTTAACCAGTGAACAAGCCATTAAATAAGGGCTACTCCTGCTTTAAATAAGGGCTACCTATATGGAGTACAGCCACAATCATCTCTGTACTCCAAATATGCTGACAGACAAGCAAAGCATTCAAATCCCTCTAGACAAGCAGAGCATATACAAAGATGAATGGCCAAAAAAGAATAAGGGCCAGCTTATGCTAACCTGACATCTAAGATATGCTGACAGTATATGCTGAAAAAGATATGGAGACACATTTTAATCTGAACATGGAGTAAACATACTGTACACAAGCAGTATATGCTGACAGTATGAACCATGCAGATTATGTCATGCAAATAAACTGAAGATTGTGTCATTTTAGTCCGAAGCATGGAATATGCGGATACTCCTAATCTAAACATGCAGATTGGGTCAACTGATTTCAGATTCGGCAATCAACAAATCCACATACTGAACCATGGAGTATGCCTAACGACTACAGGAACTAGGATAAAGGGGGGAGATAGGGGAAGCTCACCACACGCTCGATATGTTGGCGAGGTCGAGGGCGACGAGGAACGCCGGTGTTTGTTGCCGGCGTCGTCGAGTAGGACGTCCTCCTGCTTCACGTGCCCTTGCTGGCCTTGCACGCGCTGGAGATGCTGCCGTCGTCGACCAGGCCGCCGTGCCTGCGCTCCTCCTGCTCCAGCTCACGGCGACGGGCGACGGCCTCCCAATTCATACTCCCGCTGAGTATACAACAGCTTTAGATCCAGCCAACAGCACAGCTCCTCCCGCTGGTCCTCGCCGCCGTTGGTGCCCACGCTCCTCTTGGCTTGACTAAAAAAGGCACCTTTAACTCCATCGAGAGGTGACGTGGGGCGAGAGGAAGAGGCGACGAGGGCTACGGCGACGTGGGCGAGAAGGATGCGGGCGGCGACGCGGGCGAGAGGGATGCGGGCGGCGACGTCGGAGGAGCTAGGGATTTGGGCGGCGAGTCGAAGGAGCTAGGGATTTGGGCGGCGACGTCGGAGGAGCTAGGGATTCAGGGAGCGACTGGTGAGACTGTGAGTGTGGAGAGTCACGACAAGTGAGCGCGGACTGCGGAGGGGCAAAATAAGAAACAACAACAATTTCGTAGCGTTCCGAAATTTCAACTACAGTTTTTAAACGCTTTTATAAAAGTTTATAAAGGGAGTATAAACAGAGGACGAAGCAGGGTAAGATTGTTGGCTGGCCGGATGGTGCTTGCTTAACTCGATCAACAATGCAGAATGAAATACTCGTAGTTCGAATTATATATATATATGCTCTAGCGAACGCAATCAAGAACCGGTGGTGTGGAGATTAATTTACGAACCAAAATATCAACTTGTGTTAATCTCCCTAATCCGTTTGTTTCTTTGTCGTATAGTGTAGAGGTCTCGTTGCCCAGTTGCACCTTGTTTTCTTTATTATGGGAGGGCGGCGTTTTGGGTCATACTGGCAGATGCTCTCATTATCTGCACCACAAGATCAGGTGGATCGGTGTGCGGCGTAGTTATTAATAGTACAGGCGCGATCCTCCGAAATTCACGTATTGGGCTCCTTTGCGGTATGCGTAAGATTACCCATAATGAAAGTAATATAGGTGATAACATCACATTTATTTAGGTGAAATAGATGATGTGACATGTAATTAATGAAGAAAAAGAGGCATATGATAACATAGCTAGTTACTGTAACATCACACATATCAAGGTAAGATATGTCTATAGCCTAATAAATGAAGTTTTGTATATTATCACACATATGTTACTCCCTGTAGATGTAGTAACATAGACTAGTAACACGCCCCTAATCTAAAGAATACATAGCTGTTGGTTGGACGAATTCAGCGCGCACATGGGTAGGTGCAGGCGTCTCTCCGTCATGTTTAACGGCTGAACCGTGGGAACAAGAGTTTGCCTCGTTACAGCGGTACATAATTTTTGCCAGGCGTGGTCAAGCGGGCTGAAACAGTGTCTAGTCAACTCATGAACACCATTTTTACAGGCATAACATTTTAAGAAGTACATCGTTTTGTTAAAGTACATGCACATGTTATTTATTTTAAATAAACAATCTATATATTTTAAGTACATGATGAACAGTTTTAATACACATTCAAATTTTATGAAACACACATGAAAACATTTTCGAAAAAAAATTAACATCTCTTCGGAGATATACGAACAATTATTATTATATGCATGTTTTTTTTGTAAAACATATGAACCCTCTTTTCATCACATACAAAACTTCTTTTTAAGAATTGCTGAACATACTTTTACATAGGCCTAAATCTTTTATTTTCTTTTTCTCTTTGTATTTTTTTCTTTACAACACATAAACGCTATTTTACACCCACGATTTATAAAGTACATGAACATATACTTTATTTTCAAATATATGATGAACATTTCTTAACACATGCTGTACATTTTTTAGATATGCAATGAACATTTTAAAATACATGATAAAATATTTAAATTGTGATAAAATATTTTTTCTGTTCTACCCTTCATTCAAAATGATATCTCCGTACGTCCACAAAGAATGCTACTTCTTCCGTTCCATAATTCTTGTCATGGTTTTAGTAAGAACTATGGGACTGAGGGATTACCTAGTTTGCCATTAAGCACAAAGAAATCTGCACTATAGAGTAAAATGGAGAGTGTTCAATAGTTCAGAAAAACGTGTACTAGCTACAAAATAAGGTTTTGCTAGTTATTGTTTTCTTTGACAGAACAAAATTTTGCTAGCCATGAGCATTTCTTAAAAATAATATGGGGGTGTAAAATTTGAAAAGCATAAACTAAAGAGAGAGAAGAAATAAAAGAGAAATAGAAAGAGAAAACGAAAATATTTTGTTTACAGTAGGGCCGTTCGAACTGGCAACCTGTTGAAAAAACAAAAGATTATATTACGACCGGACAGCACAATTGTGATTGCCACGGTATTCATTAGTGCCATCGTTTTTTTTTCTTTTTTGAGTCGACTGCCATCGTTATGCATGACCGGAGCATGTGTGAGAAATTCCCGGTCCAGAAAAAACTGCACACGGGAAGACTGTACAGGACCAACTTGGAATCCATCATTTACGGAACACAGTCGTGGGCAGGGAGCACTGTTCATAACATTGCCCGTACCATTAATATGTGAGCACATACAGCTCTTGGCTCAGATCCCAAAGAGGGTCATCGGCTCAGATAATGCTAGCATATAGAGGTATGACCCATATCGAATTTCCGTTATTATAAACTCAATTAAACTACTGCTCTTAATATGTTTCTCTAGTATACGTAGGAGAGTATTGGTTAACCACTGAACCCAATAACTATTTAATTTTTAATAATATTTAAAAAATAAACATATTTGTAGAGGTATCGTAGTCAATGGTTAGAGCATCGGTCTTATATGCCGCAGGTTGAGGGTTCAACCCCCTCCGAGACCAATCTTTTTTAAAATATTTTTATGCACGTAAGCTTTTAATACATATTTTAGTATTTAAGAATTAAAAATTAGATATACTCCCTCCGTTTCTAAATAATTGTCTTTCTAGAGATTTCAACAAGTGACTACATACGGAGCAAAATGAGTGAATCTACACTCTAAAACATGTCTACATACATCCGTATATTGTAGTCTATTTGAGATGGCTAGAAAGACAATTATTTAAAAACGGAGGGAGTAATTGTCAAGGTCTTGTAGCTCAATTGGTTAGAGCGTCGGTCTTATCAACCATAGGTTGAGGGTTCAACCCCCTCCGAGACCAAAAATGTTCTTTTTTCTATTATATGCACGTAAGAAACATTTGCAGTAAAAATTCTGTTATAGGGTTATTGTTTTTTGTCTCAATTTTTTTTGGCAACATTGATGTTGTTGCGGAACGACTTCTGCAATACAGATGATGTTGCATATTTGTTTTCGTCTTAACTTTTTTATAACATGGGTGCTGTTGCGGAGCAACTTTTGCAACACAAATGATGTCGCGGAATATTTTCTGTTACAGGGTTATTATTTTTTCGTCTCAATTTTTTTTGGCAACATTGGTGTTGTTGCGGAACGACTTCTGCAATACAGATGATGTTGCATATTTGTTTTCGTCTTAACTTTTTTATAACATGGGTGCTGTTGCGGAGCAACTTCTGCAATGTTTTTTCGTCTCAATTTTTTTTGGCAACATTGGTGTTGTTGCGGAACGACTTCTGCAATACAGATGATGTTGCATATTTGTTTTCGTCTTAACTTTTTTATAACATGGGTGCTGTTGCGGAGCAACTTCTGCAACACAAATGATGTTGCGGAATATTTTCTCCGTCTTAAATTTTTTGACACATGTGTGTTGTTGCGAAAGAACTTCTGCAACACAAGTAGTGTTGCAAAAAAATTGTTAAGGTGGCCGAGGCATGCGTCACGCGCGGACTGAGTCATGTGGTGCCACGAGTAAGATGTTTTGCACTAAGATGTGCGTTGTGCACCGTCCCGTGAAACTTGGATCTAGCGGCTGCATGAGTGGCGGAACGCTACGTGTGATCGGCCGGCTGATGCTAATCAGGGCCCGTTCGGAGGCTCCCCAGCTTCTCAAAACTCCAAAAAACCAGCTTCTACTCCTCGCTTCTCCTCGCTTCTAGCTTCAGCTAGCGATCCCAGAAGCGTTCGGCTCGACGTGCAGCTTCTCCCGTTGCTGCAGCCCAGTTAGGAGGGGATGTGGCCTGTTAGGCGTACGTTGGGCCGGCTGGACGCGACCTAATTAGCTGGGTACCGGTTCGAGCGAGACTAGCGTAACGCTTCAATCGATCCTTTTTTCTATTCGACGAGGGGATGCAGCGAAGCGTTTTCTTTAGCGGTGGCAGTTCGCTGTAAATTGAGCGAACTCCACGCTTCACGTTTAGGTGGAGCTGGGCCGGTCGTGCTTCCGATTTTTACACTACGGGATCGATCAGCTTCGTGAATTCAGCTTCTCGGGCTACAACCGTTCTCGACAAATTCATTTGTGAAGTTTTGGAAGCGTGGAGTTGGAGGACATTAGAACAGGCCCTGCTCGTAAGCTTCACTGAAGCCAAAACCAGAAGCTGGTCATTCTCAGACTTTCATTCTCTCAGACTGCTGCTGCCTGCTGCATGGCAGCGTCTCAAATGGTGTACTACCGATGAAGTAGCGACTTCACGTTGAAATCATTTCATCAAATCCAAATTGTAGGGCGCATAGTGCTTATGCTCATGAAACAAAGAATGTACATGTTACAAAAATATCATGACATTTTGCTTCATGCCTACAAACACCGCACTTATGGCCAATCACTCATCGCCCAACAATGCACCCTCCCTCACCGAGTACCCACCATCGTGCTTGCTTTATGTTAAACAACAAGAATGCAAAAATATAATTCTCAATGCATTTGGCCAAACACTTGTTGGGCTTGGTGTCTGCCATGGACGACACCGACAGTGGGACCGGATCCAAACAACGTGGAAGTGTAAAGTTCTTGGGTGGAGCACTCCGGCAAGGCCTGGCCGGCAGCCGAAGTGGTATAGCGATGGCGGTGATCTTGGTGGGTGCGTATACAGAGCAAAGGGGAGGGAGCGAGCGGGGTAAAACGGACCTCACCACCCACGCGCATCACCGGATCGAGCCCTATCTCATCTACACGGAGTCTCAACTCCAGCTCCAATCTCATCTATCCGGAATCTCATCCTATATACCTAAGAGGATCATTCCCATTAACTTATTTATCTCTACATACAAGCATGACATCTCATCATACAATTATGAATGGGATAAAGCCCACCTCAACATACAGTCATGTATGGGAAAAGACCCACCACAACATTCTACCATGCATGTGAAAATATTTTTCAGTCAATTATTCCACTTATATTCAAGAAATATTGTGAGACTATAACACAAGACATGTTTATCTGAAGCGTATCTATCAGAAGATGACTGTTCAGGTAGAAACAAATTCCCGGTAGTACACACACAGAAAGCTTAAACATTTACACCATGCTCTCACTTGAGCATAGCCATTGATCCAGTCAAATCTAGCCAGTAATAGCACTGCACGGAAAAATCTACTAGTTAGTCAACAACAGAAATGTTCCACAAGAGAAGTGATAATAGTACGTGTCACATGTCACCTCTTCTCTAAAACCACAACTCCCGAAACTTTTCTATGGTAACAAATAATGCACTTGTTTTGAGTTACTAGGATTAACCATATTTTTATTATATATTTTTCAGCACAATCAACTGAAAGAGGATATTAAATGTTGACTAATTTCCTTAGTTCAGCATCTACACTTCATTTGGCCTACAATCTACATCAAGAAAATTGGGCACCACATCTTCATAAATATGCTACTCCAGGCTCCCCATCAACCTTACCACACATTTCTCCAACATTTGCTCCTTTCGATGGGATTCCTCCTCTTTTTTGAAAAGTTAGCACCTTTCCTTACGTGCTCACATTTCAGCAAAATGGTTACGTTTATGTTTCAAGAAACAATGTCAAACTATGAGAGGATCAGAGGATATTACCTTACATAGTCTTGACACTATGTAACCCTCTTTAAATTTCAGTTTGAAACACACAAGGGTTTGCATATGCAACAAGCGCAGAATTACTTGCAAGAATGACTATCTTGAAGAAGTAATCTTAATGAGAGATTCACTCCATGTCTACAGTCTAAAAGAGGAACATGTCAGCAAACACAGGTTTTTTCAGTGCTTTTTTTATCTCACTAGGTGTTGGCTGACGCTGCACCACAGGAGGTGAATGCTGCCAAAACGCACCAATAGGCAGCTCCAGAGTAAGAGTTGCAGCCACTGGTGTTGGTAGCTGGCATAGCATGTGTGTTCGCCATAGGCAAATGAGTTAGGGGCAGAAAATTGTTGTTAATGCCCATGGTAGCTGGCTCCACTGCAATTGTTGAAGCATGGCTGGGGTGCCTGAAATCTTAACAACTTATAGTAGTAAGATGATGAAAAAACGGACACCTAGGCAACACGTCAAAAGTAGCACATCACAGCAGAAATAGATAATTTCATCTTTGTTGCTAATTATATTCCCATGAACTCAAATAATGAATTTACTATAATAATGCAGTTGCATTTAGACTTACTGATTACATATTTTTAAACTTGGTGTCCATAGTTTGTTTCCCTCTTTTACTTTCAAAACAAATAATGCACAGAACATGTCAAGTTGGGTCCATCGGCATGACAGCACATGTGAGAGAATTACTCCCTCCGGTCATTTCTAGTCTGCATATAAGTTCAGTTGAAAGTCAAAGTATCTCTAATTTGACCAAATTTATAGAAAAAAGTATCAACATTCATAGAACGAAGTCAATATCATTAGATTCATTATGGAATGTAGTTTCATATAATAATATGTTTGGTATTGGATATGTTGATATTTTTTAATATAAATTTGATCAAACTTTGCAAAGTTTGACTTGACACAAATCTAATACGCGGAGTAAAAAGGACCGGAGGGAGTACTACTTAGAATATGTATCTTGCGAGTAATTTTTAACAAGTGAAGATGGTCCGTTCGAGAGCTACATGTCAATAGAGGAGATATCAGAATATCATAAGCTTCACCAATGTCTTTACCTCATGAGGTCCAAACTCACTGCTAGAAGTCAACTGCTGTTTTGATGGTGGTGGCTGCGCCACAGAGGTTGGTAGTTGTGACGACCCAGCTGTACAGGGGGCAAAGATGCATACCCAAGGACACATGGTCCGTCTGGCTTGTTGAAGTATTTCCTCGGTGACTGGAATGGTACATTCTAGTTAATCTTGCTGTATGATGATGAGAAAATAGATAAATGTGAAACAGGGTATATGGAATACAACATACCAGATAGTTTTGATGGGGCCACACTGAATGTCCAGGGGGGTAGCGCGGCGCATCCCACTTGTTGAAGCACTGCTGTTGTGGCTGGAAATGGTGCATTCTAATTAACCTTGCTGAACGATGATGGGAAAATTGATCGGAAACAGGGCACATGGGATTGCCAACTATCGATGCATGGCAAAGAAAACAACAGCACAAGGATGAAATTCGCAAAAGCAAGTTCACACGGATCTCGGCCAAATATACCTTCTGCTCTCTCTTCTGTTTCCACCCCCGCTCTAGCTCCTGTTCTATCTCCTGCTCTAGCTCCAGCATTATCGTCAAGCTGCTGCTCGCATCACGAACGAAGAGAGAGAGAGAGAGAGACTAGATGAGCCACCGATAATAAACAGAACGTAAATTGGACTGCCCTCATGGAAACCTCCACAGATTGTTTTCAATAGGATGGACCTGGGAAATATGATCATTCTGCATAATAGTCCCAGCAGCATTTCGTGCACGCTTGTTTTTCTGAGCCCATTCCAATGACCTGAGGAACAGAAAGTCAATTAGAAAAAATAGCCCAATATGGTAATATCAGGTAAAACTAATAGGTGAATAGATATCAAATTATAGAACGAATTGATCTAAATCGGATCATAGGTGCCCAGGCATTAGCAGAAGAAAGGTTAGAGAATAAGAAACTTGCCTTTGGATTTTTCTCCTTGGTTCGCAGGAATTGAGCTCACCCGCACGGAACTATGCACAGAAGAGATGGCAAGTTACTTGGAGTTGGCGGAAATTCTTTCGTTGGAATAAAAAGTGATACAAAATACTTACTGAGGTGTTGCTTGGATAATTTGAAGAGCTGCTAGCATCCCCTGTGATCTTGCGACACGCTGAGACTTCTATGCCTACAGAAACCGCTAAATTCATAAGCAACACCACACTCACAATCCCGGGGTTTTAGGGAACTGGCAAATACGCAGAAGACGCACAAAGCAATATGCAGGTATCAGGCAGCCATCAAGTGGGTCCAAATAGCACCCAGGTTAATTCGCCAAGGCAGTCACAAGAAGAACATACTCCCTCCGATCTTTATTACTCCTTATATAAGATTTATGCGAAGTCAAACTTCGTAAAGTTTGACCATATTTATATGAAAAAATAGCAACATCTACAAAACTAAAGTTATATAATATGAAAATTGAATTCATGATGCATCTAATGATATTGATTTCGTATTGTGAATGTTGATAT
This sequence comes from Aegilops bicornis, assembly GCA_021605145.1. Taxonomy (NCBI): domain Eukaryota; kingdom Viridiplantae; phylum Streptophyta; class Magnoliopsida; order Poales; family Poaceae; genus Aegilops; species Aegilops bicornis. The sequence goes on along the minus strand of CM038670.1, from coordinate 157,172,557 downwards.
TATTTTTCTATGAAGTTGGTCAAATTTTACGAAGTTTGACTTCAGACAAATCTTATATACGAAGTAAAAAAGACCGGAGACAGTAATAACTAAGTAGACAAGGATTGTAAGCATTGCATAGGCATGCCAAACAATAAGAGCGAGCAGGTAACAGTTACCTGGAGTCATATCGAGATGGCGGAACAATGTACAGACACGGAAAGGATGTTCAGGGTCATGACGAAAGCTATAATAAAAATCATCCGGAAGACAATACTTGCCAATTGCTTTCACTGCCTTGTTTCCTAAGTCAACAGCGACCGCCCATCCATCCTTATTACTGGGTTCCACCATTGATTTGAGATAAAGAATATCGTCACCATCCGGGCTCAGGATGGGGAAAGCTGAGTAGAGGTCCCTGAATGTCAACTTTTCGCCCTTTAACCCGGGCAACAAAGATGAATGTGCTGATCCGTCGACAACCAAGATGTCAGCGACATTAGCAGCACATGTCTGGCGCCAACAGTTGGATGAAACTGTCCGAGTCCATGTCACAGCCCTCCAGGCACCTCCATGGACAGCTGCTTGCAATGCCAATCCACGGCCTTGCGCTCGAGCGACATGATCAAGTCTGAATCGTAGATAACATCACCCTTGTCGCTCCGGCTTTCAGGAGCAAGATTCTCCATCTCAATAAACTTGAGCACGCCATCAACGCAGGCGAGATCCCGAAACCACCAGAGATTTGGGTGAGATTCGTCCTCTGGTTTTTTGCTTCTCTTTGCGGTGGGAGGGGGAATGTGACCTTTTAGGGCTCTTTTGATTCAAAGGAATTTTATAAGATTTCTGAAGGATTGAAATTCTTAGGATTTTTTCCTATGATGGTTCTTTGATTCATAGGATTGAATCTCAGGAATTTTTCCTATGGAATCTTTTGTACTACATTTCATAGGAAATCTAGCATCCACTCCAACCTCTTTTTATATTTTCTTTGTTTTTCATGTGTCATCAAACACTCCTTGTTAATCCTATAGGATTCAAGTGGGCATGCCACTCCAATTCTATACTTTTTTCATTCCTATGTTTTCAAAATCCTACGAATCAAAGAGGCCCTTAGTTTGTATCTGTTCCCAGGCAACGGCTCCGGCAACGGGATGAAAGTGAAACGCACATGATCTTGACGCAAATCGCACATCAGCAGGCCGTGTGACAAATGTCCTGGTGATCCATGACGTTCTCTCGGACGAGTAGATCCGAAGGTGATAGTCATCGGACAACGGGGCGAGGCAGAGAGCGGCCACGAGATAGTGGCCGCCGAGCTGCTGCAGGACGCCAAACTCCCTGACCCCGCGCAGATCATCGAGGTCGCCATTATGATACTCGTAGGGAGAAGGAATCCACTCGAGCGACGGCGACTCGCCGGCCTTGTACAGGAAATATTCGGATGTGTAGCGGCGGTCGAAGACGGCGCGAAGAGGATTTAAACGGCCCTCCGCGCGACGCCCGACCACGCGTGGCAAATCTTTGAAATTGCAATGCGGCCCGGCTTGCAGATGAGGGGTCTGCAGCAGTAGATGGAGAAGATGGACAGCTGCGGCGGGTCGGCCATCCAGAAGGAGACCGCCATGGTGAAGCCATCCATGGATACGGCTGTGGCCGTGGTCTCGTTCCTGCTGTCGGTGAGGCGCGGTTTGCGGGCGAGGAGAATTGAGTCCAGCCGACGCCGGCGGGAGGCGTTGGCGGCGTCGCCCATCACGACGGGGTTCCGATTTTGGTGGGGATCCGGTGGCGTCGCCGGACAGGAAGGATCTGGAGATTTGGGTTATCTCTGTCTTCTCAGATTTTTTTTCAAAACTATGACGTATTTTGTAGCAATTTCGGAAACTATAGTACATAATGAAAAAAATGCAAAACTATGACCCTGTCGGCCACGTGCAGGCCGAAAAGGTAGTTTTTGGCCAACTGTTGGCCGAAGTAGGGTTTTCGGCCTTGCCATAGCCGAAAAGTGGTTGAGCTGGCCGAAATGGCTGTTTTCGGCTGCTGTTTGGCCGAAAAGTACTTTTTGGTCTACACTAGGTCGAAAAGTACTTTTTGGTCTACACTAGGCCGAAAAGTACTTTTTGGTCTAGTGTAGGCCGAAAAGTCCCTTGGGTCCACCTTTCCGTTATCTGTTGGTCAATGTATTTTCTCACCAACCCCTTCCCGCCAACTCTTTCCCGCCAACCCCTTCCCGCCAACCCCTTCCCGCCAACTCTTTCCCGCCAACCCCTTCCCGCAAACCCCTTTCTCCTCTGTACCTATAAAAAACCCTTCAGGCGGAGGTGGATAAGCATTCCAGTTTATTGTAGTCGAGATGTCCCATTATCCATTCGATCGTAGTTTTCACCCTGGGATGAGCAGGACTCTTACGAGTCTAGTTACCGATTTCAGGATGGACAATAGGATAGTTCCATGGGACGAACTCACCGGTAGTGACACCATAATGAATGAGTTGGCTGACCAATTACGTAGGTCTGGGTGGCCTGAAAGGACCTATGAGGAGGTACGTAAAGAACTTCTTAGGTTGCATGAAAGGTGGAAGAAGGTGGTGGTGCCGAAGAGTGAAACTTTCAGAAGGCTTTCAGCAAATAATCCATCTTTATGGATTGAGTAGAACCAGTGGCGAAGATGATATCTTCATGCCACCGCTTCCGGGTTCTGCATCGTCGAAGGGCAAGAGTTCTTCATCGTCCAAGGGCAAGACTTCTGCATCCTCGAAGGGCAATAGTTCTGCATCGACGGATGGCAAAAAGACCACATCGTCGAAGGGCAAGAGGGTTGCATCAACGAAGGGGTTGGCGGGAAAATACATTGGTCAACAGTTAACGGAAAAAGGTGGCCCAAGGGACTTTTCGGCCTAAACTTTGACCAAAAAATACTTTTCGGCCTACGATTGACCAACAAGTACTTTTCGGCCTACACTAGGCCAAAAAGTCCTTTTCGGCCAAAGGGTGGCCGAAAACACCCCTCTTCGGCCAGCTTTGCACCTTTTCGGCCAAGGCATGGCCGAAAACCCTATTTCGGCCTAGAGGTGGCCGAAAACACCCTTTTCGGCCAACACCTGGCCGACGGGGTGCTAGACTTGATATTTCTCCAAAGCATGCTGTAGTTTCCGAATTTGCTTCAAATAACGTGATAGTTTTGAAAAAAAATCGTCTTCTCACGACCTGAGACCTCTGTTTTTTTAGGGAAATGCCATCGAGACCTCTGTTTTTTAAGATCAAAGCAACACAAAGAAAAAGAGAGTTGCGAATCAATAGTTGGATGGTTGGAAGTATAGTGGTATCCTCAGTTTATCAGAGTTTTTTTTTATTTCAGAATTTCTAGTGATGCACTTTCAGTAGAAAATGATGTATATAAGTACTCGCGTCTTTACTGATGTTAAAAAAAAGAGTTCACAGAAAAGAAGAAACTGAAAAACAAAAATGGTTTTTTAAATAAAACCAATGAAAAAAAAATCAGAAAACCCCAGTTCAGAATCCTTCTAGATTTTTGTTTTTAGATTTAGAATCCTTCTAGACGGTGCCCAATACCAGATCCTCATCATGTTTTACAAATGGGCCAAACACTTGATTGCATCTGCGTATCGGCACCTAATTAGAGCAAAGCATGTCAAATAGGATTCTTAAAAAAAGAAACAACACCAAAGATCATGTTTTTAGGGATAAAGCGTGTTTTATTAATCGAAAACCACAGTTTGTAGGATAACATTCAGGTCATCGGGTTGAATAAGCCACAAATCACGACACTGACCTAAAGAAAGAGAAAAACCTACCTAACTTATGAGCATCCTCATTAACTAAACGACTTTTGAGGGATGAACCTCGGGCAGGTAACATAATCCGGATCTTTTTTGAAAACAACAGGTTCAACATCGCCCCTCAAGCCGGCTCGTGTTTGGCCGGGTCGCTCAACCCGGCCAAGCCCCTCGACCCGGCTAAACTCCTCAACCCGGTCCCAACGGCCAGCTTAAGGCGGCCGAACCAGACACACCAAGACTTCTCCAACAAGCCAGCTCCACCTTTGGCGTGTTCCTCAACCCGGCCTCGGGTCAGCTCCCGTCTCATCCCAGCCATACGATGGGACGAGTCTCCATCCACAGATGACCGAGGCAACAGTGCCCCGCCCATGCCTCTGGTCAGCCGGGGCATGGCAACAGTGCCCCACCTACCCGCTGACCAGGGCCGGCATGGCAACAGTACACCCATCGTCACTGCTGACGCCAGCAAGCGGCGACCTGACGGAGCGCCCCTATAGCCGACTCAACCAGGCCACTCTCTGACGATCGACAATACGGCAAACAGTGCCACTAGGCCGCGGGGCCCGGTCCCGGAGAACCTAGCGGGCCCTAACACCCGGCGGGTCCCAGCGCCACTTCCCGGACGATGACTACCCGGCCCCATGGCCTTGTAGCATTACCATTGTATCCCTGGGGGGTTGACCTATAAAACCCCCCAGGAGCCCTCATGCATACGGGCAAGCAAGCCAGAGAGAGATCAACTACTAGCAACACACACACACCAGGAGAAGGAGCAGCCTAAGCCCTGGCCAGCCTTCTTTCTTGCTCGATACAGCTTTAGGAGCAACTCTGTATTGTTACATATAAACCACACTCGGCAGGACTAGGGTGTTATCTCTCCGGAGAGCCCCGAACCTGGGTATGTCTTGCGTCCCACGCTCGCTCATGCCGACCTCGCCTCTGGATCCCACCAGTGCCCTCGAGCCTCCTCCTCTCTTTAGCCATCCATTGGCATCTGTCGTGCGCCCACCACGACGGTTGGCGCCCACCGCGGGGCAGCTCGAGGTCCTGGCCGAAAGCATGTTCCAGACGGGGCTCCCCTCCGACCCTGACGAGCCCGTCACGCTGGCGGACGACGTCATCGACGCGCTCGCCGTCTCCTTTGCCATGCTGCGCATCCCGATGCGCCTGCGGCCGACGAGTACCCCAACGAGATACTTGACTTTTTCGACTCCCCCCTTTCCCTCGGCGGCGACACTCCCGCCGGGGCAATGGACCTCTGTGTGGAGGTCTTCGTCACCGACACCGGCGCCTCTTCCTCGTCCTGCGCGGCGAGGAAGGCCGCCGAAGCCAGGGCCGCAGTGGATCGGGCCGGCTCGCCCAACCCGTTGCATGCCACGATGCAGAGCCTTCGCCTCCCCATCGGCACCGATGTCGACGCCTCCAACATCGCCGAGGCCCGGACTCGGCTCGAGGGGGATCGCCAGCGCCTGCTGGACCTGACCGAGACGCTCACTGCCACGCAGCATCGTATGGACTCCGCTCAACTGGAGCGCAGCGCCGCCTATGGCTTCACGCCTACCGCGGTCGAGCCAAGCCGGGTCACCGACGTGTGAGCCCGGGGCGGCGCGATCAGCCGCGCCTTCGGCGCCATCCCGCCCGTCTATGAGACTCCCGTGAAGAACATGTGCGCCTCCCAGGCGGCCGCGGTCGGCCTGGATCAGCTCGCGGTTGAAGAGCTGAAGGACCGCCTGAAGTGGGTGAACGACATCCTCGACGCGGCCAACATACAGCAGGACCGCCTCAACCAACTCGCCAAGCCGGCGGGATCCGGCTCCGCCCGCCCCGCCGGACCCGGCGACCAACAGAACACGGCGTCTTCGCCACCCAACGAAGCGCACTCCGGTCGCACCCGGACCCGGCGCAACCCCGCCCCGACGACTGCCGACGGCTTGGGCGACGAACCGGCCCTGGAAGACCGGCGCAAACTCGACCCTCCCCTGCAACCCGGCCGGCGTCCGGCTTCGGTCGACCAGCCCTCGCGGTCGCCCGGCCAGCTGGCCCAGCAGCGCCATCGACGACACCGACACCCGCCACCGCCTCGACCGACTCGCTCTCTCCCTAGAGGTGGAGGAGAGTGGCGCCGTTGGGCCGGCGTGCTTCAACCCGCGCATCCGGGACGAGCCCTTCCCCAAAGGGTTCACTCTCCCCCGCGACACCCCAAGTACAACGGCACCGTCAAGCCGGAGGACTGGCTCACCGACTACACCACCGCCATCGGCATCGCGGGCGGCAACCACCGGCTCGTCGTGCGCTACGCGCCGCTCATGCTCCAAGGTTCGGCCCGCACCTTGTTGAACAGCATGCCGGTGGGCAGCATCAACGCGTGGGTCGATTTCGAGCAAGCGTTCATCCGCAACTTCACCGGGACCTACCGGCAACTCGCCCGCCCCGGCCAGCTCGCCATGTGCGTGGAGGGACCGGCGAAAACCGGCCGCGAGTACCTCGCACGCTGGAACGAGCTCCGGAACAGCTGCGAGGGCGTCCACGAGGTCCAAGCAATCCATTACTTCGTCAACGGGTGCCGGGATGGCACCCACCTCAAGCACAAGCTCTTATGCTCTGAGCCGGCCACCATGGCCGCGCTCATGGTGACAGCGGACAAGTATGCCAATGCCGACTCCACCATGAAGATCCAGGTGGCGCTGGATGAAGCCGGCAAAGCAAAGCCGGTCCCTCCTCCAAAGCCGGCCGGCGAAGGCAGCCGGCAGCAGCACAACCAGCAGAACAACAAGCGCAAGGCCGACCAGCTGGCCCAGCGCTACGACAACCGGCTCGTCATGGCCACTAAGCAGGTGCCCGCGACCGACCCGGCCGCTAAACGCCGGCAAACCGGCAAGACGGCGTGGCAGCCCGCCATGAGCTTCGAGGAGATGCTCGACGCCCCCTGCAAACACCACAATGGCGCAAGGCCGTCCACGCACACGCTTCGGCAGGGCACCATCACCAAGCGCCTCATGAGGGGCGACATCCCGCCTCCTCCGGCCCCGGCTCCGGGAGCGGGGCAGCCGCCTCCGCCTCCCCCACCACCCCCGGCCGGCGGCGCGATGCGCGACAATGTCTACCCCGCCCAGAACGTGGCCTACGCCGTCTTCACCAGCCTCGGCGACGACAAGCTATCCGGATTCTTATTGGATTGCGAGTTCCTCCAGGTCCCGCGCGCGGAAAATGAGGCGGCCGACACGCTGGCCAAGATCGCCTCGTCCCGGCAGTCCATCCTACCCGGCGTCTCCCTCGAGCACCTACACAAGCCATCCGTCAAGCCGTCTCCGAACTCCGAGTCCATCTACGTTCCGGACGACCCGGCCATGCCTCAACCCGGCCCGGGGACTGCCGAACCTGGCCCGGGAGCTGTAGCCGTCTGCTACCTCTTGAGCATGCGTTGGTTTTCCCTTGAAGAGGAAAGGGTGATGCAGCAAAGTAGCACAATTATTTCTCTCAGTTTTGAGAACCAAGGTATCAATCCAGTAGGAGAAAACGCACAAGTCACCTAGTACCTGCACAAACAATCAAGAACCTTGCAACCAACGCGATAAAGGGGTTGTCAATCCCTTCACGATCACTCGCAAAACTGAGATCTAATAGAGATAGTAAGGTAAATATTTTTGGTATTTTTGTTGTATAGATTGGAAAGTAAAGATTACAAAATAAAAGAACGGCGACAGAAATTGGCAAGTTAACGGGAAACTAATATGATGTAAAATAGACCCGGGGGCCATAGGTTTCACTAGTGGCTTCTCTCAAGATAGCATGTATTACGGTGGGTGAACAAATTACTGCCGAACAATTGATAGAAAAGCGCATAGTTATGAAGATATCTAAGGCAATGATCATGAATATAGGCATCATGTCCGTGTCAAGTAGACCAAAACTATTCTGCATCTACTACTATTACTCCACACATCAACCGCTATCTAGCATGCATCTAGAGTATTAAGTTCATAAGAACGGAGTAACGCATTAAGCACGATGACATGATGTAGAGGGATAAACTCAAGCAATATGATATAAACCCCATCTTTTTATCCTCGATGGCAACAATACAATACATGCCTTGCTGCCCCTACTGTCACTGGGAAAGGATACCGCAAGATTGAACCCAAAGCTAAGCACTTCTCCCATTGCAAGAAAGATCAATCTAGTAGGCCAAACTAAACCGATAATTAGAAGTGACTTGCAAAGATATCAAATCATGCATATAAGAATTCAGAGAAGAACCAAATAATATTCATAGATAAACTTGTTCATAAATCCATAATTCATCGGATCTCGGCAAACACACCGCAAAAGAGTATTACAACTAATAGATCTCCAAGAACATCGAGGGGAACTTTGTATTGAGAATCAAAGAGAGAGAAGAAGCCATCTAGCTAATAACTATGGACCCGAAGGTCTGTGGTAAACTACTCACGCTTCATCAAAGAGGCAATGGTGTTGATGTAAAAGCCCTCCGTGATTGAATCCCCCTCCGGCAGATCGCCGGAAAAGGCCCCAAGATGGGATCTCACGGGTACAGAAGGTTGCGGCGGTGGAAAAGTGGTTTCGTGGCTCCCCCTGATATATAGGAGAAAGAAGTATGTCGGTGGAGCTACGAGGGCCCCACGAGGGTGGGGGGCACGCCTACCCCCTGGGCGCGCCCTCCTGCCTCGTGGACGCCTCGTGGCGTTTCTGACTTCAACTCCAAGTCTTCTGGTTTGCTTTCGGTCCAAGAAAGATCATCGCAAATGTTTCATTCCGTTTGGACTCCATTTGGTATTTCTTTTCTGCGAAACTCTAAAATAGGCAAAAAAAAAACAGAAACTGGCACTGGGCCTCTGGTTAATAGTTTAGTCCCAAAAATAATATAAAAGAGCATATTGAATCCCATTAAACATCCAAAACAGATAATATAATAACATGAAACAATAAAAAATTATAGATACGTTGGAGACGTATCAAGCATCCCCAAGCTTAATTCCTGCTCGTCCTCGAGTAGGTAAATGATAAAAACAAATTTTTTGATGTGGAATGCTACCTAACATAATTATCGATGTAATTTTCTTTATTGTGGCATGAATATTCAGATCCATAAGATTCAAAATAAAAGTTTAATATTGACATAAAAACAATAATACTTCAAGCATACTAACAAGTCAATTATGTTGTCGGAGTAATTGGCCACGGGCAGCTTCACTGGCCCCCCATGGCGCTTCAAGACATCAGGGCCGGCTGCGCCCCTCAAGAATCAAAGAGCCAGGCGCCGCCTCCTCATGGCCGTCCGGTCTGAGCGGCCGGCTGCCGGGAGGTGGCAGAGCCCAGCAGACAGCCACGAGGTGGATCGGCTCCTAGCAGGCGGCCTCCAGAGAGGCCAGCCCCTAGCAGGCGGCCCTAGGCGTCCTCAAAGTTTGCGTCCTCGTAAATGCGAGGAGACAGGGCATGGCTACAACATGCCCTACCACCCCCAAAACTAGGGTCAAGCGTGGCCACAGTGCGCCGTACCAGACGGAGATCTCCGGTTCGGTGCGACACTGTTGCTGCCACGAAGCCGACTGCTATCTCTTGAGCACTGCGTTGGTTTTTCCTTGAAGAGGAAAGGGTGATGCAGCACAGTAGCGTAAGTATTTCCCTTAGTTTTTGAGAACCAAGGTATCAATCCAGTAGGAGGCTACACGTGAGTCCCTCGCACCTGCACAATACAAATAAATCCTCGCAACCAATGCGATAAGGGTTTGTCAATCCCTTCACGGTCACTTACGAGAGTGAGATCCGATAGATATGATTGGATAATATTTTTGGTATTTTTGTGATGAAGATGCAAAGTAAAATAAAAGCAAAGTAAAAAAGCAAAGGAAATAACTAAGTGTTGGAAGATTAATATGATGAAGATAGACCCGGGGGCCATAGGTTTCACTAGTGGCTTCTCTCAAGAGCATAAGTATTTTACGGTGGGTGAACGAATTACTGTTGACTCAACTAGCACAACTATGATATCACTACCTCCATATCTCAAAACAATCATCAAGCATCAAACTTCTCTTAGTATTCAACACACTCATAAGAAAGTTTTTACTAATCTTGAATACCTAGCATATTGTTATCCTTGATGGCAACAATACTATACGTGCCTTGCTGCCCCTACTGTCACTGGGAAAGGACACCGCAAGATTGAACCCAAAGCTAGGCAATTCTCCGATTGCAAGAAAGATCAATCTAGTAGGCCAAACCAAACTGATAATTCGAAGAGACTTGCAAAGATAACCAATCATACATAAAAGGATTCAGAAGATTCAAATATTGTTCATAGATAAACTTGATCATAAACCCACGATTCATCGGTCTCAACAAACACACCGCAAAAGAAGATTACATCGAATAGATCTCCACAAGAGAGGGGAGATTGTATTGAGATCCAAAAGAGAGAGGAAGCCATCTAGCTAATAACTATGGACCCGAAGGTCTGAGGTAAACTACTCACACTTCATCGGAGAGGCTATGGTGTTGATGTAGAAGCCCTCCGTGATCGATGCCCCCTCGTGAGCTCGAACAGGCCCCAAGATGGGATCTCGTGGATGCAGAAGGTTGCGGCGGTGGAATTAGGTTTTGGCTCCGTGTCGATCGTTTGGGTGCGTGAGGTATATATATGAGGAAGGAGTACGTCGGTGGAGCAACATGGGGCCCACGAGGGTGGAGGGCGCGCCCAGGGGGGTAGGCGCGCCCCCCTACCTCGTGTCTTTCTGGTAGCTTTCTTGACGTAGGGTCCAAGTCCTCTGGATCATGTTTGTTCCGTAAATCATGTTCCCGAAGGTTTCATTCCGTTTGGACTCCGTTTGATATTCTTTTTCTGCGAAACTCTGAAATAGGCAAAAAAACAACAATTCTGGGTTGGGCCTCCGGTTAATAGGTTAGTCCCAAAAATAATATAAAAGTGAATAATAAATCCCAATAATGTCCAAAACAGAAGATAATATAGCATGGAGCAATCAAAAATTATAGATACGTTGGAGACGTATCAAGCATCTAAGCTTAATTCCTGCTCGTCCTCGAGTAGGTAAATGATAAAAACAGAATTTTTATGCGGAATGCTACTTGGCATAATTTCAATGTAATTCTTCTTAATTGTGGTATGAATATTAAGATCCGAAAGATTCAAGATAAAAGTTCAATATTGACATAAAAATAATAATACTTCAAGCATACTAACTAAGCAATTATGTCCTCTCAAAATAACATGGTCAAAGAAAGTTCATCCCTACAAAATCATATAGTTTAGTCATGCTCCATTTTCGTCACACAAGAATGCTCTCATCATGCACAACCCGATGACAAGCCAAGCAATTGTTTCATACTTTAGTAATCTCAAACTTTTTCAACCTTCACGCAATACATGAGCGTGAGCCATGGACATAGCACTATGGGTGGAATAGAATATGATGATGGGGGTTATGTGGAGAAGACAAAAAAGGATAAACTCTCACATCAACGAGGCTAATCAATGAGCTATGGAGATGCCCATCGATTGATGTTAATGCAAGGAGTAGGGATTGCCATGCAATGGATGCACTAGAGCTATAAATATATGAAAGCTCAACAAAAGAAACTAAGTGGGTGTGCATCCAACTTGCTTGCTCACGAAGACCTAGGGCACTTAAGGAGGCCCATTGTTGGAATATACAAGCCAAGTTCTATAATGAAAAATTCCCACTAGTATATGAAAGTGACAAAACAAGAGACTCTCTATCATGAAGATTATGGTGCTACTTTGAAGCACAAGTGTGGTAAAATGATAGTAACATTGTCCCTTCTCTCTTTTTCTGTCATTTTTTGGGCCTTCTCTTTTTTTATGACCTTTCTCTTTTTTTTATTCCTCACTTGGGACAATGCTCTAGAAAATGATGATCATCACACTTCTATTCATTTACAACTCAATGATTACAACTAGATACTAGAACAAAGTATGATTATATATGAATGCCTCCGATGGTGTACCGGGATATGCAATGAACCAAGAGTGACATGTATGAAAGAATTATGAACGGTGGCTTTGCCACAAATACTATGTCAACTACATGATCATGCAAAGCAATATGACAATGATGAACGTGTCATGATAAACAGAATGGTGTAAAGTTGCATGGCAATATATCTCGGAATGGCTATGGAAATGCCATAATAGGTAGGTATGGTGGCTGTTTTGAGGAAGACATAAGGAGGTTTATGTGTGAAAGAGCGTATCATATCACGGGGTTTGGATGCACCGTGAAGTTTGCACCAACTCTCAATGTGAGAAAGGGCAATGCAGTGCAGGAGAGGCTAGCAATGGTGGAAAGGTGAGAGTGCGTATAATCCATGGAATCAACATTAGTCATAAAGAACTCACATACTTATTGCAAAAATCTACAAGTCATCAAAACCAAGCACTACGCCAAGCATGCTCCTAGGGGATAGATTGGTAGAAAAGACCATCGCCGTCCCCGACCGCCACTTATAAGGAGGACAATCAAAGAACACCTCATGTTTCAAATTTGTTACATAACGTTTACCATACGTGCATGCTACGGGACTTGCAAACTTCAACACAAGTATTTCTCAAATTCACAACTACTCAACTAGCACAACTTTGATATCACTACCTCCATATCTCAAAACAATCATCAAGCATCAAACTTCTCTTAGTATTCAACACACTCATAAGAAAGTTTTTACTAATCTTGAATACCTAGCATATTAGGATTATTTAAGGAAATTACCATGCTATTTAAAACTATTAAAATAATATAAGTGAAGCATGAGAGATCAATAGTTTCTATAAAACAAATCCACCACCGTGCTCTAAAAGATATAAGTGAAGCACTAGAGCAAAACTATATAACTCAAAAGATATAAGTGAAGCACAAAGAGTATTCTAATAATTTCCAAATCACGTGTGGGTCTCTCAAAAGGTGTGTAAAGCAAGGATGATTGTGGTAAACTAAAAATCAAAGACTCAAATCATACAAGACGCTCCAAGCAAATCACATATCATGTGGTGAATAAAAATATAGCTCCAAGTAAAGTTACCGATGAAAGTAGACGAAAGAGGGGATGCCTTTCGGGGCATCCCCAAGCTTTGGCTTTTTGGTGTCCTTAGATTATCTTGGGGGTTCCATGGGAATCCCCAAGCTTAGGATCTTGCCACTCCTTGCTCCATAATCCATCGAATCTTTCACCCAAAACTTGAAAACTTCACAACACAAAACTTAGCAGAAAATCTCGTGAGCTCCATTAGCGAAAGAAAACAAAAGACCACTTCAAGGTACTGTAATTAACTGATTATTTATTTATATTGGTGTTAAACCTACTGTATTACAACTTCTCTATGGTTTATAAACTCTTTTACTAGCCATAGATTCATCAAAATAAGCAAACAACACACGAAAAACAGAATCTGTCAAAAACAGAACAGTCTGTAGTAATCTGTAACTAACGCAAACTTATGGAAGTCCAAAAAATCAGCCAAAATAGGAAGACCTATACAATTTGTTTATTGATCAGCATCAATTGGAATTAATATTTTATCACATTCTGGTGATTTTTAACAATTATTTTCGTGAACAGAATGTTTCTGGAAATTACAGCAAGATCAAATAACTATCATACAAGAAGATCCTATAGGTTTAACTTGGCACAAACACTAATTAAAACATAAAAACACATCTAACCAGAGGCTAGATCAAATATTTATTCCTAAACAGAAGCAAAAGTCAAAAAAACTAAAAATTGGGTTGCCTCCCAACAAGCGCTATCGTTTAACGCCCCTAGCTAGACATAAAGGCAAGGATAGATTTAGGTATTGCCATCTTTGGTTTGCAGTTCTTCAATAAGACATATATCATCCTTTAGAGTTTCTTTCTTTTTATTAATTATCAAACTTTTAGGAACAAGATCGAAAAATTCATTTGTAGCAAATGGTTCCTTAATGATATCAAAAAGATTGGGATGAATAGTTATAGATTTAAGATCCGCAGTTGCCTTACTAGAGGATTCACCCTTATTTTTAGGAACATACATAAGCTTGGCAATTTTAGTTGGAGGACTTGGAGTATTCTTTACGGAAGAAAAAGCGGTCCCCAAGTTTGTAATGATACCCTCAAGTTTATCTATTCTAGTGGAATCTTGATTTATTCTTTCATTAACTATGGGTTCCTTCTCCTTAATATTTTTCAAAGTGACTCCTACCTTAGATCCATATTGGGTAATTTGGTTGTGGATCTTTTATCCGATTTTCAATTAACTCTCACGGTAGCAACTTTATTTTCAATAATTTCAAGTCTTTGCATTACATGCTCCAAAGTTAACATAGTTCCATTAACCAAGAGAGGTGGTGAGCCAAATAAATCTATCATAGCATTATAAGAGTCAAAAGTATGGCTACCCAAGAAATTCCCTCCGGTAATGGTATCAAGAATATATCTATACCAAGGATTAGCGCCTACATAAAAATTGCGGAGAAGAACAGAAGTAGATTGCTTCCTGGTAGATCTATTTTGAGCATTGAAAATTCTATACCAAGCGTCTTTTAGATTTTCTCCCTCCCTTTGTTTAAAATTGAGAACTTCATTTTCGGGAGACAAGGAGAATATAAAGGACTAGCCATGACGACAAGGCAAGAAAAATAAAAAGAGGCGAACGAAAAAGAGAGGGCGAATAAAACGGCAAGGATGAAGTGGGGGAGGGGAAAACAAGAGGCAAATGGCAATGCGGGAGATAAGGGTTTGTGATGGATACTTGGTATGTTGACTTTTGCGTAGACCTCCCCGGCAACGGCGCCAGAAATCCTTCTTGCTACCTCTTGGGCATTGCGTTGGTTTCCCTTGAAGAGGAAAGGGTGATGCAGTAAAGTAGCGAAGTATTTCGCTCAGTTTTTGAGAACCAAGGTATCAATTCGGAGGCTACACGCAAGTCCCTCGCACCTCACAAACAAATAAATCCTCGCAACCAACGCGATAAGGGGTTGTCAATCCCTACACGGTCACTTACGAGAGCGAGATCTGATAGATATGATAGGATAATATTTTTGGTATTTTTGTGATAAAGATGCAAAGTAAAGTAAACAAAATAAAAATGACACCAGAAATAGCTTGTTGTCAGGAGATTAATATGATGGAAAATAGACTCGGGGGCCATAGGTTTCACTAGTGGCTTATCTCAAGAGGATAAGTATTTTACGGTGGGTGAACAAATTACGGTTGAGCAATTGACAGAATTGAGCATAGTTATGAGAATATCTAGGTATGATCATGTATATAGGCATCACGTCCGAGACAAGTAGACCGACTCACCTGCATCTACTACTATTACTCCACACATCGACCGCTATCCAGCATGCATCTAGAGTATTAAGTTCATAAGAACAGAGTAACGCTTTAAGCAAGATGACATGATGTAGATGGATAAATTCATGCAATATGATAAAAACCCCATCTTGTTATCCTCGATGGCAACAATACTATACGTGCCTTGCTGCCCCTACTGTCACTGGGAAAGGACACTTCAAGATTGAATCCAAAGCTAAGCACTTCTCCCATTGCAAGAAAGATCAATCTAGTATGCCAAACCAAACTGATAATTCGAAGAGACTTGCAAAGATAACCAATCATACATAAAAGAATTCAGAAGATTCAAATATTGTTCATAGATAAACTTGATCATAGACCCACGATTCATCGGTCTCAACAAACACACTGCAAAAGAAGATTACATCAAATAGATCTCCACAAGAGAGGGGGAGAACATTGTATTGAGATCCAAAAAGAGAGAGGAAGCCATCTAGCTAATAACTATGGACCCGAAGGTCTAAGGTAAACTACTCACACTTCATCGGAGAGGCTATGGTGTTCATGTAGAAGCCCTCCATGATCGATGCCCCCTCCGGTGGAGCTCCGGAACAGGCCCCAAGATGGGATCTCCTGGATACAGAAGGTTGCGACGGTGGAATTAAGTTTTTGGCTCCGTATCTGATCGTTTGGGGGTACGTAGGTATATATAGGAGGAAGGAGTACGTCGGTGGAGCAACATGGGGCCCATGAGGGTGGAGGGCGACCCCTACCTCGTGGCTTCCTGGTAGCTTTGTTGACGTAGGGTCCAAGTCCTCTGGATCATGTTCGTTCCGAAAATCACGTTCCCGAAGGTTTCATTCCGTTTGGACTCCGTTTGATATTCTTTTTCTGCGAAACTCTGAAATAGGAAAAACAACAATTCTGGGTTGGGCCTCCGGTTAATAGGTTAGTCCCAAAAAGAATATAAAAGTGAATAATAAAGCCCAATAATGTCCAAAACAGAAGATAATATATCATGGAGCAATCAAAAATTATAGATACGTTGGAGACGTATCACTCGTCCCCGACCGCCACTCGTAAGGAAGACAATCAATAAATACCTCATGCTCCGACTTCATTACATAACGGTTCACCATACGTGCATGCTACGTGAATCACAAACCTCAGCGCAAGTATTTCTACTAATCCACAACTACCCACTAGCATGACTCTAATATCACCATCTTTATATCGCAAAACTATTGCAAGGAATCAAACATATCATATTCAGTGATCTACAAGTTTTATGTAGGATTTTATGACTAACCATGTGAATGAACAGTTCCTGTCATCTCTCTAAATAGATATAAGTGAAGCAAGAGAGTTTAATTCTTTCTAAAAAACATATGCCCACGCTCTAAAATATATAAGTGAAGCGAAAGAGCATTCTACAAATGGAGGCTTTCTATGTGAAGAGAAACAGACAATCCAAACTTCAAATGATATAAGTGAAGCACATGAAGCATTCTATAAAGCCATACTCAAAAGATATAAGTGAAGTGCAAAGAGCATTCTATAAATCAACCAAGGACTATCATATACTGCTATGTCTTGAGCTTGCGTTGGTTTTCCCCGAAGAGGAGAGGATGATGCAGCAGAGTAGCGTAAGTTTCCCTCAGTTTTTGAGAACCAAGGTATCAATCCAGTAGGAGGCCACGCGCAAGTCCCTCGTACCTACACAAAACAAATAGCTCAACGCAACCAACGCGCTTAGGGGTTGTCAATCCCTTCAGGTCACTTACGAAAGTGAGATCTGATAGAGATGATAGATAATATTTTTGGTATAAAGATGCAAAGTAAAATAAAAGGAAAAGTAAAAGAGCAAAGCAATAATAAAGCGTAGGAAGATTAATATGATGAGAATAGACCCGGGGGCCATAGATTTCACTAGTGGCTTCTCTGAAGAGCATAAGTATTTTACCGTGGGTGAACGAATTACTGTTGAGCAACTGAAAAAATTGAGCATAGTTATGAGAGTATCTAGGTATGATCATGTATATAGGCATCACGTCCAAGACAAGTAGACCGACTCCTGCCTGCATCTACTACTATTACTCCACTCATCGACCGCTATCCAGCATGCATCTAAAGTATTAAGTTAATGAAAACAGAGTAACGCCTTAAGCAAGATGACATGATGGAGAGGGATAAATTCATGCAATATGATAAAACCCCATCTTGTTATCCTCGATGGCAACAATACAATACGTGCCTTGCTGCCCCTCATCACTTTGGGAAAGGACACCGCAAGATTGAACCCAAAGCTAAGCACTTCTCCCATTGCAAGAACTACCAATCTAGTTGGCCAAACCAAGCGGATAATTGAAGAGACTTGCAAAGATAACCAATCATACATAAAAGAATTCAGAGAAGATTCAAATATTGCTCATAGATAATCTTGATCATAAACCCACAATTCATCGGTCTCAACAAACACACCACAAAGAAGATTACATCGAATAGATCTCCACGAGAGAGGGGAGAACATTGTATTGAGATCCAAAAAGAGAGAAGAAGCCATCTAGCTACTAACTATGGACCCGAAGGTCTGAAGTAAACTACTCACACTTCATCGGAGAGGCTATGATGATGATGTAGAAGCCCTCCATGGTGGATTCCCCTTCCGGCGGAGCTCCGGAACAGGCCACAAGATGGGATCTCGTGAATACAGAAAGTTGCGGCGGTGGAATCAGGTTTTGGCTCCGTATCTGATCTGTTGGGGGTACGTAGGTATATATAGGAGGAAGGAGTACGTCGGTGGAGCAGGGGGCCCACGAGGAAGGGGCGCGCCTCCACCCTCGTGGCCGCTTCCCTCCTTTCTTGACCGAGGGTCCAAGTATCTGGATCATATCGATGAGAAAATCACGTTCGAAGGTTTCATTCCGTTTGGACTCCGTTTGATATTCCGTTTCTTCGAAACACTAAAATAGGCAAAAATAGCAATTCTGGGCTGGGCCTCCGGTTAATAGGTTAGTCCCAAAATTAATATAAAAGTGGAAAATAAAGCCCAATATGGTCCAAAACAGCAGATAATATAGCATGGAGCAATCAAAAATTATAGATACGTTGGAGACGTATCAGGCATCCCCAAGCTTAATTCCTGCTCGTCCTCGAGTAGGTAAATGATAAAAAGAGAATTTTTGATGCGAAGTGCTACTTGGCATAATTTCAATGTAACTCTTCTTAATTGTGGTATGAATATTCAAATTCGAAAGATTCAAGACAAAGGTTTAATATTAACATAAAAATAATAATACTTCAAGCATACTAACAAAGCAGTTATGTCTTATCAAAATAACATGGCCAAAGTAAGTTATCCCTAAAAAATCATATAGTCTGGCTATGCTCTATCTTCACCACACAAAGTATTTAAATCATGCACAACCCCGATCACAAGCCAAGCAATTGTTTCATACTTTTGACATTCTCAAAACTTTTTCAATCTTCACGCAATACATGAGCGTGAGCCATGGACATAGCACTATACGTGGAATAGAATGGTGGTTGTGGAGAAGACAAAAAGGGAGAAGATAGTCTCACATCAACTAGGCGTATCAACGGGCTATGGAGATGCCCATCAATAGATATCAATGTGAGTGAGTAGGGATTGCCATGCAACGAATGCACTAGAGCTATAAGTATATGAAAACTCAACAAAATAAACTAAGTGGGTGTGCATCCAACTCGCTTGCTCACGAAGACCTAGGTCAATTTGAGGATGCCCATCATTGGAATATACAAGCCAAGTTCTATAATGAAAAATTCCCACTAGTATATGAAAGTGACGAAATGAGAGACTATCTATTATGAAGATCATGGTGCTACTTGAAGCACAAGTGTGGTAAAAGGATAGTAACATTGTCCCTTCTCTCTTTTTCTCTCATTTTTTTATTTGAGCCTTTTCTCTTTTTTTTATGGCTGTCGGTGTCAAAACCGGCGGATCTCGGGTAGGGGGTCCCGAACTGTGTGTCTAGGCGGATGGTAACATGAGACAAGGGACACAATGTTTTTACCCAAGTTCGGGCCCTCTTGATGGAGGTAAAACCCTACTCCTGCTTGATTAATATTGATTATATGGGTAGTACAAGAGTAGATCTACCACGAGATCAGAGAGGCTAAACCCTAGAAGATAGCCTATGGTATAATTGTTGTTCGTCCTACAGACTAAAAACCTCCGGTTTATATAGACACCGAAGAGGGTTAGGGTTACACAGAGTCGGTTACAATGGTAGGAGATCTACATATCCGTATCGCCAAGCTTGCCTTCCACGCCAAGGAAAATCCCATCCGGACACGGGATGAAGTCTTCAATCTTGTATCTTCATAGTCCAGAAGTCCGGCCAAAGGCTATAGTCCGGCTATCCAGACACCCCCTAATCCAGGACTCCTCAAGAGCCTGAACGAGGCTTCAATGACGACGAGTCCGGCGCGCATATTGTCTTCGGCATTGCAAGGCGGGTTCCTCCTCCGAATACTTCATAGAAGATTTTGAACACAAGGATAGTTTCCGGCTCTGCAAAATAAGTTCCACATACCACCATAGAGAGAATAATATTTACACAGGTTCAATCTGCCGATGTATTCCGCAACATGACATCACACCACGGCCAAGCCTTTATTCGAATCGTTTTTACTATCCCACCTCAGCGCGTTTAGCGAGGCGGTTTCCTTGGCACGTCTTGTCAAAGCAGAGATCGTGTCCCCTTATTCCGGGATTCTCATCAATACGAGGCGTGGGTAACCCGGTCGTGCCGTTAGTACGCCTCCTCTATCGGCGAGTCCCGAGCAGTCACGGGAGGGCTCCTGGTATTCAACCTCTTTATAAAGAGACCAAGGCCCCGCTCTTTTTCCTCAATCTAAATCGAATCCGCCCCTCGCTTCGAGTCCCAACACCCAAAGCTCTAGATTCAGGCGCTTTGGACCTTCGATGATGTCCGGCTCCGACCTTCAAGGCCGGTGGATGCCTTCCTCCTTCACGGAAAAAGACGTCCTAAAGCTAAGAGATGCCAGGTATCTAACCGGCGAAATCTCGCATAGGCTGCCTGCCCAAGGGCAGGTTATTCCTTCTCCACAGCCCGGTGAAAGCGTGGTGTTCACGTCTCACTTCCTTCGGGGGCTAAGTTTCCCGACGGGCCCCTTCGTGAGGGGGCTCATGTTTTATTACGGGCAGGAATTTCATGACTTGGATCCGGAGTCCATCCTCCACATCTCATCGTTCATCGTCGTATGCGAAGCCTTCCTCCGCATTACCCCACACTTCGGATTGTGGCTCAAAACCTTCAAGGTGGAGCCGAAGATGATCAAGGGGCACAGCAGAGTCTTGAGGGGCTGTTATAAGCAAGAATGCTGACGCTCCATGGCCCGAGGGCTCTTTTCAAGAGGAGTTCAGTCTATGGCAACAAGAGTGATTTTATATCACAGCTCCCAGGGGCACCAAATGGGTGGCGCCACCTGCCTTTCGCTCGGGTCCTCCACCGCGGCTGGCATCATGGATCAATAAAGGGCTTGACCGGGGGCCGTCCAAGGACGTGCCCTTGTTGCAGGGCCATATTCGAGACCTCCTAGAGAGAGAGAGATCAATCTAGTCGTAGTAGCGCAGGTCATGCTGATTCGTCGCATCCTGCCCTGCAAACGTCGCCCCCTCCGCCTCTGGGAGTTCAATCCGGAGGGACCACGAGCTCTTCAACATTTTATGGGCGCAACGCCCATGGAGATGTACAAATTGTTCTTCGGATCACAAGCAATGTGTCCGGACTTGACCGAGGACACAGGTCTGAGCTGCAATCGCCCGGATGCTCAAGTAAGTAGTCCCGTACCCGGACACGCTATCCGTATATTTATCATAAACTTGCCCTTAAAAGAGTTGTCCCCTAAACAGGAGTGGATAGCGAAAGCAAAACTGATCAGGTGTCCGGCTCCCTCCACGAGACCACGCCGGATCTCGTATTAACCAAGATCTTTGGAGATTGCGCCTTTAGAAGAAGGCGAAGGGGGAACAAGGAAGCTACTGCCTCCGCGAAGGAGGTTATCAAGAAAGGAGGGATCGAGAATCCCTCCATCCAAGGGGAGAAGAGGACCGCCTCTGAAGATCCGGAGACCAAGGCCTCAAAGCGCAGGAAGAAATCTTCGCCAAAGGGTCCTGCGCCTGGAGATGCCCTGGCCGCATTATTTCTCCAAGGAGATCAGCCCTCCGGCGAGCCGTAAGTAGAGAGGGGAGTTTATAAAATAAAAGACATCCCTGATTTGTTTCTAAAGATGACCGAAATTTTACCTTGTAGTTCGGATCTCAGCCCTTCTCAACATAGCTCGTCGTCAGTGGATCTTCGTCCGGAGATGATGGAGAGCGGAACGCCTCCCCCTGCCGTACCGCCTAGCGAGGCAGACGATCCTGAGGTGTCGTCGTGGAGGGTTTCTCCGAATCCGGCAGGGGTGGAGGGCAGTCGTAGGCCCCCCCAGAGTCCTCCATGTCCGGCCTTCGAAAAAGGCCATCGGACGAGTCCGGCACCTCCTGGTGCACGGTCAGAGGAGTTGAAGGATCTGCTCGGGCGAGTGTCTATCTCAGAGGATCACCGTGCATTGATGGGTACGGTGATTGGAAACATTTCGTCCGCGGAAAGCGGGTTGTACGAGGCCGCCAGGAGTTTACTGACGGGTTTTGAGGTACGTGCAATGGTGTACCTTTTGACGGTTCCGCATATATAAGATGCGCCCTGTGTAGATAGTAGCCCCTGAGACTCGGTGCATTGTCAAAATGACGGTGCCGAGGATCATAATCCCAGATATAATATGTCGCCCTTCCTATGTAGGTGGCGGGCGTCCGTGGCTAGCCGGACTGATGAATTCTTGAACTAAAGCGGCAACTTGATGTGGCGGATGCCGACATCGCGCTTGTCAATAAGCGGCTTGACGAGTCACAAGATATGCGGTTTCTCCGCGGACACCTGGTAAGGGAGCTTGATGCCCGTGCCTTACAACATGTATGCTTGATGCAGATGGTGCCGCTACCATGGAGAACCTTCGGGCTGAGCTTGCCCGAGCCAAGGAGCAGGCCAGAAAAAGTGATGCGGCTGCCTTAAAGGCGGCCGAAGAGCTAAAAGCCGAATAGGCTGCTCACTGCCGAAGCAAGAAGGAAATGGCCGAGATGGCCGTGAAGTTGAAGAATGCTACCGACCGCTGCGAGCTTCTTGAAAAAGAAGGTTGAGCGGAGCAAGAGGACCTGAAGAGGGCCACCATCGAGGCCAAGGATGCTCGCTCTGCGATGAGAGCTATGAAGGAGGAGCTACGTCAGGCCGGAGATATCGCGGCTGGAAAGCCCTTTCTGCTGCGGAGGAAGTTCACGGATCCTAAATATGCTCAGTTGGACCGGCTATGGAATAGTGAGGATGCTTATCTGGACTTGGCGGCGAGTGCCGCGGACGCGGCCGAACACTTCGGAGATCAAAAGGATCACGAGATGGAGGAGCTTTTTTGGGTGCAGTTCCATAATTCAGAGCGTCCACTTCCATTAACCGATCGTCTGGCCGAATGGGCGGAGCTGAATAGGTTGTCCGGACTTGCCATGAAGAATGTCGTGACTCATTTATAGCCGAAAAGGCCCGAGCCGAAGAGTTATTTTGGCTTGGTGCAGCAGTTCCTTGGTGCGGTGCCGCATATCAAAGCAATGAGGCGGTCAGCATGCATAGAGGGTGCGCGGATGGCTCTTGCCCGTGTCAAGACATACTGGGCAGAGATGAAGGCCACCGATGTTGCATCCCAAGATTCGGACGGAAGCCAAGTACCTGTCGAGCACTATTTTCAGGAAGTTCTGTAGGGCGCTCGTTTAATGGAGACGCAGTGCTCGAAGTATATTATGTTCGAATAACATGTATTATTATGAAACAATGTTTCGATGAAATATAGAAGCTTTTTATACTTGTGCCTTCAAGAATTATAATACCTCCTGTGCGGCCGTTAATGTATATGTGTATATAACCTGAAAGATGGCAGTCTTTGGCTTCAGCCCCCACGCATATAATGCGGGGGTGTTTGCAGAAAGCGCCTTTTCACACTTGATCCGACGTCTTGGTCCTACAAAGGAGGTGATAGCGCAGCAAAATAGGCAACCGGACTATAATGCTTTATCACTTTCACTTAGCCATAGCAGTTCGACAGTGGGGCTACTATATAGCCCCTAGGGGCACCGCTCACCCGAATTGGGCGGCGTATGTGCTGACCGGAAACGGCCCTTCGTCAATGCGGAGGAATTCTAAAGATTCCAGCGGGTCATCGAGTGGTTGACCAGTCTCACGCTATATCATGACGATCGACTTCGGCTTTCTCTACTGAGGTGCTCGGCTGGCCGAACCGGGCACAATCGCAGTAGTTCTCCTGGTGCCGCATTAGCCGATAGAGCGGAACGTAAGGCAGCAAAACACAGGAGCCGGGCAAACCCAACATTTGACCAAAGACATGATTCTGAGCTGATGCATATAAGGCCTAAATCGAGACGCTGAACTCGAGACGTCGAACACTCCCTAAGGTATTCGGTCTTTATGAAAACGGGCCGAACAATCGCCCTTGGTAATAAGCCCCTGGTGTCCAGGTACGCGCGAAATTCTGACGTGGCCTATGCCAAAACGCCAGCCTCCTCCTCGGTTATAGCAAGAAACCGGGGGATGTGTATCAACAAGAGATAGTAAAAAAGGTTTACGAGGGTCTTAATCAAAAGAATCCTTGCAACGGGTCCTCGCTGCACGTCTGCGCTGTGTCTCCGTTGTGCCGTATCTCGGACGGGTGTAGCACGGTGTTCATCTCAGAAAAGAGAGGAACTTAGTTGAAAAAGGTCGTATGCGAAAATGTATGTTATATTAAATAAACAAAGTACAATTCAAAAATGAATAAAATTGAGCTTTATTGTCTCTTGTTGTGCATGCGCTGAGCCTTATGCGGGGGTATGCGTCTAGTAAGCCCTTGTATGTTTAAGCCGGACTCGTCCAGCCGTGTCCGGGGTCTGGACGACCTGTCTAAATGCTTTTATTGGTGAAGCCGGTTTATTGTGTGGCTGTCAAGGCAACCGCACGATTTTCCGGACTCGAGGAACCCTCGATGTTTCCTTTTAACGAGATAATGCCGCGTGGACCGGGCATTTTAAGTGTAAGAGATGCATAATGCGGTATTGCGTTAAAGAGGGCGAAAGCTTCGCGTCCCAATAGTGCTTGATAGCTACTTGTAAATGGGGCGAGGTGGAAGGTTAACTTTTCGCGGCGGAAGTTGTCGGGTGAGCCGAACACAACTTCTAGCAGTAGAGAGCCCGTACAATGGGCATATGGGCCTGGCATTACCCCTTGAAAGGAAGTGTTGCTATGGCGAAATTTGGTTGGGTCTATCCCCATTTTACGGATTGTGTCCTGATATAGTAGGTTTAGATCAGTGCCGCCGTCCATTAGGACTTGTGAAAATTGGAGTCCGCCAATTTTTCGGATCTAATATCAAGGCAGTCCAACCTGCATTCCGTATACTTCTAGAGTAATCCCGATGGTCGAAGGTGATTGGTTTTAACAACCAGTGGCGGGACTCCTCCAGGATAGGCCGTATGGCGCGTACCTCTATGGGTGCCGCTCTATTTTTCCCTTTTGTCACGTGAAGTGAGTTTACTGTTTTGATTTCTTGTGGGAAATTCTTTTGTTTTCCGGTGCTCTGCTTTTGGGGTTCGTCATCGTCCTCGCTTGGTGTGTCGAGCCCCTTGTGTTCGGCGTTGAGTTTGCTGGACTGCTTGAAGACCCAACAATCTTTGTGGGTATGGTTTGCGTGCTTCCCGGAGTACTGTGGATTTGGCATATCTTGTCCAAGATTTTGTTTAAGTTGGATAGCTCGTCCCTGTTAT
The DNA here is from genome assembly GCA_021605145.1 of Aegilops bicornis. Lineage (NCBI taxonomy): Eukaryota > Viridiplantae > Streptophyta > Magnoliopsida > Poales > Poaceae > Aegilops > Aegilops bicornis. The sequence continues at coordinate 157,147,545 of CM038670.1, read as the reverse complement.
CCTTAAGGGGCAGCTTTTTATAATTCTGCTGAGAGCTTTTGAATCCGGCGTTGAGTGTCGTGCTCTTCGGGCTGTTTCCCTTGGCCCGACGCTGGTCCTTGCTGCGTCGTGGTTTCCCATTTCCATTCCTGACTTCGGATGTACTTGGGTCGCTGGTGCTGCATCTTGCCAGCCAGCTATCCTCTCCTGCGCAAAAGCGGGTCATGAGGCTTGTTAATGCGGCCATTGTTCTTTGCTTTTCTTGGCCGAGGTGTCTGGCGAGCCATTCGTCTCGGACGTTGTGTTTGAAAGCTGCTAAGGCTTCGGCGTCCGGACAGTCGACTATTTGGTTCTTTTTAGTAAGGAATCTGTTCCAAAATTTACGGGATGACTCTCCGGGTTGTTGAGTTATGTGACTTAAATCGTCGGCGTCCGGAGGTCGGACATAGGTCCCTTGAAAATTTGCCCGAAAAGCATCCTCGAGCTCCTCCCAACTTCCAATGGTGTTTTCGGGAAGGCTTTTAAGCCAATTCCGGGCTGGCCCTTTGAGCCTGAGGGGTAAGTATTTTATGGCGTGGAGATCATCTCCTCTAGCCATGTGTATGTGGAGGATGTAATCCTCAATCCGCACTCTGTGGTATGTTGTTCCGTCGTATGCCTCTATGTTTACGGGCTTGAATCTCACCGGAAATTCATAATCCAGCACCTCATCGGTGAAACATAGGGGGTGTGCGGCACCCCTATATTTAGGTGTACCGTGATGTTCGGATACTTGATGTGTTGCATTGCTTACTAGAGCTTGCTTTCTTGGCCCGTAGATAGATCTAACTGGGCCATCTTTTTGATGCGAATCCCTGTGCGGATCGCGTGCTGGCTCTGTCTTGGCGCCGTTTGCTGCTCTCTGTTTTCCATGGGGTCGTCCATCCGACCGGTGGCCTCTTTGTTTTTTGATTGCGGGGCTCACGGCCTCCTCATCAAATTCAGGCGATAGTTTTCGCTTTGGTAGTAGCTCTTCGTTCGGCGTTGTCGCCGCGTATTTGTCTCATGGTGTTGAGTACTTTGCTCCATCTGATTCTGAGTGCATCTTCCGCTGTTTTGAGCTTCCGCTTCTGCTTTTTCAGGCTACGTGCAGTAGCAACGAGCCTTTTGTGGAGGTTCTTTTGCTCCAGCAACTTGTCCGGCGTGAGATCGTCCGGACTGTTATCTTCGCCGGGGACGGGTTGTTTATCCAGATTGTCCTGTTCGGACGGTTGCTCGATAGCATGTTCGTCGTCCACCGGTTCACCCTGCTCTATGGCTGGGTCTTTGTCGAGGCGGGACTTTGAGCGGCGCTTACGTTGCCGTTTTGACTGCTTTTCGAGGGAATGATCCTTCGTAGCGTCCCATTGTTCCTCATCGTCGCTTCCTTTAGGTGTGTCCACCATGTATACATCATGAGATGAGGTGGTTCTCAAGTGCCCTATAGGTGCTGGTTCATGTTCCTCCCCTACATCGTCGTCCATACCGTCGATGTCTTCGGAGTCAAAGTCGAGCATGTCGGTTAAATCATCGACAGTGGCTACCGAGTGGGTGGTGGGTGGGCTTTGAATTTCTTCATCGTCAGCATCCCAACCTTCCTGACCATAATCCGGCTAGGGCTCTCCTGATAAAGAGAGAGACTTTAGTGAATTCAGGATGTCGCCAAAGGGCGAGTGCTGAAAGATGTCCGCGGTAGTGAATCCATGATCGGCGCCCAATCGGATTCGATTGGCGGGGGTGCGGAAGGCTTGGAGTCCGGCGAGGAGTCCGACACCTTGGAGTCACGAGCTTCGCAAAGGACGGGGTAGGTGTATGGCTCAATCGCCGTAGAGATCACAACCCCCGAGGCGGTGTCCAGCCACCTGTCCTCGATCGGTGCAGTCGGCTCCGAGCTAAAGGTCGAGCGAACACCGGTGCGGCCTCCAGACACTGCTCGGGCGGCCGAGCTAGATCATGCCCCTCGTGAAGGCGGGCGCGCTTGGCAGTGGCTCGAACCCGTCAAAGATCAAGTCTCCGCGGATGTCGGCCGTGTAGTTCAAACTTCCAAATCTGACCTGGTGGCCAGGGGCGTAGCTTTCAATCTGCTCCAGATGGCCAAGCGAATTGGCCCGCAGTGCAAAGCCACCGAATACGAAGATCTATCCGGGGAGAAAAGTCTCACCCTGGATCGCATCGTTGTTGATGATCGGAGGAGCCATCGGGCCTAAGGATGACGACACAGAGGAACTCTCAATGAAAGCACCAATGTCGATGTCAAAACCGGCGGATCTCGGGTAGGGGGTCCCGAACTATGCGTCTAGGCGGATGGTAACAGGAGACAAGGGACACGATGTTTTTACCCAGGTTCGGGCCCTCTCGATGGAGGTAGAACCCTACTCCTGCTTGATTAATATTGATGATATGGGTAGTACAAGAGTAGATCTACCACGAGATCAGAGAGGCTAAACCCTAGAAGCTAGCCTATGGTATGATTGTTGTTCGCCCTACGGACTAAAACCCTCCGATTTATATAGGCACCAAAGAGGGTTAGGGTTACACAGAGTCGGTTACAATGGTAGGAGATCTACATATCCGTATCGCCAAGCTTGCCTTCCACGCCAAGGAAAGTCCCATCCGGACACGGGATGAAGTCTTAAATCTTGTATCTTCATAGTCCAGGAGTCCGGCCAAAGGCTATAGTCCGGCTATCCGGACACCCCCTAATCCAGGACTCCCTCAATGGCCTCTTTTCTTTTCTCACTTGGGACAATGCTCTAAAAATGATGATCATCACACTTTTATTTTTCTTACAACTCAACAATTACAACTCGATACTTAGAACAAAATATGACTCTATGTGTATGCCTCCGGCGTGTACCGGGATATGCAATGATTCATGAGTGACATGTATGAAAGAATTATGTATGGTGGCTTTGCCACAAATACGATGTCAACTACATGATCATGCTAAGCAATATGACAATGATGGAGCGTGCCATAATAAAAGGAACGGTGGAAAGTTGCATGGCAATATATCTCGGAATGGCTATGGGAATGCCATAATAGGTATGTATGGTGGCTGTTTTGAGGAAGGTATATGGTGGGTGTATGATACCGGCGAAAAGTGCGCTGTATTAGAAAGGCTAGCAATGGTGGAAGGGTGAGAAAAGTGCGTATAATCCATGGACTCAACATTAGTCATAAAGAACTCATATACTTATTGCAAAAATCTACAAGTTATCAATGCAAAGTATTACGTGCATGCTCTTAGGGGGATAGATTGGTAGGAAAAGACCATCGCTCGTCCCCGACCGCCACTCATAAGGAAGACAATCAATAAATAAATCATGGTCCGACTTCATCACATAACGATTCACCATACGTGCATGCTACGGGAATCTCAAACTTTAACACAAGTATTTCTCAAATTCTCACAACTACTCAACTAGCATGACTCTAATATTACCACCTCCATATCTCAAAACAATTATCAAGTATCAAACTTTTCTTAGTATTCAACGCACTCAAAAGAAAGTTTTACAAATCTTGAATACCAAGCATATTATTATTTTTAAGCAAATTATCATGCTATTTAAGACTCTCAAAATAATCTAAGTGAAGCATGAGAGATCAAAGGTTTCTATAAAACAAATCCACCACCATGCTCTAAAAGATATAAGTGAAGCACTAGAGCAAAACTATATAGCTCAAAAGATATAAGTGAAGCACATAGAGTATTCTATCAGATTCCAATTCATGTATGGCTCTCTCAAAAGGTGTGTACAACAAGGATGATTGTGGTAAACTAACAAGCAAAGACAAAAATAATACAAGACGCTCCAAGCAAAACACATATCATGTAGTGAATAAAAATATAGCTCCAAGTAAAGTTACCGATGGAAGTGGACGAAAGAGGGGATGCCTTCAGGGGCATCCCCAAGCTTTGACTTTTTGGTGTCCTTAGATTATCTTGGGGGTGCCGTGGGCATCCCCAAGCTTAGGCTCTTTCCACTCCTTGTTCCATAATCCATCAAAAGATGTCACCCAAAACTTGAAAACTTCACAACACAAAACTCAACAGAAATCTCGTGAGCTCCGTTAGCGAAAGAAAACAAAAGACCACTTCAAGGTACTGTAATGAACTCATTCTTTATTTATATTGATGTTAAACCTACTGTATTCCAACTTCTCTATGGATTATAAACTATTTTACTAGCCATAGATTCAACAAAATAAGCAAACAACACACGAAAAACAGATTCTGTCAAAAACAGAACACTCTGTAGTAATCTGTAACTAACGCAAATTTCTGGAACTCCAAAAATTCAGACAAAATAGGAAGTCCTAGGAAATTTGTTTATTGATCAGCAGAAATTGGAATCACTATTTTATCATGTTCTGGTGATTTTTAACAATTGTTTTCGTGAACCGAAAGTTTCTGGAAATTACAGCAAGATCAAATAACTATCATCCAAGAAGATCCTATAGGTTTAACTTGGCACAAACACTAATTAAAACATAAAACCACATCTAAACAGAAGGTAGATGGATTATTTATTCCTAAACAGAAACAAAAACAAAAAAACTAAAAATAAAATTGGGTTGCCTCCCAACAAGCGTTATCGTTTAACGCCCCTAGCTAGGCATAAAAGCAAGGATAGATCTAGGTATTACCATCTTCGGTAGGCAATTCTTCAACGAGGCATCTACCTTCCTTAGAAATTTCTTTATTTTTAGTAATTATCAAATTTTTAGGAAAAAGATCGAAAAATTCATTCGTACCAAATGGTTCCTTAATGATAGCAAAAAGATTGGGATGAATACTTATAGATTTAAGATCCGCGGTTTCCTTACTAGATGATTCACCCCTGTTCTTAGGAACATACATGAGATTAGAAATTTTAGTAGGTGGAGTTGGAGTATTTTTTATGGGAGAAAAAGCGGTTCCCAAGTTGGTAATGATACCTCAAGTTTATCAATTCTAGAGGAATCTTGATTTATTTTATCATTAACTATGGGTTCCCTCTCCTTAATATTTTTCAAAGTTACTCCTACCTTAGATCCATATTGGGTAATTTGATTGTGGATCTTTTTATCTAGATTTTCAATTAACTCAATGGTAGCAACTTTATTTTCAATAATTTCAAGTCTTTGCATTACATGCTCCAAAGTTAACATAGTTCCATTAACCAAAAGAGGTGGTGAGCCAAATAAATCTATCATAGCATTATAAGAATCAAAAGTATGGCTACCCAAGAAATTCCCTCCGGTAATGGTATCAAAGATATATCTATACCAAGGATTAGCACCTACATAAAAATTGCGGAGAAGAACTGAGGTAGATTGCTTCCTGGTAGATTTGTTTTGAGCATTGCAAATTCTATACCAAGCGTCTTTTAGATTTTCTCCCTCCCTTTGCTTAAAATTTAGAACTTCATTCCCGGGAGACAGCGGAGAAGATATAAGACTAGCCATAACGACAAGTAAGCGAACTAACACACGAGCAAACAAAAAGCAAGCGCAAAGAAAGGCAAACGGAAAAGAGAGGGCGAATAAAATGGTAAGGGTGAACTGGGGGAGAGGAAAACGAGAGGCAAATGGAAAATAATGTAATGCGGGAGATAAGGGATTGTGATGGGTACTTGGTATGTCGACTTTTGCGTAGACTCCCCGACAACGGCGCCAGAAATCCTTCTTGCTACGTCTTGAGCTTGCGTTGGTTTTCCCCGAAGAGGAGAGGATGATGCAGTAGAGTAGTGTAAGTATTTCCCTCAGTTTTTGAGAACCAAGGTATCAATCCAGTAGGAGGCCATGCGCAAGTCCCTCGTACCTACACAAAACAAATAGCTCAACGCAACCAACGCGATTAGGGGTTGTCAATCCCTTCACGGTCACTTACGAAAGTGAGATCTGATAGAGATGATAGATAATATTTTTGGTATAAAGATGCAAAGTTAAATAAAAGGCAAAGTAAAAAAGCAAAGCAATAATAAAGCATAGGAAGATTAATATGATGAGAATAGACCCGGGGGCCATAGATTTCACTAGTGGCTTCTCTGAAGAGCATAAGTATTTTACCGTGGGTGAACGAATTACTATTGAACAATTGACAGAATTGAGCATAGTTATGAGAGTATCTAGGTATGATCATGTATATAGGCATCACGTCCAAGACAAGTAGACCGACTCCTGCCTGCATCTACTACTATTACTCCACTCATCGACCGCTATCCAGCATGCATCTAAAGTATTAAGTTAATGAAAACATAGTAACGCCTTAAGCAAGATGACATGATGTAGAGGGATAAATTCATGCAATATGATAAAACCCCATCTTGTTATCCTCGATGGCAACAATACAATACCTGCCTTGCTGCCCCTCATCACATCGGGAAAGGACACCGCAAGATTGAACCCAAAGCTAAGCACTTCTCCCATTGCAAGAACTACCAATCTAGTTGGCCAAACCAAACGGATAATTCAAGAGACTTGCAAAGATAACCAATCATACATAAAAGAATTCAGAGAAGATTCAAATATTGCTCATAGATAATCTTGATCATAAACCCACAATTCATCGGTCTCAACAAACACATCGCAAAAAGAAGATTACATCGAATAGATCTCCACGAGAGAGGGGAGAACATTGTATTGAGATCCAAAAAGAGAGAACAAGCCATCTAGCTACTAACTATGGACCCGAAGGTCTGAAGTAAACTACTCACACTTCATCGGAGAGGCTATATGATGATGTAGAAGCCCTCCGTGGTGGATTCCCCTTCAGTGAGACTCGGAACAGGCCACAAGATGGGATCTCGTGGATACGTAAAGTTGCGGGCGGTGGAATTAGGTTTTGGCTCAGATTCTGATCTCTTGGGTAATGAGGTATATATAGGAGGAAGGAGTACGTTGGTGGAGCTTGAGGCCCACGAGGCAGGGGCGCGCCCTAGGGGGTGTCGGTGTCAAAACCGGCGGATCTCGGGTAGGGGGTCTGAACTGCAAGGCGTCTAGGCAGATGGTAACAGGAGACAAGGGACACGATGTTTTACCCAGGTTCGGGCCCTCTTGATGGAGGTAAAACCCTACGTCCTGCTAGATTAATATTGATGATGTGTGTTACAAGAGTGGATCTACCACGAGATCAAAGAGGCTAAACCCTAGAAGCTAGCCTATGGTATGATTGTTGTTCGTGCTACGGACTAAAACCCTCCGGTTTATATAGACACCGGATAGGGTTAGGGTTACACAGAGTCGGTTACAATGGTAGGAGATCTACATATCCGCATCGCCAAGCTTGCCTTCCACACCAAGGAAAGTCCCATCCGGACACGGGACGAAGTCTTCAATCTTCTATCTTCATAGTCTTGGAGTCCGGCCGATGATGATAGTTCGGCTATCCGGACACCCCCTAGTCCGGAACTCCCTCAGTAGCCCCTGAACCAGGCTTCAATGACGATGAGTCCGGTGCGCATGTTGTCTTCGGCATTGCAAGGCGGGTTCTCCTTCAGTCTTCATGTTCCCGTCGAATAGTGTCCGCTTCTTTATAAATGTTGCGCTCCTTGGCTTCTACGCCTAATAATGGCCTTCTTCCACATGTCGCATTTAATGCGAAAGGCTGGGATATTTTTACATTTTACCCCCTAGCCGTGCGAACGAGCCGCCTACAAGAGAGGCCAGGATCTAGATCCAGCTCACACCATCCTCCGTCCGCAAGTTCTCATCGAAGCGCCTCTGACAAAAATCCATTCCATCATGGATAGCCGACGCGGCTCCTCCTCTCGCGCTCCCAGCCCTAAGCCAGGAGATTGGGGAGATGCTCAGCCCACATAGCGAAGTTAGTGGTGCTTCAAACCGAGGGATATCTTCCCCAAGCTTTCATGGTTCCGGTTCGAGCCGGACTGACCACCTACAAGGGTGGGAAGCAGGCGGAGAGCGTCCCCAGCCCTTCCAAAGGGGAGCGGGTATGCTTTGTCCCCTATCTAATAAGGGGACTCGGATTTCCGATACATCCGTTTCTCCGGGGGCTCCTAGAGTTCTACGGACTCCAACTCCACCACCTCACGCCCGCCTCCATTTTGCACATCGCGGGCTTCGTAGCTTTGCGAGCTGTTCTTGGGCATCGAGCCCCATTTTGCCCTGTGTAAGAGATTGTTTTGTCTCGCACCCGTTCTCATGAGGGGTCGATATACCAAGTGGGCGGAGCCGAAATATGGCGATCGCCGGGACCGGATATCTATCCGGCACCCCGAAGAAGGCGTCCGAAGACTGGCCTTCGGAATGGTTCTACATGGAGGACGCCCCTCTGCCGGATCCAGTCCGGATCGGCCTCCCGGAGTTCAATAATGCTCCCTTGAAGAAACGCCTGAGTTGGCGCCCGCGGAGCCCTCAACGGGAAGATGATAGGAGCGTCCATTATCTGATGGGCCGGATTAGGTTATCGCCCATTCCGGATTGACCATGATTGGAGTCATGGCCACGTGCATTATGCGAGGGGCAGCCACTCCAATATCGGGGCCACCCTTTGTGGTATTTCAACGGGGAAGATGACGCCACCTGTCATGGCCGCAAAGGGCTAGGCTCGGCAGCCAATCTGGCAAAGATCCTGTCTGGCTTGTACAAGGGAGAGGAGGAGGACTTCCTCCGCAAGAATCCGTTGAATGGATTTTCTATGCATAACCCTCGGAGCTGGGTAAGCGGATGTTCATCTACCCGATCCATACCTTTTTTAAAGTCAAGTATCTTACTCTGTGATTTCGACTCAGAGCTGCGCCGGACGTGGAGGGCATCTGAAGCCTAGCTCCACAGCCCGAGGATCCGAACGATCCCTTGATCCGACCTCGAAGAGGATCCGGACATAAAGGTGGAGCTGATTGACGGGTGTTCCACCAACGTAGCATAGACAATGCCCTAGTCGCCATTACGGCTGACTACCCGGTTTGTTCGGCTTCCTGTGTGATCGTGACCAAGGTCTTGACACCATCATTTGATCCGCGCTCAATTTCGACCATCCCATACCGATGGTGCATCGCAGGAGGTGCCTTTAAGGTGGGAAGCCGAACCAGCGGCCGGACAACAAGGGTCATCCGCCCAGCAGAGAGGAAGAGGAGCGCTGACGCCAATGTAACGTCGCCACAACGGCACGGAGCACCGCTATTTTTAAGGGAAGGATCCCTAAGGTATATTAATGCTCATAACTCTTCCAGAAAGAGCACTCGCCGGACAGTGTCCGGAGAGGTTGCCAATCAAGCCTCCGCCGGCCATGCTCCAACGCATGGTCCGGGAGGGGAGGTGAATACAAGGCGTAAACCGGACGCTCCTCCGACGAAGGATGCCGACAGGCTGTCCGCCACCCGGTCTGAGGTGGAGAGCGCCATGAATCACAGGCGTCGCCGGACAGTTCTTCGTGACGCGTGTTTCTCCCCGGAGGCGTTAAATGCCTTTAAAGCAGGGAACGCGCACCTCCGTGCCGCTCAAGATGGGTTAACCAGAGCCACGGAGCAAAGTATGTGAAAGACATACGGGTAAGTAATTTCAATATTTATATATGCCAGTAGCCCCCGAGACTTAAAATAGTTGAAATAACTGATTTAAGGATCAATTATTATGCAGGGTCTTGCGGAGAAGAATACCCAGCTGTCCCAGGAGCTCCAAGAGTGCAAGGCCCAACTTGAAGCCGCACTGGCCGCCACAGGGGGAGCCACAGAGACCCCCGCTGGTAAGACGTACTGTTAAAAGGTAATTATTTAGCAAAGTGTGGCGTGAATCGACAATAATATTGCAGAGGGCGCGGACTAGATCCGGACAAGCAATACCATCGCGTGGCTAAAGGCGGCGAGAGGGTGCTTATGAAGGTGCAGCAGAGAGAAACAAGCTCCAAGATGCCCACACCCAGCAAGGAGAAGAGCTGGAAGGTGTTCGGCCCGGTATGCAGCTCCGTGAAGGAGAATCAGCGGCTTCGCGGCATTTATAGTAAGTGCTTGAATGAATTCCTTTGAAAAGAAGAATTCGGCGAGGAAGACGATTGATGAAATATGTCTTTAGGTGTGCTCACAGTGTCGCCTCGCTGGAGGAAATGCCTGAGTCAACGGGTGACCAACTTCCCGAGCTAGTGCAATTGCTTGAACGTGTTCGGCAGACGATGAGTGGCGTCGTTCATGCTTTATGGCCATCCGTCTCCCTACCCGAGGGCCTTGGTGAGCTTGCTGAGAAGCTTCAGGGAGCACGGCGACGCCTCCGTCTGTGGAAGATATCGGCCTACCGTCAGGGCGCCAGGGAGGCCTGGGACATGGTGAAGACACGTTACCCGGAAACCGACCCAAACCACATGGCCGAGGTCGGACCAAGGGGCTGATGGGAAGGAGATCCCTGTGAGCTTGATGTACGACCAAGTAGAATCGTCATGAAATATTCCCAACAGGATTGTAAATTAGACAACTGTTAGATGGGATTGAAGAGGAGTACAATCGATCGGTTTGACGATGTAATTTGAAATGACATGTAAAATGCCTTCTAGCAAGATTGTAGATCGTTTGTCTTTGCGGACCGTTTCGCTTTAACCTCGGGACCCAACAGTCCGGAGTGTGTCCGAATACCCTTACGGTTATACAAGAACCGGGGCATGCATGGAGACAAGGCGTCGGGGTCATAATTGCTTTATCAGACAAGTGCCCAACTAGTTATGTTATATTACATGGTTAGTAAGAAACATCTTCCAGGGAGAATAGTTCTGTTAAGGGTTCCTTTCCCTGGGAGGCATGCCCTAAAGTGCAATGCCGGACTGCGAAAATAGCAGAAAAAGCATCTGGGGGCAGATAAATAAGTAAGTAATAAATCATCTTTCAAGTCACTGACCGAATATTCTCTTAAGAACGCTAGCTTTCGGCTTCACCGATCGAGGTACACATCCGGCTGACCCGACAAGAATAATCGCAGAGGTGCTCCCTTTACCTCCTAGCCGAACAATCGGGAACGAGGGGTAAGCACAGAGCCGCAACCCAGCTTGGCCAAAACTTAAGTCATATCGATGCATATAATGGTGAATAAAAGGTACATGCGGAAGTATGACACATGTGTTGGGCATGAAGCCCGTATGAATAAGCTTCGTTTAAAGAAGCCCCTGTATAATGAGTGCGGGGCACATCAAGTGTGTGCGAACAAAGCGCAAATCAGCCCATAAAAGGTGAAAAAATTGGGAAGAAGGAGGAGGAGGAGAGACAAGAAAAACAAGGAGTGGACGGGAGTGAGACGAACCCGGAGTCCGGCGTTAAGCGTAGAATCTTCGGAGACGGGCTGCGTTCCATGGGTTCGGCTCGAGACGGTTTTCCGATGCGTTACGTAGACGGTACGCTCCGCCGGTCAGGACTTGGTCGATGATGAAGGGACCTTCCCACTTGGGCTTGACTTTGTCCTTTTTCTTGTCCGACAGGCGTAGAACAAGTTCGCCAACACTGTAAGTTTTGGCCCATACTTCTCTACTTTGATATCTTCGAGCCTGCTGCTGATAAAATGCGGAACAAGCCTTTGCCACGTCACGCTCCTCCTCTAAGGCGTCCAGACTGTCCTGCCGATCTAGCTCGGCTTCTCTTTCTTCGTACATGCGCACACGAGGTGAGTCATGAATTATATCACAGGGCATGACTGCCCCTGCGCCGTATACCATAAAAATGGTGTGAATCCGGTAGTTCGGTTTGGCGTGGTCCGCAGCCCCCAGAGTACGGAGTCGAGCTCCTCTACCCAGTGCGTGTTAGATTCCTTGAGGGACCGCACTAGTCTGGGTTTGATGCCGCTCATGATTAGACCATTTGCTCGCTCAACTTGACCGTTAGTTTGGGGGTGATAGACTGAAGCGTAATCGAGCTTAATGCCCATGTTTTTGCACCAGAGTTTAACCTCGTCGGCCGTGAAGTTCGTGCCGTTGTCAGTGATGATGCTGTGGGGGACACCGAAACGGTGTACTACCCCGAATATGAAGTCTATCACCGGTCCGGATTCTGCTGTTCTAACCGGCTTGGCCTCAATCCATTTGGTGAATTTGTCCACCATGACCAATAAGTATTTGTGCTTGTGGGTTCCCCCTTTAAGGGGTCCGACCATGTCAAGCCCCTGCATCGCAAACGGCTAGGTAATGGGTATAGTTTTGAGGCGGTGGGTGGCATATGGCTCGATTAGCAAAGAGGCGGCAACCGACGCATCGTTGGACTAAATCTGAGCATCTGCCGGGCTGTCGGCCAATAAAATCCTGTCTGGAAGGCCTTGCCTACAAGGGCCGGGCTGCAGCGTGGTGCCCATGAGTCGGCGTGAATTTCATCCAGAGATTTCGCCCTTCCTCTTCGGAGATACACCTTTGAAGGACTCGGTTGTGCTTTTCTTATAAAGCTCTCCCTCATGGACCTTGTAGGCTTTAGATCGCGAACTATGCAGCGGGCCTCATTTTGGTCTTCGGAAGTTCTGCCGCATTAAGTAGGCTAGGAATGGTTACATCCCACGGGCAATGACCGCCATTATTTCGTGAGCTGAAGGTGTTATTTCGTTGGTGAGCCGCCGATTGTGTCGTAATGGTGCGAGTTAGGTGATGCGGCTGGCTCCGGATTGTTATTTCCGGACTCCTCTTCCCATAATACGGATGGCTTAAAGAGCCGTTCGGGAAGATGTTAGGAGGGACAGCGTCTCGTTTAGCGCCCGATGCGTGCTAACACGTCTGCTGCCTGGTTATTATCCGGGCTACATGGTGGAATTCTAGTCCTTCGAACCGAGCTGGCATTTTTAGGACGGCGTTGCGGTAAGCTGCCATTTTTGGATCTTTGGCGTCGAAGTCTCCGTTTACTTGGGATATTGCGAGGTTTGAATCCCCGCGCACCTCTAGGCGTTGAATGCCCATGGAGATTGCCATCCGAAGGCCATGTAGAAGGGCCTCGTATTCGGCTGCGTTGTTGGAGTCCATGTACATTATTTGAAGTATGTATTGGATTGTGTCTCCCGTTGGGGATGTCAGTACGACGCCAGCCCCCAAGCCAGCCAACATTTTGGATCCGTCGAAATGCATGATCCAGTTGGAGTACGCGCCGTACTCTTTAGGGAGTTCGGCTTCGGTCCATTCGGCGATGAAGTCCGCTAACACTGTGACTTTATAGCTCGCCGTGGTTTGTAGGTTATGTCAAATGGTAAGAGCTCGATAGACCAATTTGCAATCCTTCCCGTTGCGTCGCGATTTTTTATAATATAATTGAGATGTACTTATTATTCCACCGTTATTGAACACTCTTGAAAGTAGTGACGCAGCTTCCGGGATGCCATGAACACCGCATACGCTATCTTTTGATAATGTGGGTACCGGGATTTGCATGGAGTTAGGACAGCGGATACGTAGTACACTAGTTTTTGAAGAGGGAATTTGTGCCCTTCTGTTTCTCGTTCAACGACGAGTACCGCTACCGACAACTTGATGTGTTGCTGCGATATATAATAACATAGGTTCGCCTAGGTTGGGCGCGGCCAGAACCGGATTTGTTGCCAGTGTGGCCTTTATTTCTTCGAGTCCGGTTCTGGCAGCATCCGTCCATTCGAAATGTTCGGTGCGCCGGAGGAGGCGGTAGAGGATGAGCCTTTTCTCCCAAGCGGAAATGAAGCGACTTAAAGGCCGCCACGCATCCGGTTAGTTTTTGTATCTGCTTGAGGTCTTTTGGAATATCCAATTGTGACAGAGCTCGGATTTTAGCGGGTTTGCTTCAATTCCTCTACGGATACGATGAAGCCCAAGAGCTTTCCGCTGGTACGCCAAGACGCATTTTCCGGATTGAGCTTAATGTCATATGCTCGGAGGTTGTCGAATGTCACCCTCAAGTCTTCTACTACAGTTCCGACATGTTTGGTCTTGACGACCACATCGTCTACGTATGCCTCTACTGTTTTGCCTATCTGGGTAGCCAGACATGTTTGAATCATGCGCTGGTATGTTGCGCCGGCGTTTTTGAGTCCGAAGGGCATAGTGTTGAAGCAAAATGGCCCATATGGAGTAATGAATGCCGTTGCGGCCTGGTCCTTCTCCGCCATCTTGATTTGATGGTATCCGGAGTATGCGTCGAGGAAGCACAATGAATCGTGCCCTGCGGTAGCATCGATGATTTGGTTGATGCGAGGGAGGGGGAAAGGGTCCTTTGGACAGGCCTTGTTAAGGTCTTTAAAATCGACGCAGAGGCGCGAGATTTGTCCTTTTTGGTACCATTACTAGATTGGCTAGCCAGTCCGGATGCTTTATATCTCCGATGAATCCGGCTTCTAAGAGTTTGGCTAGCTCTTCTCCCATTGCCTGTCTTTTGGGCTCGGAAAATCGCCAAGAGCTTGTTTGGTGGCTTGAATCCTTTTAGGATATTTAGGCTGTGCTCTGCCCGACTGCGTGGGATTCTGGCATGTCTGAAGGATGCCGTGCAAAAATGTCCCAATTTTCCGAAGGAGTTCTCGTAGTCTTGACCCGACATCGGGACTTAATTGTGCCCCAATGGAGGCCGTCTTTGTGGGGTCCGTTGGATGGACCTGAAATTTGACTATCTCGTCTGCTGGTTTAAAAGAGGTGGATTTGGACCTCTTATCGAGTATCACATCGTCCCTATCCACCATGGAGCATGGCGTAGCTAATTCCTCTGCCGCTAGGGCTTGGACAATGCCTCTAGGGCCGGGCGGCTGTCTTATTTTCAGCGGAGTGCCGATTCCGGATCCTTTGGCGAGAGTGATTATCCCATTGGGTCCGGGCATTTGAGCTTCATGTACCCGTAGTGGGGTATAGCTTGGAAGATTGTGAATGCCTCTCGCCCTAACAAAGCGTGATATCCGCTGCCGAATGGGGCCACTTGAAGCGTGACCTCCTCGGACCTGTAATTGTCCGGTGAGCGAACACTACATCTATCGTGATTTTTCCTGCAGCGTACTTCTCGACTAGGGATTATCCCTCTGAAGGTTGTGCTGCTTCGCTCAATGCGGCTCCAGTCAATTTCCATTTTTTGAAGGGTTTCCTCATAGATGAGGTTTAATCCGCTGCCGCCATCCATGAGTACCTTAGTAAGACGAAAACCGTCCACTATCGGACTGAGGACCAATGCGGCTGGTGCTCTAGCTGTTCCGAATTTAGGTTCGTCGCTGGCGTTGAAGGTGATAGCCGTGTCGCTCCATGGATTTGTTGTTGCTACTTGGTAGACTTCGGCGAGGCTGCGGATTGTTCGTTTCCGCATGTTATTTGATGCGAAAGTCTCGAAGATTGTTAATACCGTACTGGTACTGCTGGGTTGGTTGCCCGGGGCTAAAAAGCCTATGCCACTTTTGGCCACCTGCCGTAGTATCCAACACGCTCGAAGGCTGTGTTTTGGAGTGGCGCCCTCCGTCTTTGTGGATTTTGCAGGTCCGTTGAGCCAACCCTCCAAGACGGTTCCGCACCCTTTAGGGGTTTTGGTTTTGGTATTCAACCCGGGTGCTTGATAATGATGCACCCTTTTGTTTCGGACTAGGGATGTATTCGGGGCGGATTATCCCAAAATTTACTTTTCGGTTTTCAGGCGCTCTCCATCGCACAGATACTTTTGTACTATGGTCGCCAAGTCGATAAAGCGTGTAATTTCATAGCGACTTATGGCGTTTAGGATTCCCTTGTCCGTGCAATTATTGCAGAAAATTGGGATTGCGTCCTCCTCTCGGCAGTCCTTTATCCTGTTCTTAACCAGGAGGAATCTGGCCCAGTAATGATGTACTGTTTCAGCGGGCTCTTGCCGAATTCGAGAGAGATCGCTAATGTTTGGGTGGGCGGGTGGAACTAGATCCGGAACCTGTCCAATTCAGGACTCTAGGGCCGAGAATTTTCCGAACTTGGAAGTTTGGATTTTTGCGTGTTATCTAATGACTCCAACCCGCCGCCTGACTTTAAGTTCAGGGCTTCGTCGATGTCCGTCCCTCTGCGGGAATCCGGCATGGAGGGATCGAATCCGGACATAACTAGTCCTTAAGATACAAGAAGAATCGCCGCATTGCTGCTCTATCACAGCAACATGATGGGTAGCACAGGAGAGTTGATCTCTCTCGGATCGGTTTTAGGCCCGATCCGATCGTGTAGTCTGTGGCGACTCGAGGGCAGCGATGCGATCCAAGAGCTCGTTTATGGAGGAGAGCTCGATCGGATCTAACTGTTCGGCAAGTTCGAACTAACACGGAGATTGGTTTCGATGACTCGAGAGGTCATCGTCTGTGATGGCGGATGGCGGTCATAAGAAAACCACCTAGCCGAAGAGTTCGCCAGCGCCAAGGCTCCTTTGGCGATAGTATCGTCTCTAAAGATGAGATGAGGCATCCTACCCGACGGCGACGACACAGAGGAACTCTCAATGAAAGCACCAATGTCGGTGTCAAAACCGGCGGATCTCGGGTAGGGGGTCCCGAACTGTGCGTCTAGGCGGATGGTAACAGGAGACAAGGGACACGATGTTTTACCCAGGTTCGGGCCCTCTTGATGGAGGTAAAACCCTATGTCCTGCTAGATTAATATTGATGATGTGTGTTACAAGAGTGGACCTACCACGAGATCAAAGAGGCTAAACCCTAGAAGCTATCCTATGGTATGATTGTTGTTCGTGCTACGGACTAAAACCCTCCGGTTTATATAGACACCGGATAGGGTTAGGGTTACACAGAGTCGGTTACAATGGTAGGAGATCTACATATCCGCATCGCCAAGCTTGCCTTCCACGCCAAGGAAAGTCCCATCCGGACATAGGACGAAGTCTTCAATCTTCTATCTTCATAGTCTTGGAGTCCGGCCAATGATGATAGTTCGGCTATCCGGACACGCCCTAGTCCGGAACTCCCTCAGGGGGCGCGCCCTCCACCCTCGTGGCCGCCTCCCTCCTTTCTTGACCGAGGGTCCAAGTCTCCTGGATCATATCTGATGAGAAAATCACGTTCCCGAAGGTTTCATTCCGCTTGGACTCCGTTTGATATCCCGTTTCTTCGAAACACTGAAATAGGCAAAAAAACAGCAATTCTGGGCAAACCAATTCATATTTTGTTTTGGCATTGTGTCTACTATAGTATAACTTTTCCATGGCTTAATCCACTGATATAAATTGATAGTTTCATCAGAACAAGCAAACTATGCATCAAAAACAGAATCTGTCTAAAACAGAACAGTCTGTAATAATCTGAACATTCACCATACTTATGATACTTAAACAATTCTGCAAAAATTAGGAAAAATAAAAAATTTGTATAGAAAGACAGTGCAAAAAGAATCAGAACCATTTGACGTTGCAGTAGAAAATGTAAAATCGCGCACTACAGCCAAAGTTTCTGTCCTGCACCGCACAAACCAACAAGCATTGTAAACATCCTAAAGGCAAACCTTGGCACATTTTTTTTATAATAAAATGGAATTGTACAAGAGGATAATTATTTGCATTGAAAAGTTTCTATAATCAAGATTCACAAAGTTTCCGTGAGCATGAACAAAGTTCAAGGCTAGCTCCCACTTTAACAATGTTCGTCTTTCTCACTTTCGCTTTCCTTTTTGAAAAGTTTATAGGTTCCCCTTTTTATTTATTTTTTGTTTTTAAACTATATAAAAGCACTCAACAGAAATAAATGACTCTCTAAAACTTTAGGGTTGTCTCCCTGGCAGCGCTTTCTTTAAAGCCATTAAGCTAGGCATATAGTGCTCAAGTAGTGAATCCACCCGGATCCCAAGGTATATCAAAGCCAATTTGAATCAACAATGATTTGTAACTTAGTAGTGAGCACAAAGCAACATATATCATGTAATGACGAAGTCTAACTCTCTTCCTATGCATCGGCATGTCATAAAAGAACAATTCATGCACACAAAGTAAAGGCCAATGCATAGTATAAACAGTTTCTTGCAATTTTATCGTGTTGGAAACATAGAGAGGTGGAGATATAGTTCCTCTCTCATAATAATTGAAAGTAGGAGCAACAAGCACATGCATATTATATTCATCAAAATCATCATGTGCAACGGTATAAGGCAACCCATCAATATAATCCTTAATAAGGGTAAACTTCTCCAATATAGTGTAGTTGGGAGAATTCAAAAAGATAATAGGACTATCATGCGTGGGTGCAATAGCAACAATTTCATGTTTAACATAAGGAACTATAGCAAGTTCATCTCCATAAGCATAATTCATATTGGCATCTTGGCCACAAGCATAGCAGGCATCATCAAAAAGGGATATTTCAAAAGAATCAAAGTGATCATAACAGTCATCATAGCAATCATCCTTCGGTAAGCACGAAGGGGAATTAAACAATGTATGAGTTAAGAGTTAATCTCGTTAGAAGGTGGGCACGGGTGATCAATCCGCTCTTCCTCCTTTTGTTCTTCGCTCTCCTCCTCATCTTTTTCATCCAATGAGCTCACAGCTTCATCAACTTCTTCTTCCATAGATTCCTGCAAAATATTAGTCTCTTCTTGGACAACGGAGACTTTCTCAATAAGTGCATTAATATCGGAATTGTATTCATAATTCTCATAGCAATATTTGATGATAGCTAAATTTTCAGGTCTATAAACAACATCATCAAAATCTTCAAACTCTTTAAACATAGATTCAATTTCATAAGCACCCATAAAAGCAACAAATTCTTCTATTTGTTCCACATCATAGTTATCATATATACCATTAGCATAAGAAGCTAAGGTTTTATTATCATTAAATTTGCATGAAAAGGGAAGGTGTGGAGCCTTCATCCTAGAGCAATAAGTATAATCATAATTCAAGCATACTTGCCGAGCATACCACTTCAATATATAAATTTGATCCCATAATAGTTTCCTTTTGTGTCAAGCGATAATCCCTAAAGTATTCACGTTGATCCAATGTTACTCCCATTACCAAATTGAATGGGGTTTTACGGATTATCAAAGTACTACATAATATCTGTCACATAACGAGCATCGAGGGTTTTAGGAGGTTCCTCATCTCCATGAGTAGCAAGTACACCTAATTTTTTTGGTATTTCGTGTTCCATATCCATAACTAAAGATAGAGAACAACTAAGAAAAACAAATAAAAATTACTTAGTGATAAAGCAAACAAGCACACATGAGAATATTCACCCCACACTGTTGCTCCCCGGCAACGGCGCTAGAAGTTCTTGATAACCCACAAGTATAGGGGATCAATTGTAGCCTCTTTCGATAAGTAAGAGTGTTGAACCCAACGAGGAGCTAAAGGTAGAACAAATATTCCCTCAAGTTCTATCGACCACCGATACAACTCTATGCACGCTTGACGTTCGCTTTACGGAAACAAGTATGAAACTAGAAGTACTTTGTAGGTGTTTTTGGATAGGTTTGCAAGAATATAAAGAGCACGTAAATAAAAAGTAGGGGCTGTTTAGGTAAAGACACAACTAAATTAGTTTTAGTACAGATCTTGTTGTCACGAGAAAGTTATTTGTCCCTAGGCAATCGATAACTAGACCGGTAATCATTATTGCAATTTTATTTGAGGGAGAGGCATAAGCTAACATACTTTCTCTACTTGGATCATATGCACTTATGATTGGAACTCTAGCAAGCATCCGCAACTACTAAAGATCATTAAGTTAAAACCCAACCATAGCATTAAAGTATCAAGTCCCCTTTATCCCATACGCAAACAACCTACTTACTCGGGTTTGTGCTTCTGTCACTCATGCCACCCACCATAAGAAATCATGAACATATTGCAAACCCTACAGCGGGGATCCCTCACGCTTGCGCGACACGGGGAGCACCATAGGACAACACCAATAATAAAACATGCAACTCAAACCAATCTTGATCATCAAATAACCCATAGGACAAAACAGATCTACTCAAACATCATAGGATAACCATACATCATTGTGAAATAATATATAGAGTTGAGCACCATGTTTAAGTAGAGATTACAGCGGGTAAGAGAGAGGTTACACCGCTGCATAGAGGGGGGAAGAGTTGGTGATGACGGCGGCGAAGTTGTTGGTGAAGATTGCGGTGATGATGATGGCCACGGCAGCGTTCCGGCGCCACCGGAAGAGAAGGGAGAGGGGCCCTTCGTCTTCTTCTTCCTTGACCTCCTCCCTAGATGGGAGAAGGGTTTCCCCTCTGGTCCTTGGCCTCCATGGCGTGGGAGGCGAAAGCCCCTCAAGATTGAATCTGTCTCTCTGTCTCTCTCTGTTTACGCTTTACATTACGCTGCCCTTTCACCGTTTCTTTTATATCCGGAGATCCGTAACTCCGATTGGGTTGAACCTTTCGCCCAGATCTTTCTCATAAAATTAGCTTTCTTGCGGCAAAAGAAGAGCGTCAACCGCCTTACAGGGTGCCCACGAGGGTCCAGGGCGCGCCTGCCCCCTAGGGCGCGCCCCCTGCCTCGTGGCCCCCTCGGGCACCGTATCACGTTGATTTTACTTCCCAAAAATCATAAATATTCCAAAATAATTCTCCGTCCGTTTTTATCCCGTTTGGACTCCGTTTGATATTGGGTTTCTTCAGTACATAAAACATGCAACAAACAGGAACTGACACTGGGCACTGGATCGATATGTTAGTCCTAAAAATAATATATAAAGTTGCCAAAAGTATATGAAAGTTGAATAATATTGGCATGAAACAATCAAAAATTATAGATACGACGAAGACATATCAGTCTTCTTCTTCTAGTGCCTAGGATCGAGCAAGGCAGTCAATTCGATTGCGCGCGTCGTTCTCTCCAACTCCTTCTCGGCAGCCAAGGCGGTCGCCGAGTATCGGGTGGTCAACAGGCAGCGGGGAGGTGTGCCTCTCCCTTTGAGGAGGAGGAGGAGGCGGATAGTCGTCCCGCCGTTCCACTGCTCTTGGGCGGGCATCTTGGTCGCGCTCGATGATGACATGCGTGCGGCTGCGGCTTGCAGCTGGCTCTTTGTCTCGTCTGTCGCGGACGCCACCAGTCGGCGTCCGGAAGGTCGCGCCTTGATCTCGGCGAGGAGGCGGGTTCTCATTCTGTTGGTTGGGCTCTTCAGCGCGGCAGCCGGCTTCTTGCTGCTCGGCAGCCGCGTCAATGAGCCGCTGGACGCGCTCCGTCATGTGGCGACGCTCGTCGCCCTCGAGGTTGTCCAGCTCGTCTGCTGCCGCCTGGGCAGCTCGTATGTTTTCCATGGGCGTGGCGTAGACAGGGCGGTCTGCCCCGAACATGCTGGCAATGGCCGCGCCATGCTGCCAGACCGTGCCAATGCGGCTGGGCCCGCCAGGGGCTGGCATGCCACCGACAGCGCGGTCCATCTCGCGCTGGTAGGCCTCCGAGAGGCGTCTCATGCTGGCCAATTTCTTGGCGCTCTCGACGAGCAAGACGCGGCGAGCTTCCAGCGTCTCGGCGTCGGCATCTTCTGCAATGGGTGCAGACAGGTCTCGTAGCGTCGCTTCGAGCGGGTCTTGGGTGCCGCCGCCGGATGCTCCATCATGGCTGATGCGAGCACCTCCGTGATGGTGCTGCCGCTGCTGTCGGCACGAGGGAGCGGGTCATCGATGACCGCCATTTTGGTGGGGAAGGCGTCGAGGAACGCGGTGTCGAAGTCGACAAGCATCGGGTCAATGGACCCTATCGACTCCAGGTCGGAGGCGGGCTCATTGGCGATATCGAGCTTGCCAATGAGATTGATGAGGCAGCTCTCGGAGTTGGCCGTGCCTGCGCCTGGCACGGGCTCGTCGGAGAGGCGGATCTCGCCAACAAGGTCTGCGAGGCCAGCCGCTGAGGCGAGCTCTACGCCACGTAACGCGTTGGCGCTAACGCCATCGGGCGAGCCGGGCTGGTTGCGCTCGCTAGGGAGGAAGAGGGTTCCCGTACAGAACAAATCTCCGGACGACGGTGCACCTAGCCCCACGGTGGGCGCCAAATGTCGGAGGTGTCGTGCGACATATGCCAAAGGATGGCTTATCATGGAGGGGGCTAATAAGACGTCGCCAGTGCCAGGAAACGGGATGAGGCGAAGACATGCACGCCGGCGAATCTTACCCAGGTTCGGGGCTCTCCTAGGAGATAACACCCCTACTCCTGCTCTGCGGGATCTCCGCATGATCACTCAAGCAACAATGGTGGCTACAGGCTTGCTCCTTGAGCTGTTTCTCTAGAGGGGGAAGAAGAACAAGTCTAGCCCTAACTTCCTATCTCTATATGGGTGTGTGGTGAAATAGAGTCTGAACTCTTTGCATGGGTGCCCCGGGGGGTTTATATAGGCCTACCCCCAGGGGTACATTGGTAATCTGGCCGAGTGCTCGCCCCGGCTGTCAGTGTCTATGGTCGCCGGCTTCTCCGCCGGCCGCTGGGGCCCGCCGCCTGATGGGCCCCGATGGCTGTCTCGTGCTTGGCCGACAGGCCGCGCCGCCGCTCGCGGGTCTTGTCGGCTGCTCAACACTGTAGCGATGCTGGTAATGATGCATGATTTGTCGGGGGAGGCGTGGCTAGAGTGCAGCCGCCTGGCGGGCGTTCACTGTAGCCACTCCCCATCCCTTCTTGTTAATGGCACACAAGCTCCAAGGAGAGGGAGGCCGCCTGGTCAGGAGCCGGCCTCCCCACGAGCCGACTGGTCTGGACTCGCCGCCTTCTGGCTCCTCGTGGACAGGTAGGGCCCACCGCCTGCTGGCCGTACTGACAGCCCGTCGTGGGAGCATGGCTCCCTCTCACAGGGGTGAGGTCGTCGGTGATACGTCACCAACGTATCTATAATTTTTGATTGCTCCATGCTTTATTATCTACTGTTTTGGACATTATTGGGCTTTATTATCCACTTTTATATTATTTTTGGGACTAACCTATTAACCGGAGGCCCAGACCATAATTGTTGTTTTTTGCCTATTTCAGAGTTTCGCAGAAAAGGAATATCAAACGGAGTCCAAACGGATTGAAACCTTCGGGAACGTGATTTTTAGGAAGATTATGATCCGGGAGACTTGGACCCTACGTTAGGAAACAAAAGAGGAAGCCATGAGGTAGGGGGGCGCGCCCACCCCCCCAAGGCGCACCCTCCACCCTCGTGGGCCCCCTGTTGCTCCACCGACGTACTCCTTCCTCCTATATATAACTACGTACCCCCAAACCATTAGATACGGAGCCAAAAACCTAATTCCATCGCCGCAACCTTCTGTACCCACGAGATCCCATCTTGGGGCCTGTTTCGGAGCTCTGTCGGAGGGGGCATCCATCACGGAGGGCTTCTACATCAACACCATAGCCTCTCCGATGAAGTGTGAGTAGTTTACCTCAGACCTTCGGGTCCATAGTTAGTAGCTAGATGGCTTCTTCTCTCTTTTTGGATCTCAATACAATGTTCTCCTACTCTATTGTGGAGATCTATTCGATGTAATCTTCTTTTTGCGGTGTGTTTGTTGAGACCGATGAATTGTGGGTTCATGATCAAGATTATCTATGAACAATATTTGAATCTTCTCTGAATTCTTTTATGTATGATTGGTTATCTTTGCAAGTCTCTTGAATTATCAGTTTGGTTTGGCCTACTAGATTGATCTTTCTTGCAATGGGAGAAGTGATTAGCTTTGGGTTCAATCTTGCGGTGTCCTTTCCCGATGTGATGGGGCAGCAAGGCACGTATTGTATTGTCGCCATCGAGGATAACAAGATGGGTTTTTTATCATATTGCATGAATTTATCCCTCTACATCATGTGTAGGACCTTGAAGTATGTCTAGAGGGGGGGGTGTGATTAGACTACTTGACCAATTAAAAACTTAACCTTTTCCCAATTTTAGACTTTGGCAGATTTTAGCTATCTTTGCACAAGTCAAGCAATCTTCACACAATTCAAACAAGCATGCAAAGAGTATATGAGCAGCGGAATTTAAAGCATGCAACTTGCCAGAATGTAAAGGGAAGGGTTTGGAGGATTCAAACGCAATTGGAGACACGGATGTTTGTGTCGTGGTTCCGATAGGTGGTGCTATCGTACATCCACGTTGATGGAGACTTCAACCCACGAAGGGTAACGGTTGCGCGAGTCCACGGAGGGCTCCACCCATGAAGGGTCCATGAAGAAGCAACCTTGTCTATCCCACCATGGCCGTCGCCCACGAAGGACTTGCCTCACTAGCGGTAGATCTTCACGAAGTAGGCGATCTCATTTCCCTTACAAACTCCTTGGTTCAACTCCACAATCTTGTTGGAGGCTCCCAAGTGACACCTAGCCAATCTAGGAGACACCACTCTCCAAGAAGTAACAAATGGTGTGTTGATGATGAACTCCTTGCTCTTGTGCTTCAAATGATAGTCTCCCCAACCCTCAACTCTCTCTCACAGGATTTGGATTTGGTGGAAAGAAGACTTGAGTGGAAAGAAACTTGGGGAAGGCTAGAGATCAAGATTCATATGGTAGGAATGGAATATCTTGGCCTCAACACATGAGTAGGTGGTTCTCTCTGAGGCGGCAAGTTGGAAGTGTAGGTTTGTTACGATGGCTCTCTCCATGAATGAAGAGGAGGTGGAGGGGTATATATAGCCTCCACACAAAATCTAACATTACACACAATTTACCAAACTCGGTAGGACCGAATCAACAAACTCGGTCGGACCGATTTAGTAAACCTAGTATTTGTTAGGGTTTTCGATGGACTGACATGCAACTTCGGTAGGACCGATATGGTTAGGGTTAGGGCATAACGTAATCTTTGTGAGATCGATTACACAAACTTCGGTGAGACCGATTTTGGTAATTAGCTAACCAGAGAGAGTTGGTCGGAGTAAACTCGGTGGGACCGATTCGCTCTTTTCGGTGAGACCAAAATGTTACGAAAGGGAAACAGAGAGTTTACATTGCAATCTCGGTGGGACCGATCGCTCACTTCGGTTAGACCGAAACGTTACGAAGGGAAACAGAGAGATTACAATCCCATCTCGGTGAGACCGAGATCCCTATCGGTGAAACCGATTTGCCTAGGGTTTGTGGCAGTGTCTATGACATTTGAACTCGGTGGTGCCGGATAGAAAGAATCGGTAGGACCGATTTTGACTTTTAGGTTTAGGTCATATGTGGATGTGAGAAAGTAGTTGAGGTTTTTTGGAGCATATCACTAAGCACATGAAGCAAGAGGCTCATTAAGCAACACCTCATCCCTCCTTGATAGTATTGGCTTTTCCTATAGACTCAATGTGATCTTGGATCACTAAAATGTAAAATGTAGAGTCTTGAGCTTTTGAGCTTGAGCCAATCCTTTGTCCTTAATACTTTGAGGGATCCACTTTCATCATCCATGCCATGCCATTCATTGAGCTTTCCTGAAATATTTGTCTTGGAATAGCATTAGCTCAATGAGCTATATGTTGTTATGAATTACCAAAACCACCTAGAGATAGTTGCACTTTCAATCTCCCCCTTTTTGGTAATTGATGACAACATATAGATCAAAGCTTCGACAAATGATAATAAGATTGAAAAACATCTTCGCTTTGAGAAGTATGTGATAAGCAAGAGCTCCCCCTAAATTTGTGCATATTTTGAGATTTGCTTTGGACTACAAATGCACAAGGAATTAGGCTCATGGGTTACTCTTCCATGTCACATACATCTTGGTGGAGCGCTCAAAATAATAAAGAATGAATACATGCACTCATCACCAAGCAAAGTGAATGATCATATAAGGATAAGTAAGATAATATCATCTAACAAGCATAAGTGTAGCTTATGATCAAACACATGATCATCAATGTCTCACAGATAATAGCATAGTATCTCAAGCAAGCAAAAGCAAACAAAGTTCAACCAAGAAGACAAGAGAGAACAAAAGCAAACTCTCTCTCTTGAAGCCTATGATCTATACATTTTTCTCCCCCTTTGGCAACAAGTAAACAAAAAGTTCGTAGAAAATGCATAGTACTATATCGTCTCACTGGCATGGTTTTAAGTTGGTGGAATAGAGATGGCTCCTTGGGCCGAAGACTTGAGTTGATGTGGAAGGAGCTGTAGGAGTTGGTCTTTGGAGCTGGTTGCGCTGGAGCAGATGAAGTGACTCGTGTATGCATTTGGCTCTGCAGCTGATCTCTGAGCTCGAGGCACTCTGGCAAATGCATCGATGGTTGTCCTGCCCTTCCTATCCTGCATGTCATCCTGTAGCTGCTCCACGGTGGCTGAATCTCGATTACTTTGACATCAAGATCATAGAATTTTTGTTCCATGATTCTTTCCAGGCTCTCTGGTTTTGAGTTAGGGTGGCCAACCCTTTCTCAATCCTCAGAGTTGATGCTATCAAGTAACTAAGCTGGTCCTGCTTGCTCTTCAAAAAATACTCAGATGCCTCCTCTTGTGTTGGCATCTTGGCAGCCTTCTATTTCATTGCTTTCTCCTTCTTCTCTTGAGCTTGTACTGATGATGGTTCATTCTCATTCATCACAACTTGATTGTCCTCAAAGTCAGGATAGAGAACAAAGTGTTCCTTATCCAACAGATACTCTCCTGTGCCCATCTTTGAGTTAATCAACTCCTGAATTTGTGGGGCATATCCACAACTTCTCTTTTGGTTTGCTGCTGTCCTCTTGATAGTCTCAACCATGAGGCTCATGACCTTGAATTTCTATGCCACATCAAATATGTGTAGCAAATTGATTGCATGCCCTCTGATCATGTTGTGGTCACCTGTCTGGGCAAAAGAGTGTGCCTTAGGATCCAGTTGATCGTTGGCAGCCCTGACAGAAGAAAATGGACTGACCCAAGCTTGAAAGTCTCAAGAGCTTTGTCTGGGATCTCCTTGTACATCTGTTATATAGAGTTGTGATCCATATTTTTCTTGGCATAAACGTCCAAGTCATCTTCACTCTCCTTTGGGGCATTGATCAGACTTGCCCATTCCTCAATAGTTGATTGGTATCTCGTTCCTTCTGACATCCAAACTATCCTGCCATCTGGATAGAAATGTCTTTGTGGAGTAGAATTGCATAATGAGCTCATCATTCCGGTTTGTGAGCTTACGCCCAACAAAGTCTGCAACTCCACATGCACTAAAGCTGTCATACACTCCAGGATAATGTTCTTCATTCTCCTGTATGTAGGTCCAGTCGACCCACCTCATATCACACACTATGGGCTTCTTGTCCAACAAGATTGTCTCATAAAAGTCCTGCTGTTCTTTTGTGTGGAACCTGTAATCAACGACAATCCTTCTCCACGGTGGCATATGGATCGACTCTCTCCATAGCCTCAACCCTAAGTCTCTCGATCGTCATGTTCTCAGCCACAGGATGAGCATCATTGTGGTCTGGAATCTTGGGTTTGAGCTTCCTTAGGACTTGTCCTTCATCATCTTCCTCGTGACAACATCGAGCCTTTGGGGCCTTGTTCTTTTCAAATTTGGTATACTCCTGGTATTCCTCTTAGGTGCACTCTTGGGCTTGGAGACAACTTTGGGTGCTACTTTGGGCTTTGATGTTGCAGCCCCTAACTTTATAGCATCACCCATCAGCTTTTGTACCTTGGGTGCTGGTGCAGCAACCTCTTCTTCTTCTTCTTCTTCTTCCATCATGGGAGGCTTTCCAATCACTCTGGCCATGGTCTTCTTGACCCTTTCCTTCCTTTTCTTTCCTTCTGCAGCAGGCTCTTTGGGTTGGGATTCCAAAGATGCTTGAGTGGAGACTCTGGCTTTAGACATTGGTTGTCTTCCTGCAGGCCTTTTGATCTTCATCCCTGGCTTTACTGTAGTTGAGTTGTACTCCTTCTTGAGCACTTTCTTCTTTGAAATGGCCTCATCTTCTATTGCCACATAATCCTCATCCTCAGATTCTGAGGTTCTCTTCTTCCTTGTCCTGGTGGCAGCTTTGGGCAAATTGCTGGGAGTGCTTCTTCTTCCCTCATCTGAGCTGCTAGAGGGACTAGTGCCCTCACTCATCTGTATCTGCTCCTCTGACTTGTTCTGGCTGTCACTTTGGTCTGACATGCTGCTCACACTGACTGCTGACCCTGTGAATAGTTATAGATGAGATAGAGTGGATGAGCATCACAAAATGCAGATATTTTTGCAAAAGAATGATTCAAAAAACTTAGTTTTAGTTTTCCACAGAAAGCATTTCGGATCAACCGATTTTCAAACTCGGTGATACCGAAGCAGTTTTGGAACCTAAACTAGTGAACTCGGTCGAATCGAGTCACGGTTGATGGCACCGAGACTGCTAGGGTTTCACAAAGTTCTAAAATCGGTCACACCGATAGCAATTCTCGGTCGACCGAGAGTTACTAGTGCAATGGCGTTAGCCGAATCGGTGGGACCGAGTTTTTCAACTTGGTGGGTCCGAGATGGTTTCGGCGGAAACCTAACCCTAAATTTTCGAATCGCATCTATTCTAAGGATTGTTTTGACTGGACAGAGATGTTTCAATCTGGCAAGAATCATAATGAACACAATGTGCTGAGAATCAGACGAGGATAGCACTGTGATCGAGTTCATACCCTAGTTCGGCGATGAACTCGCTACGGCGGCAACGGCGGAGATGAAATCCGTTGACGGCGGCGGAGACCAGCGACAGGAGGCGGCTGGCGACGAAGTCGACGATCCGGAGACCTAGAAGGCAGAGCGAGCTATGCGCGGGGTGAAGAGGTTTGGATAAAGTTTTCCAAAATTTTGCCCGTGTGAATATATAGCCCGACACTGTCGGTGTGACTGAGTGGAACAACTCGGTGGCACCGAGATGCATAACTGTTGATAGTTATAGCAACTCGGTGTGACCGAAAGGTTCAAATTGGTTGCACTGAGATGAAAACCTAGATCGACTTAGTGATCTCGGTATGACCGAAATGGAGGAATCGGTCAGACCGAAAAGCACAAAGAAGTTTTGGAAGTTTAAGTCTATGACGAATCGGGGACTCCGAGTGCTCCTCACACAGAGTGGTTCGAATCTGACTTGATCAAATTTTGTGACGTAGCATGAATAGAGTTTGAGACGAGTAAAGCATAGATATCTAGAGAAGGTTCTTAGGCATTCTTGTCCATCCACTTGGCCAAAGAAAAGAATCAAATCAATCAAAACAACAAGTGGATGTCCTCGAATGAGTAAAATGTGCAACCAACATGCTCACACAATAAAATGACAAATGAAATATGTGACAAAGCATGCACAAACAATTCTAGCATCTATCAAACAATTGGCGATGACTAGGTCATCTATATATGAGTATATTGACTTAGGAGTCAAATGAGAACATTTGATCATAGGTCATACTCAACGTTTAAGCTCAAGTGGGGTTACCACTTTTACATAAAGCATTTATGTGTTCACATCATTAGAGTTGCTCTGACTCAATTCTTAGAGTTAAGCTCCCCCTAGATGTGAGATCCCCCCTTAGAGGGATGAACTAACCTTGGGTTTTGTTGATGATGACTTCATGTAGGTGTTGAAGATGTGGATGCTCAATGTTGATGTAGATCTTTTGGAGCAATCCTTTGGAGTGAGTTGCACTTTCAATACCTACATGGGTTAGTCCCACAAGGAACAAACAAGAATATCCATAGACATAGAGTGATGCACACACAAAATGATGTCCATGAAAACATTAGGTTACCTTGTCCCTTGCCTTACCAACATGAGGGTTTGTGACTCCTTGAACTAGTGCAACATATGGAAGTTGATTGCACTTGTCCTTGCCATAATGATATAAGTGAAGAATGTTGGCGGAGTCACCCTCAAGAACTCTCTAGTTCTTATTCTTAGGGATCCACATCATCTTGATGGGAATCCTTGGTGTTGTAGTTGTACTCGATGAAGTAGAACTTGACGTACTTTTGGGAACACACTTGACCAAGGCCTTAGGTGCTTCTTCAAATGCATCAATCTCCTCTTGAAGCTTGTCCTTGCCTTTGTTCTTGTGGTCTTGTGGTGGAAGATCATCTTGTGCTTGTGTTCCCTTGAAGGAAGTAGGATCATACTTCTCTTGTTGAGGAACAAACTTCGTCTTGGGGTATTGATCTTCTTCCCACTCAAGTCCATTGGCATTGAACTTTCGTTCAAAACCAACACCTTGATTCTTTCGGTGCCTTCCTTGCTTGCGTACAATTTCCTCGAATTTCTTACTCCCGACAAGGCTCTTGTATACACCTTTCTCCATAATTCCCTTCAATAGGCTGTTTTCTTGCTCAAGTGTAACTTGGCTAAGAGAATCATTAGTGGAATCAAGAGAACTACTAGAAGCAACAATATTGGATTTAGCATTGTTATTATTTCTACTAGAGGAAGAATCTTTCTTGTTCTTGTTACTAGACTTGACTTGAGGCATGTAAGTAGATAAGAGTAAACGCTTGGCAATGTAAGAAGAACTTTTCTTACGGAGATCATCATTGATTGCCTTTAGGAACTCATGCTCTTGCTCAAGATTGAGCTTTGAAAGTTCTCGATGATCTTCGAAGATAGTTTCATGAGCTAACTTAAGAGTGTTTAGTTTTTTAGTTAGAAGCTCAATCTTCTCCTTATCATTTTCATTCTTTTCATCTTGATTAGCATGATTAATTGACGTTTCATCATAGTATTCATCACTAGAGTTGTCAACAAGTAAATCATCATCACCTAGCAAGTCATCTTCATCACTATTAAAATCAACATACTCGGGGTGTGTTACCTTAGGACCTTTGGCCATGAAGCATCTTCCAATTCCTTCATTTGGTGAATCAAATATGTCGTAGGGTTTGGTTGACACAAGTGCTAGACCGGCAACACCTTCATCCTGAGTATATTCGGAGTCGGAGTGATAGCCTCTCTCGGAGTGATTGTCGGAGTTGGAGCCGGATACCCATTCACCAACATGAGCTTGATGTCTTCGTTTTGTGTAGCTCTTTGATGACTTGTCCTTCCTTTCCGAATCCTTGCTTCTCCGTGAGGGTTTTCGTTCATAACGATCATCTCTATTCCTTCTCTCTCTTGGTGTTGATTCTTCTCTTCTACTTCTTCTTTTTGGAGAATCTTCTCTTCTTTTGTAGGGTGCCGTACACTCATTGGAATAGTGTCCGGGTCTTCCACAATTGTAGCAATTGCGCTCTCGACTAGAAGATCTTTTGTCATTGTAGGACCTTGACTTAGAGCTTCTCTCTTTGCTTCTACTCTTGTAGAATTTGTTGAAGTTCTTCACCATTAAGCTCAATTCTTCATTGAAGGTTTGTTTCTCACTTGATGAAGTGGGGGCTTCACATGAGGCTTTGTAAGCACCACTTGACTTGTTGTGAAGTTCCTCCTTATCCTTGAGTGACATCTCATGAGCAACAATTCTTCCAATGACTTCCGTTGGCTTGAGATCTTTGTAATTTGGCATCATTTGGATCAATGTGCACACGGTATCATATTTTCCATCCAATGCTCTTAGGATCTTTTGATGATGAATCTGTCGGTCATCTCTTCACTTCCTAAGCCGACAATCTCATTTGTGATAAGAGCAAGCCTAGAGTACATTTCAGCGACACCTTCACCATCCTTCATTTTGAACTTGTCAAGCTGACTTTGGAGCACATCCAACTTGGATTCCTTGACGGAGTCGGTACCTTCATGCATATCAATCAAAGTATCCCAAATTCCCTTTGCATTCTCAAGACAGCTGATTTCGTTGAATTCTTCGGGGCACAATCCGTTGAAGAGGATATCACAAGCTTGACCGTTGTATTGCAGCATCTTCAACTCTTCCGCGCTAGCTTCACGGTTCGGTTCTCTCCCATCAAAGGATTGACCTTGCAAGCCAATACACACAATAGCCCAAACGGCGGGGTTATGTCCGAGAATATGCATTTTCATCTTATGCTTCCAACTAGCAAAATTAGTTCCATCAAAGTAAGGACCTCTACGGTGATAATTTCCCTCGCTAGACGCCATACTCTCCTAGGTTGTGAAAACAAGGCTATGACCACCAAAAGCTATGGAAATCAAAGCAAATGGAGACCAAAGCTCTGATACCACTTGTAGGACCTTGAAGTGTGTCTAGAGGGGGTGATTAGACTACTTGACCAATTAAAAACTTAACCTTTTCCCAATTTTAGACTTTGGCAGATTTTAGCTATCTTTGTACAAGTCAAGCGATCTTCACACAATTCAAGCAAGCATGCAAAGAGTATATGAGCAGCGGAATTTAAAGCATGCAACTTGCAAGAATGTAAAGGGAAGGGTTTGGAGGATTCAAACGCAATTGGAGAAACGGATGTTTTTGTCGTGGTTCTGATAGGTCGTGCTATTGTACATCCACGTTGATGGAGACTTCAACCCACGAAGGGTAACGGTTGTGAGTCCACGGAGGGCTCCACCCACGAAGGGTCCACGAAGAAGCAACCTTGTCTATCCCACCATGGCCGTCGCCCACGAAGGACTTGCCTCACTAATGGTAGATCTTCACGAAGTAGGCGATCTCCTTGCCCTTACAAACTCCTTGGTTCAACTCCACAATCTTGTCAAAGGCTCCCAAGTGACACCCAGCCAATCTAGGAGACACCACTCTCCAAGAAGTAACAAATGGTGTGTTGATGATGAACTCCTTGCTCTTGTGCTTCAAATGATAGTCTCCCCAACACTCAACTCTCTCTCACAGGATTTGGATTTGGTGGAAAGAAGATTTGAGTGGAAAGCAACTTGGGAAGGCTAGAGATCAAGATTCATATGGTAGGAATGGAATATCTTGGCCTCAACACATGAGTAGGTGGTTCTCTCTCGTAAGCTGGCAAGTTGGAAGTGGAGGTTTGTTCTGATGGCTCTCTCCACGAATGAAGAGGAGGTGGAGGGGTATATATAGCCTCCACACAAAATCTGACCGTTACACACAATTTACCAAACTCGGTAGGACCGAATCAACAAACTCGGTCGGACCGATTTAGTAAACCTAGTGACCGTTAGGGTTTTCGGTGGGACTAACATGCAACTCGGTAGGACCGATATGGTTAGGGTTAGGGCAGAACGTAATCTCGGTGAGACCGATTACACAAACTCGGTGAGACTGATTTTCGTAATTAGCTAACCAGAGAGTTGGTCAGGTAAATTCAGTGGGACCGATTCGCTCTTTTCGGTGAGACCGAAATGTTACGAAAGGGAAACAGAGAGTTTACATTGCAATCTCGGTGGGACCGATCGCTCACTTCGGTTAGACCGAAAGCGTTCTGAAGGGAAACGGAGAGATTACAATCCCATCTCGGTGAGACCGAGATCCCTATCGTGAAACCGATTTGCCTAGGGTTTGTGGCAGTGGCTATGACATTTGAACTCGGTGGCGCCGGATAGAAAGAATCGGTAGTACCGATTTTTACTTTTAGGTTTAGGTCATATGTGGATGTGAGAAAGTTGTTGAGGGTTTTTGGAGCATATCACTAAGCACATGAAGCAAGAGGCTCATTAAGCAACACCTCATCCCTCCTTGATAGTATTGGCTTTTCCTATAGACTCAATGTGATCTTGGATCACTAAAATGTAAAATGTAGAGTCTTGAGCTTTTGAGCTTGAGCCAATCCTTTGTCCTTAATATTTTGAGGGATCCACTTTCATCATCCATGCCATGCCATTCATTGAGCTTTCCTGAAATATTTGTCTTGGAATAGCATTAGCTCAATGAGCTATATGTTGTTATGAATTACCAAAACCACCTAGGGATAGTTGCACTTTCCTCATGTCATCTTGCTTAAGGCGTTACTCTGTTTTCATGAACTTAATACTCTAGATGCATGCTGGATAGCGGTCGATGAGTGGAGTAATAGTAGTAGATGCAGGCAGGAGTCGGTCTACTTGTCTCGGACGTGATGCCTATATACATGATCATACCTAGATATTCTCATAACTATGCTCAATTACATCAATTGCTCAACGAAGAATTCGTTCACCCACCGTAAAATACTTATGCTCTTGAGAGAAGCCACTAGTGAAACCTATGTCCCCCGGGTCTATCTTCATCATATTAATCTTCCAACACTTAGTTATTTCCTTTGCTTTTTACTTTGATTTTATTTTACTTTGCATATTTATCACAAAAATACCAAAAATAGTATCCTATCATATCTATCAGATCTCACTCTCGTAAGTGACCGTGAAGGGATTGACATCCCCTTATCGCGTTGGTTGCGAGGATTTATTTGTATTGTGCAGGTGCGAGGGACTCGCGCATAGCCTCCTACTGGATTGATACCTTGGTTCTCAAAAACTGAGGGAAATACTTACGCTACTGTGCTGCATCACCCTTTCCTCTTCAAGGGAAAACCAACGCAGTGGTCAAGAGGTAGCAAGAAGGATTTCTGGCGCCGTTGCCGGGGAGTCTATGCAATAGTCAACATAACAAGTACCCATCACAATCCCTTATCTCCCGCATTACATTATTTGCCATCTGCCTCTCGTTTTCCTCTCCCCCACTTTACCCTTGCCGTTTTATTCGCCCTCTCTTTTTCCGTTCGCCTCTTTTTCACTTGATTTTTGTTTGCTTGTGTGTCGGATTGCTTGCTTGTCACGATGGCTCAAGATAATACTAAATTATGTGACTTTACCAATACCAACAATAATGATTTCCTTAGCACTCCGATTGCTCCTCTTACAGATACTGAATCTTGTGAAATCAATGCTGCTTTGTTGAATCTTGTCATGAAATATCAATTCGCCGGCCTTCGTAGTGAAGATGTCGCTACTCATCTAAATAGCTTCATTGATTTGTGTGATATGCAAAAGAAGAAATATGTTGATAATGATATTGTTAAATTGAAGCTATTTCCTTTTTCGCTTAGAGATCGTGCTAAAGCTTGGTTTTCGTCTTTGCCTAAAAATAGTATTGATTCTTGGAAAAAGTGCAAAGATGGTTTTATCTCTAAGTATTTTCCTCCCGCTAAGATCATCTCTCTTAGAAACGATATTGTGAATTTTAAGCAACTTGATCATGAACATGTTGCACAAG
Source organism: Aegilops bicornis (assembly GCA_021605145.1). Lineage (NCBI taxonomy): Eukaryota > Viridiplantae > Streptophyta > Magnoliopsida > Poales > Poaceae > Aegilops > Aegilops bicornis. Next base: position 157,112,701 of record CM038670.1, on the reverse strand, counting down.
CTTGGAAAAGGATGAAATTAATGATACGTAATTTCCCTACTCATGGTTTGAATTTGTGGATGATTATACAAAAAAATTATGCTGGATTGAATTTTGCTTCTAGAAATCTTTTAGATTCGGCCGCGGTAGGCACTTTTATGGAAATCACTTTAGGAGAAGCTACTAAACTCCTAGATAATATTATGGTTAATTATTCTCAATGGCACACTGAAAGATCTACTAATAAAAAAAGTGCATGCGATAGAAGAAATTAATGTTCTGAGTGGAAAGATGGATGAACTTATGACACTATTTGCTAGTAAGAGTGTTTCTTCTGATCCTAATGATATGCCTTTGTCTACTTTGATTGAGAATAATAATGAATCTATGGATGTGAATTTTGTTGGTAGGAATAATTTTGGTAACAACGCGTATAGAGGAAACTTTAATCCTAGGCCTTATCCTAGTAATTCCTCTAATAATTATGGTAATTCCTACAACAACTCTTATGGAAATTTTAATAAGATGCCTTCTGAATTTGAGACTAGTGTTAAAGAGTTTATGAATTCGCAAAAGAATTTCAATGCTTTGCTTGAAGAGAAGTTGCTTAAATGTGATGAATTTGCTAGGAACGTTGATAGAATTTCTCTTGATGTTGATTCTTTAAAACTTAGATCTATTCCTCCTAAGCATGATATCAATGAGTCTCTCAAAGCCATGAGAATTTCCATTGATGAGTGCCTGAAAGAACCGCTAGGATGCGCTGGCGCTTAAGAAAAGATTGCTTTATGAAAGCGTGTTCTTCAAATTTCTATGAAAATAAAGATGAAGATCTAAAAGTTATTGATGTGTCCCCTATTAAATCTTTGTTTTGCAATATGAATCTTGATAATGATGGGACTGAATATGATCCACCTTTACCTAGAAGGCGTTCCAAAAATTCAGAGTTTTTAGATCTTGATGCTAAATTTGATAAAAGTGGGTGTCGGTGTCAAAACCGGCGGATCTCGGGTAGGGGATCCCGAACTGTGCGTCTAGGCGGATGGTAACATGAGACAAGGGACACGATGTTTTTACCCAGGTTCGGGCCCTCTCGATGGAGGTAAAACCCTACTCCTGCTTGATTAATATTGATGATATGGGTAGTACAAGAGTAGATGTACCACGAGATCAGAGAGGCTAAAACCCTAGAAGCTATCCTATGGTATGATTGTTGTTCGTCCTACGGACTAAAACCCTCCGGTTTATATAGACACTGGAGAGGGTTAGGGTTACACAGAGTCGGTTACAATGGAAGGAGATCTACATATCCGTATCGCCAAGCTTGCCTTCCACGCCAAGGAAAGTCCCATCCGGACACGGGACGAAGTCTTAAATCTTGTATCTTCATAGTCCAGGAGTCCGGCCACAGGTCATAGTCCGGCAATCCGGACACCCCCTAATCCAGGACTCCCTCAGTAGCCCCTGAACCAGTCTTCAATGACGACGAGTCCGGCGCGCAGTTTGTCTTCGGCATTGCAAGGCGGGTTCCTCCTTCGAATACTTCATAGAAGATTTTGAACACAAGGATAGTGGCCGGCTCTGCAAAATAATTTCCACATACCACCGTAGAGAGAATAATATTTACACACACATCTAATCTGCTGACGTATTTCGCAGCGTGTCATCACACCACGACCAAGCCTTTATTCGAATCGTTTTTACTGTCCCACCTCAGCGCACGTAGTGAGGCGGTTTCCTTGGCACGTCTTGTTGAAGCAGAGATCGTGTCCCCTTATTCCGGGATTCTCATCAATACGGGTGTGGGTAACCCAACCGTGCCATTAATTTACGGCGCTTGGGAGATAAGCGAGTTTCACCAGGCTGGTGGGGGCACATAGTTTCGTCCGCCCATATAAGGGGATAAGGATCCACCTTTTCCATCTACGCCTTATTCCTCCTTTGCTTATCCATTTCCGCAAGACTCGAGCTCCAACGCCCAAGTCCGACACCCCGCCTCAACCTTCTCCAGTCATGTCCGGAGCGGGAGGCAAGTGGATGGTCTCCTCCGTCATGGAGGGACACATCAAGAAGTTGAGGGAGGCCGGATACTTGTCTAACGACATCGCGCACCGGCTCCCAGACAAGGGGCAGCTCATCCCCACCCTCAAGCCCCACGAGAGGGTGGTGTTCCTCACCCACTTCCTCCGCGGACTAGGTTTTCCACTTCACCCATTTGTCCGGGGGCTCATGTTCTACTACGGCCTGGATTTCCACGATCTAGCCCCGAACTTCGTCCTCAACATCTCGGCATTTATCGTTGTGGGCGAGGCTTTCCTCTGCATCAAGCCCCACTTCGGCTTATGGCTGAAGACCTTCAATGTCAAGCCGAAGGTAGTGGGCGGCCAACAGGCGGAGTGCGGAGGCGCCATGGTGGGAAAGATGCCCAACGTTACATGGCTCAAGGGCTCCTTCGTGGAGACCATAAAGGGGTGGCAATCGGGGTGGTTTTACATCACCGAGCCGCGTGATCTTGAATAGGCAGCGGCCCCCGAATTCCGATCTGGCTTCCCTACAAGGCTCACCTCCTGGAAAGAGATGGGCCTGTCGTGGGGTAATTTGGAAGAGCGGACCGGACTCCAATCCTGCGTCCAAGACCTGGTGAACAAAGAGGTTAAACTCGTCAACGTAGTCCAGGTCATGCTCATCCACCGGATCCTCCCGTGTCAACGACGGGCCTTTAACTTATGGGAGTTCAACCCGGCCCAGCACCAAACTCTGACCAGGCTCTTTGACACAACGCATGAGGATGCCTGGAAGGTGCTATTCAAGGGCGCCGAGGCTCCCCCTCCCATCACCGAGGATCGCGGATTCCGCACGAAACAACAAGCCAGCATAGTAAGCTTATTTTACCCTTTACGGGATACTTGTTTTTCATAGTTTAACTCTATGCGGGATCTAAGCTCCCGTTCCTTTGATAGGAATGGCAGAAGAAGACCAGGCAGATTGACTGTCTGACTCCTTTGCCCGAGGATCCAGCAGACGCCCACTTGACGGGGCTGCTGGTCCCGGCACCTTACGTGGTGCCGGAGAAGAAGGCCAAGAAGCAGGCCACGGGAACTCGAAAGAGTTCCCGGCGCCAGGTGGTGTCGGACTCATCGTCCGATGACTCCGAGGTGGACTCCTCCCGTGAAGACGAGGAGGAGGAAAGAGGTCTCTCCCCAGCCGGGGAGAGAAGAAAAGGAAGGCCGCCCCAACTGGGGAGGCCGGAGGGTCCAAGAAGGGAAGGACCCTCCCTCCGGACTACTTCACCAACGCCGACAACGACGAAGAAGAGTGGCCACCCAGGCCCAAGCCCCTGGCAAAATCGTAAATATCCGGGTACCAGAATAACTCATGGCGTTTCTTTTATTGCACAGTACCTTCTGACGCCGAATATAATCATGCAGTCCGCCCAAGGCCGGGCTCGACGCTTCGTCGAGCGGTTCCCTGGGTTCGTCGGATGTGAACAGCACTTCACTTCCAACCACCTCCTCTCCGCGCGCTGCGGATGATGCTGAGGTGGCGTCCCAAAAGGGGCCAGGCCAGGAGGAGGTGGTCCTGGAGGCGCCGCAAGGCAGCCTCCCGGATCCCAGGCGCCAAGGGGATAAAACCCCAAAGGGCTCCAAGTCCAGCCCTAGGCCGGACACCGCACCGGAACCTTCAACGATTCCGGCATCCGGCAGGGGGCCCCCTACTAAGAAGGGCAAGCCTACACGCCAGTGACCTCCATCCAACCGAAGGCACCGGATAATCTGCTAGAGGTGCTTAACGGCGCCTCCATCGACGAGGAGCACCGCACTATTATGAGTGCGGTGATCCAGAAGGTTCAGTCCGCCAAGAGCGGGCTGAAAAGCTCGTGCCAGCCTTCTAACAGGCTTTGAGGTATGTATTTAAGATATGTAAAAATATTACCGCATAGACGGTAGCCTCGATGCTCGGTTTGGTGTTCGGAAAGAAAAGCCGAATCGAGGATCAAAAGATATACGCAGGAGTCTAACATAAGTATGTCAATATGGGAATGCAGGTTGTCTGCTAACCTCTCGCCAGACCGATCGCAGAGGTTAATGCATTGAAGCAGAGCCTCGAGCGGTCCGAGGACGAGCTTGGCCTTGCCAAGAAGCAGCTCGAGGACAAGGAAGGTAAGTAATACCTTATGTAAGTATATATAAAAAAATGTGGTTGCAAAAAATGACAGGATCAACGTCGGTATGCAGGGGCCACAGCTGAGGTGGCAACCCTGAAGGAAGCGCTGTCCAAGGCCGAAAATAATGCGGCCGTGGAGCGCACCGAGCGAGAGAAGCAGGAGGCGCGGGTGGCGGCGGTGCAACAAGAGCTCCAGGCTCTCGTGGAAAAACACGAGAGTTTGGAGCGTGACTCAAAGACTCGAGAGTCCGAGCTCGCCTCGGCGCTTGAGAGCGCCAAATCTGCCAAAGCCGAAGCCCAAAAAGCCCTCCAGGAAATTGAGGCGATGAAGAAGATAGCAGCGGGTAAGGCATTATTTATGCAAAGCAAGCACGCGAAAGTGAATTACTTGTTACTTACCCTAGTCCAGAGCTCTGTAGGAGCATTCGTAGATCTTCCCCGGAGTGTGTCCTACGCAGCCGCATTCTACCGAGTCGAAGAGGGGAGCTCGACGGAGAAGGTGTTCTGGTCTCGATATCGAGGCCGGACACCGGCAGTTTTTGAGCGACCAAAGCAACTGGTCGAGCTCCATAAGGTGGCCGAACAGTCCATGAAGGGTCTCGTGGTCCGGCTGTGGCACAGGAAGCCATGCACGGGAGCTACTTTGGGCTGGTAAGGCGGCTGGTGGATGCCTGTCCAAGGCTTGAAGTCATCAAGCGCTCCGTATGCATCGAAGGTGCCCGTAGGGCCCTTGCCCGTGCTAAAGTGCACTGGGGCAAGATGGACGCTGAGAAGCTTGTGACGGACAGACCACCATCGGGCAAGGAGCACCGCAAGCCCGAAATGTATTATGAGGGCATCCTGAAGGGTGCCCGCCGTATAGCGGATGAGTGCATCAAAGATGTAATTTTTGAGTGAACTCGCATTTGTAATCCTGTACGCTGAAAACTTGTTCATATGCGCTAAGCAACGCTTTTGAATTTAAAATATTACCTTCTATGCGGCCGTTTATTAAAATTTGAGAGATGGCGATTCATCGGCTTCTGCCCCCATGCTGCGAGTGCTGGGGAGTTCGGGATAAACATGAGCGCTCTTTTTCCCATTATTGAGTCCTTCGAGGGAGGCGCTCAACACAACGAAGAAGGCAATCGGACTATAATGCTTGAACACTCTCACTTAGCCCTAGAATTCTATAATTTTAAATTTCGGCGAAGCCCCTGGTATTTGGAAAACCGAGTTCGGGGCGCTATCCACGCCTAGGCCGGACAAAGCCGACTCCTCGCTTTAAGCGGCATAAGTCTTTAGGAACTCGAAAACCTCTCGAACAGCGACCAGCTCTCGCCCTATCATGACAGTAAGTTTTAGCTTTCTCCACTGAGGTGCTTAGCCCGGCTCAACCGGGGCACAATCGCAGTGGTTCTTCCAGTGCCACCTTAGCCGATATAACGGAACGTAAGGCACCAAAACATGGGAGCCGGGCAAACCCAACTATTGACCCAAGACATGATTCGGAGCCGATGCATATAATGCTATAAGTTCGGGGTGCCGCACTCATGAGAGTGTTCGGACTTCTCACACCATATTCTGGGGTACGCAAGCCCCTGGTGTATTGGCCGTACCAAAGTGTACGGTTGCATTATGTCATAACTGAACATATTGTTATATAAAAAAGGTAATGCAATAATAGACAAAAGCTATGCATTGTTTATTCGAAAAGTCTGCGGTAAAAGCGTAACGATACAAATAGTGCGATAAGCAAGAGATGGGACTATTTAACATGTCCCCTCCAGGCGAGCTGCGGGATGCTATGTGAAACAAGTATACTGCTCGTTATAGAGACCACTGGACACTCGGCGTAGCTACGCCTCCTGGTTGTTGCATCGTGTTCGCAATTATCTTGCCGGACAGGCCTTCCGGAAAGTGGAGTCCTGAAAGTAAGAAAGAAAAGAAAAAGGAATGAAAAATCGGAGCCCTTGTGCGGTTGAGCCGCATTTTGGGCGATGCCATGGTCGTGCCCCTCCCCTATGCCCATGGTATTTCCAGAGCGTAGTTATGTACGCCGCATCTTGGTTTCGCAATTTCACGAGGGCTGGGGTTAGGGCCGCATTGCTACGCGTGCTCGGAACGTGCCAGGCGGTCTTGTTGTAGGTTACTCCGGACGCGCTTGACGGTGTCGGGACGTTTGATGGCCGGACTGGAGAATTGCCTTGACAGGCTGCTTTGTACTTCCGCCGCGAGGGCCGCCGTATGCTCCTCCGTCCGGAGAGAGCGTTCGGTGTTTCCATTGACCGTAATGACTCCTCGAGGGCCTGGCATCTTGAGCTTGAGGTATGCGTAGTGCGGCACCGCATTGAACTTTGCAAATGCGGTTTGTTTGAGCAAAGGCGTGATAGCCATCTTGAACGGGACTATGTCGAAGATTAACTCCTCGCTCGGAAATTATCCGGGATTCAAGACCACCTCAAGTGTAATCGAGCCTGCATACAGATTGGCCTCTACACCTGGTATGACGCCTTTAAAGGTCGTCTTTGAGGGTTTAATCCTTGAGGATCTATGCCCATTTTTCGTGACTGTATCCCGATAAAAGTGTTCAGGCTGCTGCCGCCGTCCATAAGGACTCTAGTGAGGTGAAATCCGTCAATGATTGGGTCTAAAACCAATGCGGCGAATCCGCCATGGCGGATGCTAGTGGGGTGGTCCCATCGATCAAAAGTGATCGGGCAGGAGGACCATGGGTTGAACTTTGGGGCGACTGGCTCCAACGCATATACTCCCTGAGTGCACGCTTCCGCTCCCTATTGGGTATGTGGGTTGCGTATATCATGTTCACCGTCCGCACTTGTGGGGGGAACCCTTCATCCCCTATTGTTCGGGCGGCCGGGCTCCTCCTCGTCATCGCTATGCAGCCCCTTGTCATTGTTTTCGGCGTTTAACTTGCCTGCCTGCTTGAACACCCAACAATCCCTGTTGGTGTGGTTGGCTGGTTTTTCGGGGGTGCCGTGTATCTGTCACGAGCGATCGAGTATTCGGTCCAGATTGGACAGGCCCGGAGTGTTTCTTTTAAATGGCTTTTTCCGTTGACCGGGTTTAGAGCCTCTGAATCCGGCATTAACTGTCGTATCCTCAGCATTGTCGCTGTTAATGCGGCGCTTTTGCTTGCTGCGACGCGACCTGCCAATGTTGTCCGTGGTATCCGAATTACCAGGGATCTTGGTCATGTTATTACTACGAGCTAGCCAGCTGTCTTCTCCCGCGCAAAAGCGGGTCATGAGTGTCGTGAGGGCTGCCATGGATTTCGGCTTTTCTTGTCCTAGGTGCCGGGCAAGCCACTCGTCATGGACGTTATGCTTGAAGGCTACAAGGGCCTCTACGTCTGGGCAGTCGACTATTTGATTTTTCTTCGTTAGGAACCGTGTCCAGAATTGCCTGGCCGATTCCTCTGGCTGCTGAATTATGTGGCTTAGGTCATCGGCGTCTGGTGGTCACACATAGGTGCCCTCGAAGTTGTCGAGGAATGCAGCTTCCAGGTCCTCCCAACAACCAATTGATTCTGCTGGCAAGCTGTTAAGCCAATGCTGAGCTGGTCCTTTAAGCTTGAGTGGGAGGTATTTGATGGCGTGTAGATCATCACCGCGGGCCATGTGGATATGAAGGATATAGTTCTCGATCCATACCGCAGGGTCTGTTGTGCCATCGTATGTTTCGATGTTTACGGGTTTGAAACCCTCGGGGATTTGATGATCCATTACTTCATCTGTGAAGCATAGTGGGTGTGCGGCGCCTCTGTATTGGGCTATATCACGATGTAGCTCGAATGAGCTTTGTCTGCTGTTCGCCCCGCCGATTTACCATATCCGCATGACGGTTGTCGCCACGCGTCGTGGCGCCCATGCGATCCATAGATCGATCTTGTTTGCCTTGCCCTGTCCTCCAATATATCTCGCAGGTCTGGCGCATTTCCCCGTGCCTTGGTATTCTTTGAGCGATGCCGGGGTGCGGCTTGAGTTGAGGGCCGAGAGGCCTCTCTGTCGCGGCCACAAGGTGGTCGGTCGGCTGTATCATGCGCTGGTGATGTAGGTCTAGGTGCTTCTTCCTCTAATCGAGGTAGCAGCCTGCGTTTTGGGTAGCTCTTGGAGGGGCGCTCAATTGCATTTTCGCCGCAAGGACTTCAGTCCATCTGTCGGCTAGCGAGTCTTGGTCAGCTCTAAGCTGTTGCTTTTTCTTGAGGCTGCTCGCCGTGGCCATAAGCCTGCGTTTGAAACGCTCTTGTTCGACGGGATCCTCAGGCACGACAAATTCGTAAATGCGTCCGAGGCTTGCCTCATCTTCGGAGGGAGGCATGTAATTATCGCCCTCTACCTCTCATCTGCCGCTCTCTCATGAGGGCTGGCTTCTCCATCCTCTGTCTTTGAATCCTGCTGGAGGGGTTTGTCTTCGGCACTGTCCGGGGTGTTATTGTCTCCGGTGCCGGAATCACCGTTTTTGCTGCGGCGGGATTTAGAGCGGCGCTGCTGACGCCGGTGCTTAGGCTGTTTCTTGGAGGGGTCATCCTCCGTTGTTCCATCGCCGTTCCCTTCTTTTGGGGTGTCCACAATGTATATGTCATATGACGAGGTGGCCTTCCAATGCCCTGTAGGCGCTGGTTCTTGTTCGTCTCCTGCATCGTCGTCCATACCGTCGATGTCTTCGGAGTTGAAGTCGAGCATGTCGGTTAAATCATCGACAGTGGCTACGAAGTGGGTGGTGGGTGGGGTTTGAATTTCTTCGTCGTCCGCATCCCAACCTTGCTGACAATAGTCTGGCCAGGGCTCTCCTGATAAAGAGAGAGACTTTAGTGAATTCAGAATGTCGCCAAAGGGCGAGTGCTGAAAGATGTCCGCGGCGGTGAACTCCATGATCGGTGCCCAATCGGATTCGGTTGGCAAGGGCGCGGAAGGTTCGGAGTCCGGAGAGGAGTCCGGCACCTTGGAGTCACGAGCTTCGCAAAGGACAGGTATGGTGTTCGGCTCGATCGCCGTAGAGATTGCAGCCCCCGAGGCGGTGTCCAGCCACCCATCCTCGATTGGCGCAGTCGGCTCCGAGCTAAGGGTCGGAGCGGACACTGGTGCGGCCTCCAGGACACTGTTCGGCGGTAGAGCTAGATCATGCCCATCGTAACAGTGCGGCGCGCTTGGCTGTGGCTCGAACCCGTCGAAGATCAAGTCTCCGCGGACGTCGGCCGTGTAGTTCAAACTTCCAAATCTGACCTGATGGCCAGGGGCGTAGCTTTCAATCTGCTCCGGATGGCTGCGAATTGGCCCGCAGTGCAAAGCCGCCGAATCGAAGATCTGTCCGGGAGAAAAGCCTCACCCTGGACTGCATCGTTGTTGATGATCGAAGGAGCCATCGGGCATAAAAGCGACGAAACAGAGGAACTCACAATGAAAGCACCAATGTCGGTGTCAAAACCGGAGTATCTCGGGTAGGGGGTCCCGAACTATGCGTCTAGGCGGATGGTAACGAGGAGACAATGGACACGATGTTTTTACCCAGGTTGGGCCCTCTCGATGGAGGTAAAACCCTACTCCTGCTTGATTAATATTGATGATATGGGTAGTATAAGAGTAGATCTACCACGAGATCGGAGAGGCTAAAACCCTAGAAGCTAGCCTATGCTATGATTGTTGTTCGTCCTACGGACTAAAACCCTCCGGTTTATATAGACATCAGAGAGGGTTAGGGTTACACAGAGTCGGTTACAATGGAAGGAGATCTAGATATTCGTATCGCCAAGCTTGCCTTCCACGCCAAGGAAAGTCCCATCTGGACACGGGACGAAGTCTTCAATCTTGTATCTTCATAGTCCAGGAGTCCGGCCACAGGTCATAGTCCGGCGATCCGGACACCCACTAATCCAGGACTCCCTCAGTGGGATTGAAGAAATCAAAACCCTAGATGTTGCTAAACCCACTATTTTGGATTTCAAGGAATTTAATTACGAAAATTGCTCTTTGATTGATTGTATTTCCTTGTTGCAATCCGTGCTAAATTCTCCTCATGCTTATAGTCAAAATAAAGCGTTTACTAAACATATCGTTGATGCCTTGATGCAATCTTATGAAGAAAAGCTTGAGTTGGAAGTTTCTATCCCTGGAAAACTTTATGATGAGTGGGAACCAACTATTAAAATTAAGATTAAGGATCATGAGTTCTATACTTTATGTGATTTGGGTGCTAGTGTTTCCACTATTTCCAAAACTTTGTGCGACTTGCTAGATTTCCGCGATTTTGATGATTACTCTCTAAACTTGCACCTTGCGGATTCCACTATTAAGAAACCTATGGGAATAATTAGTGTTGTTCTTATTGTTGCGAATAGGAATTATGTGCCCGTAGATTTTATCGTTCTTGATATAGATTGCAATCCTTCATGTCCTATTATTCTTGGTAGACCTTTCCTTAAAATGATTGGTGCAATTATTGATATGAAGGAAGGGAATATTAGATTCCAATTTCCATTAAAGAAAGGCATGGAACACTTCCCTAGGAAGAAAATAAAATTTCCATATGAATCTATCATGAGATCCACTTATGGATTGCCTACCAAATATGGCAATACCTAGATCTATCCTTGCCTTTATGCCTAGTTAGGGGCGTTAAACGATAGCGCTTGTTGGGAGGCAACCCAATTTTTAGTTTTTTTGCCTTTTGCTTCTGTTTAGGAATAAATAATTGATCTAGCCTCTGGTTAGATGTGTTATTATGTTTTAATTAGTGTTTGTGCCAAGTTAAACCTATAGGATCTTCTTGGATGATAGTTATTTGATCTTGCTGTAATTTCTAGAAACTTTCTATTCACGAAAATAATTGTTAAAAAACACCAGAACGTGATAAAATATTGATTCCAATTTCTGCTGATCAAATAAACAAATTGTCTAGGTCTTCCTATTTTGGCTGATTTTTTGGAGTTCCGGAAGTTTGCGTTAGTTACAGATTACTACAGACTGTTCTGTTTTTGACAGATTCTGTTTTTCGTGTGTTGTTTGCTTATTTTGATGAATCTATGGCTAGTAAAAGAGTTTATAAACCATAGAGAAGTTGGAATACAGTAGGTTTAAAACCAATATAAATAAAGAATGAGTTCATTACAGTACCTTGAAGTGGTCTTTTGTTTTCTTTCGCTAACGGAGCTCACGAGATTTTCTGCGAAGTTTTGTGTTGTGAAGTTTTCAAGTTTTGGGTGAAAGATTTGATGGATTATGGAACAGGAGTGGCAAGAGCCTAAGCTTGGGGATGCCCATGGCACCCCCAAGATAATCTAAGGACACCAAAAAGCCAAAGCTTGGGGATGCCCGGAAGGCATCCCCTCTTTAAATCTACTTCCATCGGTAACTTTACTTGGAGCTATATTTTTATTCACCACATGATATGTGCTTTGCTTGGAGCGTCTTGTATGATTTGAGTCTTTGATTTTTAGTTTACCACAATCATCCTTGCTGTACACACCTTTTGAGAGAGCCACACATGATTTGGAAATTATTAGAATACTCTTTGTGCTTCACTTATATCTTTTGAGTTATATAGTTTTGCTCTAGTGCTTCACTTATATCTTTTAGAGCATGGTGGTGGATTTGTTTTATAGAAACTATTGATCTCTCATGCTTCACTTAGATTATTTTGAGAGTCTTAAATAGCATGGTAATTTGCTTAAATAATCCTAATATGCTAGGTATTCAAGATTAGTAAAAACTTTCTTATGAGTGTGTTGAATACTAAGAGAAGTTTGATGCTTGATGATTGTTTTGAGATATGGAGGTAGTGATATCAAAGTTTTGCTAGTTGAGTAGTTGTGAATTTGATAAATACTTGTGTTGAAGTTTGCAAGTCCCGTAGCATGCACGTATGGTAAACTTTATGTAACAAATTTGAAACATGAGGTGTTCTTTGATTGTCCTCCTTATGAGTGGCGGTCGGGGACGAGCGATGGTCTTTTCCTACCAATCTATCCCCCTAGGAGCATGCATGTAGTGCTTGGTTTTTGATGACTTGTAGAGTTTTGCAATAAGTATGTGAGTTCTTTATGACTAATTTTGAGTCCATGGATTATAAGCACTCTTACCTTTCCACCATTGCTAGCCTCTTCGGTATGGTGCATTGCCCTTTCTCACATTGAGAGTTGGTGCAAACTTCACCGGTGCATCCAAACCCCGTGATATGATACGCTCTTTCACACATAAACCTCCTTATGTCTTCCTCAAAACAGCCACCATACCTACCTATTATGGCATTTCCATAGCCATTCTGAGATATATTGCCATGCAACTTTACACCATTCTGTTTATCATGACACGTTCATCATTGTCATATTGCTTTGCATGATCATGTAGTTGACATAGTATTTGTGGCAAAGCCACCGTTCATAATTCTTTCATACATGTCACTCTTGGTTCATTGCATATCCCGCTACACCACCGGAGGCATTCATATATAGTCATACTTTGTTCTAGTATTGAGTTGTAAATAAATAGAAGTGTGATGATCATCATTTTCTAGAGCATTGTCCCAAGTGAGGAATAAAAAAAAAGAGAAAGGCCATAAAAAAAGAGAAGGCCCAAAAAATGAGAGAAAAAGAGAGAAGGGACAATGTTACTATCCTTTTACCACACTTGTGCTTCAAAGTAACACCATAATCTTCATGATAGAGAGTCTCTTGTTTTGTCACTTTCATATACTAGTGGGAATTTTTCATTATAGAACTTGGCTTGTATATTCCAACAATGGGCCTCCTTAAGTGCCCTAGGTCTTCGTGAGCAAGCAAGTTGGATGCACACCCACTTAGTTTCTTTTGTTGAGCTTTCACATATTTATAGCTCTAGTGCATCCATTGCATGGCAATCCCTACTCCTTGCATTAACATCAATCGATGGGCATCTCCATAGCTCATTGATTAGCCTCGTTGATGTGAGAGTTTCTCCTTTTTTGTATTCTCCACATAACCCCCATCATCATATTCTATTCCACCCATAGTGCTATGTCCATGGCTCACGCTCATGTATTGCGTGAAGGTTGAAAAAGTTTGAGATTACTAAAGTATGAAACAATTGCTTGGCTTGTCATCGGGGTTGTGCATGATGAGAGCATTCTTGTGTGATGAAAATGGAGCATGACTAAACTATATGATTTTGTAGGGATGAACTTTCTTTGGACATGTTATTTTGGGAGGACATACTTGCTTAGTTAGTATGCTTGAAGTATTATTATTTTTATGTCAATATTGAACTTTTATCTTGAATCTTTCGGATCTTAATATTCATACCACAATTAAGAAGAATTACAATGAAATCATGCCAAGTAGCATTCCGCATCAAAAATTCTGTTTTTATCATTTACCTACTCGAGGACGAGCAGGAATTAAGCTTGGGGATGCATGATACGTCTCCAACGTATCTATAATTTTTTATTGCTCTGTGCTATATTATCTTCTGTTTTGGACATTATTGGGCTTTATTATTCACTTTTATATTATTTTTGGGACTAACCTATTAACCGGAGGCCCAGCCCAGAATTGCTGTTTTTGCCTATTTCAGAGTTTCGCAGAAAAAGAATATCAAACGGAGTCCAAACGGAATGAAACCTTCGGGAACGTGATTTTCGGAGCGAACATGATCCAGAGGACTTGGACCCTACGTCAAGAAAGCTACCAGGAAGCCACGAGGTAGGGGCGCGCCTAGCCCCAGGCACGCCCTCCACCCTCATGGACCCCACGTTGCTCCACCGACGTACTCCTTCCTCCTATATATACCTCATTACCCCCAAAGCGATCGGAATCACGGAGCCAAAACCTAATTCCACCGCCGCAACCTTACGTACTCCACGAGATCCCATCTTGGGGCCTGTTAGGAACTCACGCGGATGGGGCATCGATCACGGAGGGCTTCTACATCAACACCTTAGCCTCTCCGATGAAGTGTGAGTAGTTTACCTCAGACCTTCGGGTCCATAGTTATTAGCTAGATGGCTTCCTCTCTCTTTTGGATCTCAATACAATGTTCTCCCCCTCTCTTGTGGAGATCTATTCGATGTAATCTTCTTTTGCGGTGTGTTTGTTGAGAACGATGAATCGTGGGTTTATGATCAAGTTTATCTATGAACAATATTTGAATCTTCTGAATTCATTTATGTATGATTGGTTATCTTTGCAAGTCTCTTCGAATTATCAGTTTGGTTTGGCCTACTAGATTGATCTTTCTTGCAATGGGAGAAGTGCTTAGCTTTGGGTTCAATCTTGCGGTGTCCTTTCCCAGTGACAGTAGGGGCAGCAAGGCACGTATAGTATTGTTGACATCGAGGATAACAAGATGGGGTTTTTATAATATTGCATGAATGTATCCCTCTACATCATGTGATCGTTCTTATTGCATTACTACGATACTCCATGAACTTAATACACTAGATGCATGCTGGATAGCGGTCGATGTGTGGTGTAATAGTAGTAGATGCAGGCAGGAGTCAGTCTACTTGTCTCGGACGTGATGCCTATATACATGATCATACCTAGGTATTTTCATAACTATGCTCAATTCTGTCAATTGCTCAACAGTAATTTGTTCACCCACCGTAAAATACTTATGCTCTTGAGAGAAGCCACTAGTGAAACCTATGGCCCTCGGGTCTATTTTCCATCATATTATTCTCCCGACAACAAGCTATTTCTGGCGCCGTTTTTATTTTGTTTACTTTACTTTGCATCTTTATCACAAAAATACCAAAAATATTATCCTATCATATCTGTCAGATCTCACTCTCGTAAGTGACCGTGTAGGGATTGACAACCCCTTATCGCGTTGGTTGCGAGGATTTATTTGTTTGTGTAGGTGCGAGGGACTTGCGTGTAGCCTCCTACTGGATTGATACCTTGGTTCTCAAAAACTGAGGGAAATACTTACGCTACTTTGCTGCATCGCCCTTTCCTCTTCAAGGGAAAACCAACGCAGTGCTCAAGAGGTAGCAACAAGCGATGGTCTTTTCCTACCAATCTATCCCCCCAGGAGCATGCGCGTAGTACTTTGTTTCAATAACCAATAGATTTTTGCAATAAGTGTGTGAGTTCTTTATGACTAATGTTGAGTATATGGATTATACGCACTCTCACCCTTCCATCATTGCTAGCCTCTTCGGTACCGTGCATTGCCCTTTCTCACCTCGAGAGTTGGTGCAAACTTCGCCGGTGCATCCAAACCCAGTGATACGATACGCTCTATCACACATAAGCCTCATTATATCTTCCTCAAAACTGCTACCATACCTACCTATCATGGCATTTACATAGCCATTCCGAGATATATTGCCATGCAACTTCCATCATCATCATATACATGACTTGAGAATTTATTGCCATATTGCTTTGCATGATCGTAAGATAGCTAGCATGATGTTTTCATGGCTTGTTCGTTTTTTGATGTCATTGCTGCGCTAGATCATTGCACATCCCAGTACATCACCAGAGGCATTCATATAGAGTCATATCTTTGTTCTAGATATCGAGTTGTAATATTGAGTTGTAAGTAAATAGAAGTGTGATGATCATCATTATTAGAGCATTGCCCCAGTGAGGAAAGGATGATGGAGACTATGATTCCCCACAAGTCGGGATGAGACTCCGGACGAAAAAAAAGAGAAAGGCCAAAAAAAGAGAGAAGGCCCAAAAAAAGGAGAAAAAAAGAGAGAAAAGGAGAGAAAAAGAGAGAAGGGGCAATGTTACTATCCTTTTACCACACTTGTGCTTCAGAGTAGCACCATGTTCTTCATATAGAAAGTCTCTTGAGTTATCACTTTCATATACTAGTGAAAATTTTCATTATAGAACTTGGCTTGTATATTCCGATGATGGACTTCCTCAAACGCCCGAGGTCTTCATGAGCAAGCAAGTTGGATGCACACCCACTTAGTTTTCAGTCTGAGCTTTCATACACTTATAGCTCTTAGTGCATCCGTTGCATGGCAATCCCTACTCACTCACATTGATATCTATTGATGGGCATCTCCATAGCCCGTTGATACGCCTAGTTGATGTGAGACTATCTTCTCCTTTTTGTCTTCTCCACAACCACCATTCTATTCCACCTATAGTGCTATGTCCATGGCGCACGCTCATGTATTTCGTGAAAGTTGAAAAGGTTTGAGAACATCAAAAGTATGAAACAATTGCTTGGCTTGTCATCGAGGTTGTGCATGATTTGAATATTTTGTGTGGTGAAGATGGAGCATAGCCAGACTATATGATTTTGTAGGGATAACTTTCTTTGGCCATGTTATTTTGAAAAGACATGATTGCTTTATTAGTAGGCTTGAAGTATTATTGTTTTTATGTCAAATTATAGACTATTGCTTTGAATCACTCGTGTCTTAATATTCATGCCATGATTAGACATATGATCAAGATTATGCTAGGTAGCATTCCACATCAAAACTTATCTTTTTTATCATTTACCTACTCGAGGACGAGCAGGAATTAAGCTTGAGGATGCTGATACGTCTCCGTCGTATCTATAATTTTTTATTGTTCCATGCCAATATTATTCAACTTTCATATACTTTTGGCAACTTTTTATATTATTTTTGGGACTAACATATTGATCCAAAGGCTTGATGCAGTTCCTGTTTGTTGCATGTTTTATGTTTCGCAGAAACCCAATATCAAACGGAGTCCAAACGGGATAAAAACGGACGGAGAACTATTTTGGAATATTTAGATTTTTGGGAAGTAAAATCAACGCGAGACGGTGCCCGAGGAGGCACGAGGTAGGGGGCGCACCCCAAGGGGGCAGGCGCGCCCTGGACCCTCGTGGGCACCCCGTAAGGAGGTTGAGGCTCTTCTTTTGCCGCAAGAAAGCTAATTTTATGAGAAAGATCTAGGCGAAAGATTCAACCCAATCGGAGTTACGGATCTCCGGATATAAAAGAAACGGTGAAAGGCAGCAGAATAGAACGCAGAAACAGAGAGAGACAGAGAGACATATCCAATCTCGGAGGGGCTTTCGCCCCGCCCACGTCATGGAGGCCAAGGACGAGAGGGGAAACCCTTCTCCCATCTAGGGAGGAGGTCAAGGAAGAAGAAGACGAAGGGTCCCCCTCTCCCCTTCTCTTCCGGTGGCGCCGGAACGCTGCCGTGGCCATCATCATCACCACAATCTTCACTAACAACTTCACCGCCATCATCACCAACTCTTCCCCCCTCTATGCAGCGGTGTAACCTCTCTCTTACCCTCTGTAATCTCTACGTAAACATGGTGCTCAACGCTATATATTATTTCCCAATGATGTATGGTTATCCTATGATGTTTGAGTAGATCCGTTTTGTCCTATGGGTTATTTGATGATCAAGATTGGTTTGAGTTGCATGTTTTATTAGTGGTGCTGTCCTATGGTGCTCTCCGTGTCGCGCAAGCGTGAGGGATCCCCGCTGTAGGGTTTGCTATATGTTCATGATTTGCTTATGGTGGGTGGCGTGAGTGACATAAGCACAGACCCAGTGTCGGTGTACTAGAGTAGGGGTACCCTAGTATCCCGAACTTGTGCACGGGCAGTTGCGGCCCTCCGCGGCAGGGCTTACCGGGTGACCGCCAAGGTCCTCTGTGGTTCCTTTGGAGCCATTCAAGAACAAAGTATTCAAGCCTAGGAGGCAAGGCCCGGCTAGAGGAGCTTGCCGGGAAGGCCACCCAAGGCACCTAAGAGACAAGGCCCCGGCAAGAGGAGCTTGCCGGGAGGGCCAACCAAGGCCCCGGCAAGAGGAGCTTGCCGGGAAGGCCCGGTGAGCGACAAGCTTCCGGACGCGACAAGACAACAACCGCGGCAAGGCGCTTGCCGCGGCAGACCACCACTCGTACTGCGCTCCAAAGACATCCACTAACGTGTTGCCCTGGGACCTTTCCAGCGCAGCGTGGCAAGAGGCCGTGGCGGCCGGTGAGCGTGGCAAGCGGCGCTGACAAGATTGCCATCGTGGCAAGCGGTAGCGCCCCTGGCGGTCCCTTTCTGCACTGTTCGGGCGACGTAGACGGGCATTTAATGCCTTTGTCCCCTGTTGTCAGGGTTAGGTATGATACACTGTACAAGTAGTTGTACCAACCACAACTCATTTTCCATTTTTACCCTTGCCTACGTTGCCACCTGTCGGAGACCCCTTGAGCATATAAAAGGAGGCCCGTGCGCAACGTAGGGAGGGGTTGGAGGGGTTTGAGAGGTTCGAAGCCAGAGAACACTCACGCTCGGTCTCGTTAGCAGCTTGTGTGTACTGTAGCACTCAAGCGCTCCCGAGCAAGAACTCAATACATTCAGACATGCAGCAGTAGGAGTGTTATCTCTCCGGAGAGCTCCGAAGCTGGGTAAACTGCTCGTGTGCTTCACCTCGATCTGCTCTTCGTGCGACCTCCGCCCTCCGCCGAAACGAAAGGGGCTCGGTCCGCCGGTCCCATAGGTGTTCGTGGGTCAGATCAGCCGCCTCGACATCTTTGGCGCGCCAGGTAGGGGGCGTCGAGATTGTGTGAACCTGATCCGGCATCCACACGAGTTAGATCTTCATCAGCTTCATCGACATGCCACCGAAGAAGAAGGCTTCGGCGGCAGCTGAACCGTCCACGTCGATCCCACCACCACCGGAGCAAACGGGTGGTGGGGTAGACGCCGGCGGAAGAATGGACGTCGACGGGGGAGCCCACGGTGCTGCCAAGTCCAAAGACAAGGCTGCGCAGACCTCGGCATCCGTAAATGCACCGCGCCCATCTCAGGAGGCGCGGGCCGACAGCGTCATGGTATTCACAACGCCATACGCTCGTTGGACCAAGATCGAGCTGGTGGATCTCGGGATGCTCAAGACCAGCATGCACGCCAACATGCTGGCGCGAGCGAGGCACGGTCGCCTGGACGGGATACTGCTCCTTCTAACATAGTTAGAAGTCCGAGCATATCCCGCTCCTCGCGCCGTTCGCCACTGCCACCCACTACTCCAGCAGAAGCTTTGGCGAGAGCTCAACTGCTCTGGATTACCCTCCAACAGCCGACAAGGTCGATGAATGGAGGCCACCATTCGTAGTCTCATCAGCTTTGCTAACGGCGACGCTCCGCGGCAGCCGAGTGCATTGCCGCCGGCGAGACTACCAAACACGAGCGGTGGCGGCGAAACCGTGGGGTGCAACCACCATGCACTCTCCGCCCGAAGGCCAAGATCGCCGACTCGCGGATCCACCTCGACAGCGACTCCACCGCATCATCGGATCCACGAGCTCGTCGCGATCAGCGCCAAGTTCTTCACGAACGACAGCAAGAAGACGCCGAACTCAGATCGAGCGCCAAGAGAAGCGCCAAGGCGTCAATCCGACCAGCGGCTGGGCCCTCTGTCGACATGCATGCGCCCGAAGAACCAGGCGACTTCTTTGTCAGACGGTAGGTTGCCCTGCGTTCACTCGTGAGCTGCGGCAAGTCGATGGCCCAACAAGAAGAATTTCAAGCGAGCGTGCGAGAATGCGGCGGCAAGATGCATCCGTCGGAGTTCCTCAACATCTACACCATCGCGGTGCAAGCTGTCGGGGCGAGATGACAAGATCCCGCCAACTACTTCACCGGTGCTCAAGCCCAATGTCGATCCTGGCTCATGCACTTGCCGGACAACTCCATATCCTCTTGGGCAGATCTATGCCATCAGTTTGTCGGCGCCTTTACAGCGGCCACAAGCCCCATGGCCAAGAAAGCGACCTTCATCTGCCGCCTGAAGGAAGGAGAGCCCTGCGCAAGTACATTCAGAGATTCAGCCACAGACAAAGACAACATCCCGGATGTCCACCCTGCCGCTGTAATCGGTGTGTTCCATCGAGCGTCTGAAACCGCAGGATGCGGGAGGAGATGGCGATGTGCAAGATCAGAAACATCAGTGAGCTATATGCCCTGGCCGACAAGTGTGCACGTGCTGAGGAAGGGAGGAGACTCCCCGGAGGCGAAGAAGAAGACCAAGTCCGGCAAGAGCTCTAATGCCCACTCCGGCAAGCGCACCTCTTCGGAGTGCTGCGCTACCGTCGAGGACGCACCATCGAGCTCCACCGGCAAGTGCTGAGGAGCAGTCTGCTCCGGCAAGCCCTAGGGTTTGTTCCGTTGAAGCAGACGCTCCAAGTCCGGCAAGAGCTCGGATGCCCACTCCGGCAAGCGCACCTCTTCGGAGTGCTGTGCTACCGTCGAGGACGCACCATCGAGCTCCACCGGCAAGTGCTGAGGAGCAGTCTTCTCCGGCAAGCCCTAGGGTTTGTTCCGTTGAAGCAGACGCTCCCGATAAGTTTTGCTCCGGCAAGAGCTCTGATGCCCACTCCGGCAAGCGCACCTCTTCGGAGTGCTGTGCTACCGTCGAGGACGCACCATCGAGCTCCACCGGCAAGTGCTGAGGAGCAGTCTGCTCCGGCAAGCCCTAGGGTTTGTTCCGTTGAAGCAGACGCTCCCGACAAGTTTTGCTCCGGCAAGTTTGCAGGGGAACGTCAAGCTCCGGCTGGGCTGCAGGTTCTCGCCTTGGAAGCAGATGTTCCCGCAGCAGCAGATGCGCCGGTGGTTCTTTGGTCGATCAGGACGACGCCAAATCGAGCCACTGGCCAGACACCTTTCGCTCTAGTCTATGGAGCAGAGGCAGTTCTCCCCACGGAACTCGTATACGGATCACCTCGAGTGCTCGCTTATGATGAGCTTGAGCAAGAGCAGTTGCGACAAGATGACGCGCTGCTCCTTGAGGAGGATCGTCTTCAGGCTGCTGTACGAGCTGCTCGATACCAGCAAGCTTTGCACCGCTACCATAGCCGCAAAGTTAATGCCAGAAGTCTCGAGGAAGGCGACCTTGTTCTTCGGCGCGTTCAGTCCGCCAAGAATTCCAACAAGTTGACGCCAAAGTGGGAAGGCCCTTCTTGGGTGAAACGAGTCACTAGGCCTGGCGCTGTCCGCCTTGAGACTGAAGATGGCATTCCGGTGAGCAACTCCAGGAACATTGAGCATCTTCGTAAGTTTTACCCGTAAGGCGCGGTTGCCGGAACCAGTTACGGCAACCACCATTTGTACAAGTCTTGCCGATGTTGGATGTAATCCTTTGTACAAAGACGGGCCCAGACCCCGTGCATAAGTAAAGACCAAGTCCGGCAAGAGCTCTGATGCCCACTCCGGCAAGCGCACCTCTTCGGAGTGCTGCGCTACCGTCGAGGACGCACCATCGAGCTCCACCGGCAATGCTTCGCACATCTTGTCAGTTTCATGCTTTCTACTTCTATTTGCATGCGTTATCTGACACTTTGTGCAGCACCTACCCCGGTAAGCAATAACGAGCCATAAGGCTCCATATCTTTATTTTCTCTTCTTTCTCTTTCTCAAAGAAAGGAAGGTTTCCTCGCACGCAAGTTTGTCGGGGGGAAAGGAGAAGATAATGGTGTGGACCAAGCGTCGCTCAAGGAAGTCTAGCCTTACCGGGAAGCAAACGACAGAAAAGCTAAGTTGCTAAAGTTTGAGCAATCAGTTTTAAATTTTTAAGTTATCTTCCTCGAACGACCGTACTTTGTATGGAAAACCTGTGCAGCGGAGGAACCAACTCGTAGCTAGTTGCGCCCTTACTTTGTTTCGAGTCCGCTCAACAACTTAAGTGAGCTGCGATTACGCCCTTACTTTGTTTCGAGTCCGCTCAACAACTTAAGTGAGCTGCGATTGCGCCTTACTTTGTTTCGAGTCCGCTCAACAACTTAAGTGAGCTGCGACTAGTTGCGACAAGGTTTCTTGTCGGTAGCGGCACCGCCCGGCCAGTTGACGTCCGCACTTTTCGGCCATGACCGGTGCCTGCGCTGACAAGTTCCCTAAAAGCGTAGGGCAAAAACATACAAAGGAAGGAATCAAGTAAAGGAAATAACATAGCAATCACTATCCGAAATGGAGTTATATTACAAGATAACTTGTCGCAGCTCTAATAGACTGTTCTCATAACATGACCAGCAGCGGCAAGAAAAAAAGAATACGAGCGACAACAGCTTCCGCAGCAGCTGCTCCTCCTCAGACTCGCCGCTGCTACTGCTTGGCGCGTCAACCAGCGTCAGTCCAGCGGAGGCGAGCAGCTCTTCATCAAAAGTTTCTCCTTCAGCCGGCGCCCTGGAGCTCGACGCCCATGGGAGCTTGATGAAGACGTCATCGCCAGCCTTCAAATAGGCGCCGGGCTGGGGCTCTTCGGAGCTTGACGCTGCAGCAGCGGCGGAGGGATCGGCGGTCGGCGTAGCGCCTGGCGCTCCTGCGGCCTCAGGGCCGTCAGTGCGATCGCCGGACCCCTCGCCAGCTTCTGCGGCGGCAGCTTTGGCGGCCTCTTCGCCGGCGGGCTCATCAGCGCCAGCTTCTTCTTTGATGGCAGCGGCGTCGTCAGTATTGCCGCACGCGTCCTCCTCGCCGGCGACCTCGGTCTCCATTGGCTCTGTGGCGGATGGATCTGACGACCGAAAAATGAAGAATAGTCAAGCAAATATTCAAAAAGAAAACCAGAAGAAGAAGAACACAAGGGAAGTTTTCAAGCAAGATGATTACCTGCGCTAGGGTCTGCAGTCATGGTCTCCACCACCAGGGGATCGCTGGTACTGCCCCTTGCCGGAGAAGTCTCCCTTGCCGGAGAACGCTCCCTTGCCGGGAATCCTCCCTTGGCGGTGTAGTCGAAGCAGATGGCATGTCAGGAGCGGCTTCAGGGCACTCCTGATGAGGCTGCTCTGCTCCTACACAAATCAGACGTCAGATATCAGCAAAGAAAGAGCATCCATGCACGCCGAACAGCAAGAAGTAAACCATATACTTACGCTGGGGGCTGCGCTGGGGGCTGCTTTCTGGAGTGAGTTACGGTGTAACCCAGGCCACGCGTGCCCGTGCCCGTGCCCTGTTTTGGGCCTTGCCCAATAGCGCTCGGCACCGTGTATGGCCCAGGCCCGGGGGCTCCTGTCGGTGTACTAGAGTAGGGGTACCCTAGTATCCCGAACTTGTGCACGGGCGATTCTTGACCCTCCGCGGCATGGCTTACCGGGTGACCGCCAAGGTCCTCCGTGGTTCCTTTGGAGCCATTCAAGAACAAAGTATTCAAGCCTAGGAGGCAAGGCCCCGGCAAGAGGAGCTTGCCGGGAAGGCCACCCAAGGCACCTAGGAGACAAGGCCCCGGCAAGAGGAGCTTGCCGGGAGGGCCAACCAAGGCCCCGGCAAGAGGAGCTTGCCGGGAAGGCCCGGTGAGCGACAAGCTTCCGGACGCGACAAGAAAACAATCGCGATAAGGCGCTTGCCGTGGCAGACCACCACTATGTACCTGCGCTCCAGCACATCCACTAACGTGTCGCCCTGGGACCTTTCCAGGCGCGCGTGGCAAGAGGTCGTGCGGCCAGCGGAGCGCGGTGGCAAGCGGCGCTGACAAGATTGCCATCGTGGCAAGAGGTGGCGCCCCTGGCGGTCCCTTTCTGCATTGTTCGGGCGACGTAGACGGGCATTTAATGCCTTTGTCCCCTGCTGTCAGGGTTAGGTATGATACACTGTACAAGTAGTTGTACCAACCACAACTCCTTTTCCATTTTTACCCTTTCCTACGTTGCCACCGCCGGAGACCCTTGAGCATATAAAAGGAGGCCCGTGCGCAACGTAGGGAGGGTTGGAGGGTTCGAGAGGTTGAAGCGAGAGAACACTCACGCCGGTCTCGTTAGCAGCTTGTGTGTCTTGTAGCACTCAAAGCGCCCCGGGCAAGAACTCAATACATTCGGACATGCAAAGAGTAGGAGTGTTATCTCTCGGAGAGCTCAAGCTGGGTAAACTGCTCGTGTGCTTCGCCTCGATCTGCTCTTCGTGCGACCTCCGCCCCCCGCCGAACCGAAAGGGGCTCGGTCCGCCGGTCCCATAGGTGTTCGTGGGTCAGATCAGCCGCCCCGACACCCAGTAAGTAGGTTGTTTGCGTATGGGATAAAGGGGAGTTGATACTTTAATGCTATGGTTGGGTTTTACCTTAATGATCTTTAGTAGTTGCGGATGCTTGCTAGAGTTCCAATCATAAGTGCATATGATCCAAGTAGAGAAAGTATGTTAGCTTATGCCTCTCCCTCAAATAAAATTGCAATAATGATTACCGGTCTAGTTATCGATTGCCTAGGGACAAATAACTTTCTCGTGACAACAAGCTCTTTACTAAAACTGATTTAGTTGTGTCTTTACCTAAACAGCCCCTACTTTTTATTTACGTCCTCTTTATATTCTTGCAAACCTATCCAAAAACACCTACAAAGTACTTCTAGTTTCATACTTGTTTCTGGTAAAGCAAACGTCTAGCGTGCATAGAGTTGTATCGGTGGTCGATAGAACTTGAAGGAATATTTGTTCTACCTTTAGCTCCTCGCTGGGTTCGACACTCTTACTTATCGAAAGAGGCTACAATTGATCCCCTATACTTGTGGGTTATCAAAGACACGTTGGGCCCGCCCTATTTTGGCACCTGCATTCGCGACGAGCCCTTTCCCAAAGAGGTCACACTCCCACGAGATACGCCCTAGTACAACGGCTCCGTGAAGCCAGAAGACTGGTTGGT
Source organism: Aegilops bicornis (assembly GCA_021605145.1). Lineage (NCBI taxonomy): Eukaryota > Viridiplantae > Streptophyta > Magnoliopsida > Poales > Poaceae > Aegilops > Aegilops bicornis. Next base: position 157,088,010 of record CM038670.1, on the reverse strand, counting down.
CGACTACTCCACGGCCATCAGCACAGCGAACGGCAACAAGCGCGTCGCGTAAAGTACGTTCCACTCATGCTCGAGGGCACGGCCCAAACATGGCTGAACAACCTGAAGCCCCGCGGCATCAACAGCTGGGTAGATTTCACTGAGGTCTTCATCCGCAACTTCACCAGCAGCTACAAGCGGCCTCCCAAGCCACGCCAGCTCTCGCAGTGCGTTCAAGGCCCCAACGAGTCCACCCGCGATTACCTGACGCGGTGGGATGAACTGTGCAACTCCTGCGAAGGGGTGCATGAGATCCAAGCAATCGAGTACTTCACTGCCGGGTGCCGAGAGGGCACCTTACTCAAGCACCGACTCCTTGTGACACCCCAAAATTTTAACCTTGTTTTATTAATTAAAATTTTGCCAGGAAACTTAAACTTTTATTTTCTGATTTTTCTTTTGATTTCAGAACCATTCTGTTCTTTATTTTTTTATGGAGTTTTTACCCCAAGTGAAAACTTTCCAATCATGTTATTGGACTTGTTTACCCTCTCAAAAAAAACTTCTATTATCAGTGGATTTATTTGCATAATTTTTGCTCTCTGAACTTTATTCCTTAAAGTGATTTTTCATTAGTTTTCAAGCCCTATTTGAACTACAACCATTTGATAAATTTATTTAAAATTCCAACCAAAATTTGGAGATGTCATGTGATGTTTTTAAATCACTTTTATGCAAAAATATCTTCTGTTCATTGGAGAATTTGAGCTCTACACCAAATTTTCAAATCTGGTCCAGTGGGCAATTTTGCACTACAACCTATTTAAATATTTCTTTAAAACTTCCACCAAAATTATGGGATGTTAATAGGAGTATATTATTCAACTTTATGCAAAAACCCAGTTATGTTCTTTGAAAAATTTGAGTGAATCAACCTCATTTTCATTCTGGTCCAACTTGATGATTTGTACTGCAACCATATTTTTGCTTGCTCTTTTTCCCTTGATTCTTTCCCCTGCTTGTAGACCACCCTGCAAAACCCCTAAGTCCAGGAGGATAGACCCATTGGAATATTTTTGGTCCATGAAACCATATCCTTTTCTTTCTGACCAGACTTGGTTTTCTCAAATTTTTGCACTAGCAAGTTTCTAGCTTTGGCCAGCTAACCCTACCACCATCACCTACACCTAAGGAGACTAGGATCTGGAGATTTTGGCCACTCCAAGAACTGCCTAGATGCCTCTAGCATTTTGCCAAACACCTTGTGTGCATGGCCAGTTTTGGCATGATTTTTAGTTAGCATTGTGAACTTGATCCTCTAACCAAACCAGCTTGTCCACTGATCTACTTGCACACCCTAGCGTAGACCTGGTAATCCCCAGCCCCACCCAAGCCTCCTGGCATGTCCTGGCATTTTGCCGGGCACTGTCTTGGCGATGCTCTGGGCGCGCCCAGACCACACGTTTTGCACGCGCGCGCACCGAGCCGTCGCGTCTCACGCCCCCCCCCCCCCCCGTGCTCGTTCTGGACACTACCCTCTCGCAGCCAGCACGGCCGCCTCCTCCCTCGCTGCAGAGCCGCACCTGGCGCCGTACAGCGCCGCCATCAAGTCGGCCACGACGGCTAGCGGCCGGCCACAGTGGGCTCCTGCCGACGGCAGCGCCGCCCAAAACCACCGCAGCGCCACTGCCCTGGAACATCATGATCCTATCCGCAAGCTCGTCCGCTAGCTCGCGTTGCCGCCACGTCGCCCTGCAACACAGAATGGCGGTTCACCGTCGAACTTATCTCCGGCTGCCGCCGAACCGACCTAATCACGCTATAAAAGGAGCCCCGAGCCTCTCCGAACCCTCATGCAGCCTCAAACTCCTCCTAGAGCTCCCCTAGCTCGCAATCGACCAGGGGAGGCCATCTTCCCCGTCTCCGGCCAGCTCTTCCACCGCCGCCTTCCGGCCCCGTTCATCACAACCAGGCCCTCTCCCGTCCATCCAACACCACCACCCGACTCCCCTTCGTCTTGCGGAGCCGCCCAAACCCCCTGCTGCGACGGAGAGCCACCGTAGCCCAAACCCCCATTTGCTCCCGAAGCCACCGGCCGCCGCGAAGCTCGTCGCCGGCGACTCCCTCCGTCCCCACCTGCCTGGCGACCACCGGGAGGACCGCCATGGACTGGCGGATCCATCCCCGCCCTCGGAGCCCCGCGAGGAGCCGCCAATCGCCGGCGACGATCGCCGGAATTCCGCCCCCGCTCGGACAGAGGAAGAGGAGGGAAGGGCGACTGGTCAAACCTGACCAGTGGGCCCCCTGGGCCCACTGTTAGTGACCCACGCGCCGTCCACGCTGGATAAGTGAAGGCGTAAACACCAGAATATGCCTTCGATGTGGTTAGTTTCGAAACGTTTTTCTTTTTTTCTGTTTTATTTTAAAAACAGGATTTGACCAAAACTTTGACTGGCTATAACTTTTTAAATATAACTCCAAATGAGTTGATTCTTTTTCCTACCTCTCTCAAATATTGCCTAGTTTATTTTCAGATTTATTTGAAAAAAATTCAGACAACTTATTTTTTGTACCATTTTATAAACTATGTGTTAATTCGAATATTTTCAAAAATCTTGATAGTCGGAGAGAGAAGAAAGCTTTCAAAGTTTTGGAATGAACCCTGCCTCCCCACAACTTGAAGGCAAGCATTCTGAACCCTGGCATAATATTGTGTGTGTTATTTACACGGTTACAACACCACCTCGACACGAAGTATCCGTTATTTCATGTGATAATACGTTTCTACTCATGAGTGCATATTGATGAGTGCATGCTATTGGAGTTGGATATGTTTGTGAAAATAGTCACCACCGAATGCCTTTCATGCATACCGGAAGGAATCCGGGAAAGCCTCTGTCTTGGGTAGACATGGGTTTGCCCCCAGCCCTCCGTCGAGACGGTTGTGTCCGGTACGGCATGATGGGGTATGTCGAGTGGTGATTCTGTCTGTTGGTAGAAGTATAAATTGTTATACTAATCATGCAGGGAATACTTAAGCCTCCCGAGTCGACCATAGATCTAGTCTTGTTCCGGTAACCCCCATACTTGTTTCGTACTACCACTTGTCCCTGCCATAGGTAGGGTGCAGTTCGATAAGTTGTCAACCCCTTTCCTAGCACACACCGTCTGGAGAAGCCATGGTGGAAGATACCGGAGGCATCCAGTAGGCATGCCACCTGGCCCGGGGGCATGGGTGTTTTCGGTTGTAGCCGAAGGGGTAGCTCCCCTAGTTTGCGCACGGTATAAATTTTGTGATCCCATGCTAATCGAGGTTGTAGCCTCCCCACTTAGAGTTTTGCTTAAACATGTGTCATGGGTGATTCCAGACACAGGTGAGTTAGGCTGGTGTGTGCGGTCAGGTGTGTTTTCAACCAAAAGACCGTAGACGGAATTACTCCCGATGGACTAAAGGAATCGGTTACTCGTGGGTAAAGAGTACACCCTCTGCAGAGATTAAACATCTATTCGAATAGCCGTGTCCATGGTTAAGGACTACTGATGCAGGATGGGTCAAGTGTCGGTCTTAGTGTCGGTCTTCGAAGGAGAAACTGTTAAACCAGAACTTGGATCATGACTTGTGACTTGTAATGATCATGATTACTATTTATTATGGACTAACCCGTTATATTATTTGAATTATCGAGTATCCCTGGGATGGTTCCACCTCCTGGATATTCACTGTGATTATTCTGTTATAAGCCCTTTATGTGGTGTCGCATGACGCCTCGGTATGGCATGCCTGTTATTTATTTATTTTATAAGCCCTTTATGTGGTGTCGCATAGACGCCCGACTGTGGCATGCCTGTTATTTATTTATTTTATAAGCCCTTTATGTGGTGTCGCCCAGACGCCCGACTGAGGCATTCTATCTCTACTCTCTTATTGCATAATTCATATTTTATGTGAATAACTTGCTTGCGTACATCAAGGACTTCATTTTTATGATTGACGTTGCGATCATAGAATATTTCAGAGCATGATTATTATTTGTTATAGTATACCCGTGTTCATAATGTTTGCGAGTACATTCAATGTACTCACTGACTTGTCCCTGGCTATTGTCTTGGCCAGATTTCTTGTATGGAGAGGAACGTTGCGCTGACAGCCGCGGAAACTACGCACGGGTGATAGTAGTCTCGCGAAGATAGGAGTTATCCAGGTCAGCTGTTCCTGTGGGAAATGGAGTCCCATGGACGCTAAAAGACCACAAACCGCTTCCGCCATCAGCCACTAGAAACCATTTGTTGCACTCATAGGCCATAATGGTCTTGTACTACATATTCTGTAAATTGCTTGGAATTTCTGTATTAAGTTTGTGCCTCATCACCTATGATAATCCACGGTGTTTGGTGAGCACAAGGGCCATTTTGGGAAATTAATATCCGAAAACCCGGTCCCGACAAACTTGGTATCGAGCCAGTGACCATTGGCTAATCCTATCTTAGCCAGGTCGATAAACCTAGGTTAACCAAACCACCAGACCATAACCTAACCTCGGCCAAGCTTCCCATGTAAGATAGCCACACAATGAGCCTGACACCTTTTGACAGTCGGTGCCCAACCTATCAACCTAGCCTGTCGATCACGCGCCAGTGACCGACGCCTAAAATGTCTCATTCGCAAGCGTGCGAAAGAAGACTTAGTCCCCCTTTTTCTATAAAAAGGGCACGCTAGCCTCAACCCAGCACAGCACAGCCTCTACCCCAAACCGAGCCATAATGCCTGGCCCCGTCATGCACAATGAAACTACGGCAAACAACCTTGGAGGTTTTGTGACCGTGCTAGCAAACCTCACCCGCCGTGCCTTTGCATTAGAAGAACCCCCAGAATATGTTGTGTACCAAGGACCCATGAGCGGTGAGAGCCGTCAATGCGGGCCACTTTGTGCACATCTACGGTGAGGGTCTATCGCCGTAACGCCCCTACATGTTCCTTTGGAAGGACAACTTCCTTTGAGCCACAAGCCATCCAACTAGCTGCTCGAGAGGCTATAGTTCAACTCCGGCACTTGTCGCCCGAGTTAGCGTAAGCTCGTTCTACTACTACCCCAGCGGCGGGTATGGTAGACCACCCGAGGTTGCCAACGGAGATCACGAGACAGATCCTGCATTATTGCATCTGGTGCGCTATGTAAGTGCACTAGAGGAACTGTTCGATCAAATCACTCTGGATCTGATCGCAGCTCGGGGAGAACTGGTTCGCCGAACCCCGGCAAGAAGGGAAGATGAGCCCGATGCTGACAACCCAGTCGTATTGTTCGGACAACCGATCGAGTCCCTGAGGTCTGCCCTAGCCATCAACCAAGGTGCTTTGATGACCCCAGAAGTGCTTCGTCGCCTTTTGGGAACACGCTCCAACGGGATCGTGGCCAACAATCCCCGCGATGGTCATCATCGCTACCCCGACCCTGCAGTTCCACAACCACCTGCAGCTAACCCCGACGGTGAAACCCGTGAGGAAGCCTCGACGACCTCAAGGCAAGCCCGCTTGGATATAAACGAGGTAGACTAAGTCACTCGAGTAGTACCGAGTCTTAGTATACCCCACGCCCTGTAATTATGTGGTCATGTATCACCATATTGGAATGTTATGCCGCTTGTGCGTCCCTTTTTTAAATTGTAGCCATGCATAAGTGCGTTGGTGTACGGCTGCATTTTTAATTCCAGGCGTAGCTACCAAAAACCAACCCTGACGACACCCACAGTAACACGTCACTTTTGTGAGATATGTGTATCTGTGGCTTTGACCCCGACCCCATGAGAGCAGAACCGACAAACTAGTGCCCCTCACCGCGGTAAATAACCCAGCCCGGATACTATATAAAGAGGCCACCTCGTGACCTTGCCAACCACCCCTCACCTTGTGCATCGCCCTCACAAACCATTTCTTGCCATGCCAAGCCCTAGCATTTATCTGAGAACCCCAGATGCAACCCCGGGTAGTTTTGTTAAAATATTGTGGGACTTTACCTGCAGTACCATGGGTTCTACCCAGCCACCCCAGTACGAGCTGCTCAAATCGAGAATCACCCCATCCACCTCGAAATATTGGGCAGTAGTACACATCCCTCCCGTAAACTCAAACCAAGACCCAACGGAAGTCTCCTTCGTGGGGAAATCTATGCCAGCTCTGCAAATGGCCATCGAAGCGGCTGCGCACGAAGCGCTTGTCCGCCTTCGATTCGCGGTACCCTATGCCAGTGAACGAGGGTATTATTACTTTCCGAGCTGTGCAGCACCCGGTGAAGTAACATCTTTTCCCGGTGGACGAATTGAGAGAGACCCAGTACTGGCCAACCTGGTCCAATATGTCATCGCTCAAGAACGTTTGACCCAGCGAGTAATGGGTTATCTCCAGAGTCTCGATGATTTAAATCCTCAGATCGCCATCGGCAGACCACTGAGGCCCGACCAGGAAAGACGCATTCATCGGCTGGTCAATCCGCTTCCCCCGATAGAAGAGGAGTGTGTCCCAATACCAGAGACGTTTTCTCGGGACCCCATCCAGTTACCATTTTCATTATAGACGTCACTGCTGTGTTTATTATTGCAACATTTATTTATGTGTTGTAACTTATGCGTGGTACCCTGAGTTTGTGTGACGAGTCAATTATTTGGTTTCTATTAATGTGAGTAGTTTTTGTTGTTGTTTTAATTTTTTTTAATTAACTGATTTCTCTCGCGAAAAATCATGGAGTAAGATTTCTTTTCCCTGAGTTGCTGCATCGTATATCTTCTCACGAAATGGAATTTTTATTCACGCAGCACCACGGCAGCAGACTCACAACCACAACCACTCGAACACATACACTGCTTGCAAAACTTTGTAACCGTGTTGCATCTAACTAATCACCTCCCGCACACCGACAACAGTTAGCACCCGACACCCCCACCTAATCCTCATGGTCACCGCCACCACGGAGAGCCAACACCCGAGCGGCAGCATCGCGACGATCATCGAGGATCATCGCACACAGGAGCACGGAGAACCCCAGCAATGCCGCCAGCCCTCTGCACACCATGATCATGTACCAGTCCGGCACCGCCCCCGCCATTAGAGCCTCGTCTCGTGCTTCTGTAAGCAGAAATGGAGGAGAGGGAAGGAGAAGGAGAAGCGAGGCCAGGTGTGAGGAAGAAGGGAGGAGCACCTCGGCCATTTTATAGCTCGAGATTGGTGTACGGTGGGCGAAGTCCACCAGCGCCGCTCGTCGCCCGATCACCGGTGTTCGGAGGCGAATCCGCAAGTAGTGCCGACAGCACGCTGGCCCGCGAGGTGAGTGCACGCTGCGCCGGTAGCTAGCACGCCACAAGTGATGCATCGAAGACGGCCTAGATGCCCTCTGGCGCTAGACATCGCGGTGGAGAAAGCGTGGGAAAGTGCGCAAGAGAGAGGAAGAAGAGAGCCGGAGGAAGAAGAAGAGGCTGACGGTGGGCCGGGTCCACTGTCGACCAGAGCACTATGCTCTCGCACGACCAACGTATTTTAGAATTTAGAATTTATTCTAAATTTACTGTGCCCGACATAGAAATCGCTCGTTTTTACCCAAACCGTGGATTTCTCCACGCAGCGCCAGTGTCCCACACTGTAGTTTTACACCACTTATTGCCCTCACACTGTAACCGCATTTTATTGCGTAAGTAAAGTGGTTATTTTTTATATGGTAAAAGTATTATTTTCGAAAAAACAATCCTTAGCAAATCTCGAGGACGAGATTTTTCTTAAGGGGGTAGTGTTGTGACACCCCAAAATTTTAACATTGTTTTATTAATTAAAATTTTGCCAGGAAACTTAAACTTTTATTTTCTGATTTTTCTTTTGATTTCAGAACCATTCTGTTCTTTATTTTTTTATGGAGTTTTTACCCCAAGTGAAAACTTTCCAATTATGTTATTGGACTCGTTTACCCTCTCAAAAAAACACTACTATTATCAGTGGATTTATTTGCATAATTTTTTCTCTCTGAACTTTATTCCTTAAAGTGATTTTTCATTAGTTTTCAAGCCCTATTTGAACTACAACCATTTGATAAATTTATTTAAAATTCCAACCAAAATTTGGAGATGTCATGTGATGTTTTTAAATCACTTTTATGCAAAAATATCTTCTGTTCATTGGAGAATTTGAGCTCTACACCAAATTTTCAAATCTAGTCCACTGGGCAATTTTGCACTACAACCTATTTAAATATTTCTTTAGAACTTCCAACAAAATTATGGGATGTTAATAGGAGTATATTATTCAACTTTATGCAAAACCCCATTTATGTTCTTTGAAAAAATTGAGTGAATCAACCTCATTTTCATTCTGGTCCAACTTGATGATTTGTACTGCAACCATATTTTTGCTTGCTCTTTTTCCCTTGATTCTTTCCCCTGCTTGTAGACCACCCTGCAAAACCCCTAAGTACAGGAGGATAGACCCATTGGAGTACTTTTGGTCCATGAAACCATATCCTTTTCTTTCTGACCAGACTTGGTTTTCTCAAATTTTTGCACTAGCAAGTTTCTAGCTTTGGCCAGCTAATCCTACCACCATCACCTACACCTAAGGAGACTAGGATCTGGAGATTTTGGCCACTCCAAGAACTGCCTAGATGCCTCTAGCATTTTGCCAAACACCTTGTGTGCATGGCCAGTTTTGGCATGATCTTTAGTTAGCATTGTGAACTTGATCCTCTGACCAAACCAGCTTGTCCACTGATCTACTTGCACACCCTGGCCTAGACCTGGTAATCCCCAGCCCCACCCAAGCCTCCTGGCATGTCCTGGCATTTCGCCGAGCACCTGGTGCGCGTGCTCTGGGCGCGCCCAGAGCGCATGTTTTGCACGCGCGCGCACCGAGCCGCCGCGTCTCACGCCCCCCCCCCCCCCCGTGCTTGTTCTGGCCACTCCCCTCTCGCAGCCAGCAGAGCCGCCTCCTCCTCGCCCTTGAGCCGCCCACAGCACCCTACTGGCGCCGCCGTCAGGTCGGCCACGGCGGCTAGCGGCCAGACACAGTGGGCTCCTGCCCCGGATGGCGCAGCCTGAGCCACCCGCGCGCGCCAGCTGCCCCTGGAACATCATGATCCTATCGGCAAGCTCGCGTCGCCGCCACGTCGCCCTGCAGCACAGAATGGCTGTTCACCGTCGAACTTATCTCTGGCCACCGCCGAACTGACCTAATCACGCTATAAAAGGAGCCCCGAGCCTCTCCGAACCCTCAGGCAGCCTCAAACCATCCTCCTAGAGCTCCCCTAGCTCGCAATCGACCAGGGGAGGCCATCTTCCCCGTCTCCGGCCAGCTCGGCCACCGCCGCCTTCCGGCCCCGTTCATCACAACCAGGCCCTCTCCCGTCCATCCAACACCACCACCCGACTCCCCTTCGTCTTGCGGAGCCGCCCAAACCCCCTGCTGCGACGGAGAGCCACCGTAGCCCAAACCCCCTTTGCTCCCGAAGCCACCGGCCGCCGCGAAGCTCGTCGCCGGCGACTCCCTCCGTCCCCACCTGCCTGGCGACCACCGGGAGGACCGCCATGGACTGGCGGATCCATCCCCGCCCTCGGAGCCCCGCGAGGAGCCGCCAATCGCCGGCGACGATCGCCAGAATTCCGCCCCCGCTCGGACAGAGGAAGAGGGAAGGGCGACTGGTCAAACCTGACCAGTGGGCCCCCTGGACCCACTGTCAGCGACCCACGCGCCGTCCATGCTGGATAAGTGAAGGCGTAAACACCAGAATACGCCTTCGACGTGGTTAGTTTCGAAACGTTTTTCTTTTTTTCTGTTTTATTTTAAAAATAGGATTTGACCAAAACTTTGACTGGCTATTACTTTTTAAATATAACTCCAAATGAGTTGATTCTTTTTCCTACCTCTCTCAAATATTGCCTAGTTTATTTTCAAATTTATTTGAAAAAAAATTAGACAACTTTTTTTGTACCATTTTTTAAACTATGTGTTAATTCGAATATTTTCGAAAATAGGATTGTCAGAGAGAGAAGAAAACTTTCAAAGTTTTGGAATGCACCCTGCCTCCCCACAACTTGAAGGCAAGCATTCTGAACCCTGGCATAATATTGTGTGTGTTATTTACATGGTTACAACACCACCTCGACACGGAGTATCCGTTATTTCATGTGATAATAAGTTTCTACTCATGAGTGCATATTGATGAGTGCATGCTATTGGAGTTGGATATGTTTGTGAAAATAGTCCCCATCGAATGCCTTTCATGCATACCGGAAGGAATCCGGGAAAGCCTCTGTCTTGGGTAGACACGGGTTTGTCCCCAGCCCTCCGTCGAGACGGTTGTGTCCGGTACGGCATGATGGGGTATGTCGAGTGGTGATTCTGTCTGTTGGTAGAAGTATAAATTGTTATACTAATCATGCAGGGAATACTTAAGCCTCCCGAGTCGACCATAGATCGAGTCTTGTTCCGGTAACCCCCATACTTGTTTCGTACTACGACTTGTCCCTGCCATAGGTAGGGTACGGTTCAGTAAGTTGTCAACCCCTTTCCTAGCACACACCGTACAGAGAGGCCATGGTGGAAGGTACCGGAGGCATCCGGTAGGCATGCCACCTGGCCCGGGGGCATGGGTGTTTTCGGTTGTAGCCGAAGGGGTAGCTCCCCTAGTTTGCGCGCGGTATAAATTTTGTGATCCCATGCTAATCGAGGTTGTAGCCTCCCCACTTAGAGTTTTGCTTAAACAGGTGTCATGGGTGATTCCAGACACAGGTGAGTTAGGCTGGTGTGTGCGGTCAGGTGTGTTTTCAACCAAAAGACCGTAGACGGAATTAGTCCCGATGGACTAAAGGAATCGGTTACTCGTGGGTAAAGAGTACACCCTCTGCAGAGATTAAACATCTATTCGAATAGCCGTGTCCATGGTTAAGGACTACAGTCTGGGATGGGTCAAGTGTCGGTCTTAGTGTCGGTCTTCGGAGGAGAAACTGTTAAACCAGAACTTGGATCATGACTTGTGACTTGTGATGATCATGATTATTATTTATTATGGACTAACCCGTTATATTATTTGAATTATCGAGTATCCCTGGGATGGTTCCACCTCCTGGATATTCACTGTGATTATTCTGTTATAAGCCCTTTATGTGGTGTCGCACAGACGCCCGACTGTGGCATGCCTGTTATTTATTTATTTTATAAGCCCTTTATGTGGTGTCGCATAGACGCCCGACTGTGGCATGCCTGTTATTTATTTATTTTATAAGCCCTTTATGTGGTATCGCCCAGACGTCCGACTGAGGCATTCTATCTCTACTCTCTTATTGCATTATTCGTATTTTATGTGAATAACTTGCTTGCGTACATCAAGGACTTCATTTTTATGATTGACGTTGCGATCATAGAATATTTCAGAGCATGATTATTATTTATACCCGTGTTCATAATGTTTGCGAGTACATTCAAAGTACTCACTGACTTGTCCCTGGCTATTGTCTTGGCCAGATTTCTTGTATGGAGAGGAGCGTTGCGCTGACAGCCCCGGAAACTACGCACGGGTGACAGCAGTCTCGCGAAGATAGGAGTTATCCAGGTCAGCTGTTCCTATGGGAAATGGAGTCCCATAGACGCTGAAAGACCACAAACCGTTTCCGCCATCAGCCACTAGAAACCATTTATTGCACTCATAGGCCATAATGGTCTTGTACTACATATTCTGTAAATTGCTTGGAATTTCTGTATTAAGTTTGTGCCTCATCAGCTAACAGTAATCCTGGGGCTGGTGAGCACAAGGGCCATTTTGGGGAAATTAATATCCCGAAAACCCGGTCCTGACACTCCTCTGTGACGAGCCGGCCACACTCGACGAGCTGCTGATCATAGCAGACAAATACGCCACTACCGAATCTTCCATGAAGTCGGAGCTTTGGGTGGACGCCTCTGGAAGGTGCCCCCTGGCACCCAGAACGCCGGCTGGTGACTCCAGTCGGCGCCAGCAGCAGAACGACAACAAGCGCAAAGCCCAGATGCCGATTTCCATCTGCCGGCAGGTGGCGACAGTTGAAGATCAGCAGCCGGAGGGGCAGCCCTTGCCCAAGCGTCAGAGAGGCGGCAAGCCGAATTGGTTGCCCGCCTTCTCCTAGGAGCAAACCTTTGATGCTCCCTGCAAGTTCCATAGCGGCGCGAAGCCATCCAACCACACCACCCGGAAGTGCCACTGGCTCACATGAATCTCCAAAGGTGAAGGACTGCTGCCTCCACCACCTGCTGGCCAGCCACCCCCGCCTCCTCAACAGCCGGTGGCTCGCGCGGCAGTCGGCACAATCCAAGACGAATTCCCTGAAGCGCACGGAGCTTACGTTGTCTTCACCAGCCAGGCTGACGACAGGCGCAGTCGGTGCCAACAACACCAGGAAGTCAATGCAGTGGCCTCTGAAGTCCCAGAATACATGCACTGGTCTGGGAAGCCTATCAGTTGGAGCCGGGCTGACCACTCGGAACTGATGCCTTCCCCGGGTTCTTATGACCTAGTTTTGGATGCCACCCTTGCAACAGAAAGGCGAGCTGCTCGTTTTTCCTGAGTCCTGATAGATGGCGGTAGCAGCATCAACATCCTTTACCGCGATACCATGGATAAGTTGTGCATCAAAGTGAAGCACCTTCAGCCTAGTCGGACCGTCTTCCACGGAATTGTGCCCGGCCTCTCCTGCTCACCAATCGGCAAGATCAAGATAGATGTTCTCTTCGGAGACAAGCATCATTTCCGCCGCGAAGCAATTTGGTTTGAGGTGGTGGACTTGGAGAGCCCTTGTCATGCACTGCTTGGCTGACCTGCTCTGGCCAAGTTCATGGCGGTACCACACTATGCTTACCTCAAGATGAAGATGCCAGGAACCAAGGGCATTATCACTATAATTGGAGATTACAAGAAGTCAGCCGACTGTGCTGCAGCCAGCAGCCAGTTGGCCGAGTCCCTCGTGATTGCGGCTGAGATGAAGCTCCTCAACCAGGTGGTGGCCATGGCCGGCAAGCTGCCGGACCTGTCATCAGAGCCCAAAGAGTCAGAGACTGAGGGCTCCTTCAAGCCGGCCAAAGAAACAAAGAAGATTCCCTTGGACCCTGAGCATCCGGAGAGGCACACTGTCATAGGTGCCAACCTTGACAACAAATAGGAAAGCGAACTCGTCGAATTCCTCCGTGAGAATCGGGACATCTTTGCATGGTCTCCCAAAGACATGTCGGGTGTTCCGACGGATTTCGCCGAGCACAAGCTACATGTTAGAGCAGACGCCAAACCAGTCAGACAGCCTCTCCGCCGACTGTCGGAGGAGAAGAGAAGAATTGTTGGTGAAGAGATCACCCGCCTGTTGGCAGCCGGCTTTATCATGGAAGTTTTCTTCCCATAATGGCTTGCCAACCCAGTCCTTGTGCTGAAGAAGAACAACAAGTGGCGCATGTGCATTGGGTACACCAGTCTCAACAAAGCCTGCCCCAAGGATCCGTTTGCGTTACCCCGGATTGACCAAGTGATAGACTCCACAGCCGGATGCGAGCTGTTGAGTTCCTTGGATGCCTACTCAGGTTACCACCAGATTAAGTTGAACCCGGCAGATCGCCTGAAGACCGCATTCATCACACCATTCGGAGCCTTCTGCTACCTGACCATGACATTCGGCTTGAGAAATGCCGGTGCCACGTTCCAGCGTTGCATGCAGAAGTGTCTCCTCAAGCAGCTCGGCAGAATGCCCATGTCTATGTAGACGATATTGTGGTGAAGACGGAGAAGCGCGGTACCCTCTTGGAAGATCTCAAGGAAACTTTTGAAAATCTGCGCCGGTTTCAGATCAAGCTCAACCCAGAGAAGTGCGTCTTTGGAGTACCAGCCGGCCAGCTCCTTGGCTTCCTGCTCTCATAGCGCGGCATTGAGTGCAACCCTGTCAAGATCAAGGCCATCGAGAGGATGGAGAAGCCCACCCGACTGAGTGACGTCCAGAAGTTCACCGGATGTTTGTCATCCATCAGCCGCTTCATCAGTCGGCTGGGCGAGAAGGCTCTTCCCCTATACCAGCTCATGAAGAAGACTACTCATTTCGAGTGAAATGACAAGGCGGATGAAACTTTCCTCCAACTGAAGAAGATGTTGACCATGCCGCCTGTCCTGGCGGCTCCGGTTGCTAAAGAACCTATGTACCTTTACATCATCACCACCAGCCGGGTGGTCAGCACTGTTATGGTGGTAGAGCGTCCAGAAGACAGCAGAGCACAGCCGGTCCAGAGGCCCGTGTACTATTTGAGCGAGGTGCTGTCAGCCTCGAAGCAGAACTACCCCCACTATCAGAAGATGTGCTATGGGGGTACCCTGCTCCCCCTAAGATACATGTATTTACATGGAGACTTGCCACGAACTCTTTTGCCACATGGGATAGTAATCTTTCTCATCATGTTGAGCCCTCTAATATTTGTCTCTATGTGTTGTGAAAGGCGAGGACGCCTTTCATACATTCTGATGGTACCCTCGTGCAAGAGCTCTTTGGCGGGCCAAGGCAGAAAACTAGCCCCTGCCGGATGTTGATTCCATCCGCAACACAGGGCCGGAGTGGCAGCTGGACGTCCTTGTTGATCTACCTGAGACGATGAGAATGGTGCTGCTCATGACCCTTTGGCGTCCTGGCATGTTTGGAATGAGATCACACACAGGGGAAGGACGCACCTTAACAAATGAAGCATCATGCAGATTTCTTTCGAGTTAGTATATCTCATAGCTGTTGTGTATAATGCTCTTTGTCAACGCTGATACGTTCGACTTTTCCCCATACGAAGGTGTGTACTAATGATGTTTTGTCTTGTTTGAGTAATATATACATTCCCGCATTTTCCCGCCAAAAAAAATTGATCACGAACGATCCGTTAATAACAAAATTGCAGAATGAAATACTTTGATTTTTTCATATGCTCGCAATCAAGAACAGTGTGGTGTTGAGATTTTACGTACCGTGATAGCTACTTGTGTGGTGTGGAGATTGCTCTACATAATTGTGTTAATCAAGGTTTGCCATGCATGTTCTCTGTAAGTAAATATTCAATATTTAATAATTAAAAAATGAACTTAATTGTTGAGGTCTTGTAGCTCAATTGGTTAGAGCATTGGTCTTATATGCCGCAGGTTGAGGGTTCAAGCCCCTTTGGGACCAAATTTTTTAAATTATGCACATAATAAGCTTGCAATACATATTAATTTCAATATTTAGAAGTTAAATAATATCATTATTGTCGAGGTCTTGTAGACCAATTGGTTAGAGGGTCGGTCTGATATGCCGCAGGTTGAGGGTTCAAGCCCCTCCGAGACATTTTTTCTAGAAAAAAACAATTACGCACGTTATTTATTGCGTTTCAGTATTTGAAGCTCGAGGTTCAAAAACAAAATTACAAGAAGTAAAATTTCTCACGGTTTCTAGGATCTCTCTAAGAGCATCTCCAGCCGCACCCCCAACAGGCCCTTCCCAGCGATTTTTTAGCGCCGGCGGACGAAATCGGCCCAGTCGCGCCCCAGGGGTCCGTTTTCGTCGGGTTGGGCCGAAATAACAGCCGGCGCACCCAAGCCGAACCCGGCGCGCTGGGGGGCGCTGGCACAAGCGAAAAGGGGCGTGGGGCCGCTCCGTCAGCGAGAGGAGGGCCTTTTCCCGCCGTTTCTTCCCACTTTCCTCCAGCTTCCCTCTCATTCTCTTCATTCCTTCCGCCAATCTCCTCCTTCTCCCCTCCCTGCCGGCCACCATGCCGCCGAAGAAGTATGTGGTCCCCCGCGCCGCGACGGCTGCGACCGCCGCCGTCGCCAGCCGAAGCAGAGGAAGCCGAGGGCGCCGCCGTCCAAGCCCCCGGGCATGTCCAACGCCGACTGGAGGGCGAAAGTTCAGCGCCGAGAGGTTGTCACCACCGACCGGCGGAACAGGGCCAACGCCAAGAAGGCACGGGACAACGCGGCGCCTTCATGATTCGCGGCGGCGGTGGAAGCGAAGCGGGCCTTCGGCCGAACAAGCCGAGGCGGCTCGCGTGGGGATGATGAATCCACCCGGCGGCCACGGCCCGTACGCACCCTAGAGCCAACAAAGCGTCGGTTCTCCGGCCGGCTTCTCGTCGTCGCCGCAACCCTGGGGCTGCACGCCGTCGCCGGGCTACGCCGATGGTGACGCGCACGGCGTGTTCAACCCCAACGTCACCTTCCCCCATGGTCACCCGGCCCAGCGGACGCCCTCGCCCGCCTTCGCCAGCGTGCAGTACCCTCCGTACACCTACTCACCGCTGGCCTATGCATCCTACCCCACGCCCCCACTCCACCGTGGCGCGCTGCCCTTCTCCCAAGCCTCCACGTCGCATCTCGGCGACACCGACACGACCGAAGCCGACATGGATGACATCATCACGGCCGGCTCGGCCGCCGCCGCCGCATCCCCGGGTTTACTACCCAGGACGACAGAATGGACCTCAATGGCAACATGGATGGCGAGCTCGACTACGGCGAGGAGGAGCCGGAGCCGAAGGAGGAGGAGGAGGAGGAAGAGGAGGAGGAGGAAGATGAGGAGAAGGAGCCGACGCCTGCTCCGGCAAGGAAACCGAAGAAGAATAAGGGGGCGGCCAGGACCGGCGAGCCGCGCATCAAGTGGGCGTCCAAGGAGGACGAGTGCCTCGCCAAAGCATGGAAAGTCGTCTGCCTCGACCTGATCACCGGCACAAACCAGAGCATCAACACGTATTGGGACCACATCAAGGCCGAGTTCGACGAGCGCAAGCTCGTCGACCCCTACTTCTAAGGCGTGTACATGCAGCGCGGGGCGAAGGCAATGGCTAACCATTGAGGGCTCATCCAGTCGGCGTGCAACAAATGGCATGGGATCGTCGAGGAGATCGCGGCTCACCCAGAGAGCGGCGCCAACATCGAGGATCAGGTATGGAACGCCGGCCCCTCCTTTTTCCTTTCGCCGGTGCGCGCCACTGACTGGTTGTTCCTCGGTGCAGTTGGTGTGGATGTTCGCCATGTTTCGCCAGGACAGCAGCGACCAAGATTTCAAGTACCTCCACGTCTTCAAGCGGATCAAAAAGTGCGAGAAGTGGGCGGATGTCCGGCGCACCCTCGCCAAGGCCAAGGAGACCTACAAGCCGAACGCGCCGACGCCGGGCGCGGGCGACGGGCGCCCCGAATGCAACAAAGGGGCCAAGAAGGGGAAACACGCCGACTCGGCAACCGCGCGAGTGCAGGAGTCCATTGAGCATTGCCTCGCCGACGCACAGGCCCGGGCCGCCCTGCGTGAAGAGAAGACCGAGACGCGATGGTCGGCGTTGATGATGAACAGCGCCGTCAAGCTCGACCTACTCCGGACCAACGTCGCCGCGAAGAAGAGGAACACCGACCTAGCTTTCCTCATGGACGGGGCGGACATGCTCCAGAGCAACGACGAGCAGCTCAAAGGTGTGGTAATTGGCGGAGCGCGGCCTCATTCTGAACCAGCTGCCGTCGACGGCGCCGCCAACTCCCACCCCAGGCCGCTCTTTTTGGGCGCCCTTGGGGGGCCAACGGCTGGAGATGCTCTAATAA
This sequence comes from Aegilops bicornis, assembly GCA_021605145.1. NCBI lineage: Eukaryota > Viridiplantae > Streptophyta > Magnoliopsida > Poales > Poaceae > Aegilops > Aegilops bicornis. The sequence continues at coordinate 157,070,458 of CM038670.1, read as the reverse complement.
CACTTCCATAGCTTCCTCCCACGCCCTGGCGAATATGGTTCACAACCTGTTTACAATCTCAATCTGGTGCAATTTGGAGATGTTGTATACCCAAGTCTTGCGCTAGTGAAAGAGCTTCTCGACAAGCTAAAGCTTCCAAACTAGCTAGATCCGATATGCCCTGGATAACTAACACTGACGACCCAAGACAGGAACCGTCTCGATCACGACAGATGGCTGCTGCAGTTCCTGCATTGTGCTGCACTGAAACTCCGGCCTTAGATGCCGTAGACAAATCTTAAAAAAAAGTATGCACATAAGTTTTCTTTTACATTGCATTTGGTACAAGGTTCCCTCGGATCAAAATATTAGTTATATTTCAAGCTATTTCGGATCATTTTTATTCTTAAAAAAATCATAATGGAATAGTAGGATGGAAAAAAGAAAAGAGCAAAAAGAGAAAGTGTAGAAAAAATGACAAGAAGTTGGAACATCAATTTGAAAGAGCTTGTACGTGCAATTTGGGCATCGCTATTGCTGAGGTTTTGTTGCTCAACTGCTTAGAGCATCCTTTTATGCCGTAGACAAATCTTTTTCTTTTGGTTTATAAATAATTATGCACGTAAACTTTTTTTTACATTGCTCTTAGTACAAGGTTCCCTTGGAACAAATATTATTTACTTACCCCGCAACAAATATTATTTACTTTAATTTATTTTGGATCTTTCTCATTCTTAAAAAAATATGCAATGGATTGGTATGATGGAAAAAAGAAAAGGAAAAGGTGTGGAAAATGACAAGAAAATATTGGCACATCAATTTGAAAGAGCTTGTATGTGTAATTTCGTCATCGCTCTGCAAAAGGCTACTAACTAGCGTCTTTTTTTAACATAGTATAGTCGCAAACACTCATACATAGGCACATACACTCATCTCTATGAATGCACACACGCACGCCCTACCTCATATGAGCATCTTCGAGAGACTGAGTCAGCACGTCATCTTGAGATTGACGTTCGTAGTCGAGGGGAACGTCTTCTTCCACTGAACATGCATCGCTGGAAGGCTTGGTGGGCTGGGGATACGACCACCGGTGTCAAGTCTAGGACTTGAAGCTTGGTGGGCTGGGGATACCACTATCCTCCTAATCATTCAACAAAAGATTGATTTGCTAACAAGCGTCTTTCGACAAAGCAAATTCGTGGCAGATGCAGAAATGTGTCTTTGTCGAGGATGTGTATAAGAGCAATGAATGGAGCAAACCCTGGGCCAAAAGGAAAAATCCGCCAAAGATAAAACATTTAGCGCCTACAACTACTTCAAAAAGATCATGTGAAGACATACAAAACATTTTTTTTGTGGATGAAGACATACAAAACATGACTCAGTTGTACAACTTTTTTATCATAAAGTGCAATACTAAAATATTCAAATCTTTGCATCTGAGAAATCAAGCGAACAACTCCAATATATGGTGCTAGTTTCGCACATGTTGTGTTCCATATAAGCGTGTGCATAGTTGAAACAATGCATTTAGCGACCTGTGTGAATTGCTAAAATGTACCATGTGAAACAGTTGACATATTGCACACTTTTGGACACTCCAACCGTGTGCGTAATTATCATATCAAAAATTGTCCAACCGCGCGAATTTACAGCGATGGGGTACTAATAATTGTGGTTTATTATATCAGAATTCTGACCACCTTTCAAGGCGCCAATATAATCCATCAATCCCCTGGTTCAATTGTCATTGCTCTTTTCTTCATCCCCGCTTCAGTCGCCACCAACTTCATCTCGGCCGGCTGCCCTGCCACGACACACACACACACGCACGCACGCACGCACGCACACACACACACACACACACACACACACACACACTCTGCAATCTCGTTTTCTCGCGGTTTGTACGTAGCGTAGCCATGTCGTTCTCCGCGAGCGATAGTTTCGCCAATGAGGCGCCCACTCTAAGATCAACCTCAGAATCATCGCGCTCGTCTTCCATGAGTCCAGCATCGAGCCCTAACCTCGATTATATCCGGTTCACGGAAGGGACGCCGCTTCCCGAGTGGTCGGATGATGACCAGACGGACAAGGAGCCGCTGAAGGACAAAGAAGACGATGATTAGGAGGAGGAATGGTGGACCGAGGAAGACGAGGACGGAGACATGAACGATGATGATGGCAACGAAAAGCCAATGGCCAGCGGCAAGAAGCGTCCTTGCCAACACGTTTGTCGCGGGGCTATTCAACAACAACAACAACAACAACAACAACAACAACAACAACAACAACAACAACAACAACAACAACAACAACAACAACAAGGACTAAAGCAGACTGTATACTCTCTAGCTATTGTATATCCGGACCTTAATATGTAATGCACTTGATTTAATTACCAATCTGGCATGTGTTTCTCTTGTTGATCTAATCACAAATAATTAATAATACTGAATCGACAGTGATCTTTCACATTATGGCACACAAATTGGTTTTCTTCGATTGTGCTCCCTGTAGAGCACATAATTCACAACAATCAATCATATGCCTGTCTATAATTATCCACACGAGTGCCCTTCAAAACCCGTCTTTGTATCTCTGAACTCATTGCGCACACACACGTAATCTTGAAGTCGATCGTGTGCGCTACTTTAAGCCATTGCACACACTTATTTTTGCAAAGTGTTTGCCAATTAACACCCACAATTATGAATCCAGAATCGATCGTGTTATGACGACATATCACACACGCATGCGGACAATTTTCTATGTGCCGTTATCACACACGGTTTGCGTACCAAAAACGTGCCCGATGGATGGGTCGTTGCACACGTTTTGTTTTCTGGCACAAGAGTTTATTTTCATACCGTTTGCAATTCGTGCACCGCATATAATTTGATCAAATGGTGCGATACATGTGTCATCTTAGGCCCTTTTGGCAGTAGTGCCATTTGATGGCAAAATTCTCCACTTGTATGTGTTTACATGTTGAGATGTTAATATTTTATTCATTAAAGGCAACTTCTTAGCTTATGGTGCTAAGTTTTTTTTTGTTAGAGGCAGACGTGCACACTGTATAGAGGCAACCTCTAAACCCTTAAAGACAGTCTTAGAAGCAAGAAAAAATATGCAAGTGTAGGTGCTCTTATGGTTTTTCCTGTCGTCTCGGTTCAAAGTCCTTTAACTGTGGCATATACATTTATAGGGCAATTTTACCCCCTACTTACAGATGGGCATCTAATTAAAATCATTTGTTCTCCTTTCTCAAAAATAAAATCATTTGTTATCTTCTGTTGGAGCAACTCTAGCAGAGTTGGCGCATCCCCTTATTAGAGTCTGAAGCAAAATGGAGCTCTCCCGTTCGTTTGGATTGTGGACCGTCCGATCTGGCTCCCTGGCGCGTAATGGCCGTTGGATCTCGGGCTCGGTCGTCTCCAGCCGTCGGATGTTTACCCGGTCGTCTCCAGCCACCGGATATTTTTCCTACAGCCGTGTCCCGCCCGGCCGTGCCACCGCGCGTAATTACGCTGCCCCGCCGAGGGCATTCTCGTCATTTCACTTGGCTGAGAAAATATCTGATAGCGCAGGCAGGGGCGAGACCGTAGAGACCGTCGTTCCCCTTCCCTTCCAGCTCACCTCCTTCTCCCCCTCCGGCGCCCGCCTCTCTCTCTCCCTCCCGCGCCCCTCCCTGCCCCGCCGTCGCCGCCGTTGCCGCTCCCCGCACTCGCTCTTCCTCCCCCCGCATCTCCCTCCCTCCCACACAGCCTCCTCTCTCCCTCGCTCGCTCCTCATCTGGCGACGCCGGCGGCGGCTCCCGCGCCCGCGTTATTCCTCCCACCAACCACGGCGCTCCTCCCCATCGCCACGGACGAGCTTGAGCTCCAGGTGCTCCTTCTCTGCCCTCCCACACAGCCTCCTCTCTCCCTCGCTCGGTCCTCATCTGGCGAGGGCGGCGGCGGCTCCCGCGCCCGCGTTATTCCTCCCACCAACCACGGCGCTCCTCCCCATCGCCATGGACGAGCTTGAGCTCAGTGCTCCTTCTACGCCCGAAGCCCAAGGGCTTGCGGGGCGGCAAGGGGCTCAGACTCAACCCGCCAACCCTAGCTGCCCCACGCCGCCGCCGGCTCCTCCTCCCTGCCTGCTGGATCCCGTCGTCCGCATCCCCGGCGTCGTCGCCGTTGCCATCTTCCTCGCGTGCACTCGGCAGGAGAAGTACGGCTCTCCTCTTAGCCCGTCTCAGTTCTCTCTTGCTCTCTCAGTCTCCTTTCCAAACCCTAACCCTAACCCCTCTCCTCTTCTTCATTAACTGCCGACAATTGGCAGGCGAAGCACGAGTCGAGTTGTGCCACCCCCAAATTCTGCGGTCGCCTGACGGCTTGCTTTTGCAGCAGTGTGGCAAGCCTTGGGCTGGCTCGGGGCACGAAGCGGGCAATGAAGGCCATTGCCAGGTGCATCCCTCTCCCTACTCCTCTGTCTCTGATCATCAATTTTCTCACAGTTATCCATGTTTATGTATGTGTCTTCTGTCTCTGATCTTCATGTCGTTATGCTGGTTTTCTCTCCCTGTTGATTGTTTAGCTCGACAAAAATTGTCACATTATCAAGAGGCTCCAAGCGGTGTCACGGTCAGGAACCTTTTTTCCAGGCAGCAAGAGATGGTCAGGTAATCAACCATATCTTGGATTGTGTTTTTGTGGTTTGTGGCAAAGTAATACTCTTCTTTTCAAATGTATGGACTAATAGGAGTCATAAGTTGTACCTCATTTACGATACAAAACTGAACTGGTTATTTGGTTATGAGAGACATGTCATGTGTCCGTATTCAAGTGACAAGTCTGAATGAATATATTAATCTGAGCAAGTATTCAGTCCATATACTTGCGTTGTTGATATTTGATTTTATTTTCTCAATTATATGGACGTGTTAGTTCTTTAAAGATCTCTCAGCTATAAAATTGTTCTAGGCTACTTAGGATCCAACAAATACTAGAGCGTATATACGCTGAATTCTATCCTTTCAGGTTATTTCTGTTCCATCCACTTCCATTGTTGTAGGAATCTTTTAGCGTTTGATATTATATGGCAGAGTCTATGCGTGCTATTTCTGATAAATTTGATCCCCCATTTGTGGCTTATTTCTCTAATAGTTGCATTCAGGGCTATGCTAAATCGAGTGATGCTGCCATTTAGTCGGCCATTTGTTCTGGTTTACTTACAAGATGATACATTGATTTAAATGGACCAGGCAAATTTATATGAGCGGGCCTAAGAACTGTTCATTCCGTTCCAAGACTGGATTTGGTATAATCTTGGATTGGCAACCATTATTCTGTTCCTAATGTTCTGGTTGCCATCATGTCATTTCCAAATTGCAATAAGGTGAGCATTGTAGGCTGAGAGAGATCTTCTGATATTTTCAAGCCACATCTTCACAAGGTTGCAAGTGACACACAGTTCGAAGATTGTTGATATGTGAAGGCCGAGGCAAAATTGTCAGTAACTACAAAGAGGGTACCAGCATCATCAAATAAGAACAGTTCACCAGGTAATTTTATATGTTTCCTGTAAATGGTTTGATCGACAATCAGAGCTCTTCAATTAATTGCTCTACATGTACCATGTGCTTATATTTGCATTTCTTAAGAACTATTATGAATGCTAAAAGTCTTTTATCTAAACCACATCAAGCCAAATAAGTAAATAGCATCCATATGGTACCATGTGACATTTTTTTGTTCTACCTTGCTATGCATTGTGTACAATTGTCTTTGATTAACACGTAAATAGCATCCACATGATCAAATCAACTGAGCTTAATTCACATATATAAATGCCGTCTTTCTTTTCGTCTATCAATCTGCGGTGATATTTGGTTAGTACTCAGAAAAGTGTCGAGTTTGATCCATTATATCACAAACTTGATTTGTTTGATCCTTGTGTGGTGGTAACTGTCCATTACCACTGGTTCTATAAACCATATTCTTGTTCATGTAATCAAGTTAACTCAGAAATGATGGACCCATTCCAGATAAATAAAGAAGCACATGAGCTTTTAAAGCTTACATTGAGCAAGACCCGAGTCAATCTAACCGAGAATACGATTTCCGTATTGTTATGGATTCTAATGGATCAGACCCATCTAATGGTAAAGTTTGCTTAGTTAAGTTGATGGCATGCTATTTTTTAGTCTGACAGGTGGATTCCTTGTGTACATGTAGGTCTCTATGTAGCAGCTTTTAATCCATATGGACTTGAAGTTGTACAGCTCGGTCAAAAGTTTGGTCACTGGAATAGTACTGATTATTTGGATTTTTTTGAGTATGTTGAAGCAGTTAAGTTGAATGGTGATCATATAGGAGATTTTGTTGGTGCCCAATTAACCAAATGTTTCTGACAAAGCTGACAAAATGTTGTTCTTATTTCAGTTTGAGCGCAAATTGCATAATCTATAAACTAACGGGAGATTTCTGTTGTTACCAGAATATTGTAGGAATGGTGGACTATGATGGGAAACACTGATGACTTCATTAGTTAGTTGACCCATGTATGCCCTGTTGGCAGTTGGAGCATATTTGGCAAATGGGCCTTGCCGTGAGTCGTGGTGCAATGGTGACCTTCATGAGCAGGGCAACGACCAGATAAGAGTCAGGCACCAAAGATGTCTGGAAGCATTCAAAAAAGTTTACCACGCTAGAGCTATGTGAGGTACCTACTGTTCTTTTGTGTTTTGTTTTCTATTTCCCGTCAAACGCTCATTCCATAATCAATTTGGTGGTTTCAAGCTTTTATATAAGCATTTGCGTGTTCTCGAGGTTAGGAGTTAGGAATTCAAGGAGAATAAAAAAATTATGATCTGCTATTGAAGAATGATCCTTAATTTCATTAGTTATCTTGATTTCCATTCGAGGGTAGGTGTGTCTTTATATGCTTATTGTACTCATTTCTAATGGTTTCTGGTGACTTAATATCCCCAAGGTTGTTGTAGAACATATAGATACCACTGTTTTATTTTGATGGTCAAATATACTACTCCCTCCGATCCATATTAACTGATGCACACTTGGTACAACTTTGTACTAGAGTTGTACTAAGTGTGGGTCCATTAATATAGATCGGAGGGAGTACTTTAATATCTTCCTATAACTGCCACAAATATTATGCAGGTGATCGTACCATGTTATCATTGGAATAAAGAATAATCTATATGAGTGTGTGGTCCAAAAATATTATTCAGGTCATCACTGCAAGTAGTACCCTACTGTCCACTCTCCATTTGTGCATCTTATATATAGATGCTTATTTATTTACAAATCTTCTGGATTATTTGACTACTGGGTAGTTCAATTTCAACTTCGATGCATGAATGTAGAGTATATCAGAAAGAAGGTAAAGACATGTATGCAACACATTTTAAGTTGTTAAATAGTTTGGTTCTTCTAGCAGTAAGATTTTGTTCCTTTTACAAGGCTATTGTTGCAAGCTTATTTGTTTAAGCTGGAGGGCCTAATTATGATTTTGTTTCTTTTTGTTTGTAATTGAGGTTCATGTATATTGGAGGTGGAGGAGCACAATATGAAACATCGACATCCTTCCCAAGCACTCACCCCTCACTAGGTACAATATTGCACATTATTTTGTTACTACTGGCATATTGTCAAGTGATGTCATTCTGTGTGTATTTTAGAACCAAAGTAAGGTCGCTCAACGTGCCAGGCGAGCACCCTAGCCTTGAAGTCTCACAGCCTAGGCACTGTAGCCTCTTGCGCAGGGGTGGCCAAGAGTGGACGCTTGCTTTGCTTTCTCTTCCGTTCCCGGCCGGCCATATTGATTTGCTTTCCTAGGTTCTGTTATACTAGATGTTTATTCACCTGTTGTGATAGCATATCTGATTGTTTATATTGTTTGACATGTATTCCGTGCACATAGTCAATTGGTTGTTTGATGCGTTTGTGCTCGTCAGCGGGACGGTGAAAGGCGCAACTCCGATGCGGTTCCTCGCCGGTTGGACGGAGTTCAAGCGCAACCCCGGCGCGCACTGAGTACTACCTCGGCTACAACCTCCCTCGGTGAGCTCCATCTTCCTATGGGACATGGCCATGGCTATATTGATGTGGGGCTCGTCTGGTTGATGCTCTATGCCCTACTCATCCACCGGTTCCTACTTGAGCTATGTACTTGTGGATCCATGCCATTTTAGAGTTTGCAGGTTGTTGTTCATGTTTAGTTGCTATCATGGGAGCTCATTTGATGCTCTGGTTTACATGTGGATGCCCTGGTCCTATAGCTATGCTCCTGGATTTACTAGATTGATCGGTGGCGTTCGTGCTAGGGCGATGATGATTAATCATGGCTGAAATAAGTGTGCCTTTGAGAAATCATGGCACCTGTGCGTATCAGGTTGGATCCTCCCTCTTGTCTCTAGAATCATTTTTGATCCTGTGATACTTGTTGTTGTCCTTGGATGGTCATTCTTGTTGAGTGATAACCAGGGCAGCTCCACTGTATAAACAGATTGATCTGGTGATAAGAGATGACGGGGTAGGTTATATGATCGAGGAAAGGCGAATCTGAGCCCACTATGCAATGAACCCTGAACCCTTTCTATTTGTATCCCCTTGTTAGAGTCTGAAGCAAAATGGAGCTCTCCCTTTCGTTTGGATTCTGGACCGTTCGATCGTTTTCCTGATGCGATTCCGGCCGTCGGATCTCGGGCTCGGCTCACGTGAGGCGTCGGATATTTACCAGATCGTTGCGAGCTGTTGGATAAAATTCCAATTGAAACAAAATGGAAATACCATGCCCCCATCAGGGCATCTGTGTCATTTCGTGTACCTTCTATAAAATGACCGCGGCTTTCTGCGATGAAAACCTAGCGGCCACCTCCTCTCTCACTCGCTCCTGCAGCCGCCTCCCTCCCTCCCTCCCACACAGGTGGCTTCCACCAACCACGGCGGTAGCGACCACGGAGGAGGGCAACAGACCAGCGGCGCCGGCAATGGCGTCCATAGCAGCTATGCAATGAACCCTGAACCATTTTTATTTGTATTTAAAGGGGTTGCTTATTTATGCTCAAGTGGTGTTCATGCTAGGGCGATGATGATTACCTTGGCTGGAATTATTGTGCCTTTGAGCAATCAAGGCACCTGTGGGTATCAAGTTGGATCCTCCCTCTTGTCTCTAGAATCCTTTTTGATCATGTGATACTTATTGTTTTCCTTGGATGGTCATTCTTGTTGGTGATAACTGTGGCAGCTCTCTGTATAAAGAGATTGATCCGGTGATAAGAGATGATGGGGGTAGGTTATATGATCGAGGAAAGGTGAATCTGAGCCAACTATGCAATAAAACTGCAGCTACCTCCCTAATGTGTGTAGTATTGAAGGCAAAAAGAACTTTTCATGTCTTGCTACTTTAAAATTCCAAAAGGTTCATTCTTCCTTTGCTGGTTACTTAACCATGATTTTTGTTTTGCTTTGGTTCTGGTTGAGATACTAAAGGTTGTTTATATATGAAAATAACAAACACTTGTAGTTTTGTATGCCTCAGCTGTTGCTTAGGATCCAGTGTTGTAGTGCTTTGCCTAATTACAAATAACTCTAATCAATAATAGTGGTTCTTTCCTTCTGATTTGAACCGAGAGAGAACCACATCTTAAGGTGACCCCATTTTTCTATGCCTCATGCTCATGCTGCTTTATGTTCCCTTTAAAAAATTCTTGCTAGCATTTTGGGTTGGTTTCTGCTCTATGTTCCCTTTTAGCGTTTCTTTCCGTTAGTAAAGGAGTAAAGCATTTTTGTTGTCCTATGACTATGTTCATGATTTTTCTTTGCAGACAATAAAAGGGGTCTTGGCTACAGGGATGAGACCCACATGTTTGGGAACATATTTTTTCCCTGTAGAATACCTTTTATTTCAGCTTCATTAGATGCACATATTCACCAGATTACATTTAGCTAGATTTAGATTTTTTGTGATGTTTTCTTAGGTATGCTTGCTCTTCCCAAATGCGTTGATGGTTTAATGAAATGCTCTTTGCACATTAGTACTTTAACTTATCGTAATTAGATAGGATGTATGGAAATCAACATTTGGAATACAAAAGCATTGAAAGAAATGTTCAATATCTCTCATCCAAAGTTATGGCTGTAGTACTTTTCAGAATTCTTCAGCTGGCTACTTTCTCTTTTCTCTTTACTCCTCACTTTGCTATTACGTCTTACATGGAAAATATAGGGAAATATCTGAAAAATAAGGAAGTAACAAACCTAGGTATGGCTACAAACTGATGTTAGGAAATTGTGTAGATTCTGGTCATTGGTCGGTTCAGGTTCTTGCATTTTTATTTGTATAGTACAAAACAACTCAGTGAGCTGCATCCATTGCAAATAACACACCCACTAGCCAGATCCTTATATTTTTATTTTCAAGTCATTTGCATTTCCATTATTTATCTTCCTGATGTAAGAACTTTAGTGTTTCAATTGATTTTTTAATATAAAGCACTCTTCAGGTTGCCTTCAAGAAGCTTTATATTGTATATGTTTGTTTTTTTCTATTTCAGCAAGCATTGTATGTACTCTTTTTTCTTTTAGTATCATCTATAGAGAAAATCTTAGAGGTTAAGTAAGTGAACTCTTCATCCCTTTCCTTGAGATGTGATTTAGCTTTACAGTTTATTATTTTTTGTGATTGGTGGACAAAAGCTTGCACTTGGCGCTTTGTATTCTGCTAACAGTGCAAGACCCATACTAATTTTCTTTTAGAGGTAACACTCTTAGTTTATTCACAGTGAGCAGTGCCACTTTACATAGCATTTACATAATTGATAATTGATTATATAAAATACATTCTTGAATAGGTTATTCATATTTTTGTTTTTTGCCCACACTTCCGTTTAGGGAAGCATGATCAATCATATTTATTCTGAGACATCATTTTGAAATGTTTTGTCCTCTCAAGTTTAGTATTATTCGCGAGTCATAGTGTTTCTCTTTGGTTTGTTAACCGTAATGGTGATGTCAGCCGGTGAGTTTACTCTACCTCCGCTCTATGACACATATTAGGACTATGATTTTAATTTTGGTTTTCTTCTTTCCGTTTCGTCTTGCCATTATGTAATTATGTCAACAGGTCCTGCAGTGGGAACCAAATGGTAGTTTGATTTGAATCATGCTTGGTAAAACCAATATGTAGTAAATGTTAGTTTTGAGTTTGTGAACAACCAGATCATTTCTGTGGATGCCTTGCGCATATATAATTAGCTCTCATGTTGATTTAGCTCATGCATTGGTCTGTATAATTGTTGTAGGTTATTTGTGAGGATAGCCCCAATAAATTTATCTGCATCTGTACCTTCGTTTTTCATGTTAAAGGTATCTTCAAGATATGCCATCTGTTTTCACTTATTTCTTTGCTCTTGGCCATTTCTTCTTTTACATGTACTCGCTGAAACCTGTTAGTACATGAATTAATTCATTTGTATTTTTCCCTTTCACTTGTAGTGGTGCAAGCTATGGCTTGGAGGTAGGTGTTCAGATGACCTGAGATAGCATGTGTTGCTGAGAAGGTGAGCCATCGGTGTGAGTTTCAGGAAGAGATGACAACACAAGTGAGCTTGATTGGTAAGTTCACGCGCAAGAAAATGTGGTTTGTGGTGTTTCCCAGACGCCCTCAAGGTTATCATCATGGTGCCGATGACGATAACACACACACAAGTGCAATGGTACTTTTTGGTGATCCTATCATGATATTTTGGCCTCTGAAATGTGTAGTTCGGCCATGACATATTCCTCTTTTCCTAGCGTTTATCACTGGTGACCTGAAACACAAGATTATGTTGTGCAAGATCATACCATGACTTAATAACTTCCTCTTCAATTATGTCATTCATTCTCATTGGTTCAGTCAATTATAATTGTTTGCACATCTTTCACCTACTCCGCATTGCACAAAGAGGATCGGGAAGTTTCATATGGTAAATGATTTTCTTATGATATAGCACTCCTGATAGAAGCTTGATTGTTAATACTTTCAGAAAAACTGGATCAAACACAATGTTAAAGGACTATAAATCTGATGGTTCAGTTTCACATGCAATCGACTTTTGTATTATTTTTTCCTACTTATGCACTATATGCTATATGACCTTGGCGTGTGTAGTTACAAAATACAGGACGGTTTGGTTAAAGGTTCAGACCACAGCGACTGCAGGAGCAGGCATCAGCTCATGCGCTCTCCCCACCTCTTCTACACGCTGATGACCGCTTGCCACATCAATGCTGAGGGAGGGGGGCATATGGTTAGTGACAATATACTCCCATTTAATTATCTTTGGTTGCTCCATTATAAATCTCTTACCCTTGGAAGTGGTGTTCTATTGTTCTATTCATGACAATGTACATGATTACAAGTATGTTGGCTAACATGATATATCCTTAAGCAGATCGGTGCATCACAACACAAGTAAAATGGATGGCAGGCGTGTCTACAAAGATATCTATGTAATTTTCTACTATATAGTTTACAGCTATGTTGTGTAAAAACAGTGTACATAAGTTATCCAGAACCACCACTATGGCGTCTTTTTGGTGTTGTACTAAACCTTGATACTTTGGTATCATGCTACAAATTTATATAAAATGCATTAATGATGTGTAATAAATCTTTATGCTGACCTTTGCGTCCTGTGTAACATATATTTCGTTGGATATGACAAAATGAAGTTGCATTCCTATAATACTATATCATCTTACGTGCCACGTCTACCAAAAGCCTGAATATGCTTTTGATTTGTATGTAAGACATCTTATGCCTTTTATAAGCGAGAAGCCTGAATTTGTGCTCTCTTTATGCGATATTGTAATAATGAATCATGTGAACCTCTGTCTAAATAGGACTACATAATTTCTACTTTGTATAGATGTTGTTCAACTATATATTTGTTGGCGACTTAATTGTTACCTGGTCCTTGCCGGGTAATCCTTTTGATGCTCTCTTTGATTTTCAATCCATTCTTTGTGTTCGATTGAGCTTACCAATGCTACTACCAAATACTCTCTCTGTCCCAAAATTCTTGTCTTAAATTTATACAGTTAAAACGTGACTTGATACATAAGACAAGAATAAAAACAAGAATTTTAGGATGAAGGGAGTACTTATGTACATGGCACCTTTAATAGAGAGCTTACCAACGCTGCTACTAAATACTTATGTACATGGCATCTCTATCTAATAGAGTTTTAACTGTCTAAATTTTCATAAGACTGGATCAGGTGCAATGTTAAACGACTGTAAATGTGATTGATAAACACAACTATATTATGCTATTTTTTATATTTGCAATGCTTCAATGATTGTATTACCGGGTTGGATATGATTATACCCGGCAGCGGTGCTGCTGGGTGCGGCAAGCCGCACTTCCTATATAGTTAACAACATTCATATCATATATGGAACACGTTTCGTATGAATATGAAGGTTGCGGAGGCAACGCGCAAACACAAAATTAAATATTTGTTGCCTTCATGATCATGGGATCCGCTCGATAATGAGACATTATTTTCCCCCAACCTTCTGCCACCCCACGTGAAGCCGGGGCCATCTGAAGTCTTTTTCGCGCCACACAAGATCACACATAACCATCAAAAGGCGCTGTGATACGCCGCCGTATATGGCGATTGAGAGTCCATATATGGAGGACGCTTCATAAATTATGACAATCCTACTATCCCAGGGCATCTTTTCGGCCAAAATCATCTTATTAATAGCGATTATTACGGCGACCAGGCAGACACAGGGACTCTCCTAGAGTCTCTTACATACATATCGCTTACAAATGGGACCCAGCCGAGAAAAATGAAAATTCCTAGTAAAAACATGTCACCTACACGTGAGACCCGCCCAGAAAAGAAAAAAGAAAAGAAAGAAATGCCCACCCTCGGGAAAATATTGAAACCTGAACGCAGCAGCAGGGATGAGTAGATTGACGACGCGAGCGATCCTTGCGCGCGACCCGAAACGGAATGGCTCCGGCATGGCCGCTCCTGATCTCATCCTAGCTGGATAACGCCGTCCTTATCCCACCAAGTCCTACGGGTTATATTTGTTTGTTTGTTGGTCGATCAGTCCACTTTCAGTGCTACCTGCTCCTCCTCCCCGATCCGTCTGATTTCTCCCCCTTCCGGTTCGCGTCGCCGTCCGTCGTACCCGGAGCAGGGGATTCGCGTGGGCGCCGACGAGGCGGACCGGTCGCCGGCAGCCATGGTCGGGCGGAGCTCCCTCCCGGATGGGGCCCTCTTCCTCGGACTGGACAGCTCCACTCAGTGAGTCCTCCTTCCTTATCCATTTTCTTGCGTCTTTTCTTTAGTAGTTTTTGGCTGTTTGGACGCCGGATCTTGTGTAGCTTGGTTTGGGCGAGTCGAATGTTGATCATCGTTCTGGTCGATGGGGATGGTGCGACCGATCGAGGGGGTGTGAAGTTGAATTGGAACTGCCTTTTGTGGAAGAGAAATGTTGTTGCGTAGAATTTGGTGATAATACTATCTGGTTCTCTAGTATTTGTGGTGCCTAACTGAAGATGTTAGATGTAAGGCAGTGGTATGCAGGGATAGTGGTTTTTTAAGTTCGTAATTGAAAGGTTTCCGCACAAGATTAAATCCAGAAAAACCTGAAATGTCAATGAGAATAGCTGGTGTGACGATCTAATTATGAGATAAGAGGTTTTATAGATGCAGAACCTATTGTGTCAGGTCTGGGTTCAGCTCTATGTCTATGCTAATCACCTATGCTCCTCACTCATTTTAAACCATACACAGGCAACAGACCGAGGGTGCATTTTGGGTATGTTGTTTCTTTTCTTTTAGATCCTGCATGCTGATAAAGCCTTGATCGATTTACCCAACAATGCACCAACCATTTGCTGAAGATGTGCATATTCATTTTTCCTTTTGTTATCATGATGGTTGTGCAGTTTACCACCGTCGTGGGATCTAATTTTGTAATCTTATGCTACAGGTCTGTGAAAGCTACTGTGCTCAGCAATGAGTTAATAATAGTCGCTGCTGAAACTGTTAATTTTGACTCTGAATTACCGCACTACAAAACCGAGGGTGGGGTTTACAGAGATCCTACAGATGATGGCCGTATATATTCACCAACCATAATGTGGGTGGAAGCTTTGGAACTGCTTCTTGAGAAACTAAAACCAAAGATCAACTTCAGTAAGGTTGTGGCTGTTTCAGGGAGTGGGCAACAACATGGCAGCGTTTATTGGAAGAAGGGTAGTCAAGCTGTACTGTCTTCCCTGGATCCTGGTAAGAGCTTGGTATCCCAGCTTAAGGATGCATTTTCTACCATGGACTCGCCAATATGGATGGATAGTAGCACCACCAAGCAATGCAGAGAAATAGAAAATGCTGTCGGAGGAGCATTGGAGTTATCTAAGCTGACAGGGTCTCGAGCCTATGAGAGATTCACTGGGCCCCAGATACGGAAGATCTACCAAACAGCACCTCATATTTATGAAAATACCGAGAGAATATCTTTGGTGAGCTCATTTATGGCATCTATCCTTGCTGGATGCTATGCAAGTATTGATGAAACTGATGGTGCTGGGATGAACTTGATGGATATAAACAAGAGGACCTGGTCAAAATCTGTTTTAGAGGTTTGCCCCTTGTCTTTTTAGCTACACATCAGATTTCTTGAATGGCTTAAAAATTAAAAATATTTAAATAAATTTCACATTTCTCTAAGAATAAAATATCAAATTGTGCACTTCCTCCTCCAGGCAACTGCTCCTGATCTTGAACAGAAGCTGGGAAATCTGGCACCGGCATATGCAGCTGCAGGTCGGATTTCTTCATATTTTGTAGAAAGGTGAGTTCTTGTTTTACTGCTGCACTTGTGTGGTGCATCTGTACAGATATGGTTATGTTCTTTTTATGCCACTTGTTAATTAAGTGTACATGTGCAAATCTGGAACTCCAGTATTTTCTGTCAATCCTCTTTTTTGCTGTCAAAGGGAATCTATTACTAATTGGATTTTAGGCACCCTAGACTATAGAAATAATTTGTTAACAGGTAAGCTAGCTTAATGGTCTTAACAAATGCCATCCTAATGGCAGAAGCAATGAAGATTATTTGAAGTATCATCCCATAAGTTTATTGATGCAATATGCATTTGCAGGCATCAGTTTGACAAGAACTGTTTGGTTATTCAGTGGTCAGGTGACAATCCGAATAGCCTTGCAGGTACTTCAGTGTCATTTCTTTGATTCTTTCATGAATTGCTGGTGTTGTCATTTTCAATGCAGCTGTTATATCATTTAACAATCATAGCCCAATTAGCAGTAGGTGATTATTACTTTCCTCTATTCATCTTAACATTCCATTGGACCATTGCATCTGTTGTAGGTTTAACACTGAATACACCTGGCGATCTTGCAATCAGCCTTGGTACTAGTGACACAGTGAGTTGCAAGGATCCTGTTTCAGTTGTGTTGTATTTTCTTTTTCAAGCTGCTGTTATACTTATCTCCTAATTGTATTATAGGTTTTCGGGATTACTGCCGAAGCTAAACCAAGCCTTGAAGGCCATGTTTTTCCCAACCCTGTTGAACCGGATGGTTACATGGTGATGCTATGTTACAAAAATGGTTCATTGACCCGGGAAGGTACAAAACTGTTATCCTTCTATCTGTATTGCGATGTATGGCATCAGGAAACTACAATTGGTTCCCAGGATCCATGAAGCCTAGCTTTTAAAAATTCAAAAATAAAATCATTTTGGAGTTATGTTAAAATCTGGAAAAAAATACATGTACATGCAGATGCTCACTATGTACGCACAAATAAAAATATTTATTGATGAAACTTTACAAGTATGTAGGGAGTATCTGCATGTTCATGTGGAACTCACAAAAAAATTGGAAGTTCTAAATATGGATTTGTAATGTTTGAAAAATTCTGGGCTCGATGTAGCCTGGGAGCCAAAAGTCCGCACCCTTTATGGTTTGCTACTATTACTTCGCTGACACTACCCCTGAGTTATTTCAGACGTGCGGAATCAGTGCGCAGAAAAATCGTGGGATGTTTTCAACAACTATATAGAGAAAACACCCCCTCTGAATGGTAAGTTCTTACAGAAGTTGTCTTGGTCGTTTCTGTTCCAATATGTTATTGCCAATATTTTTAGCGCATATAAATTAAAATTTTGATTGGATCACCACTGTCTCAACTATGATTTGTTTTCAGGTCTGCTAATTTTCTGTAGTTTATCATGCGTTAAAAACTTCCTCATGCTAATTGTCACAACTGACAGTGAATGAAGTGTGATTCTAAGTTTCTGACATCATGAAATTCATCTGTATTTTCTCATATAGGTGGGAAGTTAGGATTCTACTACAAAGACCATGAAATCCTGCCTCCTCTTCCAGGTAATCATGTACTCCCTCTGTACCGTAATATTTGTCGCACCGTAATATTTGTCGCTGGAGCAGCTGAACTTCAGCTGCTCCAGCGACAAATATTACGGTACAGAGGGAGTAGTAGTGTTATCAAAATTTCATCCATGTCTCTTGTAAGTTGTAACCTTACACAAATTTGCTTGTTCGATGCAGTTGGTTTCCACCGATACATTGTCGAGAATTTCAATGACGCCTCATCTGACAATCTGACGGAGCGTGAGGTGCAAGAATTTGATCCACAGTCTGAGGTAGGCTTAACGATCTTATCATTCTCTAACTTTGTATGATACTAGTGGCAAGCAAACGAGTCACACACTCATGATTACATGCGCATAGGTCCGTGCCATCGTCGAGGGTCAGATGTTGTCGATGCGAGGGCATGCCGAGCGGTTTGGCATGCCCAATCCCCCGAAGCGCATCATAGCAACCGGCGGAGCATCCTCCAATGAGAGCATCCTCAAGTTGATCGCGCAAATCTTTGGCTGCCCTGTCTTCACAGTTGAGAGACCCGGTATGTTGAAACTCTCCCTTGTTCCTGTGTAAAATTTGCACAAACTTGCAAGTTGTAATTCTATCCACCAACGCAATAAAAGAAAAGCGACAGAACAGAGGAAAACTGATAGTGCTTGTGGAACTGTGACAGATTCGGCTTCGCTGGGCGCAGCCCTGAGAGCTGCCCACGGGTGGCTGTGCAAGGAGGAAGGAGGTTTTGTTCCCATTTCCCGGATGTACACGGGCAACCCGGAGAAGACCTCGCTGGGCGCAAAGCTGGCGGTGCCGGCACCGGGGGAGGAGGGCAGGGAGCTCCTGAAGAAGTACACGCTGCTCATGAAGAAGAGGATGGAGATCGAGAGACGCCTGGTGGAGAAGATTGGGCGTGCGTAGAGACATACTAGGACATATCATATGGCGTTGGGGCCATATGAGCATAGGGATTATAGGAAATATAATAAAGTCGTTGGATCAACTGTCGATGCTCGCGGGTGTCGTGCGCGTCAGCCGTGAAGAATGTGCCGCGGTCATGTGAACGAATAAATGTGTGATGCATTCGTTATGAAAAACTGTCACATGTTTCTACAGATGAATTCTTCCTGGTTTTCTTTGAAGTGCACAAAATATGCTATAACTCGCCTTGCAACACCAAGACTTAAATTAAGTAGTGACGTTATCCATGGGCAGACATGGTGTGCTCGGAGGAGCCCGCTTCTTCGGTCTGAGATGATGGGGGAGATGTTGGACGCGCTACATGGCACTGCTCGGGCGCCCAGCACCCTCTTGATGTTATGGTAACTTGGTGATATTTTTTCTGCTTTTCTTTTGTGCAGCATATTTCTTAATTTCCGCACCTTGCTACTTGTTGTATGGATTGGTTTGTTACTTTATTAATAAAAAGCGAGGCGAAAGCCTATTGCGAGATGGCCTCGAGGTTTATGGCATCTTCAAAGTAGGCCCTCAAACTGTCCGCACCGTTCGGACGTGTTTTGTCATCCAACGCCGGTCTATATACGTCCGCGTGCAAGTACGGACATTATTTTTCTCGCAAACCGGAGGCAAACTAGGGGGGGGGGGGGGTAGGGGGTGCCTCCATTCTTCCATCTTTTTCTCTTTTGCCGCCGCCGCTCTACCACCACGGCCGCCCCACCCTTCCGGGAACTCCGCAACTCCGTCACCTCCACCGCTACACTTGGGTTCCATGCTGCTTCTCCTTCTCCGCTGGTCCACACCTCTCCTCCATCTACCACACAAGTACCATCCGCCCCTATGGTAGTCACCATGCCAGACAAGTGTTCGTTGAAATGGGCGTGCTAAATTTTGTTGTTCCTTCTTATTTGCAGCAATGGATTTAGATATGGAGTACATATATGAGCACTATGTTGAGTCATCGGATGACTCGTCCGACGAGGGGGACAACACAAATGAGACGACGATCATGTAGGCAGTCCTGGCAGATGCGGAGTGCGCAGAAGAGGATGCTCTCAATTTCAAGGGATCGATCAAGGGCCATCGAGTGCTCAATCGCAGCAGGGCACGCGACCATTTGACACTGATGGACGACTACTTTGCCTCCAATACCCTAGTCGTTGACAATTTTTGCCGGCACTTTCGGATGCGAAAAAATGTCGTTGGTCGTCTCTACCAAGGCATCCGGTCCTTTGACCTTCATCTTGAAGAAGGATGCAGTAGGAAGGAGTGGGTTCTCTGGTTACTACTTACTAGAAGTGCATGGCCGCATTGCGGATGCTTGCACATTTAAATTAGAAGTAGTGTTGCATTTAAAAATTTGAACAATTTATAGCTAAACTGAAGCTAGATATGCGGCTATTTAGAGTGCGCGGACTGAAAAAAATGGGGGTGGATGTATACGGCTAGCTTTGGATGGCCAGCTCCCGTATCCATGTTTACAGACTGGTCCCCCTGTGCGCACACGGATGCGGTGTCTAGTTTAGGGGTCAGCGTTGGAGATGCCCTTAGATGGCAACATTCGAGAAACAACTTGAGTTTACCCTTCTTCCATCGGCTTCGCGGTCATCTTGAGAGGCATTCTATGCAGTTCCCAATACGCAAGCTCTTCTTGTGGGATACAAAGGGTTTCGGGTGAAAGTCATGCCCTGACCATGAGTCGGTGGCGGCGCCTTCGGGCGTTGTTCCCCTTCTTGGAGGCAGTTCCGATATATGCAAGTTCTTCTCGGGAGGAGGGGTTCTGGGTGAAAGCCATGCCCAGACCTTGAGGGCCAGTTCTTTTGCTGGCTTTTTTGGGCTTCCAGAATAACCTGCCCCCTACCCAGCTTATTCTAAAAGCCCAACCAAAATTTTCATTGTAGAAGCCTATTAGTCAAGTCTTAACTACTAGGCTTCTAAAAACATAAATTTGGTTGAGCTTCTAGAATAAGCTGGATAGGGGGTAGCTTATTTCAGCTTATTCTAGAAGCCAGCAAAAGAACTGGCCCTGAGTCGGTGGTGGTGCCTTCTGTTGGGGAACGTAGTAATTTTAAAAAAAATTCCTACGCACACGCAAGATCATGGTGATGCATAGCAACGAGAGGGGAGAGTGTTGTCTATGTACCCTCGTAGACCGTAAGCGGAAGCGTTTATCAACGCGGTTGATGTAGTCATACACCTTCACGATCCGTCCCGATCAAATAACGAACATATGGCACCTTCGCGTTCAGCACACGTTCAACTTGATGACGTCCTCGCCTTCTTGATCTAGCAAGAGGGGCGAAGTAGTAGATGAGTTCCGGCAGCACGACGGTGTGGTGACGGTGTTGGTGAAGAACAATCTCTGCAGGGCTTCGCCTAAGCACTACTAAAACTATGACGGAGGATAAACTAGAGGGGACGGGGTTGCCGACACACGACTTGGTGTTTCTTGATGTGTCTTTGGTGCTAGCCCTGCCCCTCTATTTATATGTTGAGCCACAGGGTGAAACTTGGAGTAAAAGCCTCCTCAAAGTTGGTTTTGCCCGAAAGGCAAGAGTCCTACGGACTCAGTGCTAGACGCCTGTGGTTCCTGCGTCTACCCCTAGACGCCTGTGGTTCGGCGTCTACCCCTAGAAGCTGTGGTTCTGGCGTCTAGCCTCTGGTCTCCGCAAAACTTCCTTTTGCACTTTCCAAAAGCCTCGTGGGCTTTCCCTTTGGCCCAAATAAAGTGTTCTCGTACCCAAACATTTCGGGAAACATCTGGAAGCCCTTTCGGTGAATTCCGGAACCCTTCCGGAGACCAAACACTATTATCCCATATAAGAATCTTTACCTCCGGACCATTCCGGAGCTCCTCGTCATGTCCGTGATCACATCCGGGACTCTGAACAACATTCGGTCACCAACATACATAACTCATATAATACTATATCATCAACGAACTTTAAGCGTGCGGACCCTACGGGTTCAAGAACTATGTAGACATGACCGGGACACCTCTCTGGTCAATAACCAATAGCGAAACCTAGATGCCCATATTGGCTCCTACATATTCTACGAAGATCTTTATCGGTCGAACCGCATAACAACATACGTTGTTCCCTTTGTCATCGGTATGTTACTTGCCCGAGATTCGATCGTTGGTATCACTATACCTAATTCAATCTCGTTACCGACAAGTCTCTTTACTCGTTCTGTAATGCATCATCCCGTAACTAACTCATTAGTTACATTGCTTACAAGGCTTGTAGTGATGTGCATTATCGAGAGGGCCCAGAGATACCTCTCCGACAATCGGAGTGACAAATCCTAATCTCGATCTATGCCAACTCAACAAACACCACAGGAGACACCTGTAGAGCATCTTTATAATCACCCAGTTATGTTGTGACGTCTGATAGCACACAAAGTGTTCCTTCGGTATTCGGGAGTTGCATATTCTCACAGTCATAGGAACAAATATAAGTCATGAAGAAAGCAATAGCAATATACTAAACGATCAAGTGCTAAGCTAACGGAATGGTCAAGTCAATCACGTCATTCTCTAATGATGTGATCCCGTTAATCAAATGACAACTCATGTCTATGGCTAGGAAACTTAACCATCTTTGATTCAATGATCTAGTCAAGGAGAGGCATACTAGTGACACTCTGTTTGTCTATGTATTCACACATGTACTAAGTTTCCGATTAATACAATTCTAGCATGAATAATAAACATTTATCATGATATAAGGAAATATAAATAACAACTTTATTATTGCCTCTAGGGCATATTTCCTTCAGTCTCCCACTTGCACTAGAGTCAATAATCTAGATTACACAGTAATGATTCTAACACCCATGGAGTCTTGGTGCTGATCATGTTTTGCTCGTGAGAGAGGCTTAGTCAACGGGTCTGCAACATTCAGATCCGTATGTATCTTGCAAATCTCTATGTCTCCCTCCTTGACTTGATCACGGATGGAATTGGAGCATCTCTTGATGTGCTTGGTTCTCTTGTGAAATTTCGATTCCTTTGCCAAGGCAATTGCACTAGTATTGTCACAAAAGATTTTCACTGGACCCGATGCACTAGGTATGACACCTAGATCGGATATGAACTCCTTCATCCAGACTCCTTCATTTGCTGCTTCCGAAGCAGCTATGTATTCCGCTTCACACGTAGATCCCGCCACGACGCTTTGCTTAGAACGGCACCAACTGACAGCTCCACCGTTTAATATAAATACGTATCCGGTTTGTGACTTAGAGTCATCCGGATCAGTGTCAAAGCTTGCATCGACGTAACCATTTACGACGAGCTCTTTGTCACCTCCATAAACGAGAAACATATCCTTAGTCCTTTTTCAGGTATTTCAGGATGTTATTGACCGTTGTCCAGTGATCCACTCCTGGATTACTTTGGTACCTCCCTGCTAAACTAATAGCAAGGCACACATCAGGTCTGGTACACAGCATTGCATACATGATAGAACCTATGGTTGAAGCATAGAGAATGACCTTCATTTTCTCTCTATCTTCTGTAGTGGTCGGGCATTGAGTCTGACTCAACTTCACACCTTGTAACACAGGCAAGAACCCTTTCTTTGCTTGATCCATTTTGAACTTCTTCAAAACTTTATCAAGGTATGTGCTTTGTGAAAGTCCAATTAAGCGTCTTGATCTATCTCTATAGATCTTGATGCCCAATATATAAGCAGCTTCACCGAGGTCTTTCATTAAAAAACTCTTGTTCAAGTATCCTTTTATGCTATCCAGAAATTCTATATCATTTCCTGATCAACAATATGTTATCCACATATAATATTAGAAATGCTATAGAGCTCCCACTCACTTTCTTGTAAATACAGGCTTCTCCAAAACTCTGTATAAAACCATATGCTTTGATCACATTATCAAAATGTTTATTCCAACTCCGAGATGCTTGCACCAGTCCATAATGGATCGCTGGAGCTTGCACACTTTGTTAGCATCCTTTGGATCGATAAAACCTTCAGGTTGCATCATATACAACTCTTCTTCCGTAAATCCATTCAGAATGCAGTCTTTACATCCATTTGCCAAATTTCATAATCATAAAATGCAGCTGTTGCTAACATGATTCGGACGGACTTAAGCATCGCTACGGGTGAGAAGGTCTCATCGTAGTCAACTCCTTGAACTTGTCGAAAACTTTTCGCAACAAGTCGAGCTAGATAGTAACATTACCGTCAGCGTCTGTCTTCTTCTTGAAGATCCATTTATTCTTGATGGCTTGCCGATCATCGGGCAAGTCAACCAAAGTCCACACTTTGTTCTCATACATGGATCCCATCTAAGATTTCATGGCCTCAAGCCAATTTTCGGAATCTGGGCTCATCATCGCTTCCTCATAGTTCGTAGGTTCGTCATGGTCAAGTAACATGACCTCCAGAACAGGATTACCGTATCACTCTGGTGCGGATCTTACTCTGGTTGACCTACGAGGTTCGGTAGTAACTCGATCTGAAGTTACATGATCATCATCATTGGCTTCCTCACTAATTGGTATAGGAGTCACAGGAACAGATTTCTGTGATGAACTACTTTCCAATAAGGGAGCAGTGCATGATTACCTCATCAAGTTCTACTTTCCTCCCACTCACTTCTTTTGAGAGAAACTCCTTCTCTAGAAAGGATCCATTCTTAGCAATGAATGTCTTGCCTTCGGATTTGTGATAGAAGGTGTACCCAACAGTCTCCTTTGGGTATCCTATGAAGACACATTTCTCCGATATGGGTTCGAGCTTATCAGGTTGAAGCTTTTTCACATAAGCATCGCATCCCCAAACTTTAAGAAATGACAACTTGGGTTTCTTGCCATACCACAGTTCATAAGGTGTCGTCTCAGCGGATTTAGATGGTGCCCTATTTAACGTGAATGCAGCCGTCTCTAAAGCATAACCCCAGGACGATAGCGGTAAATCAGTAAGAGACATCATAGATCGCACCATATCTATAAAGTACGATTACGATGTCCGGACACACCATTACGCTATGGTGTTCCGGGTGGCGTGAGTTGCGAAACTATTCCGCATTGTTTCATATGAAGACCAAACTCGTAACTCAAATATTCTTTTCCACGATCAGATCGTAGAAACTTTATTTTCTTGTTATGATGATTTACCATTCACTCTGAAATTCTTTGAACTTTTCAAATGTTTCAGACTTACGTTTCATCAAGTAGATATATCCATATCTGCTCAAATCATCTGTGAAGGTGAGAAAATAACAATACCCTCCGCGAGCCTCAACATTCATCGGACCACATACATCAGTATGTATGATTTCCAACAAATCTGTTGCTCGCTCCATTGTTCTAGAGAACGGAGTTTTAGTCATCTTGCCCATGAGGCATGGTTCGCAAGTACCAAGTGATTCATAATCAAGTGATTCCAAAAGTCCATCAGAATGGAGTTTCTTCATGCGCTTTACACCAATATGACCCAAACGACAGTGCCACAAATAAGTTGCACTATCATTATCAACTCTGCATCTTTTGGCTTCAATATTATGAATATGTGTGTCACTACTATCGAGATTCAACAAAAATAGATCACTCTTCAAGGGTGCATGACCATAAAAGATATTACTCATATAAATAGAACAACCATTATTCTCAGATTTAAATGAATAACCTTCTCACACCAAACAAGATCCAGATATAATGTTCATGCTCAACGCTGGCACCAAATAACAATTATTCGGGTCTAAAACTAATCCCGAAGGTATATGTAGAGGTAGCGTGCCGACGACGGTCACATCAACTTTGGAACCATTTCCCACGCTCATTGTCACCTCGTCCTTAGCCAATCTTCGCTTAATCCGTAGTCCCTGTTTCGAGTTGCAAATATTAGCAACAGAACCAGTATCAAATACCCTGGCACTACTGTGAGCATTAGTAAGGTACACATCAATAACATGTATATCACATATACCTTTGTTTACCTTTCCATCCTTCTTATCCGCCAAATACTTGGGGTAGTTCCGCGTCCAGTGACCAGTCCCTTTGCAGTAGAAACACTCAGTCTCAAGCTTAGGTCCAGACTTGGGCTTGCAACTTGCTTGCCGTTCTTCTTGAAGTTCCCCTTCTTCCCTTTACCCTTTTTCTTGAAACTGGTGGTCTTGTTGACCATCAACACTTGATGCTCCTTCTTGATTTCTACCTCCGCAGCCTTTAGCATTGCGAAGAGCTCGGGAATTTTCTTATCCATCCCTTGCATGTTATAGTTTATCACGAAGTTCTTGGAGCTTGGTGGCAGTGATTGACGAATCCTGTCAATGACACTATCATCAGGAAGATTAACTCCCAGTTGAATCAAGTGATTGTTATACCTAGACATTTTGAGTATATGTTCATTGACAAAACTATTCTCCTCCATTTTGCAGCTGTAGAACTTATTGGAGACTTCATATCTCTCAATCCGGGCATTTGCTTGAAATATTAACTTCAAATCCTAGAACATCTCATATGCTCCATGACGTTCAAAACGTCGTTGAAGTCCCGGTTCTGAGCTGTAAAGCATGGCACACTGAACTATCGAGTAGTCATCAACTTTTCTCTGCCAGACGTTCATAACATCTGGCGTTGCTCCTGCGGCGGGTTTGGCACCTAGCGGTGCTTCCAGGACGTAATTCTTCTGTGCAGCAATGAGGATAATCCTCAAGTTACGGACCCAGTCTGTGTAGTTGCTACCATCATCTTTCAACTTAGCTTTCTCTAGGAACGCATTAAAATTCAATGGAACAATAGCACGGGCCATCTATCTACAAAAACATAGACATGCAAAATACTATCAGGTACTAAGTTCATGATAAATTAAAGTTCAATTAATCATATTACTAAAGAACTCCCACTTAGATAGACATCCCTCTAATCATCTAAGTGATCACGTGATCCATATCAACTAAACCATGTCCGATCATCACGTGAGATGGATTAGTTTTCAATGGTGAACATCACTATGTTGATCATATTTACTATATGATTCACGCTCGACCTTTCGGTCTCAGTGTTCCGAGGCCATATCTGCATATGCTAGGCTCGTAGTTTAACCCGAGTATTCTGCGTGTGCAAAACTGGCTTGCACCCATTGCATGTGAACGTAGAGCTTATCACACCCGATCATCACGTGGTGTCTCGGCACGACGAACTTTCGCAACAGTGCATACTTAGGGAGAACACTTGTACCTTGAAATTTAGTGAGAGATCATCTTATAATGCTACCACCGAACTAAGCAAAATAAGATGCATAAAGGATAAACATCACATGCAATCAATATAAATGATATGATATGGCCATCATCATCTTGTGCCTTTGATCTCCATCTCCAAAGCACCGTCATGATCACCATCGTCACCGGCGCGACACCTTGATCTCCATCGTAGCATCGTTGTCGTCTCGCCAACTATTGCTTCTACGACTATCACTACCGCTTAGTGATAAAGTAAAGCAATTACATGGCAATTGCATTTCATACAATAAAGCGACAACCATATGGCTCCTGCCAGTTGCCGATAACTCCGTTACAAAACTTGATCATCTCATACAATAAAATTTAGCATCATGTCTTGACCATATCACATAACAACATGCCCTGCAAAAACAAGTTAGACGTCCTCTACTTTGTTGTTGCAAGTTTTACCTGGCTGCTACGGGCTGAGCAAAAACCGTTCTTACCTACGCATCAAAACCACAATGATTTTTTGTCAAGTATGTGTTGTTTTAACCTTCAACAAGGACCGGGCGTAGCCACACTCGATTCAACTAAAGTTGGAGAAACTGACACCCGCCAGCCAATTGTGTGAAGCACATCGGTAGAACCAGTCTCGTGTAAGCGTCTGGCGTAATGTCGGTCCGGGCCGCTTCATCCAACAATACCGCGAATCAAAGTATGACATCTTTGGTAAGCAGTATGACTATTATCGCCCACAACTCACTTGTGTTCTACTCGAGCATATAACATCTACGCATAAACCTGGCTCTGATACCACTATTGGGGAACGTAGTAATTTCAAAAAAAATCCTATGCACACGCAACATCATGGTGATGCATAGCAACGAGAGGGGAGAGTGTTGTCTACGTACCCTCGTAGACCGTAATCGGAAGCGTTTATCAACGCGGTTGATGTAGTCGTACACCTTCATGATCCGTCCCGATCAAGTACCGAACATACGGCACCTCCGAGTTCAGCACACGTTCAGCTCGATGACGTCCTCGCCTTCTCGATCCAGCAAGAGGGGCGAAGTAGTAGATGAGTTCCGCAAAGACGACGGCGCAGGACGGTGTTGGTGAAGAACAATCTCCACAGGGCTTCGCCTAAGCACTACTAAAACTATGACGGAGGATAAACTAGAGGGGACGGGGTTGCCGGCACATGGCTTGGTGTTTCTTTATGTGTCTTTGGTGCTAGCCCTGTCCCTCTATTTATATGTTGAGCAATTATCATAATTAAATTCCTTGGAATCCATAATAGTGGGTTCATTGATATCTAATGTTTTAACTTCTTCAATCTTACTTTTATCAATTTTAGCATCAAGATCTAAAAACTCTGAATTTTTGGAACGCCTTCTAGGTAAAGGTGACTCATATTCAGTCCCATCATTATCAAGATTCATATGGCAAACCAAAGATTTAATAGGGGACACATCAATAACTTTTAGATCTTCATCTTTATTTTCATAGAATTTTTCCGGTTTAGCGGCCATCTTATTAACTAAGGTGGCTTGCTTATCCGAGATTTCAGCAATTAGCTTCTCAAGATGAGCAATCTGAGATTTCAAACCATAAAATTCCTTAGACATATCATCGAGCTCTTTATTCATGTATCCCATAAAGCCTTTTTGTTCCTTAAGCTTGTTTCTAAAGAAATTATTATGCTCAAATTGTAAAGTCATAAAACTTCTAACGTTGCTTTCGATCACTTCTAACCTTTTAAGGTGAAGATCTCCAAATCTAGGTAGAGCCATCGTGACAAACAAGCAATCCAACACATGGGCAAACAAGAAGCAAACGAAGAAAAAAGAGGCGAACGGAAAAAAGAGGGCGAATAAAACGGCAAGGGTGAAGTGGGGGAGAGGAAAACGAGAGGTAAATGGCAAAAAATGTAATGCGGGAGATAAGAGTTTGTGATGGGTACTTGGTATGTTGACTTTTGCATAGACTCCCCGGCAACGGCGCCAGAAATGGCTCGTTGTCGTGAGTCAAATCTTGACTTGACTTCGCGTAAGCCTCCCCGGCAACGGCGCTAGAAATGGCTCGTTGTCAGGAGTCAAATCTTGACTTGACTTCGCTCGGCAACGGCGCCAGAAATCCTTCTTGCTACCTCTTGAGCACTGCGTTGGTTTTCCCTTGAAGAGGAAAGGGTGATGCAGCAAAGTAGCGTAAGTATTTCCCTTAGTTTTTGAGAATTAAGGTATCAATCCAGTAGGAGGCCACGCCCAAGTCCCTCGCACCTACACAAACAAATAAAAACCTCGCAACCAACGCAATAAAGGGGTTGTCAATCCCTTCACGGTCACTTACGAAAGTGAGATCTGATAGATATGATAAGATAATATTTTTGATATTTTTATAATAAAGATGCAAAGTAAAATAAAAGGCAATAAAAATAGCTAAGTGTTGGAAGATTAATATAATGGAAAATAGACCCGGGGGCCATAGGTTTCACTAGTGGCTTCTCTCAAGAGCATAAGTATTACGGTGGGTGAACAAATTACTGTTGAGCAATTGATATAATTGAGCATAGTTATGAGAATATCTAGGTGTGATCATGTATATAGGCATCGCGTCCATGACAAGTAGACCGACTCCTGCCTGCATCTACTACTATTACTCCACACATCGACCCCTATCCAGCATGCATCTAGAGTATTAAGTTCATAAGAACAGAGTAACGCTTTAAGTAAGATGACATGATGTAGAGGGATAAACTCATGCAATATGATATAAACCCCATCTTGTTATCCTCGATGGCAACAATACAATACGTGCCTTGCTGCCCTACATCCTTTGGGAAAGGACACCGCAAGATTGAACCCAAAGCTAAGCACTTCTCCCGTTGCAAGAAAGATCAATCTAGTAGGCCAAACCAAACTGATAATTCAAGAGACTTGCAAAGATAACCAATCATACATAAAAGAATTCAGAGAAGATTCAAATATTGTTCATAGATAAACTTGATCATAAACCCACAATTCATCGGTCTCAACAAACACACCGCAAAAGAAGATTACATCGAATAGATCTCCATGAGAATCATGGAGAACTTTGTATTGAGATCCAAAGAGAGAGAAGAAGCCATCTAGCTAATAACTATGGACCCGAAGGTCTGAGGTAAACTACTCACACATCATCGGAGGGCTATGGTGTTGATGTAGAAGCCCTCCGTGATCAAGGCCCCTCCGGCAGACGCCGGAAAAGGCCCCAAGATGGGATCTCACGGCATGTAAGGTTGCGGTGGTGGAAATAGGTTTTTGTTGATGCTTCTGTTGGTTTGGTGGTACGTAGGTATATATAGGAGGAAGAAGTACGTCGGTGGAGCAACATGGGCCCCACGAGGGTGGAGGGCGCGCCCAGGGAGTAGGCGCGCCCCCTACCTCGTGCCCTCCTGGTTGCTTTCTTGATGTAGGGTCCAAGTCCTCTGGATCACATTCGTTCCAAAAATCACGTCCCGAAGGTTTCATTCCGTTTGGACTCCGTTTGATATTCTTTTTCTGTGAAACTCTGAAATAGGCAAAAAAAACAGCAATTTGGGCTGGGCCTCCGGTTAATAGGTTAGTCCCAAAAATAATATAAAAGTGTATAATAAAGCCCTTAAACATCCAAAACAGAATATAATATAGCATGGAACAATAAAAAATTATAGATACGTTGGAGACGTATCAAGCATCCCCAAGCGTAATTCCTGCTCGTCCTCGAGTAGGTTAATGATACAAACAGAATTTTTGATATGGAATTCTATTAGCATAATTTCAATGTAATTCTTCTTATTGTGGCACGAATGTTCAGAATTGATATGATTCAAGATAAAGTTTGATGTTGACATAAAAACAATAATACTTCAAGCATGCTAACCAAGCAATTATGTCTTATCAAAATAACATAGCCAAAGCAAGTTATCCCTACAAAATCATATAGTCCGGTTATGCTCCATCTTCTCCGCACAAAATATTCATATCATGTACAACCCCGGTTTTAGCCAAGCAATTGGTTCATACTTTTTAACGCGCTTCAGCCTTTTCAACTTTTACGCAATA
This sequence comes from Aegilops bicornis, assembly GCA_021605145.1. Lineage (NCBI taxonomy): Eukaryota > Viridiplantae > Streptophyta > Magnoliopsida > Poales > Poaceae > Aegilops > Aegilops bicornis. The sequence continues at coordinate 157,039,806 of CM038670.1, read as the reverse complement.
CATGAGTGCAAGCCATGGATATAGCACTATGGTGGAATAAGGTATAATGATAGGGGTTGTGTTGGAAGACAAAAAAGGAGAAAGTCTCACATCAACGAGGCTAATCAACGGGCTATGGAGATGCCCGTCAATTGATGTCAATGCAAGGAGTAGGGATTGCCATGCAACGGATGCACTTAGAGCTATAAGTGTATGAAAGCTCAAACAAAAGAAACTAAGTGGGTGTGCATCCAACTTGCTTGCTCACGAAGACCTCGGGCATTTGAGGAAACCCATCATTGGAATATACAAGCCAAGTTCTATAATGAAATTTCCCACTAATATATGGAAGTGACAAAATGAGAGACTCTCTATCATGAAGATCACGGTGCTACTTTGAAGCACAAGTGTGGTAAAAGGATAGTAACATTGTCCCTTCTCTATTTTTCTCTCATTTTTTGGGCCTTTTCTCTTTTTTATGTCCTCTTTTTTCTTAGTCCGGAGTCTCATCCCGACTTGTGGGGGAATCATAGTCTCCATCATCCTTTCCTCACTTGGGACAACGCTCTAAAAATGATGATCATCACACTTTTATTTACTTACAACTCAATACTTAGAACAAAATATGACTCTATGTGGATGCTCCGGTGGAGTACCGGGATATGCAATGAATCAAGAGCGACATGCATGAAAGAATTATGAATGGTGGCTTTTCCACAAATACAATGTCAACTACATGATCATGCAAAGCAATATGACAATGATGGAGCGTGTCATGATAAACGAAACGGTGGAAAGTTGCATGGCAATATATCTCAGAATGGCTATGGAAATGCCATAATAGGTAGGTATGGTGGCTGTTTTGTGGAAGATATAAGGAGGTTTATGTGTGATAGAGCGTATCATATCACGGGGTTTGGATGCACCGCTAAGTTTGCACCAACTCTCAAGGTGAGAAAGGGCAATGCACTGTACCGAAGAGGCTAGAAAATTGCAGAAAGGTAGGTGTGCGTATAATCCATGGACTCACATTAGTCATAAAGAACTCATATACTTATTGCAAAACTTTATTATCCCTCGAAGCAAAGTACTACTACGCATGCTCCTAGGGGAAGGGTTGGTAGGAGTTAACCATCGCGCGATCCCGACCGCAACACAAAGGATGACAATCAACAAATACCTCATGCTCCGACTTTGTTACATAACGGTTCACCATACGTGCATGCTACGGGAATCACAAACTCCAACACAAGTATTTTTCAATTCCACAATTACTCAACTAGCACAACCATGATATTACCACCTTTATATCTCAAAACAATTATCAAGCATCAAGTTTCTCATGATATTATAATTAAAGCAAATTGCCATGCTGTTTTTAAGACTCTCAAAATAATATAAGTGAAGCATGAGAGAACAATAGTTTCTATAAAACAAATCCACCACCGTGCTCTAAAAGATATAAGTGAAGCACTAGAGCGAAACTATATAGCTCAAAAAAATATAAGTGAAGCACATAGAGTATTCTAATAAATTCAAATTTATGTGTGTCTCTCTCAAAAGATGTGTACAGCAAGGATGATTGTGGTAAAATAAAAAAAAACAAAGACTCAAATGATACAAGACGCTCCAAGCAAAACACATATCATGTGATGAACAAAAATATAGCTCCAAGTAAAGTTACCGATGGAAGTAGACGAAAGAGGGGATGCCTTCCGGGGCATCCCCAAGCCTTGGCTTTTAGGTGTCCTTAGATTATCTTGGGGTGCCATGGGCATCCCCAAGCTTAGGATCTTGCCACTCCTTGTTCCATAATCCATCAAATCTTTTACCCAAAACTTGAAAACTTCACAACACAAAACTTAGCAAAAAATCTCATGAGCTCCGTTAGTGAAAGAAAACAAAACATCACTTCAAGGTACTGTAATGAACTCATTATTTATTTATATTGGTGTTGAACCTACTGTATTCCAACTTCTCTATGGTTTATAAACTATTTTACTAGCCACAGATTCATCAAAATAAGCAAACAACACACGAAAAACAGAATCTGTCAAAAGCAGAACAGTCTGTAGTAATCTGTAACTAACGCAAACTTATGGAACTCCAAAAAATCTACCAAAATAGGAAGACCTGGACAATTTGTTTATTGATCTTCTGCAATTGGAATCAATATTTTATCACGTTCTGGTGAATGTTAACAATTGTTTTCGTGAACAGAAAGTTTCTGGAATTTTCAGCAAGATCAAATAACTACATCCAAGAAGTTCCTATAGGTTAAACGTGGCACAAACACTAATTAGAACATAAAAACAAATCTAACCAGAGGCTAGATCAAATATTTATTCCTAAACAGAAGCAAAAAGCAAAAAACTAAAATAAAATCGGGTTGCCTTCCAACAAGCGCTATCGTTTAATGCCCCTAGCTAGACATAAAAGCAAGGATAGATGTAGGTGTTGACATCTTTGGTAGGCAATCCATAAGTGGCTCTCATAATAGATTCATATGGTAGTTTAATTTTCTTTTTAGGAAAGTGTTTAATGCCTTCCTTTAAGGGAAATTGGAATCTAATATTCCCTTCCTTCATATCTATAATTGCACCAATCGTTCTAAGGAAAGGTCTACCAAGAATAATAGGACATGAAGGATTGAAATCTATGTCAAGAACGATAAAATCTACGGGCACATAGTTCCTATTTGCAACAATAAGAACATCATTAATTCTTCCCATAGGTTTATTAATGGTGGAATCCGCAAGGTGCAAGTTTAAAGAGCAATCATCAAATTCGCGGAAACCCAACAAATCACACAAAGTTTTTGGAATCATGGAAACACTAGCACCCAAATCACACAAAGCATAGCATTCATGAGCTGTAATTTTAATTTTAATAGTAGGTCCCCACTCATCATAAAGTTTTCTAGGGATCGAAACTTCCAACTCAAGTTTTTCTTCATAAGATTGCATCAAAGCATCAACGATATGTTTGGTAAAAGCTTTATTTTGGCTATAAGCATGAGGAGAATTTAGTACGGATTGCAACAAGGAAATACAATCTATCAAAGAGCAATTATCATAATTAAATTCCTTGAAATCCATAATAGTGGGTTCATTGACATCTAAAGTTTTAACTTCTTCAATCTTACTTTTATCAATTTTAGCATCAAGATCTAAAAACTCCGAATTTTTGGAACGCCTTCTAGGTAAAGGTGACTCATATTCAGTCCCATCATTATCAAGATTCATATTGCAAAACAAAGATTTAATAGGGGACACATCAATAACTTTTAGATCTTCATCTTTATTTTCATAGAATTTTTCCGGTTTAGCGGCCATCTTATTAACTAAGGTGGCTTGCTTATCCGAGATTTCAGCAATTAGCTTCTCAAGATGAGCAATCTGAGATTTCAAACCATAAAATTTCTTAGACATATCATCGAGCTCTTTATTCATATATCCCATAAAGCATTTTTGTTCCTTAAGCTCGTTTCTAAAGAAATTATTGTGCTCAAGTCATAAAACTTCTAATGTTGCTTTCGATCTCTTCTAACCTTTTAAGGTGAAGATCACCAAATCTAGGTAGAGCCATCGTGACAAACAAGCAATCCAACACATGGGCAAACAAGAAGCAAATGAAGAAAAAAGAGGCGAACGGAAAAGAGAGGGCGAATAAAACGGCAAGGGTGAAGTGGGGGAGAGGAAAACGAGAGGCAAATGGCAAAAAATATAATGCGGGAGATAAGAGTTTGTGATGGGTACTTGGTATGTTGACTTTTGCGTAGACTCCCCGGCAAAGGCACCAAAAATGGCTCGTTGTCGGGAGTCAAATCTTGACTTGACTTCGCGTAAGCCTCCCCGGCAACGGCGCCAGAAATGGCTCGTTGTCGGGAGTCAAATCTTGACTTGACTTCGCATAAGCCTCCCCAGCAACGGTGCTAGAAATATTTCTTGCTACCTCTTGAGCACTGGGTTGGTTTTCCCTTGAAGAAGAAAGGGTGGCGCAGCAAAGTAGCATAAGTATTTCCCTCAGTTTTTGAGAACCAAGGTATCAATCCAGTAGGAGGCCATGCCCAAGTCCCTCGCACCTACACAAACAAATAAAAACCTCGCAACCAACGCAATAAAGGGGTTGTCAATCCCTTCACGATCACTTACGAAAGTGAGATCTGACAGATATGATAAGACAATATTTTTGGTATTTTTATAATAAAGATGGAAAGTAAAATAAAAGGCAATAAAAATAGCTAAATGTTGGAAGATTAATATGATGGAAAATAGACCCGGGGGCCATAGGTTTCACTAGTGGCTTCTCTCAAGAGCATAAGTATTACGGTGGGTGAACAAATTACTGTTGAGCAATTGATATAATTGAGCATAGTTATGAGAATATCTAGGTGTGATCATGTATATAGGCATCACGTCCGTGACAAGTAGACCGACTCACCTTTTGCATCTACTACTATTACTCCACACATCGACCGCTATCCAAAGATGCATCTAGAGTATTAAGTTCATAAGAACAGAGTAACGCTTTAAGTAAGATGACATGATGTAGAGGGATAAACTCATGCAATATGATATAAACCCCATCTTGTTATCCTCGATGGCAACAATACAATACGTGCCTTGCTGCCCTAGCATCCTTTGGGAAAGGACACCGCAAGATTGAACCCAAAGCTAAGCACTTCTCCCGTTGCAAGAAAGATCAATCTAGTAGGCCAAACCAAACTGATAATTGAAGAGACTTGCAAAGATAACCAATCATACATAAAAGAATTCAGAGAAGATTCAAATATTGTTCATAGATAAACTTGATCATAAACCCACAATTCATCGGTCTCAACAAACACACCGCAAAAGAAGATTACATCAAATATATCTCCACGAGAATCGTGGAGAAGTTTGTATTGAGATCCAAAGAGAGAGAAGAAGCCATCTAGCTAATATCTATGGACCCGAAGGTCTAAGGTAAACTACTTACACATCATCGGAGGGGCTATGGTGTTGATGTAGAAGCCCTCCGTGATCAATGCCCCGTCCGGCAGGACGCCGGAGAAGGCCCCAAGATGGGATCTCACAGGTACAGAAGGTTGCTGTCGGTGTAAAAAAAGAGGGGTGCGTTTTTGTACCCCTATACGTGTGCACGGGCAGTCGGAGCCGCGCCTACGGTCATGCCAAGCAGAACAGGGGAAGTGAGCCAAGGTAAGACCAAAGCTCAAGATAATCAGAGCAATGCCAAGGCCGAGACCACAAGGAGCAGAGGGACGAAGCAGGCTCCCTCGGCAAGACCCTTACCGGGGCAGCCTCAGCAGCCCCGGCAAGACCCTTGCCGAGGCAGCTAGCCCCACACCAACAGAGCGAGCCACCCTTGAGCTCACGGTCCCCGACGCCATCATCCACGTTGGGCCAGGGCTCGGGAGACACTTCCGTGGCGTCATGCAGATCTTTGTGAAGACACATTTAAGATCAGATGAGGATTAGAAGACGACGATCCTCGGCAAGATCCTTGCCGAGGAAGGCCACCAGACCCCTGGCAAGGCCCTTGCCAGGGACGACAGCGCGCCACGGCAAGACCCTTGCCGGGCCACACGACAAGACCCTTGCCGGGCCACCCGGCAAGGCCCCCACCAAGGACGCCAGCAGGGCCACCGCCAGGCCCACGCCAACCAAGCTTCCACCACCGTTCACATGCAGCTGCCAGCCCAACCAGCTGGGCTGGCACCTGCGTGGAAACATGCAGCTCCCAGGCCAACTCATCGAGCGCCTGCATGGCGGCATGCAGATCTTTGTGAAGGCTCCACCACCGCGCCACCTCAGCTGCCTGCCTGCCTACATGGCACCACACGCCTCACTGGCCAGGGCGCGTGTCAAAGCGAGGAGGAGCGGCGACGGACGGGACGGGCCTCGCCCCCGTCCCCAATAAAGCAAGGGGACACCTAAGCTACGCATTAAATGCGTCTTGTCCTGTAATACAAGCGATAAGCTCAGGGCACTGTACGCCTTTCCACCTCCTGTGTGCCACTGTGGCAGCCCCTTTCGACTATAAAAGGAGGCCCATGGCATACTGGAGAAGGATTCGGCTCTTTCAAACCATGCACTGACCACAACTAGTTCGAGAGCTCAAGAACTCTCTGAAATACACCCACCAAAGCAGGACTAGGGTTTTACGCATCCTCGCGGCCTGAATCTGGGTAAACGATCCTTGTGATGGCTACTAACCCTGCTCTTCTCGCAACCCCACGCCCCGGCAACCGTAGTAGGGATTCTTGTGATCCCATAGGTGTCGTTCCACACTGACATCTTTGGCGCGCCTGGTAGGGGGTGTGCGTGGTTGTGAGAATCTGGTCTAGTAATCAGCCTAGCAGTTCTTCGTCGCCATGGCTCCTAAGAAGAAGACGACCACGACGGTAGGCTCGTTGGGAGCCGAACGGCCCGTACCGGTGCGGGCGAGCAGTGGACCGGTCGCAGACAGGACCCGGGCCGCGGTCCGCGAAAGCACCAAAGATCGCTCTGGTAGTCGAGCTCGGCGAGCGCGCTGTCACAAGATTGCACGACCGGCCACACGTCGCCGGATCTAAAGACGGAGCTGCCACCCCCCCCCCCCCCCGCGGGCAGCGCGGGGCCCTCCAGGGGTGTCGTTGTGCCACCCCTCTGGGCGGCGCAGCGACCTCCAGGACGCCCATACCGGCGACCACTGCGCGCTCTTCCCATGGTGTACGCGCCAAGCAGCGTCACCACGTTGGTGACCCTGAGCACAACCATCGGAAGAGCCCCGTGCGTCATCCGCGGGATGAAGGGGTTCAGCACGCCCACTGAAGCACTGGCAAAAATGGCACGCGGCCGCTGGGTCGTAGCGGAGCTCCTTCTAACGTAGTTAGAAGTCGAAGCGCGCCGCGATCCACGCAGCTGTCGCCGCCGCCCACGCCAGCAGAAGCTTTGGCGCGCGCGCAGCTGCTCCTCGACTTCCCTCCTGCTGTGGAGAAGCTTGACGAGTGGAGGGCCACCATCCGGGGCCTCGTTGCTGTCGCCAACAAATACGATCCGCGACCGGCAGGACCCTCGGGTCGGCGCTCCACCGAGCCACCGCATGCTGGCGCTGGGAGGACCGGGGGAGTTGCAGCCACGGTGCACTCTCCTCCTCCTCGCCAGCCGCCGCGGGCGTCGGCCCGTCGTGACGATGCTTGTGATAACATCTCCACAGCGTCGTCCGACCCGCGGACCCTCCACGATCAGCGCTAGGTCCTTCGGGAACGAGCTCACGAAGACGCTCGAACCACCGTCGAGCGCTGGCGCGAAATGCGCCGCCAGTCGGACAAGCGGGCAGGACCCGCTATGGACCACCCGGCACCGGGGGGCTCCGGCGGCCTACCTTACGAGGTGGGCTGTCCGGCCTTTACCCGTGAGCTGCGGTAGTTCCAGTGGCCGTCCCACCGCACGTTCAAGCCCGACGTCGGCGAGAAGTACACTGGCAAGACCCATCCGTCCGAGTTCCTCAGCGTCTACACCACCGCGATGCAGGCTGCTAGGGCTCGCGACGACATGGTGCTTGCCAACTATTTCCCACTGGCGCTCAAGCCCAATGTGATGTCTTGGTTGATGCACTTGCCGGTGGATTCCTTTTCTTCTTGGTCGGATCTGTGCCATGAGTTTGTTGGTGCCTTCACAGGAGGCCACCAAGCTCATGGCCGAGCGATGATCTCGCACATCATTCCCGAAAGAAGGGGAAACCTGCGCAAGTATATCCAGAGATTCAGCTGGTGCAGATACAACATCCCCGACGTTCATCCCGCATTGCTGTGATTAGCGTTCTCCACTAGAACGGCGCAATCGCAAGATGCGCGAGGAGCTGGCGATGACCAAGGTTAAGGATGTGGCCGAGCTCTACGTTCTGGCTGATAGGTGTGCCCGGGCTGAAGAAGGAAGGAAGTACCCCCGGCAAAGACACCGGCGCAGAAACCAACTCTACCAATGAAGACGCCTCTACCCCGACGAAGAAGGGCCGGCGTCGCAACAGGAAACACAAAGGCAAGGCCGTGCTTGCCGTTGAGGGATCTGACGACACTGGTGCCCGCAAGAAGGTCAAGGCAGGCGCCCCCGACAAGGAGATTGCCGGGTGCGCCGCCTGCCGGGCCTTGGTGGCTACCGACAAGCCAGGAAGCTCCGGCAAGCAATACTGCAAGATCCATCGCACCAAGGGCCACGACCTCCAGAACTGCCGACAAGTCGAGCTGCTTGCTGAGAAGCAAAAGGCTGAGTACGAGAGGCGGGACAAGGAGAAGGACTACGACGGTGCTGAAGGATCCGGCAAGAAGCGTGGCGGCAAAGGAAGCCGCCCCGGCAAGGACAACCAGCAAGAGAGGCCCGCCCAAGGCCACGACAAGAAACAAGAAGACGATGATCACGACGAGGACGACGAATCCGGTGAGCAAGGGTTCCAGAAGGCTACGGAGGCCATGTGCGTCGATGGCGGCGCCTTGCTGCATACCTCTCACTGCCAGCTCAAGCAGTGGGCGCGTGAGATTACAACAGCGGAGCCGTCGTTCGACGCTCAGAAGCCGCTGAAGTGGTCCAGCACGCCCCTCATCTTTGACGCCGAGGACCACCCTGACCGCACTACCGCGATCGGGTGTTTGCCATTGTTGGTCTCACCAACGATACGCAACCTCAGGGTGAACAAGATGTTGGTTGACAGTGGGGCCGGCCTGAACCTGATCTCGCCTCTCGTGATCAAAAGGTTGCAAATCCCTGATGGATACCTCGAGGAAACGGGCACGTTCCAAGGGGTCAATCCGGGGAGGAGCCAGCCGAAGGGAAAGGTCACACTGCCCGTGACATTTGGAGGATTGTTGAACTACAGGAAGGAGAGGATCGTCTTCGACGTGGCCGAGATCCCCTTGCCCTACAACGGGATCCTCGGCAGCCCGACGCTAGCCAAGTTCATGGCGGCGTCACACTACGCCTACAACATGCTAAAGATGCCCGGGCTGTTGACCATCATCTCCGTCCCCTCCGACAAGAAGGACGCGCTGTTTGCACCGACCAACTCTACCGGGAAGCAGTTGCAGCAGCTGCCACCAAGGCGCCTGCTCCTGCCGCTGAAGCCCCAGGAGGGAAGAAGAAGCCCGGCAAGACCTCTCGCACCCACTCCGGCAAGCGCACCTTTTCGAAGTGTTGTGCTGCCGTCGAGGACGTGCCAGAGAGCTCTACCGGCAAGAGCAAGACATCCAAAGCCGAGCCACCGCAGACCAAGAAGGTGTCCGCCAGGGAGGATGGCACGGGAGGGGCCTTCACCATAGGCTCCACCCTCGGCAGCAAATAGGAAGGCGTGCTCGTCACCTTCCTGCGGGCAAATGTCGACGTGTTTGCATGGCAAGCATCCGACATCCCCGGTGTTCCCAGGGAGGTGATTGAGCACCACCTAGCTATCTGCCCCCACGCGCGGCCCGTCAAGCAGAAGGTCAGAAAGCAGGCTCTAGAGAGGCAGGAGTTCATCACAGAGGAGATCAGGAAGCTGGAAGCGGCAGGGTTGGTGAGAGGAGTGCTCCACCCGACGTGGTTGGCCAATCCGGTAGTGGTGCGCAAGGAGAATGGGAAGTGGAGGTTGTATATTGATTACACAGATATCAATAAGGCTTGTCCTAAGGACCCCTTCCTGTTGCCGCGCATCGACCAGATTGTTGACTCCATAGCCGGGTGTGATCTGTTATCATTCCTCGACGCCTACTCAGGCTACCACCAGATCTTCATGACAAGAGAGGATGAAGAAAAGATAACGTTCATCACCCCATGTGGTACATATTGCTTTTTACGGATGCCTTTCGGGTTGAAGAGCGCTGACTCAACATTTGCAAGAGCAGTCCAAATTGGTTTTGAACCTCAGCTCCATAGAAATATGGAGGCCTACATGGATGACATAGTGGTCAAAACCAAGGACGGGCCAACTCTTGTGCAAGATCTAGAAGAGACATTTGCCAACCTGCGCAAGATCAACCTCAAGCTGAACCCTGAGAAGTGTGTCTTCGGTGTTCCATCCGGCAAGCTTCTCGGATTCTTTGTGTCGCAGCACGGGATCGAGGCAAACCCAGACAAAATCAAGGCTATTGAGCAGATTGAGGCACCCAAGCGGATGAAAGACGTGCGTCGGCTCACCGGCTGCGTTGCCGCCATGAGCCGATTCATCTCCAAGTCCGCCGAGCGCACCCTTCCTTTCTTCAAAATCTTGAAGAAGGCAGGCCCAATGGAATGGACCCCAAAAGCCGAGGCAGCATTGCAGGATTTGAAAAGATACCTTTCCTCCACGCCAATACTGGTTGCGCCTAAACCACAAGAGCCGTTGCTACTATATCTGGCGGCGACGAATCAAGTGGTCAGCGCCGTGCTGGTGGCGCAGAGGGAGGTTAACGTGGAGGCAGTGACGGCGGCAGAACCAGCGGATGGCAAGCCCAAGATTCCCCCGGCAGGGCCTGGTGCCAGCAAGGCGAGGCCCCTGACAGAGTCTAGTGCCACTGAGGCAGTGCCCACACAGTCAAGAGAGGTGGTGTAGAAGAAGAAGATGATGCAGCACCCGGTTTAGTTTGTCAGCTCCCTCTTGCTGGGAGCTAGATCGAGGTACTCCGGTGTGCAGAAATTGCTCTTCGGCCTCCTTATGGCCTCGAGGAAGCTGCGTCATTACTTCCAAGCCCACGAGGTCACTGTCGTCACCCGCCTCCCGTTGCAACGGATACTGCGTAACCCAGATGCAACCGGGAGGATTGTGGAGTGGGCCTTGGAGTTATCAAGTTTCAGTTCGAAGTTTGAAAGTACCTCGACAATTCAGAGCAGAGTCTTGGCGGAATTCATTGCAGAATGGACCTCAACTCCTAACGAAGAAATCTAGGAGACCACTCTCCCCGGCAAGGAGGAAGATCGCGACTGGGTCATGTACTTTGATGGGGCTTTCTCTCTGCAAGGCGCCGGTGCCGGTGTGCTGCTCGTCGCACCTACCGGGGAGCACCTGAAGTACGTGATCCAAATGCACTTTCCCCGAGAGATGTCCACCAAAAACACTACTGAGTACGAGGGATTGCTTGCCGGGCTCAGGATCGCGGCAGACCTCGGGGTTAAGAAGCTCATCGTCAGGGGTGACTCGCAGCTTGTTGTCAGGCAGGTCAACAAGGATTACCAGAGCCCATTGATGGAAGCTTACGTAGATGAAGTGAGGAAGCTGGAGGAGCGCTTTGACGGTATCCAAGCGGAGCACGTCCCCTGAATGGAGAATGACACCGCCGATTACCTGTCAAAGCGTGCCGCATTCAAGCTACCTATGGAACCGGGTACCTTTTTGCTCCGGCTAACTCAACCATCCGTCAAACAATCAACGGGGCAGAACAAGCGAAGGAAGTCGGGTCCCGGAAAGTAATTTCCTACCGAGCCCTCTAGGGCTGCCGGCAAAGCGCCGCCATGGATCTTGAGCCTGCCCAAGAGCATTGCCTCCCGTGGCGTCAAGCCTAGCCCAGTCAGAAACAACCGCTCCCATGGCGGAAGAAATGCCTTTGGTCCCTGCCGTCGAGCCCCAGGCTCCGGCGTGGGCGCAGCATACCGTATGATTCCTCCAAACAGGGGAGCTTCCTAAGGAGCATGAAGAAGCGGAGAAAGTAGCCTGTCGGTCCGCCCTGTACCAGTTCATCGATGACGTCCTGTACAGGAGAAGGCCGAACAGCGTGAAATTGAAGTGCATCCCTGGGGAGGAAGGACTGGAGCTGTGGGCAGACATACATGGAGGCATATGTGGCTCCCACATAGGGTCGAGGGCCCTTGCCGGAAAGGCGTTCGGAAAGGTTTCTTCTGGCCCACCGCCCTCCAGGATGCGACGGCACTAGTAACCAAGTGTGAAGCGTGTCATTTCCATTCAAAGAAGCTTCATCAACCAGCCCAAGCCCTTCAAACAATCCCTCTCTCCTGGCCATTCTTGGTCTGGGGGCTCGACATACTGGGCCCTTTCCCCCACGCTGTCGGGGGCTTTGAGTACTTGTACGTTGCAATCGACAAGTTCACAAAGTGGCCGGAGGTGGAAGTAGTGAGAAAGGTGACTGCTCAGTCAGCTATCAAGTTTTTCAAAGGACTAGTCTGCCATTTTGGTGTGCCAAATAGAGTCATCACCGACAACGGCATGTAGTTCACGAGCCACACCTTCTTGCAGTATATTCAAGACCTCGGTAGCAAGGTCTGTTTTGCTTCCGTGGCACACCCACGGAGCAATGGCCAAGTAGAGAGGGAGAATGCTGAAGTGTTGCGAGGCCTAAAGACAAAGACTTTTGACAAGCTGCGTAAGAGCGGAAGGCGCTGGATTGATGAATTGTCGGCGGTTCTTTGGTCGATCAGAACGACGCCAAATCGAGCCATCAGCCAGACACCTTTTGCCCTGGTCTACGGGGCAGAAGCAGTTCTCCCCACGAAACTCATATATGGGTCACCTCGAGTGCTCACTTATGATGAGCTTGAGCAAGAGAAGTTGCGCCAAGATGGCGCGACGCTCCTTGAGGAAGATCGTCTTCGGGCGGCTGTGAGAGCAGCGCGCTACCAGCAAGCCTTGCACCGCTACCATAGCCGCAAGGTTCATGCCCGAAGCTTTAAGGAAGGCGACCTTGTTCTTCGGCGCATTCAGTCGGCCAAGAATGCCAACAAGTTGATGCCAAAGTGGGAAGGCCCTAATTGGGTAATACGAGTCACCAGGCCCGGCGCAGTCCGCTTGGAGACCGAAGATGCCGTCCCAGTGAGCAACTCCTGGAACATCGAGCATCTTCGCAAGTTTTACCCATAAGGCGCGGCTTGCCGGGCCTCCCGGCAAGCCACCTTTTGTACAAGCTTTGCCGGCAAGGCATGTAACCCTTCGTACAAAGCCAGGCACAGACCCTGAGCATAAATAAATGAAGCGCTGGCGCCCTAAGTCATAGCATGCATGCTAGGTCGAGTCTCTTCTTGGTTAGGGTTGATAGCTCTCAGCAGCGACTAACCCCTAGCTTAGAGGTCGAGTGCGCATCTATCTGTTTCTCTTCTGTCCTCCTTTGGTTCACAGGGCACATGAGCACTTCTGCCGAGCTACTTGGAAGAAAGAAAATGGACCGGCGTCCCGACCCTGGCAAACCAGAGATGCTGGGGGCTGCAAGCACAAGGATCTAACCGCGGCAAGATGAGATTGCCGGGGGCTGCAGATCCAGATAAGTCTTTCATCCTCTGTCATGCATTTCGGAACAGAACTGGGGCATGTGAAACCTCGTTTTTATCTCTAGGCGGCCGTGCTCCCCTTTTTCCTATACCTAAGGATTATTTCCTGGGCCCGGATTTGGTCGTAGCCGCGGCGGCAAGGAGGTAGAACGAGGAGCCTAAAGCCCACTTCATCCCTGCCTCCGCCAAGAGCGCGAGAATGGTCGACTGGAGTGGGGGGACGGCAAGGCCTGTTGCCGGGCGAAAAAGTTTATCTTAAATAATAGCAAGGATTCTCTCCTTGTCACGGGGTCTACCCACGAACGAAAAACCCGACAAGCATCCCTTTTTCATTAAAAACATCCCATACTGGTACGGTTCATACGGAATGAAAAACATGAGCAAGTGGATTACAAGTTCTGAATTTAAGAAAGGCCTGCAGGCTTACAAACTAAAGAAGAGAGATAAGATGCCCGTGATCCCTTTCTTGTCCCTTTCCTCAGGAGGCAGGTTAAGGAGGTGAGAGGGCAAAAGGGGCGCCTAGGCGAGCTACGAGCAGCAGAAAGCACCAAGAGAACACCTCGGTGATCGCCCAGGGGCGGGCCGGTGATGACGGTGCCGGGAAAGGAGCTGGAAGACGAGGCGGCAAGACCGGCAGTACACGACGAAGGCGTCGGTGCCCGCGTACTCCGAGTTGTCGGCCTTGCCGCCCGCCCTCTTCCTCTTCCACAGCCTCCCGACGCCATCCGCCCAAGGAGACGGCCCCGAGAAGTTCAAGGAGCTGGCCCCGCCCCCGGCAAAACTCTACCGGAGCAGCGGCTAGGTGCAGATGTTGCTGCTGCCGCACCTGCCCAGGCGCGGGGCGTCTGACGCCTAGTCGGACTCGTCCCCGCCATCTGCCCCGCTGTCCTCCTCATAACTTTCACTCGAGGAAGAGCTTCCATCGTCGGAATATCCATCGGAGGAGCTCTCCACGCAGTACTTTAGACGAGTCCCGAAGTCGCCGAAGACTTTGACGGAGAGAAGGCCGTCCTCCATTAATTTGAAGTAGAGGACGAGCCCCGCCGTCAGGCTGTGGATACGAGCGAACGTCTTCCACCCACGACAAAGGTACATGACCCGAGGAGCCGGGAAGTCGACGTCGACCCACGTGCCCCCATTCCCACAACCCCTCATGTGCAATCTGAGGGATTGGGGCAGGGCGGGAAGACGAAGACGGCGACGCGGAGGCCGGCGCAGCCTGATGAAAAACTCATGGGGCTGGTCTCCAACATGGCCTTCCATTGGAAAAGGCATCATTGGCGGGGGCGAAGCCGGTGTGCCGCCCAGTCCTCCTCTTCCCCGAGCACTACGACCTCTGCCCCGGCCTCACCCACGACCTCGCCCCCTCCCCTTCCCCTCGCGGCCGGTTCCACCACCGCGGGCTCAGGGGGAGGAGGGACGCGCTGTCGGGTGGCGACCCTCGCCGCCACCGTCGAGGGACCAAGATTCCCCTTCTCCATGGCGAGTGAAAGGAAGAAGCAGAAGCGAGAGGAGATAGATGACGGAAGAGTGCGGGACGCCATCCCCCCTTCCCCTTCTTTATAAAGAGGCGGGGACAGGGCTCGGCCGCCCCGCTCGACCAATCCAGCCACCAGAGGCGCAGGAAATCAGGACCGACCCGCTGCCCCAACCAGCGACGGCCCGGTTTCCTGCCTCCACCTCTTGCAACCCCAGGTGCATGGAGGACGCGTGGCGGACGCATAGAACCGAGGGGACAGGCGAAGCGACCTCTCCCCACCCCGTGATCGTGGGGAGTGGACGCCTTGAAGACCGCTACTGGCCCCTGCTCAAGAATGAGCCAGCGCCCACGCCTTCCTCTTTTTAAGGGGAAGGCACGAGCCGCCTATTTACTGCGATGTGACACATGCATGTGGAAACTGCCCCACGCATGCCGCCCACGTCACGCACACCCCTCCACGCCGCGCCGCGCACATGGGTCGTGGGAAGTGTCGCACGCGAAAAGTTTTACCGCGGTAAAAACCGCCCCGCCTGCCCGCGCACCATTTTGGGCCTGGCCCAACAACGTGTCGCGCTTATGTGTGGCCCAGGCCCGGGGGCTCCTGTCGGTGTACAAAAAGAGGGGTGCGTTTTTGTACCCCTATACCTGTGCACGGCGGTCGGAGCCGTGCTCACGGTCACGCCAAGCGAATGTGGAGGTGAGCCAAGGTAAGACCAAGCTCAAGATAATCGAGCAACGCCAAGGCCGAGACCACAAGGAGCAGAGGAGGGCAGTAGGCTCCCCAGCAAGACCCTTGCCGGGGCAGCCTCAGCAGCCCCGGCAAGACCCTTGCCGGGGCAGCTCGCCCCACACCAACAGAGCGAGCCACCCTTGAGCCCACGGTCCCCGACGCCATCATCCACGTTGGGCCAGGGCTTGGGAGGCACCTCCGTGGTGGCATGCAGATCTTTGTGAAGACATATTCAAGATCAGATGAGGTTAGAAGACGACGATCCTCAGCAAGATCCTTGCCGAGGAAGGCCACCAGACCCCCGGCAAGGCCCTTGCCAGGGACGACAGCACGCCACGGCAATACCCTTGCCGGGCCACACGACAAGACCCTTGCCGGGCCACCCGGCAAGGCCCTCACCAAGGACGCTAGCAGGGCCACCGCCAGGCCCACGCCAACCAAGCTTCCATCGCCGTTCACATGCAGCTGCCAGCCCAACCAGCTTGGCGGGCACCCGCGTGGCAACATGCAGCTCCCAGGCCAACTCATCGAGCACCTGCGTGGCGGCATGCAGATCTTCGTGAAGGCTCCACCACCGCGCCACCTCAGCTGCCTGTCTGCCTACATGGCACCGCACGCCTCACTGGCCAGGGCGCGTGTCAAAGCGAGGAGGAGCGGCGACGGACGGGACGGGCCTCGCCCCCGTCCCCAATAAAGCAATGGGACACCTAAGCTACACATTAAATGCGTCTTGTCATGTAATACAAGCGATAAGCTCAGGGCACTGTACGCCTTTCCACCTCCTGTGTGCCATTGTGGCAGCCCCTTTCGACTATAAAAGGAGGCCCATGGCATACTGGAGAAGGATTCGGCTCTTTCAAACCACGCACTGACCACAGCTAGTTCGAGAGCTCAAGAACTCTCTGAAATACACCCACCAAAGCAGGACTAGGGTTTTCCGCATCCTCGTAGCCCGAACCTGGGTAAACGATCCTTGTGCTGGCTACTAACCCTGCTCTTCTCGCAACCACGCGCCCCGGCAACCGTAGTAGGGATTCTTGTGATCCCATAGGTGTCGTTCCACACCGACAGTTGCGGCAGTGGAATTAGGTTTTCGTGGATGCCTCCGTTGGTTTGGGGGTACGTAGGTATATATAGGAGGAAGAAGTACGTCGGTGGACAACGTGGGCCCCATGAGGGTGGAGGGTGCGCCCCGGGGTGTAGGCGCGCCCCCTACCTCGTGCCCACCTGGTTGCTTTCTTGACGTAGGGTCCAAGTCCTCTGGATCACGTTCATTCCAAAAATCACGTTCCCGGAGGTTTCATTCCGTTTGGACTCTTTTTGATATTCTTTTTCAGCGAAACTCTGAAATAGGCAAAAAAACAACAATTTGGGTTGGGCCTCCGGTTAATAGGTTAGTCCCTGGTGACCCACAAGTATAGGGCATCTATCGTAGTCCTTTCGATAAGTAAGAGTGTCGAACCCAACGAGGAGCAGAAGGAAATGATAAGCGGTTTTCAACAAGGTATTCTCTACAAGCACTGAATAATAGGTAACAGATAGTTTTGTGATAAGATAATTGGCAATGAGCAACAAGTAACAAAAGTAAATAAAGTGCAGCAAGGTGGCCCAATCCTTTTTGTAGCAAAGGACAAGCCTGGACAAACTCTTATATGGAGAAAAGCGCTCCCGAGGACACATGGGAATTATCGTCAAGCTAGTTTTCATCACGTTCATAAGTTCGGTACTTTGATAATTTTATATGTGGGTGGACCAGTGCTTGGGTGTTGTTCTTACTTGAACAAGCATCCCACTTATGATTAACCTCTATTGCAAGCATCCGCAACTACAAAAAAAGTATTAAGGTATACCTAACCATAGCATGAAACATATGGATCCAAATCAGCCCCTTACGAAGCAACGCATAAACTAGAGTTTAAGCTTCTGTCACTCTAGCAACCCATCATCTACTTATTACTTCCCAATGCCTTCCTCTAGGCCCAAATAATGGTGAATTGTTATGTAGTCGACGTTCACATAACACCACTAGAGGATAGACAACATACATCTCATCAAAATATCGAACGAATACCAAATTCACATGACTACTAATAGCAAGACTTCTCCCATGTCCTCGTGAACAAACGTAACTACTCACAAAGCATATTCATGTTCATAATCAGAGGGGTATTAATATGCATATAGGATCTGAACATATGATCTTCCACCAAATAAACCAACTAGCATCAACTACAAGGAGTAATCAACACTACTAGCAACCCACAAGTACCAATCCTGCACTTGGAGACAAGAATTGGATACAAGAGATGAACTAGGTTTTTGAGAGGAGATGGTGCTGATGAAGATGTTGATGGAGATTGCCCTCTCCCGATGAGAGGAGCGTTGGTGATGACGATGGCGATGATTTCCCCCTCCCCAGTGTGACGGTGTCCTGGACTAAGGGGTACTCACCATGTCGTCTCCAATCAGTTAGATTGGGCCAAGGACCCCATGGCCGCATACTCATGGACCAGTTCGGACAACCCCTGCCGCATACAAGGAAGACTCCACAAGACTTGGCGCCCAAGACAAGGACTCTCCTAAACCCTAGGCCTCCAGTGTCTTATATAAACCGACGCCAGGCTAGTCAATAGACAATCTCAGATTCATTACTACAATCTCGTGGTAGATACATATACTCTATACTACACCCATATGAATACAATCAAAAGCAACATGTAGGGTATTATCTCATCAAGAGAGCCGAAGCTGGGTAAAACCCCGTGTCCATGTTACCATCGCTCCTAGACGCCTAGCTTGGGACCCCCTACCCAAGATCCGCCGGTTTTGACACCGACATTGGTGCTTTCATTGAGAGCCTGCTTGGCAATTGCCACAGATCGATGGATGATCAGGTGATATTATTACAGTTAAATTTGTATCAAATAAATCTTCTTTTTAAATTGTATCTACTGCCCTGCGCTATTTTGCTGGTGGCAGATTGCTTTTGTTTTGCGGGCGGCCGGCAATCCGCACTGTGCGCAGTCTGGGGAAAGTGATCCGAGGAGTTTATTAGATGACCCTGGCAACCATCACGTACACGTGCATAGGGTTGAAGCTGGACGCCGCCCCAACCTCTTTCTTGTTTCGCGTGGGATCAAGAGAATAGTCCGAGAATCAATCTCCACATCTATTGAATATTGACTCATCTGCGTACACGCGGCTCGAGAAAAGATCCTTTTTCTCGTCGGATTATTGTCCGGGAGAAAACAACACATCAGGACCTCCTACTTCCACTTCAGGTGATCAGTAAAGTGAATTGATATGTTAACTAGTAGTACTACTATTCCAAGTACATGCACGAATTTTGAGGCTTAATCAATGGATAATGCATCTTGCTTGACCACGTGAAAACCGAATCTAATGTATTTGATTTTTTCTCTTTTACATCAATATGAGTACCAACTTATTAATTGATCCGGCTCGCGTACAATAAGCTGTCGATCCTACAGGGATCTTCAACTATTGCATGATGCATACAAATCTGCTGCTCGGATGCAGGATAATATTAGGTTTTATTTTTCCTAACTATTCGTTAATCACGCGAAATTATTGCACACAGAATATCTTCTGTTGTTTTGCACTGCATTATCTTTGTAGAGATATTTATCCGACACATGTGCACGGTGACGGTCTGGCCAGCCTCTCGTCGTCACCTAGGCCAGCCGACCTGTGTCAACATCGCCGTGCCACAACATCGTCATACCGTCGAGCCAACCTCGACGATCAGCCAGACTATTCGCTTCGCATATATTAATTATGCACCTTTTTTCACTATTATTATTTCTTGGTTGCACTACTTTGTGTGTGTGCAGGCAATCTATCTAGGTTGGGCCGCGCTAACACCTCGGCAAGGCGATATCATCGTCCCGCCGATGTTGTCAAGTCATGGCGTCGCGTCGATGTGTGTCCCTGTGTCAACTTTTTTCACATTGCGGCTTCACCGGGCTGACCTTGTCGCCCAGGCCATATTTATTCAAAAAAAATCACTTATGTCAATTAATAGAAGATTTTTTATTTTTGGACTGCACTATTTTATGTGCGTAGGTAATCACCTTTGACTACGTCACGCGGTCAACTCTATGGGTCCAACGACGTCGTCCTGCCTACGATTGGGGAGTCGCCTCGGCGCACATCCCTTTGTCAGCATCACCACGCGACCAATTCACCGGGCCGACGTCGACGCTCAGGCCATATCTCTTTCATTATTTACTTCACTTATATTAATTAAGTAGAAGAATTTCTTTAATATACATTATTATCTTTATTTGTCATTACTTTTGGTTTGCACTATTTTATCTGTGCAGCCAATTGACATGGATCAGGCCGCACTATCCCCTCGGTGTGGTGTCCTCGTCGCCCACCTCTATCGACCGAATTGTGTTGTCGCCTTGGAGCGCTGCCCTGTGTTGGCAACCCCGCATCATCGTTTCATCAACCTACTCGGCCGGAGATTCTAGTGTCACCCGCCGACCTGCTCCATCACCGCGGCTGGACGGGGGGCTTCACATTTTCGGAGTGCCGAACTCTCTTCTCGGCCACCTCGGGACCATCCTGGGGGCTGGAACCTTGTCCCGCATCAAGCTCGGACCGCGTCATCAATGCCGAACACATTAACTAGCTAAGTCACTTTCATGCTCAAAAACTTTCAGTTTTAAATTTTATTCGGTTCGACCAAGCATTATACTTTTTTGGCAATAAGTTGCTTGTGAAAAAATTTCTTGTCATAACTTTGTTTGTGACACACAAATCCAAATACCTCATTTACTTGGGGGGCTTCCTTTATGAAGCCTTTCCTCTTGCATATATTATACTTGTACGGCTTCGTTCCTTGTTCATGTATTACGCCACAATATGCACCATATTGACTTAAGCGATTTGCAAGCTGGGTTGCCTCGCTCCTGTGTTTACCCCTACGTTCTCGATTGTTCAGCTAGGGAGTAAAGGGAGCACCTCTGCCATTGTCACGATCGGGTCATCCGAGCCGGACCTCAGACTGGGTGAAGCCGAAAGCTAGCACTCTTATTATTTTCAATTATGGTCGGCACACATCGGAACTCATGAGTACAAAAAATCTATTGCACAAGTCTCATAGTAACAATGAGCACCGAAGAAAGGTATCGGTGGGGGTACTATTTTCTTCGAAGATGCTTCTTACACTTTGTCGATAATATAGCATAATTTCCACGAGCGCTTTATGCATTACTGACCTTATGGCTTGATTGCCTGGTTATCAAAAACACCGTCGATATTCTCGACATGTGGAATACATAACACTTTTCGGCCCTTGACCGAAGAGGGAGAAGCCGACGGTCGGTTAAGACGCATATTAAGTTCGGGTGAACACATACATGATATAAGTGCTTTGGTACATACAATCATTATACATAAAATTCTTTAACCCAAGTCACTTGGGGCTCTTAAATTTGCATGAGCCGTTTTACAATAATTTTTCTTCTCAGTCGCTGCAAAGTCTTTTCTATCACTCCTTTTTCGACGCGAGTGTGTGGTCAATAGCGGGGAGCCTAATTTCTCTCTCAAAGCCGCTCGAGTTTTAGTTCGCTGAACTGGCCTAAGGAGAAACACCCCGCCTTCAGGATAGGGAGGATGAAGCCGAAGGCTGACCTGCTTGACGTCTTGAGATAGGACGCGTCATGTTAAAGCATGACAGAAGCACTTTTTTTTCTCTAAGACCAATTTTTTGGATTGGCACCGAACACTTGATCTAGTTCGGACGTCAAGTTTTTCCTGAGGTTTTTTGGTTTTCCAAGCCTATGGCACTTTTAAAAAATTTGTGTGTTTCCAGCATAAGTCTCGTAGTGCAACGCCGGACACCTTTAAATATTCGGCAAAAAACATTCTCGGATATTGCTATATATCCATTGGTTTTGAATTGTGTCTTCGGTCAATAGTTGGGTTGCCCGGCTCCTGTGCTTGCCGCCTACGTTCCGCTTTGTTCGGCTAGGTGTGCAAAAGGAGAACCACTGCGATTGTGCTTCCAGTTCGCATGGTTAAGCACCTCAGTGGAGAAAGCCGAAAACTGACTGTCACAATAAGCGTAAACTGGTCAGCGATCCGATGACTGTGTTAAATGGCGGGCCATTCATAACATTGGCCGAAGTGTTTACGGCTTGACCTAGGCTGTCGCCGAACACTAACCGGGGGCTAGTAATTGGCCTCCCAACTTTAAGCTCCTATGACTAAGTGAAAGTTATAAAGCCCGCATATCTGATTGCCTCGTTTCTGCTAACACAACCGTCTTCGGACACCGTGACGTCGGCTAAGGGTTGTCTTGTTATTGCGGAAACACCCTACGTAGTATCTACAAAGGGGTAGAAGCTGATGATGGGCCACTTTCAACTGATAAACGGTTGCAATGGAGTCAAAATAAACATAGAATTTGGGAACTTTCCCCGAACTAACTCCTCAATATTTTTCTCCTGCATTGATCGGAGGTGAGGTTTCATGATCATGGTTGCCATGACAACCCAAAGAAAGGAACCGATAGCGGGACTATTTTATTTGGAAGATGTTTCTCACATTAAACAGTAATACAACATATCTCTCTGCGTACCTTTGTTTATCAAACCGTATGGCCGGATTGCCTTGTTTGTCGTAAATCTTTGCCCTTGTAAAGGCTTTATGAAGTAGGACAAACACTCCTCGACTACTGGCCAAGGAGGTGGAAGCCGATGATCGGTCAACAAAGTTTTGTACAATGCGGATCCGAGCATTGATGATGTAAAGTATCTTGATACATAGAATCATTACACATAATTTGTGATTTTAATTTGGATATCGATCCTTAATTCGGCCACCCGTGCCCACATTAAGGCTCGGGGGCTACTGGGCTTCGTGCTTATTATTTACTAATATTAAAGGGGTACATCGATCCCCTGATCTGGTGTTGCCACCCGACCAGTGTCTCGGGGGCTACTGCATTGACAATCCAATGCCGAAAATTTAAAGTGCAATATAGTTTTCGAGGAGATTATTATCCTGAGGTTGGTCGGCTGCACCCAACTGAGTCTCGAGGACTTTGCACACCGCATTTCTATTCCTAAGTATGCTGCCGAGCTGGGAATTGATCCTCAGGCTGATTTTGTGAATTGACCTGAGTCTCAGGGGCTACTAGGGTCAGCGGTTTGATTTTTTCCTTCAGGTGCATCCCGGATATTAGGCCAACACGCACCTCGAGGGCTACTGGCTATACATCTCAGCAAAGATTACATTGCACAATTCGAAATTGAATTCATAAAAATCAGCCCATGGACGAGATGGTGTACTACCTCAGATACAGTCCGGCGTTGGTGCTCGACTACAGTAAACACCCCGGAAGCAGTCCCGCATAAAGCTCGGACGCCAGTGGTTGGCTACGTAGAGGGCATTTCTGGCATTAAGCTTGGCTAAACTCCTTCGACTTTTTTGAACCAAGGTGATCTATGACACCTCGGATATAGTCCGACATTGGAGCTCGGATACTCTCCGGCGTTGAAGTTTGGGTTTAGTCCGGCGTTGAAGCTCGGATACAGTCTGGCGTTGGTGCTCGACTGCAAAAGATACCTCAAATGCAGTCCGGCGTTGGAGCTCAGATGCAAGAGGACACCGCTGCACGGGGACAACTTCAAACCCGGGGTGGGCGTGAAAATAACAAGGCATTGATAAAGGCCGGAAACTTAAAGGGGCTCCTCAGATACCCGACGTGTAAATTCTTCGGATGCACTTTGTCGATCCTCAAGATCGAAGATGGGAAGATTTATTGAACCAATTTTCAAGACCGACGACCGAAGATGAATAACAGTTCGGAAGAATCGAGGAGCATCCCAACTTGAAGACCGACTCAGGGGGCTACTGACGGTGTCCTGCACTAGGGGGTACTCACCACGTCGTCTCCCGATCAGTTAGATTGGGCCAAGGACCCCATGGCCGCATACTCATGGGCCAGTTCGGACAACCCCCGCCGCATACAAGGAAGACTCCACAAGACTTGGCGCCCAAGACAAGGACTCTCCTAAACCCTAGGCCTCCAATTGTCTTATATAAACCGAGGCCAAAGCTAGTCAATAGACAATCTCAGATTCATTACTACAATCTCGTGGTAGATACATATACTCTGTACTACACCCATATGAATACAATCAAAAGTAGCATGTAGGGTATTATCTCATCAAGAGAGCCCGAAGCTGGGTAAAACCCCGTGTCCATGTTACCATCACTCCCAGACGCCTAGCTTGGGACCCCCTACCCGAGATCCGCCGGTTTTGACACCGACAAAGTGTCCCCGGCAGAACAGCTCTGCCGGAGCCCTAGATTAATTCCGCCAAGGTTCCGCCTCATGGCGGCGGAGTCTCGTCCCGAAAGGTTGCTTATGATTTTTTCCTCGACGAAAGACTTCATATAGCAGAAGATGGCCACCGGAGAGCCAACAGGGGGCCCACGAGGCAGGGGGCGCGCCCTAGGGGGTAGGGCGTGCCCCCACCCTCGTGGACAGGTGGTGGTCCCCTTGACGTATTTCTTCCGCTCAGTAATTTTTATTATTTCCAAAAATAACTTTCATGGAGTTTCAGGACTTTTGGAGTTGTGCAGAATAGGTCTCTAATATTTGCTCCTTTTCGGCCCGAATTCCATTTGCCGCATTCTCCTCCTTATGTAAACCTTGTAAAATAAGAGAGAATAGGCATAAGTATTGTGACATAATGTGTAATAACAGCCCATAATGCAATAAATATCGATATAAAAGCATGATGCAAAATGGACGTATCAACTCCCCCAAGCTTAGACCTCGCTTGTCCTCAAGCGAAAGCCGATAACGATAAATATGCCCACATGTTTAGAGGTATAGGTGTTGATAAAAATAAAATACGAACATGAGGGCATCATGATTATTCTCATAACAGCAACATATATGAATATTGTCATATGATTTCTTATGATCAAGTAATAATATATTCACAATGCAGAGTATGAATCCGAAACTTTATTGAGAACTAACAAACTATAATCTCAGTCATTGGAGCAATTGCAATTTATCATAACATCAGAAAGAGTCTATGTCAGAGCTTTCTAGCAAGTCCACATACTCAACTATCATTTAGTCTTTCATAATTGCTAACACTCACGCAATACTTGTGGTTACGGAGTTTTAATCGGACACAGAGAAAGATAGGGGCTTATAGTTTCGCCTCCCAACCTTTTGCCTCAAGGGTAATGTCAACAATAATAGTTCATGCTAACCCACATCCAATTAGATATATCTATCAGGATCTTTCCAACACCCTGTGCTTGCCAAAGGATAAAATAAAAAGGAAATGTGAAGATCACCATGACTCTTGCATAAGGTAGAAGATATTAGTAATGTGATAGGCCCTTCGCAGAGGAGGGAAGCAGAGGTTGCCATGCGCTTTTATGGTTGGATGCACAAAATCTTAATGCGAAAGAACGTCACTTTATATTGCCACTTGTGATATGAACCTTTATTATGTAGTCCGTCGCTTTTATTTCTTCCACATCACAAGATCGTATAAAGCTTATTTCCTCCACACCAATCAATTATACATATTTAGAGAGCAATTTTTATTGCTTGCACCGATGACAACTTACTTGAAGGATCTTACTCAATCCATAGGTAGATATGATGTACTCTCATGGCAAAACTGGTTTAAGGGTTTTTGGAAGCACAAGTAGTATCTCTACTTGGTGCTAAGAATTTGGCTAGCATGAGGGGGAAAGGAAAGCTCAACATGTTGGATGATCCATGACAATATACTTTATCTCAGATATAAGAAAACATAACTCATTACATTGTCTTCCTTGTCCAACATCAACTCTTTAGCATGTCATATTTTAATGAGTGCTCCCAATCATAAAAGATGTCCAAGATAGTATATTTATATGTGAAACCTCTCTTTCTTTATTACTTCCTATTAATTGCAACGATGACCAAAGCTATGTTTGCCAACTCCCAACAATTTTTAATCATCATACTCTTTCTATGTGAAGTCATTACTCTCCATAATATCAATATGATCTCTTTGTTTCTTTTTTTATTCTTTTCTATTTTATTTTATTCACTCAAGATCATAGCAAGATAATCAAGCCCTTGACTCAACACTAATATTTATTATATAGCTCACGGACTCGATTACATAGAGAGATCATAAAGCAAAACTCAAAACTAGATCATACCAATACTTTTATTCTACTAGATCAAGATACTACTAAATAGTATCGAACTAAGAAAAACGATAAAGATAGGAGTGTGATGGTGATACGATACCGGGGCATCTCCCCCAAGCTTGGCAGTTGCCAAGGGGAGTGTCCATACCCATATGATTATGTCTCCTTCTTCGGGGATGTTGGAGACGATGGTTTAGTTGATGGCGTAGGCTTCATCCTTAGTTTGCGCTTGAGGACAAAATTTTGATCCCTCAGGTCACCAATCTCCCCCTCCAGTCTTAATATCTTTTTTGCATAGTTCCTGCTTGTTTTCCTGCAAGAGACGAAAAGGGATAAACTCGATCTTAAGTTTCTTTGCCCTTTCAGGGAGGCTTGACTTTTTAAACTCCACATGCATGTCCCCAGGTTGAGGTAATGGGACTTCATCTTCATATGAGCTCGTCTCCTCCCTCCTCTTGGGTTCATAGTCCTCTTCTTCTTCCGTAGTCCAACTACAATGCTCCACATCTCCATAGACCTTAGGATTTGCAAGGTAATCAGCCACATAGCTTTCTCTTTCAGAATCCTGGGACGACATGTTGCTCTTATCTGCAGCGAGACAGCTCGAAAAGAAAACAGAGGATATTTGCGTGATACGGAGGTCAAAACCTTCGGGAGAATATATAATGAATTTTTACCGACCAAAATACGTATCGTGCAAGAAACAGAGTCCTGAGAGCACACGAGGTAGGGGGGCGCGCCCTCCACCCTCGTGGAGGCCTCGTGTCCTTCCCGGACTGCTTCTTATTTTTCTATTTTTCTAAATATTCCAAAACGGAGAAATATTGCCTTAAAAACTGTTTTGGAGTCGGTTTACTTACCGTACCACATACCTATTCCTTTTCGGAGTCTGAAATGTTCCGGAAAGTGTCCCTTATGTATTCCTCCGGGGTTACGGTTTCAATAACATTGGTTTCAACATTTATAGGATTACCTGAGATATAATGTTTAATTCTTTGACCGTTCACCACCTTCGGATTTGTGCCTTCAAGTTGTTGATTTTATGGCACGGAACGATAGACCTCCTCGATAATGTAAGGGCCTTCCCATTTAGAGAGAAGTTTCCCTGCAAAAAATCTTAAACGAGAGTTTTATAGCAATACATAATCACCTACATTAAACTCACGCTTTTGTATTCTTTTTTCATGCCATCTTTTAACTTTTTATTTAAACAACTTGGCATTTTCATAAGCTTGGGTTCTCCATTCATCAAGTGAGCTAATATCAAATAACCTATTCTCACCGGCAAGTTTGAAATCATAATTGAGCTCTTTAATATCCCAATATGCCTTATGTTCTAGTTCGAGAGGTAAGTGACATGCTTTTCCATAAACAATTTATACGGAGACATACCCATAGGATTTTTATATGCAGTTCTGTATGCCCATAATGCATCATCAAGTTTCTTGGACCAATTCTTTCTAGATCTATTAACAGTCTTTTGCAAAATTAATTTGAGCTCTCTGTTGCTCAATTCTACTTGACCACTAGACTGCGGGTGATAAGGAGATGCAATTCTATGATTAACATCATATTTAGCAAGCATTTTTCGAAAGCACCATGAATAAAATGTGAACCACCATCGGTCATTAGATATCTAGGGACTCCAAACCTCGGAAAAATAACTTCTTTAAGCATTTTAATAGATGTGTTATGATCAGCACTACTAGTTGGAATAGCTTCTACCCACTTAGTAACGTAATCAACAACAACTAAAATATGTGTATATCCATTAGAGGCAGGAAAAGGTCCCATATAATCAAAGCCCCAAACATCGAATGGTTCAATAACAAGTGAATAATTCATAGGCATTTCTTGACGTCTACTAATATTACCAATTCTTTGACGTTCATCACAAGATAGGACAAACTTACGGGCATCCTTGAAGAGAGTAGGCCAATAAAAACCGGATTGCAATACCTTATGTGCAGTTCTATCTCCAGCGTGGTGTCCTCCATAAGCTTCGGAGTGACACTTGCGTAGGATATGTTCCTATTCATGCTCAGGTACACAACGTCTAATAACACCATCTACTCCTTTATAAAGATATGGATCATCCCAAAAGTAATGTCTGAAGTCATAGAAAAAAAATTCTTTTGCTGGTATGTGAAACTAGGTGGTATAAATTTAGCAACGATATAATTAGCACAATCAGCGTACCATGGAGTAGTACGAGAAGCATTTATGACATTTAATTGCTCATCAGGAAAGCTATCATCAATAGGTAGTGGGTCATCAAGAACATTTTATAACCTAGACAAGTTGTCTGCAACAAGGTTCTCAGCTCCCTTTCTATCAACAATATGCAAATCAAATTCTTGTAGCAAGAGAACCCATCTAATAAGTCTAGGCTTAGCATATTTTTTTTCCATAAGATATTTAATAGCAGCATGATCCGTGTGAATAGATACTTTAGAATCAACAATATAAGGCCTGAACTTATCACAAGCAAATACAACTGCTAGGAATTCTTTTTCAGTAGTAGCATAATTTCTCTGAGCATTGTCTAGAGTTTTACTAGCATATTGAATAACATTTAATTTCTTATCATCTCTTTGCCCTAGAACAGCACCTACAACATAATCACTAGCATCACACATAATTTCAAAGGGTAAATTACAATCAGGTGGCTGAACAATAGGTGCAGAGATCAATGCTTTCTTAAGTATTTCAAATGCTTCTACACAATCATCATAAAAAACAAATGGTATATCTTTTTGTAATAAATTAGTCAGAGGTCGAGAAATTTTTGAGAAGTCCTTAATGAACCTCCTATAAAATCCGGCGTGACCAAGGAAACTTCTTATACCTTTGATGTCCTTGGGACATGGCATCTTTCAATAGCATCAACCTTGGCTTTATCAACTTCAATACCTCTTTCAGAAACTTTATGCCCCAGGACAATACCTTCATTAACCATAAAGTGGCACTTTTCCCAATTCAAGACAAGATTAGTCTCTTCACATCTCTGCAAAACTCGATCAAGGTTTCTCAAGCAATCATCAAAAGAGGATCCATAGACGGAGAAGTCGTCCATGAAAACCTCACAAATCTTTTCACAAAAGTCAGAGAATATAGCCATCATACATCTTTGAAAGGTAGCAGGTGCAGTATCATGCATAATTTCTTTGTATAAGTCATAAGGTATTGCACTAGCACTAGCACCCATATCACACAAGCCATGATAACAATGATCTCCTATTTTAATGTAAATGACAGGCATGCCTCGCCATGTGTCTATGTTTATCTTTAGCACAAGGTTTGGCAATTCTAGCAGTTTCCTCACAGAAATAAATAACATGACCGTCGATATTATCAGACAAGAGATCTTTAACAATAGCAATATTAGGTTCAACTTTAATTTGTTCAGGAGGTGTATAAGTTCTAATATTGCTTTTACGAACCACAGTTGAAGCTTTAGCATGATCCTTTATCCTTACAGGGAAAGGTGGTTTCTCAACATAAGAAGTAGGAACAATAGGGTCATTATAAGTGATAGTCATTTCTTCAAATTTAACAGGTGCAGGTACTTTTACTTCTATGGGAGGATGATATTTAAACCACTTCTACTTAGGGAGATCAACATAAGCAGCAAAAGATTCACATAAAGAAGCTACTATCTCAAAGTCAAGTCCAAATTTAGTGCTAAATTTACAGAAAACATCGGTATCCATAAAAGATTTAACACAATCAAACTTAGGTGTCATACCTGACTCGTTACCTTCGTCGAGATCCCAATCTTCAGAGTTGCGTTTAATTATATTCAATAAATCCCATTTCAATTCAATAGTCTTCATCATAAAAGAGCCAACACAAGAAGTATCAAGCATGGTGCAATTGTTATCAGAAAGCCGAGCATAAATTTTTTGAATAATTATTTCTCTTGAGATCTCATGATTGGGGCATGAATATAACATTGATTTAAGCCTCCCCCAAGCTCGAGCGATTATTTCTCCTTCGTGAGGCTAAAAGTTATATATATAATTGCGATCACGATGAACAAGATGCATAGGATAAAACTTCTGATGAAATTCCAATTTCAATCGTTTGTAGTTCCATGACCCCGTATCATCACATAGCCTATACCATGTCGATGCATCTCCCTTCAAAGATAAAGGTAAGATCTTCTTCTTAATAACATCACCGGGTATACCTGCAAGCTTAAATAATCCACAAACTTCATCCACATAGATTAGGTGCTCATCAGGATGCTTTGTTCCATCTCTTGCAAAAGGATTAGCTAGCAGTTTTTCTAACATACCCGAAGGAACTTCAAAGGGGACATTTTCATTTTCATTTTCATTTGCAATAGGTTCAGTAGGTTGAGGAGCAATTCTTTGCTCTACTGGTCGGGGTGAAGATACCTCGAACAAGCCCCTCAGAGGATTACTTTCCATAGTAACAAGTGACAGTAAATTTCAGCACACTATATAAATTTTTCCTTACCAAATTCCACCTACCAAAGGCGCTTCACTCCCCGGCAACGACGCCAGAAAAGAGTCTTGGTGACCCACAAGTATAGGGAATCTATCGTAGTCCTTTCGATAAGTAAGAATGTCGAACCCAACGAGGAGCAGAAGGAAATGATAAGCGGTTTTCAGCAAGGTATTCTCTGCAAGCAATTGAAACAATAGGTACGAGATAGTTTTGTGATAAGATAATTGGCAACGAGCAACAAGTAACAAAAGTAAATAAAGTGCAGCAAGGTGGCCCAATCCTTTTTGTAGCAAAGGACAAGCCTGGACAAACTCTTATATGGAGAAAAGCGCTCCCGAGGACACCTGGGAATTATCGTCAAGCTAGTTTTCATCACGTTCATATGATTCGCGTTCGGTACTTTGATAATTTTATATGTGGGTGGACCGGTGCTTGGGTGTTGTTCTTACTTGAACAAGCATCCCACTTATGATTAACCTCTATTGCAAGCATCCGCAACTACAACAAAAGTACTAAAGTCTACCTAACCATAGCATGAAACCTATGGATCCAAATCAGCCCCTTACGAAGCAACGCATAAACTAGGGTTTAAGATTCTGTCACTCTAGCAACCCATCATCTACTTATTACTTCCCAAGGCCTTTCTCTAGGCCCAAATAATGGTGAAATGTTATGTAGTCAACGTTCACATAACACCACTAGAGGATAGACAACATACATCTCATCAAAATATCGAACGAATACCAAATTCACATGACTACTAATAGCAAGACTTCTCCCATGTCCTCAGGAACAAACGTGACTACTCACAACGCATATTCATGTTCATAATCAGAGGGGTATTAATATGCATATAGGATCTGAACATATGATCTTCCACCAAATAAACCAACTAGCATCAACTACAAGGAGTAATCAACACTACTAGCAACCCACAAGTACCAATCCCAGACTTGGAGACAAGAATTGGATACAAGAGATGAACTAGGGTTTTGAGAGGAGATGGTGCTGATGAAGATGTTGATGGAGATTGCCCTCTCCCGATGAGAGAAGCGTTGGTGATGACGATGACGATGATTTCCCCCTCCCGGAGGGAAGTGTCCCCGGCGAGCAGCTCTGCACGAGCCCTAGATTGGTTCCGCCAAGGTTCCGCCTCGTGGCAAGTGAGTCTCGTCCCTAAAGGTTGCTTATGATTTTTTCCTCGACGAAAGACTTCATATAGCAGAAGATGGCCATCGGAGAGCCAACATGGGGCCCACGAGGCAGGGGCGTGCCCGGGGGGGTTGGGCGCGCCCCCACCCTTGTGGACAGGTGGTGGCCCCCTGGCGTATTTCTTCCTCTCAGTATTTTTTATTATTTCCAAAAATAACTTTCGTGGAGTTTCAGGACTTTTGGAGTGAAGAATAGGTCTCTAATATTTGCTCCTTTTCCAACCCGAAATTCCAGCTGCCGGCATTCTCCCTCCTTATGTAAACCTTGTAAAATAAGAGACAATAGGCATAAGTATTGTGACATAATGTGTAATAACAGCCCATAATGCAATAAATATCGATATAAAAGAATGATGCAAAATGGACGTATCAGTCCCAAAAATAATATATAAGTGTATAATAAAGCCCTTAAACATCCAAAACAGAATACAATATAGCATGGAACAATCAAAAATTATAGATACGTTGGATACGTATCAACCCCCTAGACACCAAGGTTCCTGGCGTCTAGCCTCTGGTCTCCGCAAAACTTCCTTTTGCACTTTCCAAAAGCCTCGTGGGCTTTCCAAAAGCCTCGTGGGCTTTCCCCATTGGCCCAAATAAAGTGTTCTCGTACCCAAACATTTCGTGAAACATCCGGAACCCCTTCCGGTGAATTCTGGAACCCTTCCGGAGACCAAACACTATTATCCCATATATGAATCTTTACCTCTGGACCATTCCGGAGCTCCTCGTCATGTCCGTGATCACATTTGGGACTCCGAACAACATTCGGTCACCAACATACATAACTCATATAATACTATATCGTTAATGAATGTTAAGCGTGCGGACCCTACGGGTTCGAGAACTATGTAGACATGACCGAGACACCTCTCTGGTCAATAACCAATAGCGGAACCTGGATGCCCATGTTGGCTCCTACATATTCTACGAAGATCTTTATCGGTCGAACCGCATAACAACATACGTTGTTCCCTTTGTCATCGGTATGTTACTTGCCCGAGATTCGATCATCGGTATCACTATACCTAGTTCAATCTCGTTACTGGCAAGTCTGTTTACTCGTTCTGTAATGCATCATCCCGTAACTAACTCATTAGTTAAATTGCTTGCAAGGCTTATAGTGATGTGCATTACCGAGAGGGCCCAGAGATACCTCTCCGACAATAGGAGTGAAAAATCCTAATCTCGATCTATGCCAACTCAAAAAACACCATTGGAGACACCTCTAGAGCATATTTATAATCACCCAGTTACGTTGTGACATTTGATAGCACACAAACTGTTCCTCTGGTATTCAGGAGTTGCATAATCTCATAGTCATAGGAACATGTATAAGTCATGAAGAAAGCAATAGCAATATACTAACCGATCAAGTGCTAAGCTAACGGAATGGGTCAAGTCAATCACATCATTCTCTAATGATGTGGTCCCGTTAGTCAAATGACAACTCATGTCTATGGCTAGGAAACTTAACCATCTTTGATTCAACGAGCTAGTCAAGTAGAGGCATACTAGTGACACTCTGTTTGTCTATGTATTCACACAT
This sequence comes from Aegilops bicornis, assembly GCA_021605145.1. Taxonomy (NCBI): domain Eukaryota; kingdom Viridiplantae; phylum Streptophyta; class Magnoliopsida; order Poales; family Poaceae; genus Aegilops; species Aegilops bicornis. The sequence goes on along the minus strand of CM038670.1, from coordinate 157,006,961 downwards.
GTACTAAGTTTTCGGTTAATGTAATTCTAGCATGAATAATAAACATTTATCATGATATAAGGAAATATAAATAACAACTTTATAATTGCCTCTAGGGCATATTTCCTTCACCTTCAGGCGTCATTCCTCTTCTTGGAGGCACCGTCGTGGAATCCTGCCTCCTCTCAGTTCAAAAATGGCTTGGGATCTTCGATTGAAAACCCAAGTTTCAGTCTTTCTCGAGCGGGCAACAACGATGCCTACATTGTTTTCTCTCTTGGGAGTGTCATCTTAAAGAGATTGCTCTTGGTTGTGGCAAGATGCCTCTCTTGCGTCGAGGCATGTGGATGTTAGGGAAGCGGTCCTGAATGGTGGTTATGCGCCGAGGTGGCGGCCTCGGGAAGTAATGTGACAACAACCCTATGAGCAGGGTGGCGGTTTCCATTGGTGGGGTGTCAGTTTTGTTCTATTAGTGCGGCGGGGTTGTCGGCTCGGTCGACGCGTTCCAGAGGGGGCGATTTGACTTTACGTCAGAACGGCGGCCCCGAAAGTGTGGCGGTCGTATTATGTGGGTGGTTTCCCTATTCAACTTGGGTTGTGCAGCGTTTCAGCTTGACGGTTAGTGATCATATGTCAGGACGGTGCCAAAAGTGAAGGAAATATGCCCTAGAGGCAATAATAAAGTTATTATTTATTTCCTCATATCATGATAAATGTTTATTATTCATGCTAGTATTGTATTAACAGGAAACATAATACATGTGTGAATACATAGACAAACATAGAGTCACTAGTATGCCTCTACTTAACTAGCTCGTTGATCAAAGATGGTTGAGTTTCCTAGACATAGACATGAGTTGTCATTTGATTAACGGGATCACATCATTAGGAGAATGATGTGATTGACTTGACCCATTCCGTTAGCTTAGCACTTGATCGTTTAGTTTATCGCTATTGCTTTCTTCATGACTTATACATGTTCCTATGACTATGAGATTATGCAACTCCCGACACGGAGGAACACTTTGTGTGCTACCAAACGTCACAATGTAACTGGGTGATTATAAAGGTGCTCTACAGGTGTCTCCGATGGTACTTGTTGAGTTGGCATAGATCGAGATTAGAATTTGTCACTCCGATTGTCGGAGAGGTATCTCTGGGCCCTCTCGGTAATGCACATCACTATAAGCCTTGCAAGCAATGTGACTAATGAACTAGTGATAACCCACAAGTATAGGGGATCACAACAGTTTTCGAGGGTAGAGTATTCAACCCAAATTTATTGATTCGACACAAGGGGAGCCAAAGAATATTCTCAAGTATTAGCAGCTGAGTTGTCAATTCAACCACACCTGGATAACTTAGTATCTTTAGCAAAGTATTTAGTAGCAAAGTAATACGGAAGTAACGGTAGCTAAAGTAATATTTTTAGGTTTTGTAGTGATTGTAGCAGTAGCAACGATAAAGTAAATAAGCGAAGAACAATATGTGAAAAGCTCGTAGGGATTGGATCGGTGATGGAGAATTATGCCGGATGCGGTTCATCATGTAACAGTCATAACATAGGGTGACACAGAACTAGCTCCAATTCATCAATGTAATGTAGACATGTATTCGAATATAGTCATACGTGCTTATGGAAAAGAACTTGCATGACATCTTTTGTCCTACCCTCCCGTGGCAGCGGGTCCTAATGGACACTAAGGGACATTAAGGCCTCCTTTTAATAGAGTACGGACCAAAGCATTAACACATAGTGAATACATGAACTCCACGAAACTACGGTCATCACCGGAGTGTTCCCGATTATTGTCACTGGGGTTGCCGGATCATAACACATAGTAGGTGACTATAGACTTGCAAGATAGGATCAAGAACTCACATATATTCATGAAAACATAATAGGTTCAGATATGAAATCATGGCACTCGGGCCCTAGTGACAAGCATTAAGCATAGCAAAGTCATAGCAACATCAATCTCAGAACATAGTGGATACTAGGGATAAAACCCTAACAAAACTAACTCGATTACATGATAAATCTCATCCAACCCATCACCGTCCAGCAAGACTACGATGAAATTACTCATGCACGGCGGTGACCATCATGAAATTGGTGATGGAGGATGGTTGATGATGACGATGGCGACGGATTCCCCTCTGTGGAGCCCCGAATGGACTTATCAGCCCTCCCGAGAGAGGTTACGGCTTGACGGCGGCTCCGTATCGTAAAACGCGATGAATCTTTCTCTCTGATTTTTTCTCCCCGAACACGAATATATAGAGTTGGAGTTGAGGTCGGTGGAGCTCCAGGGGGCCCACGAGGCAGGGGGCGCGCCCAGGGGGGCAGCGCGCCACCCACCCTCATGGACAGGGTGTGGGCCCCTGGCCTTGATTCTTTCGCCAATATTTTTAATATTTTCCAAAAATAAGGTCCGTGGAGTTTTAGGTCATTCCGACAACTTTTGTTTCTGCACATAAATAACACCATGGCAATTCTGCTGAAAACAACGTTAGTCCGGGTTAGTTCCATTCAAATCATGCAAGTTAGAGTGCAAAACAAGGGCAAAAGTGTTTGGAAAAGTAGATACGACGGAGACGTATCAACTCCCCAAGCTTAAACCTTTGCTTGTCCTCAAGAAATTTAGTTGATAAAATGAAAGTGATAAAGAAAAACTTTTACAAACTCTGTTTTCTCTTGTTGTTGTAAATATGTAAAGCCAGCATTCAAGTTTTCAGCAAAGATTATGAACTAACCACATTCACAATAACACTTAGGTCTCATGTTTACTCATATCAATGGCATAATCAACTAGCGAGCAATAATAATAAATCTCGGATGACAACACTTTCTCAAAACAATCATGATATGATATAACAAGATGGTATCTCGCTAGCCCTTTCTGAGACTGCAAAACATAAATGCAGAGTGATACGTCTCCGTCGTATCTATAATTTTTTATTGTTCCATGCCAATATTCCATAACTTTCATAAACTTTTGTCAACTTTTTATATTATTTTTGGGACTAACATATTGATCCAGTGCCAGTTCCTATTTGTTGCATGTTTTATGTTTCGCAGAATATCCATATCAAACGAAGTCCAAACGGGATAAAAACAGATGAAGCTTATTTTTGGAATATTTGGAAAATCTGGGAGAAAGATCAACGTGGAACGGTGTCCGAGGTGGCCACGAGGCAGGGGGCGCGCCTGGCCCCCTGGGCGCGCCCCTGACCCTCGTGGGCCACCCTTAAGGCGGTTGATGCCCTTCTTCGGCCGCAAGAAAGCTAATTTCTGGTAAAAACTCACGGCGAAGGTTTCAGTCCAATCGGAGCTACGAATCTCCATATATATACGAAACGGAGGCCAAGGACCAGAGGGGAAACCCTTCTCCCATCTAGGGAGGAGGTCAAGGAAGAAGAAGAAGGAGGGGGGCTCTCTCTCCCTCGCTTCGGGTGGCGCTGGAGTGCCACCGGGGGCCATCATCATCACCGCAATCTTCACCAACAACTTCACCGCCATCATCACCAACTCTTCCCCCCTCTATGCAGCGGTGTAACCTCTCTCTTACCCGCTGTAATCTCTACGTAAACATGGTGCTCAACGCTATATATTATTTCCCAATGATGTATGGCTATCCTATGATGTTTGAGTAGATCCGTTTTGTCCTATGGGTTTTTTGATGATCAAGATTGGTTTGAGTTGCATGTTTTATTAGTGGTGCTGTCCTATGGTGCTCTCCGTGGACGCCAAGAAGCGTGAGGGATCCAGCTGTAGGGTGTTGCAATACGTTCATGATTCGCTTATAGTGGGTTGCATGAGTGATGAAACACAAACCCGAGTAAGGGGTTGTTGCGTATGGGATAAAGAGGACTTGATGCTTTAATGCTATGGTTGGGTTTTACCTTAATGATCTTTAGTAGTTGCGGATGCTTGCTAGAGTTCCAATCATAAGTGCATATGATCCAAGTAGAGAAAGTATGTTAGCTTATGCCTCTCCTCAAATAAAATTGCAATAATGATTACCGGTCTAGTTATCGATTGCCCCGGGACAAATAACTTTCTCGTAACAAAAAGCTATCTACTAAAACTAATTTAGTTGTGTCTTTACCTAAACAGCCCCTACTTTTTATTTACGTTCTCTTTATTTTCTTGCAAACCTATCCAGCTACACCTACAAAGTACTTCTAGTTTCGTACTTGTTCTAGGTAAAGCGAACATCAAGCATGCGTAGAGTTGTATCGGTGGTCGATAGAACTTGAGGGAATATTTGTTCTACCTTTAGCTCCTCGTTGGGTTCGACACTCTTACTTATCGAAATAGGCTACAATGGATCCCCTATAATTGTGGGTTATCAAGACCTTTTCCGGCGCCGTTGTCGGGAGTCACAGCGTGGGGTGAATATTCTCGTGTGTGCTTGTTTGCTTTATCACTAAGTAATTTTTATTTGTTGTTCCTAGTTGTTCTCTATCTTTAGTTATGGATATGGAACACAAAATATCAAAAAAAAAGGTGTACTTGCTGCTCATGGAGATGGGGAACCTCCTAAAACCCTCGATGCTCAATATGTGAAAAATATTATGTACCACTTTGATAATCCTGAGAAAACCTCATTCAATTTGGTAATGGGAGTAACGTTGGATCAACGCGAATACTTTAGGGATTATTGCTTTACACAAAAAGGGAAACTATTATGGGATCAAATTTATATATTGGAGTGGTACGCTCGACAAGTATGCTTGAGTTATGATTATACTTGTTGCTCTAGGATGAAGGCTCCACACCTTCCCTTTTCATGCAAATTTAATGATAATAAAACCTTAGCTTCTTATGCTAATGGTATATATGATTACTATGATGTGGAACAAATAGAAGAATTTGTTGCTTTTATGGGTGCTTATGAAATTGAATCTATGTTTAAAGAGTTTGAAATTTTTGAAGATGCTGTTTATAGATCTGAAAATTTAGCTATCCTCAAATATTGCTATGAGAATTATGAATACAATTCCGATATTAATGCACTTATTGAGAAAGTCTCCACTGTCCAAGAAGAGACTAATATTTTGCAGGAATCTATGGAAGAAGAAGTTGATGAAACTGTGAACTCATTGGATGAAAAAGATGAGGAGGAGAGCGAAGAACAAAACGAGGAAGAGCGGATTGATCACCCATGCCCACCTTCTAATGAGAGTAACTCTTCAACTCATACATTGTTTAATTCCCCTTCATGCTTACCGAAGGATGATTGTTATGATGACTGTTATGATCCCTTTGATTCTTTTGAAATATCCCTTTTTGATGATGCTTGCTATGCTTGTGGCCAAGATGCCAATATGAATTGTTCTTATGGAGATGAACTTGCTATAGTTCCTTATGTTAAACCTGAAATTGTTTCTACTGCACCCACGCATGATAGTCCTATTATCTTTTTGAATTCTCCCGAATATACTATATCAAAGAAGTTTGCCCTTATTAAGGATTATATTGATGGGTTGCCTTTTACCGTTGCACATGATGATTTTGATAGATATAATATGCATGTGCTTTATGCTCCTACTTGCAATTATTATGAGAGAGGAACTATATCTCCACCTCTCTATGTTTCCCACACGACAAAATTGCAAGAAACTGCTTATACTATGCATTGGCCTTTACTATGTGTGCATGAATTGTTATTTTATGACATGCCGATGCACAGGAAGAGAGTTAGACTTCGTCATTGCTTGATATATGTTACTTTGTGCTCACTACTAAATCACAAATCATTGCTAATTCAAATTGGCTTTGATATACCTTGGGATCCGGGTGGATTCACTACTTGAGCACTATATGCCTAGCTTAATGGCTTTAAAGAAAGCGCTGCCAGGGAGACAACCCGGAAGTTTTAGAGAGTCATTTATTTCTTTTTAGTTATTTCATATAGTTTAAAAACAACAAAAATAAAGAGGGGAACCCGAAACTTTTCAAAAAGAAAAGCGAAAGTGAGAAAGACGATCATTGTTGAAGTGGGGGACGTCCTTGAACTTTGTTCATGCTCATAGAAACTTTGTGAATCTTAATTACAGAAACTTTTCAACAAAAATAATTATCCCCTTGTACAATTCCATTGTATTATAAAAATAATGTGCCGAGGTTTGCCTTTAGGATGTTTACAATGCTTGTTGGTTTGTACGGTGCAGGACAGAAACTTTGGCTGTAGTGCGCGATTTTTAGTTTTTTACTGGAATGTCAAATGGTTCTGATTCTTTTTGCACTATCTTTCTACACAAATTTTTTAGCTTTCATAATTGTGGCAGAATTTTTCAAGTACCAGAAGTATGGTGAATGTTCAGATTATTACAGACTGTTCTGTTTTAGACAGATTCTGTTTTTGATGCATAGCTTGCTTGTTTTGATGAAACTATCGATATATATATATCAGTGGATTAAGCCATGAAAAAGTTATATTACAGTAGACACAATGAAAAAACAAAATATTAATTGGTTTGCAACATTACTTAGAGTAGTGATTTTCTTTATTATACTTACGGATCTTACCGAGTTTTCTGTTGAAGTTTTGTGTGGATGAAGTGTTCGATGATCGAGAAGGTCTCGATGTGAGAAGAAGGAGGAGAGGAAAGAGCTCAAGCTTGGGGATGCCCAAGGCACCCCAAGTAATTATTCAAGGAGACTCAAGCGTCTAAGCTTGGGGATGCCCCGGAAGGCATCCCCTCTTTCTTCAACAAGTATCGGTATGTTTTCGGATTCGTTTCGTTCATGCGATATGTGCAATCTTGGAACGAATTTTGCATTTAGTTTCATTTTTCTTTTATGCACCATGCTGGTATGAGATAGTCCTTGGTTGATTTATATAATTCTATTTGCACTTCACTTAAATCTTTTGAGTATGGCTTTATAGAATGCTTCATGTGCTTCACTTATATCATTTGAAGTTTGGATTGCCTGTTTCTCTTCACTTAGACAACTGCCATTTGTAGAATGCTCTTTTTCTTCACTTATATTTGTTAGAGCGTGGGCATATCTTTTGTATAAAGAATTAAACTCTCTTGCTTCACTTATATCTATTTAGAGAGATGACAGGAACTGGCCATTCACATGGTTAGCCATAAAATCCTACATAAAACTTGTAGATCGCTGAATATGATATGTTTGATTCCTTGCAATAGTTTTGCGATATAAAGACGGTGATATTAGAGTCATGCTAGTGGGTAGTTGTGGATTAGTAGAAATACTTGTGTTGAGGTTTGTGATTCCCGTAGCATGCACGTATGGTGAACCGTTATGTGATGAAATCGGAGCAGGATTTATTTATTGATTGTCTTCCTTATGAGTGGCGGTCGGGGACGAGCGATGGTCTTTTCCTACCAATCTATCCCCCTAGGAGCATGCGCGTAGTACTTTGTTTCGAGGACTAATAGATTTCCGCAATAATTATGTGAGTTCTTTTTGACTAATGTTGAGTCCATGGATTATACACACTCTCACCCTTCCATCATTGCTAGCCTCTTCAGTACCGCGCATTGCCCTTTCTCACCTAGAGAGTTGGTGCAAACTTCGCCGGTGCATCCAAACCCCGTGATACGATACACTCTGTCACACATAAGCCTCATTATATCTTCCTCAAAACAGCCACCACACCTACATATCATGGCATTTCCATAGCCATTCCGAGATATATTGCCATGCAACTTCCATCATCATCATATACATGACTTGAGCATTTATTGTCATATTGCTTTGCATGATCGTAAGATAGCTAGCATGATGTTTTCATGGCTTGTCCGTTTTTTGATGTCATTGTTGTGCTAGATCATTGCACATCCCGGTACACCGCCGGAGGCATTCATATAGAGTCATATCTTTGTTCTAGTATCGAGTTGTAATATTGAGTTGTAAGTAATAAAAGTGTGATGATCATCATTATTAGAACATTGTCCCATGTGAGGTTATCAAAATAAAAGAGGCCAAAGAAGCCCAAATAAAAAAAAGAGGCCAAAGAAGCCCACCAAAAAAATAAAATAGAAATATAAAAAAAGAAAAAAACGAGAGAAAAAGAGAGAAGGGGCAATGTTACTATCCTTTTACCACACTTGTGATTCAGAGTAGCACCATGTTCTTCATATAGAGAGTCTCTTGAGTTATCACTTTCATATACTAGTGGGAATTTTCATTATAGAACTTGGATTGTATATTCCGATGATGGGCTTCCTCAAACGCCCGAGGTCTTCATGAGCAAGCAAGTTGGATGCACACCCACTTAGTTTCCAGTTTGAGCTTTCATACACTTATAGCTCTTAGTGCATCCGTTGCATGGCAATCCCTACTCACTCACATTGATATCTATTAATGGGCATCTCCATAGCCCGTTGATATGCCTAGTTGATGTGAGAATTTCTCCTTTTTGTCTTCTCCACATAACCCCCACCATCATATTCTATTCCACCTATAGTGCTATTTCCATGGCTCACGCTCATGTATTGCGTGAAAGTTGAAAAGGTTTGAGAACGTCAAAAGTATGAAACAATTGCTTGGCTTGTCATTGGGGTTGTGCATGATTTGAATATTTTGTGTGGTGAAGATGGAGCATAGCCAGACTATATGATTTTGTAGGGATAACTTTCTTTGGCTATGTTATTTTGAAAAGACATGATTGCTTTATTAGTAGGCTTGAAGTATTATTGTTTTTATATCAAATGATAGACTATTGCTTTGAATCACTCGTGTCTTAATATTCATGTCATGATTGGATACATGATCAAGATTTGGCTAGGTAGCATTCCACATCAAAAAATATCATTTACCTACTCGAGGACAAGCAGGAATTAAGCTTGGGGATGCTGATACGTCTCCAGCGTATCTATAATTTTTGATTGTTCCATGCCAATATTCTATAACTTTCATAAACTTATGGCAACTTTTTATATTGTTTCTGGGACTAACATATTGATCCAGTGCCCAGTGCCAGTTCATGCTTGTTGCATGTTTTATGTTTCGCAGAATATCCATATCAAACGGAGTCCAAACGGGATAAAAACGGACGGAGCTTATTTTTGGAATATTTGAAAAATCTGGGAGAAAGATCAGCGAAAGCGATTATGCGAGGTGGCCATGAGACGGTAGCGCTGCCCCCTGGCACGCCTGACCCTCGTGGGCCACCCGTAAAGGCGGTTGATGCCCTTCTTGACGCAAGAAAGCTAATTTTGGTAAAAAATCACGGCGAAGGTTTCAGTCCAATCAGAGCTACGGATCTCTATATATATACTGAAAGCGGTGAAAGGGCAGCAGAGAGAACGCAGCGAAGCAGAGAGACAGAGAGACAGATCCAATCTCGGAGGGGCTCTCGCCCCTCCCACGCCATGGAGGCCAAGTACCATAGGGGAAACCCTTCTCCCATCTAGGGAGGAGGTCAAGGAAGAAGAAGAAGGAGGGGGGCTCTCTCTCCCTCGCTTCGGGTGGCGCTGGAGTGCCACCGAGGGCCATCAACATCACCGCAATCTTCACCAACAAGTTCACCGCCATCATCACCAACTTTGCCCCCCTCTATGCAGCGCTGTAACCTCTCTCTTACCCGCTGTAATCTCTACTTAAACATGGTGCTCAACTCTATATATTATTTCCCAATGATGTATGGCTATCCTATGATGTTTGAGTAGATCCGTTTTGTCCTATGGGTTATTTGATGATCAAGATTGGTTTGAGTTGCATGTTTTATTATTGGTGCTGTCCTATGGTGCTCTCCGTGTCGCGCAAGCGTGAGGGATTCCCACTGTAGGGTGTTGCAATACATTCATGATTCGCTTATAGTGGGTTGCGTGAGTGACTGAAACACAAACCCGGGTAAGGGGGTTGTTGCGTATGGGATAAACAGGACTTGATGCTTTAATGCTATGGTTAGGTTTTACCTTAATGATCTTTAGTAGTTGTGGATGCTTGCTAGAGTTCCAATCATAAGTGCATATGATCCAAGTAGAGAAAGTATGTTAGCTTATGCCTCTCCCTCAAATAAAATTGCAATAATGATTACCGGTCTAGTTATCGATTGCCTAGGGACAAATAACTTTCTCGTAACAAAAATCTCTCTACTAAAACTAATTTAGTTGTGTCTTTACTTAAACAACCCCTACTTTTTATTTACGTTCTCTTTATTTTCTTGCAAACCTATCCAACAACACCTACAAAGTACTTCTAGTTTCATACTTGTTCTAGGTAAAGCGAACGTCAAGCGTGCGTAGAGTTGTATCGGTGGTAGATAGAACTTGAGGGAATATTTGTTCTACCTTTAGCTCCTCGTTGGGTTCGACACTCTTACTTATCGAAAGAGGCTACAATTGATCCCCTGTACTTGTGGGTTATAACAGAGCACCTTTAAAGATCAAGAACTGACTAGACAATGTAATTCGTGGTATAAGAGGTCCAGTCATGGTCATACTCAATATAAATTAATAATGATGGATGCAAATGACAGTGGTGCTCTCCTGCTGGTGCTTTTTAATAAGAGGGTGATGAATCAACATAAAAGTAAATAGATATGCCCTTCGCAGAGGGAAGCAGGGATTTGTAGAGGTGCTAGAGCTCGGTTTTGAAAAAGAGATAAATAATATTTTGAGCGGCATACTTTCATTGTTAACATAACAACCAAGAGATGGCGATATCTTCCATGCTACACACATTATAGGCGGTTCCCAAACAGAATGGTAAAGTTTATACTCGCCCTCCACCAACAAGCATCAATCCATGGCTTGCTCGAAACAACGAGTGCCTCCAACTAACAACAGTCCCGGGGGAGCTTTGTTTGCAACTATTTTGATTTGATTTGCATAAAGCATGGGACTGGGCATCCCGGTGACCAGCCATTTTCTCGTGAGTGAGGAGCGGAGTCACTCCTCTTGAGAATAACCCGCCTAACATGGAAGATACGGACAGCCCTAGTTGATACATGAGCTATTCAAGCATACAAAACAGAATTTCATTTGAAGGTTTGGAGTTTGGCACATACAAATTTACTTGGAACGGTAGGTAGATACCGCATATAGGAAGGTATAGTGGACTCATATGGAATAACTTTGGGGTTTAAGGGATTGGATGCACAAGCAGTATTCCCGCTTAGTACAAATGAAGGCTAGCAAAAGACTGGGAAGCGACCAACTAGAGAGCGACAACAGTCATGAACATGCATTAAAATTAATAAACATTGAGTGCAAGCATGAGTAGGATATAATCCACCATGAACATAAATATTTTGAAGGCTATGTTGATTTGTTTCGATTACATGTGTGAACATGTGCCAAGTCAAGTCACTTAAATCATTCAAAGGAGGATACCACCCCATCATACCACATCACCACCATTTTAATAGCATGTTGGCACGCAAGGTAAACCATTATAAACTCCTAGCTAATTAAGCATGACATAAGAAACTATAATCTCTAATTGTCATTGCAAACATGTTTATTCATAATAGGCTGAATCAGGAACAATGAACTAATCATATTTACAAAAACAAGAGAGGGAGTTCATACCAGCTTCTCCCATCACTACAAAAAAAGACACATCCGTGACATTTTGGGTTGAACGAATTTTTTTCCTGTCATACATATGACACTTCTATGATGATAATTGTGACAAAACCCGGTATCATCATAGATGTGGTGGGCTCCTACTTCTATGACAAAAATCATGACATAAAATGGGCTTTTCGTCTGGCGGGCGAAGACGCAGCTGCATGACATTCTTTGGGCCGTCCATGACGGAAAAAACCGTGGTAGAAGCGAGGGCGAGGAAAATTTTGGGGAGTTGCCGGTTACTGTGGGAGGTCGGGGTCCGAGTGATGCGTGTTTCTCTCGTACGTACGTGCGTGTGTGCGAGGCGTTGGCTCTAACTGAACCCGAGCGAGGCGTTGGGCTCTAACTGAACCCGATAGCGATTGCGCTGCAGGCTACGCGTTACTGAACCCGAGCGATCGATCGATGGCTGTTAACTAAACCCGATGGAGCGATTCCTTCGCTGCTGCTGCTAACTGAAGCCGACCAATTGGATGAATAGTGAGCGTTGCGGGGGGGGTTTGGATGAACAGTGAGGGTGGCGTTGCCTCTGGATGAACAGGACCCCGTGGTGTGGAGGGCTGGATGAGCGATGAAGCGGTGGAGGGGTGGCCGTGGAGGGTGGTTGAACAGGACCCCGTGGTGTGGAGGGCTGGATGAGCGATTGGGACGGTGGAGGGCTGCCCGTGGAGGGTGGTTGAACGATGGCCGGTAGAGTAACGCAGCGGTGGAGGCTGGATGAACAGGAGCCCGTGGAGGCCGGAGGAGGTCGACGGTAGCCCGTGGAGGCTGGAGGAGGTCGACGGTGGAGATGAACATTATCCGTGGAGTCCCGTTTTGCGGTACGCCACACCCCTCCCGATCAACAGGACCCCGATTCGACCGTAGGAGGTCCGTTTCATCCGTTTTGCAGTACGCCACACCCCTCCCGATCAATAGGACCCCCGTTTCGACCGTAGGAGGTCTGTTTCCTCCGTTTTGCGGTACGCCACACCCCTCCCGATCAATAGGACCCCCGTTTCGACGGTAGGAGGTACGTTTCCTCCGTTTTGCGGTATGCCACACCCCTCCCGATCAACAGGACCCCGTTCCGAACGTAGGAGGTCCGTTTCCTCCGTTGTGCGGTACGTAAGTCCTCGTTTCCATCGCCTGTTCCGTCCAAGCCCTCCCGATGAACACGACCACACATTCCGTTCTGACCCAGCAGGTTGGCTCCCCATGAACACGACGACGACGCTGTTTCTCCATTCCGACCCAGCCATGTATGTATGCGCGAGTAGGCGTTCGAGACCCTGCCCAGATGTATGTGACGCGGGTCAGATTTTCTTTCTTGCACCCAAGCCGCTGTACGTACGTGTACATGCTACGTGCGCGCCTCTACTACGACACGTGCGCGCCTCTACTACGACACGTGCGCGCCTCTACATCGACCAGTATGTACGTACACGTCGACCAGAATGACAACGCTACGTACGCTTCGACCAGGTGGGTCCCGACTGTCAGGCACTTCCTTGCCTGCGAAGATGTAGCTGGTGGGTCCCAGCAGTCAGGGGGGCGAATCATTTTTTTTCGGACGCACTTCCTTGCGTGCGAAGATGTAGCTGGTGGGTCCCAGCAGTCAGGGGGGCGAATCATTTTTTTTCGGACGCACTTCCTTGCGTGCGAAGATGTAGCTGGTGGGTCCCAGCAGTCAGGGGGAAACATTTTTTCGCGAAATACGGTGGCCCGTCTGGTGGGTCCCCGCTGTCAGGTGGAGGAATAATTATTTTGCACGTAATAAGGAGGCACTTCCTTGCTGCGGCCGTGGACCCAGCTGTCAGCCTCTCCACGTATAGTCCATGTCCGATGGAAGCCGTTCCTTGACCACGTTGACCACGCCGCGCCGAGAGCACCAGGCGGTGGTCAACGGCGAGGGCCTAGGAAGGGGACGACGCGGAGCCGGGAAGACGCAGCGATGGATGCCCACGCCAGAGAGGAGTACGAGGGTTCACCGGTTCGCTGCGGTGTGAGGCTGCCGTCGCCGCAGAATAACGAGGGTGTGGGTGAGTAGAGGGATGGCCTGGCCAGCGGTGGGAGTAGTAGGGCGGTGGCGCCTCCGCGCATCCTGACGGCCACGGGAGGCAGGGAGCACGAGGCACGACCGACGCTGGTTTGGGCGGTGGAGCAAGAAGACCAGAGGTTGAAGAAGCACTACGGCCGTTGGATGGACATCGACGGTCATGGAGCTAGAATCGTGCATATTGACTAAGTTGACAAAGCCCTCCATCCCGTCAACTTAGTAGGCCCACAATTCAGCCTGCCACTATCTTGGGTCCCAGCTAACGGGGAGTATTCATTTTTTGTGCGTAATAAGGAGGCACTTCATTGCTGTGAAGCTATAGCTGGTGGGTCCGAAATTTGTCGGTAACGTTTTCGCGAAATCTGAAGCCCTTCGGTGGGTCCCGATGTCGGTGGAGGAATCATTATTTTGCACGTAATAAGGAGGAATTTCCTTGCGTGCGGCCGTGGACCCACTGTCGACCTCTCCACGACTGATCCACTTCAGATGCATGTCGGTTGTTGACCACGTTGACCAGGCCGCGCCGAGAGCACCAAGGCGGTGGACGACGGCGAGGCCTAGGAAGGGGATTTTGCGGAGGCAGGGAAGACTCGGCAGTTGTTTCCCACGCGGAGGGGAGTACGACTGTACGAGGGTTTACTGGTTCGTCTACCGTCGCCGAAGAATAATAGCAGGTGTGGGTGAGTAGAGGGATGGCTAGGCCAGTGATGGGAGTACGGTGGGGCGGTGAGGGCTGCGCGGTAGCACAGCCGACCGCGGGGAGGAGGGAGCAGGCAGTCTCGCCGGCACTTGTTTGAGCAGCTGGAGCAGGAAGAGCAGAGATTAAAGAAGCACGACGGCCGTTGGATGGACATCGTACGGTCACTGGAGCTAGAATCGTTCATATTGACTAAGTTGACAAAGCCCTTCGTCCCCGTCAACTTAGTATGCCTAAGTCAGCCTCCCACCATGGTGGGTCCCAGCTAGCAGGGGGAGTATTCATTTTTCTGTGCGTAATAAGGAGGACTTCCGGTGGGTCCGAGCTGACAGCGGGGGGAACGTTTTTTTCGCAAAATACGGTGGTCCGTCCGGTGGGTCCCAGCAGTCAGGGGCAAATGTTTTTTTCGTGAAATACGGTGGCCCGTCCGATGGGTCCCAGCAGTCAGGGGGAAACGTTTTTTCCGTGAAATACTGGTGGCCCGTCCAGTGGGTCCCTGCTGTCAGGTGGAGGAATAATTATTTTGCGTGTAATAAGGAGGCACTTCCTTGCGGCTGCCGTGGACCCAGCTGTCAGCCTCTCCACGTACAGTACTCTTCCGATGGAAGTCGGTCGTTGACCACATTGACCACGCCGTGCCGAGAGCACCACGGCGGTGGACGACGGCGAGGCCTAGGAAGGGGACGACGCGGAGCCGGGGAAGACGCGGCAGTGGATGCCCACGCGGAGAGGAGCACGAGGGTTCACTGGTTCGGCTGCAGTGTGAGGCGGACGTCGCAGAATAACAGGAGGAGTGGGTGAGGGGAGGGATGGCCTGGCCAGCGGTGGGAGTAGTATGGGGGCGGTGAGGCCTCTGCGGCAGCACGGCCGGCCACGGGAGGCAGGAGCATGCGACACGACCGGCGCTGCTTTGGGCAGCTGGAGCAAGAAGACCAGAGGTTGAAGAAGCACTACGGCCGTTGGATGGACATCGTTGACCACGCGGCCGAGAGCACCAGGCGGTGGACGGCGGTGAGGCCTACGAAGGAACGACACGGAGACGGGAAGACACGGCGTTGGCTGCCCATGATGGAGAGTACGAGGGTTGACTGGTTCGGCTGCCGTCGCCGGAAAATAACAGGAGGTGTGGGTGAGTAGAGGGATAGACAGGCCAGGGATGCGAGTATGATGGGGCCGTGAGGCCTACCCGGCAGCACTGCCAGCCACGAGAGGCGGGAGCAGGCGGTTCCGACGGCGCTGGTTTGGGCGGCTGGGGCAGGAAGATCAGAGACTGAAGAAGCACGATTGCCGTTAGATTGACATCTAACGGTCTGACGCTGGTAGAGTCGATTGTTGACTAAGTTTCTTTTTTGTGAAACCTTGTGTATGCATGAACTTGGTAGGCCCACAAGTCAGCCTCCAAATCGGTGGCAGACAACATAAAGCCAATTTGCTATTTTTTATAATGTGCAGCCCATTTGCTAATTCTTAAGTAATTTATTACAGCCCATTTTCTGCCCAGGACCACGGTCAAAAAGTTCAACCTTATTTTGCATATTTTGGTGGAGTCCGAACTGTTGTAATCCCGAAATGATAAACATTTTTTAAGAACTTACTGATTTGCCAAAAAAATCATTTTGTTTTTGTGAGCAAATAAGACGTGGGACAATTGAGTTGGTTTAAGGGAAAACCAGTGGTAAAAAAATCAATATTTGGGTGGGAAAAACAACAAAACTAAGGATGTAAATATGAAAAGGGAATTTCATGTGTTTTCAATATAATGATACATGTATATGAACTAATAAAACTATACGTAGAGATTAGAAAACGGATGTAGGACATGTGTTTCAAGAGGAAAATAGAACTGGGCTGTGTGTTTGATTCAGTAAAAAAACTGCCTGCGGATGTTGTAAGACAAAATATAACTAACTCTGGCGGGCCAGAGGCCAGTAGATACCTGCTGGATCTTTGTGCCCGTTGTCATCATGGGCTGGGCACATTAAAAACAAAACCAACCTGGGCAGTCTGCAGCCCAGTTGAAACTTGCTCGACCTGAAAAAACAATATACGTGCTCAATAAATGAGAGAATTCTGCAAGTGCATCGATAATCGGGATGTAGCATGATATTGTTTTTTATCGTGATAATAAGTGCATGCACTTGTTTCAAAAAATTGGAGAACTGGGAATTGAGCGGCGGGTGCTTATGCTACCCATCAAATAAAAATCAGGTGCCTGAAAATTCGTTTCGAAACAAATGATTCAGCTTTATATCCACGTCGACCCTCGACATGATGGTTGGGAGCAAATGCAAGTTCATACCAAAAGATCGTTAACAACAATACCAACTTGCAGACGACAAGGTAGTACAACTACCAATACATAACTAACTTATAATCTTTTTACTACTGGCCCTAGTGTTTGTCTGGTAGAAAATCTTGCAGAGGACCAGTTCTCGCTCCTTCTCTTGCTCCAGGTCCCCGAGGTGGTACTGGTGCATCACCCAGTTGGTCCTCTGCTGGTCGAAGTTCTTGTTGGTGTGCAGCACCAGAACCTTTTTTGCTGCCTGTCTGCCGGCCGTTGACCATCACCGGCAAGGTATTGCCGGTCTTGTGCCACATCGCGTGCATGCCGTGACTACGATTGTATCTTGCGGCGCGTCACGTGCCCCTTTTGAACGCATCAGGAATTGCGGCTGGAAGAATTGCTTCCTTAGGCCACTTAGTGTGATACCTGCAGATTGTGGAATGCGTGTTTTAGTGTACGTAGTTGGCATTTTCATAACATCTTTGGCATGTTGCAGTCACTTGTTTCACTTTTTATTAACTGTCAAATTTGTAATTGCTTCACCAGGTCTGCGTCTAAAAATAAAAATATAGCTATAAACAAAGGAATATGTTTGTGCAAGTAGACGGCCGATCGGTGTCTTACCTGGAAGTTTCTCAGGTTGGGTGTAGCATATGTTGTGCTCGCTGTCGATGGTTGTATGAAGAAATCGATGAGAGACTGAAATCTCGTGTTGTCAGCACTCACTTTGGCCTCAAGGTGCTCGATCAGCTCCTGATCCGTGGGATCGAACTTGACGCCAGCTGGCAGCACCGGCCAATCCTTCTTCAACTTGCATCGGTAATTCTAGTTATATGGTACTCAATGTATGATCAATCGACTGTTTTAAGTGAATGATGAAAGATTTCGACAGATAAGTGGTACTCCAAGTCTGAAGTCCAGAATACCCGAACACGTCGCCGGGATTCTTGTGTCACCTCACGCGCAGCGTGTTGTCACGTCAATTCAATGTGTGGACATGATGAATAATTTGACCGACATATACTAGTACTGCTACTGTACTACTTACTAGTCATATTTAGTGTCACAATTTATACATAGGTTTAACTAACAAGTATGCACTTGAACCCTAACTGATATATATATATGGCTTCTGCACAGCATCTCCATCATCATTATCAGTACATCCTACGCAGGTGAGTTGGGACGCACTTGATCCCAGGAAGGTATCTATCCTTCAAACCAGAGGAGTGCTTCAAACTAACAACAATACATAATATCCAACAAAAGAGGGTCGTGCTACAGCAGCAGAATACATGGCTCAGTCTAGATATCAGCACGAATCAAGTTGTGCATATTTGCTGTTGGCATGAACCACATCGCCGCATGTCGGGTTTGCAAAAGCCATCCATCGCATGGAAGCTTGATGCCTTTCACACACTGAAGATTACCTGGAAACAAGCTGTGTCGACGAATCTCTGGATATGGTGATTCATGAAACCCATGGTATGATGTGTAAACACAGCCCCCCCGCCCTCACGAATGGAAGTTGCATAGCGCAGTAATCATCGCCGGTGATATGATTGATGATTGGTTGGATGATCGGATAATTGAGACCGAGGAACAAGGAGTGGTTGCCGAGGCTGTAAACCCGCCTCCAGTTGAATACGCCTGGCCCAACAGAGCCGGGATCTTTCTCGAACACGAACCAGCCATAGCCATCAATTGTGACGCCCCAAAAATTTAACCATGTTTGTTTATTAAAATTTTGCCAGGAAACTTAAACTTTTAGAACCATGGTTGGATTTCCTTTTGATTTCAGAACCATTCTTTTCTTCATTATTATGGAGTTTTTGCCCCAAGTGAAAACTTTTTAATCATTATTGGACTCATTTAGCCTCTCAAATAAACCAATTCTTTTATCAGTAGGATTATTTATATAATTATTTATCCCTGAGCTTTATCTCTCTAAAATGGTTTTTCATAAATTTAGGACCCCATTTGCACTGCAACCCTTTGATTAATTCATTTAAAAATCCCACCAAAATTTGGGGATGTCATGTGATGTTTTTAAATCACTTTTATGCAAAAATATATTTCATTCATTGAATATTTTGAGTTCTATACCAAGTTTTCAAATCTGGTCCAGTGGGCAATTTTGCACTACAACCTACTTAAATATTCCTTTAAAACTTTCACCAAAATTATGGGATGTCAGTAGGAGTATATTATTCAACTTTTTGCAAAAACCCAGTGTTGTTCTTTGAAAAATTTGAGTGAATCATCCTCATTTTCATTCTGGTCCAACTTGATGAATTGTAATGCAACCATATTTTAACTTGCTCCTTTACCCATGGTTATTTCTCCTGCTTATAGACCACCCTGCCAAACCCTTAAGTCTAGAAGAGTGGACCCATTGGAGGATTTTAAGTGCATGCAATTATGCCCTTTTCTTACTGTCCAGAATCCGTTTTCTCACAAACTTGCACTATCAAGTTTCTAGATTTGGCCAACTAACCTTGCCACCCTATTTACCTTCTAAAGAGACTATGATCTGGGGATTTTGGGCACTCCAAGAAATGCCTAGGTGCATGTGGCATTCTGTCAAGCACCTTGTGTGCATGGTCAGATTTGGCATAAGTTTTAGTTTACACTGTGAGCTTGATCCACTGACCCAAAAACCTTGTCCACTAAGCTCCTAGATGATTATGACCTAGCCTCGCTAACTGCTAGCCTCACCCACGCTCTCTAACTCACGCCGGCATTTGTGACGCTGGCGTGCATGCTCGGGCGCGGCCAGCGTGTGCTGCGATGCATGCATGCAGACGGGCCGCGTCGCGTTGCCGCCTCCCCCGCGCCCGTTCTGGCCCCTCCCCACTCGCAGCCAGCGTCCCGACTCCTCCCTCGCCGTAGAGCCACCCTGGTCCTCTCCTGGCGCCCTACAACGCCACCGACGCAAGACGCCACCGCCGCTCGACAGCCCCTGCCCTGGACGGCGCCGCCCGAGCCACCAGCGCTCGCCAGCTGCCCCCTGGAGCAGCTCAAGCTCATCCGCAAGCTTGTCCGCAAGCGCTCGTCGCCGCCACGTCCCCCTGCTCCTACAGAATGGCGGTCGCCGGCGATCCTATCCACGGCCGCTGCGAACCAACGTCAACCGCCTATATAAGGCCCCTCGAGCTCAACCGAGTCCTCAAGCAACCTCAAGCTATCCCCCTAGGGCCACCATGGCCTGCAGTCGAGGAGAGGAAGGTCGTCTTCCCCGACTCCGCCTGGTTCGGCCGCCGCCAAGTCCCGGCCGATTTCATCGCAACCAAAGCCCCTTCTGCCCGTCCGACGCCACCACTCGACTCCCCATGACCCTACGGAGCCGCCCTACACCTCAGACCCGCTCGGGAACCACCGCAGCCCAGGACCCCAAATCCACCCGAAGCCATCTCCGCCGCGAAGCTCGTCGCCGGCGACTCCGTCCACGTCGGCGACCATGGCGGGTACCCACGGGTTCGCCTCGACCACCTGAGCACACCCATGTACTCAGATCCCCGAGGGATGCCTCCGTTCGCCGGCGAGCCTCGCCGGAGCTCCGCCTCCGTTCGGTCGGAGGAGGCGACGCGCGCGTGGACTGGTCAAACCTGACCAGTGGGCCAGGCGGGCCCACTGTCAGTGACCCAGCGCCGGTCCATGCAGGCATAAGTGGAGGCGTATTCCCAGAGTACATCTTCGACGTGTACCTATTCGAAATGTTTTTCCTTTTTTCTGTTTTATTTTAAAAACAGATTTTGACCAAAACTTTGACTGGCTATAACTTTTTAAATATAACCCCAAATGAATTGATTCTTTTTCCTACGTCTATCAAATATTGTCTAGTTTATTTTAAGATTTATTTGAAAACTTTTCAGACAACCTTTTTGTACTGTTTAAAAGCTATGTGTTAATTCGAATAATTTAAAAAATAGGATTTTCGGAGGAGAAGAATACTTTCAAAAGTTTTGGAGAGCACCTCACCTCTCCACACCTTGAAGGCAAGCTATCTGGACCCTGGCATAATATTTTTCATGCATTGTTTGACACGACTATAACACCACCTCAATACGTAGAGCTCGTTATTTTATGTGGTGATATGATCATTTGCATGGATGCATATTGGAGATTTCCTTGCTGTTGGAAATGGTCAAGCTTGTGATAGTAATCATCCTCGTATGCTTTTCGTGCCTGTCGGAAGGAAGCCGGGAAAGTCTCTGTCTTGGGTAGACCTGAGCTTGTCCCTAGTTCCTCGTCGAGACGAGTGTGTCCGGCATGGCATGAGGGGGTATGATGAGTGGTGATTACATGCATTGGATGAAATATATTCGTTATGCTAATCATGCAGGAATACTTAAACCTCTGAGTCGACCATATAGATCGAGTCCGGGTTCCAAAGAATTCCCCATACTTGTTTCAGATTACCACTTGTCCCTACAACAAGTAGGGTACGGTTCAAGAAGTCGTCAACCCCTTTCTAGCACACACCATACAGAGAGGCCATGGTGGAAGATACCGTTGTAGCCGGTGGCGTGCCATCTGGTCCGGGGGCATGGGTGTTTTCGGTTGGGACCGAGAGGGGAGGCCACCCCTTAGAGCGCGCGATATAAATTTGATCCCATGCTACGCGAGGTTGTAGCCTCCCCACTTAGAGTTTTTCTTGACAAGTGTCGTGGGTGATTCCAGACACCGGTAAGTTAAGCTGGTGTGTGCAGGTCAGGTGTCTTCTCAATTGAAGGAACGTAGACAGAATTAGTCCCGATGGACTAAAGGAATCCGTTACTCGTGGGTAAAGGGTACACCCTCTGCAGAGATTAAACATCTATTCGAATAGCCGTGTCCATGGTTAAGGACTACAGTCTGGGTTGGGTCAAGTGTCGGTCTTAGTGTCGGTCTTCGGAGGAAAAACTACTAAGCCAGAACATTGACTATGACCGGTGACATATGATGATTATGATTATTATTATAGTAAACTAACTATGTTCATTATTTGATTCACTGAGTATCCCTGGGACGGTTCTACCTCCTGGATATTCACTGTGATTATTCTGTTATAATCCCTTTATGTGGTGTCGCACCGACGCCCGACTGTGGCATGTTTATTATTTATTTACCTTATAAGCCCTTTATGTGGTGTCGCTCAGACGCCCGACTGTGGCATGCTTGTTATTTATTTACCTTATAAGCCCTTTATGTGGTGTCGCTCAGACGCCCGACTGTGGCATGCTCGTTATATATTTTTCCTTGTAAGCCCTTTATGTGGTGTCGCTCAGACGCCCGACTGAGGCATGCTCGTTATTCGCTAACCTTTCGAGGCGTCGCTTCAGACACCCGATCAGTGCATTTTATTACTACTCTGTTATTGCATATTCATACATATAAATGACCTGCTTGCATGCATCAGAGATTTTATTTTATGACTGACGTTGTGATCATAGAATATTTCAGAGTGTATTTATCATTTGTTATATTATACCCGTGTTCATAATGTTTGCGAGTACATTCAAAGTACTCACTGGCTTGTCCCTGGCTATTGTCTTGGCCAGATCCCTTGCGTGGAGAGGAGCGTTGCGAAGACAGCCCCGGAACCTAAGCCATGGTGATAGCAGCCTCGCGAAGATAATAGTTAACCTGGTCAGCTGTTCCTGTGGGAAATGGAGTCCCATAGACGCCGACGATCCACAAACCGCTTCCGCCATCAACCACTAGCAACCATTTGTTGTACTCACAGGCCAGAATGGTCTTGTACTACATATTTTGTATTTTGCTTGGAATTTCTATATCAAGTTGGTGCCTCATCACTAACTTGATAATCGGGCTGGTGAGCACAAGGGCCATTTTCTCGAAATTAATATCCCGAAAATCCGGTCCGACAGACTTGGTATCGAGCCAGGCTGACCATTGGCTAATCCTATCTTAGCCAGGTCGAAAAACCTAGGTTAACCAACCCACCAGACCTTAACCTCACCCCGGCCAAGCTTCCCGTGTAAGATAGCCACACAGTGAGCTCGACACCTTTTGACAGTCGGTGCCCAACCTATCAAACTAGCCTGTCGATCACGCGCCAGTGACCGACGCCCAATATGTCCCATTTGCAAGCGTGCGAAGGAAGACTCTGTCCCCTTTTTCTATAAAAAGGGCACACTAGTCTCAACCGAGCACAGCACAACCTCTACCCCGAACCAAGCCATAATGCCTGGCCCCGTAGTGCACAATGAGACCACAGCAACCAACCTTGGAGGTTTTGTGACCATACTCGCAAACCTCACTCGTCGTGCCTATGCATTAGAAGAGCCCCCAGAATATGTTGTGTACCAAGGACCCATGAGCGGCGAGAGCCGTCGATTTTGGGCCACTGTGCACATCTACGGTAGGGGTCTGTCGCCAGAACGCCCCTACAGGTTCACCGGAAGGACAACTTCCTTTGAACCACAAGCCATCCAACTAGCAGCGTGAGAGGCTATAGTTCAACTCCGGCACTTGTCGCCCAGAGTTAACTGTCGCTCATTCTACTACTACCCCAGACATGAAGGGTATGGTAGACCACCCCAGGTTGCCAACGGAGATCACGAGACGAATCCTGCATTGTTGCACCTAGTGCGCTACGTAGGTGCACTAGAGGAACTGTTCGATCAAATCACCATTGATCTGATCGCTGCTCGTGGAGAGCTGGTTCGTCGAGCCCAGGCGAGAGGAGAGGACGAGCCCGATGCCGACAACCCAGTCGTGCTGTTCGGACACCCGATCGAGTCCCTGAGGTCTGCCCCAGCCATCGACCAAGGTGCTTTGATGACCCCAGAAGTGCTTCGTCGCCTTTTGGGAACACGCTCCAACGGGATTGTGACCAACAATCCCCGAGATGGTCATCATCGCTACCCCGACCCTGCAGTTCCTCAACCACCTCCAGCTAACCCCGATGGTGAAACCCGTGGAGAAGCCTCGACGTCCACAAGGCACGCCCGTATGGATATAAACAAGGTAGACTAAGTCACTCGAGTAGTGCCGAGTCTCAGTGTATCCACGTCTTATAATCATGCGACCTTGTAAATAAACGCAGCCTGCTGTTGTGCCTCTGTTTTAAATAGTAACCTTGCATAATTATGTCAGCACGCTGTTGCATTTTTTATTCCGGGTACAGCTACCACAACCACCCCGACGACACCCACAGTACCACGTCACTTTTGTGAGATATGTGTATCTGTGGCTTTGACCCCGACCCCATGAGAGCAGAACCGACAAACTAGTGCCCCTCATCGCGGTAAATAACCCAGCCCGGATGCTATATAAAAAGGCCACCTCGTGACCTTGCCAAGCACCCCTCACCTTGTGCACCACCCTCACAACCATTTCTTGCCATGCCAAGCCCTAGCATTTATCTGAGAACCCAGATGCAACCCGGGTAGCTTTGTCAAAATATTGTGGGACTTTACCTGCAGCACCATGGGTTCTACCTAGCCACCCCAGTACGAGCTGCTCAAATCGAGGATCACCCCATCCACCTCGAAATATTGGGCAGTAGTACACATCCCTCCCGTAAACTCAAACCAAGACCCAACGGAGGTCTCCTTCATGGGAAAATCTATGCCAGCTCCACAAATGGCCATAGAAGCAGCTGCACACGAAGCGCTTGTCCGACTTTGATTCGCGGTACCCTATGCCAGTGAAAGAGGGTATTATTACTTTCTGAGCCGTGCAGCACCTGGAGAAGTAACATCTTTCCCCGGTGGACGAATTGAGAGAGACCCAGTACGGGCCAATCTGGTCCAGTATGTCATCGCTCAAGAACGGTTGATCCAGCGGGTAATGGGTTATCTCCAGAGTCTCACTGATTTAAATCCTCAGATCGCCATCGGCAGACCACTGAGGCCCGACCAGGAGAGACACATCCATCGGCTGGTCAATCCACTTTCCCTGATAGGAGAGGAGTGTGTCCCAGTACCAGAAACGTTTTCTCGGGACCCCGTCCAGTTACCGTTGGCATTATAGACGTCGCTGCTGTGTTTATTATTGCAACATTTATTTATAAGTTGTAACTTATGCGTGGTACCCCGAGTTTGTGCGGCGAGTAAATTATTTAGTTTCTATTAATTTGAGTAGTTTTGTTGTGGCTTAACTCTAAAATTTACTGATTTCTCTCGCGAAAAATCCTGGAGTGAGATTTCTTTTCCCTGAGTTGCTACATCGTATATCTTCTCACGACATGGAATTTTTATTCACGCAGCACCACGGCAGCAAACCCACAACCACTCGAACACATACACTGCTTGCTAAAACACGTAACCGTGTTGCATCTCACCGACCACCTCCCTAAACAACTCACAGTCTCAGAGGGAGAGATTTGTGAGTAATTACTCGAGTACAAGTTACCGCCGGCAACCTGACAGCAGTTAGCACCTAACACCGCACCTAATCATCGTGATCACCACCACCACGGAGAGCCAACACCCGAGTGGCAGCATCGCGACGATCATCGAGGATCATCGCGCACGGGAGCACGGAAAGCCCCAGCACTGTCGCTAGCCCTCCGCACATCAGAACCACGTACCAGTCCGACATCACCTCCGCCATTAGAGCCTCGTCTCGAGCTCCTGCAGACGCAAATGAAGGAGAAGGGAGGAGAAGGAGAAGCGAGGTCAGGTGGAGGAAGAAGAAGGAGCACCGCGGTCGTTTTGTAGCTCGAGATCGGTGTACGGTGGGCGAGGTCCACCAGCGCCGCTCGTCGCCCGATCGCCGGTGTTCGGAGGCGAATCCATGAAAGCAAAGGCCGACAACAAGACTGCCCGCTGAGGTGAGTGCACGCTGCGCCGGCAGCTAGCATGCCGCGCACTAACGCAGTACGGCCTAGATGCCCTACGCGCTAGACGTCGCTGGTGGGGAAAGCGCGCGGGAAAGAGGGAGAAGAGAGAGCCAGAGGAAGAAGAAGAGACTGATAGTGGGCCCCGGGTCCACTGCCACCAAAGGGAGCAACTGTGTTTCTAAAAGCGACCAGCGTATTTTAGAAATTTAGATTTTATTCTAAATTTATGGTAACCAGCGTAGAAATCTCTCCACCGTATATTTTTTCCATGCAGCGCTAGTGTCCCACACTGTAGTTTTACACCACTTTTTGCTCTCTTACTGTAGCCGCATTTTACCGCTTAAGTAAAGTGGTTATTTCTGTAAATGGTAGGGGTAATGTTTTTCAAAACAACTCTTAACAAATCTCGAGGACGAGATTTTTCCTTAAGGGGGGTAGTGTTGTGACGCCCCAAAATTTTAACCATGTTTGTTTATTAAAATTTTGCCAGGAAACTTAAACTTTTAGTTTCTGGATTTCCTTTTGATTTCAGAACCACTCTTTTCTTCATTATTATGGAGTTTTTGCCCCAAGTGAAAACTTTTTAATCATTATTGGACTCATTTAGCCTCTCAAATAAAACAATTCTTTTATCAGTAGGATTATTTATATAATTATTTATCCCTGAGCTTTATCTCTCTAAAATGGTTTTTTCATAAATTTAGGACCCCATTTGCACTGCAACCCTTTGATAAATTCATTTAAAAATCCCACCAAAATTTGGGGATGTCATGTGATGTTTTTAAATCACTTTTATGCAAAAATATATTTCATTCATTGAATATTTTGAGTTCTACACCAAGTTTTCAAATCTGGTCCAAAGGCAATTTTGCACTACAACCTACTTAAATATTCCTTTAAAACTTTCACCAAAATTATGGGATGTCAGTAGGAGTATATTATTCAACTTTTTGCAAAAACCCATTGTTGTTCTTTGAAAAATTTGAGTGAATCATCCTCATTTTCATTCTGGTCCAACTTGATGAATTGTACTGCAACCATATTTTAACTTGCTCCTTTACCCATGGTTATTTCTCCTGCTTATAGACCACCTTGCCAAACCCTTAAGTCCAAAAGAGTGGACCCATTGGAGGATTTTAAGTGCATGCAATTATGCCCTTTTCTTACTGTCCAGAATCAGTTTTCTCACAAACTTGCACTATCAAGTTTCTAGATTTGGCCAACTAACCTTGCCACCCTATTTACCTTCTAAAGAGACTATGATCTGGGGATTTTGGGCACTCCAAGAAATGCCTAGGTGCATGTGGCATTCTGTCAAGCACCTTGTGTGCATGGTCGATTTGGCATAGGTTTTAGTTTACACCGTGAGCTTGATCCTTGACCCAAAAACCTTGTCCACTAAGCACCTAGATGATTATGACCTAGCCCCGCTAATCGCCAAATTTCACCCACGCTCTCTAACCCACGCTGGCATTTCGCCGAACGCCTGGCGTGCATGCTCTGGGCGCGGCCAGAGCGCGCGTTTTGCACGTGCATGCGCACGAGTCGCCGCGTCGCGTTGCCGCCTCCCCCGCGCCCGTTCTGGCCCCTCCCCACTCGCAGCCAGCGCCCCGACTCCTCCCTCGCCGCAGAGCCACCCTGGCCCTCTCCTGGCGCCCTACAGCGCCACCGACGCAAGCCGCCACCGCCGCCCGATAGCCCCTGCCCTGGACGGCGCCGCCCGAGCCACCAGCGCTCGCCAGCTGCCCCCTGGAGCAGCTCAAGCTCATCTACAAGCTTGTCCGCAAGCGCTCATCGCCGCCACGTCCCCCTGCTGCTACAGAATGGCGGTCGCCGGCGATCCTATCCACGGCCGCCGCGAACCGGCGTCAACCGCCTATATAAGGGCCCCCGAGCTCAATCGAGTCCTCAAGCAACCTCAAGCTATCCCCCTAGGGCCACCATGGCCAGCAGTCGAGGAGAGGAAGGCCGTCTTCCCCGACTCCGGCCGGATCGGCGGCCGCCAAGTCCCGGCCGATTTTGTCGCAACCAAAGCCCCTTCTGCCCGTCCGACGCTACCACTCGACTCCCCATGACCCTACGGAGCCGCCCAACACCTCAGACCCGCTCGGGAACCACCGCAGCCCAGGACCCCAAATCCACCCGAAGCCATCTCCGTCGCGAAGCTCATCGCCGGTGACTCCGTCCACGTCGGTGACCATGGCGGATACGCACGGGTTCGCCTCGACCACCTGAGCACGCCCATGTACTCAAATCCCCGAGGGATGCCTCCGTTCGCCGGCGAGCCTCGCCGGAGCTCCGCCTCCGTTCGGTCGGAGGAGGCGACGCGCGCGTGGACTGGTCAAACCTGACCAGTGGGCCAGGCGGGCCCACTGTCAGTGACCCAGCGCCGGTCCACGCAGGCATAAGTGGAGGCGTATTCCCAGAGTACGTCTTCGACGTGTACCTATTCGAAACGTTTTTCCTTTTTTCTGTTTTATTTTAAAAACAGATTTTGACCAAAACTTTGACTGGCTATAACTTTTTAAATATAACCCCAAATGAATTGATTCTTTTTCCTACCTCTCTCAAATATTGTCTAGTTTATTTTAAGATTTATTTGAAAACTTTCCAGACAACCTTTTTGTACTGTTTAAAAGCTATGTGTTAATTCGAATAATTTCAAAAATAGGATTTTCGGAGGAGAAGAATACTTTCAAAAGTTTTGGAGAGCACCTCACCTCTCCACACCTTGAAGGCAAGCGTTCTGGAACCTGGCATAATATTTTTCATGCATTGTTTGACACGATTATAACACCACCTCAATACGTAGAGCTCGTTATTTTATGTGGTGATATGATCATTTGCATGTATGCATATTGGAGATTTCCTTGCTGTTGGAAATGGTCAAGATTGTGACAGTAATCATCCTCGTATGCTTTTCGTGCCTGCCGGAAGGAAGCCAGGAAAGTCTTTGTCTTGGGTAGACCTAAGCTTGTCCCTAGTTCCTCGTCGAGACAAGTGTGTGCTGTATGGCATGAGGGGGTACGATGAGTGGTGATTCTATTTGTTGGATGAAATATATTCGTTATGCTAATCATGCAGGGAATACTTAAACCTCCTGAGTCGATCATAGATCGGGTCTTGTTGCAGTAACCCCCATACTTGTTGCGTACTACCACTTGTCCCTACAACAAGTAGGGTACGGTTCAGTAAGTCGTCAACCCCTTTCTAGCACACACCGTACAGAGAGGACATGGTGGAAGATACGGTTGTAGCCGGTAGGCGAGCCACCTGGTCCGGGGCATGGGTGTTTTCGGTGGGACCGAGAGGGAGGCCACCCCTTAGAGCTGCGTTATAAATTTGATCCCATGCTACGCGAGGTTGTAGCCTCCCACTTAGAGTTTTGCTTGACAAGTGTCGTGGGTGATTCGGACACCGTAAGTTAAGCTGGTGTGTGCAGGTCGTGTGTGTTCTCAATTGAAGGACCGTGAGATGTAATTAGTCCCGATGGACTAAAGGAATCCGTTACTCGTGGGTAAAGGGTACACCCTCTGCAGAGATTAAACATCTATTCGAATAGGCGTGTCCATGGTTAAGGACTACAGTCTGGGTTGGGTCAAGTGTCGATCTTAGTGTCAGTCTTTGGAGGAAAAACTACTAAGCCAGAACGTTGACTATGACCGGTGACATATGATGATTATGATCATTATTATAGTAAACTAACTATGTTCATTATTTGATTCATTGAGTATCCCTGGGACGGTTCTACCTCCTGGATATTCACTGTGATTATTCTGTTATAAGCCCTTTATGTGGTGTCGCATACGCCTCCATCGTGGCATGTGTATTATTTATTTACCTTATAAGCCCTTTATGTGGTGTCGCTCAGACGCCCGACTGTGGCATGCTTGTTATTTATTTACCTTATAAGCCCTTTATGTGGTGTCACTCAGACGCCCGACTGTGGCATGCTCGTTATATATTTTTCCTTATAAGCCCTTTATGTGGTGTCGCTCAGACGCCCGACTGAGGCATGCTCGTTATTCGCTAACCTTTCGAGGCGTTGCTTCAGACACCCGATCAGTGCATTTTATTACTACTCTGTTATTGCATATTCATACATATAAACGACCTGCTTGCATGCATCAGAGATTTTATTTTATGACTGACGTTGCCATCATAGAATATTTCAGAGCGTATTTATCATTTGTTATATTATACCCGTGTTCATAATGTTTGCGAGTACATTCAAAGTACTCATTGGCTTGTCCCTGGCTATTGTCTTGGCCAGATCCCTTGCGTGGAGAGGAGAGTTGCGAAGACAACCCCGGAACCTAAGCCATGGTGATAGAAGCCTCGTGAAGATAGGAGTTAACCTGGTTAGCTGTTCCTGTGGGAAATGGAGTCCCATAGACATCGACGATCCACAAACCGCTTCCGCCATCAACCACTAGCAACCATTTGTTGTACTCACAGGCCAGAATGGTCTTGTACTACATATTTTGTATTTTGCTTGGAATTTCTGTATCAAGTTGGTGCCTTATCAGCTAACAGTAATCCTGGGGCTGGTGCGCACAAGGGCCATTTTCTGGAAATTAATATCCCGAAAATCCAGTCCTGACATCAATGTCACGAACGCCCCACGCATTGTACTGCATGTGGTTTGATGTAATAGTTTGGTCAATTTGGTACGTGCGAATGAGCATCAAATGACCGCCGTCAGCTAAACGAGCGAGAAACCACCACCCATCGGCTGGTATGATTCCGTGTCCCGAATCATGAAGGCCAGACGCATTCGTCTGCTGCAACAATTCAAATTGGAGACCAAAAGGACAAAAATAAACAATCATGTTCAGAGTATGTGTGGAATTAAGATTATTATAACAAAGGACACATATCATAGACAGAGAATTGCAATGCCGTGGTCATAATCATACCCCAAGTTATCAAAATAAGCCAATGGCTTTCATATTCTAGCAACATGTCATGGTTCAAACATCATGTAACAATGAGAGGAAAACAGCTATGACAGCTCCTACTCATATTCTACCATAGCACTTACTAGTACTGTTCCCATATCAACTCTAAGCAATAACATGCGTTGTTATAAAAATCTTGTAAACGAGAGTAACATATAGCAATCATGATGTTATGCTCATAATATGTATTCTAACAATCATTAGATGCCAATTGTTCTCATATCAACTCTAACAATAACATGTGTGGTCATAAAAATCTAGGAAATGAGAGGAACACATAGCAATGATGTGGTTATAGACATGTTATGCATTCTAAATTTGTAACAAATGAACAGGCAGTCATATTGATAAGGTAAAGATGAGATGAGATAGAACAATTACACGACGATAGATTCCACCAGTATAGGCAGACAATATGTGCATCGACCGCATAAACGATGCCATCATGCACTATAGCATCAGACAGAAATGTTGACTCAACAGGATTGATGATGAGCCATAACCATGTATGGCGACCGGATTCCAGATAGACTAATCCCATGTTGAACAAGGCAATGAGCTTGTAATCCATGTAGTCTTCGATGGTGTGGGCACTTCAAGATTACAACTTTCCAAGAAATGCAGGTCAAGCCAAAAGCTTGACGTGTCTCGTGCGTAGTAGGCAGGAGTGTCCGGCGGGCCGCGAGGCTCGATGTTGGCGGTATCCAACGATGGAAGGGTGATCTCTCGCTGGTTCTAGATATCCACGAGACGCCACGGACTACCGGTGTGGTGGATGAGGACGATCCAGTTGGCCTTCATGCCCGCCCAGTAGTGGCCGCGCATGAAGGACATGTGGACGGGTAGTGGTAGCATGTCGAGGGGCACCACGGCAACCTTTGTAGGATCGTCAAGTCGGTGTCTGGGCCACCTGCGAGGATCGGGCATCAGCAAGCAGGGTGTCTTGAAAAGAGCCGCCGGTTGCGCATTTAGTAGACGGTACAAAGACACCGAGCATGCGGCCAGACGGACGGTGCTGAGTAGGTCCATACGACTGCAGATCTGCTCCAAGAGAACATCGGGTAGGGAATTCCAATCGCGGCTCTGCGTGTCAGTCGGTTCTTCCATTGGGGTTTTCGTTGCCTGCGAGCCAGCGGGGAAGTGGATTCGGGCGGGCGAGCGAAGAAGCTTCTCCTCGTGTGGCCGAGCAAAGGTGGCGGGGGATATGGTACGCGTGAGCTACCAAGGAAGATGGCGCGGGCGGGTGAGCAGTGAGCGGGGGTAAATGGTGTGCGGTCGACGATGGGGAAGAGAGGAGGCAGAAGAAGAGAGGAGGAAGAAGAGTGGAAGACGGGGAAGAAAGTGCATTAAATATCAATTCTACTAGTACTACTACCAGGATATACCGTCCTTCGGAGTGTAAATAGTTACACCGATGACATGTGGGTCTACCACAAGAGGGTCCATATGTCAGTTAATGGAGGACAGATGGTAGTACTGGGTAAGGCTGATTTAGTAACAACAACTGCTGGTTCAGCTTATTAATTACGTGTCCCATCTGCTGCAGCGTGTATTGTCACTTCACTGCGAAGACTAGTTGAATAGTTCTCTCTGACTAAGATGGGGAATAATGGATCGCGAGGACTTCCTTACTACAATATCCCTATGCCTCTACGCTCTCTTCACTCATTTTGCTCGTACCTAGTCACTTGTTGAAATATGTAGAAAGACAAATACTCCGTATTTGGGAACAGAGGGAGGCTTTTACCGTACTATTTGGGAACAGAGGGAGTATCACCATATGGAGGGAACAGAGGAAGCTTGAAATATGAACATGTCAATGGCAGGGAGTAAGCCCCATGCATGCATGCATGCAACATGCAACACTCACACGTACACATGGACGCACGCGACACTCATGCACCCATGTGACACACAGCACACGACGCAACACACACAGCTCACGCTCAAGTGCTCAACCTACTCCCTACGTCCGTGAAAGACTGTACATTTAGAGATTTACACATTGACAAGGGCATAATTAATGCCCAAAAGTAGCAGACTTATGTGTGCATGCGACCACTGAGATAAGAAGATTAAATGAAGGCCGTTGCATGTTGTAATTAAGGATAGACATGTAGCCTATACCTACAGCACAAGTTGGTGCATTAGTCAATCAATATCGATTTAGATTAAAGGCTACATGCATTGGAAGTGTAGATGTACATTATGTACCACACTCTTTGTTTTGTAGCCGATGTACACTCTTTGTTGGAAGACCGAGGGAGGACACGTGCATGCACTCACATACACAGCCAGGGCGGTTCGCGCGCAAGGGTTGGACTCGTGTCGCGCCTGCGTAAAGTTTTGTTTAACTGATTTCTTTACTCGCCAACCGATGGTGGGACCCAGAAACCAGGTGACAATTTAACGATCAACAAAGTGCCACGCAAGAAAACTATATATAGTGACCGTAAAGAGCGTATTGTTACATACGTTGACCGCCAAAGGTATTTTTCTCGTTTCAAATTAAGCC
This sequence comes from Aegilops bicornis, assembly GCA_021605145.1. Classification (NCBI taxonomy): domain Eukaryota; kingdom Viridiplantae; phylum Streptophyta; class Magnoliopsida; order Poales; family Poaceae; genus Aegilops; species Aegilops bicornis. Next base: position 156,974,131 of record CM038670.1, on the reverse strand, counting down.
ATATTAATCGGAAAGGACGCGGTATGGACTACTACTAGTACTAGTACTCCTTTGATGTGTCCCGTCAACTCGCCGAACGAGGAGAAGCTTGCTTACTACGCCTCTCCCTCGCCCATGCGCGCGATGGTTCGCAAGACGAGGAGAGGGTTTTGACTACAGCGCCCTCTCCCTCTCCCTCCCTCTCCCTCTCCCTCGCCCTCGCCCTCGCGGTGGACGTGCAACAGTTCAATCGGTGTCAGATTGCCAGAAGAATATTGTACTGTAGTATCATAATTGTTGGACCTTCCGAAGAGGCGAAGAGCCAAGTGCAAGGTTCACACGAGTACGAACTATTAAACCTCCCGAAGAGGCAAAGAGCCAAGCACAAGGTTTTATAGGAGTTGTCATCCTAGTAGGAGTGTACTACAACTATAGCGAACGAGGCTACTGTATGATGCCGCCACGTCACGTATATCTAAAGTTGTGCCACCTTTTTTCCTCAAAGAGCGTGTTGGATCCCGTGCAACAACCACACAAGTTGCATGTACACATAACACATTTACTAGTAATAAATTTTAAAGGACAAATGCCAGTATGCCACACAAGTTCATCTCCAATTCATGTGATAAATTTGTGCACGACTAGTCTACATATATTCACAGCCATCGCTCACAATTACCATACTCCACTTACACGTTATAGATGGACTACATGCATGTCCTCCTCCGTGTTCCAAATTCTGTGTGTTCTTCATGGATGGCATGATCCATAGCGGTGGGCAACGGGAATCATTGTCACAGCTTTCTAGTCCGGTTCCACACGATGGAGACTCATCCAAGCTGAAGCGGCATAAATCAGGGATAGATTGTCCCAGCATGTCGCTCATCCAGCGGTGCGCAATCAAGACACAACCATGCTTCATGAACGGCAGGCCTTCCATGTCGTGCACGGAAGTTGGCATCCGCTTCACAATGGGGTAGTTGTCCCCGATGAAAAGTGATTACTCTCCAAGAGTGTTCCTCGACACCCACGTAGCATCACGGGGGTCGAACTCGGCGCCGTTCATCTGGTACACGCGGCATCCCAGATCTGGACACATGGTGACATACATAGTAAAGGTCCATGCATAATAATGTTGTGCTCAAATATGGCGGTCAGTAATACTGTGCAGCAAATAGTACTACTCCGGTATATAGGAAGTAAAATAACCGGCTTATTATATATAGCCACTCTTGGCTACATGGATGAGATAGTAAGACATGGAAAAGCAAAAATGGTGGCAGCTAGTGGGTTCAAGTCTTCAAGGGCCTAGCTAGCTATACGCGTCCTCCAAGGTAAAAAGTACTCCTACTAGTACTACTAAGTATACTACTAGTACAACAATGAAAGAGAAGGCGAGAGGGTTAAAAAATGGAATACCGGGTAGATGGTGACGGTCCGATCGTGGTAGATTGTGTGACCATGTTGCACATCGGTGCTACCATGGGTACGATCGCTAAGATAGTTGATCCCAATATGCCAAAGTCAGCTACAAGGTTCCGTGTTAGACCGAATCGCGGATGCAAATGCACATCCAGGATCGGTGATCTTATTTTGATCGGGGGATGACTGGTCCCTGCAAAATAATGGAGTACCGTTAGGGATGCAAATGATGGTTTGCGCATTCCGTTTGTAATTTCCCGTACCATAGGATGGCAACCAGATGAAACAAGTCCCCTGGCTTGTCACCGCAAAGAAGCGGCCTAGATGGCGCACGGCGTCTTTGAATGTGTAGGGGTACAAATCTGCCGTCGCCAACATGCGCCAGCCTCTGCCGTTACTGCGTCTTGCATTGATGGCAATCCTTATGTCGAACACCGCGATGAGATAGTAATCGTCGTAGTCGCGTCGCTTTGTCGGCGGGTCCGCAATTGCTATCTTCTTCAATCTCATGTAGGCATCATCATACGTATTCAAGCCCAGCCATCCCGTAAGGCCGATCCCAATGGTGGAGAAGGGTCTACGGAACGGCCGCACTCATCGTGGATGTTGTGCAAAATGATGGTGGTATCCGCCGAGGTATGCAAGCCAATCTTCGCTGGCACCGACCCGTGCCTATATATAAGACGGTGGGCAGCGGAGAAATTACGAGATGGAAATGGAATAACTAGGTACTACATGATCAAACTCCACATCGACCTGCTCATCGAGACAAAATCCGACTACCTCTCAACGCCGGCAACTCTAGCGGAGTCAACGTGCAACCATGGCTCGGGAGCGGTGGACTGTTCAAAGGATTGTCCCATAGAAGAACCTTCTCCTCGAGGACGCATGGAAGACCAACAAGCATGGCCTTTTCCCAAGCCTGTTTAAGCAGCGTCTTGAAAAAGTTGGTGCAGGAAGCACCGAGTCTTGCGGCGGTGAGGACGCTTGAGCGGGCGTGGCGATTTCTCCCAGAGGATCGCTGCCCAAGGTCTCCCAGCCCCGACGAGGAGGAGAACCGCTGGCGAATCCATGGGAGCAGCGACGAACTGCCTTCTCTTGAGGGGAGGGAACTGGCGAGGAGGAGATAAGAGCGTAGTAACCGCAGGGCCTCGTCCCTTCCAACTGTAGATCGTTCCTCTGATGTGGAAGGGCCGCTGAGGTGGATAGCTTGCATGCAAAGATAAATAAGATAGTGGGGATCAATTATTTAGGTATTATAGATAATAGCACTAGTAAGAAATTTTTGGCACTAGGTAGTAGTTTTTGGCGTGGATTAAGAAATTTTGGGTATGTTTTTGCCATTTTTTGTACACGCCAACTAGTGTCAAAAAACGTCTTACATTATGTGATGAGGAGTACGATTGCATTGTAGTAGTACCAGTACTACTTTTCTCAACTAGTAGTGCGATGTACTGTACTTCTAGTCTAGTCTAGTATAGTGCACCAGTTTTGAACTCTTGAATCTCACGGCCAAGGAGCTACGGTTGGAACTGGAGGGTACTACTGTTCTCTAGAACCATCGTTGTACTATCAATGCAGGGGAAGCACACCTGCGTAGTGGCCTAGTGGGTACTCTCGGTGCTATATTCAGCCGCTCCATTCATGTAGGAGTAGCTGGCCTACTCAGCCGCTCCTCTCACGCACACACTAGCAGCCTGTTTATCGCGACGATTATCAAGCAAGCGTAACATTCGAGTTATTTGATACAACGAGACTAGGCTTTTTGCTTCCATTTGTGGAGGTGTAATGGATCTCGTCGAACTTTGTTAGTACTAGTTCCTTCTTTATGAATGAGATGAAGAAAAGCTTTTGCCTCCGTTAAAAAAACATGTCAAGAGGAATTTCTTTTATAGTAGAGCCAATAATGGAGTGAAGTCCATGCGTGCAACGCCACAAGCTACAGAGTAGTAGTAGAGCACTTTACGTACGGAGCCATATTGCACAGTTCCCAATGCCCCGCCAGTTTTTCCGGCTCCTCGGGCTTAATTGGGAGGCGCTTAGTTTAAATATGCTACTAGTCGATGAGGAAGCTGCAAGCGAGATGCGGCTAGGGCGAGCATGCGAGCCACGGGATCTTGGGAAGGAAAACCCGTTCACGTGGCTAGGCTGTCCAAAGGCACCCAGATTGTGGGGCCGCACGTCCTTTTCGACTTCAAAACTCAAACTACCAAAGGTAAAATATGGCTCGCAGCAAAGTGTAGTAGTACTTTTTTTAAAAGGTCATGCTCGCGTTCGGGATCGAACCCACAAAACGAGGTATACACTCCTCGCGCCCACTAGTAGTACTCGTTGGAGTACAACGCAACCTAGAATCGCCTTTTGTCGCTAGTAGTACGTACATTTCCTTACAAGAAACCCCTAATAATGCAAGAAACCACTAAAATGCCAAGAAACTACTACCACTTGCATACGTGGCAGACTTAAGATAAGACTACCTTATCAACCATTGTACATGCTCTTACCAACAAAAATCCTCGAGTGACCTCCTACCTCCGGCCCGTCCACCTAGTCATCCTCGGCCATGGGACGCAGCTACCGCCGCCGGCAGAAGGCGAGGTCAAAACCGCCGGCGGTGCGGAGCCCATGTTGCGGCAGCCCGGATGCCAGCTCCGTCCGGCGCTCGCGGCCGCTAGCTAGCCAAGATAGCTCCGTCCAGCTGCTTGTCTGCAAGGTTTGCTAGCTAGATTGGCACGGCAGTCAAGGCTTGTTTGCTCACAAGGCCAAAGGCCAGCCATATGGCTCGAGCGAAGGCCAGCGCGGCGGCTTTCTCGCTCGTGAGTCACGCTCGGGCCAGCCTGCCATCCCGTGCGGAGGCCAGCGCGTCATCCGGACCGTCCGACGGAGCGGCGGCCAACTCGCTCATCACCGGCGCCACCGATTTAACACGCATCGATCTTGTTTGAAGTAATGTTCAGGAAAAATAATGATTTGAGGGGAATAACAGGATAGAAGGTCGATGTGGATCCCTCGTGTCAACGGTCAAACAAAATGTGTTGGAATAAGCAGCCTCGACAGCACGGACGAGTGGTCCAACCCTGTCATAAATGGGTTTAAACGAACCTAATCGGTAGGAGTACTAGGTAGTAGTTTTTGGCGTGGATTAAGAAATTTTGGGTATGTTTTTGCTATTTTTGTACAATAGATTCTTCCTAGGGCTGGTTGAAAGTGGTAGTTTTTGTTAAATACTCTACATATTGTAAGTAGGAGTAAAATTTAAGCTTTGGAAGCCAATAAGCAAGGCTAGTTACATAGTGCATATGTGTACATGATTGAAAGTAAATATCAACCATGAGTGACTAATATCTTGATGGAAAACTCGAAACTATGGAATACTAGGGGAAAAATGCATGGTTGGAAATACTAGCAATGTTCATGTCCGTTGCAATGAATCATAATTAGAATAATACTTATTCACAAACTTGGTACAAAACACTCTAATTTTGATATACATATGTTTCAATTAGAATATATTCCTTGGGCTGCTTTGGTGAGGTCAGGGAGGGACGTGGTTGGTTTTAAGATACTAATTATGGGTTTTTCTGCAAATTGGTAGACAAGTGGGATGTTGGTGAGAAAAGGAAACAACTTACCTCACAATCGTTAGATGTAGATCTAATGGTCAGAAACGACGGATGGCAGACACACCAGCATCACCAACTTAGTCTTGTGTAGGAGTACTAGCAAGATCCGTGCATTGCACAGAAGATCAAGATGCATTTTTTTATAAAACACTTGTTGTGATTGACCCTTGCGGGAGTAATCCCATGTGTAAAAACTAATGATATCTCGAGAAATATGAGGTAAGGTGAAGAGGAGTGGGGTGTGGTGGTGGTTGGTGGTCAGACTGAGCGGAGGTTTGGGGATTGACAACGCCGGCAGCGGCGGCCAGTTTGTTCCAGAGGCTTCCTTTCTTAATTGCTCAACAATGAGGTTTGTTGGAGATAGGGATGAACGAGGGAAGCCTTGTTTGCAAATCTGGAGAGTGGTGCGAGTATCTTTTAGTTTAATTTCCATCCGTCAGATATAGATCGGACGGTCTATATTCCAAGATGGCACACGTACCATCATCACCACCTCGGTTTTTTATAAGAGAATAAATATAAGTATGGAGATACAAACGTATTATCGATACTTTCTTCCGTAAACTAGCATCTACATTCTATTCAACGCCTCGGCATGTGGGGCCATAGCACAATGACTTCTCGATTGTGTAAAACAAAGATTTTCCCGTCGCCGACAAGGAGGGGGTGACGGCGCCGCTTTTTGGCTTGCTCTAGTCCTAGTATAGTCATACTAGGTGGTCTAAGCACGATGTAGATTTATTATTTTTCACGCCTCGTGTTCGGCCAGATCGCCACGATTGTTGATGAATATACGGTAAGTTATTCACGGGAAACCCTTGATGAGCGTGTTTGCAGAGAGAGAGACAAAGCGGTGTGATATGTTAGAGACTGAGGCAATGATAAAAGATTCTTTGTGTCTATGTGTGTGGAGGATAGAGAGAGATATGTACATGGGGCTTTGTGTTGTCTAACGTGGAGACACATATACATAATTAGAGAGTGAGTGTGTGAGATACACATGCGGACATGGAGAGAGATGAGGATCCAGATAAATGGGTGTTTGTGCGTGTTTGTGTGTGTTTGTGCACGCGTTTGGGTGTGAGAGGGAGAGAGTGTACGTGGAATAGAGAGACCTTGATGATGTAAACCTAGTATAAGGGAAGGGGGGAATGGTGTGGCATGTGTAGTAGCGGGATAGCACGGGTGCGGGCTGGGGGAGCAGACTATTTGGAAGAGACATCGAGTGTGTGTGTGGGAGAGGGGTGTGAGAGCGAGAGAAAGAGAGAGCTAGCGAAGGAGAGAGAGATAGGAAGAGAGGGGGCGAGAGGGTTCGTTTGTGTCCATAAATGGCGTATAGATAGGGAGACAATGTTGATGTTGTCCGAAATTGGCCTATGAACGGAGACGCAAGGGAAGCGAGTCATCGTGTGTGTGATAGGGACTTCATGAGAGATCTAGAATAGATGGTGTAGAGAACAATGTGTGAAATCGAGAACGATTATACATTAGGGAGCTATGCAAAGAGTCACGACATATATGTATGCAGGGAAGGAGCTGGGGCGAGTCCGCGTGTGGGAGAGATAGAAAGAGGAGAGTGGTGCACAAGGAGACAAAGTGTGCTTGTTTGCAGTGGGGGTGGTGTGTGAGGTGAGTGCGCGAGAACCACATAACTAGGGAGATAGACGTTTGGGGGCGACGTTTTATGTGTATGGGAAATATACACTCTACATAGTGTGTGTGCTTGGGTAAGAGAGATATGGGAGACCTAGAGAGTGAGGGAAGAGATGTGTGCATGCCTGAGAGACAAAGTGTTAGAGACCTATGTTGGGGTCCGGACTTTACAAGAGAGAGGGGTGTTAATGTGCTCGTGTGTTGGTGTTTGGGGGAGAGAACGACTTCTCTCTATGTGTGTGTGTGTGTGTAGTGGTGGTGGGGGGTTGACTTCAGATAAAGAGTGAGGTGTCTATATTTGAGGGACTTTAGCGTAATTGAGATATTGTGCACTCATGGTTGATCCATTTGTTTCACAGTTTGTACTATGAGATAACGATACTTTTGAACATGCGTGATATACCTTGATGTACCCGAATTACAAACCTAAGATTAGAATTTTGGAATTCGACTCCATCATTAGCTTTTGTAATTCATTTAAACGGAGGTACATTTTTTAAGCAGGGATTTCGTGATTTCAAATTCATATATCAAACCTAGAGATATACACATACGGGCATGTTCAAACTTTATAATCATCCACTTTATTCATACACATACACATTTTTTCTTTTTTCATCATATTTAGGATAAACACATTTCGAATTTCATTTGAATTGGACCGTATGATGGTATTTGCTTGTAGTAGCTCAATGATCCATATTTGAATTGAATGGACAATCTAAGTTTCGAGTTGGAGACATTGATTTCAAAACTTGCACTTTTTTTTTGCGTGCAAAACAAACAAATTGTCGTCCATGATATCATAGTCAGCCGTACGAGAGCAGAATACTTATAATTTTAGGTGCCAAAGGCTTTCAAACTTCCCGCTCACATCGAAATATCATGTGCCCGAAAGTTTAGCCCTCCGATATTCCTGTTTTAACCCTGCCACATGAACGGAAAAGGGTTGCTTTGGTAACTCCATTGTTTTCCCCTCTTTGCCCCCAACATTCTTCCCCAGAGCCCCTCCCCTTCCCCTCCCCGACCCCCCAACCACGGCAAGCCGCCGAATCTAGTCCTCCACCGCAGCGGTGGACCTCACACCCCGCTGGATCTACCTTCTGCACCTTGGAACCCCCAACTGCCAACTCACCACTTCACCGGAGCCGCTTCAACGACTGGCTTGTCCACCGCTCCAGATCTCCTTGACCGCCATCATGGTTCACCACACCGGATCTGCTTAACCGGCGCCCTCCACCACAGCGTAGGCCCTTCACAGACTCCCTTGTCCGTCCCTTCGCTGGCCCTTCATACAAGCCCTCGTCCGACGCAACAGATCCGCCTCACCGAAAGCACTATACAACGCGCCCGCCGAAGCCTTCGTCCACTGCACCGGACCCGCTCCACGGACGCCATATTCAACTCCACCGGCCCTGCTTTACCGACGCCACAGCCTCATCAGGTTATTTCGATTTGTACTCCTTCGGTTTTTCTTTTTATCGTGCAACTGTTCACTTACCACAGATGATCTTTATTGTATGTCGACAGGCGCCGCAACCGTAGCACCGGAGCAGCTTCAGCGACGACGACAGCCTGCCCAAACTCAACCGCAACACGAGCACCATCGACGATCCTTAGCTATCAAGTATGACAACGATACCCATACGCCGCCGAGAATCAGGTACTATTATCCAACGGCCGGCGCTTACGTTCACTTTCCTAGCATAAGCACCGCACCTTTGAATTTCTTGAGGCATCATTCAGTTTTTCATGAGACGCGTTATTCTCGCTTGCACCGTAGGGGCATACTTACGGCAAAGGAACATGTTACATGTGTTAAATTACATACCGGTGCACATATAGTTAATATGCTTTAGTTTTGTTACGATGCCACCTGTTGGTTCCATCGCATCGCTTAATGTTCTCTATGCTTAATTACACATCAGCAAACTAGCATGTGGTTCCGCTGCTTTTTGTTCGCTTTTACCCTACATTTTCTCGATGCTAGCTATTACATCACCGCTCCGAGCCTCTATTCATTACTTGTTTGTGTGTTCTTGATCTTCCCAAGTTGCATGACTAATTTGATGCTTCTATTAATTATGGAGCTGCCAACCGCATCAAGCAAAATATTTGTTCTTTTGGGGCCGGCACCTCGAACAAGCATAAAAATAGAGGGAATCAGATATATTGTCGTGTATGCACACACCCTTCTTTCATTAGTTTAGATGAACCATTGATGATCAATTCGGACCAGTGCATGCGATTAAAATTAATTTTACCTAAATAGATGGTGCAGAATAAACTACAACCACTAGATTTGCAACCACGGGATGCTGACGATATCTTCAAAGAACATTCCAACAACAGCTAGGCTTCACAGCAACATATGGTAAGCCAGTGTGTTTTAGTACATGTTAAATGTAATGCGAGTGGGCTGCTTTCTTGGCTTGTGCCCTCAATGTGTAATCCTACCGAATTACAAATAGTTCAGTTGTTTGCTTTGTTGTATTGCTTGATTCGAATGCTTGTTTGTTGTTACGTTATACCTGAGTTATTAATATGTCAAGAAGTGCTCGCTGTACTATCGTAAAGAAATGCATGCCTATTTCATTTGAGTCCTTAACTTTTCCTCTCAACTTCATCACAAGACTGTCTTCGTAGTTTATATGAGGCCACAGTGTTAAGTGCTTTCTCACATTATTTCAATTGCTTAGATGCCTTGGCAACTTAAATATAGCGGTTGTACACTCCCTTTCAACTTTCATCTTACCATTTTAATTTCTTTTCAGCTGATGCTGCTTTGAACCATTTAAATATAGTTTGCCATGCTCGGCAATAATCCGTCCGTCGTTTACCATGTAAGCTTACTGCCTGGATCATACGATAACTATCTCTTACTTATGTCCAAAGAAACCTTCCAGGATGCCGTTCACACTAGGCCACAGTGTACAACCCCAGAATCTATTTGTGGAAGCAGTGCGCCATCCATGTTACCAGATGGTAGTAGTTCAGAGGCAACACCGCCGGAGAGCAGTCTGAGCACATATATTATAGTGCTTGAGGCTCTACTAGAGGCAGAAAGAGATGGTGTGGCTGCCATGAATGAGGTAATCTTTATCTTGAGGCTGGAAATTACGGAATTAGCGGCACACATTATGCAAGCAACCCAAGAATTGGAGGAAGTAAGAATGTTGCATTTGAAGACGGAGGAGGTCCTGCTGTTTCTGCTATCTGAAGCCCAAGGTAATCCCGGTTCTTATTTAGATACCAGTTGAAATTGTCATTAGATTATTGTACTTGCATGTTGTGTCATGTCTCTGAATGGATTATGTTGCAAGACCCCCTATGTTGTCCAGAATTCCATGTTGTCCATGTGTTGTAATGATCCAAATTTTTTAGGCGAGGTAATCCTCAGTACTTGTATGATTGACATAAGGTGAACTGTTTTTCGTGTGAGCATATTGTATTGGATGAAATAACTGTTTGAATCAGAGTGTATCCAACCTACTGAATTCAAAGATCACGACATTTATAAATCATAATCATATATAAAGGTGGAATAAATCTTTGTTGTGGTTTTGAAGAAATAAATAACAAAACGTATAATCATCTGTGGATATTCGTAATTGAATACAAACTGGATTTGAATTTAGTTTGCTGTGTCCTGTGGCAAACGTGAATGCTAATTCTCCCAAGTTTTGAACGAAGAGGCTAAACACCCACTATAATTTGTGGGCTGCCCGAAGCAAGTGTTTGCGAGATGGAAATTACTGTCTACCCCTGACACTTGACATCCTTATCGACCGGATTTACACTGCTGTCAATAGGGGTAGACTAGTAACTTCAATCAGACATGACACGACAGCCTCTGAGCCCATTCAGACACGGTGGGTGCCAAACGTGGGCGGCAAAAACATTTGATTCAAGCTCGTCCGAAAGACATGTGTCTCTTCCTCCATTTCCCCATTCATACACGGTGGGCGGCAAAACAAACTCTCCTCGTCCGAAATCGATGTAGGCTAATATTTTAAATAGGGGCAGATGTGTAACTTCCATCAGACGTGACACAACCGCCCTACCTGTCAGCCCCGTTCATACACCGTGGGAGCCAACCGTGGGCGGCAAAACACCCTCTCCTCGTCCGAAATAGTTACCGGCAAATATTTGGGAGATGTGAGATGACCGTCCTATCCCCAACCGACGCGATGTCTGATATTTTAAACGGGGGATAAGTTCGTAACTTTCCCCCATTTCAGAGAAGCGCATCCCAAAGTTTGAGAACGTGCCCCCCTCCCCTCCATTTCCCCATTCATACACCGTCGGCGGCATGACAACCTCTGCACTGCGGCCAGCCTCCTCCGTCCGCCACCCCATCCTCCACCTTGCCAGAGCCGCTACCCCTACCCCGTCGTCCACTGCAAGAGATGGACGTCTCTCATCCATGGCGCTGGACCAGGATCCTTTAATCGCCTCCTCTCGCTTCATCGACGCCGTCGTCCACCTTGCCGCTAAGCTCCTACGACCGCCTGGCCCACGGCAACAGGATATATCCCCGACCCAGCCGCTCGCCATCTAAGGTCTTCTTCCCGCCACGACAGCCATCGCGCCCGCAGCACCCTCGACGACGACAAGATAGGCCTACACGGCGTCGCAAGAGAGATGGTACTCTTCCGTATCCGTATGTGCTTAAGTTATTGATCTCACCCGGAAAATAGATCGTAATTTGTTTACTGTACTTTTCTTGTCCGTACCAAATCGTAGTGGCTAGTTGAAAGCAAACATCGGTTGCGAAGTAGCTTTTTCCGGTTTGCACCTTCAGATCCGCCATGGCACGGGCACTATATTTGTAAAGCTTATGGTTTCCCCCTTTATATTCACTAGCATCATCGTAGGTGCTTCGTGTCGTGCTAGCACTGCTCCTCAAGACCTCAACCCAAAGCTTACGTGTTCAAATACGAATCTGATATGATGCTCATATAACTAAAATAGAGAACGTTTAATTGGTCACATAATGTTCCTATATTCGTTTCGAAAAGCATGTGCGCCACCCACTAGTCTAGCTAGTTCCACTTTCCTGATTTTTCTCTTGATGCTTAGGGCTTTCCCCTTTTATCTACTCTACTATGATCTCCGTAGGTGCTTTCTGTCGTACTAGCATTACTCCACCCTTCAAGCTAAACAACACAACACTCGGAATTTGAAAGCTTAGTTGTTCAAATATGATTGTGATATGAATCGATATAAGTTAACCGACACATTTAATTGGTTAGCTAAAGGTCCCACTTGAGTTTCCAAATGCATGTCGCGACATATAGATAGACAGCATAATTGCATTTCTTTGTCACTTGTTGACTGTACTTTCTTGTCCATACCAAATCTTAGTTGTTATTTCAAAGCAAGCATCGGTTGCTAACTACCCTTTGCGCAGTTTGCAGCTTCAGATCTGCCATCCCACCGCCACAAATAACACTATACCGATCATGCTTATGTTTTCCCCATTTTATAATGACCACAATCAGCCTATGTGGTTCGTGGTCGTAATAGCAATCGCTTCCACCCATCGAGCTAAACAAGCTTAGTTGTACAAATTCATATCTGATATTATTGCTGATATTAGTAAAACTGAGAGATGTTTAATTGGTTAGCTAAATGTTCCTACTTTAGTTTCGAAATGCATGAGAGCCACATATGGAGAGACCGGAAAAATAGTATTTCTCTGTGCGCTCTGGTTCATCATGGGTGGCCAACCGACATTGTATTGAAACACTTGTAATATCTTCAATCTGCTTGCTCTTCTGCTCTTCTTTAAGATGATACTCTTCTCTTGCGGTCGATCGTCGGTCGAGTTGTTCTCCTTAGTATATTTTGAATTTGTCGGTCAGTCGACTTGTTCTTCTTTACTATATGTTGAAGCTATCATCTGCGAAGTGTCATCACTGAGCTCTCATATTTTGAGTAGTAGGCCACATTATATTAATGCACACAACAAATTACAGCATGCATGGCATCTTTTAAAAGAATTGCAGAGATAGCACAAAGGGGTTTACAGGAGGCAGATTGGATTAGAATCACTTCGCATTACAAAGAAAATCTCACTTGCTTTTATGTTTTCATGCATGTCTGATATTGAACATTATTAAAATGAATATGAGAATGGGCATACGAGAGAGGAATATTATGGAACGATCCACTGGCTAACAAACTTGGCGTGGTGGAGGATGGCCTATCTTATTCACCCATCAAGGTGCTTGCTCTAACTTTGCAAAGTTGTATTGGTCGCACATATTTTGCATCTGACCTCTTGCATTTCTTCTACTTTGTTACACCATCTGCTTAGTTTAAGCATCATATATGAGTATATGCCATAACTATCCATTTTCTGTACCTATTCCATGTGTCGTCACACTATGTTTTTCCAGTCAAATGTTGTTCTTTCGTGATAGATGTCCAAAAGGAAGAGGGTGAGTGCAGATCCTCAAGGAGTACAAACTAGGTATTTGGAAAAGGTAGTGGTACATGTTAAATCAGATAGATCAGCAGCCACAGAAAACACAAGCCCAACTGCATTACACTTTACCCCTACTCCAATTGGCCAAACCCCTACTAGAACTGCTTTGGGAGCCCAAATGTAAGTCTTGTCTATGATATCAATTCAAAATTTGAACTCCTAAATTTCTGCTTGTGCCTTACCTTCTCTCTTGTATGAAAACTAATTTCAGATGAATCTCCTTGCTCAAAGGATCATACGATCTCAAAACAATAATGAGCTCTGCATTGCTCTTGTCAAGACTCTCTCCCTTTTGCCTTGTAACGTTGTACTTAATTAATTGCTATTTGATTATGTATCATCACCGCACCGAGCTTCATTATCCTCTGCTTTCTTCCAATATTATTTGATCTATATTTACTCTTTGCAAAATGTAGAATAATGGCAACGCTTATAAAGAATTTTCTTTGGGGAATTTATTGAATTATCCTTCCACCAACATGGAGAAGGGCTTTGTCCAGCCCGTGTTAACATGTAATGTAAGTTCATCCTTCTCAAGCCTTCAAACTTTGTTCTAGTATAGATTTGGATAGGCATCATTGCCTCCACTGCTATTTGCTTTGCTGTTTACATCTGATTGGATGTTTGCAAAAACTACCAGTTTCAAATTGTAGTTGTAAAACATGTTCCTTGTGCAGAATAGATCCATTTATGTGCTTATATAATTGTGAAACCTGTTACGTGTCTCCTTGTTTCTCTTTCAGAGTCGTATCTCTTATGCCGCATGTAACTTTAGGGAAGATAGTGAGCCAAACCATCTTGAGGACAGCGAGATGACCCCAAGGTCCTGCCTTGATAAAGACGGTGAGTTGAAGCTACTCACGGCAGTGTGAGACAACCTCTGCGATCGCTACCTCAATCAGTTCGACTTCTTCGCCTCAACTTAAAGCGGAAAGGCTTGCTTCACTCAGCTCCGACTTGAAGTCAAAGATGCAATGAAGATGTCGAGGACTGCCATGCGCACCATCATGCCTTAAATCTAGTGTTGATGCGTCTATCATTGACCTGGCTGAGGTCTACTCAGCTTCTTCAGCTGTTTGGGGGGCTCGACCTGGCCAGGCCTAGTGCCTTCTGAAGTGCTCTCAGTTTTGTATATTCTTTTGTCGGCGCGTTTATTTGCACTGGTGGCGAACTTTGATGCCCAGTGGATGTAATATGTGCGATAGCCGTGATAGCCTAGCATAAGTTGCTTGCTTATTTATTTCCTTGTTGTCTTGTTTATTTGTTTGCTTGTAGTGCATTGCAGTTCTTTTTCCGCGGTTTGCTAGTGGCTGCAATAACCTATTTTTTAAAACTAGGCCACAATAACCATGGGCTAATATTTATCAGAGTGACCTTTGGGCTTCCCTACGGGTCAGAGAACAGTGGGCCTTCTACGGGTCGTAGAAACAGTGGGCCTTCTACGGGCTGTAGAAACAATGGGCCTTCTACGGGTCGTAGAAACAATGGGCCTTCTACGGGCCGTATCATCAATGGGCCTTATACGGGCAGTGTGATCGATTGGCCAAACATGGGCCAATAACAGGCCACATTATGGCCGTAAACGGGCTAGAGTTGGAATCGTCCGTTCATGGGCCGACCATAACGGGCCATCGTTAATAAGCCGTATTTCATGACGCTATGAAAATGGCCCAACGTGTTAACGGACCACAAACGAGCCGACTGTAACCACAGGCTAAATTTGGCCCATAAGCAGAAAAGGATAGTAACGGGCCGTAAGTAAACGAATGCTGGAAATGAGCCCAAGAATAAATGGGCTCTGAGAAGGCCGAAAGATAACATGGGCTGGAAACGGCCCAACGGAATAACGGGCCCTTAATGGGTATAAAGTGATACACTGTTCATTACGGGCCAGTTTCACCAGGGCCGTTAATGGGTGTAAAGTAATACACTGTTCATTATGGGCCAGTTTCACCACGGGCCGTTAATAGGCCAAAAAGTTACATAGGGCCTCATATGGGCCGAAAGACGTCATGGGCCATACATGGGCCAGAAGTGAAAACGTGCTGGAATCATATTGGGTGGCCCAGATGACGGTAATGGGCCTAATTCGGATAGGGCGTAACGGGCCTTGTGTTAGCGGGCTGTAAATGGGCTATATGCAAACAGGTCGTTAACAGGCTTTACATGGGCCGACCCGCCACCTTTTGACCAAGTCAAACGGGCCGGCCTTTTCACAGGAATGGGCCTCTGTTGGGCCGTGCCACGTGTCGACGTATCATAGGCGCCTTCTGTCCAATGAGTGGATGACATCTGTCCCAACGGTGAGCCGACACGTGTTTCTTCCAGCCAATGATGATTTTACACGTGGAAAATCCCCATTGGTCGGGGCTGTTAACGGGTTATCGGATCCAAAACACGACCTGATAGCTTAACGGCGTTCCGTTACGGTGGATGCCACGTGTCGGTCACCATTGACGTAAGCAATTCTGTGACGCGCGATTTATCGTCATGGAAGTGGACACTTCCGTGATGTTAATTTTGGTAATGTCATGGAACACTTCTACGACAGCACAGGTATGACTATCTTGATTCTGTTATAAATTTGTCATGGATGTACATGCATGAAAAAAATGCGACCTACTGTGACAAACACGTATCATCACGGAAGTGTATTTTTTTTGTAGTGCATCTCAATCAGTCCATCATATATCGTCATAATTGCCTTTCACTTGCACGACCGAACGATGAGAATAATAATAATAATAGTGCACGTGCATTGGACTAAGCTGGAATCTGCGAGCATTCCATAAATAGGAGAAGACAAGGCAGTATGGGCTCTTGGTTAAATCAACAATAATGCATATAAGAGCCACTTCAACATTTTCATTATGGTCTTCTCCTATCGACCCCCAAAGGAAAGAAAAGAAATAAAACTATTTACACGGGAAAGCTCCCAACAAGCAAAAGAAGAACGGGAAATCTTTTTGGGTTTTATTTTTAATTACTACTACTACAACAAGAAAGTAAACTAGCTAAAAGCTATTACTATTTTTTTGGTTTTTCTTAAGGTTTATCAAACACACAAGAAGAAGCAAGAAAAAGAAAATAAACTAGCATGGATATTACAATGAAAGAGTATGAGCACCGACATCTAGCAATGAGTGTGTGAACATAAATGTAATGTCGGTGAGAGATACGTACTCCCCCAAGCTTAGGCTTTTGGCCTAAGTTGGTCTATTGCCACGGATGTCCTGGCGGATGTCCAAAGTTGTAGTTGGGGTCGTACTGAGATGCAGCAGTCATTGCATCATGGGCTGTAGCTTGGAGGCGAGCTATCTCAGCCCTCCTCTTATACTCTTCGGCCTCCTCTCTAGTTATGAAATATCTCCCTTTTGCCTGAAAGTCAAAGAAAATAGAAGCAGGGAGAGCGACGTGATAGGCGCGTCGTCTGTCAAAGATTAGTCGGTACTGGAGGAACTTTCCTCTCAACAAAATGACGACGAACCATAGCCTCATAATCCAAATAAGCAGGAGGCAACTCAATATCATCCTCACTTATGGTTACACCAAGAAAATTAGCTATACGGGTTGCATAGATTTCACCAAAGAAATCTCCATTAAATCTATTATGATGCAACCTACGTGCAACAATGGCTCCCAAATTATAATGTTTATCTCCTAACACAGCACTCCTAACAATACTAAGGTCAGGGACACACATGTGACATGCTTCATCCTTACCATTTATGCACCTACCTATGAAAAGAGCAAAATAATGTATAGCAGGAAAGTGAATGCTCCCTATGGTAGCTTGTGCTATGTCTCTAGATTCACCCACAGTTATACTAGCAAGAAAATCTCTAAATTCAGATTTGCGAGGTTCACTAGGACTACCCCATTGTGAAAGTTTGCAGGCAGTGGTGAAATCCTCTAAGTACATAGAATAAGAATTTTCATAAAGATCAAACATGACAGTTTGAGAATTGCGTGAAGATGAAAATTCAAACCTCCTCATAAAGGAACTAGTGAGATAGTGGTACTGACGACATTTTTCTGCCTCGAAGGTCACAAGATCAGTGTTACGCAAATATGCGTTAAATTCTTCCTTAATTCCTTCTTGATCCATGAAGTCCTCTGAAGGCCATTCACAAGGCCGCACTGGGGCGTCCCTTGGCGGTTCATCATCAGCGTCACACATTGCAAGCCTGGGTCCTTGCTTCCTTGAAGAACCACCTTGGTACATTTTCCTAAACATATTTCTTCCTCTGAAAAATTTCTGAAATTTTTAGTAACTTCAAATAAAAGTGAACCAGACTCAACAAAATTGATAGCAACTACTCCCACAAGTGCCTAGAGACTATATCATGCATTAGAACTACTTGGAACCATATAAATTTGACATGCAAGCTCAAGAACATGGTCACCTAGGCAGCACAAATTTGCAATGAATAAAGCACTAGAACAAAAACTAATTGGACCATTGGAGGAGTCACATACCAAGGAACAATCCCCCAAACACTACTGGAATCATCTTCTTTGCCGTCTGCCATGGCGGACGGCAAAGGCTTGGTTCACGGACGGCAAAACTCTTTGTCGTCCGCTAGCGGACGACAAACCGTCCGGATGAATGCATGCCAGCAAAGGGCTTCTTTGCCGTCTGCTTCCCAGAAACGGACGGCAAAGGATTACACCGTCCGCCATCCAAGGCCAGCAGACGGCAAAGACTACGGACGGCAGTGCGGTGGCGTGAGAGCCGTTAGGGGTTTAACGGCGCTCTTTGCCATCTGCCAACGGACGTGAAAGAGCTCAGCTAGGCAGAACTGGGAAGCTGCCACGTGTGCAGCTATGCCGTCCGCCGGTAGACGGCAAAGAGGTATGAATCTTTATCGTCCGCTGGCTGACGGCATAGCTGGTCACTTTGTCGTCCGCCAGCAGACGGCAAAATGACCAAATAGGCAGCCAGTGTTCCCAGTTTGCACACGTGACTGCCATGTGTCCTCTTTGCCGTCTGCTAGCGGACGGCAAAGAGCTTTGCCGTCTGCTAGCAGACAGCAAAGAGGCTACATATCCCCTGATTTTATTTTAATCCATTTAATTTGACAAGGTTTCAAACACAGATATACATGCATACATATGGAACATATCCAACAACATATAACAGCAAGTCCAACATCATATTTCATCAAATCCAACAACATATATATCCAACATCATATTTCATCAAATCCAACATAGTTCAACGAAGTCCAACATATCCATATATACATGAATAACCGGAAACTAGTTTCCAACAACATATCCATGCATACATATTGAACATAATCAGAATAGTACACTCCATGCACTACTAGGAAAAGGGCTATAGATGATATGGCCACTAATGGCGCACCAGACATGTGGTGCGCCATTAGTATATACTAATGGCGCACCATGTGTTGGTGCGCCAGTAGTGTCCAAATACTAATTGCGCACCACATCCACGGTGCGCCATTAGTAACAATTTTTTTCATTTTTTTTTCAAAACTAGTAATGGCGCACCAGTGGATAGTGCGCCATTACTAGTTAAACTAGTAATGGTGCACCACATCCACGGTGCGCCACTAGTAAAATAATTCAATTTTTTTTAAATTTTTTTAATTTTTTTTTCAAAACTAGTAATGGCGCTCCAGTGGATAGTGCGCCATTACTAGTTAAACTAGTAATGGCGCACCACATCCACGGTGCGCCACTAGTAATTTTTTTCAATTTTTTTTCAATTTTTTTATTTTTTTTCAAAACTAGTAATGGCGCACCGTGTGTGTAATGCGCCGCACCACTCCCACGGTGCGCCATTACTAACTTGGCCCAAAAAATTCCACCGAATGCACCCCCCCCCCATGGACCGCCTTGTCAATTTAAAAAAATAAAAGAAAATGATGGAAATGTCAAAAAAATAAAAGAAAATAAGTTTCCCATGTGATATGTGGTCTAGTTGTTGGGAAAATTTACAAATATGAATTTCGACTTTATTCGCAAAATCTCTCTGGAATTTGTAAAATGGGCATAACTTTTGCATACGACCTCGGATTGAAAAGTTTTTTATATGAAAAATCGTCTACTCGAAAAGTTACATCCAAATTTAACCGGGGGAACCCCGTTAAACATTTTCAAAATCCTCAAAAATCTAACAGAAAAAAAGTTATGGGGCTTTTAAGATCTAGAGGGAAAAAATGGAAAAAATTTCAAACTTACTAGTGGCGCACCGTTTGCTAGGTGCGCCACTAGTAACAGAAAAAAAATTGGTTTCGAAAAAATTCGATTTTTTTTTCAAAATATGATACGTAATATGACCGGGAAGTTTGAAATATTTTTTCAAAATTTCATCATACTCATGAACATGAACAAAGTCCTAGACATCAAGAAGGTTTAATATGATTGATATGATAGATATATCAACAAGTGCATGTGAAGTGAAATTTGGTCTTTGGGGTTGGATAGAACTGTGAAGTTAAGCATGCTCGGGCTGGAGTAGTGTGAGGATGGGTGACCTTCCGGGAAGTTTGACCACAGAGTGCGATTTGACTTGAGATTAAGCCATAGTGACTTGAGATTAAGAAAAAACGAAAAAATAAAAATAAAAAAATCTGAAAAAAAATTGAAAAAAAAATTGTTACTAATGGCGCACTTCTATGTGGTGCGCCATTAGTATACCAGATACTAATACTAATGGCGCACGATGGGCTATACTAATGGCGCACCACAGGTGCGCCATTAGTAAAAAAATCTAATGGCGTGGTGCTAGTGGCGCACCTATAGTGTGCCATTAGTAGCGAAAACAGGTGCGCCACTAGCAGCCCTTTTTCTAGTAGTGATGAATCCAAGCTTCCTCATGTAAAGCTAGATTAAGCCATAGTGACTTGAGATTAAGAAAAAAACAAAAAAATTAAAAAAATTTGAAAAAAAATAAAAAAAATTGTTACTAATGGCGCACTTCTATGTAGTGCGCCATTAGTATACCAGATACTAATGGCGCACCACAGGTGCACCATTAGTAAAAAAAATCTAATGGCGTGGTGCTAGTGGCCCACCTGTAGTGTGCCATTAGTAGCGAAAACAGGTGCGCCACTAGCAGCCCTTTTTCTAGTAGTGATGAATCCAAGCTTCCTCATGTAAAGCAAATCTGCAAATTGGAAAGATGAAAGTTAGAAGAAGAAGACTAGTTAGAAGAAGAAGAAGAAGAAGAAGAAGAAGAAGAAGAGTAGTTAGAAGAAGAAGAAGAAGATTTTTTTTCTTCTCTTTTTTTTCTTCTCTTTTTTTTCTCCTCTCCTCTTCTTTATCTTCTTCTTCTTCTAACTAAGGTAGGTAAAAATTTCATTTTATTGCTAAGCTAGGTAAAAATGCTAAGTGTAGGTCATTTTAGAGCTAAGGTAGGTAAATAGGTCATTTTGGAGCTTAGTAAGGTTATTATGTCATTTTCGAGGAAAATAAGCTAAGTCTATATCATTTTGGAGCTAACAAAGATTATCATGCCATTTTTTACCTAAGTATGCTAAGTACGTCATAAATGAACTGAATAAGCTAAGTATAGCTTATTTTTTATCTAACTTAGGTAATTATGCCATTTAGGAGGAAAATAAGCTAAGTATCCATTTGTAAAGCAAAACACTAGAGAAAACTTACCCTCATCACAACAAATGTGATGAAGATCGCAACTAAGGTACCAATTGATCCAACGGCATAATGATACCAAGCCTCATTATCAATGGCATATTTTCTAATCTTCTTAAGCTTCAGCATTGCATCCATCTTCAAGCGCATTGCATTCATCTTCATCTTGTGATCATCGATGGCATCAGCAACATACAACTCCAATGTCATCTTCTCTTCTTCAATTCTTTTAGTTTTTTCTTTCAAATACTCATTTTATTTTTCAAATAAATTTAACTTCTCGACATGAGGGTCCGTTTCAAATATCGGTTCACATACCTCCTAGATTATAATATCTCTATGTCAACTTGGTGGCCATAATTTGCATAAATGCGAAATGCAACAAATAGTTATGAAAGATAATTTACCACATCCGAATCATAAAGCGGGCGAGGGCCGACCGGGACGGAAATCAAGACGACGGCACTATGTATAAGAAACAGTCATACAAAGTAAGAAAATTATAAATACCAACTATATAAATCATACAATCATACAAATAACTATATAAATAAAGTACAACATAAAATTTGAATATCTAATAATCATTATCGGTAATGACGTGCTTGTCATCATCATTAATAAAAGCATCATCATCACTATCGGTAATGACGTGCTCATCATCATCATTAATAAATGCATCATCATGTGGAAGGCCACCTTTACATAATCGTTCAAGCATTGACAGGTCATCTGCAGCAGTAACTTCTTCTTCTTCCGGCTCTTCTTGTCCCGGCTCAGGGGTGAAGTAGGATTCACTATCGGTGTCTACTTCAATGTTCTGGGGTGGAGTAGAGCGGTTCTTGAAACGTTTTTTGGAAAGACGTGTTTCTTGGAAGAATTCTCCTTCGTCATATCTTTCCTGGTTAATGTGAGGTTCATAATCCTTTTCATTGGGGGGAGGTGGTCTAACACGTGGCGGCACTTCATAAACAACGTCCCAACCACTGAGATTTGGATCACTTTGACAGGCCCACGGTAGATAGAAAACTTGGGCTGCCTGTTGAGCCATAATATAGACATCGGGAACATCCAAATGGGTGCTTTGTTTGATTTCGACTAGCCCTATATGTTCATGAGTCCTTCTAGTCTCCCTCGGCTAGAACCAATAACATCTGAAGACTACGACATTTGGTGGGTTTTCACTATATCCATCAGTTAATGGAGTTTGTCAGTTTTATTACGTCCATGCAACCTACACACTAATAGGTAAAGATAGGTCGTAATCCCACCCAAGTATGTGTAGATCGGGTTCGTTTTCCCATGCTCTGCTCCAGATCCGACGCAAAATTTTGGCAGCACCTCCCCGCTATTCTCCTAATACACGTCTCGATAATAAGCAAAGAGAATGTGTACCCGGAGAACAACAGGGAGGCACTACCAGAATTCTGCATCGGATCCGGAGCTGAGCATATGGGAAAACGAACCCAATCTACACATAATCGTGATGTCCATGGATGACGTTCGACAATTCGAAAGAATCACGATTATAAATATGCAAATGCATGCATATTTATAGATGTAACCCTTTCGAACGGGAGACGCATAGTGGTTACGCATACCGATGTTTGACAGCTATAGCTAGCAATTTTCATCGGGAGATGTCATTTGTGCTCACCAACGAACGCATGGGCGGAGCTCGTCGAACACTAGACCCTCGCAGTGACGAAATAAATGCACATTTAAATCCAAAGATGGTGATATAAAGATGGTGATATTAGAGTCATGCTAGTGGGTAGTTGTGGATTAGTAGAAATACTTGTGTTGAGGTTTGTGATTCCCGTAGCATGCACGTATGGTGAACCGTTATGTGATGAAGTCGGAGCATGATTTATTTATTGATTGTCTTCCTTATGAGTGGCGGTCGGGGACGAGCGATGGTCTTTTCCTACCAATCTATCCCCCTAGGAGCATGCGCGTAGAACTTTTTTTCGATGACTAATAGATTTCTGCAATAAGTATGTGAGTTCTTTATGACTAATGTTGAGTCCATGAATTATACGCACTCTCACCCTTCCATCATTGCTAGCCTCTTTGGTACCGCGCATTGCCCTTTCTAACCTAGAGAGTTGGTGCAAACTTCGCCGGTTCATCCAAACCCCGTGATACGATGCACTCTGTCACACATAAGCCTCATTATATCTTCCTCAAAACAGCCACCACACCTACCTATCATGGCATTTCCATAGCCATTCCGAGATATATTGCCATGTAACTTCCATCATCATCATATACATGACTTGAGCATTTATTGTCATATTGCTTTGCATGATCGTAAGATAGCTAGCATGATGTTTTCATGGCTTGTCCGTTTTCTGATGTCATTGCTGCGCTTAGATCATTGCACATCCCGGTACATCACGGAGGCATTCATATAGAGTCATATCTTTGTTCTAGTATCGAGTTGTAATATTGAGTTGTAAGTAAATAAAAGTGTGATGATCATCATTATTAGAACATTGTCCCATGTGAGGTTATCAAAATAAAAGAGGCCAAAGAAGCCCAAATAAAAAAAGAGGCCAAAGAAGCCCACCAAAAATAGAAATATAAATATAAAAAAGAAAAAACGAGAGAAAGAGAGAGAAGGGCAATGTTACTATCCTTTTACCACACTTGTGCTTCGTGAGTAGCACCATGTTCTTCATATAGAGAGTCTCTTGAGTTATCACTTTCATATACTAGTGGGAATTTTCATTATAGACCTTGGATTGTATATTCCGATGATGGGCTTCCTCAAATGCCCGAGGCCTTCATGAGCAAGCAAGTTGGATGCACACCCACTTAGTTTCCAGTTTGAGCTTTCATACACTTATAGCTCTTAGTGCATCCGTTACATGGCAATCCCTACTCACTCACATTGATATCTATTAATGGGCATCTCCATAGCCCGTTGATATGCCTAGTTGATGTGAGACTTTCTCCTTTTTTGTCTTCTCCACATAACCCCCACCATCATATTCTATTCCACCTACAGTGCTATTTCCATGGCTCACGCTCGTGTATTGCGTGAAAGTTGAAAAGTTTGAGAACATCAAAAGTATGAAACAATTGCTTGGCTTGTCATCGGGGTTGTGCATGATGTGAATATTTTGTGTGGTGAAGATGGAGCATAGCCAGACTATATGATTTTGTAGGGATAACTTTCTTTGGCCATGTTATTTTGAAAAGACGTGATTGCTTTATTAGTAAGCTTGAAGTATTATTGTTTTTATATCAAATGATAGACTATTGCTTTGAATCACTCGTGTCTTAATATTCATGTCATGATTGGATACATGATCAAGATTATGCTAGGTAGCATTCCACATCAAAAATTATCTTTTTATCATTTACCTACTCGAGGACGAGCAGGAATTAAGCTTGGGGATGCTGATATGTCTCCGTCGTATCTATAATTTTTGGTTGTTCCATGCCAATATTCTATAACTTTCATAAACTTATGGCAACTTTTTGTATTATCTTTGGGACTAACATATTGATCCAGTGTCCAGTGCCAGTTCATGTTTGTTGCATGTTTTATGTTTCGCAGAATATCCATATCAAACGGAGTCCAAACGGGATAAAACCGGACGGAGCTTATTTTGGGAATATTTGAAAAATCTGGGAGAAATATCAACGCATAAGCGATTATGCAGCGTGGCCACGAGACGGGGAGCGCTTACAGGCGCGCCCCGACCCTCGTGGGCCACCCGTAAGGCGGTTGATGCCCTTCTTCGGCCGCAAGAAAGCTATTTTTTGGTAAAAAATCACGGCGAAGGTTTCAGTCCAATCGGAGCTACGGATCTCCATGTATATACGAAACGGTGAAAGGGCAGCAGAGAGAACGCAGAAACAAAGAGAGAGACAGAGAGACAGATCCAATCTCGGAGGGGCTCTCGCCCCTCCCACGCCATGGAGGCCAAGTACCAGAGAAGAAACCCTTCTCCCATCTAGGGAGGAGGTCAAGGAATAAGAAGAAGGAGGGGGCTCTCTCTCCCTCGCTTCCGGTGGCGTTGGAGTGCCACCGGGGGCCATCATCATCACCGCAATCTTCACCAACAACTTCACCGCCATCATCACCAACTCTTCCCCCTCTATGCAGCGGCGTAACCTCTCTCTTACCCGTTGTAATCTCTACTTAATGTGACGCCCGGGTAATTAAGCTACAGTAATCCCTGCTAATGATGCCACGTCACCTCGGTTACTGTGGATAAACTCGCGTTAGTGCGGAACCTAGTTCGAATTTCTAATTCAAAATCGAGCAAACAATAAGAGTTTTCAAATATTAAAATTTAAACGTTCGGAGTGAACCAAATAATACATAGGTAATTATGGTGGAGAAACCAAACTTTGATAAAATGTTTAAAGGCCCTAAAACAATTAAAACAATAGTGAAAACAATTAAATAAATGCCTATTGAATTTATAAAATGCTAACACTATTTATTATGGGTTAAGAATTAATCTCGTAGTAGTTTATTGGTAAATACAAATTAGGCACTAGTGGTAATTTTATAAAACTGAAAATAAAAGAAACTACAAATAAAAAGAGACAAGAAAATATAAAAAAGGAAAGCAGAAACAGGACACCCCTCACTGGGCCAAGTGGCCCAGCTGGCCTCAGCCTCCCGAACGGGCTAGCCCACCCCACGGCCCAGCCGGCCCCCCCACACACTCATTTAACCCCCCACCCGACTGAAACCCTAATCCCCCCCACTCGCCCCACTCCCTCCCCCGATTCCCCTGGATCGGGATCGATCCCCACCTCTCCCCTCGCCTCCCTCTCGCTTCCCCACGATCCAACCTGGATCGGGCCGATCGCCGCCCTGTCGCTTGTGGCCGACCCGCCGCCACCTAAGCGCCGTCGCGGTGTCCGCTGCCCCACCACTTGCTCGCCGCCGTCGCCTCGTCCGTCACCAACCCCGAGGTCGCCGGATCGATCCGCGCCGCCCTCGCCGATTTAAGCGCCGCCGCCAAGCCAGCGCAACCACCGCCGAACGCCTCCTCGTCCTCCTCCTCGCGGTCCTCCCGACCGCCACGCCACGCCTGCCGTGCCCTACATCCCCCCGTGAGCGCCTCCCTTCCTTCACTTTTCCCGCGGTCACCGCCCGCATTCCAAACCACGCCGTCGTCGGTCCCTCCCCGGGCGTGCCGTCTGCGGCCTCGTTCCTGCACGGCCGGCGCGCGTGCCTCCCTCGCTGGCTGGCCATGGCCACGGGAACCTCTTCTCGCCACGGACCGTCCCGCCCGTCTCGTCCTTTCCCGCTCGCGCTCATCAGCCCTCGCGCCCGTGGCCGCCCTCTCCCTGTGTCGCCTCGCCTCCAACCCGGCCTCCTCTCCCTCTGGCGATGGCCCGTGCTCCCCGCCTCGGCCACGCGCCCGGCCACCGCCGTCGCTCGGTCCGCCCGGCCTCGGCGCCCTGCGCCCATCCTCGTCGCCGCTCGGCTCGGTCGGTGCCCCTTGGCCTCAATGCCTCGATGGGCCTCGTCTCCGCCCTCACAAGACGCGCGCTGCGCCAGCCGCCTCGGCGCCACCTCGCCTCCGCCGTGGCCCGGTTGGCAGCGCCCGGGCATGCCGTTGTGCCCGGCTGACCTCGTCCCGCCCTGGCGAAAGTGCTCGTTCGGTGGCGCCAGTAACGCGCAAGATAGGCCACAGCCCCATGACAATTGGGGCCCACCCCAGAACGTTTTAAAAAAAAGGAATTAAAAAATAATAAATAAATATATTAAATAAATAATAACTAAAATAATTAAAATATTAATTAATTATTTAATTAAGGAATTAATTTAGTTAATTAATCCTGATTAGATTAACCTAATCACTAATTAAATTAACTAATCACGTAATTAAACTAAGCAGAGAATGACAGTGGGTCCCATCGACCCACACGTCCAGTTGACCAGTCAATGGTCAACGTTGATCTTGACATAACTTTCGATGTCATCTCGACGTCATCATTTACTATTCGGATAATGTTGGATTAAATAATTAATTAAATTCCAGATATTAATAAAATCTTTAGAAAATCATATCTTTTAATCAGTAACTTCGGATTAAAATATTTTCAACATGAAAGTTGCTCGTAACGGCAGACGATTCCAGATACGCAATCCGCTCGTCCGCCACACCCCTAACCTATCGAACACGCAACTTTCCCTCCCGCTCCTCTCGCTCAAAAGCGAAACACCGGGAATACTTTCCCGGATGTTTACCCCCTTAAACGCTACCACCACATACCAAGTTAGGGCACGCCTAGCATCGTTACGTGTCTTGTCATTCATCGATATGCATATGTTTACATGGTATTCATTGTTTCTTCCCCTCTTCTCTCCGGTAGACTACGAGACCGACGCTGCCGCCTTGATTCGACTACGGAGTTAACGACCCTCTCTCTTGCCGTGAGCAACCAGGCAAGCCCCCTTGATCACCAGATATCGCCTATTCTACTCTATACTGCTTGCATTAGAGTAGTGTAGCATGTTCTTGCTCGTTATACCTATCCCGATGCATAGCTTTGTCCTTGTTACTCTTGTTGTTACCTTTACCGCAATCCTACTTGCTTAGTATAGGATGCTAGTATTTCCATCTGTGGCCCTACATTCTTGTCCGTCTCTGTGCTATACTATCGGGCCGTGATCACTTGGGAGGTGATCACGGGTATATACTATATACTTATACATGATACATGTGGAGACTAAAGTCGGGTCGGCTGGTGGAGCACCCGCGAGTGGATCTTTGTGGTGGAGCGTCAGGGCAGGTTGAGACCACCTAGGAGAGAGGTGGGCCTGGCCCTGTTCGGCGTTCGCGGATACTTAACACGCTTAACGAGATCTTGGTATTTGATCTGAGTTGGCTACGAGCCTATACGCACTAACCATCTACGTGGGAGTAGTTATGGGTATCGGCGTCGTGGTGTCACCAAGCACTTCGTGATGTCGGCCGACCGAGCGGCGCTACCGGATTGACTGGAACGCCACTAGGCTAGAGTGCGCTTCCGGCCAGCGTCACATAGCGTGCAGGTGTGCTTTCAGGCGATGGGCCTGCACCCTTGGCGCTTAGGTTTAGACCGGCGTCTGGCCTCTCTGTTGAGCCTAGGTGGGGCTGCGGCGTGTTGATCTTCAGCGGCGGCACGACCCAGAAAGTGTGTCCGCCAAATGGGATCAAGCGTGTTGGGTAAGTTGGTGCACCCCTCCAGTGAAGTTAATCTATTCAAATAGCCGTGATCTTCGGTAACAGGACGACTTGGAGTTGTACCTTGACCTTATGACAACTAGAACCGGATACTTAATAAAACACACCCTTCCAAGTTCCAGATACAACCGGTGGTCGCTCTCTCTCAGGGCAATGAGGAGGGGATCGCTGGGTAGGATTATTGCTATGTGATGTTACTTGGAGGACTTCAACCTACCCTCTTCTACCTGTTGCAAGACGAAGGTGACCAGAAGCGTAGTCTTCGATAAGACTAGCTATCCCCCTCTTATTACGGCATTCTGCAGTTCACCCATCGATATGGCCCTTTACACATATATCCATGCATATGTAGTGTAGCTCCTTGCTTGCGAGTACTTTGGATGAGTACTCACGGTTGCATTGTTTCCCTTTTCCCCTATCTCTACTCGATTGCTGCAAACTGCACGATGGAGCCCAGGAGCGACGCCACCGTCGATGGCGACTACTACACTGGAGGTGCCTACTACTACGTGCAGCCCCGACGGCGACCGGTGAGTAGTTTAGGAGGATCCTGTGCGGGAGGCCTGCGCCTCTTCGATCTGTATCCCGGTTTGTGCTAGCCTTCTTATGGCAACTTGTTTAACTTATGTCGTACTTTCAGATATTGTTGCTTCCGTGACTCGTCTATGATCGAGCACTTGTATTCGAGCCCTCGAGGCCCTGGCTTGTATTATGATGCTTGTATGACTTATTTTATTTGTAGAGTTGTGTTGTGATATCTTCCGTGAGTCCTCGATCTTGATCGTACACATTTGCGTGCATGATTAGTGTACGATTGAATCGGGGCGTCACAAGTTGGTATCGAGCCATTTGCTGTAGGAACCCCTTCCACACTCCTTGGCGAAGTCGAGTCTAGACGTTGCAAAAACTTTTACTAACATGGTTGTGTGTCTTACGGGCACACGCCGCCATTGGGTGGTACTAGGATCTTTTACTCCTCGACCTTTACTCACGGGACTCGAGCTCTCTTCTATTCGGGTTAAATGATTTTGCTAAAAACAAAACTAACTTTAGGTTCTCGTAAGTACTTTCTCCCGGAGAGCCACTTGTTACCGATTACACTTTCTTTGCACGGAAGATTCGAAGATACTCTACGATGTGCTCTCGAGACTATGTGCCATCGCTTTTGCAATTCACTTCCATCGGTAAATCCCTCTGGATAACTACTTACACCTATCGTTCATATTGTCATCCCAAGTTGCTCTTGTTATTACAAGATGTCCTGAAATACTCTTCGATATTCCGAGAATTCTTTACTCTTACTGCCCTGTAGTTCCTTGCTGCATGAATACCCCTACGGATAATTACTCGCGCTTGCCGAGTATCCGCTCATCGATTGTTCATGTGTTTCACAAAAGTCTTCAAAATAATATTCGATCTTCCGAAAATCCTCTGGAGCCTTTGGCTCTTGAAATTCTTGCTTGCTTGCATTATGGTTAATCCCGTAAGTCTCGTAGTCTTAATGACATTCCTTGTCATTATCATTTTGAGTCTGTTGACTCAATATGTTTCTTGAATACACGCAATCATCATTGATCCTTATAAATTACTTCTCGCTAAGCTGCCATTCTTTTAAGCTGGAATTGGTTCTCGACCAATCCAATTGTCGATGATTGTACCCTAAGGCTACTCAACTTATCCATCCCTAATCGTAGCATTGCTTCGATCCCTTGATTTAAATCATAATTCCTTTGCATTTGACAATTGAGTTAGTCGATTGTTTCTATAATCTGATCTCCTTGCATTCTTCTTCCTCTAGTTGAGTACCGATGCTCACGCCGGATCCCTTGTGGACCACCAGATCCTTTGTTGGATTTTATCGACAACGCCCTTCATATTCAATAACCTTGTGAGCCTTTCCTCCGATACATAATGCCTTTGGTAAATTGTATCCTCTGCTTTCTTAACCATGCTCGCCTTGAGCTTGAGTTAATTACTTCTAAAGATTACGGTATATGATTCTAAGATGCCCGATGGGTTGAACCTATGCCTTCCTTAATAGGTGTGAACTCGAAAGTTTTCACGAGTCGTACTCTTACGGTATTTTGCGGATAAAATTTCAAAACTACAACTTCATTGAGCGAGAAGTGAATGAAAGGTTGTGCATTGGAGAAGTGGAGTCGACCTTGAACTTTGTGTTCATGCCCATGGACACGATGTACATCTTCTCATCGAAGCTTCTTTTAAAATTAATTATTCCCTTGGTATAAGTTCATCTTATATCCGAGATCCGCCTTTTTGCAATCGTGGTTCCGACCATGTTCTCCTTTAAATATCATGACCTGTGCAAGTTTAAGCACTTGTCTTCTATAGAGCAATACCCAGTTCAACTTCTAGTTTGATGCGTCGTTGAGTATTACCACCTGGTATCTCGAGATTATCTTGGAACTGCATAATTTCTTATGAGTTCTTCATCAAGTACTACATACTCACCGATTACAATTTTTCATGGGCTCGGAGTTATTAAACACTCAAACACACCGATAACTGAACCGAGACTGCATTACGGTTCAACGACACTTGATAATCTTCTTTAAGTACGAGTTTGTAACCGATCACGCCATTCCTAGCCTGTTTGGCTATATCCTTGTCGTGCAGATTTTAACTGTGCTACCTGGTCCTTATCCCAGGAGCACAACTTTCGACGATTGAGCTAATCTTACGTCGATTTCCTTATCTTATCGTTCCATCTTGAACAACAAACTTGATCTCGAGTTTGTGTCCTACTCGTGGTTCCAATAACCTTCCGCTTCATCATTCGTTTGACTTGATGTCATCGTCGATCGATTACATCTTCGTGAAATCTCTCGACAAATGTGTCGTGATCATCATCATCATTCCGAGCTCTTCCAGAATATGAATTGAATTCATGATGGGAAATACCATCCTTGTCCCTCGATGATTTGTGTTATCATCGGCAACATTCTTGCCTTCCCCCCAACACAAACTTGTTCACATTTTGTGTTGTACCTTGATTTCCTTGCTATCCAGAATTTGTTCTTTACCTTGGAGTATTACCATCTTTGATAACAAGAATGTTGTGATAATTACACCACCTCTTAAGAATTCTTGGTATGGTGATACTTCTCACCATCACCATTCTTCCTTGGTCCCTGTGTTGTTTTTAACTTGACATACCAATAGATGTTGTTTGAGTTCTGTACTTCTAGCAACCCTATTGCTTTGAAGTTAACGATCGACAGTTCGTTCTTAGAATGTTGATTATTGAATCGTCACTCTAACATTGATCTTGCTGCCTAAGGTCATATTTCGGGCACACCTTTCAACTAATGATCGATGGTGTATGTTTCCCTAGGACATACAACATTATAACAATTGAATTGACAAGTGTCATCTTCTTGTTCACATTATTGTGGAAATCCATCCGTTTGGAATTCTCGATGGATTGGCGCTGAGCCCATTAGCCACCTCCATGTCCTCTCCTTGGGTTAATGATGAACTCTTGTTAACGGAAATCACTTCATAGTTCATTTCCCGAGAATCTTACAGTGTCATCCCGTCAATTTGTGTTGCACCTTTCTACTCAGGCATCCTGAGCCTGAGGTATCCTGACACCAATCATACCTGAATCTCCGTCAGATATGATGGTTGGGACAACTTTCCAAGAGTTATGATGTTGATCCTTTGATGACCCGGTAACATGATGTCATGCCTAGCACCCCGGTGGAGGACCGATCATTTTAGATTCCTTTTCAGCAAGGTTATCCATTCATCCATGAGGAAATTGTAACTTATTCTACAAGTTATTCCTGATGGATCCTTCGTGTTTCCAAAGTCTGATCTTCACCTGAAGACCATGTCAATGCTATCTCGAAGCATCTCAATGGTACTCCGATTTTCAACAGAAACATTTGAAGCACGATGCTAAATTTTATTTATCATTTATCCTAACACCGTTGTATGGGTAATATCATGAGATTCCTCCCCCCTTACCTAAATGGTTTTCTACTTTATATCCTGTCATGGATATCTTGCTCTGCTTGCCCTTGGGAAGGATATACCCTTGAAATATGTGTTTAAACATATTTTCCTTTCCATTGTGCTGTTTAATCTGATGATCATATTTTCCTTCCATTGGTTTGTTTGAACCCTTTCTATGATCTATATGATATAAGCAGTAATAATCCACTGCTTGTGCAAACACCTCGAGGTACAACTCTGTCAGTAAGACCCTGTTACTATTGTTGATGACATTCCGGTAGCCACCGATGGACGAGAACCTTGCCTATTGGTGCGCCTCGTTCAACGAAAGGTGAAAGTGGTTCTCTTCGTCCCTCGCCCTTGGTACCAACGTTGATGCCGACATAAGCCCGACATGGTACTCTCTCGACATGCCTTGCTATCATGACCATGAAAGATGTCACTGCTCCTATAAAAAACCACATGGTGGGCCCATAACCCACAGTTCCACAGGATCGAAACCTGTATCACCCCTGTACACCCCTATTCCCAAAGTTATTCCTCGCGCGTGGACTCGTATGTAATCCACGGGCCACTATCCTAGTGATCTATTACGGTATCGACGCAATACTTACTCTCGCTACTCTGAACCCCTTTCTCACTCAGTTCGGGCTTGAGCAACTATCTATCCGCTTGGAGCCTATTATGGTACCTTCGTACCTTACTCTCGAGGTATTTCATATGTTCAACTCGAGAGATAATCTTATACTAATTCATGGGTTAACCCTGATTGTTTCCCTCAAAAGCATTATGTCGTAGTGAGCTGCCCTTATCTTTTTGTAAATGCGATGGAGTTCGAAGAAATGATGACAAGTTTATCATGATGCATCGGAATAAAGGATTGAAGACACCAGTGAAAGGGATTAACTTCTTGAGAAGATCCGTTAGAATATCGTAACAGAACTTTCCCCTTACTCCCCTCTTAAATCTCGTGCGAGATTTCTTGTAGTGGAGGAGAATTGTGGCCTTGGGTAATTAAGCTTCTGATAATCCCCGCTAATGATGCCAGGTCACCTCGATTCTTGTGGATAAACTCGTGTTAGTTCTGAACCTAGTTCGAATTTCTAATTCAAAATCGAGATATCAATAAGAGTTTTCAAATATTAAAATTTAAATGTTAGGAGTGAACCAAATAATACATAGGTAATTATGGTGGAGAAACCAAACTTTGATAAAATGTTTAAAGGCCCTAAAACAATTAAAACAATAGTGAAAACAATTAAACAAATGCCTATTGAATTTATAAAATGCTAACACTATTTTATTATGGGTTAAGAATTAATCTAAGTAGTAGTTTATTGGTAAATACAAATTAGGCACTAGTGGTTATTTTATAAAACTGAAAATAAAAGAAACTACAAATAAAAAGAGACAAGAAAATATAAAAAAAGGAAAATAGAAAACAGGACACCCCCCCCCCCGCTGGGCCAAGTGGCCCAGCTGCCTCAGCCTCCCGAACGGGCTGGCCCACCCCACGGCCCAGCCGGCCCCCCACACACTCCCTTAACCCCCAACCCGGCCAAACCCTAATCCCACTCGCCCACTCCCTCCCCGATTCCCTGGATCGGGATCGATCCCACCTCTCCCTCGCCTCCCTCTCGCTTCCCCACGATCCAACCTGGATCGGGGCCGATTCTTGCCGCCCGTCGCTTGACCCTGCCGCCACCTAGCGCCGTCGCCGGTGTCCGGCCCCCACCACTATCGCCGCCGTCGCCTCGTCCTGTCACCAACCCCGAGGTCGCCGGATCGATCTGCGCCGCCCCTCGCCGATTGGGCGCCGCCGCCCGAAGCCCGCGCAACCACCGCCGAACGCCTCCTCGTCCTCCTCCTCGCCGGTCCTCCCCGACCGCCGTCACGCCCGCTGCCCGTGCCCTACATCCCCCCCCCCCCCCCGTGAGCGCCTCCCCTTCCTTCCCCTTTTCCCGCGCGGTCACCGCCCGCGTTCCGACCACGCCGTCGCCGGTCCCTCCCCGGGCGGCCGTGCCCGTGCCGGCCTCGTTCCGCACGGCCGCGCCCGCGTGCCCCCTCCCCTCGCGCCTGGCTGGCCATGGCCACGGCCGGGGCCTCTTCCCCCCTGCCGCGCCGGACCGTCCCGCCCCCGTCTCCTCCTTTCCCCGCGCTCGTCGCGCTCACCGTGGCCCTCGCGCCCGTGGCCGCGCCCTCTCCCCCCAGGTCGCCTCGCCTCCAACCCCGGCCTCCTCTCCCTCCGGCGACGCTGGCCCGTGCTCCCGCCTCGGCCACGCGCCCGGCCACCGCCGTCGCTCGGGTCGCCCGGCGGCTCCAGCGCCCATGCCCATCCACAGTCGTCGCCGCTCGGCTCCGGTCGGCGCCCCATGGCCCCGTGCCTCGGTGCGCCTCGCCTCCGCCCTTCCCTCCTCCCGCGGCCGCGCCACCGTGCCCGCCCGCGCGCCACTGGCCGCGTCGGCGCCACCCCTCGCCTCCGCCCGCCGTGGCCCCGGTTGGCCGCGCCGGCGTGCCGCGCCGTTGGTGCCCCGGCGGCCTCGTCCCGCCCTGCGGGCGAGTGCTCGTTCGGGTGGCGCCTATAACCGCACGCCCGCATAGGCACCCCTGGCCCCATGACAATTGGGGCCCACCCCAGAACGTTTTAAAAAAAAGGAATTAAAAAAATAATAACTATATATATTAAATAAATAAATAAATAATAACTAAAATAATTAAAATATTAATTAATTATTTAATTAAGGAATTAATTAAGTTAATTAATCCTGATTAGATTAACCTAATCACTAATTAAATTAACTAATCTGTAATTAAACTAAACAGAGAATGACAGGTGGGTCCCACTGGACCCACACGTCAGGTTGACCAGGTCAATGGTCAACGTTGACTGCTGACATCACTCTGATGTCATGCTGCAATCATCATTTACTATTCTGGATAATGTTGGATTAAATAATTAATTAAATTCTAGAAATTAATAAAATCTTTAGAAAATCATATCTTTTAATCCGTAACTCGGATTAAAATATTTTCAACATGAAAGTTGCTCAGAACGACGAGACGATTCCGGATACGCAATCCGTTCGTCCGCCACACACCCCTAACCTATCGAACTCGCAACTTTCCCCTCCGGCTCCTTCGCAGAAAGCGAAACACCGGAATACTTTCCGGATGTTTCTTAACCGGTACCACCTCATACCACGTTAGGGCACGCCTAGCATCGTTACTTGTCTTGTCATGCATCGATATGCATTTGTTTACATGGTATTCATTGTTTCTTCCCCCTCTTCTCTCCGGTAGACTACGAGACCGACGCTGCTGCTGCCCAGTTCGACTACGGAGTTGACGACCCCTCTCTCTTACCAGAGCAACCAGGCAAGCCCCCCCCTTGATCACCAGATATCGCCTATTCTACTCTATACTGCTTGCATTAGAGTAGTGTAGCATTTTACTGCTTTTCGTTATACCTATCCCGATGCATAGCTTTGTCCTTGTTACTCTGTTGTTACCTTTACCGCAATCCTACTTGCTTAGTATAGGATGCTAGTATTTCCATCTGTGGCCCTACATTCTTGTCCGTCTGTTGTGCTATACTATCGGTCGTGATCACTCGGGAGGTGATCACGGTATATACTATATACTTATACATGATACATGTGGAGACTAAAGTCGGGTCGGTGGTGGAGCACCATGAGTGGATCTTTGTGGCGGAGCGACAGGGCAGGTTGAGACCGCCTAGGAGAGAGGTGGGCCTGGCCCTGTTCGGCGTTCGCGGATACTTAACACGCTTAACAAGATCTTGGTATTTGATCTGAGTTGGCTACGAGCCTATACGCACTAACCATCTACGTGGGAGTAGTTATGGGTATCCCGGCGTCGTGGTATCTTCCGGAAACGCCGTGACGTCGGCGGCGGCGGCGCCACGGATTGGACTGAACGCCACTAGGCTAGGTCTGCTTCCGGCCGCGTCGCATAGCGTGTAGGTGTGCTTTCGGGCGATGGGCCCGGACCCTGCTGGCGCTTAGGTTTAGACCGGCGTCTTGGCCTCTATTGAGCCTAGGTGGGGCTGCGGCGTGTTGATCTTCAGCGGCGGGCATGACCCGAGGAAAGTGTGTCGGCCAAATGGGATCAAGCACATTGGGTAAGTTGGTGCACCCTGCGGTGAAGTTAATCTATTGAATAGCCGTGATCTTGATAGCAGGACGACTTGAGTTGTACCTTGACCTTATGACAACTAGAACCGGATACTTAATAAAACACACCCTTCCAAGTGCGGATACAACCGTGGTCGCTCTCTCTCGTGGCAATGAGGAGGGGATCGCGGGTAGGATTATTGCTATGTGATGTTACTTGGAGGACTTCAACCTACCCTCTTCTACATTTGCAAGGCAGAAGGTGACGAGCGTAGTCTTCGATAAGACTAGCTATCCCCTCTTATTACGGCATTCTGCGATTCAGGTCCTTGATATGGCCCTTTACACATATATCCATGCATATGTAGTGTAGCTCCTTGCTTGCAGTACTTTGGATGAGTACTCATGGTTGCATTGTTTCCCCTTTTCCCCTATCTCTACTCGATTGTTGCAACAGACGATGGAGCCCAGAGCGACGCCACCGTCGATGGCGACTACTACACCGGAGGTGCCTACTACTACGTGCAGCCCGACGACGACTGTGGAGTAGTTTAGGAGGATCGAGGCAGGAGGCCTGTGCCTCTTCGATCTGTATCCCAGTTTGTGCTAGCCTTCTTATGGAAACTTGTTTAACTTATGTACGTACTCAGATATTGTTGCTTCCGCTGACTTCGTCTATGATCGAGCACTTGTATTCGAGCCCTCGAGGCCCTGGCTTGTATTATGATGCTTGTATGACTTATTTTATTTGTAGAGTTGTGTTGTGATATCTTCCGTGAGTCCTCGATCTTGATCGTACACATTTGCGTGCATGATTAGTGTCACGATTGAATCGGGGCGTCACATAAACATGGTGCTCAACGCTATATATTATTTCCCAATGATGTATGGCTATCCTATGATGTTTGAGTAGATCCGTTTTGTCCTATGGGTTATTTGATGATCAAGATTGGTTTGAGTTGCATGTTTTATTATTGGTGTTGTCCTATGGTGCTCTCTATGTCGGCATAGCGTGAGGGATTCCGTTGTAGGGTGTTGCAACACGTTCATGATTCGCTTATAGTGGGTTGCGTGAGTGACTGAAACACAAACCCGAGTAAGGGGTTGTTGCGTATGGGATAAAGAGGACTTGATGCTTTAATGCTATGGTTGGGTTTTACCTTAATGATCTTTAGTAGTTGCGGATGCTTGCTAGAGTTCCAATCATAAGTGCATATGATCCAAGTAGAGAAAGTATGTTAGCTTATGCCTCTCCCACAAATAAAATTGCAATAATGATTACCGGTCTAGTTATCGATTGCCTAGGGACAAATAACTTTCTCGTAACAAAAATCTCTCTACTAAAACTAATTTAGTTGTGTCTTTACTTAAACAGGCCCTACTTTTTATTTACGTTCTCTTTATTTTCTTGCAAACCTATCCAACAACACCTACAAAGTACTTCTAGTTTCATACTTGTTCTAGGTAAAGCGAACGTCAAGCGTGCGTAGAGTTGTATCGGTGGTCGATAGAACTTGAGGGAATATTTGTTCTACCTTTAGCTCCTCGTTGGGTTCGACACTCTTACTTATCGAAAGAGGCTACAATTGATCCACTATACTTGTGGGTTATCACAGAGCACCTTTAAAGATCAAGGACTGACTAGACAATGTAATTCATGGTATAAGAGGTCCAGTCATGGTCATACTCAATATAAATTAATAATAATGGATGCAAATGACAGTGGTGCTCTCCAGCTGGTGCTTTTTAATAAGAGGGTGATGACTCAACATAAAAGTAAATAGATATGCCCTTCGCAGAGGGAAGCAGGGATTTGTAGAGGTGCCAGAGCTCGGTTTTTGAAAAAGAGATAAATAATATTTTGAGCGGCATACTTCCATTGTTAACATAACAACCAAGAGATGGCGATATCTTCCATGCTACACACATTATAGGCGGTTCCCAAACAGAATGGTAAAGTTTATACTCCCCCTCCACCAACAAGCATCAATCCATGGCTTGCTCGAAACAACAAGTGCCTCCATCTAACAACAGTCCCGGGGGAGTTTTGTTTGCAACTATTTTGATTTGATTTGCATAAAGCATGGGACTAAGCATCCCGGTGACCAGCCATTTTCTCGTGAGTGAGGAGCGGAGTCACTCCTCTTGAGAATAACCCGCCTAACATGGAAGATGCGGACATCCCTAGTTGATACATGAGCTATTCAAGCATACAAAACAGAATTTCATTTGAAGATTTGGAGTTTGGCACATACAAATTTACTTGGAACGGCAGGTAGATACATATATAGGAAGGTATAGTGGACTCATATGGAATAACTTTGGGGTTTAAGGGATTGGATGCACAAGAAGTATTCCCGCTTAGTACAAATGAAGGCTAGCAAAAGAATGGGAAGCGACCAACTAGAGAGCGACAACAGTCATGAACATGCATTAAAATTAATGAACATTGAGTGCAAGCATGAGTAGGATATAATCCACCATGAACATAAATATCGTGAAGGCTATGTTGATTTGTTTCAACTACATGTGTGAACATGTGCCAAGTCAAGTCACTTAAATCATTCAAAGGAGGATACCACCCCATCATACCACATCACCACCATTTTAATAGCATGTTGGCACGCAAGGTAAACCATTATAAACTCCTAGCTAATTAAGCATGGCATAAGCAACTATAATCTCTAATTGTCATTGCAAACATGTTTATTCATAATAGGCTGAATCAGGAACAATGAACTAATCATATTTACAAAAACAAGAGAGGTCGAGTTCATACCAGCTTCTCCCATCTCAATCAGTCCATCATATATCGTCATAATTGCCTTTCACTTGCACGACTGAACGATGTGAATAATAATAATAGTGCACGTGCATTGGACTAAGCTGGAATCTGCGAGCATTCAATAAATAGGAGAAGACAAGGCAGTATGGGCTCTTGGTTAAATCAACAATAATGCATATAAGAGCCACTTCAACATTTTCATTATGGTCTTCTCCTATCGACCCCCAAAGGAAAGAAAAGAAATAAAATTATTTACACGGGAAAGCTCCCAACAAGCAAAAGAAGAACGGGAAATCTTTTTGGGTCTTCTTTTTAATTACTACTACTACAACAAGAAAGTAAACTAGCTAAAAGCTATTACTATTTTTTTGGTTTTTCTTAAGGTTTATCAAACACACAAGAAGAAAGCAAGAAAAATAAAATAAACTAGCATGGATATTACAATGAAAGAGTATGAACACCGACATCTAGCAATGAGTGTGTGAACATA
The DNA here is from genome assembly GCA_021605145.1 of Aegilops bicornis. NCBI lineage: Eukaryota > Viridiplantae > Streptophyta > Magnoliopsida > Poales > Poaceae > Aegilops > Aegilops bicornis. Next base: position 156,934,735 of record CM038670.1, on the reverse strand, counting down.
AATGTAATGTCGGTGAGAGATACGTACTCCCCCAAGCTTAGGCTTTTGGCCTAAGTTGGTATATTGCCACGGATGTCCTGGCGGATATCCAAAGTTGTAGTTGGGGTCATACTGAGATGCAGCAGTCATTGCATCGTGGGCTGCAGCTTGGAGGCGAGCTATCTCAGCCCTCCTCTTATACTCTTCCGCCTCCTCTCTGGTTATAAAATATCTCCCTTTTGCCTGAAAGTCAAAGAAAATAGAAGCAGGGAGACAGACATGATAGGCGCGTCGTCTGTCAAAGATTACTCGGTACTGGAGGAACTGATCGTTCCTCTCAACAAAATGATGACGAACCATAGCCTCATAATCCAAATAAGCAGGAGGCAACTCAATATCATCCTCACGTATGGTTACACCAAGAAAATTAGCTATAAGGGTTGCATAAATTTCACCAACGAAATCTCCATTAAATCTATTATGATGCAACCTACGTGCAACAGTGGCTCCCAAATTATAATATTTATCTCCTAACATAGCACTCCTAAGAATACTGAGGTCAGGGACACACATGTGACATGCTTCATCCTTACCATTTATGCACCTACCTATGAAAAGAGCAAAATAATGTATAGCAGGAAAGTGAATGCTCCCTATGGTAGCTTGTGCTATGTCTTTAGATTCACCCATAGTTATACTAGCAAGAAAATCTCTAAATTCAGATTTGCGAGGTTCACTAGGACTACCCCATTGTGAAAGTTTGCAGGCAGTGGTGAAATCCTCTAAGTCCAAAGAATAAAAAAATTCGTAAAGATCAAACAGGACAGTTTGAGAATTGCGTGAAGATCAAAATTCAAACCTCCTCACAAAGGAACTAGTGAGATAGTGGTACTGACGACACTTTTCTGCCTCGAAGGTCACAAGATCAGCGTTACGCAAATATGCGTTAAATTCTTCCTTGATTCCTTCTTGATCCATGAAGTCCTCTGAAGGCCATTCACAAGGCCGCACTGGGGCGTCCCTTGGTGGTTCATCATCAGCGTCACGCATTGCAAGCCTGGGTCCTTGCTTCCTTGAAGAACCACCTTGGTACATTTTCCTAAACATATTTCTTCCTGTGAAAAATTTCTGAAATTTTTAGTAACTTCAAATAAAAGTGAACCAGACTCAACAAAATTGATAGCAACTACTCCCACAAGTGCCTAGAGACTATATCATGCATTAGAACTACTTGGAACCATATAAATTTGACATGCAAGCTCAAGAACATGGTCACCTAGGCAGCACAAATTTTCAATGAATAAAGCACTAGAACAAAAACTAATTGGACCATTCGAGGAGTCACATACCAAGGAACAATCCCCCAAACACTACTGGAATTAGCTTCTTTGCCGTCTGCCATGGCGGACGGCAAAGGCTTGGTTCACGGACGGCAAAACTCTGTGTCGTCCGCTAGCGGACGACAAATGGTCCGGATGAATGCATGCCAGCAAAGGCCTTCTTTGCCGTCCGCTTCCCAGAAACGGACGGCAAAGGATTACACCGTCCGCCATCCGAGGCCAGCTGACGGAAAAGACTACGGACGGCACTCCGGTGGCGTGAGAGCTGTTAGGGGTTTAACGGCGCTCTTTGCCATCTGCCAACGGATGTGAAAGAGCTCAGCTAGGCAGAACTGGGAAGCTGCCACGTGTGCAGCTATGCCGCCACGGCGACAAAGAAAGAGGTATGAATCTTTGTCGTCCGCTGGCTGACGGCATGGCTGGTCACTTTGTCGTCCGCCAGCAGACGGCAAAATGACCAAATAGGCAGCCAGTGTTTCCAGTTTGCACACGTGACTGCCATGTGTCCTCTTTGCCGTCTGCTAGCGGACGGCAAAGAGCTTTGCCGTCCGCTAGCAAACAGCAAAGAGGCTACATATCCCCTGATTTTATTTTAATCCATTTAATTTGACAGGGTTTCAAACACAGATATACATGCATACATATGGAACATATCCAACAACATATAACAGCAAGTCCAACATCATATTTCATCAAATCCAACAACATATATATCCAACATCATATTTCATCAAATCCAACATAGTTCAACAAAGTCCAACATATCCATATATACATGCATAACCGGAAACTAGTTTCCAACAACATATCCATGCATACATATTGAACATAATCAGAATAGTACACTCCATGCACCACTAGGAAAAGGGATATAGATGATATGGCCACTAATGGCGCACCAGACATGTGGTGCGCCATTAGTGTCCAAATACTAATGGCGCACCACATCCACGGTGCGCCATTAGTAACAATTTTTTTTCATTTTTTTTCAAAACTAGTAATGGCGCACCAGTGGATAGTGCGCCATTACTAGTTAAACTAGTAATGGCACACCACATCCACGGTGCACCACTAGTAATTTTTTTCAATTTTTTTTAAATTTTTTTATTATTTTTTTTCAAAACTAGTAATGGCGCACCAGTGGATAGTGCGCCATTACTAGTTAAACTAGTAATGGCGCACCACATCCACGGTGCGCCACTAGTAATTTTTTTCAAAATTTTTTCCAAATTTTTTTCAATTTTTTTTTCAAAACTAGTAATGGAGCACCGTGTGTGTGGTGCACCATTACTAGTTGAACTAGTAATGGTGCACCACTCCCACGGTGCGCCATTACTAACTTGGCCCAAAAATTCCACCGAATGCAACCCCCCCCCCCCCCGGGGCCGCTTTTTCAGTTTTAAAAAAATAAAAGAAAATGATGGAAATGTCAAAAAAATAAAAGAAAATAAGTTTCCCATGTGATATGTCGTCTAGTTGTTGGGAAAATTTACAAATACGAATTTCGACTTTATTTGCAAAATCTCTTTGGAATTTGTAAAATGGGCATAACTTTTGCATACGACCTCGGATTAAAAAGTTTTTTATATGAAAAATCATCTACTCGAAAAGTTACATCCAAATTTAACAGGGGGAACCCCGTTAAACATTTTCAAAATCCCCAAAACCTAACAGAAAAGAAGTTACGGGGCTTTTAAGATCTAGAGGGAAAAAATGGAAAAAAAATTCAAACTTACTAGTGGCGCACCGTTTGCTAGGTGCGCCACTAGTAACAGAAAAAAAATTGGTTTCGAAAAAAAAACGAATTTTTTTTCAAAATATGATACGTAATATGACCGGGAAGTTTGAAATATTTTTTCAAAATTTCATCATACTCATGAACATGAACAAAGTCCTAGACATCAAGAAGGTTTAATATGATTGATATGATAGATATATCAACAAGTGCATGTGAAGTGAAATTTGGTCTTTGAGGTTGGATAGAACTGCGAAGTTAAGCGTGCTCAGGCTGGAGTAGTGTGAGGATGGGTGACCTTTCGGGAAGTTTGACCACAGAGTGCGATTTGACTTGAGATTAAGCATATTGACCCGAGATTAAGCCATAGTGACTTGAGATTAAGAAAAAACAAAAAAATTAAAAAAATTCTGAAAAAAAATTGAAAAAAATTGTTACTAATGGTGCACTTCTTTTTTTTCTTCTCTTTTTTTTCTTCTCTTTTTTTTTCTCCTCTCCTCTTCTTTATCTTCTTCTTCTTCTAACTAAGGTAGGTAAAAATTTCATTTTATTGCTAAGCTAGGTAAAAATGCTAAGTGTAGGTCATTTTAGAGCTAAGGTAGGTAAATAGGTCATTTTGGAGCTTAGTAAGGTTATTATGTCATTTTCGAGGAAAATAAGCTAAGTCTATATCATTTTGGAGCTAACAAAGATTATCATGCCATTTTTTACCTAAGTATGCTAAGTACGTCATAAATGAACTGAATAAGCTAAGTATAGCTTATTTTTATCTAACTTAGGTAATTATGCCATTTAGGAGGAAAATAAGCTAAGTATCCATTTGTAAAGCAAAACACTAGAGAAAACTTACCCTCATCACAACAAATGTGATGAAGATCACAACTAAGGTACCAATTGATCCAACGGCATAATGATACCAAGCCTCATTATCAATGGCATATTTTCTAATCTTCTTAAGCTTCAGGCGCATTGCATCCATCTTCAAGCGCATTGCATTCATCTTCATCTTGTGATCATCGATGGCATCGGCAACATACAACTCCAATGTCATCTTCTCTTCTTCAATTCTTTTAATTTTTTCTTTCAAATACTCATTTTATTTTTCAAATAAATTTAACTTCTCGACATGAGGGTCCGTTTCAAATTCCGGTTCACATACCTCCTAGATTATAATATCTCTATGTCAACTTGATGGCCATAATTTGCATAAATGCGAAATGCAACAAATAGTTATGAAAGATAATTTACCACATCTGAATCATAAAGCGAGCGAGGGCCGACCGGGACGGAAATCAAGACGATGGCACTATGTATAAGAAACAATCATACAAAGTAAGAAAATTATAAACAGCAACTATATAAATCATACAATCATACAAATAACTATGTAAATAAAGTACAACATAAAATTTGAATATCTAATAATCATTATCGGTAATGACGTGCTCGTCATCATCATTAATAAAAGCATCATCGTCATCACTATCGGTAATGACGTGCTCATCATCATCATTAATAAATGCATCATCATGTGGAAGGCCACCTTTACATAATCGTTCAAGCATTGACAGGTCATCCGCTTGATAACTTCTTCTTCTTCCGGCTCTTCTTGTTCCGGCTCAGGGGTGATGTCGGATTCACTATCGTTGTCTACTTCAATGTTCTGGGGTGGAGTAGAGCGGTTCTTGAAACGTTTTTTGGAAAGACGTGTTTCTTGGAAGAATGCTCCTTCGTCATATCTGTCCTGGTTAATGTGAGGTTCATAATCCTTTTCATTGGGGGGAGGTGGTCTAACACGTGGCGGCACTTCATAAACAACGTCCCAACCACTGAGATTTGGATCACTTTAACAGGCCCACGGTAGATAGAAAACTTGGGCTGCCTGTTGAGCCGTAATGTAGACATCGGGAACATCCAAATGGGTGCTTTGTTTGATTTCGACTAGCCCTATATGTTCATGAGTCCTTCTAGTCTCCCTCGGCTGGAACCAATAACATCTGAAGACTACGACATTTGGTGGGTTTTCACCATATCCATCAGTTAATGGAGTTTGTCACTTTTATTACGTCCATGCAACCTACACACTAATAGGTAAAGATAGGTCGTAATCCCACCCAAGTATGTGTAAATCGGGTTCGTTTTCCCATGCTCTGCTCCAGACCCGACGCAAAATTTTGGCAGCACCTCCCCGCTGTTCTCCTAATACACGTCTCGATAATAAGCAGAGAGAATGTGTACCCGGAGAACAACAGGGAGGCACTGATAGAATTCTGCATCGGATCCGGAGCTGAGCATATGGGAAAATGAACCCAATCTACACATACTCGTGATGTCCATGGATAACGTTGGACAATTCAAAAGAATCACGATTATAAATATGCAAACGCATGCATATTTATAGATGTAACCCTTTCGAACAGGAGACGCATAGTGGTTACGCATTCTGATGATTGACACCTATAGCTAGCAATTTTCATCGGGAGATGTCATTTGTGCTCACCAACGAACGCAGGGGCGGAGCTCGTCGAACACTAGACCCTCACAGCGACGAAATAAATGCACATTTAAATCCAAAGATGAGTAACATAGCGACCCCCTAACCCGCTCGTCCCCGGGTAAACTAAATAGCAACTACCATCGGTGCAAGTTACATGAGGCGGTCGGCGTTGAACACTAGATCCACATCCCACAAGTGAAGTCGGCGCCGGCGTCCATAACAATAGTTACGGTGCACGATGACGGTCGAACACCTTGGCGAATTTATGCAGCAGCCTCTGCGATGAGGATTAAACCCAACTTTTGAAATTTCAAACAACCAAATCGACTTGAGTCAGTTTGGGTTTTTCAAGTTTCACCCCTTGCCTTTTAATCATCATCGCAGAGGCTGCCAGACAAATTCGCAATGGTGTTCGACCGCCATCGACGCCGAGAACAGTTGCTTTGGGATGCCGGACGTCGGTGTCACTTGTGGGACATGGATGTAGTATTCGACACCGACGGCCACATGTACCTCGCACCGACAATACTTGCTATTTAGGGTTCCATCTACACCGAGGAACCCCCTAACCCGCTCGTCCCCGGGCGCCCTCTTTTCCTACTTCTTTTTTTCATCTTCAACTTCCACTTCTTTTTTTCATCATCTTCTTCTTCTACTACTTATTGTTCTTTTTTCTTCTTCTTCTTCCTCTTCTTCTTTTTATTTTTTTCATCTTTCTTGATTATTCTTAAAAACAAGAAAAAAACCTAAACAAAACTATAAACTAAATGTAACCTAAAATAAACTAAATTAACCTAAACTAACCTAAACTAAACTAAATAAACTAAACTAACCTAAACAAAACGAATATAAACTAAATCTAAAAAAACAGGAAAAAAATGTAGGACCTTGAAGTATGTGTAGAGGGGGGGTGATTAGACTACTTGACCAATAAAAACTTAACCTTTTCCCAATTTTAGACTTTGGCAGATTTCAGCTATTTTAGAACAAGTCAAGCAATCTTCACACAATTCAAGCAAGCATGCAAAGAGTATATTGGCAGCGGAAAATAAAGGATGCAACTTGCAAGAATGTAAAAGGAAGGGTTTGGAGGATTCAAACGCAATTGGAGACACGGATGTTTTTGTCGTGGTTCCGATAGGTGGTGCTATCGTACATCAAGGTTGATGGAGACTTCAACCCACGTAGGGTAGCAGTTCTTGTGAGTCCACGGAGGGCTCCACCCACGAAGGGTCCACGAAGAAGCAACCTTGTCTATCCCACCATGGCCATTGCTCACGAAGGACTTGCCTCACTAGCGGTAGATCTTCACGAAGTAGGCGATCTCCTTGGCCTTACAAACTCCTTGGTTCAACTCCACAATCTTGTCGGAGGCTCCCAAGTGACACCTAGCCAATCTAGGAGACACCACTCTCCAAGAAGTAACAAATGGTGTGTTGATGATGAACTCCTTGCTCTTGTGCTTCAAATGATAGTCTCCCCAACACTCAACTCTCTCTCATAGGATTTTGATCTGGTGGAAAGAAGATTTGAGTGGAAAGCAACTTGGGGAAGGCTAGAGATCAAGATTCATATGGTTGGAATGGAATATCTTGGCCTCAACACATGAGTAGGTTGTTCTCTCTCAGAACTGGTAAGTTGGAAGTGTAGGTTTGTTCTGATGGCTCTCTCCACGAATGAAGAGGAGGTGGAGGGGTATATATAGGCTCCACACAAAATCTAACCATTACACACAATTTACCAAACTCGGTGGGACCGAATCATCAAACTCGGTCAGACCGATGTAGTAAACCTAGTGACCGTTAGGGTTTTTGGTGGGACTGACATGCATCTCGGTAGGACCGATTTGGTTAGGGTTAGGGCATAACATAATCTCGGTGAGACCGATTACACAAACTCGGTGAGACCAAATCTGGTAATTAGCTAACCAGAGAGTTGGTCAGGTAAACTCGGTAGGACCGATTTGCTCTTTCGGTGAGACCGAAAAGTTACAAAAGGGGAACAGAGAGTTTACATTGTAATCTCGGTGGGACCGATTCGCTCTTTCGGTGAGACCGAAAAGTTACGAAGGGGAAACAGAGAGATTACAATCCCATCTCGGTGAGACCGAGATCCCTATCGGTGAAACCGATTTGCCTAGGGTTTGTGGCAGTGGCTATGACATCTAAACTCGGTGGCGCCGGATAGAAAGAATCGGTAGGGCCGAGTTTGACTTTGGGTTTAGATCATATGTGGATGTGACAAAGTAGTGGAGGGTTTTGGAGCATATCACTAAGCACATGGAGCAAAAGGCTCATTAAGCAACACCTCATCCCTTCTTGATAGTATTGGCTTTTCCTATAGACTCAATGTGATCTTGGATCACTAAAATGAAAAATGTAGAGTCTTGAGCTTTTGAGCTTGAGCCAATCCTTTGTCCTTCATATTTTGAGGCATCCACTTTCATCATCCATGCCATGCCATTCATTGAGCTTTCCTGAAATATTTATCTTGGAATAGTATTAGCTCAATGAGCTATATGTTGTTATGAATTACCAAAACCACCTAGGGATAGTTGCACTTTCAATCTCCCCTTTTGGTAATTGATGACAACATATAGATCAAAGCTTCGACAAATGATAATAAAATTGAAAAACATCATCGCTTTGAGAAGTATGTGATAAGCAAGAGCTCCCCCTAAATTTGTGCATATCTTAAGATTTGCTTTGGACTGCAAATGCACAAGAAATTAGGCTCATGGGTTACTCTTCCATGTCACATATATCTTGGTGGAGCGCTCAAAATAATAACGATTGAATACGTGCACTCATCACCAAGCACAGTGAATGATCATATAAGGATAAATAAGATAATATCATAAAAGGCATAAGTGTAGCTTATGATCAAACACATGATCATCAATGTCTCACAGGTAATGCATAGTATCTCAAGCAATCAAACACAAAAAGGAAATTCAACCAAGAAGACAAGAGAGAACAAAAGCAAATCTCTCTCTCTCTCTCGAAGCCTATGATCTATACATTTTTCTCCCCCTTTGGCAACAAGTTACCAAAAATTTCCTAGAAAATGCATAGCACTATGTCGTCTCTCAGGCTTGGTCTTCTGGTGGTGGTGTAGACCGGACACCAAGGATGAACGCATCAGTAGACGTGGTAGGAACTGAAGTAGTTGGAGCTGGAGCTGGTTGAGCTGGAGTTGTAGCTGGAGCTGAAGAAGTGGTTGTGGTGTCTGGAGTTGGTACTGCAGCTCACCTCTGAGCTCTAGGCACTCTGGCAAATGCATCAGTTGTCGTCTTGCCCTTCCTCTCCTGCATATTATCTTGTAATTGCTCCACAGCTGACTGAATCTAGTCACTTTGACATCAAGATCATAGAATTTTTGTTCCATGATTCTCTCCAGGCTCTCCTGGTTTTGAGTTAGGGTGGCCAACCCCTTCTCAATCCGTAGAGTTGATGCTATTAAGTAACCAAGCTGCTCCTGCTTGTTCTTTAGAAAGCAGTCAGATGCCTCTGCTTGAGTTGGCATCTTTGCAGCTTTCTCTTGCCTTGCCTTCTCCTTTCTCTCCTGAGCTTGCACTGATGATGGTTCATTCTCGATAATGACAACTCGATTGTCCTCAAAATCAGGATAGAGAACCATGTGTTCCTTATCCAATAGATACTTTCCTGTGCCCATCTTCGAGTTTATCAACTCCTGCATCTATGGGGCATAACCACAGCTCCTCTTCTGATCTGCTGCTGTCTTCTTAATTGTCTCGACTATGAGGCTCATGACCTCGAATTTCTGAGGCACATCAAAAACATGAGGCAAATTGATTGCATGCCCTCTAATCATGTTATGGTCACCTGATTTGGGCAATAGAGTATGCCTTAAGATCCAGTTGATCGTATGCAGCCCTTAAATCAGAAAGTGGACTGATCCAAACTTGAAGTTCTCAAGTTCATCATCGGGGATCTCCTTGTACATGTGTGACATAGTGTTATGATCCATTTTCTTCTTACCATAAATATCCAGGTCATCCTCACTTTCCTTTGGGGCATTGATCAAACTTGCCCATTCCTCTATGGTAGATGATATCTGGTTCCTTCGACATCCACACTATCCTGCCATCCGGATAGAAATGTGTTGTGGAGTAGAATTGCATGATAAGTTCATCGTTCCAGTTGGTGAGCTTACGCCCAACAAAATCAGCAACTCCACAAGCACTAAGCTGTCATATACTCTGTGGTAGTGTTCTGCGTTCTCCTTCATGTAGGTCCAGTTGACCCATCTCATATCGCAAACTATGGGCTTCTTATCCAAAGAAGATAGTCTCATAAAAGTCCTGCTGCTCCTTGGTGTGGAACCTGTAATCCACAGCAGTCCTTCTCCTCGTGGCATATGGATCTGACTCTCTCCATAGCCTCAACCCATTATCTCTCCTGATCTTCATGTTTTCAGCCACAGGATGAGCATCATTGTGGTCTGGGATCTTGGGTTTGAGCTTCCTTAGGACCTGCCCTTCTTCATCTTCTTGACTTCAACCTCGGGCATTGGGGCCTTGTTCTTTTTTTCTTTGGTATGCTCCTGGTATTCCTCTTGGGTGCATTCTTGGGCTTGGGGGCAGCTTTGGGCTTGGAAGTTGCAGCCCTTGACTTGATAGCATCACCCATTAGCTTTTGTGCCTTGGGTGCTGGTTCTGCAACCTCTTCTTCTTCCTCCTCTTCCATCATGGAAGGCTTCCCAATCACTCTTGCCATGGTCTTCTTGACCCTTTCTTTCCTTTTCTTTCCCTCTGCAGCAACAGGCTCGTTGGGTTGAGATTCCAAAGGAGCTTGAGTAGACACTCTAGCTTTGGACATTGGTTGTCTACCTGCTGGCCTTTTGATTTTCAAGCCAGGCTTCACTGCAGATGAGCTGAACTCCCTCTTGAGCACTTTCTTCTTGGAGCTTGCCTCATCCTCAACTGCCACGTAATCCTCATCCTCAGACTCTGAGGTCTTCTTCATTCTTGACCTTGTGGCAGCCTTGGGAAAATTGTTCGTAGTGCTTCTGCTCCCTTCATCTGAGCTGCTTGAGGGACTAGTGCCCTCCCTCAATTGGATCTGCTCTTCAGATTTGTTCTGGCTATCACTCTGGTCTGACATGCTGTTCAACTGACTGCTGACCCTGTGAATAGTTATAGATGAGGTAGAGTGGATGAGCATCACAAAATGCAGAGATTTTTGCAAAAGAATGATTCAAAAAAACTTAGTTTTAGTTTCCCACTGAAAACATTTCGGATCTACCGATTTTCAAACTCGGTGATACCGAAGCAGTTTTGGAACCTAAACTAGTGAACTCGGTCAGACCGAGTCACAGTTCGGAGGCACCGAGACTGCTAGGGTTTCACAAAGTTCTAAAATCGGTCACACCGATTTGTAATTCTCGGTCAGACCGAGACTTACAAGTGCAATGGCGTTAGCCAAATCGGTGGGACCGAGTTTTTCAACTCGGTGGGTCCGAGATGGTTTCGACGGAAACCTAACCCTAAAGTTTTGAATCGCAACTATTCTAGGGATTGATTTGACTGGATAGGAGTGTTTCAATCATGGCAAGATGCATAATGTACACAATGTGCTGAGAATCGGATGAGGAAAGCACTGTGATCGAGTCCATACCCTAGTTCGGCGGGAACTCGCTACAGCGGCAACAATGGAGGAGAATTCCGTTGACGGCGGCGGAGACCAGCGACAGGAGGCGGTCAAGCATTTAAGTCGACGATCCGTAGACCAAGTTGGCAGAGCGAGCTATGCGCGGGCGAGAGGATTCGGAGAAAGTTCTCCAAATTTTGCCCGTGCGATATATATAGCCCGTCCCTGTCGGTGTGACCGAAAAGTACAAATCGGTTGCACCGAGATGAAAACCTAGATCGACTTAGTAATCTCGGTATGACCAAAATGGAGGAATCGGTCATACCGAAAATCACAAAGAAGTTTTGGAAGTTTAAGTCCATGACGAATCGGGGACTCCGAGTGCTCCTCACACAGAGTGGTTCGAATCTGACTTGATCAAATTTTGTGATGTAGCATGAATAGAATTTGAGACGATAAAAGCATAGAGAGCTAGAGAAGGTTCTTAGGCATTCTTGTCCATCCACTTGGCCAAAGAAAGAAAAACCAAACAATCAAAACAACAAGTGGATGTCCTCGAATGAGTAAATATGCAACCAACATGCTCACACAATAAGATGACAAATGAAATATGTGGCAAAGCATGCACAACCAATTCTAGCATCTATCAAACAATTGGCGATGACTAGGTCATCTATATATGAGTATATTGACTTAGGAGTCAAATGAGAACATTTGATCATAGGTCATACTCATCATTTAAGCTCAAGTGGGGTTACCACTTTTACATAAAGCATTTATGTGTTCACATCATTAGAGTTGCTTTGACTCAATTCTTAGAGTTAAGCTCCCCTAGATGTGAGATCCCCTTAGAGGGATAAACTAACCTTGGGTTTTGTCGATGATGACTTCATGTAGGTGTTGAAGATGTGGATGCTCAATGTTGATGTAGATCGTTTGGAGCAATCCTTTGGAGTGAGTTGCACTTTCAATACCTACATGGGTTAGTCCCACAAGGAACAAACAAGAATATCCATAGACATAGAGTGATGCACACACAAAATGATGTCCATGAAAACATTAGGTTACCTTGTCCCTTGCCTTACCAACATGAGGGTTTGTGACTCCTTGAACTAGTGCAAGATATGGAAGTTGATTGCACTTGTCCTTGCCATAATGATATGAGTGAAAAAGATTGGCGGAGTCACCCTCAAGAACTCTCTAGTTCTTCTTCTTGGGATCCACATCAACTTGATGGGAATCCTTGGTGTAGTAGTTGTACTTGATGAAGTAGAACTTGACGTAGTCCTGGGAACCCACTTGACCAAGGCCTTAGGTGCTTCTTCAAATGCATCAATCTCCTCTTGAAGCTTGTCCTTGCCTTTGTTCTTGTGGTCTTGTGGTGGAGGATCATCTTGTGCTTGTGTTCCCTTGAAGGAAGTAGGATCATACTTCTCTTGTTGAGGAACAAACTTCGTCTTGGGGTACTGATCTTCTTCCCGCTCAACTCCATTGGCATTGAACTTCCGTTCAAAACCAACACCTTGATTATTCCGGTGTCTTCCTTTCTTGCGTACAATTTCCTCAAATTGCTTACTCCCGGCAAGGCTCTTGTATACACCTTTCTCTATAGTTCCCTTCAATAAGTTGTTTTCTTGCTCAAGTGTAACTTGGCTAAGAGGATCATTAGTGGAATGAACTACTAGAAGCAACAATATTGGATTTAGCATTATTATTGTTACTACTAGAAGAATCTTTCTTGTTCTTGTTACTAGACTTGACTTGAGGCATGTAAGTAGATAAGAGTAAACGCTTGGCAATGTAAGAAGAACTTTTCTTATGAAGATCATTGATTGCCTTTAAGAACTCATGCTCTTGCTCAAGATTGAGCTTTTCAAAGCTTAACTTCTCATGAGCCCTTAAAAGTTCTCGATGATCTTCAAAGATAGTTTCATGAGCTAACTTAAGAGTGTTTAGTTCTTTAGTTAGACGCTCAATTTTCTCCTTATCATTGTCATTGTTTCAACTTGATTAGTATGATTAATTGACATTTCATCATAGTATTCATCACTAGAGTTGTCAACAAGTAAATCATCATCACCTAGCAAGTCATCTTCATCAAAATCAAAATCAACATACTCGTGGTGTGTTACCTTAGGACCTTTGGCCATGAAGCATCTACCAATTACTTCATTTGGTGATTCAAATATGTCGTAGGAGTTGGTTGACACAAGTGCTAGACCGGCAACACCTTCATCTTGAGTGTATTCGGAGTCGGAGTGATAGCTTCTCTCGGAGTGATGGTCGGAGTCGGAGCCGGATACCCATTCACCAACATGAGCTTGATGTCTTCGCTTTTGTGTAGCTCTTTGATGACTTGTCCTTCCTTTCCGAATCCTTGCTTCTCCGTGAGGGTCTTCGTTCATAACGATCATCTCTACTCCTTCTCTCTCTTGGTGGTGATTCTTCTCTTATACTTCTTCTCTTGGGAGAATCTTATCTTCTTTTGTAGGGTGCCGTACACTCATTGGAATAGTGTCGGGGTCTCCCACAATTGTAGCAATTGCGCTCTCGACTAGAAGATCTTTTGTCATTGTAGGACCTTGACTTGGAACTTCTTTCTTTGCTTCTACTCGTGTAGAATTTGTTGAAGTTCTTCACCATTAAGCTCAATTCTTCATTGAAGGTTTGTTTCTCACTTGATGATGTGGGGGCTTCACATGAGGCTTTGTAAGCACCACTCGACTTGTTGTGAAGTTCCTCCTTATCCTTGAGTGACATCTCATGAGCAACAATTCTTCCAATGACTTCCGTAGACTTGAGATCTTTGTAATTGGGCATCATTTGGATCAATGTGCACACGGTATCATATTTTCCATCCAATGCTCTTAGGATCTTCTTGATGATGAATCTATCGGTCATCTCTTCACTCCCTAAGCCAGCAATCTCATTTGTGATAAGAGCAAGCCTAGAGTACATTTCAGCGACACCTTCACCATCCTTCATTTTGAACTTGTCAAGCTGACTTTGGAGCACATCCAACTTGGATTCCTTGACGGAGTCGGTACCTTCGTGGATATCAATCAAAGTATCCCAAATTTCCTTTGCATTCTCAAGACGGCTGATTTTGTTGAACTCCTCGGGGCACAATCCATTGAAGAGGATATCACAAGCTTGAGCGTTGTATTGCAGCATCTTCAACTCATCCGCACTAGCTTCACGGTTCGGTTCTCTCCCATCAAAGAATTGACCTTGCAAGCCAATACAAACAATAGCCCAAACGGCGGGGTTATGTCCGAGAATATGCATTTTCATCTTAAGCTTCCAACTAGCAAAATTAGTGCCATCAAAGTAAGGACCTCTACGACGATAATTTCCCTCGCTAGATGCCATACTCTCCTAGGTTGTGAAACCAAGGCTATGACCACCAAAAGCTATGGAAATCAAAGAAAATGGAGACCAAAGCTCTGATACCACTTGTAGGACCTTGAAGTATGTCTATAGGGGGGGTGATTAGACTACTTGACCAATAAAAACTTAACCTTTTCCCAATTCTAGACTTTGGCAGATTTTAGCTATTTTAGAACAAGTCAAGCAGTCTTCACACAATTCAAGCAAGCATGCAAATAGTATATTGGCAGCGGAAAATAAAGCATGCAACTTGCAAGAATGTAAAAAGGAAGGGTTTGGAGGATTCAAACGCAATTGGAGACACGGATGTTTTTGTCGTGGTTCCGATAGGTGGTGTTATCGTACATCCACGTTGATGGAGACTTCAACCCACGTAAGGTAACGGTTGCGCGAGTCCACGGAGGGCTCCACCCACGAAGGGTCCACGAAGAAGCAACCTTGTCTATCCCACCATGGCCGTCACCCATGAAGGATACCTCACTAGCGGTAGATCTTCACGAAGTAGGCGATCTCCTTGCCCTTACAAACTCATTGGTTCAACTCCACAATCTTGTCGGAGGCTCCCAAGTGACACCTAGCCAATCTAGGAGACACCACTCTCCAAGAAGTAACAAATGGTGTGTTGATGATGAACTCCTTGCTCTTGTGCTTCAAATGATAGTCTCCCCAACACTCAACTCTCTCTCTCATAGGATTTTGATCTGGTGGAAAGAAGATTTGAGTGGAAAGCAACTTGGGGAAGGCTAGAGATCAAGATTCATATGGTTGGAATGGAATATCTTGGCCTCAACACATGAGTAGGTGGTTCTCTCTCAGAACTGGTAAGTTGGAAGTGTAGGTTTGTTACGATGGCTCTCTCCACGAATGAAGAGGAGGTGGAGGGGTATATATAGCCTCCACACAAAATCTAACCGTTACACACAATTTACCAAACTCGGTGGGACCGAATCATCAAACTCGGTCAGACTGATTTAGTAAACCTAGTGACTGTTAGGGTTTTCAGTGGGACTGACATGCATCTCGGTAGGACCGATTTGGTTAGGGTTAGGGCATAACGTAATCTCGGTGAGACCGATTACACAAACTCAGTGAGACCGAATCTGGTAATTAGCTAACCAGAGAGTTGGTCAGGTAAACTCGGTGGGACCGATTTGCTCTTTCGGTGAGACCGAAAAGTTACAAAAGGGGAACAGAGAGTTTACATTGTAATCTCGGTGGGACCGATTCGCTCTTCGGTGAGACCGAAAAGTTCTGAAGGGGAAACAGAGAGATTACAATCCCATCTCGGTGAGACCGAGATCCCTATCGGTGAAACCAATTTGCCTAGGGTTTGTGGCGGTGGCTATGACATCCGAACTCGGTGGCGCTGGATAGAAAGAATCAAGAGGGCCGAGTTTGACTTTGGATTTAGGTCATATGTGGATGTGAGAAAGTAGTGGAGCGTTTTGGAGCATATCACTAAGCACATGGAGCAAAAGGCTCATTAAGCAACACCTCATCCCTTCTTGATAGTATTGGCTTTTCCTATAGACTCAATGTGATCTTGGATCACTAAAATGTAAAATGTAGAGTCTTGAGCTTTTGAGCTTTTGAGCTTGAGCCAATCCTTTGTCCTTAATATTTTGAGGGATCCACTTTCATCATCCATGCCATGCCATTCATTGAGCTTTCCTGAAATATTTATCTTGGAATAGTATTAGCTCAATGAGCTATATGTTGTTATGAATTACCAAAACCACCTAGGGATAGTTGCACTTTCAAAAAACTCACCACGATTAAGGGCGGGCGGCGACGGGCAGGAGGGCAGGCGGGCCGGGCGGCAGTGGCTCGACGGGTCGGGCGGTGCGGGCGCCCGGCGACTCGACGGGGCGAGGCGGGCGGGCGAGCGATGGCGGCGGCGGCTTGTCTGGGCGGCGCGGCTTGGGACAAGGTCGGGCGAAGGGGCGGCCGGGCGACTGACGGGGCGGCGCGGCGGGCGCAGCGATCGGCGGCGGCTCGTCTGGGCGGCGACGGCTCGGACGGGCGGGCGGGCGGCCGACGACGTGGTGGCGCGGGCGGGAGGCTTCAGCGCTGGGCGGCGGGCCGGGTGGCGGCAGGGGTGAGGGGTCAGGGCGGCTCGGGCAGGGAGAGAGAGAGAGAGAGAGGGAGAGAGAGAGAGAGAGAGAATGGACATATCGGGCGCGGGCGCAGCCCCTTATCTGCTAGGTCACAGCTCTTTGCCGTCTGCCAGCAGACGGCAAAGAGCGTACCTAGTGGGGTGGGGCCGGGGGGAAACGGGCGAACTAACGGCCATCTTCTTTGTCGTCCGCTGGCGGACGGCAAAGATGTTTTGCCGTCAGCCAGCGGACGGCAAAGAAGATGGCCGTTAGTTCGCCCCAGTACGCCCGCCACCCACCCTCTTTGCCATCAGCTAGCGGACGGCAAAGATATGCTGATGGCAAAGCCATCCTTTGCCGTCCGCTGCCTCTTTGCCGCCAGTTTTTTGGTGGCTGATGGCAAAGCCTTTCTTTGCCGTCAGCTAGCAGACGACAAAGAAGTGGCAGACGGCAAAGAAGTGGATTCCAGTAGTGAAAGCAGTTTTGTGAGAGGTACTTTGAGCAAGGAGATCGAAACTCGCAGCAAAATGAGCTAGAACTCGTGCTTAAGCTGGTTGGTGATTTTTTTGGGAGGAAGAATAAGTGTGTGGGTGCAGGAATAAGTGGAGGGGAGCCACCATGGGCCTCTGACGGCGGGGCGCCCAGGGGGTGGGCGCGCCTGGACCCTCGTGGCAGTGCTTGCTCCCCTGCTGTGTTCTCGGTGTGGTATTCTCAAATATTCCAGAAAAAATCATATTAAATTGGCGGGCATTTGGAGAACTTTTATTTTCGGGTATTTTTATATTGCACGGATAATTCAGAAAAATGCAGAAAATACTAATTTTACTTTATTTCAACTAAATAACAGAAAGTAAAAGAAGGGCATGAAGGTTGTGCTTTCTAACTTCATCCATCTCATGCTCATCAAAAGGAATCCACTAACAAGGTTGATCAGGTCTTGTCAACAAACTCATTCCGACTAACATGGAACCGGAGAAATTTCTGATAATACTATGTTACCTCAACGGGGATATGCACATCCCCAATAATAAGATTATCATATTTCTTCTTGACAGTAGGAAGGGGAAATTCAAAACCTCCAAAAATAATCGATGGAATTTTTCCAATAGAATTGATACTATGAACTTGAGGTTGTTTCCTCGGAAAGTGTACCGTATGCTCATTACCATTAACATGAAAAGTGGCATTGCCTTTGTTGCAATCAATAACAGCCCCTGCAGTATTCAAAAAAGGTCTTCCAAGAATAATAGACATGCTATCGTCCTCGGGAATATCAAGAATAACAAAGTCTGTTAAAATAGTAACGTTTGCAACCACAACAGGTACATCCTCACAAATACCGACAGGTATAGCAGTTGATTTATCAGCCATTTGCAAAGATATTTCAGTAGGTGTCAACTTATTCAAATCAAGTCTACGATATAAAGAGAGAGGCATAACACTAACACCGGCTCCAAGATCACATAAAGCAGTTTTAACATAGTTTCTTTTAATGGAGCATGGTATAGTTTGTACTCTTGGATCTCCAAGTTTCTTTGGTATTCCACCCTTAAAAGTATAATTAGCAAGCATGGTGGAAATTTCAGCTTCCGGTATCTTTCTTTTATTTGTAACAATTTCTTTCGTGTACTTAGCATAATGATTCATTTTGAGCATACCAGTTAATCGCATACGCAAGAACATAGGTCTAATCATTTCAGCAAAGCGCTCAAAATCCTCATCATCCTTTTTCTTGGATGGTTTGGGAGGAAAAGGCATGGGTTTCTGAACCCATGGCTCCCTTTCTTTACCGTGTTTCCTAGCAACAAAGTCTCTCTTATCATAACGTTGATTATTTGATTGTGGGTTATCAAGATCAACAGCAGGTTCAATTTCTATATCATTATCATTACTAGGTTGAGCATCAACATGAACATCTTCATTAACATTATCACTAGGTTCATGTTCATTATCAGATTGTATTTCAGCATCAGAAATAGAAATATCATTTGGATTCTCAGGTGTTCCAGCAATAGGTTCACTAGAAGCATGAAAAGTCCTATCATTTTTCTTTTTCTTCTTTTTAGAAGGACTAGGTGCATCTATATTATTTCTCTGAGAATCTTGCTCAATTCTCTTAGGATGCCCTTCAGGATACAAAGGTTCCTGAGTCATTTTACCAGTTCTAGTGGCCACTCTAACAGCATAATCATAATTCTTACTATTTAATTCATTGAGCAAATCATTTTGAGCTTTAAGTACTTGTTCTAATTGAGTGGTAACCATATAAGCATGTTTACTAATGAGTTTAAGTTCACCTTTAACTCTAGACATATAATCACCCAAGTGTTCAATCATATAAGCATTTTGTTTTAATTGTCTACCAAAATAAGCATTAAAATCTTCTTGCTTAACGATAAAGTTATCAAACTCATCCAAACATTGGCTAGCAAACTTAGTAGGAGGGATTTCAGCTTTATCATATCTATAGAGAGAATTTACCTTTACTACCTGTGTCGGGTTATCAAGACCATGAGTTTCTTCAATTGATGATGAATTAAGATCATATATTTCTTCAACACGCGGTAAATTAAGACCATGTATTTCTTCAATAGGAGGTAAATTTTTAACATCTTCAGCTTTAATACCTTTTTCTTTCATAGATTTCTTTCCCTCTTGCATATCTTCAGGACTGAGAAATAGAACACCTCTCTTCTTCGGAGTTGGTTTAGGAATAGGCTCAGGAGTTGGCTCAAGAAGTGTCCAATTATTTTCATTGGTCAACATATTATTCAATAGAATTTCAGCTTCATCCGGTGTTCTTTCCCTGAAAACAGAACCAACACAACTATCCAGGTAATCTCTGGATGCATCGGTTAGTCCATTATAAAAGATATCAAGTATTTCATTTTTCTTGAGAGGATGATCAGGCAAAGCATTAAGTAACTGGAGAAGCCTGCCCCAAGCTTGTGGGAGACTCTCTTCTTCAATTTGCACAAAATTATATATATCCCTTAAAGCAGCTTGTTTGTTATGAGCAGGGAAATAGTTAGCAGAGAAGTAATAAATCATATCCTGGGGACTACGCACACAACCAGGATCAAGAGAATTAAACCATATCTTAGCATCACCCTTTAATGAGAACTGAAATATTTTAAGGATATTAAAGTAGCGGGTTCTCTCATCATTAGTGAACAGGGTGGCTATATCATTTAATTTAGTAAGATGTGCCACAACAGTTTCAGATTCATAGCCATAGAAAGGATCGGATTCAACCAAAGTAATTATATCAGGATCAATGGAGAATTCATAATCCCTATCAGTAATAAAGATAGGTGAAGTAGCATAAGCAAGATCATATTTCATTCTAGCATTCAGAGTTTTTTGTTTAAGCTTAGCTAATAATTTCTTAAGATCACTTCTATCATTGCAAGCAAGAAAGTCTCTTTTAGTTTCTTCATCCACAACATAGCCCTCGTGCACAACAGTAATTCATATTTATTGGGAGAATCTTCATCATCACTTTCATCAATATTATCGGTTTCAATAATTTCATTCTCTCTAGCCCTAGCAAGTTGTTCATCAAGAAATTCACCAAGTGGCACAAGAGTATCAAGAATAGAAGTAGTTTCATCATAACTATCATGCATAGCAGAAGTGGCATCATCAATAACATGCGACATATCAGAATTAATAGCGAAGCAGGTTTAGGTGTCGCAAGCTTACTCAAAATGTAAGGTGAATCAAGTGCAGAGCTAGATGGCAGTTCCTTACCTCCCCTCGTAGTTGAGGGATAAAATTTTGTTTTCTCGTCTTTCAAGATCTTCATAGTGACTAGTAGATATAAATCCCAAGTGACTCAAAGAATAGAGCTATGCTCCCCGGCAACAGCGCCAGAAAATAGTCTTGATAACCCACAAGTATAGGGGATCGCAACAGTTTTCGAGGGTAGAGTATTCAACCCAAATTTATTGATTCGACAGAAGGGGAGCCAAAGAATATTCTCAAGTATTAGCAGCTGAGTTGTCAATTCAACCACACCTGGATAACTTAGTATCTACAGCAAAGTATTTAGTAGCAAAGTGATATGGAAGTAACGGTAACGGTAGCTAAAGTAATATTTTTAGGTTTTGTAGTGATTGTAGCAGTAGCAACGATAAAGTAAATAAGCGAAGAACAATATGTGAAAAGCTCGTAGGCGTTGGACCGGTGATGGAGAATTATGCCGGATGCGGTTCATCATGTAACCGTCATAACATAGGGTGACACAGAACTAGCTCCAATTCATCAATGTAATGTAGGCTTGTATTCCGAATATAGTCATACGTGCTTATGGAAAAGAACTTGCATGACATCTTTTGTCCTACCCTCCCGTGGCAGCAGGGTCCTAGTAGAAACTAAGGGATATTAAGGAGTATCGGACCAAAGCATTAACACATAGTGAATACATGAACTCCTCAAACTATGGTCATCACCGGGAGTGGTCCCGATTATTTTCACTTCGGGGTTGTCGGATCATAACACATAGTAGGTGGCTATAGACTTGCAAGATAGGATCAAGAACTCACATATATTCATGAAAACATAATAGGTTCAGATATGAAATCATGGCACCCGGGCCCTAGTGTCGGGGAGGCTGATCGTACCCACGGACACCTATGGGGCCGGCGGAGCAGGCCCCTTGTGGTTCGGAGGGGGGCAGAGGTCGCACGAAGAGCGGATCGAGGCGATGCACACGGGCGGTTTACCCAGCTTCGGAGCTCTCCGGAGAGATAAAACTCCTACTGCTGCTTGTTTGATCTATTGTGTTCTTGCTAGGGAGCAATGCAAGCTACGAAACCTAGCGTGAGTCTATCTGGTCTCGATCCAACGAGACGAACCTGGCCAACTGAACTGGACGGAACCCGAACCCTCTCTACGTTGCACTCGGGCTTCCTTTTATATGCTCAAGGGGTCTCCAACAGGTGGCAACATAGGCGGGGTACAAATGTAAAAACAGGGGTTGGTACACCTACTTGAACAGTGTACAGTGCAAAATACCTAACTCTGACGGCAAGGGACAAAAGCAATAAAAGACCGTCGTTGTAGCCCAAACAAAGGTAACAGAGATCGTCAGTGCGCCTCCGCCGCCACGATGGCGAGCTTGTCGGCGCCGCTTATCGCTGCTCTCCGCTGGCTGCACAACCGCCGACACGCCGCCATGGAACGGTCCCATGGCGACACGCCGCTGGGTGAGCTGGAGCGAGACGGAGAGATGTTGCATGCCGCGGCAAGCGCCTTTGCCGCGCCGAATCCTTTGTCGCGCCCGGAGACTTGTCGCGCTCCGAGCCTTCCCGGCAAGCTCCTCTTGCCGGGGCCTTGTCTTCTGCGTGCCTGGAGTGGCCTTCCCGACAAGCTCCTCTTGTCGAGACCTTGTCTTCTCAATCTAATACTTTGTTCTTGAATGGCTCCAAGGGAGCCATGGAGAAGATTGGCGGTGACGAGGCAAACCTTGCCGCTGGTGTTGCAATCGTCTGCGTGCACGCAGCACGGGATACTAGGGTACCCCTACTCTAGTACACCGACAGGAGCCCCCGGCCTGGGCCGTACACGTGCCGAAGCGCTTGTCGGGCCAGGCCCAGAATGTGCGGACACGCCGCTGCCTCGACCACGCCGCAACTTCGCCCGGACCCACCACGATCCACACTAACGGCACGCACCGGACGTGGCGTCTGCGGCGAGATCGTGGGCGCGATCGTGGGGAGTTCTTTATTAATATAAGCGAACGTCCGCCCCCTCCTCCCTTTATAAGCGGAGGAAACAGAGGCAGGCCGACCACTCCTGCCATTGCCGCCTTGTCAAGAAACCACCGCCGCTCCCTCGTCTTCTCCGGTGCGAAGAGCAGCGCCCGCTTCCCCATTCGCCGCAAGCACACTCACCGCCGTCGACCTCCTCCGCCTCGCCATGGCCCCAAGGCCGATAAGGAGAAGGGCGTCAAGTCGGCCGAGGCGCAGCTCGCGGGCGTTGCGCAAGGAGCGAAGCCGTCTTCCCCTGCAGCTCGGGCGCACGGAGCTGCGGACGCTTACTATCTTTTCTGGTCGACGGAGACTCGGGTGCATCCGCGCACGAGGGTGCTTCCCGCCTCCGCCGCTGATCTGGCCCCAACAGGGTACCCTTTCTTCGCCCTTTTCTTCTATTGCGGTCTTTGCCCGCCGTATTCCGAGTTCCTTTGCGACATAATGAACACCTTTGGCCTCCGCCTCCTTGATTTCACCCCCAACGCCATCTTGACCATGGCAGTTTTCGCGCATTTGTCGGAGTCCACCCGAACGTGGCACTCTTCCGCCATTTCTTTGTTCCCCGCGTCGAGAGAGGAGATCCCCTTGCCGGAGGGATAGCCTGGGTCTCAAGGATCGGCAAGAAAGAGGACTACCTAGAGGGGGAGTTCCGGAACAAGTGGGAGGAGTGGAGAGCCAACTGATGCTGGGTCGTAGAGGAGGACCCACAGCCCTTCACCGCCGTGCGCCAAACCCCAATTGCGCGCGGCAAGGATTGGAGTAACTTGGCACCGGAGGATGCGAGGCTAAAGATAGCTGTGACCCGAATTATGCGCCTCAGGCTTGCCGGATTAACAGTTGGCGCAGTTGGCGCAGACTTCATTCGCCGCGCAGACGCTTCCCTTGCAGAAAGGAGGAGGCCTGCTTGGGAGTTCCAGAACGCGGCGGACATCATGAGGCTGCGCCCCGGCCTGAATTGGAACTTCACCGTCATGGAGCTGGATTCAGTGCTGCTCGAGCTGTTCAAGAACGACCCCGAACACCCAGAGTGGTTCAGGTTGCCGCGAGGGGTCGCCCCATCGTGCAACAACTCGGCGCCGACCGCATCCGCGCCATGATGCCACCGTGCGACTCCCACGGATCGCCCCGACTGGCAGGAGCCCCGACGAGGTCGTGGCAGCAATTCTTCGACAACTTGCAAGAGGTGCCGATCCGCCCGACGCAGCGTAAGAGGCTCACCCGAGACACCACCGAGCAGGAGATGGCGTGGATCGCCACCAGAGCGGAGGAGGCGGCAGCAGCCGCCGCTGGAGCCTTCGAGTTCACCGTGGAGGAGGCGGACGCGGGCGAAGGCGGCAAGCTCGCTGAGCGAGGGGAGGTCGCCGGGCGAGGACGAGCTTGTCGAGCTCGAGGCCGGACGAGTGGACCCGCCGAGGGCGCTTCTTCCCCGCCGCCAAGCGACTTGCCACCAGCGGAGCTCCCGCTGAGGAGGCGCTCCGCAGGGCCGGAGACGAGCCGGGCGACAGGTCGCCCACAGCCGCAGCTGCCGACGCGCTTCCACCGCTGCAAGCGAGGTTGCAAGGGAGCGCCTAAACTGCATCGACAACTGGGGCGGAATCTTCTTAGGCCGCCGCCGACGCCTCCGCCAAGCGGCCAAGAGAGCCCACTCCCCCGCCTCGTCGCACCGGAGGCGGGCCGGAGTTTGACTTCTCCGCGCTCATCTCCGAGGAGGAAGGCGAAGAGTAAGCTTCTCGAGATTGCGCTTGTATGTCTTCAATTTTTATTGCTTCATTGTGAATCTGATTTGCTTGCTCGACTCTTTCCTTTTCGTGACGCCGCCCAGAGCGGCGAAGAGGGCCAAGATCCCGACGGTCGTCGTTGAGGACGATTCTCCTGCGGGCGACGGGGACGCGCCCGAGACCGCCTTTGCCGGACCCGCAACCCTTCCTGTAGCAGCCCCCAAAGACAGCCCCCAGAGTAAGTGTGCAGTTTTCTTCTTGCTATTAGGCGTGCGGGGGTGCCCCTTCTTTGTTGTTATCTGACTGTGTGCTTGTGCAGGAGCAGAGCAGTCTCATCAGGAGGGCTCGGAAGCCGCCTCCGAGATCCTGCCCGCTGCCACTACGCCACCAAGGGAGGACTCCCCGGCAAGGGAGCTACCTCCGACAAGGGAGGCCACCCCGGCAAGGGAGGCCACTCCGGCAAGGGAAGCTACCCCGGCAAGGGACGGCGCCAGCGACCCTCCAGTGGTCGAGGCCATGGCTGCGGATCCCGTTGCAGGTAACTCCCTTACACGAAAATCTCCCTTGGGCTTGCTTTCTTTTGTTTCTCTTTTTTTGGATATCTGCTTGACTGCTCTTTCTTCGTCTGACGCAGACCCGATGGAGGTTGAAATCGCCGGCGAGGAGGAAACGCGCGGCAACACCGACGAGGCCGCCGAGGAAGAAGAGGTCATCGTCAGGAAGAAGAGGCCGTCACGACGAGCCTCTTGGCGAGGAGGCCACCGAGGCTGCCGACGCAGAGGCCGGCGAGGGGTCGGAAGGTCGTACTGACGGCCCTGAGGCCGCAGGAGCGGCAAGCGCTACACCGACAGCCGACTCCCCCGCTGCCGCCGCGGCGCCAGGCTCCGAGGAGCCCCAGCCCGTTCACCAAGGCCGGGCAAGGCGTCTTCATCAAGCTCCCCAGGAGCCGAGCCTGTGGCGCCACGAGGGCGAGACCTTCGACGGCGAAGCTACTCGCCTCATTGGCCGACGCTGGTGGACGCGCCAAGTAGCAGCGTGGCGAAGTCCGAGGAGGAGCAGCTGCTGAAGAGGCTGTTGTCTCTCTACCGCGCCCGCCAGGCCAAGTTGGAGACCCGGGAAGCCCTTGTCGCGAGGGCGGGAGCGGACATAGAGAAGCGCGCCGAGGAGCTCCGGAGCGCCAACAAAGAAGCGCTCCGCGACGTGGCAGACGCGCGGGCGCAGCTCGCAGAAGAGCGCACGGCCTTCATCCTTGAGAAGGCCGCAGCTGATGAGGAGCAGCGGCTGGCTGCCGAGAAGCTCGCCGCGCAGGAAAGCGAGTTGGCGCAGCGAAAGGTCAACCTGGACAGCCACGAGGAGGACCTTGCCGCTGCAGGAGGAGTCGCTGGCGGGCACTTCAGAAGCGGCGACGCTGCCGCAGCCGCCGAGGCCGCCAAGGAAGAGCTGAAGGCGAAGGTGGCACAGCCGGAGGCCACCCTCAAGAAGAGCGGCGAAGAGCTTGCCGTGCTCAAGCGTGAGCGCGAGAAGGACGCCCACACGCTGGGCGAGCTGCAGGTCCGTCTCGCTGACAGGGCCAAGGAGCTCGACGCCGCCAAGGACTCCAAGGCGGATCTGGAGCTGAAGCTGACCACTCTGACGCAGACGTTGGATGGTGCCAGAGAGCGGGAGATGGGCTTGTTGGAGGCGACCAAGGCCAAGGAGGAGCTGCTGGCGAATGCCGTCTCCATCCAGAACACTTTGAGGGAGAGCGTGGAGCACTGGACCGAAGGTCTTGTGGACACCGCCGCCGACATCCACAACGAGCTGATGAAGCTGGAGATGGCGGACCTTGCGTACTCCTCCGACGAGCATCTCCAACCCAGCGCCAAGCTCAGCTTATTCTTCAAAGGCGTGGCGGCGGGCCTCCGGCGACTCCGAGAGGAAGTCCCGAAGCAGCTGGCCGAGGAATCACGCCAGATCTGCGCAGGGGCCCTCGAGAAGGTGTTGATGAAGGTGGCCTTCCGCAACCCGGCCTCAACCTTAATGGCGCCCTCAGATCCTTGCCGTCAAGCCAACGTGGAGGAGTTTCAAAGCCCTTGTCGCACCCATTGTGGACAAGGTGAACAAGATCAAGAGGATTGAGGACGACCGCGTGGACTAGGCCGCCAACCTTATCTTTCCCTTGTCGCTGCTGATCATGTTTAGAAAACTTTGTTAGATCAGCGACAAGTTATTCTGTAATATACTCTATCTTAGGCGAATCGATCAATGCAACGTTATTTCCTCTACTTGATTCCTTCCTTTGTACGTTATTTCCCTATGCCAGTGGAAACTTGCCGGTGCAGGCACCCTTGTCATGGCGCCGAGTGCGGAACTTCAAAGAGCCTGCTGGCAAGGGTCGCCACCGACAAGCAACCTTGTCGCGGACTAGCCGCAGCTCACTTAAGTTGTTGAGCGGACTCAAAACAAAGTAAGGGCGCCACCACCACGCTTTTGGTTCCTCTGCGCAGGTTTTCCATACAAAGTACTATCGTTCGAGGAAGATAACGAAAATTTAAAAATTGATTGCTCAAACTTTGGCAACTTAGATTTTCTGTTTCTTGCTTCCCGGTGAGGTGAAACTTCCTCGAGCGGTGCTTGGTCCATAGTATTATCTCCTCCTCCCCCCTGGTTAACTTGTGCGCGAGGGAGCCTTCCTTTCTTTGAGAGAAGAAAAGAAGAGGAAATATCGCCATGGAGCCTAGCGGCTCGATTCTGCTTACCGGGTGTGGTTGCTGCACAAAGTGTTAGCCAAAGCATGCAATAAATTGATGAAAGCATGAACTTGACAAGTCGTGGCGCAACACATGAGCTGTATCGATGCATCGGGTCTGCGCTCGCTTTGTAATGGCGATTACATGCAACAGCGGCAAGACTTGTACAAAAGGTGGTTGCCGGAACGGATTTCGACAACCGCGCCCTATGGGTAAACTTACGAAGATGCTCAATGTTCCAGGAGTTGCTCACCGGAATGCCATCTTCGGTCTCAAGGCGACAGCGCCAGGCCTAGTGACTCGTTTCACCCGATAAGGGCCTTCCCACTTCAAGGCCAACTTGTTTGAATTCTTGGCGGACTGAACGCTACCAAGAACAAGGTCGCCTTTCCTCGAGACTTCGGCACTAACCCTGCGGCTATGGTAGCGACGCAGGGCTTGTTGGTAGCGAGCGGCTCGCGACAATGGCTCGAAGACGTTCCTCCTCGAGGAGCAGCGTCATCTTGTCGCAGCTGCTCTTGCTCAAGCTCATCATAAGCGAGTACTCGAGGCGATCCGTGATACGAAGTTACGTGGGGAGAACTGCCTCTGCTCCATAGACTAGAGCAAAGGGTGCCTGGCCGCTGGCTCGATTTGGCGCCGCCCCGATCGACCAAAGAACCACCGCAGCTCCTCGATCCAGCTTTCTTCCGCACTTGTGCAGCCCGCCGAAAGTTCCGGTCTTGAGCCCGTGCAGCACTTCAAAGCATTTTCCTCTTCGCTTGACCGCTGCTTCTCGGGTGAGCAACGGAAGCGGCACCTTGGCGCCAAGGTCTTGGACGCATCTGCATGACGGTGCGACTCAGAAATTGTGTGTCATTGTCGGTGATGATCCTGTTAGGGATTCCAAACGGCAAACAGTCGACCAAGAACTTGATCGCCGATCAGGCTGTCACCTTCCTCATCGCTTCCACTTCCGCCACTTTGTGAACTTGTCGATGGCGACGCATAAGTACTCAAAGCCCCCGACAGCTCGGGGAAGGGGCCGAGGATGTCAAGCCCTGCACCGAAAAATGGCCGTGATAAAGGGATCGCCCGGAGAGCTTGAGCTGGCTGATGTATCTGCTTGGAATGGAACTGGCACGCTTCACACTTGGTTACTTGTGCAGTTGCATCCTGGAGGGCCGTCGGCCAGAAGAAACCTTGCCGGAAAGCTTTGCCGGCAAGTGCTCTTGCGCCAATTTCGTGACAACATATGCCTCCATGTATCTCTGCCAACAGCTTCTGTCCATCTTCCCTGGGAATACACTTCAATTTCACACCGTTGAGTCTTCTTCTGTACAGTATGCTGTCGACAAACTGGTACATACTTGACTGCCGGGCTACTCTTTCCGCTTCTTCCCGCTCTTCGGGAAGTTCTCCTGTCTGAAGGAAATGGACAATCTGCTGTGCCCATGTTGGAGCTTCTGGCTCGACAACAAGGACTAAAGGCACATCTGCCGCCAAGGGAACATCAGCTTCTACGGCAAGAGCCTGTGGCTCTGCCGGAGCTAGATGCTCCCCGACAAACTTGCCGGAGCAAGACTTGTCGGGAGCGTTTGCTTCAACGAAACAAACCCTGGGGTCTGTCGGAGCAGACTGCTCCTCAGCACTGTTGGTGTTGATCTTGGGGACCTTTGCAACGACGGCTTCGGGAAGCTCCGTCGGAAAGTAGTCACCAGAGGCCAACTTCCTCTTCTTGCTCTGTCCTGTTGATGGTGTTACGGTTGGTTGAGTCAGCTTGAGCACAAAGATCCCTGGTTCCATTGTAACTTAAGCGCAGCAGACTTTGACAAAGCCGTCAAGAATATCATTCTCGAGCTCTTGGAACATGTTCCATTTGCAGCCGTCAAAGTGCTCTTCTAGCTTCCTCACTTCATCAACGTAGGCTTCCATCAACGGACTCTGGTAATCTTTGTTGACTTGGCGGACGACGAGTTGCGAGTCACCGTTGACAATAAGCTTCTTGATCCCAAGGTCCACTGCGATCCTGAGACCGGCAAGCAAACCTTCATACTGCAAGTATTGTTTGTCGCTTGCTCCTTGGGAAAGTGCATCCGGACGACGATTTGAGGTGCTCTCCGTGGGTGCGATAAGCAAAGACGCCGCACCGGGCGCCTTTGCAGCGAGAAGGCACCATCAAAGTACATCACCCACTCTTTGCTTGCTTCTTCGACGGGATGCTCGCCTCGAATCTCTTCATCCGGCGCTACGCCCATTCTCGCTATGAATTCTGCCAAGGCCCCGCTTTGGATAGTTGATGTGCTTTCAAACTTGAGACCGAAGCTTGACAGCCCAAAGGCCCACTCGACAATCCCGCCTGCCGCTTCGGATTCTCGCAGTATCCTCTTCACGGAAAGCGAGTGACAACTGTGATCTCATGTGCTTGGAAGTAATGGCGCAGCTTTCTCGAGGCCATGAGGAGGCCGAAGCAATTTTGCACACCAGAGTACCTTGACCTAGCCCCGCAGAAGGGAACCGACAAAGTAGACTGGTGCTGCACCATCCTTTTCGTGATCTGCTCGTGGCTCGCGCTGGACTCGCCCTTGTCGGGACCAGAGCTTGTCGGCGAAGCCCCTCGCTTGTCGCTGGACGTGCTTGCCGCGGTTGTCGGCTCGTCATCCGCCTCCCTCTCCGCCACTAACGCAGCATCGACCACTTGATTGGTCGCCGCTATATACAGCAGCAACTTCTCTTGTGACTTAGGTGCGACAAGTGTTGGAGGGAGGACAGGTATCTCTTCAAGTCTCGCAGTCGCAGCCTCCGCTTCGGAGTCCATTTTATCGACCTGCCTTTTTCAAAATCTTGAAAAATGGCGGTATGCCGCCAGACCTAGAAATAAACCCGCCGAGAGCAGCCACGCAACCGCAAGTCTTCGTACATCCTTGACGCGCTTTGGTGCTTCAATCTGCTCAATGGCCTTGATCTTGTCGGGATTAGCTTCAATTCCTCGCCGAGACACGAAGAACCCGAGAAGCTTGCGGAAGGGACTCCAAACACGCACTTCTCGGGTTGAGCTTGAGGTTGATCTTATGGAGATTTGCAAAGGTCTCGCCCAAATCTTGAACCAAAGTTGCTTTGTCCTTGCTCTTGACCACTATGTCATCCATGTAGGCTTCTACATTTCTGTGCATTTGCGGCTCAAAAGCGCCATGGACTACCCTTGCAAATGTCGAACCGGCATTCTTCAAACCGAAAGGCATCCGTATGAAACAAAGATGTGCCACATGGTGTGATGAATGCGGTCTTCTCTTCATCTTCTTCAGCCATGAAGATCTGATGGTATCTCGAGTATGCATCAAGAAACGAAAGCAAATCACATCCGCCGTGGAGTCAACAATCTGTCAATGCGCCGCTGCAAGGGAAATGGATCTTTGGGACAAGCTTTATTAACATCCGTGAAGTCAATACAAAGTCTCCATTTCCCATTTGCCTTGCGCACGACTACAGGATTGGCCAACCACGTAGGATGGAGCATTCCTCTGACAAGGCCTGCTGCTTCCAGTTTCTTGATCTCTTCAGCTATGAATTCTTGGCACTCCACTGCTTGCTTCCTGACTTTTTGCTTGACGGGCCGTGCATGAGGACAACGGCCAGCGGTGCTCAATCACTTTCCCGGGAACACTGGGATATCGACGGTTGCCATGCAAACACGCCGACATTCGCCCGCAGAAAGCAACGAGCCGCCTTCCTATTTGGGGTCGAGAGAGCAATCGATGGTGAAGGTACCACCAGCGCTGTCCTCCTTGGCGGGCACCTTCTTGGTCTTCGGAGGAGCCACCGTCTTCTTGAACTTTCCGGTGGAGCTCGATGGTGCGTCCTCGACGGTAGCGCAGCACTCCGAAGAGGTGCGCTTGCCGGAGTGAGCATCAGAGCCCTTGCCGGACTTGGACTTGGTCTTCTTCCCCCCGGGAGCTTCAGCGGCAAGTGTCTGGCCGTCTGTCGCGGCTGCTGCATCCCGGAAGATCTTGTCGGCACAGATAAGGGCATCCTTCTTGTCGCCATGGACAGAGATGACGCTTATCGGGCCCGGCATCTTGAGCAGGTTGTAAGCGTAGTGAGAGGCTGCCATGAACTTGGCGAAGTCTTTGGGCGGCCAAGTATCCCATTGTAAGGCAATGGGAAATCAGCAACGCCAAATGTAACCCTCTCTACCCCTGAAGTTCAGCTCACGCCAAATGTGATCGGCAACGTAATCTTCCCTTCGCTTGCTCCTTCCCGGATTGATTCCTTGAAGGTTCCGGTCTCTTCGAGCTCGCCGTGGATTTGAAGCTTCGGAGCACCGCGGAGGAGATCAGATTCAAGCCGCCCCGGCCACAACTAACATTTTCGTGACCTTGAGGTTGCGGATGGTTGAGAGACCAACATCGGCAAGCACCCGACCGCAGTTATGCGATGAGGGTGGTCCTCAATATCAAAAATGATAGGCGTCTTGGACCACTTCAGAGGCTTGCGCGACTTTCACGGATGGTTCCGCCCGCATTGACCTCCCGCATCCATTGCTTGAGTTGGCGGTGGAGGTATGCAGGAAGCACCTCCGCCAACGCAGAGAACCTCTGTGGCTTTCAAACTCCTGCTCATCAGCCGCTGCCGCCCTCCATATCTTCGCTGCCATCATCATCTTCATCCTTGTCGCGCCGCTGGGAGGTCGATCTCCTTGTCGCCGCTTGACTTTGCCGCTGGCCCCTCCCCGCCGGACGCTTTCTTGCTTGCTCCCCAAAGACCTTCCTGGGCCTTCTCCTTGTCTTGCCGCTCATACTCATCCTCTCGTTGTTCGACGAGCTGCTCGACCTTCTTGCAGCTCGAGATCGTGGGCCCTTGGTGCGGTGGATCTTGCAAGATCGCTTGTCGGTTGTCCCGCTTGTCACCGCCGCCACCGACCGGTGGTTGGCGCCGCAACCTCCTTGCCGGAGCCACCAGCCTTGGCATTCTTGTCGCCGCCTCCGCTGCCGGACTGCTCGACAGCCAGCACTTCTGCTTTTCTTCTTCATGTTGCCTCGCCGCCGCCCTTCTTTGCCGGGCGGTGTCATCACCGCCGATCCTCGCTTCGCATTCTCTCCGGAGTCTCCTCCTTCCTCGGCCACACAAGACATTTGTCGGCCAAGGCGTACAGCTCGGCCGACGCCCTTGACTTTGCACATCGCCGCCTTCGTCTTCATCCCGCGGTTCCGCACATTCTCGATGAAATGCGCCGATCACCGCGCAGGTGGACGCCCGATGTTGTAGTGCACACGGCTGAATCTCTGAATGAACTTGGCGCAGGGACTCTCCTTCCTTCCGGGCGCAGCAAGTGAAGGTCGCCTTCTTGGCCATGAGGTTTGTGGCCACCGTGAAGGCGCCAACAAACCGATGGCACAGATCCGCCTAAGAGGATATGGAGCTGTCCGCAAGTGCATGAGCCAAGATCCGACGTTGGGCTTGAGCACGGCGGGAAGTAGTTGGCGAGGATCTTGTCGCCCTGCCGCCCCGCAGCTCGCACCGCGATGGTGTAGATGCCGAGGAACTCCGACGGATGTGTCCCGCCATCATACTTCTCCGCACATCTGGTTTGAAGTTTTTCCGGCTGGGCCATCGGACTTGCCGCACTTCACGAGTGAACGCAGGGCAACCTACCGCTGCACGCAAGTCGCCTCGCCCTCCGGGCGCTGCATGTCAACAGAAGGCCCAGCGCCGCTTTGTCGGATCGACGTCCGCGCTTCTCTTCGGGCGCCGATGCGAAGTTCGAGCGCCCTCTTGTTGTCGCCATGAAGAACTTGGCGCTGATCGCGGCGAACTCGCGGATCCAACGACGCAGTGGAGTCGCTGTCGAGGTAGATCCGGTGAGTCGGCGATCTTGGCCCTTTTGGCGGAGAGTGCACGGTCGTTGCACCTCCGACAGTGTCGTCGCCACCGGCTCGAGCCTTGTCGTCACGCCGACAACGATGGCGTTGGTTGCCGCGAGCGCCGCTGCTGGCAAAGCCGGCGAGGCTCGATAGTGGCCTTCCACTCGCCGACCTTGTCGGCCGTTGGAGGGTAGTCGAGGAGCAGTTGAGCTCTCGCCAGAGCTTCGCCGGAGTAGTAGGCGGCATTGGAGAACGGTGCGAGGAGCGGACACGCCGGACTTCTAACCACGTTAGAAGGAGCAGCGCCCGTCCGGCGCATCAGATCTCGCTAGTGCCGCATGTTGGCGCCGCATGCTGGTCTTGAGGGTCTCGATCCACGAACGTATGGCGCCAGAACGCCATGACGTTGTTGGTCCCGCTGCCTCCGAGATGGGCGCGGGGATGCGCGATGCCGAGGTTTGCGGTGCCTTGTCCTTGGACTTGGCAACGCCGCGAGCACCTTCGTCGGCGCCCGTTCCTCCGCCAGCGCCTCGCACCGCCACCCGCTTGCTGCGGTGAGGGTGGGTACGACGCGACGGTTTGCCGCCGCCAAGCCTTCTTCTTCGGTGGCATGTTGAGGAAGATGTTGATGACGCCGCCGCGTGAACGCCGGATCGGATTCACACGGCCTCGACGCTTCTACCGGGCGCGCCAGAGATGTCGGGAGGCTGATCGCACTCCACGGACACCTATGGGGCGGCGTGAGCAGGCCCCTTGTGGTTTGAGGGGGCGGAGGTCGCACGAAGAGCGGATCGAGGCGATGCACACGGGCGGTTTACCCAGCTTCGGAGCTCTCCGGAGAGATAAAACTCCTACTGCTGCTTGTTTGATCTATTGTGTTCTTGCTAGGGAGCAATGCGAGCTACGAAACCTAGCGTGAGTCTATCTGGTCTCGATCCAACGAGACGAACCTGGCCAACTGAACTGGACGGAACCCGAACCCTCTCTATGTTGCACTCGGGCCTCCTTTTATATGCTCAAGGGGTCTCCGACAGGTGGCAACATAGGCGGGGGTACAAATGTAAAAACAGGGGTTGGTACACCTACTTGAACAAAGGTATGCGGTAAAATATCTAACTCGACGGCAAGGGACAAAAGCAATAAATGCCCGTCGTTGTCGCCCAAACAAAGGTAACAGAGACCGTCAGTGCGCCCGCCGCCACGATGGCGAGCCTGTCCGCCGCTTATCGCCGCTCTCCGCTGGCTGCATGTACCGCCGACACGCCGCCCCATGGAACGGTCCCATGGCGACACGTCGTTGGGTGAGCTGGAGCGAGACGGAGAGAAGTTGCATGCCGCTGCAAGCGCCTTTGCCGCATGGCCGAATCCTTGTCGCGCCCGGAGACTTGTCGCGCCTGAGCCTTCCCGGCAAGCTCCTCTTGCCGGGCCTTGTCTTCGCGTGCTCGAGTGGCCTTCCCGACAAGCTCCTCTTGTCGAGACCTTGTCTTCTCAATCTAATACTTTGTTCTTGAATGGCTCCAAGGGAGCCATGGAGGAGATTGGCGGTGACGAGGCAAACCTTGCCGCGGGGTGCTGCAACTGTCCGTGCACGAGTACGGGATACTAGGGTACCCCTACTCTAGTACACCGACACCTAGTGACAAGCATTAAGCATAGCAAAGTCATAGCAACATCAATCTCAGAACATAGTGGATACTAGGGATCAAACCCTAACAAAACTAACTCGATTACATGATAAATCTCATCCAACCCATCACCGTCCAGCAAGCCTACGATGAAATTACTCACGCACGGCGGTGAGCATCATGAAATTGGTGATGGAGGATGGTTGATGAAGACGATGGTGACAGATTCCCCTCTCCGGAGCCCCGAACGGACTCCAGATCAGCCCTCCCGAGAGAGTTTAGGGCTTGGCGGCGGCTCCGTATCGTAAAACGTGATGAATCTTTCTCTCTGGTTTTTTTCTTCCTGAACACGAATATATAGAGTTGGAGTTGAGATCGATGGAGCTCCAGGGGGCCCACGAGGCAGGGGGCGCGCCCCCCACCCTCGTGGACAGGGTGTGGGCCCCCTGGCCTTGATTCTTTCGCCAATATTTTCAATATTTTCCAAAAATAAGCTCCGTGGAGTTTCAAGTCATTTCGAGAACTTTTGTTTCTGCACGTAAATAACACCATGGCAATTCTGCTGAAAACAGCGTCAGTCCGGGTTAGTTCCATTCAAATCATGCAAGTTAGAGTCCAAAACAAGGGCAAAAGTGTTTGGAAAAGTAGATACGACGGATACGTATCAGCTAGTTGCGGGATGATGCATTACGAAATGAGTAAAGAGACATGCCGGTAACGAGATTGAGCTAGGTATTGAGATACCGACGATCGAATCTCAGGCAAGTAACATATCAATGACAAAGGGAACAACGTATGTTGTTATGCGGTTTGACCGATAAAGATCTTCGTAGAATATGTAGGAACCAATATGAGCATCCAGGTTCCGCTATTGGTTATTGACCGGAGACGTGTCTCGGTCATGTCTACATAGTTCTCGAACCCATAGGGTCCAAATGCTTAAAGTTCTGTGGCAATCGGTATTATGAGTTTATATGTTTTGATGTACCGAAGGTAGTTCAGAGTCCCGGATATGATCACAGACATGACGAGGAGTCTCGAAATGGTCGAGGCATAAAGATTATATATTGGAAGCCTATATTTGGACGTCGGAAGAGTTCCGGGTGAAATCGGGATTTTACCAGAGTGCCGGAGGGGTTACCGGAACCCCCCGGGGGTTAATGGGCCTAGTTGGGCCCTAGTGGAGAGAGAGGGGCCGGCCAGGGCAGGCCGCTGATACTTCTCCAACGTATCTATATTTTTTGATTGCTCCATGCTATATTATCTTCTGTTTTGGACATTATTGGGCTTTATTATTCACTTTTATATTATTTTTGGGGCTAACCTATTAACCGGAGGCCCAAATTTTAATTGCTTTTTTTGCCTATTTCGTAGTTTCGCAGAAAAAGAATATCAAACGGATTCCAAACGGAATGAAACCTTCGGGACGTGATTTTCGAACGAACATGATCCAGAGACTTGGACCCTACGTCAAGGAAGCTTCCAGAAGCCACGAGGTAGGGGCGCCTACCCCCTCCCAAAGCGCCGCCTCCACCCTCGTGGGCCCCATGTTGCTCCACCGACGCATTCCTTCTTCCTATATATACCTACGCACTTCCCCAAACGATCGACATGAGAGCCAAAACCTAATTCCACCGCCGCAACCTTCTGTACCCACGAGATCCCATCTTTGGGCCTGTTCCGGAGCTCTGTCGGAAGGGGCATCGATCACGGAGGGCTTCTACATCAACACCATAGCATCTCCGATTAAGTGTGAGTAGTTTACCTCAGACCTTCGGGTCCATAGTTATTAGCTAGATGGATTCTTCTCTCTTTTTGGATCTCAATACAATGTTCTCCCCCTCTCTCGTGGAGATCTATTCGATGTAATCTTCTTTTGCGGTGTGTTTGTTGAGACCGATGAATTGTGGGTTTATGATCAAGTTTATCTATGAACAATATTTGAATCTTCTGAATTCTTTATGTATGATTGGTTATTGATGACCCACAAGTATAGGGGATCTATCGTAGTCCTTTCGATAAGTAAGAGGGTCGAACCCAACGAGGAGCAGAAGGAAATGATAAGCGGTTTTCAGCAAGGTATTCTCTGCAAGCACTGAAATAAGTGGTAACAGATAGTTTTGTGATAGGATAATTTCTAACGAGCAACAAGTAACAAAAGTAAATAAAGTCCAGCAAGGTGGCCCAATCCTTTTTGTAGCAAAGGACAAGCCTGGACAAACTCTTATATAGAGAAAAGTGCTCCCGAGGACACATGGGAATATTGTCAAGCTAGTTTTCATCATGTTCATATGATTTGCGTTCGGTACTTTGATAATTTGATATGTGGGTGGACCGGTGCTTGGGTGCTGTTCTTACTTGAGCAAGCATCCCACTTATGATTAACCTATATTGCAAGCATCCGCAACTACAACAAAAGTATTAAGGTAAACCTAACCATAGCATGAAACATATGGATCCAAATCAGCCCCTTACGAAGCAATGCATAAACTAGAGTTTAAGCTTCTGTCACTCTAGCAACCCATCATCTACTTATTACTTCCAAATGCCATCCTCTAGGCCCAAATAATGGTGAAGTGTTATGTAGTCGACGTTCACATAACACCACTAGAGGCTAGACAACATACAACTCAACAAAAAATCGAACTAATACCAAATTCACATGACTACTAATAGAAAGACTTCTCCCAGTTCCTCAGTAACAAACGTAACTGATCACAAAGCATATTCATGTTCATAATCGAGGGGTATTAATATGCATAAAGGATCTGAACATATGATCTTCCACCAAATAAACCAACTAGCATCAACTACAAGGAGTAATCAACACTACTAGCAACCTACTAGTACCAATCCCGGACTTGGAGACAAGAATTGGATACAAGAGATGAACTAGGGTTTTGAGAGGAGATGGTGTTGGTGAAGATGTTGATGGATATTGCTCTCTCCCGATGAGAGGAGCGTTGGTGATGACGATGGCGATGATTTCCCCCTCCTGGAGGGAAGTGTCCCCAGTAGAACACATCTGCCGGAGCCCTAGATTGGTTCCGCCAAGGTCCCGCCTCGTGGCGGCGGAGTCTCGTCCCGAAAGGTTGCTTCTGATTTTTTCCTTGACGAAAGACCTCATATAGCAAAAGATGGCCATCGGAGAGCCAACAAGGGGCCCACGAGGCAGGGGGGGCGCCCTGGGGGTAGGGTGCGCCCCCCACCCTCGTGGCCAGGTGGGTCCCCCTCTGGTGTACTTCTTTCGCTCAATATTTTTTATTATTTCCAAAAATGACTTTCGTGGAGTTTCAGGAATTTTGGAGTTGTGCGGAATAGGTCTGTAATATTTCCTCTTTTTCCAGCCCAGAATTCCAGCTGCCGGCATTCTCCCTCCTTATGTAAACCTTGTAAAATAAGAGAGAATAGGCATAAGTATTGTGACATAACGTGTAATAACAGCCCATAATGCAATAAATATTGATATAAAAGCATGATGCAAAATGGACGTATCAACTCCCCCAAGCTTAGACCTCGCTTGTCCTCAAGCGGAAACCGATAACGATAAATATGTCCACATGTTTAGAGGTAGAGGTGTCGATAAAAATAAAACACGGACATGAAGGCATCATGATTATTCTCATAACAGCAACGTAGATGAATATTATCATATGATTACTTATGCTCAAGTAATAATCCATTCACAATGCAAAAGTATGTATCAGAAACTTTATTGAGAAGTAACAAACTATAATCTCAGTCATTGAAGCAATTTCAAATTATCATAACATCAGAAAGAGCCTATGTCAGAGCTTTATAGCAAGTCCACATACTCAACTATCATTTAGTCTTTCATAATTGCTAACACTCACGCGATACTTGTGGTTACGGAGTTTTAATCGGACACGAGAAAGATAGGGCTTATAGTTTCGCCTCCCAACCTTTTACCTCAAGGGTAATGTCAACAATAATAACTCATGCTCCCTACATCCAATTAGATATATCTATCAGGATCTTTCCAACACACTGTGCTTGCCAAAGGATAAAATGTAAAAAGGAAAGGTGAAGATCACCGTGACTCTTGCATAAGGTAGAGGATAATAGTAAAAGATAGGCCCTTCGGAGAGGGAAGCAGAGGTCGCCATGCGCTTTTATGGTTGGATGCGCAAAATCTTAATGCGAAAGAACGTCACTTTATATTGCCCCTTGTGATATGAACCTTTGTTATGCAGTATGTCGCTTTTATTTCTTCCACATCACAAGATCGTATAAAGCTTATTTTCTCCCACACTAATAAGTCATACATATTTAGAGAGCAATTTTTATTGCTTGCACCGATGACAACTTACTTGAAGGATCTTACTCAATTCATAGGTAGGTATGGTGGACTCTCATAGCAAAACTGGCCTAAGGGTTTTTGGAAGCACAAGTAGTATCTCTACTTGGTGCTGAGAATTTGGCTAGCATGAGGGGGAAAGGCAAGCTCAACATGTTGGATGATCCATGACAACATACTTTATCTCGGATATAAGAAAACATAACCCATTACGTTGTCTTCCTTGTCCAACATTAATTCTTTAGCATGTCATATTTTAATGAGTGCTCCCAATCATAAAATATGTCCATGATAATATATTTATATGTGAAACCTCTCTTTCCTTATTACTTCCTATTAATTGCAACGATGACCAAAGCTATGTTTGTCAACTCTCAACAATTTTTAATCATCATACTCTTTCTATGTGAAGTCATTACTCTCGATAAGATCAATATGACCTCTTTATTTCTTTTATTCTTTTTCTCTTTTCTTTTATTCACTCAAGATCATGGCAAAATAATCAAGCCCTTGAATCAACACTAATCTTTATTATATAGCCCACAGACTCGATTACATAGAGAGATCATAAAGCAAAAACTCAAAACTAGATCATGCCATAAACTTTATTCTACTAGATCAAGATACTACTAATAGGATCAAACTAAGAAAAACGGTAAACATAGGAGATGTGGTTGTGATACGATACCGGGGCACCTCCCCCAAGCTTGGCAGATGCCAAGGGGAGTGCCCATACCCATGTGATTATATCTCCTTCTTTGTTGGTGAGGAAGGTGGACGTGATGATGGATAGTCGCACATCAAACGTAAGAGGTCCTCCATCTTGCGGATAATGCCCTTGAGTGCAACGATATGCTCCTTCAACAAAATATTTTCACGTGTGAAATACTTGTTCTGTATACGAGCTAACTCAATCATCTTGAAAGCTTCAATCTCAGTTCGGGGTTAGAAGATTGTGATCAAGTTGAAGGATGTCTTCTGCTGTCGGAGCTTGATCCTCCGTGGCCTTCTTGATCCCTTCATCCTTGTTGATCTCCATGAGTTCTTCCCTCTTCAGCTCTATCTTCATTAGCCAAGCATCGTTGTCACCATTTTTGGAGGAGGGGGACGACATGATGCCTGGCCTTGACAACCCTGACAGAGAACAGCTCGAAACAAGAACAGAGGATAATTGCGTGATACAGGAGTCAAAACCTTCGGGAGAATATATAATGAATTTTTACCGACCAAAATACGTATCGTGCAAGAAAACGGAGTCCGGAAGGCACACGGGGTGCCCACGAGGTAGGGGGCGCGCCCTCCACCCTCGTGGGGCCGTCCTTCCCGGACTGCTACTTATTTTTCTATTTTTCTAAATATTCCAGAACGGAGAAATATTGCCTTAAAAATTGTTTTGGAGTCGGTTTACTTACCGTACCACCTACCTATTCCTTTTCGTAGTCTGAAAAGTTCCGGAAAGTGTCCCTTATGTATTCCTCCGGGGTTACGGTTTCAATAACATTGGTTTCAACATTTATAGGATTACCTGAGATATAATGTTTGATTCTTTGACCGTTTACCACCTTCGGATTTGTGCCCTCGAAATTGTTGATTTTTATGGCACCGGAATGATAGACTGTAACGCCCTCGATGCGGCTATATCTCCCACGTGTCGAAGCACGACTTAGAGGCATAACCGCATTGAAAGCAATGTCGCAAGTGAGGTAATCTTCACACAACCCATGTAATACATAAGGGAAAGAGATACATAGTTGGCTTACAAATGCCACTTCACACAATACATAAATAAACATCCATCATTCAGATTACACTCAAGGTCCGACTACGGAACCAAAATAAAAGAAGATACCCCAAATGCTACACAGATCCCCGATCGTCCCAACTCGAGCTCCACTATCGATCATCGTGAAAAGACACATAGTAATGACCACGTTCCTCATCGAACTCCCACTTGAGCTCGGGTTGGCCACCTGTGACCGCATCGCCGGACCTGCAACTGTTTTGGTAGAATCTGTGAGTCACGGGGACTCAGCAATCTCACACCATGAGATCAAGACTATTTAAGCTTATAGGAAGGACAGAGTTGTGAGGTGGAGCTGCAGCAAGCGGCTAGCATATATGGTGGCTACATTCGCAAAAGAGAGCGAGAAGAGAAGCAAAGCACGGTCGTGAAGCTAGTAGCGATCAAGAAGTGATCCCAAACTACTTACGCCAAACATAACTCCAACACCGTGTTCACTTCCCGACTCACGAGAAGAGACCATCACGGTTACACACGCTGTTGATGTGTATTAATTAAGGTCAACTTCGGTTTTCTACAACCGGACATTAACAAATTCCCATCTCGCCTCATAACCGCTGGGCACGGCTTTCGAAAGATAATACCTGCAGGTGTCCCAACTTAGCCCATAATAAGCTCTCACGGTCAACGAAGGATATTCCTTCTACCGGAAGACCCGATCAGTCTCGAATCCCGGACTACAAGACATTTCGACAAAGAATAAAACAAGACCAGCAAAGCCGCCCGATTGTGCCGACAAATCCCGATAGGAGCTGCACATATCTCGCTCTCGTGGCACATCCGGATAAGTCAAGCTACGAGTAAAACCAAGCCTCGAAGTTTCCCGTGGTGGCCCTCAAGAAGTTGCTCGGTTCGGGCCAAAGACTCAAGGAGCACCGTCCGGGGGTTAAAATAAAGATGACCCTCGGGCTCGCGAAAACCCGGGGAAAAAAGGCTTAGGTGGCAAATGGTAAAACCAATGTTGGGCCTTCTTTGGAGGAGTCTTATTCAAAGCGAACTGTCAAGGGGGTCCCATAAATCACCCAACCGTAAGGAACGCGAAATCAAGGAACATAACACCGGTATGACGGAAACTAGGGCGCCAGAGTGGAACAAAACACTGTGCATAAGGCCGAAGTCTTCCACCCTTTACCAAGTATATAGATGCATTAATTATAGCAGATATATTGTGATATCCCCAACAAGTAAACATGTTCCAAAAGGAACAACCTCTCCATGTTCCAACAACGAACAAACTTCATCTTCACCGCAACTAGCAACGCTTATAAGAGGGCCGAGCAAAGCGGTAATATAGCCAATCAACGGTTTGCTAGGAAAGGATGGTTAGGGGCTGACATGGCAATATGGGAGGCATGATAAGCAAGTGATAGGCATCGTAGCATAGGCATAGCAAAAGAGCGAGCATCTAGCATAGCAAAGATAGAAGTGATTTCGAGGGTATGGTCATCTTGCCTGCAAAGTTCTCAGAGTTGTC
Organism: Aegilops bicornis; assembly: GCA_021605145.1. Classification (NCBI taxonomy): domain Eukaryota; kingdom Viridiplantae; phylum Streptophyta; class Magnoliopsida; order Poales; family Poaceae; genus Aegilops; species Aegilops bicornis. The sequence goes on along the minus strand of CM038670.1, from coordinate 156,892,825 downwards.
GAAAGCTTGATCCTCGTAAGCGTTCTCAACAGGTTCCTCGTTCACGAACTCGTCTCCCGGCTCTATACAAAGCAAGAACACAAGCAAAGGAACCACAATAAATCACGGTGCAATGCACAAGCAACATTATGCAAAACATGACATGATATGCGAGATGTGATATGCAATGCGACAAGCGTGCTCCGGAAGGAAAATGATGAACCAGGCATCAACTTGGCAAACCAAGTATTCCGCTGAAAAGATGAGATGATTTCGGTTGAAATCGACATAAAGATCACCGGAATCGGATGCACGGTTTGCAAATGACAAGCAAAACAAGAATGGCACAAATCTGCCATTAACAGCATGATGCCACTTAGCAAGCAACAAGAAATTAAGCTACTGCACCCAAACGTACCAACAAAGTACATGTAAGTGATCTACTCAAGATGCTTGATAAACGATGAACACTGAGCTAGGGCTAAATCACATCATAACAGGTCCAAACAAGCATGGCAAAAGTGCAAAATATATCAGCTTCACAGACTTAGGGAAATTACTGGACATGGCAAAATCAGCATCAGGAAGCAATGTTCAAAGCAATGAAATAGCATGACACAGGAACTTATAATAGCAAAACAAGGCATGGCATGAATCTACTAAAAGAATAGACCAAAAGTCCCTTACTGACCATAAGCCAAAAAGGATCAGGAAATAAAGTAACACCAATATCAATATAGCAAGTTTCGTTAACAGATTCAGCAACAGGGCATGACAAAAACAGATAACAAGTAGGCATGTTTAAGAGCTCGATGCACTCACTACCGAGCATCTCATGATAAACTAAGCATACATACATCAAGAAGACATGGCATAGAAGCTACACATGGCAAGAACAACATCATAGCCTACACGGATCAACCACAACAACCTTGGCAAAATTGAATAACATGTAAACAATCTGCCAGGAAACATTTTATAGCAAAAGTAGAGCTCGATTGACTCAAGCTATGGCACTCCATAATTGCAAACAAAGGCACGGATGGATAGGGCATAACCATATTTCCAAAACATCCTTACTTAAGTATCTCAAAATATGCATGGATCTCTCGGTAGCATCAAGTTAACATGGCATAAAAATATCAGCAAAACAGGGGCTGAAATCAGCAACATCATGAAGCCTAGTTTGCATGCTTGTGCTAGTCACCACAGAGATCACAAAAATACATGGCATACACCCCTGGAAATATGGCATGGCATATTACAAAACACCTGTAGGACTCAAATTCATAGGATGCACACATCAATCATGGCAAAAACGACAAAAGTGCATGTTCTGTTAAGAAACAGAAACTAACATCACATAGCCCTATTCTAACAGCATTTCGGGCATCAAGATTAGCTCAAATGAACATGATGCAATGAGATGAAATGATCTACTCTTCGAGGCGAACATTTTGACATATAACACACACGAAACGGATCAATATGCAGAGAGTTATGGCATGACGAAAATGCAATAAAATAATCACAGGAATATGACAGGATTCGGGGGGAAGGAGAAAGTCAACCCTTCGATTGGATCTGCGATCCGGCGCGGGACGAGGTGGCCGGCCGGAGTGGAGGAAGGAGAAGTCGGCGCTGGCCGGGCGGTGGCCGGGCGACGGCGTCGGGCGGTGGCGACGGCACGGGCGGCTGCGGGCGACGGCATGAGGCGGGCCGGCGGAGGCGGGCGATCGAGGCGGCGGGTTGGGGCTGGTGGCTGGCGGCTGGCGGCGACGGGCGGGCCGGGCCGAGGCGGGCGGAGCTGGGCGGGCGTTCGGCGGGCGGCGCTGGCCGGGCGGCTGGCCGGAGGCGGCGGCGGCGCTGGGGCGCCGAAGGCGGGCGCCGGCCGGCCGGGAGGGTCTCAGACGGGCTCGCGGGCTGGGTCGGCGGCGATGTGGGGCGCTGGTGCTCACGTGGCAGCCCCTCGGTTGGCTGCGCGCGGGCGGCGGACGTTCGTCCGATCCGGACGTGTCCGGGGCGCGGAGGGATTTCGCCTAGGGTTTCGGGAATTGATCCGAGATTTGGAGGGGAGATGCATATTTATAGGTAGAAGGAGCTAGGAAGCTCCAAATGAGGTGTAGTTTTTACCACACACGATCGTGATCCGACGACGGAGAGCATGGAAGTGACTTAGATGGGTTATTGGGCTGTTTTAAAAGGGTGTTGGGCTGCAACTTAAAAGAGGCCTCATGAGAGTGCGGTTAACTGCTGGAGTACCAAACGAGCTCCAAATGACCCGAACTTGACAGTGGTCTACCGTGGTATACCAAGGCCACTTGACAAACCTCGGTCCATTCCGAGAAAGTTTAGTACCTGCTCACGGAAAACGTAAAAGGGGACGCCGGGACATAGGAGTGCCGGATTGCAAAACGGACAACGGGAAAATGCTCGAATCATGAGGCGAACACGTATGCAAATGCGATGCACATGATGACATGATATGAGATGCATGACATGGACAAAATGCAAAAACGAAAGACAAAAACCCAACCACGGAGGGAATATCATATCACAATGCCGAAAATGGCAAGAGTTGGAGTTACAAATATGGAAAGTTACATCCGGGGTGTTACAACACTCCACCACTACAAGAGGATCTCGCCCCGAGATCTAGGACCGAAAGAACTCCGGATATTCGAACGGAGGTGATCCTCGCGCCCCGTGTGGCTTCTCGTCGGAATGGTGTGACCACTTCACTTTCAGGAATTTGATTGACTTGTTGCGTAGTCTTGCGCCGGTTTCTTCAAGAATAGCAACGGGTGCTCATGATAAGAGAGATCTTCTTGAAGGTCAATTTCTTGAAGTTGATAGTGCGCTCAGAGTCTTGAAGCACTTGGCGAAGCTGTGACACATGAAACACATCGTGCATGTTCGCCGGTTGGATGGAAGCTCAAGTTGATAGGCGAGATCGCCTCTTTTGCCAATGATCTTGAAAGGACCCACGTATCTAGGGGCAAGCTTCCCTTTGATACCAAAGCGACGAGTGCCTTTCATTGGAGAGACGCGGAGGTAGACATGGTCTCCGATTTCAAAAGCCACATCACGGTGCTTGTCATCATAAAAGCTCTTCTGGCGCGATTATGCTGCTTTGAGATTCTCACGAATGACTTTGCACATTTCTTCGGCTTCGTGGATCAAGTCGTTGCCAAGAAGTTGGCGTTCACCTGTCTCGGACCAATTGAGAGGAGTACGGCACTTTCTGCCATAGAGAATTTCGAATGGGGCCTTGCCCGAACTCGCTTGGAAGCTGTTGTTGTAGGAGAACTCGGCATATGGAAGACACAAGCCCTAAGCATATCTTCAAGGATTTGATTGACTCGCTCCACTTGGCCACTTGTTTAAGGATGGAAAGCTGTGCTGAAACGAATGTTGGTGCCCATGGCCTTCTGAAAAGAATCCCAAAACTTGGAGGTAAAGATGCTGCCACGGTCTGAAGAGATCAATTTTGGAATGCCGTGCAAGGAGACAATTATGGAGGGGTATAGCTCTGCCAACTGAGCTGCTGTGATGGATTCTTTGATAGGAAGAAAATGAGCCACTTCAGTAAGCTTGTCAATGACAACGAAGATAGCATCATTTCCACGCTTGGACTTAGGAAAACCAGTCACGAAGTCCATTTCGATATGATCAAACTTCCATTCTGGAATAGCAAGAGGTTGGAGGAGCTATACACCTCCATTTTCTTGCAGACATCACACTCATTCACGAATTGAGCAATTTCTTGCTTCATTCGAGTCCACCAATATGACTGCTTGAGGTCATGGTACATCTTCGTACTTCCAGGATGAATGGATAGAAGGGAATTGTGTGCCCTGCTCATAATGACTTTACGTAGATCACCCTTTGAAACCACAATCCGGTCCTCAAGAAAAGAGTATCTTTGTCATCAATGTGGAAGCACTTGTACTTGAAATGCCCTTGTCGATACCACGCTTTCACCTTTTTCACCATGGTATCCAGGAGTTGAGCCTCACGAATTTGGTCTTCCAAAGTAGGAGAGACTATGAGGTTGGCAAGAAAGCCTTGAGGAACAACTTGAAGATTCAGCTTATGGAAAGCTTCACAAAGATCCGGTTGGAAGGGCTTGAGGATTAAACTGCTGCGAAGCCTTCCTGCTCAAAGCATCTGCAATGACATTGGCCTTGCGGAGTATATTCAATACTTGGGTTGTACTCTTGAATCATTTCGACCCATCGAGTTTGCACGAGGTTGAGGTTTGGTTGAGTGAAGATATACTTGAGGCTCTTGTGATCGGTGAAAATGTCCACTTTCCTTCCCAACAAGAGATGTCTCCATGTTATCAATGCATGGACAATCGCCGCCAACTCAAGATCGTGAGTGGGGTAGTTCTTTTCGTTGGGCTTCAACCGCGAGAGGTATAGGCCACAACTCTCTTCTCTTGCATTAACACAAAGACCGAGACCTTGAAGAGAAGCATCACGTAAAACTTCAATGGCTTGGATTCATCAGAGGAGTCAAGACAGGAGCTGTGACGAGTTTCTCTTTGAGAGTATTGAAAGCAACGTCACACTCAGGAGACCAGACATACTTCACATGCTTCTGGAGGAGGTTGGAAAGAGGCTTTGCAATCTTGGAGAAATTCTCAACGAATCTTCGACAATAGCTTGCAAGACCAAGAAAATCATGGAGCTGCTTGACATTCGAGGAGGTTCCCAATTCACAATTGCAGACACCTTCTCGGGATTAATGATGATGCCCTTGGCGGAGATGATGTGACCAAGATAAAGCACTTCATCAAGCCAAAATTCACATTTGGAAAACTTCAGATAGAATTGATGCTCTCTCGAGCTTGTCTAGCACCAATCGCAAATGTTTGGCATGATCCTTCTTATTCTTGGAGAAGACCAAAATATCATCAAGATAGACCAAGACGAATTCATTGGTGTAGGGGTTGAAGATGAAGTTCATCATTCGAGAGAATGTTGGAGGAGCATTGACAAGGCCGAAAGACATGACAAGATATTCATAAGAACCAAAGCTTGTTCTGAATGCTGTCTTGGGAATATCTTGTTCACGAATGCGAATCTGATGATAACCCATATGAAGGTCAAGCTTGGAGAATACTTTAGCACCTTTGAGTTGCTCGAAAAGCTCATTGATGTTGGGAAGTGGATACTTGTTCTTTATAGTCTTCTTATTCAATGGACGGTAATCGACGCAAAGTCGGTCCGTGCCATCCTTCTTCTGGACAAAAAGAACACCACAACCCCAAGGAGATGAACTCGGTCTGATCAAACCCAGACGCTCTTGTTCATCGAGCTGCTTCTTCAATTCCTTCAGCTCATTAGGTCCAAGATTGTATGGACGCTTGCAAACGGGTTCAGTGCCAGGCTCAAGATCGATAACAAATTCTACTGGCCGATGGGGAGGCATACCCGGGAGCTCTTCTGGAAAGACATCTTGGTACTCACAAACGACTGGAATCTGAGAGATAGCATCCAATTCGCCTTCTCATTGAGAGAAAACAACCGAATGGTTTCATCACAAGCGGCATAGATGATCACATCCTCAGAAGAGTGAGTCAATTGAATTTCCCTGGCAGCACAATCAAGCTGAGCTTTGTGCCGAGAAAGCCACCCATCCCGAGAATAAGATCAATATCCGAGTCACCAAGGACAATTGGTTTAGCTGTAAATCTATAGTCGCCCATCTTGATTGTGGTATCCGGAACCACCAAATCGGAGCTCAACCGTTTACTCCGGAGAAACGACATCCATGGGTTTACCCAAATGTGAAGAAGTGAATTCATGCTTGGCAAAAACGGTCTTGACATGAAACAATCCGATGCACCAAAGATCAAATAAAACTTTTGCAGAATATCATTAATCGGAAGATTACCCATTATCACATCAAGAGATTCCTTCCGCTATACTGCATTCATCATATTCACCTTGGCATGCTTTGGATTATGCTTGACCACTGCATTGCTGGAAGATCTCACAAGAGGAGGAGGCGGAAGGCGCCTTTGGTTGAAACACTTGTTCGCATAGTGACCTTTCTGCTGACATTTGTTACAAGTCACCTCTGAGAGCGGACGGTGATAAGGAGCATTTGACCTTGGAGCTTGAGAATTAGACTTGTTCTGATAGCCTGGGTTGGGCGGGTGGGAAGATCCACGACCACCTGAGTTCTTCTGTTGATAAGGCTGACGGAACGGAGGAGGTGGAAGGTAGAACTTTTGCTGCTTAGCTGCCACTTGAGAGGAAGAGGAAGACTGGACTGCATCCTCGATTCTCTTCTTAGAAGCCTCACATTTGAGCTGGGCAGCTTCTTGCTTCAAGTGCCATGTTGTAGAATTCATCATACTTTTACGGCTCAAAAGCACAAGAGCTAATTGCAGATCTTCTCCGAGACCACCTCGACTTGATAGATCATACTCTTTTCATCGTGGACGCCTTGCTTAGCGAAGCGAGCGAAGTTCGAACTGGATATTGTATTGATACAGACATGTTGCCTTGCTTGAGATTGGAACTCCTCACGCTTGCTCTCAACAACACTTTTCGAATGTGGTGAGCTCAAGTCTCGGCGGAACTCATCCTGTGTAATGACACGACCTCCTCTGGAATCTTTGTATTGTCGGAACCACTCAAAGAGCTTGGTCCTTGAGTTGAAACGAAGCAAACTTGACAAAGTCCTCGTGTCCGACATTGCTACATTCAAAATGTTTGCAGATGTCCACAAGCCAATCGTCGGCGTCTGTGGCCTCGACACGTAAACCGAAAGACTTCGCCGATTAGCAAGGAACTGATTGAGAGTAGCAAAGTGCGGCTGATTGTTGCCTTGACCTTGATTGCCTTGATTGCCTTGCCCTTGAGTACGCTCTTGCAAGAGTTGCAAAATCATCTTAGCATTGGCATTGGTGGCTGCCATGATAGCTTGCCATGCCTCCGGCGGCGGAGGTGGAGGTGGAGGGTTCGACTGACTCTCATCATTGCGATCCGGATTCGCACGCGTTGGCGGAGCCATCTGAAGAGGGTGACATCCGTTAGCACTTGATAGACAGATAGACAAGTTGAATCAACGGATAGAAATTGCAACATATAGTCTTCACAATAAACATTCGAACAAGGATGAACGAATGAATTCCAAAAGCTAACATCACACGCCCATTAAGGTGAGAAGCCACTTAGATAAAGGTATGGAATCATCATCCGCCTTTGAAACAACTCGAATAACACAACTAAAACAAAACAAAAGATTGGCTTCTAGAATAAGCCGGAACAAACACATGATAGAGATTTACGCCCAAAGTGTTGGTGGTGGGGCCCTGCAGACACGACGTCTGACGGACGTCACGAATGACAAACAAGACGTCCCCGAATCAGCATAGCCAAGGATTCTTTAAGACGCCATGCGACCATCAGAATCGACCGTGGATGGGCGGACCACTAGACGTTGGACCCCAATCTCAAATCATACATCCGTCGGAAAGATATCCTATAAGCTACTAGAATTCCCACCTATAAACTCCCGAAACTTTACGGTTATGCAATCTGGTGTTGGGGACAGGGGGACACAAAATATATCACCCAAACTAACAATACCTAGATCCAAATTGTATCCATCCGTCAACACATAACCAAGAAACCTTCAGAAATCGTGTACCTCGACCTTCGAAAAGCATCCGTTATACGAGTCATGGCAATACTCCCGAGCTCGCCCCAGTACTGGATTATCGGGGTTATCTCACCAACAACCGCACAAAAGAGATTTCGATGTCGGCAAAACTCGTATTCCAGAATAGCAACGATAAAATTGTGACGACAACACCTCGGAGCTCAACTCCCGGACACCGCCACAACCCCTAAATGTCGAGGCACCAAGAACAATGTTCTCGCCACAAAACCATCTGAACGATCCCAAGATACCCGCGTGATCCTAAAAAATTTAGTGAAATTTGAGGAGAGGAGAGTCAAAACTTCTACGTCAGAGACCTCACCAGAGCGATTTAAGGACTGGGGAGTAAAAAGAATCCTACTCTCCTATATATATAATCCTAAGACTCAAAACATTTTCCGTTCTAGACTCAACAACGCCAGCAAACAATCAAGCAGGGGGCTCCTAAGTCGGGGATGGCTCTGGTTACCAACTTGTAACGCCCTCGATGCGGCTATATCTCCCACGTGTCGAAGCACGACTTAGAGGCATAACCGCATTGAAAGCAATGTCGCAAGTGAGGTAATCTTCACACAACCCACGTAATACATAAGGGAAAGAGATACATAGTTGGCTTACAAATGCCACTTCACACAATACATAAATAAACATCCATCATTCAGATTACACTCAAGGTCCGACTACGGAACCAAAATAAAAGAAGATACCCCAAATGCTACACGGATCCCCGATCGTCCCAACTGGCTCCACTATCGATCATCGTGAAAGACACATAGTAACGACCACGTTCCTCATCGAACTCCCACTTGAGCTCGATTCGCCACCTGCAGACCGCATCGCCGGCACCTGCAACTGTTTTGGTAGAATCTGTGAGTCACGGGACTCGGCAATCTCACACCCGCGAGATCAAGACTATTTAAGCTTATAGGAAGGACAGAGTTGTGAGGTGGAGCTGCAGCAGTTTACTAGCATATATGGTGGCTACATTCGCAAAAGAGAGCGAGAAGAGAAGCAAAGCACGTCCGTGAAGCTAGTAGCGATCAAGAAGTGATCCTGAAACTACTTACGCCAAACATAACTCCAACACCGTGTTCACTTCCCGGACTCCGCCGAGAAGAGACCATCACGGTTACACACGCGGTTGATGTGTATTAATTAAGGTCAACTTCGGGTTTTCTACAACCGGACATTAACAAATTCCCATCTTCCTCATAACCGCATGCACGGCTTTGAAAGATAATCCCTAGGGTGTCCCAACTTAGCCCATAATAAGCTCTCACGGTCAACGAAGGATATTCCTTCTACCGGAAGACCCGATCAGTCTCGAATCCCGGACTACAAGACATTTCGACAAAGCAATAAAACAAGACCAAAGAAAGCCGCCCGATTGTGCCGACAAATCCCGATAGGAGCTGCACATATCTCGTTCTCGTGGCACATCCGGATAAGTCAAGCTACGAGTAAAACCAAGCCTCGAAGTTTCCCGTGGTGGCCCCAAGAAGTTGCTCGGTTCGGGCCAACACTCGAAGGAGCACCGGTCCGGGGGTTAAAAACAAAGACGCCCCTCGGGCTCGCGAAACCCCGGCGGACAAAGGCTTCGGTGGCAACAGCTACAACCAATGTTGGGCCTTGCTGGAGGAGTCTTATTCAAAGCGAACTGTCAAGGGGGTCCCATAAATCACCCAACCGTGTAAGGAACCCGAAATCAAGGAACATAACACCGGTATGACGGAAACTAGGGCAGCAAGAGTGGAACAAAACACCAGGCATAAGGCCGAGTCTTCCACCCTTTACCAAGTATATAGATGCATTAATTATAGCAGATATATTGTGATATCCCCAACAAGTAAACATGTTCCAAAAAGGAACAACCTCTCCATGTTCCAACAACGAACAAACTTCATCTTCACCGCAACTAGCAACGCTTATAAGAGGGCCGAGCAAAGCGGTAATATAGCCAATCAACGGTTTGCTAGGAAAGGATGGTTAGGGGCTGACATGGCAATATGGGAGGCATGATAAGCAAGTGATAGGCATCGTAGCATAGGCATAGCAAAAGAGCGAGCATCTAGCATAGCAAAGATAGAAGTGATTTTGAGGGTATGGTCATCTTGCTCGCAAAGTTCTCAGAGTTGTCGAAAGCTTGATCCTCGTAAGCGTTCTCAACAGGTTCCTCGTTCACGAACTCGTCTCCCAGCTCTACCCAAAGCAAGAACACAAGCAAAGGAACCACAATAAATCACGGTGCAATGCACAAGCAACATGATGCAAAACATGACATGATATGCGAGATGTGATATGCAATGCGTATGCGTGCTCCGGAAGGAAAATGATGAACCAGGCATCAACTTGGCAAACCAAGTATGCCGCTGGAAAGATGAGATGATTTCGGTTGAAATCTATATAAAGATCACCGGAATCGGATGCACGGTTTGCAAATGACAAGCAAAACAAGAATGGCACAAATCTGCCATTAACAGCATGATGCCACTTAGCAAGCAACAAGAAACTAAGCTACTGCACCCAAACGTACCAACAAAGTACATGGAAGTGATCTACTCAAGATGCTTGACAAACGATGAACACTGAGCTACGGCTAAATCACATCATAACAGGTCCAAACAAGCATGGCAAAAGTGCAAAATATATCATCTTCACAGACTTAGGGAAATTACTGGACATGGCAAAATCAGCATCAGGAAGCAATGTTCAGAGCAATTGAACAGCATGCTACAGGAACTTATAATAGCAAAACAAGGCATGGCATGAATCTAATCAAAGCATAGAACAAAAGTCCCTTACTGACCATAAGCCAAAAAGGATCAGGAAATATATTAACACCCATGTCAATATAGCAAGTTTCGTTAACAGATTCAGCAACAGGGCATGACAAAAACAGATAACAAGTAGGCATGTTTAAGAGCTCGATGCACTCACTACAGAGAATCTCATGATAAACTAAGCATACATCCATCAAGAAGACATGGCATAGAAGCTACACATGGCAAGAACAACATCATAGCCTACACGGATCAACCACAACAACCTTGGCAAAATTGAATAACATGTAAACAATCTGCCAGGAAACATTTTATAGCAAAAGTAGAGCTCGATTGACTCAATCTATGGCACTCCATAATTGCAAACAAAGGCTTGGATGGATAGAGCATAACCATATTTCCAAAACATCCTTACTGAAGTATCTCAAAATATGCATGGATCTCTCGGTAGCATCAAGTTAACATGGCATAAAAATATTAGCAAAACAGGGGCTGAAATCAGCAACATCATGAAGCCTAGTTTGCATGCTTGTGCTAGTCACCACAGAGATCACAAAACTACATGGCATACACTCCTGGAAAGATGGCATGGCATATTACAAAACACCTGTAGGACTTAAATTCATAGGATGCACACATCAATCATGGCAAAAATGACAAAAGTGCATGTTATGTTAAGAAACAGAAACTAACATCACATAGCCCTCTTCTAACAGCATTTCGGGAATCAAGACGCAATGAGATGAAATGATCTACTCTTCGAGACGAACATTTTGACATATAACACGCACGAAACGGAGCAATATGCAGAGAGTTATGGCATGACGAAAATTCAATAAAATAATCACAGGAATATGACTTAGAGGATTCGGGGGAAGGAGAAAGTCAACCCTTCGATTGGATCTGCGATCCGGCGCGGGACGAGGTGGCCGGCCGGAGTGGAGGAAGGAGAAGCCGGCGCGGGCCGGGGCGGTGGACGGCGACGGCGGCCGAGGCGGGGCCACGGAGGCGGCGGGCTGGGGTCATGGTGGCTGGCCATGACGGCGGGCCGGGCCGAGGCGGGCAATGGGCGGGCGGGTTCAAGGCGCTGGTGACGGGCTGCCGGGCCGGGAGGTGGCGGCGGGCTGGGTGGCCGAAGGCTGGGCGCCGGCTCGGGGAGGGCCTCAGACCTCAAGGGGCCCATGGGTCGGTAGGTGGTATAAATTTAGCAATGATGTAATTAGCATAATCAGCATACCAAGGAGTACTACGAGAAGTACTTATGACATTTAATTGCTCATCTGGAAAGATATCATCAATAGGTAGTGGGTCATCAAGAACATTTTCTAACCTAGACAAGTTATGCAGCGGGGTTCTCGACTCCTTTTCTATCAACAATATGCAAATCAAATTCTTGTAGCAAGAGAACCCATATAATAAGTCTAGGTTTAGCATCTTTCTTCTCCATAAGATATTTAATAGCAGCATGATCAGTGTGAATAGTTACTTTAGAATCAACGATATAAGGTCTGAACTTATCACAAGAAAATACAACTGCTAAGAATTCCTTTTCAGTAGTAGCATAATTTCTTTTAGCACTGTCTAGAGTCTTACTAGCATAATGGATAACATTTAATTTCTTATCAACTCTTTGCCCTAGAACAGCACCTACAGCATAGTCACTAGCATCACACATAATTTCAAAGGGTAAATTCCAATCAGGTGGCTAAACAATAGGTGCAGAGATCAATGCTTTCTTAAGTATTTCAAATGCTTCTCATAATCATCATCAAAGACAAATGGTATATATTTTTGTGATAAATTAGTCAGAGGCCGTGAAATTTTTGAGAAGTCCTTAATGAACCTCCTATAAAATCCGGCGTGACCAAGGAAACTTCTTATACCTTTGATGTCCTTGGGACATGGCATCTTTTTAATAGCATCAACCGTGGCCTTATCAACTTCAATACCTCTTTCAGAAACTTAATGCCCCAAGACAATACCTTCATTAACCATAAAGTGGCACTTTTCCCAATTCAAGACAAGATTAGTTTCTTCACATCTACGCAAAACTTCGATCAAGGTTTCTCAAGCAATCATCAAAATAGGATCCATAGACGGAAAAATCGTCCATGAAAACCTCACAAATCTTTTCACAAAAGTCGAGAATATAGCCATCATGCATCTTTGAAAGGTAGCAGGTGCATTACATAAACCAAAAGGCATACGTCTATAAGCAAAAGTACCAAAAGGGCAGGTAAAAGTAGTCTTTGATTGATCATTAGCTGACACAGGTATTTGAGAGAAACCAGAATAACCATCTAGGAAGCAATAGTGTGTATGTTTGCATAATATTTCTAGCATTTGATCGATAAAACATAAGGGGTAATGATCTTTCTTAGTTGCTTTATTTAATTTGCGAAAATCAATTACCATCCTATAACCTGTAATAATTCTTTGCAGAATCAATTCATCTTTATCATTAGGCACAACAGTAATACCTCCCTTCTTAGGGACACAATGGACATGACTTACCCACTGACTATCAGCAACGGGATAAATTATACCTGCCTCCATAAGCTTTAGTATTTCTTTTATTACCACTTCTTTCATCTTAGGATTCAACCTTCGTTGATGATCACGAACTGGTTTGGCATCTTCTTCCAAATTTATTTTATGTTGACATAGAGTGGGACTAATGCCCTTAAGATTATCAAGAGTATATCCAATAGCAGCACGGTGTTTCTTCAGAGTTTTCAATAATCTTCTTCTTCATGCTCTGAAAGGTTAGCACTAATAATAACAGGATATATCTTCTTTTCATCAAGATAAGCATATTTAAGAGTATCGAAAGCGGTTTAAGCTCAAACAGGATCACCCTTGGGTGGAGGAGGATCCTAGGATTTCAACAGGCAAATTGTGATTCAGAATAGGTTCCTGTTTAAAGAATACTTCATCTATTTCCCTTCTTTCATTCATAAACATATCATTTTCATGGTCTAGCAAATATTGTTCTAAAGGATCACTAGGAGGAACGGCAATAGAAGCAAGACAAATAATTTCGTCTTTACTAGGCAATTCTTCTTCACGGTGTTGTCTACTAAATTTAGAGAAATTAAACTCATGAGACATATCACCCAAACCAATAGTAACAACATTCTTTTCATGATCTATTCTAGCATTGACGGTGTTCAAGAAGGGTCTACCAAAAATAATGGGAAAAAAGCTATCTTGTGGGGAACCAAGAACAAGAAAATCAACAGGATATTTAGTTTTCCCACACAAGACTTCAACATCTCTAACAATTCCCATTGCTGATATAGTATCTCTATTGGCAAGCTTAATTGTAACATCAATACCTTCTAACTCACTAGGTGCAATTTCATGCTTAATTTCTTCATATAAAGTATGAGGTATAACACTAGCACTGGCACCCATATCACATAAGCCATGATAATAGTGATCTCCTATTTTAACAGAAATAACAGGCACACCTACCAGAGGTCTATGTTTATCTTTAGCACAAGGTTTGGCAATTCTAGCAGTTTCACCGCAGAAATGAATAACATGCCCATCAATATTATCAGCCAAGAGATCTTTAACAATAGCAATATTAGGTTCAACTTTAATTTGCTCAGGAGGTGTATAAGTTCTAATATTGCTTTTACGAACCACAGTTGAAGCGTTAGCATGATCCTTTATCCTAACAGGGAAAGGTGGCTTCTCAACATAAGAAGTAGGAACAATAGGATCATTATAAGTGACAGCCTTTTCTTCCACTTTAGTAGGTTCATCTACTTTTACTTCTATGGGAGGATGATATTTAAACCACTTCTCCTTGGGGAGATCAATATAAGTAGCAAAAGATTCACAGAAAGAAGCTACTATCTCAGAGTCAAGTCCATATTTAGTGCTAAATTTACGGAAAACATCGGTATCCATAAAAGACTTAACACAATCAAACTTAGGTGTCATACCTGACTCCTTACCTTCGTCGAGATCCCAATCTTGAGTTGCGTTTAATTCTATCCAATAAATTCCATCTGAATTCAATAGTCTTCATCATAAAAGAGCCACGGAAGAAGTATCGAGCATGGATTGATTATTGAGAAAGCCCAAAGCATAAAAAATTTGAAGAATTATTTCTCTTGAGAGCTCATGATTGGGGCATGAATATAACATTGATTTAAGCCTCCCCAAGCTTGAGCGATGCTTTCTCCTTTATGAGGCCAAAAATTATATATATAATTGCGATCACGATGAACAAGATGCATAGGATAATACTTCTGATGAAATTCCAATTTCATTCGTTTATAATTCCATGATCCCGTGTCATCACATAGCCTATACCATGTCGATGCATCTCCCTTCAAAGATAAAGGGAAGACCTTCTTCTTAACAACATCATCGGGTATACCTGCAAGCTAAAATAATCCACAAACTTCATCCACATATATTAAGTGCTCATCAGGATGCTTTGTTCCATCTCCTACAAAAGGATTATCTAGCAGTTTTTCTAACATACCCGAAGGAACTTCAAAGGGAACATTTTCATTTTCAGTAGGTTCATTAGGTCGAGGAGCAATTCTTTGCTCTACTGGTCGGGGTGAAGATACCCCGAACAAGCCCCTCAAAGGATTACTTTCCATAGTAACAAGTGACTATAATTTCAGCACACTATATAAATTTTTCCTTACCAAATTCCACCTACCAAAGGCGCTTCACTCCACGGCAACGGCGCAAGAAAAGAGTCTTGATGACCCACAAGTATAGGGGATCTATCGTAGTCCTTTTGCTAAGTAAGAGTGTCAAACCCAATGAGGAGCAGAAGGAAATGATAAGCAGTTTTCAGCAAGGTATTCTCTGCAAGCACTGAAATAAGTGGTAACAGATAGTTTTGTGATAGGATAATTTGTAACGAGCAACAAGTAACAAAAGTAAATAAAGTGCAGCACGGTGGCCCAATCCTTTTTGTAGCAAAGGACAAGCCTAGACAAACTCTTATACAGAGAAAAGTGCTCCCGAGTACACATGGGAATATCGTCAAGCTAGTTTTCATCACGTTCATATAATTCGCGTTCGGTACTTTGATAATTTGATATGTGGGTGGACCGGTGCTTGGGTGCTGTTCTTACTTGAACAAGCATCCCACTTATGATTAACCTCTATTGCAAGCATCCAAGAACTACAACAAAAGTATTAAGGTAAATCTAACCATAGCATGAAACATATGGATCCAAATCAGCCCTTACGAAGCAACGCATAAACTAGGGTTTAAGCTTACATCACTCTAGCAACCCATCATCTACTTATTACTTCCCAATACCTTCCTCTAGGCCCAAATAATGGTGAAGTGTTATGTAGTCGACGTTCACATAACACCACTAGAGTCTAGACAACATACATCTCATCAAAATATCGAACGAATACCAAATTCACATGACTACTAATAGCAAGACTTCTCCCATGTCCTCAGGAACAAACGTAACTACTCACAAAGTATATTCATGTTCATAATCAGAGGGGTATTAATATGCATAAAGGATCTGAACATATGATCTTCCACCAAATAAACCAACTAGCATCAACTACAAGGAGTAATCAACACTACTAGCAACCTACTAGTACCAATCCCGGAGTTGGAGACAAGAATTGGATACAAGAGATGAACTAGGGTTTTGAGAGGAGATGATGCTGGTGAAGATGTTGATGGAGATTGCTCTCTCCCGATGAGAGGAGCAATGGTGATGACGATGGCGATGATTCCCCCCTCCTGGAGGGAAGTGTCGCCACAGTAACAGCCTCACGGAGCCCTAGATTGGTTCCGCCAAGGTTCCGCCTCGTGGCGGCGGAGTCTCGTCCCAAAAAGTTGCTTCTGATTTTTTCCTTGACGAAAGACCTCATATAGCAGAAGATGGCCATCGGAGAGCCAACAGGGGGCCCACAAGGCAGGGGCGCTACTGGGGTAGGGCGCCCCCACCCTCGTGGGCTGTGTGGGTCCCCTCCGGTGTACTTCTTCCGCTCAATATTTTTTATTATTCCAAAAATGACTTTCGTGGAGTTTCGGGACTTTTGGAGTTGTGCAGAATAGGTCTCTAATATTTTCTCCTTTTCCAGCCCAGAATTCCAGCTGCCGACATTCTCCCTCCTTATGTAAATCTTGTAAAATAAGAGAGAATAGGCATAAGTATTGTGACATAACGTGTAATAACAGCCCATAATGCAATAAATATCGATATAAAAGCATGATGCAAAATGTACGCAGTTATCTTTGCAAGTCTCTTCGAATTATCAGTTTGGTTTGGCCTACTAGATTGATCTTTCTTGTAATGGGAGAAGTGCTTAGCTTTGGGTTCAATCTTGCGGTGTCCTTTCCCATTGACAGTAGGTGCAGCAAGGCACGTATTGTATTGTTGCCATCAAGGATAACAAGATGGGGTTTTTATCATATTGCATGAATTTATCCCTCTACATCATGCCATCTTGCTTAAAGCGTTACTCTGTTCTTATGAACTTAATACTCTAGATGCATCTTTGGATAGCGGTTGATGTGTGGAGTAATAGTAGTAGATGCAGGTGAGTAGGTCTACTTGTCTCGGACGTGATGCCTATATATATACATGATCATACCTAGATATTCTCATAACTATGCTCAATTACATCAATTGCTCAACAAGAATTTGTTCACCCACCGTAAAATACTTATGCTCTTGAGAGAAGCAACTAGTGAAACCTATGGCCCCCGGGTCTATCTTCCATCATATTAATCTTCCAACACTTAGCTATTTCCGTTGCTTTTTATTTTGCTATTATTTTACTTTGCATCTTTATCATAAAAATACAAAAAATATTATCTTATCATATCTATCAGATCTCACTCTCGTAAGTGACCGTGTAGGGATTGACAACCCCTTATCGTGTTGGTTGAGGATTTATTTGTTTGTGTAGGTGCGAGGGACTCGCGCGTAGCCTCCTACTGGATTGATACCTTGGTTCAAAAAAACTGAGGGAAATACTTACGCTACTTTGCTGCATCACCCTTTCCTCTTCAAGGGAAA
This sequence comes from Aegilops bicornis, assembly GCA_021605145.1. Lineage (NCBI taxonomy): Eukaryota > Viridiplantae > Streptophyta > Magnoliopsida > Poales > Poaceae > Aegilops > Aegilops bicornis. Next base: position 156,875,346 of record CM038670.1, on the reverse strand, counting down.
ACCAAAGCAGTGCTCAAGAGGTAGAAAGAATGATTTCTGGCGCAGTTGCCAGGGAGGTCTACGCAAAAGTCAACATACTGATACGTCCATTTTGCATCATGCTTTTATATCGATATTTATTGCATGATGGGCTGTTATTACACGTTATGCCACAATACTTATATCTATTCTCTCTTATTTTACAAGGTTTACATAAGGAGGGAGAATGCAAGAAATTGGAATTTTGACCGAAAAGGAGCAAATATTAGAGACCTATTATGCACAACTCCAAAAGTCCTGAAACTCCACGAAAGTTATTTTTGGAAATAATAAAAAATATTGAGCGGAAGAAGTACGTCAGAAGGGGCCCCACCTGGCCACGAGGATGGAGGGCGCGCCCTACCCCCCAGGGTGCGCCCCCGTGCCTCATGGGCCCCCTGTTGGCTCTTCGGTGGCCATCTTCTACTATATGAAGTCTTTTGTCAAGGGAAAAATCATAAGCAACCTTTCGGGACAAGACTCCGCCGCCACGAGACGGAACCTTGGCGGAACCAATCTAGGGCTCCCAGAGAGCTGTTACTGCTGGGACACTTCCTGGAGGGGGAAATCATCGCCATCACCATAACCAATGCTCCTCTCATCGGGAGAGGGCAATCTCCATCAACATCTTCACCAGCACCATCTCCTCTCAAAACCCTAGTTCATCTCTTGTATCCAATTCTTGTCTCCAAGTCCGGGATTGGTACTAGTAGGTTGCTAGTAGTGTTGATTACTCCTTGTAGTTGATGTTAGTTGGTTTATTTGGTGGAAGATCATATGTTCAGATCCTTTATGCATATTAATACCCCTCTGATTATGAACATGAATATGCTTTGTGAGTAGTTATATTTGTTCCTGGGGACATGGGAGAAGTCTGCTATTAGTAGTCATGTGAATTTGGTATTCGTTCGATATTTTGATGAGATGTATGTTGTCTAGCCTCTAGTGGTGTTATGTGAATGTCGACTACATAACACTCCACCATTATTTAGGCCTAGAGGAAGGCATTGGGAAATGATAAATAGATGATGGGTTGCTAGAGTGACAGAAGCTTAAACCCTAGTTTATGCGTTGCTTCGTAAGGGGCTGATTTGGATCCATATGTTTCATGCTATGGTTAGGTTTACCTTAATACTTTCGTTATAGTTGCAGATGCTTGCAATAGAGGTTAATCATAAGTGGGATGCTTGTTCAAGTAAGAACAGCACCCAAGCACCGGTCCACCCACATATCAAATTATCAAAGTACCGAACGCGGATCATATGAACGTGATGAAAACTATCTTGACGATAATTCCCATGTGTCCTCGGGAGCACTTATCTCTATATAAGAATTTGTCCAGGCTTGTCCTTTACTACAAAAAGGATTGGGCCACCTTGCTGCACTTTATTTACTTTTGTTACTTGTTGCTCGTTACAAATTATCCTATCACAAAACTATTTGTTACCACTTATTTCAGTACTTGCAGAGAATACCTTGCTGAAAACTGCTTATCATTTCCTTCTGCTCCTCGTTGGGTTCGACACTCTTACTTATCGAAATGACTATGATAGATCCCCTATACTTGTGGGTCATCAAGACTCTTTTCTGGCACCATTGCCGGGGAGTGAAGCGCCTTTGGTAGGTGGAATTTGGTAAGGAAAAACTTATATAGTGTGCTGAAATTTATCTCTTGTAACTATGGAAAGTAATCCTCTGAGGGGCTTGTTCGGGGTATCTTCACCCCGACCAGTAGAGCAAAGAGTTTCTCCTCAACCTACTGAACCTATTGCAAATGAAAATGTTCCCTTTGAAGTTCCTTCGGGTATGTTAGAAAAACTGCTAGCTAATCCTTTTGCAGGAGATGGAACAAAGCATCTCGATGAGCACCTAATATATGTGGATGAAGTTTGTGGATTATTTAAGCTTGCAGGTATACCCGATAATGTTGTTAAGAAGAAGGTCTTCCCTTTATCTTTGAAGGAAGATGCATCGACATGGTATAGGCTATGTGATGATACAGGATCATGGAACTACAAACGATTGAAATTGGAATTTCATCAGAAATTTTAACCTATGCATCTTGTTCATCGTGATCGCAATTATATATATAATTTTTGGCCTCGAGAAGGAGAAAGCATCGCTCAAGCTTGGGGGAGGCTTAAATCAATGTTATATTCATGCCCCAATCATGGACTCTCAAGAGAGATAGTTCTTCAAAGTTTTTATGCCCGGCTTTCTTGAAATAATCAATCCATGCTCGAGACTTCTTGTGCTGGCTCTTTTATGATGAAGACTATTGAATTCAAATGGAATTTATTGCGTAGAATTAAACGCAACTCTGAAGATTGGGATCTCGACGAAGGTAAGGAGTCAGGTATGACACCTAAGTTTGATTGTGTTAAATCTTTTATGGATACCGATGTTTTCCATAAATTTAGCACTAAATATGGACTTGACTACGAGATAGTAGCTTCTTTTCCGTGAATCTTTTGCTACTTATGTTGATCTCCCCAAGGAGAAGTGGTTTAAATATCATCCTCCCATAGAAGTAAAAGTAGCTGCACCTACTAAAGTTGAAGAAAAGACTATCACTTTTAATGATCATGTTGTTCCTACTTCTTATGTTGAGAAACCACCTTTCCCTGTTAGCATAAAGGATCATGCTAAAGTTCAATTGTGGTTCGTAAAAGCAATATAAGAACTTATACACCTCCTGAGCAAATTAAAGTTGAACCTAATGTTGCTATTGTTAAAGATCTCTTGGCTGATAATATTAATGGGCATGTTATTTATTTCTGTGGTGAAACTGCTAGAATTGCCAAACCTTGTGCTAAAGATAAACATAGACCTGTGGTAGGCATGCCTGTTATTTCTGTTAAAATAGGAGATCATTGTTATCATGTCTTATGTGATATGGGTGCTAGTGCTAGTGTTATACCTCATGACTTATACAAAGAAATTAAGCATGAGATTGCACTGCTGAGTTAGAAGATATTGATGTTACAATTAAACTTGCCAATAGAGATACTATATCAGCAATGGGAATTGTTAGAGATGTTTAAGTCTTGTGTGGGAAAACTAAATATCCTGCTGATTTTCTTGTTCCTGGTTCTCCACAAGATAGCTTTTGTCCCATTATTTTTGGTAGACCCTTCTTGAACCTTTATCGTCAATGCTAGAATAGACTGCGAAAAGAGTGTTGTTACTATTGGCTTGGGTGATATGTCTCATGAGTTTAATTTCTCTAAATTTAGTAGACAACACCGTGAAGAAGTATTGTCTAGTAAGGATGAAATTATTGGTCTTGCTTCTATTGTCGCATTCTCCTAGTGATCCTTTAGAACAATATTTGCTAGACCATGAAAATGATATGTTTATGAATGAAAGAAGGGAAATAGATGAAGTATTCTTTAAACAGAACCCATCCTCAAACACAATTTGCACTGTTGAAATCTTAGGGGATCCTCTCCACCCAAGGGTGATCCTGTTTGAGCTTAAACCGCTGTTCTATTACACTCTTAAATATGCTTATCTTGATGAGAAAAAGATATATCCTGTTATTATTAGTGCCAACCTTTCAGAGCATGAAGAAGAGAGATTATTGAAAACTCAAGAAGCACCGTGTCGCTATTGGATATACTCTTGATGATCTCAAGGGCATTAGTCCCACTCTATGTCAACATAAAATAAATTTGGAAGAAGATGCCAAACCAGTTCGTGATCATCAACGAAGGCTGAATCCTAAGATGAAAGAAGTGGTAAGAAAAGAAATACTAAAGCCTCGGAGGCAGGTATAATTTATCTTGTTGCTGATAGTCAGTGGGTAAGTCCTGTCCATTGTGTCCCTAAGAAGGGAGGTATTACTGTTGTTCCTAATGATAAAGATGAATTGATTCCGCAAAGAATTATTATAGGTTATAGGATGGTAATTGATTTCCGCAAATTAAATAAAGCTACTAAGAAAGATCATTACCCCTTACCTTTTATCGATCAAATGCTAGAAAGATTATGCAAACATACACACTTTTGCTTTCTAGACGGATATTCTGGTTTCTCTCAAATACCTGTGTCAGCCAATGATTAATCAAAAACTACTTTTACTTGCCCTTTTGGTACTTTTGCTTATAGACGTATACCTTTTGGTTTATGTAATGCACCTGCTACCTATCAAAGATGCATGCTGGCTATATTCTCTGACTTTTGTGAAAAGATTTGTGAGGTTTTCATGGACGATTTCTCCGTTTATGGATCCTCTTTTGATGATTGCTTGAGCAACCTTGATCGAGTTTTGCAGAGATGTGAAGAAACTAATCTTGTATTGAATTGGGAAAAGTGCCACTTTATGGTTAATGAAGGTATTGTCTTGGGGCATAAAGTTTCTGAAAGAGGTATTGAAGTTGATAAAGCTAAAGTTGATGCTATTGAGAAGATGCCATCCCCAAGGACATCAAAGGTATAAGAAGTTTCCTTGGTCACACCGGATTTTATAGGAGGTTCATTAAGGACTTCTCCAAAATTTCTCGGCCCCTGACTAATTTATTACAAAAAGATATACCATTTCTCCTTGATGATGATTGTGTAGAAGCATTTGAAATACTTAAGAAAGCATTGATCTCTGCACCTATTGTCCAGCCACCTGATTGGAATTAACCCTTTGAAATTATGTGTGATGCTAGTGATTATGCTGTAGGTGCTGTTCTAGGGCAAAGAGTTGATAAGAAACTAAATGTTATTCAATATGCAAGTAAAACTCTAGACAATGCTCAGAGAAATTATGCTACTACTGAAAAAGAATTCTTAGCAATAGATTTGCTTGTGATAAGTTCAGGCCTTATATTGTTGATTCTAAAGTAACTATTCACACGGATCATGCTGCTATTAAATATCTTATGAAAAAGAAAGATGCTAAACCTGGACTCATTAGATGGGTTCTCCTGCTACAAGAATATGATTTACATATTGTTGATAGAAAGGGAGCTGAGAACCCTGCTATGCATAACTTGTCTAGGTTAGAAAATGTTCTTGATGACCCACTACCTATTGACGATAGCTTTCCTGATGAACAATTAAATGTCATAAATGCCTCTCGTAGTACTCCTTGGTATGCTGATTATGCTAATTACATCGTTGCTAAATTTATACCACCTAGTCTCACATACCAGCAAAGGAAAAAGTTTTTCTATGATTTGAGACATTACTTTTGGGATGAACCACATCTTTATAAAGAAGGAGTAGATGGTGTTATTATACATTGTGTACCTGAGCATAAACAGGAACAGATCATATGCAAGTGTCACTCTGAAGCATATGGAGGACACCATGCTGGAGATAGAACTGCACATAAGGTATTGCAATCCGGTTTTTATTTGCCTACTCTCTTCAAGGATGCTTGTAAGTTTGTCTTATCTTGTGATGAATGTCAAAGAATTGGTAACATTAGTAGACGTCAAGAAATGCCTATGAATTATTCACTCGTTATTTAATCATTTGATGTCTGGGGTTTTGATTATATGGGACCTTTTCCTGCCTCTAATGGATATACACATATTTTAGTTGTTGTTGATTACGTTACTAAGTGGGTAGAAGCTATTCCAACTAGTAGTGTTGATCATAACACTTCTATTAAGATGCTTAAAGAAGTTATTTTTCTGAGGTTCGGAGTCCCTAGATATTTAATGACTAATGGTGGTTCACATTTTATTCATGGTGCTTTCCGTAAAATCTTGTTAAGTATGATGTTAATCTTAGAATTGCATCTCCTTATCACCCACAGTCTAGTGGTCAAGTAGAATTGAGTAATAGGGAACTCAAATTAATTTTGCAAAAGACTGTTAATAGGTCTAGAAAGAATTGGTCCAAGAAACTTGATGATGCATTATGGTCCTATAGAATTGCATATAAAAATCCTATGGGTATATCTCCATGTAAAATGGTTTATGGAAAAGCATGTCACTTACCTCTCGAACTAGAACACAAGGATTATTGGGCCATTAAAGAGCTCAACTATGATTTCAAACTTGCCGGTGAGAAGAGGTTATTTGACATTAGCTCACTTGATGAATGGATAACCCAAGCTTATGAAAATGCCAAGTTGTTTAAAGAAAAAGTTAAAAGATGGCATGACAAAAGGATACAAAAGCGTGAGTTTAATGTAGGTGACTATGTGTTGATATACAACTCTTGTTTAAGATTTTTTGCAGGAAAACTTCTCTCTAAATGGGAAGGCCCTTACGTTATCGAGGAGGTCTATCGTTTCGGTGCCTTAAAAATTAACAACTTCGAAGGCACAAATCCAAAGGTGGTGAACGGTCAAAGAATCAAAGATTATATCTCATGTAATCCCATAAATGTTGAAACCAATGTTATTGAAACCGTAACCCCGGAGGAATACATAAGGGACACTTTCCGGAACGTTTTAGACTCCGAAAAGGAATAGGTATGTGGTACGGTAAGTAAACCGACTCCAAAACAATTTTTATGGCAATATTTCTCTGTTTTCGAATATTTAGAAAAATAGAAAATAAGAAGCAGTCCGGAAGGACACGAGGGCTCCACGAGGTGGAGGCGCGCCCTACTCTCTGGGCGCGCCTCTACCTCGTGGGCACCTCGTGGTGCTCTCCGGACTCCGCTTTTCTTGCACGGTATGTATTTTGGTCGGTAAAAATTCATTATATAATCTTCCGAAGGTTTTGACTCCCGTATCACGCAATTATCCTCTGTTCTTGTTTCGAGCTGTTTTCTGTCAGGGTTGTCAAGGCCAGGCATCATGTCATCCCCCTCCTCCAACAATGGTGACAACGATGCTTGGCTAATGAAGATAGAGCTGAGGAGGGAAGAACCCATGGAGATCAACAAGGATGAAGGGATCAAGAAGGTCACGGAGGATCAAGCTCCGGCAGCAGAAGACATCCTTCAACTTGATCACAATCTTCTTACCCCAACTGAGATCGAAGCTTTCAAGATGATTGAGTTAGCTCGTATACAGTACAAGTATCTCACACGTGAAAATATTTTGTTGAAGGAGCATATCGTTGCACTCAAGGGCATTATTCGCAAGCTGGAGGACCTCTTACGCTCGATGTGCGACTATCCATCATCACCTCCACCTTCATCACCAACAAAGAAGGAGACATAATCACATGGGTATGGGCACTCCCCTTGGCAACTGCCAAGCTTGGGGGAGATGCCCCGGTATCGTATCACAACCACATCTCCTCTCTTTACCGTTTTTCTTAGTTCGATCCTATTTAGTAGTATCTTGATCTAGTAGAATAAAGTTTTTGGTATGATCTAGTTTTGAGTTTTGCTTTATGATCCCTCTATGTAATCGAGTCCTTGAGCTATATAATAAAGATTAGTGTTGAGTCAAGGTTTTGATTATTTTGCCATGATCTTGAGTGAATAAAAGAAAACAGAAAAATAATAAAAATAAATAGAGAGATCATATTGATCTTATTGAGAGTAATGACTTAACATAGAAAGAGTATGATGATTAAAAATTGTTGAGAGTTGGCAAACATAGCTTTGGTCATCGTTGCAATTAATAGGAAGTAATAAAGAAAGAGAGGTTTCACATATAAATATACTATCTTGGACATCTTTTATGATTGGGAGCACTCATTAAAATATGACATGCTAAAGAGTTGATGTTGGACAAGGAAGACAACGTAATGAGTTATGTTTTCTAATATCTGAGATAAAGTATATTGTCATGGATCATCCAACATGTTGAGCTTGCCTTTCCCCCTCATGCTAGCCAAATTCTTAGCACCAAGTAGAGATACTACTTGTGCTTCCAAAAACCCTCAAACCAGTTTTGCCATGAGAGTCCACCATACCTACCTATGGATTGAGTAAGATCCTTCAAGTAAGTTGTCATCGGTGCAAGCAATAAAAATTGCTCTCTAAATATGTATGATTGATTGGTGTGGAGGAAATAAGCTTTATAAGATCTTGTGATGTGGAAGAAATAAAAGCGATGGACTGCATAATAAAGGTTCATATCACAAGTGGCAATATAAAGTGACGTTCTTTCGCATTAAGATTTTGTGCATCCAACCATAAAAGCGCACGACAACCTCTGCTTCCCTCTGCGAAGGGCCTATCTGTTATTATTATCTTCTACCTTATGCAAGAGTCATGGTGATCTTCACCTTTCCTTTTTACATTTTATCCTTTGGCAAGAACAGGGTGTTGGAAAGATCCTGATAGATATATCTAATTGGATGTAAGTCAGCATGAGTTATTGTTTACATTACCCTTGAGGTAAAAGGTTGGGAGGCGAAACTATAAGCCCCTATCTTTCTCTGTGTCCGATTAAAACTCCATAACCACAAGTATTGCGTGAGTGTTAGTAATTATGAAAGACTAAATGATAGTTGAGTATGTGGACTTGCTAGAAAGCTCTGACATATACTATTTCTGATGTTATGATAAATTGCAATTGCTTCAATGACTAAGATTATAGTTTGTTAGTTCTCAATAAAGTTTCTGATTCATACTTGGCATTGTGAATAGATTATTACTTGAGCATAAGAAATCATATGACAATATCCTTTTATGTTGTTGTTATGAAAATAATCATGATGCCCTCAAGTCCGTATTTTATTTTATCGACACCTCTACCTCTAAACATGTGGACATATTTATCGTTATCGGCTTTCTCTTGAGGGCAAGCGAGGTCTAAGCTTGGGGGAGTTGATACGTCCATTTTGCATCATGCTTTTATATCAATATTTATTGCATTATGGTCTGTTATTACACGTTATGCCACAATACTTATGTCTATTCTCTCTTATTTTACAAGGTTTACATAAGGAGGGAGAATGTCGGTAAATGGAATTACGGATCGAAAAGGAGCAAATATTAGAGACCTATTTTGCACAACTCCAAAAGTCATGAAACTCCACGAAAGTTATTTTGGAAATAATAAAAATATTGAGCGTAAGAAGCACGCAGAGGGGGCCCCACCGACACGAGGGTGGAGGGCACGCCTACCCCTGTATGCCTCGCCTTTGTGGGCCCCTGTTGGCTATCCGGTGGCCATCTTCTGCTATATGAAGTCTTTCGTCAAGGGAAAAATCATAAGCAACCTTTCGGGACGAGACTCCACCGCCACGAGGCGGAACCTTGGTGGAACCAATCTAGGGCGAACGCGAATCATATGAACGTGATGAAAACTAGCTTGACGATAATTCCCATGTGTCGTCGGGAGCGCTTTTCTCTATATAAGAGTTTGTCCAGGCTTGTCCTTTACTACAAAAAGGATTGGGCCACCTTGCTGCACTTTATTTAATTTTGTTACTTGTTGCTCGTTACAAATTATCCTATCACAAAACTATCTGTTACCACTTATTTCAGTACTTGCAGAGAATACCTTGCTGAAAACCGCTTATCATTTCCTTCTGCTCCTCGTTGGGTTCGACACTCTTACTTATCGAAAGGACTACGATAGATCCCCTATACTTGTGGGTCATCGCATACCAAGTACCCATCACAAACCCTGATCTCCTACATTACATTATTTGCCATTTGCCTCTCGTTTTCCTCTCCCCCACTTCACCCTTGTCCTTTTATTCGCCCTCTCTTTTTCGTTCGCCTCTTTTTCGCTTGCTTTTTGTTTCTTTGTGTGTTGGATTGCTTGCTTGTCATGATGGCTCAAGATAATACCAAATTATGTGACTTTACCAATACCAACAATAATGATTTCCTTAGCACTCTGATTGCTCCTCTTACCGATACTTGAATCTTGTGAAATCAATGCTGCTTTGTTGAATCTTGTCATGAAATATCAATTCGTCGGCCTTCCTAGTGAAGATGCCGTTACTCATCTAAATAGCTTCGTTGATTTGTGTGATATGCAAAATAAGAAAGATGTTGACAATCATATTGTTAAATTGAAGCTATTTCCTTTTTCTCTTAGAGATCGTGCTAAAGCTTGGTTTTCGTCTTTGCCTAAAAATAGTATTGATTCTTGGAATAAGTGCAAAGATGCTTTTATCTCCAAGTATTTCCTCCCGCTAAGATCATCTCTCTTAGAAATGATATTATGAATTTTAAGCAACCTGATCATGAACATGTTGCACAAGCTTGGGAGAGAATGAAATTAATGATACGTAATTTCCCTACACATGGTTTGAATTTGTGGATGATTATACAAAAAAATTATGCCGGATTGAATTTTGCTTCTAGAAATCTTTTAGATTCGGCCGCGGGAGGCACTTTTATGGAAATCACTTTAGGAGAAGCTACTAAACTCCTAGATAATATTATGGTTAATTATTCTCAATGGCACATTGAAAGATCTACTAATAAAAAGTGCATGCGATAGAAGAAATTAATGTTTTGAGTGGAAAGATGGATGAACTTATGAAATTATTTGCTAGTAAAAGTGTTTCTTCTGATCCTAATGATATGCCCTTGTCTACTTTGATTGAGAATAATAATGAATCTTTGGATGTGAATTTCGTTGGTAGGAATAATTTTGGTAACAACGCGTATAGAGGAAACTTTAATCCTAGGCCTTATCCTAGCAATTCCTCTAATAATTATGGTAATTCCTACAACAGTTCTTATGGAAATTTTAATAAGATGCCCTCTGAATTTGAGACTAGTGTTAAAGAGTTTATGAATTCGCAAAAGAATTTCAATGCTTTGCTTGAAGAGAAAATTCTTAAAGTTGATGAATTGGCTAGGAGCGTTGATAGAATTTCTCTTGATGTTGATTCTTTAAAACTTAGATCTATTCCTCCTAAGCATGATATCAATGAGTCTCTCAAAGCCATGAGAATTTCCATTGATGAGTGTAAAGAAAGAACCGCTAGGATGCGTGCTAAGAAAGATTGTTTTATGAAAGCGTGATCTTCAAATTTCTATGAAAATAAAGATGAAGATCTAAAAGTTATTGATGTGTCCCCTATTAAATCTTTGTTTTTCAATATGAATCTTGATAATGATGGGACTGAATATGATCCACCTTTACCTAGAAGGCGTTCCAAAAATTCGGAGTTTTTAGATCTTGATGCTAAAATTGATAAAAGTGGGATTGAAGAAATCAAAACATTAGATGTTAATAAACCCACTATTTTGGATTTCAAGGAATTTAATTATGATAATTTCTCTTTGATAGATTGTATTTCCCTTGTTGCAATCCGTGCTAAATTCTCCTCATGCTTATAGTCAAAATAAAGCTTTTACCAAATATATCGTTGATGCTTTGATGCAATCTTATGAAGGAAAGCTTGAGTTGGAAGTTTCTATCCCTAGAAAACTTTATGATGAGTGAGAACCTACTATTAAAATTAAGATTAAATATCATGAATGCTATGCTTTGTGTGATTTTGGTACTAGTGTTTCCACGATTCCAAAAACTTTGTGCGATTTGCTAGGTTTCCGAGATTTTGACGATTGCTCTTTAAACTTGCACCTTGCGGATTCCACTATTAAGAAACCTATGGGAAGAATTAATGATGTTCTTATTGTTGCAAATAGGAACTATGTGCCCGTAGATTTTATTGTTCTTGATATAGATTGCAATCCTTCATGTCCTATTATTCTTGGTAGACCGTTCCTTAGAACGATTGGTGCAATTATTGATATGAAGGAAGGGAATATTATATTCCAATTTACATTAAAGAAAGGCATGGAACACTTCCCTAGAAAGAAAATAAAATTACCATATGAATCTATCATGAGAGCCACTTATGGATTGCCTACCAAAGATGGCAATACCTAGATCTATCCTTGCTTTTATGCCTAGCTAGGGGCGTTAAACGATAGCGCTTGTTGGGAGGCAACCCAATTTTATTTTTAGTTTTTTGCTTTTTGCTTCTATTTAGGAATAAATATTTGTTCTAGCCTCTGGTTAGATGTGTTTTCTTGTTTTAGTCAGTGTTTGTGCCAAGTTAAACCTATAGGATCTTCTTGGATGATAGTCATTTGATCTTGCAGAAAATTCCAGAAACTTTCTGTTCACGAAAATAATTGTCAAAAATCACCAGAGTGTGATAAAATATTGATTCCAATTCCTTCTGATCAAGAAATAAATTGTCTAGGTCTTCCTATTATTTCTGATTTTTTGGAGTTACAGAAGTTTGCGTTAGTTACAGATTACTACAGACTGTTCTGTTTTTGACAGATTCTGTTTTTTCGTGTGTTGTTTGCTTATTTTGATGAATCTATGGCTAATAAAATAGTTTATAAACCATGGAGAAAGTTGGAATACAGTAGGTTTAACACCAATATAAAAAAATAATGAGTTAATTACAGTACCTTGAAGTGGTCTTTTGTTTTCTTTCGCTAAAGGAGCTCACGAGATTTTCTGCTGAGTTTTGTGTTGTGAAGTTTTCAAGTTTTGGGTGAAAGATTTGATGGATTATGGAACAAGGAGTGGCAAGAGCCTAAGCTTGGGTATGCCCATGGCACCCCCAAGATAATCTAAGGACACCAAAAAGCCAAAGTGTCGGGGAGGCTGATCGGACCCACGAACACCTATGGGACCGGCGGACCGAGTCCCTTTTGGTTCGGAGGGGGGCGGAGACCGCACGAAGAGCGGATTGAGGCGAAGCACACGAGCAGTTTACCCAGCGAGCTCTCCGGAGAGATAATACTCCTACTGCTGCTTGTCTGGTTGTATTGTGTTCTTGCTAGGGAGCGATGAGAGCTACAAAACCTAGCGTGAGAGTGTTCTCTGGTTACGTTGGGATCAAACTCAACCGAACCCCCTCTACGTTGCGCATGGGCCTCCTTTTATATGCTCAAGGGGTCTCCGACAGGTGGCAACGTAGATGAGGGTACAAATGGAAAAACAGTAGTTGGTACACCTACTTGAACAAAGGTACGATGTATTCTACCTAACCTCGACGGCAAGGGACAAAAGCATTAAATGCCCGCCTCGCCGCCTAAACAAAGGCAACAGGGACCGTCAGGTGCGCCACCGCTGGCCACGGTGGCAAGCTTGTCAGTGCCGCTTACCGCTGCTCCCCGCTGGCTGCACAGCCTCTTGACACGCGCGCATGGAATGGTCCCATGGTGACACGTTAGTGGATGAGCTGGAGCGGAGATGAAGAGAGGTTGCTGCTGACAAGTGCCTTGCCGCGGCCGAATCCTTACCGCGTCCGGAGGCTTGTCGCTCTCCGAGCCTTCCCGGCAAGCTCCTCTTGCCGGGGTCTTGTCTTTTGCGTGCCTTGAGTGGCCTTCCCGGCAAGCTCCTCTTGCCAGGGCCTTGCCTTCTTGGTTAAATACTTTGTTCTTGAATGGCTCCAAAGGAACCAAGGAGGATCTTGGCGGTGACCAGGCGAGCCTTGCCGCGGGGTGCTACAACTGCCCGTGCACGAGTTCGGGATACTAGGGTGCCCCTACTCTAGTACACCGACAGGAGCCCCCGGGCCTGGGCCGCACACGGTGCCGAGCGCTGTCGGGCCAGGCCCAAAACAAAGGCATCGCCACACGCCGCCTTGATCACGCCAGTAACTCACCCCGACCCACCACGTCCCTCACGAACGGCACGCACCGAACGTGGCGTCGTGTGAGAGATCGTGGGTAGGTCGCGGGGTTTGTTTATTAGAAAAGCGAACGTCCGCCCCTCTCCTCCTTATAAACAGGGGAGACAGGGGCAGGTCGTCCACCTCGCCATTGCTGTCTTGTCTTGAAAACCACCGCCGCTCCCCTTCTTCTCCAAAGGCGAAGAGAGCAGCTCCGCCCCTTTCTCCACCCAGCACACTCAACGCCCGTCGACCTCCTCCACCGCCTCCGCCATGGCCCCAAAGCCGACAAGGGAAGGGCGTGAAATCGGCCGAGGCGCAGCTCATGGGCGCCGCGAAAGGAGCGGCCATCTTCTCCCCCAGCTCGACGCAAAGGAGCCGAGGAGGGCTTCTACCTCTTCCGTCGACGGAGACGCGTGCGCATACGCCGCATCGAAGGTACTCCCCGCCACCGCTTGAACTAGCCCCAACTGGGTATCCTTTCTTTGCACTTTTCTTCTATTGCGGGCTCGCCCGCCTTTTTCTAATTCTTCATGCGACATTATGAACACATACGGGTTCCGCCTCCTTGATTTCACCCCCAACGCCGTTTCGACCATGGCGGTTTTCGCACACCTTTGCGAAAACTTTGTCGAGATCCACCCAAACATAGCCCTCTTACGCCCACTTCTTCATGCCCCGCGTTGAGAGAGGGGAGCCGCTGTCAAGGGATTGCTTGGGTCTCCTGTGGTCGGCAAGAAGGAGGCCTATCTGGAGGGAGAGTTCCACAGCAAGTGGGAGGAGTGGAGAGCCAATTGGTGTTGGATCGAGAGGAGAACCCGCACCCCTTCAACGCCTCGCGCCAAACCCCAATAGTGCGCTGCAACGATTGGAGCAACTTGGCGCCGGAAGATGCTAGGTTGAAGATAGTGTGACCCAGATTTTGCGCCTCGGGCTTGCCGGACTCACCGTAAAGGCGCGATGAGGCGCAGATTTCCTTCGCCGCGCATCGCTTCCCTTGCAGGAGAGGAGGAGACCTGCTTCGGAGTTCGAAAACGCAGCGGACATCATGAGGCTGTGCCCGGGTCTTAACTGGAATTTCACCGTCTTGGAGTTGGATGCGATGCTGCTAGAGTTGTTCAAGAACGACCCCGATCACCCCGAGTGGTTTAGGTTGCCGAGGGGGTCGTCCCATTGTGCAACAACTCAAGGCTCGACCGCATCCGTGCCATGATGCCGTTGTGCGATTCTCATGGGATCGTCCCAACCTGGCAAGAGCCTTCCGACGACATTGTGTGGCAGTTCTTCGACAGCTTGGAAGAAATGCCGATCCGCCCCGACGAGCAGAAGAAGCTCACCTGCGACACCACCGACGAAGAGATGGTGCGCATTGCCACAAGGTTGGAGGAGGCGGCAGATTGCTGCCGGGCGTCTTCTGCACACCGTGGAGGAGGCAGATGCAGAGGCGGCAAGCCTTGCCGAGCGAAGGAGTTCGCCGGTGAGGAAGAGCTTGTCAACCCGAGGCCGAGTCAAGCGAACCAGCCGAGGGCGCTTCTTCCCCACCATCCAGCGGCTTGTCGCAGAACGGAGCCCCCGGCCCGCTTAAAGAGGCGCCTCGCAAGGCCGGAGATGAGACGGGCGGCAGACGAGCCTTACCAAGAGCATCACATGACGCTGCTCATCAAGCGGCAAGCGATGTTGCAGCTGGAGCACCCCACACCGCTGCGACAACCGGGCGGGATCCTCCTGTGCCACCGCCGACACCTCCGCCAAGCGGCCAAGAGAGCCCAATCCTCCGCCTCGTCGACTGGAGGCGAGCCGAG
Source organism: Aegilops bicornis (assembly GCA_021605145.1). Classification (NCBI taxonomy): domain Eukaryota; kingdom Viridiplantae; phylum Streptophyta; class Magnoliopsida; order Poales; family Poaceae; genus Aegilops; species Aegilops bicornis. The sequence continues at coordinate 156,860,063 of CM038670.1, read as the reverse complement.
TTTGATTTCTCCAAGGCTCAGGCTCCAAGGAGGAAGAAGAAGAGTAAGCTTCAATATTGTGCTTGTATTTCTTCAATTTTGTTGCTTCATCTTGAATCTGATTTGCTTGCTGAACTCTTTCTTTTCGTGACGCCGCCCAGAGCGTAGAAGAGAGCCAAGAGCCCTGTGTTCGTCGTTTAGGATGATCCACCTGTGGCAACAGGTGTCGCGTCTGAGACCCCCTTGCAGGACCCGGCAACCCTTACTCAGAGCAGCCCCCAACACAGCCCCCTGAGTAAGTATGCGGTTTTCTCCTTCTTGTTAGGTGTGCATGGGTGCTCCTTCTTCATTGATATCTGACTGTTGGTTTGTGTAGGAGCAGAGCAGCCTCATCAGGAGGGCCCGGAGGCCGCCCCCCAAATTCTATCTGCTTCGACTACGCCGCCAAGGGAGGATTCTCCAGCAAGGGAGCGTCCTCCGGCAAGGGAGGCTACTCCGGCAAGGGACGGCGCCAGTGATCCTCCAGTGGTCGAGACCATGGCTGCAGATCCCATTGCAGGTAATCCTCTTGCGCGAAAATTTCCCTTGGGCTTGTTTTCTTCGCTTTTTCTTTTGAACATTTGCTTGACTGTTCTTTCTTTATGCGCTTCTGAGCCGATGGAGACCGAGGTCGCCGGGCGAGGAGGACGCCAAGGCAACACCGACGAAGCCGCCGTGGAAGAAGAAGCCGGGCGTGACGAGCCTGCCGTGAAGAGGCCACCGAGGCTGCCGCCGCAGAAGCCGGGCGAGGGTCTGGCGATCGTGACCGACGGCCCTGGGCCGCAGGAGCGCCAGTGCTACACCGACCGCCGACTCCCCGCTAGCAGTTGTCAGTTCAAGAGCCCCAGCTCAGCTTACTTGAAGGCCGGCGACGGCGTCTTCATCAAGCTCCCATGGGAGTCGAGCTCCAGGGCGCCGGTCGAAGGAGAGACCTTCGATGGAGAGCTGCTCGCCTCTGTTGGGCTGACGCTGGTGGACGCGCCAAGCAGCAGCAGGGGCGAGTCTGAGGAGGAGCAGCTGCTGAAGAAGCTGTTGTCGCTCTACCGCGCCCGACAAGCCAAGTTGGAGTCCCGGGACGCACTTTGTCGCGAGGGCGGGAGCAGACATGGAGAAGCTGCCATGGAGGAGCTCCGGGCCGCAACCAGTGAAGCTCTCCGGTCCTTGGCGGAGGAGCGGGAGCAACTTCGCCGAGGAGCGCATGGCCTTCATCCTCGAGAAGGCTGCGGCTGAGGAGGAGCAGCGGCTTGCCGCCGAGAAGCTGTCCGTGCAGGAAAGCGAGCTGGCGTAGCGGAAGGTCAACCTGGACAGCCACGAGGAAGAACTTGTCGCGCGCGAGGAGTCACTTGGCGGGGCTCTTAAGGAAGCAAAGGACGCTGCCGCAGCCGCCGAGGCCGCCAAGAAAGAGTTGGAGACGAAGGTGGCGCATGGAGGCCGCCTCTAAGAGCGGCGAGGAGCTTGCCGCGCTCAAGCACGAAGCGCCGAGAAGGACGCCTACACTCTTGGCGAGCTGCATGGCCGTCTCACCGATAGGGAGCAAGGAGCTCGACGCCGCCAAGGATTCCAAGGCAGATCTTGAGCTGGTGACCACTCTGATGCAGAGCCGGACGGCGCCAAGGAGCGGGAGGTGGGCCTGTTGGATAAGATCAAGGCCAACGAGGAGCCGCTGGCGTAATGCCGCTGCCACCTGTAGCGCCTTTGAGGGAGAGTGTGGAGCATCGATCAAGGTCTTGTGGATACCGCCGCCGCCATCCACAACGAGTGATGGAGCTGGGATGGTGGATCTCGGATACCTCTCCGACGCAGCACCTCCAACCCAGCGCCAAGCTTAGCTTATTCTTCAAGGGCGTGGTGGCGGGCCTCGGCGACTCGGGAAGAGGTCCCAAAGCAGGTGGCCGAGGAATCACGCCAGATCTGCAGGAGCCCTCCGAAGGTGTTGATGAAGGTGGCCTTCCGCAATCCAGGCCTCAACCTCAACGGCGTCCTCAGATCCTTGCCGCCAGATGCCGATGTGGAGGCGCTCAAAGCCCTGTCGCACCCATTGTGGACAAGGTGAACAAGATCAAGTTGGTCGATGGCGACCCAGCGTAGACTAGGCCGCCAATTTTATCTTTCCCTTGTCGCTGCTGATCATGTTTAGAACAATTTATTAGATCTGCGACAAACTATTTTGTAATATACTCTATCTTAGGCGATGATTGCAATGTTATTTCCTTTACTTGATTCCTTCCTTTGTAATGCTTTTTGCCCCACGCTTTTTAGGGAACTTCGTCGGTCAGAGGCACCTTTGTCATTGGCGAGCGTGAAAGTGCGAACGTCGGCTGACTATTTGGCGGTGCCGCCTCCGACAAACAACCTTGTCGCGACTAGCTGCAGCTCACTTAAGTTGTTGAGCGGACTCGAAACAAAGTAAGGGCGCGACTAGTCATGAAGTTGGTTCCTCCGCGACGGGTTTTCCATACAAAGTACTATCGTTCGAGGAAGATAACTTAAAAATTCTAAGAACTGATTGCTCAAACTTTGGCAACTTAGCTTTTACATCGTTTGCTTCCGATAAGGCGAAACTTCCTTGAGCAACGCTTGGTCCATAGTATTATCTTCTCCTTCCCCTGGGTTAACTTGTGCGCGAGGGAGCCTTCCTTTCTTTGAGAAAAGAGAAAGAAGAGGAAATAAAGTTATGGAGCCCAGTGACTCGACATCGCTATCGGGTGTGGTTGCTGCACAAAGTGTTAGCCAAAACATGCAATAAAATGATGAAAGCATGAATTTGACAAGTTGTGCGCAACACATGAGCTTTATCGATGCACGGGTGCGCGCTCGCTTTGTACAAAGGATTACATGCAACAGCGGCAAGACTTGTACAAAAGGTGGTTGCGGAACAGGTTCCGCAACCGCGCCTTCTGAGTAAAACTTATGAAGATGCTCAATGTTCCAGGAGTTGCTCACCGGAATGCCATCTTCGGTCTCAAAGGCGGACAGCGCTTGAGCCTAGTGACTCGCTTTCACCCGATAAGGGCCTTCCCACTTTGGCGCCAACTTGTTTGAATTCTTGGCGGACTGAACGCGCTTAAGAACAAGGTCGCCTTCCTCGAGACTTCTGGCACTAACCCTGCGGCTATGGTAGCGACGCAAAGCTTGCTGGTAGCGAGCAGCTCGTACAGCGGCCTGAAGACGATCTTCCTCAAGGAGCAGCGCGTCGTCTTGTCGCAGCTGCTCTTGCTCAAGCTCATCATAAGCGAGCACTCGAGGCGATCCGTATACGAGTTCCGTGGGGAGAACTGCCTCTGCTCCATAGACTAGAGCAAAAGGTGTCCGGCGGTGGCTCGATTTGGCGTCGCCCCGATCGACCAAAGAACCACCGGCAGCTCCTCAATCCAGTTTCTTCCGCACTTGTGCAGCCTGTCGAAAGTTACGGTCTTGAGCCCGCAAGACTTCAAAGATTTGCCCTCTCGCTTGACCGTTGCTTCTCGGATGAGCAATGTATAAAGCAGACCTTGGCGCCAAGATCTTGGACGTCTTGCATGAAGGTGCGACTCGTGAACTGTGTGCCGTTGTCGGTGATGATCATGTTAGGGATTCCAAACGGCAAACAATCGACCAAGAACTTGATCGCCGATCGTGTCACCTTCCTCATCGCTTCCACTTCCGCCACTTTGTGAACTTGTCGATTGCAACGCATACAAGTACTCAAAGCCCCGATAGCTCGGGGAAGGGGCCGAGGATGTCGAGCCCCAAACCGAAAATGGCCAGGATAAAGGGATCGTCCGGAGAACTTGAGCCGGCTGGTGTATCTGTTTGGAATGGAATCGCACGCTTCACACTTGGTTACTTGTGCGGTTGCATCTGGAGGGCTGTCGGCGGAAGAAACCTTGCCGGAAAGCTTTGCTTAAGCAAGTGCTCGCGCCAATGTGGTGACCACATATGCCTCCGTGTATCTTCGCCAACAGCTTTTTGTCCGTCTTCCGGTGAATACACTTCAATTTCACACCGTTGAGTCTCCTTCGCATAAAGTGTGCTATTGACAAACTGGTACATACTTGACCGCCGGGCTACTCTTTCCGCTTCTTCTTGCTCTTCGGAAGTTCTCCTGTCTCAAGGAAATGGACAATCACCTTTCGCCCATGCTTTGGAGCTGCGGCTCGACAACAAGGACTAAAGGCACATCTGGCATTGCGGGAACATCAGCTTCCACGGCAAGAACTCGCGGCTCACCGGAGCTTGATGTTCCTCGGCAAGCTTGCCGGAGCAAAACTTGTCGAGCGTGCTTCAACGAAACAAACCACAGGGCTTGTCGAGCAGCATCGCCTCGGCTTTCTGTTGGTGTCGATCTTGGGAACCTTCTTGGCGGCGGCTTCGAAGCTCACGGAAAGTAGTCACCAGAGATCAACTTCCTCTTCTTGTTCTGTCCAGTTGATGGTGTGACGGTTGGTTGAGTTAGCTTGAGCACAAAAATCCCTGGTTCCATAGGCAACTTAAGTGCAGTGCACTTTGACAGGCCATCAGCAATATCATTCTGAGCTCTTGGAACCTGTTCCATTTGTAGGCCGTCAAAGTGTTCTTCCGACTTCCTCACTTCATCAACGTAGGCTTCCATCAATGGACTACGATAATCTTTGTTCACTGGCGGACGACAAGCTGCGAATCACCCACGACAATAAGCTTCTTAATCCCAAGGTCCATCATGATCCTAAGACCGCAAGCAAACCTTCATACTGCGGTATTATTTGTTGCTTGCTCCTTGGGAAAGTGCATCCGGACTACGTACTTGAGGTGCTCTCCGGTTGGGTGCGACAAGCGACGCCGCACCGGCGCCTTTGCAGCGAGAAGGCACCATCAAAGTACATCAGCCACTCTTTGCTTGCTTCCTTGACGGGAATGCTCGTCTCGAATTTCTTCATCCGGTGTTGGCGTCCATTCCGCTATGAACTCGCCAATGCTCGCTTTGGATAGTTGATGTGCTTTCAAACTTGAGGCCAAAGCTTGACAGTTCCGGTGCCCACTCGACAATCCTCGCCTGCCGCTTCGGATTCTGCGGTATCCTCTTGCAGTAAAGCGAGTGACAACTGTGATCTCATGTGCTTGGAAGTAATGGCGGCTTTCTCGAGGCCATGAGGAGGCCGAAGCAATTTACGCACACCAGAGTACCTTGACCTAGCCTCGCAGAAGGGAACCGACAAAGTAAACTGGGCGCTGCACCATCCTTTTCTACATCTCGCCGTCAAGGCGTCAAGCAGATTCGTCCTTGTCGGGACCAGAGCTTGCCGTGAAGCCCCCCGCTTGTCGCTGGATGTGTCCGCCGTGGTTGCTAGCTCATCATCCGCCTCCCTCTCCGCTACTAACGCAGCACTAACCACTTGATTGGTTGCCGCTATATATAGCAGCAACTTCTCTTGTGGCTTAGGTGAGACAAGTGTTGGAGTGGAGGACAGGTACCTCTTTAAGTCCTGCAGCGCAGCCTCCGCTTCGGGAGTCCATTTCATTGGACCTGCCCCCAGAGTTGAGGATGATCGGACCCACGAACACCTATGGGACCGGCGTACCGAGTCCCTTTTGGTTCGGAGGGGGGCGGAGACCGCACAAAGAGCGGATCGAGGCGAAGCACACGAGCAGTTTACCCAGCTTCGGAGCTCTCCGGAGAGATAATACTCCTACTGCTGCTTGTCTGGTTGTATTGTGTTCTTGCTAGGGAGCGATGAGAGCTACAAAACCTAGCGTGAGAGTGTTCTCTGGTTACGTTGGGATCGAACTCAACCGAACCCCCTCTACGTTGCGCATGGGCCTCCTTTTATATGCTCAAGGGTCTCCGGCTGTGGCAACGTAGATGAGGGTACAAATGGAAAAAGCGATGGTTGGTACACCTACTTGAACAAAGGTATGGTGTATTCTACCTAACCCCGACGGCAAGGGACAAAAGCATTAAATGCCCGTCCTCGCCGCCTAAACAAAGGCAACAGGGACCGTCAGAGCGCCACCATTCGCCACGATGGCAAGCTTGTCGCCGCTTATCGCTGCTCCCCGCTGGCTGCACAGCCTCTTGACACGCGCGCATGGAATGGTCCCATGGCGACACGTTAGTGGATGAGCTGGAGCGGAGATGAAGATAGGTTGCCTGCCGCGGCAAGTGCCTTGCCGCGGCCGAATCCTTACCGCGTCCGGAGGCTTGTCGCTCTCCGAGCCTTCCCGGCAAGCTCCTCTTGCCGGGTCTTGTCTTTATGCGTGCCTTGAGTGGCCTTCGGCAAGCTCCTCTTGCCGGGCCTTGCCTTCTTGGTTAAATACTTTGTTCTTGAATGGCTCCAAAGGAACCAAGGAGGATCTTGGCGGTGATCAGGCGAGCCTTGCAGCTGGGTGTCAGAATCGCCCGTGCACGAGTTCGGGATACTAGGGTACCCCTACTCTAGTACACCGACACAAAGCTTGGGGATGCCCCGGAAGGCATCCCCTCTTTCGTCTACTTCCATCGGTAACTTTACTTGGAGCTATATTTTTATTCACCACATGATATGTGTTTTGCTTGGAGCGTCTTGTATGATTTGAGTCTTTGCTTTTAGTTTGCCACAATAATCCTTGCTGTACACAACCTTTGAGAGAGACACACATGATTCGTAAATTATTAGAATACTCTATATGCTTCACTTATATCTTTTGAGTTATATAGTTTTTGCTCTAGTACTTCACTTTTATCTTTTAGAGCACGGTGGTGGATTTGTTTTATAGAAACTTTTGATCTCTCATGCTTCACTTAGATTATTTTGAGAGTCTTAAATAGCATGGTAATTTTCTTAAATAATCCTAATATGCTAGGTATTCAAGAATAGTAAAAACTTTCTTATGAGTGTGTTGAATACTAAGAGAAGTTTGATGCTTGATGATTGTTTTGAGACATGGAGGTAGTGATATTAAAGTTGTGCTAGTTGAGTAGTTCTGAATTTGAGAAATACTTGTGTTGAAGTTTGCAAGTCCCGTAGAATGCACGTATGGTAAACATTGTGTAACAAATTTGAAACATGAGGTGCTCTTTGATTGTCCTCCTTATGAGTGGCGGTCGGGGACGAGCGATGGTCTTTTCCTACCAATCTATCCCCCTAGGAGCATGCGCGTAGTGCTTGGTTTTTGATGACTTGTAGATTTTTGCAATAATTATGTGAGTTCTTTATGACTAATGTTGAGTCCATGGATTATATGCACTCTCACCTTTCCATCATTTCTAGCCTCTTCGGTACCGTGCATTGCCCTTTCTCACATTGAGAGTTGGTACAAACTTCGTCGGTGCATCCAAACCCCGTGATATGTTACTCTCTTTCACACATAAACCTCCTTATATCTTCCTTAAAACAGCCACCATACCTACCTATTGTGGCATTTCCATAGCCATTCCGAGATATATTGCCATGCAACTTTCTATCATCCCGTTTATTATGACACGTTCATCATTGTCGTATTGCTTTGCATGATCATGTAGTTGACATAGTATTTGTGGCAAAGCCACCGTTCATAATTCTTTCATACATGTCATTCTTGGTTCATTGCATATCCCGGTACACCGCCGGAGGCATTCATATAGAGTCATACTTTGTTCTAGTATCGAGTTGTAATCATTGAGTTGTAAATAAATATAACTGTGATGAACATCATTTTTCTAGAGCATTGTCCCAAGTGAGGAAAAAAAGAGAAAGGCCATAAAAAAAGAGAAAGCCCAAAAAAAAGAGAAAAAGAGAGAAGGGACAATGCTACTATCCTTTTACCACACTTGTGCTTCAAAGTAGCACCATAATCTTCATGATAGAGAGTCTCTCGTTTTGTCACTTTCATATACTAGTGGGAATTTTTCATTATAGAACTTGGCTTGTATATTCCAACAATGGTCCTCCTCAAGTGCCCTAGGTCTTCTTGAGCAAGCATGTTGGATGCACACCCACTTAGTTTCTTTTGTTGAGCTTTCATATATTTATAGCTCTAGTGCATCCGTTGCATGGCAATCCCTACTCCTTGCATTAACATCAATCGATGGGCATCACCATAGCTCATTGATTAGCCTCGTTGATGTGAGACTTTCTCCTTTTTTGTCTTCTCCACATAACCCCCATCACCATATTCTATTCCACCCATAGTGCTATATCCATGGCTCACGCTCATGTATTGCGTGAAGGTTGAAAAAGTTTGAGATTACTAAAGTATGAAACAATTGCTTGGCTTGTCGTCGGGGTTGTGCATGATGAGAGTATTCTTGTGTGACGAAAATGGAGCATGACTAAACTATATGATTTTGTAGGGATGAACTTTCTTTGGCCATGTTATTTTGAGTGGACATAATTGCTTAGTTAGTATGCTTGAAGTATTATTGTTTTTATGTCAATATTGAACTTTTATCTTGAATCTTTCGGATCTGAATATTCATACCACAATTAAGAATAATTACATTGAAATTATGCCAAGTAGCATTCCACATCAAAAATTCTGTTTTTATCATTTACCTACTCGAGGACGAGCAGGAATTAAGCTTGGGGATGCTTGATACGTCTCCAACGTATCTATAACTTTTGATTGCTCCATGCTATATTATCTTCCCTTTTGGACATTATTGGGCTTTATTATTCACTTTTAAATTATTTTTGGGACTAACCTATTAACCGGAGGCCCAGCCCAGAATTGCTGTTTTTTGCCTATTTTAGAGTTTCGTAGAAAAAGAATATCAAACGGAGTCCAAATGGAACAAAACCTTCGGGAACGTGATTTTCGGAACGAACATGATCCGGGAGACTTGGACCCTACGTCAAGGAAGCTTCCAGGAAGCCACGAGGTAGGGTGCGCGCCTACCCCCCCCCCCCGGCGCGCCCGCCCCCCGCGGGGGCCCCCGGGTGCTCCACCGACGCATTCTCCTTCCTCCTATATATACCTCACGCACTTCAAACGATCGACACGGAGCCAAAACCTAATTCCACCGCCGCAACCTTCTCGTACCCATGAGATCCCATCTTGGGGCCTCTTAGGAGCTACTGCCGAGAAGGGGCATCGATCATGGAGGGCTTCTACATCAACACCATAGCCTCTCCGATGAAGTGTGAGTAGTTTACCTCGGACCTTCGGGTCCATAGTTATTATCTAGATGGCTTCTTCTCTCTTTTGGATCTCAATACAATGTTCTCCCCCTCTCTCGTGGAGATCTATTCGATGTAATCTTCTTTTGCGGTGTGTTTGTTGAGAACGATGAATTGTGGGTTTATGATCAAGTTTATCTAAGAACAATATTTGAATCTTCTGAATTCTTTTATGTATGATTGGTTATCTTTGCAAGTCTCTTGAATTATCGGTTTGGTTTGGCCTACTAGATTGATCTTTCTTGCAATGGGAGAAGTGCTTAGCTTTGGGTTCAATCTTGCGGTGTCCTTTCCCAAAGTGATGAGGGGCAGCAAGGCACGTATTGTATTGTTTCCATCGAGGATAACAAGATGGGGTTTTTATCATATTGCATGAATTTATCCTCTACATCATGTCATCTTGCTTAAAGTGTTACTCTGTTCTTATGAACTTAATACTCTAGATGCATCTTTGGATAGTGGTCGATGTGTGGAGTAATAGTAGTAGATACAGGCAGGAGTCGGTCTACTTGTCGCGGACGTGATGCCTATATACATGATCATACCTAGATATTCTCATAACTATGCTCAATTCTGTCAATTTCTCAACTGTAATTTGTTCATCCACCGTAAAATACTTATGCTCTTGAGAGAAGCCACTAGTGAAACCTATGGCCCCTGGGTCTATCTTCCATCATATTAATCTTCCAACACTTAGCTATTTCCGTTGCTTTTTATTTTGCTTTTATTTTACTTTGCATCTTTATCATAAAAATACCAAAAATATTATCTTATCATATCTATCGGATCTCACTCGTAAGTGACCATGTAGGGATTGACAACCCCTTATCGCATTGGTTGCGAGGATTTATTTGTTTGTGTAGGTGCGAGGGACTCGCGCGTAGCCTCCTAATGGATTGATACCTTGGTTCTCAAAAACTGAGGGAAATACTTACGCTACTTTGTTGCATCACCCTTTCCTCTTTAAGGGAAAACCAACGCAGTGCTCAAGAGGTAGCAGCCGCGCGCCCCCTCCCCCTCTGGTCCGAATTGGACTAGGAACGGGGGGCGGCGCCCCCCTTTCCTTCTCCTTCTCGCCCTTCCTTTCCCCCTCCTAGTAGGAGTAGGAAAGAGGGGAGTCCTACTCCTACTAGGAGGAGGACTCCTCCTCCCGGCGTGCCCTACAGGTCCGGCCGGCCTCCCCCCTTGCTCCTTTATATACGAGGGCAGGGGGCACCCTAGAACACACAAGTTGATCATTGATCTCTCCCAGCCGTGTGCGGTGCCCCCCTCCACCATAATCCACCTCAGTCATATTGTAGCAGTGCTTAGGTGAAGCCCTACGACGGTAGCTTCAACAACATCGTCACCACGCTGTCGTGTTGACGAAACTCTCCCTCGAGCTCTACTGGATCGTGAGTTCGCGGGACGTCACCGAGCTGGGCGATGTCTTTGAACAGCGGAGGTGCCGTGACGTTGATCGAGGATCGGTCGATCGTGAAGACGTACGACTACATCAACCGCGTTGTCATAACGCTTTCGCTTAACGGTCTACAAGGGTATGTGGACGACACTCTCCCCTCTCGTTGCTATGGATCACGTGATCACTTAGATGATTCGAGGGATGTCTATCTAAGTGGGAGTTCTTAAGTAATATGATTAATTGAACTTTAATTTATCATGAACTTAGCACCTGATAGTATTTTGCTTGTCTATGTTGTTGTAGATAGATGGCCCGTCTTTGTTGTTCCGTTGAATTTTAATGCGTTCCTTGAGAAAGCAAAGTTGAAAGATGATGGTAGCAATTACACGGACTGGGTCGGTAACTTGAGAATTATCCTCATTGTTGCACAGAAGAATTACGTCTTGGAAGCACCGCTGGGTGCCAGGCCTGCTGCAGATGCAACTGACGATGTTAAGAACGTCTGGCAGCGCAAAGCTGATGACTACTCGATAGTTCAGTGTGCCATGCTTTACGGCTTAGAACCGGGACTTCAACGACGTTTTGAACGCCATGGAGCATACGAGATGTTCTAGGAGTTGAAGTTGATATTTCAAGCAAATGTCCGGATTGAGAGATATGAAGTCTCCAATAAGTTCTACAGCTGCAAGATGGAGGAGAATAGTTCTGTCAGTGAACATATACTCAAAATGTATGGGTATAATAATCACCTGATTCAACTAGGAGTTAATCTTCCAGATCATAGTGTCATTGACAGAATTCTTCAATCATTGCCACCAAGCTACAAGAGCTTTGTGATGAACTATAATATGCAAGGGATGGATAAGACAATTCCCGAGCTCTTCGCAATGCTAAAGCACTACAAAAAAAAACACTTCCGTGATGATACGTGTTTGTCACAGTAGGTCGCGTTTTTTGTCATGCATGTACATCCATGACAAATTTATGACAGAATCAAGATAGTCATACCGTGATGTCGTAGAAGTGTTCCATGACATTACCAAAATTATAATCACGGAGTGTCCACTTCCGTGACGATAAATCGCGTCCGCGAAGTGCTTTCGTCAAGGGTGACCAACACGTGGCATCCACCGTAACGAACGCCGTTAAGCTATCGGGTCGGGTTTTGGATCCGATAACCCGTTAATGACCCGACCAATGGGGATTTTCCACGTGTAAAATCATCATTGGTTGGAGGAAACACGTGTCGGCTCATTGTTGGGATAGATGTCATCCACTCATTGGACAGAAGGCGCCTATGATACGTCGACATGTGGCACGGCCCAACAGAGGCCCATTCCTGTGAAAAGGTCGGCCCGTTTGACTTGGTCAAAAGGTGACGGGCCGGCCCATGGAAAGCGTGTTAACGGCATGTTCGCATATAGCCCATTTACAGCCCGCTAACCCAAGGCCCGTTACGCCCTATCTGAATTAGGCCCAGTAGCATCATATGGGCCATCCAATATGATTCCAGCCCGTTTTCACTTCTGGCCCATGTATGGCCCATGACGTTTTTCGGCCCATATGAGGCCCTATGTAACTCTTGGCCTATTAACGGCCCGTGGTGAAACTGGCCCGCAATGAACAGTGTATCACTTTAGACCCATTAACGGCCGTGGTGAACCGGCTGTAATGAACAATATATCACTTTATACCCATTAAGGGCCCATTATTGATTGGGCGTTTCTAGCCCATGTTATCTTTCGGCCTTCTCAGAGCCCATTTATTCTTGGGCTCATTTCGAGCATTCGTTTACTTACGGCCCGTTACTATCATTTTCTGCTTGTGGGCCAAATTCAGCCCGTGGTTACAGTCGGCCCGTTTGTCGTCCGTTAATACATTGGGCCATTTTCATAGCGTCATCAAATACAGCCTATTAACGATGGCCCGTTATGGTCGGCCCATGAACGGACGATTCCAACTCTAGCCCGTTTACGACCATAATGCGGCCTGTTATTGGCCCATGTTTGGCCAATCGATTATACGGCCCGTATAAGGCCCATTGATTATACGACCCATAGAAGGCCCATTGTTTCTACGGCCCGTAGAAGGCCCAATGTTTCTACGGCCCGTAGAAGGCCTACTATTTCTACGGCCCGTAGAAGGCCCGCTATTTCTACGGCCCGTAGGAGGCCCACTGTCAGTACAGTAAATATTAGCCCATGGTTATTGTGGCCTAGTTTTAAAAAATAGGTTATTGCAGCCACTAGCAAATCATGGAAAAGAACTGCATCGACTACAAGCAAACAAATAAACAAGACAACAAGGAAATAAATAAGCAAGCAACTTATGCTAGGCTATCACGGCTATTACACATATTACATCCTTTGGGCATCAAAGTTCACCACCGGTGCAAATATAGGGAACACAATGACATATAAACGCCGCAAAGAAAACAAGTCGAACTTAAACCACTTGAAGAGTTCAAGAAACAATATCACAGGTACCCATAATGTCGGCAAGATGCTTAGCAAGCTTATTAACTTTCTCTTGTTTGGTGCTTAAATCCTCCAGTAGCTTCATTTGTTGCACAAGAAAGTACGATCTGAATTCTGCAGGGGACTTCCTCGGTCCTTAGGCTTCTTGCCGCAAAGACACTGATCGATGCCTTTCGACTTTGTAGTCGAAAGAAGCCAAGTGATTCAGCAAATGAAGTTCAAGAGCTTGTGCGGTGATCGCCAATAACTCGAACACTACATCAACGCAGGACTATGGGGTTTTCTCACTGTCTACAAGATCCTTTTTATCACCTTTCTTGGAGACCAACAGGGTTGTCTCACTATCTTGAACCTTATCTGCATTACTTTCTCTACCATTGCATAGTGGGGTGCTCTTCTCCAATATTCTGTTTGCATACTACAAGAGAAACAAGCAGACACATCACAAGTTTATAATTGATGTAGTATACCAAAATCATTTTGGTAAACCGGTTCAGTAGTAAGGTGGACAGGATAACAACATGAAACAAACATATATCTATGTACTATGGTCACTGTATTGTCCATATCATTCTAGTTTATGTTCCCTAATCAAGATAGAGACACAGTTCAACTCATATATTTTTAAGACACAAGAAAGACAGATGTAATATAAGTGTGAGAAACTACACATCATTGGCATCACTTGTAATGTGCATCACATGAGAACATAACTGTTTATACAACTTAAACTGAAATCAACATAAAGCAAGAAGTTAGAACAACAATCCAGTTAAAGAAATAGGTTTAAAACATACCTGTTGCGCCATTGGAGTTTCAATTGGATCCTTCAAATTCAAAAGTAGTTGGTATGAGTAAATACAGTGATGCAACAAAGAAAGGAGTATGGACCATAGCTACGGAATCGACACGAGAACGATTGTTTTCTCGCTTTAAACGTGGAGTTTGGGTTAGGCTGTGGTGGTCTTTGTGCTTTGGGCACTCTGATAGCTTTACAAACTGCTTTCGTGTGGGGGTACTCTGTGTGGTGGACATGGTGCTTTGTCAACTATAAGTGGGTTACTATCCATTTGGGTTGCGGTTAGATGGGTTGTAGCTGGTTCTACGCCCAATGGTGTAAGTGTGCAATCTGGAAGAGTCTCGATTATGTGTGGTGGGGCTAGTTTGTGGGCCAAGTACAACCATGGTTCTATCTGCATCGACGGGTAGCACTTGTCTTTTGTGAAGAACGGTTTTTGCTCCCTTAGATACCGCCATCACCCCTCCAATTCAAATGGCTGATAAACAAGAAAAGAAATTGAACATACGTACATTGTATTATAGATGATGTGGTAATTCACATATATGTTGTCTAACCAAACAGGACAAAGATGACACAATTTCACATATATGATGCCTAACTAAGCAGGATAGCATGACACAGCTTTGAGATATATGATGGATAACTTAACAGGATATAATGGCATAATTCAACATATGATGAGTACCTAAACAGGATGACATGACAAAACTATATCATGTCTTTCTAAAATAGGTTGGGATGAAATAATTCACATACATGTTGTCTAAGTATACATGATGGCATGATATAATTGACATAATTGATTCATATACTAAGCATTTGGCACTTTCGCATGTATGATCTCTAAACTAAGCGAGATAGAATTCAATATTGTGCATATGATGTCTAAACTAAGCAATGCAAGACACCATATGCATCATATGAGAAATATAAACATTGCAACTTAGAGCATACACCTCGGTGGGATATAGGACTTGTCATCATCTACGAATCCTCCTCTGAGGAGCTCCTGTAACCATCGAGATATATGCTTCAACAGGTACCATTGCACCTTTCTGAAGACCTTGTTTTCACCTGCATTTTTCCATAACCGGCTCAAATGGCTGATACACATGAAGAGTAGTTCAATATACACAGATTGTCGACAAATGGAATACGTAATGAAAAAAAGATGGCATGAGATAATTCACATATATGATGCACGGCTCCATGGCGGTGCATAATTCACATATATGATAATGGGTGAAAAGCATGGCATTGCATAATTCACATATCGATATAGAAAGCAAATAGGAGGCATTCACACAAAGCATGTCTAATCTAAGCGGATGGCATGGCAATGCAAGACACCATATGCATGATATGAGCAATATAACCCAGCCAAGTTAGAGCATGCACCTCGTGGGGAATACAATCGGTCATCTCTCTGAATCCTCCTCTCGAGGAGCTATTCAGAATCAAAGAAGAAATCTGCATCGACGGTAGCACCGATCGCTTCGAAGACCTTGTTTTCACCCAGATTTTCCCATGCCAGGACTCAAATGGCTGATGCAAAGGAAGAGTAGATGAATGTATAAACATTGTTGACAAATGGAATACATTATGGAAAAAATATATGTACGATACAATTCACATATCGATGGTGGCTAAACAGGATGGCATTGCATGATTCACGTATATGATGCTGGCTAAAGAAGATGGCATTGCATAATTCCCATATACTCCCTCCGTTCCTAAATATTTGTCTTTTTAGAGATTTCAAATGGACTACCACATACTGATGTATATAGACATATTTTAGAGTGTAGATTCACTCATTTTGTTCCGTATGTAGTCACTTGTTGAAATCTCTAAAAAGACAAATATTTAGGAATGGTGGGAGTATGATATAGAAACCAAACAGGTGGCATTCACACAAAGCAAATCTAAACTAAGCTGATGACATATAAAATGTATAATGTAAGCAATGCAAGGCGCCATATGCATGATATGACCAACATCGACATGCGAGTTAGAGCAAACACCTCAGGGGGTAAACAGGCATGGTCGGCCCCCTCCCAATCTCCATCTGAACCGTTAACGTCCTCTGGAAGACAATCTGGAAATGCCGGCGAGGGGGGGGGGCACTGCGCCCACCATGGAGCAGCGTCTGCATGACATTATATTCGACGAACGGTCTTCTCTTTTTCTCTACATGTTCGGTATGATTGTGTACAATATCGACATGCATAATAAAAAATAGTTAGATTTTGTAAGGCCTAAGGGGTGCATGCAAAATCAAGACTGATGGTAGCAAGCGAGTGGATGGATCCAAAACTAATGATAGCGGTAGATTATAGCTTCAGTTTAAAAAGATAGACAATGGATCATCTATTGTTTGTTGCCCACCCAACATGAACCACATAGAAGACCCGGATGAACTAGATAGTAGACATATACTATTAGATTCTTTGGCTCGATATGAGACCCATGGGCAATTCAAAACTCAAGATTGAGCGATAAAGTAGCAGGTAATAATAACCGATGTATAACGTAAGCAAACACGAAAGATGCGACCTCTCTTCCGAACTGTCTAGTCCTCGGGTTCATCTGCTCGGTCGATGATGGTAATGCAGTTAGGCGTGGCTCTTGTATGAGGAAGATGATGCGAGGCGGCGAAAGAAAGTTTGCGGGGGGATCTACGCTGCAGTGAACGCTTCGTCGATGGTGCACCTCGGTGGGGTGGATGATGACGGCAGGAGTAGGACATAACACATGTAGTTTTCTTTGAGGCCAATCTGAAAATGAAGTAAATCTGTAAGGGCTCCTTAGAATTGGAGGATTCTATAAACGCGGGGATAGGAAAAACACAGGAATAGGATAGGAATGCACGTGCAAAACAGAGCATTTGGAGACATAGGATTTCAGTCAATCTGGGTGTTTGGCTCACATGAATTGGAAGAATAGAGGAATGGAGAAACAAAGTGATACGACGAGTGTACAACCTCTTTGGCATAGCCTTGTGGACGTGGAGGATGGTGATGATGCTGGTGTGACTGTCGGAGGCGGGGAAGAAGATTCGAGGCCTCTGGAAACGGCGCCGAGGGTACTGCTCCGCTGTCATGGACGGTTCCGTCGTTGGAGCAGCTCCGCTAAGGTGTACAGTGACGAGGCTGAAGCATGACAAGACAGACAACTTTAATCTGAAGTGGGACCCTAATATCATCTGCAATAGATGATGTAAAATACATCACCAAAAAGTGCTAGATGTAAAACGCATCAGCCGCGCCACGGCCGCTCCGACAGATGTTGTAAGTACTGTTCACTCTGAACTTAACTGAAGAAAATGAACTTCACAGTCAAAACTGAATTTTACTGTCGAAACTGATTGAACTAGTAACGAGCATTGCAATAGATGTTTAGGGCGTTCGAGCACTAGTAGCAGAGAAGCGATGATCTAAATCAGCAGACGCCGAGCAGGAACACACTAGCAGAGAGCAAGTTGTGCAAGAGCACATGACGAGTACTAAAGCAGCAACTCACAGAGCTGCCGGAGGTCATGTAGCAGCAAGAAGAAGGCAAGCGAGAGCAAGAGCAGAGCAGCAAGACGAATCTAAAGCATGAGCAGTGCAAGAACATCGACAAAGAAGAACAGAAACAGCAGCGAAGCGAGAGCCGAGCAGCTGCAGCTAGTGCCGTTGTGGAAGTCGCCACGAGGAAGCAACGACATGGGGAGAGACGCCGTGGATGATGTGCCGGCGACGACGCCGTCGATGGAGACGCCATGTCTGCTCGGTATCGAGCACCGGCAGCCCCGTGAGATCGAATAAAAGATAAAATGCAGCGGTGAGTGCAGAATCTCCTTGGTGGCGCCGAGTTGGCCTCGACTTCATCGCAGGAATTGGTGAGGGTGCTGCGGTTCCGGTGGGGCAGGTCAAGACGGCGCTGTGGGGATTGAGGTGGCGCGATAGACGAGGCGAACGTCGGGGCAGCTCCTTGGAGGTGGAGGACGGGGCGGCTGATCCGGCGGGACGACGAAATCGACAACGGATCCTCATCCGGTGCGGTGGATGAGGGACGTCGAGCTGTTGCGGTGGACGACGTAGTCGGGGAAGAGTCTCCGGTTGGGCGGCGGTCGGGAGGCCAACGGAGGAGCGTGGGGTTTCGCGGGTTTTGGCGGCCTCGGTGAACGAATGGGGGGAGCCAAGCTTAGGGACGCGCTTGTCCAAAATGTAGGGTAAGTTACCAGCGTACCCCCACCGGTTTTGACACCGCGACATGGAGCTTCATTTTAATTTGAGGGTAGAAGGGGATTTGGCGTGTATGCAGGGCTGCGGGAGCGATTTCGGATGAGGAGGGAGTTCTCGCGGCCCAAATATCGGGATAACAAAGGCGTGGCAGGTTGAAGAAAGCGGGGAGTTTCAAAGCGGTGAGACAAAAGATACTCGAGCTTGATAATTTCGGGATAACAAGGTGCGGATTCCTTGTTCGGCAGGACAAACTTAACGTGTAAAAAATCATACAAGACACAAAAGAGTCATGTCCCTTTTACTATATTGCTATAGATGCCATTGAAAAAACTACAAGAAAAATGTAAAAAAATCGGGAGAACAAGATTACCTTACAAGACCAAATCGATTCGCACTTCCCTCAACAACAACAAAAACAAATCAATTCCCACCAAAGAAAGAGTAATGTCCCTTTTATATGATTAGAGATGCCATGATCTCGAATTTCAATTTTTGAATCCACGTTATGTTGAATTCGAATATATCATTAGGTGACATTGCGGTTTATAATTGATGTAGTCGTACATTTTGATCTTCCATCATATATGAACATTTTACTCCACCATGTGAACATATATATTGTCGTCTACCATATGGACTAAATTTGAATCAATTTTCCTTATTTGAATACGATTGTTGTCAAGTTATACAATAATTTAAATATTATCTTGATAACAAAAAGACATGCATATAGCAGTAATCATATTTCACTATGAACTACATGTACCATACGCTCTCCAATTCAAATATTTGTATCCATTTTATGTTCAAATCATAGTACATTATTGGTCTAGGTAGCGAGATGTTCGGGATAATCTAAACCCTGTTTTCATACGTATAATTTTTGGCTGAATTGGGACAAGTTTTGGTATAAGCCTCTTGCAAAACAGGACATTCTCTCAACAAGCCTCGTGGTTCCGAGAGGGAACGTGTCACCTTTGTGTGTGAAACGATATACGCTGCCTTCCCCCTGATTTTATTTACAGAGGCAACATAGAACTATATGAGTGCCCTGTTAAATTTTGGAATTATTTCAGGTTCATTTGGCCTTTTATACATTAATTGAGTTTACGGACTTTTAATGTGCATAATCTAGATATGAATTGCATGCACATGCTCCGGTGCACCAAAGTGGGTTGAAAAATCACATGTGTGTCCTTGGTTGAATTTCTAGGTCCCATGGAAGAAATGAGAATGAAATTCAAACATCTGGGCGTCATGACTCTGCCGAGAACATCGAGAAACTTAGATTTTAAATTCATGTAAATCCAAAACTCAGCTGGAAATCATGAAACTTGGCATGGTGTCATGTCATGGCACTAACATGTTGTGGTAAAAAATTGGGCCTATTTGGAAGCTCGTGGTTCTAAGAGGGAACGTCCCACCTTTGAGTGTGAAACGATATCCGCTGCCCCCCCCCCCCCGCCCTTGAGTTTCTTAACAAAGGAAACATAGAACTACATTAGTGCCATGTTAAATTTTGGGATTATTCTGGGTTTGTTTGTCGTTTTTATACATTAATTGAGTTTCTGGTCATTTAATGTGCATAAGTCAAATTTGAACTACAAGCACATGCTCTCGTGCACCAAAGTTGGTTGAAAAATCACATTTGTGTCCTCGGGTGAATTTCTAGGTCCCATGCAAGAAATGAGAATAAAATGAAAACATCTGGGCATCGTGGCTCGGCCGAGAACATTGAGAAACTTGGTTTTAAAATTCTTGTAAATCCAAAACACGTCTGAAAATCATGAAACTTGGCATGGATGTCATGTCATGGTACTACCATGTTGTGGTAAAACAAATGGCGAATAGGAACAGATTTTGGTATAAGCTTCTTGCAAACCGAAGCTTCTCTCAAGAAGGCTCGTGGTTACGAGAGGAACGTGTCACCTTTGAGTGCGAAACGATATCGTTGTCCCCCTTGAGTTTATTTACAAAGGCAACATAGAACTACATGAGTGCCTGTTAAATTTTGGAATTATTCGACCGTTTGGCCTTATTTACACATTAATTGAGTTTTTGGTCATTTAATGTGCATAATTCAAATTTGAACTACAAGCACATGCTCCGTGCACCAAAGTTGGTTGAAAAATCACATTTGTGTCCTCGGGTGAATTTCTACTCCCATGCAAAAAATGAGAATAAGATTCAAACATCTGGGCATCGTGGCTCGGTCGAGAACATTGAGAAACTTGGTTTTAAAATCATGAAACTTGGCATGGTGTAATGTCATGGTAGTACCATGCCGTGGTAAAAAAAATTGGCCGAATAGGAACAAATTTTGTATAAGCTTCTTGCAAATTGGAGCTTCTCTCAAGAAGGCTCGTGGTTCTGGGAGGGAACATGTCACCTTTGTGTGCATAATTCAAATTTGAAATACAAGCACATGTTCCAGTGCACCAAAGTTGGTTGAAAAATCACATGTGTGTCCTCGGGTAAATTTCTAGGTTCCATGCAAGAAATGGGAATGAAATTCAAAATTCTGGGCGTCGTGGCTGGGTTGGAAACATTGAGAAACTTAGTTTTTAATTCCTGTAAATCCAAAACACGCATGAAATGAAACTTGGCTTGGTGCCATGACATGGCACCAACATGCTGTGGTAAATTTGCAGTCCGATTTGCGAAGCGCACACATTAACAATCAACAAAGTCATTTTGGAATAAGTGATGTCACGTTACAATCGGAAACACAAGTATTCTGAAACCGTGGGCGTTCTACTTACTAGTACCATTTACGTGCCGCCACGCGTCCCATTTTCTATTAGCTAGGAGGCGCTGCAGTGCGGTAGCTATTTGAGTACAAGAGGCGTGCGATCATACCCCTGGCGTGCTTATCGAGAGGAGAGCCCTTTGACCTCCATCGCCGTCCACCTCTCTCCCAAGGTCTCCATTAATGGCGCCCGAGCCTCTGTTTAATGGCGTGGCTATGTCTCACTCGACCGAGACGGTTATTCATTTAAATCGAGAGAATAATGGTTGTTCTATTTATATGAGTAATATATTTTATGGTCATGCACCCTTGAAGAGTGGTCTGTTTTTATTAGATCTCAATAGTAGTGATACACATATTCATAATATTGAAGCCAAAAGATGCAGAGTTGATAATGATAGTGCAACTTATTTGTGGCACTGCCGTTTAGGTCATATTGGTGTAAAGCGCATGAAGAAACTCCATACTGATAGACTTTTGGAATCACTTGATTATGAATCACTTGGTACTTGTGAACCATGCCTCATAGGCAAGATGACTAAAACGCCGTTCTCCGGAACAATGGAATGAGCAACAGATTTGTTGGAGATCATACATACTGATGTATGTGGTTCAATGAATGTTGAGGCTCGCGGCGGGTATCGTTATTTTCTCACCTTCACAGATGATTTGAGCAGATATGGGTATATCTACTTAATGAAACATAAGTCTGAAACATTTGAAAAGTTCAAAGAATTTCAGAGTGAAGTGGAAAATCATCATAATAAGAAAATAAAGTTTCTACGATCTGATCGTGGAGGAGAATATTTGAGTTACGAGTTTGGTCTACATTTGAAACAATGCAGAATAGTTTCGCAACTCACACCACCCGGAACACCAGAGCGAAATGGTGTGTCTGAACGTCATAATCATACTTTACTAGATATGGTGCGATCTATGATGTCTCTTACTGATTTACCGCTATCGTTTTGGGGTTATGCTTTAGAGACGGCTGCATTCACGTTAAATAGGGCACCATCGAAATCCGTTGAGACGACGCCTTATGAACGGTGGTGTGGCAAGAAACCAAAGTTGTCGTTTCTTAAAGTTTGGGGCTGCTATGCTTATGTGAAAAAGCTTCAACCTGATAAGCTCGAACCCAAATCGGAGAAATGTGTCTTCATAGGATACCCGAAGGAAACTGTTGGGTGCACCTTCTGTCACAGATCCGAAGGCAAGATCTTTGTTGCTAAGGATGGATCCTTTCTAGAGAAGGAGTTTCTCTCGAAAGAAGTGAGTGGGAGGAAAGTAGAACTTGATGAGGTAACTGTACCTGGTCCCTTATTGGAAAGTAGTTCATCACAGAAAACCGGTTTTCTGTGACACCTACACCAATTAGTGAAGAAGCTAATGATATTGATCATGAAACTTCAGATCAAGTTACTACCAAACATCGTAGGTCAACTAGAGTAAGATCCGCACCAGAGTGGTACGGTAATCCTATTCTGGAGGTCATGTTACTTGACCAAGGTGAACCTACGAATTATGAAGAAGCGATGGTGAGCCCAGATTCCACAAAATGGCTTGAGGCCATGAAATCTGAGATGGGATCCATGTATGAGAACAAAGTGTGGACTTTGGTTGACTTGCCCGATGATCGGCAAGCCATAGAGAATAAATGGATCTTCAAGAAGAAGACTGACACTGCCGGTAATGTTACTGTCTACAAAGCTCGACTTGTTGCGAAAGGTTTTCGACAAGTTCAAGGAGTTGACTACAATGAGACTTTCTCACCCGTAGTGATGCTTAAGTCTGTCCGAATCATGTTAGCAATTGCCGCATTTTATGATTATGAAATTTGGAAATGGATGTCAAAATTGCATTCCTGAATGGATTTCTGGAAGAAGAGTTGTATATGATGCAACCGGAAGGTTTTGTCGATCCAAAGGGAGCTAACAAAGTGTGCAAGCTCCAAATGATCCATTTATGGATTGGTGCAAGCCTCTCGGAGTTGGAATAAACGTTTTGATAGTGTGATCAAAGCATATGGTTTTATACAGACTTTTGGAGAAGCCTGTAGTTACAAGAAAGTGAGTGGGAGCTCTGTAGCATTTCTAATATTATACATGGATGACATATTGCTAATTGGAAATGATATAGAATTTCTGGATAGCATAAAAGGATACTTGAATAAGAATTTTTCAATGAAAGACCTTGGTGAAGCTGCTTACATATTGGGCATCAAGATCTATAGAGATAGATCAAGACGCTTAATTGGACTTTCACAAAGCACATACCTTGACAAAGTTTTGAAAAGGTTCAAAATGGATCAAGCAAAGAAAGGGTTCTTGCCTGTGTTACAAGGTGTGAAGTTGAGTCAGACTCAATGCCCGACCACTGCAGAAGATAGAGAGAAAATGAAAAGTGTTCCCTATGCTTGACCATAGGCTCTATCATGTATGCAATCTTGTGTACCACGATGTGTGCCTTGCTATTAGCTTAGCAGGGAGGTACCAAAGTAATCCAGGAATGGATCACAGGACAGCGGTCAAGAACATCCTGAAATACCTGAAAAGGACTAAGGATATGTTTCTCGTTTATGGAGGTGACAAAGAGCTCGTCGTAAATGATTACGTCGATGCAAGCTTTGACACTGATCCGGACGATTCTAATCGCAAACCGGATACGTGTTTACATTGAACGATGGAGCTGTCAGTTGGTGCAGTTCTAAACAAAGCGTCGTGGCGGGATCTACGTGTGAAGCGGAGTACATAGCTGCTTCACAAGCAGCAAATGAAGCAGTCTGGATGAATGAGTTCATATCCGATCTAGGTGTCATACCTAGTGCATCGGGTCCAATGAAAATCTTCTGTGACAATACTGGTGCAATTGCTTTGGCAAAGGAATCTAGATTTCACAAGAGAACCAAGAACATCAAGAGACGCTTCAATTCCATCCGGGATCAAGTCCAGGTGGGAGACATAGAGATTTGCAAAATACATACGGATCTGAATGTTGCAGACCCATTGACTAAGCCTCTTCCACGAGCAAAACATGATCAGCACCAAGACTCCATTGGTGTTAGAATCATTACTGTATAATCTAGATTATTGACTCTAGTGCAAGTGGGAGACTGAAGGAAATAGGCCCTAGAGGCAATAATAAAGTTATTATTTATTTCCTCATATCATGATAAATGTTTATTATTCATGCTAGAATTGTGTTAACCGAAAACATAATACATGTGTGAATACATAGACAAACATAGAGTCACTAGTATGCCTCTACTTGACTAGCTCGTTGATCAAAGATGGTTGAGTTTCCTAGCCATATACATGAGTTGTCATTTGATTAACGGGATCACATCATTAGGAGAATGATGTGATTGACTTGACCCATTCCGTTAGCTTAGCACTTGATCGTTTAGTTTATCGCTATTGCTTTCTTCATGACTTATACATGTTCCTATGACTATGAGATTATGCAACTCCCGACACGGAGGAACACTTTGTGTGCTACCAAACGTCACAACGTAACTGGGTGATTATAAAGGTGCTCTACAGGTGTCTCCGATGGTACTTGTTGAGTTGGCATAGATCGAGATTAGAATTTGTCACTCCGATTGTTGGAGAGGTATCTCTGGGCCCTCTAGGTAATGCACATCACTATAAGCCTTGCAAGCAATGTGACTAATGAGCTAGTTGCGGGATGATGCATTACGGAACGAGTAAATAGACTTGCCGGTAACGAGATTGAGCTAGGTATTGAGATACCGACAATCGAATCTCGGGCAAATAACATATCGATGACAAAGGAAACAACGTATGTTGTTATGCGGTTTGACTGATAAAGATCTTCGTAGAATATGTAGGAACCAATATGAGCATCCAGGTTCCACTATTGGTTATTGACCGGAGACGTGTCTCGGTCATGTCTACATAGTTCTCGAACCCGTAGGGTCCGCACGCTTAAAGCTCTGTGATGATCGGTATTATGAGTTTATATGTTTTGATGTACCGAAGGTATTTCGGAGTCCCGAATATGATCACGGACATGATGAGGAGTCTCGAAATGGTCGAGACATAAAGATTGATATAGTGGAAGCCTATATTTGGACGTCAGAAGAGTTCCGGGTGAAATCGGGATTTTACCGGAGTGCCGGAGGGGTTACCGGAACCCCCCGGGGGTTAATGGGCCTAGTTGGGCCCTAGTGGAGAGAGAGAGAGGGGTCGGCCAGGGCAGGTCGCGCGCCCCCTCCCCCTCCCCTCTGGTCCGAATTGGACTATGAAGGGGGGGGGGGCGACGCTCCCCTTTCCTTCTCCTTCTCCCCTTCCTTTCCCCCTCCTAGTAGGAGTAGGAAAGAGGGGAGTCCTACTCCTACTAGGAGGAGGACTCCTCCTCCTAGCGTGCCCTACAGGTCCGGCCGGCCTCCCCCCTTGCTCCTTTATATACGGGGGCAGGGGGGCACCCTAGAACACACAAGTTGATCATTGATCTCTCCCAGCCGTGTGCGGTGCCCCCTCCACCATAATCCACCTTGGTCATATCGTAGCGGTGCTTAGGCAAAGCCCTGCGACGGTAGCTTCATCAACATCGCCACCACACCGTCGTGCTGACGAAACTCTCCCTTGAGCTCTACTGGATCGTGAGTTCGCGGGACGTCACCGAGCTGAATGTGTGCTGAACACGGAGGTGCCGTACGTCCGGTACTGAGGATCGGTCGACCGTGAAGACGTACGACTACATCAACCGCGTTGTCATAACGCTTCCGTTTAACGGTCTACAAGGGTATGTGGACGACACTCTCCCCTCTCGTTACTATGCATCACCATGATCTTACGTGTGCATAGGATTTTTTTTGAAATTACTACGTTCCCCAACAAAAAGGTGGTATGTTGGTGGACTATGCAGGGCGCAACAGAGCAATGGAGGTCGAGGCTGTGCCTCGAGAGTTCAGCAACATCAATTTGCGTTGACCTATGTCTCAAAAAAATCAATTTGCGTTGACCTTGCATCGCATGGGCGGCGAGGTTGATCAATTTTCTTTCGCGGCAATATAGCACAAAAGAGATTTTTGAAGGGGAAAATGCCTGCATGTCTTGATTGGTTTGTTCCAATGGTGAAATACCACGCACCGGGCATTCCGTGGCCTCCCCCGACGGCGAGTAAGGTTGCTCTTTTAGTTCATGGCTCCTCTTCAATGTTGGACAATTCAATTGTGACACGTATGATCTTTAGAAGTCATGATGGGATGACACTATTTACAGTTTGTGTTCCATTGCAATGGTGCCTTAGAAGCGGAGATACATGCGTTAATGCAAGAGATGACTC
This sequence comes from Aegilops bicornis, assembly GCA_021605145.1. Lineage (NCBI taxonomy): Eukaryota > Viridiplantae > Streptophyta > Magnoliopsida > Poales > Poaceae > Aegilops > Aegilops bicornis. The sequence continues at coordinate 156,833,984 of CM038670.1, read as the reverse complement.
TTGTTGTCCAAATCCAACATACATGCCTTTTGGTCATTGTGCAGTCGGATTCTTGAAAACGATCTATCCATCTTATCGGGCGATGGATTGGCTCGGTCAACATATGGGCATCTTACCGCAGAGATCATATCGTTGATGGTTGACATGAAGGGTATGTTTGGTTCTTGCCTGTAGATGCCCTGCCGATATTGGCTTGCTAATTATTTGGCGTGCGATTCCACTACCCAGGGTTGGCCAAAATTTGGCAATAATCGAAGGAAGGAACAAAGGATTCGTTGGCAGCCAAATATTTGGCAACAAAGTAAACAACATACAAAGGATTTGGCGTGACCAATATTTTGGTAGAATGAGTTGGGGGCATAAACCAAACAGCTCGAAATTTATTCCACAGAGGATTAGGAGAAAACAAAATAGAGTGGTATGGCAAACTTAGTTGTACTAAGTGTGCTACCACTGCCGTGTGGTTAGAGCATCTACAACCAGGCTTCTCAAACGGTCCCTAATGTCCGGACAGACGACCCGATCAGAGAGCGGTCACAAAATTGCAACCCAGCCGGGCTCTTCATACCGTCCCTATACGTTCAGGCTGACCGGCACCCCTCACATCTAGCCCATATTTGGGACGTATACGAGGAGGCTCGGTCGCCCTCGGGCGCGTCCAGCACTTCGGACTGATGGGCAGGACCCACACGGACACACGTCTAAACACAAAATGGTCGGTGAGGATGCATTCATGCCACCGCTCCCGCGTACCGCCCGAGACTCCAAATCCAGCTATTTAAACCGAATGTTGGTACCTCAACCCCTAGCCAGTCCCATTTCCACCCTCTCCCTCCCCTCCATGCCGCCACTGTCCAATCCGCTCGAGCTCGCTGTCCACTAGTAGTCATGGCCCGGCAACGGATCATCACGTACGTCATGCTCACACTAGAGTGGCGGTTGGTGCTCCTAGAGGAGATCCGGGCCAGGCACGCGCGCTCGAATTGCATCTGGCCTATCTCGGGACACTTCGGAGGAGGAGGAAGAGGAGGAGGAGGAGCAGGAGGCACCGACCGCAACCATGGAGGACGCCAAGCCGGAGGAGGAAGCGGAAAGTGAGGCTGATTCGGCGTGGCTATAGATGCTCTTACACCAAGGCCCCTCATGCATTGAGGAATTGTTGCCCCTCCACTATAAGAGCATCCTAGCAGATCCTGTAAAAACGGTCAAACCTATAGATTTACAAGACATGCTGAAAAAAACGTGCCGAATAGATTATGTAAAATAGCATACCTCGTATTTTTAGGCAGGATTTCGTATATTAGAGCTCCCATCCATCATATATGAAGGATTCGAGCCGTTTTTTGAGGATCCTGTAAAACCGGTCAACGCCAGAGCAGGGGGCCTGCGATGCCGCGCGCGAGCAGCGAGCAAGTGGAGGAGCTCGCCAGCGGTTGGCCGGAGCATCGCCGGAGCAGGCAGCGGGCCGAAGCGACGCCGTTCTGGCCGGCCGGAGTTTGAGTTCGCTATGCGTGTGTCTCGAGGAAGAAGAAGCATGAGGAGAAAAAGAAAAAAACATACTTTTATGATACAAGTTTACAAGATCTGTTCTGGCCGATGCCTCACGGTACTGTAAATTCATTTTAGAGGGTCTTGTATACTGTGAAAGTTTTCACAGGTGACCGGCATTTGTTAGAGATGCTCTACCTCTATAATTTTGGAATAAGAACTCCTTTACGCCTGAAAAAATGGCTTAGAAAGTAAACTGCAAAAAGTTTTGTAAGTAGTAGTATCAGTGTACAGAAGGAGTATATACTTCCTCCGTTCCCAAATAATTGTCTTTCTAGCCATCTCAAATGGACTACAACATATGGATGTATGTAGACATGTTTTAAAGTGTAGATTCATTCATTTTGCTTCGTATGTAGTCACTTGTTAAAATCTCTAGAAAGACAATTATTTAGGAACAGAGGGAGTGTTTCAGAAAAATCAGAAATGACTGAAACATATTTGTTTCTGTCTGGGTGTCTCTCCGGCCCGCTGCCTGCCACAGGCAAACGGCACCCCGGAGAGCCGCGAATTCCCTCCTCCCGCCCGCCGAGTCCCCGGCTAAACCCAGACGGCGACCGGCTCTCTTCTCCCGGGCGATCTCCCGGGATCCGCTCCGCCCCCATCGTAAGCGAGCTTCCTCCTCCTCCTCCTCCTCTTCCCCTCCTCTGCATTCTCGTCTTGGTTCCGTTCCAATTGGATTCGCCGGAAAACCCTAGCTAGGCTACGGAATCGAGGGATTCACCGGCTTGCGGTGGCCCGAGTTGGAGCTGTCTCGCGCTAGACGGGCGGAGGATTCGGTGGGGTTTGGGGGTCGGAGCGGGGTGGCTACTGGTTGCCCCATCTGCAGATGCACGTATGCTCAAACAGTCGCACCTGTGACCGTGAGAAGTGATTTGTACATGTTTAGGTCTCTAATCGCGTTTGTTTGGCCCGTGTAAGCAGTTTGCGGTCGGTATTAGCGTGTTCCTTTGGACAGTTATATGTTCTGGTTCAGAGATACACGTAACTAGTTGTGTGGATTAATTCCAACCGAGCATGGGTGGTTATTTCCCAATTTTTCGGTACGGTGACAGATCTAATTGAGTTTCTGATATTTGTTGAGATATTGTTTGTATCTGCAAGAAATGGATGTAGTGGAACCTCTGGTTTGAAATCCATAACTCCATAAGATATCTGCAAATTGCCTAATTCAGAACGTCTACTCTTAAGCCATGTAGATCTAGTTATCAATTGCTGACCTATTCAGTAACTTTGCTCGCCACTTTTTTCTTGTTTGCTGTCATCAAGCCGTGGCTTTGTTGTATTCTTTGTGTTGGGCAAATCATTGGTTTACAGTCTATATATAAGATTGACTTGGATATGCGGCTGGATTCTGGCCAACATTTCCAATTGGTGGTTCCTCTAGGAACTTTATTGTTGGTTTGTGGCTGATGATTATTAGTGCGATGCAACTGGGGTGCTCTACTACAGGTTCTCTTCATAAAAGGGCACTGTGGAAGTTATGCATTTGGTACAAATTAAATGCCTTTGGATAGCTAGTGAATTCTTCTAAGTTGCTCCTGTGTTGCTTTAGCTTAACAATCAACCTTAGGTTTTAATGCAATGTAATGTGTTCTTTTAACTATGATATTCATTACATCAGTTAGTCGCAAGAAAAGCAATTTCTGCTGTAGTTGTTCAGTTCATATATGCAAAAGCTTATCTGTGAAATCATACATTTGGCATTGGATTTGCTTACTACAAGCAGTACTAATTGTGATTCCCTGATACCGTCTAATATACAATTTCGTAGTGCTAGAAGTGTATTTTTGACCTAGCAACGACTAAATACTATTTCCTTATGTTACCGTTACAGTAGAATTCATAACGCCCGAATTTCATTCATTTTTCTAACTAAAGATGAAATGATATAATTGTGTCATTACTAACCAATATAGCTTAGGTTTCCTTGCAGGATAGTGGGATCCCCTTCCATCCCCAATTTAAAAGCCAAGCGCTAGCAGTGGCTGGAAGAAGTGATCCCTGCTTTCACTTCCATTGACCCAAACAAATCATGGCTGCTGATCGGCGCCACCCGGCGGTGAACGACGTGTACCTGACGCTTGTTGGCGCAAGCAACACCCTCGCCGACGTCCAGCGCCGCCTTGACCTCGAGTTCCGTGCCTCCTACCCCGACCACGTTAGTAATCAAACTCCCCTTCCTCTCCTCTCTAGCCGCTTCCTTCCATGACAGGATCTGGGTGACGGTTTCATTCAGGCAAACCCGGCGAAACTGGTAGGGCGAGTGAAGCGGGTGCAAGAGGAGGTGGCTGCGCTCAAGGATCTCTGCCGCGACCTCCTCGCCCAGAAGCAGGTCAGTCAAATCCCCTCCTCGAATCCTCCACGCCTTCTTCCAGGTTTATTGATCCCGTGATCCTGCGTGCGTGTGCAGGAGCTGATCGACATGATGCGCACGAGCCTGGCTGCGCAGCGGAGCGCCACGCAACGGCTGCTCGCCTCCTCCGGGCTGCCCCTCATGACTGACGACGAGGAGGCCGCCTACGCCAGCCTCAAGCAGGTGCCCCCCCCACCCAAAAAACCCGCAATCTAGCTAGAGGCCGTGAGAGATCTGATGAATTTGTTCGCTACTCATTGTTTACGTTGCAGGTGATCGACGAGTGGACTGATCAGCTGAAGCCAATGGCAGGTAGGTTTTCTTTGCTTTGCAGCAGTTCGTTGGATTTTGTGATGGGGAACTCACTCCAACTGGCCGTGGTTTCACTTGCAGGGGGTCCGGATGGGGAGAATGAAGACACCAACCAGATCCTCTTCTCCGCAATCCTTTAGAGAGAATGAAAACTTCTTGAGCATTGAACGATTTCTCTGTTGGAAACTTTTCCTTCCATCTTGTGTGCGTTTTTAGCAGATTGCGATGGGCTTGTCAATTAGCGTCTTGTTGAGTGTATATGAGAAAAACAGTGTTGATTTCTTGGTTTGGGTTGCTATTCCTGTTATGTATTTACATCCAGTGTTCTGCACACAGTTTTCTAGCTGGCTCATCATGCAGTGTATTTAACTCATCAGCTCTAACCACAAAAAAAAAGAGAGATTCGTGAGCGTCGTTCACTTTTTTATGAGTATGAAGAAACATGGCAATGCATGTTCTGTTCTCTTTGTGCCTTTTCAAAAGCTCAATTGCACGAATCCTAATGTGATTAAGATAATGTTGTCATTGGCATGGTTTAGAATCTGATCGTTTTCCAACTTTTTTTGTTTGAGAAATTGCCCTTTAAAGATGAAAGAGCATGCTTATGTGTCTTAACTGTTAAAGGGCAGTTGGTGATACATTGATGCCTGGCTGTGGCGGATGAAGTGAGGTGAGAACATCTGTTGTGGCGCGGGAGAAAGCAGGCAATGCTGTGGCATGATGTCATCACGTGGTGCTAGGGAAAAATCAATTATGGATGATCTAATGACACTGATACAATGACAACGATCGTGCAAATGTCTGTGTCTACTTCCTGCACCTGCTTGTTGAATGCCTGCTCCATGTTCGGTAAAAATGATCGCCTTAGTTTTGCTGGAAGACATGTGCTGCCTGTGCTTCATTTCATTAGTATAGTATCAACCAGCTTGGCATGTATTCAGTTTTAATGAAGTGTTCTTATAATTGTGCAGGTGATGGGGGCAGAAGCTATTTTGACCAACCTCATCCACCTCTTGCTGTTCCAGCGAAGTTTTGTCTGCAAAGAAGACTAGGTAATCTGATAAGAGCTCATTGTTTAAGATATTTAAATTTTGTGATTCAAATGATTTTTCATGCCCAATCCTCGACGTTCAGGACTATATGAATTTTTGTTCTATATTGCAAATTTGTGTATTGGTGAACTTGATATTGGGTGCCCATCTCAGATCCTTAACTACATGGAAGCCACATCTGCCTGGACTGGGATGCGTGCAGCCGTGCACCAGAGGATCACAGCAGTCAAAGGTTCAGGTGAAGCTGACAACGTATATGTTGATATACAGAAGACAACCGCCAACATTCACTTTCGGCAACGGCTTAATAGTTGGAGAATACAAGACACACTGGATGGATGGATAGAAGGATAGGCAAGGCAAGAAACCAAGGAAGATGGCGGGAGGCCAGAGGGTCATTGGCTGGTTGCCGACAAAGAAATAGGAGGAAGAACACCAAGATTCATCGTGATGCAGTTGAAAATTACACATCGTCACATTTGACGTGCATGTTCATGGTGTGGAATGGATTATTATTCCGAAGCGGTGCACGGGTATTAAGCCAGTTATTACTAATTTTGATCTTTTGGGCGAATCAAGATGTCTGGAAATGCTGACAAATCTCAGCTTGCAGCTGAGCAAATAAAGGCGCAGGCTTTATCAGCTGCGAACGGATTGAGCAGGGCTCAAGCTGAACATGGAGCTGCAGCTGCTGCCTGCAATGTCAATGCCTATGGGCAGAAGGAAGAGGGGCCAAGCCGCTGGTAAGAGAGGAATGAAGCCAAGAGACAGATGTATCTGTCGAGTATGGAGAAGGCTGCAGTACCATGTGAAACCAAAAGCTTCACCAACTTCTTCCGGTGATGCATATTCCCAATTTCAGAAGTGTTTCCAGCTTGGGTACCGGAGATATGAGTGCAAGAACGACTGTCCCTACATATTACGGCCTTAAAGAACGCAGCAGCTTGAGAACCCCAAGTTGACGTAGTCGACTGTGTTAGAGTCCTATCAATTTGTGAATCCTGATCTTGAAAAGGAGAGGGAAGAGGAGAAGAAGCTAATGAAAGAAAAGATGGAGAAGGAAAAATCTACAAGAAGGGAGGGAAAAAGTAAGAGAAAAAACCGTTCACATAATGGTTCAGATCGGCATGACAGTGAGGACTCTGTTCGACCCAGACACTGGATCAACAGCTACTGGCTCTGGATATTCTTCTGAAAGTGGCAGGTCTTCGAATTCAGAGAACAAGAAGTGGCGACCCAAAGGGAAGCAAAAGAAGAGAAGGCACGGAAAGGACGGCACATTGTCATACGATTCTGAATTCATTTTGGACTCTGATTCTGATGACATGGGCAGCCGGAGGAAGGGCAGAAGGCGAAGCAACAGATGCCGAGGCTGATGAGCCAGATGACAGAGGGAGTCAATGAGGAAGCCAAGTATGTCATCTCATTTCACTCCACATACGTCCTCCGAGAAACGAATGTAACAGTTTCTTTGCTGAGTTCTAGTACTGTTGTTTTCCTGTACTAAGAAGTGCCTGAAGTTCTAGATCTTTTCTATTCAAAGATGTCTGTAACAACAACGAATCATGTAATCGTATGCATGTTTAAACTTCTAAATTTAACCTGGCTGTCTTCCAGGAAGTTCTCTGTGATCATTCTGCCTTGACTCATCATGTTGGGTTCTTGCTGTATCTTCGGAGATCTGGCTTCTTATTATTTCGTATGAGAAAAGATATCACCTGGGAGTTATTTAATGGCAACTTGCATCTCCTGCAGGATGCCAGATGATCGGTATGACAATTTGTGTCCTGCCCTCTGACAAGCTCCTGGATGCAATTGACCAAGAAAAGCTTCAGGTGATCCAGCTGTACCTGAGCTGTTTGGGATTCTACAATCTGCATCTGCATCTGCATGTAAGCTTTCTTATCTGAAACACTGAAATGCAACACCTTGAAGTATGGCTGCCCATTATGCAATGACATATTTGGAACACCAGATCGGGGCCTTCAATCAATCTGAAGAAGAGCAGAGGACCCAAGGCATCAATGATTGGGGAGCTCAAGGACATGAGGGAGGATTGCATCACTCAGCATAATCAAAAGCTAATGACCACACTCTGAGGAGCTGCCTGCCCCGAGCTTAAGCTGAGCAGCTGATCTTGCTTGCCATCATGTACCTCACCATTGTTCTCCAGCTGGTTAGTTACTATTCCCTCTGCTCGGAAATAACCACCTGAGGAGTTTTTGGCGATCATCTGTCTACCTCTTCGCCTCTCTCTTCTCTTTTGAGGTGGGGCGCGCACGATAATGGCTTCCTGCGCCCCGAGCACATGGTCGACGGAGACGACGGGATTGTTCCTGTATGCGGGCTCCCAGTCCGTCCCAGGCTACCTGTGTAGTTTGCCTTGTTGTTTACTGCTTCACGTTCCAGCTTCAGAGCCGGTCGTTTTACTTGCTTTTGAACCAAGAGGAGGAATCTGTCAGCTCTGCTTGGATTTACTGTTGGCCTCTATCGTCTCCATGGCCGATGGGCTGCACCGTGGTAGGTAGGTACGTATCTACTTGAGCACACCCTAGAACACAATTATACAAATCTGTCTTGTACATGTAGACGGTAGACTATAGAGTACAGCTCTAGTACTGTACAACCCCAGTGCATATACGTCTGAGCTCTCTGAAAATCTGAGTCATACATGCATGTAGACCACAGAGGACAAGCAGTACATGTACACATGGTGCAGGCATGGGTATATGATCTTGGAAATTAAGGGATGCTGTCTTGAGAAGGAGAAAACGAGGTTAATCTAATCGATTGCTTCTTTTGCTGTTGCTGCAAGTAGGCACATTGGATTCTTCTACTTAGGATTGGTGTACTGGTAATTACCAGCTGATTAACTAAAAGTGTGTGGCAGGACAGCATATGTTGCTGCTCCTTTTCCCTATAAAGACAGGCACCATCTTTCTCTACCATGTCCAAGACAGACATTCTTTTGGTAGATAAGTTACAGTATATGGAGTCTACAGGCTTTTAGAAATCTCCTCATCTTTGGAGGGCTTTGGGCAATATGCAAATGCATGCATGATTCTCCTTGATCCAAGCTGGACCCACAGGGTTCTGAAAGCTGGCAACTTCTGATGATTCCAATTAGCTTTTTCTCACCTTTCCCGCCCTGCTCCTCTCACTACTACTACTCCCGGCTGCTTTTGCCTGTGGAGATCTAAATCTTTGCATCAGAATCTAGTGAGGCATATGTATGTGTCAAAGGAGCTTGCTAGGACAATCATTGCTTGCAACATTCCTCTATCACTTGGTTAATTCCCTGCATATGCACTTGCCTAGCCCCTGGACCTGAACCTGTTCTCTTTTGTGCTTCAGAGAAGCATCCCATGTTAGTGCTTGCTGCTGCTCCTGCTATATGTTGGCATTTCCGGTATTACCCTTTGGGGTGCCATTTACTTGCCTTTGCGATTAGTTAGGACCGTTTTCTACTCTGCTATTCAATACTAGAACCAGCTTTAGTGGTTAGCATAGAACTGTACACATCTCTTCAAAAAATAATCCATATATCATTGCCTAGATCACTCTAAGCACTCTAGTTATAATCCATATATGTGCAGATCGAGCTGAGTCTTTTTCAGAAGAAAATAAATCAAGGTGAGAAGTATGATTAATTCACTGGGCCTTATATATGCCAGTAAACCAGGCCATGATATTTGTGCATTGCACGCACATCCAAGATGAAGATCTGGAAATGCGTGCTTCAAGGAGCTCGACAGAAACATTCACATCGTGAGGACCATGCGATCAGGCTGCTACCTCAGTTTGCAGTAAAAAAAATTGCATCCGCTTTGGGACCAGCTTCTCAGCGAGCACTAGCAGCAACTGCGGCGGTGAATGTTGTGGCTTTTAATCCACTTCCGTAAGCAGGCATGCCTGAAACATCTCAGAGCCGTCCAGGGCTCATTACGCGATGGAACCACCACCGCTTTTATTGTATCATAGTGAGTGCAGCATCTTCATCTACCCCCCTTTCCAGATATACTATAACACATGAACTCTGACTTATTGATGCAAGTGCTCTGAAAACGCTTCTTTTCCACCTCAATAAATTGTGGCTCAAACAGGTATTGCCTGCTTTAAATGGTCTTGTATCCTTCTTAAAACATGCTCTCTTACATCTGTATATCACTTACTGTCCATTTTGCTAAAGCTGAAGCATGCCTGCACATTTTTAATTCTGCCATGATCTTCTCCCCAGGGGCTACCAACTGGACTTCATCACGATTCAATACATGTTATTTTCCTTAAACCATGAGTTAATTGAGTCCATACATGTTTCTTTGACTGGTAGCGGCTGGCGCCCTTAAAGCTGAGCTTGCATAGGAGGTACTACCTACTCCCTCCGTTCCATATTAGTTGTCGCTCAAACGAATGTATCTTCTACATACATCCGTTTCAGCGACAACTAATATGGAACGGAGGGAGTATCTGCCAATACTCTTTTGACACATAGTATTAGTTTGCTCTTATTTCCAGCTCACCTTTTACCGGCACACTGTGATATATTCCTCTAGGGTAAAAGGAGAGTGAGTGGCCGATGCCAAGACAGGCATGATTAGATTCGGCGAGAGCAGGCAGGAAATGGCTAGCAAGCTCTATGCATGGGGCATGACCGTAGGAACAGTAAAAAAACTTTTTTTTCCGTTGTACCGCATGGTCTATGGATGGATGCATCATGCATGCAGGAGGCCAGATCGGCCAAACAGTAAATACACACACAAGCACAAGCAGCGGCAATGTTGGGCAAACATATGAAACTGTTGGCTTGTGCGACCAGAGAAGAGAGGAGAAGGGAAGAGGAGGTATCGGCGCATGTGACACCATGTGGGGAGCAACAGGAGACCGGGCAGGCATCGAGAGCCCCCGGCCATGCACTTGTGACCCTGCTGGCCGGCTGGCCGGCTGAGAAGAGATATACACCAGTACCATACTATGATACTAGTCACCAGAGAGAGAGAGAGAGATGAAAGAGAAAGGGACAGCAGTATCATGGCGAAGTGTGGTGTGTAAGAGAGAGAAAGAGAGGATGATACACTGCACTGCACTGCCCTGGAGTCCTGGACTGGACTGCAATACGCGCCCCACATGCCATGCAGTGCTGCACATTGGTAGCTAGGATGCGCAAGCTCGAGTTTAAATGAGAGGAGAGAGAGAGAGGAGAGGGGGGAGAGGGAGATGGGGATTGGAAGCTTCACGGATGTGAGCCCTGGCGTCCACTCACGTGTGCAGTGCACGATGGACGCATGCCCTGCTCCCTTGCGACTGCCCATGACGCAGAGCCATGCACGGGCAGGGATGGGCTTGATTGTTCCGGGCTTCCGGCCACCTCGCGCCGTGCAGTCACCGGCTGCCTGCCTGCCTGCCTGCGTCGTCAAAGCCGTAGGAGATGGCCGATGACGCCGTGCAAAAATGACTTGATCCATCCTCTTCATGCAGCTATTCATGCATGCTGCTCCTTTTCATCCATGAGCGATGTAGCAAACTACTGGTAGAAGGTTTCAGTTCATGGCTTCATGCTGTGATGTTTTAGCTTAGATCAAGGTAGCTTAAATGTTTGAAAGGTCAGTGCAAGCCAAGTTTAATGCTCTGCATCTAAGCTGTTCACGTCTGGAAAAGGCCCTCCTGCTCAATACCTGCTTAGATCATGCACGGCCGGCATTAGTTTATCAGGGCGTAGAAACATCTAAATCTAGCGTTCAGAGGCACCACCCCCACCCACACACCCCACGGCAGAACATGACAGAGGAGAGATGTGTGCATGCACATGTGTAAGTCCTTGGGGAGGGAAAGGCCATACAGACGAGTGGTGGTAAATCACATCTTTACGGCCCTCCTTTATGTGCATGCACAGATGAGATCGACTTTAATCAGTTTCCACCTTAATGCTCTGACCTCTGCCTGACCCCCTCCCCTCTTCCTCCCATCTTTCTCTCCCTTGAGAATGAAAAAGAGGGAAATGTTCTCTGAAAAGCTTCCTTTGTCTATCAACCTCCCCATCTTTGGAGTGTCTTTTCCCCTGCTTTTCCATTTTCCTAGATAAAGAGCTCTTGTGCATGCATAGATGTGGTGAAAGAAGAATCAAACCTTTTGTCCGCGAACGCAACCACGGCAAAAGACGCGATCCATCTCTGCACCCATGCATCTGCCTTGCGTGCCCAGTTAGCTCTAGTTCTAGCGTCCCATGCATTAGTGTTGTAGTAGTGACTAGTGACTAGTGACTAGCTAGGCTAGTACGTACACAGCAGTACACACCAAGGGACAAACATGCAAACATGCCTAATAAGAAACCTGGAAAGCTGTACTAGCTGTGTACCTACGTAGCGCACACATGCACGGCTGAGATCTATGCATCTAGTATGTGCCAGTACCGTGCTGTACATAACCATTCAAGTCTAATCTAATCTATCTATGTGCGCAGAGCTAGGCTATAGGACAGCATAAACGTCTAGATCTCTCTTTAATCGAGTGCATCTAATTGATTGTCTAATCCTCCACAAGGCTTATTGCAGGTTTGTGAGTGGCAATCATGCTAGAGTCCAAGATGCAGCTGTTTTCTATGCAGCCTAGAGAGCCGGGACTGAGAAGGCAGGCAGGCAGAGGCAGGGCATACACACCACGTCCCCTCTTTCTTTTTCATCACATGAGCTCTATGCCTGTAGATTGGGCAAAGAACAAGCGGCTCCACGATCTTTTGCAAAGGTGCTGCCATCTCCACCGAGTATTATATAGGCCCTCATTATTCTAGTAGCATCGTCTCTCAGTTCATTTGCACGAATACAGATGCGTTGTTTAACATGCAGACAAGAGCGTCGCAGCAAATCGCATGCAGGGCTTGTTTAATTAAGCGCCATGCACAGTATCTCTTGCATGCAACAATGCATTGATATGATAAAGAACTGTATGGTTTCAGAGGAATCTTGGAACGACAGACATTTGTGGAACACGATATTGTCTAGAAAACTGGTTTTTAACGGCATCTAGCATATGTGTGCATGGTGTCATCAAGGTGATGATGAGATAATGTGGGCCTGATCTAGAGAAGAAGCATGGCATTCTTTTTCTTGTTTCACATCTCACTTGTCTCTACATTGTACATGCATATCTTTTTTTTGAGGGGTTGTACATGCATATGTTATAAATATGAATTGTGACGGTCTCTCTCTCTCTCTTCAGCTTTTTCTCTCTCTTGCTCCCTTGATTATTTAATACATATTTCCCAGTCAAAGATAGATCTAGACCTGGCCACAAATGCAGTGGGCCACATGTGGGGGATGGGAAAGGTCATGTGATGTACTCATAAAATGTCTACTGCAAACACATCATCAGGGCACAGCTTGTCATATATGGAACAGAATCTTCCATAATATTCAAACTCCATAGCCAATCTCCACATCACTGCACACTTTAAAGCAAAAATATATAGTTTTATCATACATTCATGCATGCTTTTGCCTCTAGGCCTCATCATCATCTACTCCCCTCAGTCCTACCAGCATGCTGTGACTTGCTTCTTGCTAGTTTTATATCAGTTCTTCTTTCCCCTGTTGTGGAGTATTTTCCTTTTCTTTCTTTCTTGGTACTCAAAGCTACAGGCTATGACGCTACATACATATTTGATGCATACTCATATATAGCTAGGGCCGTACCCCAGCAGGGTACTGCACTAGCCTGGCTACAGATATGTAGCGCTGCCTCCTGTTTTGATGCATATGCATATGTTGCTTGCAGCTGGTGGCATCCTGATGAGTACCTGCATGCCAAAACCCTAAGCTAGCTAGCAGGAAGCAGCTGCATCTATATCTGTGAATCGACCACCACCACCACCTGCAGGGCAGCCCTGGGCTGGATCTTGGGCAAGTTTGACCGAGCCAAACTGGTGATTGTTGATTCACTGCTTTACCTCGCTCGGAGAAAGGGGTGTACCGCCCCTGGACGGAAGTGAAGAGCGTGCCAAATCCAGCTAAACCCTGCGCGCAGAGCGATCTGATCTCACGACCCACTAGGGTTTTACTCGCAGCTGGCTGGTCAGTGGCCTGGCCACTGTGCGCACACATAGGCAGGCGGCAGCAGCTCATGATGCGCGCTCTGCTCATCGGGAGTGAGGAGGAAGAAGAAGTTTGGTTCTGTTCCTTTGAATGCTGCACGCGGTTGAAGAGATGGGGTAGAGGAATGTTTGTTTGCTTGCACATTGATACTGGTGGCATTAATGGAAGCCGCAGCAGCAGGAGGCGGAGCAGCAGCCTTGCTGCATATGCTGCGTCCATCGCCCGGCTCCTGCAAGCGAGCGAGAGGCCGGCCGGCCAGTGTGGCAGCGGCAGGGGTGGTGGTGATGATGGAGGTAGCGGCGATGGAAAATGAAGTTGCATCAAAAGTGGATCCCTCCCAGCGAGCCCGGCAGCGAGCTCAGATGTGCATTGTTATTGTTACCACTCAGTACTCGCTCGCTCACCAGTCGCCTGTACGTGTATTTACTCCCCTCCTCCCTCCCTCTCTCTCTCTCTCTCTCGACATGTTGGCTCTCTGGTTTTCTTTGCTTGCTGTGTGTGCGTGTGTGGCGTGGAAGTCACGGGCCTGCGTCGAGAGGTGCAAGTCACCAGGCACAGCGCAGGGAAAGTATCTTTGGCTGTTTCGCAACTAGACATGTGTACATGTCTGCGGCGTGCAGGGCTGTGCATTTGCATGGGGTGAGTGAGAGAGAGGAAGAAGAGGGAGACGAACAATTTGGTCACTAAATACCACGAGGATACCGGCCGTCCGTGCGGTACAATCCCTTCTCTTCTCTTCTTTTTCCACATCCTCATCCTCTTGCATCGCAGCAGCAGAGCCAGCTTTACTTTTGCTTACTTTTCTTTTCTTTCCTCTCACTTTTCTGACCAATAATAATATATTGTTTCATGATCGATCAGCCCGTGCCCGCCTGCTGCCGCTCCATGGATCGATCCAGCTTTACTGCAAAATGTTCTCCTGTTCCATCGTGTGATCACATCCATCGCCGCCGTACATCCAACGGAGACTTTGGTTTTGGAGCCATCCGTTGAACCGGGCCATCGATTTAATGCCCATCCATCTACTCTCAAATCTGCATCCATCTCATGTACACATCCATCTCGGTCCTTTCCTGCTGCTCCTTCATCAATTTGTGCAGTTGCATGCAAAATTATTATCTTTGCAGAAAAAAAAGATATAGAAACTTATTGCATGTAAATTTCTGCAGCTTCAGTAACTACCTTGTGTCAAGATCGCAGGGACACTAGCCGTAGAACCCTTTCAGAATTATCTCTGAGAATCCCACAACAAGTAACAGCAAGAGCCAAGAGAGAGAACTTTGCACTGTTTGACTAGTCTTCCTTTGTACACCTTGGCCATGGCGCCTTGTCTTGCCAAAAGAAGAAGATAGAATTGATGTGGGTCTGAGAAAACTATCCTTGATCATTTGCACTGCATTTTTGGAGGAAACTGCCACATGCACACAAGTTTTTGCTGAGATCTGACCATCTGATCAGTGTGCATGATCCTTACAAAGCTGGTGCTGCACATTGACCAGTACTAAGTATGACTCAACTAAGCACATTACGACTGTAGCAAACCTGCATATGCTAATTCAGTTGCAACATCGACCCTTCCTTGTGATTTCCTTTCCAGCACCACCTTGGCTTGAAGCACATCCACGTATACAAGCAGCACTGCTGATGCACAGATATCGATGCGTACGCATATATAATGATGAGAGGGGGAGGGGTCGGCTCGCTGATCTAGTGCTACTATAGCCCTAGCTAGAGGGCGAAAGAGAGAAGGAAAGAGGGCGGTCCATCCAGGCAGCAGCTGCGCGCGTGACCCACACGAGAATATTTGGAGGCGTTCGTGGGCGTGGGGGCGTGTCATGTGTGTGTGTGTGTTTATGTGTGTGAGTGCGAGACAGTGAGACTGGAGATATAGCCTTTCTTTCTTCCTCACTCCTCCCCCCTCACTCTCCCTCTCTTCTTCCTCCTCCCTGGGCTTAAGCTTATATTGCTGCTCCTTCTTCTTCTTCTCCACCCACCTTGAGTGACTGAGTCCCTGAGGTACTAGGTAGAAGCAGCGGGGAGCACGTACGTGTGGTTGAGAAGGCCATGGCTTTCCTTGTGGAGAGGTGCGGGGAGATGGTGGTGTCCATGGAGATGGGCTCTGGGGCGCCAGGGGCGCACGGTGCCGGCGGCGTCGCTGGGAAGCCGGTGCCGGCGCCGTTCCTGACCAAGACGTACCAGCTGGTGGACGACCCCTGCACCGACCACATCGTGTCGTGGGGGGAGGACGACGCCACCTTCGTCGTCTGGAGGCCGCCCGAGTTCGCCCGGGACCTCCTCCCCAACTACTTCAAGCACAACAACTTCTCCAGCTTCGTCCGGCAGCTCAACACCTATGTATGTTACTACTCATTATCTGCTGCCCCGTACTCCACACATGCATGTTTAGTCCAGCAAGTTTGCTCTTTGTTCGATTTGTTTCGTTAGTCTTCTTCCGGTTTGCTAGTTAGGGCGTCCATGGCATGCATATGTGTGCGGAGCACTCATCTGTGCGCTGTGTTCATGTTCAAGTTTTGTTTGGTTTTGTATTAATTTTAATTTGGTCAAAGCAATGGTGCATGCATGGATGGCCTTGCATCCATCCATTGTTTCCTAGAACGTGACAAGCTAGATGCAAAAGTTAATGCACCTCTTTCCAAAGATTTTGTTTGCGAGGTGCATGGGAAAAGGGCTGTATATGGGTGTGATTGTGACATTCCAACAAGATTAGTTCCTTGCTTCCTGGTTTGTGACAAGCTGTCGAATAGATCAAGCTGTAGCTAGAACGCATCCATCACCCACTGTTCGTTTGTTGAATGAAATTTGATTTAATTTAATCTAATCTAATCTCTGCCCCCCTCCATTTCTTACCACTTTGGTCTTGCTTTGGTGGCGATTCATGCAAGCTGGACGATTTTTCCGCTAATCAGTTAGTTCATCAGTTTTCTGTCAAGATGTATATATGTATGATAAGCGAGGACCGTCTTGCTTCTATTTGCACATTTGGTTTCTTCTTTTAAAGCACGAGTTTACTAGCTGCACTTGCCATATGCTTCTCTTCTGTCACTTGGATAGCAAAAAAACAAGTGCACAAACTAATGTGGATGCATACTAAGAAGTGGAGTTTGTACTCAGAAGCTTGTACACACTCTCCCAACATTGCCACACCACTCTCCACTGTCAATCATTGGGGGAAGATTGACACTATACACAGGTCGGATTTATGTATGTAGAGCTATGCCCTACGTATATACTCCCTCTGTTTCTAAATAATTGTCTTTCTAGCCATCTCAAATGAACTACAACATACGGATGTATGTAGACATGTTTTAGAGTGTAGATTCACTCATTTTGCTCTGTATGTAGTCGCTTGTTGAAATCTCTAGAAAGACAATTATTTAGGAACGGAGGGAGTACCATCCAATGCATTGCATTGCCACACCACACTACATGACATGACTACTATACGTGCAACAGCAACACTGAATATTCAGCTGCCATGTCATGTATCTCTCCCTGATGATCTCAAAGAAAACACAGTAACTATTGGGTGTTGATTTTTAACTAGCTAAGAACAGTTTGATTGATTTTTTTTTGTTCACTTGGCATTGCGGTTTGCTGCAGGGATTCAGGAAGATAGTGGCCGACAGATGGGAGTTCGCCAACGAGTTCTTCAGGAAGGGAGCAAAGCACCTCCTTGCTGAGATCCACCGGAGGAAGTCGTCGCAGCCGCCTCCGCCTTCAATGGTGCCGCACCAGGCCGCGTACCACCACCACTACCACCTCGGCAACACCTTCTCGCCGCCGCCGCCGCCTCCACTGCCCGCAGCTCATCATCACCATCACCCGGTGTACCAGCACTTCCAAGAAGAGCCAGCGGCCGCAGCCATGTCGCACGGCGGCGGAGGCAACGGCAGCGGCGACTTCCTGGCGGCGCTGTCGGAGGACAACCGCCAGCTGCGGCGGCGCAACTCGCTGCTGCTGTCGGAGCTGGCACACATGAAGAAGCTCTACAACGACATCATCTACTTCCTGCAGAACCACGTGGCG
Source organism: Aegilops bicornis (assembly GCA_021605145.1). NCBI lineage: Eukaryota > Viridiplantae > Streptophyta > Magnoliopsida > Poales > Poaceae > Aegilops > Aegilops bicornis. The sequence goes on along the minus strand of CM038670.1, from coordinate 156,816,585 downwards.
CCCGTCACGAGCCCCTCGTCGGCCGCGTCGCAGCGGCACCCGCCGCTCCCCGGCGCCGGCGCGGGGGTCGCCGCGTCCAACTCGTGCAGGCTGCTGGAGCTGGACATGGACGTGGACCGGGACTCGCCGGCGGCTGAGGAGGACGACACGGTGAAGCTGTTCGGCGTGGCGCTGCACCACGGCAAGAAGAAGCGGGCGCACCGCGAGGAGCGCGGCGACGTCGTCGCCCATGATCTCGGAAGCGAGGTCTAGGCTAGTACGCCGGCGATCCTGCCCTCGATCGGTCGTGTACATAGAGAGGAGAGAGGAGTAGCTGTAGCTCGCTCGCTAGCTAGCTAGGTAGCTTTGCAGGCTTGGTTTCTTTTTTGCGCGGGTGCTGGTCGATTAGTGTGAGAGATGAGTTAGGATCAATGAGGTCATCGAGTAGTCTGAGAGATGAGTTAGAACGTAGGATCAATCAGGTCGCGAGTAGTTTGCAGCTTGCCAAGCCCTTGCACCATTCTTCTTGATATGTTCTTTGCTGCCATTGCCCCCATGCATGCACGAGGGCCTGCTATCTTGCTCATGCAAAAACTGGTTGCTCAATGCTATTTAAGTGCAATGTGTCTACTTCTCTTCTTTCTCTCATGACACGGGAATGGAAAAAGTAGAAGATTAGTGTGCCGTATCCTCTTCAATTCAATTGGATTGAAAAGGTGCATAAATTTTCTTCAAAAAATATTTGACATGGAGGCACCACATGAAAAACAAAGGAATGACAGATTTGAATTCGTGGAAATTTGGCCTCAAAATAGTGTGTAAAGGAATCATTAGGAATTTTTCGTAAGGATTCCAATCCTGCGAGTGTGACAACACATGGTGATGATTTTGAAGGATGCAAATCTCTAAAAATTATGTGAAATTCCTTTGAATCAAAGAAGCCCACGGAGTGTAACATACAAGCCTACAATTTGATATGAGGAGCGGAGATAAGCCTAATTTTGATAAAAAAGAAGACAATTTATACCCTCACAAAATTTTAAATTTTGCACGCATGTATTGGAGAGCACAGTTTGATGGACAACCTTAGTTGAGTGAGATTAAAGAATACCTCAACCCACTGTGAACTAGCAATTCCAACATATTTTTATGCTCTATTATTAAATTTACATTTACGGTGAGCTAACTATATATACCTCCATCTCGAAATGTAAATTGTTTAGTGTGATGGGTAAAAAACATATATAAATATCTAGATGTCACATACTCCCTTCGTCCGAAAAAACTTGTCCCGAGATTGTCCCTCAAATGAATGTATGTAGCATCATTTTTTCGGACACAAATTATACAAGCTTCTGAAGGAAATAACAGGTTTATCATAAAGAACTGTTTATGTATTTATCAATTTTTTTGTACTAACATGCAATTGCCTGTGCGCCGCAAAAGGGCCTAATATGATTCCGTATCAAAATAATGGATTTTAGTTTATCCATTGAAGGAATGAAGGGGCTGTTTGGTTTTTGCCAGCGCTAGCCCCACCAAGCAAGGATCTGCCACCGAAGGTGAAGTGGGGTGGGTTGGGCGCACCAAAATATTGGTGCCCATCGAAACGGAAAACCCAGCCTGGTCAACGACCAATTTTTTAGATCGGCCCTTTCAAAAGAAAAAAAATATTTAGATCGGCATCCCCTCATAAAATGAAAAAACTGAAGGCTCCAATCCAAGCAGCCCATAACTATTTTATCAGCATATTGCAAGCAAAATTATAATCAAAATCATACTACATTGGAGGATGTGAAAAAGGCAAATGCATCTCACATTTACGGAAAGAGGGAGCAATATAATTCCAAGTAAATATATACATGTGAAGATAACATTCTGCAAAAAATTATCAAGTACAGATAATAAGGTAACGCAACAAAAGTGTAGTTGTATGATGTAGTGTATTTGTTTTCTTAGCTGACAGATCCAGCAACATCAGTATACAACACCAAAAATAAGTCGTAATCTCTCTTCTGGTCCCAACTACAAAGATATATCTTGTCTCGATATTACAACATATAGCAGGTGGATCAGCAGCTCAGTACAAGCTAGAGTGTGTGTAATCAACTGCATATATCCAAACATTTTGCCGTGTCTATGTGAGACAATTATGTCTCATGGTAAGAAGAGCAGGTCATCGTTTCTAACCATTAATGTCAATGACAGATTCACACAGGTCATCTAGTGTAAACTGGTACTTCCCAGACTTTAGTGTTCTTTTGGGGTCGTCGCAGAGGGCAAGATCACTATCAAGTTCTTTCATTGTCTTCACAAATGTCTTTGCTCCTTGCATGATTAACCTTTCCACCATGAATAACTGGTAATTGTTCTCGATTATTGGCTCCAATATGCTACTAAAGTTAGATGAGTATGCCAACTTGTACCTGTACCCACACAATGAGGAACTCATTATAATCTTAGGCAGCTTGTCTCCTCAAACTAGATGTAAATTTTCTAACTCACCATTGTATTGTCAGTGGTCAAGTTTCACAGTTAATGCCTTAATGATCATGTGCATAATTATAAACACAGGAGAAAAATAATGAAATAGATCAAATCACAACAATTCCAGGACAGGAAGGCAGATTACTTAAGTACTACAGCTTCTAGTTGAATTACTTAGGAATGGTCAATTCCTTAAGTAGTATATGGAAACAAAAGAAAGAAAGAAAAATCCTTATGCAATGAGCGAACACAGTTCAGTCAGTCATGGTAAACTGTTTGCAGAAAACGAACTCTTCCATGGTCATATCAGAGATCCTGATCTGTGATGCAAGTAGAGCAGATGGCAAATGTGTCAGCCTTACCTGTCTGATAGAGGCGAGAAGAAGCCTGGTGTCCTTTCATTTGAAGCAATGAAAAGAGTGCGACCTTTTGGAATCCACTTTGCAATTCTTCTTTGATGAACTCAGGGCGTGGTATCTCTGTCCAGATGAGGATGAAGGCTCCTCTCAACACCAAATCTATCTTTCCTATTCTTCAGTAGGTCACCCCGTCTGACATGAATAGCATCATATTCACCAAGGATCTCTTTTATCTGAAGAGAGCACATCAGCTTAGTGACAGAAAATTGATGTATTACTGAACATACACAAACAACACATTTTCTCATACTACATGGGATATTATGTTCTGCCTGACCAAAAGAACATGCACGACCAAAAAAACAAAAGCTTAAGTTTGTTCTACCAAATATCTTTGGCAGAGCAGTCTCTTACAACTACAATAGAGACTGAAGTTCTTTCAAGACAAGCAGGATGCAGCTAGCATATAAACAATTAAATATGAAGAGAAAGTAGGGACTGCATGAGTAATATCATACGACACCATATTCCAAGAAATAAATGTAGCAAGATGAAGCTCTGGAGGACTGAGAATGCATTTAAACAAAATCTCATGATGGCATGAGCTGAGAGTGTACTGCAAGAAATAATTATTCACCGATCAAAGGTGAGTTAACAGTATATGCAGATACACACTGCTCCCTGCTGAGACATGTGTTCAAACGATATAACCACAAAAGTACACCAAGGGAAGTGCATAGATTTGCTTACTGGAGGATGTGGAAATCCAGAGCTTCTAACAGAGAAATTAGCATGATACAGACATGGTTACTCTCATAACTAAGCATCAAATTTCAAGGATTTTGGGTTGCAGATTATATTTTTTCTGGCATCAACAGAATCCACGTGATTTAAGAAATCACCCCAAATAAAAATCAAGAATAAGATTAATTCAGAACAAGCAAGTTAGTGCGATAAAACATATTTTTATCTGAAGGGAGTAATCAGATCCGATTAAAACATGTGATACATGGCAGAAAATCATTCTAGTGAAAATATACCTTACGTGCTGCAACTCTCAGTTTTCTAGCTGGCATAGTTGGCAGAAAAGTGTATGGTAACATCACAGAGGTACGCTTGGTCCGATCCTTGCACTCCATAAACCTGAACTGTAATGATGATTAAGGTCTATTCTTTAAGTTTAGACATAACATATAGCTTAGGTTTGGTGTGGTCACTAGAACTTGAGGCCATCTGAAAATAACAATTAAAGAACATAAAGGCCCTGATGGAGTTGCATTCTCACCAAGCAAGAGGACTTGCAGTGCGGTTTACAAGAAGAGCATCTGAGTAAAGTGGATTATCTTTGAGTTCATCTCTGCTAACTCCTTGCACATGCGCTACGTCTCCTTCTCCTAGTTTTGTACTTCTCGATACTATCCCATACCATGAACGCGGATTGTCCAAAACAACGGGTACAGTTTTCGATATGAGGTCTATATCATATAAGGATTCCATTGCACAATAACTCGTTTCCCATCTGCCAAAACATCACAGATTCAGTTTCCAACCCAATTTGACAAAACAATGCAACAGGCAGACATAAGTGCTTAAGAAGCAAGACCTTGGATTTGAAGTTGCGTTGCTTGAATCAATTATCCCCTTTGTGTTGTGCACTGAACTAAGGCACATCCTTGAGGGCATGACAAATATTCTGCAGAGAAACCATAATGCAGTGTCATTGCACATTATCATATCAGCATATCCTGACCCACATTACACACAGCATTCGCACCAATTTGCCTCCTCAAAATGGATCATCCTTTGCAATTTGGAAGCATAATCTACAAAAAATTCACCACCGGGGTACCCATTCCCGTTTCATGAAGCCTAGAACCACCTTGCCACCACACAGCGGGCCGCAGGAAGCGACGAGAACGAGAACGAAATTGATTTGTTACCTATCGAGGAAGAGGGCCTCCTCGAGGGCACAGCGGAGGCTGGACTCCTGGTGGCCGAGGCCGGCGCAGGAGCTGCAGTGCTTTCCGGGGCAGTCGATGCGGGCGCCCCAGTAGAGGTACTTGCGGCTGCTCTCCCGCTTGTCGACGCTCCTGGGCTGGAACCCCAGGTAGGAGAAGGAGTGGGTGAATGAGAGGACGCAGAGGATGGAGAGGACCGCCCCGGTGATGACAGCGGCGAGGATTGCCCTCGCGGTGGGCAGCGGCAGCGGGCTCCGCCGACTGTGGCCGCCGGTGATCCGGTAGGGGATCGCCATGGGAGGGAGGGGGGGACCGACAGAGCGATAGAGGGGCAAGGTTGTGCGCAAATGTCTATTTTTTCTATTCTTCTTCGAAGTATTGGAAAAGCGAGTAAGGAATCAATATCTCAAGTGGGCCATGTTGCTTACGATGACGGGCCACTGGGCTAAAATATCCTTTGTGGGTGGACTGAGATTTGCTCGGGTGTTCCCAGAAAAAACGGGCGCGCCTATATCTCGCCTTCAGCGAGTCTGAAGAGCGAGCTGGGCCAGCCCACGAGGGCGGGAGGCCACAGCCTCTTTTTCTTCTTTTACCTTTTCTGTTTTCTTTTATACTTTTATATATATAACAAAAAACACTCTTCAAAAAATATTTTACAAATGTTGAACAAGTATTTAGAAAATGTTGAACAAGTATTTGAAAAAAATATTGATCATGTATTTGAAAAATGTTGAACATGGATTTGGGAAATGTTGAACAAGGATTTGAAAAATGTTGAATAAGTATTTGAAAAATGTTGACCAAGTATTTGCAAAATGCTAAACAAGTATTTGAAAAAAATGTTGAACAAATATTTGAAAAAATGTTGATTATGTATATAAAAATATTGAACAAGTATTTCCAAACTGTTGAGCAAATATTTTAAAAGGTATTTGCAAAAAATCTGTTCATGTATATAAAGATGTTGAATAAGCATTTGTAAAATATTGAAATGTATTTGAAAAAATGTTGAACTAGTATTTTAAAAAATATTGATCATGTATATAAAAATGTTAAACAAGTATTTAATTTTTTTATCATGTATATAAGATTGTAGAATGAATAAAGAAACAAATAAGAACCGAAAAAATGAAAAAAAAAACAAAATAAACCAAAGGAAAAGGAAAATGAAAAAACTGAAGAAACTAATGAAAAAACCCGAAGAAGAAAAGAAAACAAAAAAACGGACATTATATAATGGGAACGAGTAGTACATGCTCGTCTTATTTCCTTTAAGTAGAACCCGTCCTAGTAGTAAAACATGTGGTGATAGGTGGCGCAGTGGCTAAGCCTGTTTCATGCGTACCGGTCGGTCCTGGGATTGATCCCTGGCAGCACCCTTTTTCCTTCTTTTGTTTACATATACACAAATCATCCATTTTCTTTTCAACAAAAGGTTGTTCAGATAGTACGCGACAATAGATTAAAAAACATTTGAAGTGCCAAATGAAAAAATGAATACCTTGGTTTTCCATATGATGTGGGCCAATGGAGGGTTGCCATTAAATATCTTAAAGACCGTATCTGGAACGATATAACCTCTTTCAAATTAGTGGCCCAAGCAATTCCTACGCATTCCATGGCGTGCTACAAACACCCTCGAGCACTTTGCAACCACATTAATGGACCGCTCCGTAAGTTTTGGTGGGGCTCAAACAAGGGTGAAAGAAATTCGACATGGATGTCTTGGGAAGTGATAACTCAACCGAAATTGATGGGAGGCATGTGTTTTAGGGATATTGAACTTTTTAACCTCACACTTCTTGCTAAGCAAGCGTGACTACTTCTTTAGGAGCCTTAGTCTTTGAGTGCTCGTATCTTACGGGCAGTTTATTACCCTTTGTGTTAAATTTTGGAGTTGATCTTGGAAAGTTGCCTTCACATGTGTGGAGATTGATTCTTGAAGGGAGAGATATCCTTGCTTTGGACCCTTGGGACATGCAAAAGTACTAGAATCTGGTCCGAAAACTGGACCCATGGCTTCAATTTCTCCAGTCTCACAAGCAGGTCGCATGCAACAAAAGAATTTGTATTTGCCTACTACTCCAACCTTGCCCTGAAAGGATAAGGAATGGATAAGTGTGAGAGCTAGAATGACTATTGGAGGGATTTCAAACTCAGGTCGGTAAGCTCTAAATCTAAGAATCCACCTCTGCCTTTGAGTTACCTCATTGATCATACTACTTGTTCTTGGAACCAACACATCTGGAGTGAACACTTACATGAAATGGACAAGGAGCTGATCTGCAACATTCCCCTAAGCCCGCGAGTTTAGAAAGGATTTCTGGCGCATGCACTACGAATTGTTGCTTCGATCTGCATACAAACTCTCCGCATCAACAAAGAAGCAACACGAAGTTTGGTTTGAGCATGTCCCGAGGCACTCGGATGTGGTTGCAAAACCAATCTTCATGGGCGACCTTATGGAATGTTGAAGTACCTTCAAAAGTAAAGGTTCACATGGAGGCTTGCTTGAACATCTCTGCCAACAAGCGATGTGCGTTTCAACCGAAATATGCCTACATTGTCTGGTTGTTGTTTATGCAATGTTGTGGAGGATACATGGAGGCACACCCTGACTGATGGCCAACTACGTTTGGGTGCTAGTCGATGAGGAGCTTATAGAGGTACTTATTTTTGAACAGAACTTTGGATCCGAAGCTATATTTTTTTGGCTCTTTGTCACACTCTATCAATTATATCTATCTAGGGTCACTGGTGCAGCGACGTGCTATACAACCGCTTTTTACCTCCTTTCCGCAATAGAGTTTTAAACGGTCGTCTTGCCTGTGTGTGCGATAGGGGGGTCCATCCCACACGACCCCGAAACCGTCGGCGATAGGTCCTCTGGTCACACGTGAGGGAGTCCTGGATTAGGGGGTCCCCGGGCGTCCGGGCTATGTGACATGGGCCGGACTGATGGGCCGTGAAGATACAAGATAGAAGGCCTTCCCCCGTGTCCGGATGGGACTCTCCTTTGCATGGATGGCAAGCTTCGCGTTCGGATATGAAGTTTCCTTTCTCTGTAAACCGACCCTGTACAACCCTAGGCCCCTTCGGTGTCTATATAAACCGAAGGGTTTAGTCCGTAGAGGCAATCATAATCATACATGCTAGACATCTAGGGTTTAGCCATTACGATCTCGAGGTAGATCAACTTGTAACCCCTATACTCATCAAAGTCAATCAAGCAGGAAGTAGGGTATTATCTCCATTAAGAGGGCCCGAACCTGGGTAAACATCGTGTCCCCTGTCTCCTGTTACCTTCAATCCTCAAACGCACAGTTCGGGACCCCCTACCCGAGATCGGCCGGTTTTGACGCCGACACTGGTGCTTTCATCGAGAGTTCCACTGTGCTGTCGACAGAAGTTTTGATGGCTCGATCGATCATCTACAATGACGCTGCTTTGGGGGAGACTTTCCTCCCCGGCCAAATTTTCGTATTCGGCGGCTTCGCACTACGTGCCAACTCGACTGGCCACCTTGAACAGATCGACAGTTATGCCCTTGGTCACCAGATCAGTTTCGGGAACCTAAATTATGTCGCCGATATCCAAGGAGACTTGATCTTCGCGGCCCCGACCACCGCTCTGGCCTTTGATCCGGAGCAAACCATCAGGTCTGAAGATGGGAGTTTGGAGCCCACCGGACTCTCCGCTGCAAACCGCATTATCAAGGATCCGGAGGCGATCGTGTCGGCGAAATCGGAATCAGTCCAGGTTCCCCCTATCACTGAAAGGCCGGACTCGCCCCCGGACTCCAGATCCGAACTCTCGAAGTCCGCGCTAAGCAAGCATGGCCAGGAGGCCTCCGCCCTCATGCGGACTCTCGTTTACCCGTCCAGACCTCGCTCTTAAGCAAGGCTATGGACTTAATGTGATCCCTCGCTATTATAGAGGAATCACTTCCAAACTACGACCAGCCCAGACTAGGGGCTGAGAGCGGGGAATTTGACGTCCCACCCACCACCCACTTCATAGCCACTGTCGAAGATTTAACCGACATGCTGGACTACGCCTCCGAAGACATCGACGACATGGACGATGATGCCGGAGACGAACAAGGCCAAGACCCGCTGTTTACCGGACGTTGGACGACCACCTCCACATATGACATGTATACACTGGTACGCGTTGGTCCTAAACAAACGGTTTTTAACCCCTTTCCGCGACGACATTTGGAACCGTCGCCAAGTGAGTGTGTGTGATAGGGTGTCCTTCCCACACGACCTAGAAATCGTCGAGGATAGGCCCTCCTGGGACCCAGGCTGGGGCCGTGTGCGATCTGGCGAGGCATCGAAACCCAATCATTTCCGTAGGTATGTACATCCCACACGGTAATCTGAGAAAATCATTTCCGTAGATATGTACATCCCACACGGTGAATCCCAGAAAAACATTTCCGTTCGTATGTATATCACACACAGTCAATCCAAGGAATACGTTTCCGTTCTTATGTACATCCCACACAGTCAATCCAGGGAAAACGTTTCCGTTCGGATGTACATCCCACACGGTTTTATGTATACGCTCGTGTGTGAAAGGTGTAACTATCACACACGCTCTGTCTTGGTTAACTGTTTGCTTTCATTAACTACATTACACACGATTTGATGTAGAAAACTGTGTGGCATTGGGCTATCCATCACAAGCGCTTTTACTGCGAGAACCGTTTGTAAAGTTCCATGACCGTCTGTTCTCTTTTTATTTTTGCCTGTAATTTATTATTCTAATTGGAAATTTTGAAATACGAAATGTGCAATTCAAATTCTCAGCACAATTGTTCAACAACGAATCCATAAATAAATCTGCCAGTACAATATGTTCAGTAATTACAGGATTAGGCGGCAATTAACTATGATGAACCACAATATTTAAAGGCTGTAAGGGTGAGTTTGACTGCCGACGGTGTTGAAGAAGCGGAATGCCCATATTGTACCTTCCTGCATGCCATAGGCACGAACCACTTTTGCCCAACCCCTTGTGACGATCGCCCGCCCATACTTCACCGCCTTCAGGAAGACTTCTAGAGCATTATCATGGTAGCATGAATTATATACTTTAACTTTAGTTGCCTCCACTCCGGTCATGTAGTTTGCAAGGTAATCATCAGTAAATAGCTTCAGAAACCACTAAAAAGAGAAAAATATCAGATACTGAGGTCTAATAGAGTAACTTGTTGTGGGCAGGGGGAAAAGGCAACACATTACTTACCATCCTAAAGTTCACAGTTGTCTTCGACAAAGTGTAAATAAAGAGCTTAATTCCAATCACCCGTTTCTTTCGCCTAACAATCTTTCTTAGTTTCCTCACTTGACACTTGTTCATGAATATCTCATTGCCCCATACATAAAGGGATCGAAACATGGATCAGTACCCCTCATATATGTACCTACAAGCAACCAGTAAATGTTAGAAGCTAAACTGAGATTTGCACAAATGATGTAAAATACAACTATGTATGTTCCTAAGTACAAGTTTTTTTTGAGATTTCAATACGAACTACATACGTATGTCTATAGAATTATATATATATAGTTTAGATTAGAATCTAGATTCACTCATTTTGCTCCTTATGTAGTCTATATTGGAATCTCTAAAAAATACTTATATTTAGGAATAGATGGTGTATAAGACATGGGATGCAGCTAACCTCGATGGCAAACAACAACATCGCCCATTGTAGCCCTGTGTAAGTACATGGAAAGCCAATGTTAACTAAAACAGGGTTAACATCCACCAAAAATAGCAAATGGTAATAAAACGACAACATCTGTAGTGATATCTTCATTTCGAATGAGTAGCACGGTAGCAAAGGGACGTATTAAAAAATGGATACAACTGTTAATTGCAACAGGCTTAACAACATCCTAATTCATGTTTTGTAAGTTTGTAGCCATTGAACTACAACTCTTTAAAAATGAATACAACTGTTAATTGCAACAAGCTTAATGGCCATTGAAACCGGTACTAATAAAAATGCAATTGACAGAGTTAAACATCACAGGGCAGGTGCTACCAGAGCAGATAATGGCCCAGTTGTCTATACAAAGGTAGGGAAAATAGCTCAAATGTGTTAGGCTGTTTACTACAACATGCTTAATACATCGACAGTATAAAAAATAGCCATTAATTGCAACTGGTATTGGTAAGATTGAAATGGTGGGTACATACTTGGTAAGTCCTGAGAGGTGATTCTTTGAGGGCACTTCTTCTTGGCGAGCCCGCCCAAAGTCGTGGCGGAGGCGAAGCTGTTCCTCCAGTCGAGCGTGCATCGATTGCCACTGGCATGTGTACCTACATGCAACCAAAGAATGGTAGAAGTTAAACTACAATTGCACAAATGATGTGAAATCTTTGAAGACATGGGATGCAGCTAACCTTGACGGCAAACAACAGCATCGGTCGTTATGACCCTGCGTAAGTACATGGACAAGCATGTTAAGTACAACATGGGTAGCATCCACCAAAAATAGCAAACGGGGCAGCATCTCTAGTATATCTTCATTGTGGAGAGTAGCATGGTAGCAAATGGACAGATTAAAAAAATGGATACAACTGTTAATTGCAACATGCTTAACAACATCCTAAGTCATGTTTTGTAAGTTTGTAGCCATTGAAATGCAACTGCTTAAAAATGGATTCAACTGTTAATTGCAACATGCTTAATAGACATTGAAACTGAGCATCGATAAAAATGCAATTGGCATAGTTAAACATCACAAGGCGGTCTTTGCCAGGCGTAGAATGGCCCAGATGTCTATAAAGAAGGTAGGGATAGTAGCAAAACGTGTTAGGCATGTTTACTAGAACATGCTTAATACATCGACCGTACAGAACATAGCCATTAATTGCAACTGGTATTGGTAAGATTGAACTGGTGAGTACATACTTGGTAAGTCCTGAGAGGTAGTTGCTGGTGTCGGTGTCAAAACCGGTGGATCTCGGGTAGGTGGTCCCGAACCGTGCGTCTAGGGTCGATGGTAACAGGAGACGAGGGACACGATGTTTACCCAGGTTCGGGCCCTCTTGATGGAGGTAATACCCTACTTCCTGCTTGATTGATCTGGATGAATATGAGAATTACAAGAGTTGATCTACCACGAGATCATAATGGCTAAACCCTAGATGTCTAGCCTGTATGATTGTGATTGCCTCTACGGACTAAACCCTTTGGTTTATATAGACACCGAAGGGGCCTAGGGTTGTACAGAGTTGGTTTACAAAGGAAGGAATATACATATCTGAACACCAAGCTTGCCATCCACGCAAAGGAGAGTCCCATCCGGACACGAGAAGAAATCTTCTGTCTTGTATCTTCGTAGCCCATTAGTTCGGCCCATGTTACATAGTCCGAACTCCCGAGGACCCCTTAATCCAGGACTCCCTCAGTAGCCCCCGAACCAGGCTTCAATGACAAGGTATCCAGTACCGATTGTCTTCGGCATTGCAAGGCGGGTTCCTTCTCCGATTACTTCAAAGGTACCTGACCCGAGAAACTGTACTTGGTTTGTGCTTTAATGTCACATCTTTGGCTTCTGCGCCTCCATTGCTTTTGCCTCCACGTGTCGAGTGAATACGAGAGGTCAGGGTATTTTTGCACATAACACCCCGACCATGTAAGAAAGGCATCTATTTAAAGAGATTGGATCTCAGATCCCATTCCACACCAAGCGGAAAATCCTCAGAGCTCGCTAGGAGAAACCATTCCAACATGGCTAGCGTTCCGAGTTCTTCCTCCCGCCCTCATGGCTCCAAAAAAAGGCGATTAAGAGAGATGTTTCGTACCCCACGATCAGCTGATTAAGCTTCAAACGCAGGGATTTCTTCCCCCTGCGGATCTAGTCCCTGTTCGGGCAGGATTGACCTCCTTCGATGGCGAAGCCGAGGCGGAAAATTTCCTCAATCCAACCAAGGGGGAATGAGTGTGCTTTGTTTCTTACTTGTTAAGAGGCGTTGGGTTCCCCATCCACCCTTTCCTCCGAGGACTCCTGGAGTATTACGGCCTCCAGCTGCACAATTTCACTCCGGCCTCCATTCTGCATATCGCGGGTTTTGTCGCTCTTTGTGAGCTATTCCTGGGCTGTGAGACCCATTTTGAGTTATGGAGGAAGCTATTCTGCCTCGTCCCTCGTACCCAAAATGGATCGGTATTCGAGGTGGGCGGTGCCGAGGTATGGCGCATAGCCGGGACCAGATACCTGTCCGGCATGCCGAAGAAGGCGTCCGAAGAGTGGCCCTCAGAATGGTTCTATATCGAGGATGTCGCTCTCCTCGACCCAGTTTGAATGGGTCTTCCCGATTTTTCAAGTGCTCCGTTGAAGAAATGCCATAGCTGGCGTCCTCGGAGCCTCGAGGAGGAGGATAGCACAGAAGTCCATTAGTTAATGGGCAAGATAAGGACACTCACTTAGTTTGGATTATCAATAATCGAGGTAATGGCAACTTCCATAGTGCGGGGTGTTCAACCACTCCAATTCAGAGGACTCCCTATGTGGCACTACAATGGGGAAGACGATGCCTCACGCTGCGGACGGAAAGGTCTGGACGCCCCTGCCGCTCTAGCCACAATATTGGCCGATCTGTATAAAGGGGAAAGAGAGGAGTTCACTCGCCTTAAGCGCCAAGAGGGATTCTCCATGTATAATCCCCCTAGCCGGGTGAGCTCTTAATCCTACAACATCACTCAATCCCTTCCCCGAGTCATGTTTAATTGACATTTACTCGTTCTTTTCTAACATGAATGGTGGAAGGCTGTCGTGGGGATTTACAGCCCCGCACCGCAGCAGGAGGACCATAATCGCGACCTCGATCCCGGATTTGAAGAGGATCCAAACATATTTGCAGATCTCCAAGAGGGAGTCTTCTACCAGGCGAGCTATGATGGCACAGAAGTGGCCATCATGGCCGATTACCCTGGCCTCCTTCCTGTCTCACATGTAAGTAGCCAGGAGATATTTCCTCCGAAAGAGCTTCCTCGTTCTGCCTCACCCACCGCACTATCTCGTGCTCCAAAGGGGAGGCGCTCGGCGCGCCATGCCGCACCAGAAGCGACTCACAAGAGAGCGGCGCCCGTGCCGGGCAAGCCTTCGAAGAGGAAAGCAAATGAAAACACGGCCGGGCCTTCATCAAAGAGGTATGGTTTTTTAAATATGCCCCTTGGCAGTCACATCGAACTGTGACACTATCCGCTGTGTCTTATCAGGAAGAGCATGCGCCGGACTATGTCCTGGGATCCCGCCGGTCATGCCTCCACCAGTCAGGTTCCAGACCATGCCTTAAGGATAGAGGCTGATACTGGAGTGACATCGGATTGTCCTCCTGCAGAGGATTCAGATGATGTATCCATCACAAACTTGGAAGTGGAGAGCGCCATGAATCACCGGCGCCAGAGGGCTGCTCTCCGCGACCCTGGTTTCACAAAAGAGGCATTCAATGCCTTCAGCTCGGCTGATGCATACATCCGAGCTGCTCGGGATGGGCTTACCAGAGCCACAGATCAGCACTTGAAAGATATGCGGGTAAGTGTGAATTGTACAGATCTGGTGATCATATACCAGTAGCCCCTGAGACTTGAAGCAGTTGATACAATTGATTTAAGGATTATTGTATAATCAGGTACTCACAGAGAAGAACAACCTGCTATCTCAAGAGCTAGAAAAGTGCCGAACCCAGCTAGCTGCGACAACTGCCGAACTGGAGAAATCCAAGGAGGCACTACCTGGTAATGTTCCCCTCCATCGAGAAAAGTATGATCATATACAAGCAATATTAATAATGTTGTATTTCCCATGGCAGGATCATTAGATCAACTGAAAGAGGAACTGAAAGTCGCGCAGGCGGGTGAACAAGAGGCCAAAAGTCAACTGGCTGCGGGCGAACGTGTGCTGACACGGGTCAGGGATGACAAAAACAAGCTGCAGGATTCCAACACCCTGCTGGGCGAAGAACTAAAAGATGCGCGAGCCCAGCTAGCTGACGCCGTAAAGGAAAATAAAAGGCTACGAGGCGGCATATTCAGTATGCCTTTGAACTTGCCTTCATGTAATTCAGCGAAGAAATGATCTAACAGATTTATGTCTGCAGGTATGCTGACTGGCCGTCCCGAAGAGGAAATGTCCGGCTATCAAGGCGACCTGCTGCAAGAGCTGTCCCAACTGCACGAGCAGGCCCGACAAGCAATGCGGAGCATTGCCAAGGCTTTGTGGCCATCTGCCTCTCCTCCAGGAAGTATGGAGGAGCTCGTGAAGCTATTCCAAGGAGCTCGGCGGCGCTTCTGATTATGGAAGATATCGGCCTGCCGAGAAGGTGCACAAGAGGCCTGGCCATGGTAAAAACACAGTACACCAAGCTTGACCCGAATCATATGGCCCGGGTTGGACCTCAGGGGTCCGATGGAAAAGAAATTCCAGTTAGTCTAGTATATGACCAAGTAAAGATAGCCGCCAACTTTTCCCAACAGGATTGTAAACTAGACAGCCTGTTAGACGACATAGAGGAAGAAAATTTTGAGTCCAAGTGACCATGTACTTCAATTGACAAATTTGTCCCTAACCGGATTGTAACACAATTGTCATGGCAGACCTTTTTGCTTAGACCTCTAGACCCGAAGGTGCGGAGTGTTTCTGAATACCAGAGCGGCAATTCAGACTGGGGTATGCGTGGAAACCAGGCATAGGGGTCATAGTTGCTTGAACAAACAAGTTGTATCTGGCTAGCTATGTTATATTACATGTTTGATTGTAAGAAACATCTTCCAGGGAGAGTAGTTCCGTTAGGGGTTCCTTTCCCTGGGTGAACATACGTAACATCCGGGGTTTCATAGTGTAATGAGTGTGAAACATCTTTAGTCCGCCGACCGAATATTCCCTTAAGAACGCTAGCTTTCGGCTTCACCCAGTCTGAGGTACACGTCCGGATGACCCGGCTGTAACAAACGCAGAGGTGCTCCCTTTATGTCCTAGCCGAACAAACCAGAACGTAGGGCATAAGCACAGGAGCCAGGCAACCCAACTTGGCAAAAACTTAAGTCATAACGATGCATATAATGGCGAAGAAAAGGTACATATGAGAAAGGGACACATATGTGTGGAGCTTGATGCTCGGAAAATAATAATAAGCTTCTGTAAAAGAAGCCCCCCAGGTATTATGGGCGTATACATTTAAGGATGTGTATGTCATTGGTGCGCGGTTTAGCCGCTCAAGAGCTTAAAGCTAGAACAAAGGTTAAAGAGAGGAAAAAAATTGGGACAAAGGGAGAAGAAAACAAACAAAGAGTCCGGCTCTAGGCGTAGAATCTTCGGAGTCTGGCGGCGTTCCACGGGTTCGGCTCTAAGCGATTGTCCGATGCGTCACGCAGGTGGTACGTTCCTCCAGTGAGAACTTCATTTATGATGAAGGGACCCTCCCACTTGGGCTTGAGTTTGTCCTTCTTCTTTTCTGGCAAGCGTAGAACGAGTTCACCAACATTATAAGTCTTGGCCCGCACCTCTCTGCTTTGATATCTGCGAGCCTGTTGTTGATAGAATGCAGAACGGGCTTTTGCAACGTCGCGCTCCTCCTCCAAGGCATCTAGACTGTCCTGCCGATCCAACTCGGCTTCTCTCTCTTCGTACATGCGCACTCTAGGTGAGTCATGAATGATGTCGCAGGGCAAAACAGCCTCTGCGCCGTACACCATGAAGAATGGTGTGTATCCAGTAGTGCGATTGGGCGTGGTCCGCAGCCCCTAGAGTACGGAGTCGAGCTCCTCAACCCAGTGCTTGTCTGATTCTTTCAACGACCGCACTAGTCTGGGCTTAATGCCGCTCATAATAAGACCATTAGCTCGTTCGACTTGACCGTTTGTTTGTGGGTGATAGACCGAGGCGTAATCGAGCTTAACGCCCAATTTAGCACACCAGGTTTTCACTTCGTCGGCTGTGAAATTGGAGCCATTATCGGTAATGATGCTGTGTGGGACACCATAACGTTGCACGACACCGGATATAAAGTCTATCACTGGTCCGGCTTCGGTCGTTTTCACTGGTTTAGCCTCAATCCATTTGGTGAATTTATCTACCATGACTAGAAGATATTTTTTTCTTATGGCTTCCTCCTTTAAGGGTTCGACCATATCAAGCCCCCAGATCGCAAAAGTCCAAGTAATGGGGATTGTTTATAGAGCAGTAGGTGGCATATGGATTTTATTGGCGAAGAGCTGGCATCCGACACAATGTTGGACCAGGTCCTATGCGTCTGCTCGGGCCGTCGGCCAAAAGAAGCCTGTACGGAAGGCCTTACTTACAAGGGACCGAGCCTCGGCGTGGTGACCGCCGAGACAAGCATGGATTTTGGCTAGGAGCTGCCGTCCCTCTTCTTCGGAGATACACCTTTGAAGGACTCCAGTAGCACTTTTCTTGTAGAGCTCTCCGAGTCTCGGTCATGGACCTTGTAGGCTTTCGAGCGCCGAACAATGCAGCGAGTCTCATTCTGGTCTTTGATACGTCTCCAACGTATCTATAATTTATGAAGCATTCATGCTATATTATTATCTGTTTTGAATGATTACAAGCTTTATTATACACTTTTATATTACTTTTGGGACTAACCTACTAACCGGAGGCCCAGCCCATATTGTCGCTTTTATTGCTGTTTCAAAGATTTCGAAGAAAAGGAATATCGAACGGAGTCCAAACGGAATGAAACCTTCGGCAGCGTGATTTTTGGAAAGATTATGATCCATGAGACTTGGAGTTGAAGTAAAGGAAGCGTCGAGGAAGCCACGAGAAAGGGGGGCGCGCCCACCCCCTGGGCGCGCCCTACCCTCTCGTGGGCCCCTCGAGGCTCCCCCGACCGACTTATTTCGCCTATATATATATATTCCCTTATACCCTAAAAACATGAAAATAGAAGATAGATCGGGAGTTCTGCCGCCGCAAGCCTCTGTAGCCACCAAAAGTCAATCGGGACCCTGTTCAAGACTCACGAGGGGGGGGAACCCATCACCGGTGGCCATCTTCATCATCCCGGCGCTCTCCATGACGAGGAGGGAGTAGTTCACCCTTGGGGCTGAGGGTATGTACCAGTAGCTATGTGTTTGATCTCTCTCTCTCTCTCTCTCGTGTTCTTGATTTGGCACGATCTTGATGTATCGCGATCTTTGCTATTATAGTTGGATCTTATGATGTTTCTCCCCCTCTACTCTCTTGTGATGAATTGAGTTTCCCTCTTGAAGTTATCTTATCGGATTGAGTCTTTATTTGGGAAAAATTGATGTATGTCTTGCCGTGTTTATCTGTGGTGACAATGAGATATCACGTGCCACTTGATGTATGTTTTGGTGACCAACTTGCGGGTTCCGCCCATGAACCTATGCATAGGGGTTGGCACACGTTTTCTTGACTCTCCGGTAGAAACTTTGGGGCACTCTTTGAAGTACTATGTGTTGGTTGGATGAATCTGAGATTGTGTGATGCATATCGTATAATCATGCCCATGGATACTTGAGGTGACATTAGGGTTTTGGTTGATTTGTGTCTTAAGGTGTTATTCTAGTACGAACTCTTGAATAGATTGATCAGAAAGAATAACTTTGAGGTGGTTTCGTACCCTACCATAATCTCTACGTTTGTTCTCCGCTATTAGTGGCTCTGGAGTGACTCTTTGTTGCATGTTGAGGGATTGTTATATGATCTATCTATGTTATTATTGTTGAGAGAATTTGCACTAGTGAAAGTATGAACCCTAGGCCTTGTTTCCTATCATTGCAATACCGTTTACGCTCACTTTTATTATTAGTTACCTTGCTGTTTTTATATTTTCAGATTACAAAAACCTATATCTACTATCCATATTGCACTTGTATCACCATCCCTTCATGAACTAGTGCACCTATACAATTTACCATTGTATTGGGTGTGTTGGGGACACAAGAGACTCTTTGTTATTTGGTTGCAGGGTTGTCTGAGAGAGACCATCTTCATCCTACGCCTCCCACGATTGATAAACCGTAGGTCATCCACTTGAGGGAAATTTGCTACTGTCCTACAAACCTGTGCACTTGCAGGCCCAACAACGTCTACAAGAAGAAGGTTGTGTAGTAGACATCAAACTCTTTTCTGGCGCCATTGCCGGGGAGGTGAGTGCTTGAAGGTATATCTTTAGATCTTGCAATCGAATCTTTTTGTTTCTTGTTTTATCACTAGTTTAGTTTATAAAAGAAAAACTACAAAAAAATGGAGTTGAGTTTGTCTCATACACTTCGTCTTTTTAATATCTTTCGTGAGTTTGATGAAAAGGAAAATTGTGCTCAAGTGTTAGAAGAAGAATGCATTAAAATGTTTGGCACTAAATATTTGAATGATGAGCATGATTTCTATATTGTTAGTATGAACTCCTTGAATATCCATGTCACGACCGGTTTTCCGGGTATTAATTTCCAGAAAATGGCCCTTGTGCTCACCAGCCCCAGGATTACTGTTAGCTGATGAGGCACCAACTTGATACAGAAATTCCAAGCAGAATACATAATATGTAGTACAAGACCATTCTGGCCTATGAGTACAACAATTGGTTTCTAGTGGTTGATGGCGGAAGCGGTTTGTGGATCATCAGCATCTATGGGACTCCATTTCCCACAGGAACAGCTGACCAGGATAACTCCTATCTTCGCGAGGCTGCTATCACCATTGCTTAGGTTCCGGGGCTGTCATCACGGTCGCTCCTCTCCCGCAAGAAATCTAGCCAAGACAATAGCCAGGGACAAGCCAGTGAGTACTTTGAATGTACTCGCAAACATTCTGAACACAGGTATAATATAACAAAACATGTTCTGAAATATTCTATGATCACAACGTCAATCATAAAATAAAAACAATTCCTTGATGCATGCGAGCAGGTCATTTATATGCAACAAAGAATATGTAATAACAGAGTAGAAACAAAATGCACCATTCGGATGTCTGAAGCGATGTCTCAAAGTGATGGTAAATAACGAGCATGCCTCATTCGGGCGTCTGAGCGACACCACATAAAGGGCTTATAAAGTAAATAAATGACAAGCATGCCACAGTCGGGCGTCTCAGCGACACCACATAAAGGGCTTATAAGGTAAGTAAATAACAATCATGCCACAGTCGGGCGTCTCAGCGACACCGCATAAAGGGCTTATAAAGTAAATAAATAACAAGCATGCCACGATCAAGGCGTCTCAAATGACACCACATAAAGGGCTTATAAAGTAAATAAATAACAAGCATGCCACGGTCGAGGCGTCTCAAATGATACCGCATAAAGGGCTTATAAAGGAAATAAGTAACAAACATGCCACAGTCGGGCGTCTGTGCGACACCACATAAAGGGCTTATAAAGTATATAAATAACAAGCATGCCACAGTCGGGCGTCTCAGCGACACCACATAAAGGGCTTATAAAGTAAATAAATAACAGTGCATGCCACGATAGGCGTCTCAGCGACACCACATAAAGGGCTTATAAATAATCACAGGGAATATCCAGGAGGTAGAACCATCCCAGGGATATTCGATGATTCAAATAATATATAACGGGTTAGTTCATAACAAAATAATAATCATGGTCCTCACAAGTCACAAGTCAGGCTCCAAGTTTGGTTTAACAGTTTCTCCTCCGAAGACCGACACTAAGACCGACACTTGACCTATCCCAGACTGTAATCCTTAACCATGGACACGGCTATTCGAATAGGTTTGATCTCTGCAGAGGGTGTACTCTTTACCCACGAGTAACGGATTCCTTTAGTCCATCGGGACTAATTCCGTCTATGGCCTTTTAGTTGAAAACACACCTAACTTGCACACACCAGCTTAACTTACCGGTGTCTGGAATCACCCACGACGCCTGTCAAGCAAAACTCTAAGTGGGGAGGCTACAACCTTGCATAGCATGGGATCAAATTTATATCGCGCGCTCTAAGGGGTGGCCTCCCCTATCGGTCTCAACCGGAAACACCCATGCCCCCGGACTAGGTGGTCTGCCTACCAGCTACAACCGGTATCTTCCACCATGGCCTCTCTGTACGGTGTGTGCTAGAAAGGGGTTGACGACTTACTGAACCGTACCCTACTTGTTGTAGAGACAAGTGGTAGTACGAAACAAGTATGGGGTTCTTGGAACAAGACTCGATCTATGGTCGACTCAGGAGGTTTAAGTATTCCTGCATGATTAGCATAACGGATATATTTCATCTAATGCATGTAATCACCACTCATCATACCCCTCATGCCATGCCGGACACACTCGTCTCGACGAGGAACTAGGGACAAGTTCGGGTCTACCCAAGACAGAGACTTTCCCGTTTTCCTTGCGGTAGGCACGAAAGGCACACGAGGATGATCACTATCACAAGCATGTCCATTTCCAATAGCAAGGAAATTTTCAATAAGCATTCATGCAAATGATCACATCACCACATAAAATAACGAGTTCTACGTATTGAGGTGGTGTCATAATCGTGTCAAACAATGCAGGCAAAATATTATGCGGGAGTTGAGAATGCTTGCCTTCAAGTTATGGGGAAGGCAAGGTGCACTCCAAAACTTTTGGAAGCTTTCTCCTTTCTCCAAAAATCCTATTTAAAATATTATCGGATCACTATATCGTTTCAAAAACAGTACCAAAAAGTTGTCTGATTTTTTTGAAATAAATCTTAAAATAAACTAGACAATATTTGAGAGAGGTAGGAAAAAGAATCAATTCATTTGGAGTTATAATTAAAAAGTTATAGGCAGTCAAAGTGTTTGTCAAAAATCTGTTTTTTAAATCAAACAGAAAAAGAAAAATGTTTCGATTACTGACGACGTCGAAGGCGTATTTTGGATTTACGCCTCCACTTATTCCTGCGTGGACGGCGTGTGTCACTGACAGTGGGCCCGCCTGGCCCACTGGTCAGGTTTGACTAGTCGACCCCCCCCCCTCTTCCTCTGCCCGAGCGGGGGGCGGGATTCCGGCGATCGCCGCAGGCGATGGGTGGTTCCTCGCGGGGTTCCGAGGGCGGGGATGGACCCGCCAGACCGGGGTGGTCCTCCCGGTGGTCGTTGGGTCGCCGGGGGTGGAGGGAGTCGCCGTCGACGAGTTTCGCGGCGGCCGGAAGCTTCGGGAGCAAAGTGAACTTGGGGCTACAGTGGCTCTCCGTCGCGGGCGAGGTGTTGGTTAACCATAAGATGAAGTGGAGTCGTTTGGTGGCGTTGGGAGGGTCGGGGAGGCTCTGGTTGTGACGAACGGAGCCGGGAGGCGGCGGTGGCCGAACTGGCCGGAGTCGCGGAAGACGGCCTCTCCTGGTCGATTGCGAGCTAGGGGAGCCCTAGTGGAGTGGCTTGAGGCTGCCTGAGGGCTCGGAGAGGTGCGGGGCTCCTTAAATAGGCGAGTCAAGGCGGTTCCGCGGTGGCCGGGGATAAGTTCACCAGCGAACCGTCATTCTGTAGCTAGGGGCGACGTGGAGGCGGTTGGAGCTGGACGGCATACTCCGACGGACCCCACACTGCTCAAGGGGCGAGCTGGCGCGCGCGTGTGGCTTGGGCGGCACCGACCGCGGCAGGGGCTCACTGCGGACGCCGGCGTGCCACCAAGGGGCTCTGACGGCAGTGCTGTAGGGCACCAAGGGCTGCTTGGCGTGTTCTGATGAGTAGTCGAGTGTGTGGTGCGGCTCTGCAGAGCGGGCAAAAACCAGGGGCGCGACGCGGCGGCTCGGGCGCGACACGTGCAAAACACGCGCTCTGGGCGCACCCAGAGCATGCCCACCAGGTGCTCGGCGAAATGCCCGTGCATGACATAGAGCTTGGGTGAGGCTGGCAACTAACAGGACCAGGCTAGGGGTAGCTAGGAGTTTATTGGACAAGGTGGTTAGGCAAAGGAAGCAGGTTCATAGTGCAAACTAAAACTCATGTCAAAACTGGTCATGCCCATAAGGTGTTTGACAGAATGCCACATGCACCTAGGCATTTATTGGGGTGGCCCAATTCTCCAGGTTAGTGCCTCTTTGGGTGCAAAAGAGAGTGGTAAGGTCATTTGGGCAAAAGAAGAAACTTGCTAGTGCAAGTTTTGCAAATCTTCAGTTTTGGACAGAAAGAATAGGGCATGATTGCAAGTACTAGAATTGCTCCAATGAGTCCAACCTCCTGGACTTAAGGGTATTGTAGGATGGTTTATAAGTAGGAAAAGGAATCACAGCAAAAGGAGCAAGTTAAAATATAGTTGTAGTACAAATCCTCAAGTTGGACCAGAATGGAAATGAGGTTGATACACTCAATTTTTTCAAAGGACATCACTGGGTTTTTGCATAAAGTTGAATAATACACTCCTATTAACATCCCATAATATTGGCAGAAGTTTTAAAGAAATATTTAAATAGGTTGTAGTGCAAAAGTGAGATTTGATCAGATTTGAAAACTTGGTGTAGAAGTCAAAATATCCAAAGATTGAAATATATTTTTGCATGAAAGTGATTTAGAAACATCACATGGCATCCCCAAATTTTGGTGGAATTTTTGAATGACTTTATAAAAGGGTTGCAGTGCAAATGGGACCCTAAACTTATGAAAAACCCTTTTGGAGAAATAAAGCTCAGGGAAAGATAATTATATAAATAATCGCACTGATAAAAGAATTGTTTTATTTGAGAGGGTAAATGAGTCCAATAATGATTGAAAAGTTTTTACTTGGGATAAAAACTCCATAATAATAAAGAAAAGAAAGGTTCTGAAATCAACAGGAAATCCAGAAAGCAATTTTTTTGTTCCTGGCAAAATTTTAATTAATAAAACAAGGCTAAAAATTTTGGGGTGTTACAACACTACCCCCCTTAAGAAAAAATCTTGTCCTCGAGATTTGTTAAGAGCTGTTTTGAAAAACAAATACTCCACGGTTACGTGTTTCTGCAAGCAGGGTATGTGTTCGAGCGATTGTGAGTCTGCTGCCGTGGTGCTGTGTGAATAAAAAATAATCCATGTCGTGAGAAGATATATGACGCAGCAACTCAGGGAAAAGAAATCTCACTCCAGGATTTTTCGCGAGAGATAATCAGTAAATTAAGAGTCAAACCGCAACAAAAACTACTCAAATTAATAGAAACTAAATAATTTACTCGCCGCACAAACTCGGGGTACCACGCATTAGTTACAATGCATAAATAAATGTTGCAATAATAAACACAGCAACAACGTCTATAATGCAAACGGTAATTGGGCGGGGTCCCGAGAAAACGTCTCTGGTACTGGGATGCACTCCTCTTCTATCGGGGGAAGCGGATTGACCAGCCGATGAATGTGCCTCTCCTGGTCGGGCCTCAGTGGTCTGCCGATGGCGACCTGAGGATTTAAATCCGCGAGACTCTGGAGATAACCCATTACTCGCTGGGTCAAACGTTCTTGAGCGATGACGTCTTTGGACCAGGTTGGCGATCGGGTCTCTCTCAATCCGTCCACCGAGAAAAGATGTTACTTCTCCGGGTGCTGCACGGCTCGGAAAGTAATAATATCCTCTTTCACTGGCATAGGGTACCGTAAATCGAAGGCGGGCAAGTGCTTCGTGTGCAGCCGCTTCTATGGCCATTAGTGGAGCTGGCATAGATTTCCCCACGAAGGAAACTTCCGTTGGGTCTTGGTTTGGATTTACGGGAGGGATGTGTACTACTGCCCAATACTTCGAGGTGGATGGGGTGATTCTCGATTTGAACAGCTCGTACTGGGGTGGCTGGGTAGAACCCATGGTACTGCAGGTAAAGTCCCACAATATTTTGACAAAACTACCCGGGGTTGCATCTGGGGTTCTCTGATAAATACTAGGGCTCGTCATGGCAAGAAATGGTTGTGAGGATGGTGCACAAGGTGAGGGGTTCTTGTCAAGGTCACGAGGTGGCCTTCTTATAGCACTGGAGCTGGGTCATTTTACCGTGGTGAAAGGTAATTAATTTGCCAGCTTAGCTCCAAGGGTCGGGGTCAAAGCCACAGATACATATCTTACTAAAATGACGTATCCGTGGGGGTTGTAAAATTGGTTTTGGTAGTTTGTGCCGGAAAAATATGCAACTGCGTGCTGACATAATTATGCAAGGTTACTATTTAAAATAGAGGCACAACAACAGGCTGCGTTAATTTACAAGGTCACACGATTACAAGGCGTGGATACACTGAGACTCGGTACTATTCGAGTGATTCAGTCTACCTCGTTTATATCTAAACGAGCCTGCCTTGAGGACGTCGAGGCTTCTCCACGGGTCTCACCGTCGGGGTTAGCTGGAGGTGGTTGAGGAACTGTAGGGTCGGGGTGGCGACGATGACCATCGCAGGGATTGTTGGCCACAATCCCGTTGGAGTGTGCTCCCAAAAGGCGATGAAGCACTTCTGGGGTCATCAAAGCACCTTGGTTGATGGCTGGGGGTGACCTCAAGGTCTCGATCGGGTGTCCGAACAGCACGACTGGGTTGTCGGCGTCGGGCTCGTCCTCTCCTCTCGTCGGGGCTCGACGAACCAGCTCTCCACGAGCTGCGATCAGATCAATGGTGATTTGATCGAACAGTTCCTCTAGTGCACCTACATATCGCACTAGGTGCAACAACGCAGGATCTGTCTCATGATCTCCGTTGGCAACTTGAGGTGGTCTACCATACCCTTCGCGCCTGGGGTAGTAGTGGAACGAGCGACAGTTAACTCTCGGCGACAACTGCCGGAGTTGAACTATAGCCTCTCGAGCATCTAGCTGGATGGCTTGTGGCTCAAAGGAAGTTGTCCTTCCGGTGAACCTGTAGGGGCGTTCTGGAGATAGACCCCTACCATAGATGTGCACAATGCCCGTAATTGTGGCTCTCACCACTCATGGATCCTTGGTACACAACATATTCTGGAGGCTCTTCTAACGCATAGGCACGACGGGTGAGGTTTGCGAGTATGGTCACAAAACCTCCAAGGTTGGTTGCTGTGGTCTCATTGTGCACTACGGGGCCAGGCATTATGGCTCGGTTTGGGGTAGAGGCTGTGCTGTGCTGGGTTGAGGCGAGCGTGCCCTTTTTATAGAAAAAGGGAACAAAGTCTTCCTTCGCACGCTTGCGAATGAGACATTATATGTGTCGGTCACAGGCTAGGTTGATAGGTTGGGCACCGACTGCCAAAAGTGTCAGGGTCACTGTGTGGCTATCTTGCACGAGAAGCTTGGCTGGGTTTAGGTTAAGGTCTGGTGGTTTGGCTTACCTAGGTTCATTGACCCGGCTAAGATAGGATTAGCCAATGGTCAGCCTGTCTCTGATACCAAGTTTGTCACGACCGGTTTTCCGGGTATTAATTTCCAGAAAATGGCCCTTGTGCTCACCAGCCCCAGGATTACTTGTTGGTGACGAGGCACCAACTTGATCTGTAAATTCCAAGCAGAATACATAATATGTAGTACAAGACCATTCTCGCCTATGAGTACAACAATTGGTTTCTAGTGGTTGATGGCGGAAGCGGTTTGTGGATCATCGCGTCTATGGGACTCCATTTCCCACAGGAACAGTGACCAAGATAACTCCTGTCTTGTGAGGCTGCTATCACCATTGCTTAGGTTCCGGGCTGTCATCACGGTCGCTCCTCTCTGCAAGAAATCTGGCCAAGACAATAGCTGAGGACAAGCCAGTGAGTACTTTGAATGTACTCGCAAACATTATGAACACAGGTATAATATAACAAAACATGTTCTGAAATATTCTATGATCACAACGTCAGTCATAAAATAAAATAAAATTCCTTGATGCATGCAAGTAGGTCATTTATATGCAACAAAGAATATGTAATAACAGAGTAGAAATAAAATGCACCATTCGGATGTCTGAAGCGACGTCTCGAAGTGATGGTAAATAACAAGCATGCCTCAGTCGGGCGTCTGAGCGACACCACATAAAGGGCTTATAAAGTAAATAAATGACAAGCATGCCATAGTCGGGCGTCTCAGCGACACCACATAAAGGGCTTATAAGGTAAGTAAATAACAAGCATGCCACAGTCGGGCGTCTCAGCGACATCGCATAAAGGGCTTATAAAGTAAATAAATTACAAGCATGCCACAGTCGGGCGTCTCAGCGACACCACATAAAGGGCTTATAAAGTAAATAAATAACAAGCATGCCACGATGGGTGTCTGTGACACCACATAAAGGGCTTATAAAGTAAATAAATAACAAGCATGCCACATTCAGGCGTCTCAAATGACACCGCATAAAGGGCTTATAAAGTAAATAAATAACAAGCATACCCACGATCAGGCGTCAAATGACACCACATAAAGGGCTTATAAACTAAATAAATAACAAGCATGCCACAGTCGGGCGTCTCAGCGACACCACATAAAGGGCTTATAAAGTAAATAAATAACAGGCATGCCACAGTCGGGCGTCTCAGCGACACCACATAAAGGGCTTATAAATAATCACAGGGAATATCCAGGAGGTAGAACCATCCCAGGGATATTCGATGATTCAAATAATATATAACAGGTTAGTCCATAACAAAATAATAATCATGGTCCTCACAAGTCACAAGTCAGGCTCCAAGTTTGGTTTAACAGTTTCTCCTCCGAAGACCGACACTAAGACCGACACTTGACCTATCCAAGACTGTAATCCTTAACCATGGACACGGCTATTCGAATAGGTTTGATCTCTGCAGAGGGTGTACTCTTTACCCACGAGTAACGGATTCCTTTAGTCCATCGGGACTAATTCCGTCTACGACCTTTTAGTTGAAAACACACCTAACTTGCACACACCACAACTTAACTTACCGGTGTCTGGAATCACCCACGACGCCTGTCAAGCAAAACTCTAAGTGGGGAGGCTACAACCTCGCGTAGCATGGGATCAAATTTATATCGCGCGCTCTAAGGGGTGGCCTCCCCTCTCGGTCTCAACTGGAAACACCCATGCCCCCGGACCAGGTGGCCTGCCTACCAGCTACAACCGGTATCTTCCACAATGGCCTCTCTGTACGGTGTGTGCTAGAAAGGGGTTGACGACTTACTGAACCGTACCCTACTTGTTGTAGAGACAAGTGGTAGTCGAAACAAGTATGGGGGTTACTGGAACAAGACTCGATCTATGGTCGACTCAGGAGGTTTAAGTATTCCCTGCATGATTAGCATAACGAATATATTTCATCTAATGCATGTAATCACCACTCATCATACCCCTCATGCCATGCCGGACACACTCGTCTCGACGAGGAACTAGGGACAAGCTCGGGTCTACCCAAGACAGAGACTTTCCCGTTTTCCTTCCGATAGGCACGAAAGGCACACGAGGATGATCACTATCACAAGCATGTCCATTTCCAATAGCAAGGAAATTTTCAATAAGCATTCATGCAAATGATCACATCACCACATAAAATAACGAGTTCTACGTATTGAGGTGGTGTCATAATCGTGTCAAACAATGCATGCAAAATATTATGCCAGGGTTCAGAATGCTTGCCTTCAAGTTGCGGGGAAGGCAAGGTGCACTCCAAAACTTTTGGAAGCTTTCTCCTTTCTCCAAAAATCCTATTTAAAATATTATCGGATCACTATATCGTTTCAAAAACAGTACCAAAAAGTTGTCTGATTTTTTTGAAATAAATCTTAAAATAAACTAGACAATATTTGAGAGAGGTAGGGAAAAGAATCAATTCATTTGGAGTTATAATTAAAAAGTTATAGGCAGTCAAAGTTTTGGTCAAAAATATGTTTTTTAAATCAAACATAAAAAGAAAAACGTTTCGATTACTGACGACGTCGAAGGCGTATTTTGGATTTACGCCTCCACTTATTCCTGCGTGGATGGCGCGTGTCGTTGACAGTGGGCCCGCCTGGCCCACTGGTCAGGTTTGACTAGTCGACCCCCCCCCCTCTTCCTCTGCCCGAGCGTAGGGCAGGACTCCGGCGATCGCCGCCAGCGATGGGTGGTTCCTCGCGGGTTACGAGGCGAGGATGGACCCGCCAGATCGGGCGGTCCTCCCGGTGGTCGTTGGTCGCCGGGGGTGGAGGGAGTCGCCGTCGACGAGTTTCGCGGCGGCCGGAAGCTTCGGGAGCAAAGTGAACTTGGGGCTACGGTGGCTCTCCGTCGCGGCCGAGGTGTTGGTTGGCTTCGCAAGATGAAGTGGAGTCGTTTGGTGGCGTTGGGACGGCCGGAGAGGCTCTGGTTGTGACGAATGGAGCCGGGAGGCGGCGGTGGCCGAACTGGCCGGAGTCGGGGAATACGGCCTCTCCTGGTCTATTGCGAGCTAGGGGAGAGCTAGTGGAGTGGCTTGAGGCTGCCTGAGGGCTCGGAGAAGTGCGGGGCTCCTTAAATAGGCGAGTCAAGGCGGTTCCGCGGTGGCCGGGGATAAGTTCACCGGCGAACCGTCATTCTGTAGCTAGGGGTGACGTGGAGGCGGTTGGAGCTGGACGGCGTACTCCGACGGACCCCACACTGCTCAAGGGGCGAGCTGGCGCGTGCGTGTGGCTTGGGCGGCACCGACCACGGCAGGGGCTCACTGCGGACGCCGGCGTGCCGCCTAGGGGCTCTGACGGCGGTGCTGTCGGGCACCAGGGGCTGCTTGGCGTGTTCTGATGAGTAGTCGAGTCTATGGCGCGGCTCTGCAGAGCGGGCAAAAACCAGGGGCGCGACGCGGCTGCTCGGGCGCGACACGTGCAAAACGCGCGCTCTGGGCGCACCCAGAGCACGCTCACCAGGTGCTCGGCGAAATGCCCGTGCATGACATAGAGCTTGGGTGAGGCTGGCAACTAACAAGACCAGGCTAGGGGTAGCTAGGAGTTTATTGGACAAGGTGGTTAGGCAAAGGAAGCATGTTCATAGTGCAAACTAAAACTCATGTCAAAACTGGTCATGCCCATAAGGTGTTTGACAGAATGCCACATGCACCTAGGCATTTATTGGGGTGGCCCAATTCTCCAGGTTAGTGCCTCTTTGGGTGCAAAAGAGAGTGGTAAGGTCATTTGGGCGAAAGAAGAAACTTGCTAGTGCAAGTTTTGCAAATCTTCAGTTTTGGACAGAAAGAACAGGGCATGATTGCAAGTACTAGAATCGCTCCAATGATTCCAACCTCCTGGACTTAAGGGTATTGTAGGATGGTTTATAAGTAGGAAAAGGAATCACAGCAAAAGGAGCAAGTTAAAATACAGTTGTAGTACAAATCCTCAAGTTGGACCAGAATGGAAATGAGGTTGATACACTCAATTTTTTCAAAGGACATCACTGGGTTTTTGCATAAAGTTGAATAATACACTCCTATTAACATCCCATAATATTGGCAGAAGTTTTAAAGAAATATTTAAATAGGTTGTAGTGCAAAAGTGAGATTTGACCAGATTTGAAAACTTGGTGTAGAAGTCAAAATATCCAAAGATTGAAATAATTTTTGCATGAAAGTGATTTAGAAACATCACATGGCATCCCCAAATTTTGGTGGAATTTTTGAATGACTTCATAAAAGGGTTGCAGTGCAAATGGGACCCTAAACTTATGAAAAACCCTTTTGGAGAAATAAATCTCAGGGAAAGATAATTATATAAATAATCCCACTGATAAAAGAATTGTTTTATTTGAGAGGGTAAATGAGTCCAATAATGATTGAAAAGTTTTTACTTGGGATAAAAACTCCATAATAATAAAGAAAAGAAACGTTCTGAAATCAACAGGAAATCTAGAAAACAATTTTTTTGTTCCTGGCAAAATTTTAATTAATAAAACAAGGCTAAAATTATTGGGGTGTTACAATCCATGATGCTAATGATATGCAAAGCCACAAGCTTGGGGAAGCTATGTTTGATGAGATGATATTTTTTGTCCCCCAAGCTTTGATGAGCAAATTTACTATGATGAAAGCATGCCTCCTATCTATGATGATTATTGTGATGACACCTATGCTATAAAGAATAATGATAACCATGAAACTTGTCATCTTGATCTTAATTTTCAATCACATGATAGTTATTTTGTTGAGTTTGCTTCCACTACTATTTTTGAGAATATATTTGCTTATGTAGAGATTAGTAAAATTTCTATGCAAGTACATCATGAAAAGAATGCTTTATGTGCTGGTTATATTGTTGAATTCATTCATGATGCTACTGAAAATTATTATGAGAGAGGATCATATGCTTGTAGGAATTGCAATAATATCAAGTTTCCTCTCTATGTGCTTAAAATCTTGATGTTATGCTTGTTTTGCTTTCCTATGCTAGTTGATTATTGTTCCCATAAGTTGTTTGCTCACAAAATCCCTATGCATAGGAAGTGGGTTATACTTAAATGTGCTATTCATATTCTTCATTATGCTCTCTTTATGTTTCAATTCTTGTCTTTTATGTGAGCATCATTGAAATCATCATGCCTAGCTAGGGGCGTTAAACGATAGCGCTTGTTGGGAGGCAACCCAATTTATTGTAGTTTCTTGATTTTGATTCTGTTTAGTAATAAATAATCCATCTAGCTTCTGTTTAGATGTGGTTTTATATTTTAATTAGTGTTTTTGCCAAGTAAGACCTATAGGATCTTCTTGGATGATAGTTATTTGATCTTGCTGAAAATTCCAGAAACTCTCTGTTCACGAAAACAATTTTTTAAAATCACCAGAAAGTGATAAAATACTGATTCCAATTGCATAAGATCAATAAACAAATTATCTAGGTCGTCCTATTTTGGTAGAATTTTTGGAGTTCCAGAAGTTTGCGTTAGTTACAGATTACTACAGACTGTTCTGTTTTTGACAGATTCTGTTTTTGTGTGTGTTGTTTGCTTATTTTGATGAATCTATGGCTAGTAAAATAGTTTATAAACCATAGAGAAGTTGTAATACATTAGGTTTAACACCAATATAAATAAATAATGAGTTCTTTACAGTACCTTGAAGTGGTGTTTTGTTTTCTTTCGCTAACGGAGCTTACGAGTTTTCTGTTGAGTTTTGTGTTGTGAAGTTTTCAAGTTTTGGGTAAAGATTCGACGGGCTATGGAATAAGGAGTGGAAAGAGCCTAAGCTTGGGGATTCCCAAGGCACCCCAAGGTAATATTTAAGGATAACCAAGAGCTCAAGCTTGGGGATGCCCCGGATGGCATCCCCTTTTTCGTCCTCGTTCATCGGTAACTTTACTTGGAGCTATATTTTTATTCACCACATGATATGTGTTTTGCTTGGAGCGTCATTTTATTATGTTAGTATTTTCTTGCTGTTATTTATAATAAGTTTTTCATCTTTAGTTTCAATAAAAATGTCAAGGATAGCCTTTACTATGCTTATTTTGCTAGTATACATGTTGCTGTTTGAAAACAGAAAGTTTACCGCTGTTGCAAAAAATCCCCAGAAAAGTCAGAGAATGATATAATGTTGATTTTTTTTGATAATGAGCTCTGATAAATTTACTATAGTGGGAATTTTATTTCATAATTTTTGGAGTTAGGTAAGTATGATGAATCTTGCATTCTTTACAGACTGTACTGTTTTGGTAGATTGCTGTTATGTTTGCATTGTTTGCATATGTTTGCTTGTTTAATGATTCTATTTGAGGATAGGAGTATTAAATATGCAGAGGCATTTAGTATGCAATGTTGAATAATAATTTTAGTGATTTGTTACAGTAGAAAATGATAAGGTTTTGCATTTGTTTATACTAACCTATCTCACGAGTTCTTGTTGAGTTTGTTGTGGATGAAGCTTTTGAGAAATAGAGAAACCATGATATGAGAGGAATTAAGGAGACACAAAAGTTCAAGCTTGGGGATGCCCAAGTCACCCCAAGATAATATTTCAAGAAGTCTCAAGCATCTAAGCTTGGGGATGTCCCGTTGGGCATCCCACCTTTCTTCTTCAACAACTATCGGTTACTATCGGTTGAGCCTAAGTTTTTGCTTCTTCACATGAGTTGTGCTATCCTTGCAATGTTATTTTATTTTGTTTTGCTTGTTGTTTGATTACAATACCAAGATCTTAAATTCTTTATTGATAAAGAGTCTTCACATAGTTACATAATTTATCTACTCATTGATCTTCACTTATATCTTTTTGGAGTAGTTTGTCATTTACTCGTGTGCTTCACTTATATCCTATGAGTAAATGGTTGAATGAGTTGAATGTCATAAATCTGAAATTATATATGTCTCATTTTCTTATCCCATGGGGAGTAATGACTTCACGTCTAAGAAGTAGAGGTTGTAAATTTATTGAAGGTTAGCAAGCATTGTATTGGTCATTTGAACAATTCATGAAAGAATATTGAAGGAAGAGAGATTTCACATATAAATACATTATCCTAGACATCTTTTATAATTGGGAGCACTCATTAAGTATGACATGCTAAAGAGTTGATGTTGGACAAGGAAGACAACGTAATGGGTTATGTTTTCCGACATCTCAGTTAAAGTATATTGTCATGGATCATTCAAACATGTTGAGCTTGCCTTTCCCCCTCATGCTAGCCAAATTCCTTGCACCAAGTAGAGATACTACTTGTGCTTCCAAATATCCTTAAACCCAGTTTTGCCATGAGAGTCCACCATACCTACCTATGGATTGAGTAAGATCCTTCAAGTAAGTTGTCATCGGTGCAAGCAATAAAAATTGCTCTCTAAATATGTATGATCTTTTGGTGTGAAGAAAATAGCTTTATACGATCTTGTTATGGAAGCAATAAAAGCGACGGACTGCATAATAAAGGTCCATATAGAACTGGCAATATAAAGTGACGTTCATTCGCATTGAGATTTTGTGCATCCAACTCTAAAAGCGCATGACAACCTCTGCTTCCCTCTGCGAAGGGCCTATCTTTTACTTTATGTCTTTTACTTTTTGCTTGAGTCAAGGTGATCTTCACCTTTCCGGTTTTCATTTTATCCTTTGGCAAGCACCTCGTGTTGGGAAGATCCTGATATATATATCCAATTGGATGTAAGTTAGCATGAACTATTATTGTTGACATCACCCAAAGGTGAATACGTTGGGAGGCAACACTATAAGCCCCTATCTTTCTCATGTCCGACTGAAACTCCATAACCATTAGTATTGCGTGAGTGTTAGCAATTGTAGAAGACTATATGATAGTTGAGTATGTGGAGTTTGTTATTCCTGAAAATAAGATGAATTGCAATTGTTTGATGACTGAGAATGAAGTTTGCTAGTTCTCAAGAAAGTTTATGGTCTATGCTTTGACATGTGAATTGCTTGTTACTTTATCGTGGGAAGTTTTATGAGATGAACTTCTGTTATGACATATAATCATGCTAGAAAAGGTGATTGAAATTATCATTGATCAAACTTGTGCACCTGCTAGCATTCACACTTCATAAATTCTTTATTTTATCATTTACCTACTCGAGGACGAGCAGGAATTAAGCTTGGGGATGCCGTCGTCTCCAACGAATCTATAATATATGAAGCATACATGCTATATTATTATCTGTTTTGAATGATTACGAGCTTTATTATACACTTTTATATTACTTTTGGGACTAACCTACTAACCGGAGGCCCAGCCCATATTGCTGTTTTATTGCCTGTTTCAGTATTTTGAAGAAAAGGAATATCAAACGGAGTCCAAACGGAATGAAACCTTCGACAGTGTGATTTTTTGAAAGATTATGATCCAGGAGACTTGGAGTTGAAGTAAAGGAAGCGTCGAGGAAGCCAGGAGACAGGGGGCGCGCCCACCCCCTGGGCGCGCCCTACCCTCTCGTGGCCCCCTCGAGGCTCCCCCGACCGACTTCTTTCGCCTATATATTCCCTTATACCCTAAAAACATGAAAACAGAAGATAGATTGGGAGTTCCGCCGCCGCAAGCCTTTGTAGCCACCAAAAGTCAATCGGGACCCTGTTTCTGCACCCTGCCAGAGGGGGGAACCATCACCGGTGGCCATATTCATCATCCCGGCGCTATCCATGACGAGGAGGGAGTAGTTCACCCTCGGGGCTGAGGGTATGTACCAGTAGCTATATGTTTGATCTCTCTCTCTCTCTCTCTCTCTCTCTCTCGTGTTCTTGAGTTGGCACGATCTTGATGTATCGCAAGCTTTGCTATTATAGTTGGATCTTATGATGTTTCTCCCCCTCTACTCTCTTGTGATGAATTGAGTTTCCCTCTTGAAGTTATCTTATCGGATTGAGTCTTTATTTGAGAACACTTGATGTATGTCTTGCCGTGTTTATCTGTGGTGACAATGGGATATCATGTGCCACTTGATGTATGTTTTGGTGATCAACTTGCGGGTTCCGCCCATGAACCTATGCATAGGGGTTGGCACACGTTTTCTTGACTCTCCGGTAGAAACTTTGGGGCACTCTTTGAAGTACTATGTGTTGGTTGGATGAATCTGAGATTGTGTGATGCACATCGTATAATCATGCCCATGGATACTTGAGGTGACATTAGGGTTTTGGTTGATTTGTGTCTTAAGGTGTTATTCTAGTACGAACTCTTGAATAGATTGATCCGAAAGAATAACTTTGAGGTGGTTTCGTACCCTACCATAATCTCTACGTTTGTTCTCCGCTATTAGTGGCTTTGGAGTGACTCTTTGTTGCATGTTGAGGGATTGTTATATGATCTATCTATGTTATTATTGTTGAGAGAACTTGCACTAGTGAAAGTATGAACCCTAGGCCTTGTTTCCTACCATTGCAATACCGTTTACGCTCACTTTTATTATTAGTTACCTTGCTGTTTTTATATTTTCAGATTACAAAAACCTATATCTACTATCCATATTGCACTTGTATCACCATCTCTTCGCCGAACTAGTGCACCTATACAATTTACCATTGTATTGGGTGTGTTGGGGACACAAGAGACTCTTTGTTATTTGGTTGCAGGGTTGTTTGAGGGAGAACATCTTTATCCTGCGCCTCTCACGGATTGATAAACCTTAGGTCATCCACTTGAGGGAAATTTGCTACTGTCCTACAAACCTGTGCACTTGCAGGCCCAACAACGTCTACAAGAAGAAAGTTGTGTAGTAGACATCAGTCTTCAGGGAGCTCTCGCCTGTTAAGGTAGGCCAAGAAGGGTTCGGTCCATGGGGCAATTATTGCCATTATTAGATGGGCCGATGATGTTATCTTGGTGGCTAAGCCCCCGATGATATCGGTATTGTGTTCGGAATCTGGGGGTGTAATCGGGTCCGGACTGGTATTATTGCTCTCACCCTACCACACCGCGGATGGCTTGAAGAGCCTTTCCAAAAAGATGTTAGGCGGGACGGGGTCACGCTTGGCGCCCATGTGAGCAAGGACATCCACCGCTTGATTACTTTCCCGAGCTACATGATGAAACTCGAGTCCCTCGAACCTAGCTGATATTTTGAGTATGGCGTTACGATAGGCCGCCATCTTCAGATCTTTGGCATCGAAGTCGCCGTTTATTTGGGATATTGCGAGATTTGAGTCCCCGCGCACCTCCAAGCGTTGTATGCCCATGGAAGTAGCCATCCGAAGACCGTGCAATAAGGCCTCGTATTCGGCTGCGTTGTTGGAATCTGTGTATAATATTTGGAGTACATACTGGATTGTGTCTCCAGTGGGGGAAGTTAAAACGACGCCTGCTCCTAAACCGGCCAGCATTTTTTAGAGCCATCGAAGTACATGATCCAGTTGGAATATGTGCCGTACTCTTTAGGGAGTTCAACTTCTGTCCATTCGGCGACGAAGTCGGCCAATACTTGGGATTTAATGGCCCGGCGTGGTCTGTATGTTATGTCGAATGGTAGAAGCTCAATGGCCCACTTAGCAATCCGGCCCGTAGCGTCGCGGTTGTTTATTATGTCATTGAGTGGTACTTCGGAAGCTACCGTGATAGAGCACTCTTGGAAGTAGTGCCGTAGCTTCCAGGATGCCATGAAGACCGCATATGCTATCTTTTGGTAATGAGGGTACCGGGATTTGCATGGTGTGAGGACGGTGGATACGTAGTATACCGGTTTCTGGAGTGGGAATTTGTGTCCGTCCGCCTCTCGTTCAACGACGAGCACCGCGCTCACCACCTGGTGTGTTGCAGTGATGTATAATAACATTGGTTCACCGACGCTTGGGTCGGCCAGGATTGGTTTGCTCGCTAAAAGAGCCTTTATTTATTCCAGTCCAGCCGTTGCCGCATCCGTCCACTCGAAGTGGTCGGTGCGTCGGAGAAGGCGGTAAAGTGGCAATGCTTTTTCTCCTAATCTGAAGATAAAGCGGCTTAAAGCTGCCACGCATCCGGCTAGTTTTTGGACATGTTTAAGGTCATATGGTATAGCCAATTGTGACAAAGCCCGGATTTTGGCTGGATTCCTCTATTGGAAACGATGAAGCCCAACAGTTTTCTAGCAGGAATGCCGAAAACACACTTTTCCGGATTGAGCTTGATGTCATATGTGTGGAGGTTGTCGAATGTGAGACGCCGGTCGTCTACTAATGACTCGACGTGCCTAGTCTTGATGACGATGTTGTCCACATATGCTTCAACTGTCTTGCCGATTTGTTTCTCCAGGCATGGTTGGTAGGTAGCGCTGGTGTTTTTGAGCCCGAAGGGCATAGTGTTGAAGCAGAAAGGCCCCTATGGGGTAATGAATGCCGTCGCGGCTTGATCGGACTCCTTCATTTTGATTTGATGGTATCCGGAGTATGCTCGAGGAAACACAGTGAGCGGTGTCCTGCGGTAGCATCGATAATCTGATCGATGCGGGGGAGGGGGAAGGGATCCTTAGGGAAGGCCTTGTTGAGGTCTTTTAAATCGACGCACATGCGCCAGTATTTATCCTTCTTTGGCACCATCACTAGGTTTGCTAGCCAGCCCGGGTGTTTTATTTCTCTGATGAATCCGACCTCGATTAACTTGGCTAGCTCCTCCCCCATAGCTTGTCGTTTGGGTTCAGAAAAGCGCCGCAGTGTTTGCTTGACCGGCTTATATCCCTTCAATATGTTGACGCTGTGTTCGGCCAGCCTGCGTGGGATCCCTGGCATATCAGAAGGGTGCCAGGCGAATATGTCCCAATTTTCACGTAGGAACGCTCGTAGTGCAGCGTCAACCGTTGGGTCCAGCTGTGCCCTGATGGAAGCTGCCTTCTTGGGGTCCATTGGGTGGACCTGATATTTGACTATTTCGTCTGCTGGTTTGAAAGAGGTGGATTTGGGGCGCTTATCAAGGATTACGTCGTCCCTGTCCACCGTGGAGCGTAGTGTGGTTAACTCTTCGGCCACGAGGGCCTCAGACAGTGCCTCGAGGGCCAGGGATGTGGTTTTGTTTTCGGCGCGGAGGGCTATGTCCGGATCACTGGTGAGAGTGATAATACCGTTGGGCCCGGGCATCTTAAGCTTCATATACCCATAGTGAGGTATGGCTTGAAAGCGTGTGAACGTATCCCGCCCCAACAGGGCGTGATATCCACTGTTGAAAGGGGCCACTTGGAAGGTTATTTCTTCGGACCGGTAGTTTTCCTGCCTGCCGAATACCACGTCAAGTGTGATTTTCCCCGTGCACCGCACCTCCCGGCTAGGAATGATTCCTCGGAAGGTCGTATTACTTTGCTCGATGCGGCTCCTGTCTATTTCCATTTTAGTGAGTGTGTCCTCGTAGATGAGGTTTAGCCCGCTACCGCCATCCATGAGCACTTTAGTGAGCCGAAAGCCATCCACAATTGGATTGAGGACCAAGGCGGCGGGTGCCCGGACTGACCGGAATCTTGGTTCATCACTGGCATTGATAGTTATGGCCGTGTCGTTCCAAGGGTTTATTGCTGCGACTTGGCAGACTTCAGCGAGGCCACGGAGTGTTCTCTTGCGCCGAGTTTGAAGCAAAAGTCTCGAAGACTATCAATACTCTGAGGTCGTCGTCGTCTAGGGGACGCTGCTCTGAGGTGTTTTTGGTGAGGAGATCCTCGCCGCTTTTGGCCACTTGCCGGAGTATCCAACATGCTTTAAGGTTATGGGTTGGTTTGGTGTCCGGTGTCATGTGTATTTTGCATGGCTTATCGAGCCATCCCTCCAGAATGGTTCCGCGTCCCTTGATGGGCTTAGTTTTCTTTAATATGGGGCTGTGTGCCGCGCGAGTGTGCACCCTTTTTGCCCGCCCGAGGGGTTGAGTGGAAACTGGGCGCTCCCATCGAGCTGTCTGAGTTTTCCAGGCGCTTTCCATTGCGCAGTACTTATGTACCATGGTTTCCAAGTCAGCGAAGTGTAATACACGACGGCGGTTGATGGCGTTCATGATTCCTTCGTCCGTGCAATTATTGCAGAATACTGAAATCGCGTCCTCGTCGCGGCAATCTTTAATCTTGTTTTTGACAAGGAGGAACCTGGCCCAAAAGTGATGGACTGTTTCCTGAGACTGTTGTTGTATGCACATGAGGTCGCATGTATCCGGAGGGTCGGAATTGCTTGGCGAATATCGTTTGTGGTGGGTGGGTGGCTTTAAATCCGAACCCTGACCCAATTTGGGGTCCGGAGTTTGAAAAACTTCCGAGCTTAATAGTTCGGGCTCTGGGATGTAAACTGATTTTTCAGGCCCATCGTCCGACTCTAGGTTCGGAGGACTGG
Organism: Aegilops bicornis; assembly: GCA_021605145.1. Classification (NCBI taxonomy): domain Eukaryota; kingdom Viridiplantae; phylum Streptophyta; class Magnoliopsida; order Poales; family Poaceae; genus Aegilops; species Aegilops bicornis. Next base: position 156,777,252 of record CM038670.1, on the reverse strand, counting down.
GAGTGTCGTCCCGCAGACAGGTATCCGGCTCTTCGAGATCGGAAATCCGAACATTTGGTCTTGAACATAGAGGAAGAGTTGTTGTTTTGCTCCTCTACGACCGCTATCTGATGGGTGATCAGTGGAGATTTGATTTCTCTCTGATCGGGTTTAAGCCCAATCCGATCGTAGTCTGTAGCGACCCCCATGGCGGCGATGCAATCCAGGAGTTCGTTTGAAGACGACAGCTCCGCCGGATCCATCCGTTTGGAGTATTCGTAGTCGATACGGAGACGATTTTCGATGATTTGAGTAGTCATGGTCGGCTCGACGGCTGCACGGGCGGTCATGGTAAAACCGCCCAGTCGGAGGGTTTGTCCTGGAGCCAGGGCTCCTCCGGAGGTGATACCTTCCTTGATAACAAGGCGAGCCATCAATCCTATCTTTGACGTCACAGCGGAACTCTCAGTGAAAGCACCAATGTCAGTGTCAAAACCGGCGGATCTCGGGTAGGGGGTCCCGAACTGTGCATCTAGGGTCGATGGTAACAGGAGACGGGGGACACGATGTTTACCCAGGTTCGGGCCCTCTTGATGGAGGTAATACCCTACTTCCTTCTTGATTGATCTTGATGAATATGAGAATTACAAGAGTTGATCTACCACGAGATCGTAATGGCTAAACCGTAGATGTCTAGCCTATATGATTGTGATTGCCTCTAAGGACAAAACCCTCCTGTTTATATAGACACCGGAGGGGCCTAGGGTTGTACAGAGTCGGTTTACAATGGAAGGAATATACATATCCGAACGCCAAGCTTGCCATCCACGCAAAGGAGAGTCCCATCCGGACACAGGAAGAAATCTTCTGTCTTGTATCTTCGTAGCCCATTAGTCCGACCCATGTTACATAGTCCGGACGCCCGAGGACCCCTTAATCCAGGACTCCCTCAGCGGGGGCACTTCATCTTGGCCAGAGCTCGCCCAAAGTCAGCGACGGCGGAGGCGAGCTGTTCCTCCGGGTCGAAGCGTGGATCAGTGCCACTGACATGTGTACCTACAGGCAACCAGTAAATGGGTAGAAGTTAAACTGCAATTGCACAAATTATGTGAAATACTGTAAGACATGGGATGCAGCTCACCTCGACGGCAAACAAAAGCATCGGCCGTTATGACCCTGCGTAAGTACATGGACAAGCATGTTAAGTGCAACAGGGTTAGCATCCACTAAAAATAGCAAATGGGTAGCATCTCTAGTGATATCCTAAGTCATGTATTATAAGTTTGTTGCTGGTATTGGTGAAATTGAGCTGGACACGGTAATATTTGAACATCACACAGTGTGTAGTACTGAAATAAACAAGGCACGAACATGCTTAATACATCAACTGTACAAATCATAGTCGTTGCAAGTGGTATTGGTAAGATTTAGCTGGTCAGATCTTACCTATTAAGTCATGGGGGTAGTCATTTGGGGACTTCATTTGGGCGAGCCTGCACCATGTCGGCGGGCGGCGGAGGCGAGGTGTTCCTCCGGGTCAACACGCTCAGCAGCCATCGCGCCATGGATCGCCATCAGCTCCTGGCGGTCGGATTTGGAGGCATGAGGATGTTTCGCAGGCGCCATTTAAGCAATCAGGCCGGGGACGTGATAGAGATCGGTGGGTTACCTGACTGGATCCGAGCAGAACATAGATGTGGTTGAAGCTGTGGTTGCGGCGGCGGCGGTTTGAGATGCCGGTAGGGGGAGGCGCGAGGGAGGGCGGGGGTGGGGGATACTAAGGGGAAGGGGGTGTGGTTGGAGGAATAAATTCTGAAAGCGTGCGCCTAATGAAAACTTCGGTCGAAACTTGAAACTTGGGCGGGGGAAACACACAACGCAGATGAAGCACGTAAAATACTCATGTGCGAGAAAAAACAAAGTTGGCAGATCCCGTCTCCAAAAAAATGTACACGTGTACTTGATTTTTTTCGGTCAATGGTACGCCTGATTTATTAGAAAAAATTGCACAATTAACTGACTTATGGGTCATTAACGCAAAAAAACATAGACGGGTACATCATAGAAACCGTGTGTTTTGTGGTCTTCTAATGATTAACGCAAAAAAACTTACACGGGCACACATGCTAATAAATGCTCAAAGCCCTCAAAGGATGCTCTTACCGACGTTGTACGTTAATACTACAAACTTAAAGTACTACTGGTAATTTGCTCTAATACTACAAACTTAAACTACTTCTCACATGCTGCCATCAGGGGATGCTGGCTAGGCGCCGATGTTCTCCTTCCCGGCCTTGTAGGCGGCAACCCACCGTGCTTCGATCTCCGCCAAGCTCTCCTCGCCATGGCGTGCGGCCTCTTTTTTCTTGCGGCGGCGGGACTCTCTTTTCTTGATTGCTTTCTGTCTTTTCTGCTCCTTCTGTGCGGCTTTGGCCGCCTCTAGATCCACCACCCATTCGGGCATGGCAGCCTCAAAGTCCACTCATGTAACTGTCTGGCTGCCGGCGGTGATGAACTCGACGCGGCAAGATGCCATCGCTTCCTTACCATGTGTGCGGTCGTGGGCAGAGAGGAATGTGGCGCGGCGGGATGCCATCGCTTCCTTACCAGTTACTGTGCACCACAGTGCCATGGATGACTCTTGGAGCGAGCTCTGGGATAGAGGGACCGGGCAGCCATATAGTGCGGTGGTATTCAAGAGCTCAACCACAAATGACAACAGAAATTTGGCTTCCCTTACAATTTTGCTCGTTCATTATCGCACACGTTCATCTTTGTCGCTTCCGGAAACAGTGTGCGCTGAGTCTATTGTGTGTTGCGTTATGGTTGGCCGGAACTCCGCCACACGGATCACACGTGTGCACCGTTGGATGCGCTGTGATCGAACGGCAATCCACGTCCCTCACATCACACCCGTGCACCTGTAGCTGGATTGGATTTATATGCGCTAAATGCCTAGAAAATGCACATAATCCCCTAAATATGGTAAATGAGCCCGGAAAAATGCCAAATCTAAACACGGTGATTTGCAGGGTGTATGTTCGTTGTAGAAAAAAACGCGAGGGCAAACAACGAAGAAAATTTGGATTCCCCTTCAATCTTGAGGATTTCCCTTTCGAAAGCATGGAACTTCCTCGGTGATGGTTCGATTTATCAAGGGCGTGCATGACAACATAAGCCAAACCTTCTCAAATTTTTACCAGGGCATGGTGAGGTCATACCATGGCACCATGCCAAAGCGTCATATTTTTAAGCATTTATTTCATTTTTCTATAGTTGAAAACCCAACAAACAAACATTTGTGGTTGACTATTGCCACACATTTCATCGAAATATCTGTCCATTCCTTGTAAAAGGCATGCGAATTTAGTAAATGTCACAAGCATGGTTTTCTAGGCCGTTCTTGTGGACCCTTTCATGCATCGATTGTTTGAACTTAAATTATGCACATTAATGCCTAGGAAATGCACATAATCCCCTAAATATGGCAAATAAACCCGGAAAAGTGCCAAATTTGAACACGGTGATTTGCAGGTTGTATGTTCATCATAGAAAAAAACTCATGGACAAAGGACAAAGGAAATTTGGACCCCCCTTCAATCTTGGTGATTCCCCCCTTGAAACCATGAAACTTCCTCGGTGATGGTTCGATTTATGAAAGGCGCACATCACGACATAAGGCAAACATTTTCCAATTTTTACCAGGGCATGGTGAGGCCATACCATGGCACCATGCTAGGCGTCATGTTTTCCAACCATGTGTTTCATTTTTTGTATAGTTGTTAACCGAGTAAATGACGCGTTTATGGTTGACTATTAGCACACATTTCCTTGAAATATCTGCCCATTCCTTGTAAAAGGCATGAGAATGTGCTAAATAACACGAGCATGGTTTTCCAGACCGTTCTTGTGCACCTTTTCATGCAACGATTGTTCGAGTTTGAATTATGTCCATTAATGCCTAGAAAATGCACATAATCCCCTAAATATGGTAAATGAGCCCGAAAAAATGTCAAATTTGAACACGTTGCATTTGAGGCGATTTGTTGATCGTTGGAAAAAACTGAATGACAAACTAGGAGGAAATTAGGATTCCTCTTCAATCTTGGGGATTTTCCCTCTCGAAAGCATGGAACTTCCTCAGTGATGGTTCGATTTATGAAGGGCGTGCATGACGACATAAGCCAAACCTTCTCAAATTTTTACCAGGGCCTGGTGAGGTCATACCATGGCACCATGCCAGGCGTCATGTTTTTTAAGCATTTATTTCATTTTTTCTATAGTTGAAAACCCAACAAACAAACATTTGTGGTTGACTATTGCCACACATTTCAACGAAATATCTATCCATTATTCCTTGTGAAAGACATGGGAATTCACTAAATGGCACGATCATGGTTTTCTAGGCTGTTCTTGTGGACCCTTTCATGCATCGATTATTTGAACTTGAATTATGCGCATTAATGCCTAGGAAATGCACGTAATCCCCTAAATATGGCAAATGAACCCGGAAAAGTGCCAAATTTGAACACGGTGATTTGCAGGTTGTATGCTCATCATAGAAAAAAAACTCGTGGACAAAGGACAAAAGAAATTTGGATCCCCCTTCAATCTTGGTGATTTCCCCCTCGAAACCATGAAACTTTCTCGGATGATGGTTCGTTTTATGAAAGGCGCGCATCACGACATAAGGAAAACATTCTCCAATTTTTACCAGGGCATGGTGAGGCCATACCATGGCACCACACCAGGCATCATGTTTTCCAACCATGTGTTTCATTTTTTGTATAGTCGTTAACTGAGTAAACGACACATTTATGGTTGACTATTGCCACACATTTCCTTGAAATATCTGCCCATTCCTTGTAAAAGGCATGAGAATGTACTAAATAACATGAACATGGTTTTCCAGACCGTTCTTGTGCATCTTTTCATGCACCGATTGTTCGAATTTGAATTATGTCCATTTAATACCTAGAAAATGCACATAATCCCCTAAATATGGTAAATGAGCCCAGAAAAATGTCAAATTTGAACATGTTGCATTTGAGGCGGTATGTTGATCGTTGGAAAAAAACTAAATGACAAACTAGGACAGAAATTTGGATTCCCCTTGAATGTTGGTGATTTCCCTCTCGAAAGCATGGAACTTCCTCGGTGATGGTTCGATTTATGAAGGGCGTGCATGACGACATAAGCCAAACCTTCTCAAATTTTTACAGGGCATGGTGAGGTCATACCATGGCACCATGCCAGGCGTCATGTTTTTAAGCATTTATTTCAGTTTTTCTATAGTTGAAAACCCAACAAACAAACATTTGTGGTTGACTATTGCCACACATTTCAACGAAATATCTATCCATTATTCCTTGTGAAAGGCATGGGAATTTACTAAATGGCACGAGCATGGTTTTCCAGGCCGTTATTGTGGACCCTTTCATGAATCGATTGTTTGAACTTAAATTATGCACATTAATGCCTAGGAAATGCACATAATCCCCTAAATATGGCAAATGAACCCGGAAAAGTGCCAAATTTGAACACGGTGATTTGCAGGCTGTATCTTCATCATAGAAAATAACTCGTGGACAAAGGACAAAGAAAATTTGGACCCCCTTCAATCTTGGTGATTTCCCCCTCGAAACCATGAAACTTCCTTGGATGATGGTTCGTTTTATGAAAGGCGCGTATGACGACATTTTTACCAGGGCACGGTGAGGTCATACCATGGCACCACACAAGGCATCATGTTTCTCCAAGCATGTATTTCATTTTTGTATAGTTGTTAACCCAATAAACGACGCGTTTATGGTTGACTATTGCCACACATTTCCTTGAAATATCCGCCCATTCCTTGAAAAGGCATGAGAATGTACTAAATAGCACGAGCATGGTTTTCCAGACCGTTCTTGTGCACCTTTTCATGCACCGATTGTTTGAATTTGAATTATGTGCATAATTAATGCCTAGAAAATGCACACAATCCCCTAAATATGGTAAATGAGTTCGAAAAAATGTCAAATTTGAACACATTTCATTTGAGGCGGTATGTTGATCGTTGGAAAAAACTGAATGACAAATTAGGACGAAAATTTGGATTCCCCTTCAATCTTGGTGATTTCCCTCTCGAAAGCATTGAACTTCCTCGGTGATAGTTCGATTTATGAAGGGCGTGCATGACGACATAAATCAAACCTTCTCAGCTTTTAACTAGGGCACGGTGAGGCCATACCATGGCACCATGCCAGCCGTCATGTTTTTCAAGCACATATTTCATTGTTCTATAGTTTATAACCCAGTAAATGACGCATTTGTGGTTGACTATTGCCACACATTCCATTGAAATCTCTGCCCATTCCTTGTAAAAGGCTTGAGAAATTACTAAATACCATGATTATGTTTTTTCCAGACCGTTCTTGTGCACCCTTTCATGCACCGATTGTTTAAATTTGAATTACGTGCATTAATGCCTACAAAATGCACATAATCTCCTAAATATTGTAAATGAACCCGGAGAAGTGTCAAATTTGAACACGGTGATTAGCAGGGTTTATGTTCTTCGTAGAAAAAAACTCATGGATGAAGGACCAAGGAAATTTGCATTCCCATTCAATCTCGGTGATTTACTATCGCACACGATTCATCTCCGTCGCCTCTGCGAACCGTGTGTGGTCACTCACACATGAAAAAGGAAAATAAAACCCTCGCCCACTTCGTCCCCACTCACTCGCCGCGGACTCCTCCGCAACTCTGCACCCTAAGCTCGACGGCTGTTGGCGGTGGGCGTAGGTCGCGCTCCAAACAGCACCGGATTTTGCCTCCACCGCGTTCAGCCGCCTATCTGCACCGACTTTCTAGACTCTGGTCGACTGGGGTTTTCTGCGGGATTGGGCCGGGGATTTTTCTCATGGAGAAGGTAATCAACTTAATTAGCAAAATATTCACTCATCTCTTATCGCAGTCCGTCCGTCGCTGTTAATCAACCGGCGGAAATTGCTGTGGAATCATTTTTGTTCTAGCTGATTCGTGGGTGTTCATTCATGTGTGCACAGTGAGCACAAATCGGGCAACCGTGCTCGTGGCGATCGGAAACCAAGTTCTATCTCACCATTCGGATGACTTGAGGAGCACTCGGTATGTTCAATCTCAACCTACCACGGTCGGCATGGCCTAAATTTGTGAACATATACCGTCTGTTGCTACGTTATCTATATATTTGCATCAAATCTTTGTTACATTATCTATTTTTAATTCTATATTTTTGTACTTTGATTGCATCTATATATGGGCATGTTCTATCAGTTACTCCCATATTTGCATCTTGCTCGATTATTTCAATATATCTAATTTACGATCTTAATTTTCATTTCAAGCAGTACATCCCTTGCTTTGCAAGAACATGAGTAGAAGGAAATCTTGGGCTTTACTTTGCTAATGACTCCCAGGATGTCATATTGACAACGCAACATGGATTTACAATGACGGTTAGCGTAAAACTTTATAAAGATGGTCACTCCTATTTTAATGCGGACCTTTGGAGAAAAATGTCTAAGTGTTATGAACTGAAAGTTGGCAATAAAATTCTAGTGCGTGCACCACAACATGGTATAATTAACATGGATGTTTACTTCCCCAACGTCATCAGCCGATCAAAGTCTGATCGAGGTTAGTGTTCTTTCAAATTTCTCCATGCTGTCATATTACTATTTAAGAACCAATTGATCACTATTTAAGCAACCAATTGTGATATCATATTCTGACTTCGTTCCTAGGCAGTGACAAATTCTGTTTACCAATTTATGCGCACTATATATTCTTCTGCCATGTTTTGAATAAATAATACCTTTCCTCCTTTTAAGAAGGATATGTTGGATGCATAGTGAACGATCTGTATGTTACTAAGCGTACCAAATTTCACTGGAAGGACTTGAAGCATGTCATAAACTTTGTTGATAATCTGACAGAGATAGTACAACGTATGAACGCTGGATTTCGGATGGGATTAATTAGACCTATGGTGCACACATTGAACAAGACCAATTGTGTGCACAAGGCGCTGGTAAAAAGTCTTATTTTAATGTTGATGCTCATAAAAAATATATATCTTCAACGATATGTTACAATTGTTTTTTATTCTAGATGTCAACAGAAATTGCCCCTATAGCAGTTCCTAGATCGATTTCCCGACGTGGTCAAATTACACTTGTGCCTACTAATAACGCCAAAGTGATTGCAAGGTACTGCATTTCCCGCAAAAATGGAACCATTCAAATTAACAAGTTCTCGCTTCTCGTGGCAATGCATCCATATTGGAAAATTGGAGACACTGTTCTACTCCTGCTCTACCAAGGCACACGAGGGCTCTTCCTTTTCATTGACGAGATGCCGAGTCGCCGTGATCAAGCTGCTTCCAGTGGATAGTAGTGGTTGTTGGCCCTCAACCTCTTAAAATGTGCTAGCTGTTACTATATATGTTAAGTATGTAGATATGAACCATATGGTTGTTGGCCCTTAGCCTCTTAAAATGTGATAGTTGTTACTATGTTAAGTATGTATATATGGACCATATGGTTGTCAAAACCGTGTTACGAAGATCCTCCTTTTGTCGAATAATGTAACCACTATATATATGTTACTCAAATGCTGTTACCCAAGTTCATAAATTTTCATGGGAAGTATTAGTATCGTACATAGTTCATTGCGTCTAAGCGTGTGCCCGATGTCCAGAAGACATTTGCATATTAACTGTCCATATTGCAAATTCACACACATGTTCACATAAGGAAACGTATGTGTAACATACTAATCATCGCACACGAGTACTCGCGGACGCATCATGTGCGATACTCCTAGCCACCACAAACAACTAGTTTGCATTTTTCAAAGTTTTTTGTACACACAGAATCACACACGAAGTAACTGTATTGACCGTCTATGTTGTAATTTCTCATTGCAAACAGTTCACCGAGTCGGCTCTTTGCCACGTATCACACATATCTTGTTTACACGACTCGTTTGTGTTCTTTTGGCTCATCGCAAACAGTTCATCCATGTGAACTGTATGCTGCATATCACACACATCTTGTTAAGTTGAACCGTTTACATTTGTGTTCCCTAATCGAAATAGTTAAATGACGAGTTAACCGTATGCCGTATATCACACACACATTGATATGGCTGCCCGTTTACATTGTTCTACCCCATCGCAAACAGTTCGAATGGATTAACCGTGTGTCTGCATCGCACACACATTATTATGGCTGCCTGTTTACATTGTTACGCCTCATTGCAGACAGTTTGAATGGATTAACCGTATGCCCTGCATCGCACACGCAACTAGAATCTTAACCATGTTTGATGCATCCATCATCGCAAACGTTTTGCACCTTTTTTGACGGTTTTTTACACCACAGTTTGTGATTATTGCATCACACACAGTTTGGCAAAGGGTCTCTGATCGTAGTGTCGCGTTAGCAGTATACTACAGTAGTGATATGGTGGACACACAGAAAGAGGATGACGACGATGGCAGGAAGGATCCGGTTGAGGACAAGCCTGTTGAAGCTCCTCCAAAGCGTCGACGTCAGCGGCGCCGCTCAAAATCGCGTCGCAAAAAAGACAGCAATACCGGCACTGGAGATAATAACACTCTGGAGAACACCGAAGACCCCGAAGCCCCTATCGAGCCAACATCCGGACAGGATGATTGGGAGGATGGGCAAGTTAACCCTGACAATCCTGTCTGGAACGAGGACTCGGAGGATAGTAACTATCTACCAATCTCCGAGGATGATGTGAGCCTTGGCGACGAAGACTTTATCGTGCCAGAGGAACCACTTGAGCAGGAGCACTTTAAGCGCCAGCTAATCGCCACTGCGAGAAGCCTGAAAAAGAGGCAGCAACAGCTCCAAGCCAAACAGGATACACTTAACGACAGATGGACCCAAGTCCTGGCTACCGAAGAGTATGGCCTTCAACGCCCAACAAAGAGCTATCCGAAGCGCCGGCTACTTCCACAATTTGACGACGAGGCCGTTGAGCCCATACCGTCAAGATACAATAGTGCTGATGAACCAGAGCGGCCACCACATGGACGAGATAAAGCGGCCACCTACGCCGAACACCAACCGCACCACCTCGCCGTAGAGGCAAAGAGACAGCGGCTCCAGGATACACCTACGACCTACGACAGGACATGGACAATAGAGAAGGCCAAGCCAGATCGATCTACGGATCAAGGGGGCGTGCCCCAATACGAGAAGATGACCATTAGGCCTGGAGCAATAGGCACAACCTCACCCGGGCCGAAAACCGCATACGGACTTCATCCAAACTGCGTCATGTCGTCACCCAATATAGAGGCATCGCACACCCCTTATGCTTCACCGATGAGGTAATGGAGCACCAGTTCACAGAAGGGTTTAAACCTGTGAACATTGAATCATACGATGGAACAACGGACCCTGCAGTATGGATCGAAGATTTCCTTCTCCATATCCACATGGCCCGCGGTGATGATCTCCATGCCATCAAATACCTCCCCTTAAAACTCAAGGAACCAGCACGGCACTGGTTAAACAGCCTCCCAGAAAACTCTATTGGTAGCTGGGAAGATTTGGAAGATGCCTTTAGAGACAACTTCCAAGGTACCTATGTTTGGCCTCCAGACACCGATGACCTTAGTCACATAGTCCAGCAACCCGGAGAATCAGCCCGGAAGCTCTGGACCAGGTTCTTAATTAAAAAGAACCAAATTGTGGATTGTCCGGACGCCGAAGCCCTCACGGCCTTTAAACACAGCGTCCGGGACGAGTGGCTCGCCCGACACCTCGGCCAAGAAAAACCGAAGTCCATGGCAGCCCTTACCACACTCATGACCCGCTTTTGCGCGGGAGAAGACAGCTGGCTCGCTCGTAGAAGCAATAGCACCAGCGACCACAGCACCTCGAAGCGGAGATGGCAACGGCAAGCCACGACGCAACAAACACAAGCGCCGAAGCAACAACGAAGATACTGAAGACACGGTGGTCAACGCCGGATTCAGTGGCTCTAAGCCCGGTCAGCGGAAAAAGCCATTCAAAGGAAACAAAGATGGTCCATCCAGTTTGGACAGAATACTCGATAGGCCTTGCCAAATTCATGGCACCCCTGACAAGCCTGCCAATCACTCCAACAGAAATTGTTGGGGTCTTTAAACATGCCGGTAAGCTAAACAACGAACATAAGGGGAAAGGGCCGCCCAACGAGGATGACAATGAAGAGCCTTGCCCACTGAACACAGGGGACAGAAGAAATCCCCCCCCCCCCAAGGTCAAAACAGTGAATATGATCTACGTTACTCATATCCCTAAGCGGAAGCGTAAACGCGCATTAAGGGTCATCTATGCCATAGAGCCAGTCACCCCGAAATTCAACCCATGGCCAGCCTGCCCGATCACTTTCGATCGTAGAGACCACCCGACCAGTATCCGTCATGGAGGTTCGGCAACATTGGTCCTCGATCCAATTATCGATGGATTCCATCTCACGCGAGTCCTTATGGACGGCGGTAGCAGCCTTAACCTGCTTTATCAGGACACTGTCCGCAAAATGGGCATAAATCCGTCAAGAATCAAGCCCACCAAAACCACCTTCAAAGGAGTGATACCTGGGGTAGAGGCCTGTTGCACAGGATCCATAACGCTGGAAGTCGTCTTCGGCTCACCAGATAACTTCCGAAGCGAAGACTTGATCTTCGACATCGTCCCCTTCCGTAGTGGCTATCATGCACTGCTCGGATGAACTGCTTTCGCCTGTTTCAATGCAGTCCCGCACTATGCTTATCTAAAAATCAAGATGCCTAGACCACGTGGCGTTATAACAGTCAATGGAAACATGGAGCACTCCCTCCGTACTGAGGAGCATACCACGACCCTCGCAGCCGAAGTACAGGGTGGCCTCATTAAGCCGAATACTACATTGGCAGTCAAGCCCCCGGACACTGTCAAATGAGTCTGGTCTACCCTGCAGAATGGAAGTCCGGCTCGTCCAGAGCTAGATTAGCAATTCAGCCTCCGTGAAAGCCCCGACCTGATAGCGGCATATATACCACACGTACATAACTATGCACTAAAGATACCATGGGCAAGGACGGAGGCCTACTAAAAATAAGGTCCACAATACGGTTCGACCCTATCCAGACCCTCATATTCTTCTCTTTCTTCTTCTTATTTTTATTTTCAGGTTCTTTACAACCCACATCACTTTTCGATGGTACCAAGGGCCCTTTTTCTAGGCCCCTTATGTATACTCGATCGTTGATCCTCCCAAAGGATCATACACCAAGGCGAAAAGCAACGCAGACATGCGGCAGAGTGTCCAAAGGATCTTCAAGATCATCTTTTCCTTTTTAGGACCTGTATACAACTTTCCCTTGTGCTCGGCATGTAAAATAGCCTCGATGCTTATTGCATCCTCTATAAAAATACGTTTTGACATATCAGTCAGACTATAATGGAAACAGTTTTGCCCGACCCTATTCAGTGTTGGCTTATTTCCTAATCTGTAGCCCCTTTTTACGTCAGATTATGGTATACACCTCGGCACGATTCAAAACGCCAGGGGCTCTATCTAGCCATGTATATTTTTCATACAAAAGAAGTCCGAACACTTTTATAGTATACTTCGGCGTCCCGAATATGGCATCATATGCATCGGCTCCGAATCATGTCTTTGGTCAATAGTTGGGTTGCCCGGCTCCTGTGATTACCACCTTACATTCCGCTTGTTCGGCTAAGGTAGTAGAGGGAGAACTACTTTGATTGTGTTTCTAGTTCATCCGGTCAAGCACCTCAGTAGAGAAAGCCGAAAACTGACTGTCATGATGCGGCGAGAGCTGGTCAGCAATTCGGTGACCTACTAAATCTCTAGTGATTTCTTCCGTATTACATGAAGGACTGGCTCTTTCCAGTCATGCGCTTAAAGGCATCCAAGTTCGGATAGCCGCATACGCACCAGGGGCTATCTTACAGTCCCATTGTCAAACTCCTATGGCTAAGTGAGAGTGATAAAGCCGCATAGTCCGATTGCCTGGTTCGCCGCATTGACACCTCCTTCACGGACCAAGACGTTGGGACAAGTGTGGTTATGTGCTATCTCGAGCACCCCCGTATATCTACGTGGGGGATGAAGCCGGCGAATGGCAAACTCTGAGGGATAAAAACGGCCGCACAGGAGGAAAAACACTTTAAGATAAACAACATAAATATATTACAAAGCCTTGGTTTATACAACGTCTAGGAAGTTCAGATACATTCACTCGAACATGATGTCCTTCGAGCACTGGTCCTCTATCAAGCGGGCACCCTCTAGGACGTCTTCAAAATAGCACTCCGGCTTGCGGTGGTCCTTGCCTCCGGGCGGACCCTCAACTGCCACGACGGTGGCCTTCATTTTCACCCAGTGCATCTTGACACGGGCAAAGGCTAGCCGCCCACCTTCTATACATGACGACCACTTGATCGCATCAATTCGGGGCAGTGCGTCGACGAGTCGCTGCACCAGGCCAAAATAGCTGCTGGGGACAAGTTCGGCTGGCCACAGCCGGACTATGACGTCCCTCATGGCCAGTCCAGACATCCAATGCAGCTCGGCCCACTGCGCCATCTGGTCATTCAACAGCGCTGGGCGCTCCTGCACCGTGAACTGTGACCAAAATAGCTTCTCCGTCGTCTGCCCCTCCTGGGCTCGGAAGAACTGCGCGGCACCAGCGACACTCTTCGGAAGATCCGCAAAGGCGTCTGGAGCACTCCAGAGTCGAGTGAGCAAGACATACTTCTGATTGCCGAATTTACTCTGTAAGAGAAAGGGCTTACCAGCCGCTATCTCGCGCCGTTCGGAATTCGGCCCATGCCTCCTCGGCCTCTTGAGGCATTGGTAAGGTCGGTTGCCTAGGCTTTATTATTCTCCTCTAGGGACTCGCACTTGCTGGCGGTGTCCTTGAGCGCTTGCTCCACTTCAGTCACCCGCTCCTCGTACCGGCGACGGACGACCTGCTCGGACTTCAAGTTCTCGGCCGCTTTATCAGTGGCCGCTTTGTTCACCCTTGCCCGCTCCTTGGCTTGGGCAAGTTCACCCCTAAGGGTCTCGACCGCAGCAGCACTGCCTGCAATCATACACATAGCAGCGCATGAGCTTCGACTCAGAATCTGCATATTAACACGGGCATGAACGAAATATTCTGAAACATACCTTGCACTTCATCAAATCTCTTGTTGATGCGGACGAGATCCTCATCGTCCAGCCCTAGCTTACGCTTAAGCTCAGATACTTCGGCTGCCTGGGCGGTTGCCGCTAACACCGAAGCCTGCTTCTCAACATATAAAAGTACATTATCTCCTGCGAATATTATCGATCCTCTGGTCGCCCTTTTCAAAAGACGAACTGAGTCTCAGGGGATACTATCTATATACAGGCATATTTTTCATATGAAAAGCGGTCACGAATATTACATTGCATACCTCGAAGCCTATTAGCAGGCTAGTGAAGGACTCATTCAGCCCGCTCTTGGCAGACTGAACCTTTTCAACCACCACACCCTGCTCATCCACGACGGAAGCACGTTGCAGTGCCTCAATCAGTGTGTTCGGCGCCTCCAGATTAGTGGAGGTGGCCGCTGGAGTTGGCACTCCCCCTCCCTTGAAGGGGGTCTCTTATTCGATTCCGGATCCACTTGGGTTTCCGGAATAGTGTTCGACTAGGGGCCGGACTGGTCAAGGCCCCTGCCGTCAGTCTCCATGGGGATTGTCCCCCCCCGAGTTTTCGGCGGCCAAGGCATTACCCTCTGGTGCCATTTTGGCGCCCTCCCGTACCGCTCCGTGGCCCGGAGAGGCCCTTCGGGACAACACTTCGGTGTCGTCCGTGCTGATAGGTGGGGGAAAAAGGCTCAAAAAACAGGAATCAGTTGGAGGAAACTAAGGACCAGGTTCACAAAAGGGAAGGACTTATTCTCAACGAAAAAAGTGCTCTCTGAACCGAATTTTGCGAATTGAAAATTTGGGCAAATTGACTCAGTTATATTTTCCGCGTCGGTCGATATCGCAGAGTCTAATTTCCTAACTCGGATTTGAACTCGCTACTAGAATTAGATTTTCTAGTTTGCAAGCAGGTGTGCCTATGTCAATTCAAAACGTCCTAAGTTTGAATGCAATTCGAGATCTGAAATGGGCTCGCGGAGGCGACTTGCTCTCCATCATCTTCGGATCCAAAGAATTCCCCTCCGATGATTGTTCGGGGAGATCGCGGGCCGGACTGCACCATACAATGTGTTAAATTACAATCATAAATATTGGGCATATGAAAGGCACCCTCATGTACTTACGATGCAGCGAGGGGTTTCGGCCTGGGGCGCCACTCGGGGATGGCTTCAGCATCCGAATCCGAGCCATCTGGGAGGGATATTTCCCCCCTCTTGGGCGCCTCCGCCTCTGGATCTACAGAGGCCGCCCTTTTCTTCCTCCTCCCCTTAGGGGGAGAATTGCTTTTGGCCTCCTCCTCCTCCTCTTCATCTTCATCTTCCTTGTGGGAGGAGTGAGTTTTGGTCTCTTCGGACACTGCGTCCGAAGTACCTTTACGGCGGAGGCCACCTTTGGCCTCCTTGTTCTTCTTCTTGGCCTTTTTCTCCGGTGCCTGATAGGGCTTCGGGACCAGCATCCTCATTAACAGAGGATCAGCTGGGTTTTTAGGGAGTGTGTCACACCCTGATTTTCATGCCACAACACTTAAGCTAATGGATCATGATAAAATGTGGTTTGACAAAAACTTTTGAGTGTTTTGTCTTTGCTTTGATTGATTTTTGTCTGCTGTTTGCAAGTGCTTTAAAAATTAAATAAATCCTCCAACTCTTATACTCCTTCTCCTTGATCCAAAACTTCTGCCCAATGATCATGCCATGTGTATAGGATATAAAAATAATTTCTTACAAAAATAATTTGGCCAAATAGTATTTTCAAAATTTTAGTTTTTAAAAAACCCCTGAATTGAGGTTTGCACTACAAGTACTTAATCAAGGGCAGTAAAAATCTCTCCAAAATATATTTGACTCCTATTAGATATAGGATACCCAGAAACCACAAAAATATAATTTTAAAAGTTATTTTCCTATTTTATTTAAAAGCTTTTTCTTAAGGCCAGAAATGGTCTTTAATAGGAAAAATTATTTTAATTCTTTAAAAATATTTGTGAAAATTTAGGAAACTCAGTGGACATATATTGTCCATATATAAGAGTTTCAACACATGGTCATGTTCAAAATATTGGACAAAACCTCCCAAAACCATTTCTGCCCCTTTCAAGGATTTCAAATATTTCTACAGGAAATATTCCCCAAAAATTCCAAGAAAATTCTAGCATGTCACATATGACATGTGTGATTATCTGGACAAGTATAATATCATGGAGAATAGTATAACCCCATGAAACCCTCTCAAAACCACTTCTGTCCTCTTTCAAGTTTGAACAACTTTGCACTGTCAACATGTCCAAATGTTCTCAAACCTTGTGAACATGCTCAACAGGTCTAATCATTCCTCTAGACCAAATGGCACAAGTTGGAGAACAAGTTAACTTGATAAAAGTGCCCCAAAACCCTTCCTGTCCAGAACCAAATTTGAACAACTCTACATTACCAAGTGTGTCCTTTTGATCTGAATTTTTGTGGACATGTTCAAATCCTCAAATGATGACACTAAACCAAGTGGTGCATCAAGGAGAATAGATTTGCGTGACTAAATCTTGGTAAAGCCATTTATGCTGATTTCTAGGGTTTACAAAAGTTGCATTGGCAACTTTGCCCAAATAAGCTCCAAATTGGTGGAAGGCCCTACTTATGTGTGACATTTCACCCTGTGGAGTCTCATGGCAAGTGAAAGTCATCTACTTGCCCAAACCATCATCAAACAACTTCTGGCAGAATTTTAAAATGCAAATTCCAGCCTCTTCCACTAATCTCCTTGAGCCCTGCTTTTTACCACAACCCATCCTAGTTCCCCTCTAGCACCTAGATGCTTTTCTGCCCGAGGAAGCAATGATGAAGGAGGGAGAACCCCATTTTCTTCTGGACAGCCACTTTTCCCTCCCTTTCTCACCTGTCTCTCACTCCTGGCAAGTCCCAGAGCATCCAAAGCCTCCACCCCTCTTGTTTACTCCCCCTGCAGCTGCCAGACACAAGTGGGCGCGTGAGGACGCGAGGAAAAGCCACGGGTGCCGGCCATTTGCGCGCTCTGGAGCACGTCAGCGAGCTCCCGACCGTTGACGCCGTGTCCCCCGACCACCTCGAGCCTCCCCCTTGCGCCAGTTGAGGTGCCTCGACGTCCGCAACACGCCACCGTGCAGGCCCCCTTCTTTCCCTCTCTCTCTCACCCCCTGCGGCGCGTGCCCAGAGCCGCCCGGCTCGGCCAATGCCCGGCCTCGCACGCGCGAGCACCAGGGCCTCTCCCCGCTCCCTCTCTCTCTCTCTCCCTGGCACCCTACTCGACTCCCACGAACACCGTAGACAGCCCCGGGCCTCCTCCCGTGGCCACTGCGGCCATTCCCGCGGATGCCCGTAGGCCACGTCCACGGAGAGCCACGGCCTCGCCATTTAAGGCCACCCCCGAGCCCCCTCTCTACTCCTTTGGCTCTATCTCTCCCCCAGCAACCTCCCGGGCAAGCTCTCTGTCCCCCTCGTGCTCTCCTTGCCTCTCCATCGCCGCCATGGTCGCCGTCGGCCTCCACTTGGCTCCGGCAAACCAGGGCCTCCCTGCCCCTCCTTTGGCCACCAGTGGAACTGCAGATGACCGACGGAGCTCTCCCCCTTCCTTTCCTCCTGCTCTGGTGCCCATGGTGCCACATCCATCTTCCCCCAAAGCCCCGTCCGCTAGTGTCAAGGCCACCATTGTTGCGGTCCTCCCCAGCCTGCGTGAGGCCCATGGATGGGTGCGGCTCGGCCTCCCGAGTCCGTCGGTATGCCGAACGTCACCGGGGACGGCCGGAGTCGCCGGGAAGAGCGCCGGCGCCGTCCGGCCTCGCTCCCTCTGTCTCCCGTCGCGCCGCGCGGGAGGTTGGAGATGGACATGCAGGCGGGCCCCGCTTGCCAGTGGCCCAGCCTCCAGGCCACGCTGGCAAGTGGAGGCGTATTCCGGTAAAGCCGCCTCCGACGTGGCCCGTCTTGTGATGCGGCTAAGCTCTTTGGGCCGGCCAGTGGTGCCTGCCGTTAAGCCTCGCTTGGGTGCTATTTGTTACCGCCCAGATCCAGCCCATTTAGGTAAATCCCCTTTCCTTTTTCTTTTTCTGTAGACTTGTAAAATCCATAAACAATTTAAATGGACTCCAAATTTGATGATTCAAATTTCTAGTGGCTCTATAAATCATGATCTACCTGGTGGTGCAACATGCACATTTTTCCAGAGACCTTTTCTTCACAAATATTTACCAAATCCTATTTTCCCTATTTCTGTGATGAACTTTAGAAAATCACAGAGAGCTCAAACTTGATCCAAATGCCATGATTCAAATTCCTAGATGCATCTAAGTTCATAACTTAGTTTATGAACATTTTTCTTAATACTTTACATGCCCCACAAAATAATGAGCCATTTCTTCATATTTGTCAACTTTGCAAATCCATAGAATATTCATTTGAACTCCAAATCCAGTGAAACTAACTCCTAGATGCTTCTAAAATCATGGTTTGTTAAATGGGTACCTTTGCTCATTTTTCAAAAACATGTTTCTGTACACTTCTTGCAAATCCATAAACCCCTTGATTCCATCATATTGAAATGTTAGGAGATATCCTTGATCCAATTCCTATGAAACCACTCTGGTTATTTTTCATATAACCAGAGATGTCCTAGAAAAGTCAAATTAATATTTTTGGAGCACTTATATTTCCTGCCTGGTTGTGTTGCTTATTGTGATTGTTTCCGCCGGGAGTTGACGAAGTAGACGGAGTACATGGAGAAGGACGGAAGATTTCAAGACTCGGATGAACCAGGCAAGCAGCCCTTTGACCATGTCCATGAAACCCTTTTTATGCATGTCATATATAACTTATTATTGTTGCATCGGAATCATGATGAGATGGTAAACCACGTTGGTTGGTTTCCTCTGTTACTTCCTCATTGATACTTGCATTGTGCATGACCCTACCTCCTTATGAGGGTTATGCCGGTGGGAGTAGATAGGATGCTAAAGTAGTTGCTACGCAAAAAGGGACGGGAATATGCATGGTGATGGAGGCAAGTATGTTCCCAAAGACTTTTTGAAAACCCGTCGGGTGCCACTAATGCCCGAGGGAGATGTTGAGCTAGGTAACCACTTGACAAAGAAGTGGTGTACGGAGAAGGATATGTGAGTGTGGTTTCAAAAACGGATTGGTTTAAGTTGCGACCGTTATTCCAACCTTACATGCGCAACCACTCTACCCTTGTATGGGAAAGGGCATTATTGATTACCTAGGCCGATACTAGCTTGGAGCCCGCATTACTAGTGACGGGGGAGAGTTGGTACTCTCTCTCGGGACGGGGTCGTGCCAGGTAGGGCGGCCATGACTGTCTTCACAGGGCACCGGACACACCGTTGGTACCTCGTGCTTGTGGTATGTGATGAAATGGGAGCAAGGCTCCACGATTTTAAGATGTGAAATGTTGGGTACGGGGGTTACTGCCAATTGAGTGGACTCCATGTTAGTGTCGTCTAGGGAAAGATAGTGATCGGGTGCTTACCCCGGGTACTTGAGGTATCGCGGGTCGTGGATGACACAGAATTTCCCTGGATCTTGTGGGTAAAGTGTGCAACCTCTGCAGAGTGTAAAACTATTCGAATAGCCGTGTCCACGGTCAAGGACAGTTGGGTAACCGCTCTTGGGCTACGTCCATATGTTTGCGAAACCTGGTGAGTATGTATGGATAAGTGGAGAGAACTACTTGGGTCAAGTCAAAGGACTTGACATGATTGAGTTGGGTTGGTGCCCACTCTATTTATGTTGATATCTGTAACCTGTCCTCATGGTTACTTGAATTCTCCTGATGCATGTCTTACAAGTTGTTGAACATGTCATTGCACTCAAAACTAGCTTTCTGCAAAAAACTACCTATATCATGCATTGTTATATCTTGAACCAAAACATGGGTTGCTTGCGAGTACATTCAAAGTACTCATTGGCTTGCCACTGGTTATTTTATTGGCTAGGCATGAAAGAACAGGATATAATGAAGAATGCTTCGGTGACGAACATGCGAGCTAGGACGCTTCGGTCGAGAATGCTGTAGGGTTAAGGCGGATGGCATGGGTCCAAGTTGTTATTGAAGATTTCACTGCGATGATACACTCAAGACTTGACCATAATGGTCCTACTTGTGTAAAAGCAGTGCGAATGGATGTAAGACTCTTGTTATTCAGCTTACGTGTGTTCGGTGAGCATTGATCTCCGGGATCACTTTGTACACGTGCATTCGGTGATCTCGACTTATGAGCCGGGGTCCCCACAGAGCTGGTATCAGAGCCATCCTGACTGTAGGAAGCCTTAGTTAGCATGGTCGTTAGTTAGGGTAAAACTATTTCCAAAACTACTACTTGTTTCCAAAACTATCCGTACTTCTCTTCCCTTCTCGGTTTTTCGAAAACTAAGGAATACTTTCCTTATTAATCTCTTCCCCTTTAAAACCTTTTGTCGCTAGAACCCTTAAGCCCCTGACCACTGGATTCCTTGTAATCCTCGTGGATAATCTAGAAGGAAGATGCCTTGCCAGACGTTCACCCACATCCCCTGAACACAATATTGGCGACACCACAACAAGACAACACCAACAGAAGATGTATCCTCGAGGAATGAGGACATGAAGACCAGGAGATGGTGACACCCTTGACCTTTGCCCCAAGATGAAGCAACCTTAGCCTACGATGATCGGGACATAGGATATGCAAGATCATGATATACATCGCTAATAGGGTAACCACAGCCGATTACCGTTGTTGCATTGACAACCACGGTGGATGAGAACCTAGCCATTTGGTCCGCCTCACTATAGTGAGCAGGAAGCAGTTCTCTTCATCCCCGCTCTCGATGGCGATATTGCCGACAATGTGTCCGACGGGTTGGACCACTATTATGCCTTGATAATGTTATTGCATAAAGGATTGCCTACCTGGTACCATCGACGACTTAGAAAGCAAAAGCGATCATCAAGATTAAGAAGACAAGAGAAGACTAAGTCAAAGACAACCACGAGGAGCCACCATCACCCCATCACCTCATCAGGTGAGAAGTTGTCGAAGATCCTTCCGGCTCAACCGGATCGTTTCATCAAACAAGAGCGTAGCAACACACGAGGAAAACTTCGAGAGGCTGCATGAGGCACAAGGCACGACTACTGAGTCCGAGAACCCCTAGGGTAGGATGAGTCGTGTACCCCCTATGCGCAATTGAGTCCGTATGATGGTTCGAATAGAACCATGCTTGTGTGTTGCTTGTTTTTATTTGTCTGTGTTTCGATATAGGTCACACTTTTGCCCTAGGCGACAAGTATGCGACCATATCACCTTCCTTACCTTGCCTCTTCTGTTTGGCCCTTTTTGCACCTGTTTGTTTGCACCTGCACTATAGAATCCCCTTTAGGCATTCCCCTCCTTTATGCTACCTCTCCCTCTCATCTCTCTCCTCAACTGAAGGCTAGCAAGACAAGATACACCAAGGATTCTACTCCGGAGACCAACTAGCACTGAAGACTTTTGCTGCCGCCTCTTTGACCAAGTACAACCCCGTAGAATTATGCTTATCCCTCAAGATTAGAGACCCATTCCTAGACCCTTCAAGACTTCATAAGATACCCCAGCTCGAATCCTTAACCATGTGCTTAACCCACAGAATTGCAAGAGAACCTGTTAAGCCTCCGTAACCTTGCTTATCACTGGGTTCATTATGGAACTAGTGGACGTAGTGAACAAGCACATTATCATCCTAAGATAGCATCAAAACTGATGATACCATATGGAAGACCAATTTGAGGACATAGGAACGGAGGACAAACGACTTGATGAGTTTATATCAGAGACCCTGAGGAATTGACTGAGACTTTGGTAGATCACGGGGCTTTCATGTAGGTAGATGAACTTGGTGGGATCATGATTATAGATTAGCATAGCTTCCATTATCCCTGAGTAAATTGGATTTATAGGACAATTATGGTCGCAAGCTGAGACTCCTGGAAGTGCAAGGATTTGACTTGATCAGATGATATTGATAGGAGATAGTTGATATTACATGAATAACTTGAAGGAGACATGTAGGATTCCTCGTTGGACATGAGATTTGGATTAAATAGGTTACCCTAGTGGAGTATGGATGCAGGGTAATTTCACATGGTTTGGAGTAAATTGGATTAGACTGATGATCTTGATCATGATACCATGTTTCTCGGTGGACAATAACTAGGAGATTGGAATAATTGTCGGAGTTGATTTAGGGATCTACATACGCCTGACCTTGGAGTTTACATGACCATGATAATGGAAATTGGTGGACTGACCATAGCAAGGTAGCCCTTTAAAGTATTTGAGAATTATAGGATATTAGAAGATCTTGTGGAACACCATAGAGATTGGATTTGTAGAACTACTGGATCATGTAGTGATTGGTGTAGTTAATGGGTTGTTGGAGTTGATTCATAGGAAGGGAACAAGATCTTGGAATGGCTTACGACGAGTTTCCTTAGGATAGAAATGCTTTATCTTAGACCTTGGAAGAATAGGTTGAGCACTTGGATTGTCACGTTCAAGCTTAGCAGCTTGTATATTCTACCCATGGATTTTTAGGGGTAGACATACCTATGAGTTTGGGGATTGTAGACATATATGATTTTGTTACGCCTCCTCTCGAGAGTCATGAGAAATAATAATAGCATGAGTAATGATTGGTGCTGACCTACACGAGTTGGTACTTTCGGAGGTATAAGGTGATCTGTTTGGAGGATTAGATAGAACAATTGGCATCTCAGGAACTGTGCTCAAGGATGGGATGATAAACATTCACTCGCACACTAGAATCCTTGAAACCCTTACGCCCTACCAAGCCACAACATGGACGGATCCTGACCTCGGGTTTTGGCTCTAGATCGATAAGACCTTGGCCAATACTCAACTGTGACCATCACCAATGCCTCGGCCCACTTTACGCACCCCATAGACTTCATGGAGTGCTTGGACAAGTTAGTTGTCATCTTTCTTTGATAACATACTCGTCTACCCGAAGACGGAAGAAGAATCGTTGAGCTGGTCAAGGAACATCTGAAGACCGTCATGTCTAAGAGGAAGAACTACACCAACCACCATCTTCAAGAGGTATACTTCCGCATCAAATACCATGTGTATCTGCAAGACACTCCTCTCTAAGGAACCAGGCATTTCCACGACAAGGGAACCCACACCAAGATTCATCGACCCCCTTCGAGATCACTCCAAGATTTAACAACCCCCTCTGAGATCACTACGAGACAAAGAGAAGACAGTTACCAGCTGGAATTGCCACCTGAGTTACCTGGTGTGCACAATGCTTTCCATGCATCACAACCCCGGAAGTGTTTCCAACTTCCTAACTTGCCCGATCTCTAAGAAGGAAATGACCACCGAGCCATCGACCCCTAGCCCAATCTAACCTACCGCGAGCTACCCATTAGCAACCTGGACCAAGTAGAACATTATATACGAAGCCACACCATCAAGTACTTCAAGGATCAAAGGTGCACCGCTCGGAAGCAGGAACAGTATGAGGACGTGAAGACTACCCCAGATCCAATACTCCTTTCCGCGCCTAGTTTGGGAATCTCGGGGACGAGATTCTTGTAAGGGGGGTAGGTCTGTCACACCCTGATTTTCATGCCAGAACACTTAAGCTAATGAATCATGATAAAATGTAGTTTGACAAAAACTTTTGAGTGTTTTGTCTTTACTTTGATTGATTTTTGTCTGCTGTTTGCAAGTGCTTTAAAAATTAGATAAATCCTCCAACTCTTATACTCCTTCTCCTTGATCCAAAACTTCTGCCCAATGATCATGCCATGTGTATAGGATATAAAAATAATTTCTTACAAAAATAATTTGGCCAAATAGTATTTTCAAAATTTTAGTTTTTCAAAAACCCCTGAATTGAGGTGTGCACTACAAGTACTTAATCAAGGGCAGTAAAAACCTCTCCAAAAATATATTTGACTCCTATTAGATATAGGATACCCAGAAACCACAAAAATATAATTTTAAAGTTATTTTCCTATTTTATTTAAAAGCTTTTTCTTAAGGCCAGAAATGGTCTTTAATAGGGAAAAATTATTTTAATGCTTCGTTGACGAACATGAGAGCTAGGACGCTTCCCAGTCAGAATGCCTGTAGGGTTAAGGCATATGGCATGGGTCCAAGTTGTTATTGAAGATTTCCGCTGCGATGATACACTCAAGACTTGACCATAATGGTCCTACTTTTGTAAAGCAGTGCGTTATGGATGTAAGACTCTTGTTATTCAGCTTCTGTGTGTTCAGTGAGCATTGATCTCTGGGATCACTGTACACGTGCATTCGGTGATCTCGACTTGCGAGTCGGGGTCCCCACAAAGTGGGGCCGGACACCTGATCTGCTCCGCCTTCTTGGTCCAGCCCTGTTTAGGGGATGGAATTTTCAGTGCCCCCCTCTTTTGGTTTATGAACTAAGTTATGTTCAGAAATTCATCACTTACCGGGGAAGTCGGATAATTGCAGTCGAGGCCGATGTCCTCGGACATCTGTGGCCACGACTTTTGAGTCTTGAAGAGCAGCTTCTAGATCACTTCGTGCATCATGCCGAAGAACTGTTGCAGGGTCCGCGACCCTTCCGGATTGAAATCCCACACGCGGAGAGGCCGGCGTTGGCAGGGAACGGTTCGACGGATAAGCATCACCTGGATCATGTCAGTGAGGCTGGTGTTCTTCTCTATGATACCTTTGATGCGCTTTTGCAGCATCAACACCTCGTCGGATGATCCCAGTCCAGGCCCTTGTTGGTCCACGATGCAATCCGCATGCTACCCGTCGACCACCTTCGGCTTCACGTTGAAAGCCTTGAGCCATAGGCCTAAGTGTGGGGGGATGCGGAGGAATGCCTCGCACACGATGATGAATGCCGAGATGAGGAGAAAGGAGTTCAGGGCTAGATCGTGGAAATCTAGCCCGTAATAGAACATGAGACCACGAACGAAGGGGTGGAGGGGAAACCCTAGTCTGCGGAGGAAGTAAGGGATGAACACAACCCTCTCACTGGGCTCTGGAGTGGGGATGACTTACTCTTTGGCAGGGAGAACTACAAAAAAAAGACACATCCGTGACATATTGGGCCGAACAATTTTTTTTTCTGTCATACTTATGACACTTCTATGACGATAATTGTGACAAAACCCGGTATCAACATAGATGTGGTGGGGTCCTACTTCTATGACAAAAAATCATGACAGAAAATGGGCTTTTCGTCCTGGGCGGGCCGGAGACGTAGTTGCATGACATTCTTTGGGCCGTCCATGACGGAAAAACCGTGGTAGAAGCGAGGGCGAGGAAAATATTGGGGTGTTCCCGCTTACGGTGGGTGGTTGGGGCCGAGCGATGCGCGTTTCTCTCTCGTACACGCACGCACGTGGGTGCGAGGCGTTGGGCTCTAACTGAACCCGAGCTAGGCGTTGGGCTCTAACTGAACCCGAGCGATTGCACTGCAGGCTACGCGTTACTGAACCTGAGCGATCGATCGATGGTCATTAGCGAAGCCGATCGAGCGATTCCTTCACTACTGCTGCTAACTGAAGCCGATCGATGCTACCTCTGGATGAACAGTGAGCATTGCTGGGGGGTTTGGATGAACAGTTCTCGGTGGGGATGGATGAACAGGACCCCGTGGTGTTGCCTCTGGATGAACAATGAGCGTTGCTGGGGGGTTTGGATGAACAGTTCCTGGTGGGGGTGGATAAACAGGACCCCGTGGTGTTGCCTCTGGATGAACAGGACCCCGATCGATCGAGCCGGTTGGGGCTGGATGAACAGGACCCCGTGGAGGGCTGGATGAACAGGACCACCCCGTGGAGGGCAGGATGAACAGTAGACGGTGGAGGGCTGGATGAATAGTAGCCCGTGGAGGGGTGGTTGAACAGGAGCCCGTGGAGAGGGCTAGTTGAACAGAGGCTGGATGAACAGGAGCCCGTGGATGAATAGTCGCAGGTGGAGGCTGGAGGAGGTCGACGGTGGATGAACAGTAGCCCGTGGAGGCTGGAGGGGGTCGACGGTGGAGATGAACAGTATCCCGTGGAGTCCCATTTTGCGGTATGCCACACCCCTCCCGATGAACAGGACCCTGTTTCGACCGTAGCGCTCTAACACAAGTCCGTTTCCTCTGTTTTGCGGTACGCCACACCCCTCCCGATCAACAGGACCCCCGTTTCAATCGTAGGAGGTCCGTTTCCTCCGTTTTGCGGTACGCCAGACCCCTCCCGATGAACAGGATCCCGTTTCGAACGTGGCCGGTCGAACACAAGGTTGTTTCCTCCGTTCTGCGGTATGCCATGCCTCGTTTCCATCGGCTGTTCCGTCCAAGCCCTCCCGATGAATACGACGACACATTTCGTTCCGACCCAGCCGGTTGGCTCCCCATGAACACGACGATGACGCAGTTTCTCCATTCCAACCCAGCCATGTACATGAGCCCTGGCCGTACGTATGCGCGAGTAGGCGTTCGAGACCCTGCCCGTATGTACGTACGTGGCCGTATTTTCTTTCTTGCACACTTGCCACTGTACGTACGTGTACATGCTCTGTGCGTGCCTCTACTACGACACGTGCGCGCCGCTACATACGTACGCTTCTACCAGGTGTATCCCGACTGTCAGGTACTTCCTTGCCTACGAAGATGTAGCTGGTGGGTCCCAGCAGTCAGGGGGGCGAATCGTTTTCTATTGCACGGGGCCTTGCGTCCTTGCGTGCGAATGTAAGATGTGGTGGGTCCCGGCGATCGGGGAAATGTTTTTTTCAATAATACGGTGGCCCGTCCGGTGGGTCCCCGCTGTCAGGTGGAGGAATAATTATTTCGCGCGTAATAAGGAGGCACTTCCTTGCTCCGGCCGTGGACCCGGTATCGGCCTCTCCACGTCTGATCCACGTCCGATGGAAGCCATTCCTTGACCACGTTGACCACGCCGCACCGAGAGCACCAGGGCGGTGGACGACGACGAGGCCTAGGAAGGGGACGACGTGGAGCCGGGGAAGACGCGGCAGTGGATGCCCACGCATAGATGAGTATGAGGGTTCACTGGTTTGTTGCGGTGTGGGGCTGCGGTTGCCGCAGAATAACAGGGGGTGTGGGTGAGTAGAGGGATGGCCTGGCCAGCGGTGGGAGTAGTAGGGGGCGGTGAGGCATCCACCGCATCGCAGCCGGCCATGGGAGGCAGGAGCACGAGGCACGACTGGCGCTGGTTTGGGCGGCCGGAGAAAGAAGACCAGAGGTTGAAGAAGCACTACGGCCGTTGGATGGACATCATACAGTCACTGGAGCTAGAATCGTGCATATTGACTAAGTTGACAAAGCCCTCTGTCCGTGTCAACTTAGTAGGCCCACAAGTCAGCCTGCCACTATGCTGGGTCCCAACTAGCAGGGGGAGTATTCATTTTTTTGTGCGTAATAAGGAGGCACTTCCTTGCGTGCGAAGATATAGCTCGTGGGTCCAAGCTGTCAGCGGCGGTAACTTTTTTTCGCGAAATACAGAGGCCCTTTCGGTGGGTCCCAGATGTCAGGTGGAGGAATCATTATTTTGCGCGTAATAAGGAGGCATTTCCTTGCGTGCGGTCGTGGACCCAGCTGTCAGCCTCTCCACATACAATCCACTTCAGATGCATGTCGGTCGTTGACCACGTTGACCAGGCCGCGTCGAGAGCACCAGGGCGGTGGACGATGGCGAGGCCTAGGAAGGGAACGACACGGAGGCAGGGAAGACTCATGATTGTTTCCCACATGGAGGGAGTATGTTGTCACGAGGTTTCTTGGTTCGTCTGCCGTCGCCGGAGATTAACGATGGGTGTGGGTGAGTAGAGGGATGGCTAGGCCAGCGATGGGAATCTGATGGGCGGTGAGGCCTCTGGCAAAGACAGCCGTCATGAGGAGGAGGGAGCAGGCAGTCTCGCCAGCGCTTGTTTGAGCGGCTGGAGTAGGAAGAGCAGAGATTGAAGAAGCACGACGGCCGTTGGATGGACATCCAATAGTCACTGCTTGTGCGTCAACCTTTTTTTTAGGAAAGCCTCAAATCTGTGGAAAACATTATACAACCCATCTGCCATTATTTCTAATAATTTACATCCCATTTGCTAATTCTTAAGGATTTTTTGGAGCCCATATTCTTTTTGTTAGCATTACAACCCATATTGTGGCCACAGTTTAAAAATTATACGAAATTTTGCATATTTCAGTGAGGTCCGAACTATTTTTAATCCCAAAATTTCGAGTCACATTCAAACTGATCTTAAAAATAAATGTATATCAATATAAAATCCAACAAATTGTCCACGCATAAAAATCAATGCAATTTAAAATCTCAAAATGA
This sequence comes from Aegilops bicornis, assembly GCA_021605145.1. Classification (NCBI taxonomy): domain Eukaryota; kingdom Viridiplantae; phylum Streptophyta; class Magnoliopsida; order Poales; family Poaceae; genus Aegilops; species Aegilops bicornis. Next base: position 156,748,664 of record CM038670.1, on the reverse strand, counting down.
AAAAAAGAAATTTGAAACTAATTGCCGGTTTGATGTGTTTTAAAAATATACAGCCCATTTCTCATTACTGATAGGCCATTTTCTTGGCCAGCCAAATGAAGCTCTCCTCATCTTGAAAGATTTGCAGCCCAACATGCCTGACAAAGCGACTTACTTGGAAAATCACAAAAAAACTGGGCTGTGGCCGTGGACCCAGCTGTCAGCCTCTCCACGTACAGTACTCTTCCGATGGAAGTCGGTCGTTGACCACATTGACCCCGCCGCACCAAGAGCACCAAGGCGGTGGACGACGGCGATGCCTAGGAAGGGGACGACGTGGAGCTGGGGAAGACACGGCAGTGGATGCCCACGCGGAGAGGAGCACGACGGTTCACTGGTTCGGCTGCGGTGTGAGGCTGCCGTTGCCGTAGAATAATAGGGGGTGTGGGTGAGTGGAGGGATGGCCTGGCCAGCGGTGGGAGTAGTATGGGGGCGGTGAGGCCTCCGCGCAGCACAACCGGCCACGTGAGGCAGGAGCAGGCGGCACGACCGGCGCTGCTTTGGGCGGCTGGAGCAAGAAGACCAGTGGTTGAAGAAGCACTAAGGCCGTTGGATGGACATCGTACGGTCACTAGAGCTAGAATCGTTCATATTGACTAAGTTGACAAAGCCCTCCGTCCCCGTCAACTTAGTAGGCCCACAAGTCAGCCTCCCACTATGGTGGGTCCCGGTGGCGAGGGGTATTCATTTTCTTGTGCGCAATAAGGAGGCACTTCCTTGCGTGCGAAGATATAGTTGGTGGGTCCGACCTGTCAGCGGAGGGAACGTTTTTTCGTGAAATACAGAGGCCCTTCCAGCGCGTCACAGATGTCAGGTGGAGTGAGGGAGTCTTGGATTAGGGGTTCCTTGGACAGCCGGACTATATACTTTAGCCGGACTGTTGGACTATGAAGATACAAGATTGAAGACTTCGTCCCGTGTCCGGATGGGACTCTCCTTGGCGTGGAAGGCAAGCTTGGCAATACGGATATGTCGATCTCCTCCCTTGTAACTGACTCTGTGTAACCCTAGCCCCCTCCGGTGTCTATATAAACCGGAGGGCTTAGTCCGTAGGACAACAACAATCATACCATAGGCTAGCTTCTAGGGTTTAGCCTCTACGATCTCGTGGTAGATCAACTCTTGTAATAGTCATATCATCAAGATCAATCAAGCAGGAAGTAGGGTATTACCTCCATCGAGAGGGCCTGAACCTAGGTAAACATCGTGTCCCCCGCCTCCTGTTACCATCTGCCTTAGACGCACAGTTTGGGACCCCCTACCAAGATCCGCCGGTTTTGAAACCGACATTGGTGCTTTCATTGAGAGTTCCACTGTGCCGTCACTGTAAGGCTTGATGGATCCTTCGATCATCGGCAACGATGCGATCCAGGGTGAGGTTTTCCTCCCCGGACAGATCTTCGTATTCGGCGGATTCGTACTGCAGGCCAACTCGCTTGGCCATCTGGAGCAGATCGAGAGCTACGCCCTTGGCCATCAGGTCAGGTTTGGAAACTTGAACTATACTGCCGACATCCGCGGAGACTTGATCTTTGACGGATTCAAGCCCATGTCAGGTGTGCTGCCTGATCCACAGCGAGCATGATTTAGCTACGCCATCGGACAATGCTCGGAGATCACACTGTGACTACTTGACCCTCAAACCGGGCAGATTGCGTCATCCGAGGACGGGTGGATGGACCCCGCCTCGGAGGCCGCACACTCAGTGGCGATAGAGCCAAATACCGACTTCACTTCCTACGAGACCCGTGTTGCCGAACCGTTGGATTCGTCCCCGGCTGCGGGCCCCGAACCGCTTGCCGGTGCCCTGCTCCGAATCTGATCGGGCACCGATCTTGGAGTTTTCCTCCGCGGATATATTTTAGCACTCGCCCTTGGGCGATGTGCTAAACTCATTGAGGTATCTCTCCTTGTCAGGAGACCCTTGGACGAACTATGTCTGGCTAGAATGGGATGCGGACGACGAAGAAATTCGTTCCCCACCCACCACCCACTTAGTAGCCACTGTCGACGATTTAACCGACATGCTCGATTTCGGCTCCGAAGACATCGACGGTATGGACGACGATGCATGAGATGAACATGAGCCATCACCCACAGGGCGCTGGACAGCCACTTCATCACATGATATATACATGGTGGATACACCCAAAGAAGACAATGATGAGGAACGGGAGGATGCAGCGAAGGATAACCCCCTCGAGAAGCAACCAAAGCGACGACGCAGACGCCGCTCCAAATCCCGCCACGGCAAAAATAGCAATAACAGCGCAAGAAAGAATGAGACCTCGATCGACTCCAAAGCAACAAAGCAGGACGAGCCAGCGGACGGCGAACATAATCTGAACCCTTTGTCGATCACGGCGACGCCGAGGGTAGAAATCATCAACTTGTCTCCGGAGAGGAGAATAGTCCGGATGACGATATACACATCATCCCGGAAAGGAACTTGGAACAAGAGAACCTCCACAGAAGGCTTATTGCCACCGCGAGGAGTCTTAAGAAGCAGAAACAAAGGCTTAAGGCCGCGCAAAATACACTCATCAGTAGATGGAACAAAGTGCTGGACACTGCAGAAAAGTACGATGGCAGTCGCCACACAAAGAGTTACCCAAAGCGCAAGCTGCTCCCTGAATTCAATGACGAGGCTATAAAATGGCCAATCAGCCGGATCGAGCACCCCGTGGCCGCGATAGGGCGGCTAACGATGTCGGATATAAGCCAGCACATGACTCACGTGAAGACTTGCTCGAAAAAGCAGGTATAACCAGGTCCATCTATGGATCTAGGAAGCGCGCCTGGCACCTAATCAAAACCGAACACTACAACCGTCAGAACGCCACGATACATCCAAATACAGGGGTGCCGCAGACCCCCTATGCTTCACCGATGAGGTACTGGATCATGAATTTCTAGAGGGATTCAAACCCGTGAACATAGAGGCGTACAACGGAACGACAGACCGTGGGGTCTGGATTGAGGACTTCATCCTCCATATCCATATGGCTCGCGGAGACGATCTCCACGCCATCAAACACTTGCCCCTCAAGTTGAAAGTACCAGCTCGACACTGGCTGAAGAGCCTCCCCGGAAATTAAATTGGAAGTTGGGAGGAGCTTGAGGATGCTTTTAGGGCTAACTTTCAAGGGACCTATGTCCGACCTCCGGACACAGACGATTTAAGTCATATAATTCAACAGCCCGGAGAGTCAGCCCGAAAGCTTTGGAAAATATTTCTTACTAAGAAGAATCAAATTGTCGACTGCCCGGACGCCGAAGCCTTAGCAGCTTTCAAACACAGCGTCCGAGACGAATGGCTCACCAGACACCTCGGCCAAGAAAAACCGAGGACAATGGCAGCCCTAACAAGCCTCATGACCCGCTTTTAACGTGGCGAAGATAGCTGGCTGGCCCGTAGTAGCACCAGCGACCCAGGCACATCTGAAGTCAGGGATGGCGATGGAAAACCACGACGCAGTAAAAGCAAGCGTCGCAATAACAAAGACGGCCCAGACAACACGGCGGTAAATGCCGGATTTAGGGGCTCTCGACCCGGTCAGCGGGAAAAGACTTTCAAAGGCAACAGAGATGGACCGTCCAGCCTAAACAAGATTCTAGACAAATTATGTCAGATTCATGGCACCTCCGATAAACCTGCAAATCACACCCACAGAGAATGCTGGGTCTTCAAGAAGGCCAGAAAGCTAAACGCCGAACACAAGGGGAGAGAGACACCAAGTGAAGACGAGGATGAGCCTCGCCAGCAAAACACTAGGGAACAGAAAAAATTCCCACCAGAGGTCAAAACAGTGAACATGATTCACGTAACAAAAATAAGGAGCAAACATGCACTCCGAGGCATATGCACCGTAGAGCCCGTTACCCCTAAGTTCAATCCTTGGTCGGCCTGCCCGATCACTTTTGATCGTAGGGATCACCTGACAAGTATCCGGCACGGAGGATTGGCTGCCTTGGTGCTAGACCCAATTATCGATGGATACCACCTCACCCAAGTCCTCATGGACGGCGGCAGTAGTCTTAATCTGATATATGAGGACACAGTCCGCAAAATGGGGATAGACCCGACAAGAATCAGCCAAAGCAATACTACCTTTAAAGGGGTAATACCAGGCCAATGACATTGTCAGACGGGCTCTCTAGTACTAGAGGTTGTATTCGGTTCTCCCGACAACTTCCGAAGTGAAAAGTTAACCTTCGACATCGCTCCGTTCCGAAGCGGCTATCAAGCACTACTCGGAAGAACAACCTTCGCTCGTTTTAATGCAGTACCGCATTACGCTTCTCTTAAGCTTAAGATGCCCGGTCGACGTGGCATCATCATAGTTAGCGGAAATATTGAGCGTTCCTTACGTGCGGAAGAACGTGTGGCGGCATTAGCAGCCAAACACTAAATGACCTCGCCAACCAGAATAAATGATCGGTCGTCAAGACCGCGGACACGGCTAGACGAGTCCTGCGCACCACTAGCTGTAACAGCTTAGATAAACCTGAGATTGGTGGATATACCCCCATAGGCGGTACCAGGGGCTTCCCGCATGTAAAAAGGACTACAGTCCGGCTTGACCTCATTTAGATTGAATTTTAATGAGAATAATTAGTTTTTTGCACGAAGACTTTCATCTAAGTTTTTCTCTTTTACAGATGACAATCGTGCTACACCCTTCCAGGATACGGCACAATGGAGACACAAGCGCAGACGTGCAGTAGGGCCCCACTCAAAGGTTTCTTTTTAGATTAAGACCCTGTGTAAAACTTTTTTACTGTCTCTTGTTGCTTCACATCCTCCGGATACTCAACATAAACGAGAGGGATGCTGACGTTATTGGCATTTCGCCACGTCAGAATTATGCACATACCTGGACACTCAGGGTTCATTATCAAGGGCGTTACTCAGCCCGGTATATGTTGTAAAGACCGAATACCTTAGGGAGTGTTCGGTGTCGCGAGTTTGGCCTTATATGCATCAGCTCCGAATCATGTCTTTGGTCAAATGTTGGGTTTGCCCGGCTCCTCAGTTTTGCTACCTTACGTTCCGCTCTATCGGCTAAGGTGGCACCGGAGAACTCTGCGTTGTGCCCTGGTTCATCCGGATGAGCACCTCGAGAGAAAGCCGAAAACCGGCTGTCATGATAAAGCGCGAGACTGGTCAACCACTTTCGATGACTTAGCGGAATCTTGAGGATTCCTCCGCATTAACGAAGGGCCGGTTTTCCTGGTCATGTACGTACGCGTCCCGGACTCGGATGAGCGCGGAAGTACCAGGGGCTATATAGTAGCCCCACTGTCAAACTCCTATGGTTAAGTGAAAGTGTTAAAGCAATATAGTACGATTGCCTCGTTCACCGTGCTACCACCTCCTTAATGGACCAAGAAGTTGGATCAAGTGTGAACACGCGCTTTTGCAAACACCACCGCATTATATGCGTGGGGGATGAAGCCGACTGCAAACTTTCAGGTTATATACATATATACATAAACGGCCGCACAGGAGGCATCATAATACTTTCAGGCAAAAGTATAAACACAGCCTTTATAATTTAAATAGCATTGTTTTTACAGTCAGGATACATGTCACTCGAACATGACACTCTTCGAGCACTGAGCCTCTATTAAATGAGCACCTTCCAGGACTTCTTCAAAATAGTGCTCGGATGAAACCTGGCCTACGGCCGGATTCTGGGTTGCAATAGCGGTGGCCTCCATCTCTGCCCGACATGTCTTGACATGGGCAAGAGCCATCCGCACACCTTCTATGCACGCCGACCTCTTTACAGCGTCGATATGCGGCATAGCACCAAGGAATCGTTGCACAAGACCAAAATAACTATTCGGCCTTTGTCCCTTCGGCCAGAGATGATCCACGACAAACCTCATGGCAAGTCCGCAAAACCTATGGAGCTCGGCCCACTCAGCCATTTGCTCATTTAACAGCAGCGGACGCGCTGGAGCATTGAACTGCGACCAGAACAACATTTCCACTTCGTGATCTTTTTGATCTTCAAAAAACTTGGTCGCATCAGCGGCACTCGCTGCCAAATCCAAGTACGCGTCTGCAGAACTCCATAATTGATCCAGAAGGGCATACTTAGTGTTGGGTTCTACGGTAGGGTGCGTCGACTGCAAATTAAAAATTCCTACGCGCAGAACATCCAGGAACATGCTACGGGAGATGGATAACAGTTCGTTACCACTAGACGCGCAGTGCCGTGCAGCGGAAGAAGATTTGGGGCAGCGCGTCCGCGTGGATCGTCTCCTCCTCGACCAATCTCCCTCGAACAGCCGGTCATCCGATCCCACGTACAAGTTCGCCAGAGCGGCGCAAGTGCACCACCTCTAACGGTATCCGCGCGTGCAGGAGGAACACCGTGCGGCGGACTGCTAGGTCCGATCACACAGTCAGCGGCGAGTGGAGGCGACTATTCGCAACACATGCAAACCCTAGTCGCAGCCGAAGCTATCAACCGCATGAGTGTGCTGCACCTCCACTTTATATAGGTGTCCATTGCAGGCTCAACACTTGGGCCTCGCACGGACCCTAAAGCCCAAAGTCTACTCGGTCACGTTCCTAGTCCAGTTTGGATCACATCACCTCGTAGGTTCCTTCCCTTAAGCGCGTGACCCCTTAGGTTCAAGTCGGCTCGGTCATAGTTCGGATTACCTCCGACCTGCACGGTTGGTAGCGACCTCGAGGAAGGCATGCCGACCACCAAGCAGACTATGAAGCTGGTTAGGCGAACACAGCCTGGCGTGTCACACTTACATTCCCTTTGCCACATGATATATGTTGTCGGGCTCAAGGCGAGACTGCCATCCTTGTGCTAGCCCAACCTCTTTCTCGTTCTAGTGATGCCGACCACAATCCGGATTATCTCATAATCCTTGTCGCATGGCCATGCTGTTCCTGGTAGGATCACACGAGGGGCCCAGAGTATATCTCTCCTGATCGGAGGGTCAAATCCCATCTTGCTCGACCATGTCTACATGACATGGGACTGGATAAACACGAAACCTACCTTTGTAACTACCCGATCACGGAGTAGCGTTTGGTCGGCCCAAAGCAAGTCTGTCACCATCCCGAGTACATGCGTCAGCTCAGGTCTTAGGACATAGAACGTATGTTGTACTAGAGACTCACAGATGACATATCGCTGTGTCTCATAGTTGGATCTGTCCGACTCGGACCTTATCTCGACTCGGATTCGACTACGTCGAATCCGACCAGACCTTTCCAAGTCCATATTATCCGGTTAGCATCCAATGCTCCATGGCTAGTGAGACCAAGCCATCGACCGTGTCATATGCCCGATCTAGTCATTTCTTGGCGTCCACATAGCCCTTTCGACTAGGGACCTTTTAGGACAGTCATCATACAATGCATAGTCCCACAAACAAGTCACGTGCTTGCGATACACATCATTGATAATGTCCAAGGACTATCTTTATTCATAAACACATAGGAAATATCATCATACATGATTGCCTCTAGGGCATATCTCCAACGATCTCCCACTTGCACTAGAGTCAATCAAATAGACATCGAATTCCCATAGCTCTAACGTGCCCCTCATGCTTGGGTTGTGGAAGCGGCTTAGTCAACGGATCTGCAACATTTGCATCCATGTGAATCTTGCATAACTCTACATCACCATTCTTTACGATCTTTCGTATCAGGTGATATTTTCGGTCTATGTGTCTGACCTTGTGGTGATTCCTCGGCTCCTTGACTTGTGCGATGGCACTAGAATTATCACAATAAAGGTCCAACGTTTCACCGAGGCTGGGAAAATACCAAGATCATCCAGAAAATGCCGGATCCAAACACCTTCCTTTGCAGCTTCACAAGCCGCAATGTATTAAACTTCGTGGTAGAATTGGCCTTGTATCCTGCTTGGAACTCATCGATTACCTTTGCTCCTCCGTTCAGGACGTACATGAATACAGACTGTGATCGACAATCATCTCTGTCGGTTTGGAAACTAGCATCAACATAACCCCTTACGACGAGCTCTTCCTCACCTCCATAAACTAGGAACATCTCTTTAGTCCTTTTCAGGTACTTCAAAATAGTCTTTACCGCTGCAGTGACTCTCACAGGTTGGCACGATATCACGCTTCTTTGGGCTTATTGCAAAAGCAACATCAGGCCTTGTACATATCATGGCATACATGATGGATCTGATTGCCGAGGCATACGGAATCCTACTCATCACCTTCGCTCATCGGATGTCGAAGGACTCTGAGTCTCGCTTAGCCTTATACCATGTGAGAGCGGCAAGAACCCTTTCTTCACCTCACTCATGTTGAACCTCTTCAACACTTTATCTATGTACGTGCTCTGGCTTAAGCCGAGCAGCCTCCTCGATCTCTCTCTATAGATCTTAATGCCTAAAATATAGACTGCCTCACCAAGGTCTTTCATTGAAAACTTGCCATTCAATGACTCCTTGACCGAGTTTAGCATCGAAGCATCATTTCCGATCAGTAGTATGTCGTCCACATACAAGATCAAAAACACTATCGAGCTCCCACTTAACTTCTTGTATAAACAAGAGTCCTCTTTGCTTTTGATGAAACCGAGACCGGTGACGACCTCATCAAAATGAATGTTCCAACTCCGAGATGCTTGCTTCAACCCATAAATGGATCTCTTGAGCTTGCATACCTTACTAGTGCTAGTCGGATCGACAAAACCCTCGGGCTGTATCATATACACGTCCTAGGTTAAATTTCCGTGAAGGAAAGCCGTTTTGACATCCATCTGCCATATCTCGTAATCGAAATATGCAGCTATAGCTAGTATCCTCACCGATTTCAGCATCGCTACCGGCGAGTAAGTCTCGTCGTAGCCAATTCCTTGAACTTGTCCATAACCTTTAGCGACAAGCCGAGCTTTGTGGATTTGAACATTTCCATCCACATCGGTTTTCTTCTTAAAGACCCATTTGCAACCAATGGAAGTTACGCCAGGTGGCGGATCAACCAAGTCCCAGACTTGATTCTCATCCATGGACTTTAACTTTCGGATCTCATGGCCTCTAGCCATGCCTCGAATCTGGGCTCACCATCGCTTCCGCATATGTGGCGGCTCGTTGCTTTCTAGCAACAATACGCCAGCGCACTCTGCGCAATCTTTCCGACCTCCATGGTTCGGTGCCGCTTCCGCTCTGGGTTCCCTGACTGACTCCGGTATGATCTCATCACCAGCCGAGCCGTCCCCGAGTGGTCCTCGAATTTCTTCGAGTCGAACCGTCCTCCCACTAGCCTCCCGAATGAGAAACTCTTTCTCAAGGAAAACCCTGTTCCGAGCAACAAACACTTTGTTCTCTTCCCGGTTGTAGAAGCTATATCCCAAGGTTTCCCTCGGATATCCCACAGATATGCATTTATGCAACTTAGGTGTAAGCTTATGCGACATAAGTCGCTTGACAAATGCTTCACAACCCCAAATCTTTAGAAAAGACAAACTGGGACTCTTGGTCCACATCTCATGTGGTGTCTTGTCTACGGATTTTGATGGTACCCTGTTAAGTGCGAAAGCTGCAGTTTCTAGAGCGTATCCCCAAAATGACAAGGGTAAATCCGATTTGCTCATCATAGAACTCCTATTCCTCCGTTCCGACACGCCGTTTCTCTGTGGCGTACCCGAAGGTGTGAGCTGAGGTACTATACCTCGACTTTTCAGATGATCATCAAACTCCTGGCTCATGTACTCACCTCCACGATCAGATCACAGAAGCTTTATAGTCTTGCCGAGCTGATTCTCAACCTCGTTCTGAAACTCTTTGAACTTTTCAAAAGTCTCCGACTTGTGCCTCATCAAATAGATATATCCATATCTACTCAAGTCGTCGGTAAAAGTCACGAAGTACTGATAGCCACCTCTGGCAGTTGTGCTCATTGGACCACACATATCACTGTGTATAAGCTCCAACAGCTCGGATGCCCTCTCGCAACTCTTTGCGAAAGGAGACTTAGTCATCTTGCCGAGCAAGCATGATTCACATGTCTCGAGCGACCGAAGTCGACGAAGTTAGGAGCCCATCATCATGGAGCTTCTTCATGCGTTTCGAGACTAATGTGTCCAAGCGGCAATGCCGTAAGTATGTCGGATTTATCTCATTAGGCTTATGCCTCTTGACATTTACGTTATAGACCGGTTCCTGTTCTAGATTCAATATAAATAACCCATCAACAATGGGTGCATAGCCGTGGAACATACCATTCAAAAATATCAAACAACCATTGTCCTTTAAATTGAATTCATAACCCTGACTCATCAAACATGAGGCAGAAATAATGTTCCGACTAAATGCAGGAATGTAATAACAATTATTCAATTCCAAAATAAATCCAGAAGGAAGCTGGAGCTGCATCGTGCCGACCTCCAACGCAGCAACTCTTGCTTTGTTGCCGACCACGATGTCAATCTCCCCTTGTGCCATACGCCTAGTTCTTACCAGCCCTGCATCGAGTTGCAAATATGAACAACCGTTCGGTATAAAATACCCAAGAGCTACTAGGTATGTCGGCAAGGTAAATGTCTATAACATATGCAACAAGTGTACCTTTGCACGAAGAAGCATTTCCGGCCTTCTTGCCATGCTCGCAAGCCACTTGCTCTGATTCCTCTTCTAGTGACCGTTTTCCTTGCGGTGATAGCAAGCGGTCTTGAGTCTGGTCCAGACTTGATTGTAGCGGCGAGAGGTTACCATCTCCGTGCCCTTTGCCTTAGCCTTTTCTTGGACCAACTCTTCTTGAACTTAGCGATTTACGCACCATCAACACTTGATGCGTGCCTTTCTTAATATCCTGCTCTGCCACCTTGAGCATCCCATGCAATTCAGTGAGCTTCTTATCCATGCCATGCATATGATAGTTTGAGATTAACGTCCCATAGCTGGGCGGAAGAGAACCCAAAACTGCATCTGTAGCCAGCTCATCCAAGAGCGGGAAGCCCAAACGATCCAAAGCTTGCACATATCCGATCATCTTGATCACATGTGGGCTCAGTGGATCACCCTCCTTCAGCTTGCAATCCATCAAGGATCGCCAGACGTTGAACCTTTTGGTCCTAGCCTATGTCTGGAACATGCTCTTGAGACTCCCGATCATATCGTAAGCCTCAACATTTTCGAAATGCTGTTGCAAATCAGGCTCCATACAAGCCAGCATCAGACAACTGATCTCCTTTGATTCATCAACGAGTTTCTGGTAGGCATTCTTAGCTGTGGCACTAGCATTATCGGCAGGTTCCTATGGAAGTGGATCCTGTAGAACATGTTCCTTTTTATCATGCTTAAGAACAATTCTCAGATTTCTATACCAGGTGGTAAAGTTTGTTCCATTCAATTTATCCTTTTCGAGAATTGATTTCAATGCAAAGTTGGGTTGAGCAGGTGGTGCCATTGATCTACAACAAAAAATATGCAATCACTAAGCAATGTGTTTATGTAGAGTAATTCTATCCTAAGCGAAATACTCCTTGAAGTCAGCATCCCTCCGCAAACTCTCGGTGATTCAGGATCCGACTAGCGCATGCCACTAGTGAGACTGTAGCATCGGTGCTAGCCAACATACCTATCCGGTAAGCAACTCCTTGCTAACCGTATCTCTATCGACTCACAGCCGGTCGAGAAGGTATCTCATACCCGGCTCCCAACCTTCTTTGCCACAAGGCCCAAAACCGTTTGATAGCCTTGTCAAGTTAACCTGATGTAGTGCATGTCCGTGTCCGAGCCACGAACCCTTGAGTTCAAGGACACCCGGCAGCACCCCAATTTTATGAGCCCACTACTAGGCGTACTTGGCGTGCGAAGGTGCAACATCGGGGATGGCAATTCGCTTGATATTCATGAGGATCATTCTATCATTCTAACATGCATAGAAACAAAGAAGCATAACAATCACAAATATAACACATATTGTGAAATAGTATGGCTCCTTCATGGATGTTCTTCCAGGTCGGCTCTGACTCCGATGACCATCTACGAACTCCATCTTGTTTGTCACGCCGGGCCGCCAAGCCGCCAACCTGATCTCTATTATCCAACTACTACAACTAGTAATGAATTTGCATAGAGTCACAAGTCGACACGTAGGTCGTTATACATTATAATGACAGCACTTTGGCTCCTGCCGGCTGACAAACATGACACACAGGACACATATAAATTACACACATGCATCACATGCACATGAGCCATACTATTCACATCAAACCTGCAAAACAAAGTTATGCATAGAATCGCATTCTACCGGTTTGTGTGTCGGGTACGAAATACACGATGCTACGCACACGGCGGTCCTGCTAGCCGGTTAGCGGGTGGGGTTCGAAGGGGCAGCGCCCGACGTTTTCGAAAATCACAGATCACATCTGAACTTCGTTCACGCCGAATTTTCTGATCTGACCGATCTTATCGATCATCGCGAATCCGATTCGGATTTATGTTTCACTGTTAACCCCGATGGCGGATGACCGACCGGTAGGGGTAGATCGTGTCACGACCTCATCGATCCCGATTGACGAGAAAACATAGCCTCAACGATCCCCATGTGCGATTGATCACATCAACCGTGCACGAGCCGATCTATTCAAGGACAACAGATCTCATCTGCCGCCTCCGCATATCTAATATGCATACGATCTGAATCCAAATACTATAGCAGAGGCTCTGATACCACTGTTGGGTTCTATGGTAGGGTGCGTCGACTACAAATTAAAAATTCCTACGCGTAGAACATCCAGGAACATGCTATGGGAGATGGATCACAGTTTGTTACCACTAGACGCGCAGTGCCATGCAGCGGAAGAAGAGTTGGGGCAGCGCGTCCGCGTGGATCGTCTCCTCCTCGTCCGATCTCCCTCAAACATCCGATCGTCCGATCCCACGTACAAGTTCGCCGGAGCGGCGCAAGTGCACCGCCTCTAACGGTATCCGCGCGTGCAGGAGGAACACCGTGCGGCAGACTGCTAGGTCCGATCACACAGTCGGCGGCGAGTGAAGGTGGCTATTCGCAACACATGCAAACCCTAGTCGCAGCCGAAGCTATCAACCGCATGAGTGTGCCGCACCTCCACTTTATATAGGCGTCCGTCGTAGGCTCAACACTTGGGCCTCGCACGGACCCTAAAGCCCAAAGTCTACTCGGTCACGTTCCTAGTCCAGTTCGGATCACATCCGACCAGTATCCTTATGAACCGACCTCGTAGGTTCCTTCCCTTAAGCGCGCGACCCCTTAGGTTCAAGTCTGCTCGGTCACAGTTCGGATTACCTCCGACCTGCACGGTTGGTAGCGGCCTCTAGCAAGGCATGCCGACCACCAAGCAGACTATGAAGCTGGTTAGGCGAACCTGTACAATGTGTCACACTTCTGTTCCCTTTGCCACATGATATATGTTGTCGGGCTCAAGGCGAGACTGTCATCCTTGTGCTAGCCCGACCTATTTCTCATTCCAGTGATGCCGACCACAATCCGGATTATCTCATAATCCTTGTCGCATGGCCATGCTATTCTGGTAGGATCACACGAGGGGCCCAGTATATCTCTCTGATCGGAGGGTCAAATCCCATCTTGCTCGACCATGTCTCGCAGCATGGGACTGGACAAACCGAAACCTACCTTTGTAACTACCGATCACGGAGTAGCGTTTGGTCGGCCCAAAGCAAGTCTGTCACCATCCCGAGTACATGCGTTAACTCTGGTCTTAGGACATAGAACGTATGTTGTACTAGAGACTCACAGATGACATATCGTTGCGTCTCATAGTTGGGTCTGTCCAACTCGGACCTTATCTCGACTCGGATCCGACTACGTCGAATCCGACCAGACCTTTCCAAGTCCATATTATCCGGTTAGCATCCAATGCTCCATGGCTAGTGAGACCAAGCAATCGATATGTCATATGCCGGTCTAGTCGGCTCTTGGCGTCCACACAAGCCTTTCGACTAGGGACCTTTTAGGACAGTCATCATACAATGCATAGTCCCACAAACAAGTCACGTACTTGCTGATACACATCATTGATAATGTCCAAGGACTATCTTTATTCATAAACACATAGGAAATATCATCATACATGATTGCCTCTAGGGCATATCTCCAACACTTAGGATCTCCAAACTTCGTCCGCAACAAAAAGGGCTTCCTAGCCGTGATATCTCCGGCTTGACGTAGCTTCTCCTTCGCCGCTCTGATTTTAGAGCAGGATTCCTTGGCTGGTACCATGGCTTTCTCCAGGTCCGCCGTCTTTGTTTTAATTTCCCTTTCAAGAAGCTCATAACGGTCGGCGGCCCCTTTCAACTCAACAGCCATTTTTGCTATTTTTCTTTGCTATCGCAATGCGCAGCCTATTCGGCTCTTAATTCTTTGACCGCCTTTAGGGCGGCCGCATCACTCCTCCTAGCTTGTTCCTTGGCTCGGACAAGTTCCGCCTGAAGGGTCTCCACGGCGGCAGCTCCATCTGCAGTCATAACATATTATAGATACTAGCATCATGCTCCTCTTAATAAATGTTGACCACCGGAGAATACATACCCTGTGCCTCGTCAAGCCGCCTTTTTATGAGCACGATGTCGGCATCTGCCGCATCAAGTTGCCGCTTCAGTTCGGCAAACTCACCAGTCCGGCTAGCCACCGGACCCTCAACCACCTACACATGAAGGCGGCATGATTATTACCTAGGACTATGATCCTCTCTTTGCTGCCTTTTTGGACAGCAACCAGAGTCTCAGGGGATACTATCTGCATAGGGCACACCTGGCGTGTGCGGTACCGTAAAAAATATACATATTACTTTGCGTACCTCAAAGCCTCTCAGCAGCCTCATAAAAGCTTCATACAACCCGCTTTCGGCGGATGAAATCTTCTCAACTACCGTACCCATTAATGTATGATGCGCTTCTGAGATAGCCGCTTGCTCCAGAAGATTCCTTAGTGAGTCTGGTCACGCACCGGACAATTCCGGACTCTCTTTGTTGCTCCCCTTAGGAGCTGAATACTCCGGACTCCGGGTGGCCGAAGGGTTACCTTCCGGCCTTGGCGGATCAGGAGAAATCCTTCGTGACGACACCTCAGGGTCATCCGCCTCATGAGGCGGGGAGGCATGGGGAGGTGTTTCGCTCTCCATCATCTCCGGAAGAAGATCCCCGAAGACGAACTCTATCGAGAAGGGCTACGATCCGAACTACAAGACATACGTCTTGGTTATTGTCCTTGGAAATAAAGCAGGATATATTTACTATAGAGTACTTTTGTTTACTTACAGCTTGGTGGAGGGCTGATCCCCTTGTGGGCACTGTGCGGTAAGGATACCCTACGGGGTAGGGGCCCCTGACAACGATTTCTTCCCTCGTTTGGAAACCATTGTTTCCAAGTCTTCAGAGGCGGTCCTCTTCCTTCCTTGGGGAGAGGGGATTTTAGATCCTTCTCCCCGGTTATCCTCCTTCGCGGAGGCACTAATTCCCCCGGTTTGGATGAATAATGAGTGAGGCCCGCTTTCGGCTTCTTTATTCCTCCCTTTATCTTCCCCTGATGGCGCTTGATAAGGCGCGAGCTCAAGCATTCTGGCCAGTACTGGATCCGTTGAGCCTTCGGGAAGGGGAGCCGAACACCTGATCATCTTTGCCTTTTTTATCCAGTCCTGGTCGAAGACCGACTTTTCAGAATGATGTTGTGATAAATAAAGAGACAACATGTTCGGCCAAAGAGTTACTTACTTGGGTATCTCGACGATTGCAGCTCAGACCCGCATCCTCGGTGGTGTCCGGACACTTTATTTGTGATCCGAAGAACAATCCATACATCTCTTCGAGCGTCATGCCAAAGAATTGCTGAATAGTTCGTGGTCCTTCCGGGTTGAACTCCCACATACGGAGAGGTCGACGTTTGCATGGCAGGACTCGACGAACTAGCATGACTTGCATTACCTTGATAAGGCTGACATCTCTCTCGAGGAGATCTCGGATGCGACTCTGCAATGTCAGCACATCATTCTTGGCACCCGATCTAGCCCTTGTTGGCCCATGATGCGGTTGTGGCGGGGGCCCGGCGGAAGGCGAGGCGGCTACCCACTTAGTACCTCGGGGAGCTGTGATGTAAAACCATTCCCGTTGCCATAAGCCGGACACCTCCGGGAAGGAACCCTTTGGCCATGGAGCATCAACGCCTTTGCTTATTATGGCGCCTCCGCATTCTGCGTGTCGCCCATCGATCATCTTTGGCTTCACATTGAAGGTCTTGAGCCATAAGCCGAAGTGCGGGGTGATGAGGAGGAAGGCCTCACACACGACGATGAACGACGAGATGTGAAGGATGGAATCCGGAGCCAGATCATGGAAATCGAGCCCGTAATAGAACTTGAGCCCTCTAACAAAGGGATCTAGGCTAAAGCCTAGCCCTCGGAGGAAGTGGGAGACAAATACAACACTCTCGTCGGGTTCGGGAGTGGGGATGACCTGCCCTCGAGCAGGCAGCCTGTGCGAGATTTCGGCGGTCAGATAACTGGCTTCTCTTAGCTTCTTGATGTCCTCCTCTGTGACAGAGGAGGGCATCCACCGACCTTGAAGATTGGATCCGGACATGATTGAAGGTCCGAAGCGCCTAGGCTGAGCCTTGGGTGTTGGAACTCAAGGTGGGGGAAGGATTCGATTGAGTGCGAGAAGAAAAGGACATGCCTTGGCCCCTTTATAAAGAGGGTGAATATCAAGCGTCCTCGGCCTGGCCGTTTGGAACTTGCCTAAAATCGAGGAGTCATACCAACATGCACGATTGGGTTACCCCATACCCGTATTGATGAGAATCCCGTGATAAGGGGGACATGATCTCTGCTTCGACAAGGCGTGACAAGAAAACCGCCTCGGAATATGTGCAGTGGCTGGTTGAGAAAAATGGTTCGAATAATGACCAGGCCGTGGTGCGATGTCATGCTGCAGAATGTGTCAGCAGATTAGATTTGTGGAAATATTATTATTCTCTCTAGGTGGTATGTGGAATTTGTTTTGCAGAGCCAGACACTATCCTTGTGTTCAAAATCTTCTATGGAGTATTCGGAGGAAGAACCCGCCTTGCAATGCCGAAGACAATCTGCGTGCCGGACTCATCGTCATTGAAGCCTGGTTCAGGGGCTACTGAGGGAGTCCAGGATTAGGGGGTCCTCGGACTGCCAGACTTTATACTTTAGCCGGACTGTTGGACTATGAAGATACAAGATTGAAGACTTCGTCCCGTGTCCGGATGGGACTCTCCTTGGCATGGAAGGCAAGCTTGGCAATACGAATATGTAGATCTCCTCCCTTGTAACCGACTCTGTGTAACACTAGCCCCCTCCAGTGTCTATATAAACCGGAGGGCCTAGTCCGTAGGACAACAACAATCATACCATAGGCTAGCTTCTAGGGTTTAGCCTCTACGGTCTCGTGGTAGATCAACTCTTGTAATACTCATATCATCAAGATCAATCAAGCAGGAAGTAGGGTATTACCTCCATCGAGAGGGCCCGAACCTGGGTAAACATCGTGTTCCCCGCCTCCTGTTACCATCCGCCTTAGACGCACAGTTCGGGACCCCCTACCCGAGATCCGCCGGTTTTGACACCGACATGGAGGAATCATTATTTTGCACGTAATAAGGAGGCATTTCGTTGTGTGCGGCCATGGACCCAGCTGTCAGCCTCTCCACGTATAGTCCACTTCCGATGGATGTCGTTTGTTGACCACGTTGACCACGCCGCGCCGAGAGCACCAGGGCGGTGGACGACGGTGAGGCCTACGAAGGGAATGACACGGAGCCGGGGAAGACACGGCAGTGGCTGCCTTGATTGGAAATCTGAGGTTGACTGGTTTGGCTGCCGTCATTTGGAAAATAACAGGAGGTGTGGGTGAGTAGAGGATAGACAGGCCGAGGATGCGAGTATATGATGGGGCCGTGAGGCCTGCCCGACAAAGACAGCCGGCCCCGGAGGCGGGAGCGAGCTGTTCGGCAAGGCTGGTTTGGTAATTTGAGGCGGGGAAGATCAGAGACTGAAGAAGCACGATTGCCGTTAGATTGACATCTAACGGTCTGATGCTGGTAGAGTCGATTGTTGACTAAGTTCCTTTTTTTATAAACCTTGTGTACGCATGAACTTAGTAGGCCCACAAGTCACCCTCCAAATCTGTGGCAGACAACATAGACCCCATTTGCTATTTTTAATAATTTGCAGCCCATTTGCTAATTCTTAACTAATTTATTACAGACATTTTCTGCCCAGGACCACGGTCAAAAAGTTCAACCTTATTTTGCATATTTCGTTGGAGTCCGATTTTTTGTAATCCCGAAATGATAAACATTTTTTAAGAACTTATTGATTTGCCAAAAAAAAATCATTTTGTTTTTGTAAGCAGACAAGACGTGGGACAATTGAGTTGGTTTAAGGGAAAACCAGTGGTAAAAAAATCAGCGCTGGGAGGGAAAACAACAACAAAAATAAGGATGTAAATATGAAAAGGGAATTTTATGTATTTTCAATATAATGATACGTGCATATGAATTGTAAAACTATAGGTAGAGATTAGAAAACAGATGTAGGACATGCATTTCAAGAGGAAAATAGAACTGGGCTGTGTGTTTGATTCAGTAAAAAAAGTGCCTGAGGATGTTGTAAGACAAAATATAACTAAAGCTGGTGGGCCAGAGGCCAGTAGATACCTGTTGGATCTTTGTGCCCCGTTGTCGTCATGGGTTGGGCCTGTTAAAAACAAAACCAAGCCAGGGCAGTCTACAGCCCAGTTGAAACTTGCTCGACCTGGGAAAAAAATATACGTGCTCAATAAACGCGAGAATTCTGCAAGTACAGACTGATAAATGGGATGCAGTAGGGATATTGTTTTTTCATCGTGATAATAAGAGCATGCACTTGTTTCGAAAAATTTGGAGAACTGGGAATTCGAACGCAGGTGCTTATGCTACCCATCAAATAAAAATCAGGTGCCTAAAAATTTGTTTTGAAACAAATGATTCAGCTTTATATCCACGTCGACCCTCGGCATGATGGTTGGAAGCAAATGCCAAGTTCATACCAAAAGATCGTTAACAACAATACCAACTTGCGGACAACAAGGTAGTACAAGTACCAATACCAAACTAACTTATAATCTTTTTACTCCTGGCCCTAGTGTTAAATGCGGTAGAAAATCTTGCAGAGGACCAGCTCCGCTCCTTCTCTTGCTCCAGGTCCCCGAGGTGGTACTGGTGCATCACCCGATTGATCATCTCTTGGTCAAAGTTCTTGTTGGTGTGCAGCACGAGAACCTTTGCTGCCCATCGCGGCCGTTGTTGACCATCACCGGCAAGGTATTGCGGTGTTGTCCCACATCACGTGCATGCCGCACTCCATTGTATCTTGTGACGCGTCCATGTGCCCTTTGAACGCATACAGGAATTGCAGCTGGAAGAAATGCTTGCTTAGGCCACTCGGTGTGATACTGCGGTATTGTCGAATACAGGTTTTAGTAATGCGTAGTTGGCATTTTCATAACATCTTTGGCATGCTGCAGTCACTTGTTTCACTTTTTATTAACTGTCAAATTGTAATTGCTTCACCAGTGCGCATCTAAAAAGAAAAATAGAGCTATAAACAAAGGAATATGTTTGTGCAAGTAGGCGGCCGATCGGTGTCTTACGGAAGTTTCTCAGGATGGGTGTAGCATATGCTGTGCTCACTGTCGATGGTTGGTATGAACAAATCGATGAGAGGGTGAGATCTCGCGCTGTCAGCACTCACTTTGGCCTCAAGGTGCTCGATCAGCTCCTGATCTGTGGGATCGAACTTGACGCTAGCCGGCAACACCGGCCAATCCTTCTTCGACTTGTATGGGTTAATTCCAGTTATATGGTACTCAATGTATGATCAATCGACTGTTTTAAGTGAATGATGAAAGATTTTGACAGATAAGTGGTACTCCAAATCTGAAGTCCAGAATACCCGAACACGCCGCCGGGATTCTTGTGTCACCTCATGCGCAGTGTGTTGTCACGTCAATTCAATGTGTGGACAAGATGAATAATTTGACCGACGTATACTAGTACGGCTACTGTACTACTTAATAGTCGTATTTAGTGTCACATTTTAACCATATGTTTAACTAACAAGTACGCACTTGAAGCCTAAGTGATATATATATACTGCACAACATCTCCATCATCATTATAAGTACATCCTGCGCAGGTGAGTTAGGATGCACTTGATCCCAGAAAGGTATCCATCCTTCAAACCAGAGGAGTGCTTCAAACTAACAACAGTACATAATATCCAACAAAAGAGGGTCGTACTCTGACGAGAATACATGGCTCGATCTACATATCGGTCTGAATCAAGTTGTGCATATTTCTTTGTTGGCATGAACCACATCGCCGCATGTCAGGTTTGCAAAAGCCACCCATCGCATGGAAGCTTGATGCCTTTCACACACTGAAGATTATCTGGCAACAAGCTGTGTCGACGAATCTCTAGATATGGTGATTCATGAAACCCATGGCATGATGTGTAAATACAGTCCCCCCTGGTGAATGGAAGTTGCATAGCACGGTAATCATCGCCGGTGATATGATCGATGATTGGTTGGAAGATCGGATAATTGAGCCCGAGAAACATGGAGTGGTTGCCGAGGTTGTAAACCTGCCTCCAGTTGAATACGCCTGGCCCAACGGAGCTGGGATCTTTCTCGAACACGAAGCAACCATAGCCATCAATGTCATGAACGCCCCAGGCATTGTACTCATGTGGTTTGATGAAATGGTTTGGTCAATTTGGTATGTGCAAATGAGCAACAAATGACTACCGTCAGCTGAACGAGCGATAAACCACCACCCATCGGCTGGTATGATTCCATGTCCTGGAATCATGAAGGCCAGCGCATTTGCGTCTGCTGCAACAATTCAAATTGGAGACCGAAAGGACAAAAATAAACAATCATGTTCAGAGTATGTGTGGAATTAAGATTGTTATAACAGTGACACATATCATAGACAGAGAATTGCAATGCCGTGGTCATAATCATACCCCAAGTTTAAAAAATAAGCCAATGACTTTCATATTCTAGCAATATATCATGGTTCAAACATCATGTGACAATGAGAGGAAACAGATATGACAGGGCCTACTCATATTCTACCATAGCACTTACTACAGTTATCATATCAACTCTAAGCAATAACATGCATTGTTATAAAAATCCTGGAAATGAGAGTAACATATAGCAATCATGAGGTTATACTCATAATATCTATTCTAACAATCATTAGATACCAATTGTTCTCATATCAACTCTAACAATAACATGTGTGGTCATAAAAATCTAGGAAATGAGAGGAACATATAGCAATGATGTGGTTATAGACATACTATATATTCTAAATTTGTAACAATGAACAAGCAGTCGTATTCTTAAGGTAAAGATGAGATGAGATAGAACAATTACACGACGTTCCACCAGTATAGGCAGTCAATCTGTGCGTCGACCGCATAAACGATGCCATTGTGCACTATAACATCAGACAAAAGTGTTGGGTAAAGAGGATCGACGATGAGCCATAACCATGTATGGCGACCGGATTCCAGATAGACTAATCCCATGTTGAACACGACAATGAGCTTGTAATCCATGTCGTCTTCTGATGGTGTGGGCACTTCGTAGATTACAACCTTTAGCAAACAGAGGTCGAGCCAAAAGCTCGACGCGTCTCGTGCGTAGTAGGAAGGAGTGTCCGGCGGGCCGCGAGGCTCGATGGCGCGATATCCAAAGATGGAAGGGCGATCTCTCGCTTGGTGTAGATATCCACGAGACACCATGGACTACTGGATTGGTGGATGAGGACGATCCAGCTGGCCTTCATGCCTGCCCAGTAGTGGCCGCGCATGAAGGACAGGTGGACGGGTAGTGGTAGCATGTCGAGGGGCACCACGACAACCTCCGTAGGATCGTCAAGTTGGTGTCTGGGCCACCTGCGAGGATCGGGCATCGACAAGCGGGGTGTCTTGAAAAGAGCGGACGGTTGCGAGAAGAGTAAGCGGTACAAAGACACCGAGCATGCGGCCGACGGACGGTCTTGAGTAGGTCCATATGATTACAGATCTGCTCCAAGAGAACATCGGGAGGGAATTCCAATCAGCGGCTCTGCGTGTTAGTCGGTTACGCCATTGGGGTTTTCGGTGCTGCGAGCTAGCGGGGAAGTGGATTGAGCGGGCGGCGAAGAAGCTTCTCCTCATGTGGCGGCGGTGGCGGGGGATATGGTACGCGTGAGCTACCAAGGAAGATAGCACGAGCGGGCGAGCAGAGAGCGGGGGGGAAATAGTGTGCGGCCGACGATGGGGAAGAGAGGAGGAAGAAGGAGAGAGGAGGAAGAAGAGTGGAAGACGGGGAAGAAAGTGCATTAAATCTCAATTCTACTACTACTACCAGGATATACCGTCCTTCGGAGTGTAAACAGTTACACCGATGACATAGGTGCTACCACAAGAGGGCCCATATGTCAGTTAATGGAGGACAGAAGCATGCTCTACTGGCAAACATGATGGCAGTACTGGGTAAGGCTGATTTAGTAACACCAACACACTGATTCAGCTTATTAATTAAGTGTCCCATCTACTGCAGCGTGTATTGTCACTTCACTGTGAAGACTAGTTGAATAGTTCTCTCTGACCGAGATGGGGAATAATGGATCGCGAAGACTTCCTTTCTACATTATCCCTATGCCTCTACGCTCACTTCACTCATTTTGCTCCGTACGTAGTCATTTGTTGAAATCTCTAGAAAGACAAATACTCCATATTTGGGAACAGAGGGAGGATTTTACTCCGTATTTTGGAACAAAGGGAGTATCACCGTATGGAGGGAACAGAGGAAGCTTGAAATATGAACATGTCAATGGGAGGGAGTAAGCCCCATGCATGCATGCATGCATGCAACATGCAACACTCACACGTACACATGGGCCTTGCAACACTCACGCACCCATGCGACACACAGCACACGACGCAACACACACGCTCACGCTCAAGTGCTCAACCTACTCCCTACGTTCGTGAAAGACTATACATTTAGAGATGTACACATTGACCAGGGCATAATTAATGCCCAAAAGTAGCAGACTTATGTGTGCACGCGACCATTGAGAGAAGAAGATTAAATGCAGGTCATTGCATGCTGTAATTAAGGATAGACATGTAGCCTATACCTAGAGCACAAGTTGGTGCATTAGTCAATCAATATCGATTTAGATTAAAGGCTAAGTGCATTGGAAGTGTACTACACTCTTTGTTTTTTAGCTGATTTCTTTGCTCTGTCAACTGATAGGTGGGACCCAGAAACCAGGTGACAATTTAACCAGTCAACAAAGTGCCACGTCGACTTTGTGGTTGGTCAGTAGGGTGCAATATGGTGCTCTACGATGAGCTAGTGAGCGTATAATCACCGCAAAACTATATATAGTGACTGTAAAGAGCGTATTGTTACATACGTTGACCGCCAGTGTATTTTCTCGTTTCAAATTAAGCCATATTAACCGGAAAGTATGCAGTATGGACTAGTACTAGTACTGCTTTGATGTGTCTCGTCAACTCGCCGAACAAGGATAAGCTTGCTTACCACGCCTCTCCCTCGCCCACGCGCGCGGTGGTTTGCTGGACGAGGAGAGTGTTTTGACTACAACGCCCTCTCCCTCTCCCTCTACCCCGCCCTTGCCCTCGCGGTGGACGTGCAACAGCTCAATCGGTGTCAGATTGCTGGAAGCATAATGTGTACTGTAGTATCATCATTGTTGGACCTTCCGAAGAGGCGAAGAGCCAAGTGCAAGGTTCACACGAGTACGAACTGTTGAACCTCCCAAAGAGGCAAAGAGCCAAGCGCAAGGTTTTATAGGAGTTGACGTCCTAGTAGGAGTGTACTACAACTATAGCAAACAATGCTACTATATGATGCCGCCACGTCACGTATATCCAAAGCTGTGCTACCTTTTTTTTCTCAAAGAGCGTGTTGGAGCCCATGCAACAACCACACAAGTTGCACGTACACATAACACATTTACTAGTAATAAATTCTAAAGGACAAATGCCAGTATGCCACACAAGTTCATCTCCAATTCATGTGATAAATTTGTGCACGACTAGTCTACATATATTCACAGCGCTACCGTTCACAATTCACCGTACTCCACTGACACGTAATAGATGGGCTACATGTCCTCCTCCAGGTTCCAGTCCCAGGTGTCCTTCATGGATGGCATGATCCATAGCGGTGGGCAACAGGAATCATTGTCGCAGCTTTCTAGTCCGGTTCCACACGATGGAGACTCATCCAAGCTGAAGTGGCCTAAATCAGGGATAGCGTGTCCCAGCATGTCGTTCATCCAGCAGTGCACACTGAAGACACAACCATGCTTCATGAACGACAGGCCTTCCGTGTCGTGCACGAAAGGTGGCATCCGCTTCACAATGGGGTAGTGATACGTCTCCAACGCATCTATAATTTTTGATTGCTCCATGCTGTCTTATCTTCTGTTTTGGACATTGTCGGTGTTAAAACCGGCGGATCTCGAGTAGGGGGTCCCGAACTGTGCGTCTAGGTGGATGGTAACAGGAGACAAGGGACACGATGTTTTTACCCAGGTTCGGGCCCTCTCGATGGAGGTAATACCCTACTCCTGCTTGATTAATATTGATGATATGGGTAGTACAAGAGTAGATCTACAACGAGATCAGAGAGGCTAAACCCTAGAAGCTAGCCTATGGTATGATTGTTGTTAGTCCCTACGGACTAAAACCCTTCGGTTTATATAGACACGAATAGGGTTAGGGTTACCTGTAGTCGGTTACAATGATAGGAAATCTACATATCCGTATCGCCAAGCTTGCCTTCCACGCCAAGGAAAGTCCTATCCGGACACGGGACGAAGTCTTCAATCTTGTATCTTCATAGTCCAGGAGTCCGGCCAAAGATGATAGTTCGGCTATCCGGACACCCCCTAGTCCAGGACTCCCTCAGTAGCCCCCGAACCAGGCTTCAATGATGATAAGTCCGGCGTGTTGATTGTCTTCGGCATTGCAAGGCGGGTTCCCCTCCGAATCCTGTGTTGAATAGTGTCCGGCTTTCTTGTGAATATCGCGCTTCTCGGCTTCCACGCCCAATAATGGCCATCTTCCATGTGTCGAACGAATGTGAAAAGTCAGGGTATCTTTACATTTACCCCCCTTGCTGTGCAAATGAGCCGTCTATAAAAGAGACGGGGATCCAGATCCGGATCACACCATCCTCCCTTCGCGAGCCTTCATCAGGCGCCTTTGACAAAAACCCACTCCACCATGGGCCAGTCGGCAGCGGCTCCTCCTCTCGTGTTCCCAGCCCTCAGCCCGGAGATTGGGGAGATGCTCGATCCCAAGACAATGGTGGCGGTTCTCCAAACCAAGGGATTCCTTCCCCGGCCTTCATGGTTCCGGTGCGTTCGGACTCGCCACTTATAAGAGGCGGGAAGCGGAGAGGCGTCCCGATCCCTCTAAGGGAGAGCGGGTATGCCGTCACTTACCTAATGAGAGGACTCGATTTCCAATCCATCCGTTTCTCTGGGGCTTCGGAGTTCTACGGCCTCCATTGCACAACCCACGCCTGCCTCCATCTTGCATATAGCGGGCTTTGTGGCCCTTTGCGAGCTGTTTCTAGGCGTTGAGGCCCATTTCGCTCTGTGGAAGAGATTGTTCTGCCTTGTGCCTCGTGCTCACAAAGGGTCAACATATCAAGTGGGCGGAGCGAACTATGGCGCATCGCCGGACCGGATACTTATCCGGAACCCCAAAGAAGACGTCCGAGGACCGCCCTCGGAATGGTTTTACATGGAGGACGTCCCGCTGCGGATCCTGTTCGGATCGGCCTTCCGGAGTTTAGCAACGCTCCTCGAAGAAGCGCCTAAGCTGGGCGCCCACGGAGCCCGGAGGAAAATGACCGGGCGTCCTTTACTTGATGAACCGAATAAAATTATCGGCTCATGCGGATTGACCATGATTGGAGTCATGGCAATCTGCATTATGAGGAGTGCAGGCGCTCCAATATAGGGGCCACCCATGTGGGACTTCAACGGGAGGACGATGCCACCCGCCATGGCCGCAAAGGGCGGGATCGGTCACCGAACTGGTGAAGACCTTGTCCGCCATGTACAAAGGGAAGAGGAGGATTTTCTCGCGTCAGTCCAGCGAACGGGTTTTCTTTGAATAATCCCGAAGTTGGGTAAGCAAATATCTTTGTGGCCTGTCCGATCCATGTTCCGTGGCTAAATATCTCATTTCATGGTTTCTACGAGGGGATTGCGCGGCCCGTGGAGAAGATACACAGCCCGCCCCACAACCCGAGGATCCGAGCGGTCCCTCGATCCGACCTCCAAAGAGGACCCGGATATAAAGGTGGAGCTGATCGACGGGGTGTTCCACCAACTTAGCATCGATAATGCTTTGGTTGCCATTACGGCCGACTACCGGATTATTTCCGGCCTCGGTGTAACCGTGACCGAACTCCGGATACCATGACCCACCCGTGCTTTAATTCTAATTACCACGTATTTGATGGTGTTTCGCAGGGGTTGCCTTCAGAACGGGAAGCCGAGCCTGCCGTGGCCGTCCAACAAGGGGCAGCTCGGCCCAGCAGGCGGAAAAGAAGTGCGGTACGACTCGAGACGTCGCCGCAATGTAACACCCAAAAATTTAGCCTAGTTTTCAATATTAAAAATTTTGCCAGGAGTTTAAAAAAAATTATTTCTGTTGATTTCAGAACTTTTTTTATATTAAGGTGTCTTTTCCATGTGGAGCTTTCCAAAACATATTGGGCTTCTATGCTCTCTGTATAGCATTTTCTTAATCAGTAGATTTATTTATAAAATTACTTCACCCTGAGCTTTATTCATTAAAATGAACTATTTTAAATTTTGGAGCTCTTTTTGAACTACAACCATTTGATAGATTCTATTAAAATTCCAACCAAAATTTGGAGATGTCATGTGATGTCTCTAAATCACTTGTGTGCATTAATATAATCATTTCATTGCATATTTTGAGTTTTACACCTGTTTTTCAAATCTGGTCCAGTGGACACTTTTGCACTGTAGCCTAATTAAATATTTCTCTAGAGCCTCCACCAAAATTTTGGGATATCAGTAGTAGCATGCCATCCAACTTTATGTAAAAACTTAGTGTTGTTCTTTGGAAAAATTGAGTGAATCATCCTCATCTTCATTCTAGTGCCATTTGGTGATTTGTACTGCAACCATCTCCTAACTTGCTTCTTTATCTATAATCCCTTTTCCTACTTATAGTCCTCCTTGCCAAACTCCTAAGTCCAGAAGAGTGGACCCTTTGGAAGATTTTTTGTTCATAAAACAATGCCATTCACCTTCTGCCAAGAACTGAAGTTTTGCATAACTTGCACTATCAAGTTTCTGCTTCTGTCAAACTAACTTCACCACCCCCTTGTCCATCCAAGGAGACACTGATCTGGAAAATTTGGCCACCCCAAGTGTTGCCTGGATGCCCTTGGCATTTTGACAAACACCCTGAGTGCATAGCCAGATTTGGCATGATTTCAAGTTTTCATTGTGAACTTGATCCCCTGGCCTATCCACCATGTCCCTTGATCCCCTTGCTAACCCTAACCTAGATCTGCTAAGTGCCAGCCTCACCCAAGCCCTGTAGCATGCCATGGCATTTCATCGAGCACCTTCCGTGCGTGCTGCGGCGCGCCAGAGCGTTATTGACGAGCCGCGCCCGAGCCGCGCCCGAGCCGACACGTCGCGCCCCTGGTTTTGGCCCGCTCTGTAGCGCCGCGCCACGCCACGCACTCCACTTCTCACCGCAACGCGCCAAGCCGCCCTGGCAGCCTACAGCACCGCCGACAAAGCTCTTGGCGGCACGCCGGCATCCGCAGCGCGCCTCTGCCGCGGTCGGCGCCGCCAAAACCACCCCGGCTCGCCACCTGCCCCTGTGAGCAGCGCAAGCTCATCCCCTCGCTCGTCGGCTAGCTCCCGTCGTCGCCACGACAACCTGACCCTACAGGGAGGCGGTTCGCCGTCGTCCTTATCGCCGGCCAACTCAGAACCGACCTCCACCGCCTATATAAGGGCCCCAGAGCTCAATCGAGTCCTCGAGCAACCTCAAATGATCTTCCTAGTGCTACCTTGGCGAGCAGTCGAGGAGGGGAAGGCCATCTTCCCCGAGTCCGGCCGGTTCGGTCGCCGCCAAGTCCCGGCCGATTCCGTCACCACCAGTGCCTCCCCCTCTCCACTCTCTCCACCAAGAGCTCTCCCTCCCTCTCGCGAACGCAACCCCGCGCTCAATTTTGGTCGGAGACCACCGCGGCCCCAAAACCACTTCGCCCCCGAAGCTTTCCTCCGCCGC
This sequence comes from Aegilops bicornis, assembly GCA_021605145.1. Classification (NCBI taxonomy): domain Eukaryota; kingdom Viridiplantae; phylum Streptophyta; class Magnoliopsida; order Poales; family Poaceae; genus Aegilops; species Aegilops bicornis. The sequence continues at coordinate 156,720,199 of CM038670.1, read as the reverse complement.
GGGGCTCGCCGCCGGCGATTTCCTCCATCCCTGTCACTCCCTCAACTACCGGAAGGACCGCCCCAGTCTTGCGGATCCATCCCCGCCCTCCAGAGGCCGCGAGGAGCCGCCGCTCGCCGGCGTTGGTCGCCGGAGCCCCGCCTCTGTTCGGCCAGAGGAGGAAGGAGGCGGGGGAGACTAGTCAAGCGACTAGTGGCCCCCCTGGACCCACTGTCAGTGACACCCCGCGCGTCCACGCTGGATAAGTGGAGGCGTAATTTCAAAATACGCCTTCGACGTGGTCAGTAATAGAACCGTTTTTTTCTTCTGTTTTTCTGTTTTATTTTAAAATTAGATTTTGACCAGAACTTTGACTGACTATAACTTTTTAAATACAACTCGAAATGAATTGATTCTTTTTCCTACCTCTCTCAAATATGGTCTAGTTTATTTTAAGATTTATTTGAAAAAATTTCAGACAACTTGTTTGTGCTGTTTTGATTTTATGTAATAATTCAAATATATTCTTTTAAATAGGATTTTTGAAGATTTCAAGATGTGTTGGAATGCACCCTGCCTTCCCATGACTTGAAGGCAAGCATTCTGAACCCTGGTGTAATTATTGTGTGTGTTGCTCGGCACGGTGACAACACCACCCCGACACGAGCATACGTCATTTTATGTGAGGATGTGTTCCTGCTCCTGAGTGCATGTTAATGAATTTCATGCAAATGGAGTTGACATGATTGTGAAATGAATCACCGTCATATGCCTTTCATGCATACCGGGAGGAAAGCCAGGAAGACCTCTGTCTTGGGTAGACACGGTCTTGTCCCTAGACCTCCATCAAGACGAACGTGTCCGGTATGGCATGAGGGGGTATGTCGCATGGTGTTTTTCTAACTGTTGTTTGAAGTATATGCATTGTTATACTAATCTTGCAGGGAACATTACAACCTCCTGAGTCGACCGTAGATCGAGTCTTGTGCCAGTAACCCCCATACTTGCCTCGTACTACCACTCGTCTCTACAACAAGTAGGAATGCGGTTTAGTAAGTTGTCAACCCCTTTCCTAGCACACACCGTGCGAGAGAGGCCATGGTGGGAGATAAGAAGGCCTCCGGTAGTCATACCATCGGGTCCGGGAGCATGGGTGTTTCGGTTGTAGCCAAGGGGTAGCTCCCAGTTCTTGTGCGGTATAAATTTGGTGATCCCATGTTACGTCGAGGTTGTAGCCTCCCCACTTAGAGTTTTGCTTAACAGGTGTCGTGGGTGATTCCAGACACATGTGAGTTGAGCTGGTGTGTGCAAGTTAGGTGTGTTTTCAACAAAAAGACCGTGAAGCGGAATTAGTCCCGATGGACTAAAGGAATCCGTTACTCGTGGGTAAAGAGTACACCCTCTGCAGAGATTAAACCTATTCGAATAGCCGTGTCCATGGTTAAGGATTACAGTCTGGGATGGGTCAGGTGTCGGTCTTAGTGTCGGTCTTCGGAGGTGAAACTGTTAAACCAAAACTAAATTTCACAACTTGTGGATTGTGATAATTATGATTATTATTATTATTTTTGACTAACCTGCGATTTTATTGGTATTATCGAATATCCCTGGGATGGTTCTACCTCCTGGATATTTGCTGTGTTTTCTTTTAAAGCCCTTTATGTGGTGTCGCTAAGACGCCTTGCATTGTAACATTTCTTTTAAAGCCCTTTATGTGGTGTCGCTAAGACGCCTTGACCGTGGCATTTCTTTTAAAGCCCTTTATGTGGTGTCGCTAAGACGCCTGATCGTAACTTTTCTTTCAAAGCCCTTTATGTGGTGTCGCTAAGACGCCTGATTGTGGCATTTCTTTTAAAGCCCTTTATGTGGTGTCGCTAAGGCCCGATTGTGGCATTTCTTTTAAAGCCCTTTATGTGGTGTCGCTAAGACGCCCGACTGAGGCATTTCTTTTAAAGCCCTTTATGTGGTGTCGCTAAGACGCCCGACTGTGGCATACTTGTTATTTATTTCATAATTTTAATACTACTACGTCATTGCATACTCATAAATAATATGCTTGCTCGCATCAGAGTTTTATTTATCTTTTTTTTTGTGACTGGCGTCATGAGCATAAAATATTTTTAGCACATCATTGTTAAATTATGTTTGTGTTCATTATGTTTGCGAGTACATTCAAAGTACTCACTGGCTTGTCCCTCGCTATTGTCTTGGCCAGATTTCTTGCTTGGAGAGGAGCGTTGCGATGACAGCCCCGGAACCTAAGCAAATGGCGGTAGCTGTTCCTGTGGAAAATGGAGTTCCATGGACACTGATGATCCACAAACTTCTTCCGCCATCAACCTTTAGAAACCATTTGTTGTACTCACAGGCCAGAATGGTCTTGTACTACATATATTGTATTTTGCTTGGAATTTCTGTATCAAGTTGGTGCCTCATCAGCTAACAGTAATCCTGGGGCTGATGAGCACAACGGCCATTTTCTGGATATCAATACCCGGAGAATCGGTCGCCACACGCAACGGTATGATGTGCCATCGTGTTTTAAGGAGAGGTTCCTGGGAGGCACACTGATGCTCATGGTTTTTTCAGGAAAAAGCGCCACGGACGAGTCGGAGAAGTTGCCAATCGGACCTCATCCGCCAACCAGGCTCAAAAGCCTAGTCCAGAAGGGGGTACAAACACGAGGCGTGCGTCGGATGCTCCTCCAACGAAGGATGCCGACAGACTGTCCGCCACCAAGTCGGAGGTGGAGAGCGCCATGAATCATAGGCGCTGCCGGACTATTCTACGTGACACATGTTTCTCCCAAGAGGCGTTGGACGCCTTTAGTTCGGGAGAAGCGCACCTTCGTGCCGCTCAAGATGGCCTAGCCAGAGCCACGGAGCAGTATGTGAAAGACATATGGGTAAGGAATTTTGACAGTTATATATGCCAAGTGGCCCCGAGACTTAAAATAGTTAGGATAACTGATTTAAGGATCATTTGGAATGCAGGTTCTTACCGATAAGAATACCCGTTTGTCCCAGGAGCTTGAATAGTGCAAGGCCCAACTTGAGGCCGCACTGGACGCGACCGGGGAAGCCATGAAGACTCCCTCTGGTAATATACGCCCTTCAAAGTAGAAGTAGTTTCGCAAAGTGCGGCGTGTGCATAAATCTCACATTAACATTGTAGATAGCGCCGGGATGAATCCGGACAAGCAACAGCTCCTGCGCCAGCTAAAGGCCGCCGAGAGCGTGCTTACGAGGGTGCGGCAGGAGAAAAATAACCTCCAAGATGCCAACACCCAACTGGGTGAGGAACTAAAGGATGTTACGCCGGTTGTGCGACTCCGTAAAGGAGAATCGATGGCTTCGTCGCGGCATTTTCAGTAAGTGCTTAAACGAACTTTGAAAGAGTTCGGCGAGGAAGGCGACTAACATAAACATGTATTTAGGTTTGCTCACAGGTCGTCCTGAGGAGGAGATGCCCAGTTCTTCGGGTGATCTTCTTCCCGAATCAAGGCTACCGCACGAATGAGTTTGGCGGTGATGAAAGGCGTCGCCCGAGCCTTGTGGCCATCTATCTCCCTGCTCAAGGCATTGGGGAGCTGGCAGAGCGGCTTCAAGGAGCACGACGGCGCTCGACTATGGAAAATATCGGCATGCCGTCAAAGGCGCCAGGAGGCACGGGCCATGGTAAAGACGCGATACACGAAGGCTGACCCAAACCACATGGCCGAGGTCGGACATGTGGGGCCTGATGGGAAGGAGATCCCTGTAAGCTAGTGTACGGCCAAGTAGAATTGGCCGCCAAGTATTCCCGGAAAGCTTGTAAATTAGATAGCCTATTAGATGGCATTGAGGAGGAATACAATTAGTCGAGTTGACTATGTAATTGAATATGACATGAAAAATGTCTTCTAGCCAGATTGTAGATCGTTTGTCATAGCGGGCCTTTTCGCTTCGACCTCGGGACCCAATAGTCTGCAGTGTGTCCGAATACCCTCGCCGTTATGTAAGAACCGGGGCATGCATGGAGACAAGGCGTAGGGGTCATTATTGCTGTATCAGACAAGTGCCCAACTAGTTATGTTATATTACATGGATAGTAAGAAACATCTTCCGGGAGAATAGTTCCGTTAAGGGTTCCTTTCCTCGGGAGGCATGCCCTAAAGTGCATGTCCAAACTGCTAAGAAAGCAGAAAATCATCCGGGGCAGATGGATAAATAGTTAAAAATCATCTTTCGGTTCACCGACCGAATATTCCCTTAAGAACGCTAGCTTCGGCTTCACTAGTCTGAGGTACACATCCGCTGACCAGCGGCAAGAACAATCGCAGAGGTGCTCCCTTTACCACCTAGCCGAACAATCGGGAACGTAGGGGTAAGCACAGAGCCGTGCAACCCAGCTTGGCCAAAACTTAAGTCATATCGATGCATATAATGGTGAGTAAAAGGTACATGCGAAAGTTTGACATATGTGTTGGGCATGAAGCCCGTATAAATAAGCTTCATTAAAGAAGCCCCAGTATAATGAGCGGACAGCGTCAAGTATGTGCTAACAAAGCGCAAAACGAGCCTCTAAAGGCTTCAAGAAGGAGGAGGAAGGAGAGAAATAAAAGACATCAAAAATATAAAATGTGGACGGAGGAAGGAGACGAACTCGAGTCCGGCGCTTAAGCGTAGAATCTTCGTGAGCGGGCTGCGTTCCATGGGTTCGGCTCGAGTCGGTTATCCGATGCGTTTCAGACGGTATGCTCCGCCGTCGGGACCTGGTCGATGATGAAGGGACCTTCCCATTTGGGCTTGAGTTTGTCCTTTTTCTTGTCCGACAGGCGTAGAACTAGTTCGCCAACGTTGTAAGCTTTGCCCGTGCATTTCCTCGCTTTGATATCTTCGAGCCTGCTGTTGATAAAATGTGGAACGAGCTTTTGCCACGTCGCGCTCCTCCTCCAATGCATCCAAACTATCCTGCCGATCAAGCTCGGCTTCTCTTTCTTCATACATGTGCACGTGAGGTGAGTCATGCATTATGTCGCAGGGCAAGACTGCCTCTGCGCCGTACACCATAAAAAATGGTGTGAATCCGGTAGTACGATTCGGCGTGGTCCGCAGCCCCCAGAGTACGGAGTCGAGCTCCTCAACCCAAAGGCGTGTTAGATTCCTTGAGGGACCGCACTAGTCCGGGTTTAATTCCGCTCATGATTAGACCGCTTTGCTTGCTCGACTTGACCGTTGGTTTGAGGGTGATAGGCGAGGCGTGTCGAGCTTGATGCCCATGTTTTTGCACCATAATTTGACCTCATCGGTCGTGAAGTTGGTGCCGTTATCGATGATGATCTTTGTGGGGACGCCGTAATGGTGCACTACCCCTGATATGAGGTCTGTCACCAGCCCGGATTCGGCCGTTTTAACAGGCTTGGCCTCTATCCATTTGGTGAATTTATCCACCATGACCAATAGGTATTTTTGCTTGTGGGTTCCTCCCTTAAGGGGTCCAACCATGTCAAGCCCCCAGACCGCGAACGACCATGTGATGGGTATAGTTTTGAGGGTGTGGGTGGCATGTGGCTTTGGTTAGCAAAAATTGGCAATCGACGCATCGTTGGACTAAATCCTGCACATTTGCCCGGTCCGTCGGCCAATAAAATCCTGTACGAAAGGCCTTGCCTACAAGGGCCCGGGCTGCGGCGTGGTGCCCACCCAGTCCGGCATGAATTTCAGCCAGGAGGTTTCGCCCTTCCTCTTCGGAGATACACCTTTGAAGGACTCCTGTTGTGCTTTTCTTATAGAGCTCTCCCTCATGGACTTTATAGGCTTTGGATCGCCGTACTATGCAGCGAGCCTCATTTTGGTCTTCGGGGAGTTCCTGCCTAGTTAGGTAGGCTAGGAATGGTTCCGCCCACGGGGCGATAACCGCCATTATTTCGTGAGCGGAGGGTGTTATTTCGGTGGCAGAGCCTCCGATTGTGTCAGAGTGTTGAGTGTCGAGGCGGTGCGGTTGGGTCCGGATTGTTATTTCCGGACTCCCTTCCCATAATGCGGATGGCTTGAACAGCCGTTCTGTGAAGATGTTGGGCGGGAAGGCATCGCGTTTTGCGCCGATGCGTGCCAATAATACTGCCGCCTGGTTGTTATCCGGGCTATATGATGAAATTCAAGCCCTTGAACTGCGCTGACATTTTTAGGACCGCATTGCGAGACGCTGCCATTTTCGGATCTTTGGCATCAAAGTCTCCATTTATTTGAGATATCGCGAGGTTGAATCCCGCGCACCTCTAGGCGTTTAATGCCCATGGAGATCGCCATCCGGAGGCCGTGCGAGAAGGGCCTCGTATTCGGCTGCGTTGTTGGAGTCCGTATACATTATCTCGAAGGACGTATTGGACTGTGTCCCCGGTTGGGGACGTCGGTGACGACGCTGACCCGAGGCCGCCAACATTTTGGAGCCGTCAAAGTGCATGATCCAATTGGAGTATGCGCCGTACTCTTTAGGGAGTTCGGCCGGTCCATTCGGCCACAAAGTCGGCCAAAACCTGCGACTTAATAGCTCGTCGTGGCTTATAGGTTAAGTCGAATGGAAGGAGCTCTATGGCCCATTTAGCAATCCGGCCCGTCGCGTCGCGGTTGTTTATAATGTCGTTAAGAGGTACTTCAGAGGCTACCGTTATCGAACACTCTTGAAAGTAGTGTCGCAGCTTACGGGATGCCATGAACACCGCGTATGCTATCTTTTGATAATGTGGGTACCGGGACTTGCATGGAGTTAGGACAGTGGACATAGTAAACCGGTTTTTGAAGAGGGAACCTGTGTCCGTCCGTTTCTCGTTCGACGACGAGCACCGCGCTGACAACTTGATGTGTTGCCGCGATATATAATAGAATTGGTTCGCCCATGTTGGTAGCGGCCAGACTGGATTTGTTGCCAATATGGCTTTTATTTCTTCGAGTCCGGCCGTATGCATCCGTCCCACTCGAAGTGTTCGGTGCGCGGAGGAGGCGGTAAAGGGTAACGCCTTTTCTCCCAAGCGGGAAATAAAGCGGCTTAGAGCCGCTCGCATCGATCAATTTTTGTATTTGTTTGAGGTCTTTTGGAATATCCAATTGTGACAGAGCTCGGATCTTGGCTGGGTTTGCTTCAATTCCTCTACCGGACACAATGAAGCCCAAGAGCTTTCCATTGGAATGTCAAGACGCATTTTTCCGGATTGAGCTTAATGTCATATTTTCGGAGATTGTCGAATGTGAGCCTCAAGTCGTCTACTAGAGTTTCGACATGCTTGGATTTGACGACCATGTCATCTACATATGCTTCCACTGCTTTGCTGATCTGGTTTGCCAGACATGTCTGAATCATGCGCTGATATGTTGCGCCGACGTTTTTGAGCCCGAAGGGCATTGTGTTGAAGCAGAATGGGCCGCATGGAGTGATGAATGCTGTTGCGGCTTGGTCTGGCTCCGCCATCTTGATTTGGTGGTAGCCGAAGTACGCATCGAGGAAGCACAATGAGTCGTGTCCTGTCATGGCGTCGATAATTTGATCAATGCGAGGGAGGGGGAAGGGATCCTTTGGGAAAGCCTTATTAAGGTCTTTGATCAACACATAGGCGCCAGGATTTATCCTTCTTTGGTACCATCACCAGATTTGCTAGCCAGTCCGGATGTTTTATATCTACGATGAATCCGGCTTCCGTAAGTTTGGCTAGCTCCTCTCCCATGGCCTGTCTCTTGGGTTTGGAAAAGCGCCAAGAGCCTGTTTGGTAGGCTTGAATCCTTTTAGGGTATTTAGGCTGTGCTCGGCCAGCCGACGTGGGATTCCTGGCATGTCTGAAGGGTGCCAGGCAAAAATGTCCCAGTTTTCTCGTAAAAATTCTCGTAGTGCGGCGTCTACATCAGGGTTTAATTGTGCCCCAATGGAGGCCGTCTTTGCAGGGTCCGTTGGGTGGACTTGGAATTTGACTATTTCATCCGCTGGTTTAAAAGAGGTGGACTTGGATCTTTTATCAAGTATCACATCATCCCTGTTCACCGTGGAGCGCATCGCAGTGAGTTCCTCGGCCGCTAGGGCTTCGGATAGTGCCTCGATGGCTAGTGCGGCTGTCTTATTTTCGGTGCAGAGTGCTATGTTCGGATCACTAGCGAGAGTGATGATTCCGTTAGGTCCGGGCATTTTAAGCTTCATGTACCCATAATGGGGTATAGCTTGAAAAATTGTGAATGCTCTCGCCCTAATAAAGCGTGATATCCATCGCTGAACGGGGCCACTTGAAATGTGACCTCCTTGGACCTGTAATTGTCCGTGAGCCAAACACTACGCCCGGTGTGATTTTTCCTATGCAGCATGCTTCCGGCTAGGGATTATTCCTCTAAAGGTTGTGCTTTGCTTCGCTCAATGCGGTTCCAGATATTTCCATTTTGGAGGGTTTCCTTGTAGATGAGTTTTAGTCCGCTGCCGCCATCCATGAGTACCTTAGTAAGGCGAAAGCCGCCCACTATTGGACCGAGGACCAATGCGGTGGTGCTCGGGCTGTTCGAATTTGGGTTCGCCATCGGCATTAAAGGTAATAGCCGTGTCCTCCATGGATTTATTGTTGCTACTTGGTAGACTTCGCAAGGTTATGGAGTGTTCGTTTCCGCATGTTATTTGATGCGAAAGTCTCGAAGACTGTTAATACCGTACTGGTGTTGCTGGGCTGGTATTCTGAGGCTAGAAGCTCTTCGCCACTTTTGGCCACCTGCCGTAGTATCCAATATGCTCGAAGGCTATGAGTTGGAGTGGCGCCCTCTGTGCTATGAATTTTGCAGGGTCCGTTTAGCCAACACTCCAAAGACGGTTCCATGCCCTTTAGGGGTTTTTGTTTTTGATGTTTAACCTGGTGCTTGGTGATGATGCACCCTTTTATTTCGGACTAGGGCTGTATTCGGGCCTTATTATCCCAAAATTTACTTTCGGTTTTCCAAGCACTCTCCATCGCATACGATTTTGTACTATGGTCACCAAGTCAGCAAAGCGTGTAATTTCAAGAACGACTTGTGGCGTTTAGGATTCCCTTGTCCGTGCAATTATCGCAGAAAAGTGAGATTACGTCCTCCTCTCGGCAGTCCTTTATCCTGTCCATAACCAGGAGGAATCTGGCCCAGTAATGATGTACTGTTTCAGCGGGCTCTTGCCGAATTCGGGATAGATCGCTAATGTTTGGGTGGGCGGGTGGAACTAGATCCGGAACCCCGTCCAATTTAAGACTCAGGGGCCGAGAAGTTTCCGAACTTGGAAGTTTGGATTTTTGAATGCTATCCAGTGAATCCAACCCGCCGCCTGACTTTAAGTTCAGGGCTTGATCAACATCCGTCCCTCTGCGGGAATCCGGCATGGAGGGATCGGGAATCGGACATAGCTAGTCCTTAAGATAGAAGAAGAATCGCCGTATTGCTCCTCTACCACAGCAACATGATGGGTAGCACGGGAGAGTTGATCTCTCTCAGATCGGTTTTAGGCCCGATCCGGTCGTAGTCTGTGGCGACTCCTGTGGCAATGCGATCCAAGAGCTCGTTCTGAGAGGAGAGCTCGATCGGATCTAACCGCTCGGCAAGTTCCGAGTTAACGTGAAGATTGGTTTCGATGACCCGAAGTCATCATCGGTAGCGGTGGCCGAACTGGCGGTCATAAGAAAACCACCTAACCGAAGAGTCTGACTAGTGGCCAAGGCTCCTTTGGCGATAGTATCGTCTTTAAAGACGGGATGAGGCATCCTTCCTGACGGCGACGTCACAGAGGAACTCTCAATGAAAGCACCAATGTCGGTGTCAAAACCGGCGGATCTCGGGTAGGGGGTCCCGAACTGTGCGTCTAGGCGGATGGTAACATGAGACAAGGGATACGATGTTTTTACCCAGGTTCGGGGCCTCTCGATGGAGGTAATACCCTACTCCTGCTTCATTAATATTGATGATATGGGTAGTACAAGAGTAGATCTACCACGAGATCAGAGAGGCTAAACCCTAGAAGCTAGCCTATGGTATGATTGTTGTTCGTCCTATGGACTAAAACCCTTCGGTTTATATAGACACCGAATAGGGTTAGGGTTACACAGAGTCGGTTACAATGGTAGGAAATCTACATATCCGTATCGCCAAGCTTGCCTTCCACGCCAATGAAAGTCCTATCCGGACACGGGACGAAGTCTTCAATCTTGTATCTTCATAGTCCAGGAGTCCGGCCAAAGATGATAGTTCGGCTATCCGGACACCCCCTAGTCCAGGACTCCCTCAGACATTATTGTGCTTTATTATTCACTTTTATATTATTTCTGGGACTAACCTATTGATCGGAGGCCCAACCCAGAATTGCTGTTTTTGCCTATTTCAGAGTTTCGCAGAAAAAGAATATCAAACGGAGTCCAAACGGAATGAAACCTTCGGGAACGTGATTTTCGGAACGAACATGATCCAGGAGACTTGGACCCTACGTCAAGAAACAAAAGAGGAAGCCACGAGGTAGGGGGCGCGCCCTCCACCCTCGTGGGCCCCCTGTTGCTCCACCGACGTACTTCTTCCTCCTATATATACCTACGTACCCCCAAACGATCAGATACAGAGCCAAAAACCTAATTCCACCGCCGCAACCTTCTGTACCCACGAGATCCCATCTTGGGGCCTGTTCCGGAGCTCCGCTGGAGGGGGCATCCATCACGGAGGGCTTCTACATCAACACCATAGCCTCTCCGATGAAGTGTGAGTAGTTTACCTAAGACCTTCGGGTCCATAGTTAGTAGCTAGATGGCTTTCTCTCTCTTTTCGGATCTCAATACAATGTTCTCCCCCTCTCTCGTGGAGATCTATTTGATGTAGTCTTCTTTTGCGGTGTGTTTGTTGAGACCGATGAATTGTGGGTTTATGATCAAGTTTATCTATGAACAATATTTGAATCTTCTCTGAATTCTTTTATGTATGATTGGTTATCTTTGCAAGTCTCTTCGAATTATCAGTTTGGTTTGGCCCACTAGATTGATCTTTCTTGCAATGGGAGAAGTGCTGAGCTTTGGGTTCAATCTTGCGGTGTCCTTTCCCAGTGACAGTAGGGGAAGCAAGGCACGTATAGTATTGTTGCCATCGAGGATAACAAGATGGGGTTTTTATCATATTGCATGAAATTATCCCTCTACATCATGTCATCTTGCTTAAGGCGTTACTCGGTTCTTATGAACTTAATACTCTAGATGCATGCTGGATAGCGGTCGATGTGTGGAGTAATAGTAGTAGATACAGGCAGGAGTCGGTCTACTTGTCTCGGACGCGATGCCTATATACATGATCATACCTAGATATTCTCATAACTATGCTCAATTCTATCAATTGCTCAACAGTAATTTGTTCACCCACCGTAGAATACTTATGCTCTCGAGAGAAGCCACCAGTGAAACCTATGGCCCCCGGGTCTATCTTCATCATATTAATCTTCCAACACTTAGTTATTTCCGTTGTTTTTTACTTTGATTTTATTTTACTTTGCATCTTTATCATAAAAGTACCAAAAATATTATCCTATCATATCTCACTCTCGTAAGTGACCATGTAGGGATTGACAACCCCTTATCACATTGATCGCGAGGATTTATTTGTTTTGTGTAGGTGCGAGGGACTTGCGCGTAGCCTCCTACTGGATTGATACCTTGGTTCTCAGAAACTGAGGGAAATACTTACACTACTTTGCTGCATCACCCTTTCCTCTTCAAGGGAAAACCAACGCAGTGCTCAAGAGGTAGCAAGAAGGATTTCGGCACCATTGCCGGGAGGTCTACATAAAAGTCAACATACCAAGTACCCATCACAAACCCTTATCTCCCGCATTACATTATTTGCCATTTGCCTCTCGTTTTCCTCTCCCCCAGTTCACCCTTGCCGTTTTATTCGCCCTCTCTTTTTTGTTTGCCTCTTTTTTCCCGCCTCTTGTTTACTCGTGTGTTGGATTGCTTATTTGTCACGATGGCTCTACCTTGATTTGGTGATCTTCACCTTAAAAGGTTAGAAGAGATCGAAAGCAACGTCATGAGTTTTATGGTTTTGCAATTTGAGCATAATAACTTCTTCAGAAACGTGCTTAAGGAACAAAAAAGCTTTATGAGTTATGTGAATAAAGAGCTCGATGATATGCCTAAAGAATTTGATGGTTTGAGATCCCAAATTGCTCGTCTTGAAAAGTTGATAGCTGAAATATCAGATAAGCAAGCTACCTTAGTTAATAAGATGGCCGCTAAACCGGATTTATATGAAAATAAAGATGAAGATCTAAAAGTTATTGATGTGTCCCCTATTGAATCCTTGTTTTGCAATATGAATCTTGATAATTATGGGACTGAATATGATCCACCTTTACCTAGAAGGCGTTCCAAAAATTCGGAGTTTTTAGATCTTGATGCTAAATTTGATAAAAGTGGGATTGAACAGAACAAAACTCTAGATATTAATAAACCCACTATTTTGGATTTCAAGGAATTTAATTATGATAATTGCTCTTTGATAGATTGTATTTCCTTGTTGCAATCCGTGCTAAATTATCCTCATGCTTATAGTCAAATAAATCTTTTACCAAACATATCGTTGATGCTTTGATGCAGTATTATGAAGAAAAACTTGAGTTAGAAGTTTCTATCCCTAGAAAACTTTATGATGAGTGGGAACCTACTATTAAAATTAAGATTAAAGATCATGAATGCTATGCTTTGTGTGATTTGGGTGCTAGTGTTTCCACGAGTCCAAAAACTTTGTGTGATTTGCTAGGTTTCCATGATTTTGATGATTGCTCTTTAAACTTGCACCTTGCGGATTCCACTATTAAGAAACCTATGGGAATAATTAATGATATTCTTATTGTTGCATATAGGAACTATGTGCCCGTAGATTTTATTGTTCTTGATATAGATTGCAATCCTTCATGTTCTATTATTCTTGGTAGACCTTTCCTTAGAACGATTGGTGCAATTATTGATATGAAGGAAGGGAATATTAGATTCCAATTTCCATTAAAGAAAGGCATGGAACACTTCCATAGGAAGAAAATAAAACTACCATATGAATCTATTATGAGAGCCACTTATGGATTGCCAACTAAAGATGGCAATACCTAGATCTATCCTTGCTTTTATGCCTAGCTAGGGGCGTTAAACGATAGCGCTTGTTGGGAGGCAACCCAATTTTATTTTTAGTTTTTTTTCTTTTTGCTTCTGTTTAGGAATAAATGTTTGATCTAGCCTCTGGTTAGATGTGTTTTATGTTTTAATTAGTGTCTGTGCCAAGTTAAACCTATATGATCTTGTTGGATGATAGTTATTTGATCTTGCTGTAATTTCCAGAAACTTTCTGCTCACCAAAACAATTGTTAAAAATCACCAGAACATGATAAAATCTTGATTCCAATTGCTGCTGATCGATAAACAAATTTCATAGGTCGTTCTATTTTGGATGATGTTTTAGAGTTCCATAAGTTTGCGTTAGTTAGAGATTACTACAGACTGTTCTGTTTTTGACAGATTCTGTTTTTCGTGTGTTGTTTGCTTATTTTGATGAATATATGGCTAGTAAAATAGTTTATAAACCATAGAGAAGTTAGAAAACAGTAGGTTTAACACCAATATAAATAAAGAATGAGTTCATTACAGTACCTTGAAGTGGTCTTTTGTTTTCTTTCGCTAACGGAGCTCACGAGATTTTTTGCTAAGTTTTGTGTTGTGAAGTTTTCAAGTTTTGGGTGAAAAATTTGATGGATCATGGAACAAGGAGTGACAAGAGCCTAAGCTTGGGGATGCCCATGGCACCCCCAAGATAATCTAAGGACACCAAAAAGCCAAAGCTTGGGGATGCCCCGGAAGGCATCCCCTCTTTCGTCTACTTCCATCAGTAACTTTACTTGGAGCTATATTTTTATTCACCACATGATATGTGTTTTTCTTGGAGCGTCTTGTATGATTTGAGCCTTTGCTTTTTATTTTACCACAATCATCCTTGATGTACACACCTTTTGAGAGAGACACACATGATTCGGAAATTATTCGAATACTCTATGTGCTTCACTTATATCTTTTTGAGTTATATAGTTTTTGCTCTAGTACTTCACTTATATCTTTTAGAGCACGGTGGTGGATTTGTTTTATAGAAACTATTGATCTCTCATGTTTCACTTAGATTATTTTGAGAGTCTTAAATAGCATGGTAATTTTCTTAAATCCTAATATGCTAGGTATTCAAGATTAGTAAAAAAACTTTCTTATGAGTGTTGAATACTAAGAGAAATTTGATGCTTGATGATTGTTTTGAGACATGGAGGTAGTGATATTAAAGTAGTGCTAGTTGAGTAGTTGTGAATTTGAGAGATACTTGTGTTGAAGTTTGCAAGTCCCGTAGCATGCACGTATGGTAAACCTTATGTAACAAATTTGAAACATGAGGTGTTCTTTGATTGTCTTCCTTATGAGTGGCGGTCGGGGATGAGCGATGGTCTTTTCCTACCAATCTATCCCCTAGGAGCATCTTGGCGTAGTGCTTGGTTTTGATGGCTTGTATATTTTTGCAATAAGTATGTGAGTTCTTTATGACTAATGTTGAGTCCATGGATTATACGCACTCTCACCTTTCCACCATTGCTAGCCTCTTGATGCAGTGCATTGCCCTTTCTCACATTGAGAGTTGGTGCAAACTTAGCGGTGCATCCAAACCCGTGATATGATTCGCTCTTTCACACATAAACCTCCTTATATCTTCCTCAAAACAGCCACCATACCTACCTATTATGGCATTTCCATAGCCATTCCGAGATATATTGCCATGCAACTTTCCACCATCCAGTTTATCATGACACGTTCATCATTGTCATATTGCTTTGCATGATCATGTAGTTGACATAGTATTTGTGGCAAAGCCACCGTTCATAATTCTTCCATACATGTCACTCTTGGTTCATTGCATATCCCGGTACACCGCCTGAGGCATTCATATAGAGTCATACTTTGTTCTAGTATCGAGTTGTAATCATTGAGTTGTAAATAACTAGAAATGTGATGATCATCATTTTCTAGAGCATTGTCCCAAGTGAGGAATAAAAAGAGAGAGAGAGAAAGGCCATAAAAAAATAGAAGGCCCAAAAAAAATGAGAGAAAAAGAGAGAAGGGACAATGTTACTATCCTTTTACCACACTTGTGCTTCAAGGTAGCACCATAACCTTCATGATAGATAGTCTCTTGTTTTGTCACTTTCATATACTAGTCGGAATTTTTCATTATAGAACTTGGCTTGTCTATTCCAACAATGGGCCTCCTCAAGTGCCCTAGGTCTTTGCGAGCAAGCAAGTTGGATGCACACCCACTTAGTTTCTTTTGTTGAGCTTTCATATATTTATAGCTCTAGTGCATCCATTGCATGGCAATCCCTACTCCTTGCATTAACATCAATCGATGGGCATATCCATAGCTCATTGATTAGCCTCGTTGATGTGAGACTTTCTCCTTTTTTGTCTTCTCCACATAACCCCCATCATCATATTCTATTCCACCCATAGTGCTATGTCCATGGCTTGCGCTCATGTATTGCGTGAGGGTCTATAAGTTTGAGATTACTAAAGTATGAAACAATTGCTTGGCTTGTCATCAGGGTTGTGCATGATGAGTGCATTTTTGTGTGACGAAGATGGAGCATGACTAAACTATATGATTTTGTAGGGATGAACTTTCTTTGGCCATGTTATTTTGAGAAGACATAATTTCTTAGTTAGTATGCTTGAAGTATTATTAATATGAACTTTTATCTTGAATCTTTCGGATCTGAATATTCATACCACAATTAAGAAGAATTACATTGAAATTCTGCCAAGTAGCACTCTGCATCAAAAATTCTGTTTTTATCATTTACCTACTCGAGGACGAGCAGGAATTAAGCTTGGGGATGCTTGATACGTCTCCAACGTATCTATAATTTTTGATTGCTCCATGCTGTATTATCTTCTGTTTTGGACATTATTGGGCTTTATTATTCACTTTTATATTATTTTGGGACTAACCTATTAACTGGAGGCCCAGCCCAGAATTGCTGTTTTTGCCTATTTCAGAGTTTCGCAGAAAAAGAATATCAAACGGAGTCCAAACGGAATGAAACCTTCAGGAACGTGATTTTCGGAACGAACATGATGCAGGAGACTTGGACCCTACGTCAAGAAACAAAAGAGGAAGCCACGAGGTAGGGGGGCGCACCCTCCACCCTCGTGGGCCCCCTGTTGCTCCACCGACGTACTTCTTCCTCCTATATATACCTACGTACCCCCAAACGATCAAATACGGAGCCAAAAACCTAATTCCACCGCCGCAACCTTCTGTACCCACGAGATCCCATCTTGGGTCCTGTTCCCGAGCTCCGCCGGAGGGGGCATCCATCACGGAGGGCTTCTACATCAACACCATAGCCTCTCCGATGAAGTGTGAGTAGTTTACCTCAGACCTTCGGGTCCATAGTTAGTAGCTAGATGGCTTTCTCTCTCTCTTCGAATCTCAATACAATGTTCTCCCCCTCTCTTGTGGAGATCTATTCGATGTAATCTTCTTTTGCGGTGTGTTTGTTGAGACCGATGAATTGTGGGTTTATGATCAAGTTTATCTATGAACAATATTTGAATCTTCTCTGAATTCTTTTATGTATGATTGGTTATCTTTGCAAGTCTGTTTGAATTATCAGTTTGGTTTGGCCCACAAGATTGATCTTTCTTGCAATGGGAGAAGTGCTTAGCTTTGGGTTCAATCTTGCGGTGTCCTTTCCCAGTGACAGTAGGGGCAGCAAGGCACGTATAGTATTGTTGCCATCGAGGATAACAAGATGGGGTTTTTATCATATTGCATGAGTTTATCCCTCTACATCATGTCATCTTGCTTAAGGTGTTACTCTGTTCTTATGAACTTAATACTCTAGATGCATACTGGATAGCGGTCGATGTGTGGAATAATAGTAGTAGATGCAGGCAGGAGTCGGTCTACTTGTCTCAGACGTGATGCCTATATACATGATCATACCTAGATATTCTCATAACTATGCTCAATTCTGTCAATTGCTCAACAGTAATTTGTTCACCCACCATAGAATACTTATGCTCTCGAGAGAAGCCACTAGTGAAACCTATGCCCCCGGGTCTATCTTCATCATATTAATCTTCCAACACTTAGTTATTTCCGTTGTTTTTTACTTTGATTTTATTTTACTTTGCATCTTTATCATAAAAATACCAAAAATATTATCCTATCATATCTATCAGATCTCACTCTCGTAAGTGACCGCGTAGGGATTGACAACCCCTTATCGCGTTGGTTGCGAGGATTTATTTGTTTTGTGTAGGTGCGAGGGACTTGCGCGTAGCCTCCTACTGGATTGATACCTTGGTTATCAAAAACCGAGGGAAATACTTACACTACTTTGCTACATCACCCTTTCCTCTTCAAGGGAAAACCAACGCAGTGCTCAAGAGGTAGCAGGTAGCTGTCCCCAATGAAAAGCGAGTACTCTCCAAGAGTGTTCCTCGGCACCCACGTAGCATCACGGGGGTCGAACTCGACGCCGTTCATCTGGTACACGCGGCATCTCAGATCTGGACACACGGTGACGTACATAGTCAATGTCCATGCATAATAATGTTGTGCTCAAATATGGCGGTCAGTAATACTATGCAGCAAATATTACTACTCCGGTATAGAGGAAATAAAATAACCGGCTTAATATATATAGCCACTCTTGGCTACATGGATGAGATATTAAGACATGGAAAACAAAAATGGTGGCAACTAGTGGGTTCAAGTCTTTAAGGGCCTAGCTAGCTATACGCGTCCTCCAAGGTAAAAAGTACTCCTACTAGTACGTAAGTAGAGTACTAGTACAACAATGAAAGAGAAGGTGAGAGGGTTAAAAAATGGAATACAGGTAGATGGTGACGGTCCGATCGTGGTAGATTGTGTGACCATGTTGCACATCAGTGGTACCATGGGTAACGACTGCTAAGATAGTTGATCCCAATATGCCAAAGTCAGCTACAAGGTTCCAGGTTAGACCGAATCGCGGATGCAAATGCACATCCAGGATCGGCGATCTTATTTTGATCGCGGGATGACTGGTCCCTGCAAAATAATGGAGTACCGTTAGGGATGCAATGATGGTTTGTGAATTCCGTTTGTAATCTCCTGTACCGTAGGATGGCAACCAGATGAAACAAGTCCCCTGGCTTGTCACCGCGAAGATGCGACCTAGATGGCGCACGGCGTCTTCGAACGTGTAGGGGTACAAATCTGCCGCCGCCAACATGCGCCAGCCTCTGCCGTATCGCCTCTTGCATTGATGGAAATCCTTATGTCGAACACCGCGATGAGATAGTAATCGTCGTAGCCGCGTCGCTTTGTCGGCGGGTCCGCAATTGCTATCTTCTTCAATCTCATGTAGGCATCATCATACGTATTCAAGCCCAGCCAGTCCGGAAGGCCGATCCCAATGGTGGAGAAGGGGTCTACCGGAACGGCCACACTGCTATGGATGTTGTGCAAAATGATGGTGGTATCCAGCCGGAGGTATGCAAGCCAATCTTTGTTGGCACCGACCCATACCTATATATAAGACGGTGGGCAGCGGAGAAATTACGGGATGGAAGTGGAATAACTAAGTACTACATGATCAAACTCCATTACGGACCTGCTCATCGAGCAAAATCCGACTACCTCTCAACATCGGCAACTCTAGCGGAGTCAACGTGCAACCATGGCCAGGGAGCGGTGGACTATTCGAAGGATTGTCCCATAGAAGAACCTTCTCCTCGAGGACGCATGGAAGACCAACAAGCATGGCCTTTTCCCAAGCCATTTTAAGCACCGTCTTGAAAAAGTTGGTGCAGGAAGCACCGAGTCTTGCGGCTGTGAGGACGTCGGAGTGGCGTGTGATTTCTCCCAGAGGATCTTCATCCAAGGTCTCCCAGCCCCGATGAGGAGGAGAACCGCCTGGCGAATCCATGGGAGCAGCAACGAACTGCCTTCTCTTCGGGGGGAGGGGAACTGGCGAGGAGGAGATAAGTGCGTAGTAACCGCAGGGCCTCGTCCCTTCCAACTGTAGATCATTCCTTAGGCTACTCATAGTGGGGAGTAACATATACTAGTATCATGCATATGATACTAGTATATGATACTACCTTCATAGTGCATAGTATCATAAAGTAGTACTCCCTCCGTTCACTTTTGTAAGACCTTTTAGACATTTAAGATAGCATCTAAAACAGTTCAATTTTAGTTGTCCTAAATGACTTACAAAAGTGAATAGAGGGAGTATCATAGATTACCATATTTATTGCCATGCATGACACAAAGTAGCATAGCATTTAACATGATACTGTATCTACCTAAGTTACTATAACCCTCTCTCTCTTATTTAATTGTGTGCCACATAAGCATGTTTGCTAGTCCCAAGTGCATGTTACCGGTTATGTTGCCCCCACTATGGCTAGCCTTAGCGAAGGGTGAGGCTATTATTTACTACTAGTACTAGCATTATGGGACGTTATGGGATTGCATTATACTGTAAATAATAGCACTAGTTAGAAATATTTGGCACTAGCTAGTAGTTTTTGGCATGGATTAAGAAATTTTCGGTAAGTTTTTGTTATTTTTTGTACACGCCAACTAGTGTCAACAAACTTCTTACATTATGTGATGGAGGAGTACGCACTCGTACTGTAGCAGTACTAGTACTACTTTCTCAACTAGTAATGTGAGGGTACTACTAGTGCTATGTATTGTACTTCTAGTATAGTGCACCAGTTTTGAACTCTTGAATCTCAGGGCCAAGGAGCAACAGTTGGAAGTGGAGGGTACTACTGTTCTCTGTAACCACCACTGTACTATCAATGCAGGGAAAGTACACCTGCGTAGTGGCCTAGTGGGTACTCTGGGTGCTCTATTCAGCCGCTCCTCTCATGTAGCTGGCCTACTTAGCCGCTCCTCTCACTCACACACTAGCAGCCTGTTTATCAGCGACGGTTACTGCGGGGGCAGAACATTTGAGTTATTTGATACAACGAGACTAGGATTTTCGCTTCCATTTGTGAAGGTGTAATGGATCTCGGCGAACTTTGTTAGTAGTTCCTTCTTTATGAATGAGATGAAGCAAAGCTTTTTCCTCCGTTTCAAAAAAAACACGTCAAGAGGAATTTCTTTTATAGTAGAGCTGATAATGGAGTGAAGTCCATGCGTGCAATGCCACAAGCTACAGAGTAGTAGTAGTAGAGCACTTTACGTACAAAGCTATATTGCACAGTTCCCAATGCCCCGCCAGGCTTTTCCGGCTCCTCGGGCTTAATTGGGAGGCGCTAGTTTAAATATGCTACTAGCTGATGAGGAAGCTGCAAGCAAGGTGTGGCTAGGGCGAGCACGCGAGCCACGAGATGCTGGGAAGGAAAACCCGTTCACGTGGCTAGGCTATCCAGTGCACCCAGATTGTGGTGCCGCACGTCCGTTTGACTTCAAAACTCAAACTACCCGTGTAAAATATTGGCTCGCAGCAAAGTTACTATTTAAAAAAAGGCTACAGTGCGTTCGACTGGGATCGAACCCACAAAATGAGGTATACACTCCCGCAACCTCTAGTAGTACTCGTTGGAGTACAACGCAACCTAGAATCGCCTTTTGTTGCTAGTAGTACATTGCTCCTTACAAGAAACCCTTAATAATGCAAGAAACCCCTAATAATGCCAAGAAACTACTACCACTTGCATACGTGGCAGACTTAAGATAAGACTACCTTATCAACCATTATACATGCTCTTACCAACCATCCCTACCAAGAAACGACTACTCTACAAAGTGCCGTTGTAGGCACGTTTCAACCCATGGCCCTATTTGGATACATTTGTTGTCAATCTAACCCTGCCATCCAAACACCACTTTGGTTAGAGTTAGTTCAGGTTTAGAATCTAACCTCCTACTTAGAGTATCCAAACCGGGCCCATGTCTCCTATTAAGTCAAAGCCTTCTATTCGACCGGGCTTTATGACTTGTGGGACCTACATGTCAGTCTGCACAAAATTCCCCGAGTGACCTCCTACCTCCGGCCCGTCCACCTAGTCATCGTCGGCCATGGGACGCAGCTACCGCCACCGGCAGAAGGCGAGTGAGGGAGTCCTGGATTAGGGGGTGTCTGGATAGCCGGACTATAGCCTTCGGCCGAACTCCTAGACTATGAAGATACAAGATTGAAGACTTCGTCCCGTGTCCGGATGGGACTTTCATGGCGTGGAAGGCAAGCTTGGCGATACGGATATGTAGATCTCCTACCATTTTAACCGACTCTGTGTAACCCTAACCCTATTCGGTGCCTATATAAACCAGAGGGTTTTAGTCCAGGACGAACAACAATCATACCATAGGCTAGCTTCTAGGGTTTAGCCTCTCGATCTCGTGGTAGATCTACTCTTGTACTACCCATATCATCAATATTAATCAAGCAGGAGTAGGGTTTTACCTCCATCGAGAGGGCCCGAACCTGGGTAAAAACATCGTGTCCCTTGTCTCCTGTTACCATCCGCCTAGACGCACTGTTCGGGACCCCCTACCCGAGATCCGCCGGTTTTGACACCGACATTGGTGCTTTCATTGAGAGTTCCTCCGTGTCGTCGTCTTTAGGCCCGATGGCTCCTCCGATCATCAACAACGATGCGCTCCAGGGTGAGACCTTTCTCCCCGAACAGATCTTCGTATTCGGCGGCTTTGCACTGCGGGCCAATTCGCTTGGCCATCTGGAGCAGATTGAAAGCTACACCCCTGGCCATCAGGTCAGATTTGGAAGTTTGAACTACACGGCTGACATCCGCGGAGACTTGATCTTCGACGGGTTCGAGCCACAGCCAAGCACGCCGCACTGCCCAAAGGGCATGATCTATCTCTGCCGCCGGACAATGTCCTGGAGGCCGCACCAGAGCCCGATTCGACCTTTAGCTCGAAGCCGACCGCGCCCATCGAGGATGGGTGGCTGGACACCGCCTCGGGGGCTGCGATCTCCACGACGATTGAGCTGTACACCTACCCCGTCCCTTGCGAAGCTCGTGACTCCAAGGCGCCGGACTCCTCTCTGGACTCCGAGCCCTCCGCGCTCCGCTAATCAAATCCGATTGGGCGCCGATCATGGAATTCACTGCCACGGACATCTTTCAGCACTCGCCCTTCGGCGATATCTTGAATTCAATAAAGTCTCTCTCTTTATCAGGAGATCCCTGGCCGGATTATGGCCAGGAAGGTTGGGATGCGGACGACGATGAAATTCAAAACCCACCCACCACCCACTTCGTAGCCACTGTCGATGATTTAACCGACATGCTCGACTTCGACTCCGAAGACATCGACGGTATGGACGACGATATAGGGGAGGAGCATGAACCAGCACCTATAGGGCACTGGAGAACCACCTCATCTCACGATGTATACATGGTGGACACACCAAAAGGAAGCGACGACGAGGAACAACGGGACGCTACGAAGGATCGCTCCATCAAAAAGCAGTCAAAACGGCGACGTAAGCGCCGCTCAAAGTCCAGCCTCGACAAAGACAACAACCATACAGTCCCAGCTATAGAGCAGGGTGAACCGATGGACGACGAACACGCTATCGAGCAACTGTCCGAACATGACAATCTGGATAAACAACCCGTCCCCGGCGAAGATAACAGTCCGGACGAACTCACGCCGGACAAGTTGCTGGAGCAGAAGAACCTCCACAAAAGGCTCGTCGCCACAGCACGTAGCCTGAAAAAGCAGAAGCGGAAGCTCAAAACATCGGAAGATGCACTTAGAATCAGATGGAGTAAAGTACTCAATACCACAGACAAATACGGCGACAGTCGCCGAACAAAGAGCTACCCAAAGCGAAAACTACTGCCCGAATTTGATGAGGAGGCCGTAGAGCCCCCACAATCAAAAAACAAGGAGGCCACCCGGTCGGATGGACGACCCCATGACAAACAGAGAGCGGCAAACGGCACCGCACACAAGCCGGCACGCGAACCGTACAAGGATTCGCATAAAAAAGATGGCCCAGTTAGATCTATCTACGGGCCAAGAAAGCAAGCTCCAGTAAGCAATCAACACATCAAGTATCCGAACATCACGGTACACCCAAATATAGGGGTACCGCACACCCCCTATGTTTCACCGATGATGTGTTGGATCATGAATTTCCAGCGGGATTCAAGCCCGTAAACATAGAGGCATACGACGGAACAACAGACCCTGGAGTCTGTATTGAGGATTACATCCTCCATATACACATGGCTAGAGGAGATGATCTCCACGCCATAAAATACTTACCCCACAAGCTCAAAGGGCCAGCCCGACATTGGATTAAAATCCTTCCCGAAAACACAATTGGAAGTTGGGAAGAGCTCGAGGATGCCTTTCGGGCAAATTTTCAAGGGACCTATGTCCGACCTCTGGATGCCGACGATTTAAGTCACATAGCTCAACAGCCAGGAGAGTCAGCCGGAAATTTTGGAACAGATTCCTTACTAAAAAGAACCAAATAGTCGATTGCCGGGACGCCAAGCCTTAGCAGCTTTCAAACACAACGTCCGAGACGAATGGCTCGCCAGACACCTCGGCCAAGAAAAGCCAAGAACAATGGCCGCATTAACAAGCCTCATGACCCGCTTTTGCGCGGGAGAGGATAGCTGGCTAGCAAGATGCAGCACCAGCAAACCAAGTACATCCGAAGTCAGGGATGGAAACGGGAAACCACGACGCAGCAAGGACCAGCGTCGGACTAAGGGAAACAGTCCGAAGAGCACGACAGTCAACGTCGGATTCAAAAGACCTCGGCAGAATCATAAAAAGCTACCCCTTAAGGATAACAGGGACAAGCTCTCTAACTTAAACGAAATCTTGGACAAGATATGCCAAATCCACAGTACTCCCGGGAAGCCTGCAAACCACACCCACAGAGATTGTTGGGTCTTCAAGCAGTCCGGCAAACTCAACGCCGAACACAAGGGGCTCGACACACCAAGCGAGGACGATGACGAACCCCAAAAGCAGGGCACCGGAAAACAAAAGAATTTCCCACAAGAAATCAAAACAGTGAACTCAATTCACGTGACAAAAGGGAAAAACAGAGCGACACCCATAGAGGTACGCGCCATACGGCCTATCCCAGAGGAGTCCGGCCACTGGTTGTTCAGACCAATAACCTTTGACCATCGGGATTACTCTAGAAGTATACGGAATGCAGGTTGGACTGCCTTGATATTAGATCCGATAATTGGCGGACTCCAATTTTCACAAGTCCTAATGGACGGCGGCAGTGATCTAAACCTGCTATATCATGACACAATCCGCAATATGGGGATAGACCCAACCAAATTTCGCCACAGCAACACTTCCTTTCAAGGGGTAATGCCAGGCCCATATGCCCATTGTACGGGCTCTCTACTGCTAGAAGTTGTGTTCGGCTCACCCGACAACTTCTGCCGCGAAAAGTTAACCTTCCACCTCACCCCATTTACAAGTAGCTATCAAGCACTATTGGTACGCGAAGCTTTCGCCCGCTTTAACGCAATACCGCATTATGCATCCCTTACATGCCCGGTCCACGTGGCATCATCTCATTAAAGGGAAACACCGAGGGTTCCTTTAGTCCGGAAAATTGTGCGGATGCCTTGACAGCCCCACAATAAACCGGCCTCACCAATACAAGCTCTTAGACAGGTCGACCAGACCCCGGACACGGCTTGACGAGTCCGGCGTAAACATACAAGGGCTCGCTAGATGCATACCCCCGTACAAGGGGCTCCGCGCATCCACAACAAGAGACAATAACGCTCAATTTTGTTCATTGTTCGAATTGTACTTTGTTTATATAATATAACGTACATTTTCGCACGATCTTTTTCAACTAAGTTCCTCTCTTTTACAGATGAACACCGTGCTACACCCGGCCCGAGGATACGGCACAACAGAGACACAAAGCGCAGACGTGCAAGGGACCCGTTGCAAGGATTCTTTTCAGATTAAGACCCTGCGTAAACCTTTTCTTGTCTCTTGTTGATACACATCCCTGGTTTCTTGCTATAACCAAGGAGGAGGCTGGCGTTTTGGCATAGGCCACGTCGGCATTTCGCAGCACTGGACACGGGGCTTTTCACCAAGGGCGATTGTTCGACCCGCTTTCATAAAGACCGAATACCTTAGGGAGTGTTCGGCGTCTCGAGTTTGGCCTTATATTCATCTGCTCCGAATCATGTCTTTGGTCAAATGTTGGGTTTGCCGGTTCCTGTGTTTTGCTTCCTTACTTTACGCTCTATCGGCTAATGTGGCACCAGGAGAACTACTGCGATTGTGCCCCCGGTTCGGCCAGGGGAGCACCTCAGTAGAGAAAGCCGAAAACTGACTGTCATGATATAGCGTGAGACTGGTCAACCACTCGATAACCCGCTGGAATCTTTAGAATTCCTCCGCATTGACGAAGGGCCGTTTCCCGGCCAGGCACATACGCGCCCCGAATTCGGGTGAGCACGGTGCCCCTAGGGGCTATATAGTAGCCCCACTATCGAACTCCTACGACTAAGTGAAAGTGATAAAGCATTATAGTCCGGTTTCCTAGTTTGCTGCGCT
Organism: Aegilops bicornis; assembly: GCA_021605145.1. NCBI lineage: Eukaryota > Viridiplantae > Streptophyta > Magnoliopsida > Poales > Poaceae > Aegilops > Aegilops bicornis. Next base: position 156,694,586 of record CM038670.1, on the reverse strand, counting down.
ATCACCTCCTTTGTAGGACCAAGACGTTGGATCAAGTGTGAAAATGCGTTTTCTGCAAACACCCCCGCATTATATGCGTGGTAGCTGAAGCCAAAGACTGCCATCTTTCAGGTTATATACACATATACATTAACGGCCGCACAGGAGGTATTCTTTAATTCTTGAAAGCACAAGTATAAAAAATGTAACACCCCAAAATTTTTAGCCTTGTTTTATTAATTAAAATTTTGCCAGGAACTTAAACTTTGGTTTTCTGGATTTTCTATTGATTTCAGAACCTTTCTTCCCTTTATCTTTATGGAGTTTTTACCCCTAGTGAAAAACTTCCCATTTTTTTATTGGACTCTTTTACCCTCTCAAATAAAACAATTCCTTTATCAGTGGGAATTATGTATATAATTATTTTTTCCTGAGCTTTATCTCTCTAATTTGGTTTTTCATAAGTTTAGGGTCCCATTTGCACTGCAACCCTTTTATAAATTCTTTCAAAAATTCCACCAAAATTTGGAGATGTCATGTGATGTCACCAAACCACTTCTATGCAAAAAGATATTTCATTCCTTGGATATTTTGAGCTCTACATCATATTTTCAAATCTGGTCCAGTGAGCAGTTTACACTACAACCCATTTAAATATTTCTTTCTAGCTTCCACCAAAATTTTGGGATGTCAGTAGGAGCATAATATTCAATTTTATGCAAAAACCCATCTTTGTTCTTTGAAAAATTTGAGTGGATCAACCTCTTTTCCATTCTGGTCCAACTTGAGGATTTGTACAGCAACCACCATTTTAGTTGCTCCTCTATCCATGATTCCTTTTCCTACTTGTAGTCCTCCTGCTAAACCCCTAAGTCCAGGAGCATGCACCCATTGCATCATTTTTGGTCCATGTAATGATGCCATTTACCTCCTGTCCAGAATTGAAGTTTTGCAAAACTTGCACTAGCAAGTTTGTGCTTTGGACAAACTAACCTCACCACCCTCTCTTTCATCTAAAGAGACCCCACCCTAGGAGATTTGACCACTCCAAGAAATGCCTAGGTGCATGTGGCATTCTATCGAACACTTTATGGGCATGACCAGTTTTGACATGAGTTTTAGTTTGCACTATGAACTTGCTTCCCTTGCATAACAACCTTGTCCAATAGACTTCTAGCTACTCCTAAGCTAGGTCTGTTAAACCCCAACCTCACCCGAGACCTCTAGTACGCCCTGGCATTTCGTCGAGCACGTCCCGTGCGTGCTCTGGGCGCGAGCAGAGCACGCGTTTTGCACGTGCCGTGCCCGAGTCGCCATGTCGTGCCCCTGGTTTTGCCCGCACCGCAGAGCCGCGCCACGTACTCTCCTCTCACCGCATCACGTAAGCAGCCCTGGTGCCTGCAGCACCGCCGTCCGAGCCCCTTGGCGGCACGCCGGCGTCGCGCAAGATCTCTGCCAGTCGGTGCCGCCCAAGCCTCGACTGCTCGCCACCTGCGCCTCGAACAACTCAGCATCATCCTCCCGCTGCGTCCTCTAGCTCGTCGTCGCCACGATGCCCTCGCCACATAGGAGGCGGTTCGCCGGCGAACTTATCCACGGCCGCCGCAAACCGACCTCGTTGCGCTATAAGAAGAGGCCCCCGAGCATGTTCCGTTCCCTAGGCAGCCTCAGCATGCTCCCCCAGTTCTTCCGTGGTAGCCAATCGACCCGGGGAGGTCTTCTTCCCCACCTCCGGCAACTGCAGCCGCCGCCACTGCCCCGGCCATTCCGGCGCCAGCAGAGCCTCCCCCTCTCCACTCTCCTCACAAGGAACTCCCTCTCCCCCTAGTGAATCCATCCCCCTGCTCGATTTTGATCGGGACTCGCCACGGGCGAAAAATCACTTTGCCCGACGGCCACCGTCCGTTCTGGCTTCGCCACGGCAGCTCCGTCCACCCAGAGACCGTAGCGACTACGGAGTGACCGCCTCGATCCCTTGAGCCCGCAGTGACCTCCGTTCCCGAACGGTGCCGCTGTCACGACGAGCATCGCCTGAGTCCCGCCTCCGCTCGGGGCAGAGGAAGAGGAGGGAGGTCGACTGGTCAAACCTGATCAGTGGGTCCCCCGGGCCCACTATCAGTGACTCACGCGCCGTCCACGCTGGAGTAAGTGGAAGCGTAGATTCCAAAGTACGTCTTCGACGTGTACCGTTTCTTTTTTTCTTTTTCTTTTATTTAAGAACCAGATTTGACCACAACTTTGACTACCTATAACTTTTTAATGATAACTCCAAATGAATTGATTCCTTTTCCTACCTCTCTCAAATTTGATCTAGTTTATTTCAAGATTTATTTGAAAATTTTTCAAGACAACTTTTTGTGCTGTTTTAAATTTGTGTGTTAATTCAAATTTATTTAAAATAGGACTTTGGAGAGAGAGAAGCAAACTTTCAAAAGTTTTGGAGTGCACCCTGCCTTTCCACATATTAAAGGCAAGCATTCTGAACCCTGGCATAATATTTTGCATGCATCGTTTGACACGATCATGGCACCACCTCAATAAGTAGAACTCGTTATTTTATGTGGTGATATGTTCATTTGCATGAATGCTTATTTGAAATTTCCTTGCTGTTGGAAATGGACATGCTTGTGATAATGATCATCCTCGTATGCCTTTCGTGCCTACCGGAAGGAAAACAGGAAAGTCTCTATCTTGGGTAGACCCGAGCTTGTCCCTAGTTCCTCGTCGAGACGAGTGTGTCCGGCATTGCATGAGGGGTATGATGAGTGGTGATTCTGTCTGTTGGATGAAAATATATTCGTTATGCTAATCATGCAGGGAATATTTAAAACCTCCTGAGTCGACCATAGATCGAGTCTTGTTCCATTAACCCCCATACTTGTTTCGTACTACCACTTGTCTCTACAACAAGTAGGGTACGGTTCAGTAAGTCGTTAACCCCTTTCGAGCACACACCGCATGAGAGAGGCCATGGTGGAAGATACCGGTTGTAGCCGGTAGGCAGGCCACCTGGTCCGGGGGCATGGGTGTTTCCGGTTGAGACCGAGAGGGGAGGCCACCCCTTAGAGCGCACGATATAAATTTGATCCCATGCTATGCGATGTTGTAGCCTCCCCACTTAGAGTTTTGCTTAATAAGTGTCGTGGGTGATTCCAGACACCGGTAAGTTAAGCTGGTGTGTGCAAGTTAGGTGTGTTTTCAACTAAAACGCCGTAGACGGAATTAGTCCCGATGGACTAAAGGAATCCGTTACTCGTGGGTAAAGAGTACACCCTCTGCAGAGATTAAATCTATTCGAATAGCCGTGTCCATGGTTAAGGATTGCAGTCTGGGATGGGTCGAGTGTCGGTCTTCGGAGGAGAAACTGTTAAACCAGAATTTGGATCACGACTTTAGACTTGTGATGATTATGATTATTATTTTTGTTGTGGACTAACCCGTTATATTATTGATATTATCGAGTATCCCTGGGATGGTTCTATCTCCTGGATATTCACTGTGATTATTTATAAGCCCTTTATGCGCTGTCGCTGAGACGCCCGACTGTGGCATGCTTATTATTTATTCTATAAGCCCTTTATGCGGTGTCGCTGAGAAGCCCGACTGTGGCATGCTTATTATTTATTCTATAAGCCCTTTATGCGGTGTCGCTGAGACGACCGACTGTGGCATGCTTATTATTTATTCTATAAGCCCTTTATGCGGTGTCGCTGAGACGCCCGACTGTGGCATGCTTATTATTTATTTTATAAGCCCTTTATGTGGTGTCGCTCAGATGCCCGACTGAGGCATTTCTCTTTGTTTACTAACCTTTTGAGGCGTCGCTTCAGACACCCGATCGGTGCATTTTATTATTTCTATGTTATTGCATATCCATAAATAACCTGCTTGCATGCATCAGAGATTTATTTATCTTTTGTGACTGTCGTCATGAGCATAAAGTATTTCAAAACATCGTTGTTATATTATACCTGTGTTCATAATGTTTGCGAGTACATTCAAAGTACTCACTGGCTTGTCCCTGGCTATTGTCTTGGCCAGATTTCTTGCACGGAGAAGAGCGACCGTGGTGAGAGCCCCGGAGCCTACGCAACGGTGATAGCAGCCTCGCGAAGATAGGAGTTAACCTGGTCAGTTGTTCCTTTGGGAAATGGAGTCCCATAGACGGTGATGATCCATAAACCGCTTCCGCCATCAACCACTAGAAACCATTTGTTGTACTCACAGACCAGAATGGTCTTGTACCACATATTTTGTATTTTGCTTGGAATTTCTGTATCAAGTTGGTGCCTCATCAGCTAATAGTAATCTTGGGGCTGGTTTGCACAACGGCCATTTTCTGGAATTTATTACCCGGAAAACCGGTCGTCACAAAAAAGCTTTTATATTCCATTGAAACATTGTTTCACAATAATACATGTTATTCGAACATAATATCCTTTGAGCACTGCGTCTCTATTAAACGAGCGCCCTGAAGAACTTCCGGAAAATAGTGCTCGACAGGTACTCGGCTTCTGTCCGAATCTTGGGATGCAACATCGGTGGCTTTCATCTCCGTCCAGTATGTCTTGACACGGGCAAGAGCCATCCGCGCACCCTCTATGCATGCTGACCGCCTCATTGCTTTGATATGCGGCACCGCACCAAGGAACTGCTGCACCAAGCCAAAATAACTCTTTGGCTCGGGCCTTTTCGGCCACAAATAAGTCACGACATTCTTCATGGCAAGTCCGGACAACCTATTCACCTTCGCCCATTCGGCCAAACAATCTGTTAATGGAAGTGGACTCTCTGGACTACGGAACTGCGACCAAAAAAGCTCCTCCATCTCGTGATCCTTTTGATCTCCGAAATGTTCGGCCGCGTCCGTGGCACTCGCCGCCAAGTCCAGATAAGCATCCGCACTACTCCACAGCCGGTCCAACTGAGCATATTTAGGATCCGTGAACTTCCTACGCAGCAGACAGGGCTTTCCAGCCGCGATATCTCCGGCCTGACGCAGCTCCTCCTTCATAGCTCTCACCGCAGAGCGAGCATCCTTGGCCTCAGTGGTGGCCTTCCTCAGGTCCTCTTGCTCCGCTTGACCTTCTTTTTCAAGAAGCTCGCAACGGTCGGTAGCATTCTTCAACTTCACGGCCATCTCGACCATTTCCTTCTTGCTTCGGCAGTGAGCAGCCTGTTCAGCTTTTAGCTCTTCGGCCGCCTTTAAGGCATCCGCATCACTTTTCCTGGCCTGTTCCTTGGCTCGGGCAAGCTCCGCCCGAAGGTTCTCCATGGCAGCGGCACCATCTGCATCAAGCATACATGTTGTAAGGCACGGGCATCAAGCTCCCTTACTAGGTGTCCACGGAGAAACTACATACCTTGTGACTCGTCCAGCCGCTCGTTGACAAGCGCGATGTCGGCATCTGCCACGTCAAGTTGCCGCTTGAGTTCGGAAAATTCATCAGTCCGGCTAGCCACCGGACGCGCCGCCACCTACATAGGAAGGGTGACATATTATATTGGGGATTATGATCCTCGGCACGCTGTCATTTTTGACAACGCATCGAGTCTCAGGTGCTACTATCTACATAGGGCGCATCTTATATATGCGGAACCGTCAAAAGTTACATCATTACACGTACCTCAAAACCCGTCAGTAAACTCCCGGCGGCCTCGTACAACCCGCTTTCCGTGGACGAAATCATTTCAATCACCGTACCCATCAATGCACGATGATCTTCTGAGATAGACACTCGCCCGAGCAGATCCTTCAACTCCTCCAACCGTGCACTGGGAGGTGCCGGACTCGTCCGATGGCCTTTTTCGAAGACCGGACATGGAGGGCTCCGGGGGGCTCTACGACCGCACTCCACCCCTGCCAGATTCGGGGAAACCCTCTGCGACGACACCTCTGAAGGAAATATGCCCTAGAGGCAATAATAAAGTTATTATTTATTTCATGCTAGAATTGTATTAACCGGAAACATGATACATGTGTGAATACATAGACAAACATAATGTCACTAGTATGCCTCTACTTGACTAGCTCATTGATCAAAGATGGTTATGTTTCCTAACCATAGACATGTGTTGTCATTTGATTAATGGGATCACATCATTAGGAGAATGATGTGATTGACTTGACCCATTCCATTAGCTTAGCACTTGATCGTTAAGTACGTTGCTATTGCTTTCTTCATGACTTATACAAAGTTCCTGCAACTATGAGATTATGCAACTCCCGTTTACCGGAGGAACACTTTGTGTGCTACCAAACATCACAATGTAACTGGGTGATTATAAAGGTACTCTACAGGTGTCTCCAAAAGTATATGTTGAGTTGGCATAATTCGAGATTAGGTTTTGTCACTCCGATTGTCGGAGAGGTATCTCTGGGCCTTCTCGGTAATACTCATCACCTAAGCCTTGCAAGCATTGTAACTAATGAGTTAGTTATGAAATGATGTATTACGGAACGAGTAAAGAGACTTGCCGGTAACAAGATTAAACTAGGTATTGGATACCGACGATCGAATCTCGGGCAAGTAACATACCGATGACAAAGTGAACAACGTATGTTGTTATGCGGTTTGACCGATAAAGATCTTCGTAGAAAATGTAGGAACCCACTATTGGTTATTGACCGAGAATAGTTCTAGGTCATGTCTACATAGTTCTCGAACCCGTAGGGTCCGCACGCTTAACGTTACGATGGCAGTTTTATGAGTTTTGATGTACCGAAGTTTCTTCGGAGTCCCGGATGTGATCACGGACATGACGAGGAGTCTTGAAATGGTCGAGACATAAAGATTAATATATTGGAAGCCTATGTTTGGACTTCGGAATAGTTCCGGGTGAAATCGGATTTTGTTTTAACACCGGGTTACGGAACCCTCCCGGGGTTAATGGGCCTTAGTGGGCCATGAGGGAGAAGAGGAGCGCCCGGCCAGCAGGCCGTCGCCTCCCCCTACTCCGAATAGGACAAGGAAGGGGGGGGGGCGCCCCCCTTTCCTCTTTCCCTCCCCCCAAGTCCTAATCTAACTAGGAAAAGGGGGGGAGTCCTACTCCCGGTGGGAGTAGGTGTTGGAAATATGCCCTAGAGGCAATAATAAAAGCATTATTATTATATTTCCTTGTTCATGATAATTGTCTTTTATTCATGCTATAACTGTATTATCCGGAAACCGTAATACACGTGTGAATACATAGACCACAATACGTCCCTAGTGAGCCTCTAGTTGACTAGCTCGTTGGTGACGGATAGTCATGGTTTCTGACTATGGACATCAGATGTCATTGACAACGGGATCACGTCATTAGGAGAATGACGTGATGGACAAGACCCAATCCTAAGCATAGCACAAAGATCGTAGTTCGCTTTTGCTAGAGCTTTTCCAATGTCAAGTATCTCTTCCTTAGACCGTGAGATCGTGTAACTCCGGATACCGTAGGGAATGCTTTGGGTGTACCAAAGCGTCACAACGAATCTGGGTGACTATAAAGGTGCATTACAGGTATCTCCGAAAGTGTCTGCATTGGGTTGACACGGATCGAGACAGGGATTTGTCACTCCGTATGACGGAGAGGTATCACTGGGCCCACTTTCGGTAATGCATCATCATAATGAGCTCGAAGTGATCAAGTGTCCGGTCACGGGATCATGCATTACGATGCGAGTAAAGTGACTTGCCGGTAACGAGACTAAACGAGGTATTGGGATACCGACGATCGAAGTCTCGGCAAGTAACATACCGTCTGATAAAGGGAATAGCATACGGGGTTGCTTGAACCCTCGACATCGTGGTTCATCCGATGACAACATCGAGGAGCGTGTAGGAACCAACATGGGTATCCAGATCCCGCTGTTGGTTATTGACCGGAGAGCGTCTCGGTCATGTCGCATGTCTCCCAAACCCGTAGGGTCTACACACTTAAGGTTCGGTGACGCTTAGGGTTAATAGGAAGACTTGTATGTGATTACCAAATGTTGTTCGAGTCCCGGATGAGATCCCGGACGTCACGAGGAGTTCGGAATGGTCCGGAGGTAAAGATTTATATATGGGAAGTCGTCAAGCGGACACGGAAAAGTTTCGGTCATATCGGTATTATGGAGGGTCCAGGAAAGGTTCCGGAGGACCACCGGAGGGGCCACCCCTTTGGGGGCCACTTGGGCTGCGTGGGAGGCAGCCAGCCCCTAGTGGGCTGGGCGCACCCTCCCTTGGCCCATGCGCCTAGGGTTGAGGGAACCCTAAGGGGGCGCCCTTGCTTGGGGGCAAGACCCTCCCCTTGGCCGCCGCCTCTAGATGCATCTAGAGGGGGCCGGCCCCCTCCTCCCTTCCCCTATAAATAGAGGGGTGAGGGGAGGGCTGCAAACACCATTGAAGGCGCAGCCTCTCCCCTCCCCAACACCTCTCCGCCACCGCATAAGCTTGGCGAAGCCCTGCCGGCGAACAACACTCCATCCGCACCACGCCGTCAGGCTGCCATTGAGTTGTCTTCCTCAACCTCCCTTCCTCCTTGCTGGATCAAGACGAAGGAGACGCCCGCCGTCCCGTACGTGTGTTGAACGCGGAGGTGCTGTCCGTTCAGCACTTGGTCATCGGTGATCGGAATCACGTTGGGAACGTCTTCATCATCACCACTCCCTCGAACGCTTCTGTACTCGATCTACAAGTGGTATGTAGATGCAAACTCTCTCTCTTGACTCGTTGCTTAGTAGAACTCATAGATGGATCTTGGTGAAACCGTAGGAAAAATTTTAATTTTCTGCAACGTTCCCCTACAGTGGCATCATGAGCTAGGTCTATGCGTAGTTCTCTATTGCACGAGTAGAACACAATTTAGTTGTGGGCGTGGATCTTGTCAATTTACTTGCCGCTACTAGTCTTATCTTGCTTCTGCGGTATTGTGGGATGAAGCGGCCGGACCAACCTTACACGCACGCTTACGTGAGACCGGTTCCACCGACTAACATGCACTAGTTGCATAAGGTGGCTGGCGGGTGTCTGTCTCTCCCACTTTAGTTGGAGCGGATTCGATGAAAAGGGTCCTTATGAAGGGTAAATAGAAGTTGACAAGATCACGTTGTGGTTATTCGTAGGTAAGAAAACGTTCTTGCTAGAACCCAATTGCAGCCACGTAAAAGATGCAACAACAATTAGAGGACGTCTAACTTGTTTTTGCAGCAATTGTCATGTGATGTGATATGGCCAAGATGTGATGAATGATGAATGACACATTGTGATGTATGAGATCATGTTCTTGTAATAGGAATCACGACTTGCATGTCGATGAGTATGACAACCGGCAGGAGCCATAGGAGTTGTCTTTATTTTTGTATGACCTGCGTGTCATTGAAGAACGCCATGTAACTTACTTTACTTTATTGCTAAACGCATTAGCCATAGAAGTAGAAGTAGTCGTTGGCGTGACAACTTCATGGAGGCACAATGATAGAGATCATGATGATGGAGATCATGGTGTCATGCGGTGACAAGATGATCATGGAGCCTCGAAGATGGAGATCAATGGAGCTTTATGATATTGGCCATATCATGTCACTACTATATAATTGCATGTGATGTTTATTATGTTTATACATCTTGTTTACTTAGAACGGCGGTAGTAAATAAGATGATACCTTACAACAATTTCAAGAAGTGTTTCCCCTAACTGTGCACCGTTGCTAAAGTTCGTCGCTTCTAAGCACCACGTGATGATCGGGTGTGATGGATTCTTACGTTCACATACAACGGGTGTAAGTCTGTTTTACACTCGCTAAACACTTAGGGTTTACTTGTCGTGCCTAGCTTGTACAGAGATGGCCTCGGAACACGGAGACCGAAAGGTCGAACACGAGTCGTATAGAAGATACGATCAACATGAGAATGTTCACCGATGATGACTAGTCCGTCTCACGTGATGATCGGACACGGCCTAGTCGACTCGGATCGTGTAACACTTAGATGACTAGAGGGATGTCTAATCTGAGTGGCAGTTCATTGAAATAATTTGATTAGATGAACTTAATTATCATGAACTTAGTCTAAAACTTTTGCATAATATGTCTTGTAGATCAAATGGCCAACGCTCATGTCAACTTGAACTTCAACGTTCCTAGAGAAAACCAAGCTGAAAGATGATGGCAGCAACTATAATGGACTGGGTCCTAACACGAGGATCATCCTCATAGCTGCCAGAAACAATATGTCCTAGAAGGACCGCTAGGTGACGCTCCGTCGAGAGAACCAAGACATTATGAATGCTTGGCAAACTCGCTACCGATGATTACTCCCTCATTCGGTGCGGCATGCTTTCTGACTTAGAACCGGGCTCCAAAAGCGTTTTGAGCATCACGGAGCATATGAGATGTTCGAGGAGCTGAAACTTGTTTTCCAAGCTCACGCTTGGTCGAGAGATATGACATCTCCGACAAGTTCTATAGTTGTAAGATGGAGGAAAACAGTTACATCGGTGAGCACATATCGAAGATGTGCAGGTTGCACAACCGTATGACCCACTGAATATTAACCTCCACGATGAGGCGGTCATTGTGAGAATCCTCCGATCGCTCCCACCAAGCTACAAGAGCTTTGTAATGAACTACAACATGCAGGGGATGGTAAAGACCATTCCTGAAGTGTTCTCTATGCTGAAGTCACCGAGGTTGAAATCAAGAAAGAACATCAAGTGTTGATGGTCAATAAGACCACTAAGTTCAAGAAGGGCAAGGGTAAGAAGAACTTCAAGAAGGACGGCAAGGAGGTTGCCGCTACCGTAAGCAAGTTGCTTGGGAAGAAGTCAAAGAATGGACCCAAACCCGAGATCGAGTGCTTTTATTGCAAGGGAAGGGTCCTTTGAAGCGGAACTGCCCCAAATACTTAGCGGATAAGAAGGCCGGCAACACCAAAGGTATATTTGATATACATGTAATTGATGTGTACTTTACCAAGACTCGTAGTAACTCCCGGGTATTTGATACGGTCTTGTTGCTCATATTTGTAACTCAGCAGGAGATGCGGAATAAGCGGAGGCGGCAAAGGACGAGGTGACGATCTTGGCGTCGGGAATGGTTCCAGTCGATGTGATCGCCGTCGCACGCTACCTCTTCATTTACCTACGGGATTAGTTATGAACCTTAATAATTGTTATTTGGTGCCAAGTTTGAGCATGAATATTGTATCCGGATCTCGTTTAATGCGAGATGGCTACTCATTTAAATCCGAGAATAATGGTTGTTCTATTTATATGAGAGATATGTTTTATGGTCATGCTCCGATGGTCAATGGTTTATTCTTAATGAATCTCGAGCGTAGTATTACACATGTTCATAGCGTGAATACCAAAAGATGTAAAGTTGATAACGATAGTCCCACATACTTGTGGCACAGCCGCCTTGGTCACATTGGTGTCAAGCGCATGAAGAAGCTCCATGTCGATGGACTTTTGGAGTCTTTAGATTATGAATCATTTGACACATGCGAACCATGCCTCATGGGCAAGATGACCAAGACTCCGTTCTCCAGAACAATGGAGCGAGCAACCAACTTGTTGGAAATCATACATACCGATGTGTGCGGTTCAATGAGCATTGAGGCTCGCGGAGGATATCGTTATGTTCTCACTCTCACAGATGACTTGAGTAGATATGGGTATGTCTACTTGATGAAACACAAGTCTGAGACTTTTGAAAAGTTCAAGGAATTTCAGAATGAAGTAGAGAATCAACGTGACCGAAAGATAAAATTCTTACGATCAGATCGTGGAGGAGAATATTTAAGTCACGAATTTGGTACACACTTAAGAAAATGTGGAATCGTTTCACAACTAACGCTACCGAACACCTCGGCGTAATGGTGTGTCCGAACGTCAGAATCGCACTCTATTGGATATGGTGCGGTCTATGATGTCTCTTACCGATTTACCGCTATCATTTTGGGGATACGCTCTAGAGACAGCTACATTCACTTTAAATAGGGCACCGTCTAAGTCCATTGAGACGACACCGTATGAATTATGGTTTGGGAAGAAACCTAAGCTATCGCTTTCTAAAAGTTTGGGGATGCGATGCTTATGTCAAGAAACTTCAACCTGAAAAGCTCGAACCCAAGTCGGAAAAATGCGTCTTCATAGGATACCCTAAAGAAACCATTGGGTATACCTTCTACTTAAGATCCGAGGGCAAGATTTTTGTTGCCAAGAATGGAACCTTTCTGGAAAAAGAGTTTCTCTCGAAAGAAGTAAGTGGGAGGAAAGTAGAACTCGATGAAGTACTACCTCTTGAACAGGATAGTAGTGCAGCTCACGAAAGTGTTCCTGTGATGCCTACACCAAGCGAAGAGGAAATTAATGATGATGATCAAGGTACTTCGGATCAAGTTGCTCTTGAACCTCGTAGGTCCACAAGGACATGTTCCGCACTGCAGTGGTACAGCAACCCTGTCCCGGAAATCATATTGTTAGACAACGGTGAACCTTGAACTATGAAGAAGCGATGGCGGGCCCATATTCCAACAAATGGCTAGAAGCCATGAAGTCCGAGATAGAATCCATGTATGAAAACAAAGTGTGGACTTTGACTGACTTGCCCGATGATCGGCGAGCGATAGAAAACAAATGGATTTTTAAGAAGAAGACGGACGCGGATGGTAATGTCACCATCTATAAAGCTCGACTTGTCGCTAAGGGTTATCGGCAAGTTCAAGGGATTGACTACGATGAAACTTTCTCTCCCGTAGCGAAGCTTAAGTCCGTCCGAATCATGTTAGCAATTGCCGCATACTATGATTATGAGATATGGCAGATGGACGTCAAAACAGCGTTCCTTAACGGATATCTTAAGGAAGAGCTGTATATGATGCAGCCGGAAGGTTTTGTCGATCCTAAGAATGCTAACAAAGTATGCAAGCTCCAAATGATCCATTTATGGGCTGGTGCAAGCATCTCGGAGTTGGAACATTCGCTTTGATGAGATGATCAAAGCGTTTGGGTTTATGCAGACTTATGGAGAAGCCTGCGTTTACAAGAAAGTGAGTGGGAGCTCTGTAGCATTTCTCATATTATATGTAGATGACATACTTTTGATGGGAAATGATATAGAATTCTTGGACAGCATTAAGGCCTACTTGAATAAGTGTTTTTCAATGAAGGACCTTGGAGAAGCTGCTTATATATTAGGCATCAAGATCTATAGGGATAGATCGAGACGCCTCATAGGTCTTTCACAAAGCACATACCTTGATAAGATTTTGAAGTTCAAAATGGATCAGTCCAAGAAGGGGTTCTTGCCTGTGTTGCAAGGTGTGAGATTGAGCTCAGCTCAATGCCCGACCACGGCAAAAGATAAAGAAGAGATGAGTGTCATCCCCTATGCCTCAGCCATAGGATCTATTATGTATGCCATGCTGTGTACAAGACCTGATGTAAACCTTGTCGTAAGTTTGGTAGGAAGGTACCAAAGCAATCCCGGCAAGGAACACCTGGACAGCGGTCAAGAATATCCTGAAGTACCGAAAAGGACAAAGGACATGTTTCTCGTTTATGGAGGTGACGAAGAGCTCGGCCAGAAGGGTTACGTCGACGCTTAGCTTCGACACGCATCTGGATGACTCTAAGTCACAAACCGGATACGTGTATATGTTGAATGGTGGAGCAGTAAGCTGGTGCAGTAGCAAGCAAAGCGTTGTGGCGGGATCTACATGTGAAGCGGAATACATGGCAGCCTCGGAGGCAGCGCATGAAGCAATTCGGGTGAAGGAGTTCATCACCGACCTAGGAGTCATACCCAATGCGTCGGGGCCGATCAAACTCTTCTGTGACAACACTGGAGCTATTGCCCTTGCCAAGGAGCCCAGGTTTCACAAGAAGACCAGGCACATCAAGTTGCCGCTTCAACTCCATCCGTGAAAATGTTCAAGATGGAGACATAGAAATTTGTAAAGTGCACACGGATCTGAATGTCGCAGATCCGTTGACTAAACCTCTCTCGCGGGCAAAACATGATCAACACCAGAACTCTATGGGTGTTCGATTCATCACAATGTAAACTAGATTACTGACTCTAGTGCAAGTGGGAGACTGTTGGAAATATGCCCTAGAGGCAATAATAAAAGTATTATTATTATATTTCCTTGTTCATGATAATTGTCTTTTATTCATGCTATAACTGTATTATCCGGAAATCGTAATACACGTGTGAATACATAGACCACAATACGTCCCTAGTGAGCCTCTAGTTGACTAGCTCGTTGGTCGACAGATAGTCATGGTTTCATGACTATGGACATCAGATGTCATTGACAACGGGATCACGTCATTAGGAGAATGACGTGATGGACAAGACCCAATCCTAAGCATAGCACAAAGATCGTGTAGTTCGTTTTGCTAGAGCTTTTCCAATGTCAAGTATCTCTTCCTTAGACCGTGAGATCGTGTAACTCCGGATACCGTAGGAATGCTTTGGGTGTACCAAACGCCACAACGTAATCGGGTGACTATAAAGGTGCATTACAGGTATCTCCGAAAGTGTCTGTTGGGTTGACACGGATCGAGACAGGGATTTGTCACTCCGTATGACGGAGAGGTATCACTGGGCCCACTCGGTAATGCATCATCATAATGAGCTCGAAGTGATCAAGTGTCTGGTCACGGGATCATGCATTACGGTACGAGTAAAGTGACTTGCTGGTAACGAGACTAAACGAGGTATTGGGATACCGACGATCGAGTCTCGGGCAAGTAACATACCGTCTGACAAAGGGAATAGCATACGGGGTTGCTTGAACCCTCGACATCGTGGTTCATCCGATGACAACATCGAGGAGCGTGTGGGAACCAACATGGGTATCCAGATCCCGCTGTTGGTTATTGACCGGAGAGCGTCTCGGTCATGTCTGCATGTCTCCCGAACCCGTAGGGTCTACACACTTAAGGTTCGGTGACACTAGGGTTAACAGGAAGACTTGTATGTGATTACCGAATGTTGTTCGGAGTCCCGGATGAGATCCCGGACGTCACGAGGAGTTCCGGAATGGTCCGGAGGTAAAGATTTATATATGGGAAGTCGTCAAGCGGACACGGAAAAGTTTGGTCATATCGGTATTATGGAGGGTCCACGGGAAAGGTTAGGAGGACCACGGGAGGGGCCACCCCTTTGGGGGGCCACTTGGGCTGCGTGGGAGGCAGCCAGCCCCTAGTGGGCTGGGCGCACCCTCCCTTGGCCCATGCGCCTAGGGTTGAGGGAACCCTAAGGGGCGCCCCCCTTGCTTGGGGGCAAGCCCCCTCCCTTGGCCGCCGCCCCTCCCTCTAGATGCATCTAGAGGGGCCGCCCTTCCTCCCTTCCCCTATAAATAGAGGGGTGAGGGAGGGCTGCAAACACCATTGAAGGCGCAGCCCTCCCTCCCAACACCTCTCCTCCTCCGCATAAGCTTGGCGAAGCCTGCCGGAGAACAGTCACTCCATCCGCACCACGCCGTCGTGCTGCCATTGGAGTTGTCTTCCTCAACCTCTCCTTCCTCCTTGCTGGATCAAGGCAGAAGGAGACGCCTTCGTCCCGTACGTGTGTTGAACGCGGAGGTGCTGTCCGTTCAGCACTTGGTCATCGGTGATCGGAATCACGTTGGGAACGTCTTCATCATCACCACTCCCTCGAACGCTTCCGTACTCGATCTACAAGTGGTATGTAGATGCAAACTCTCTCTCTTGACTTGTTGCTTAGTAGAACTCATAGATGGATCTTGGTGAAACCGTAGGAAAAATTGTAATTTTCTGCAACGTTCCCCTACAGTAGGACTCCTCCCGCGCGCCTCCTCCTAGGGCCGGCCGCACCCCCCTTGCTCCTTTATATACGGTGGCAGGGGGCACCCTAGAACACACAAAGTTTATCTACGGATCATTCCTTAGCCGTGTGCGGTGCCCCCCCTCCACCATATTCCACCTCGGTCATATCGTCGCGGAGTTTAGGCGAAGCCCTGCGCCGGTAGAGCATCATCATCGTCACCACGCCGTCGTCGACAGAACTCATCCCCGACACCCTGCTGGATCGGAGTCCGGGGATCGTCATCGAGCTGAACGTGTGCTGAACACGGAGGTGCCGTACGTTCGGTACTTGGATCGGTTGGATCATGAAGACGTACGACTACATCAACCGCGTTGTCATAACGCTTCCGCTTTCGGTCTACGAGGGTACGTGGACAACACTCTCCCCTCTCGTTGCTATGCATCACCATGATCTTGCGTGTGCGTAGGAATTTTTTTGAAATTACTACATTCCCCAACAGTGGCATCCGAGCCTGGTTTTATGCGTTGATGTTATATGCACGAGTAGAACACAAACAATTTGTGGGCGATACAAGTCATACTGCTTACCAGCATGTCATACTTTGGTTCAGCGGTATTGTGAGATGAAGCGGCCCGGACCGACATTACGCGTACGCTTACGCGAGACTGGTTTCACCGCTGCGAGCACTCATTGCTTAAAGGTGACTGGCGGGTGTCTGTCTCTCTCTCACTTTAGTTGAACCGAGTGTGGCTACGCCCGGTCCTTGCGAAGGTTAAAACAACACCAACTTGACAAACTATTGTTGTGGTTTTGATGCGTAGGTAAGAACGGTTCTTGCTCAGCCCGTAGCAGCCACGTAAAACTTGCAACAACAAAGTAGAGGACGTCTAACTTGTTTTTGCAGGGCATGTTGTGATATGATATGGTTAAGACGTGATGGTGTATTTTATTGTATGAGATGATCATGTTTTGTAACCGAGTTATCGGCAACTGGCAGGAGCCATATGGTTGTCGCTTTATTGTATGAAATGCAAACGCCATGTAATTGCTTTACTTTATCACTAAGCGGTAGCGATAGTCGTAGAAGCAATAGTTGGCGAGACGACAACGATGCTACGATGGAGATCAAGGTGTCACGTTGGTGATGATGGTGATCATGATGGTGCTTCGGAGATGGAGTCACAAGCACAAGATGATGATGGCCATATCATATCACTTATATTGATTGCATGTGATGTTTATCCTTTATGCATCTTATCTTGCTTTGATTGACGGTAGCATTTTAAGATGATCTCTCACTAAAAATTATCAAGAAGTGTTATCTCGAGTATGCACCGTTGCAAAAAGTTCGTCGTGCCCAGACACCATGTGATGATCGGGTGTGATAAGCTCCACGTCCATCTACAACGGGTGCAAGCCAGTTTTGCACACGCAGAATACTCAGGTTAAACTTGACGAGCCTAGCATATGCAGATATGACCTCAGAACACTGAGACCGAAAGGTCGAGCGTGAATCATATAGTAGATATGATCAACATAGTGATGTTCACCATTGAAAA
Source organism: Aegilops bicornis (assembly GCA_021605145.1). Lineage (NCBI taxonomy): Eukaryota > Viridiplantae > Streptophyta > Magnoliopsida > Poales > Poaceae > Aegilops > Aegilops bicornis. The sequence goes on along the minus strand of CM038670.1, from coordinate 156,677,285 downwards.
CTAGTCCATCTCACGTGATGATCTGTTATGGTTTAGTTGATTTGGATCACGTGTTCACTTAGATGACTAGAGAGATGTCTGTCTAAGTGGGAGTTCTTAAATAATATGATTAATTGAACTTAAATTTATCATGAACTTAGCTTTGATAGTATTTTGCTTATCTATGTTTGTTGTAGACAGATGGCTCGTGTTGTTGTTCCGTTGAATTTTAATGCGTTCCTTGAGAAAGCAAAGTGGAAAGATGATGGTAGAAATTACACGGACTGGGTCCGTAACTTGAGGATTATCCTCATTGCTGCACATAAGAATTACGTCCTGGAAGCACCGCTGGGTGCCAGTTCTTTGCCAGAGCAACGCCAGAAGTTGTGAACGTCTGGCGAGAAAAGCTGATGACTACTCAATAGTTCAGTGTGCCATGCTTTACGGCTTAGAACTGGGTCTTCAACGACGTTTTGAACGTCATGGAGCATATGAGATGTTTCAGGAGTTGAAGTTAATATTTCAAGCAAATGCCCGGATTGAGAGATATGAAGTCTCCAATAAGTTCTGTAGCTGCAAGATGGAGGAGAATAGTTCTGTCAGTGAGCATATACTCAAAATGTCTGGGTATAATAATCACTTGATTCAACTGGGAGTTAATCTTCCGGATGATAGTGTCATTGATGTAATTCTCCAATCATCGCCACCAAGCTACAAGAGCTTCGTGATGAACTATAATATGCATGGGATGAACAAGACACTTCCCGAGCTCTTCGCAATGCTAAAAGTCATGGAGGTAGAAATCAAGAAGGAGCATCAAGTGTTGATGGTCAACAAGACCACTAGTTTCAAGAAAAAGGGCAAAGGAAAGAAGAAGGGGAACTTTAAGAAGAACAGCAAGCAAGTTGCTGCTCAAGAGGAGAAACCCAAGTCTGTACCTAAGCCTGAAACTGAGTGCTTCTACTGCAAGCAAGCTGGTCACTTGAAGCGGAACTGCCCCAAGTATTTGGCGGATAAGAAGGATGGCAAGGTGAACAAAGGTATATGTGATATACATGTTATTGATGTGTACCTTACTAGAGCTAGCAGTAGCACTGGTATTTGATAATCGGTTACATTTGCTAATATTTGCAACTCAAAGCAGGGACTACGGAATAAGCGAGCACCGCTAAGGACGGGGTGACGATGCGCGTGGGAAACGGTTCCAAAGTCAATGTGATCGCGGTCGGCACGTTACCTCTACATCTACCTTCGGGATTAGTTTTAGACCTAAATAATTGTTATTTGGTGCCAGCGTTGAGCATGAACATTATATCTGGATCTTGTTTGATGCGAGACGGTTATTCATTTAAATCAGAGAATAATGGTTGTTCTATTTATATGAGTAATATCTTTTATGGTCATGCACCCTTGAAGAGTGGTCTATTCTTATTAAATCTCGACAGTAGTGATACACATATTCATAATGTCGAAGCCAAAAGATGCAGAGTTGATAGTGATAGTGCAACTTATTTGTGGCACTGCCGTTTAGGTCATATCGGTGTAAAGCGCATGAAGAAACTCCATACAGATGGACTTTTGGAACCACTTGATTATGAATCACTTGGTACTTGCGAACCGTGCCTCATGGGCAAGATGACTAAAACACCGTTCTCCGGTTCTATGGAGAGAGCAACAGATTTGTTGGAAATCATACATACAGATGTATGTGGTCCGATGAATGTTGAATCTCGTGGCGGATATCGTTATTTTCTCACCTTCACAGATGATTTAAGCAAATACGGGTATATCTACTTAATGAAGCATAAATCTGAAACATTTGAAAAGTTCAAAGAATTTCAGAGTGAAGTTGAAAATCATCGTAACAAGAAAATAAAGTTTCTACGATCTGATCGTGGAGGAGGATATTTGAGTTACGAAGTTTGGTCTACATTAGAAACAAAGCGGAAAAGTTTCGCAACTCACGCCACCCGGAACACCAAAGCGTAATGGTGTGTCCGAACGTCGTAATCGTACTTTACTAGATATGGTGCGATCTATGATGTCTCTTACTGATTTACCGCTATCGCTTTGGGGTTATGCTTTAGAGACGGCTGCATTCACGTTAAATAGGGCACCATCAAAATCCGTTGAGACGACACCTTATGAACTATGGTTTGGCAAGAAACCAAAGTTGTCGTTCGAAAGTTTGGGGTTGCGATGCTTATGTGAAAAAGCTTCAACCTGATAAGCTTGAACCCAAATCAGAAAAATGTGTCTTCATAGGATACCCAAAGGAGACAATTGGGTACACCTTCTATCACAGATCCGAAGGCAAGACATTCGTTGCCAAGAATGGATCCTTTCTAGAGAAGGAGTTTCTCTCGAAAGAAGTGAGTAGGAGGAAAGTAGAACTTGATGAGGTAACAGTACCAGCTCCCTTATTGGAAAGTAGTTCATCACAGAAATCGGTTTCGTGACACCTACACCGATTAGTGAGGAAGTTAATGATGATGATCATGAAACTTCAGATCAAGTTGTTACTGAACTTCGTAGATCAACCAGAGTAAAATCCACACCAAAGTGGTACGGTAATCCTATTCTGGAAGTCATGCTACTAGATCATGGTGAACCTACGAACTATGAAGAAGCAATGGTGAGCCCAGATTCCGCAAAATGGCTTGAAGCCATGAAATCTGAGATGGGATCCATGTATGAGAACAAAGTGTGGACTTTGGTTGACTTGCCCGATGGTCGGCAAGCAATAGAGAATAAATGGATTTTCAAGAAGAAGACTGATGCTGACGGTAATGTTACTGTTTACAAAGCTCGACTTGTTGCAAAAGGTTTTCGACAAGTTCAAGGGGTTGACTACGATGAGACCTTCTCACCTGTAGTGATGCTTAGGTCTATCCGAATCATGTTAGAAATTGCCGCATTTTATGATTATGAAATCTGGCAAATGGACGTCAAAACTGCATTTACGAATGGATTTACGGAAGAAGAGTTGTATATGATGCAACGGAAGGTTTTGTCGATCCCAAGGGAGCTAACAAAGTGTGCAAGCTCCAACGATCAATCTATGGTCCGGTGCAAGCCTCTCGGAGTTGGAATAAACGCTTTGATAGTTTGATCAAAGCATATGGTTTTATATGACTTTTGGAGAAGCTTTGTATTTACAAGAAAGTGAGTGGGAGCTCTGTAGCATTTCTAATATTATATGTGGACGACATATTGTTGATTGGAAATGATAAAGAATTTCTGGATAGCATAAAAGGATTCTTGAATAAAAGTTTTTCAATGAAGGACCTCGGTGAAGCTGCTTACATATTGGGCATCAAGATCTATAGAGATAGATCAAGACGCTTGATTGGACTTTCACAATGCACATACCTTGATAAAGTCTTGAAAAAGTTCAATATGGATCGTGCAAAGAAAGGGTTTTTGCCTCAGACATAAGGTGTAAGATTGAGTCGGACTCAATGCCCAACCACCGCAGAAGATAGAGAGAAAATGAAAGGAGTTCCTATGCTTGACCATAGGCTCTATCATGTATGCAATGCTGTGTACCAGACCTGATGTGTGCCTTGCTATTAGCTTAGCAGGAGGTACCAAAGTAATCCAGAGTGGATCATCGGACAGCGGTCAAGAATATCCTGAAATACGTGAAAAGGACTAAGGATATGTTTCTCGTTTATGGAGGTGACAAAGAGCTTGTCGCAAAGGGTTACGTCGATGCAAGCTTTGACACTAATCCGGACGATTCTAAATCGCAAACCGGATACGTATTTTTATTAAACGGTGGAGCTGTAAGTTGGTGCAGTTCTAAACAAAGCGTCGTGGCGGGATCTACATGTGAAGCGGAGTACATAGCTGCTTGGAAGCAGCAAATGAAGGAGTCTGGATGAAGGAGTTCATTTCCGATCTAGGTGTTATACCTAGTACATCGGGACCAATGAAGATCTTCTGTGACAATACTGGTGCAATTGCCGTGGCAAAGGAATCCAGATTTCACAAGAGGACCGAGCACATCAAGAGACGCTTCAATTCCATTCGGGACCAAGTCCAAGTGGGAGACATAGAGATTTGCAAGATACATACGGATCTGAATGTTGCAGACCCGTTGACTAAGCCTCTCTGAGGAGCAAAACATGATCAGCACCAAGGCTCCATGGGTGTTAGAATCATTACTGTGTAATCTAGATTATTGACTCTAGTGCAAGTGGGAGACTGAAGGAAATATGCCCTAGAGGCAATAATAAAGTTATTATTTATTTCCTTATATCATGATAAATGTTTATTATTCATGCTAGAATTGTATTAACCGGAAACATGATACATGTGTGAATACATAGACAAACATAATGTCACTAGTATGCCTCTACTTGACTAGCTCATTGATCAAAGATGGTTATGTTTCCTAACCATAGACATGTGTTGTCATTTGATTAATGGGATCACATCATTAGGAGAATGATGTGATTGACTTGACCCATTCCGTTAGCTTAGCACTTGATCGTTTAGTATGTTGCTATTGCTTTCTTCATGACTTATACAAAGTTACTGCAACTATGAGATTATGCACCTCCCGTTTACGGAGGAACACTTTGTGTGCTACCAAACATCACAACGTAATCTGGGTGATTATAAAGGTACTCTACGGTGTCTCCAACAGTATATGTTGAGTTGGCATAATTCGAGATTAGGTTTTGTCACTCCGATTGTCGGAGAGGTATCTCTGGGCCTTCTCGGTAATACTCATCACCTAAGCCTTGCAAGCATTGTAACTAATGAGTTAGTTATGAAATGATGTATTACGGAACGAGTAAAGAGACTTGCCGGTAACAAGATTAAACTAGGTATTGGATACCGACGATCGAACCTCGGGAAAGTAACATACCGATGACAAAGGGAACAACGTATGTTGTTATGCGGTTTGACCGATAAAGATCTTCGTAGAAAATGTAGGAACCAATGTGAACATTCAGGTTCCACTATTTGTTATTGACCGAGAATAGTTCTAGGTCATTTCTACATAGTTCTCGAACCCGTAGGGTCCGCACGCTTAATGTTACGTTGACAGTTTTATGAGTTTTGATGTACCGAAGTTTGTTCGGAGTCCCGGATGTGATTACGGACATGACGAGGAGTCTCGAAATGGTCGAGACAAAAAAATTGATATATTGGAAGCCTATGTTTGGACTTCGGAATAGTTCTGGGTGAAATCGGGATTTTCGAGGAAAACCGGGTTACGGAACCCTCCCGGGGTTAATGGGCCTTAGTGGACCATGAGGGAGAAGAGGAGGGCCGGCTGCAGGTCAGGCGCCTCCCCTAGTCCGAATAGGACAAGGAAGGGGGGGGGGGCGCCCCCCTTTGCTCTTTCCCTCCCACCAAGTCCTAATCCAACTAGGAAAAGGGGGTGAGTCCTACTCCCGATGGGAGTAGGACTCCTCCGGCGCGCCTCCTCCTAGGGCCGGCCGCACCCCCCTTGCTCCTTTATATACGGGGGTAGGGGGGCACCCTAGAACACACAAGTTGATCTACGGATCGTTCCTTAGCTGCAGGCGGTGCCCCCCTCCACCATATTCCACCTCGGTCATATCGTCGCGGAGTTTAGGCGAAGCCCTACGCCGGTAGAGCATCATCATCGTCACCACGCGGTCGTGCTGACAGAACTCATCCCCGACACCCTGCTGGATCAGAGTACGGGGATCGTGATCGAGCTGAACGTGTGCAGAACACGGAGGTGCCGTACGTTCGGTACTTGGATCGGTCGGATCGTGAAGACGTACGACTACATCAACCGCGTTGTCATAACGCTTCCGCTTTCGGTCTATGAGGGTACGTGGACAACACTCTCCCCTCTCGTTGCTATGCATCACCATGATCTTGCGTGTGAGTAGGAATTTTTTTGAAATTACTACGTTCCCCAACAACCTCGGGATCGTCCGCTTCGCTAGGCGGTACGGCAGGAGGAGGCGTTCTGCTCTCCATCATCTCCGGACGAAGATCCCCCGAAGACGAGCTCTGCTGAGAATGGCTGAGATCCGAACTACAAGGTAAAATTTCGGTCATCTTCAGAAATAAAACAGGGATGTCTTTTATTTTATAAACTCCCCTCTCTACTTACGGCTCGCTGGAGGGCTGATCTCCTTGGGGAAACAATGCGGCCGAGGCATCTTCCGGCGCAGGACCCTCTGGCGAAGATTTCTTCCCACGCTTTGAGTCCTTGGTCTCCGGGTCTCCAGAGGCGGTCCTCTTCTCCCCTTGGATGGAGGGATTATCGATCCCTCCTTTCTTGATAACCTCCTTTGTGGAGGCAGTAGCTTCCTTGTTCCCCCTTCGCCTTCTTCTAAAGGCACAACTTCCAGCATCTTGGTTAACATGGGATCCGGCGTGGTCTCAGGGAGGGGGGCCGGACACCTGATTAGTTTTTCTTTTGCTATCCACTCCTGTGTAAGGGACAACTCTTTTAAGGGCAAGTTTATGATAAATATACGGATAGTGTGTTCGGGTACGGGACTACTTACTTGAGCATCCGGGCGATTGCAGCTCAGACTTGCGTCCTCGGTCAAATTCGGACACATTGCTTGTGATCCGAAGAACAGTTTGTACATCTCCATGGGCGTTGCGCCCATGAAGTGTTGAAGAGCTCGTGGTCCCTCCGGATTGAACTCCCACAGGCGGAGGGGCGGCGTTGCGAGGCAGGATGCATTTAATTAGCATGACTGCTATTACAACCAGATTGATCTCTCTCTCTAGGAGGTCTCGAATACGGCCCTGCAACAGGGGCACGTCCTTGGACGGCCCCCAGTCAAGCCCTTTATTGACCCATGACGCCAGCCGCGGTGGAGGACCCGAGCGAAAGGCGGGTGGCGCCACCCATTTGGTGCCCCTGGGAGCTGTGATATAAAACCACTCTTGTTGCCATAGACTGAGCTCCTTTTGAAAAGAGCCCTCGGGCCATGGAGCGTCAGCATTCTTACTTATAACAGCCCCTCCGCACTTTCTGCTGTTGCCCCTTGATCATCTTGGCTCCACCTTGAAGGTTTTGAGCCACAATCAGAAGTGTGGGGTAATGCGGAGGAAGGCTTCACATACGACGATGAACGATGAGATGTGGAGGATGGACTCCGGATCCAAGTCGTGAAATTCCAGCCCGTAATAAAACATGAGCCCCCTCACGAAGGGGTCCATCGGGAAACTTAGTCCCCGAAGGAAGTGAGACGTGAACACCACGCTTTCACCGGGCTTGGGAGTGGGAATAACCTGCTCTTGAGCAGGCAGCCTATGCGAGATTTCGCCGGTTAGATACCTGGCATCTCTTAGCTTTAGGACGTCTTCTTCCGTGACAGAGGAAGGCATCCACCGGCCTTGGAGGTCGGAGCCGGACATCACCGAAGGTCCGAAGCGCCTGAATTCTGAGCTTTGGGTGTTGGAACTCGAAGCAAGGGGCGGATTCGATGGAGATTGAAAAGGAGTGGGGCCTTGGTCTCTTTATAAAGAGGTTGAATACCAGGAGCCCTCCCCGTGACCATTCGGGACTCGCCTTCGATAGAGGAGGCGTGCCAACGGGCACGATTGGGTTACCCACGCCCGTATTGATGAGAATCCCGGAATAAGGGGACACAATCTCTGCTTTGACAAGACGTGCCAAGGAAACCGCCTCGCTAAACGCGCTTAGGTTGGGCAGTAAAAACGATTCGAATAAAGGCTTGGCCGTGGTGTGATGTCACGGTGCGGGATACGTCAGCAGATTGAACTTGTGTAAATGTTATTCTCTCTACGGTGTTATGTGGAACTTATTTTGCAGAGCCGGACACTATCCTTATGTTCAAAGTCTTCTATGAAGTATTCGGAGGAGGAACCCGCCTTGCAATGCCGAAGACAATATGCGCCGGACCGTCGTCATTGAAGCCTGGTTCAGGGGCTACCGAGGAGTCTGGATTAGGGGTGTCCGGATAGCCGGACTATAGCCTTCGGCCGGACTCCTGGACTATGAAGATACAAGATTGAAGACTTCGTCCCGTGTCTGGATGGGACTTTCCTTGGCGTGGAAGGCAAGCTTGGCGATACGGATATATAGATCTCCTACTATTGTAACCGACTCTGTGTAACCCTAACCCTATTCGGTGCCTATATAAACCGGAGGGTTTTAGTCCGTAGGACGAACAACAATCATACCAGAGGCTAGCTTCTAGGGTTTAGCCTCTCGATCTCGTGGTAGATCTACTCTTGTACTACCCATATCATCAATATTAATCAAGGTGAGTAGGGTTTTACCTCCATCGAGAGGGCCCGAACCTTGGTAAAAACATCGTGTCCCTTGTCTCCTCGTTACCATCCGCCTAGACGCAGTTCGGGACCCCCTACCGAGATCCGCCGGTTTGACACCGACAACGAGGTCAAAACCGCCGGGTGCTGAGCCCATCTTGCGGCAGCCCAGATGCTGCTCCGTCCGGCCATGGGCCGCTAGCTAGCCAAGATAGCTCAAATCCGCTGCTTGTCTGCAAGGTTTGCTAGCTACATTGGCATGGCGGCGCTGGTGGCTTGCTTTCAGGCATGACGCTAAGGCCAGCCATCTAGCTCGGCGAAGGCGGTCGGGCGGCTTGCAGCTCATGAGTCACGCTCGGGCCAGCCTGCCAACCCGTGCGGAGGCCAGCGCGGCGTCCGGCCCGTCCGGCGGAGTGGCAGCCAACTCGCTCATCACCGCCGCCACCGACGAACACGCATCAGTACCGTTTGAAGTAATGTTCAGGAAAAATAATGATTTGAGGGGGAATAACAGGATAGAAGGTCAGATGTGGGTCCCTCGTGTCAACAGTCAAACAAAATGTGTTGGTTTAAGCTGCCTCACAAGACGGACGTGTGGGCCAACCCTATCATAAATGGGTTTAAACTAACCTAATCAAGAGGTAGTAGTTTTTGGCGTGGATTAAGAAATTTTGGGTATGTTTTTGCTATTTTTTGTACAATAGATTCTTCCTAGGGCTAGTTGAAAGTGGTAGTTTTTTGTTAAATACTCTACATATTGTAAGTAGGAGTAAAAGTTAAGCTTTGGAACCCAATAAGCAAGGCTAGTTACATAGTGCATATGTGTACATGATTGAAAGTAAATATCAACCATGAGTGACTAATATCTTGATGGAAAACTCGAAATTATGGAATACTAGGGAAAAAAATTTGCATGGTTGGAAGTACTAGCAATGTTCATGTGCGTTGCAATGAATCATAATTAGAATAATACTTATTCACAAACTTGATACAAAACACTCTAATTTTGATATACATATATCACTAGAGATATATTATGTTTCAATTAGATTATATTCCTTGGGCTGTTTTGGTGAGGTCAGGGAGGGATGTGGTTGGTTTTAAGATACTAATTATGGGTTTTTCTGAAAATTGGTAGACAAGTGGGATATTTGTGAGAAAAGGCAACAACTTACCTCACAGTTGTTCGATGTAGATCTAATGGTCACAAACGACGGATGGCAGACACACCATCTGTAAATCCCAAATTTTCAATTTGGAATGTTATACATAGATCATTCATGCATATCATATTTTGCTGCATTTCGTTTCGCGATCCTCGAAATCCTAAGCAACTCAAGGACCCTCGGAGAGAGTTGGGGATTTCCCTGTTTTCATATTTGAGTTTTATCAAATATTGAAACAAGGATTAATGGTTTTAATTACTTTTCTCTCCGAAAATATTTCATATTCAAATATATGAGAGGAAATAATATGACTTCTCCAAAATAAATGAAATATTGGATAAAAAATAGATTAAAATCAAACATTTGATTTTATTTGGATTTTATTGCTATTTTGTTTGCATTAGAAAAATTGCACGTTTTTCAAAGTTGCATTTTAGGGCCAAGAAAATGTTCATCTTCTTCTAAATATTTTATTTAGACGGTGAAAATTTGTTTTGGCATTTTTAGATTTTTATTTTATTTTCTAGGATTTATTTAAATTTCGGCGAAATTATTTTAAGAAAAAAATCTCCAGCGCCCGACTGGCCGAAGCCCAGCTGAGCCAGGCCGGCCCACCCCGCGCCACCGCCTCCCCGTGCCCAAGTCCGGCCATGACACGGCCGCCACCGCCCGGGACTCCTCCCGCCCCCTCCCGCAAGCCACCCCGCCCCTCCCCTTTATAAGTCGCCGCCCCAAATCGCCACCTCACAAGAAGCAAGAAGAGTCGCCGCCGCCACCATCAGACCACCGCGCCCGCCGCACCACCAAGCCCACCCCGCCCCGCCGGAGCCATTGCGAAACCCGCCGGAGCCGCCGCCGATCCGATCTCGGCGTTCTGTTTTTTTCGGTTTAGGTAAAAATCATCGTTTTTTATAAAACCCTACTTTTGTATTTTTGATCGGTTCGCCGATTTTCTCGGTTTAGTTTAGTTAGCGAGCGTTAGGTAAAATGCGTTCGTTTTAACGTAATTCAATTTTCGTTAATTCTGAGACAACGAAAGTTAGATTCGTTAGCACATTAAATCGATTTTTCTTTTCTTGGATTTTCCGCGATTATTTTCGATCGCGATTTCCGATCCGATTTTCGTTTCAGTTTATCTTTTCGCTCGTTTATCGGAATCGGGTGATTCAAGCGCCTAAATCTTCGTCTCGAAACCCTCTTTCTGTTTAATCAACTTGAATAAGATTTTGGTACTCTAAAATTTGACTTTAGTCCAGATTAGTAAATGGATCTTGTTTCTTTTGAGTTTCGTTGATCCGTTTGATTTGATTCTTTTTGCAAATCGGAGTTCTTAAGTTGAACTCTCTGGTTAGATCTTCTTATTTGGGATTTACCCGTGTTTCTTTGCTAGATTGCTTATGTATGCTATTATTTGTTTGCGATAGAATTCCCGGAGTGCGAAGCATGCTACTACGAGTCCCTAGGTTTTACGAATCGTCAGCAAGGCAAGTAACACATTGATCATACTCCTTTCATACCCAGTTTTTATGCATTAGTTCCAAACCTCAAACATTGCATGACTAGGATGTGATTAACTTGTGGGTATTGGGAAGTAGTTGATGAGGTAGAGCCTATTGCCCTGTTATTATCAAACCCTTGGGAGTTACTTCTACGTATTGCTTATATTGCTATGCTATGCTCGTAGACGTGGTATGGGTGAGTGAATTCATGACAGATGTGAGATTGTTAATTAATGGTTCAACTTAAGGTGGCAACTTTAATACACATCTGGGTGGATTGCTTGTCGGGCACCTAGAGAATCCAGTGTTGTCGTAGGATATCCCGGAGTACCCGTGTGATCATCCTAAGGTCCGCCACCCAGGTTCAACTTAAGGTGGCAACTTTAATACACAACTGAGATATTCTCATGCTAGAAACTTCCGTGTGCAGCCACAAGATATTATGGGCTCTAGTATAGTTGAGTAAGTTGCATGAACTCTTGAAAAGGTGGATCAGCAGGTAGAGGGATGTAGGTTGGTATGGTCTGCCCGGAGTAAAGAGTTAATGTTTCTGAAAGACTGTGTCTCGGTCATCCGTTTCTCAAACACCATGTAGTGCGATAAATCCAATGGAGGCGATCGAGTCTTGTGGGGAAAAGTGCGCAAACCTCTGTAGAGTGTATAATCTAATCATGGTTAACTGTGTCCCCGGTTATGGACAATTTTGAGTATCTAGTGCTTGGATTATCCTAAGTATCTCATCACTCTAAATTAATATTGTTGGGTATATAATTACTTTAATTGGGGTTGATTTGGAGGAACCTTCTCAATGATGTTTCAACCACCATGATAGTTAAAATAAAAATTATTTCTTTGTTGTAGGGAAAAATTGGCTTTTCGCAAAAACCGTAACCATAGAGCTTTCCACCAGCCAAATATGCATGTAGTGATACCATTATTTTGTACTTGCTTTACTGTGTTATATTGCCAGCATATTCCATGTGCTGACCCGTTTTTCGGGCTGCAACATATTATGTTGCAGACTTTTCAGACGAGGAGTAAGGTTCGTTAGGTCGTTGCCGTGTAGCTCAACTATGCCGTTGGAGTTGATGGACTCAATTTATCTTCCAAGCCTTTCGCTGTTATCGTATTAGATGGCCTTAAGCCATATTTATTGTAATAAGTTCTCTTTTGAGACATTCGATGTAATAAGTGTGTGATTGCTACTCTGTTATAAATCCTTCGAGTACTGTGTGTGTCAGCATTACTAATCCAGGGATGACACTGAAGCACAAAGACTTGACCATTTGAGGTCAGGTCGCTACAAGATGGTATCAGAGCACATGCTGAGTGTTAGACACGACCACTAAGATAACCAACAGGTCACTCTTCTCTACTCATTTCTGACTCCTCTCCATTTTCTACTCTTAGAATGGCGGATTTAAGGAACAAGTTTGCACAACCGGATGAAGACACCCCCTTTGGACGCCACTTGAAGGAAGTCATTAGGTACCTAAACATCGGAATACCAAGCTTCACCGGGACTTACAACGCCATTTTACCAGAAGAGGAGCGCTGGATGATTCAAGTTCAAGTACCAGGAAGGACGTTCTCGCCAACCACTAAGCCCATAGAGTTTTCTTTTGAAGCACCCACCTGGAGCCTAGGCAAGATCATGGTAGTACACATTACCATGGGACGCATTGGAGAAATCTACAACAGGGATCTTAAGGACACTATCTATCAGATATGTGGGCGCCGAGATGAGCAATGGGAGCTGATTAGCACCAAGAAAGTCAGATCCATTGCAGCTTTCATCCAGGAGTTAAACCAGCACATTCGACGCCAGGAGAATCAGATGTGCTCAGACATGATAGATTTGAAGAAGGAAAAGACAAGGATCACCGAGCTGGAAGAAGAACTCAAGTCTACACGTGATGGATATGAGGAGGAAATTGCAACACTATTGGAGAAGAATGACGACCTAATAAATAAGATCGGAATATTCATGGGAGACCCCGCGCCAGGAGGAGATGATGACGATTCCACTTACCCGGAGAACTACATCATCATCGACGACACCGACTCCGACCCCAGTGAAGATGACTTTGAAGACGAAGCTGGAGCAGACATTGTGGAGTCTTCTACCGATCAAAATTTCTAGATGACCACCAAATAATTAGTAGTATTCCCCCATGTATATAGTAGTAGTTGAGCACTTTCAATGATAGTTCTAGACCATTTGTATGCCCTTGATTGATTGATTGAGTGAAATGATTGTGTTTGTGTCATGTGCATATGGGTAGTGCTTTCTCATTAAACCCCTTTCTATTCTAATCTCTCCCCTCTAAACCCGCCAGATGCCTCCGAGACATGACACCTGATTTGCCTTCCCACCAGAACTCACCCAGTTGATATAGAAGCAGAATGCCTTGATGCAATTGTTAGTCCAGAAGCAAGGCAACAACAACAACAACCTGCCTCCAGTTGATAACTTAGCTCGCTTTCTGAGGTTGCAGCCGCCCGTGTTTTCCAGTAGCACCGAGCCTATAGTTGCTGATGATTGGCTACGCCGTATTGGAAGGGAGTTGACCACCGCAGGTTGCATAGATGCTGAGAAGGTGCGCTTTGCCACACATCAATTGGATGGACCAACAGCCTTATGGTTGGAGAATTATACGACCACTTTCCCCATAGCCAACGTCACTTGGGATCAGTTTCAGCAAGCTTTCCGCACAACCCATGTCTCAACTGGAGCTATGAGCATGAAGAAGCGTGAGGTTCGCAACTTACGCCAGGAGAACCGCACTATAGCTCAGTACGTGTACGAGTTTAGCAAGTTATCTCGCTATGCCCCTGATGATGTGGCTATAGATGCCGTGAAGCAGGAGAAGTTTATGGAAGGGCTGAATGATGAGATGAGCATGCAGTTGATGGTGGCAACGTTCAACAACTACCAGGAGTTGGTAGATAAGGTTCTTATGATTGAAGGGAAGCAACAGCAGATTGAGAGCCGTAAGAGGAAGTATGGGCAAGGAAAATATAGCTCAGGAGCTCAGCAGAAGCCCCGTCTAACCCCGAACTCGGGAGGACTTGTTCATAACCATGGAGGTCATAACCACACCGGAGGAAGTTCGCATAACCACAATGGTTCCAAGAATGGGACTGGGAACGGAACAAGCAACAATCAGAACCACCCCAATCCAACCACACCCGCCAAGAGAGACCTAAGTCACATTACTTTCTTTAAGTGCGGAAGGACTGGACACTATGCCACGGAGTGCCCTGAAGCGAAGAATGGAAACGACAATGGGAGCACTGGGAAGAAGCCCAATCCATTCAACAAAGGACAAGTGAACCACGTTAACGTGGAGGAGGTTGAAGAGCAGCAGACGCTTGATTATTGGTAAGTTTTAGTTAAGTCTTTTACCGCCCTTGTTCTTTTTGATCTTTGGTGCATCGCATTCATACATATCAAGGGGATTCGTGGATAAGTTTAGACTACCAACCCAAACCCTTAGGACCCCTCTGTTAGTGAGTTCACCTGGAGCAGAGTGTATGGCTAGCCGATGGTGCGACCAGATACCCTTAACCATTGGTAGCCATGTTTTCCCGTCAGACCTAATAATTTTGGAGTCACAAGGATTGGATGTGATATTAAGCATGGACTGGATGTCAAAGTATGGAGGAAGCATTGGCTGTGCTAGTAAGTCAATTTATCTCACCACCCCTGAGGGAAAAAGGATTAAGTATGTATCTAGGCATGCGCCTAGGAGGAGCCAAGTAAATACCCTCACGGGAGTCGTTCAGGAGGAAGTGCCTGTAGTACAAGATTACCCAGCTGTTTTTCCAGAGGAATTACCAGGCATGCCACCGGATCGAGACATCGAGTTTTTGATAGAGCTATTGCCATGAACAGGGCCAATATCAAAGAGACCCTATCGGATGCCCGCAAATGATCTGGAGGAGATTAAGAAGCAGATCAAGGAGTTATTGGAGAAAGGTTACATTCGACGGAGCTCATCCCCATGGGGAGCCCCAGTGCTTTTGGTTGAGAAGAAGGATAAGTCTCTAAGAATGGTTGTTGATTATCGTGCGTTGAATGAGGTGACGATCAAGAATATACCCACTGACGATGATCAATGATTTGTTTGACCAGCTGCAAGGAGCTAAAGTGTTTTCAAAGATCGGTCTGCGATCAGGATATCACCAGCTGAAGATTCGAGAGAAGGATATAACAAAGACATCATTCACCACACGGTGCGGGTTGTATGAATATACGGTCATGTCATTTGGACTGACTAACGCCCCTGCGTACTTCATGAGCATGATGAACAAGGTGTTCATGGAATATTTGGATAAGTTTGTTGTGGTGTTCATTGATGATATAATGGTATACTTGAAGAACGAGGAGGAGCACAAGGAGCATTTGCGTTTAGTTCTCGAGAAACTCAGGGAACATCAGTTGTATGCCAAGTTCAGCAAATGTGAGTTTTGGTTGAGGGAAGTCGGATTCCTTGGAAATTTTATATCAGGAGAAGGTATAGCAGTAGATCCCACCAAGAGTTGTTCGGTCCTTTGAATGGTTGGCACCCACTTCAGTTAGCGAGATCCATAGTTTTCTTAGACTCGCAGGATACTACTGGAGATTCATTGAGAATTTTTCCAAGATTGCGAAACCAATGACGGAGTTATTGAAAAAGGATACCAAGTTTAAATGGACGGAATAATTTGAGGCAAGTTTTCAGGAGTTAAAGAAACGTTTGACTACAGCCCCAGTGCTGATTCTGCCGGATATACACAAGGATTTCCAAGTGTATTGCGACGCCTCTCGCCTAGGACTTGGAAGTGTGCTTATGCAGGATGGAAGAGTTGTTTCGTATGTCTCACAACAACTAAAACCGCACGAATTTAATTATGCCACGCATGATTTGGAGTTGGCTGCCATAGTGCATGCGTTGAAGACTTGGAGACATTACCTTATTGGAAACCGTTGTGATGTGTACACGGATCATAAGAGTATGAAATACATTTTCACACAGAAGGAGTTGAACCTTAGGCAGAGGAGATGATTGGAGCTTATAAAGGATTGTGACATGAAGCTTCACTATCATCCAGGCAAGGCCAATGTCGTAGCAGACGCCTTGAGTCGGAAGAGTTATGCTAACACCCTAGTAAGCACGGGATTGCCAAAGGAGTTAGCAGAGGATCTCAGGGAACTTCGATTGGAGATTGTTCTAGAGGTTTTGTGGCAACAATGGAGTTCGGTCTACATTGTTAGGAAAGATTCGAGAAGCTCAGAAGGATGACAAAGATATTGCTGAGATAAAAGAAAGGATGAGCAAAGGAATGGCCAAAGGTTTTCGTGAGGATGAGCACGACACCTTATGGTTTGAGGACCGTGTTTATGTGCCCAATAACACAAAGATCAGGAAGTTAATACTTTAGGAGGCTCATGACCCACCATAATCGATACACCCCGGAAACACCAAGATGTATTTGTATTTGAAGGAACATTTCTGGTGGACTGGTATGAAGAAGGATATTGCCGAGTATGTAGCTGTATGTGATGTATGTCAGAGTGAAGGCAGAGCATCAAAAGCCAGCGGTATTATTACTGACCTATGCCGATACCGAATGGAAGTGGGATAAACTTGGCATGGATTTTATCACCGGATTACCCAGACCAAATCAGGATATGATTCTATATGGGTAGTAGTTGATCGCTTGACCAAAGTGGCTCACTTTATCGATGAAAACCACTTATACAAGTGCAAAGTTGGCCAAGATATACATGACCAGGATCGTATGTCTGCATGGAGTTCCGAGGACCATCGTATCAGATAGAGGAACACATTTTACTTCAAAGTTTTGGCATCAGCTGCACCAGACTTTGGGAACAAGGCTGGAGTTCAGTACAACATTCCACCCGCAGACAGATGGACAGACCGAGAGAGTCAACCAGATTCTGGAGGATATGTTGAGGGCTTGTGCGCTAGATTATGGATCTAGTTGGGATGACAATTTTCCCTACGGGGAGTTCTCATACAACAATAGCTACCAAGCCAGTTTGAAGATGGCACTGTTCCAAGCCCTATATGGACGAAGGTGCAGAACACCGTTGATGTGGGATGAAGTTGGAGACTGACAGTTGTTTGGACCTGATTTGATCAAGGAGTCTGAAGAGAAGGTTATGTTGATTCGTGATAGACTAAAGGTAGCTTAGTATAGGTAGAAGAGTTATGCAGATTCGAAACGCAAGGAGGTAACCTATGAAATTGGAGACCGAGCATATCTGCGAGTATCACCTCTGCGGGGAGTGAAACGTTTTGGAGTTAAGGGAAAGTTAGCCCCGAGATTTGTAGGACCATATCGTGTTTTGGAACGTATGGGAGAAGTTGCCTACAAGTTGGAGTTACCCGACCTGAATTGTCGGGGAGTTCATGATGTGTTTCATGTTTCACAGCTGAAGAAGTGTCATGCTGAGATGGCCGATATACCGTTAAAAGATACAGTGCCCTTGGAAGCGATTCAGTTGGACAGTGATCTGACCTATGAAGAGAAGCCAGTCAGGATTCTTGAATTTGCCAGTCGAGTCACCGGCAGCAAGGTTATCAAGTTTTGCAAAGTTCAATGGAGCCACCATACCGAGGATGAATCCACCTGGGAAGGAGAGGATGATCTTCGCAAAGACCACCTATACTTATTTCCTAGCCAACCCGAATCTCGAGGGCGAGATTCATCTTAAGGGGGGTAGGTTTGTAACATCCCAAAATTTCAATTTGGAATGTTATACATAGATCATTCATGCATATCATATTTTGCTGCATTTCGTTTCGCGATCCTCGAAATCCTAAGCAACTCAAGGACCTCGGAGAGAGTTGGGAATTTCCCTGTTTTCATATTTGAGTTTTATCAAATATTAAAACAAGGATTAATGGTTTTAATTATTTTTCTCTCCAAAAATATTTCATATTCAAATATATGAGAGGAGATAATATGACTTCTCCAAAATAAATGAAATATTGGAGGAAAAATATTAAAATCAAATATTTGATTTTATTTGGATTTTATTTGCATTAGAAAAAAATGCATGTTTTTCAAAGTTGCATTTTAGGGCCAAGAAAATGTTCATCTTATTCTAAATATTTTATTTAGACGGTGAAACTTTGTTTTGGCATTTTTAGATTTTTATTTTATTTTCTAGGATTTATTTAAGTTTCGGCAAAATTATTTAAAGAAAATCACCAGCACCCGACTGGGCCGAAGCTCAAGCGAGCCAGGCCGGCCCACCCCGGGCCACTGCCTCCCCGTGCCCGAGTCCGGCCAGGACACGGCCGCCGCCGCCGTCGCCGCCTGGGACTCCTCCCGCCCCCTCCCGCAAGCCACCCCGCCCCCTCCCCTTTATAAGCCACCGTCCCCGGCCCCAAATCGCCACCCCACCGCCGCAAGCAGCGATGGCAATGACCGCCGCCCGCGCCTCGCCGCCGCCGCCTGCCGCGCCGCCACCCAGCCCCACCGCCGGAGCCGCCGCCGATTCGATCTCGTCGTTCAGTTTTTTTGGTTTAGGTAAAAACCGTAGGTTTATTTATAAAACCCTATTTTGTTTTTTTGATCGGTTCGCCGGTTTTCTCGGTTTAGTTTAGTTAGCGGACGCTCATCCGTACATTCGTTTTAACGAACGGTTTTCACTCGTTAGTTACAGACAACGAACGTTCGTTCATTAGCCTGTTCATCAGTTTTTCTTTTTCTAGGATTTTCTGCGATTATTTTTGTCGGATTTCGGGTTCCGGCAGACCCTTGAGGTTCGAACACTGGGGTGCGCGCGGAGACCCAACCCTCCACCGTCTCGCACCTCGCCGAATCGCTGGGACCTAAACTACTAAACGGAACAGCACAAGAGACACAAGATTTATACTGGTTCGGGCCACCATTGTGGTGTAATACCCTACTCCAAAGTGTGTGGTGTGGTGGATTGCCTCTTGGGCTGATGAGGAACAATACAAGGAAGAACAGCCTCATGAGTGCATTCTGGCGGGTGCGATGAACTGCTAGGTGGGGTTCAGTCGCTGTAGCTACTGGTTTCTTGCTGAGGATTCCGATCTCAATCCCCCTGCCCTGGGGGCGGCTACTCCTATTTATAGGCGAAGGCCCTGGGCCTCTTCCCAAATATTGAGCGGGGAGGGCGCCAACAATTGGCCATTTTGAAGGGGAACAGCGGGTACACTTATCCTGACTA
This sequence comes from Aegilops bicornis, assembly GCA_021605145.1. Taxonomy (NCBI): domain Eukaryota; kingdom Viridiplantae; phylum Streptophyta; class Magnoliopsida; order Poales; family Poaceae; genus Aegilops; species Aegilops bicornis. The sequence continues at coordinate 156,658,170 of CM038670.1, read as the reverse complement.
AAGTTGGTCCTCGCCTGCCAAAGGCTCTAGTGATGACGCCTGCTTGGGCTCCACGATGACTCCCTTCCAGCCGTTGGGCTGGTCTTGGTCTTGTTGTGCCGAAACGGATGCCTTTGCTTGATGCTCTCGCCTGCGCTTGCTCCCTTTGCACCAAAGAGGAAAGGAGGACACTACGCGGGCTGGCACCCGACTGGCGCCCTTGGTCGTCATGGCTGGCGTCATGGGCACCTCGTGAGGTACCCTGCCTTGAATTCTCCGCCTCCTCATGAGCCAGCCTGACGAGGCCGTACCTGAGGAAGCTCCTTGTCGTCCGCCCAACGAGGCTTGGCCCCTCGCGAGGGTCTTGAGCTTGCGTTGGTGAAGATGGGCCGTGCTGGTCCTCCTTCGAGCCACGCCGCAGGCCGCAGGCAGGCAAGTCTGGGGACCGCCGTTCCCAGAACGCCGACAGTAGCCCCCGGGCCCACGGCACGCCCGACTTGGCTGGGCAGAGAGGCGAAAGGGCAAGTGCGAAGCATCGCGGGCCCTAACAGCCTGCGGCCTTGGGCGCCGCGTGGCGGTTGATTGGACGCGTGCGCCTCTGCAACCGCGTGAGTTGATAACAGAGGGGCATCTTCCTTGCCTCCTTTACTTTCTCCAATTGCTGCTCAGATCCCCTTGCTTGCGCCTCTCCTCTTTGCTTCCAAGATCTTCAGATCCACTCCGCCTGCGCGCCCTAGCCAGTCATGGCACCTCGCCAAGCCCCGGCCGGAGCTTGGTACTCTCCTGCCTTGGACCTGCTAAATGTGTCGAGGCGAGCCTGCGCCTGATGCGCCCGGATGGCGGGCGCAGGCGTCAGCAGGCAGGCGTTCAAGGCCGGCTCTTCCGCCCCTGAGGGTCGGGGGAGTACCTTCTACCCGTTCTTTGTGAGCGCCATCATTGCTGGTCTGGTGCCTCCCTTTTCTGAGTTCTTCTTCTCCGTCCTCCGTCACTACAATATTCAAGCTCTGCACCTCCATCCCAACTCCGTCCTTCTTACGGCAATCTTAGCCTACTATTGTGAGGCCCATGTTGGGGTGAAGCCCTCAGTGGCCTTGCTGCGCCACTATTTCTCCCTCCGAACCTCCCGTGGTTCCGCCTCCAGCGTCTTGAGGTTCATCGTATCTGGCGGAGCCATCGCCATTTCAAACCACAGGAAGCGGATTGAGGGCTTCAGGAGCAAGTGGGTCTTGGTGGATGCTGGGTGCATCCACCCTCGGCTGATCCTGCCCACGGAGCACGCCGTGAGCTCCGACGACTGGTCCCGAGTGGAGCTTCTGGATCCCCGCGCGAAGGTGGTGCTCGAGAAGATGGACGCAGATCTGAAGCCGGCCAGCGTGGCGGCAGCGAAGCTGACCGGTGCGGCGCTTCTGAGGGAGTTCCTGGAGCATCAACTGGCTCCGCTTCATCGATCTTCGCTTCGATGTGGAGGCTGACTCGAGCCCGTGGTCCCGGCCGACGAGGATCTGGGCGTGATCCTCCGATCCTTGTTTGGGGGTGATGTGGCGAGGCTGGAGGCGCCCAGCCTTGTTCCTTCATGAGGATTGGGAGGCGGTAGTGGGGCCCATGCACATCTTCAATGGGGATGGGCCCGTGCCGTGGAGGCTCCGGAGGACCTAGTGGGCGTGTCCTCTGCCGACTCCAGCGAAGAGGTGAAGGAAAGAGAGCCGGAGAGGGGTTGATTCGGGCGGAGTCAAGGGCTCCTCCCCTTGGGCGCAGTCCCGCACTCTCCGCCTCCCCAGAGTGACGACAGCGAGGATGAGGATTAGCGAGGCGAAGCCTGCCCCGATCGAAGAAGGACCAGACTGGCTGGTCCCAGCTGGCCCGCCCGGCCCCGGGCGATCCATGACGCGCCTCCTGCTCCGGGCCCCTTGAAGCTGATCCTGCAGCCGGCTCTCGGGCTTCAAATATGGCGGAGGTTGCTCGAGCTTCATGACGATGACGATAAGTGCTTGATTCTTGTTTTATTCCTTGCTTTGTCGCCGAGGCTTGATATCTGTATCTCTTGGCTAGGCTGGCGCTGCGGTGAAAGAAGCTGAAGGGGGCTCCTGAGGCCCCATCCGTGGCGGTGCCTCTGCCCGAGAAAGAAGGTGATCGTGACGCACATGCCTCTCCTGCCTGGGCGTCCTCGCGAGGCCGGGCTGAGCCCGCCCCAGCGGGCTCAGCCCCGTTGACCCAGGCGACTCCCGAGGTGCCCTTGCTTGGTGCTGCCTCCACTGTCGCCGTGGCGCCGCTGGTTCCGCCTCAGGGCGTAGTGGTCACGCAGCCGTCTTCTCCTCCTACTCCACCGACCGCAGCTCCTCCGAATCTTACGGATCGCGCCGTTGCCAGACTGGACCTCCTGCGGCAGGATCTTCTGGGCGCCGACTCCCGTCTGATGGCTAGGCGTTTGGAGCTGGCTTCTGGCAGGATTCGCTCCGATGCTTCGATTCGGGCGGCGCTGGTCCAGGCCTCGACGGCTTGCGACTAGGATAAGCAGGCTGTCCGTGAGGCGAAGATTGCCCGCGATGCTGCCACGGGGAGGCAGCTAGCATCCAAGGTCGCTGTGAGACGCTGGAGAGGGAGCTGAAGGGCCTGCAGAACCAGCTTGCCGAGGAGGCCCGCCTCCGCCAGGAGCAGGAGGAAAGCATGAAGGCTCGCGAGGCAACCGTCAAGGACCGGGAGGCCAGGCTCAAGAAGCGCCGCGACCGCCTAGGCGCGCTGGAGCAGGAGCTGGAGGCGAGGAAGGTCGAGCTGGACGACAAGGCGCGGGTTCTTGCAGAAGATCGCGTGGCCTTCACGGATATGGAGGTGAAGGCTCGCTCTTTGCTGAAGACGCTTTACGACAGCGGCCTGTAGAGTCCGCTGGCCGGCGCCGAGGATGGTCCCACCAAGCTGCTTCCCTTCCTGGTTCGCGCTCTTGAAGATGTCACCCTTGGCCTTGGCCCCACGGCCGAGGCCGAGGCGCGTGTCTTGTCTTCTGCGGCACTGACGTGGGTCCTTACCCACATCTACCTTCGCGATCCTAGCGTCGACCTGGACAGCCTGCTGGAGCCAGCAAGCGGCGAGCATGCAGCTGCCGCTGCCGAGGCTGTGAAGGGTCGCGCGGAGGCTCTGTTGGGGAAGTTCTGGGCCTTCAGTACCAAGCCAAAGCGAGGCGCTGCCGGCCCTGCTGTTCCACGAGGGGAACCCACTCCGCGCTGCTCCACCGCCGACAAATGACTCCGTTGTGGCTCCTGTCCTGCTTTTAGTTCCTGCACATGTATCATGCCTCGGGGAGGCGTTTAAACTTGCATTTGGTATTGCGATAACAGTGTGGACTGTAATATTTGCTTTTGAATTCCTTGAAATTTGCGCTTCCTACTTGCTGATGTTCTATGTCTTGCAGAGCCCGGCCTTGCATACCTCGGCCGCCGTTAGCCCCGGCCGGAAACTAGGGCGGGACCAAGGAGTGAGGGGCTACGTGACAAGTTAGGCTCTGAGTCGCGATGCTCGAGAGTCCCCCTTGGCGCCTGAACAGCAAGTAGGGAGGTGAGGCAGGCGGATCTACCATTCTACGTCTCTGAGCCCGGCCCGCGCATACCTCAACCGCCGTTAGCCTTCGGAACTAAGGGGTGAGGGCTACGTGACGATTAGGCTCTGAGTTGCGATGCTCAGGAGTCCCCTTGACGCTCAAGCGGCATTACGTACCTTGGCTCCGCTCGAGTGGCGTGCGACGAACCAGGCCGGGGCTGGCTGAGTGGCGTCCGTCCGGGCGTGACCAGGCGCAGCCCGTGCCCAGCCCCTCGCGCGGCACTCCAGGGGCCAGCGTTGCGATGAGGCGGACCTTTGAGCTCTGGGCTCCCTGAGGTTGATGCGACCCGGAGGCCACCCTCAGTTGTTTATCACCAGCGTGGAGCATAGCGCTTCCGCATGCGTACGGGCTGTAACACCCCGGATGTAACTTTCCATATTTGTAACTCCAACTCTTGCCATTTTCGGCATTGTGATATGATATTCCCTCCGTGGTTGGGTTTTTGTCTTTCGTTTTGCATTTTGTTTATGTCGTGCATCTCATATCATGTCATCATGTGCATCTCATTTGCATACGTGTTCGTCTCATGATTCCGAGCATTTTCCCCGTTGTCCGTTTTGCAATCCGGCACACCTATGTCCCCCGGCGTCCCCTTTTACATTTTTCCAAGAGCGGGTACTAAAATTTCTCGGAATGGACCGAGGTTTGTCAAGTGGCCTTGGTACACCACCGGTAGACCACCTGTCAAGTTTCGGGTCATTTGGAGCTCGATTGGTACTCCAACGGTTAACCGCACTCTCGCAAAGGCCTCTTTTAGGTTGCAGCCCAACACCCTTTCAAAACAGCCCAATAACCCATCTAAGTCACTTCCATGCTCTCCGTCGTCGGATCACGATCGTGTGGGCGAAAACTACACTCCATTTGGAGCTTCCTAGCTCCTTCTACCTATAAAAACACCCCCTCCCCCGAAATCCCGGATCAGATCCACCCTAACCCTAGCTCGCTCCTCTCCCGCGCCCGGACACGTCCGGGGCGGCGCCCGAACGCGTCCGCGCCCAGCGCTAATCCGCAGCTGCCGCGTGGCAGCCCGCGCCGCCCGGCCCGTGAAACCCGTCTGAGGCCCCAGCAACCGTCGCCGTCGCCGCCAGCGCCCGCGCTCCGGGCCAGCGCCCTCGCCCGGTCGGCCGCCGCCCGCCGCCCAGCGCCCTCGCCCGGCACCGCCGCCCGCCGCCCAGACCCTCCGCTTCCGCCGCCTCACCCGCTCCGTCGCCACGCCGCCCGTCCGGCCCGGGCCCGCCTCGGCCTCCGCCCGGCGCGCCGCTTCGCCGCCTCTCGGCCACGGACCCCGCGTCGGCCTCTCCTCTCCGGCGAGCCGCCGCCGGCCGCCTCGGTTCGCGCGCCCCGGATCCGATCTGAGACGGTTGACTTCTCCTTCTCCCCCGAAATTTCCTCCAAGTCTTTTAATCTGTCATTATTTTGTTGCATTTTCATCATGCCATAACTCTGCGCCCGGTGCCCCGTTTTGGGCATGCAGGATACCGTAATGTTCGCCTCGATTTGTAGATCATTTCATCTCATTCCAGCATTTTCTTTTGAGCTCATATTGATGCCCGAAATGCTGTTAGAATAGGGCTATGTGATGTTAGTTTCAGATTCTTATCAGAACATGCACTTTTGTCATTTTTGCCATGATTGATGTGTGCATCCTATGAACTTGAGTCCTACATGTGTTTTGTAATATGCCATACCATATTTACAGGGGTGTATTCCATGTATTTTTGTGATCTCTGTGGTGACTAGCACAAGCATGCAAACTAGGATTCATGATATTGCTGATTTCAGCCCCTGTTTTGCTGATATTTTTATGCCATGTAAAATTGATGCTACCGAGAGATCCATGCATATTTTGAGATACTTCAGTAAGGATGTTTTTAACATATGGTTATGTTCTATCCATCCATAGCCTTGTTTGAAATTATGGAGTGCAATAGCTTGAGTCAATCGAGCTCTACTTTTGCTATAAAATGTTTCCTGGCAGATTGTTTACATGTTATTCAATTTTGCCAAGGTTGTTGTAGTTGATCCGTGTATGCTATGATGTTGTTATCGCCATGTATAGCTATTATGCCATGTCTTCTTGATGGATGTATGCTTAGTGTATCATGAAATGCTCTGTAGTGAGTGCATCAAGCTCTTAAACATGTCTACTTGTTATCTGTTTTTGTCATGCCACATTCTTTGAATCATTATGAAACTTGCTATTTTGACATGGGTGCTATTACATTTTTTGATCCCTTTTGGCTCATTGTCATTAAGGGACTTTTGTTCTATGCTTTGAGCAGATTCATGCCATGCCTTGTTTTGATATTATAAGTTATTGTAGCAGTCTGTTTGCTTGCTCTGAACATTGTAGCAGTCTGTGAAGCTGATATATTTTGCACTTTTGCCATGCTTGTTTGGACCTGTTATGTTATGATTTAGCCGTAGCGCAGTGTTCCTCTTTTGTCAAGCATCTTGAGTAGATCACTGCCATGTGCTTTTCTGGTACGTTTGGGTGCAGTAGCTTAATTTCTTGTTGCTTGCTAAGTGCCATCATGCTGTTAATGGCAGATTTGTGCCATTCTTGTTTTGCTTGTCATTTGCAAACCGTGCATCCGATTCCGGTGATCTTTATATCGATTTCAACCGAAATCATCTCACCTTTCCAGAGGCATACTTGGTTTGCCAAGTTGATGCCTGGTTCATCATTTTCCTTCCGAGCACGCATACGCATTGCATATCACATCTCGCATATCATGCCATGTATTGCATCATGTTGCTTGTGCATTGCACCGTGATTTATTGTGGTTCCATTGTTTGTGTTCTTGCTTCGGGTAGAGCCGGGAGACGAGTACTTGAACGAGGAACCTGTTGAGAACGCTTACGAGGATCAAGCTTTCGACAACTCGAGAACTTTGAGCAAGATGACCATACCCTCGAAATCACTTCTATCTTTGCTTGCTAGATGCTCGCTCTTTTGCTATGCCTATGCTACGATGCCTATCACTTGCTATATCATGCCACCCATATTGCCATGTCAAACCTCTAACCATCCTTTCCTAGCAAACCGCTGATTGGCTATGTTACCGCTTTGCTCAGCCCCTCTTATAGCGTTGCTAGTTGCAGGTGAAGATGAAGTTTGTTCCGTGTTGGAACATGGAGATGTTGTTCCTTGTTGGAACATGTTTACTTGTTGGGGATATCACAATATATATTGTTTAATTAATGCATCTATATACTTGGTAAAGGGTGGAAGACTCGGCCTTATGCCTGGTGCTTTGTTCCACTCTTGCCGCCCTAGTTTCCCTCATACCGGTGTTATGTTCCTTGATTTCGCGTTCCTTACACGGTTGGGTGATTTATGGGACCCCCTTGACAGTTCGCTTTGAATAAGACTCCTCCAGCACGGCCCAACTTTGGTTTTACCATTTGCCACCTAAGCCTTTTCCCCCGGGTTTTCGCGAGCCCGAGGGTCATCTTTATTTAACCCCCCCCCCCCCGGACCAGTGCTCCCTCGAGTGCTGGCCCGAAACGAGTAGACTGCGAGGCCCGCTTGGGGAAACTTGAGGCTTGGTTTTACTCGTAGGATGTCTCATCCGGATGTGCCCTGAGAACGAGATATGTGCAGCTCCTATCGGGATTTGTCGGCACAATCGGGCGGCTTTGCTGGTCTTGTTTTATTGCTGTCGACATGTCTTGTAGCCGGATTCCGAGATCGATCGGGTCTTCGGTAGAAGGAATATCCTTCGTTGACCGTGAGAGCTTATAATGGGCTAAGTTGGGACACCCCTGCAGGGTATTATCTTTCGAAAGCCGTGCCCGCGGTTATGAGGCTGATGGGAATTTGTTAATGTCCGGCTGTAGATAACCCGAAGTTGACCTTAATTAATACACATCAACCGCTTGTGTAACCGTGATGGTCTCTTCTCGGCGGAGTCCGGGAAGTGAACACGGTGTTGGAGTTATGTTTGACGTAAGTAGTTCAGGATCACTTCTTGATCGCTACTAGCTTCACGACCGTGCCTTGCTTCTCTTCTCGCTCTCTTTTGCGAATGTAGCCACCATATATGCTAGTCGCTTGCTGCAGCTCCACCTCACAACTCTGTCCTTCCTATAAGCTTAAATAGTCTTGATCTCGCGGGTGTGAGATTGCTGAGTCCGTGACTCACAGATTCTACCAAAACAGTTGCGAGGTGCCGACGATGCGGTGCAGATGGCGCAACCGAGCTCAAGTGGGAGTTCGACGAGGAACGTGGTCGTTACTATGTGTCTTTTCACGATGATCGATAGTGGAGCCCAGTTGGGACGATCGGGGATCTGTGTAGCATTTGGGGTAGTCTTCTTTTATTTTGGTTCCGTAGTGGGACCTTGAGTGTATTCTGGATGATGAATGTTTATTTATGTATTGTGTGAAGTGGCATTTGTAAGCCAACTATGTATCTCTTTCCCTTATGTATTACATGGATTGTGTGAAGATTACCTCACTTGCGGCATTGCTTTCAATGCGGTTATGCCTCTAAGTCGTGCTTCGACACGTGGGAGATATAGCTGCATCGAGGGCGTTACACGGGCATAGCCGCTCCTCGGCAGTGTCGTTAGCCAGCGCGGAGCATGGTGCTTCCACTGGTACGTGGGAGGGGGCTCCCCTCCGGTAGGAGAGCCAGGCGTATCTGACCCACCTACGACATGTGGCTTGCGGTAGGGCTGGGCCGAGGTGTATCTGGGCACCCGTGAGCCAGCAGGGACTCACGGGCCCTACCTCAAGGCGGGTTGCGCCTGGCTCTGGGCCTTATCTTCGAGTGTGTTCCTTCAAATTTGGCCAGATGCCGGTGCTCTACGTCTTCGGGTCCCGGCTCTCGGGCTGGTCTCAGCCATCGCTAGCAAGCCAGGTCGCGATGCCATGGAGAAGACCATAGGGTGAGGGCCGGAGAGCCGGTAGGAGCCCTGAGTCGCGATGCTCAGGCACCCCCCCTTTAACGCGCAAGCTGGGTTAGATGATGTGAAACTCACGTCCTCGGGTACCGGCTCTCGGGCTAGTCTCGGCCGTTTTGGCAAGCCGTGTCGTGATGCCATGGACAAGACCAGGGTGAGGGCTGGAGAGCCGGTAGGAGCCCCGAGTCGCGATTCTCGTGCACCCCCTTTAACGCAAGCTGGGTTAGATGCAGCAAATCTCGTCCTCGGGTCCCGGCTCTCGGGCTGGTCTCACCGTCAGCCGGCAAGCCAGTGTCGCGATGCCATGGACAAGACCAGAGGGTGAGGGCCGGAGAGATGGTAGGAGCCACGAGTCGCGATGCTCGTGCACCCCTTTAACGCGCAAGCTGGGTTAGATGACGAAACTCTACGTCCTCGGGTCCCGGCTCTCGGGCTGGTCTCATCCGTCGCTGGCAAGCCAGGTCGCGATGCCATGGACAAGACCAGAGGGTGAGGGCCGGAGAGCCGGTAGGAGCCCTGAGTCGCGATGCTCGTGCACCCCCTTTAACGTGCAAGATTCCGTCACCCAGAAAGGCACCAAATAACAAGCATGGTGGAGCGAGAGCATAATCCTAAGGAAAACGTGAAGAAGGATACATGCGGCTGGGGACAGGCCCGAGCGGCTTGGGGATGATGCAGCCCGAGGCACCCCCAACAGGATAGGCTAATGACATGAAATAAAGGGATACATGCCGCAGGACGGACCCACGCGGCACGGGAATAATGCGGCCCTGACGGCGCTCCCAGGCGGAAAGAAAACTGACAGATGTCACCTGGTGATGTTGGGGACGAAGGGGTGTTGGGGTAGCAGACTCGATGGGCTGCGGGCGCCGATCCTCACGAGCCCCCAGGCCTGGGGGCCTTGGGAGGATCCGGAGGCTGGCGGCTCCTGGGGCCATCTCCATCTCCGCCCGAGGCTGTGGCGTGCACGACCTCTCGAGCCTCCGGATGGCCCTCATGAGATGCCGGTGCGCAAAGAACCGCATTTGGCGAGCCGTGAGGCATGCGCCGCGTAGCTGTGGGCGGGCCCTCGCAACATCCCACTCGCGAGGGGCCAGAGGCGCTCTTGAGACGTGGCTCGGTTGAGCCTCGGGTATGTCGATGCAGACGCGCAGCCCACCATCCTCGCCTGGATGGGGGCCACGCTGCAGGCGGCGGCTGCCTCATGACCCTTGACTCCTGTAGCTCTGAATGGCCTTGTTGTCGAACTCCACGAGGGTTCGGCCTCCTTGCCTTGCTCCTGCTATGGAAACGCGTGCTTCAAGCACGCCCATCGCAGTGCCCAAGCGCCTCCCTCGTGACCTTGGCGAGGTCGGGCGGCCTCCGTGGAGAGCCCCGAGCCCGGCTCGAGGAGGGCACCGGCGCGCTCCTATGCGATGGAAGGAGGCTCCCCTAGCACAGTGCGGGCCACGAGGGGCCTGCCTATTGAGGAGCCGGGCCGGTCGATGTCTTCTTCTTCTTGGAGTGCGGCCTCGGGAGGCCTCCCCGCTGGCGTGGTCTGGTCTTCTAGCTATGCGGCTGAAAGGCTCGCTCCAGGAGCACACGCGTCTCTCTCTTCACAGTGGCACCGTGATGACCCCGCCGCTTCACGGCATCTTGAGGACGCGTTGTAACCGTGGTGGAGTTCTGACCATGAATTTGGCCAGCGCCGTACCCGAGGATGGCGTTGTACGGCAAAGTAATGTGGGCGACGTCGAAGTCGATGAGCTCGGTGTGGTAGTTGTCGCGAGCCCCGAAGGTGACAGGAAGGCGGACCTGCCCGATCGGGACCGTGGAGCCGTCGGTGACTCCGGAGAAAGGCTTGGTTGACTGAAGCTGACTATAAGGCACTTGAAGATTGTTGAATGTTTCCACGGACATGACGTTGAGTCCTGCCCCGCCGTCGATGAGGGTCTTGGTGACCAAAGACGTTCTTGATGATTGGGGAACAAAGCATCGGAGAACTCCGGCTGTGGCGCGCCAAGACTTGAGCTGATCCGCCGAGCTGAACGTGATGGCGCACGCCGACCACCGAGAGGGCGCGTGGCCTCGAGCTTGGGAGGACTACATTCGCCAGCTGGCGAACTGCTTGAAGATGCGCCGAGAGGCTGGGCTTGAGCTCCGCCCGGGATGCGAGCGATTGCCGCGGGTTCCTGGAAGCCCCCAGCCCCCTCGTCCTGATGACGGTCCTCAATTCTCCTTGGCTGCGGCGGCAGTGGAGGGAGGCCTGCGTTCCCCTGCGAGCGATCCTCGCGAGGCTGATCCCTCCAGCCTCCCTCGCGAGGCGGGTCTTGCCAACGATCCTCACGAGGTTGGTCGCGCCACCCTTGGCGCGGGCCGCGGTCTTCCCAGCGTCCTGCATTCCTTCCTCCTCCTCGGCCGTAGCCCCGGTCGCTGCGCTCAGGCGTCTGCCGACCCTTCCTTCAGCGTCTGGCCGGAGCTCTTGGCATTCATTGGTGTTGTGGGTGTGGAGGTCGTGGTACACATGATACCGACTGCCCTTGGAGGACTCGGGCTGATCTACGCCCGCTTGGTGTCTGCGGTTGACGCATGAGTACGGCAGCCCCCTTGCGCTTCACGTCCTTGGCCTTGGACTTCTTTTCTTCGGGATCCGCGGCAGGCAGCTCGAGGAGGGAGAGGTGCCCCTCCTCAACCCTGGCGCACTTGGTCTCCAAGTTGAAGAGCTCCAAGGAGGTGCACAGATCTTCATGCATCGCCAGCTCCTCCTTCATCTTGACGTCGCGCACGCTGTCGGAGAAGGCAGAGATGATGGCCTCCTCCATTACCCTGGAGATCTTGAGGCGCGCGTTGTTGAAGCGCTGGATGTACTTTTGCAGGGTTTCCCCTGGCTGCTGCTTGATTCGGCGCATGTCGCTCACGGCGGGTGGCCGTTCATGAGTACCTGGAAGTTGGCGATGAAGCGGAGTGCGCATCTCGGCCCAGAAGAGATCGTGCCCGGCCAGATTCAGGAGCTAAAGGCTCCGCCCTTGAGCGCCATGGGAAACCAGTTCGCCATGAACTTTTCATCCCGCTATAGCCTCGATGCCCAGCTTGTAAGCTGGAGCAACTCCGAGGGTCATTTGTGCCGTCGTAGCGAGGAGGCAGGTCTGGCTTGAACTTGGCGGGCCACGCGACGCTGGCGCAGCTCGGAGGTGAAGCGCGGCAGCCCGCCGTGGCAGCTGGGGCCTAGGGCGACGAGAGAGCTTGGTCTTGCGGGCCTCCCTGCGCGCGGCTGGGGCAGCGCAGAGGTCTGACGTCTTTGGAGCAGGAGCGCTTCAGGCAGCTTCGTGGGCGAGGAACTTCTTGACAGCTCTGCTCTCGCGCGGCGCCTGGCGGAGCGGGTTCCGCCAGGGCGCGTGCCTTGGGGCAGGCGCCTTCTTGAGGAGGAGGCGGTGAGGCGCCCGAGCTTCATCGCCAGCAGCGGGCGGGTGCAGCAGATCGACGGTGCGGGGCGCCTCTGCAGCGGGACGAGCTCGGCGACTCGGTCGAGCCATTCTTCGTGACGTCGTCGGCAGGCGGTAGCGCAGAGCTTCGTTGTCGCGATGAGTGCAGCTCGGGCCTCCATGGCAGGCGAAGCGCGCGTGATGAAGAACCAGCGGGTGAGCGAAAGCGTGGCGGTGCGGCCGCCCCGCCTCATGGACGGGTGCTTTGGGGCGATGTTTGCTTTCGTTCCCCGCCGGGCCGGTGGCTGCGTTGACGGCAGGTGACGGGGAACGACGAGGGCGCCCGCCGACGGGAGCTGTCTGGGCGACATGGGAGGCGAGGGCGGCTTGGCGCTCGGCGCGGTCCCGACGGGCGTCAGACATGGTTGCGGTGGTCGGGGAAGAACGAGGCGACGAAAGGGAGATTCCGGCGCACCCCTACCTGGCGTGCCAAATGTCGGATTTCGGGTTCCGGCAGACCCTTGAGGTTCGAACACTGGGGTGCGCGTGGAGATCCAACCCTCCACCGTCTCGCACCTCGCCAAATCGCTGGGACCTAAACTACTAAACAGAACAACACAAGAGACACAAGATTTATACTGGTTCAGGCCACCATTGTGGTGTAATACCCTACTCCAGTGTGTGGTGTGGTGGATTGCCTCTTGGGCTGATGAGGAACAATACAAGGAAGAACAGCCTCGTGAGGGTCTATTCCTGGCGGGTGCGATGAACTGCTAGGTGGGGTTTAGTCGCTCTAGCTACTGGTTTCTTGATGAGGATTCCGATCTCGATCCCCCTGCCCTGGGGGCGGCTACTCCTATTTATAGGCGAAGGCCCTGGGCCTCTTCCCAAATATTGAGCGGGAAGGGCGCCAACAATTGGCCATTTTAAAGGGGAACAACGGGGTACACTTATCCTGACTAAAGTTGGTCCTCGCCTGCCAAAGGCTCTGGTGATGGCCTTTGCTTGGGCTCCACGATGACTCCCTTCCGGCCGTTGGGCTGGTCTTGGTCTTGTTATACCAAACGGATGCCTTTGCTTGATGCTCTTGCTGCGCTTGCTCCCTTTGCACCAAAGAGGAAAGGAGGACATCAGCGGGCTGGCGCCTCAAGGCGCCCTTGGTAAATCATGGCTTGCGTCATGGGCACCTCGTGAGGTACCACGCTTGAATTCTCCGCCTCCTCATGAGCCAGCCTGACGAGGCCGTACCTGAGGAAGCTCCTTGTCGTCCGCCCCGCGAGGCTTGGCCCCTCGCGAGGGTCTTGAGCTTGCGTTGGTGAATATGGGCCGTGCTGGGCCTCCTTCGATCCACGCCGAAGGCCGCATGCAGGCAAGTCTGGGGACCCCCGTTCCCAGAACGCCGACAATTTTCGATCGCGATTTCCGATCCGATTTTCGTTTCAGTTTATCTTTTCGCTCGTTTATCGGAATTAGGTGATTCAAGCGCCTAGATCTTCGTCTCGAAACCCTCTTTCCGTTTAATCAACTTGAACAAGATTTTGGTACTCTAAAATTTGACTTTAGTCCAGATTGGTAAATGGATCTTGTTTCTTTTGCAGTTTGAGTTTCGTTGCTCCGTTTGTTTTGATTCTTTTTGCAAACCGGAGTTCTTAAGTTGAACTCTCTGGTTAGATCTTCTTATTTGGGATTGGCCCATGTTTCTTTGCTTGATTGCTTATGTATGCTATTGTTTGTTTGCGATAGAATTCCCGGAGTGCGAAGCGTGCTACTACGAGTTCCTATGTTTTGCGGATCGTCAGCAAGGCAAGTAACACATTGATCATACTCCTTTCATACCCAGTTTTTACGCATTAGTTCCAAACCTCAAACATTGCATGATTAGGATGTAATTAACTTGTGGGTATTGGGAAGTAGTTGATGAGGTAGAACCTATTGCCCTGTTATTATCAAAGCCTAGGGAGTTACTTCTACGTATTGCTTATATTGCTATGCTATGCTCGTAGATTGGTATGGGTGAGTGAATTCATGACAGATGTGAGATTGTTAATTAATGGTTCAACTTAAGGTGGCAACTTTAATACACATCTGGGAGGATTGCTTGTTGGGCACCTAGAGAATCCAGTGTTGTCCTAGGATATCCTGGAGTACCCGTGTGATCATCCTAAGGTCCGCCACCATGGCTCAAAGGGAACTGAGATATTTTCATGCTAGAAACTTTCGTGTGCAGCCACAAGCTATTATGGGCTCTAGCATAGTTGAGTAAGTTGCATGAACTCTTGAAGAGGTGGATCAGCAGGTAGAGGGATGTAGGTTGGTATGGTCTGCCCGGAGTAAAGAGTTAATGTTTCTGAAAGACTGTGTCTCGGTCATCCATTTCTCAAACACCATGTAGTGCGAGAAATCCAACAGAGGCGATCGAGTCTTGTGGGGAAAAGTGCGCAAACCTCTGCAGAGTGTATAATCTAATCATGGTTAGCCGTGTCCCCGGTAATGGACAATTTTGAGTATCTGGTACTTGGATTATCCTAAGTATCTCATCACTCTAAATTAATATTGTTGGGTTGATAATTACTTTAATTGGGATTGAGTTGGAGGGACCTTTGATACGTCTCCGTCGTATCTACTTTTCCAAACACTTTTGCCCTTATTTTGGACTCTAACTTGTATGATTTGAATGGAACTAACCCGGACTGACGCTGTTTTCAGCAGAATTGCCATAATGTTGTTTTATGTGCAGAAAACAAAAGTTCTCGGAATGACCTGAAACTCCACGGAATATCTTAGAATAAATAATAAAAAATCCCCACCAAAGATGAAGACCAGGGGGCCCACACCCTGTCCACGAGGGTGGGGGGCGCGCCCCCTACCTCGTGGCCCCCTTGGAGACCTTCCGACGCCAACTCCAAGTCTATTTATTGGCTTTCGGGGAGAAAAAATCAGAGAGAAGAAACCATCGTGTTTTACGATACGGAGCCGACACCAAGCCCTAATCTCTCTCGGGAGGGCTAATCTGGAGTCTGTTCGGGGCTCCGGAGTGGGGGATTCATCGCCGTCATCATCATCAACCATCCTCCATCACCAATTTCATGATGCTCACCACCGTTCGTGAGTAATTCCATCGTAGGCTTGCTGGACGGTGAAGGGTTGGATGAGATTTATCATGTAATCGAGTTAGTTTTGTTAGGGTTTGATCCCTAGTATCCACTATGTTCTGAGATTGATGTTGCTATGACTTTGCTATGCTTAATGCTTGTCACAGGCCCGAAAGTGCCATGATTTCAGATCTGAACCTATTCTGTTTTCATGAATATATGTGAGTTCTTGATCCTATCTTGCAAGTCTATAGTCACCTACTATGTGTTATGATCCGCAACCCGAAGTGACAATAATCGGGACCACTCCGGTGATGACCATAGTTTGAGGAGTTCATGTATTCACTATGTGCTAATGCTTTGTTCCGGTTCTCTATTAAAAGGAGGCCTTAATATCCCTTAGTTTCCAATAGGACCCCGCTGCCACAGGAGGGTAGGACAAAACATGTCAAGCAAGTTCTTTTCCATAATCACGTATGACTATTTACGGAATACATGCCTACATTATATTGATGAATTGGAGCTAGTTCTGTGTCACCCTATGTTATAACTGTTACATGACAAACCGCATCCGGGATAATTATCCATCATTGATCTGGTGCCTACGAGCTTTCCATATACTGGTTCTCGCTTATTTACTTTTCCATTGCTACTGTTACAATCACTACAAAATACCAAAAATATTACTTTTGCTGTCTTTACTTTTGTTTCCGTTATCACCACTATCATATTACTTTGCTACTAAACACTTTGCTGCAGATACTAAGTTTCCAGGTGTGGTTGAATTGACAACTCAGCTGCTAATACTTGAGAATATTCTTTGGCTCCCCTTGTGCCGAATCAATAAATTTGGGTTGAATACTCTACCATCGAAAACTGTTGCGATCCCCTATACTTGTGGGTTATCAAGACCTTTTTCTGGCGCCGTTGACGGGGAGCATAGCTTTATTCTTTGAGTCACTTGGGATTTATATCTGCTGGACACTATGAAGAACTTGAAATACGCTAGGACAACAATTTATCCCTCAACTACGAGGGGATGTAAGGAACTGCCATCTAGCTCTGCACTTGATTCACCTTCTGTTATGAGTAAGCTAGCGACACCTAAACACCTACGCTATTCGTTCCAATATGTCGCATGTTATTGATGATGCCACTTCTGCTATGCATGATACTTATGATGAAACTACTTCTATGCTTTATACTACAGTGTCACTTGGTGAATTTCTAGATGAACAAATTGCTATGTTTGGAGAGAAAGAAATTATTGAACATGAATACGATGATGAAAGTGATGATGAAAATATGCCTGCTAGTCCTGAGGGTTATCTTTTTGATGCTGAATCTTCTACAGCTATTTTTGCTTGTAAGGATAGATATGAACTTAAAAGGCTGCTAGTTAAATGGAGTAAAGAATCTCTTAGGAACAGAATGAAACCCGACCCTGCTTTTGCTACTTCACCTATTTGTGTTCCCGATAAGGATTATTATGAATCCTCTTTTGATCCAGATATAATTACTTTGGTTGAATCTGATCCTTTTTATGGCTATGAATCTGAAACTGTTGTGGCACATCTTACTAAGTTAAATGATATAGCTGCCCTGTTTACTAATGATGAGAGATCACGCTACTTTTATATACTCAAAATATTTCCATTCTCATTAAAGTGTGATGCTAAGATATGGTTTAATTCTCTTGATCCTGGCTGTGTCCATAGTCCCCAGGATATGATTTATTACTTCTCTGCTAAATATTTCCCTGCTCATAAGAAACAAGCTTCCTTGAGGGAAATATACAACTTTGTGCAAATTAAAGAAGAGAGCCTCCCACAAGCTTGGGGGAGGCTTCTCAAGTTACTTAATGCTTTACCTGATCATCCTCTTAAGAAACCTGAAATACTTGATATCTTTTATAATGGACTAACCGATGCTTCATGAGATTACCTGGATAGTTGTGCTGGTTCTCTTTTCAGGGAAAGAGCACCAGATGAAGCTGAAATTCTATTGAATAATATGTTGACAAATGAAAATAATTAGGCACCTCCTGAGCCAGCTCCAGAGCCAATTACTGAGCCTATTCCTAAACCAACTCCGAAGAATAGAGGTGTCTTATTTCTCAGTCCTGAAGATATGCAAGAGGCAAAGAAATCTATGAAAGAAAAAGGTATTAAAGCTGAAGATGTTAAGAATTTACCTCCTATTGAAGAAATACATGGTCTTAATTTACACTTTGTTGAAGAAGTATATGATCTCAATTCTTTATTCTTTGAAGAACCTCATCGATCCCGATATCCCGACACAGGTAGTAAAGGGAAATTCTCTTTATAGATATGATAAAGCTGAAGTCCCTCCTACTAAAATTGCTAGTCAGTGCTTGGATGAGTTTGATAACTTTATGTTTAAGCAAGATGACTTTAATGCTTATTTTGGTAGACAATTAAAACAAGATGCTTATATGGTTAAACACTTGGGTGATTATATGGCTAATATTAGAGGTGAACTTAAACTTGTTAGCAAACATGCTTCTATGGTTACCACTCAAGTAGAACATGTACTTAAAGCTCAAAAAGAAGTGCTTGATGAAATGAATAGTAAGAAAAATGATTATGCTGTTAGAGTGGCTACTAGAACTGGTAGAATGACTCAGGAACCTTTGTATCTTGAAGGCCACCCTAAGAGAATCTAGCAAGATTCTCAGAGAAATAATATTGATGTACCTAGTTCTTCTAAAAGGAAGAAAAAGAAAAATGATAGGACTTTGCAAACCTCTAGTGAACCTATTGCTGAACCACACGAGAATCCAAATGATATATCTATTTACGATCTTTGAAACACAATCTGGTAATGAACATGAACCTAATGAAAATGTTAATGATGATGTTCATGATGATGCTCAACCTAGTAATGATAATGATGTAGAAGTTGAACCTGTTGTTGATCTTGATAACCCACAATCAAAGAATCAACGTTATGATAAGAGAGACTTTGTTGCTAGGAAACATGGTAAAGAAAGGGAACCATGGGTTCAGAAACCCATGCCTTTTCCTTCGAAACATCCCAAGAAAAAGGATGATGAGGATTTTGAGCGCTTTGCTGAAATGATTAGACCTATCTTTTATGTATGCGATTGATCGATATGCTTAGAATGAATCCTTATGCTAAATATATGAAAGATATTGTTACAAATAAAAGAAAGATACGGAAGCTGAAATTTCCACCATGCTTGCTAATTATACTTTTAAGGGTGGAATACCAAAGAAACTTGGAGATCCAGAGTAACTACTATACATTGCTCCATTAAAAGTAATTATGTTAAAACTGCTTTATGTGATCTTGGAGCCGGTGTTAGTGTTATGCCTCTCTCTTTATATCGTAGACTTGACTTGAATAAGTTGACACCTACTGAAATATCTTTGCAAATGGTTGATAAATCAACTGCTATACCTGTCAGTATTTGTGAGGATGTGCCTGTTGTGGTTGCAAACGCTACAATTTTAACGGACTTTGTTATTCTTGATATTCCCGAGGATGATAGTATGTCTATTATTCTTGGAAGACCTTTCCTTAATACTGCAGGGGCTGTTATTGATTGCAACAAAGGCAATGTCACTTTTCATGTAAATGATAATGAGCATACGGTACACTTTCCGAGGAAACAACCTCAAGTTTATAGCATCAACTCTATTGAAAAAATTCCATCGATTATATTTGGAGGTTTTGAATTTCCTCTTCCTACTGTCAAGAAGAAATATGATATACTTATTATTGGGGATGTCCATATTCCCGTTGAGGTAACATAGTGTTATTCGAAATTTCTCTGGTTTCATGATTATCAGAATGAGTTTGTTAACAAGACCTGATCAACCTTGTTAGTGGATTCCTTTTGATGAGCATGAGATGGATGAAACTAGAAAGCACAACCTTCTGTATCCTCTTTATATTTTCTGTTCTTTAGTAGAAATAAAGTAAAATAGCATTTTTCTGTCTGTTTCCTGATTTATCTGTGCAATATAAAAATCTCCCAAAAATAAAAGTCCTAAGAATGCCATGCCAATTTAATATGATTTTTTCGGGAATATTTGAGGATTCTTGTGCAAAAATTATCATGGGGAGCTGCCACCTGGCCACGAGGGTGGAGGGCGCGCCCTACCCCCTGGGCGCGCCCCCTGCCTCGTGGGCCCATGGTGGCCCTCCTCCACTTATCCCTGCACCCATCTTCTTCCTTTGCCTCACACAAACCCGAAAAACCAACTCAAGCTCGAGTTCCGGCCACTTTTGCTGTGATTTTCGATCTCCTTGCTCAAATCACCTCTCGCAAAACTGCTTGGGGAGATTGTTCCTTGGTATGTGACTCCTCCATTGGTCCAATTAGTTTTTTTTAGTGCTTTATTCATTGCAAATTTGTGCTGCATAGGTGACCATGTTCTTGAGCTTGCATGTCAAATTTATATGGTTCCAAGTAGTTCTAATGCTTGATATAGGCTCTAGGCGCTTGTAGGAGTAGTTGCTATCAGTTTTATTGAAGTTGGATCACTTTTGCTTGAAGTTACTAAAAATTTCAGAATTATTTTTCAGAGAAAACAATATGTTTAGGAAGATGTTCCAAGGTGGTTCTTCAAGGAAGCAAGGTCCCAGGCTTGCAATGCGTGATGCTGACGAGGAACCACCAAGAGACGCTCCCGTGAGGCCCTGTGAATGGCCTTCGGAAAATTTTATGAATCAAGCGGGAACCAAAGAAGAATTTAGCGCATATTTGCGTAATGCCGGTCTTGAGGACTTTGAAGCTGACAAATGCCCCTAGTATCATGATCTCACAAGTTCATTTGTGAGGAGGTTTGGGTTTTCATCTTCGTGTAATTCTCCTTCAGTCATGTTTGACCTTTATGACAAATCTTATACCATGGACTTAGAGGATTTCACTTTTGCTTGCAAACTTCCATCTTGGGGTAGTGTCAGGGATCCCCCTAAATCTGAATACAGAGACTTTCTTGCTAGAATAACTGTGGGGGAATCTAGGGATATAACGCAAGACACTATAGGGAGCATTCACTTTCCTGCTATACATTATTTTGCTCTCCTCATAGGTAGATGCATAAATGCTAAGGATGAAGCATGTCACATGTGTGTTCTCGATCTCGGCATTCTCAGAAGTGCTGTGTTAGGAGACCAATCTTATCATATGGGATCCATTGTAGCTCGTAGGTTGAATCGTAATAGACATAACGGAGATTTCTTTGGAGGAATTTATGCAACCCGCTTAGCTAATTTTCTTGAGATAGACATTCGTGAGGGTGATATGGAGTTACCCCCTACTTATTTGGATTTTATTCTATGGTTTCCCACCAGTTTGTTGAGAGGACTGATCCACCTCTCCAGTATAGACTAATCTTTAACAAACGGCATGTTGTGCATGTTACTCTTCCTGCTCCAGCCTTCTTTGATTTTCAGACAAAAGGGAGATATATTATTACCAGAGAGGAGGTAGATGAGTACGAGAGGAGATCGGGCGTCTCGACGCCACGCTGCAGCTTCGAGGAGGCGATAGCTGTTGCATCATGATACGACCCAGCTACACCTACGGGTATCCGCCAGAGCTATCCTCGACAAAAACCAACTTAGGCCAAAAGCCTAAGCTTGGGAGTACGATATTCCCACCGACATTACATTCATGTTCACACACACTCATTGCTAGATGTCGGTGCTCATACTCTTTCATTGTAATATCAATGCTAGTTTATTTACTTTTTCTTTCTTTCTTCTTGTGTGTTTAATAAACCTTAGAAAAACCAAAAAAATTAGTAGTAGTTTATTTTTCCTGTAGTAGTAATGATTAAAAAGAAAACCCAAAAATATTTCCCGTTCTTCTTTTGCTTGTTGGGAGCTTTCCCGTGTAAATAGTTTTTATTTCTTTTCTTTTCTTTGGGGGTCGAGGAGAAGACCATGATTAAATTGTTGAAGTGGCTCTTATATGTATCATTGTTGATTTAACCAAGAACCCATATTGCCTTGTCTTCTCCTGTTTATTGAATGCTCGCAGATTCCAGTTAGTCCAATGCACGTGCACTCTTATTATTATTCACACCGTTCGGTCGTGCAAGTGAAAGGCAATTATAATGACATATATGATGGACTGACTGAGATGGGAAAAACTGGTATGAACTCGACCTCTTTTGTTTTTGTAAATATGATGAGTCCATCGTTCTTGATTCAGATGATTATGAATAAACATGTTTGCAATGACAATTAGAGATCATAGTTGCTTGTGTCATGCTTGATTAGCTATGAATTATAATGGTTTACCTTGCGTGCCAACATGCTATTGAGATGGTTATGATGTGGTATGATGGGGTGGTATCCTCCTTTGAGTGATTTAAGTGACTTGACTTGGCACATGTTCACGCATGTAGTTGAAATAAATCAACATAGCCTTCACGATATTTATGTTCATGGTGGATTATATCCTACTCATGCTTGTATTCAATGTTTATTAATTTTAATGCATGTTCATGACTGTTGTCGCTCTCTAGTTGGTCTCTACCCAGTCTTTTGCTAGCCTTCACTTGTACTAAGCGGGAATACTGCTTGTGCATCCAATCCCTTAAACCCCAAAGTTATTCCATATGAGTCCACCATACCTTCCTATATGCGGTATCTACCTGCCGTTCCAAGTAAATTTGTATGTGCGAAACTCTAAACCTTCAAATAAACATTCTGTTTTGCATGCTCGAGTAGCTCATATATCAACTAGGGCTGCCCTTATCTTCTGTGTTAGGCGGGTTATTCTCAAGAGGAGTGGACTCCGCTCCTCACTCACGAGAAAATGGCTGGTCACCGGGATGCCCAGTCCCATGCTTTATGCAAACTAAATCAAAATAATTGCAAACAAAATTCCCCCTAGGACCCGTTGAATGTTGGAGGGACTCGTTGTTTCAAGCGAGCCATGGATTGATGCTTGTGGAGGAGGGAGAGTATAAACTTTACCATCCTGTTTGGGAACCACCTATAATTTGTTTAGCATGGAAGATATCATCATCTCTTAGTTGTTATGTTGACAATGAAAGTATGCCGCTCAAAATATAATTTATCTCTATTTCAAAACCGAGCTCTGGCACCTTTACAAATCCCTGCTTCCCTCTGTGAAGGGCCTATCTATTTACTTTTATGTTGAGTCATCACCCTCTTATTAAAAGCACTAGCTGGAGAGCACAACTGTCATTTGCATTCATTACTGTTAATTTATATTGGGTATGACTATGACTGGATCTCTTTTACCATGAATTACAATGTCTAGTCAGTCCACGATCTTTGAAGGTGCTCTGCATTTATGTTTTATGGTCTCGTAAAGGGCTAGCGAGATACCACCTTGTTATATCATATTATGATTATTTTGAGAAAGTGTTGTCATCCGAGATTTATTATTATGGCTTGCTAGCTAATTATGTTATTGATATGAGTAAACATGAGACCTAGGAGTTATTGCAAATGTGGTTAGTTATGATCTTTGCTGAAAACTGAATGCTGGCTTGACATAGGTACAACAACAAGAGCAAACAGAGTTTGTAGAAGTTTCTCTTCTTCTCTTTCAGTTTGTCAACTGAATTGCTTGAGGACAAGCAAGGGTTTAAGCTTGGGGAGTTGATACATCTCCGTTGTATCTACTTTTCCAAACACTTTTGCCCTTGTTTTGGACTCTAACTTGTATGATTTGAATGAAACTAACCCGGATCGTATTTGTTTTTTGAGAATTGCCATGATGTTACTTTTGTGCAGAAAACAAAAGTTCTCGGAATGACACGAAACTTCACGGAATATCTTTGAATAAATAATAAAAATCCCGCCAAAGATGAAGACCAGGGGCCACACCCTGTCCACGAGGGTGGGGCGCCCTCAGGCGCGCCCCTACCTCGTGGGCCCCCTGGAGACCATCCGACACCAACTCCAACTCTATTTATTGGCTTTTGGGGAGAAAAAATCAGAGAGAAGAAATCATCGCGTTTTACGATACGGAGCCGCCGCCAAGCCCTAATCTCTCTCGGGAGGGCTGATCTAGAGTCCGTTCGGGGCTCCGGAGAGGGGGATTAAATGCCCGTCGTCATCATCAACCATCCTCCATCACCAATTTCATGATGCTCACCGCCCGGCGTGAGTAATTCCATCGTGAGGCTTTACGGGCGGTGATGGGTTGGATGAGATTTATCATGTAATCGAGTTAGTTTTGTTAGGGTTTGATCTCTAGTATCCACTATGTTCTGAGATTGATGTTGCTATGACTTTGTTATGCTTAATGCTTGTCACTAGGGCCCGAGTGCCATGATTTAAGATCTGAACCTATTATGTTTTCATGAATATATGTGAGTTCTTGATCCTATCTTGCAAGTCTATAGTTGTCGGAGTAATGAGCCACGTGTAGGCAAACCCGATGTTGACACACGGACACGTCACGTGTACCCTCGACGCCGGGGGTGATGCACCGCAGCTCACGTCGAAGGAGACCCAACCGACAATAGCGACACGCATAAGGCGATCGGGCGCTTTTGCAGACCAGGAAACCCCACACCCCCGGGAGGGACCCCGTCAGGGAGTGCGGCGGCTATGGGCTGCCCTAGGTCGATTCGCTCGCCCCTATAGCCTCGGGATTCGCAGCTCTTAAACACAAAGAACAGCGAAGAACAAGAGAGAAAAACGATGGAGAGATGAAACGTAGACAGGAAAAAGTAGTATATTGATTTGTTCGATTGTGTGTTGTTTAATCGGCCGTTACCCCCAACATATATAAGAGGCGGCTGGACTTCCCGTACAAGCAAAGGATTTATCTAGGCTTTCCTTACAAGAAAATTACATCAATTCACGTCCTAGAGTCCTAGTTACGGTCCCACTCGGATTCAGCCCGAATCTGGTCCAATCTTACATCTAGCTCCTTGCGTGGGCCGTGGAATCTGCATATGACTTCCGATGGAGACGGTTCAAATATTAATTTTGTGTGCTTTGACGAGGCCAACAATCCGTATGTCGATCACTTTTCCAAATAAGGCCATCTTGAATACTCCACGGGGTCATCTCTAATTTCGAGTCGGACTCGTTCATGTAGCTGACCGGACCGTCCGACTCTTGCAGCGTCTCTACAGGTCATATACTACGTCGGATGATGATGACTCCAAAAGCAAAGTTGACCGTTTCGATGTTACGAACAACTCCCGTGTTGAACACTTTTTCATTCGAAGCCATCTAGATAAGTATTTGAGCCCATCTTCAGCATCTGGTCGGATTGGCCTCGACAGTTTCTACTGTTCACGGCGGCAAGCTTTCCCGGCAAAGTTACTGTTCATGGCGGCAAACTTTCCCCGGCAAGGTTACTGTTCATGGCGGCAAGCTCTCCCCCGGCAAGGTTACTGTTCACGGCGGCAAGCTCTCCCCCGGCAAGGTTACTGTTCATGGCGGCAAGCTCTCCCCCGGCAAGGTTACTGTTCACGGCGGCAAGCTCTCCCGGCAAGGTTACTGTTTACGGCGGCAAGCTTTCCCCGGCAAGGTCTTTGAGGCAGTAAACGACCTCGGATGAAAATGTGCCCAAAAGCAAAGTTGACTGTTTTGACGAGACGAAAAACTTTCGTGTTGAACATTTTCCGATTCGAGGCCATCTTCTGGGGAAAAACACTCACGCATTACGTCAGACACTTGCCAAGACATGTCTGGTCTCCCGCGTCATATTTTGCCTCTTGACAGGGCTGCATTCAGATAACTCTAACTTTTGCATACGAACTCGGATTGAGATGATTTTTATATAAAAGTCGACCGATTTGACGAGACGAAGACAATTCATGTAGAGCATTCCTTCGTCCGAGGTTGTCCTGGAGGCTTAATTGACCAAAAAGCACTCAGAACACCTAAACATGACAATCTGAGTGTAGTTTTGGTCTTTGATATGATGCCGAATAATTATGGTCCAAACATTAAAGTTTTTCCATTCGGCAATGTGAAATTTCTCATTTACAATATTTTTTCATTTGAGGCCATCTCCATTGCATTCTGCATTGTGCCAAAATCAGGTGTCAACACATGCCCCCTGTTTTTTCGGCAAAGCTTGCATGCCAAAAAATAATTTGCACCATGTTTGTTCTAAGGGCGATGTCAACACTCCATCGGCCATCTATTTTTCTCATGGCGATAATTATGTATCGGCCATGTTTGTGCTACGGCGATAATCGTATATCGGCCGTTGCCTACTTAAACTTCTGCCACACACTCGGGTGGTACTTCTTCAAATATTTTCCGTTGAGAGCTCGGGGTAACAATGCCCCTTGTATTGATTCCACCAAATATGAATTTCCGGGAACAACCCTTGTAATTTTAAAAGGACCTTCCCAACTCGGAGACCACTTCCCGAATTTCCTATCTCTTGAACCAATCGGCAGAATCACCTTCCAGACGAGATCACCAACTTGAAAATTCTTCAACTTAACTTTCTTATTGTAAGCTCTTGCAACCCTCAACTTGTCTCTCTCTATGTACTTCAAAGCAACCAAACGTTTATCGGCAACTTCATCAATATTGTCCGTCATCAAGTTATAAAAGTCTACTGCCGATAAATCATTTTGTTTGGCTATTCTCAAAGCATTCAAATTTACTTCCACTGGTAAAACAGCCTCTTGGCCATACACAAGCTCATATGGAGTCACCTTGGTAGCACCATGCCTTGAAATTCTATGTGCCCACAAAGCTTGGACAACAACTCATGCCATCTCATCGGATTATCCTCAATCCTCTTCTTGATGAGCTTGATTAAAATTTTATTGCTAGACTCAGCTTGTCCATTAGCTTGGGCATAATACGGAGAGGAATTGAGCAACTTTATGTTATAAGATTTGGCAAACTCTCTGACTTGGTGTGACATGAAAGATGAACCTTGATCCGTAGTTAACGTTTGAGGAATACCGAATCTATGAATAATGTGCTCGGTTATGAATTGAATTACCTCTCGCGTGTCATGTTCTTGAGAGGTACTGCTTGAGACCATTTAGTGAAATAATCAGTTGCCACCAATACGAACCGATGCCCTTTTGAAGAAGACGGGTGGATTTGCCCAATGAAATCTAAACCCCAACCTCTGAAAGGCCACGGTTTGATAATAGGATGTAACATAGCAGCAGGAGCCAATTGAATATCACCAAACTTTTGACAAGCTTCACATCCTTTATAATATCTGAAGCAATCATTAATCATAGTCGGCCAATAAAACCCAACACGTCGCAATAACCATTTCATCTTGGGAGCCGACTGGTGAGTGCCACAAATACCTTCATGTACTTCTCCCATAGCAACTCTTGCCTGGTCCTCATCCAAACATTTTAGAAGAACATCATCAACTGTTCAGCGATAAAGATTATCATCTCTCATTGTATACTTGAAGGCCATACGCCGAACAGCCCATCCACCCTTTCACTCGGATTGCACAAGTAATCAACAATGGGCTTTCTCCAAATGGAATTATCACCTGCACTAGATTTTTTGTTAATGGCCGAATCGGTGAGTTCAGTTCAGCCTCTCCCATATTGGCAAGACAAGACATCGGTCTTTGAGAGATATGAAACATGCCATGACCAACATGATATCCAGATGCTTGTTGTGCCAGATCATTTGCTTTCCAATTGTCATGTCTAGATATATGAGCAATGCTAAAACAATCCAAAGTAGAAATTATATCTAGACATTTATCAAGGTAAACATTAAGTGATTCGTCCAAACACTGAAAGACTTTGGATACTTGCTGCACCACTAGTAACGAATCACCATAAGCCTCAATATGGGTAACACCTATAGCAAGCAACATCTCTAGGCCAAATAACAATGCTTCATATTCGGCTTGATTGTTTGTGCAAATATATTCTAAGCGGCATGATGCTTCAAAAACAGCACCATGAGGAGATATATAAATAATACCAACACCTTGGCCATTGTTACAAACTGAACCATCAAAGTATAATCTCCATGGCACTAATGAAACAAGGTTCATATCAACATCATGCTTGTCATTAATCCGATGTTCAACAATGAAATTAGCAACAATTTGGCCTTTCATGGATTTTAGAGATTCATAAGCCAAATCATATTCAATTAAAGCATAAGCCCACTTGCCAATTCTACCACTAAGAATCGGCCTATGCAACATGTACTTAATGACATCGGTTTGACAAGCTACTACACAAGCACTCGGCACTAGGTAATGTCTCAATTTTGTGCAAGCATAATATAAGCATAGACATAGTTTTTCAATAAATGTATACCTTGTCTCGGCGTCTAATAAGCGTCTGCTCAAATAAGTAATGGCATGCTCTTTTCCTTCGGTATCTTGAGTTAGAACAGCACCAATAACATCTTCCTCTGCTGCGATATAAAGCTTAAAAGGCTCTCTATGCTTGGGTGCTTTCATCACCGGAGGAGTGCACAAATAATTCTTGATCATATCAAAGGCTTCTTGCTGTTTTGCCCCTAGTGAAATCAACATTATTCTTTAACCGAAGGATGGGAGTAAATGCATCAACTTTCCTGACAGATTAGCTATGAACCTTCTCAAATAATTGACCTTGCCAAGGAACTTTTGCATATCTCTCTTGCATGTTGGAGCCTCCACTTTCTGTATGGCCTCTATCTTTTTGGGATCAATTTCGATGCCATCTTCATGAATAATAAAACCCAAAAATTTGCCAGCTGACACGCCGAATGCACATTTCAAAGGATTCATCTTCAGCCCATATTTTTTCATTCTTTCAAAAGCTAAACGCAAATCGGCCAAGTGAGATTCAAAAGCATCCGATTTGACAACAATATCATCAATATAAACTTCAAGTATGATACCGAGTAAATCATGAAAAATCAAATTCATAGCCCTTTGATATGTGGCACCAGCATTTTTAATCCAAATGTCATCACTGTCCACTCGAATAAACCAAGGAAACCAGGACATCGGAAAGCCATTTTGTACATGTCCTCTTCACCATCAAGATTTGATTGTATCCGCATTACCATCTAGAAAGCTAACAACCTTATGTCCAGAAGCATCATTAATAAGCATATCGGCTATTGGCATGGGATACTCATCTTTGGGTGTAGCCCTATTCAAATCTCTGAAGTCAATGCACACCCTCAACTTGCCGGATCCCTTCTTCTCCACTTGGACAATGTTAGAAATCCACTTGGCATACCTGCAAGGTCGAATGAAATTAGCTTCAAGCAGTCGACCGATTTCTTCCTTGATCCGGTCATATGTTTTTGGATTAAACTTTACGGCCGATCGCTTTATAAGGTCTAAAACCGCCTTTATAGGCAACCGATGCTCCACTAGCTCTCGGCTCAACCCTGGCATCTCATGATACTCCCATGCAAAGCAACAAACATATTCTTTCAATAGCTCGACTAATTTAGCCTTACAATCGGCTTTCAAATTTTTGTTTATAAGTGTCGGTCGAGTGACTGAACCATCTCCAATATCTATCTCTTCTAATGGATCAACCGATGTAAAACCTTGTCCAAGTTTATCCATGTCATCCAACTCCTCTATAGACTCATACATATTGTCCTCATCGGACCGATATTTTACAAGACGCTTTTTGTAACCACTCGGAATTAGGATCCATTTAAACATATCATACCTTGGAGCCGATTGCATTCAGTCGGCTTTAAAGAGACGGGCACAAAACCATTCTTGGTCGCGCTGAGAAAATCAAACTCTGATAAGTCACGCCCCGTCAAGCAAGTAGCATTGGGATGTTGCCAATCCACCGATGCATCGGCCAAAGCAACACAGGCCGAAGTTATTCGCATGAATGAATTCCACTTCATCATCAACCTTTGAATCAAAAACTGGTGCATAGTGGATGGCACGCACTGGTTTGCATGAACCCAATCACGGCCTAGTATAACGTTGTAGTTACCTTGCACCTCAGCGACAAAGAATGCAGTAGTCAAAGTTTTGCTTCGGACTGTAAGCTCCACATACATCACACCTTTGGCTTCAGTTCTCTCTTTGCCTTCAAACCCGTTGAGAAGCATATTGGTCTTGATCAATTCTTCATCAGGCAAACCCAATTTCCTGAAGACCGAATAGGGCATAAGATTTACCACAGCACCACCATCAACAAGCATTCGACTGAGTGGCGATCCATTGATATGACCTCTGAGATACAACGGTTTCAAATGTGTTACTGGTTCTTTTGGCTTCTCGGATATTGCGTTTTTAGGGCCAAAATCCAGTTGAGCCACTTCCCCTTCCTCATCTATAGCACGAAACTCAGCAGGTAAGTAATATACCATATTGATATCCATACCTTCATGGACCGGTGTAGACTCATAGTCTAACATATCAGCCTCTTCTTCAAGTGGATCGACCGATTCTGAAATCTGGTTGAGTGAAGGAGAAGTAAGAAGTGTTGCAGACGATGTAATAGCTGTCGCATCGTCCTCCTTGGGTGGTGTAGGCACTTCTGTGATAGATGTAGAAACTGATGTATCTTGTATTTGTTTAGGTCTCCACACTTGTTTTGCTGGAACCATGGGCCGAGTGTCATTGAACAACTTATCCCTTTGCTTCTCGGTCTCCTGCTCCGCCATCTCTTGACTCCTTAACCTCTGTAGTTTCCTCTTCTGTGTCTTTGTTAGCCGGGAGGACACCACTTTGGTCGAGTGTATTTAGCATCTCTCACCTTTACTTGGCTGGTGCTTGCTTCATGGTCATTAGCTGAGTGCTTTGGCGCGATAGCAAGTATCGGCTCAGTCGAGTGATTATGCAAAGTCGGCTGCTGTATGGGGAATGTTTCGGTGCCCAAGATAAGTGAGTCGACATCCATTTTATCCTTGCTTTTTCCTGACTCAACTGCTGCAACACTTGGTGACTTAATACGCCATTCTTTTCGACTTTCCAGATGCATGAAATTTCCATTCGGGCGCACCTTTTTACTCAGATGGAATCCATTCGGATGGGCGTCACACTGATGGAATCCACTCGGATGGAACTCACTTGGATGGATTTCACTCGGATGAAATCTACCCATCCATATTTTTTCATTTGGATAGCTTCCACACAGGTGCATTCTTACACTAGGATAGTTTCCACTTTCGATGCATATGTTGACCAGCCGGTGATAGTCACCAATGTTCGATCGGCCATTATATGAGTAATCAAGTCGACTCCATACAGATTGCCTCTGCTCTTCTGAAAACTGTGCCCTTGGTCCACTCGGTTTCACATATTGACTGAATATATCATCTGATGGTGACCTTGGTCGTTTCAAGTATGATGGCTGGTCAGAGCTGGAACCAGCTGACTGATTAGCATATTTGGACAGCAACATATCAAAAGTTGGCTTGATCCGCTTGCATTGCACTTTAGCTTCATTCCTCTTCCATTTGCCAACTTTTGGCCTCTTGGGCTTGACAAATTTAACTCGAGTGTCCTGCTGCACCTGTGTTTGCCCCCCGAGTGTAGGATTCTTGATGGTGATCTTGATCACTTCCTTGCCATCAGGTTGCTTATCAAGCACAACATGTCTCCCCAAAACCTTGTTGCCCTCTTTGTGTTTCTGGGCTCACCAACAATGACATTAGCTTTATTAGCAGATTCGCTACCTCCGGCCGAATGAGCAGCTTCTTCCTTCTAAATCCATGGTGTTCATTGGAAAGGGCTGTTTATCAACTTGCATCTCGGAAAAGCTCAATCGTCCGTCATTAATGGCCGATTGTATCATCGTCGAAAAAACATTGCAATCGTTAGTAGCATGAGAAAAAGAATTATGATACTTGCAATAAGCACGCCCGTTTCAGCTCTTCAAACGGCGGTAAAGTATGAGATATTCTAATAATCTTAGCCTGCAGCAAAGCATCAAATATTCTATCACACTTAGCAATGTTAAAAGTAAACTTCATATCTTCATCACGATTCTTATGAATCGGTTTCAGATCATTGCAAGTAAAGGGTTTGGCCTTAGATGGCCAAACAAATTCATTAGCAAAAACATCACCCTCATCGTCCGAATGATCACTGTCATATTCCACCATATTCATCTTTGGACGATCGGCTTTGTATCTATGCACTTCTTTGAGATCTTTGCTTCGCTTTCCGAGCGAAGCCCTTTGTAAGACTTGGTTAATATTTAAGAACTCATAGCCCTCTAACTTTTCTCTAATGGGAGTTCTCAAACCACTCAAAGCACTAGGTCTCGCCAAGTCTCTCGGTTATCACCAAACTAAAACATCGGTTTTTGTTTCTCTGAATCTCTTGACGTAATCGGAGACCGATTCATCATGCTTCATTTAACCGATGTTAGATGTGACAACTTGAGTTCATTGTCGCTGCTGTAAAAGTGATCATGAAATTTCTGCTCTAGCTGCGACCAAACTCGAATGGAACCATGGGGTAAAGAAGAAAACCATGAAAATGCGGTACCAGTTAATGATAAAGGAAATAAACGCACTTTCAACTCATTTAGTGAACCTGCTTCACCTAATTGTGCCAAGTATTGACTAACATGCTCCCATGTGGTTTTTGTGCCCTCTCCATTGAACTTAACAAAATCTGGAATCTTATATCCTGGAGGGCACTGGATGGCATCAAAGTACTCGGGGTACGGCTTTTGGTAAATCCGATTCTGAGGTAACTCAACCCCAAAATTCTCTCGAAGCATCTTAGCCATCTCCTCTCTAAGATTAGCTAAACCATCATCCATAGTGGACGATGAAGCTTGTGGCAGTGGCATAGGAGGAGTATGATTACTAGGCGTAGGTAGGAATTGTGGCGGTATGTCGACCCACAATTTGCTAGTGGTCGAGTGGTTGTAGCTGTAGGTAAGGTTGGGTTCGGGCGTTGCCACGAACCTGGCATGCTCATAATAGGATTAATGGGTGCAGCCACAATCTGATTTGTTTGGGTAGGATAATAAGCCATCAAAGACGGGAGGCGCCGATGCAATAGGTAAAGCTTGATTAGGGTTTTGCACACTAGCAGCTACACCATTATTACCACTAGTCGATTGAGATGTATTCTTCTGAGCATTAGTATTTTCTATGAAAGTTTGATAGACTAGATTGCTACCATTAGCAATACGACCTTCAATCTCAGCCCACTGCTCAGGAGAAAAGGTAGTACTCACAGAAGGTTTAACTCGCTTTCGGTTTGAAGAGGAGGGAACTTGATTTCTTCAATCGGAGTGATGTTGCCTTGGCGATCCTTCTTGAACTTTGCAAGGAACTCCTGCAAATCCTTCTCTTCGCACGCCTTCTTGTACTCCTCATAGACTTGGCGATGATCAGCCGATATCTCATCAAGACTGGGCTTAATGATGTTATCGGCGTCTACCTCGGATGGCTTGGGAAGATCGGACATGGTGGATGATGATGATTGACCTTCGTTCCCCAGCGGGGTCGCCAAAAAGTGTGTTGACACACGAACACGTCACGTGTACCCTCGACGCCGGGGGTGATGCACCGCAGCTCACGTCGAAGGAGACCCAACCGACAGTAGCTGACACGCAAGAGCGACGGGCGCTTTTGCGGACCGAAAACCCCACACCCCCGGGAGGGACCCCGTCAGGGAGTGCGGCGGCTATGGGCTGCCCTAGGTCGATTCGCTCGCCCCTAGAGCCTCGGGATTCGCAGCTCTTAAACACAAAGAACAGCGAAGAACGAGAGAGAACAACGATGGAGAGATGAAACGTAGACAGGAAAAAGTAGTATATTGATTTGTTCGATTGTGTGTTGTTTAATCGGCCGTCACCCCCAACATATATAAGAGGCGGCTGGACTTCCCGTACAAGCAAAGGATTTATCTAGGCTTTCCTTACAAGAAAATTACATCAACTCACGTCCTAGAGTCCTAGTTACGGTCCCACTCGGATTCAGCCCGAATCTGGTCCAATCTTACATCTAGCTCCTTGCGTGGGCCGTGGAATCTGCATATGACTTCCGACGGAGACGGTTCAAATATCAATTTTGTGTGCTTTGACGAGGCCAACAATCCGTATGTCGATCACTTTTCCAAATAAGGCCATCTTGAATACTCCACGGGGTCATCTCTAATTTCGAGTCGGACTCGTTCATGTAGCTGACCGGACCGTCCGACTCTTGCAGCGTCTCTGCAGGTCATATACTACGTCGGATGATGATGACTCCAAAAGCAAAGTTGACCGTTTCGATGTTACGAACAACTCCCGTGTTGAACACTTTTTCTTTCAAAGCCATCTAGATAAGTATTTGAGCCCATCTTCAGCATCTGATCGGATTGGCCTCGACAGTTTCTACTGTTCACGGCGACAAGCTTTCCCGGCAAAGTTACTGTTCATGGCGGCAAACTTTCCCCGGCAAGGTTACTATTCACGGCGGCAAGCTCTCCCCCGGCAAGGTTACTGTTCACGGCGGCAAGCTCTCCCGGCAAGGTTACTGTTCACGGCGGCAAGCTCTCCCGCAAGGTTCTTGTTCATGGCGGCAAGCTCTCCCCGGCAAGGTTACTTGTTCACGGCGGCAAGCTCTCCGGCAAGGTTATCTTTACTGGCGGCAAGCTTTCCCGGCAAGGTCTTTTGAGGCAGTAAACGACCTCGGATTAAAATGTGCCCAAAAGCAAAGTTGACTGTTTTGTGAGACGAAAAACTTTCGTGTTGAACGCTTTTCTGATTCGAGGCCATCTTCTGGGCAAAACACTCACGCATTACGTCGACACTTGCCAAGACATGTCTGGTCTCCCGCGTCATATTTCGCCTCTTGACAGGGCTGCATTCAGATAACTCTAACTTTTGCATACGAACTCGGATTGAGATGATTTTTATATAAAAATCGACCGAGTTGACGAGACGAAGACAATTCATGTAGAGCATTCCTTCGTCCGAGGTTGTGCTGGAGGTTTAATTGACCAAAAAGCACTCAGAATACCTAAACATGATAATCTGAGTGTAGTTTTGGTCTTTGATATGATGCCGAATAATTATGGTCCAAACATTAAAGTTGTTCCATTCGGCAATGTGAAATATCTCATTTACAATATTTTTTCATTTGAGGCCATCTCCATTGCATTCTGCATTGTGCCAAAATCAGGTGTCAACACCCGAGCCCCTGGACCTTTCAAAACATCGGGGCAGACTGCGCCCCTCAAGACCCCAAGACGAAGAGCCGCCTTCTGAGAGTCGGCGGCAGAGCCGCCGACTGCCCCTCCCAGCCGAGTCCCAGAGACGGCCTCGAGATGAGCCGACTCCCAACTGGCGGCTTCCGGAGAAGCCGGCTATGGGGAGTCGGCCCGTGACTCCAACCTCCTCCTGCCTATGCAACTACGGACGGGATGGGATGTGGCCGCCGCGCGGCCCATCCCTGCCCGTTCACGAATGGCAGGCATGGCCACAAAGGCGCCCGTATTAACGGAGATCTCCGTCCGTGGCGCCTTGTTGCCACGCCGTCCTCGACATCAGCCCGTAAGCGAGATCCACGTACCCACGACGGCTTATGCATGCGACCCGAAGACGGCGGGACCCGCCTGTCGGCGGGGGTGCATAAGATGGCGAGAGCGCCGGAAGACGGACCCGTTGGGAGTCGGCCCCCAGGAGTCGGCCGGCCCCTCCCACGGGCCCGCACGCCATTAACCAGACGAGACAGGGAAATGGCGACAGTGATCGCCCATCAGGCGGCGGCACTGTTGCCATGACCCCATGAACAAGCTAGCGTCATTAGAGGCGCGGCTATAGTAATCCGCAGCCGGCAAGACCCGCCCGCGGCGGGCAAGGCCTGTCGGCCCCATGCTGGGCCGTCGGCCGGGCCCACTAGTCTGCGGGCCCCAGAAGTCGGCGGAGAAGATGGCGGCCTAAGAGACAGACGGCTGGGACCCGCGCCCAGCCGGATTACCATTGTACCCCTGGGGGGTAGGCCTATATAAACCCCCCGGGGCACCCATGCAAGAGGTTGGACCCTAATAGTTTTAGACACATATAGAGGGAAGAGAAGAGCTAGCCGTGCCCTTCTCCTTCCTCACCCCGAACAGCTCGAGGAGCAACCTTGTACCCACTTTGCCATAGTGATCATGCGGAGACCCCGCAGAGCAGCAGTAAGGGTGTTATCTCCACGGAGAGCCCTGGAGCTGGGTAAGATCCGCTGGCGTGCATGCCTTCGCCTCATCCCGTTTCCAGGCACCGGCGACGTTCTACTCACCCCCACCATGATAAGCCATCCTTTGGCATATGTCGCACCCAACCCCCGACATTTGGTGCCCACCGTGGGGCTAGGTGCACCGTCGTCCGGAGAGCTGCTCTGGACGGGAATCCTTTTCCTCCCTGGCGAGTGCAGCCAGCCCGGCACGCCAGACGGAGTCCGCGCCGATGCGCTGCACGGTGTTGAGATCACTTGCGTGGCCAGCTGCCTCGCCGAACTTGTCGGCGAGGTTCACCTCTCCGACGAGCCTGCATCCGACGCAAGCATGGGCGACCCCGAGAGCCTCCTCGCGAGCCTCCTTGAACAACTCCACGTCGCCGGCGAGCCTGCCACGGACTTGGAGTCCGTAGGCTCCACCGACCCGATGCTGGTTGACTCCGACACGGCGTCGCTCGATGCGTTCCCCACCAACGTGGTGGTCTACGATGAGCCGCTCCCTCGCGCGGAGAGCGGCGGAAGCACCGTCACGGAAGTGCTCGTCATCAGTCATGGCGAGCGTTCCGGCGAAGGAGCTCGTGACCCTCTAGACGCGGCTCTGCAAGACCTGACCGTGCCTATTCCCGAGGACGCTGGCGTCGAGATGCTGGAGGCACACCGCCTTCAGCTCCTTGAAGGCGCGAGGAAGCTGGCAAGCATGAGACGCTTGTCAGAAGCCTACCAGCGTGAGATGGATCGCGCTGTGGGCGGCTCGCCGGCCCCGACTGGGCCTAGCCACCTAGGCACGGTCCAGCAGCACGGCGTAGCCATCACCAACCTGTTCGGGGCCAATCGCCCTGTGTATGCCTCGCCCGCGGAGAACATCCGCGCCGCCCAGGCGGTGGCGGACGAGCTGGACAACTTCGAGGGTGAGGAACGCCGCCTGATGATGGAGCGAGTCCAGCAGCTCCTCGATGCGGCTGCCGCGCAGGACGAGGCCGGCTGCCGCACGGAGGCGCCGCGACGACAGAACGACGACTTGCCTCCCCGCCGAGATCAAGGTGCGACGTCTCGGACGCCGACTGGCGGTGTCCCCGGAAGAAAAAACAAGGATCCGGCTGTCAGCCACAGTTGGACTCACATCTCCATCGAGCGCGACCAAGACGGCCGCCCAAGAAGCGATGGAGCGGCGGACGACCATCCGCCTCCTCCTCCTCGCAGAGAAAGGCGAAGTCTCCCGTCACCCGTCGAGCATCCGACTCTCGGCGACCGCCTTTGGCCGCCGAGAGGAGTCGGAGAAACGACGCCCGCCACCGGATCGACCGACTCCACCGGTCCTCGGGCGCCGAAGAAGAAGACGAAGTTGTGCCGCCTGTTCGGACCTTGCATCCGAAACGAGCCCTTCCCCAGAGGGTTCACACTCCCCCGAGACACGCCCAAGTACACCGGCTCCGTAAAGCCGGAAGACTGGCTAGTTGACTACTCCACGGCCGTCAACATAGGGAACGACAACAAGCGCGTTGCCGTGAAGTATGTTCCCCTCATGCTCCAGGGCACGGCCCGGACATGGTTGAACAGCCTGAAGCCCCGCAGCATCAATAGCTAGGTCGACTTCACCGAGGCCTTCGTCCGCAACTTCACGAGCATGTACAAGCGACCTCCCAAGCTTCGCCAGCTTTCCTTGTGCGTGCAAGGCCCCAACGAGTCAACTCGCGACTACCTCACGCGCTGGGCCGAGCTCCGAAACTCCTGCGAGGGAGTGCACGAGGTGCAGGCTATCGAGTACTTCACCGCCGGGTGCAGAGAAGGCACCCTCCTCAAGCACAAGCTCCTTTGCGACGAGCCGGAGACCCTCGATGAGCTACTGATCATAGCAGACAAGTACGCCACAGCCGACTCCTCCATGAAGACGGAGATTGAAGTCAGTGCGACTGGCAAGGTGGCTCCTCGAGCTCCTGTGACTCCGGCCGAGACACCAGTCGGCGACAGCAACAGAACGATCACAAGCGCAAGGCCCCACAGCCGGCTTCCAGCTGCCGGTAGGTGGCGGCAGTCGAAGACCAGCAGCCGGAGGGGCAGCCTCCGGCCAAGCGACAGAAAGGCGGCAAGTCCAACTAGTTGCCGGCCTTCTCTTACGAGTAGACTCTAGATGGTCCCTGCAAGTTCCATAGTGGCGCGAAACCATCAAACCACACCACTCGGAAGTGTCACTGGCTCACCAGGATCGCCAAGGGAGACGGCCTCCTGCCTCCCCCGCATGCTGGGCCGCCGCCTCCACCGCCGCTTCAAAGAGTCGGGCTGTCGCCGGGCCAAGCGCAAGACGAGTACCCAGAAGAGCATGGAGCTTATGTGGTGTTCACCAGTGTGGCCGATGACCGACGTAGCAGGCGGCAGCAGTAGCAAGAAGTGAACGCAGTAGCATCAGATACTCCAGAGTTCATTCACTGGTCCGAGAAGCCTATCAGTTGGAGCAGGGCTGATCACCCAGAGGTGATGCCGAATCCGGGCTCCTACGCCCTGGTCTTGGGAGCCACCCTTGCCACGGATAGGAGGGCCGCTCGCTTCTCGCGAGTGCTGATAGACGGAGGTAGCAACATCACATCCTGTACAAGGACACGATGGAGAAGTTAGGAATCAAGCAAAGACAGCTTCAGAGCAGCCGGACTGTGTTCCACGGCATTGTACCTGGCCTTTCCTGCTCACCGATCGGCAAGATCCTGATAGACATCCTCTTTGGGGACAAAGATCATTTCCGTCGAGAGCCAGTTTGGTTCGAAGTGGTGGACCTCGAAAGCCCGTACCACGCTCTGCTTGGCCGACCTGCTTTGGCCAAATTCATGGCGGTCCCCCACTACGCCTACCTCAAGATGAAGATGCCAAGTTCCAAGGATTTCGACCGTTAAGCGGCGACTACAGAAGTCGTCCGCTTGCGGCGAAAGCGGTCGGCTGGCCGAGTCCACAGTGATCGTGAGAAGCGGCTTCTTGATCGGGTTGTGGCGATGGCCGGCAAGCAGCCCAAAATATCGCCCAACCCCAAGGAGTCGGAAGCTGAGGGCTCGTTCAAGCTGGCCAAAGAAACGAAGAAGATACCCTTGGACCCGGAGCACCCGGAGAGGTACGCTGTCACAGGTACAAACCTTGACAGTAAATAGGAAGGCGAGCTCGTCGATTTCCTCCGTGAGAATCGGGACATTTTCGCATGGTCCCCTAAAGACATGCCAGGTGTACCGACGGAATTCGCCGAGCACAAGCTACATGTCCGATCTGATGTGAAGCCCGTCAGGCAGCCCTTGTGCCGCCTGTCAAGAGAAGAAGAAGAGTTGTTGGAGAAGAGATAGCCCGGCTCCTAGCAGCCGGTTTCATCATGGAAGTGTTCTTTCGAATGGTTAGCAAACCCAGTCTTGGCATCAAGAAGAACAAGCGATGGCGGATGTGTATTGACTACACAAGCCTCAACAAAGCTTCCCCAAGGACCCGCTTCGCTCTGCCGAGAATTGATCAGTGATAGACTCCACAGCCGGATGCGAGCTGTTGAGCTTCTTAGATGCATATTCAGGATATCACCAGATCAAACTGAATCCGGCCGACAGACTGAAGACCGCCTTCATCTCGCCGTTTGGAGCCTTCTGCTACCTGACCATGACGTTCGGCTTAAGGAATGTCGGCGCCACCTTTCAGCGTTGCATGCAGAAGTGCCTCCTCAAGCAGCTCGGCAGAAACGCCCACGTCTATGTGGACGATGTAGTGGTGAAGATGGAAAAGCGAGGAACACTGCTGGAAGACCTCAAGGAGACCTTTGAGAACCTGCGCCAATTCCAGATCAAGCTCAACCCTGAGAAGTGCGTCTTCGGAGTACCTGCCGTCCAACTCCTTGGTTTCCTGGTCTCTGAACGCGGCATAGAGTGCAACCCTGTGAAGATCAAGGCCATCGAGAGGATGGAAGTACCCCGCCGACTGCTAGATGTGCAAAAGTGCACCGGCTGTTTGGCGTCCATCAGCCGATTCATCACCGGCCGGGCGAGAAAGCTCTTCCTTTATACCAGCTCATGAAGAAGACCACCTTCTTCGAATGGAACCACAAGGCGACGAAGCTTTCCTCCGCTTGAAGAAAATATCGACTACCCTCTGCTAGCGGCCCCGACTCCCAAGGAGCCCATGCTCCTGTACATTGCCGCCACCAGCAGGGTAGTTAGCACAGTCATTGTAGTCGAGCGCAAGGAGGAAGGCATGGCGCTACCTGTCCAGAGACCAGTATATTACCTGAGCGAAGTACTGTCGACCTCCAAGCGTAACTACCCCACTACCAGAAGATGTGTTACGGCGTGCACTTTGCCGCCAAGAAGTTGAAGCCTTACTTTCAAGAGCATCCAATCACTGTGGTTTGCACAGCCCCACTAGGCGAGATCATCGGAAGCCGAGATGCTTCTGGCCGAGTGGCCAAAATGGGCCATAGAGCTGGCCCCCTACACCATCTATTACCAGCCCCGCACCACCATCAAGTCGCAAGCACTGGCCGACTTCCTCGTCGACTGGGCCGAGACCCAGTACCTGCCGCCAGCGCCCGACTCCACCCATTGGCGGATGCATTTCGATGGCTCCAAGATGCGCACCGGCTTGGGAGCCGACGTTGTCCTCACTTCCCCCAAAGGCGACAAGCTCAAGTATGCGCTGCAGATCCATTTCGCCACCTCCAACAACGTCGCCGAATACGAGGCGCTCATTCACGGGCTCCGGCTTGCCAAAGAACTTGGCATTCGACGGATCCTGTGTTATGGCGACTCCGACTTGGTGGTCCAACAGTCATCCAGCGACTGGGATGCC
Organism: Aegilops bicornis; assembly: GCA_021605145.1. Classification (NCBI taxonomy): domain Eukaryota; kingdom Viridiplantae; phylum Streptophyta; class Magnoliopsida; order Poales; family Poaceae; genus Aegilops; species Aegilops bicornis. The sequence goes on along the minus strand of CM038670.1, from coordinate 156,618,292 downwards.
AAAGATGCAAACATGGCGAGCTACCGTTTCCTGGTACAACAATTGAGTGGATATTTTGAGGGGTGCGAGTTCCTCCACGTACCAAGAAACGACAACCCTGGCACGAATCGGCTCCACCCGCCAGGCAATACCATCCGGCGTCGCCCTTCAGTGCCTCCTCAAGCCATCTGTCAAGCCGTCACCAGAATCAGACTCCATTTTTGTGCCGGCTCCCCCTGAAGAAGTCGGATCCGACTCCAAAGCCTCAGCAGACGGCACGAGAATTCTTGCAGACGGCCCCAAGAATGCCGCAGTCGAAGCCAGCCCGGGAACTTCAGAACCCGGCCCAGGGACTGCGGCGACCATTGCGAAGACTCCAGAAATTGGCCCGGGGACTGCACCAGTCGGCCCGGGGACTTCATCAACCCAGCAAGCGGCTGCGGACTCCAGCTCGCCGCCTCCCAGCCCAACCGCCCTCGTCCAAGTGGCAGTACTGGCAGTTGAAGAAATAGCAGCACCCTCATGGGCCCAGCCCATCCTGAAGTTCCTAGTAAGCGGAGAGCTACCAACCGATGAAATCTTGGCTCGGCAAGTACAACGCCGAGTGGCAGCCTACACTATAAGCAACAGAGAGCTGGTCAGGCGCAGCATCACTGGTGTCTACCAGCGTTGCATCGAGCCAGAGCAAGGCCAGGCGATTCTCGAAGACATTCATCAAGGCGAGTGCGGCCACCATGCGGCCTCAAGAGCACTCGTCGCCAAAGCCTTCCGACATGGTTTCTTCTAGCCAACCGCCCTGGAAGAGGCCAAGGAATTAGTTCAAAAATGCAAGGGGTGCCAGATGTTCCGCTCCAAGCCATTTCAGCCGGCTTCCACACTCAAGACCATCCCCATCGCCTGGCCCTTTGCTGTTTGGGGCCTGGACATGGTGGGACCATTCAAAGCAGCACGAGGCGACCAAACTCACTTACTTGTCGCGGTGGACAAGTTCACCAAGTGGATAGAAGCAAAACCCATCAAAAAGTTGAATGGTCCTACCGCAGTGACTTTCAACGCCGACATCATGACTCGGTACGGCGTACTACACAACATCATCACCGACAATGGCACAAATTTTGCCAAAGGCGCCCTGGCCCGTTTCTGCGCGACGCAAGGCAACCGACTGGACTTAGCTTCCGTTGCCCATCCGCAGTCAAACGGCCAGGTGGAGCGAGCGAACGGCCTCATCCTGTCTGGCACCAAGCCTCGACTGGTCGAACCACTAGAGCGTTCGGTCGGCTGCTGGCTTGAGGAGTTGCCAGCCGTCCTCTGGATTTTGCGCACGACTCCAAATAAGTCAACCGACTTCACACCTTTCTTCCTCGTCTACGGTGCTGAAGCCATCATCCCAACGGACATAGAGTTCGACTCCCCGCGAGTCACCATGTACACCGAGGAGGAAGCAGAAGAAGCACGTCAAGATTGCGTAGATCTGCTGGAAGAGGGCCGGCTGTTGGCACTCAGCCGGTCCAGCATCTACCAGCACAGCCTGCGCCGCTACTACAACAGGAAGATCAAGCCGAGATCTTTCCAAGAGGGCGACCTTGTGCTCCGGCTGATCCAATGAACAGCCGCCAAAGACAAGCTGTCGGCACCTTGGGAAGGCCCCTTCGTTATCAGCAAAGTGCTGGGCAACGACTCCTACTACCTGATCGACGCTCAAAAGCCCCGAGAATGCAAGAGGGACGACTCCGGCAAAGAGAGGAACGGCCATGGAATGCAAATCTTCTCCGAAGATTTTACAGTTAATGCAGTATGTACCACGCTACCCTTTGTGTTAAAGTACCAAGACTTCGGGCCCCCCGAGACGAGCTCGGAGATTGCCCTTTTTTGTTATCTGTATGATAAGAATTATGCCTTCGAGTATGTTACTCTTTGTTATGCCGCTTGGCACCGGGTTCGACTAGTCGGCCCGGGGACTCGCCGCCCTGCGCTATGAAATGTTTCCTGCAGTCTGACAAGTAGTTTGCGGTGCCTAAGCCGTCTCCTGTCAGAAGCCGCAGCTCGCAGAGCTTAATCGCTTGGTGGGCAGGAGTAAGGAAGAAGGGGCGCCCACATGAAAAATGGCTAAGGACCCAAAGCATAAACATAGCTTAAGCCGGCTTCCAGCCCCTCTTTGCAAAACCGACTCTTGAGTAGTCGGCTTGCCGCTTTCTACCCAACTTGTTTAAAAGACTCTAAAATGGCCAAGTACTTGCCTTCCCAAAAGTAGCCAAGCACTTGATCCAAACGGCAGTCCGCAGAGCGGTTGTCCGATGGGCAAGGCGGCGACTAAGGGAAGGCGGCAAAGGAAAGAGCGATAAGAGCAATGAGCAATTAAAGATAGAATTAGGATAATATTTACACAGCATAGGCCCTTGGCCGAATCTTCGAGCAGAAGTTCAAAATACACCTCGCGGGTGGAATTGTGCGAATTAACAAGTTTTTTCAAAGACTATCAAAGCAAGACAGCAGCCTAGGAAGCGGCAGATGGGTTTGGAGGGCCGGAGGAGATGGCGGTGTCAGGCGCCGGGGCGGCCGGCTGGGCAGTCTCGGCTTGATCATCTCCGGCGGTAGCCGGCCCAGACGGGCGCGGCTCATTGCTGGAGGCACGGTCGAGATGAGGCTGGTCGCCCGCTCCGTCTTCTGGCGCCTCCGTCTCATCTCCGTCCTCCGCCTCGCCTTCCTCCTCGGCGCTGGAACCGATCACCTCCGCCGAAGTCCTCGCTGTAATCCGGGTTCATCTCAAACACTCGGCGGGCGCCTCCCGCCGCCCTCAGCCCTTCGAGGACGGCGACGCTGGTGTCCGTGTAGTCGGCGATCGCCACCGCGACGCCGACGAGGGCGTCTTCCGCAGCCAGCAGCTCCGCTGGGCCTTCGACCGAACGCGGCCAGCCGGTCCAGATCCAGCCCTGGATACCACGCCTTGACGAATTCCAAGCCTGGCGCGCTCCAGCCCGGGCCGCGGAACCCTTCCAGACGTCAAGACGGCCAGCCGCGACCTCCAGCCAGTCGGCAGTCCGACTGGGAGTGCGCAGAACCGGCATGTCTGGCCATAGGGCAGCAATCGCCTGAGCGCCGACACGTTGAAACCGGCGCAACATCCGATGGGCCGGCCGCAGACGAGCCTCAATGCTCAGAAGCTGCTCATCAAGGGTCCGGGGGGCGTTGGCAGCAATCTCAGCACCATTCGCCCTCCGCGCCTCGCGATCAGCCTCGATGGCTTGATTGGCCGCCTGCGTATGGCCGGGGAAGAAGTCTGCCAAGACGAAAGAGAAGCAAGTCAAAAAACCAGGAGTCAGCCTGACCAATAGTCAGCGGCTCAAAGAAGGAAAATAAAGAAACTCACCGTCGATGATGTCCTCGATTTCATGGAAGCCGGAGGTCAGCTGCGCTTCCTTGTCGGTCCAGGAGGAGCGCTCGCTCTCGAACTCGGCCAAGAGAGAAGCCTCTCTCTTCTCCGCCTCGTCCTGCGCCGCCTTAAGAAGCTCCCTTTGCTCCGCCAGCTGCGTAGCCAGCAGGTCACGCTCTGCGGCGAGCTTGCTGCACTCCTCCCCTTTGGCATGCAAAGCGGTGTCGGCTGCGCCCAGCTGTTGTCGGAGAGTGGCATTGGCCTCTGAAGAATAAAAAGAAAAAGGACGTTAAGTCGTCAACTAAGAAGGTCGCCAGGAAGATCCGGCCCGATCGCCGCCAGCGATCGGCGAATCTCGAACTACAACCCGCGGAGTGCGCCATAGCGCCCAAGAAGAAGAAAGAAAGACTCACCTCGGCTCCTCGACAAGTCGGCAGTCCGCTTGCCCAGCTCCTCAACATTGCAGTTGAAGCGGTGGCGCGGAGGTTGTGATACTCTGCGATAAGCATTTCGCATAAAGGTAAATGTTTGGAACTCAGAGATAGAGTTCGAGCCGCTTTTCGGCCCGGCCCGAAACTTCGGGACTACACCCAGTGGAGGCCGTTGGCGCCTCACGGAGAAGAACAAGAAAAAAACTCAAAGAAGAAACATAACCGCACGGCGGTTCGCGACTCCAGGTGCGCCTTGGTACAGTTCTGGATGGCGTCGCCCTCAGCTCGCAGCTTTGCCTGGACGTCCAGAAGCGCCGTGTTCAGCAGACCTATGCCGCCTCCTCGCACCCACCCGACGGGCGCGGCGCTTGTCGCCTCGGCGTCTGGAATGGCCGAGCTGGCGGCGCCGGTCTCCAAAGGGCGTGGCGCCGAAGTCGCCTTCTTAAGACAGCGACGCGCTGGTAAGGCGACTAGAAGGAGCAGCCTTGCCACAGCTTCGTCGTCAGTCGGCGGCACATGCGGGTCCGCCGGCTGTTTACCTCGCGCGCTCTCAGACAGCGGCGGAGGCGGCGGGGGCTGCACGGCCGTGCCAGAAAGGGAGGACTCACCGCCTTCCCTCTCCATGACGCGGAACTCGCTGCCGGCTCCCTCCGTCTGCCCCGTGAACTCCGATGGTGGCGGTGCAGAGCTCAGCGGGGTGACGAGCAGCGCCGATTGGAGGCGCGCAGCCTCCTCGGCTCGCTGCTTAGCTGCGACAGCGTCTTCGGCCTCCTCCAGCTTCCTCTGGGCGGAAGCCGCCGCCTTCTCGGCGTCCGCCTTCTCCAGGCGGGCGGCCTCCTCCTCTTGGCTTTCTCTGCGTTTCGCTCCGTCGCCTTCGGAGGTCGGCGGCGGGGTCAATCCGCCGAGTATTGGCGGACTTCTCCGCCGACCCCATGATTTGGAGGCGGCGGGCGACCTCTCTAAATTAAGGGGAGACCTGATTCAAAGAAGAAATGTAAAAGATTTGGACAAGATGAACCCTTTGAATACAAGACAAAGTAGAAGCACTTACGCGGAGACTGGGCGGCTTTCTTCACTTCCTTGCGGAAGCGGTTAGCCTTTGCGACCGCCTCTTCGCGCTGGGTCGCGGCGGCCGTCCCCCTGAACTTCTTCGCCCGGCCGCCTGGCAAGCTCGGCCCGGCCCGACGCTTCTTCGCGCCGCCTCGACCACCCAAGCCGGCGGAGGAACTCGCGCCCGGGTGGCCGACCTTTAGTTGGCGGCGGGGGACGACTTCCCCTGCCCGTCATCCTCGAGCCGGTCGGCGAAGGTAGCCGAGGGCTCGAAATCGTCACCCTCCTCCTCCTCCTCCTTGGCGTCGGCCTCCATCGCTGCCGCCCCAAGTCAGGGTTGTCGGCGTTGCTCTCGCCCGGTCGGGACGATTCCGCAGGCGGCCCGTGGTGCCGGCAGAGGGCTGCATGAGGGGGTTCGGACTCAAAAAAACCAAAAAAGATAAGAAGTCGGATTCGGCTGAAAAAGAAAACAGAAGAGGAAAAAAGACGACTTACCACAGGCAGGGGGTTGGCGCGCGAGTATGGCTCCTTGCCGAACTGCCAATCCGCCGTAAGGTTGCAGTTCGCTAGGAAGTTCACCGTGTACGCCACCTCCGCGTGGGGCATGTCCTTGGAGCATGCCATCGGGTCTCGGTGGCGCTCATCGACATATCGGATGAGGTCGGCCTTGGGCGGAAGGACTCGGCGGCGCCCGCGAAGGCGGCGACAAGTCGGCCCTGGTCGGGCCCTCCGATTGCGTCGGCACTCGGAGTCGGCTGACGGCGGCGGCGCTGCAGAGTCGGCGTCTGGCCCGATGGGGACCAGCTGGGAGCCGCCCGACAACACGCCGGGCTTCAGAAGCGGCAGATTGACCCGCCGCCTTCGGGCGACGTTCTTCATGTAGAAGTAGGGCGCTGCCACATCTTCACCGACTTGATCAAGCGGGATGGCAGGAAAGGGTTGTCGCCCACCGGCCTCCGCATCGCGATGAAGGTGCCGCCGCAAGCCCGGCATCTTTGGCGACGTGCGTGCCGAGCTTGGACTGGAAAAATTCCCCCCACAACTCGATGGTGGGGAGAACGCTGAGGAAGCCCTCGCACAAGGCGGCGAAGGCAGCCAGCAGCACCACCGTATTCGGAGTGAGGTGGTGCGGCTGGAGCCCGTGAAACTCCAAGAAAGCGCGGAAGAAGCCGCTCGCCGGCAGCCCTAGACCGCGCATGAGGTGCGAGTGGAATATGACCCGCTCGCCCTCCTCCGGCGCCGGTGTTATTTCGCCCGCCGGCGCAGCGTGGGTCCGCACTAGGTTCTTGCCGAGGATGCGCCGCATCTGGCGGAGGAACTCGATTAGGTCGTCGTCCACCTCGGAGCCGTCCCACACGCCGGAGCGCGCGGCAGGAGGCGCAGCAGCGGAGGAAGAGCTCATCTCCGCGGCGTGGCACGGTTCGGCGCTGCGGCAGCAAGGAGCAAGAAGAAGAAGAAGCGAGAGGAAGAAGGAGCAAGAGGAAGCGGGGAAGCGGGGGGATGGGTGCGCGTGCTTCGCCGCCCCCTCCTCCCGCCTACTTATAGGCTCATGGGCTGAGAAGCCGATGGGGCAGGTGTGGGATTAACTGCGCCCAGTACCCCACGCCCCCCATGATTTAACCCACGAAGATACTGCGCGCAATAACGACGTGGGGAACCCAACCGCCCGCGCGGCCGCAATGGATCCGTTCGCCTGCCGAGGCGCGGTAGTGGAGGGCCCCGCCTGACAGGCCTGTCTCGTCGGCAGCGTGGTGGGCAGATCGCCCAGCCTGCCAGCGTGGCGTCAAGGCGACGCCCGCAGAACGGGCAGCTGCCTGGAAGCTTATCAGGCACGCTGCCCGGATCCCGCCATGACCTTCAAACCCTTTGAGGAGCAAGACGGCCTCCTGCGAGTCCGACTCCAACTAGTCGGCCTAAGAGAAAGACGGCGAACCAAGCCCAGATTCTCCCACCAGAGGGATGAAACTATTGAGGCTCCTCGACATGTTGCCCTCGGCGCCTCACCAGCTTCGGGGACTACTGTCGGAGTAATGGGCCATGGGTAGGCAAACCCGAGCCCATGGACCTTTCAAAACATCGGGCTGCGCGCCCTCAAGACCCCAAGACGAAGAGCCGCCTTCCGAGAGTCGGCGGCAGAGCCCCCGACAGCCCCTCCTAGCCGAGTCCCAGAGACGGCCTCGAGATGAGCCGACTCCCAACTGGCGGCTTCCGGAGAAGCCGGCTATGGGGAGTCGGGCCGCGACTCCAACCTCCTCCTGCCTACGCAACTATGGACGAGATGGGATGTGGCTGCCGCGCGGCCCATCCCTGCCCCATTCACGAAGGGAAGGCATGGCCACAAGGCGCCAGCATCGACGGAGATCTCCGTCCCGTGGCGGCTGCTTGTTGCCACGCCAGCCCTGGCATCAGCCCTGTGGGCAGATCCCTGTACCCACGACGGCTTGTCTGTACGACCTAGAGACGGCGGGACCCGCCTGTCACCGGGGGTGCAGAAGACGGCGGGAGCGTCGGAAGACGGACCCATTGGGAATTAGCCCCCAGGAGTCGGCCGGCCCATCCCACGGGCCCGCACGCCATTAACCAGACGAGATAGGGAAATGGCGACAGTGATCGCCCGTCAGGCGGCGGCACTGTTGCCATGACCCCATGACCAAGCTAGCGTCATTAGAGGCGCTACAAAGAATCATGGCGGCAAGACCTGCTCATGGGCGAAGGCCTGTCGGCCCCATGCTGAGCCGCTGGGGCCCACTAGTCTCAAGGGGCCCCAAGTCGGTGGAGAAGACGTCGGCCTAAGAGATGACGGCCGGGACCCGCGCCAGCCGGATTACCATTGTACCCCCGGGGGGTAAGCCTATATAAACCCCCCAGGGCACCCATGCAAGAGGTTGGACCCTAATAGTTTTAGACACACATAGAGGGACGAGAAGAGCTAGCCGTGCCCTTCTCCTTCCTCACCCCGAACAGCTCGAGGAGCAACCTTGTACCCACTCTGCCATAGTGGTCATGCGGAGACCCCGCAGAGCAGCAGTAGGGGTGTTATCTCCACGGAGAGCCACAAGCTGGGTAAGATCCATGGCGTGCATGCCTTCCCCTCATCCCGTTTCCAGGCACCGGCGACGTTCTACTCGCCCCCACCATGATAAGCCATCCTTTGGCATATGTCGCACCCAACCCCCGACAACAGTCACCTACTATGTGTTATGATCCGGCAACCCCTAAGTGACAATAATCGGGACCACTCCTGGTGATGACCATAGTTTGAGGAGTTCATGTATTCACTATGTGCTAATTCTTTGTTCCGGTTCTCTATTAAAAGGAGGCCTTAATATCCCTTAGTTTCCAATAGGACCCCGCTGCCACGGGAGGGTAGGACAAAAGATGTCATGCAAGTTCTTTTCCATAAGCACGTATGACTATTTACGGAATACATGCCTACATTATATTGATGAATTGGAGCTAGTTCTGTGTCACCCTATGTTATAACTGTTACATGATGAACCGCATCCGGCATAATTATCCATCACTGATCCGGTGCCTATGAGCTTTCCATATACTGGTTCTCGCTTATTTACTTTTCCATTGCTACTGTTACAATCACTACAAAATACCAAAAATATTACTTTTGTTGTCTTTACTTTTGTTACCGTTATCACCACTATCATATTAATTTGCTACTAAACACTTTGCTGCAGATACTAAGTTTCCAGGTGTGGTTGAATTGACAACTCAGCTGCTAATACTTGACAATATTCTTTGGCTCCCCTTGTGTCGAATCAATAAATTTGGGTTGAATACTCTACCATCGAAAACTGTTGCGATCCCCTATACTTGTGGGTTATCAAGACCTTTTTCTGGCGCCGTTGACGGGGAGCATAGCTCTGTTCTTTGAGTCACTTGGGATTTATATCAGCTGGACACTATGAAGAACTTGAAAGACGCTAAGACAACAATTTATCTCTCAACTACGAGGGGAGGTAAGGAAGTACCATCTAGCTCTGCACTTGATTCACCTTCTGTTATGAGTAAGCTAGCGACACCTAAACCTGCTTCTGCTATTCGTTCCAATATGTCGCATGTTATTGATGATGCCATACGCCATGCATGATACTTATGATGAAACTACTTCTATGCTTGATACTACTGTGTCCCTTGGTGAATTTCTAGATGAACAAATTGCTAGGGTTGGAGAGAAAGAAATTATTGAACCTGAACGATGATGAAAGTGATGATGAAAATATGCCTGCTATTCCTGAGGGTTATCTTTTTGATGCTGAATCGTCTGCAGCTATTTTTGCTTGTATGGATAGATATGAACTTAAAAGGTTGCTAGTTAAATGGAGTAAAGAATCTCTTAGAAACAGAATGGAACCCGACCCTGCTTTTTCTACTTCACCTATTTGTGTTCCCGATAAGGATTATTATGAATTCTCTGTTGATCCAGATATAATTACTTTGGTTGAATCTGATCCTTTTTATGGCTATGAATCTGAAACTGTTGTGGCACATCTTACTAAGTTAAATGATATAGCTGCCCTGTTTACTAATAATGAGAGATCGCGCTACTTTTATATACTCAAAATATTTCCATTCTCATTAAAGGGTGATGCTAAGATATGGTTTAATTCTCTTGATCTTGGCTGTGTGCGTAGTCCCCAGGATATGATTTATTACTTCTGTGCTAAATATTTCCCTACTCATAAGAAACAAGCTGCCTTGAGGAAAATATACAACTTGTGCAAATTAAAGAAGAGAGTCTCCCACAAGCTTGGGGGAGGCTTCCCAAGTTACTTAATGCTTTACCTGATCATCCTCTTAAGAAACCTGAAATACTTGACATCTTTTATAATGGACTAACCGATGCTTCCAGAGATTACCTGGATAGTTGTGCTGGTTCTCTTTTCAGGGAAAGAACACCGGATGAAGCTGAAATTCTATTGAATAATATGTTGACAAATGAAAATAATTAGGCACCTCCTGAGCCAGCTCCTGAGCCAATTACTAAGCCTATTCCTAAACCAACTCCGAAGAATAGAGGTGTCTTATTTCTCAGTCCTGAAGATATGCAAGAGGCAAAGAAATCTATGAAAGAAAAAGGTATTAAAGCTGAAGATGTTAAGAATTTACCTCCTATTGAAGAAATACATGGTCTTAATTTATCACTTTGTTGAAGAAGTATATGATCTCAATTCTTTATTCACTGAAGAACCTCCTGATCCCGATATCCCGACACCGGTAGTAAAGGTAAATTCTCTATAGATATGATAAAGCTGAAGTCCCTCCTACTAAAATTGCTAGTCAGTGCTTGGATGAGTTTCATAACTTTATGTTTAAGCAAGATAACTTTAATGCTTATTTTGGTAGACAATTAAAACAAGATGCTTATATGATTAAACATATACTGGTTTTCGCTTATTTACTTTTCCGTTGCTACTGTTACAATCACTACAAAATACCAAAAATATTACTTTTGCTGTCTTTACTTTTGTTACCGTTATCACCACTATCATATTACTTTGCTACTAAACACTTTGCTGCAGATACTAAGTTTCCAGGTGTGGTTGAATTGACAACTCAGCTGCTAATACTTGAGAATATTCTTTGGCTCCCCTTGTGTCGAATCAATAAATTTGGGTTGAATACTCTACCATCGAAAACTATTGCGATCCACTATACTTGTGGGTTATACACCTTCTCAATGATGTTTCAACCACCATGATAGTTAAAATAAAATTTATTCCTTTGTTGTAGGAAAAAATTGGCTTTTCGCAAAAACTGTAACCATAGAGCTTTCCACCAACCACATATGCATGTAGTGATAGAATTATTTTGTACTTGCTTTACTGTGTTATATTGCCAGCATATTCCATGTGCTGACCCGTTTTTCGGGCTGCAACGTATTATGTTGCAGACTTTTCAGACGAGGAGTAAGGTTCGTTAGGTCGTTGCCGTGCAGCTCAGCTATCCCGTTGGAGTTGATGGACTCACTTTATCTTCCAAGCCTTCCGCTGATATCATATTAGATGGCCTTAAGCCATATTTATTGTAATAAGTTCTCTTTTGAGACATTCGATGTAATAAGTGTGTGATTGCTACTCTGTTATAAATCCTTCGAGTACTGTGTGTGTCAGCATTACCGATCCAGGGATGACACTGAAGCACAGAGACTTGACCGTTTGAGGTCGGGTCGCTACACCATCATCACCAACTTAGTCTTCTGTAGGAGAACTAGCAAGATCCGTGCATTGCACGGAACATCAAGTTGCATTTTTTTATAAAAACACTCGTTGTGATTGACCCATGCGGGAGTAATCCCATGTGTAAAAACTAATGATATCTCGAGAAATAGGAGATAAGGTGAAGAGGAGTGGGGCGTGATGGTGATTGGTGGTCGGATTGAGCGGAGGCATGGGGATGGACGACGCCCGGCCCGCCACTGTGCCGCTTTGTTCCAGAGGCTTCCTTTCTTAATTGCTCAACAATGAGGTTGTTGGAGATAAGGATGAACGAGGGAAGGCCTTGTCTGCAAATGTGGAGAGGGGTGCGGGTATCTTTTGGTTTAATTTCCATCAGTCAGATATAAATCGGACAGTCTATATTGCAAGATGGCACGCGTACCATCATCACCAACTCGGTTTTTTATAAGAGAAGAAATATATATGGAGATTCAAACGTATTATCGATACTTGTTTCCGTAAACTAGCATCTACATTCTACTCAACGCCTCAGCATGTGAGGCCTTAGCACAATGACTTCTCGACTGTGTAAGACAAAGGTTTTCCCGTTGCCGATAAGGAGGGGGTGACGGCGGCGCTTTTTGGCTTGCTCTAGTCCTAGTAGTCATACTAGGTGGTCTAAGCACGTGTAGATTTATTCTTTTTCACGTCTCGTGTTCACCGTACTGCCACGCCTGTTGATGAATAGACGGTAAGTTATTCACGGGGAAACCCTTATTGAGCATGTTTGCGAGAGAGAGAGAGAGAGTGTGCGTGTGTGATATGTCTAGAGACTGAGGCAATGATAACATATTCTTTGTGTCTATGTGTGTGGAGGATCGAGAGAGACATGTACATGGGGCTTTGTGTTGTGTAACATGGAGACACATATACATAATTAGAGAGTGAGTGTGCGAGATACACATGCGGACATGGGGAGAGATGAGGATCCAGATTAATGGGTGTTTGTGCGTGTCTGTGTGTGTTTGTGCGCTCATTTTGTGTGTGAGAGGGAGTGTGTGTATGTGGAGTAGAGAGACCACTAATGATGTAAACCTAGTATAAGGGAAGGGGGAATAGTGTGACATGTGTAGTAGCGGGATAGCATGGGTGCGGGCGGGGGAGCAGACTATTTGGAAGAGACATCGATTGTGTGTGGGAGAGGGGTGTGAGAGCGAGCGAGAGAGAGAGAGAGAAAGAGAGAGAGAGAGAGAGAGAGAGAGAGAGAGAGCTAGCAACACACACACACACAGAGAGAGAGAGAGAGAGAGAGAGAGAGAGGGAGAGGAAGAGGGGGGGCGTTTGTGTCCATAAATGGCGTATAGATAGGGAGATAATGTTGATGTTGTTTGAAATTGGCCTATGTACGGAGACGCAAGGGAAGCGAGTCATCGTGTCTGTGATAGGGACTTCATGAGAGATCTAGAATAGATGGTGTAGAGAACAATGTGCGAGATCGAGAACGATGATACATTAGGGAGTTATGGAAAGAGTCACGACATAGATGTATACAGGGAGGAGCTGGGGCGGGTCCGCATGTGGGAGAGATAGAAAGAGGAGAGTGGTGCACAAGGAGACAGAGTGTGCTTGTTTTGCAGTGGGGGTGGTGTGTGAGGTGAGTGTGCGAGAACCACATAACTAGGGAGATAGACGTTTGGGGGCGCTTTTGTGTGTATGGGAAAGATACACTCTACATAGTGCGTGGTAAGCCTGGAAAGAGAGATGCCGGGAGACCTAGCTAGAGAGTGGGGGAAGAGATGTGTGCATGCCCAAGAGACAAAGTGATAGAGACCTATATTGGGGTCCATACTTAAGAAGAGAGAGGGGTGTTAATGTGCTCGTGTGTTGGTGTTTGGGGGAGAGAACGACTTGTCTGTGTGTGTGTGGGGGGGCGGGGGGTGGGCGACGAGGGGGGGGGGGGGTTGGCTTCAGATAAAGAGTGAGGTGTCTATATTTGAGGAACTTTAGCATAATTGAGATATACATGGTCAATAGTGTGTGCACTCAAGGTTGATCAATTTGTTTCACAGTTTGGACTATGAGATAACAATACTTTTGAACATGCGTGATATACTTTGATGTACCAGAATTACAAACCTAAGATTGGAATTTTGGAATTCGACTCCATCATTAGCTTTTGTAATTCATTTAAACGGAGGTACATTTTTAAGCCGGGATTTCGTGATTTCAAATTCATATATCAAACCTAGAGATATACACATACGGGCATGTTCAAACTTTATAATCATCCACTTTATTCATACACATACACATTTTTGCTTTTGTCATCATATTTAGGATAAACACATTTGGAATTTCATTTGAATTGGACCATATGATGGTATTTGCTTGTAGTAGCTCAGTGAACCATATTTGAATTGAATGGACAATCTAAGTTTCGAGTTGGAGACATTGATTTTCAAAACTTGCACTTTTTTGCGTGCAAAACAAACAAATTCTCGGCCATGATATCATAGTCGGCTGTAGAAGAGCAAAATATAATTTCAGGTGCCAAAAGCTTTCAAACTTCCCGCTCATATCGAAATATCTCGCGCCCGAAAGTTTAGCCCTGCGGTATTCCTATTTTACCCCTGCCACATGAACAGAAAAGGGATCCTTTGGTAACTCCATTGTTTTCCCCTCTTTGCCCCCAACATTCTTCCCCAGAGGCCCTCTGTCTGTGAGAACGACACCTATGGGATCACAGGAATCCCTTCTACGATCGACGGGCGCGGGGTTGTGAAGAGGGCAGGCCCAGGAGCCAGCATAGGGATCGTTTACCCAGGTTCAGGCCGCGAGGATGCGTAAAACCCTAGTCCTGCTTTGGTGGATGTATTGAGTGTTCTTGAGCTTTCGAACTAGCTATGGTGGCTGCATAGTTCCAAAAAGCCGAATCCCTCACCTGGTCGCCTCGGACCTCCTTTTATAGGGAAAAGGGGTGGCCAAGTGGCACACAGGAGGTGGAAAGGCCTACAGTGCGCGAGCTTATCGCACGGCATTACGGGACAAAGTGCATTAAATGCGCTACTTAGGTGTCCATTAGCTTTATCGGGGACGGGAATGAGGCCCGTCCCGTCCGTTGCCGCTCCTCCTTGCTTCGACACGCGCCCAGGCCAGCGATGCATGCAGTGCCATGTAGGCAGGTAGGCTGCTGAGGTGGTGCAGTAATGGAGCCTTCACTAAGATCTGCATGCCGCCAGGTAGGTGCTTGCCGATTTGGCCTGGAAGCTGCATGTTGCCACGCAGGTGCCTGCCCAGCTGGTTGGGCTGGCAGCTGCATGCGAACGGCGGCAGAGTCTTGGTCGATGCGGGCCAGGAAGCGGCCCTACTGGCGCCCTCGGCAAGGGTCTTGCCGTGGCGTCGCAGTCGCCCCTGGCAAGATGCTTGCTGGGTGTCTTCTGGATCTCCTCGGCTAGGATCCCGCCGAGGGTCGCCGTCTTCTTGTCCTCATCTGATCCCATATGTCTATGGTCTTGACAAAGATCTGCATGCCACCACGGAGGTGCCTCCCGGGCCCTGGTCCCAACGTAGTTGTTCATGGCGTTCGGAACCTTTGGGCTCAAGGGTGGCTCGCTCTACTGGCGTTGGGCGTGCCGCCTCGGCAAGGCTCTTGCCGGGGCTGCTGAGGCTGCCGCGGCAAGGGTCTTGCCGGGGGAGCCTGCTTCGCCCTTCTGTCCTTTGTGTTCTTGATCTTCGTGTTGTCTTGGCTTCTCTCCGGCTCCCCTCCTTCGCCCCGCTATGTGCGGCCGTGGCGCGTGGCTCTGACTGCCTTTGCACAAGTAAAGGGGTAAAAAGGAGCACCCCTACTTTTGTACACCGACAGGAGCCCCCGGGCCTGGGCCACACATAACCGCGACACGTTGTTGGGCCAGGCCCAAAACGATGTGTAGGCAGTCGGGCGGGTTTTCACCGCAGTAATTTTTTGTCAGCCGCGCTTCCCTACGACCTGCGCGTGACATGGAGGGTCGTGCGTGACGTGGGGGTCATGCGTGGGGCGGTTTCCGCATGCATGCGTCACATCATGGTAAAGAGGCGGCTCGCGCCTTCCCCATAAAAAGAGGGAGGCATGGAGGTGCGGCTCATTTACTGGGTGGACTCGAGTCGCAGTCTTAGAGGTGCCCATGCCCCATGATCACGGGGCGTGGAACGGTCGCCTCACCCATCCTTTCGGTCCTGCTCGCTCGCCACGCGTCCTCCATGCAAGTGGCAGGCGGTGGAGGCGGGAAACTAGACCGTCGTTGATTGGGGAAGCGGGTCGGTCCTGATTCTCTGCGCCTCCGATGGCTGGATTGGCTGAGTGGGGCGGCCGAGCCTCGACCCCGCCCCTTTATAAGGAGGGGGACGGGGGTTGAGGGAGTCCTGGATTAGGGGGTCTCCGGACAGCCGGACTATATCCTTTGGCCGGACTATCGGACTATGAAGATACAAGATTGAAGACTTCGTCCCGTGTCCGGATGGGACTCTCATTGGCGTGGAAGGCAAGCTTGGCACACGGATATGTAGATCTCCTCCCTTGTAACCGACTGTGTAACCCTAGCCCCGGTGTCTATATAAACCGGAGGGTTTAGTCCGTAGGACAACGACAATCATACCATAGGCTAGCTTCTAGGGTTTAGCCTCTACGATCTTGTGGTAGATCAACTCTTGTAATACTCATATTCATCCAGATCAATCAAGCAGGAAGTAGGGTATTGCCTCCATCGAGAGGGCCCGAACCTGGGTAAACATCGTGTCCCCCGCCTCCTATTACAATCCGACTTATACGCACAGTTCGGGACCCCCTACCCGACATCCGCCGGTTTTGACACCGACATTGGTGCTTTCATTGGGAGTTCCACTGTGCCGTCACCGTAAGGCTCGATGGCTCCTTCGATCATCGGTAATGATGCGGTCCAGGGTGAGGTTTTCCTCCCTGGACAGATCTTCAGATTCGGCGCCTTCGCACTGCGGGCCAAGTCGCTTGGCCATCTGGAGCAGATCGAGAGCTACGCCCGCCACCGTGTCGAGTTCGGAAACTTGAACTACACGGCCGACATCCGCGGAGACTTGATCTTCGACGGATTCGAGCCCATGCGAGGTGCGCCGCACGGTCACGACGAGCATTACTTAGCTCTGCCGTCGGATAGTGTTTGGGAGATCACAACTGCAACTGCTCCGGCCCTCAATCCAGAGCAAATCACGCCATCCGAGGACGGGTGGATAGACTCCGCCATGGAGGCCGCACTCTCAGTGGCGATAGAGCCAGATACTGACTTCACCCCTTACGAGAACCGTGTCACCGAACTACTGGATTCATCCCTGGCCACGGACTCCGAGTCGCCTGCTCCCGTGCCTATCGAATCCGATTGGGCGCCGATCATGGAGTTTACCTTCGAGGATATTTTTCAGCACTCGCCTTTCGGCGACGTGCTAGATTCATTAAGGTCCCTCTCAATGTCAGAAGAATCTTTGCCGAACTATGTCTGGCTAGAATGGGATGCGGACGATGAAGAAATTCGCTGCCCACCCACCTCCCACTTAGTAGCCACTGTCGACGATTTAGCCGACATGCTCGACTTCGACTACGAATACATCGACGGTATGGACGACGATGTAGGAGATGAACAGGAACCACCGCCCACAGGGCGCTGGACCGCCACCTCATCATATGATATATATATATATATATATATATATATATATATATATATATATATATATATATATATATATATATATATAGTGGATACCCCCAAAGAAGGCAATGGCGACAAGACAACGGAGGATGACCCCTCCAAGAAGCAACCCAAGCACCGACGTCAGCGGCGCCGCTCTAAGTCCCGCCATAGAAAAAATAGTGATACCAGCACAAGAGATAATAACAATCCGGATAGTGCCGAAGACGACAACAATCCCCCTGCATGATTTAGAGCAGGAGGGTGAACAAGCTAGCGCTCCAGAAAAGGAAGCAGATGGAGAAACGGACAATTACATGTCTCTTTCCGAAGACGAAGTGAGCCTCGGCGATGAAGAATTTGTCGTGCCCGAGGATCCCGTCGAGTAGGAGCGCTTCAAGCGCCGGCTTATACCCACAGCAAACAGCCTGAAGAAAAAGCAACAACAGCTTCGAGCTGATCCAGATCTGCTAGCGGATAGATGGACTGAAGTCTTGGCAGCCGAGGAATACGAACTCGAGCGCCCAACCAAGAGTTAACCAAAGCACAGGTTGCTACCTCAACTCGAGGAGGAAGCATTAAAACCAACATCACCCGCGTATAATGCGGCTTATCGGCCACCTCGCGTCCGATACAGAGAGGCATATCAACCCGAAGTCCAGCCCGCACCCTGCCGCCATGCAAACAAAAATACCAAGGCCCGGGGCAACACGCGGGACCTGCGAGACGTATTGGAAAACAAAGCAAGACATGCAAGATCGATCTACGGATCACGGGGTCACGCCCCGACGCGTGACAACGATCGTCACGCCGGATACACTAAAAGAAAATCCGGTCGGGCCGAACACAACAGACAAGACTCTTATGAACTGCGTCGTGATATAGCCCGGCACAGAGGTGCCGCACACCCCCTATGCTTCACTGATGAAGTAATGGATCACGAATTCCCAGAGGGTTTTAAACCCGCAAATATCGAATCGTATGATGGTACAACATATCCCGCGGTATGGATTGAGGATTTCTTCCTCCACATCCACATGGCTCGCGGTGATGATCTACATGCCATCAAGTACCTCCCACTAAAGCTCAAAGGACCAGCTCGGCATTGGCTGAATAGCTTGCCAGCAGACTCAGTCGGTAGTTGGGAGGATTTGGAAGATGCATTCCTTGATAACTTCGAGGGAACTTATGTGCGACCACCGGATGCTGATGACTTGAGCCATATAACTCAGCAGCTAGGAGAATCGGCCAGACAATGCTGGACATGGCTCCTAACTAAGAAGAACCAAATTGTCGACTGTCCAGATGCAGAGGCCTTAGCGGCATTCAAGCATAACATCCGCGATGACTGGCTCTCCCGGCACCTCGGCTAGGAGAAGCCGAAGTCTATGGCAGCCCTCACGGCACTCATGACCCGCTTTTGCGCATGCGAGGATAGCTGGCTGGCTCACAGCAACAACACATCAAGGAATCCAGGCACTTTAGATACTAAAGATGCTAACGGCAGACCATGTTGTAACAGACACAAGCGCCGCAACAATGGCGATAACGCCAAAGATGCAGCAGTTAATGCCGGATTCAAAGGCTCTAGATCCGGTCAGCGGAAAAAGCCATTCAAAAGAAGTACTCCGGGCCCGTCCAGTCTGGACCGTATACATGATCGCTCGTGCCAAATCCATGGCACCCCGGATAAGCCAACCAATCAGACCAACAGAGAACGATGGGTGTTCAAGCAGGCCGGCAAATTGAATGCCGAAAACAAGGACAAGGGGCTGCATAGCGATGACGGGGAGGAGCCCCGGCCGCCGAACACGGGAGAACAGAAGAGGTTCCCCCCACAAGTGAAGACGGTGAACATGATATACGCAAACCACATTCCCAAGAGGGAACGGAAGCATGTACTAAGGGACGTCCATGCGATGGAGCCCGTCGCCCCAAGGTTCAACCCATGGTCCTCTTGCCCGATCACCTTCGATCGCAGGGACCACCCCACTAGTATCCATCATGGCAGATCAGCCGCATTGGTCCTAGACCCCATCATTGACAGATTTCACCTCACTCGAGTCCTCATGGATGGTGCTAGCAGCCTGAACCTGCTCTATCAGGATACAGTGTGCAAAATGGGTATAGATCCTTCAAGGATCAAAACCACCAAAACCACCTTTAAGGGTGTCATCCCAGGTGTAGAAGCCCATTGCACGGGCTCAATCACACTGGAAGTGGTCTTCGGATCTCCGGGCGAACTGCATTTGCAAAATTCAATGCAGTACCGCATTGCACATACCTCAAGCTCAAGATGCCAGGACCTAGGGGGTCATAACAGTCAATGGAAACACAGAGCACTCACTCCGCACAGAGGAGCACACTACGGCCCTCGCAGCAGAAGCACAAAGCAGGCTTCTAAGGCAAACCACCAATTCGGCGATACAGCCCCCGAACACCATCAAGCGAGTCCGGAGTAACCTGCAGCAGGATCGCCTGGCACGTTCAGAGCTCGCCTAGCAATTCGGCCCCCATCCTAGTCCGAGTGAAGCGACGAAATCCGTGCCGCGCGTACATAACTAAGCACTGAAAATACCATGGGCACAGGTGGGGGCATGATCAGGGTACGTCCCGCAATGCGGCTCAACCACCCTAGGGGCTGCATACCTTCATCATTTATTCTCTTTCAGGACCTTACTCTCTGGAAGACCTTTCCGGTAGTATGATTGCTGGACACATTACAGGAAGGAACAACCAAGGAGGCAAGAAGCTAAGTTGTACAAGGGAACCCCCAGGTGGTATCTAATAACAATCGATATACCCGCTTTTTAATTCCCGTACACAGCCTGCCCTCGGATAGGACATGTCAAATAGTCTTATTTTTTTTCTTATTGCACTACTTGTATCAGTACGCTTCGACGTATTATTTAATAAACAATGCATAACATTAGTCTATTACTGCATTATACATCCCTTTTTCTTATATGTTTATTTACGATAATTTGCACCCGTACATTCTGGTACGGCCAGTACGCCAGGGGCTATCGTATACCCCATAATACGGTGTGAGAAGTCCGAACACTTTCGACAGTGGGGCACCCCGAACTTATAGCATTATATGCATCAGCTCCGAATCATGTCTTGGGTCAATAGTTGGGTTTGCCCTGCTCCCATGTTTTGGTACCTTACGTTCCACTATATCGGCTAAGGTAGCACTGGGAGAACTACTGCGATTGTGTCCCGGTTCTTCCGGACGAGCACCTCAGTAGAGAAAGCCGAAAACAGACTATCATGATAAGGCGAGAGCTGGTCGCTGTTCGAGAGGTCTCAAGTCCTTAAAGACTTTTTCCGCTTCGGGCGAGGAGTCGGCCTTCCCCGACTTAGGCGTATATAGCACCCCAAATTCGGCCTTCCGAATACTAGGGGCTTCGCCAACATTTAAAATTGTAGACTTCCATGGCTAAGTGGGAGTGTTAAAGCCTTATAGTCCGATTGCCTGGTTCGTTGTGCTGAACACCTCCCTCGAAGGACCCAAAATTGCGATAATGAGTGCTCAGATTTATCCCGAACACCTCAGTACTAGTTACATGGGGGCAGAAACCGACGACTGGCCAACTCTCAGATTTTATAAACGGCCGCACAGAAGGTAATATTTTAAGTGCAAAAAGCGTTGCATAACGCAAATGAACTAGTTTTCACATTACAGGATCACATGAGCACGTTCATTCAAAAATTACATCTTGAGCACATTCCTCCGCCACAAGGCGGGAACCCTTCAGGACACTGTCATAGTACATCTCGGGGCGGCGTTGCTCTTTGCCCTTCGGTGGCCCCTCCATCACCAGCTTCACGGCGTCCAGCTTCGCCCAGGGCACCTTCGCCCGGGCAAAAGCCCTATGTGCACCCTCGATGCAGATGGACCGCTTTATGACTTCAAGCCGTGGGTAGGCATCCACAAACTGCCTCACCAAACCGAAGTAGCTATTAGGAAGGGGATCGCCAGGCCACATCCGGACTATAATACCCTTCATGGCCTGTTCGGCTGCCTTGTGAAGCTCGACCAGTTGCTTCAGTTGGTCGCTCAAGGGCATGGGGTGTTCGATCCCAGTATATTGAGACCAGAACAACTTCTCCGTCGAGCTCCCCTCCTCGGCCCGGTAGAACTCCGCGGCATCTGACACACTATGGGGTAGATCTGCAAACGCTCCTTGAGAGCTCCGAACTCGGGTAAGTAAAAAGAACTTTTCCCTCACATGCTTGCTTTGCATAATGAATGCCTTACCCGCCGCTATCTTCTTAACCGCGTCAATTTCCCGGAGGGCCTTTTGGGCTTCGGCCTTGGCATGTTGTGCGCTTTCGAGGGCCTTCGCACGCTCGGACTCTTGGGTCTTAGAGTCAAGCTCCAAGGACTCGTGTTTTTTGACAAGAGCCTGGAGCTCTTGCTGCACCTCGCCTACCCGGGCTTCTTGCTCTTTTCGCTCAATGCGCTCCTTGGCCGCTTTGTTTTCGGCCTCAGACAGCGCCTTCTTCAGGGTCGCCACTTCGGTCGTGGCCCCTGGCACATTCATGATGATCCTATTATTGTTACCACCAATTTCCTTTTAATATATAGACAAGGTATTGCTTACCTTTGCTCTCCTCGAGCTGCCTCTTGGCAAGGCCGAGCTCTTCCTCGGACCGCTCAAGGTCCTGCTGTCGTGGTTCTAAGTCTGACAGTAGAATGTGGGGTAGTTATGGAGAGGCAAGATACTAGCTATGGAGTAGTTGTATACGCACGAGTTTTACGAGTTCAGGCCCTTCTCGGAGGAAGTAACAGCCCTACGTCTCGGAGCCCGGAGGCGGTCGACTGGATTATATGCGTATGAATTACAGGTGCGAACCCTTCTACCCGTGGAGGGTGGCTTATGTAGAGTGCGCCAGACCCCACCCAGCCCACGTGGCGGAGGGTTAAAGGTACGTTAAGGCTAGGCGTTAATGGTAACGCCTTACATAAAGTGTCATCATGACCATAAAGACTACTTAACTACAGACCGTTTGGACACCGAGTGGCTCTTGAACTCCTGGTGGTCGAGTGGGTCTTCATGGTCGAGTGTCTTTGAATCTATCGAGTGGAAACCTACTAGGTCGACTGGAAGGCAGTTTATTCTAAGGATGCCCTTGGGGAGGGTATCTTGGACAGGTCCATGACCCCACCCTATGTATATGACTTCATCATTAGCCCCCGAATGGATCGAGGTTTGAGTGAGGAAGGAGTTGATAATCTTTCCGACCTGCTTTTCGCGCTGTGAGTGTGTTTTACTCTGGATCAGTGAGCTTTTAGTGATGGTGTCAACTTTTCTTTCAGTCGCCTTGATCCATTCTCTACATCTGTCGAGTGAACTTTATGAACTTGGAGATTTCCGAGCGACGGATCCGAGGAAATCTGCCATCTGACTAGTTGCTCTGCTGTTAGCGGATTTAGTGGGATCCGAATTTCGGGAAGCGCGCGAAGCGGAGAAGGCCGCCGCACTCGGACGGGATAAGGCAAGGATGCCTCGATCTCCGCGCCACCTTTTTCGCCACGTATCGCGCGCGCGACTGTTGCGGGATTTGACAGGATTGCCCGGGCCTACCAGTCAGCCACTCGGAAGCGACTTCATATAAGGCGCCGGGCGGGGGTATTTTGAACAGTGCGCCCTCATTTTCCCCTCCTCCGTCCTCAGATTCATCCGCCGCGCCCGTAACCTGCTCAGCGCTACTGCCCCGCTCCTGCCCCGCCGGCGACAATGGTGAAGGAGAAGATGGTGGCCTTAGAGCGGGCGAAGAAGGCGATAATGGCGAAGGGAGAGCGCCAGTCGGGCGGATCCTCGGCGCGATCGGTCTGCCGCAAGGTTGGGTCGAGGAGATTGGATCCGCTCGACCATCACCCAGAAAGACCTCAACGACCTGGCCAATGAGGGATTGATCCCCCACGGGTCAGCAAGGCTTCGGGGGACAGAGGGGCAGCCGCAGAGGGTGAGTGCGTCCTCTTAGCTACCCATGTTGATCGCGGATTTTCTCTTCCGCCGAATCTTTTCTTTCGGGGTGTTCCGAACTTCTTTGGAGCACAACTCCATCACTTTACACCCAACTCCATTGCCTATCTCGCCGCTTTCGTGTCTTTGTGTGAAAACTTCTTGGGTTGTCGACCACACCGGGGCCTCTTGAAACACATATTCACATGTCACTCTCAGACGGTGAAAAAGGCTAGCCCGAATGATGAAAGGACCCAAGTAATCCAGATGTGTGGGGGTCTTGGGGTCCAGATGAGGGGTAAAAGTGCCTTTCCAGCCATGATTCTTCGATTCAATTAGAGGGTGTCGATCGACCTGGTTCTACTGCCAAGACCGATCGGCCTTGAGGCGATCATTGGACTCCCTCCTTTCTCCATGGACCGAGTGAACAAGCCGTCCTCTCTGGGGGTGCTTCCGGAGGAAAAGGTCTAGGTTAAACTGTTGATGGAGCGTCTAGTCCAGCTCATTCGCGACGGAGTGACCGACATGGATCTTCTGGAGGTTTTCCCTTCGAGGGTGCATTCAACCGCTCCAATACCGAGGCCACCCGATGTGGATGTATTCTGGTACCGAAGACACCACCCAGGTCCACCCAGAGGAGGTCGACGACGCCACATTGGAGAGGTGGATGACTGCCATCACAGGGAACAAGGATAACCCTCGTGGAGCTAGGAGGATCCCACCACTCGACCAATCTTACGAACCAGACAAGGTATGACCACTTATCTCCGACTGTGATCCTGTTGCATTCGCTCTGTTCCGCTGCGACTCGGCCGACTGACTTTCTTCTTGTTTTGTTGTCTTCTAGGTCACCACTGAGATGTACTCGATGCCCAATGGGGCGCAAGAACAAGTTGAAGAAGAAGAAGGAAGCAGAGGCGAAAGCCAGGAGGAATGGGAGTCTGACGGTGAGGAGGGCGAGGAGAATGACAGCTCTGATGAAGAGGAGGAGGAGGAGGAAGAGGGGGAGGACGTGGATTCTCCCCACTCGGAAAGGCGGTCCAAGCTGACGCATGATCCGGCGGTCGGGCGCGGTAAGGCTATCGCGCCCATTGGGCGGTCGACAAAGCGCCCTTGGATGACTTCTCCAGTGCCGACTGAGAAACCACCAAAGCAACCCCGAGCAACGTCATCAAAGCCGACGAAGGCTCTGCCCAAGATGAGGATGGTCATTCCCACCATTTCCGGGTAATCAGCAGAACTAGTGTTTTCCTGTTTATCATGGGTGTACTTTTGGTCGACTCGTTTGACTAATCAACTGATTTCTGAAAACTGCAGTGCTGCCACCTCCGAGACCTCAGCTAGGCATAGATCAGGATATGGAAGATGCCGCCACCTCCAACATTGGTACGATCTCTACAATTTCGCTTTATGGTCGATTGGATTTTTGTTTTTACCTTTGAATATTTCCTGTAGTTCCACCTCATCATTGATCTCCCTGACGACGACGATGAAACACCACTGAGGAAGAGGAAGGACAAAAGGGTGCCTTCCAGCAAGGCTACTCCAGTTGTATCACCTTTGCACAAGCGCTGGTTCACGAGGGAGGCGACACCACTCGGGCTTCTGTGACCTTTGCTGCACCGCTGACGAGTGCCCGGCCTTCATCGTCGACTGCTGACCTGCCTTCCCTTTTTGCCACACACCACATCCCGCAAGACCAAGTGAGTGCTGCTAAGGAGGCCATACGCCAGGCGGGGATCATGATGGACAAGTGAAGGTAGTCCGGGAGGCTAGCCAGGTGGCTTATGATGCAAGCTCAGCTCTTCAGAGCAATGTCCAAGTAAGTTGATCGCTGCTTGTTCTGTTAGGATATGCTACCTGAAATTTTTCTTTCTGAAGATTTCCATATCTGTATCTGTACACCCACTAGGTGGGTGTGTCGATTGAATTTTTTTACTAGTGGGGGCACGCTGACTGCACCCACTGTGTGTAGTCCCCGAGACTATGGTGGACTGCGGGCAGTCGACTATAGTCTTTATACTTTGAACTTCTTCACTCGGTCTGGTCGGGCCATGTCGAATGGATCTTTGGAACCAGGCGGGGCACGCTTAGTGCACCCACTGGGTGTAGTCCCCGAGACTATGGTGGACTGCTGGCAGTCGACTATAGTCTTAGGAACTGGTTTTTTTTCGGTCGACTGGTCGAACCGAAATGGTAAAACTAGTGGGGGCATGCTGAGTGCACCCACTGGGTGTAGTCCCCGAGACTACTGTCGAATGTTTTGATTCGACTGTAGTCTTAGAAATGCTATGATTTTTTCTTTAGACACTCGGAAGTGACCTGTCTTTGACGTTTTGTCGATTGACTCTTCGCAGAAATCTTGCGAGCTCGTGGCCCGCTATACCGAATTGGAGAACAAACATATCCAGCTCAACCTTGACTTGAAGCTTGCTCAGGAGAACTTGCAAGAGGCAAGAGACGAAGCAAAAGGTATGGCTGGTGAGAACTTTGACGACTGTCTTTGTCTTACTACCCATTCTCAACTCTGGGCTTATTGTTATTTTGCATACAAACTGGAGGAGGCTCTGAAGAAGAAAGACCACGATCTTGCAGAGGCACAGAAGGCGGCTTTGGAGAAAACAAGGCTCGCGGAAGAGAAACTGGTCTTAGTCGGAAAACTCGAAGAGGAGAATACCAAACTGAAGGCTGCTCTCGACGCGGCCACCAAGGAGGCTAGCCGGTGAAGAATGACAAAGTTGCTCGATCGACAAGGTTGGCGAACTGGCGGGGAGGAGGAACGATATGGAGGTTTATCTGGGAGGGCTCGCCAAGAAGCTATTCCTCATGCTTGAAGGTAATTCCTCTTATCCGACTGACTTGTCATCAGCGACTCACCATAGAACCATTAGCTTGAACTTGAGTCGTATTTGCACAATTCTGTCATAACTTCGAAGAGGAGACCAGTCGAGTGGAGACAGGCCTGGACCCCATCAACTCTCCCGTGAAGGATGAAGCCGCTATGAACGTGCTCCGACTAGAGTCTCGCATTGCTGGTGTGGTGGACTATCTCGCTCATTGAAAGCTGCGGTGACGCTGGATCGACTCAACACTCTGGCGGACGGGCGGCAGAATGACCTCGAGTCCTTAATGACTCGGTGAATGAGGTTCCAAGTCGAGTGCAAGAATGGAAGAAGTCTTACGCCGGTCTTGGCGCTGATGTTGTTCTGTCTCTGGTTCGTGTCCACTGCAAGGAAGCGCGGGAGGAAAAGCTGGCGGCCCTCAGAGTTGCCAATACCAAGAAGTATGATTTCCAATCTTTCATGGAGACTTCCATCGCCGCTGCCACCCAGATTGCTGATGGGATCGACCTTGACCAGTTTGTGGCTCCTTCCAGTCCTCCACCTGAGGAGTAAAAAACTTTTATGCTCTACCTTAAATTTGCCTCCCGGAATGCCGAGAGTGGTCTTTGTAACCGATAAACTTTAGCGGGCTTGAGGCTCAGGTACTTATGCATCCTTAGGATGCTATCCGAAATTTACTTATCGTCGAAATATGCTTTTGTTTGCCTTGAGTGAACTTTGCTCTTCACCTCGGATTATGCTTCAATGTTTGAGATGCAGCTCGAGGTGGATCCATTGACCTACACTTTGTGGCTCTTGCGAGTGCGAGAGAAGGAAGCAATCGACCTGTACCTCGTCGTCCTTGCGGATCGGGATGGAGGCGCACATTGTACTTGTGGCGCAGCTTGAAGGAGAAGGTAGCGATCGACCCGCACCTCGTCGTCCTTGCGGATCGGTATGTTTTCAAACTTAGGCGAGTCCTGGACTGCAGCTAAGCCCCCGAGTGGGAGGTTTGCTCTCCACACGGTAGGATTTTCAAAACTTAGGCAAGTACTGGACTGCAGCTAAGCCCCCGAGTGGGAGGTTTGCTCTCCACTTGGTAGGATTTTCAAAACTTAGGCGAGTACTGGACTGCAGCTAAGCCCCCGAGTGGGAGGTTTGCTCTCAACTCGGTAGGATTTTCAAAACTTAGGTAGTCTTGGACTGCAGCTAAGCCCCCGAGTGGGAGGTTTGCTCTCCACTCGATGGGATTTCAAAACTTAGGCGTATCTTGGACTGCAGCTAAGCCCCGAGTGGGAGGTTTGCTCTCCACTCGGTGGGATTTTTAAAACTTAGTGATCTTGGACTGCAGGCTAAGCCCCCAAGTGGGAGGTTTGCTCTCCACTTGGTAGGA
This sequence comes from Aegilops bicornis, assembly GCA_021605145.1. Classification (NCBI taxonomy): domain Eukaryota; kingdom Viridiplantae; phylum Streptophyta; class Magnoliopsida; order Poales; family Poaceae; genus Aegilops; species Aegilops bicornis. Next base: position 156,591,406 of record CM038670.1, on the reverse strand, counting down.
TTTTCAAAACTTAGGTAGTCTTGGACTGCAGCTAAGCCCGAGTGGGAGGTTTGCTCTCCACTCGGTGAGGTTTTTTCAAACTTAGGCTAGTACTGGTCTGCAGCTAAGCCCCCGAGTGGGAGGTTTGCTCTCCACTCGGTAGGATTTTTCAAACTTAGGTGAGTATTGGACTGCAGCTAAGCCCCCGAGTGGGAGGTTTTCTCTCCACTCGGTAGGATTTTTCAAACTTATGCGAGTACTGGACTGCAGCTAAGCCCCCAAGTGGGAGGTTTGCTCTCCACTCGGTTGGATTTTTCAAACTTAGGCGAGTACTGGACTGCAGCTAAGCCCTCGAGTGGGAGGTTTGCTCTCCACTCGGTAGGATTTTTCATACTTAGGCTTTTATTGGACTGCAGCTAAGCGCCCGAGTGTGAGGATTGCTCTTCACTCGGTAGGATTTTTCAAACTTAGGCGTAGTCTTGGACTGCAGCTAAGCCTCCAAGGAGGATTTTTGTGTCATAGCTTTGAAGGGGAAGGCAACAGTCGACCTGTACCTCGTCGTCCTTGCAAAGTGCACATTGTATTAAATACTTAGGTGAGTACTTGGACTGCAGCTAAGCCTCCGAGTGGGAGGCTGGCTCCTCACTCGGTAGGATTTTCAAATACTTATGCGAGTACTTGGACTGCAGCTAAGGCTCCGAGTGTGAGGTTGGCTCCTCACTCGGTAGGATTTTCAAATACTTAGGCGAGTACTTGGACTGCAGCTAAGCCTCCGAGTGGGAGGCTGGCTCCTCACTCGGTAGGATTTTCAAATACTTAGGCGAAACAGATTCGCAGCTAAGCCCCTGAGTGAGAGGCTGGCTCGTCACTCGGTAAGGATTTCTTGTTACAAACTTAGGCAAAACGGATTCGCAGCTAAGTCACCCACTAGGTGGGAATTTTAACAAAAAGTAATAACAATCACTGGGAAAATTATAATCTTCTTGATTTAGATAAACAAACTACAGAGGTACTTTTATTACATCTCACCCGAGTGAGCTCTTAAGTGTAAAAGGCGGAGCAGCTCGCATTCCATTCCCGAGGCTCATCGATGCGGCGTTCGACGTTGTAAAGATGGTAAGCCCCATTGTGAAGAACTCTGGTGACGATGAAGGGACCTTCCCAAGTGGGAGCGAGCTTGTGTGATTTCTGTTGATCCACTCGGAGGACCAGATCTCCTTCCTGAAAGGCTCGACTCTTCACATTTCTGGCGTGGAATCGACGCAAGTCCTGCTGATAGATGGTCGAGCGGATCAGGGCCATTTCTCTCTCCTCTTCAAGGAGGTTGACTGCATCTTGACGGCCTTGCTCCACTTCAGCTTCAGAGTAGAGTTCGACTCGGGGGGCATTGTGAAGAAGGTCACTCGGCAGAACTACTTCAGCTCCATAGACCATAAAGAATGGAGTTCTCCCAGTCGGCCGATTAGGAGTGGTCCTCAATCCCCAAAGAACCGACGGAAGTTCGTCGACCCACACTCCTGCTGCATGCTTGAGATCACGCATCAGTCGAGATTTCAGTCCTTTGAGAATTAGACCATTTGCTCGTTCTGCTTGTCCATTCGACTAGGGGTGAGCTACTGAAGCATAGTCGACTCGCGTGCCCTGGGAAGCGCAAAAGGCTTTGAACTTGTCGGAATCGAAATTTGACCCATTGTCAGTGATGATGCTGTGCGGAACTCCATATCTGAATATCAACTCTCTGATGAAACTGACAGCAGTGCACGCATCAAGGTTCTTGATAGGTTTAGCTTCGATCCACTTCGTGAACTTGTCGACTGCCACAAGCAAATGAGTGAAACCACTCCTGCCAGTTCTCAGTGGTCCAATCATATCCAACCCCCAAACAGCGAAAGGCCGGGACGAGGGAATGGTCTTCAATGCTTTGGCGGGTTTGTGTGACATATTGGAGTAGAACTGACATCCTTCACATTTGTCGACTATTTCTTTTGCCATTTCATTTGCCTTAGGCCAGTAAAATCCCGCTCGGTATGCTTTAGCCACGATGGTCCGAGAGGACGCATGGTGACCACAGGTCCCCGAGTGGATATCATCAAGAATTATCTGACCTTCTTTCCTCGGCGTTATGCACTTACGGCTGACTCGATCACGCTTTCTCTGAATAATCATCCCTTGATCATAGTAAAGGCCTTGGATCGACGGACGATCTGTCTAGCCTCTTCTTCGTTCTCCGGGAGCTCTTTCCTCAGGATGTATGCGATGTACGATACTGTCCAGTCGGGAGTGATGACCACGACTTCCATGATTAGGTCGACCTCTGCTGGGACCTCAACTTCAGTCGGGTCAATGGCACTTTTTGGCTGTGGAGCTTCTTCAGTGAAAGGATCCTCTTGAATCGACGGTGTGTGGATGTGTCCAAAAACACATCACTGGGAATGGCTTCCCTCTTGGGCCCTATTTTCGCCAAATCATCAGCAGCTTGATTTTTCAGTCGGGGTATGTGATGGAGCTCTAACCCCTCAAACTTCTTCTCTAGCTTTCTCACCGCATTACAGTAGCCAGTCATGGCTGGACTTCTGACATCCCACTCCTTCATCACTTGATTAACCACCAGATCTGAGTCGCCATAGACCATGAGGCGACAGACGCCGAGTGAAATGGCCATACGCAACCCATACAACAGTGCTTCGTATTCTGCTTCATTATTGGAAGAATCAAAGTGAATCTGGAGCACATATCTGAGCTTATCTCCTCGGGGGGAAACCAATACTACCCCAGCACCGGAACCATTCAGCATCTTGGAACCATCAAAGAACATAGTCCAGTGCTCCGAGTGTCGGGGATTTGGGTGCGACATATGCCAAAGGATAGCTTATCATGGAGGGGGCGAGTAGAACGTCGCCGGTGCCTGGAAACGGGATGAGGTGAAGACATGCACGCCGGCGAATCTTACCCATCTTCAGGGCTCTCCGAGGAGATAACACCCCTAGTGCTGCTCTGCGGGGTCTCCGCATGATCACGATGGCAAAGTGAGTACAAGATGCTCCTTGAGCTGTTCGGGGTGAGGAAGGAGAAGGGCACGGCTAGCTCTTCCCTCCCTCTATGTGTGTGTCTAAAACTACTAGCTTCCAATCCTTTGCATGGGTGCCCCGGGGGGTTTATATAGGCCTACCCCCCCGGGGTACAATGGTAATCCGGCTGGGTGCTGGTCCAAGCCGTCAGTCTCTTAAGTCGCCGTCTTCTCCGCTGACTGGGGGCCCGCCGACTAGCGTGTTTCGCCGACAGCCCAAAGATGGGGCCGACAAATTCTTGTCCGCTAGCTGGGCGGGTCTTGCCCGGCTGCGGATTACCTGTAACCGTGCTTCTAATGTCGCGAGCTTGGTCAAGGGGGTCATGGCACAGCAGCCGCCGCTTTGGCGGGCGATCACTGTTGCCATTCCTGTCTTGTCTGGTTAATGGCGCATGGAGCCCGTGGGAGGGGCCGGCCGACTCCCGGAGGCCGACTCCAACGGGTCCGTCTTTGGGGCGCTCTCGCCGTCTTCGGTACTCCCGCCGACAGGCGGGTCCCGCCGTCTTCGGGTCGTACAGACAGGCCATCGTGGGTACAGGAATCTGCCCACGGGGCTGATGTCAGGGCCGGCGGGTAACAAAGTTGGCTGCGCCGGACGGAGATCTCCGTCGACGGGCGCTCTGTGGCCATACTTGCCCTTTATGAGCGGGCGAGGATGGGCCGCGAGGCGGCTTTATCCCATCCCGCTTCGTAGTCGCTCGAGCAGGAGGTGGTTGGAGTCGCAGGCCGACTCACATGAGCCGGCTTTATCGGAGGTCGCCCGGCTTGGAGTCGGCTTGTCTGGCCGTCTCGGGACTTAGCCTAGAGGCGTCGGCGACTCTGTCGCCGACTCTCTGAAGGCGGCTCTTCGCCTTGGGGTCTTGAGGGGCGCAGTCTGCCCTGATGTTTTGAAAGGACCAGGGGCTCGGGTCTGCCTACCTGTGGCCCATTACTCCGACAGTAGTCCCCGAAGCTGGTGAGGCGCCGAGGGCAACATGCCGAGGAGCCTCGACAGCTTCATCCCTTTGGTAGAAGAATCTGGGCTCGGCCCGCCGTCTCCATCTTGAGCCTACTAGCTGGAGTCGGCCTTGCAGGGGGCCGTCTTGCTCTTCAAAGGTCGCAGCGGGATCCGGGCGGTGTGCCTGATAAGCTTCCCGGCAGCCGCCCATTGCGGGCCCGCCACGCGATGCACGGCAGGCTGGGACCGATCTGCCCGGCCGTGACAGACAGGCAAGGCCGTCGGGCGGGGCCCGCCACTACCACGCCCGGCGAGCGTGATCCGCTCTGCCGCGTCGTGGCGGGCGGTTAGGCTCACGCCCGTTACTGCGTGCGTAATGTCGTGGTTAAATCGTGGGCGTGGGGCGTGGGCGCGATCCAATCCACGCCCGCCCCGCAACCCAGCCTCGAGGCGCCTATAAGTAGGCGGGGAGGAGGGGCAACGACGCACGCGCACTCTCTCTTCCCCGCTCCCTGCCTCGTCTTCTTCCTCGCTCCGCTGCGCCGAACCTCGTTTTCTTCCTCGCTCCGCTGCGCCGAACCTCGTTTTCTTCCTCGCTCCGCTGCGCCGAACCTCGCTGCGCCGCGGAGATGAGCTCCTCATCCGCCGCAGCGCCTCCCACCGTGCGCTCCGGCGTGTGGGACGGCTCCATCATCGAATTTCTTCGTCAAACGCGCCGCATCCCCGGCAGCCACCTAGTGCGGACCCGCGCCGCGCTGGAGGGCGAAATCACGCCGGCGCCGGAGGAGGCGGCGGGTCATTTCCGCTCGCACCTCATGCTGGCTAGGGCTGCCGCAAGCGGCTTCTTCAGCAGCGTTCTTGGAGTTCTTGAACTCCAGCCGCACCACCTCACCCCAACACGGTGGTGCTGCTGGCCGCCTTCGCATCCTTATGCGAAGGCTTTCTCGGAGTTCTCCCCACCATCGAGCTGTGGGGGGAATTCTTCCAAGCCAAGCTCGGGACCCACGTCGCTCGCGTGCCGGATCTATGCGGCACATTCATCGCCAAGAGGAGGCCGGTGCCCGAGAACCCTTTTCCTGCCATCTCCCTCATCAAGTCGGTGAAGATGTGGCAGCGTACATACTTCTCGTCAAGAACGCCGCCCCGAAAGCGGCTGGTCAACTTGCCGCCTTTACGTGGGCGGCGAGTTGGCGGGCCGACCCTCGGCCTGGTCCTATAGGGCCCGGACAACGACTCCCGCAGACAACGCGCCGCCCGTCGCAGCGCTCCGCGTGATGACGCGATCGCAGGGCCCGAACTGGGCAGACCTCTTTGGCCGCCGTGGCGGCCCGAGTTCTCCTCTTCAAGGCCGACCTCATCTGATCTGTCAGATGAGCGGCCGTCGGGACCCCAGCCGGCTGTGCTCCAAAGACATGCCCCACGCGGAGGTGGTGGACACGGTGAACCTCTTGGCGAACTGCGGCCTCACGGAGGAATGGCAATTCGGCAAGGAGCCATACTCGCGCGCCCACCCTCCGCCATTGGTAAGTCGTCTCTTGCTTCTCTGTTTCCTTCTTCAGCCGAATCCGACTCTTACTTTCCTTGGTCTTTTCTGATTCAGAATCCCCTCATGCTGCCTTCGCCGGGCGCTGGGGCCGGCGTGAATTCTGTCCCCGACTGGCGGAGAGCGATGCCGACCACGACTTGGGCGTGGCGGGCGGCGATGGAGGCCGACGCCGAGGAGGAGGAGGGGCCGACAATTTCAGGCCTTGGCCACTTTCGCTGATTAGCCTGGACGACGACGGCGAGAAGGAAGTCGTCCTCCGCCGCCAGCAGAAAGCCGGCCATCCAGGCGCGAGCTCCTCCGCCGCCTTGGGTGGTCGAGGCGGCGCGAAGAAGCGCCAGGCCTGGCCGAGTCTGCCAGGCGGCCAGGCCAAGAAATTCAGGGGAGCGGCCACCACGACTCAGCGCGAAGAGGCGGTCGCGAAGGCTAACCACTTCCGCAAGGAAGCGAAGAAGCCACCGCTGGTCTCCGCGTAAGTATTTTTTTTATTCTGTCTTCTTTTCTTCTGGTTCGTATTGTCTGAGTCTTCTCATGTCCTTTTTTCTTATCAGGGCTCCCCTCACCTTGGAGAGGGTCGCCGCCGCCTCCGTCATGGGGTCGGTGGAGACGTCCGCCAACAGTCGGCGGGTTGACCCTGCGGCCGCCCTCCGGGAGGCAACGGAGCGGAATGCGCAGGAGAAGCGCGACGAGGAGGAGGCTGCCGTCTGGAGAAGGCGGAGACTGAGAAGGCGGTCGAAGCCGCTGCTGCAGCTAAGAGGCGAGCCGAGGAGGCCGCGCGCCTCCAGTCGGCGCTGCTCGTCACCCCGTTGAGCTCAGCGCCACCACCGCCGGAGTTCACGGGGCAGTCGGAGGTAGTCGGCGGTGAGGTCCCCGTCGCAGGGAGGGAAGATGGCGAGGTCTCTCCACCGGGCGCGGCCGCGCCACCTCCGCCGCCTCCACCACAGTCCGAGATCATGTGAGGCAAGCGTGCCATGGGACCCGTCTGTGCCGCCCGACCGGCAGCCGAGGCCGTGGCACTGCTACTTCTTCAAGTCGCCTCGCCCGGTAGCGACGCCCGTCTTGAAAAGCGACCTCGGCGCGCGCCCTTTGAGACCGGCGCGCCACTTTCGCCATCTCGACGCCGAGGCGACAAGCGTCGCGCCCGTTGGGTGGGTGCGAGGAGGCGGCATGGGCCCGCTGAACACGGCGCTCCTGGACGTCCAGGCGAAGCTGCGTGCTGAAGGCGACGCCATCCAGAACCTCTCCAAGGCGCACCTGGCATCGCGATCCGCCGTGCGGGTATGTTTCTTTTTCAAACTTTTTCTTGCACTTCTCTGTAAGGCGCCACACTCCACCGGGTGTAGTCCCGAGTTTCGGGCCGGCCGAAAGCAAAGCGGCCCGGAACTTTATTTGCTTACTTCCAAGTTTTTACCTCTGTCTAGAATTCTTGTCGGGGAGTATCACAACCTCCGGCGCCATCGCCTTCAACCGCAACGTTGAGGAGCTGAGCAAGCGGGCTGCTGACTTGTCGAGGAGCCGAGGTGAGTTTTCTTCTTCGCGGGGGCACGCTGGTGCACCCGCGGGCTGTAGTCCCCGAGATTGGGGCCGACTGCTGCGCAGTAGGGCTGGATCTTCCTGGCGACCTTCTTAGCTGACGACTTCGCGTCCTTCTTCTTTTTATTCTTCAGGGGGCAGCTGGGTACGGCCGAGACCGCTTTGCGCGCCAAAGAGGAGGAGTGCGGCAAGCTCGCCGCAGAGCGCGACCTGCTGGCTATGCAGCTGGCAGAGCAGAGGGAGCTGCTCAAGGCGGCGCAGGCTGAGGCGGAGAAGAAAGAGGCCGCTCTCTGGCGAATTTGAGAGCGGCGCTCTGCTGGACCCGGCAGTGGAAGCGCGGTGACCTCCGGCTTCCACGAAATCGAAGATATCTCCGATGGTGAGTTTGCTTTTACTTTTTCTTTTGGGTTGCCGACTATGGGTTAAGCCGACTCCTGTTTTTCTGACTTGCTTCTTCTTCTTCTTGGCAGACTTCTTCCCCGGTCACACGCAGGCGGCCAATCAGGCCATCGAGGCCGAGCGCGAGGCGCGGAGGGCGGGTGGCGCTGAGATCGCAATAACGCCCCGGACCCTTGACGAGAAGCTCCTGAGCATTGAGGCTCGTCTGCGGCCGGCACATCGGATGCTGCGCCGTCTTCAGCGTGTTGGTGCCCAGGCGATCGCTGCTCTGTGGCCGGACATGCCGGTTCTGCACACTCCCAGCCGGACCGCCGACTGGCTGGAGGTGGCGGCTGGCCGTCTTGAGGCTTGGAAGGGTTCCGCGGCTTGGTCTGGAGCTCGCCGAGCCCTGGAGTTCATCAAGGCATGGTATCCAGGGCTCGACCTGGACCGGCTGGCCGCGTTCCGGTCAGAAGCCCAGGCGGAGCTGCTGGCCGCGGAGGACGCCCTCGTCCCGGCGTCTGGTGGCGTCGCCCGACTACGGACACCAGCGTCTTCGTCCTGGCGGGCTGAAAGGCGGTGGGGAGGCACCGCCGGAGTGGTTCGAGATGAACCCGGACTCTGGCGAGGACTCGGCGGAGGTGATCGACTCAGCGCCGAGGATGAAGATGAGGCGGAGGGCGGAGGCGGCATGGAAGCGCCCGGAAGGCGGAGCGAGGCGACCAGCCTCGGCTGTTGTGCCTCCAGCAACGAGCCGCGCCCATCTGGGCCAGCTGCTGCCAGAGACGATCAAGCCGAGACCGCCCAGCCAGCCGCCCCGGCGCCTGACGCCGCCGCCGCCTCCGGCCTTCCAACCCCATCCGCTGCTTCTTAGGCCGCTGCCTTGCCTTTATTTTATCTGTTTGCTAGTCTTTTGAAAGAACTTGTTAATTTGCACAATTCCACCCGCGGGGTGTATTCTGAACCTCTGTTCGAAGATCCGGCCAAGGGCCTAAGCTTGTGTAAATATTATTCTAATTTTATCTTTCCTTGCTTATTGCTCTTGTGGGTTTTTCCTTTGCCGCCTTCCCTTAGATGCCGCCTTGCCCATCGGGCAACCGCTCTGCGGATTGCCGTCTAGGTCAAGTGCTTGGCTACTTTGAGGAGGCAAGTACTTGGCCATTTTTTAGAGTCGTTAAGCAAGTTAGGTAGAAAGCGGCAAGCCGGCTCCTTAGGAGTCGGTTTTTTAAACGGGCTGGAAGCCGATTTAAACTATGTTTATGCTTTGGGTCCTTAGCCATTTTTTTTCGTGTGGGCTACTGTTCTACCTTACTCGCCCACCAAAAGTCGCTCTGCGACTGCGGCTTCTGACGAGAGGCGGCTTAGGCACCGCCGCGTTACTTTTACCGACTTGAGGAAGCATTTCATAGCCCAAAGGCGGCGAGTCCCGGGCCGACTAGTCGAGCCCGGTGCCAAACAGCATAATCAAAGGGTAACATACTCAAAGGCATAATTCTTATCATACATATAACAAAAGAGGGCAGTCACCGAGATCGTCTCGGGGGGCACGGAGTCTTGGTACTTCAAACACAAAAGGTATCATGGTACATACTGTATCAAATGTAAAATCTTCGGAGGAGATTCGCATTCCATGGCCGCTCCGTCTCTTTGCCGGAGTCGTCCCTCTTCTGCGTGCTCTCGGGCTTCGGCGTCGATCGTAGTAGGAGTCGTTGCCCAGCACTTTTGGCGATGATGAATGGGCCTTTCAAAGGCGCCCGGCAGCTTGTCTTGGGCGGCTGTTCGCTGGATTAGCCGGAGCACAAGGTCGCCCTCTAGGAATGATCTTGGCTTGACCTTATTGTTGTATTAGCGGCGCAGGCTCTGCTGGTAGATGCTGGACCGGCTGAGTGCCAATAGCCGGCCCTCTTCCAGCAGAACGACGCCGTCTTGACGTGCTTCTTCTGCTTCCTCTTCGGTGTACATGGTGACTCACGGGGAGTCGAACTCTATATTCGTTGGGATGACGGCTTCGGCACCGTTAGCGAGGAAGAAGGGTGTGAAGCCAGTTGACTTGTTTGGAGTCGTCGCGCAGACTCGGAAGGGCGGTAGCAACTCCTCAAGCCAGCAGCCGGCCGAACGCTCCAATGGTTCGACCAGTCGAGGCTTGATGCCAGACAGGATGAGGCCGTTCGCTCGCTCCACCTGGCCGTTTGACTGCGGATGGGCAACGGACGCTAAGTCCAGTCGGATGCCTTGCGTCGCGCAGAAACGGGCCAGGGCGCCTTTGGCAAAATTTGTGCCGTTGTCGGTGATGATCTTTGTGTGGTACGCCGTACCGAGTCGTGATGTCGGCGATGAAAGTTACTGCCGTAGGACCATTCAACTTCTTGATGGGTTTTTCTTCTATCCACTTGGTGAACTTGTCCACCGTGACAAGTAAGTGAGTTAGGCCACCTCGTGCCGTTTTGAATGGTCCCACCATGTCCAGGCCCCAAACAGCAAAGGCCTAGGCGATGGGGATAGTCTTGAGCGCTGAAGCCGGCTGAAGCGGCTTGGAGCGGAACACCTGGCACCCCTTGCATTTTTGAACTAATTCCTTGGCCTCTTCTAGGGCAGTTGGCCAGAAGAAACCGTGTCGGAAGGCTTTGGCGGCGAGTGCTCTTGAGGCTGCATGATGGCACTTTTCGCCATACGATGGATGTCTTCGAGGATTGCTTGGCCTTGCTCGACTCGGCCTTGTGTTGGTAGACACCGGTGACGCCAGCTGCGCTGACCAGCTCTCTATTGACTATAAGCGTAGGCTGCCGCTTCGGCGTTGCACTTGCCGAGCCAAGGTTTCATCGGTTGGTAGCTCTCCGCTTACTAAGAACTTGAGGATGGGCTGGGCCCATGAGGGTGCTGATATTTCTTCGACTGCCAAGATTACTACTACTTGGGCCGAAGTAATTTGGGCTGGGAGGCGGCGGGTTGGAGTCCGCAGCAGCTTGCTGGTTTGAAGAAGTCCCCGGGCCGACTGGCGCAGTCCCCGGGCCGAGTATTGGAGTCTTTGCAATGGTCGCCGTAGTCCCTGGGCAGGTTACGAAGTCCCGGGCAACCGATTGCCAGCGTTCTTGGGGGCGTCTGCAAGGATTCTTGTGCCGTTCTTTGAGGCTTTGGAGTCGGATCCGACTTCTTGAGGAGCCGGCACAAAAATGGAGTCTGACTCTGGTGACGGCTTGACAGATGGCTTAAGGAGGCGTTGAAGGGCGGCGCCGGATGGTATTTCCTGGCGGGTAGAGCCGATTCTTGCCAGGGCATCTGCTTGGTCGTTGTCGTTTCTTGCACGTGGAGGAATTCGCATCCCTCAAAATATCCACTCAGCTGCTGTACCAGAAAGCGGTAGCTCGCCATATTTGCATCTTTGGCGTCGATCGCGGATGACTGTTGGACCACCAAGTCGAGTCGCCATAGCACAGGATCCGGCGAATGCCAAGCTCTTTGGCAAGCGGAGCCCGTGAATGAGCGCCTCGTATTCGGCGACGTTGTTGGAGGCTGCGAAATGGATCTGCAGCGCGTACTTGAGCTTGTCGCCCTTGGGGGAAGTGAGGACCACGCCGGCTCCCAAGCCGGTGCGCATCTTGGAGCCATCAAAGTGCATCCACCAATTGTTGGGTAACGCAGTAATTTCAAAAATTTTCCTACGCACACACAGGACCATGGTGATGGCATAGCAACGAGAGGGGAGAGTGTTGTCTACGTACCCTCGTAGACCGTTAAGCGGAAGCGATCACAACGTAGAGGAAGTAGTCGTACTTTCTCCTCGCGATCCTGCCGATCCCTGCACCGTTACTCGGCACCTCCGAGTCGATGATGACGTAGAGGAAGTAGTCGTGCGTTCTCCTCACGATCCAACCGATCACAGCGCCGTTACTCCGGCGCCTCCGAGTTCTTGGCACGTTCAGCTCGATGGCGCTCCACGGGCTTCGATCCAGCAAAGCTCCGGGGAGGGAGTTCCGTCAACCTGACGGCGTGGTAGCGATCTTGATGTTTCACCGTCGCAGGGCTTCGCCTAAGCACCGCTACAATATGACCGAGGTGGAATATGGTGGAGGGGCACCGACACGGCTGAGAGCGATCTCAAGGATCAACTTGTGTGTCTATGGGGTGCCCCCTGCCCCGTATATAAAGGAGCAAGGAGGGAGGAGGCCGGCCCTATGTTTGGCGGCGCCAGGGAGTCCTACTCCCACCGGGAGTAGGATTCCCCCTTCCTAGTCCAACTAGGAATCCTTCCATGTAGGGGAAGGAAGGGAGAAGGAAGTGGAGGAGTAGGAAGGTGGCGGCCCCTTTTCCCTAGTCCAATTCGGACTAGAGGGAGGGGGCGCAGCAGCCTTTTCCTCTTCCCACTAAAGCCCATCAAGGCCCATTACTTCTCCCGTAACTACGGTACTCCGAAAAATACCGAATCACTCGGAACCTTTCCGAACTCCGAATATAGTCGTCCAATATATCGATCTTTACGTCTCGACCATTTGAGACTCCTCGTCATGTCCCCGATCTCATCCGGGACTCCGAACTCCTTCGGTACATCAAAACTCATAAACTCATAATATAAGCATCGCCATCGAAACCTTAGCGTGCGGACCCTACGGGTTCGAGAACTATGTAGACATGACCTAGAACTATTCTTGGTCAATAACCAATAAGCGGAACCTGGATGCCTATATTGGCTCCTACATATTCTACGAAGATCTTTATCGGTCAAACCGCATAACAACATACGTTGTTCCTTTTGTCATTGGTATGTTACTTGCCCGAGATTCGATCGTCGGTATCCAATACCTAGTTCAATCTAAATTCTTGGCAAGTCTCTTTACTAGATACGTAATGCATCATTCCGTAACTAACTCATTAGCTTCATTGCTTGCAAGGCTTATAGTGATGTGCATTACCGAGAGGGCCCGGAGATACCTCTCCGACAATCGGAGTGACAAAACCTAATCTCGAAATACGCCAACCCAACATGTACCTTTGGAGACACCTGTAGTACTCCTTTATAATCACCCGATTACGTTGTGACGTTTGGTAGCACCCAAAGTGTTCCTCCGGTGGCAGGAGTTGCATAATCTCATAGTTACAGGAACATGTATAAGTCATGAAGAAAGCAATAGCAACATACTAAGCGATCAAGTGCTAGGCTAACGGAATGGGTCATGTCAATCAGATCATTCTCCTAATGATGTGATCCCGTTAATCAAATGACAACTCATGTCTATGGTTAGGAAACATAACCATCTTTGATTAACGAGCTAGTCAAGTAGAGGCATACTAGTGACACTCTGTTTGTCTATGTATTCACACATGTATTATGTTTCGGTTAATACAATTCTAGCATGAATAATAAACATTTATCATGATATAAGGAAATAAATAATAACTTTATTATTGCCTCTAGGGCATATTTCCTTCAGTCTCCCACTTGCACTAGAGTCAATAATCTAGTTCACATCATCATGTGATTCAACACCAATATTCACATCTGTATGTGATTAACACCCATAGTTCACATCGTCATGTGACCAACACCCAAAGGGTTTACTAGAGTCAATAATCTAGTTCACATCGCTATGTGATTAACACCCAAAGAGTACTAAGGGATGATCATGTTTTGCTCGTGAGAGAAGTTTAGTCAATAGATTTTGTCACATTCGAGCCGTATGTATTTTGCAAATATTCTATGTCTACAATGCTACGCGGGGCTACTCTAGCTAATTGCTCCCACTTACGATATGTATCCAGATTGAGACTTAGAGTCATACGGATCGGTGTAAAAAGCTTGCATCGATGTAACTCTTTCTGACGGGCTCTTTTATCACCTCCATAATCGAGAAATATTTCCTTAGTCCTCACTAAGGATGTTCTTGACCAATGTCGATGATCTACTCCTAGATCACTATTGTACTCCTTGCCAAATTCAGAGCAAGGTATACAATAGGTCTGGTACATAGCATAGCATACTTTATAGATCCTATGACTGATGCATATGTAATGACTTTCATTCTCTTTCTATCTTCTGCAGTTGTCGGGTTTTGAGTCTTACTCAATTTTACACCTTGTAACACAGGCAAGAACTCTTTCTTTGACTGTTCCATTTTGAACCTTTTCAAAATCTTGACAAGGTATGTACTTATTGAAAACTTATCAAGCGTCTTGATCTATCTCAATAGATCTTGATGCTCAATATATAGCAGCTTCACCGAGGTCCTTCTTTGAAAAACTCCTTTCAAATACTCCTTTATGCTTTGCAGAATAATCCTACATTATTTCCGATCAACAATATGTCATTCACATATATTTATCGAAATGCTGTAGTGCTCCCACTCACTTTCTTGTAAATACGAGGCTTTTCCAAAAGTGCGTATAAAACCATATGCTTTGATCAACTCATCAAAGCGTATATTCCAACTCGAGATGCTTGCACCAGTCCATTGATGGATCATTTGGAGCTTGCACATTTTGTTAGCTCCTTTAGGATTGACAAAACCTTCTGGTTGCATCATATACAACTCTTCTTTAATAAATCCATTAAAGAATGTAGTTTTGACATCCATTTGCCAGATTTCATAAAATGTGGCAATTGCTAACATGATTGAGACAGACTTAAGAATACGCTTCTGATTGAGAAAATCTCATTGTAGTCAACACCTTGAACTTGTCGAAAACCTTTTGTGACAAGTCGAGCTTTGTAGATAGTAACACTAGTATCGGTGTCCGTCTTCCTCTTGAAGATCCATTTATTTAACATGGCTTGCTGATCATCGAGCAAGTCAATCAAGAATCCATACTTTGTTCTCATACATGGATCCTATCTCAGATTTCATGGCCTCAAGCCATTTCGCTGAATCTGGGCTCATCATCGCTTCCTCATGGTTCGTAGGTTCATCATGGTCTAGTAACATGACTTCGAGAACATGATTACCGTACCACTACAGTGCGGATCTTACTCTGGAAGACCTCACGAGGTTTGGTAGCAACTTGATCTGAAGTTTCATGATCATCATCATTAACTTCCTCACTAATTGGTGTAGGAATCACTAGAACTGATTTCTGTGATGAACTACTTTCCAATAAGGGAGAAGGTACAATTACCTCATCAAGTTTCTACTTTCCTCCCATTCACGTCTTTCGAGAGAAACTTCTTCTCTAGAAAGGATCTTAGCAACGAAAAACTTGCCTTCGGATCTGTGATAGAAGGTGTACCCAATAGTTACCTTTGGGTATTCTATGAAGACGCACTTCTCCGATTTGGGTTTGAGCTTATCAGGTGAAATTTTTTCACATAAGCATCACAACTCCAAACTTTAAGAAACGACAGCTTAGGTTTACTTTGCTAAACCATAGTTCATACGGTGTCATCTCAGCGGATTTAGATGGTGCCCTATTAAGCGTGAATGCAGCTGTCTCTAATGCATAACCCCAAAAGCGATAGTGGTAAATCGGTAAGAGACATCATTGATGGCACTATATCAAAATAAATTACGATTCTGACGTTCGGACACACCATAACGTTGTGGTGTTCCAGGTGGCGTGAGCTGTGAAACTATTCCACTTTGTTTTAATTGAAGACCAAACTCGTAACTCAAATATTTATCTCCACGATCGGATCGCGAAACTTTATTTTCTTGTTACGATGATTTTCCACTTCACTCTGAAATTCTTTGAACCTTTCAACTATTTCAGACTTATGTTTCATCAAGTAGATATACCCATATCTACTCAAATCATCTTATGAAGGTCATAAAAATAACGATACTTGCCACGAGCATCAACACTCATTGGATCGCATATATCGGTATATATGTGTTATTTCCAATAAGTCGGTAGCTCGTTCCATTGTTCCGAAGAACGGAGTTTTAGTCATCTTGCCCAAAAGGCACGCGGTTGCAAGCATCAAATGATTCATAACCAAGTGATTCCGAAAGTCCATCAGCATGGAGCTTTCTTCATGCGCTTTACACCAATATGACCTAAGCGGCGAGTGCACAAATAAGTTGCACTATCATTATTAACTTTGCATCTTTTGATTTCAATATTATGAATATGTGTATCACTATGATCGAGATCCAATGAACCATTTTCATTGGGTGTGTAACCATATAAGGTTTTATTCATGTAACCAGAACAACAATTTATTCTCTTACTTAAATGAATAACCGTATTGCAATAAACATGATCAAATCATATTTATGCTCAACACCAAATAACACTTATTTAGGTTCCATACTAATCCCGAAAGTATAGGGAGTGTGTGATGATGATCAAATCAATCTTGGAACTACTTCCAACACTCATCGTCACTTCCCCTTCAACTAGTTTACATTCATTACGCAACTCCGTTTCAAGTTACTACTCTTAGCAACTGAACCAGTATCAAATACCGAGGGGTTACTACGAACACTAGTGAAGTACACATCAATGATCTGTATATCAAATATACTTTTGTTCACTTTGCCATCCTTCTTATCCGCCAAATACTTGGGGTAGTTCCGCTTCCAGTGACCAGTTCCATTGCAGCAAAAGCACTTAGTCTCAGGCTTAGGTCCAGACTTGGGCTTCTTCACTCGGCGACAACTTGCTTGCCACTCTTCTTGAAGTTCCCCTTCTTCCCTTTGCCCTTTTCCTTGAGACTAGTGGTCTTGTCAATCATCAACACTTGATGCTCTTTCTTGATTTCTACCTTCGTTGATTTCAACATCACGAAGAGCTCGGGAATCGTTTTGTCATCCTTGCATACTATAGTTCATCACGAAGTTCTACTAACTTAGTGATGGTGACTAGAAAATTACATCAATCACTATCTTATCGGAAGATTAACTCCGCTTTGATTCAAGCGATTGAAGTACCAGACAATCTGAGAACATGCTCACTAGTTGAGCGATTCTCTTCCATCTTTTAGCTATAGAACTTGTTGGAGACTTCATATCTCTCAACTCGGGTATTTGCTTGAAATATTAACTTCAATTCCTGGATCATCTTATATGGTCCATGACGTTCAAAACGTCTTTGAAGTCCCGATTCTAAGCTGTTAAGTATGGTGCACTAAACTATCAAGTAGTCATCATATTGAGCTAATAAGCGTTCATAACGTCTATATTTGCTCCTGCAATAGGTCATCACCTAGCGGTGCATTAAGGACATAATTATTACGTGCAGCAATGAGGATAAACCTGAGATCACGGAGCCAATCCGCATCATTGCTACTAACATTTTTCAATACAATTTTCTCTAGGAACACATATAAAAACATAGGGAAGCAACAACGCGAGCTATTGATCTACAACATAATTTGCAAAATACTACCAGGACTAAGTTCATGATAAATTAAAGTTCAATTAATCATATTACTTAAGAACTCCCACTTAGATAGACATCTCTAATCCTCTAAGTGATCACGTGATCCAAATCAATTAAACCATGTCCGATCATCACGTGAGATGGAGTAGTTTCAATGGTGAACATCACTATGTTGATCATATCTACTATATGATTCACGCTCGACCTTCGGTCTCCGTGTTCCGAGGTCATATCTTATATGCATAGCTCGTCAAGTATAACTTTGAGTATTCAGCGTGTGCAACTGTTTTTGCACCCGTTGTATTTGAACGTAGAGCCTATCACACCCGATCATCACGTGGTGTCTCGGCCACGAAGAACTTTACATAGCGGTGCATACTCGGGAGAACACTTCTTGATAATTTTTAGTGAGAGATCATCTTATAATGCTACCCGTCAATCAAAGCAAGATAAGATGCATAAAGGATAAACATCACATGCAATCAATATAAGTGATATGATATGGTCATCATCATCTTTGTGCTTGTGATCTCCATCGCCGAAGCAAATCATGATCACCATCGTCACCAATAGCGACACCTTGATCTCCATCGTAGCATCGTTGTCGTCTCGCCAATCTTATGCTTCCACGACTATCACTACCGCTTAGAAATAAAGTAAAGCATTACATCGCGATTGCATTGCATACAATAAAGCGACAACCATATGGCTCCTGCCGATTGCCGATAACTTCGGTTACAAAACATGATCATCTCATACAATAAAATATAGCATCACGTCTTGACCATATCACATCACAACATGCCCTGCAAAAACAAGTTAGGCGTCCTCTACTTTGTTGTTGCAAGTTTTACGTGGCTGCTCACGGGCTGAGCAAGAACCGTTCTTACCTACGCATCAAAACCACAGCGATAGTTTGTCAAATAGACTCCGTTTTAACCTTCTCAAGGACGGGCGTATGCCTCAGTTCAACTAAAGTTGGAGAGACAGTCTTCCGCAAAGCCATCTATGTGCAAAGCACGTCGAGGGAACCGGTCTCGCGTAAGCGTCTGGCGTAAGGTTGGTCCGGATCGTCTCGTCCAACAATACCGGCTGAACCAAAGTATGACATGCTTTGGTAGGCAGTATGACTTGTATCGTCCACAACTCACTTGTGTTCTACTCGTGCATATGACATCAACGCATAAAACCTGGCTCGATACCACTTTGTTGGGTAACAGTAATTTCAAAAATTTTCCTACGCTTTTACGGGACCATGGTGATGGCATAGCAACGAGAGGAGAGTGTTGTCTACGTACCCTCGTGAGACCGTTAAGCGGAAGCGATCTGGCGTAGAGGAAGTAGTCGTACTTTCTCCTCGCGATCCTGCCGATCCCAGCGCCGTTACTCGGCACCTCCGAGTCGATGATGACGTAGAGGAAGTAGTCGTACGTTCTCCTCACGATCCAACCGATCACAGCGCCCGTTACTCGGCGCCTCCGAGTTCTTGGCACACGTTCAGCTCGATGGCGCTCCGGGCTTCGATCCAGCAAAGCTCCGGGGAGGGAGTTCCGTCGACCTGACGGCGTGGTAGCGATCTTGATGTTTCACCGTCGCAGGGCTTCGCCTAAGCACCGCTACAATATGACCGAGGTGGAATATGGTGGAGGGGGCACCGCTGCGGCTAAGAGCGATCTCAAGGATCAACTTGTGTGTCTATGGGGTGCCCCTGCCCCGTATATAAAAGGAGCAAGGGAGGGAGGAGGCCGGCCCTATGTTTGGCGCGCCAAGGGAGTCCTACTCCCACCGGGAGTAGGATTCCCCTTTCCTAGTCAACTAGGAATCCTTCCATGTAGGGGAAGGAAGGGAGAAGGAAGTGGAGGAGTAGGAAAGGTGGCGGCCCCTTTTCCCTAGTCCAATTCGGACTAGAGGGAGGGGGCGCAGCAGCCTTTTCCTCTTCCCACTAAAGCCCATCAAGGCCCATTACTTCTCCGTAACTACGGTACTCCGAAAAATACCGAATCACTCGGAACCTTTCCGAACTCCGAATATAGTCGTCCAATATATCGATCTTTACGTCTCGACCATTTCGAGACTCCTCGTCATGTCCCCGATCTCATCCGGGACTCCGAACTCCTTCGGTACATCAAAACTCATAAACTCATAATATAAGCTGTCGCATCGAAACCTTAAGCGTGCGGACCCTACGGGTTCGAGAACTATGTAGACATGACCTAGAACTATTCTTGGTCAATAACCAATAGCGGAACCTGGATGCCCATATTGGCTCCTACATATTCTCTGAAGATCTTTATCGGTCAAACCGCATAACAACATACGTTGTTCCTTTTGTCATCGGTATGTTACTTGCCGAGATTCGATCGTCGGTATCCAATACCTAGTTCAATCTCGTTCTTGGCAAGTCTCTTTACTCGTTACGTAATGCATCATTCCGTAACTAACTCATTAACTACATTGCTTGCAAGGCTTATAGTGATGTGCATTACCGAGGGCGAGAGATACCTCTCCGGCAATCGGAGTGACAAAACCTAATCTCGAAATCGCCAACCCAACATGTACCTTTGGAGACACCTGTAGTACTCCTTTATAATCACCCGATTACGTTGTGACGTTTGGTAGCACCAAAGTGTTCCTCCGTAAACGGAGTTGCATAATCTCATAGTTACAGGAACATGTATAAGTCATGAAGAAAGCAATAGCAACATACTAAGCGATCAAGTGCTAGGCTAACGGAATGGGTCATGTCAATCAGATCATTCTCCTAATGATGTGATCCCGTTAATCAAATGACAACTCATGTCTATGGTTAGGAAACATAACCATCTTTGATTAACGAGCTAGTCAAGTAGAGGCATACTAGTGACACTCTGTTTGTCTATGTATTCACACATGTATTATGTTTCCGGTTAATACAATTCTAGCATGAATAATAAACATTTATCATGATATAAGGAAATAAATAATAACTTTATTATTGCCTCTAGGGCATATTTCCTTCACCAATGGGTGGAGTCGGGCGCTGGCGGCAGGTACCGGGTCTCGGCCCAGTCGACGAGGAAGTCGGCCAGTGCTTGTGACTTGATGGCGGTGCGGGGCTGGTAATAGATGGTGTAGGGGGCCAAATCTATGGCCCATTTGGCCACTCGGCCTGAAGCATCTCGGCTTCCGATGATCTCTGCTAGTGGGGCCGTGCAAACCACGGTGATTGGATGCTCTTGAAAGTAAGGCTTCAACTTCTTGGCGGCAAAGTGCACGCCGTAACACATCTTATGGTAGTGGGGGTTGTTCTGCTTGGAGGTCGACAGTACCTCGCTCAGTAATCTGCTTGGTCTCTGGATGTGTAAGCGCCTTGCCTTCCTCCTTGCGTTCAACTACAATGGCTGTCTTGACTACCTATTTGGTGGCGGCAATATCTGAGAACATGGGCTCCTTTGGAGTCGGAGCCGCCATGACCTTTGGGGAGTAGTCGGCATTCTCTTTAAGCGGAGAAAAGCCATTCGCCTTGGAATTCCATTGAAGAAGGTGGTCTTCTTCATAAGCTGGTGCGAGAGGAAGAGCTTTCTCGCCCGGCCGGTGATGAATCGGTGATAGGCGTAAGCAGCCGGTGAACTTCTGCACATCTAGTAGTCGGCGGGGTACTTCCATCCTTTCGATCGCCTTGATCTTCACGGGATTGCACTCTATGCCGCGTTCAGATACCAGGAAGCCAAGGAGCTGGCCGGCTGGTACTCCGAAGATGCATTTCTCTGGGTTGAGCTTGATCTCGAATCGGCGCAGGTTTTCAAAGGTCTCCTTGAGGTCTTCCAACAGCGTTCCTCGCTTCTCCGTCTTCACCACCACGTCGTCCACGTGGCGTGGGCATTCTTATAAGCTGCTTGAGGAGGCACTACGCATGCAACAGCGAAGGTGGCGCCAGCGTTCCTCAAGCCGAGCGTCATGGTCGGGTAGCGAGAAGGCTCAAAGCGAGGCGTGACGAAGGCGTTCTTCAATCTGTCGGCCAGGTTCAGCTTGATCTGGTGATATCCTGAATATGCATCTAAGAAGCTCAACAGCTCGCATCCGGCTGTGGAGTCTATCACTTGATCAATTCTTGGCAAAGCGAACGGGTCCTTGGGGCAGGCTTTGTTGAGGCTTGTGTAGTCAATACACATCCGCCACTGCTTGTTCTTCCTTAGTACCAAGACCGTATTTGCTAACCACTCTAGAAAGAACACTTCCATGATGAAACCGGCTGCGAGGAGCCGGGCTATCTCTTCTCCAACAACTCTTCTTTTCTCTTGACGGTGGCGCCAAAGGGCTGCTCGACGGGCTTCACATCAGATCGGACATGTAACTTGTGCTCGGCGAATTCCGCGGTACACTGGCATGTCTTTGGGGGACCATCGCGAAGATGTCGATTCTCACGGAGGAAATCGACGAGCTCGCCTTCCTATTCTTTGTCGAGGTTTCCACCTCGACAGCGTATATCTCCGTGTGCTCCGGGTCCAAGGGTATCTTCTTGGTCTCTTTGGCGGCTTGAGGCAGGCCCTCGACCCGACTCCTTGGGGTCGGGCGATAACTCTGGCTGCTTGCCGGTGATTGCCACAACCCGATCCAAGAGTCGCTTCTCAGGTGCGATCACAAGGGACTCGGCCAGCCGGTTGCTTTCATTTGCCTGGTAGACGACTTTCTCTCAGAGTCGCCGCCACGGTCGAATCCCTTAATTTTCGGCATCTTCATCTTGAGGTAGGCGTAGTTGAGGACCGCCATGAACTTGGCTAGAAGCAGATCGACCATGAGCATGGTAGGGGCTGAGGTCCACCACTCGAACCAGGCATGGCTCTCGGCGAAAGTGATCCTTGTCCCCAAAGAGGGCGTCTATCGAGAATCTTGCCAATCGGTGAGCAGGAAAGCCTGGTACAATTCCGTGGAACCGCGATCCGACTATCTTTGGCTGTCTTTGCTTGATCGCTTAGCTTCTCCACCGTATCCTTATGCAGGATGTTGATGCTGCTGCCTCCGTCTATCGGCTTTTCGCGAAGCGGCGGCCCGCCTATCCGCGGCAAGGGTGGCTACCAAGACCAGGGCGTAGGAGCCCGGATTCCGCATCACCTCTGCGTGATCAGCACGGCTCCAGCTGATGGGATTCTCGGACCAGTGCATGAATTCTGGGGTATCTGATGCTACTGCATTCACTTCTTGCTGCTGCTACCGCGTGCTGCGGCGATCGTCTGCCACACTGGTAAGCACGACATAGGCACCGTGCTCTTCTGGGTAATCGTCTTGTCTTTGCGCCCGACTGGCACGGCTGACCGGCATTCTTTGAAGCGATGGTGGGCGGCGGCCTAGCGAGCGGAGGGCAAGGCCGTCTCCATGGCGATCTGGTGAGCGATGGCACTTCCGGGTGGTGTGATTTGATGGCTTCGGCGGCTGTGGAACTTGCGAGGTCCGTCTAGAGTCTGCCTTTCAGAAGAGAAGGCCGGCAACCAGTTGGACTTGCCGCCTTCGGCGCTTAGCGAGGAGAGCTGCCCCTCGGCTGGCGATCTTCGGTATGCGCCACCTGCCGGCTGTTGGAAGCCGACTGCGGGGCCTTGCGCTTGTGATCATTCTGCTGCTGTCGCCGACTGGCGTCGCCAGCCGGAGTTCTGGGAGCATGAGGAGCCACCTTGCGGTTACCGACTTGATCTCCGACTTCATGGAGGAGTCGGTAGGGCGTGTTTATGCGCTATGATCAGCAGCTCGTCGAGGGTCTCGGCTGCCGTCGCCAAAGGAGCTTGTGCTTGAGGAGGGTGCCTTCTACGCACCGGCGGTGAAGTACTCGATTGCTTGCACCTCGTGCACTCCTTCACAGGAGTTCGAGCTTGGCCCAGCGTGAGGTAGTCGCGAGTAGACTTCGTTGGGGCCTTGCACGCACAAGGACAGGTAGACGAGGCTTGGGAGGTCGCTTATGCGTGCTCGTGAAGTTGCGGACGAAAGGCCTCGGTGAAGTCGACTCCAGCTGTTGATGCTGCGGGGCTTCAAGCTATTCAACCATGTCCGGAGTGCGTGCCACGGAGCATGAGGAGCGTACTACGGCAACGCGCTTGTTGCCGTTCGCTATGCTGACGGCTGTGGAGTAGTCCACCAGCCAGTCCTCCGGCTTCACGGAGCCGGTGTATTTGGGTGTGTCTCGGGGGAGCGTGAATCCTCTGGGGAAGGGCTCGTCTCGGATGCGAGGTCCGAAACAGGGCGGGCCCAACTCGTCTTCTTCTTCCAGCGCCAGGGATCGGTGGAGTCGCTCGATCCGGTGGCGGGCGTCGTTTCTCCGACTCCTCTCGGCTGCCAAGGCGGTCGCCGAAAGTCGGATGCTCGGCGGGTGGCGGGAGACTTCGCCTTTCTCTGCGGGGAGGAGGCAGATAGTCGTCCGCCCGCTCCTTGCTCTCGGCGGCCGTCTTCGTCGCGCTTCGATGGAGATGTGAGTCCGGCTATGGCTGACAGCGGATCCTTGTTTTTCTTCGCGGGCGCCGCCCGATCGGCGTCCGAGGCGATCGCCTTGATCTCGGCGGGAGGCAAGTCACCGTGTTGTCGTCGCTGGCCCCTCCGTGCGGCGGCAGCCGCTTCTTTGCGCGGCCGGGCGTCGAGGAGCTGCTGGACTTCGCTCCGTCATCAGCGGCGCTCCTCGCCCTCGGTTATCCAGCACAAATGCTGCCGCCGCCTGGGCGGCGCGGGTGTTCTCCGCAGGCGTGGCGTACACAGGGCGACTGGCCCCAAACAGACTGGCGATGGCCACGCCGCGCTGCTGGACTGCGCCTAGGCGGCTAGGCCCAGTCGGAGCCGGCGAAGCCCGGCCAGCGATCCATCTCAAGGCCGATAGGCTTCCGACAAGCGTCTCATGCTTGCCGGCACCAGGCGCCCACGAGGAGCTGGAGGCGGCGCGGCTTCCAGCGTTCCAGCGTCGGCGTCTTCCGGAATGGGGCGGTCGAGGTCTTGCGTAACCACGTCGGCAGTCCACGAGCTCCCTCGCGGAAGGCTCGCTGTGACCGATAGCGAGCACCTCCGCGTGACGGTGCTTCCGCCGCTCTCCGTAGCGAGGAGAGGCTTCGTCGTGAACCACCACGCGTTGGTGGAAACGCGTCGAGCGACGCGGTGTCGGAGTCGACCGACATCGGGTCGGTGGAGCCCTCACGGACTCCAGGTCGGCGGGCACCGCTGGCGGCGTGGAGCTGCTCGAGAGAGGCCCGCGAGGAGGCTTCCGGGCCGTCCGTTACTGCGTTGGATGTGAGCTCGTCGAGAGGCGAACCTCGCCGACACGTTTGGCGAGGCAGCTCGCCGTGCAGGCGACCTCACCGCCATGCAGCGCGTCGGCGCAGACACCGTCTGGCGTGCCGGGCTGGCTGCGCTCGCCAGGGAGGAAGAGGTTCCCGTCGAGCAGAGTCTCAGACGACGGTGCACCTAGGCCCCACGGTGGGCGCCAAATGTCGGGGTTGGGTGCGACATATGCCAAAGGATGGCTTATCATGGAGGGGCGAGTAGAGCGTCGCGGTGCCTCGAAACGGGATGAGGCGAAGACATGCACGGCCGTGAATCTTACCCGGCTTGGGGCTCTCCGAGGATATAACACCTCTGCTGCTCTGCAGGGTCTCCGCATGATCACTGTGGCAAAGTGAGTACAAGATGCTCCTTGAGCTGTTCGGGGTGAGGAAGGAGAAGGGCACGGCTAGCTCTTCTCTCCCTCTATGTGTGTGTCTAAAACTACTAGCTTCCAACCCTTTGCATGGGTGCCCCGGGTGGTTTATATAGGCCTACCCCCCAGGGGTACAATGGTAATCCGGCTGGGTGCGGGTCCAAGCCGTCAGTCCCTTAAGTCACCGTCTTCTTCGCTGACTTCTGGGACCCGCCGACTAGCGGGCCCCGTCGACAGCCCGGCATGGGGCCAACAGCCCTTGCCCGCCGCGGGCGGGTCTTGCCGGCTGCGGATTACTGTAGCCGTGCTTCTAATGACGCGAGCTTGGTCATGGGGTCATGGCAACAGTGCCGCCGCCTGGCGAAGCGATCCTTATTGTCATTCTGTCTTGTCACGGTTAATGGTGCATGGAGCCCGTGGGAAGGGCCGGCCGACTCCTGGAGGCCGACTCCAACGGGTCCGTCTTTGGGGCGCTCTTGCCATCTTGGTACTTCACGCCAAGCGGTAATCCCGCCGTCTTCGGGTCGTAAATGCAGACAGGCCATCGTAGGTACAGGATCTGCCCACAGGGCTGATGTCGAGGGCAGCGTGTATGATGCCACGCGGACGGAGATCTCCGTCAGTACGATGCTCTGTGGCCAGACCTGCCCTTTATGAGTGGGGCAGGGATGGGCCGCGAGGCGGCTTTATCCCATCCCGCTTCGTAGTCGCTCGGGCGAGAGGTGGTTGAGTCGCGGAGCCGACTCCTGGCCGGCTTTTATCGGAGGTCGCCCGGCTTGGTGTCGGCTTGTCCTGTGGCCGTCTCTGGGACTTGGCATAGAGGGGCTGTCGGCGACTCTGTCGCCGACTCTCTGAAGGCGGCTCTTCGTCTTGGGGTCTTGAGGGGCGCAGTCTGCCCCGATGTTTTGAAAGGTCCAGGGACTCGGGTCTGCCTACCCGTGGCCCATTACTCCGACACCGAGTGAACTTGAGTCAGTAACTGTTGTTCAATCCACTCGGCGATGTAATCTGCTATTGCTTGGGACTTGATGGCTTTCTTTGCCTCAAACTTGAAATCAAGGGGAAGAAGTTCAATCGCCCATTTCGCCACTTTCGACCGATTCGCGTCTCTATTGTGCGTAATCTCTAATAACGGGCGTCGGCGATTTAATCGTAATGGAATGATCAGAGAAGTAGTGAGCAACCTTCTTTGCGGTCATATAAATCCCATACACAAGCTTCTGATAATGAGGGTATCTTTGCTTCGACGGGGTTAACACTTCAGAAAGATAATATACTGGGCGCTGAACTTTGAAGGCTTTTCCTTCCTCTTCCCGCTCGACCGTAAGTACTGTACTGACGACTTGTCCTGTGGCTGCAATGTAAAGCAGCAACGGCTCCTTGCTGATTGGGGCAGCAAGCACCGGCTGGGTGGAGAGCAGAGCTTTGAGCTCTGCAAACGCTGCATCAGCTTCAGGAGTCCACTCGAACTTGTCTGACTTCTTCATCAGTCTATAAAGAGGCAATGCCTTTTCACCGAGGTGAGAGATGAATCGACTTAAAGCAGCCAAGCATCCAGTAAGCTTCTGGACATCGTGCACACGCACATGGCGTTTCATTCGAAGAATAGTGCCAACTTTTTCTGGGTTAGCGTCGATTGCTCGTTCAAAAATGAGAAAACCGAGTAACTTTCCACCGGGAACTCCGAATGTGCACTTTGATGGATTAAGCTTGATATCATACCTCCTGAGATTGGCAAATGTTTCAGCGAGGTCAGTCAACAGGTCGGAACCTTTCCGTGACTTGACCACAATGTCATCCATGTATGCTTCCACATTCCGACCGATTTGAGTGAGTAAACACTCGAATCATCCTCATGAGCGTGGGTCCGACATTCTTGAGGCCGAATGGCATGGTGACATAAATGAAGCACCCGAATGGAGTGATGAAAGCTGTTTTGATCTCGTCGGGTCCACTCTGAGGCCGGATCTGATGGTACCCGGAATATGCGTCTAAAAAAGACAACTGCTCACATCCCGCAGTCGAGTCGACTATTTGGTCGATACGGGGGAGAGGAAAATGATCTTTCGGGCAGGCCCGATTGATATGTTTGAAGTTGATGCACACGCGCAGTGAATTGTCCTTCTTAGGGACCATGACCACATTGGCGAGCCACTCGGAGTGGTAAATTTCTCGGATAAACTCTGCTGCTAAGAGCCGAGCCACCTCCTCGCCTATGGCCTTTTTGTTCTGGACGGCGGACCGTCGAATATGTTCTTTGACAGGTTTGACTTTTGAGTCGACTCGCAGACGGTGCTCAGCCAGCTCCCTGGGAACACCCGGCATGTCAGCAGGCTTCCATGCAAAGATGTCCCAGTTCTCACGGAGGAACTGGACGAGCGCTTCTTCCTATTTGGAGTCGAGTGTTGTTGAGATGTTGGTCGGAGCAGCATTGGGGTCGGTCGGGTGAATATGAACCTGCTTCGTCTCACCGAACGACTGAAATGCCGACTCCGTGGCGGGCTTCTTGGCTCGCAACAAATCACTCGGATCTGCAGTCTTCGATATTCTTGCAATTCTACCATCGCCATCCGAGCATCGGCAATCTTAGAGCCTTTACGGAAACACTCTTCCGCTTTCTTCCGATTGCCAGTGACAGTGATCACACCCTTGGGGCCGGGCATCTTCAGCTTAAGGTACACATAACATGGTCGAGCCATGAAATGGGCATACGCCAGCCTTCCCAGAATAGCGTGATAAGTGCTCTGGAAATCCACGACCTCAAAGGTCAACTTTTCTTTGCGGAAATTCTTCGAATCACCAAAAACCACATCAAGAGCAATTTGACCGAGTGACTCAGCCTTCTTTCCAGGAATGACTCCGTGGAAACTCATGTTACTGGTGCTGAGTCTGGACATCGGAATGCTCATCCCTTTCAACGTCTCTGCATACAAGATGTTCAGGCCACTGCCGCCAACCATCAAAACTTTGGTCAGTCGAGTGCCTTCGACGACTCGGTCGACCACCAACGCTTGCCTCCCAGGGGTGGCAATGTGTGTCGGATGATTGGACTGGTCAAATGTGATGGCGGTCTGGGACCATTAAAGATAATTGGGCGTCGCCAGAGCGATGTTCACTTCTCGGTTGATAACTTTCAATCGACTTTTGCTTTCAACGTCAGCAAAAATCATCAGGGTGAAATTGACCTGGGGGTATCCACCGTCACTATCTTCTTTGTCCTCAATTTTGTCCGACCCCTTTTCCTTATCCTTGGGTTGCTTCCCTTGGAACTGCTGAATCAAGTGCCGACATTGTCAAGTGGTATGCTTTGGGTAAATGAGTTTACCCTCTTCATCTTTCTTCGTATGAATGTGACATGGCAAGTCCAACACATCATTCCCATCTTGGTCTTTCACCTTCTTGCGGTTCCACGGACCCCTTGAGTTTCCCCTTGAACTTTCCTGGGGTCACAACCAAGGCTTCTCCGGGAGCGGCTGGCTCGGCTTTGCGCTTCTGCTTCCGACTAGAATTTCTTCCATCGGCTTCATTAGCGGCTGACTTGTACTTACCACTCCGGAGCCGATCCTCTTCTTCAACATTAGCATACTTGGTGGCAATCTCCATCATCCGACTCAGGGTCATATCTCCGGTCCGACCGAATTTCAAACTCAACTCTCTGTTCTTGATACCTTCCTTGAAAGCACTGAGTTTGCACAGTGATCGTACACATTCTCAACTGTGTGATGCAAGGTTATCCATCTCTGGATGTAATCTCTCAAAGTTTCATTCGACTTCAGACACACTCATCGCAGCTCTGTCAACCCTACTGGTCGCTTGCAAGTCCCTTCAAATGTCCTGACAAACACTCGGGCCAGATCTTCCCAAGTGTGAATACTGCTGGGTGCTAACTGATTCAACCATGCTCTAGCAGAACCCTCCAACATAAGGGGCAAATGCTTCATAGCTATCTCATCGTTGCCGCCGCCAATCTGAACAGCCACTTGGTAGTCCTCAAGCCAAGTGTCAGGCTTGGACTCACCGGTGAACTTATCGACTCGATCGCTAACTTTGAAGTTGGGAGGAATCATCGCGGCTCTGATGGCCCTGCTAAAACACTCGCCCACGAGACATGAACTCTGCCGCTTTGGAGGAACATCTCTGTCATGACCTTCTCGGTGAGCTCTGTTCCTGTCGACCAAGCCTTGAACGATGATGGATCTTGCATCAAAGCACGCCCTCTGGGGTCGATCGAACCCTTCGCCAAAGACTATGTCAAGGCGTCTGTCATCTTGTTGCCGAGGAGCGTATGATCCACCCCTTGGGGGAGGGGTGGGCACTCGACGTCGATCATTGTGATCGAATTGGTGCTCATACAACTCGCGATTCCTGTACTGATCATCACGCCGGCCTCCACGTTCCTCACGCCTCGGGGGCGATCTTGGACTATGGCCAACTGGACTGAATTTGCAGCGACGGATCTGCTGTGAATCCTGTTCCGTGACTGTGATACGACTGAGTTTTGATCTCCTGCTGCCCGGAGTAAATCTCTGATCTGTTGCAAACCTCTACCCGCCTCGATCGGGAAGGCTGAATTGATTCTGCTATATGGGCCGCAGCTGCTAAATTCTGAATCGGAGTTCGATATACCTGAGTTGGTTGTGGAAAGAGCTGACGTCAACTGGATTCTGGAACCCGTGGTCGCGTGCGCTCGTGGAGAACTCGCTGGAGGTTCTCCAGTCGAGTGCGCTCAGCTAGGTTGGCTAAGCGCGCATCCTCCAAGGCACGAGCCTCGGGGGTTTCTCCAACGATAGGAGTGTGAAGCGCATCCTTGTTTCGGCGGCGAAGTTCCTCCCTCTGCAGCGAAGTGAGGGGCTCGGGTTGGTACTCTTCGTGATCTTGCGCCGGATCACCTCCACCATCACCTCCGTCGGTGCGGGGGTATCCAGGGGGACTGCATGGTCCGTCGACCATCAGAACCTCTGTTGCCGGATCGCTGCTATCGCACTCGGATGCAGTCTCTGCGGAGCAAGTCGACAGATCGAATAGGCCGTAGAGAGATTCGTCAGGCTCGATTGCCGCAACTTGGGAAGTGGCCGGCTGGCGAGCCACCGCATGCCTCATCCACTGCTGAAGCCTTGACCGACCGGAGCGCTTGCGCTGGCGGGAGACTAGGAGTGAGGACGGCACAAGAACCGACCCATACTGGGTCGACGGTTGCCGCAGGAGGACTCCGCGGACGCACGCTCGAAAGTGCGTTGCCCCGCGGACGGGGAGCGTGTCGACGTCGAGAGGAGCCTCCTGAAGCCAAGCGGAGTCGTCGGTGATGAACGTGAGCGCACCGAGACGGATCTCGCAGCCCTCGACCAAAACTCCACCTGAAACCATGATGTAGGAGATCAAAAGAATCCCAACTTCTCCAACAAATCGCTAGAACACCTGCCCCAAGGTGGGTGCCAACTGTCTTGATTCTAAGTCTGACAATAGAATGGGGGTAGGTATGGAGAGGCAAGATACTAGCTATGGAGTAGTTGTATACGCACGAGTTTTACGAGTTCAGGCCCTTCTCGGAGGAAGTAACAGCCCTATGTCTCGGAGCCCGGAGGCGGTCGACTGGATTATATGCATATGAATTACAGGGATGCGAACCCTTCTACCTGTGGAGGGGGGTGGCTTATATAGAGTGCGCCAGGACCCCAGCCCAAATTACGAGCGGAGGGTTAAAGGTACGTTAAGGCTAGGTGTTACTGGTAACGCCATACATAAAGTGTCATCATGACCATAAAGACTACTTAACTACAGACCGTTTGGACACCGAGTGGCTCTTGAACTCCTAGTGGTCGAGTGGGTCTTCATGGTCGAGTGTCTTTGAATCTGTCGAGTGGAAACCTACCAGGTCGACTGGAAGGCAGTTTATTCTAAGGATGCCCTTCGGGAGGGTATCTTGGACAGGTCCATGACCCTACCCTAGGTATATTACTTCATCACCTGCTTCAGTGCAGCGACCTCCGCAGTACATGCGGCAGCGGCCAGCAGTGAAGCCTGCATACGCATATAGACATATTCGGATTAGACTCCTGGGTCATTATTTGATCCTCTATTCGGCCTTTCTTCGTGAACGCCAAACAGAGCATCAGGGGCTACTGTCTATGCGGTAATATTTTCCTATATTTTGATTACTTACCTGAAAGCCTGTTAGGAGGCTGGCGCAAGCTTCAGTTAGTCCGTTTTTGGCGGACTAAACCTTCTCGATCACCGCACTCATGATAGTGCGGTGCTCTTCGTCGATGGAAGCGCCTTGAAGAGCTTCCAGCAAGTTGTCCGGTGCCTTTGGATGGACAGAGGCCACCGGCACAGGGGGCTTTCCCCTCTTAACAGGGGATCGCCTGCCGGAGTCCGGAATCACCGGGGGCTCCGGCGAAGTGTTCGGCTGGGGGCCGAACTTGGAGCCCATGGGAGTCTTGCTCCCTTTGCGCCCAGGGTCTGGAAGGTCGCCTCGAGACGCCTCCAGGACTACCTCCCCTCGGCTCGGTGCCCTCTGGGACAACACCTCGATGTTGTCCGTAGGGCGAGGGGAGGAGACGGTCGGAAGTGAGTCGCTATTCATATCCGACGGGTCCAAAGAACCATTCGATGAAGATACATCAATACGGGATCTGGACGGACTGCATAATCATATTCGGCGTAAGGAGAAGCAGTGCAATTAAACATACCATGAATTACTATGGAATCTGGATACTTACGATTTCGCCAGGGGCTTGTCCCTGAGCAACCAATCGTTGTCCCTGTCGGCGGCCATTGTGGAGTAGTCCGGAAGGAGGGTCTTTCCCTTCTTGGACCCTTTGGCCTCCCTGGTTGGGGCGGCCTTCCTTTTCTTGTCCCCCCCCCCGGCTAGGGGGGGGGGAGAACATTCCTCTTCCACCTCCTCGTCTTCGTGGGAGGATTGCGCCTCAGAGTTTTCGGGCGATGAGTCCGATATAACCAGGCGCCGGAGACCTTTCGGGTCCCCGTGGCCTTCTTCTTGGCCTTCTTCTCCGGCACCTCATAAGGTGCCGGAACCAGCATCTCCGTTAGGAGGGCATCTGTTGGATCTTCTGGCAGGGGGGCTGGACAATCGATCTGCTCCGCAGTCTCGACCCAGTCCTGCAAAATAGCGTGGGGGATTAGATCCCGCGCATGGTCAAAGTGGGGAAAATGAACATCTTATAAAGATATAAAGGACTTACCGGATTCGCAGGGCGCTTTGCGCTGAGTCCGTGGTCCTCGGTAAGGGGAGGTGGTACCTCGGCGCCCTTGAACAGCACCCTCCAGACGTCCTTGTGCGTCGTGTCGTAGAGCTCTCGCAGCGTCTGGTGCTTGGCCGGGTCGAACTCCCACAAGGTAAACGCCCGTCTTTGACACGGGAGAATCCGGCGGAAGAGCATGACTTGTACCACGTTGACGAGATTGATTTTCTTGCTCATCATGTTTCTGATGCATGTCTGGAGTCCGGTTAGCTCTACCGGGGAACCCCAGGACAGGCCCTTCTCTTTCCAGGAGGTGAGCCGCGTGGGGATTCCAGATCGGAATTTGGGGGCCGCACCCAGTTGGTGTCACGCGGCTCGGTGATGTAGAACCATCCTGATAGCCACCCCTTTATGGTCTCCACATAGGAGCCTTCGAGCCAGGTGACGTTGGGCATTTTGCCCACCATGGCGCCTCAAGACTCCGCTTTGTCAAGCAACCACCACCTTCGGTTTAACATTGAAGGTCTTCAGCCACAGGCCGAAATGTGGTTGGACACGGAGGAAGGCCTCGCACACGACGATAAACACCGAGATGTTGAGGATGAGATTTGGGGCCAGATCGTGAAAATCCAGCCCGTAGTAGAACATGAGCCCGCGGATAAACGGGTGGAGAGGAAATCCCAGTCCGTGGACGAAGTGGGTAAGGAAAACCACCCTCTCATGGGGTTCTGGAGTTGGGATGATTTGCCCCGCATCTGGCAGCCGGTGCGTGATATCCGCAGCCAGGTATCCGGCTTCCCGTAGCTTTGTGATGTTCTCCTCCATAACGGACGAGACCATCCACTTGCCTCCCGCTCCGGACATGCTTGGGGTGGCTTGAGGAGAAATTCGCGAACTTGGGCGCTAGAGCTCGAGTGTGCGAGAACGTACGAACTAGGGGGATAGAAGGCGTAGGTGAAAAGGGTGAATCCTTATCCCTTTATATGGGCGGAAGAGGCGATGCGCCTCCCCACTCACCTGGTAAAATCGCTTATTCCCCAAGCGCCATAATTGATGGCATGGTTGGGTTAGCTACACCCGTATTGATGAGAATCCCATGATAAGGGGACATGATCTCTGCTTCGACAAGACGTGCCAAGGAAATCGCCTCGTGATATGTGCGGTGGCTGGTTGTGAAAAACGGTTCGAATAATGACCGGGTCATGGTGTGACATCATGCTGCAGAATGCGTCAGCAGATTAGATTTGTGGAAACATTATTCCCTCTGCGGTGGTATGTGGAATTTGTTTTGCAGAGCCGGACACTACCCTTTGTGTTCAACATCTTCTATGGAGTATTCGGTGGAGGAACTCGCCTTGCAATGCCGAAGACAATCTGCACGCCGGACTCATCGTCATTGGAGCCTAGTTCAGGGGCTACTGAGGGAGTCCTGGATTAGGGGGTCTCCGGACAGCCGGACTATATCCTTTGGCCGGACTGTCGGACTATGAAGATACAAGATTGAAGACTTCGTCCCTTGTCCGGATGGGACTCTCCTTGGCGTGGAAGGCAAGCTTAGCAATACGGATATGTAGATCCTCCCTTGTAACCGACTTTGTGTAACCCTAGCCCCCTCAGGTGTCTATATAAAGCAGAGGGTTTAGTCCGTAGGACAATGACAATCATACCATAGGCTAGCTTCTAGGGTTTAGCCTCTATGATCTCGTGGTAGATCAACTCTTGTAATACTCATATTCATCAAGATCAATAAATCAGGAAGTAGGGTATTACCTCCATCGAGAGGGCCCGAACCTGGGTAAACATCGTGTCCCCCACCTCCTGTTACCATCCGCCTTAGATGCACAGTTCGGGACCCTTACCCGAGATCCGCCGGTTTTGACACCGACAGGGGTGTCATCTCACGTTCCTCCAGTATCCATCCACCTCTACCTTCGCTCCTCTCTTTCACCTTACATGGCGAGAGGAGGTGCTGGGCCTTTGACGGTGGCAGCGAGGGTTGCTGCTCGTTAGTGCATCCCTCCTTCCCACGAGCCCGTGGCGGCGGAGCCGGCCATGAGAGGAAGGGGGAGGGGCGTGGCCGAGGTCGCCGCGGCGGTCGGGGGAGAGGAGGACGAGGCGGCGCGACGGCCGTGATTCTGCCAGCGGTGCCTCCCGCGACGGATGGTCACGGCGGGGATCAGCCCCGCGAGTTCTTCATCAGGCTGCGCCGGCCACCGCGTCGTCGTCTCCGTCTCTGTCAGGACCCCGATTCTAAGTCACACTAATCTAGCCTGTAACACCTCATATCACTTTGCGGTCTCACGCAAGATATTCCCACGGGTGTCGCCTTACCATGGCCCGGGACCGTTTGCACCTTTTGGCTCACGTATATGATAGTGTCGCTAGCATCCATATGATAGAGAACCTGGGCCGACATGGCTAGTCGTGAACCCAAAGCAGCACTAACTTACGGGGACAGGCATACATGAATCAACATCGAGCATGTTGGTCAGCAGCGTGTGAATCCGGGCTGTAGCACTGGGCTAACAGGACTCTGGGAACCCGGGCTGTAGCAGGCTAGGCAGGACTCCGGATGTCACCGCGTGACATTTCCCCAAAGGGACAGACACATGAACGAAGTGAAACACATGCAGTCGATCAAGTGTTCCGAGCAAAGAGTGCTTTGGGCTAGCAGGACTCCGTGAACCGGTCAGAAGCGGACTACTATGGCTCATGGAAGCACTAGACTACATTTCCCCATAAGAGAGGCTGCCAAGGATAAACAACTAGATTGTTGGATCCCACACATACCAAGCTTTTCAATCATACACACAATATGCTCGATATGTATAAATACAACATGGCATCACAACAAAACTCTACAACTGAAAGTACTTTATTTAAAGGCTCCAGAGAGCCATACATAACATGTCCATACAGATAGGGGTCACATGACCCGACACTCAAGTCATACAAACATACAAGCACATGCGGAAGCAAACTTGTCTGAGTACAGACAACTACAAAGAAAGAAGGCTTGACGAAGCCTGTCTATCTACATATGGCCCTTCACAAGCTCAGATCACCACCTGGGTGGCAAGTCACTCGTCAATGTCGAGATCTACATAGAACCCATTAGAGGGGGCGGTGTTGTCATCTGAAAACGGTAATTAAAGCAACATGAGTACAAAGGTACTCTGCAAGTCTTACAACAGATCCTAGTATACATGCACATTCTCAAGAAGGTACTGGAGTTATTGCAACAAGCCAGCTTTAACTCTTGGCTAAGCTATCCTACGAGACACCACTTGTGAAATAGATTTCGCACACGAGTCCACTAATCACCATCACAATACTCCACCGTGGATCTTCCCTCGTCATCCTACAAGAGGGCCATCCGCGGTACTCACAATTATCTTGAGTCTTTTAGTAGTAACCATTAACTTGTCTATGAACTCCATAAGCGACCAAGTAGTCCTTTACCGCGGACGCGGCTATTCGAATAGTTTTATACCCTGCAGGGGTGTACTTCGTCACACACGCTTCCACCACTTATTGCCGTTTACACGAATGTACTCGGCAACCTTCAAGCGGAAGCCCAGCGAGGGTGTCGGCCACGACCAGACTAAACACACGAATCCCTAGTCCAGGTTTATCGCCTATTCGGGTTCCATCCGCAAGGAAATCCCGTCGGGGTGTCCTCAACGGTCCCAAACGATGTGTGCAGGGTTCCCGAGACACCAAACGGGCGACTCGGTACACCGGGCCGCGAGCCTACCGCATCACAGCCCACCCCTAAGGTCAGCGTTGCGCATGGCCTCCAGCAACTACAAACACCAGAAACTACTTGCAACTCCTGGACAGAGGACAAGAGTGGTTAATAAGTCGAGAGGGTCCATTGGTTTGAGGCCCTCTTAAATCACACATACAGATCTCAGTTCTTAAGGACGGCCTCAATGAAACAACCCACCATGTACTCCTACATGGCCTCTCATTGATACCTTTACCAAATCATGTTCAACACTTGACTCTCATTACCGATACAACCATTCACTCTAGTTCATCAGCCCGATGAGCCAGACCTGACACGACTCTAAGCATAGCAAGCATAGCATTGTAGGAAACACGAACATGGCTCAATCAACTCCTACACATGCTAGTGGGTTTCATCTAGTTACTGTGGCAATGACAGGTCATGCAGAGGAAGTAGGTTCAACTACCGCAACACACAGCAGTTTGAAACGCGTTGTCTTAATGTAGTAAACGAGATCAGAAGCGAGAAGTTGGGTTTGTATCAAAATGATCAATGGGGTTGCTTGCCTGACAGAGTGGTAGTGGAATACTGCCCTTCAGTTGGATACTCGTGAATATCCTCGGAGGCAGAACCTACCACGAAGAACACATTGAAACACAATCACCACATGGCAATATGCAACAATATGATGCATGCAATGACATGGCAAAATGAGTGTGTTTGGGCTAATGCAACTTAGGACAGATTAGTTTGAGTTCATTTGAATCAAGGATTCAAATGCTAACCCAAAGTAAGAGGTCATATTAGTGCATTTACTTGTTTCACCTAAACAGCAAGTTTAAAGTGTTCTGACATGCACGAAACCAATACAGATGGAAAGATTGAATTTTTCAGATCAAAATTCATATATAAATCTTTGGATTTGGAGTTACAGATTAATTTCTATGAATTTTTTAAGTTTGGAGTATTTTCTAGAATTTCCTGTATAAAAATAAATCCAGAAAATACTTATTGCATCAGCAGTGTGTCATGGTGACATCAGCGGTCAACGGAGACGGTCCAGGTCAACCCTGACCGGTGGGTCCCGTCAGTCAGTGTCAATTAAACTAACTAAGTTTAGTTAGCGTTAAACTAATACTAACTTAGTTTAGTTAGTGGCCTGGGGCTCACACGTTAGCGACCCAGGGGTCAAACTGGGCCCACCCGGTCAACGGTCAGCAGGGTCAACTCACCAGCAAGGCCAGACGCGGTGGTTCGGTGCGGGTTTCGTTCTCCGGCGACCAAATGGGCGGCGGAGACCATCTACGAGTAGCTAGGAGCGAGCCGCGTCGAGTGGTGGTGGCGGTTGGGCTCGGGCTCGCCGGAAACAATGCCGGTGACGAGCTATGCGGCTTCTGGGGTTCGGGCGAGGTCGAACCTATCGCTAGGGGGCACGGCAAGGGGCGTGCGGCGGTGCTACGGATTCCTGGTGATGCGGTGAGTGTAGTGCACAAGGTGGTGTGGCCGTTGGGTGGCCGGGGCATCGTCGGCGACGACCTCGGCGGCGGTGCATGCGGTGAAGCTTCGTGCGGTCTCTATGGTGCTCGAGAGAGAGAACGGGAAGGATGGAGAGGTGGCTGAGCTCACGTCGATCACATCGGAGAGGCCCGAGGAAGGCGGTGGCCACGGCTACGGCGGTCAGCGGCGGCGAGCAAGCTCGGCTGTGGTGGGGAACGGCGAGAGAGAGGTGTTGGGGGCGAATGGAGGGTCGGGGTCGAGAACGAGGCGTGGAGGTTAAAGTCGAAGTCGAGGGTTGAGGCGGCAAGCGGTGGCCAGGTGGCGGCTTTCAGCGCCCGGCGTCACCTCCACACTGCTGGCGGGGGCAAGCAGCGGTAGCTGCAGCACGGGCAGCCAGCAGTCTTCAGGCCGCCAGGTGGGCTGTAGGTAAGCATCAAGTAAGCTTTCTTCTCTCTCTGCATTTCCTATTTTAGTTTCTGTTTTCTATTATTCTGTAGTGTTTAGGGCTTTATTAAAAATACTTAAACAGATCCAAAAATCATGAAACTGCTCAATGCCACTGTTTGGAATATAGCCAACAACAAACATTTTAGTTTATGATTATTTGAGCATTTAAAATATTTAATAGCATTTATATACCCAAATGCAAATACTATATGATTTAATTCAGAGCCCAAATAGAAAAATGTGCAACACCTCTGGTTATTGCTTCCAGCATTTTCCAGAAATGATGAACATTTTTGAAAGCCATTTGGATTCACTAAGAATATTTTAGTTGACCCTAGTGAATTCCTTTGATGCTAGGGTTTAAACAATCCCCATTTCAAGTTCATTTGAAACTTAAACATGATGACACTCATGAGGCTAGCCTAGTGCATTGCCAAAAGCTAGGGATGTGACAGTCTCCCCACCCCCTTCGCTCAGGAGATGGAGCTCGATGCGTCCAGACCCTCAGATTATACATGAGGAGCTGCGGGACCAGTGGCACGCGGGTCGACATCGACTTCCCGGATCCTCATCTTATGTATCTCCGTTGCGGATGGAAGACATTTGCTCGCATCCATAGCCTGACGGTGGGGCTCGTCCTCTACTTCAAGTTAATGGAGGGCGGCCTGCTCTCCGTCAAGGTCTTCGGAGATCTTGGAACTCGCCTGAAGTGCTGCGTGGAGAGCTCCTCTGACGATGAAGATTCCTCCTCAAGCGGGAGTGACAAGAAGGATAGAGACAGTGACGACGAGGGAGTCGAGCGGCAGGATGCTGACTCTGACTTCAACTGACCTCGCCGCCCCTTCCTCGGCCACGTGCCCTGTGAAGGGCCTTCCTCGCCAAGCTCTCCATCGGGGCGCTCCCCATCGTCTCCTTGGGCGACTGGTGTAGGAGGGCCGGAGAAGGCGAAAAAGGCGGGTGGCGGCCATCAAGTCGGAGTACGCGGGCACCGACGCCTTCGTCGCATATTGCCGGTCCGCTGCCTCGTCTTACAGCTCCTTTCCCGGCACCAAGATGCTCTCTTGGTGCCTTCTGCTCCTCGTACCTTGCCTAGGCGCTCTTTTTGCCCTCCTGCCGCCTTGTCCTACCTTCTGTGGAGAGGGACAAGAAAGGGATTACGGGCACCTTATCTCTTTTTAGTTTGTAAGCCTGCGGGCACTTGTTAATTTTAAGACTTGTAATCCCCTCGCTCATGTATTTAATTCCGTATGAACTGTAATTGTATGGGATATTTTTAATGAAAAAGGGTGCTTTCCGGGTTCTTTGTGCGTGAGCGAGGCCCATGCCAAGGATGAATCCTTGTTATTTTTAAGATAAACATGGTCGCCCGGCAACAGGCCTTGCCGTTTCCCCACTTCAGTCGACCATTCTTGCGCTCTCGGTGGAGGCAGGGCGAAGTAGAGCTAGGACCCTCGTTCATCTCCTCGCCACCGCGACTACTACCAAATTCCGACCCAGGAGGTCGCTCTTGGGTACAGAAGGGGGAGCATGGTGGTTTTAAGAATCATAAACGAGGTTTCACATATCCCAGTTCTATACGGAAACACATAACAGGGGGATGAAAGACTTATCTGAATCCGCAGCCCCCGGCAACCTTGGCTCGTCATGGTTGGATCCTTGTATCTTCAGCCCCCGGCACTCTTGGCCTACTAGGGCCGGGGCACAGGTTCGTTCTCTTTTTCCCATGCGGCCCAGCAGAAGTTTCTGCATGCCCTGCGAACAAAGAGAATAGAAAGACGCACACTCGACCTCTAGGCTAGGGGTTAGTCACCGCTAAGCACTATCAACCCTAACCGAGGGAGAGACTTAACCTAGCATGCATGCTATAACTTAGGGCGCCAGCGCTTCGTTTATTTATGCTCAGGGTCTGCGCCTGGCTTTGTACAGAGGGTTACATGCCTTGCCGGCAAAGCTTGTACAAAAGGTGGCTTGCCGGGGGCCCGGCAAGCCGCGCCTTATGGGTAAAACTTGCGAAGATGCTCGATGTTCCAGGAGTTGCTCACTGGGACAGCATCTTCGGTCTCCAGGCGGACTGTGCCGGGCCTGGTGACTCGTATTACCCGATAAGGGCCTTCCCACTTTGGCGTCAACTTGTTGGAATTCTTGGCCGACTAAACGCGCCGAAGAACAAGGTCGCCTTCCTCAAAGCTTCGGGCATGAACCTTGCGGCTATGGTAGCGGCGCAAGGCTTGCCGGTAGCGTGCTGCTCTCACAGCCGCCCGAAGACGATCTTCCTCAAGGAGCGTTGCGTCATCTTGCCGCAACTAGCCTTGCTCAAGCTCGTCAAAAGCGAGCACTCGAGGTGACCCGTATATGAGTTCCATGGGGAGAACTGCTTCTGCCCCATATACTAGGGCAAAGGGTGTCTTGCCGGTGGCTCGATTTGGCATCGTCCTAATCGACCAAAGAACCGTCGTCAACTCATCAATCCAGCGCCTTCCGCTCCTGTCCAGCCTGTCAAAGGTCTTCGTTCTCAGGCCTCACAACACTTCAACATTTTCCCTCTCCGCCTGGCCGTTGCTCTGGGGGTGTGCCACGGAAGCAAAACAGACCTTGCTGTCGAGGTCTTGGATGTGTTGCATGAAGGTGTGACTTGTGAATTGTGTGCCGTTGTCGGTGACGATTCTGTTTGGTACACCAAAACGGCAGACTAGCCCGTTGAAGAACTTGATGGCTGACTGTGCTGTAACCTTCCTCACTGCCTCCACCTCCGGCCACTTTGTGAACTTGTCGATTGCAACATACAAGTACTCAAAGCCCCCGACAGCGAGAGGAAAGGGCCCAAGATGTCGAGCCCC
This sequence comes from Aegilops bicornis, assembly GCA_021605145.1. Lineage (NCBI taxonomy): Eukaryota > Viridiplantae > Streptophyta > Magnoliopsida > Poales > Poaceae > Aegilops > Aegilops bicornis. Next base: position 156,551,302 of record CM038670.1, on the reverse strand, counting down.
TGCATCAAAAACGCTGTGGAGAGAGGGATTGTTTGAAGGTTTGAGCTGGTTGATGAAGCTTCTTTGAATGGAACTGGCATGCTTCACACTTGGTTACTAGTGCCGTCGCATCCTGGAAGGCGGTGGGCCAGAAGAAGCCTTGCCCCTATGACCCTATGTGGGAGCCACATATGCCTCCATGTATCTCTGCCAACAGCCCCATGTTGGGGAACGTTGCATAAAATTAAAAAATTTCTACGGTTTCACCAAGATCCATCTATGAGTTCTTCTAAGCAACGAGTCATGGGAGAGAGATTGTATCTACATACCACTTGTAGATCGCGTGCGGATGCGTTCACTAGAACGTGGATGATGGAGTCGTACTCGCCGTGATCCAAATCACCGATGACCGAGTGCCGAACGGACGGCACCTCCGCGTTCAACACATGTACGGAGCGGATGATGTCTCCACCTTCTTGATCCAGCAAGGGGGAAGGAGAGGTTGAGGAAGATGGCTCCAGCAGCAGCACGACGGCGTGGTGGTGGTGGAGCAGCAGTACTCCGGCAGGGCTTCGCCAAGCTCGTGACGGAGGAGGAAGAGGTGTAGCAAGGGGAGGGAGGCGCCAGAACTTCAGGGTGCGACTGCCTCCCCCTCCCTTTATATAGGCCCTGGGGCACCGGCCCTGAGATCTGATCTCCTGTGGGGCGGCTGTGGGGTGGAGTGCCCCCAAGGCAAGTGGGCGCCCCCACCCTAGGGTTTCGACTCTAGGTGCAGGGGTGGGCCAAGGCGCACCAGCCCACTATGGGCTGGTTCCCTCCCACTTCAGCCCATGGGGCCCTCCGGGATGGGTGGCCCCACCGGTGGACCCCTCGGGACCCTTCCGTGGTCCCGGTACAATACCGGTGACCGAAACTTTCCCCGGCGGTCAAAACAACACTTCCTATATATAATTCTTTACCTCCGGACCATTCCGAACTCCTCGTTACGTCCGGGATCTCATCCGGGACTCGAACAACATTCGGTTTACTGCATACTCATATTCATACAACCCTAGCATCACCGAACCTTAAGTGTGTAGACCCTACGGGTTCGGGAGACACGAGACATGACCGAGACGGCTCGGGCAATAACCAACAGCGGGATCTGGATACCCATGTTGGCTCCCACATGCTCCTCGATGATCTCATCGGGTGAACCACGATGTCGAGGATTCAAACAACCCCGTATACAATTCCCTTTGTCAATCGGTATGTTACTTGCCCGAGATTCGATCGTCGTTATCCCAATACCTCGTTCAATCTCGTTACCGGCAAGTCACTTTACTCGTACCGTGATGCATGATCCCGTGACTGCACACTTGGTCACTTTGAGCTCATGATGATGATGCACTACCGAGTGGGCCCTAGTGATACCTCTCCGTAATATGGAGTGACAAATCCAGTCTCGATCCGTGTCAACCCAACAGACACTTTCGGAGATACCAGTAGTGTACCTTTATTGTCACCCAGTTACGTTGTGACGTTCGGTACACCCAAAGCACTCCTACGGTACCCGGGAGTTACACGATCTCATGGTCTAAGGAAAGATACTTGACATTGGAAAAGCTCTAGCAAAACAAACTACACGATCTTGTGCTATGCTTAGGATTGGGTCTTGTCCATCACATGATTCTCCTAATGATGTGATCCCGTTGTCAACGACATCTAATGTCCATAGTCAGGAAACCATGACTATCTCATTGACCAACGAGCTAGTCAACTAGAGGCTTACTAGGGACATATTGTGTTCTATGTATTCACACGTGTATTACGATTTCCGGATAATACAATTATAGCATGAATAAAAGACAATTATCATGAACAAGGAAATATAATAATAATCGCTTTTATTATTGCCTCTAGGGCATATTTCCAACAGTCTCCCACTTGCACTAGAGTCAATTATCTAGTTACATTGTGATGAATCGAACACCCATAGAGTTACGGTGTTGATCATGTTTTGCCCAAGGAAGAGTTTTAGTCAATGGATCTGCGACATTCAGATCCGTATGCACTTTGCAAATTTCTATGTCTCCATCTTGAACATTTTCACGGATGGAGTTGAAGTGACGCTTGATGTGCCTGGTCTTCTTGTGAAACCTGGGCTCCTTGGCAAGTGCAATAGCTCTAGTGTTGTCACAGAAGAGTTTGATCAGCCCCGACGCACTGAGTATGACTCCTAGCTCAGTGATGAACTCCTTCACCCATATTGCTTCATGTCCTGCCTCCGAGGCTGCCATGTACTCCGCTTCACATGTAGATCCCGCCAGGACGCTCTGATTGCAGCCGCACTACCATCGCTCCACCATTCAACATATACACGTATCCGGTTTGTGACTTAGAGTCATCCAGATCGTGTCGAAGCTAGCGCCGACGTAACCCTTTACGCATTTGTAGCTCTTCGTCACCTCCATAAACGAGAAACATGTCCTTTGTCCTTTTCAGGTACTTCAGGATATTCTTGACCGATGTCCAGTGTTCCTTGCCGGGATTACTTTGGTACCTTCCTACCAAACTTACAGCAAGGTTTACATCAGGTCTGGTACACAAGATGGCATACATAATAGAACCTATGGCCGAGGCATAGGGGATGACGCTCATCTCTTCTTTATATTTTGCCGTGGTCGGGCATTGAGCCGAGCTCAATCTCACACCTTCTGTCTGTGCAAGAACCCTTTCTTGGACTGATCCATTTTGAACTTCTTCAAAATCTTATCAAGGTATGTGCTTCGTGAAAGACCTATGAGGCGTCTCGATCTATCTCTATAGATCTTGATGCCTAATAAGCAGCTTCTCCAAGGTCCTTCATTGAAAAACTTTTATTCAAGTAGGCCTTAATGTTGTCCAAGAGTTCTATATCATTTCCCATCAAAAGTATGTCATCTACATATAATATGAGAGATGCTACAGAGCTCCCACTCACTTTCTTGTAAACGCAGGCTTCTCCATAAGTCTCAAGATAAACCCAAACGCTTTGATCATCTCATCAAAGCGAATGTTCCAACTCCGAGATGCTTGCACCAGCCCTTAAATGGATCGCTGGAGCTTGCATACCTTGTTAGCATTCTTAGGGTCGACAAAACCTTCCGGCTGCATCATATACAACTCTTCCTTAAGATAACCGTTAAGGAACACTGTTTTGACGTCCATCTGCCATATCTCATAATCATAGTATGCGGCAATTGCTAACATGATTCAGACGGACTTAAGCTTCGCTACGGGAGAGAAGGTCTCATCATAGTCAATCCCTTGAACTTGCCGATAACCCTTAGCGACAAGTCGAGCTTTATAGATGGTGACATTACCATCCGCGTCCGTCTTCTTCTTCTTAAAGATCCATTTGTTTTCTATCGCCGCCGATCATCGGGCAAGTCTGCCAAAGTCCGTGATTTTGTTTTCATACATGGATCCTATCTCGGATTGCATGGCTTCAAGCCATTTGTTGGAATCTGGGCCCGCCATCGCTTCTTCATAGTTCAAGGTTCACCGTTGTCTAACAACATGATTTCCGTGACAGGGTTGCCATACCACTGGTGTGGAACGTGTCCTTGTGGACCTACGAAGTTCAGTAGCAACTTGATCCGAAGTACCTTGATCATCATCATTAATTTCCTCTCCAGTAGGTGTAGGCACCATAGGAACATTTTCCTGAGCTGCATTACTTTCCGGTTCTACTTTCATCGAGTTCTACTTTCCTCCCACTTACTCCTTTCGAGAGAAACTCTTTTTCAACAAAGGATCCATTCTTGGCAACAAAGATCTTTCCTTCGGATCTCAGGTAGAAGGTATACCCAATGGTTTCCTTAGGGTATCCTATGAAGACGCATTTTTCCGACTTGGGTTCGAGCTTTTCAGGTTGAAGTTTCTTGACATAAGCATCACATCCCCAAATTTTTAGAAACGACAGCTTAGGTTTCTTCCCAAACCATAATTCATATGGTGTCGTCTCAACGGATTTAGACGGTGCCCTATTTAAAGTGAATGTAGCTGTCTCTAGAGCGTATCCCCAAAATGATAGCGGTAAATCTGTAAGAGACATCATAGATCGCACCATATCCCATAGAGTGTGATTACGACGTTCGGAGACACCATTACGCTGAGGTGTTCCAGGCGGCGTGAGTTGTGAAATGATTCCACATTTCCTTAAGTGTGTACCAAATTCGTGACTTAAATATTCTCCTCCACGATCTGATCGTAAGAACTTTATTTTTCGGTCACATTGATTCTCTACCTCATTCTGAAATTCTTTGAACTTTTCAAAGGTCTCAGACTTGTGTTTCATCAAGTAGACATACCCATATCTACTCAAGTCATCAGTGAGAGTGAGAACATAACGATATCCTCCACGAGCCTCGACGCTCATTGGACCGCACACATCGGTATGTATGATTTCCAATAAGTTGGTTGCTCGCTCCATTGTTCCGGAGAACGGAGTCTTGGTCATTTTGCCCATAAGGCATGGTTCGCATGTGTCAAATGATTCATAACCGAGAGACTCTAAAAGTCCATCAGAATGGAGCTTCTTCATGCGCTTGTGTCAGGACCCCGATTCAAAGTCACATCGACCTAGCCGGTAACACCTCATATCACTTTGCGGCCTCACGCATGGTATTCCCACGGGTGTCGCCTTACCATGGCCCGGGACCGTTTGCGCCTTTTGGCTCATGTATATGATAGTGTCGCTAGCATCCATATGACAAAGAACCCGGGCCGACATGGCTAGTCGTGAACCCAAAGCGGCGCTAATCCATGGGGACAGGCATACATGAATCACATCGAGGATGTCGGTCATCAACGTATGAATTCGGGCTGTAGCACTGAGCTAACAGGACTCCGGTATCCCGGGCTGTAGCTGGCTAGGCAGGACTCCGAATATCACCGCGTGACATTTCCCCGAAGGGAAAGACATAGGAACGAAGTGAAACACATGCCGACCAGTCAAGTGTCCAAGCAGTAGTCTTTGGGCTAACGGGACTCCGGTGAACCGGCCATGTAGCGGACTACTATCGCTCGTAAGCACGAGACTACATTTCCCCATATGAGAGGCTGCCAAGGATAAACAACTAGTTTGTCGGATCCCACTCATACCAAGCATTTCAATCATACACGCAATATGCCCGATATGAGTACCTACAACATGGCATCACAACAAAACTCTACAACTCAAAGTACTTTATTTAAGAGGCTCCGAGGAGCCATACATAACATATCCATACTGATAGGGGTCACATGACCCAACACTCAAGTCATACAAACATACAAGAAAACTAGTCTGAGTACAGACTCTAAAAAAAAGAAAGCTTGTTGAAGCCCTTCTATCTACAGTGGCCCTTCACAAGCCTTGGATCACCACCTGGGTGGCTAGTTCACTCGTCGATGTCAAGGTCTACATAAAACCGAACGGAGGGGGCATTGTTGTCGTCTGAAAACATTAATTAAGCAAACATGAGTACGGAGGTACTCAAAGAAGTCTTACAACAGAATCCTATCATACATGCACATTCTCAAGAAGGTGGTGGAGTTATTGCAGCAAGCCAGCTTTGACTCTTGGCTAAGCTATCCTACGTGACACCACTTGAAAAGCATTTGTCGTACACGAGTCCACTAATCACCATCACAATACTCCATCATGGATCCTCTCTCGTCAACCCACGAGAGGGCCATCCATGCACTCACACTTATCTTGAGGCTTTTAGTAGTATCCATTTACTTGTCTATGAACTGTATAGGCAACCCGAAGTCCTTCTCCGCGGACACGGCTATTCGAATAGATCATATTAACCTGCAGGGGTGTACTTCTTCACACACGCTTTCACCACTTATCGCCGTTTACACGACATGTACTCGGCAACCTTCAAGCGGAAGCCCAACGTGGGTGTCGGCCACGACCTACCTAAACACTCAAGTCCCTAGTCCAGGTTTATCGCCTATTCGGGTTCCATCCGCAGGGAGTCCGCCGAGGTTTCCACTAACGGCCCCGAACGATGTGTGCAGGGTTCCCGAGATACCAAACGGGCATTGATTGCACAGACCCACGGTGTATCTACCGCATCATAGCCCACCCCTAGGGTCAGCGCCACGCACGGCCTCCAACACATATCCTACAAACACCGTAAACTAGTTGCAACTCACAGACAGAGAGAACAAGGGTGGTTAAGAAGCCGAGAGGGTCCATTGGTTTCGGGCCCAATGCGTGGTAGTAACTGTTTCATGGATCACAAACACGTAACTCAGTTCTTAGGGACGGCTTCAATGAAACAACCCACCATGTACTCCTACATGGCCTCTCATCGATACCTTTACCAAAACGTGTTCAATACTTTCACTCTCGAACCCGACACAACCTTTCACTCCAGTTCATCATCCCGATGAGCCAGACACGACACAACTCTAAGCATAGCAAGCATAGCATGGTAGGAATCACAAACATGGCTCAATCAACTCCTACACATACTAGTGGGTTTCATCTAGTTCTTGTGGCAATGACAGTCATGCAAAGGAAGTGGGTTCAACTATCGCAGCACACAACAGTTTGAATCACGTTGTCTTAATGCAGTAAACAAGAGCGAAGCGAGAACATGGGTTTGTATCGGAATGATCAATGGGTTGCTTGCACGATGTAGTGGTGGTAGGATATCGCCTTCGCATTTGGATATTCGAGATTATCCTCGGAGGCGGAACCTATCACGAAAGACACACCAAAATAAACAACACATGACAATATGCAACAATATGATGCATGCTATGACATGGCAATATGAATGTGTGTTGGCCTAATGCAAGCTGGAACAAAGAGGGATGAACTCATTTGAATCAAAGATTCAAATGTTAGCTCATTTAACATAGCCATAAAGGTGCATTATCTTAATCTGCTTAAACAGCAAGGTTAACTTGTTCTATCATGCATGAAACCTTTACCAATGGATAGAATGGATTTTTCTGATCATTTTTCATATATAAAACTTTGCATTTGGAGTTACAGATTAATTTCTATGAATTTTTGAAGTTTGAACTATTTTCTGGAATTTCCTATAACAGAATAATTCCAGTAATTCATTTACTGCGTCAGCAATGCGTCAGGGTGACGTCAGAGGTCAACGGGGACGTCCAGGTCAAACTGACCAGTGGGTCCCGCATGTCAGCACTTAACTTAACTGATTAGAATTAGTTTAAACTGACTAAGTTAATTAGCAGGGGGGGCACCTGTCATAGGCTCAGGAGAGTCAACCAGGGCCCGCCCTGGTCAAAGTCAGGGTCAACTACGCCGGCGCTTAGTCACGGCGAGCCGACGCTGGCGAGAGTGGTTTTGATTGTTCTGGCAACCAAATGAGCCGCGGAGGGCGTCCATGTGTGGCTGGGAGCAAGCCGCAGCTCTTGGTGGCGTTGGCTGGGCTCGGGGTGGCCGGAAACGGCGCCGGCGACGACCTTGGCGGTCGACGGAGTTCGGGTGATGACGAACTCGTGACTACGGGGTGCGGTGAGGCGCGTGAAGTGGTGGGTTAGGCTCTATGCGACGCGGTGAGCATGTTAGACTCCGAGGGGTGACCGGTGGATGGCCGGAAGCACGTCGGCGACGAGCTCCGCGGCGGCGCGTGCGGGTGAGCTCCGTGCAGTTGCTATGAGGCTCGGGAGCGAGAAAGAAAAGGAGGGGCAGTTAGCTAGGCTCACGGAGAACTCGAGGAGGCAAACGGTGCGGTCAGGTGAGAGCTGGTGCGGCGGTGACGTCGAAGGGGATCTCCGGCGACGGCGGAGTCGGGCGAGGTCGGTGCAGAGGCCTCGGGCCACGCGAGCGCTCGGGGCTCGGTTAGCTTGAAGAAGAGGAGGGTGGCAGAGGTCCTAGACACGAGGAATGGCGCAAGGACGACGGAGAGCGCGACTACGGCGACGGTGCGGCTGCGGTGGCGTCGGCCATGGCGTGGGAGAGCGAGGAAGAGGAGCTGGGGAGGAGGAAAGGTGTCTGCGGGTTCGGGGAGAGGAGGCGTTCGGCCGACAGCCGGGCGAGGGAAGCGGCGGCCAGCTGCGTGTACGCATCTTTGTGCTTTCGCCGTCGAGCACTGCATGCTGGCCAAGCCAAACAGCTTGGCGGCTGGGCTGGGCCGGCAGGTGGGCCGGTTGGGTGGCGCCAGTTGGGTGGCGCCAGCTAAGGTTTTTCACTTCTGTTTCCTTTTCTATTTTCTGTAACTTTGTGGACTTTCTAAAAATACCTAAACAACTCCAAAATTCACCAAACTGCACCTGGTCCTTAGTTGGAATATTTCCAGCATGGAACATTTTAGTTTGGAATTATTTGGGTATTTGAAATATTTTATATAATTTAAATGCCCAAACTCAAATACTAATGATTTAACTCAAAAACTTTAGGATGACCTAGAAAATTGTGCACCACTTTTGGCAGAGGCTCTGAACCAAAGCAAAGGTGATGAGCATTTTAGAAGGGCATTTCAGGTTCATTGAAAATAATTTTAGTAAGCCCTAGTTGGATTCGAAAGGGGTTCTGGGGGTTCTGTCTTCCCCATTTCAAATTTTTGATGAAAGTTAAACATGATGCAACACACTAATGCATGGACTAGCTAGGATGTGACAGCTTAACACCAATGTGACCAAGGCGGCAGTGCCACAATTATGTGGGACTATCGTTATCAACTTTACATCTTTTGGTATTCACACTATGAACATGTGTAATATTACGTTCGAGATTCATTAAGAATAAACCATTGACCATCGGAGCATGACCATAAAACATATCTCTCATATAAATAGAACAACCATTATTCTCGGATTTAAATGAGTAGCCATCTCGCATTAAACGAGACCCTGATACAATGTTCATGCTCAAACTTGGCACTAAATAACAATTGTTGAGGTTTAAAACTAATCCCGTAGGTAAATGTAGAGGTGGCGTGCCGACGGCGATCACATCGACCTTGGAACCATTCCCGACGCGCATCGTCACCTCGTCCTTCGCCAGTCTCCGTTTATTCCGCAGCTCCTGCTGTGAGTTACTAATATGAGCAACGGCACCGGTATCAAATACCCAGGAGTTACTACGAGTACTAGTAACGTACACATCAATTACATGTATATCAAATATACCTTTAGTGTTGCCGGCCTTCTTATGCGCGCTAAGTATTTGGGGCAGTTCCGCTTCGGTGACCCTTCCCTTTGCAATAAAAGCACTGCCTCGTGCTTGGGTCCATTCTTTGACTTCTTCCAGGCAACTTGCTTACCGGGCACGGCAACATCCTTTCCGTCCTTCTTGAAGTTCTTCTTACCCTTGCCCTTCTTGAACTTAGTGGTTTTATTGACCATCAACACTTGATGTTCTTTCTTGATTTCAACCTCTGGCTGACTTCGGCATTGAGAATACTTCAGGAATGGTCTTCACCATCCCCTGCATATTGTATTTCATCACAAAGCTCTTGTAGCTTGGTGGGAGCGACTGAAGGATTCTGTCAATGACCGCCTTGTCCGGGAGGTTGATGTCCAGCTGGGACAGGCGGTTGTGCAACCCAGACATTTTGAGTATGTACTCACTGACAGAACTGTTTTCCTCCATCTTACAACTATAGAACTTGTCGGATACTTCATATCTCTCGACCCGGGCATGAGCTTGGAAAACCATTTTAAGCTCCTCGAACATCTCATATGCTCTATGTTGCTCAAAACGCTTTTGGAGCCCCGGTTCTAAGCTATAAAGCATGCCGCACTGAACGAGGGAGTAATCATCAGCACGAGACTGCCAAGCATTCATAATGTCTTGGTTCTCTGGGATGGGTGCTTCACCTAGCGGTGCTTCTAGGACATATTGTTTCTTGGCTGCTATGAGGATGATCCTCGGGTTCGGACCCGATCCGAATAGTTGCTACCATCGTCTTTCAGCTTGGTTTTCTCTATGAAAGCGTGGAAGTTCATGGTGACATGAGCGTTGGCCATTTGATCTACAAGACATTTTGCAAATATTTTAGACTAATGTTCATGATAATTAAGTTCATCTAATCAAATTATTTAATGAACTCCCACTCAGATTTGACATCCCTCTAGTCATCTAAGTGTTACATGATCCGAGTCGACTAGGCCGTGTTCGACCATCACGTGAGACGGACTAGTCATCATCGGTGAACATCTCCATGTTGATCGTATCTTCCATATGACTCATGTTTGACCTTTCGGTCTCTTGTGTTCCGAGGCCATGTCTGTACATGCTAGGCTCGTCAAGTTAACCCTAAGTGTTTATGCATGTGTAAAACTGTCTTACACCCGTTGTATGTGAACGTAAGGATCTATCACACCCGATCATCACGTGGTGCTTCAAACGCATTTAACTTTAGCAATGGTGCACAGTTAGGGGGAACACTTTCTTGAAATTATTCTAAGGGATCATCTTATTTACTACCGTCGTTCTAAGTAAACAAGATGCATAAAACATAATAAACATCACATGCAATTATATAATGTAGTGACATGATATGGCCAATATCATATAGCTCCTTTGATCTTCATCTTCGGGGCTCCATGATCATCTTGTCACTGGCATGACACCATGATCTCCATCATCATGATCTCCATCATCGTGTCTCCATGAACTTGCTCGCCAACTATTACTTCTACTACTATGGCTAACACGCTTAGCAATAAAGTAAAGTAATTTACATGGCGTTGAATCAATGACTCGTAGGTCATACAATAATTAAGACAACTCCTATGGCTCCTGCCGGTTGTCATACTCATCGACATGCAAGTCGTGATTCCTATTACCAGAACATGATCTCATACATCACAATATATCATTCATCATTCATCACAACTTCGGCCATATCACATCACATGACAATTGCTGCAAAAACAAGTTAGACGTCCTCTAATTGTTGTTGCATCTTTACGTGGCTGCAATTGGGTTCTAGCAAGAACGCTTTTCTTACCTATGAATAACCACAACGTGATTTGTCAACTTCTATTTACCCTTCATAAGGACCCTTTTCATCTAATCCGCTCCAACTAAAGTAGGAGAGACAGACACCCGCTAGCCACCTTATGCAACTAGTGCATGTCAGTCGGTGGAACCTGTCTCACGTAAGCGTACGTGTAAGGTCGGTCCGGGCCGCTTCATCCCACAATACCGCTGAAGCAAGAAAAGACTAGTAGCGGCAAGCAAGTTGACAAGATCTACGCCCACAACAAAATTGTGTTCCACTCGTGCAATAGAGAACTACGCATAGACCTAGCTCATGATGCCACTGTTGGGGAACGTTGCATAAAATTAAAAAATTTCTACGGTTTCACCAAGATCCATCTATGAGTTCTTCTAAGCAACGAGTCATGGGAGAGAGATTGCATCTACATACCACTTGTAGATCGCGTGCGGATGCGTTCACTAGAACGTGGATGATGGAGTCGTACTCGCCGTGATCCAAATCACCGATGACCGAGTGCCGAACGGACGGCACCTCCGCGTTCAACACATGTACGGAGCGGATGATGTCTCCACCTTCTTGATCCAGCAAGGGGGAAGGAGAGGTTGAGGAAGATGGCTCCAGCAGCAGCACGACGGCGTGGTGGTGGTGGAGCAAAGAAGATTCTAAGCAGGCTTCGCCAAGCTTCGTGACGGAGGAGGAAGAGGTAGCAGGGAGGAGGCGCTGTAACTTCTGTGGTGCGTGCCCCCTCCCCCTCCCTTTATATAGGCCCTGGGGGCACCGCCCTCGGAGATCTCGATCTCCTGAGGGGCGGCTGTGGGGGGTGGAGTGCCCCCCAAGGCAAGTGGGGCGCCCCCCACCCTAGGGTTTCGACTCTAGGTGCAGGGGGTGGGCCAAGGGGGGCGCACCAGCCCACTATGGGCTGGTTCCCCTCCCCACTTCAGCCCATGGGGCCCTCCGGGATGGGTGGCCCCACCCGGTGGACCCCCGGGACCCTTCCGGTGGTCCCGGTACAATACTGGGTGACCCCGAAACTTTCCCGATGGTCAAACAACACTTCCTATATATAATTCTTTACCTCCGGACCATTCCGGAACTCCTCGTTACGTCCGGGATCTCATCCGGGACTCCGAACAACATTCGGTTTACTGCATACTCATATTCATACAACCCTAGCATCACCGAACCTTAAGTGTGTAGACCCTACGGGTTCGAGAGACACGTAGACATGACCGAGATGGCTCTCGGGCAATAACCAACAGCAGGATCTGGATACCCATGTTGGCTCCCACATGCTCCTCGATGATCTCATTGGATGAACCATGATGTCGAGGATTCAAACAAACCCGTTGTCAATCGGTATGTTACTTGCCCGAGATTCGATCGTTGGTATCCAAATACCTCGTTCAATCTCGTTACCGGCAAGTCACTTTACTCGTACCGTAATGCATGATCCCGTGACCAGACACTTGGTCACTTTGAGCTCATTATGATGATGCACTACCGAGTGGGCCCTAGTGATACCTCTCCGTAATACGGAGTGACAAATCGAGTCTCGATCCGTGTCAACCCAATGACACTTTCGGAGATACCTGTAGTGTACCTTTATAGTCACCCGATTACGCCAGGACGCTTTGGTACACCCAAAGCACTCCTACGGTATCCGGGAGTTACACGATCTCATGGTCTAATGAAAGATACTTGACATTGGAAAAGCTCTAGCAAAACAAACTACACGATCTTGTGCTATGCTTAGGATTGGGTCTTGTCCATCACATCATTCTCCTAATGATGTGATCCCGTTGTCAACGACATCTAATGTCCATAGTCAGGAAACCATGACTATCTGTTGACCAACGAGCTAGTCAACTAGAGGCTTACTAGGGACATATTGTGTTCTATGTATTCACACGTGTATTACGATTTCCGGATAATACAATTATAGCATGAATAAAAGACAATTATCATGAACAAGGAAATATAATAATAATCCTTTTATTATTGCCTCTAGGGCATATTTCCAACACCCCAGTCCTTCCTCCCGGGGTATGCACTTCAATTTCACACCGTTCGGTCTTTTTCTGTACGGGGCGTCATCGACGAACTGGTAGAAGGCAGACCGACGGGCTACTTTTTCGGCTTCTTCCTGCTCCTCAAGAAGTTCCCCTGTTTGGAGGAAACGTACGGTATACTGTGCCCATGCCGGAGCCTAGGGCTCGACGGCAAGGACCAAAGGCATCTCTTCCGCCATGGGGGCAGCCATCTCTATGACCAGGGCTTGGTGCCCTGCCGGAGCGAGCTGCCCCTTGGCAGGCTCAGAATCCGCGGCAACACCCTTGCCGGCAACCCTTGGAGGCTCGGCGGGAAAGTACTTGCCGGGGCCTTATTTCCTTCACTTTTTCAGCTCTGTTGATGGTTCGACGGATGGTTGAGTTAACCGGAGCAAAAAGGTACCTAGTTCCACAGGTAGCTTGAATGCAGCGCGCTTTGACAGGTAATCAGCAATGTCGTTCTCCGCTCGGGGAACGTGCTCCGCCTGTATACCGTCGAAGCGCTCCTCCAGCTTCCTCACCTCATCTACATAGGCCTCCATCAAAGGACTCTGATAACCTTTGTTGACTTGTCTAATGACAAGCTGCGAATCACCATTGACGATGAGCTTCTTCACCCCGAGGTCGGCCGCGATCCTGAGACCGGCAAGCAGCCCCTCATACTCAGTAGTGTTGTTTGTGGACATCTCCCTGAGAAAGTGCATCTGGATCACATACTTGAGGTGCTCTCCGGTGGGTGCAACAAGCAGCACACCGGCACCGGCACCTTGCAGCAAGAAAGCCCCGTCAAAGTACATGATCCAGTCGCGGCTTGCTTCCTTGCCAGGGAGAGCGGCCTCCTGGATTTATTCGTCGGGCATTGAGGTCCATTCTGCAATGAACTCCGCCAAGACTCTTCTCTGGACTGTCGAAGTACTTTCAAACTTCAACCCAAAGCTTGAAAACTCCAGGGCCCACTCCACAATCCTTCCGGTTGCATCTGGGTTGAGCAGCATCCGTTGCAATGGGAGGCGGGTGAAGACAGTGATCTCGTGGGCTTGGAAGTAATGACACAGCTTCCTTGAGGCCATAAGGAGGCCGAAGAGCAATTTCTGCACACTGGAGTACCTTGACCTTGCCCCTTGCAAGAGGGAGCTGACAAAGTAAACCGGGTGCTCCATCATCTTCTTCTTCTGCACCACTTCACTTGGCTGTGCGGGCACTGCCCCGATGGCGTCAGACTCTATCGGGGGCCTCGCCTTGCCGGCACCAGGCCCTGCGGGGGGAATCTCTGGCTTGCCATCCGCCGGTCCTGCCGTCGCCACTGCCTCTTGGTCGACCTCCCTTTGTGCCACTAGTGCGGTGCTGAACACTTGATTCGTTGCCACCAGATACAACATCAACAACTCTTGTGGTTTAGGCGCAACTAGTATTGGCGTGGAGGAAAGGTATTTCTTCAGATCCTGCAACGCCGCCTCGGCCTCTGGTGTCCACTCCATTGGGCCTGCCTTCTTCAAGATTTTGAAAAAGGGAAGGCCACGCTCAGCGGACTTGGAGATGAATCTGCTCATGGCGGCAACGCAGCCAGTGAGCCGGCGCACATCCTTGATCCGCTTGGGTGCCTCAATCTGCTTGATAGCCTTGCTCTTTTCTGGGTTTGCCTCGATCCCACGCTGCGACACAAATAACCCGAGAAGTTTTCCTGACGGGATGCCAAAGACAGACTTCTCAGGGTTCAGCTTGAGGTTGATCTTGCGCAGGTTGGCAAACTCTCTTCCAGGTCTTGTACAGGAGTTGCCATGTCCTTGGTTTTGACCACTATGTCATCCATGTATGCTTCCATATTTTTATGTAGCTGGGGTTCAAAACCAATTTGGACCGCTCTTGCAAACGTCGAGCCAGCACTCTTGACCCCTAAAGGCATGCGTAAAAAGCAATACGTACCACATGGGGTGATAAATGCCGTCTTCTTTTCATCTTCTCTTCTCATGAAGATCTGGTGGTAGCCCGAGTAGGCGTCGAGGAATGACAACAGATTACACCCAGCCGTGGAGTCAACAATCTGGTCGATGCACGACAATGTGAAGGGGTCCTTGGGACAAGCCTTATTGATATCTGTCTAGTCAATACACAGCCTCCACTTCCCATTTGCCTTGCACACCACCACCGGATTGGCCAACCACGTCGGATGGAGCACTCCTCTCACCAAACCCACTGCTTCCAACTTCCTAATCTCTTCTGTGATAAACTCTAGCCTTTCCGGAGCCTGCTTCCAGACCTTCTGCTTGACGGGTTGCGCATGAGGACAGACAGCTAGGTGGTGCTCAATCACCTCCCTGGGAATACCGGGGATGTCGGATGCTTGCCATGAAAACACATCAACATTCGCTCACAGGAAGGTGACGAGCGCACCTTCCTATTTGCTGTCCAGGGTGGAGCTTATTGTGAAGGCCCCTCCCGTACCATCCTCCCTAACGAACACCTTCTACGTCTGTGGTGGCCCATCTCTGGATTTCTTGCTCTTGCCGGTGGAGCTCTCCGGCACGTCCCCGACGGTAGCACAACACTCCGAAGAGGTACGCTTGCCGGAGTGGGTGCGAGTGGTCTTGTCGGGCTTCTTCTTCCCTCCCGGGGCTTCACCGGCAGGAGCAAGTGCCTTGGCGGCAGCTGCTGCAACTGCTTCTCGATAGAGTTGGTCAGTGCAGATCAGCGCGTCCTTCTTGTCGGAGGGGACGGTGATGATGGTCAACGGCCCAGGCATCTTCAGTGTGTTATAAGCATAGTGCGACGCGACCATGAACTTGGCTAGTGCCGGGCGGCCGAGCATCCCGTTGTAGGGCAAGGGGATCTCGGCCACGTCAAAGACGATCCTCTCCGTCCTGTAGTTCAAATCACCTCCAAACGTCACGGGCAATGTGAACTTCCCCTTCGGCTGGCTCCTTCCCGGGTTGACCCCTTGAAACGTACCCATTTCCTCGAGGTCTCCATCAGGAATTTGCAGCCTTTTGACCACGACGGGCGAGATCAAGTTCAGGCCGGCCCCGTCATCAACCAGCATCTTGTTCACCTTGAGGTTGCGTATCGTTGGCGAGACCAACAATGACAGACACTTGACCGCAGTTGTGCGGTCAGGGTGGTCCTCGGCTTCAAAGATGAGGGGCGTGCTGGACCATTTCAGTGGCTTCTGAGCGTCAAATGACGGCTCTGCTGCTGTAATCTCACGCGCCCACTACTTGAGCTGGCGGTGAGAAGTGTGCAGCGAGGCGCCACCATCAACGCACATGGCCTCCGTGGCGTTCTAAAACTCTTGCTCGCCGGACTCGTCGTCCTCATCATGATCATCGTCTTCCTGCTTCTTGTTGCGGCCCCTAACGGGCCTCTCTTGCTGGTTATCCTTGCCGCGGCGGCCTCCCTGCCCGCCATGCTTCTTGCCGGATCCTTCGGCACCATCCTGACCCTTCTCCTTATCCCTCCTCTCATACTCAGCCTTTTGCTTTTCGGCAAGCAGCTCGACCTGTCGGCAGTTCTAGAGGTCGTGGCCCTTGGTGCGATGGATCTTGCAATACTGCTTGTCGGAGCCCCCCGGCTTGCCGGCAGCCGCCAAGGCCCGGCAAGCGGCGCACCCGGCAATTTCTTTAGCAGGGTCGTCTGCCTTGGCCTTCTTTGCGGCACCGATGCTGTCGGATCCCTCGACGGCAAGCACGGTCTTGCCCTTGCATTTCCTGTTGTGACGCCGACCCTTCTTCATCGGGGCGGCGATGTCTTCATCACTAGAGTCAGTTTCCACACCGGCGTCCTCGCCGGGGTACTTCCTTCCCTCTTCGGCCCGGCGCACCTATTGGCCAGAACATAAAGTTCGGCCACATCCCTAACCTTGTTCATCGCCAGCTCTTCGCGCATCTTGCGGTTGCGGATGTTCTGATGGAACACGCTAATCACGGGAGCAGGATGAACGTCGGGGATGTTGTACTGCACCCGGCTGTACCTCTGGATGTACTTGCGCAGGGTTTCCCCTTCCTTCTGGGAATGATATGCAGATCACTGGCCTGGACATGAGCCTGGTGGCCTCCGGTGAAGGCACCAACAAACTCATGGCACATATCCGACCAAGAAGAGATGGAATCCGCCGGCAAGTGCATCAACCAAGACATGACGTTGGGCTTCAGCGCCAACGGGAAGTAATTGACAAGCACCTTGTCGTCGCGAGCTCCGATAGCTTGTATGGCGATGGTGTAGATGCTGAGGAACTCTGACGGATGGGTTTTGCCGTTGTACTTCTCGCTGATGTCGGGCTTGAATTTGCAGTGGGACGGCCACTGGAACTGCCGTAGCTCATGGGTAAAGGCTGGGCAACCCACCTCGTAAGGTAGGCCGTCAGAGCCCCCTGGTGCTGGGTGGTCCATAGCGGGTCCCGCCCGCCTATCCGACTGGTGGCGTGTATTGCACCGGCGCTCGATAGTGGTTCGAGCGTCTTCATGAGCTTGTTCTCGAAGAACATGACACTGGTCACGGTGGGTCCGTGGGTCGGACGACGCTATGGAAATGTTATCACATGCGTCGTCACGACGGACCGCACTCGCGCAGAATCCGGGCGCGGGAGGAGAGTGTACTGTGGCTGCAGCTCCCCGGTTCTACCACCGCTGGCATGTGGTGGCTCGTCGGAGCGCCGGCTCGAGGGCCCCGTCGATCGCGGATCATCTTTATTGGCAACGACGACGAGGCTCCAGATGGTGGCTCTCCACTCGTCGAGCTTCTCTACATCAGGAGGAAAGTCGAGGAGCAGCTGCGCGCGCCAAAGCTTCTGCTGGCGTGCGTGCTGGCGACAGCTACGTGGACCGTGGTGCGCTTCGACTTCTAACCACGTTAGAAGGAGCTCTATCACGGCCCAACGGTTGCGTGCCATTTTCTCCAGCACTTCGGCGGGCATGCTGGACTCCTTCGTCCCGCGGACGATGCACAGGGCTCTTCCCATGGCGGTGTATAGGGTCACCGGCGTGGTGACGCTGGTCGTCGCGCACACCATGGGAAGAGCGCACTGTGGGCGCCAGGGTGGGCGTCTTGGAGGTCGCTGCGCCACCTGTTGGGGGCACAGCGACGCCCCTGGAGGGCCCCGCGCCGCCTGCGAGGAGCCCAACCCCGTCTTTGGATCTGGCGGCATGCGGCTTGTCGTCTGGCGCACAAATGATGCCTCTCGCCAGGCTCTGACTGCCGGTGTGATGCTAGTGCTCACGGGCCGCGGCTCGGGTTCTGTCCGCGACCGGCCCGCTGCTCGCCCGCACCGACATGGGCCGCTCGGCTCCCGACGAGCCGATCGCCGTGATCGTCTTCTTCTTGGGAGCCATGGCAATGAAGAACTGCTAGGCTAACTGCTAGATCAGATTGTCACAACTGCGCCTCCTACCTGGCGCGCCAAAGATGTCGGTGAGAACGACACCTATGGGATCACTGGAATCCCTTCTACGGTCGGCGGGCGCGGGGTTGTGAGGAGAGCAGGTCCAGGAGCCAGCACAAGGATCGTTTACCCAGGTTCGGGCCGCGAGGATGCGTAAAACCCTAGTCCTGCTTTGGTGGATGTATTGAGTGTTCTTGAGCTTCTGAACTAGCTACGGTGGCTGCGTAGTTCCAAAAAGCCGAATCCCTCTCCGGTCGCCTCGGGCCTCCTTTTTGTAGGAAAAGGGGTTGCCACAAGTGGCACCACGGGGAGGTGGAAAGGCCTACAGTGCGCGAGCTTATCGCACGGCATTACGGGACAAAGTGCATTAAATGCGCTACTTAGGTGTCCATTAGCATTATCGGGGATGGGAACGAGGCCCGTCCCGTCCATCGCCGCTCCTCCTTGCTTCGACACGCGCCCAGGCCAGCGATGCATGCAGTGCCATGTAGGCAGGCAAGCTGCTGAGGTGGTGCGGTGGTGGAGCCTTCACGAAGATCTGCATGCCGCCACACAGGTGCTTGCCGATTGGCCTGGAAGCTGCATGTTGCCACATAGGTGCCTGCCCAGCTGGTTGGGTGGGCAGCTGCATGCGAACGGCGGCGGAGTCTTGGTTGGTGCGGGCCCGGAAGCGTCCCTGCTGGCGCCCTCGGCAAAGGCCTTGCCGGGGGCCCAGCAAGGGTCTTGTCGTGGCGTCGCAGTCGTCCCCGGCAAGATGCTTGCCAGGGGTCTTGTGGATCTCCTCAGCTAGGATCCCGCCGAGGGTCGCCGTCTTCTGGTCCTCATATGATCTCATATGTCTATGGTCTTGACAAAGATCTGCATGCCACCACGGAGGTCCCTCCTGATACGTCTCCAACGTATCTATAATTTATGAAGTATTCATGCTATTATACTATCCTTCTAGGATGTTTTATATGCATTTATATGATATTTTATATGATTTTTGGGACTGACCTATTAACCTAGAGCCCAGTGCCAGTTTCAGTTTTCTCCTTGTTTTAGAGTATCGCAGAAAAGAAAAACTAAACGGAGTCCAATTGACATGCCACTTGACGGAGATGATTTTTGGACCAGAAGAAGCCCACGAAGTACCAGAAGTAGGCCAGAAGAGTCCCGGGCTTCCCACGAGGGTGGGGGGCGTGCCCACCCCCCTAGGGTGCGCCCCCTGCCTCGTGGACAGCCCGGAGACCCCCCTGACGTGAAATCAATGCAAAACTCTTCTATATATACCCAAACTTCCAGAAAGAAACCTAGATCGGAAGTTCCGCTGCCGCAAGCCTCTGTAGCCACGAGAAGTCAATCTAGGCCCTCTCGGGCACCTCACGGAGGGGCCATCATCACCGGTGGCCATGGAGGAGTATCCCGGAGGGGCCATCATCACCATGAAGGCCAAGGACCAGAGAGTGGAGGCCATGGAGGAGGAAGCACAAGGGGGAGAACCTCTCCTCCTCTCTTCCGGTGGCGCCAGAGTGCCATCGGGAGGGGAATCATCGCCAAGGTGATTGTCGTCATCAACATCACCATCATCATCACCATCCTCACCTCTTTTACGCGGTCCACTCTCCCGCACTCACCTTGTAATCCCTACTTGAACATGGTGCTTTATGCCACATATTATGATCCAATGATGTGTTGCCATCCTATGATGTTTTGAGTAGATATCTTTTGTCTTTGGGTTGATTGATGATCTAGATTGGTATGAGTTGTATGTTTTTCTTTGGTGTTGTCCTATGGTGCCCTCTGTGTCGCGCAAGCATGAGGGATTCCTGCTGTAGGGTGTTGCAATACGTTCATGATTCGCTTATAGTGGGTTGGTGAGTGACTAAAACACAAACCCGAGTAAGAGGGATTGTTGCGTATGGGAATAAGGAGGACTTGATGCTTTAATGCTACGGTTGGGTTTTACCTTAATGACCTTTAGTAGTTGCGGTTGCTTGCTAGAGTTCCAATCATAAGTGCATATGATCCAAGTAGAGAAAGTATGTTAGCTTATGCCTCTCCCTCATATGAAACTGTAATAGTGATTACCGGTCTTGTTAACAATTGCCTAGGACAATTCAGCACACCGATCCATCATTATTCCACACTTGCTATTTATATTATTTAGTAATATATTCTAACTTTATGATAACATCACCTACTTTTATATTTTAGCTCTCCGATATCATGCAAAGTTATCCTCTTCATACCCACAACGTAGTTTTATTTCTCGTTGCTAGTTGGAAGCAAACGTTCGGTGTACGTAGAGTCGTATCAGTGGCAGATATGGCTTAAAAGAATATTGATCTTACCTTTAGCTCCTTATGGGTTCGACACTCCATACTTATCACTTCCACCTTTGGAAATTGCTACGATGATTCCCTGCACTTGGGGATTATCACCTCCCAGGCCCTGGTCCCAACGTAGTTGTTGACGGTGTTCGGAACCTTTGGGCTCAAGGGCGGCTCGCTCTGCTGGCCTTGGGCGTGCCGCCCCGGCAAGGCTCTTGTCGGGGCTTGCCCGGCAAGGTTCTTGCCGGGGCTTCCCCGGCAAGGGTCTTGCCGGGGGAGCCTGCTTCGCCCTTCTGTCCTTTGCATTCTTGATCTTGGCATTGTCTTGGTTGTCTTGGCTTCTCTCCGGCTCCCCTCCTTCGCCCCGCTACGTGCGGCCGTGGCGCGTGGCTCTGACTGCCCATGCACAAGTAAAGGGGTAAAAAGGAGCACCCCTACTTTTGTACACCGACACCCTCCCCTTCCCCTCCCCGACCCCCCCCCCCCTCCCACAACCATGGCAAGCCGC
This sequence comes from Aegilops bicornis, assembly GCA_021605145.1. Lineage (NCBI taxonomy): Eukaryota > Viridiplantae > Streptophyta > Magnoliopsida > Poales > Poaceae > Aegilops > Aegilops bicornis. Next base: position 156,530,132 of record CM038670.1, on the reverse strand, counting down.
CGAATCTAGTCCTCCGCCGCAGTGGACCTCACACCAATGCGGATCTACCTTCGCACCTTGGAACCCCCAACTGCCAACTCACCACTTCACCGAGCCGCTTCGGGGCCGATCGCTTGTACACCGTTCCAGATCTCATGGACCGCCATCATGGTCCACCGCACTGGATCTGCTTAACTGGCACCCTCGTCCACCACAGTGTAGGCCCTTCACCGACTCCCTCGTCCGTACCTTCGCTGGCCCTTCATACAAGCCCTCATTCGCCACAACAGATCTGCCTCACTGAGAGCACTGTACAACGCGCTTGAAGCCTTAAATCCCTTTGCACGGACCCGCTCCACGGACGCCATATTCAACTCCACCGGCCCTGCTTCTGACGCTGCAGCCTCATCAGGTTATTTCAATCTGTACTCCTTCAGTTTTTCACTTTATCATGCAGCTGTTCACTTACCACAGATGAGCTTTCTTGTATGTCGACAGCGCCAGAATCAGTAGCACCGAGCCGCTTCAAAGAACGGGCGATACCGCCCAAACTCAACCGAAACACGAGCACCATAGACGATCCTTAGCTATCAAGTATGCCAACGATACCCATACACCGCCGAGAATCAGGTACTATTATTCAACGGCCGGTGCCTACGTCCACTTTCTTAGCATAAGCACCGCCCCTTTGAATTTCTTTAGGGCATCATTCAGTTTTCATGAGACACGTTATTCTGCTTGCACCTGTAGGGCCATACTTCTGGCAGTGAACATGTTACATGTGCTAAATTACATACCAGTGCACATATAGTTAATATGCTTTAGTTTTGACCTAAGTATTACTGTACTTCCTAGATATCACTGCCTACTATTTTACTTCCTGCATGCTATATTTATGATAATGGTGTTGTTATGCTGCCACCTGTTGGTTCCATCAGACTGCTTCATGTTCTCTATGCTTAATTACACATCAGCAAACTAGCATGTGGTTCCACTCATTTTTGTTCATTTTACCCTACATTTTCTGATGCTAGCTATTACATGACTGCTATGAGCCTCTGTTCATTACTTTTTTGTGTGTTCTTGATCTTCCCAAGTTGCATGACTAATTTGATGCTTCTATTAGTTATGGAGCTGCCAACCCCATCAAGCAAAATATTTGTTCTTTTGGGGCTGGCACCTCGAACAAGCATAAAAATAGAGGGAAGCAGATATATTGTCGTGTATGCACACACCCTTCTTTCATTAGTTTAGATGAACCATTGATGATCAATTCGAACCAGTGCATGCAATTAAAATTAATTTTACCTAAATAGAGGGTGTAGAATAAACTACAACAAATAGATTTGCAACCACGAGATGCTAACGATATCTTCAAAGAACATTGCAGCAGCAGCGAGGCTTCACAACAACATATGGTAAGCCAGTGTGTTTTAGTACATGTGACATGTAATGCGTGTGGGATGCTTTCTTGGCTTGTGCCCTCAACCTGTAATCCTACAGAATAACAAATAGTTCAGTTGTCTGCTTTGCTGTATTGCTTGATTCGAATGCTTGTTTGTTACTTGTTACGCTATACCTGAGTTGGCCAATATGTCAGCAGTGCCTGTTGTACTATCATAGAGAAATGCATGCCTAGTTCATTTGAGTCCTTAACTTTTCCTCTGAACTTAATCACAAGACTGTCTTCATAGTTTATATGAGGCCACACTGTTAAGTGCTTTCTCAAATTATTTCAACTGCTTAGATGCCTTGGCAACTTAAGTATAGCGGTGGTACACTCCCTTTCAACTAGGGATGTCAACTGGGCCTCGTTTAATACCGATTAAAGTCCACTAGTGGTATGATAGTTCAAAAGAGTTTTTGTTTTTTGAGGAAAATGAACCAGGGAGCTAGCAAAAACTAACTAGATGGGACTGGCAGATGTCGTTTATTTGCCACTTACATCCCTAGTTTCATCTTACCATTTTAATTTCTTTTCGGCTGATGCTGCTTCGAACCATTTAAATATAGCTTGCCATGCTCGGCAATAATTCGTATGTCGTTTACCTTGTAAGCTTACTGCCTGGATCATGCGATAACTATCTCTTACTTATGTCCAGCAGAAACCTTTCAGGATGCCGTTCACACTAGGACACAACGTACAACCCCAGAATCTATTTGTGGAAGCAGTGTGCCATCCATGTTACCAGATGGTAGCAGTTCAGAGGCAACACTGCCGGAGAGCAGTCTGAGCAGATATATTATAGTTCTTGAGGCTCTACTAGAGGCAGAAAGAGATGGTGTGGCTGCCATGAATGAGGTTACCTCGATCTTTAAGCTGAAAATTATGCAATTAGCTGCACACATTATGCAAGAAACCCAAGAATTGGAGGAAGTAAGAATGTTGCATTTGAAGATGGAGGAGGTCCTGCTACTTTTGCTATCTGAAGCCCAGGGTATCCCAGTTCTTCTTTAGATAGCAGTTGAAATTGTCATTAGATTATTGTACTTGCCTATTGCGTCATGTCTTTGAATGGATTATGTTGTAAGACCCCCTATGTTGTCCATTAGTTGTAATGATCCGAATTTTTTAGGCGAGGTAATCCTCAGTACTTGTATGATTGACATAAGGTGAACTGTTTTTTGTGTGAGCATATTGTATTGGATGAAATAACTGTTCGACTCTAAGTGTATCCAACCTACTGAATTCGAAGATCACAACATTTCTAAACCATAATCATATATAAAGGTGGAATAAATGTTTTTTGCGGTCTTGAAGAAATAAATAAAAAACGTAGAATTATCTGTGGATATTCGTAATCAAATAAAAATTGGATTTGGATTTATTTGCCAGGGCTCAGGGCAAACATGAATGCTAATTCTCCCAAGTTTTGAACGAAGCGGCTAAACACCAACTATCATTTGTGGGCTGCCCGAAGCAAGTGTTTGCGAGATGGAAATTACTGTCTACCCCTGACACTTGACATCCTTATCGACCGGATTTACACTGCTGTCGATAGGGTAGACTAGTAACTTCAATTAGACGTGACACGACGGCCTCTGAGCCCATTCAGACATGGTGGGCGGCAAACATGGGCGGCAAAACACATTTGATTCAAGCTCATCCGAAAGACATATGTCTCTCCCTCCATTTCCCCATTCATCCACGGTGGGCGGCAAAATAAACTCTCCTCGTCCGAAATCGATGTAGGCTAATATTTTAAATAGGGGCAGATGTGTAACTTCCCTCAGACGTGACACAACCGCCCTACCTGTCAGCCCCGTTCATACACCGTGGGCGCCAACCGTGGGCGGAAAAACACCCTCTCCTTGCCCTAAATCATTACCGGCAAATATTTGGGAGATGCGAGATTACCGTCCTATCCCCAACCGACATGATGTCCAAAATTTTATACGGGGGATAAGTTCGTAACTTTCCCACATTTCAGACAAGAGCGTCCCAAAGTTTGAGATCCCCCCTCCCCCTCCATTTCCCCATTCATACACCGTCGGCGCCACGACAACCTCCCCACTGCGGCCAGCCTCCTCCGTCCGCCACACCATCCTCCACCTTGTCGGAGCCGCTACCCCTACCCCGGCGTCCACTGCAAGAGATGGAAGTCTCTCATCCACGGCGCCGGACCAGGATCCTTTCATCGCGTCGTCTCGCTTCATCGGCACCATAGTCCACTTTGTCGTTGCCACTCCTACGACCGCCTCGTCCACGACAACAGGATTTATCCCCCAACCCGGCCGTCTGCCATCTAAAGTCTTCTTCCCCGCCGCCGACAGCCATCGCACCCAAGGCACCCTCAACTTATCGTGAGGGGCCTACACGATGTCGCAAGAGAGGTGGTACTCTTCCATATGTGCTTAAGTTATTGATCTCACCCGGAAAATAGATCTTAAATTGTTTACTGTACTTTTCTTGTCCGTACCAAATCATAGTGGCTAGTTGAATGCAAACATTGGTTGAGAAGTATCTTTGTCCGGTTTGCACCTTCAGATCCGCCATGTCACAGTCACTATACTCGTAAAGCTTATGGTTTCCCCCCTTTATATTCACTAACATCATCGTAGGTGCTTCACTGCTTCGTGTCGTGCTAGCACTGCTCCTCAAGAACTCAACCCATCAAGCGAAACAACATGCCACTCATAATTCCAAATCTTACGTGTTGAAATACGAATCTGATATGATGCTCATATTACTAAAACAAAGAACATTTAATTGGTCACCTAATGTTCCTATATTCGTTTCGAAAAGCATGTGCACCACCCACTGGTCCAGCTAGTTCCACTTTACTGATTTTACTCTTGATGCTTAGGGTTTTCCCCTTTTATCTACTCTACTATGATCTGCGTAGGTGCTTTCTGTCATACTAGCACTACTCCACCCTTCAAGCTAAACAACACAACACTCAAAATTCCAAAGCTTAGTTGTTAAAATATGATTGTGATATGATACTGATATTAGTTAACAGACACATTTAATTGGTTAGCTAAAGGTGCCACTTGAGTTTCCAAATGCATGTCGCGACATATAGAGAGACGACAGAATTGCATTTCTTTGTCACTTGTTGAATGTAATTTCTTGTCCATACCAAATCTTAGTTGTTATTTCCAAGCAAATATCGGTTGCTAACTACCCTTTGCGCGGTTTGCAGCTTCAGATCTGCCATCCCACTGCCACAGTCAACACTATACTCATCATGCTTACGGTTTCCCCATTTTATGATGACCATGATCAACCTACGTGGTTCATGTCGTAATAGCACTGCTCCACCCAAGCTTAGTTGTACAAATTCAAATATGATATTATGCTGATATTAGTAAAACTAAGAGATGTTTAATTGGTCAGATAAATGTTCCTACTTTAGTTTTGAAATGCATGTGAGCCACATATGGAGAGACCGGAAGGAATAGTATTTCTACGGCGCTACGGTTCATCATGGGTGGCCAACTGCCATTGTATATAAAGACTTGTAATATCTTCAATCTGCTTGCTCTTCCGCTTCTTCTTTAAGATGATCCTCTTCTCTTATGTCGATCGGTCAGGTCGAGTTATTCTCCTTAGTATATTTTGAATCACAGTCAGGTCAACTTGTTCTTCTTTACTATATGTTGAAGCTGTCATCTGCGAAGTATCATCACTTCTAGAGCTCTCATATTTTAAGTAGTAGGCCACATTATATTAATGCACACACCAAATTACAGCATGCATGGCACCTCTTAGAAGAATTGCAGAGATAGCACAAAGGGGTTTACAGGGAGGAAGTATTGGATTAGAATCATACGCATTACAAAGATAATCTCACTTGTTTTTATGTTTTCATGCATGTCAGGTATTGAACATTATCAAAATGAATATGAGAATGGGCGCATGAGAGGAATATTGCGGAACAATCCACTGGCTAACAAACTTGGCATGGTGCAGGATGGCCTATCTTATTCACCCATCAAGGTGCATGCTCTAACTTGGCAAGGTTGTATTGGTCGCACATATTTTGCATCTGACCTCTTGCATTACTTCTATTTTGTTACACCATCTGCTAAGTTTAAGCATCATATATGAGTATATGCCATACCTATCCATTTTCTGTACCTATTCCATGTGTCGTCATACTATGTTTTCCCAGTCAAATGTTGTTCTTTCGTAATAGATGTCCAAAAGGAAGAGGGTGATTGCAGATCCTCAAGGAGTACAAACTAGGTATTTGGAAAAGGTAGTGATACCAGTTAAATCAGATAGATCAGCAGCCACGTAAAACACAGGCCCAACTGTAATGCATTTTTACCCCTACTCTAGTGGCCAAACCCCTATTAGAACTGGCCGACAGCCCGTCAGTATCTGTCTATGATATCAATTCAAAATTTGAACTCCTAAATTTCTGCATGTGCCTGACCTTCTCTCTTGTATGAAAACTAATTTCAGATGAATCTCCTTGCTCAAAGGATCATAGGATCTCACGACAATACTGGGCTCTGCGTTGCTCTTGTCAGTACCTCTTGCCCTTTGTCAGCATACTTACACTCATTGCTGTTTTATTATGTAGCATCACTGTAAATGTTCGCTTCTTTATCCTCCCTTTGCTTGAAATTATAAGATCTATATTTACTCTTAGATAAATGTAGAATTAACACAATGGTTATGAAGTTTTGGATTGCTCATGTAAGTACCTATTGTCATGTACTCCCTCTGTATCGAATTAATTGTTGATCAATTGGATGTATTTAGAACTTAATAGTGCTAGATACATCCATTTGAGCGACAACTAATAACGCATTTGCGGTGGTATTACTATACATGCATCGCGAGATAGTTGATTGTCTAGCATTACTCTGCATCTTATCTGCCCTGCCCTCCACTTTCTCCAAATTATCATATCTACATTTACTCTTACCAAAATTTTGAATAAAGCCAATGCCATTGCACACGTTGATGTTTGCATTCCTCTTGTCAATACCTTTTGCCTTGTAACGATGTACTTAATTGATTATGTATCATCAGTCTGCACTTGAGCTTCATTATCCTCTATTTCTTCCAATATTATTTGATCTATATTTACTCTTTGCAAAATGTAGAATAATGGCAACGCTTATAAATAATTTTCTTTGGGGAATTTATTTGATTATCTTTCCATCAACATGGAGAAGGCTTTGTCCAGCCCGTGTTAACATGTGATGTAAGTTCATCCTTCTCAAGACTTCAAACTTTGTTCTTGTATAGATTTGGATAGGCATCATTTCCTCCACTGCTGTTTACATCTGATTGGATGTTTGCAACAACTACCAGTTTTAAATTGTAGTTGTAAAAACATGTTCCTTATGCAGAACACATCCATTTATTTGCTTATATAATTGTGAAACCTGTTACGTGTCTCCTTGTTTCTCTTTCAGAGTCATATCTCTTATGCCAGGAAGAACTTTAGGAAAGATAGTGAGACAAACCATCTTGAGGACAGCGAGATGACCCCAAGGTCCTGTCTTGATGAACACAGTGAGTTGAAGCTACTCACCAGCAGGTGTGAGACAACCTCTGTGCGATCATTTGCCTCAATCAATTTGACTTCTTCAGTCTCAACTTAAAGCGGAAAGGCTTGCTTCAGCTCAGCTCCGACTTGAAGTCAAAGATGTAATGAAGATGTCAGGGGACTGCCTTCCGCACTATGGTGCCATTGAGCTAGGGATGAAGCATTTATCATTGACACAACTGAGGTCTCATCACCTTGTTCGGCTACTTGCGGGGCCCGAGCTTGCCAGGTCTAGTGCCTTGTGAAGTGCTCTCAGTTTGGTATATTCTTTTGTCGGCGTGCTTATATGCACTGGTGGCGACCTTTGATGCCCAGTGTATGTAATCCACGGTCATATTGCGCTTTATTATCACCGGTAGCGAACTTTGATTCCCAGTGGATGTAATATGTCGTAATTTCTTTGTTGTATAGTCTAGGTTTATTCTTTGGTCGGCATGCTGTAAGTTAGGCCGGAAGGTTCAGTGGATCTCAGTGTTGTCGGTCTTCAGGCCGGCCCGTTACTCATATGGGCCAAAACATGGGCCTATAATTATCTTGGGCCATTAACAGGTCTAAACCTATAGTAGTTTCCTGCCTTTAATAGGCCATGGGCTACATATTTACTATAGTGACACTAGGCTTCCTACGGGCCATAGAAACAATGGGCCTTCTACGGCCCATAGATACAATGGGCCTTCTACGGGCCATAGAAACAATGGGCCTTCTACGGGATGTATCATAAATGGGCCTTAGACGGGCCATATGATCGAATGGCCAAACATGCGCCAAAAACAGACCGCATTATGGACGTAAACGGGCTAGAGTTGGAGTTGTACGTTCGTGGGCCGACCATAACGGGCTGTCGTTAATAGGGCGTATTTGATGATGCTATGAGAACATGCCAACTTATTAACGGGCCACAAATGGGACGAGTGTAACCACATGCTGAATTTGGCCCACAAGCAGTAAAATGGCAGTAACGGGCCGTAAGTAACCGAGTGCTGGAAATGAGCCCAAGAATAAATGGGCCCAAGAATAAATGGGCCCTGAGAAGGCCGAAAGATAACATGGGCTGCAAATGGCCCAATGGATTAATGGGCCGTTAATGGGTATAAAGTGATACACTGTTTAGTACGGGCCAATTTCATCACGGGCCGTTAATGGGCCAAGAGTTACAAAGGGCCTCATATGGGCCGAAAGACGTCATGGGCCATACATGGGCCGAAACATAAAATGGGCTGGAATCATATTGGACGGCCCAGATGATGCTACTGGGCCTAATTCGGATAGGTCATAATGGGCCCTGGGTTAGCGGGCTGTAAATGGGCTATATGCGAACATGCCATTAACAGGCTTTTCGTGGGCCAGCCCGCCATCTTTTGACCAAGTCAAACGGGCCGGCCTTTTCACAGGAATGGGCCTCTGTTTGGCCGTGCAACGTGTCGACGTATCATAGGCGCCTTCAGTCCAATGAGTGGATAACATCTGTCCCAACGGTGAGCCGACATGTGTTTCCTCCAGCCAATGATGATTTTACACGTGGAAAAACCCCATTGGCCGGGGCCGTTAGCGGGTTATCGGATTCAAAAACGGACCCGATAGCTTAACGGCGTTCCGTTACAGTGGATGCCACGTGTCAGTCACCCTTGACGAAAGCACTTCTGTGACGCGCGATTTATCGTCATGGAAGTGGACACTTCCATGATGATAATTTTGGTAATGTCATGGAACACTTCTACGACAGCACAGGTATGACTATCTTGATTCTGTCATATAATTGTCATGGATGTACATGCATGACAAAAAACGCGACCTACTATGACAAACACGTATCATCACGGAAGTGTATTTTTTTTGTAGTGGAGCCTGTGTTTGATTTCCGCTGTCAAGTACTTCACCTCGCGGAGCTCCTTGATGTCGTTCTCCGTCACAGAGGACTCAACCCATTTGCATTGAGAGCCAGATCTGGACATGGTTAGATTGTTTGGTGGTGGTGGAAAAGATTGAAGCTTGGGCGCTGGAGTTCGGGGACGGAAGGGCTGAGGAAGAAGAAGGCGTGGTGTAAAAAGATGGGTCCTTATTCCCTTATAAAGGCAGTGAATAACAAGCTCCCCCTCACAAGCCTTAAAACTCGCCTATTCCCAATAGGTCGTGCAAACGGCACGGTTGGAATACCCAAACCCGTATTGATGAGAATCCCACGATAAGGGGACACGATCTCTACTTTGACAAGACGTGTCAATAGAGGCCGCGCCTCGAAACGCGAAGCGGGAGGCTACAAAACGGTTCAGAATAGTAATAAGGCCAGACATAACGTCTCGCCGAAAAAGCTATCAGCGGACATGACTTATTTTGTTTAAATATTTCACCCTTGTGGTTCAGGGTTGTAGCTATTATACAGAGCTAGATATAGTTCTCTTGTTCAAGTGCTTTGAAGTATTCGGAGGAGGAACCCACCTTGCAATGCCGAAGACAATCTACGCGCCGGACACATCGTCATTGAAGCCTTGTTCAGGGGCTACTGAGGGAGTCCAGGATTAGGGGGTCCCCGGGCGTCTGGGCTATGTGAAATGGGCCGGACTAATGGGCCGTGAAGATACAAGATTGAAGGCATTCCCCCGTGTCCGGATGGGACTCTCCTTTGCGTGGATGGAAAGCTTGGCGTTCGGATATGAAGTTTCCTTTCTTTGTAAACCGACTCTGTACAACCCTAGGCCCCTCCGGTGTCTATATAAACCGGAGGGTTTAGTCCGTAGAGGCAATCATAATCATACAGGCTAGACATCTAGGGTTTAGCCATTATGATCTCGAGGTAGATCAACTCTTGTAACCCCTATACTCATCAAAGTCAATCAAGCAGGAAGTAGGGTATTACCTCCATTAAGATGGCCTGAACCTGGGTAAACATCATGTCCCCTGTGTCTTGTTACCGTCGATCCTCAGACGCACAGTTTGGGACCCTACCCAAGATCGGCCGATTTTGACACCGACAACATGCGTGGGGCAAGAAGAGCTCGTGTGCGATTGGGCGTGCCATCACAGAAAATTATACATGCCCAATCGTTTCCGTTCATATGAACATCTCACACAGTGAATTTCAGACAAACATTTTTGTTCGTATATACATCCCACACATTGAATCCCAGACAAACGTTTCCATTTGTAGTACATCACACACAATTTTCCGTTCATGTGTGATCGGGAAGATATCACAGGCGCTTTTGTAGGACAAGCCGTGGGAGATCGTCTTGCCATTCCACATAGGAATTATGGAACAAATGTTTGTGTGGCATACCACATCACATACAATTTTCTGTATAACCTTGTCTGTGATAGGTGTAGCGATCACAGACGCTCTGCCTTAGTTAACCATTTGCGTTGTTCAAGTATATCACACATAATTCGATCAAGAAAACTATATGACATTGGGCTATCCATCACACACGCGCTAGAAACATTTGCAAAGTGCCATCACCCATTTAGCAGGTTTATTAGTTTACTATTAATACCTCCAGTATTATGCAACTTCACATTTCATGTCGAACAACTGTTTACCACTTTCATGTCAAGCACACAAATATATTTTAACATTACAGTACGAGAATACAACACAATACAACATATAGTTAGTTCACCTTCATTAGCACAAAAAAGTATGTTGAGCACAATATTAGAACAATATATTCATTTCCCTAATTGACTGATGCCAAATTCGTCTTCTCCACCTCTGCTTTCAGTTTAGTAAGAGCCTGTTTTGCACTGACCAACTAGGAAAGTGCCTCCTCCTTCACAAGTACCATCTTAACAAAGTATAATTTTAAAAAATCTGAGCTCATTCTCCATCTTCTTTGTTTCCCGTATCTTGAAATATTCTTCAGCGTCGACAACATTTTATCTAAGCCTATCTCTATTCTCTTCCTTATACATGCTCCAGAGCTTTGCTAGGCACATCTTCAAAGACTGTAGCCACTCTTGGTCAACCCACTCCAGGTAAGAACACTTCCGTTCATCCTATAATATTTAAAACTAAATCAGTTACAATTGTAGGAAAAATGGATTTCTAGCAACATAAAATATCACCACATACATATTTTGGAAAACCAAAGAAACATGTTAATTATGACATATCTTCTCAAAACGATCAATGTGCAAATAAATTTAATTGCTACTGAGACAACAACCATTCAAGAACATCACAAGCTATAATTAACTACAACAATGCTGCAAGTTCCTAGTCATGTACTATAATAAAAATTGAAAATTTTATGAGGAAGCTAAATATAACTGCAACAGCACAATGACACTGTTTGGATGACATCAAATTAATACTAACAGGTATGTACATGCACAAATTTAATAACATAGAACTAATAGCACTAAGGCCCTTCACTATGTAGGCTAAAACCAGTGTCAAACCAACTGTTGGTACATTTGGCACCGGTGCCCTGCACTGCCGAGCCGATGCCATAGGAAAAATTTAGGGAACAAGAGCACCTAGTTGCTCCGATGGTTCCTTCATGCCATAAAGTATTAGTATCTTACTACTTGGGTTCTCGGATTTGTGGAACAATGTTGGCTGCACAAACTATTGAAGTGGTGCCAAATAATTTTCTCAGGGCACCGCTGATGAGATGGTAACATTTTTAGATACTAGGTAGAAACCATGACAGTGTCTTAATCACATCCAGATTAACATAGCACAGTGACAGTGTCTGAATCACATCTAACAAATGATTTATAACAACTAAAGTGGGGTTAACCTTCTCTACACATGCCAGAAACTTCCTCCCATTGTCCACAGATTCAAAAGCCACTAACTTCACGCATGGAGATTGACGGTGACAACGAGCAAACGGATCTTTAGCTACCCCGCTCCATTCCTTGCAAGTGATGGTCCTAGGGAGCTACAGGAGGAAGAAATGGCTCAAATTGGCCGTCGAGTTAAAATCCTTTATTCCAAATCATAACCCTAAGCCTAGGGGTCGAGAGAGGAGAGAGGCATACCCGGCTGGTGACATAGTCATCGTCGGAGGAACCGCTAGAGAGGTCATTGAAGAAGACCATGGCATCCGCGACAGTCGGATGCGAGACGATGAGGGCGAGGAAGCAAGCAAGGAAGCGATTATAGCTTAGGAAGGAAGGAAGGAAGGAGGAAAGAGGGGAAGTGTGGCTCGTGGTCGGGGAGAAAGGGAGTGGGGAAGGGGGAGAGTGCAATATTTCAGCGGTGGCCAAAATTTTTTGAAAGGTGGAGGGAAACTTGGCGCGCAGTGTCATCGTACACCGTTCACTTTGAAAAAAATGTGTGCATCACAAACGATTCTTCTGCTTTACATGCATGCGATGAGTTTGATCACTCAAATTTTTGTCAAAATTTCCCTGGGCATCACTTGCTAATTTGGGTACACAAAAGAGCCTACAACACACATACCACACTTACTGAATCCAACAATTTTAGTAATTAAACAGAGCTAGTTGACCTAAACATTGCTCTAACAAAAGACCGGCGTTATAAACAAAGGCTATAAGTATGCACAATTTTTACAAATCCGTAGACGAACCGCCCTACGCCTCGCTAGTGTAATATCGATGACTTGTCCTAGCGACATGCCACCATTGGTGGACTCCACCTCCCTGCGGATAATATCGACCGCGTCGTCGTCCTCGTCCTTGACGCCGCCCTCAAGGTTGTAGTACTCGTATAGTGGCGGCGCCAGAACTCGCGTTGGTAGTCTACCGCCAATTCCTCGACAGACAGGCGCTTCTCTACCTCCTCCTTAGCTATGCGCTCCTCCTCCCGGCTCTCCTGAATCTATGTCGCCTCCTACATCTCCAGCTCTCGCTCGGTGATCTCATGAGGATACAAGGGCTTCATAGCCTCCGCCGCCGCATCATCTGCAAGCATCTCCACCGCCTTTTCAGAAGTGGAGTGCATGCTGGATTCCAAGGAGGCCTGGAATATATTGGCGTGGACGTCCTTGATCTGGGCGTGGATGGCCTCGACCCGGGCCAGGGCGACCTTCATAGCACGGGCGGCAGCTTGAGCGCTCTCGACGATTGCCGCCGACATTGCAACAGCTGTTGTAGCTATCCTATCGTCTATCGCATACACCCTCTCGGCGGATGCGGCTATCCTCAATGCGGATGCGGGCGCGCCCTCGAAGGAGGCGGAGCCACTCGGGGCGGAGCAGGTGACCGTATGGGCCCTCACGAAGTGCCTCCATGCATCATTCTTTGCAAGAAGGGGTTGGGGAATGGGTATCAGGGACTCGAGGACTCAGGGGTGAATGGCGCTTGAGCAGATGAATCCGGCGAAGCTTATGGAGGAAGACATAAAAAGACCCACGAATTTTCATCACAAACGGTTCCTATAACCAACTGTGTGTGATGCAGTTCATTATTTTATTTGCCCCGAAAGACTAATTTGGAGTACCGTGGCAACATATGGTGATGAAAATTGTACGAATTTTTAAGTACTGCTAACATGCACTAATACAACTGTCATGTTAAAATTTGGAAAATTTTGGGCTTCATTTGACCTTTTTAAGACATTAAGTGAGTTTCTAGCCATATAATGGTGTAATTCAAATATGAACTACATGTACATGTAACAACAAACCATCATGGGTTGGAAAATCATATTTGTGTCCTTGTGTGCAATGTAATGCCCTGTGCAGTAAATTGGAAGAAATTTTCAAACATATTGGTGTCACGGCTTGGAAATAAACACTAAGCATGGTTTTTAAATTCCAAAAATTTAAAAAATGACCGGAAGTACATGAAACCTTGCTTGATGTCATGACATGGTACCAAGATGCCATTGTAAAAAGTTGGTATGTTTGACAAAAGTTTTGACACACACCTCTCACAAATCGGAGCATCTCACGAGAAGACACGTGTTTTCAAGTGGGAACAATGCATGTTTGATGACGAACCGACACTCGCTTCCTCTTATGGCCCTGAATTTTTGTCCCGTTAACATGCACTAATACAACGGTCATGTTAAATGTTGGAAAATTTGCAGGGTTCATTTGAACTTTTTAAGACATTAAGTGAGTTTCTAGCCATATAATGGCCGTAATTCAAATTTGAACTACATAAATGTACACGCAGCAAAAGACCATCATGGGTTGGAAAGTTATATTTATGTCCTTGTGTACAAGTTAATGTCCTGTGCAGTAACTTCATAAAAACCTGTCAGTTGCTGCTTTCCACGACGGTGAGGCTTATTTTGTCGTGATCCCTTTTCCTTTTTGCTTTGGTATGTTCCCAAATTTGCTAGAAAATAGTGGTGATCGTATATTTCATTATCTACCTTCCTAACAAGTACATATAAGATGTACTTGTTCTAATTAGTTATTGTCAATTTACAGATCACGGGCGCCATAGTCACGCAAAATGAATAAATTAGCCCAACATTTCCCAAATTATTACATGCCATGTTTAGACATCTTGCTACCAAGTTGTTAGCTTTATGTTATCCCCCTTTTCTGAATTTCGCATGTGTTCTCTGTAGATGTCGAGTAGCAGAAACAACACTCATGCTTCAGGTGATGTATCTTCATCTGAGTCCGACAACCCTAGGTCACCATCAGATGATCTGGGATCAAGTAATCTTGAACGGGATAGAGCTTCCGCAATCACCCTTCTAGTCAGGACATGGAAGAATGCTCCAAGAAATCCCACACACCATCCTAAAGGTGCATATGATGTAACCGACATTGATTTAAAGTCTTTGGCTCCAACTAAACCAGATAAAGCAAACACAAGGTTCAGGAGTGTGTGTGGATTTGTTGGTAGGGCAAGTCTCAACATTAATCTATCGGGGTTTCGGAAGGCTGACATATAAACGCGACACAAGATAGTCTGGGAGATCATGGATCACTTCAACGTTCCAGAGCAGTGGAGAATGCAGGTGAAACATGCTGCACTGAAGAAGGCCAGGGATGCTTGGATAAACTAGAAGCACATGTTGTACAAGAAGTACTTGAGTGTAGGAAAGGACCAAATCCCCGCATACCCCCAAATTACAAAGGCAGACTAGGCAGAATTCAAAAGGGTAAGTGTCGGTGTCAAAACTGGCGGATCTCGGGTAGGGGGTCCCGAACTGTGCGTCTAAGGTGGATGGTAACAGGAGGCAAGGGACACGATGTTTACCCAGGTTCGGGCCCTATCTATGGAGGTAATACCCTACATCCTGCTTGATTGATCTTGATGAATATGAGTATTACAAGAGTTGATCTACCACAAGATCGTAGAGGCTAAACCCTAGAAGCTAGCCTATGGTATGATTGTTGTTATCTGATCTATCAACTAGCCTGGCCCTGGTTTATATAATGCACCAGAGGCCCAGGATAACAAGAGTCCTAGCCGAATACGCCGGTGGGGGAGGAGTCTTTGTCTTGATCATCAAGTCTTGTGGAATCTTCCTTGTATGCGGCAGTTGTCCGGACTGGCCCATGAGTATACGGCCATGGGGGTCCTCGGCCCAATCTAACAGATCGGGAGATGACATGGTGAGTACCCCCTAGTCCAGGACACCGTCAGTAGCCCCCTGAACCGGTCTTCAAGTTAGGAACGCTCCTCGATTCTTCCGAACTGCTCTCCATCTTCGGTCTTCGGTCTTGAAAACTGGTTCAACAAATCTTCCCATCTTCGATCTTAAGGATCGCCGAAGTGCATCCGAAGAGTTTACACGTCGGGCATCCCAGGAGCCCCTCTAAGTTTCCGGCCTTTATCAATGCCTTGTTATTTTTATGCCACACCTTGGGTTTGAAGTTGTTCCCGGGAGGCAGTGCCCTCTTGCATCCGAGCTCTAACGCCGGACTGCATTCGAGGAATCTTTTGTAGCCGAGCACCAATGCCGGACTGCTTCCGAGCTCCAACGCTGAAATGTATCCGAGCTCCAACGTCGGACTGTGTCCAAGCTCCAACGCCGGACTATAGCCAAGAAGTCATAGATCATCTTGGTCCAAAAAGTTGAAGGAGTTTAGCCGAGCTTAATGCCGGAAAGGCCCTCTATGGAGCTAGCCGCTAGCGCCCGAGCTTTATGCCGGACTGCTTCCAAGGTGGTGCACCACCCCGACCGCGGGCTGATTTTCTGTGAATATATTTAGCTGGTGCAGTTTATCCTCTGCCGAGATATATAGCCAGTATCCCTCAAGGTGTCTATCAATCTAAAACCCGATATGCACCTGAAGGAAAGCATAAAATCGCTGTTCCCAGTAGCCCCTGAGACTCAGGTCGATGCGCGAAATCAGCCTGAGGATCAACTCCTAGCTCGATAGCATACATAGGAAAAAACGAGTGTAATATATTAGAGATAATAGTGATCAGCAAACGGGCCCCTAAGAGAGGGTCGTGAGAAGTCACCGTAATATACTTGCTTGACGCCGGATAGGTCCATATGGTACCTATTATTGCCCGAAGACATGTATGCGCATAGTTCGGTCAAGCCGAACATTGAGCACTTTGAATTCTCTGCATTGAATAAGCAATGCAGTAGCCCCCGAGACACTGGTCGGGTGGCAACACCACATCAGGGGATCGATGTGCCCCTTTAATATTCATAAATAATGAGCACGAAGCCCAGTAGCCCCCGAGCCTTAATGTGGGCACGAGTGGCCGAATTAAGGATCGGTATCCAGAGTAAAGTCACAGATTGTGTGTAATGATTCTATGTATCCAAGTACTTTACATCATTATTTTGACTCCATTGCGACCATTTATCAGTTGAAAGTGGCCCATCGTCGGCTTCTACCCCTTGGTAGATACTATGCAGGTGTTTACGCTTAACAAAACAATCCTTAGCCGACGTCTCGGTGCCCGGAGGCGGTTGTGTTAGCAGAAACGAGGCAATCAGATATGTGGGCTTTATAACTTTCGCTTAGTCATAGGAGCTTTAAACTGGGGAAGCTAGTTATGAGCCCTCGGTTAGTGTTCGGCGACATCCGAGGTCAAGCCATAAACACTTCGGCCAATGTCATGAACGGCCCGTCATTTAACATAGTCATCGGATCGCCGACTAGTTTACGCCTATTGTGACAGTCAGTTTTCGGCTTTCTCCACTGAGGTGCTTAACCATGCGAGCTGGAAGCACAATCGCAGTGGTTCTCCCATTCCACACCTAGCCAAACAAAGTGGAACGTAGGAGGCAAGCACAGGAGCCGGGCAACCTAACTATTGACCGAAGACACAATTCAAAACCGATGCATATATAGCACTATCCGAGAATGTTTTTGCCGAATCCCCAAAGGTGTCCGGCGTTGCAATCATGAGACTAATGCTGGAAACGCACAAATAGTTTAAAAGTGCCATAGGCTTGGAAAACCAAAAAACTTCAGTAAAAACTGGACGTCCGAACTAGATCAAGTGTTCGGTGCCAAATCAAAAATTGGTCTTAAAAAAGTGCTTCTTTCGTGCTTTAACATGACACATCCTATCTCAAGACTTTCAAGCTGGTCAGCCTACGGCTTCAACCTCCTATCCCGAAGGCAGAGTACTTCTCATTAGGACAGTTTAGCAAACTAAACTCTAGCGGCTTTGAGAGAGAAATTAGGCTCCCCGGCTAGTGACCACACACTCGTGTCGAAAAAAGGAGTGAGAAATAGTAGTAATAATAATAATAATAATAAAAACTTTGCAATGACTAAGAAGAAAAACACTTATTATAAAACGGCTCAAATAAACTTAAGAGCCCCCAAGTGACTTGGGTAAAAGAATGATTGTATGTACCCAAGTACTTATATCATATCTATGTTCGCCCGAACTTTAAACGCGTCTTAACCGACCGTCGGCTTATCCCTCTTCGGTCAAGGACCGAAAAGTGTTATGTACTCCACCTGTCGAGAATATCGACGGTGTTTCCAATAACCAGGCAATTAGGCCATAAGGCTGTAATGCATAAAGCGCTACCGAGGGAACTTATGCTATATTATCGTGAAGTGTAAGAAGCATCTTCAAGAAAATAGTACCCCACCGATACCTTTCTTCGGTGCTCATTGTTACTATGAGACTTGTGCAATAGATTTTTTGTACTCATGAGTTCCGTTGTGTGCCGACCATGATTGAAAACAATAAGAGCGCTAGATTTCGGCTTCACCCATTCTGATGTCAGAGCTCGGATGACCCGGTCGTGACAATCACAGAGGTGCTCCCTTTACTCCCTAGCCGAACAATCGGGAACGTAGGGGTAAGCACAGGAGCCAGGCAACCCAGATTGCAAATCTCTTAAGTCAATACAGTGCATATTGTGGCGTAATACACGAACAAGGAACGAAGCCGTACAAGTATAATCATATGCAAGAGGAAAGGCTTCATGAAAGAAGCCCCCAAGTGAACTGGGTATTTGAATTTGTTCGTCACAAACAAAGTTTGGACAAGGAAAAAAACTTACAAGCAACTTCTTTTCAAAAAAGTACAATGCTTGGTCGAACCGAACACAAGTTAAAAATTTAAAACTTTGAGCATGAAGGCAACTTAGCTGGTTAATGTGTTCGGTATTGATGACGCGGTCCGAGCTTGATGCGGGACAAGGTTCCATCCCCCAAGCCGGTCCCGAGGTTGCGGAGCAAAGAGCTCGGCCCTCCGAAGTGGTGACATAGCACAATCAATGCAGGCCGGCAGAGTGATGCCAAGTCCCCGGCATGGGGTAATGAAGTGTTGACCAAGCCCCTGCTCAGCCGAGGTGACGCCAAAGGATATAGTCCGGCTGGATCATTTTCCTGTGCACAAAAAATAGTGCAAACCGGGGATAATAGTAATAATAATAATTAAAAAAATCATTGCATAATAGATAATTTATGCAAAGTGAGTAACAAAAGAAATATGGCCTGGTTCCGAAGTCAATGTCGATGCAGGGCGTCGGCGTGATGCAGTAAAGGCGTGGCAAAGCCTGAATTCATAGGTCGGTCCGAGTTCCGGATGCGGCGTTCGCCGGACTATGTATGGAAACTGACCGAACCACCATGCGACCGTCGATAATGCGGCCACCATTTGATAGACCTGTGTACATATGATGGACAAACCAGAGTAATAATTCCTTGGAAAAAATGAACCCAAACAAGCAAGAAATACTAGGATTAATAGCACCTGGTTTATTTGTTGTAGCAATCCGAAGAAAGGTGATTCCCAAAATTGGGACTCGATCTGCACACCCATTGCCTGATGGGCGATAAAGCGACGGCATGGCGATGCTGGCAAAGGTTGGCTTGCCGAGACAAAGCCCTTGGTCCAGCTAACGTGACGGAGCTGGTCGGCTAGTGACGCCGAAGTCTCCGGAGTAGGTTGATGAAGAGATGGCGAAGCCCCCGGTCCAGCTGAGATGTAGAAGCCTCGATGCCAGCCGATGAGTCAAAGTAGGTCGGCATGATGGAGCAACACTGTGGCCCTGCCGATGCAGGTTGTGACGTGGTCAATGCCGACTTGATAAAGTGACCGTGCGGCGATACCGGTTTGCCCGCTCCGTGTAATCCGTGGGGCGGTGATGCTGGTGATGATTTATCTTTTGCAATGTCGAACTCTTGTTCGGCTTGTCGAGATGATGATCCGAAGAAGTTGAGCTCGGCTCAACAAAGTGACAACATGTCTAGCGCAGGTCGGCAGCCGTGGAGCAATGTTGCCGGACTGGTTTGACACCAGCATGATGTTGAAGATCATGTTCAAATGATTTTAAAGTTAGTGGGATGTGCTCGGGAACAAAACACAATACCCCATACAAAACTTCCTTCAAAAAGGATGTCCGAAATCCCGTTCATAAAAATGACAAATTCGGGTCGGATTTGTTTTCGCGCAGAAAACATATCCGAAAAGTGATGCACTAATCGGAAGGTTCCAGGAGTTTGGACGGTCGGATCGAGCTGAAATTTCGAGGAGTTGTAGATATATGAATTCCGCAGCCAATCAATGGTTGGATCTTCCAAAGGAAGTCCGAGCTAGAAGCTGGACACCACGCCCTAAACTCGTCCATATTCTCGTCCAGATTTGACAGGGCTCCGGTATATCGCGAATTGCCAGAGATTCCTCCATCGGAACTCGACGAGATTTTCCAGGGTTGTTGTAGACTCAATTCCACACAATTCCACCGAAGCAATCGTTAAAACAACACTAGAGGAGGTGGTGGCGGCGGACACAAGTTTGTTGTCCAAAAAAACAGCACGGTCGCTCGAGGGCAATGTTGACGTTGAGCCCCGGGGCTCCCTGGATGATTCCTCCATGATCTTGATTGAGATCGTAGTTGATTTTGATGAACGCCCTCATCCGAACATGATGATCGAAGGTAGGACGCAGTCCTTGGTCGAATCAAGGTGACCAGTCGAGCTGGTGACGAAGATGCCGAAGTCGCAGTTGATCTGCAGGCGAGCCATCGATCTTTTTGCCGATCACGCAGCGGAACTCTCAATGAAAGCACCAATGTCGGTGTCAAAACCGGCGGATCTCGGGTAGGGGGACCCGAACTGTGCGTCTAAGCTGGATGGTAACAGGAGGCAAGGGACACGATGTTTACCTGTGTTCGGCCCTCTCTATGGAGGTAATACCCTACTTCCTGCTTGATTGATCTTGATGAATATGAGTATTACAAGAGTTGATCTACCACGAGATCGTAGAGGCTAAACCCTAGAAGCTAGCCTATGGTATGATTGTTGTTATCTTATCTATCGACTAGCCTAGCCCTGGTTTATATAATGCGCCAGAGGCCCAGGATAACAAGAGTCCTAGCCGAATACGCCGGTGGGGGAGGAGTCCTTGTCTTGATCATCAAGTCTTGTGGAATCTTCCTTATATGCGGCAGCTGTCCGGACTGGCCCATGAGTATACGGCCATGGGGGTCCTCGGCCCAATCTAACAGATCGGGAGATGACGTGGTGAGTACCCCCTAGTCCAGGACACCGTCAGTAAGGGCAACTACAAAGTTTACTGAGAAGAGTGCCAAGTGATAACCCACAAGTATAGGGGATCGCAATAGTTTTCGAGGGTAGAGTATTCAACCCAAATTTATAGATTCGACACAAGGGGAGCCAAAGTATATTTGTAGGTATTAGCAGTTGAGTTGTCAATTCAACCACACCTAGAGATTAAATATCCACAACAAAGTGAACAGTAGCATAGTAATATGATAGTTTGATAGCAGTAATAATGATAGTCACAGTAACGGTAACGGTACCATCAGTAGTGATAATTTGGTAGTAGTTGTAAAAGTAGAAATAGTAATAGTAATAGTAATGTAGCAAGAACAATATGTGAAAAGCTCATAGGCATTGGATCGATGGTAACGTTGGGTAATATTCATCATGTAACAGTCATAACCTAGGGCGACACAAAACTAGCTACAGATAATCAATATAATGGGATTGAACCATGGATGGTCTTCTACATTGGGACTTTAATCCCGCCCTCAAGGTCGAGGACCAGGTTCGTAGGCGCTTCAGATCCACAGTGCACTTCTCTCCCACCCCTACCTCCAAGGAATTCTTCTTGGTGGTCACCTTTTCCTCAGCCTCTTTCCCCCTCTCTTGTGCTTCGGTTGGTTTGGCGTTGCAATGTTGTATTGGTGGCATTGCTTCTGGATTTAATGTTACACACATTGGTGCCAAGAATTTTCGCTTCTCAGTGGCCTCCAACAAAGTGGGACATTTTATCTATGCCCTAAGGGACAGAATTTGGCCAGACTTTGTCTGCCATTTTGGGTTGTTTAAACAGCCTTGGAGTGTCCCATATGATGGGTCTGATCGTTGGAGTTTGTCCCGGGAAATTAATGAGTTATGGTCTCGGGATCCTAAAGCCATTCGGTCCAATCTTGGTTTTCTTGAGAAAAGTGCTGCAAAGGATTTTTCTTCTTCCACAGAATTGGCGAAATTTGGTCCCTCTAAACACGTTCCTACGAACTTGTTGAGTTCATTTGAGGATGCCACCGGACATACCGTGGATAATTGCAACTCTCCTTGCTCCGACGAACTTCCGATCCATGCAACGGTGAAGTTTGGTAGTTTGGATATTCCTCTTTCTGCGGTGGAAAATAATTCTCTTTCCAAAACCTTTGTTGGCAAGGATCGTACAGAGAGTAAATGGAGGAACATTCCTTTTGTTGTTTTGGAGCGTATCTTGGATTTGCGGCAGGCTCATTATGAGGAAGCAGACATCCAACAAATCTGTGATTTGATTGACTTGCCATCTTCGGAAGTCATCCATAATATCTTGGGGCGCTGTTCTCGGTGCTGGGCACAGGATCATCGGGCGACAAATTGTAATGCCAAATTATGTGACTCTTGCCGTAATTTTCAGAGGGCCTGCTTTTGCATGAAATCACCTCTTGATCAGCCCATGATGTCCTGCACCATATGTAATAATCTGGCCCACCGTCGGGATTCTTGCCCTGGACTCCTATATTGTACACGGTGCTCGTTCCTGGGCCATGGCCCAGCTGACTGCGCGGCTCACCTGTGCCACCGTTTATTTTGGTGCAAGAAGAAGCTGGAGAGGCAGCGTATCCCCATCACGAATCCACGGCGCAGGACACGTAAGCGGACTCCACCCCTCCCAAAAATCAAACAGATTTGGCGTCCAAAAAATATACCAGGAAATGGGGCCCTTTCCCAAATCGCTATTGGCTTGACGTCTCCGCTTCCGGCCCCTCGCCACTTCCCTATTCTGCCACCCCAGCCGACCAACGAGAAGCAAGGGAACTCTTTTCCATGCTCGTCATCTCTGGCGACTACTGCAGCGCCATCCACCGCCATGGCCAACTTCCCGGCCCGCCCTTTCCAGTTTGTGCCGATGGGAGCCCAGATCAAGCGGGGACCGAACCATCGTCTTGCATGCAATATGATCGTGGTGGATGACCCGCCGCTCAGCCATGAAAGGTACGCCCTGGTCATTGCCACCCCGCCAGTCCCTGATCATCGGAAGCAGCTGGTTCTGGATGAAGTAGTGCGCATCATGATCGAGGATTTTCACCTAGAGGTGCCAGATGCTTTTGTGTATCCCATTGGAGTTGGCATGATAGCTTTTGCGGATTTAGCGCTCCGGGATCAGTTCATTCAGGAAAGCCCGCATCAATTAGATCCTCTCGATGATGACATGACTTTCTCCTTTCTGCCCCATGATGAAGGGGAAAATATGCGTCAGTGCCCTTTTCAGTATGTAGCTTGGGTTCTGTTTCTAGCTTTTCCCATGGACTATCAGACTGATCATTATATCAACAAGGCTGTTTCTTGCTTTGGCAAGTTAGATCTTTGGCATAGGCCGGGTCAGAATAAGGAGAGGGTCCTTGTCAGAGTTATTATCAGCAACATTGCACAAGTTCCACACAATCTGGTACTCAAACGCATTGGCACCTTGCCGGGCATGGGCAGGTCCTGGTCCGTTCCGGTGTATGTTCTTAATGGAAGGAATGTTCTCCCTGAACTGGTTGGCAATGAGGACGAGGTTCCTCCCATGAATGCTTCTCCACATCCTTATGAGCTGCCCTATCTGACAGCAGCGCAACAGTGGCTGCTCGACCATCAACAGATGATGCAACAGCAAATAGATGCGGCCTGGGAACAGCAAGCTCCTCTCCAACAGCAGCAGAATGATGGGTGGGGTGTTTGGCCGGTAGCACCCCCGCCATACAGAGGATTCAGCTTTCGCACTTTGTTCCAATATATTGGCCCCTCGCTCATGGATGGAGTGGAACAGGAAATTAACAT